>OY856350.1:6507200-9007200 GCA_963693475.1 Ectropis crepuscularia
AACACCGCAGCAACAACAAGTAGCCAAGCCGCATAGCGATGACGTCACTATGCGCACTGCTGCCCCAATTAGGCAAAACATGATGGTAAACGAACCGTTTTATGACTACGACGCCCTGCCCCAGGACTACACCCCCGTCTTTAATTACGAGTATTATGACAATGAATACACCTCCGACGAAAATTACATAGAGCATATACAACCAGAAAATTTGTACCCTAACGACACTGAACAACCTGAAAATTTTCAGGAACCTGCCTCGGCGAATATAGTGAAGTGATAAACCTTAATTATTGTGACAGCATACTAAGACTACCCTACGTAATAATCCCCGAAATTAACGCTAAATTCCTTATAGACACAGGAAGCAGTCGCTCCTTTATTAGCCCAGCCAAAGTTTACGAATTCTTTAGTGACTTCAAATTTTATGAACCATTCAAAGTCATTAGTACTCATGCGGAGAGTACACACAACGAAGTTATAATTATACCACTATTAAAGACATTCAAGAGCAGATTACATCAGAAATTTTATGTATATGACGTAGACGGACGTTATGACGGTCTTATTGGATCTGACCTTCTGTCAAAATTAGGTGCAAACATTGATATGCGCAGAAAAGTATTACAGACACATAATACTTGCATACCTATTTTGTACGACCCTCCGTTCGAAGTTGAGATACCACCCCGGTCTGAAAGAAGAGTTAGAGTCCCGACTAACTTACAAAATGGTGACGGAATTTTAGACTTTGTCCAATTTAAACACGGCGTCCGAATGCCTACAGCCCTTGTCAAGTGTGACAACTATTTTGCACATACAGTAATCCAAAATGCGTCTAATGAAAAAGCTATTATTAAGCTCAATAGACCTCTCTCAGTCTCCAAATTTAAAATTGAAGAGCTCGAAATAAATTCAATAAAATACGACAATACAATTGACGACTTACTGAAAGAAAATTTACAAAAATTACGATTAGGCCACACTAGCAACGAGGAACGCGAGAGTATTTCAAAACTCTGTTATGAATACCGCGACATATTTTATTGCGAAAAACTACCCTTGTCATTTACAAATCAAGTTAAACACAACATCCGCACTACAAACGAAGACCCGATTTATATCCGACCTTACCGACACCCCCCTGTAGTAAATCAAGAGATACAGAAACAAGTAGACAAACTTCTAGCTGACAATGTAATAGCTGACTCACACTCCCCTTGGAGCGCACCAGTCCACCTAGTGCCTAAAAAGCTTGACGCATCTGGCGAAAAGAAATACAGAATGGTGATCGACTATCGCCGCCTTAACGAAATTACTGTTGACGATAAATACCCCTTGCCCAATATAACGGACTTATTTGACAAAATAGGTAAATCCCAATACTTCAGTACGATTGACCTCGCTTCTGGGTATCATCAAATTGAAGTAAATGAAAAGGATAGAGCGAAAACAGCCTTCACTACACAGTCAGGACACTACGAATTCAAAAGAATGCCATTTGGACTAAAAACCGCACCTGCTACATTCCAAAGAGCAATGGATAACGTACTTAGGGGACTTCAAGGTATACATTGCCTGGTATATCTTGACGACATAATTATCTTCTCTTCTAGCTTACAGGAGCATACCCAAAAACTCAGAAAAATCTTTGACCGACTCCGAGAAACCAACCTTAAAGTCACGCTAGACAAATGTGAGTTTCTACGGAAAGAGGTCCTCTATCTTGGTCACACTATCACCAAAGACGGCCTTAAGCCAAACGATGACAAAATTAAAGCTGTGTTAAACTTCCCTCTACCCCGCACAACACTACTATCCGGTACTAACCGGTAGGCTACTATCGGAAATTCATAAAAGACTTCGCTAAACTCACACAACCCTTAAATACATGTCTGAAAAAGAAAAATAAAATTGACTGCAGCAAGCCTGAATATATAGGTGCATTTGAGAAATGCAAAGAACTTTTAACGAACGCACCACTCTTGCAATTCCCCGACTTCAATAAACCATTCGTACTCACAACCGACGCCTCTAATTTTACGATCGGCGCCGTCCTTTCACAGGGACCCATTGGTGGTGACCAACATAACCAGTGGCATACGCGAGTCGCACCCTAAACGAAGCAGAAACACGCTATAGCACCACAGAGAAGGAACTTCTTGCCATAGTTTGGGCAACCAAACACTTTCGCCCATACTTATACGGCAAGAAATTTACTATATACACTGACCATAGGCCATTAATATGGGCTAAATCAATTACAGAAGCTAACAGCAAACTAACTAGATGGAAACTACGTCTCGCAGAATTTGATTATGACATAAAGCACAAAGAAGGAAAACAAAATTGCAACGCTGACGCCTTGTCACGTATTAGGGTAAACGCCGTAGACGACGACGTCTCCATGAAAGTTCACATAGACTCCGAAAATAGACCCGGTACCAGCAGCTCACACGAACGAACACCCTCGCCAGTAGTCATATCATCCGACTCAGACGAAACTACCATATCTATAGCAAGTGGTGGCCCACGATCCCCTTACTCGTACCCGTCCATAGGTAGTGACACTGTTACTGCATCTGAAGGAGGAGAAGAGGAGAAAAGCACCATAGGCACAATCCATTCCGCTGCAAATTTAGATACAGACGGCATATTTATACTCGAAGAGGCTATCGACACTAAACCTAATCAAATTCTCGTATATACCTGGAATAGGGATGAACTGGCTGTCAAAGATTTGTCTAGGGACAAACAAAAGGTGTTAGAAGTCCACTTGCCCTTGTCTAACCCAGATTTAGTTAAACGATTTCTGAAAAGCTATATCAAACCAAAAATTAAATATTTCTTTTATTTCGAAGACCCACTACATCGGAAACAATTTTCTGAAGCCACCATATTCCTGTTTCAGAAGGGAACTGTCAAATTCATCGAATGCACTAAAAGAGTAGTTTACGTGGAGGATGAAGAAGAACAACGAAACATAGTAGTTAAATATCATGTAGGGAAAAATAGCCACAGAGGAATAAGGGAGACACTAGTGTACTTAAGACGCACATTTCACTGGCATAACATGGCAGAAACAGTAGCTAGCATTATTAACTCGTGTGAACTTTGCAGAAAAATGAAGTACGACCGAAAACCCTTGAAACCGGAACTACAACTAACGCAGACTCAAATTAAACCATTTCAGGAGCTTTTTATCGACACCTTCTCAATCGATGGAAAAAATTACTTAACAATAGTCGACGCTTTCAGTAAACTAGACCAAGCATTTGAAATCAGCACTAAATCTACCCCCGAAGTAGTTAGAGCCCTAATAAAATACTTCTCTCTTTATGGAACGCCCAGCCGAATTAGC
The DNA here is from genome assembly GCA_963693475.1 of Ectropis crepuscularia. Lineage (NCBI taxonomy): Eukaryota > Metazoa > Arthropoda > Insecta > Lepidoptera > Geometridae > Ectropis > Ectropis crepuscularia. Next base: position 6,510,562 of record OY856350.1, read on the forward strand.
TCAGACCCTGGGACCGAATTCAATAACGCTCTACTTAAAGAAATGTTATCTTTCTACAAAATCGATCTCCACATTGGAACCCCTCATAACCCCAACTCAGTAGGAGTAGTTGAGCGATTTCACTCCACTATCATTGAAATTTATAGGATTGCCAAATACGAACAAAAGGTAACTGACGCTGCATCTGTAATGACATATTCTATAATGTCATATAACCACACCATACACTCCACTACAGGCCTTACTCCATTTGAAGTAGTCTTTGGACATACTGAGTCAAACAGCGCATTCCACGTAGATTTTAACAAGCAATTTACCCAACAGTTGGTTAAGGAACATGTGAGACGTACGCGACACCTCTACAAATACCTTACAGATAAAATTGTTACAGCAAAAGAGAATGAAATTAGGAAACGAGGTGGAGAAAAGAACTTTGATATAGACGTAGGAGACACAGTCTTCATCAAAGGGGTTAACACTAGGCGCGCTAAAGATAAACCACGGTACCAAAAGGCCCAGGTCACTGGACCTATAGATAAAAACGTCGTATCTATCAATATCCGCAACCGAGATACCGCAGTACCTATTAAAGACATAAAACGCCCTCCACAGGTTGAAAGGAACCCTGGCCTTTTACCCATCAAGGAAGGCCAAGCCCTCGTCAGTCACGACTCATGGACTATAATCAAAATTTTAGACTTAAGGTATTTACTAGAGGAATTAGAACAAAATATAAATGGCTTCACTCATTTACGACAAATGGTACGCAACTGTTATGACTTTGCAACTTTAGACAGTGACTTTAAAGAAATAGAGACACAAACCGACTACATTATGAACATAACTGCCAACAAGTTTAAACAACTAACCCCGTCAGTAAGATTTAAACGCGGCTTAATTAACCCTCTTGGTTCTCTCGTAAAAGCAATAACTGGTAATCTAGATAACGATGACGCTGTAATGTATGAGAAGCTAATCCAAGAAATAGAATTAAAACAAAATAATTTAGACAGAAAAATGATCGTCGTTTCCGAAATGTTGGGTACATTTTCAAAAATTGCTAACTCTACCAAAGGCAACTTTATACAAATCGAACAAAGTATACAAGACATCAGCCGGACCCTTAATGAGTCTAGACTTTCGCAGTTCAGCAACAAACTAATTCATTTATATGACGCTTTTATACATAACTTTCAAATTCTTTATCTGAGACTCAATGAGATTGAAACTTCTATTGCCTTTGCTAAAGTTAACCTGTTACATCAGTCTGTTATAGATACAGACGAACTCATAGAACTACTTCACAGAATTGAAATAACCGACAAGTTGGTATTCCCTGTAAACGCAGAGACTATAGTCAAAATAGAGCAATGTATAGAAATCAAAGCCTATGTAAAGCAAAATCAGATAAAACTCATTATGCACATTCCTCTGGTAACAAATGAGACATTTAATTATTTCAAACTGGTTCCCTTACCTATCTACAACAACACTAACGGCGTAACCTCCCTTATCCTTCCGAAATACCCCTTTATCCTAGTGAAATGGTTGAAAGCTACGCCGCTCTCCCAGCCGTGCCGAGAAGTCGACGAAGCCCGATTCCTGTGCTTTGAAAATGACGTCACGCAACTGATCGAAGACCACTGCACTGCAGAACTCATGAAATTTTCTACCAACATCTCAAACTGTCACCCAGTTCCTGTCACCATTGATGACGTAAGAGCCGACCTGATACAACCAAACCGCTGGATCCTCTACTCAAAGAGGGAGACTTTACTCACTAAATATTGTGGCGACGAGATAGAACAAGAAGTTGTCTCCGGAACCTATCTTCTTACCATTGACGACAGTTGTACAGTGAAGATAAAACAAATAACTTTAAGAAGACACCAAACTCAAGGAAGAGGCTTAATTTACACCAGATTTCCCGTGATCAATTTGCCCCAAATAAGAACGACCAGTACAGATATGCAGAAACGACCTGTTAATTTAGAAGGGATCGACCTCGGCGACACTCAGTTCCTGAATTTATTATTGCAGAAAATAGAAGCGGAATTTTTTTTTGGATTGCGGAAGTTTTAGTGATAGTGAAAACCCCAGTGTTTTAGTTCATAAGAGTGTTAGTTTAAGTAACCTCATTTTATGTGTACTTGCCATAACCGGCCTTGTATTGTTAGCGTTTAAGAGTAAAGTTAAGAAAATGTATTTTAAATTTAGGGGTCAGGTTCGAGATCGCCCTCATCCCTCAGGTAATCTCGATCTTGAGGAGGGAGGAGTTATGTTGGGAGCACAGCCCTACCGCTCTACACACACCGTGATTGTGCCGTCAGCATAAAGCCAATCATTCCCAGAAGACGGTCACCTATAGCGGCCGGACGCAGTGCAGACTGCTGAATTAGCGTCTGGCTCCCAGCCTTCCTTTTAGAATAAGCTTTAGGTTCAAGTCATTCTTTGTTCAAGCGTCCTAGAGTAAGGTCTTAATTAATAAATTCATTTATAACCTTTTAAAAATTGTTTTTAAAAAGACCTTAGCGTGGCCCCCGTGCATGTCTAGATAGATAAACTCTCTATTGCACTTAATTTAAAAAATAAACAATACTTACATAACAAAACAGAATAAACTAGCAATTGGCGGCCTTATCAATATCAAAATCGATCTCTTCTAGGCAACCGTAGGATGGAATGAGAAATTAAGGAGGTGGGGTAGTACAAAAAGGAGTGGTTGATACTTCTACAATAATTAGACAATAAAATAGAAATAACTAAAAAACCAAATTACATATTGACATAATTATACAGTAGTTATACATCCTAATACATAAATACGAACATAATAATACACTAATACATAAAAAAATATGGTTTGATATGTATTGTGATTTTAACCAGAATAGCAGCTTCAATTGGGTGATGACTGCGATAAGTATATTTCTTTTACTTGGTTTTTATAAACAACGTGCGATTGAACTTGTCTAGTGGTCACAGGCAAATCGTTCCACAGCTGAGCTGCCTGAAATGCAAACGACTTGCCGTAGAACATTTCACTACGTGCGGATGGTGTTTGCAACAACAAATTGTTTTTTGATCTAAGGGGCCGAGAGTGCGCATTGCTACAGAAAGTAAAAAGGTCTTTTAAATTGGTGGACAATTTACACACAACACCATCTGACCCCAAACTAAGCAAAGCTTGTGTGACGGCGGCCAGATAGCTGATATAATACTTATATAGTTTTAAATATGTACATAAATAATAAATAAATAAATATTGGTGGACAATTCACACACAACACCATCTGACCCCAAACTAAGCAAATAAGCTTGTGTGACGGCGGCCAGATAGCTGATATAATACTTATGTAGTTTTAAATATGTACATAAATAATAAATAAATAAATATTGGTGGACAATTCACACACAACACCATCTGATCCCAAACGAAGCAAAGCTTGTACGATGGTGGCCAGATAGCTGATATAATACTTATATAGTTTTAAATACATACTTATTATACATAGAAACACCCAGACACAGTGCAAACATTTGAATTCATCACACAATTTTTTGCACTGGGTGGGAATCGAACCCACGACCCTCGGCTTCGCAGGCAGAGCGACTAACCACTAAGCCACAAGGCCAGTCAATACATACTTATTATACATAGAAACACCCAGACACAGTCCAAACATTTGAATTCATCACACAAATATTTGCACTGGGTGGGAATCGAACCCACGACCCTCGGCTTCGCAGGCAGTGCTACTACCAACTAAGCCACGAGGCCAGTCAATTTTAAGTTTTAAATAACGCAGAGACAATGGGTTACACAACACGTTATATGCAAGAGACAAAATATGAGCATTCCGGCCGTCTCCGTCACATACTGTTTACAATTTAACGGATTATGCGTGGCTCGGGAACCTTCACATAGTGCACTCTGGGTACTCTCTGGTCACTTGCCTCGGTAGTATCTTGTTGTGTGACGGCCGATCCCAGCCAAGAAAGAAGTACCTACTTGTAGGTACCTCCCTTTTGTGCAGTGCGTGTAGAGATTTTTTTAACTATTATAGGTTCGCACTTGACCACAATCTTGCCTGATGTTAAGCGACGACGTGATCTACGATGGACCGTGCTTACTAAGAAAAAACCGATTCACTCACGATCTGAAGACACCAAGATTGTTACCATTGGGAAAAATCTACTCAGGCAACGCATTCCACAACCTAGACGTTCTTATCAGAAACATGGAGTCAAATCTCTTCGTTCGTGTTTTTGGAACATCAACCGATGGAACGATGTTAGGTTGGAGAGAGGGACTGGAAGACCTGGCAAGGTTACTAGGCTGATCTTACTTGGCCTTATCGGCCAGGTCAAATTCCTAAGCCTTTCAGATGAAGGTCCTCTAAGAACACTCTGATTAGTAGAGTGCTCAGTGGAAGGACAATGGATGCGATGTGGTGACAGAGGCGGGACCATAGAAGAAGTAAGAAAATACAACAACAAAAGTAAAACCAATATCATTTATATTAGCTGATAGACTTACATGTGCACGAATCAAGAACAATCCTGCTAAGTATTTGTTTCAGTTTTTCCCCATTGTTGCATATCTGTTGTGATGTATATGAAATTGAATACAAGATACAAAATAGTCGAAATAAAGCGAACTTGTATAGAATTGATCCAAACACAATGGAATTTCCCTGTAAATAAGTAAAAAAAGTTATTGGAAAATGCCATGTAAAAATGTGTTAATAACACCTAGAATTACTTTAAAAAGTGAGATGAATTTTCCGCCACTTGATTCTCTTTTCTAAATAAAAAGCGGCCAAGTGAACGTCGGACTCGCCCATGAAGGGTTCCGTAGCAGCAGGTAACGTTATATATAAGTTCTTGAAGTTCGTTGTAACTTTAATCGAGACGAGACGAACTTCTTAGCATTCCATGGATTTACCGTGCGGGTGCCGGGTCCATCGTGTGGCAGAGAGAGAAATCTCAAGTAGATCCCAAGACTTGTGACACGGGTGTAGGTTTAAAAGGGGCCCCTTTGTGACGTACGTCAACACTCACCTTCACTACTCATATTTCTTTCCCTGCCCAGCCAAATCTGATATGATCCTACTAGTGCAGCTTTAGATACTCGTTCTAGTATAGAACTTACTACACTTCTGGGCAAGGCAACTTTTAATAATACTGTATTTACGTATTTAAAACACACATTTTACCAGTTTGGAAGTGTTTCTCGTGCAAATTTCTCAATGTAGTAAAAAAATATATTAGAAACCTCATAAACCTAATTTTATAAACCTATCCATAGACATCTCTCACGTATAAGTTATATAAAAATAAAAATTTTGAGTTTCAGTTCTGAGTATGAGGCACCCCATAAATTTATTGTTTTTTTTATAAATATTTTTGTGTAAAAATCTTAATTCGGTGTACAGGATATTATACATCTACACACAAAGTTTTGTGAACGACACTTGGAAACTTGGAACGGACATGGCATCAATATCAACGGCGAATGTATCACTCACCTTCGGTTTGCCGACGACATAGTCATTGTGGCGGAGTCGCTGGAGGACCTCGGTGCTATGCTCAGAGACCTCAGTAGAGTATCCCAACAGGTAGGTTTTAGGATGAATATGGACAAGACGAAGGTCATGTCAAATGTTCATGTCTCACCTGTACCGGTTATTATTGGGAATACCACACTCGAAGTTGTTGACGAATACGTCTACCTGGGTCAAAAGATCCAATTAGGTAGATCCAACTTCTACAAAGAGGTCCAGCGAAGGATCCAACTCGGATGGGCAGCGTTCGGGAAACTACGGCACATCTTGGAGTCCAAAATACCCCAATGCTTGAAGACGAAAGTCTTCAATCAGTGCGTGTTGCCAGTGATGACTTACGGAACTGAGACGTGGTCCTTAACTGTGGGCCTCATAACACAGCTCAAAGTCACACAGCGAGCTATGGAGAGAGCGATGCTCGGAGTCTCTTTGCGCGACAGAATCCGGAATGAGGATATTCGCAAAAGAACGAAAGTAGCCGACATAGCTCGAAGAGTAGCTAAGCTGAAGTGGCAATGGGCAGGCCACATCGCTCGCAGAACTGACAACCGATGGGGAAGAAAGGTTCTCGAGTGGCGACCACGAACCGGAAGACGCAGTGTTGGACGGCCTCCCACTAGATGGACAGATGACCTCACAAAGGTCGCTGGAAACCGCTGGTTGCAGGTTGCGCAGGACCGTTCGTTGTGGAAATCTAGGGGGGAGGCCTATGTCCAACAGTGGACGTCTTGCGGCTGATGAATGAATGAATGAACACAAAGTTTTAAAGTTTTGAAAAAAAAAGTGGCTGTGACATACGGACGGACCTGTTGTCCGTATGTCACAGCCACTGACACAGACAGACTTTACGGATCTATGAGGGTTCCGTTTTACATTTTACGGAACCCTAAAAATCATCACTTTTACAAAATATTTGTCAAACCTAATGTACTGTATTATATACCGTTGTTTTCTTCTATGCGATTTCTATGTTGATGTAATAGTAGAATTCGTTTTTTGTTTGACAGCGTCAGGGTAAAAGTGGTAGGACTCTTAGGCAAGACCGCCTGGGAAAATACCACACCTTTGTCACCTTTGCCAGTTATTCTACCGCCAAGCAGTAAAGTGTAAACATTTCTATGTTTCTATTTTTTTTTTTTAAATAAAGAGTGATGAGACGACCCGGACATGTGCCTTATGGTAAGCAACATGCCTGCCACATAACAACACAGTGACACGCAGCTATTGGAACATGAAGAGTCTAAATCATTACCTAGCACTGCACTGCGCTCGTCACCCAGAGATCTAACTTGGTATATCTCTAAGCCCTGTAATGTTCCGGTTTGAAAGGCAATGTTTCTAGAGGGCTTACAGGGCTTAGATATATAATATCTTAAATTTGTGGGTGACGAGCGCTTACATGCATGTTGCTTTAAGGCTTATACCCTGCTCGTCTCGTCTGTAAAAAAAGTCTTTAATCCTTCCTATTCCTATTATATGTGTATATCATGACGTACCTACGACGCGACGTAGAGACGAGGGCACTTACGGTGAAACTGCTTGATTAATTCAAAGTCTCTCAGCTGAGCGACTTCACTTCTTATTATTTAAAATTATATTATTATTCATTTACCTGTACTTGAGTTTTTATATCCTTGTACGTAAGCAGTAGTATATCGTAAGCCACGGAAACCACTATCGTGATCACCTAAAATGTAATTACGATTCAAAATTACAGAATATTACGAGTAGTATACACTTTTAAATCTTCAATCGTATTGAATCTGCTGAATAATGCAATGAAATAAAGTGTTCTTTCCATGGTTTTTGACTTGTTGTTACAATTTAAGACTGTTCAATCCTACGATACCCTACTAATATTATAAAGCTGAAGAGTCTGTTTGTTTGAACGCTAGGATCTCGGGAACTACTAATCTGAATTGAAAAATTATTTTTCTGTTGGATAGTTCAATTATCGAGAAAGGCTTTAAAATATTACGCTACTATCAATAAGAACGGAGTATGATATAAATGAAGAATGTAACAAAAACGGGAATAAATATTCCTTCTTAAGAGCTTTCGTTGCGTGCGTTGACGAGCGCTAAAGACCGTACCAGCATGAGTCCATCTTTTAAAGTTGCGTCATTGTAATCTTTTTTATGCTATACAAAGTAAATTGCGGATATGTGTCGCGTAATTTATTTTATTTATTTATTTATTTAATAATAGGCGAGCAGCATTAGTTGATATGCCTATATCTCAGTGTTGAAATATGTAACAAAAATTATAGGTAATTGTCTGTTAAAATGATATTGTTTCTTGCTATCCATTTGTCAAGTTTGTTCTTGAAAGAGTTCAATGATTTTGCCGAAATAACATCCTCAGGCAACCTGTTCCAGTTGTAAACCACTCTGTTGCTGAGGATGTGATGTGCAGTATTTGTCAGTGATGGTGCATGGGACAACTGGGACTTATGACGCTGACTGTCTCTCTTATGCTCCTTCAATCTGTACAGGTTCCTTATGTGGGGGAGGTTATAAAATCCAGTCATTATTTTAAATGTTTCGATCAAGTCTTCCCGTAACCGTCTCTCTTCCAATGTAGTGAGACGTAGGGCTTTCAACCTGTCTGTGTAAGATTTACGTCGAAGGGCGTATGGCCATTTTGTCGCTTTTCTTTGCACAATTTCAAGTAAATTAATATCTTTTTTGAAGTAGGGGCTCCAAATTTGATATCCATATTCTAGTAGCGGCCTCACATAAGTTTTATATATTTTAAGAAACATTTCTACAGTTATAGATTGAAAGGATCCACGAATAACGTAAAGAAAAGAGTTTGCTTACTTTACAATTGCAGAAATGTGTTCTTCCCATTTTAAATTTTGTGTAATTATAACACCAAGGTCTTTTTGCTGATTCACTGAAGATAAAGCAACACCATTGAGATAATAGGTGACTAGTGGGTTATTCTTGCCCAGATGTAAGACTACACATTTTGCAACATTCAAATTAACAACCCAGTCCATGGTCCAGTCTTGCACTAGATCTAGATCCTTCTGGAGACGCCCAGAACTGACAGATAAAAAAAGGCAGATTGGCTTTCAATTGTTTCAATTAGATCAGTTATGTAATTCCCAAAAAGTTGTGGAGCAGTCACCGATCCTTGAGGCACACCACTGGACACGTTCCTGTGCTGTGATAGGGAATCCCCGACTCGAACTTGAAAAGTCTTTCCAATCAAGTAATGCTCTATCCATTTCAGTAGCCTGCCACGTATGCCATAATGCTTTTATTTCACCAAGAGACGCTAACGAGGGACTCTATCAAAAGCTCGCTGAAAATCTAAATAAATAATGTCTACTGGACTCCGTCCGTCCACTTCATTACTCCAAGTATGAACACACTCTAGGAAGTTGGTGATAGTGGATCTTTTCTCAACGAAACCATGCTGCTTGGTAGATATAATACAATGCCTATTGAGGAAGACTGTCAGCTGCCTATTTATAATCTTTTCAATTATTTTAACTACAATACTAGTAAGGCTTATGGGTCTATAATTCTCCGGATGCATTTTGTCCCCCTTCTTAAATATGGGAGTGACCACAGAATGCTTCTAATCCTGAGGCAGCTGTCCAGCTTCGAAAGACGCGTTCATCAGGGCTGAGAGAGCAGGGGCAAGTGTGTGAGAATATTTTTTTAAAACACACACTGGAAGCTGATCCGGACCCGGAGATGACTGGGTGTTAAAACTTTTAATCGGTTTTTATCACATCCAATTCAGAGAAAGTTATGTCACATAAGCAATCATTTACACGTGGAACTGATGAAATTATCACACCAGGATCTAGGGTGGGTCATTTAAATAAGCTTTTTCAAATTCATCACCGAAAGCATCAGCTATCTCACAAGATTGAGTAACAAGGTCTCCATTGTGATTCCTAATTGCCGGAGGAATGCTAACTATTGACATAGTACATCGTCTCATTTGGGAGTAGAAAGCTTTATCACCCTTATTGAGAATTTTAGATTCATAACTGCTCCTTCGTTGTCTGCACAGTGCAACACATCTGTTGTTCACCTCTCTAAACTTCTGATAGTCATCTACATGGATAGAAGTCCTATACTTCCTCACAATGCTTTTTTCTCAGAGATCAATTTAAGGACACTAACATCAATCCATGGTTTATTTTTTGGCTTGGTGATTACTTGGCGCAATGGAGCATGGCTATCAGTAGTGATGTTAATTGCATTTAAAATACCATTCCACAGTTGTTCAGGACTGTTTGATATACCTATCATTTCCAAATTGTTGGTAAGGTCAGTGTTAAAATTGTCATAATCAATGCGATTGTAATTCCTTCTCAACTTTGGTGTAGAATTCTTTTTATGCACTATGCATTGAATGGTAAACTGTAACACAGAATGATCACTTTTCCCTATGGGAGGTAAATGAGCAATATCATGTATAAGAGTGTCCTCATTCACTAAGATAAGGTCTAACATTGATGGCTGTTGATTAATCTGGTGTCTTGTAGGACTGTTCACTAACTGATACAGATTATTTGATAAATACGTGTTGATGAAAAGATCTTCAGGTTTAGACATCTGGTCGCCACTGCGATATTGTGTTACAGTGATAGGCCATTTTAGGTGCCTATATTTAAAATCCCGGCTATCACTATGGTGTTATACTGGGACGCAGATAAAAGATTCTGCACTAATTTGGCATCACGAGCCTTCCAAATCATTTCCTCTGTATCATCTGGACAATAGATCCCCACTACCAAAAAATGATTAGAGCCATATTGGATATCAATGTAAAGTGCTTCTACCTCATCACACATGTATCTACGGTTCTTTTTTGCTATGATAGGAACACCATTTAATTGATGCCTCACATACATAGCTACACCTCCGCCCCTTGTTTTACCTTCAGACTTGGTATTTTTGTGTTTACGGTCTAATCTAAACAAAGTGTAACCAGGTATGCTATATGAGCTGTTTCGGTCATTAGAATTAAGCCAAGTCTCAGTGATTATTATTACCGATGGTTGAGAAGAGTTGACACGGGCCATGAAAAGGTCAAATTTAGGGCGTAATGAGAAGAGGTTTGTGTACATTATTGTAAAGTCACTGTACGGATTTCCATTGCTACAGTTAATTAGTTTTTTGGAACAATTTTAGATGTGCCCTTTATGTATTTTATAGTTAGATTAGTTTTCCCTATTTTCAACTCTATGTCTAAGTATCTCACGTAATTTGACAAGCTCCGCCCTCTGTTCAGGTGTTTTGTCATCATAAATTCTTACCTCCCGGCTGGCCTTGCCTTTATTATTAAGAATGTGAATAGCCTCCTGTCGACTCTTGAGCATTACCTTTATAGGTCTTTGTTTCCCCTCCTCACGGCGACCGAGACGCTGCACAGTCACTATATTCTCATTAAAACGCCGCCATTGACATCGTGAAGTATCTTGTGGACACATTTCTCGTCAAATAATTTCCTAGCCGCGCCGTCATCAGCTGCACTTTCTTTAACGCCAACCACTATCAGGTTATTTGATCTCCTCTCACGTTCCAATAGTTCCTCGACTATTGAGTTGGTGTTAGAAATCGATGGTGACGATTGCGGTGGCGACGGCAAGACTACCGACGAGCTATCTTGACCTCGCAACTCGGGCGCTGGTATGGGACCCTGCCTGTCGTTACGCGTTTCACAAAGAAGCGCTTTAATTTCTTCGACCTCTGCTTTTAGTCCGTCGTAGGATTTGATCAGCTTCGGCACTTGAAAAAGAGCCTCTCTGCATGGGTCGCAAAGATAAAGGAGCGTCCGCTTGCCTTTAAGTCCCATGACGCGCGCTTCGCTACTAGTGAGTTTACTACACTGCAGGCAAATGTGCCGTTTGCATCCATCACACTGCACATTGTTGTCGTCATTTAAGTGGCTTTCGCACTTGAAACACTGCATTTCGGTAAGATAAGTAATTGACAGTTTTGGCCGAGAGTACAAAAACAATTAAGTGGCCAAGTGCGAGTTGGACTCGCACTTGGTCGCCCATGAAGGGTTCCGTTGCAGCAAGTAACATAATATATATAGCACACATAGTTCTTGTTGTTCGTTGTAACTTTGATCGAAGTTTTAATAATAGTGTATTTATGACGTACTAAAAAAAAACTACTCATCAGATCGAGTTCAAACCAATTTTCGTTGGTAGTTTGTATGGTAATGTACATCATATATTTTTTTTAGTTTTTTCATTTTCTTACTTTAGAAGTTAGAGGGGGGGGACACACATGTTACCACTTTGGAAGTGTCTCTCAGACATACAGACAGACAGACAGACACGACGAATCTATAAGGGTTCCGTTTTTACGTTTTACGGAACCCTAAAAATTGAAAAAGAAAGACGGTTGCGATATTTGTCACAATTTTCTTCAAAACAGAGATATAATCTAACAAAAATTAAACACTTTATGCGATATTTAAGCAAAAATGAATCAAATTAACACTGATACAGTCCTTTAATATCACTTTAACTATTTTTAGTCAAAATCTAAAATACAACGATATTTCAACACTTGTGTCTTCAACCGACGGTAGACAGAGCCTATATCTTATACCTTTAAACGAGCAATTCTTGTATATACCTATTTGTAATTCTTGTGGAAGTATATATTACATATTTGTATTCTTGTTTGACTGGCCTCGTGGCTTAGTGGGTAGTAGCTCTGCCTGCGAAGCCGGGGGTCGTGGGTTCGATTCCCCACCCAGTGCAAATATTTGTGTGATGAATTCAAATGTTGCACTGTGTCTGGGTGTTTCAATGTACAATAAGTATGTATTTAAAACTATTTAAGTGTAATATCAGCTATCTGGCCACCATCGTACAAACCTTGCTTAGTTTGGGATCAGATGATGTTTTGTGTGAATTTTCTACCAATACTTATACTTACTTACTAATACTTATTTATATAGAATCTGAATCTCGGAAACGGCTAGAACGATTTTCATGAAATTATGTATGCAGGGGGTTTCGGGACGATAAATCAATCTAGCTAGATTAAATTCAAAGCTTAAATAGCTCAGGCGGTAAAATGGCGCCCTCGGTTTCAAGAAACCACGGTTCGAATCCTGATGATTACATCTCATCTTTTTTGTTCTCTTTTATGTACCTATGTATGCTTAGATCTTTAAAACTACGCAACGGATTTTATTTAATTTTTTAAGTTGTATCTGCCCAAATATAATTTCCAAAAAACCGAGCAAAGCTCGGCCAACCAGGTATTATATTAAGATATCCGAGCGAAGCCGGAACAGGCCGCTAGTTATACCATAATAATACCATTTGACACTTGTTTGTGCGATACTTATTATCGTACAATAAAATGTTAAATTTAAACTTTAAAAATGTATGTACTCTTAGTATGCTCTTTTTAGGGTTCCGTAAAACATAAAAACGGAACCCTTATAGATTCGTCATGTCTGTCTGTCTGTCTGCCTTTCTGTCTGTCTGTCTGTCTGTCTGTCTGTCTGTCTGTCTGTCTGTCTGTCTGTCTGTCTGTCTGTCCGTCCGTATGTCACAGCCACTTTTTGCCGAAACTATGAGAACTACACAGTTGAAACTTGGTAAGTAGATGTATTCTGTGAACCGCATTAAGATTTCAACAGAAAAATTTAAAAAAAAGAAAAATTAGGGTTGCCCCCCATACTGAGAACTGAAACTCAAAATTATTTTTTTCATCAAACCTACACGTATGGGGTGTCTATCGATAGGTCTTCAAAAATGATATTGAGGTTTTTAAAATCATTTTCGTCTACACTGAATAATTTGCGCGAGAGACACTTCCAAAGTGGTAAAATGTGTGTCCCCCCCCCTCTAACTTCTAAAGTAAGAAAATGAAAAATCTAAAAAAAAAGTATGATGTACATTACCATGTAAACTACTAACGAAAATTAGTTTGAACTCGATCTGATGAGTAGTTTTTTTCGTTTATTTCCCTTGACACTACTGCTTGGCACTACTGGTAGTGTCATGGGAAATTTTACTTGCCCGTGGCACTACCAGTAGTGCCACGGGTAAAAGTAAATTTCCCGTGACACTACACCGTCTCTAGTAGTGTCACGGGAAATAATATTTCCCTTGACACCACTAGCAAAATAATATTCCCGTGACACGTGTGACTATTTTTTTTGATATTTATTGACTTTTGATTGATTTTTCATTGGCATTTAATGGAAAGGCATCAAGGCCTTTCCATTGTATGTAAACGGGTGCATCCCAGTAATACTACTAACTGAGATGCACCTGTTTTTATTGACTTTAGCCATACCTGTAGGTCCATAGATTTGCTGAGTCCTCATATTAGTGTTTAGTATCCCATCTGTACTATATAATACTACTGGGATGCACCTATAAACACCCTATTTTTCAAATTTTACTTCTACTAATTTAACACAGTGCTATGTAAAATTTAGGTAAATTACGTTATTGCTGCCTTTGACTTCATAAAAGGACAAACCTTTTTTGTTTTGTATGTATGTTACGCGATAGTACAGCCGAATAGTACGCATTTGGTTCCGTACAGCATGAACTTATGTTATTTGCCCTAAAATGGTATAACTTTCCTGCTGTAATTATTGACATAATTAATTTATATTATAATCACTTAAAATTCGTTATAGCAGTAAACAAGGAATACTCAAAACCACTTAAATATAATGTGGGACTATTCCAAGGGTGCTGCTTATCACCAATAGTATTTAATATAGTTATAAATATTCTAGTAGATAAATTAATATCCCGTGAGAAGAAATGGGGCTACCGGTTTAAAATCAACAATAAGTACACTGAGTCAATTTTAGCCTTTGCGGACGACCTTGCAATACTTACACGAAATCCCAAACAGTGTCAAGAATTGTTGAATGATGTTGATGAGTTCTGTACATGGACGGAGGGAATGAGGGCAAAACCAAGTAAATGTCATTGTTTATGTCTGGGTAGACGAAATACCAAATATACTTCTTACGATCCGGGACTCTCCATAAGTGGCCAAAGAGTTGCCACAATTGCAGAGGCAGTGCCTTTTAAATTTCTTGGTAGAAAGATAGACTACAAAGGGCGTACACCATCATTAGAGGTAGTTGTTGGAAATTTCATGAATGACCTCAATAAGGTAGACCAACAGCCTATCAGCAATATCAAAAAAGCATGGATATATGACAACTATCTCACATCACGTCTCACTTGGCCTTTCCTAGTATATGACATCGGTAAAACCCTCCTCGCAAAACTAGATGCTAATGTCATAAAGATATTGAAGTCATGGTTTGGATTGGCACATCCGGCTGATCCCTCTACTCTATTTAGGGATCACAATAGTTTTGGCCTGAAACTAAAAAAACCATCCGAACTCTACAAACACCTAAGAGTTACTAAAACGCATGTTTTGGGAAAGTCGAAAGACGAATTAATCGCATCTCTCCCAAAAGACAAAAGCGCTTCGGACCTTGAATCTAGACTTCAATTCCACAAACAATTTATGGCAGGCGCGCAAGTAAATACAGCTGGGTTGGGTACGAGAAAGAAAAGGGAAGACCGAGACATGGTAAAAACCTTTCTACAACAAGATGAAAACGATAGTTACAAAGTGCACGCTATGAATTTAGAAATGCAAAGTGAGTGGTTAACCATAGGTGAGTTTTGTATCCCATTAGCTCTAAAGTGGCGCACCTTGCTATATGACTGGTCTCCTGCCTTATTAAAATTTTATCTGAACGCTTTCCAAATGACCCTCCCTGACCAGAGTAACTTGGTAAGGTGGGGAAAAGCCTCTGAAAAATGTTGCTATACTTGTAGTGAGGCGATATGTACAGCAAGGCACATATTGGTGGGATGCAAGGTGCTCCTTAATAGGGGTCATTACTCACAGCGCCATGACAGAGTACTTGAAATCATACGTGAAGCCGTAAGCCTTTCGGTAGCTAGAGCCCAAAAGGGATTGACGATAAACAAAAGACAAATTAACTTTGTAAAAGAGGGCTCAACTTCAAACTCCAAGAACAAGCCTTACTCAATCCTGGGTTCAGCACCTGATTGGACTATTTTAATGGACACGTATGAAAAGCACTACAAAATCCCAGAGGATGTAGGTGTTTCGTCATCCAGACCGGACATTTTCCTTTTTTCTAGGGCTACGAAACGCATAGTCCTGGTAGAACTTACCGTACCGTGGGAAACTAATATACCTAAAGACCACGCGATGAAACAAAATAAGTATTACGACCTACAAAATGAATTAACAAAAAATGGCTATGTAGTTAATTTATACGCTGTAGAAGTAGGAGCGAGAGGTATACCAGCAAAATCTCTCTATAACCTGCTTAAAGACCTTGGATTGTCCAGAAGTGCAGTAAGTTCTATACTAGAACGAGTATCTAAAGCTGCACTAGTAGGATCATATCGGATTTGGCTGGGCAGGGAGAGAAATACGAGTAGTGAAGGTGAGTGTTGACGTACGTCAATATAAGGGGCCCCTTTTAAACCTACAGCCCGAGTCACAAGTCTCGGGGTCTACTCGTGATTTCTCTCTCTGCCACACGATGGACCCGGCACCCGCACGGTGAATCCATGGAATGCTAAGAAGTACGTCTCTCTCATTTTGATGGCTTGGCTATTTTTTCGTTTGTTATATTAAAGTTCAGAGGTTGTCCCATAAATTGTTTATCGAAATTCACTAGTTTAGTTTATTTTTTTCACTAGTTGAAAGAAATGAGTTCTATGTAACCTAACCGATCCGATTCCGTTAGTTAACAAGATGGACGGTGGAAACTAAATATTTCCCAAGGAATACCCAGGTGGACAAAGCTGAGCCGTTGTAAAAAAGCTTTCTACGGATCACCCACGTGGTCTCACTGGTGGTGGAGGTAAGTAGGGCCACTTACCACCGTCCACCTCCTGCTTAAAATATGTACACATATTTATTTTCTTCTATACAGTTTTATTTAAACTAAATTTTTCCTGTTCAATGAATACTATTTAAAACAGCATTTGAAATTAATTTTCTATTGACAGTTTAATTTTATTTAAAATGCTAAAGAGTACCTAGTAAGTGTAATATTTGACGTTTTAAAACTACACAGTATCATCTTCAACTAATCGTATAAAACAACTAATACAACTTGAACTGCCATCGGTGCACTCAAACTTGCTGAACACGAAGAAAAGGAATGTGTTTAAATTTGGGTTTTAGTAGACATAGTAAGCAGATATACATTTTCAAACATTGAAACGCGTTTATCTCAAAACGAGTTTTTTACCACTAAACCCATTGATATAAATATTAAAAGTTCAATTATTGAACCCATACTTTTGTTATGAATAAAATTTGGAAATAAATTTTAAAATAGTTTGTTTCTTTTAGTTTAGTTTTGTTCCCTAACATTATTTCTATAATGTTTAAACGGGCCTTTTATTTTTTGTAAACTTTAGTAGTGCCATGGGTAATGAGGTAATCCACGGGAAATTTTACAGTAGGCGTTTAATCAGCCAATAAGAGCAGTAGTGCCACGGGCAAGTAAAATTTCCCATGACACTACCAGTAGTGCCAAGCAGTAGTGTCAAGGGAAATCAACGGTTTTTTTTAGTACGTCATAAATACACTATTATTGAAACTTCGATCAAAGTTACAACGAACTACAAGAACTATGTGTACTATGTATATACATAATGTTACTTGCTGCAACGGAACCCTTCATGGGCGAGTCCTACTCGCACTTGGCCACTTTATTTTGTTTTTAAAATTGACGTGTAAATTGTACATTTATGAATAAAGAACTTTGACTTTGACTTTGCCATACACAACAAAGTTATCGTGCTGATTAACCACGGTTATTTTGATAATGTTTCATGCTACGATTTTATAAAGTTTACCCAAGTGTCATTTGATCAATTTAATCCAACATAACAGCCGAATCCAACGTTCTATTTTAAGGGTAATATGCGTAAGCAACTACTTAACACGCGAGTGGCATGTAAATTAATTTAAATATTATAAATGTCAATATTTGGATGTTTATTGCTCAATCACGTCGTAGCGCATAAACGGATAAGGCTGAAATTTGGAATTTAGAGATCTAGATAAGGGGCTGGAAAAACACATAGGTTACTTTTTATACCGGAAAAATAAACAGAACAACGGGAACGGGAACTATGCGGCTAAATCCGCAGGGCGCTGCTAGTTAAGTAATAAATACATTAGTTTTCAAGATAAAATGTATGTTTTCTATTTTTTTATCTATTTTTTGATAGCGTGTATATCATACCTGGCATTCAAAAATATCACTACAGAGAATCACTGATTTATTGATTCTCTCATATGCAGTTCTCCATTTGTCAAAAAATTGTTTTATTTTATGTAATGTTGCATGATTTGACGGATATATGTCATTTTTTAGATCACAAGCTATGTCTCTTTTTATCGACGTTACAATGATATGTAAATGCTCCGCTATGGTACAATAAAACCCCCAAAGAACCCAAAACTCACAATGCAATATCAATTCCACTGCGTTATATAATAATAAACAACATAAACCAATAGCATCCAAAACATCATGTTTCACAAAAGAAAGTGCGTAATAATTGAGCGCGGCAGTTTCAATTATGAGGAATGTATTATAACAGTTTAAAATAATATTTTAAATTTCATTTTTTTAACGTAAACTGAATTTGAAATAAATGTAGAACTTCTATGCAAGTATATCATCAATGTGCTAAATTTGTCCGAGTTGTACAACACAAGTACCAGCAAGTGTATCAGTAAGCTACTTCTGATATTATAATACATCAATGAATCGAAAAAACTCCAACGAAAATAAAGTGTGCTCGTTAACATAATAAATTGAATTAACACTCTTGCAAGGAAAACATATTTAACTTTTGTGCTGTAGTCATTGAAATTTCGATATAACCCGAAAACATTTTCAAGAGTAATAACAAATTTAATGAGTAACATTTTTGATACTTCAAATTTTATTGCCTTTACCAAAGCGACATAGGTAACAAACAGTACTGATGTTAATATATACATTAAATACAGAATTGCTTTGGGCGACTATAATTGGAAACAAATTGTACCCAATAGCTTTTATGTAAATGACCAAAATTGTCATTAGTTTTTGTAATCATTGCTGAATGAGTGTACCGTAGTAAAAACTAATACAATCAGACATGAAAGATCTGAATATATATAAGAAGAGCATTTAAAGAAATAGTAATAGGTAAAGTTTTTGTAGTGGTAGGACTCTTGGCAGAGTCCGTCTGGGGAAGTACCACACCTTTGCCAGTTATTCTACCACCAAGCAGTAATGTGCAAACATTACTGTGTTCTGGTTTGAAGGGCAATGTTTCCAGAGAAATTACAGGGCTTAGATATATAACATCTTAGATCTCTGGGTGACTAGCGCAGTGCAGTGCTAGGTAATGATTTGGACTCTTCATGTGTTCAGATATCTGATATTATACTTAATATTTATAGTTTTAAATACATACTTATTATTACTCTACCAACCGACCGACATCGTATATTTATATCTAATTTTATGGTGACCAACCGAGTTCTTCGACGATGGTTTGATTTGAACCTGGCTAATGTAAATGTTATTGAAATAAACACATATTAAACTCGTATAGTGCTTGACAGTTTGACTGTACGATAATTATTATAATACAGTGAAGTAGTCATTTCAAACTTTGAAAATGTATCAAATTTGAATGCTCTTTCTTTCGTTTTTATTTTTTATTGATTGACGTGTAAATTGTAAATTTACGAATAAAGTACTTTGACGTTGACTATGTTTTTATAAGCAGCACAATATTAGACACTACGAGCATCCATCGTTTTCACCTACGTAGGTAGTTCTCGATCCCGTTATGTTCAGCGAATAAAAAGTAGCTTGAGTGTTTACTCTAGATCTAGACTATCTATTTAAGTACCAAATTTCATATGTAGGGCCTAAGCCTAAGAGCACGTACTTATGTGGTAAGATTTAGTATATAAGCAGATGACAGCGGTAGAGCGATTAGTC
The DNA here is from genome assembly GCA_963693475.1 of Ectropis crepuscularia. NCBI lineage: Eukaryota > Metazoa > Arthropoda > Insecta > Lepidoptera > Geometridae > Ectropis > Ectropis crepuscularia. Next base: position 6,530,190 of record OY856350.1, read on the forward strand.
TCTCGCCCCGCGTCACTTGTGTATAATATCAATATAGTCAGCAGTTTATACAGTGACGTGGTTTCATTTCCTCTCCAGTACCAGTAACACCTACAGTGGTGACCCCGACGTGATCCAGCCCGACGTGATCCAGCTCGACGTGATTCAGTGGTGGTTACAGTGGTGACCCCGACGATTGATCAGTGAGTTGAAGAGAATATTCAGAAGATTTTTTTTTTGGTGTTACTGCGTTAGTAAATTGTTTTTGAACAATGTTTCCGCACGCTGCACCAGTAAGTGGGCAAGTGGGTCAGCAGGGCATGAAAGACGAGCGAACGAATTCCGCTGATTGTGCCCTGGCGCTATAGGTGTGTCAACGAGACTTCCAGATTTTTGGGTTGACATGCCGCGGTTATGGTTGGCCCAGTTTGAAGCAGTGATGGCATCGCAGAAACAAGGGGATGGAGGAAAGTTCAACATGGTTATATCAAAATTGGGGAGAGACTCATTCCAGACGCCGGTGAACAACAAGTATACGGCGCTGAAGGACCGACTGCTGCAGGTCTATGAGGATAGTACTGAGCGACAAGAACTTAGCAACAAGAACAAAATTATAGAGAACACCACGTGCTACGACATCGCTGCTGTGTCCGGGAGTAACGAACAGGTACCCCATTTACCTCTCACGGAGCTAGTCAAGCAGATGAGGAAGCTGGAGTTTGAAGTAGCTTCACTGCACAGTAAGGTTCAAGGCCAAGAACGCGGAAGAAGCAGGAGCCAGCAAAGATGGAGCGAAAATAGGACTGGTTCGCGGAAGAAAAGGGCACCAGGTGATCCAGAGTGGCTGTGCAGATCCCATTTCCGGTTTAAGAAAATTGCTATGCGATGTTAAACAGCCGATAATTGGAGTCGATTGTTCAAGGAATTTTAAGCTGACTGTAGAGAATTAGTACAGAGGATATAGAAAAACAGCAATTACTACGCGTTTGGTATTTTCGATTACGAGATTGACCTTTGGGTTAACTGGCGTAGAACAAATAAATATTGGTGTCAATGACAGCGGCGGTAGTAGTAGTAATAATGCTGTGCAATCAGTTTTGTTTGGTTACTTAGATGACATAACAAATTGGCTCGAAAAATGCAACCTGGCATAAAGAGCATTTGCGTAGGTTATTTGAACGTTTACAGATATATTAAATGGAAGTTGAATTAGGTAAATGTATGTTGCGAAAAGTAAAATAGATTTTTTGTTAGATTACGAAGTCTCGGAAAATGGATTAAGTCCTTTGCCTGACAAAGTCAAGGTTATTCAGGACTATCTCAAACCGGAGACAATAGAGTAGTTACGCAGGTTTTTGGGTATGTTTAATTTTTATAGAGCATGCATACCAAACGCTGCAAGAGTATAGAGAATTTTTGATAGATATTGACAGACAATGTGCAAAGAAAAGGGACAATATGGGCTAAAGAGGCAATTAGAGCGTTGGAAAAATGCTGCCAAGTTATCGGACCCCGAGTCCAGGGGCAAGGTTAACCCTTATGACAGACGCGTCAGACATTAGTATAGGCGCGGTATTGCACAGAAGGAAAAGAGTCTTTGGAGAACCCTCGATTATTTTTGCAAAGAATCCCTCGGAATCCCAGGAAAAGTACTGTGTATACGACAAGGAACTTCTGGTGATTTATTCGGGTATTGCAAAGATAGATGTGTATTGTTTATTTAAGAGATTGTATTGTGAGCGACATACGTCACGTAATATAAATCAATAGTCATTAGTGCAAACTAGAACGCTGAGTTAGCAAAGCGGTTCGAAGTCAATATGCCAAGGTTAGCACGGAATTAAAAATGTGCCGAACAAGCGGAAGAGACATGACTGTGACGAGTTGAACGTAATTTTATAGTGTAAACAATTTGTGATATAAGTAGATATGTTTTTTTTTGGGTTGTTAAATGTTTTTCTCCTTTTTTTTTAAGAAAGGGGTGTATGTAGGGCCTAAGCCTAAGAGCACGTACTTATGTGGTAAGATTTAGTATATAAGCAGATGACAGCGGTAGAGCGATCAGTCTCTCGCCCCGCGTCACTTGTGTATAATTAACATCAATATAGTCAGCAGTTTATACAGTGACGTGGTTTCATTTCCTCTCCAGTACCAGTAACACCTACACATACATTATTGCTCGAAAGAGTAAGACACATCCATACATACATACAAAATTTTGTATTTTTAGACCATTAACGTAACGTTCCCAACACTTTTAAAATAAGTAGGACGTGTGCAAATAATTATATTATATTATTTTACGGGGCCATGAATAAAATGTAGCGTCAGAGATAAAACTACTTTATTTTTTTACCATATACCATTACATCATGGGGCCATGACCAGACGGTCATCGGTTTTTTATTGAAATTAACATTTTATGCGTTATATGCGTTGTTTTTACAATTTGACGCATCGGCGTCTCCATTACTTTCAGGACACAAGATTCTCCGTTCTTGAGGCACTGATAAAAACGGGCATAGGTAAAAATCTCTACGTCTGTGTACATAACAGTCGTCGCACAGTGGATACCAGAAGACCAGAAGACGACTTACAGATTATTTAAGTAAGGTCAGCAGAGGTACCCTTTAGCCTTAATACTTACGTTACCTGCTATCTTGGTCTACCAAGTGGCTGTATATTTTAGAAATAATCTAGAATCGTACAACACGCGAAGAGAGAGACATTCTCGCAATCTCGATATTATACCATACTCTCTCACATGGTCACGAAAGCTGTCTCATATTATGGGACCGGAAGCTTATAACACTCTTCTTAAAATAGTTACATCGGCCCCAAGTTTCGGCAGCTTCAAAAACAGATTAAAAGTGTTGCCTTATTGATCAAACCCTCTATAGTTACAAACTAAATTTTAGAGAGTGATGGCAAAACTTCTGTAAAAATAAAATTGACATGGATTAGTACCTACAATTGTAATAAAAACAATTGTAAACTCGTATAATGCTTGACAGTTTCCTGTACGATCACTAATAAAATACAGTGGTTATTTCAAACTTCGGAAATGTATACGATTTGTATGTTTAGTTAGTCTAAAGTTAGGTAAATAAATAGACACTCTACCTATTTCTACCATTACAATGTTTACACTACACCTAATAAACGTTATTTACCACAATATTTACCGTTAAATTAAATCTCAATACAACTTTACCTAAGCGTTATAAAAATCGCTATAACTAGTTATGTAAGATAAGATAAGAAAACTCTTAATTGTGTATGTACAATGTACATATATGTGTCGATGATCGCCAACAGGTGTTTTAACATTGAAAGGCGCGTACAAATAATTATATTTTGCAAAACTTACAAAAAAAGTGTTTGAGGTAATTTAAAGTTTAATTGGAGTGCTATTATATTTGATTAGTCCCTCCAAATTACTCAAATTATAATTTGGAGGGACTATCTATGTTAGCGACAGCGAGACGTTCCGCGACCACCCAGTGTTAGTGCCCATGGAAAAGACTTTTAGACTTTATTAGTGTTAATTTGTGTTAGTTTATAGACATAGTGTGTTGTAGAATAAGCTACACATGTTCTTAGGTTAGTAAATTGTGAATGGTTATTGTAAATGTTAGTTGTAAGCAAGACGTTCTTAGAGCTGTAAAATAAGACGTCTTTTTAGTGTAACTTAATTTTATGGTCAGGATGCGCCTACGGGTGGTATGGTATTGTCTAATAACGAAACAATATTGAATTGTTTGGCGTCGCTTTCTCTTTGAACCGTCCGACCGACAACGAGATAGACGAACCCGGCGACCGCCTATTGTTTCGTTATTAGAAGGTCCGGCCACATGTTTGCATTTGGCCGAACCATGGAAAAATCCGTAGGCAGCATGTATTATTGTAAGACGGAATATCATCCCTCTAGCCTCCTTATTAAAGTCCACGGTTGAACGAACGGAATGGAAATAATCGTGGGCACTGGTCGTGGGGCCAGGAACGAGAGTTGAGGCCGGATGGGTGATATTCCGGGCATTCTTTTGGAAGACGGGCTCGGAGACGGTCCGCATTTGTACAGTAGAATAAGTTGATTGTAACCATAGTCTAAGTTTATCCGTTAAATATAGTTTGCTTAAAATATCCATCGTTTGTTGAAGTAATTCCGCTCTCCTGAAGAGCTAATCACGACAGATCCCCCAAACTATTAGCGACGTCAACCGCGAATAATTTTATACAGTCCACTACCGAAGTCTAATATCGTCTAGACCGAGGCGTTGCTAATAGTATTTGGTCCTTCGTGAGCCGGATCTCAGTGATCAGTTATTCGACTGCCGGATCATAGTATTGAGTCGTTACGTGATACGCGAGTGAAAATAGTGCGCGCGCGATTAAATTCAGTGAACTTCATTTCATTGTGTTTAGATTCAATATTGTGTTATATTTTTTGTGTTATTAATTTTTCTTTTTGTTAGAAATGGTTCTAACGCGTAGTCAGGCTGGCCAGGAGAACGCTATGAACACACCAGTCACCGGGCAACAAGGAAGCTACCCGGAGGAAGTGCGGCGAACCATCTGCTTCGAACCTGCTCGGAATTCACCAACAAGAACATCAGGGCAACACGAGGTATTATCTTCCATTTCTCACCAGCAGGAACGAGAGGACTCCGTGAACGAAAGGCTGCTAGGACCTTCAGCGGAGGAGAGCGAGCTGTACTCTCAGGAAATACCACGTGCGGCCGCCCTGCGAGCGAGCGCGGAGCGGCGCCGCGAGCCGTCGCCGGCGCTCTCGGTGGCGTCCGTCCGATCGACGAGCAGCGCCATTGCGAGATTGAGGCAGGTACGTTTCGAAGCAGAAGAAAAATTATTAATACTTAGGAAACAGGAAGAATTGGAGGCAGAGCGGATTAAACGAAGGCTAGCCTTTGACATCGAGCTGATCGAGTCCGAGGAGAATAAGCCTAGAATGAACACGAACCAGATGGTAAGTTGGATTAGAAATACGGCAACTGTATGTGAGCGATCGGAGCCTGGTGAACAGCGTGCAGCTTCAGAACGACGTCCCCTCTACGAACGACGGGGGGAGCTGACACGCAGCCGGCTCGGTGACGAACGGATGGACACCGGTGAACGGCGTGCGGCCCTGGAACTACGGGTCCTTCCCTACGAACTACGGGGAGAGACATGCAACCGGTACGACTACGGTGACTTACTACCCGAAGGTAAGCGTAAGAGCCCAGAACACAGGGCTACTTACATCGAACAGCCAGAGTTCGGTGAACGGCGTGCGGTCCCTGAACGTGGGACGCTCCCCTATGAACCTCGGGGAGACCAGACACGCAGCCAGCCTGGTCGTATCGATTTGAGCTTAGGGAAACAGCGTGTAGCCCTAGAACACGGGGCTAATTCCCACGATCGACGAGAAGAGCAGACACGCTACCGGTACGAATATGAACAACCAGAGCTTGGTGAACAGCGTGCGTTCCTTGAACGTGGGACGCTCCCCTACGAACCTCGGGGAGACCAGACACGCAGCCAGCCTGGTTGTAATGTTCTAAACTGGAGTGAACGGCGTGCAGCCCTAGAAAACAGGGGCACTCTCTGCGAGCCGCGGGAGCAGACACGCACTCAGTGCTATTTAAACCGACGGCGATCCAGATCACCGACGCCGTCCGGGATCGCCTCGAGAACGCAAGGCATCGTAGCGCAACCAGTAGAGCAAAAAAGGGACAATAATTTGTCTAAAACTATTTATGCGATTGATGACAGAAGTAAAAAAGGTCAATACAATTGCATAATGTGTAACGGAAGTCATGTCTTAACAAAATGTTCTAAGTTTCAGGCTATGACCGTGAACGAGCGATGGGAACGTGTGGAAAAAGATGAGTTATGCTTCAAATGTATAACAAGTCGCCATCGCCACGTGAACTGCAAGGCGAATTTGTGCGGAGTCGACGGATGCGAGCACCCACACCACGCCATGCTGCACTCCGAACGAGTGCCACGGTCGAACGCGACGGAGCCCGCTGATCGAGCGGACGATGTCGAGATGGTTACCGCTACCTCAAGTAACGATGCAAACAAGAGAGAGGTAACCCTTAAAATTTGTCCCGTAACAGAAAGTGAACCACGTGGTCATAACTTCTCACTTCTCGACGAGGGATCGACCGTATCCCAGTTGGACAACGAAGTGACTCCACAAATTGTAAGTAAAGGACCGAAAAACCCACTCAGCGTCAATGACGTTAATATGGAAAAGCGAGACGTGTGTAGTCGACACGTTAAGATTAATTTACGGGGTATCGATGAAAATACACGCAGTGAACGGGCGAGAACATCGGATAACCTATGGCTTCAGTCGCAGTCGATTCCCGAACAACAGCCACGCCTGAATCATCTCAAAGACTTGGGCCAAGCAAGTGTCTGTTATAAGCAGGTGAGTTCAAAACGTCTCATAGGTACAGACAACTGGGACGTGGTCGTGTCCCGTGAACTACGCTTGGGTAAGGAAAACCAGCCGGCGGCCTCGAGGACTAACATCAGCTGGGTTTTCCACGATACACTGCCTCGGACGGCGCTGAAACAGGAGTCGGAGCAAGGGCTTACTGTCAGCGAGAATGAGGACCGTCTCGAGAATATCGCTGAGAAAAACTTCAAGGTAAATCTCGTATTTATCTCAAAAACTAAGGTAAGTAGGTACAAAGAACAAACTATGGACGCTTCTTACGGAACAATTGAGAGCGTCAGCAAAGGCTACGGTCCGGTGGAGGAGGCCGTTAGTCGACAGCTCCACATCTGTGTAGCTAGCGAATGGTACCGCGAACATGGGTTTGGCATAAAATATACCGGTATGTATAAGTATGTGTCAGATAGCGATGATGGGTTGCTCACAGAACGGGATTATTTTCTGAAAAATTACATGGTTGGTCTGATTGTTAAAATCTAAGTTTAAAATTGGTATGTAGTTTGAGAAACAGTAGATATTAGTAGTAATAGAAACATTAGTAATAGTTTCACAGGCCAGCCTAGAGAATTGTATCATTGTATCATGAAAGTTTGTCATCACACCGAGTTGTGTGAGGACAATCAAGGCCTATGAGACTGAAAGAGGTTCTCAAACTACGAGCGCTTGCTAAGAACAACTGCACTTGTTTTTTTTATGTTTATAGATGCAGCAAAGGACAAGCACTTGTAAAAAGATCATCTGCGACGAGCTGAGCAGCCAAGGGTGGAAGAAAAGTCAGCGAACCATCTTCAACGTCACTTAGTTTCTACGAAATAAGACTAAGACATAGAATAGGTTAGAATATGTTTAAGTTAGATCGAACCGAACAGAACAAGGATGGAGTACTACTGCTTATTGGGTGAACTGGCGCGGCGAACGTCTCCGTCGATAGAAAGACACCAAAGACCCGCAAATCACGAACGCGTGGTGAACGAGCTCCGGCAACGATAATGAGCCTTGAACTACGACTCGCGACATACGTAGAGTAGCTGTAACCTCTGCGTGACTCCGAATTGCACCAGGCACTCATCAACGAGGTGAAGTACTGTATCAACGCAAGAACTCCGACTCACGTCTCCGTGGACCTACAAGACCTAGAGGCTCTGACGTCTAATCAATTTATTGGGCACGTCAGTGAACCAGCTGAACACGAACCTTCGTGAACCAGGAGACCGGCGCACCTGTATAGCGCTTGCTGACCCATTGTGACAGCGCTGGATACCTACTTCAATATCGCGGCAAGGAGCGAGCAGAACGAACAACTACGAGAAGATGAACTAGTTATAGTTGTTGACTCCAACCTGCCAAGGAACACATGGCCGAGAGGTATCTCAGTACTAATCTTCCCTGGACCTGATGACAATGTGTGCAGTGCAAACGTAAAGACAAGAAACGGAGTATTCAAAAGGCCTACTTCGAGACTCGCTGTGCTACGCGTAGATGGCTCCGCCGAGGCTTCGCCGGGGGGAGACTGTTAGCGACAGCGAGACGTTCCGCGACCACCCAGTGTTAGTGCCCATGGAAAAGACTTTTAGACTTTATTAGTGTTAATTTGTGTTAGTTTATAGACATAGTGTGTTGTAGAATAAGCTACACATGTTCTTAGGTTAGTAAATTGTGAATGGTTATTGTAAATGTTAGTTGTAAGCAAGACGTTCTTAGAGCTGTAAAATAAGACGTCTTTTTAGTGTAACTTAATTTTATGGTCAGGATGCGCCTACGGGTGGTATGGTATTGTCTAATAACGAAACAATATTGAATTGTTTGGCGTCGCTTTCTCTTTGAACCGTCCGACCGACAACGAGATAGACGAACCCGGCGACCGCCTATTGTTTCGTTATTAGAAGGTCCGGCCACATGTTTGCATTTGGCCGAACCATGGAAAAATCCGTAGGCAGCATGTATTATTGTAAGACGGAATATCATCCCTCTAGCCTCCTTATTAAAGTCCACGGTTGAACGAACGGAATGGAAATAATCGTGGGCACTGGTCGTGGGGCCAGGAACGAGAGTTGAGGCCGGATGGGTGATATTCCGGGCATTCTTTTGGAAGACGGGCTCGGAGACGGTCCGCATTTGTACAGTAGAATAAGTTGATTGTAACCATAGTCTAAGTTTATCCGTTAAATATAGTTTGCTTAAAATATCCATCGTTTGTTGAAGTAATTCCGCTCTCCTGAAGAGCTAATCACGACAGATCCCCCAAACTATTAGCGACGTCAACCGCGAATAATTTTATACAGTCCACTACCGAAGTCTAATATCGTCTAGACCGAGGCGTTGCTAATAATCTAACTGTCCGGTGATATAGATTCAGGGTTTAATTTTGCCCCGCTACTCACCAGCCAGGTCTGCATCTCCGTTTAGGGATTAGCAGATTATTTATTATTTATTAGCAGGCCAGATAGCTGATATAAGTATTATATCAGCTATCTGGCCGCCATAGTACAAGCTTTGCTTAGTTTGGGCTCAGATGGTGTTGTGTGTGATATCCACCAATATTTACTTATTTATTTATTTAATAGGAGAACCATGTGACAAATTTTCAGCTGTCTGAAATACCAACCCAAATTTGTGTACCAGATCTCGGAATAGAGGGTTAAAATGGCGCAGAGCCTTAACTTACTTAATAAAGATGAGTTAGCTGAATTATAACTATGAAATATGAAACAGTCAAATTTAAAACAATCCCAGGTAGACTGGTATCAAGTGGTATAACTTTCCAAGTTGTGAATTTTAAAGGATGAGCGTTTATGTAATCAATAAAATTCTTTAGCTCGCGAGATTTACCAATATCTGAAAAATAAAAACAAATAATTTACCACAGATTACTGAAATAATCAGTAATTTGTGTAATTTACCATCATTTAGAATTAAAATATATACATAATATATGTATAAAAGTAGACTGCAAATTAAATTTTTAGTTACAGAATATTTATGAGTAGGAACATAATGGAAGAAGTACTTGATATTTTAGTGCAATTGCATGCACACTTTTGTCTACTAATCTGTTTATACGTTACCATTCATTGATGTTGGTTTACCAGTGAACATGGAACATGAAATTGCATCGAAATATCGGGACTAGCTACTATTTTTTCACGGTAAATATCCGGCAATTAATATCTTATACCAGTGTAACTAAAAACCAAAGTAGTTTTTTTATTTTCAGTATAGAGTGACAAGACGAGCAGGACTTGTGCCTGATGGTAAGCAACAAGCCGGCCCATAACAGCACAGTGACACGCAGCTATTACAACACGACGAGTCCAAATAATTACCTAGCACTGCACTGCGCTCGTCACAGAACGGAATGCGATGTTTTATATCTATGCCCTGTAATTTCACTGGAAATATTGCCCTTCAAACCCGACATTACTGCTTCGCAGTAGATTTAAATTCACAAAGGTACTTCCCCAGGTGGACTCTGCAAAATATGTAATTTTATGAAAGTTATTGAATGTAGAATAGTTTGCGTCATTAATTACCTTTTTCATCCATTAGTTTATAGTGAAGCAGCAATTTTATTTGCTCTGTTTGCAATGGCAGTAATGCAGCTGTTATTGGCGGTCCAAAAGTATACATAATAGTTGATATTAATATCATTAAATCACCATGGGATATCCATACCAAAAACTAGAAAAAAAATGTTTAATTAACTGCACAGGTAAATGCGGTCTCTTCCAGGCAACCTTATGATGGCTAATGATATGAAGACAAGTCAGAAACTATAAGAAGCTATCACTAAGTCATCAATGTAAAAAAAAATTGCAATTTTTGTAAAAATTGCACCTCTAGTATTTTCTACGAAACAAAAAACTAATCATTAAAATCTATACACACTATAACGTAACATACATACCAAAACATACCTACAGGCATAAATATAAATCAAAAGATATGCCCTGAGAACCCTGAAATTGTTAACAAACAGCGTTTCTGTGTGGTGTAGCGTGAGTGGTTTACAATAACTATCAATCTACTTGACCCCTAGAATCGTGGCATAATCATGGGCACAATCGTGGAAAGGGCGCGGTATGTTGCAGTTCTACTTATTTTGGATGTTGACAACGAATAGTGATCGGTATAAATGTCCGGCGTTCACTGTTTCCTACAACCGACTAGAACGGGAAGAGTAAGCTCACTCTTCCCAACAATAACATAATTCCGTGCGCCTGATGTTTGGGAGGACACATCTATTTATTTATATCGATGCCTACAGGTATATTAAGAACCTCCTTGTCGGGTTTCTATCTAATGGCATGTTTCAAAAAACGAATAAATTTTTCCGCCACACGAGCAATCGGTTTCGGTCAGATAGTCGACCTAATAGTTCGGCGCATCGCCACGATCGCAAGGTACGCCACTCCACAACCCACATCTTCATCGAACGCGTCTGCGCATTTTATTAAATAAACCCAAATTGTGAGAATTTTAGGCCAAATATTATATCAGCGACGACCCAAGAATAGGTAGAGCGGTGAAAAAGAGTCTGGAATACGTCCCGGATCAAGCCCAGATCGTGGAACGCATTTTGGTAAGTTCAGTTTCGTTTTTAAGCCGTACCCACTTATTTTTAAGTCGGTTAAAAAAAATACAATATAGTACAGTTCACCATGCAGTTAGCCATTCAGCCATCAAATTTGAATATTATGATAAAAATAACATTAAAAAACTGGTTACCGGCACGTTTTGTGTTTTCATTTCTGTAACTCTTAAATACATGTGCATGAACTTCTGAAGAACGTTGAAAAATAAGTTAATTCCAAACTGAAAGCAAACATTTATACAGCTTATTACACTTTATTACTTAATCAAAGTAATTTACACGTCACATCACACATTAATATTGCCTACATCATAACTACTTACGAGTAAATTATTTAAGATAAATACATTTTGTAAACAATTTTGGTCGCGTCCGGCGACCTTTTTTAAGTAGTGCTAAACGAGATGGGATCGGGTGCTTATTAAAACGCATAATTTTTGTTCCTAATTTACTTTGTCATAATGAATGTGGCATAGTGTATAGTGTCATAATGCAACTTTTGCATTATTTTTTTTTGGCATAATGTGTTTTAAGCATAACAATCTATTGTACTACATTAAATTCGACTATGGATGAGACGCATAATAGTCTTTAGATTTTTTTTTATTAGTTGTTGTGCTACTAAACATAAACCCAGGTTACATAGGACCCAGATCCGACTCGGAGTACCCCGACTCCACCTAATCTTGTCGCTACTACCCCTAGAGCGTATATAAAAAATGCGGGAGCCATAAGCTCAAGGGAGGTCCTGAGTCGAGCGTAGGCCGAGTATGGAGAAGCAACACTCAGGGCTGACCGCTGAGCTTCTGGCGGGAGCCCACCCGGAGTCAAAAAGTGTCATATTTCTTAGGTGTACCGTCTGCTTTTTTCGATGTGTGCCTTTAAATATTATGCTAAGTTATCGTTATGCTATATATGGTTATGTGTTTAAACATTATGGTAAGTTATCGTTATGCTAAATTTAGTTATGCTTGTAAACATTATGCAAAAACAGTTATGCGTTTAGTTGTTATGGTAAATTATCATTAGTCCTAAAAACGTTATGCCTACTTAAATTAGTACAAAAAATGTTATGCTACCCCATATAGATCCGATGAAATCACACGCGCGCACTCTTTTTAAAAAAGGTCGCCGGTCGTGACTGAAACTGAAGTTGGACCGGACTGACTATATCAAACATGAGTTACCCGTGTATTTATTTAAAATGTGCAATGTTAGTTTTCATACTTAAATTATTTAGTTTACTAGCAGCGCCCCGCGGTGTTACCCGCGTTGTTCCCGTTGTTCCCGTTGTTCTTTTGGGATAAAAAGTAGCCTATGAGTTTTCCAGCTTATTATCTATCTGTATTCCAAATTTCAGCCCGATCCGATCAGACGTTAGGGCGTGATTGAGCAACAAACATCCAAATATCCAAACATCCATACAATGACATTTATAATATTATACTAGCAGCGCCCCGCGGTTGCACCCGCGTAGTTCCATATCCCAGAATAAAAATAGCCTGTGTTATTTCAGACTAGGTATTATATGTACCAAATCTTATCCAGATCCGTGTGGTAGTTTTTGCGTGCAAGATTAAAAAACATCCAACCATCCTCACAAACTTTAACATTTGTAATATTAGTAGGATTTATGTTGCGGTTCTCTGAAAGATATCCCTTTCAGTAATGTGAATCTTCGTCCTTCATTCATTTTCTCTCGTTTCTCATTCTAATTTCAATAAGTTACATATGTGTTCTTCCAGACTATAATCTATCTGTGTTCCAAATTTCAGTTCGATCCGTTCAAACGTTAGGACGTGAATGAGCAACAAACATCCAAACATCCAAATATCCAAACATCCATACATTGACATTTATAATATTAGTGGGATTAGTGGGATTCACTTGTCATACGTACCACAGGATCATAAGCTTCTTTAATCTTTAGTGCAACAATACAAATTTTCGCATACAAATGATAAGCTGTCTGTATGAGTATTTCTGAAGAATCTAATTGTTGTCTCAAACAAACCAGACGATATTTAACTAAATAAAACACGAATGAATTGGTAATTGCAGCCGTGTCATAAGATATATATGCAAAGAAGTAATAGGTGTTCGTCCACCCTCCTGCCAAGCATTGGTTTACAGTAAGGCATAAAAACATCGTAAACAGAATTCTACAAACTATACTTATAAACATGATCAACAAAAAACATATTTGAAACTCAACATTCTTGTCTATTTTTAATATTGAGTCGATATATTGGAATGCTGTCGAACATCCCGATAGAGTAACGTTTTTGTCAATGTGCATAAAGATAAAAATAATTATAACATACTAGCGGCCCATTCCGGCTGCGCTCGGATATTGTCATTTTAAGACTATTAATCGAAATAAAAACTATCCTATCTCTCAAGTTGGACCAGACTGCTCACGGTGTGCCAATTTAATTTAAAATCGGTTAAGTAGTTTAGGAATCCATCGCGGACAAACATCGTGACAGGAGATTTATATATATTAAGATTGGACAGCATGAAATATGTACTGGTAAAAAACAAATATATCTTCATCATAATACAAATGGACCGCACTTGTTATACCCTAAACGATTAATACAAGAACTAAACACATTTTCATTAGTCGAGCCATGTTTGATGATTTGAACGTAATAAAACCAATATTTAAACAAGTTATTATCTGAGCAAATTTATAAAACGTAGATATCATTTCGTTATGTTTCTGCATTTTACTCGGTAATTTGATATGATGTTACTATTTTTTAATATTCTTGTGAACACAACCGTTTTACTCGTATAACGTCTTCAATCGTAATATTGGTTTGTCATATAGCTAACCATCATACTTAAATTTTCGTTCCAATAAGTATAAGTCGATTTTCGAGGAGCAACTATTTGTCTTTTTCATAAGTGTAAGAAAACTCCGTTATTCGTTCTACTTATATTCTCATTTATTATACTCAGGTACATAGGTACATTAATGATGTATTAACAATGCTATAAATTATTACTGCCAACCATCTTTCGGCTCTGGTCAGGCAATGAGAATTGAATCTAGTATGCCAACCACCAGACCATTTATTTTAATGTTATCAAATTTCGCAGGTTGGTACACTGTAAAATAACTGCTTGTAGGATGATAATTAAAAGAGACAATTAGTTAGTAGATTGGCACTACCGGAATTCAACACAAGAGTTACCAGGTATAATAATGTGAAATAATAAAATACGACTAAACTACGAATCAAAACTAAAAATCATGACATAAGTAATTGACTCCTTGTTTTAAGTTTTCAGTATAATAACTTGGAAATATTTACCTTATTACTGTTTTACATCACCGAACTCTTTAAAAATGTATGTTTTACACAGTTCGTCAATATGTTCGTCAGACAACTATTTTAAAGCTTTTTTCCAATAAGATAGACCAATCTAAGGGGAAAATCATCCCCTAAACTCAACTATGTCCTATGGGTAAGAGCGGGAGACTGAGTGAGATATTTATTAGGAAATATTGACTTAAAATTGAGTTTAGGGGATGATTTGCCCCTTAGATTGGTCTGTCTTATTGAAAAAAAGCTTCAAAATAGTTGTCTGACGAACATATTTACAAATGGAGCATGAGAATTAAAGTGAAGTTAAATTATTATTTTGGAGTTGTTAAGCAAAACGGCTGACGGAAAATGTCTGGGAATATTGGGACCTTGTTTTTAAGGATATTGCCTACAACATACGTGAAAATCACTTATTAGAAAATACGTGAAGTACTTAAGTCATGTTTTGTGTGTACCTTCATTACCCCATATCTCTAAATTGGCCGTCTAAGCAAGTTAGCGGGTAAGCATGTGTTCTTAGTACTCTACTCAATCATCCACATTTAATTCATCAGAAAATAGGTGACGTCTGGTAGCTCTGGGATCTTACTCTAATCTATTTACAGTTAAATGCAGTCCTCATTAGCGTAGTATGAGAGTGTAAAAGATTGTCTTTGTAAACTAGGTTTTAACAACAGTCAATATGGACCATGTTTGTTTGCAAAACACAAGGTAATATAAAAATTATTATTGGGCTGTATGTAGATTTTTTGATTTTTCTTTTCAAACAAAGACAGAAAAATTAAACAATGCATTAGCTCCATAGTTCAAGTTAAAGGATTTGGGTCTTGTCCGACAGTATCTGGGAATGAGAATCAATGTAAACAAAGATAAAAACATATGTTATTAGTATTGATCCAATATGGTTTACAAAGTAACTATTTTCTTGTATGTGATGGTATACTGAATAATGAATTGAAAAGTTTCAGATGTCGGATTGTAATCCTCAAAGTACTCTTATTGAACCAAGATTGAAATTAGAAAAATTTAATTGTGGAATTAATCTTCCTTGTCAAAAACTTATTGGCAGTCTAATGTATCTGGCAGTGAAGGCCAGACATTGCTTATGCTGTAAGTCAATTAAATACATGTTATGATGAAAATTGTTATAATTATGTTAAATGTATATTAAGATACAATGTGCTAAAAAAAATGTTTTAAATATACTAGTAATGATATGGACTTGACAGGTTTTTTTGATAGTGATTGGGTATCAGATGTCTCAGATAGGAAAGCTTACACTGGATTCTGTTTTATGATATCAGAATCAGCTGATTCCTGGTAGAGCCATAAACAATAAACAGTTAGTCTGTCTAGTACCTAATCGGAGCTTTGTCTGAAGCTTCTAGAGAGGCAGTTTTTCAGATTGTACAGCTATGTCTGAAGCTTCTAGCTGGAGAGGCAGTTTTTCAGAGTATACAGTTACATCTGAAGCTTCCAGAGAGACAGTTTATTTAAGAGATTTAATCCATGAAATGACTGGGAAATTGTTTGTTATCAATTTACATTGTGATAATCAGAGTGCCACGAAATTGACCTCTATACCTCATTCCAAATCTACGTGAATTAAAGGTAAACAAATCAATGTCACTCTCAATATGACAGACCAGCATTTCTCAACCATTGCTTTACAAGATAGTTTGTAGTACCTTTCATTGCTTGCCCTTTTAAATTATCGTCGCAAAACAAGGCTAAATATATATGTATGCATATCATAAACACCCAAATAAATGTTCCCACTGCTGGGATTTGGAACAATCAACACATTGCCGCTGTAAAAAATCGTCAGGCACAAGAATCTGCAATTGCTGAACATTTGATTGATGCTAAAACTGGTCATTGGATCGAGATCCACGACCCGAAGGTCCTATCTACCGAATGTCATTACTACGCAAGAATGGTTCGAGAAGCATTGGAAAATAAAAAACATAGGTATATATTTCAACTACGACGCGATGACCACAATGCCAATAACCGAAAACTACCCAGTTTACGGTTATCGGCGTCGCGGAATCCTCTAATAAATAAATGTGTGCATAGCGCACTGAGTTTGGAGAAACCTGGTGATATGGTTAGTGTTGTGTGTAGTGTTGGTCACCCTGCGATTTTTGAAGCCCAAATGAGGGTAGATGGAGATCTCCTCTCATTTCTTAATGAGAGTATGGTGGGCATACGTACATTTATTTCCCCCACGTAAAAAAAGGAGCAAAGCATTTGAGTTCGGAGAAGAATGTAACACTAGAACTTGAGACAGACTTTGAAAAGTAATTTTGATGTTTCCTTATATGAAAACGTTCCTTTTATTTTTAACAATAATTAAATCTCGTTCGAATTGTCCTCGTACTACCCAAAACTGATCATAACACTATGATGTAATATTCTGGAAACACATACAAAAGTTTCGATCAAAATAAAACAAAATTTATGGCATTTTAGAGTGAAAACTATACTTTTGATAGTAAACAGCGTAATTTGGAACACGTATTTAGAGGTTTGCGATTTTCTCTCAACTCGTTACGACACAAGAAACCTTTTTCTCGGAGTTCTTTAGTCATACTCATACTCTTTTATTGATAACGAGTAGTTACATGTCATATTCAAGATATTCAAATATTACAATAAAATCACCTACATTACAATTAAAAATTCCAAATTAATGACAAAAATAAATAGAGTAAAATTAATCCATACTTCAATATAATGGAAATGGGCATTTTCACAATATGGACATGAGAGGGGTATGTTAGAAAAATAGGCGCGTCCTTAATAAGAATAATTTCATGAAAAGAAGTATAAATGTCTTGAATGCAACATTGAGAGTTTGAGAAACACAGATAAAATTGCTAGTACTTAAAATCATATTTCTATCATCCTACCATTGCTTTCTATAACTTTTAAAATAAGATAGTATAGAATTATTTGATCAATACAAATCTAAGTATATGGTATTTAAGATCGCAATAAAGTCGAATCCCATTTGTGAAAAATATTTTAAGGCAATTTCATAAAAATACTAAGATTAAACGATGTTTATGTAATGGTATCACCTATTTTTTGGTTTGTTTTGGTTTTCTACACGCCTTTCTGGAACGCACTATAGTCAATAGTATCATATAGTAGTATAGCAGAACGAAACACATTGATGTGTGATATCATTATATCAGAAATGTTATTAATGATAAGATAATCAAAATCTATACTAATATTATAAAGCTGAAGAGTTTGTTTTGTTTATTTTGATAAGTGGGAGTGTCAAGTAGTAGTATAAATACCTAATGTATCAAAATATAAATATTGTCTCTGAGTTTTGTGACTACTAGCGCTATCTAGTGTGTAAGTTTGCAGTAGACATTGGAGTGTCAAATGATCTTTCAGAAATAAAGTCAGTTCATTGCGAATAACCAAACGTGTTTTAATAATTATGAACAATTTTTACTATGGAGTGACTTTCGGTTGTATAATATTAGTATGGGTGAACAAGAATTTGTGTTCATTCCTTTATATTGTTTCTTTTTCTTGAGGTATTTTTAGCCCCCGACCAAAAATGAGGTGTGATAAGTTTGACGTCAATGTCTCTATCTTTCTGTCTGTATGTCTGTGGCACTGTAAAGCTCAAACGGATGAACCGATTTCGAAGCGGGTTCTTTTATTTGAAGGTTAATTTCCGTCTTAGTTACGAGTATGTTTGGTTAATATCGATTCAAAATGGCCACCTCCACAAAATAGCGGACAAAACATTTCTTTACAACTTACACCAATATGGGTATCAAATGAAAGATCTTGTCTAGTAGAATACTATACACTGTAACAAATTTCAAATCCAAGATGGCCGCCACCACAAAATGGCGGAATACATTTCTTTTTTCACTACTCCCTCAATGGGAATCAAATGAAAAGGCTTGATTATTAGAATGTTGTACAGATTACAAATCTGAGGTAGTCAGGGGTAAATCAATTTTTTTAAATTTGTTTTTGTATAACTGCGTTTGCTATGTACATCAGCTCTTTATGGAGTTAAGTGGAAACAGTCATGAATTATCACGGTTACGTGGAAGACATCACTTTGAAGCGGTAACGCCGCCCATTTATATACTATTATTGGTATGCAATAGCTTTACCGCGGCAGTCCCCGAGTGCCACACGTCTTTTTTTCACCGTTAAAGCCAACGATAACTAAAAATGTGTACATCTTGAAAAAAGTGCAGACGGGAGTCGAGTCTACAACTTCACGAATGTAACTCAGAGGTTTCACTCACCGAAATCTTGCTGCTGCAAACAGACTGTACTGTTTATTTTTAATCTAATTACATTGTTAATTATATCCCCTTTTAATCCCTTCGACTATTAAATGGGTAAATGACATGCCATTCAAATTCTGCTACAATTCACTTCGCTTATTGCCTAATCCAATTATGAGTAATATTACCTATGTCTCTTGAATAGTGAGACAGTATAAAAGCACTCAGTGACACAACTTCCACCGATTTGTCTAAAATATAGCCCATTAGTATTAAGACATTAACACTAGATACTAACAGTGTGGATTCACTCTCATAGTTCTCGCTCTTGTAAAGTTGATATTTTAGATTAAAACTAACCTGTGCTCTGATGATAATTTTTTATGAAATGCAAAGTTGGGATTAAAAGAAGTAAAATAAATTAAGGGAGACTTTTGATCAGCAGTAGAAATGTTAGTTTACATCAAAATACATTTATGTGATGAGACGGGTAACATTCGTAAAAATTTTTGCAGTAGTTGCACTCTTTGCAGGGTCCGTTTGGGGAAGAACCTTTGCCACCGCACCTTTGCCAGTTATACTACCGCCGAGCAGTAGTGTGCAAACATTTCTATGTTTCGATTTGAAGGGCAATGTTTCCAGTGAAATAACTGAGCATAGAGATACAACACCTCATATATCTGGGTGACGAGCGCAGTGCAGTGCAGTGCTAGGTAATGATTTGGACTTTTCATGTTCCAATAGCTGCGTGTCACTGTGCTGTTATATGGCAAGCATGTAGCTTACCATCGAGCACATGTCCTGCACGTCTCGTCATTCCATACCACCACCACCACTGATTTTTAGTAACAGTGAAGACAAACATAATAAGGAAACCGGCATGCAAACAGATATTTTGTGGAAATGTATCTTTCGCCATCATGCATTTGACCAATTCCTAGTAAAATGGTCTGGCCGTTATTGATTTCTCAACTAAGTGGTCGGCAATTTTGACACATTCGGATAACTGTATGTATATCACCATCACCGTATACTATGTAGTGGCGGTTCACTACTACTTTACTGTCAGTACTGACAGTAGTTCGAGTTGGGTTATCATCATCATCAGCCGCAAGACGTCCACTGCTGAACATAGGCCTCCCCCCTAGATTTCCACAACGTCCTGTGCAACCTGCAACCAGTGGTTTGCAGCGACCGTTGTGAGGTCATCTGTTCATCTAGTGAGAGGCCGTCCAACACTGCGTCTTCCGGTTCGTGGTCGCCACTCGAGAACCATTCTTCCCCATCAGTTGTCAGTTCTGCGAGCGATGTGGCCTGCCCATTGCCACTTCAGCTTGCTTACTCTTTGAGCTATGTCGGCCACTTTCGTTCTTTTGCGGTTATACAATCCGACTAAAATTTTAAATGTCAATGTTTGGAAATTTGATGCTTAATCACATCGTACCGTGTGAACGGATCAGGGTATAAAGTTATTAGATACAGCACTATGACGTCACCTATAAGCTTTCCAATTGAGTACAGTTGAAGAGGGGGGGGGGGGGGGGGGTTGCAACCCGGCATTGCGGAACAATAGATTAGAAGAGGTATTGAAACTGTATGGAACCAATGCCGTACATAATCATTGTAAAACTGTAGGTATTTTGAAACGTGTCTAATAAAACTGAAAGGTTAACAGTCAACAACTTGTGTGTATACGTCTAAGTAATTCATTTACGTACTTTAGTTAATTTACTCAAAATGTTTTAAATGTTCACTCTAAGCGAAGAGTTTGATATCGTTACAAGGCAAAATGGAACGTTAAAAAAAAACTAAGATTATTTCTGTTATTCCTCTATTTACTTAAGTATTAAAAATTGTTGCTCATCTTTTGAGGGAAATCAAAGGCAATATTAAAATTGTAAAAATCATACATAAAAGAACAATATACTGTAACATTAAAAAATGTCACGAATTATCTCAACTTTTTACAAAGTATTTAGTGTTATATCTGGCATTGATTTTGGATTCATCGCGATTGATTCAAAAAACACAAAAAATATAGTAAATCTTTTAACTGCAGTACAAGTTTTAAGTATTACCAGTGCAATCACTATTCAAACTTATATTGATGTGCAATCGATTACATTTTGGCGCCATGCTTTGTTTATATTTCAATACGTAGCGTTAGTTTTTATTTTTATGTTTATGAAAAGAGATGTCACATTAGCTGGCTGCCTGTCCATATTTAAGTACGTGGATGCAAAATTTGGTGTTGATCCTAAATCCTACAATATAGAATTTAAAAACTTGCTAACGGTTTTGCTTTTTTTTGTAATACGAACAACATGGACATATTTGATTTGTTTTGTGTATAGTTTGTGTCTCCCGGGCTATGGCAAGAACATTTGCTACTTTTTTATTGAAATATTTCGAGAAGTGGTGTTAATATCGAATATTTTCGTGTTTTATTGTGTGAAATATCGTTTAGATAAATTTATCAAGCTTTTGGGGAACGATACTATCGATTTAGAGTCCTATCATCGACTGTATAAGGTGATAGCTGATATTACGTTCAATATTAGTAACGCGTATGCGCCTGTGGTGAGTATTTAAAAAATAATCATCCAAATCGGTTCATAAACAACGAAGTTATCCGCGAACACACATAAAAAAAATATATATATATACGGTCGAATTGAGAAACCTACTTTTTTTTAAAGTCGGTTAAAAATAAATATTGTCTTATTAGTAATGTTTACACAAGAAGATGCTATCGAAGCAAGTTGTTGTGTGATAAGGGTGCACCACGGGGAGGTTCCCGAGCCACGCACCCCAGATAGTCGCCACCTTTTTTTTATGTGGGGGAAATACATTTACTTATCCGCACCATGCAGGCACGTGGTGAGGTATGTCGGGCTCGACACCATGGCGACGACAGACATGGTTTCCCTACCGACTAAAACCCCTACAGATTTCCCCTGCATGGTCAGCGTCAGGCCTACCTTTCGTATTCCCGTCAACGACTTTGACCCTTGCCACCGCTCTTACGGACCCGCCTCGCGGGGGGCGTTAGTACCCCCGCATTTAGCTCTAGTGACGCGCCGGAAATCAGCGGCGCGTCACCTCCTCGAAGACCTATCCCTAGGCGGGGTGACGGCCCTAAGCGTCCGACACCCTAGGCCTTCCAGTAGAGACGGGATGCGAGCCCAGAATCGCAATCTTCCGGCTCGCCCCCGTGTCTGCTTCCGCCTCAGTGTAGGAGCGAGAGGCTTCCAACTCTCGCTCCACCAAATCACACGACCTCTCACTGTCGAGCACTACGGCGAAAATGTCGGCAGCGAGAGAGAACTTTCTTTTAGTCTATTTTTATTCATTTTAAAAAGCCTTATACTTTGCCTGCGGTTTCACGCGCGTTTTAAGTTTTTTTTTTACGTACGAAACCCTTATTTATAATAATTATTTTCTTCAAGTAAAAGTAACCTATGCAATGCAGATAGAAAATCATCTATCTGGTAGTAAATGTCTCGTCATAATGGGTTCGGTTGTTTTAGAGATTAGCCGAAACAATCAGACAGACAAAAAATTTCACAATAGATTTTTTTATGTAGATACCGTATACACTTTCATTTTAACTTAATAAAAAGCTGTTAATGTAATTGTATATACGGAAACTACAATTTTATTAACTTGTATAGATTTTGATGGAATTGGTATTTAAATAATAATAATTTTGTTGCAGATATCGCTGACTTTAGTTTGCAATACAATTCAAAGCATGATTTTTATATATGAAGTTGTGATGGAAATTAAAACTTTAAACTTAATGGTATGGTAAAACAAATAAGACTTTCTATCGATAATAATTATCTTCTTGTGTAATAATTGTCGTCTTGTGGGCATCTTGTGTGATGTTTTATTAGAAAAAAAAAATGCGTTTTAATAGACTGGCCTCGTGGCTTAGTTGGTAATACGTCTGCCTGCGAAGCCGTGGGTCGTGGGTTCGATTCTCACCCAATATTTGTGTGAAGAATACAAATATTTTTTTGTACTTTGCCTGGGTGTTTTCTTTGTATAATAAGTAAATATGTATAAAAGTATGTTAATATCAGCTATCTGGCTCCCATAGTACAAGCTTTAGCTTAGTTTGGGCCTAGATGGTGTTGTGTTTGAAATGTCCACCAATATTTTTTTATTTTACTGATAGTTGAAGACAGCAACATAACAAATCTACTTATTAGGAAAACGCCAAACTGGGAACGCATTCCAAAGTTTTGATGTTTTTAATATTTGTAAACAGCAAAGCTGGCTAGCGATAACAACCGTGCCATTTTGCTCTTATACTATATGGCGTACACGAGGGTTTCCCAAACTATCGGTCGCGATCCACTGGGTCGCAAGCGAATATTGAGTGAACCCTGTCTGTTGAACGACACAAAGTTATCCTGGCTATTACTACTTTAAACCTTTGTGAGACCGGATTACCCCATATGGTAAACATTAAAACTAAACGCCTAAACAAATTGGACGTATGAAATTTACAGCGCTTTAAAATAACGTGAATTGAGGTTGATGTCAAAAGTGTGATGGTGCAACAACTAAAACTTTGTTCTCTGTTTGAAAAGGCCTTTACTCACATTGGGTACGTATAAATTTCCTAGAAATGGGTCTTAAATTTGTAAATTTGTATTAGATGGGTATTAGCCCAGATAGCTTTGGGAACCTCTTGCGTACACATACTTCAAACGAGATGACACAAGAGTAACAATAATTGCTTGCTACATCAACTAAATTAGCCGCCACTATATGTTCCCCATAGCTGGGAATCTTTTCTCATAAGGGATTAAGTACTAATGTTTGGCATAAAACGTTTGCCATAGTATGTTTCCCAAATATTTTACCAAACGGAAGGATACTCCTCATAAGCACAGATGACACATGATCGACACAAGTGGTTTTTTTGGAACACGTCGGTTTCTCCACGATATTTTTTCTCCGCCAGTAAGAAATAAGATATATATATGTATTTATATATAAAAAAAAATTATAGCATAGAGTGACGAGATGAGCAGGACATGTGCTTGATGGTAAGCAACATGCCTGCCACATAGCAGCACAGTGATACGCAGCAATTGGAACATGAAAATCCAAGTCATTACCTAACACTGCACTGCGCTCGTCACCCAGAGATCTAAGATATTATATCTCTAAGCCCTCTGGAAATATTGCCCTAAGATGAGTCGGAAGAATACTCTGAAGCTGTTTATCATGATCGTAAGCCTGTGCATATTCTTCCACTGCTGGATATAAGCCTCTTATCATACGCCACTAATCCATATCATCGGTCTTACATTGCCAACCACCATCGCGACCTAGCATACGCAGTGTTCCCACTGCTGGGACTCGGAGCCTTCTCTCGCTAGGAGAGAGTCAAGTCTCTCACGCTGATCCAGTGCTGGAAAAATTCTAGGTACATGTCCGTTTCGTCGCGATATTTTACCATTTCAAGTTAGCGGCATTATGCACATGACTTCGAAAAGACAGTGGTGCGCGTGGGGTTTGAGCCCTACGACTAAGCCAGCCGTAACTTAACCGTGGCGAAACTTCATTTAAGTTTTGAAGAAGCTGCTTATGACTTATACCCCGTTTACGTAATTCTAGTACAGCGACCGAATCCAGCGCTGGATTGCTTACTGGAATAATGGGAACCGGCACTAGAAAGCATCAATCCAGTGCCAATGCATTCCAGTGCCGGTTTACATTATTCCAGTAAGCAATCCAGCGCTGGATTCGATCGCTGGACTGGAATAATGTAAACGGGGTATATAGGCCTGTTTACATTTTGATTATTGCGAGTGCGAGTGAGAAATAGAACAAACACGCTTCACAATCACTTTACTACGCAAGTTGCTACACACTCGCACTAATAGATCGATGTCCACTCGTATTTGCTTCTAATCACTAAACACCTGCACTAATCACTCGCACTCATATTAATCAAAATGCAAACAGGCCTTTATGCTGAACACTCAAACTGACACTTTTTATTTTAATTGTATTTATTCCTACTTGTAATATTTTCAGTCCTGGCTATTTCTCGTTGGAGCGAACCATTATTTAATATTGGACGTCATGATCATACCGTTTGCCCCGGCATTTGCCGCCGATGTGTTGGGCACACAAGCTCAAAATATTATACACATCTTACACAACAAACTAATCGACTGTCAAGGTACAAATTATAATTGTAATGTATCAATTACAGTAGGTATATAAGCATAGCATGCTCGGACTTGGGCATTCTTTCGCAAGAAGAAAGTCAGGGCCATAACCCACCACACTGCCCATGTGCGGGTTGTTGGATGACACATAAAGATTACAGATGCATGTTGGTTTCCTCACGATGTTTTCCTTCGCCGTTTTAAAGTTAGCTTCATTACGCACATAACAGACAGACAAGACACACAAGACAGTGGTACCTACGAATGAGATTTGAACCCGGGACTTCGTATTGGCAGTAGCCGTTTTCCCGACTAGACCAGCCATAACTTGCTAATTAAAGTATAATCCAGGTATCTTAGTCATAGGTAACAACTTATTTATTAATTATTTTTTTCCAGACAAAATTGACTGTCGCAAGTTATCAAAGTTTATCCGGTACATCGAAGTTCGTCCTCTGAAGTTCACCGCTTATAAAGTGATCCCTCTAGACGTTAGTCTCCCTGGGATAGTGCTTAGTATGGGTTTTACGTATTTAATTGTAGTTATACAGTTTTCACATGTATTTTAAAATTGTAATGTTGATCACATTGCTCATGATTATGTAGTTACCTATAATGTTACTAGTGTGTTTATTATCCAGATTTTTTTTGTGAATTTTGGCTAAATAGGTAATACTTACCAAGCAAGCAAAAATTTAACCGTGTTGATGGCATCTTAATCTATACTAATATTATAAAGCTGAAGAGTTTGTTTGTTTGAACGCTAGGATCTCGGAAACTACTGGACCGATACGAAAGATTATTTTTCTGTTGGATACTCCATTTATCGAGGAAGGCTATAGGGTATATAACATTACGCTACTATCAAAAGGTACGGAGTATGAGTGAAGAATGTAAAGAAAACGGGGAAAAACATTTCTCTTCGAGAGCTTTAGTTCCGTGAATTTAAATTCTCTTTGGTCGCTGAAGTCTGTGACGGCGCGTATCTACATTTGAAGTTTGTGTCATTGAAGTAATCTAATTTGTTCTATAACATTGCATTGTTGCTTATTTACGTATTTTTAGGGTTCCGTAAAACGTAAAAACGGAACCCTTATAGATTCGTCATGTCTGTCTGTCTGTCTGTCCGTCCGTATGTCACAGCCACTTTTTGCCGAAACTATGAAAACTACACTGTTGAAACTTGGTAAGTAGATGTATTCTGTGAACCGCATTAAGATTTTTACAAAAAAAAAAAAAAAAATTAGGCTTGCCCCCCATACTGAGAACTGAAACTTCATTTTTTTTTTCATCAAACCTACACGTGTGGGATGTCTATCGATAGGGCTTCAAAAATAATGTTGAGGTTTCTAATATAATTTTTGTCTACACTGAATAATTTGCGCGAGAGACACTTCCAAAGTGGTAAAATGTGTGTCCCACCCCTCTAACTTCTAAAGTAAGAGAATGAAAAAACTAAAAAAAATGTATGATGTACATTACCATGCAATTTACCAACGAAAATTGGTTTGAACTCGATCTGATTAGTAGTTTTTTTTAGTACGTCATAAATACACTATTATAAAAACTTCGAACTACAAGAACTATGTGTACTATGTATATTATGTTACTTGCTGCAACGGAACCCTTCACGGGCGAGTCCAACTCGCACTTGGCCACTTTATTGTATTATGGAATTTAATATGTTTTCTTTTCTATTCTGTGTACCTATTGTTGTTTATATTTGTCCGTTGGTTTTTATACACTAACATAACTATTCATACAACCGAACATTGGAAATACTTAAAGCAAGAAACCTGCTACCTAAATTTTACGCTAAAGGGTTTTTTAGCAAAATTTCCCTTGACATTATTTGATTTTAATGAATGCTTTACAAAATATCCGTAGTTTTAAAACAACTCTGCAACAAAATAATATACCACTTTATTGTGGTCACGTGGTCCAGTGATGTTTCTTAGCGTTCGTCTTCCAGATGAGGGTCCTCGAGGTGATGTAGCCACAGAGGCGGAACCGCGGCCATCTCTAGCCGCGGTCGTGAGGGCGAAACTCTCGCTCTCGATCATCTTAGCCAAGATGCTGGACAGTGAAAGGTCGTGTGAGTTGAAGGAGCGAGAGCACGCCATGACCTGTATCTCATCCAATGAGGCGAAAGTGGACGCGGGAGCGATCCTAGAGGTGCACTTGACTCGGATCCTGTTTCCATTGGAGGGTCTGGGGTGTCGGTCGTTTAAGCCGGTCCGGCACCGCACCTAGGGATATGATTTCCCGAGGATGTGACGTGTCGCTGGTTTCTGACGCGTCATTGTAACCAAATGCGGTGGTTCGGCCGCCTTCCGCGAGGTGTTCTCACAAAAGGCGGTTGCAATGGCAGAGCCGCGGTCGAGTGCGATAGCGGTCTCAAGACTCTGCTGCCAGCCCACGGCTGGAGAAACCTACAAGAGTTTTTGTCGGTAGGGGTACCATCATATCCGTCGGTAATGTCGATCCCGACATATCCTACTATGTCATTGTGTGACCGTGCGTAATTGTTCACCGACATAAAAAAATGCGCATAATTTTCAACTACTATCTAATAAAAGATTACGGTGAATAGAAAGAAGACGGCGGTCGGCCGCCGGTACGCCGGAGATACCATTATTTGCTTCCTTCTCGGGGAGTTCCCGCATTGACGAGGCAGAGGTCCAATAGCCGTGACCTGGTCAGCCACAGTGAAGCTAAAAGAAACACCAATGGGGCTGGCGAGCCAGGGATATGGGCTCAAAGCCTTGCGGTTCAAGCGACCCAGTTAGGAAGGAGTTGCGCGGCAATGACGGTGCCGGCACGACTGAGACGTGCCGTGTTGCTTGGTGGTAGGTACTGTGGCTGTAGAGGAGATTTCTTGGCTGGAGAGGAATACCGGTATTATGTTGCGCCGTACTCCCTGCCCACTGCAGTATGATGGCGGAGGCGGTGGGGCTGTATGAGAAGAGGAGAGCCGGTATATCGGTGAGCTGCTGTCCCCGTTCTCTTCAGCTGGATGGTGATAGGTGATGAGGCCGAGCATTTAGCCCAACGCGGGAGATCAAGAGTGTCCAGACGTGAGGACGTCTGGCTCCCACGGCTGGTCACCGAGGTGATCATGGCGTGCATTGTCCCGCGGCGAGTACGCAAAAGAGTGCGAGAGCATTCACGTGTTCGCGCCGTGTGTGGCAAAGGTAATAAATACTGCAGAGGTTTTAGTCGGTAGGGCACCACTCATGTTGTTGAATCCGACACAAATCGACCATTCCCTTCAAGCGGAAGGGTATGTTAATGCATTACCTCTACATAAAATGGTATCATTTGCCTTTTAATTTCAAAATTGTAATACAATTTTCCATTAAGGAGTCGTTTGCTGTAACTATTATTAAAGGACAGGGGCAAACATTTAAGCACCAAGGAATCGATTCACGCCGAGACTGATTTTCATACGGACAACTTGGTATACAATATATTGCACCATCAAGAGGATAACTAATCTCATCAACTAACTAATATCATCAGAGATAACCAATTTGTTCAAGAAATGAAAACTAAAACCATCGTATACACAGTATTTTTACGTACTTTAAAACACCTGCACTATACACATTTCAGCAGATCACTCTACTTTTACCTAGCGCTCCTTTATCGTTTTTCTACAGTTCTCTTACGGATCATAGCTTTTTAAAGCAATGGATATTTTAGTATGGATTTTCCTCAAATAGACGCGGGTGAAACCGCGGGGCACAGCTAGTCTATAATAATATTACAAAGCTGAAGAGTTTGTTTGTTTGAACTCAAGAATCTCGGGAACTACTAGTCCGAATTGAAAGATTCTTTCTCTGTTGGATAGTCCATCTATCAAGGAAGGTTATAAGTTATTTATTAGTTGACGAAATTCCTTTTGAAGGTGCAAATTGCATTCTTGTCAGAATTGCTGAACACACTGCAATACTGGCCATGTACCGTCCTTGGGCATTTCACTGTATCAAATCCTTTCTTGCCTCTCTCGAAAAAACCCTACATGACCTGAAATCTTTCAAAAATATAGTTGTTACGGGAGATTTAAACATCAACATTAACCCGGATAAAAATGACCCAAACTGTGACCCTTATCTTAGTCTTGTTGCTGAGCACGGTCTTTTACCGGCTTTTACATATCCCACTAGAAATAAATCTTGCTTGGATCACATTATTTTAAAGACTCGTTCACCAGCTATGGCATTCGTGCTTCAAGCTCCTGTTACGGACCATTTACCTGTCTTAACATGTCTTGAAAATCGTACACCTTCCCATAATCAAACAAAACATTCGACTATTACAAAAATAAATGTTGAAAAGGCTCTAGAATATTTAAAAAAACAGAATTTTTCAGTAGTTACAGAATCTAGAGACCCTAACTTAGCCGCAAACGAATTTGTAAAAATTCTAATGGATACGGTGCAACGTTTTACAGTTACAAAGACATTACGATGTAAAAAACGAATTATGAAACCATGGATAACACCGGGTCTTCTGAGATGTATACGACATAGGGACAGTATGCATGTCAAAGTACAAAAAAACCCAAATGACGTTATCCTTTCTAAGATCTTTATTAGATATCGAAACTTTTGCAACGGGCTTCTAAAAAAGTTGAAACTTGAATATGAAAGTTCTGAAATAAGAAAAGCAGGGAATAACTCCAAAAAGTCCTGGAAAGTAATTAAAAGGTTCGCAAACTTTCCTAAGCCCAAAACTTCTTCTGAAGATCTCTTAAAGTCTACTCCGAATCCTCATATCGCAGTAAACAAAGTAAACAGCTTCTTCGCTAATGTAGGAAAACGTTTGGCGGACAATATTTCTGATACAGCGGGGATTTGTAGCACTAGCATTATAACTTCTTCACATCCCCGATCACTTGTTCTACTAGAAACCGATAAAGAATAAGTTGAAAGGCTTATTTTGGGACTAAAAAATGATTGTGCAACCGGTTGGGACAATAACTAATTTCGAACTCTTTTCTGAAAATGGCTAAAAATATTATAGTCACTCCACTAACTTATCTAATTAACCTTTGCATCTCTTCGGGCAAATTTCCGAAACCATTCAAAATCTCAATAATTCATCCAATACACAAAAGTGGTCCAAAAAATGAAGTTAACAATTATAGGCCTATCTCTATACTGCCATCCCTTTCTAAAATTTTTGAAAAAATTATGAATTCTCGGCTTATACACTATCTCGAGCATGAAAACCTTCTGTCAGAGTCTCAATTTGGTTTTAGGTCTAACAAATCCACTGAACTAGCTGTTTCTGGTTTGTCTGATTTTATTGTTAGTAATCTTGATAAGAAGAAGAGATGCATAGCCATATTTTTAGACAGTGTGAATTTGCCTTTACTATTAGCGAAGATGGAACACATCGGAGTTCGAGGCACCGCTCTGAAGCTTTTTGAGGATTACTTGTCAGATAGAACTCAACGGGTAACTATAGATAAGATAAGATAAGATAAGATAAGATAAGATAAGATAAATCTTTATTCAGTTTACATGTTTGACAATTAAATTTTAACAAATAGGAAGTGGAACCCAAACTCGGCCAGGCCGGTATCTTGGTATTCCTCTGTTATACTTAAACAAATTCCGCGTGTTGTACGGTAAAATTACATATAATTTAATTGATGTATAATTTATTATTACAAAAGTTTAATTTACGTAGTATCTGTGTCAAAAAAGATTGTATGCTGATATAATAAGTGGAGCTCAGGAGTTCTGTGTATTGGTGGGTGCGTGTGTATGTGTCTATAAATGTGTGTGAGTGTGTGACAGGTGTGTGTGTGTGGAAGTGGTGTAGATTTGTGGCAAAAGTTTCTGAGTAAATAAAAATACTTATGATATGTGTGATTGTTAGGGTTGCAAGTGACAGCGCGTGAGCTCATTAATTTGTGTTGAATCTTAAACAGGTAGCTTTACTTTACTGTCCCACTAAAGTCAAAAGGGCGGTTTAGTGGAGAACCTTGAAGTGTGATGGAATGAGAGGTTTTGGCTGTTGTGACACAACTTCCAACATCGTGATCCGATGACTAGTTTTTCCGATTCCTTATAGCTCAGGGACAGAAGCCAGTCTCTCACTCTGCCTCGGGCTTCTCTGTCTGTCAAACCCTTAAGATCACAGTGCTTGCATACTGTGTTATAGGTGAAAGCATGGATGTAGGGTGACAGGCGTGACGCAAAAACTGTTCTGACCTTCGGAAGCGCGACTGTGGCGGGACGGGATTTTCTTCTGTTAATGTGTTGATCTACAATGTGCGACTTTGCTATAGTATTCATGATGAAGAGTTTCCTAACAGAGAGCACCTTAGCTTCCTGAAACAATTCCTCGGTAGGATGTCGACGTGGTCTTCCAAGCATAACCTTTAGGACAGCCCTTTGTGCCCTCTCTACAGCAATCATATACTTAGCAGCGGCTCCACCCCAGACACCTATGCAGTAAGTAATCAGCGATTGGCATAAAGAGGTGTAAACAAGACCGAGTACGTCTCTGGTCGCGGCCGCTCTCAGTTTCTTCATGATATAGATGCCTTTCCTCACTCTTTTGGACAGAACAGCAATGTGTTGCTGGAATGATAAGTTGTGGTCTATTTGGATCCCCAGATACTTAGTGCAGGAAACTCTCTCAATTTGGGTACAGCAACAGTGCAGACAAACTGCGGGATCGTCTAAGAAAGGGCAATTCCCCCCATGGATTTTAATTCTGTCTAGATTGGGCCGTGTTGCTCTCGTCATATGGAAGCCAATGAAGTTCGTCTTATCTATGTTTAAAGACAGAAGATTTCCATCGAGCCATCGCGCAATACGGGACATCCCAATCTCAGCAGCCAATCGAACCCCACTCCAGCTTCTATCATGAAATACTGCTACCGTGTCGTCTGCGTAGCAGATCAGTGAGGCGCTCGACATTTCCATCTCCATCAGTTCGTTGATGTAAAGCAAAAAGAGCGTCGGAGATAAAATTCCACCTTGAGGGACACCGAAACAGACCTCTACCTCATCACTGAGAAGCGTTCCGATTTTCACTCTTTGTCTTCTATTCGTGAGATAGCTAGTAAACCAATCCAAAGCTTTCCCACGGATTCCGAAACGCTCCATTTTGCGAAGTAGTATATCCGGGGATAAACTATCGAACGCTCGCGCCAAATCAAGAAACACAGCAATGCACCTGTCTCCCCTGTCCAGATGCGATGTCACTGTCTCCGCCAGAACTCGCACTGCGTCTTCTGTGGACTTACCGCGTCTAAACCCGAATTGATTGGCAGCCAAAAGGTTTTGTTTCTCAAGAAAGTCAACTAGACGTTTGTTTACAATTTTTTCCAAAATCTTAGCCAATATACACAATAAAGATATTGGGCGATAGTTGTGTACACAATTTTTCGCCCCGCTCTTGTGTATCGGCGACACTAACGCGGTTTTCCAAGCGTCCGGGAATGTCCCAGTTTCCAAGCTTAAATTGCAGATGTGCACCATGGGAACCAGGATAGAGTCTCCAATATTCTTGAGTAGCAAAGATGAGAAACCGTCGACGCCGGATGCTGACTCTGGTTTAAGGATTTTGATGAAACCGTTTACTTCATATAAGTCCGTTGGACCAAGAAAGAGTGAGTAGGGACAGTTAACATCCAGAGTCTTCACAGAACAAAGTTCCTTTTCTGTCTTGTCTATTCTCCTCATAATATCAGCCGCGAGCTGCGACCCCATTTCTTTGAAATGCTTGTTGTATTTGTTGACTTCTTCTTGTGGGACACTGGAGTTGTGAAGAAGCTCCTGTGCATGACATTTTTTACTATTAGGGATATCACACATGTCCTTAATAGTGTTCCATAGTTTTTTTGGGTTCTTATGATTTATGGTTAGTTGTGCGTTTTCGTAACTAGTTTTTACTTTTCGGAGAATATTGTTGCAAAAATTTTTATATCGGTTGTATGATATTTTAAGAACCTCGTTGTCCGGTTGTTTTTTACTTTGTAAGTGTAACTTGTCTCGGTTTCTCATGCATCGAAGGAGACCAGGTGTTATCCAAGGTTTTAGCTGTACTTTGGATCGACTGATTTTAGTTTCCTGTGAGTGTAGTTGCATCGATGTGGTTATAATCTTATTTAAAGTGCTAACCGCGTCGTTGACGTTACTTAGGTGTGTGAATGTTTCCCAGTTGATGTTTTTTAGGTCCTTGGCAACGGCTGAGAAATCAGTTTTCAATTTTGTTTTGTTCTTAATGACAGTTTTTTTTGCGTTAGAACTAAGGCTAGCCATCACAAGATTATGATCCGTCAGCGGGCACTCGGTTACAACTCCAGTGGTTGAGCTAGCCGATTTTACAAAGATGTGATCCAAGCACGAGTTGTTTCTTGTTGGCTTTGTGATTGCCGGAATGAGACCGTGCACCGCCATCAGATCTCTATAGACTGAGCTAGCACTATCTAATGTGTGGTCAAGCAGATTGATATTCATGTCACCTGTAACAATCAGCGTTTTGTACCTCTTTAGTGGTTCTATTGTTGCGTCCAGCGATTCAAAAAAGTTTTCAGATGCCGGTGAAGCTGGAGAGCGGTAAATACCTACCACACTTGTACAGTCATCAATTTTGAGCATTAGGCAGTTTGTTTCTGCGAACATTGACTCAATAGCGGACGCGTTCCAACACTCTTTCACGTACATAGTCACACCACTGCATTTGTTAACAACTCTAGTAGTACGGAAAGTATTATAACCTTGTAGACACGGAACGTTTGAGTCATCCTTTAACCAGCATTCTGTTAGAACTAATACATCGAAGTCGATATTTATCCGACGAAGAACCATGAATTTATCGAAATTCGCGTAAATGCTTCTAATGTTACACGTTAGAACTTTAAAGTTGTGAACTTTTGACCCCAAAAAGGCCCCGCACTGCTCAGGCTGGGCTACTGTATGACATTCAATCTCAAATATTTTTTCAATATCTTCATGTACGTCCGAGTTAGCCATAGTCCTTATAGATATGTGATAAAATGTATATATTCATAGTATGTGTCATACAGCCGATATGCACAGGCAATAAGCTAGGGTTCATTCTTAACTGTAAGGATTTCAATGTGTGGTGTATACGTGTACAATATATGTTAACAAGTAGTAGTTTTAGGTAATTGTTTTTATGATTGAGTGACTTTTCAGATAGTGGTTTTTGTGTGTGAGGTGGGGGGAGGTGTGTATAGAATACCTGAGCGTTATTTACAATATGTTCAACTTTTTTTGCTTTAAGTATTACAATAAAACACAGAATAAAACGGTTGTTAAAAATTAGAAATATGTAAAAATCTTTAAAATTATTATGACAATAAAAAATAAAAATAACAATTAGTAACTTCAGACTACGCAATCTATACAATAGCGTGTTATACTGCACTGACACACAGATAAAAGAAGCTACAACATTACACAGACGGAGCACCCGTTGGGGCAACCAGATTTTCCAGATCTGCGTGGCTGAGAATGACGGTCGCCGGTTGTCCTTGACTTCTTCTAGTGAATATTTTCCCATTGCTGGTCCAACAATACTTATAACCATTTTCTCTGGCACGAAATCGCGCTGCACGAAACAAAAGTCGATTTGTTTTGGTTAGATGTTCGTTAAAGAATATCTTTCTGACGGGACCCTCTATATCCAAGTCTGAAGAGGCCAGGTTGCGGCGGCTTTTGGCGTTTTTCAGAATTTCGTCTCTTTTTTTTCTATTTAAGAACCTGATTATAATGGGTCTAGGAAAGTTGGGCGCATTATCATCGGCACTGCGGCGCTCAGAAGATTGCAACTTAGACCTAGAACCGGCACGGGCAACCCATTCCACTTCAGTTTCAGTGAGATTCACTCCGATCTTTGTAGCCGCAACTAATACTGTGTGGAGAAGGTTTTCATTCGAGTTTTCATGTACGCCTGTTATCTCAACCTCGTTTCTCATTCCCGATTGTATTTGTTGGTTTAGCTGATGTTGTAGGTGGTTAATACTTTCTTGGAGTATAGGTATAACCGCGACCTTGTTCTCTAAGGCTTCAATTCTGGTTTCAAAATGTCCTAAGGTATCGAAGCATTTATTTAAGCTTTCTGTGAGAAATGATCGCATTTCAGACATTTCCTGACGCAGAAAACGCAACTCGACTAAGATCGCCGGGTCCGATGTATCGCCTTTCACTTGAGTCTCGGGAGACCCTATAGCCTGTCTTTTATATCTACGACAGGTTGACTCATCAGTAATCGCGGCGACACCGGGCGAGGCGCCCGCGCACACCATCGTGCTTCCCTTTCGCGGTTCCAAATCTTCCCCTGTGCGGCACGATGTACAAAGCCAGTTTGTTAATTCCTTTACGTTTGTAGTAGTCGCATTAACACAAATCGGGTGAAAGTTAGCGTTACAGGCCGTGCATGTAAGTTTACGTGACGTGCTAATTGATTGTTTACACTTAGAACAATCCATGTTTATATTCGTGAGTGCAGTGTGTTAATTAAATTTGAGATTGTGAGATTTTGAAAATTTGGTGACAGTGATTCACTAGGAAGTGACAGGAACAAAACTGTGAGTTCGGATGACTGATAGGACGTAAGTAAATTTGCAGTCCTTGGTTGTTTTGCTATGGAAATTATCGTACCTTATAACCCTTAGTCTGCTGGTTGTGTTTACGTGAACTTTCAGCTGTTGTAGTCACTCGGAAAATCAATATTTATTATTAAAATTAGGATGATAAGCAAACGGTTGTTACTAAACGCGCGGTACCCGCAAAAAAAAAAAAAAAGTATACTAAATAATAGTATACTAAAAGTATATAATACTACAAGTGACGACGAAATAGTAAGCTACGGAGTTCCACAAGGGTCTATATTAGGCCCTAGTCTATTTTTAATCTTTATAAACGACCTCTGTCGATATAACCCTCAACATGGCAAAATATTTGCTTTTGCCGATGACACTGCGCTGGTGTTTGAGGGTGATACGTGGGAACAGACCCGACATTTCGCGGAACTCGGTTTTAGGGATGTTATATCTTGGCTGGACAGTAACTTTCTCACATAAAATTTTGGTAAAAGCAAATTTATGTGCTTCAGCATTCTGAAAAAACACAACTCTCTTGAAAATTCGTTCAATATACAAGCTCATAGGTGCCAGGATTTTCCCAGTAGCACTTGTAATTGCGTGTTCATTGATCGGGTTAAAACGTTCAAGTATCTTGGTGTGATTATTGATGAGCAGTTGTCGTGGGCACCTCAGATAGAATCAGTATCATGCCGCCTCAGAAAACTTATATGGATTTTCAAAAACCTTAGGCAAATAACATCTCTCGACCTTATTAAAACAGTATACTTCGCAATTTGCCAGTCAGTTTTGGGATACTGTATTTCTGTTTGGGGTGGTGCATGTAAAACTAAGGTAATTAAGCTAGAAAGAACACAACGGTTGATACTAAAGGTAATGACATCGAAACCCTCTCTATACCCCACACACGCTCTCCTAAAACATTGTAAAATATTATCAGTTCGACAACTTTACATTCTCTGCTTGACTTTGGCTTTTAGAAAACACTCGAAATTTGTGGAACGGCATTCACTTCGCCCCGAACGCTCTACAATTTACAAAAACACAATGGAAATCCAACGTTGTCATACTACGTTCGCGCTAAGACAAAGCATGGGACGTGCTGCTCATATCTACAACAAGCTAGATAAAATTATGAGGATTCATGAATTAAATCACCATAACTACAAAACTGTCATAAAACATTGGTTGCTTCAGCAAAACTATGAAGAAACTGAGGATATTTTGAAAAACCCATGGTAGATAGACCAGTTGGTGTCACCCAAACACACACACTCCACACGCACTCACATACACACACCCTCTTTCTCTCTCACACATACACACTCACACACATGTACGCACACAAACAGATTGCTTTACTTATTTGTAAACAGGTAAAAGGTTAGTTATAATAATATTTATATTTTTGTTTTTCTTTTGTCATTATTGTTTCTCTAATGCAACAATAACACAAATTTCTACTCTTCCGGCGGAGGGTATTGTCACGCCATCACACAGGTTAACTCCTAGCTTGGGTGACAATGCTTCTCCATCTGGATTGAAATTACTGAGTAAGACATTGATTAAATTGATAAGCACCGTTTGTTAACGAAAATAAATTTTCATTTCATTTCATTTAACCTTACGCTATTATCAACATGCGCGGAGAATTAATAAAATTCGAATTGGTACAACAAGCGTAGCAACGCACGCACGGTTCAGCAAGTACATAATAATCTAATGTCTTTTCTGTGTACTTTATCTGCAATTATACTTAATCAGAAAATATTTAAATGTATTTAGATGATGCACTTAATTATTTGTATGTCAAAGGTTACTACAATATTAAACACCACTTAAAACAAATTTAAGGTAAATAACATTTATAACATATTTGCTCGTAAAGGGTCTCTTATTGCACCAAATTCTGTATCGTAATGTATCTTATTCCGTACTCGTGCGGTAATGTAATGTAAAACCCACGGTTTCAAAATGCTCCGTCTAAAACGAACGGTACCTTTTTAAATCTTAGTAAAGAGTTTTTATGTCAGAAAAGTTGGAAACATTTTATGAATAAAATTAACTATGAGAGATAAAATATAATGAGTGTTTCGGATAAACTGCCGTTCAGCATGGGAATCCGCCGCGATCTGAACGGTAGTGGTTACCCTAGATAAACCTAACTTAAATCTAGGTCTCTGCTACCACCCAGTTTACGACTGGGAACGTTTTCACACTAAACCTATAAATAACTAGTACACGGTACCTTGGCTAACCAGTCCTTCTGGATAGGGTGTGTAAAACCTAGACTTCCCTAGAATCTACCCCAGGTTCCCCGTGTATCTAATATTATAATATGTATAAATAGATGGGTACGATACGTGTCAGATTCTCGTCCGAGTCGGCCTCCTTCCGAACAATTGAGCACCGCAATCCAGTAACCAATATCTCGCGTCCGCGCGGATAACTTTTATCCCACAAACAAAAGGGTTAACGCCCGGCGTTATATAGTTCACACAACCTTCGTTCTCGCGACCGCGCTGAGAAACGAAGGCACCACAAAAACACGCGATCCTCGCGAAGGGTCCCGGACCTCTAGCAAACACTTGCACCCGGTGCACTTGAGTATGCGACAATTATTCCCGCGACCGCGCTTTCGAGTACCGACTCGACAATTCAACAGTCCCGGACTGATAGTTGAAACAAAGGGACAATAAGACATGCGCCCGCGCAGTCGACTAGTTCTCAATGCACAATCACAACTGTGTCGGAGCCGTCCGAGCGATGTACTCAACTTAAAAACGAAGATGTCGGTAGATCTAAAACGTTGGCCGCGCCCGGCCATAGACCATAAATACCCGTTTCTACAAGTTAGCAAAATACATTGTTACGTCATTCTATTCCGAACAACCCCCCGCTCTGAAGTGAATCCGTCACTTCACTAGTTCAATGCACCGGCAATCGAGACAAGGTGGCAAGGGCTCGTTTTAGTCGAGATCCGTCAACTAAAACCTCAGCGATGCGCGGTGTTCCGTCCGCGCCTGTAATCAACTTCAAAATACGGCCCCGCCGCCAATATAACGGAGGCATATTGCCCTCCTTTAACAAAACCAAATCGCCTTCCCTTGGCGGATCTGTCCGGTCTGTCCATTTGACTCTTTGTTGCAACAGATGCAGGTACTCGACCGACCACCGGCGCCAAAAGTCCTGACTCATCTGCTGCAGCAACTGGAAGCGCGATAACCGGTGAGCGCGCTCATCCTTCCAAGGATATTCGGGCAGAGCCGTAAGCGGTTGCCCGACCAAAAAATGACCAGGAGTCAAGACCTCCAGGTCGTTAGGGTCTAAAGACACCGGACAGAGCGGACGAGAGTTGAGGACCGCCTCTACTCAACAAAAGACCGTGGCCAGCTCCTCAAAGGTCAACACGGTCTCCCCAACGACGCGTCGAAGGTGGGTCTTGGCCGACTTCACTGCGGCCTCAAAGATCCCACCCCAATGAGGGCAAGCAGGCACTCCAAAGCGCCACTCTATACCTCGCTGCGCGAGTGTATGGCCCAACAAACCTGTTTGGGCAGATAAGAAGTCCCCGACCTCTTTAAGATACCTATCCGTACCCTTATAGTTGGTACCATTATCGGACCGGATTAATGACGGGACCCCCCGACGGGCCACAAACCGATCCAAGGCCGCCACAAACGCCTCCGTCGTCAGTGCGGATACCACCTCCAGGTGGACGGCTTTTGTGGCCAAACAAATAAACACACAAAGGTACGCCTTTGTGACCTTCGCACTCCTTAGCGTGGAGGATTTGACAGCGAAAGGGCCGGCAAAATCCGTGCCGACTCCGGCAAAGGGCCTAGACGGCTGAACCCGGTCAGCCGGCAGATCTCCCATTTGGGGTTGCATAGTGGGGGCCCGCAACCTATAGCAGGGCACGCACTTAAACAAGACGTGACGCACCACGCGTCGCGCCGACAAAATCCAGAAATCCCGCTGGAGTAAGGCGAGCATCGCCGTATAACCCGCATGGGAATTGATCTTATGCCTGTGAGCCACCACTAGCTCCACCAAGGGACCTCCCTTAGGTAGGAGGAGTGGATGGCGACGCCCGAAGGGCAGGTCAGCATTCCTGAGCCGACCTCCTACGCGGATGAGACCACCCTGGTCTATGAATGGATTCAGGCGCGAAACAGCACCCTTGAGCTTAGCGCCGTCCCGGAGCTTCCGAAGCTCTGACGCGAAGCGTTCCT
The DNA here is from genome assembly GCA_963693475.1 of Ectropis crepuscularia. NCBI lineage: Eukaryota > Metazoa > Arthropoda > Insecta > Lepidoptera > Geometridae > Ectropis > Ectropis crepuscularia. Next base: position 6,569,870 of record OY856350.1, read on the forward strand.
CCTGTAACCTGCCAATCAGGTACAGCATTGCGTCCCGACGCTCGCCAGCAGTGACCACTAGGGAGACTACCTTCTCCCGTGGGTGCCGACAATTATGTATGAAGCGTCTGACCCAGCTCGTGACGCCCAGCAGTTTATCCAGACTGCTGTATTTGGTTACCAGCCAATCCATGGTAACTGACGGTTCCTCCGTCACAACGTGGACTCTGAGTCCAGGCAGCTCCTGCGTGGAGGCACTCGGTGGGCTGCTAGGCCAGGACTGCTCCGGTCCGGCCAGCCATTCCGGTCCCAACCAGAGAGAGTGGTGTATCAGCTCCGGTGCTGTACATCCCCTGGACGCGCAATCCGCGGGATTCATCACCCCTGGTACATGACGCCACAGGATCGGCGTCCCGATTTCCTGTATTTGGGAAACCCTGTTTCCCACAAAAGTTTCTAGCTTGTGCGGTGCCGCGCGTAGCCAAGCTAGGACCACCTGACTGTCAGTCCAGGCATGGACGCTCCTGATGTCCACATTGGGCCCCAATTCGGTGGACACGTGACTGATCAGTCGGGATAACAAGTGAGCTCCACATAGCTCAAGCTTCGGAATCGTGAGCCTCGTCCGAATGGGAGCAACCTTGCTCTTGGCCAGCAGCAGTGTGACTCGAGGCCGTCCTCTAGAGTCCACTGTCCGCAGGTAAACCGACGCAGCGTATCCTCGCTCTGACGCGTCGCAGAAACCGTGCAAGCTGGCCTGGTACCTGCCCGGCGGTAGTATCTTTCTTGGCAGAGCCACCTGGTTCAGATCCCCCATGGTGGATATCAGCCGCAGCCACTCGTCCAAGGGTTCTCCTACAAGGGGCTCGTCCCACGAGACACCCAACGTCCAAAGTCTCTGAAGGAGACATTTGGCGGAGAAGAGGACGGGGCAGATCCAACCATTGGGATCGAACATCCGTGCCAGAGTGGAGAGGACCGTTCGCTTGGTCCACGCCTTAGGGGCCTCCAAGTCCACCCGGAACGTAAATACATCCGTAGCGGGCTGGTATCGCATACCCAATACCGCTACCATGTTGGGATCCTCAGCATCTTCAAACAGCTGAGGGTTCTGCTGGTGGTCTTCTGGAATCCCTGCCAGAAGCCTGGGTTCGTTGGACAGCCACTTGCGCAACTCATAGCCGCCCGCGGCGAGTATGCCAATGAGCTCGTCCCTCAAGCGAACCGCTTCTTCAATGGACGCTGCTCCTGTGCAGACGTCGTCAACATACAGGTCCCGTGTGAGCACGGCCGCCGCGCGCGGGAACCTGTGTCGCTCACGCTCCGCCAATTCCAATAGCGTGCGGATTGCTATGTAGGGGCTAGACTTCAGCCCGTACGTATTGGTATTCAGCTCGTACACCCTCATTGGTTTGGTCGGGTCCTCCCGCCAAAGTATGAGCTGAAACCTTCGGTCATCAGGGTGTATCAAGGTCTGGCGGAACATCATCCGGATGTCCGCTCCAAACACCACCTGATGTCTCCTGAAGTTCAGGATGATGTCGATGATGTCCCGATGCAGCTTTGGCCCTGCATGGAGACACTGATTCAGCGACACTCCTGTGGAGGTAGGCGCTGATCCGTCGAACACCGTCCTCAGCTTGCCGTTTGAAGCCTTCAACACGGCGTGATGTGGCAAGAAGTAATGACATGTCGATGTCCAATCGACGCGAGCGAGAGACATGTGTCCTAACTCCTCGTACTCTCGCATGAAATCCACGTACTTCCCCCTAAGTACGGGATCGCGCTGCATACGTCTTTCCATAGACAGCAGACGCTTCTCGGCCAACTGTCGGGACTGGTCCAGCTCCGGCGGGCAGTCCACGAATGGCAGTCTGGTCTGAAATCTACCCGACGGTGTCCTCACCGTATGAGTCTCGTAGAAGGACTCGCATTCCACATGGGCCGGGTCCAACCTGGACACCATGGGAGGCTCTTCCACTTCCCAAAACCTCTGTATCACCCGCGCGATGGAGGCTGAAGCGTAGAGCAGGTTGTCCTGGGAGAGCTCCCTCTCCACCACAGGACCCATTATGCAATGGCCAAGAAGGGTAGGAATTGCCGACAACGAAGTGTGGGCAATAGCCTTGGTTGGTCCAGACCATAGCAGCCCCAGGACATCGCAGCCCAGCAGCAGGTCCACTGGTGCTGGCTCGTAGAACCGGGGGTCTGCCAAGCGCAAGCCCTTTGCGAGAGACGCCAACCCTGGCGGTAAGAACACGGAGGGACTGCATCCAACTACCGTGTCTATGACCGTAGCCTGAACCTGGATCCTCCAGGAGGACGGTTCCGCACCTGAAAAGGCGAAGGATGTCTCGCCCGCGAGACATCTCACTTCCACACCCCCTACCCCACGGATGGGGGAAGCCTTAGCTTTATATCGCAGGCCCAGGCGTGTCGCCACTCGAGTGGTGAGCAGACAACCCTGGGCGCCTGTATCCAGGAGAGCACGTACCCGTACGTGGTCCCCTTTAGGACCCCACACGCGGACCCACGCGGTGGGGAGGAGCACAGTCCCTGGCTCCTTGTGTGACTGCGCACCGGCTAGTCAACACTGGCCGGCGCCGTCCGACACCGGCGGACTAGGCGGGCCTGGCCAGTAGAGCGGTCTCGCGCAATAGACCACCGACCGTGGTGGTGCGTATGGCGCAGACGGGTGTCCATACCGGAAGGGGGGCGGGTGATACTCCAGCCGCGGATACTCGTGTATCGGCGGCGAGAAGCTCACCGGCCTCTCCTTGTGCTGCTCTACCGGAGGCGGCGATGGGGGGTAGGAGAAGGGCAGCCGGTCCAGAATGTGCGGGCTTATAGGGCGCCCGTCCCGCCAACAGGCCCGGGTCCTCGGGGGCCCACGCGTAGCCACATATGCCTGGGGCGGGCCGGTAGCCCTACCGGCCGGCGCGTGGACCGGACTATCCACCCGGATCCCTGCCGGGTTCATGGGTTGAGCGCGGGGTGCGTCGTACACGGGATGTCCGTAGCCTCCCGGAGACTGCGGAGTCCGTGGACGCGCGCCCCCGCCCGTGGGGCCCCTGCCCCTTGGAGGGGGCGTGCTTCGCTGAGGGCGCCCTGCGCCCTGTGCGTGTCCAGGTCCTCTGGACGGCGCGCCCCCGCCCGTGCCCTCTGCATCCCCAGAGAAGCGGCACAGGGCCTCCAGGTGTGGTCCACCACACCTGGGGCACGGCTGCTGCTCGGAACAGTCGCGGTAGTTATGCTGCCCGAGGCAGCCGTAGCAGAGTTGGAGCCTCTTCGCCAGCTGCCGGCGCTCCAGCACCGGGAGGTTGGCGAAGGCCCCACACCACCGCAGCTCATGTGCCTGGCCACATGAGGGGCACCCCCCTGGGGTGCTGGTCACGGCCGCGGTCACCCTTCCGTGGCCCCGTGTCCCCCTGGAACCTCCCGGAGGTTGCTGCGCACCCGTGCGCGGGGGAACCCCGGAAGACCCTGCTCCCGGGTCGGAGGACTCTGCCAGTCTGGCCTCCCACTCCAGGAACTGGAGCAGGTCCCCCAAAGTTGGGAAGGCCGTCTTCCCCTTTCCGGCCCTGTCCAGCTGCTCGCGGTCAAACCGCGACCTCGCGTCCGCCGGGATGCGGTCCTGTATGACGTGGACCAGGAGGAACCCCCACTCCTCCACCGGCAGCCCTAGGAGTCTGAGGGCGTTGATGGCCACCCTCACCGGCGTCAGGATTTCCTTCCTGATCTGTGACCGGGAGGTGACCTTCCTCAACGTCAGCAAGCTCCTGACGTGGGCATCCGCCAGTAGTCGAGGGTTCTGGTACCGCGCCTCCAGCAGTTCCACTGCTGTGTCGTACTGGTCGTCCTCGACCGGGAGATGCTGGATGAGCGACCGCGCCTCATCCCGCACCGACGCGAGCAGGTAAGCCAGTTTTTGACCCTTGGTGAGATCCGCCCTGTTCTCCACCAAGGATCCAAACATATTTCGGAAGGCCGTCCACTCCTCGGACCTACCTCCGAAACTGGGAAGCTCGAGGGTGGGCAGCCGGCTGACCACCCCCGGTCCCATGGCCATTGCTGGCTGAGCGCCAGCCGCTGGCGCCTTGGCTGCCTTGCGGATGACTTCCGCCCGCTCCGCGATGTCGTCCGCGAGCTGGAAGATCTGCTCCATGTCTTCCTCCGCATCCTTGTCGCAGGCCCCCTGACTAAGGAGCTCTGCCAGCGCTTCCTCCGCCATGCCGACGCGTTCCCGCACGTCCTGAGCCCGGAGCAGGATGGCATTCTCTTTGTTGGGCCGCTCAAGGAGCGCTGCCGCAGATGCGAACCATCGCATCTGCGATTGTAACACAGACCGTGCCTTCGCGGGCGGAGCCATGACGCGGAGCTAAACTACCAAGTTACCCCTAAATCACAAAATAACAAAGGTTGGCGACCGCACCAATTTTTTAAAACCATACAAAAGAAAATGCAAATAAAAATACACACAATCAAAGTTGTATACAAAAAAACAATATTAATTTATATGTATATGAAAGTCCAAAACAATATTCCCTATGTCGTTTGGCAAATAAATATTCTCTTATGCAGCCAAATAAACACAAAATAATTATTATGTTATCTGGCAATATCCGATGCAGATAAAAAAGCCCTCGCCAAATTGCTTCGTTTGCAAGTGTAAAAAGAACCTTAGATAGACTTTCCGAGTCTATGGTTAGTTCCGACCAATGATAGAACAACAGCTTTCACAAAATGGCCGATTTTTTTTCCCTAATAACCCACAAACCATATGACGAAACAATATATTTTCAATTTCCAGATTTCAACAATTCCTTTGTTAGAAACACAAAAATATTTATTAATAATAAACCCTACAAGCAAAGTCACGCGAAACGCCTTGTAGATTAACTACGCTCTGCTACCAAAATGTTTCGGATAAACTGCCGTTCAGCATGGGAATCCGCCGCGATCTGAACGGTAGTGGTTACCCTAGATAAACCTAACTTAAATCTAGGTCTCTGCTACCACCCAGTTTACGACTGGGAACGTTTTCACACTAAACCTATAAATAACTAGTACACGGTACCTTGGCTAACCAGTCCTTCTGGATAGGGTGTGTAAAACCTAGACTTCCCTAGAATCTACCCCAGGTTCCCCGTGTATCTAATATTATAATATGTATAAATAGATGGGTACGATACGTGTCAGATTCTCGTCCGAGTCGGCCTCCTTCCGAACAATTGAGCACCGCAATCCAGTAACCAATATCTCGCGTCCGCGCGGATAACTTTTATCCCACAAACAAAAGGGTTAACGCCCGGCGTTATATAGTTCACACAACCTTCGTTCTCGCGACCGCGCTGAGAAACGAAGGCACCACAAAAACACGCGATCCTCGCGAAGGGTCCCGGACCTCTAGCAAACACTTGCACCCGGTGCACTTGAGTATGCGACAATTATTCCCGCGACCGCGCTTTCGAGTACCGACTCGACAATTCAACAGTCCCGGACTGATAGTTGAAACAAAGGGACAATAAGACATGCGCCCGCGCAGTCGACTAGTTCTCAATGCACAATCACAACTGTGTCGGAGCCGTCCGAGCGATGTACTCAACTTAAAAACGAAGATGTCGGTAGATCTAAAACGTTGGCCGCGCCCGGCCATAGACCATAAATACCCGTTTCTACAAGTTAGCAAAATACATTGTTACGTCATTCTATTCCGAACAATGAGCATTATTTAATTTGTTAATTTAATTAATTTTGACCATAACTTACAACAATTTATCTATAACAAAACACAAAAATATTAATTTACTTTATTACTAATGTCGTAATGTCATACTGGCTGGATCTGTACCCTTGCTTTAAAAAAAAAGCGCTGATGCGCGCGCATTGCTAACCTGTGAACAAGAAATACGTAAGCCAATGGGAAATACTGAAAGGGCGTAGCCTAACCATCATGTCATAGCCATCTAGAAATGCGTGAGCCAATGGGAAATGCTGACGCATTTCTAGATGGCCATGCCGTGATGGATCAAATTCCGAGTAATTAGTTTTCCCTTCTATCGGCAGTTCCTATGACTGCCAATTTTTTTATTTGAGAATGTCATCAGAATTTTGATTTATTTCCTCGCAAATATGTTATAAAACGTCGTATGACATACGTGCGCTTTGATAATTACAGCCTCTGCTAATTATAGCTCTCGCCTACGGCACGAGCTAGCAATATCGCCTCAACTGTAATTATCAATTTATGTATTATAGATTTATGTTTACGTATTAAGTTAATAATCTATATACGTATATAAAAATGAATGTATGTCTTTTATCTTTATGATCTTTTGCAAAATTGTTGTGAATGAGACAAATAAGGTTTCTGAGGTCTTTATTTGAGAATTTCTGAGCAAAGCCGAAACGGGTCTCTAGTTTTATATAAAATCAAACCCTCAATATTTTATATTTTACAATTAAATAGATGAACAAATACAACGTTTTTGCTATTTACTAAATAATAAGCTTACATGAATAATACATAACAATAAAAAACCTGTGAACAAGTGCGACAGCTGCCGGCCGTATCGCTGAAAGAAATCTCTGCCAGGCAATCTTACAATTAGTGAGATGAAATTGTCAAAAAGTCAGTGAGTTAGCAGAAGAAGTGTGCACAAATTTAATACTAAGTGCGAGTTTCTTTTAACTTATTCATATAAGTGGGTAAATTGAACGACAACAATAAGGTAATTCACTAAAAAGCCAAGGACCACACCGAGGAGGGTCGCATCGAGTGGGATCAATCCGTAAATCGAAAATTTCAGCGGACGAGCTTCCAGGTAGCTGATAAATCTCTTTATCTCATCCCGTTTTGATTTCTCTGGGAACAATATTTAAATATAAATAAATACTAGTGGACAATTCACACACAACACCATCTGACCCCAAACTAAGTCGCATTAGAAAGTTTATCGGACTCGTAGAAAAAAAGGCACCCACTAAGTTCTACTAGCTACAAAGAGAAAACAACGAAAAACATGGCATCATACCCGCTGTCCAAATGACAAAAAATTGCTGAACCAACTCACTAAAAAACTTCAAAGAGCAATAAAAAAGTATCAGGACAACTCCATGAAAACCTACCTTCAACAGTTGTCTTGTGACAGCAGTACTAATTACTCACTTTGGAAAGCAACTAAAAACATGAAAAGACCAACTACCCATATTCCCCCTATAAAAGAGGTGGATGGAAAGTGGGCCATTAGCAATGAACAAAAAGCCCAAAGATTTGCTCAACACTTGGAAAAAATCTTCCAACCTAACGAAAGAGCCGAAACAGCTGTTAATCTAGCTAATCTAGATCAAACAACACAAGATGATCTGGAGATAAAGTTAGTTACTCCCAAAGAAGTACTCAATGAGATAAAATTAAGAATAAGACCGAAGAAATCACCCGGATATGATCTAATTACGGGAGACATCATACGACATCTACCACGTAAAGCCATAGTTAAACTTACCACACTTATCAATGCTGCTTTCAGACTGAGGTATGTGCCTGACTTATGGAAAGTAGCTGAAGTGATAATGATAGCAAAACCTAGCAAGCCTCCTCATGAAGCAGCGTCATATAGGCCCATATCTCTGTTGCCTATCATTTCAAAACTCTTTGAAAAACTTTTACTCAAGAGACTGAAGCCAATAATAGAACACAAAAACTTGATACCAGATCATCAGTTCGGATTCAGACAAAAACATTCTACGATAGATCAGGTTCATAGAATCACTAAAACCATAGAGCAAACCCTTGAAGAAAAAAAAGTGTGCTCTACAATACTTTTAGATGTAGCGCAAGCATTTGACAAAGTGTGGCATGAAGGGCTAACACACAAACTAAAATTACTGTTACCTAAACAATTTTCTGATATCTTAACATCATATATTTCGAACAGATTATTTAGAATTAAACAAGAAGACTCATATTCGTCGCTAAAAGAAATTAAAGCTGGAGTACCACAAGGAAGTGTACTTGGGCCTGTACTTTACTTGTTGTATACTAGTGACATCCCAGCTTTAGACAACAGCACTATCGCAACCTTCGCAGATGACACTGCTATCCTGGCAATAGGTGACACCCACGCAGAAGCCACAGAGAGGGTGCAAATAGCAGTTAATAAAATACATGACTGGACAAAAATGTGGCGTATTAAGCTAAATGAGTCCAAAACTGTTCACATAGACTTCACAAACAAGAAAAAACAATATCATCCAGTGTTCATAAATGGACAATGTATACCATACGAAAATAAAGCCAAATATTTAGGCATGACTCTAGATGCGAAGTTACGCTGGAAAACTCACGTCAAAAAAAAGAGAGAGGAACTAGCTATACGCTACAAAAACATGTATTGGTTACTTGGTAGAAACTCCGTGCTGTCAATACATAACAAAATATTATTATATAAACAAGTCCTAATGCCAGTGTGGACTTATGGTATACAGTTGTGGGGCTGTACCAAAAATAGCAACATCGAGATAATACAACGTTTCCAAAATAAAGTACTCAGGGATATTGTCAATGCGCCCTGGTATGTGAGAAATGCCGACATTCATCGAGATCTTGGAATGGATCTTGTCGGCAAAGTAATAAAGAAGTACGCAGAAGCACATGAACGCAGGCTTCATCATCATGTGAATGTCGAGGCTATCCAGCTCCTTGATAACACGGACACAGTGAGAAGACTTAAAAGAACAAAACCTTTTGAGTTAGTATAGTGCAGTGGCAGTGCAATATAATATAAAACAATTAAATGTGCTAAGTCAAGTGAAAGAAGTGACTTCCCCTTAACAGAGTCAATAAGAAAAGTGCTGATGGGCACCTTCTTATGTATAAACTATGTAGCAATTTAAGTTAGATATAAATTACTCATTAGCCTAGACTTTTTAATTAGGCTAGATTGTAATAAGTATTAGGATCCAAGGTGACTTGGTGAATAATTTTAGAAAAAAAAAAAAAAAAAAAAAAAAAACTAAGTTCTACATTAATGTATGTTTCAATAAAATTTTTGTTCTTTGTACTAGGGACTCTACATACATGCTGCTCGCTGGTTTGTTTGGGGATTATTAAGTTTTAGTGCTTTGATGAAGTTTCTTCTCAAATTCCCGCGTAGAGTTAGTAAGTAAGTGATTATACGTTACGTGATACCTTAAGGTGCAGGTTCACGCTGAGACCGCGACACGAGACCGAGACCAGAGACCGCGACAGTCACTTGACATTATAGTTTTGTATGGACGCCAGTTTGCGTCAAAACCACGACATGAGACCGTGACACGTGTGGCGGTAGCTGCACGAAGTGGCGCCCATACAAAGCCAAAATGTCGATTGCATGTCGCGGTCTCCGCTCGCGTCTCCGGTCGCGGTTTCCGGTCGCAATCTCCTGTCTCGATCTCCAGTCGCAGTCTCAGTGCGAATCTGCACCTTAACATAGGTGGCAAGCGAGGCTTTTTGTTTGGTGTAGAGTGATACATTGCAGGGGGTCTATCGCCTAACGAAAAACGCTTTGACGCTTTTATGCTTTGGCATTGCTGTCTCTTTCATTTCAAGCGAGAAGAAAAGAAACAGCAACGTCAAAGCGTCAAAGCATTAAAGCGTTTTTCGTTAGGCGGTAGAGGCCCAGGACATATTCTTGACGGTAAACAACAGCAATAAAAGCACAGTGACACGCAGCTATTGGAACATGAAAACTTAGACATGAGAACTTAGTTTTGCTTGGCGTGGAGCCTGACAATGTTGAGGAAATCTCCCGAAAATAAAAATATATTCACCATTTTTCAAAAGCAGTTTATCGTGAAGTACCATTTTTATGTTTTCGACTTCACTGGCAAGTTGACCAGCACAAACAGCTGGTGCTAATGTTAGACTCATAACGAGGAACGCCATTGCGTTGTCTGGTGTAAACAACAACATCCAAATCTAAAAACGAAAACAAAAAATAATTAACTGTTTGATAACAAATCTATATTTACTAATACTTATAACTAAGCTGAAGAGATTTTTTGTTTAAATTCATTTGATTTCAAAAAAAAACTTCATAATTACGTATGTACGTGATCCCTGAGTGTTATATATTTATTATTACCACGGGTACAGCCGGGGCGGACAGCTAATCTAAAAATAAACATTTAGAAAAAATACTTTCAGAACCCAAAACAGAGCAAATTACCAAAACTGCTACCAGACTCTTAACGGTCAAGTAACAATGTAGAAGATAAAAATATTACATAGTATACCAAACTAAATGATAATTAACGTCACATGGTGTTTTTTTAAATCTGTATCACATTGTACAAAAAATAAATGAATATGAATACAAATAAATAAAATTGAAGTGTCTGTTTGTAATATTAAAATAACAGATTTTACTACAAGCATATTAATGAATAGACGGTATATATGTGTATCAAAATTGAATTTTTTACCATTTGTGTATGTCTGTTTGTTTGTTCCGGCTAATCTCCAAAACGGCCAGACCGTTCATGATGGGGCTTTCATTACTAGATACTGATAGACTGATGTTCTAATGTATAACTTAGGATACTCTCACTTTTTTTTTACTAAATAGTGACGAGACTAGCAGGACATATGCCTGATGGTGGTTAGTGGTAGGACTCTTAGCAGAGTCCGCCTGGGGAAGGACCACACCTTTGCTTTTTTCTACCGCCAAGCAGTTATGTGCAAACATTACTGTGTTCCGGTCTGAAGGGCAATGTTTCCAGAGAAATTACAGGGCTTAGAGATATAACAACTTAGATCTCTGGGTGACGAGCGTAGTGCAGTGCTAGGTAATGATTTGGAATCTTCATGTTCCAATAGCTGCGTGTCACTGTGTTGTTATGTGGCAGGCATGTTGCTTACCATCAGGCGCATGACCTGCTCGTCTCGTCACTCCATATTTAAAAAAAAAAAAAAAAATGGTAAGCAACATGCCTGCCACATAACAGCACAGTGACACGCGGTTATTGGAACATGAAGAGTCCAAATCATTACCTAGCATTGAATTGCGCTCGTCACCCAGAGATCTAAGATGTTATTTCTCTCAGCCCTGTAATTTCTCTGGAAACATTTCCCTTCAAACCTAAACACAGTAATGTTTGCACATTACTGCTTGGCGGTAGAATAAATAAATAAATAAATATTGGTGGACAATTCACACACAACACCATCTGACCCCAAACTAAGCAAAGCTTGTGTGATGGCGGCCAGATGGCTGATATAATACTTATATAGTTTTAAATACATACTTAATTATACATAGAAACACCCAGACACAGTGCAAACATTTGAATTCATCACACAAATATTTGCATTGGGTGGGAATCGAACCCACGACCCTCGGCTTCGCAGGCAGCGCTACTACCAAGTAAGCCACAAGGCCAGTCAATAACTGGCAAACTTAAGAAAAATAAACGAAAAAAGCCACACCCCGCAGTTTACGCTAGTTCATAATATTAGTAGAAATTAGGATAGTAGAATAGCTATAATAAGTCAGAATTATTGACAAAATTATTATTATGTACCAACTTACTAAAAACATTTAAATTGTGGTTACCTACCGGATCGTTTTTTGAACGCATGTACCATAAAGCATAATATATTGATGACATTGTATGTGGTGTATTGAACATTATCATCATCAAATACTGTGAAATAAATAACATTATTATTATTTTTCTTTTCACGTATGGAGGATAGAGGTAAGGAATGTGATCTCAAATGGTAGAACATTTAAAATGCTATAAATGAGTCAATTTTAAACGAATTGAAGTATGCCGCATTAAACAATTTAATATTATTGTCCACTAAAATAGTACTAATATAAATTTCAACTACTTGCGTAGTACAAAATAATGTAGTAAATATAATACCATCATACTATCTTGAGAAAACATATGGACAACATTTTTTTTCATGAATTCTGAAAAGTACGGTTATTTATTTCCTTTAAAATTTACCCTGATGCTAATGTAGTGCTACCATAATGTAATGCATTTGGGAAGACACTTTTACATGTACACAGATGACACTCCTTACCTCAACCGGTCAACTCTCCATATTTTTACGTCATATTGTTTGTTGAAATGTTGTATTCGATAAATCGATCTAGCTACGTTTTATTTTTAGAAAACGTCGTTTTAGCCATATTTGCTAGCAATGAAAAACCGAGCAAACCTGGGTCGTTCAAGTACTATTATGTTGTATACGCCATAATTCTGACAATGAACTTCACACAATTTATTCCAAAATAGCCTCAGTAGTCAATTGACATGTTACAATTTTAGGGCCCAATATTGGATTTTTTAGGGGACGCAATTTTATCTTTGAGACGTGTGGGAGTGACCCCCCACACACGTCTCAAAGCTAAAACTTCTTAATTATGAAGTTTTAGGAAAAAATTATAAAAGCACACTCGTAGAAAATTTTATTTGCTACAAATTATACTTGCATATTTTTTTGTAGAGTTGGCAGTATTTTTTTTTTATTAAAGAATGACGAGACGAACGGGACATGTGCCTGATGGTAAGCAACATGCCTGCCACATAACAGCACAGCGACACGCAGCTATTGGAACATGAAGAGTCCAAATCATTACCTAGCACTGCACTGCGCTCGTCACCCAGAGATCTAAGATGTGACATCTATAAGCCCTGTAAATTCTCTGGAAATATTGCCCTTCAAACCGGATCACAGTAATGTTTGCACATTACTGCTTGGCGGTAGAATAACTGGCAAAGGTGTGGTACTTCCCCAGACGGACTCTGCTAAGAGTCCTACCACTACAACAAAATAAGGCGTTTTACAAGATGGCGGCCGGGGGACAAGGGCAGCTACCCAACAAACTTGGGGTTAAGCTTCAATGGATCTTCTATACTATGCACATGTTCCAAAATTAAAATTGCATACTCCAAGAAATGCAAAGCTCATGTAACATTTTAATGGACGACAGCGTATACATTTACATTAATAGTATTAAATTTACATTAAAAACATATAAAACAAAACTTCATGGATGACCGAATTTGTCATTAAATACTAAGTAAAACTTACCAGGGGATCAAACATTTTTTTGTATTTATCCACTATATCAGCAAACGTCTTATACAGGCTTTGAAATGCCAATATTAAATCATTATTACTAGTTTTTAAATTTGCTGTGAAAAAGCGAAGTCTATACCACAGAGCGTAGTATATATAAACACTTACAATTCTTACAATAAGAATAGGTATATCAATTATTGCAAAGATGATAAGGGAACTCCATATTTTTACGTAATCGTATTGTGAAACACAAAATAAGCCACTTATTACTGATTTACTGCCGTAAAAGAAAAGAGCTAACAAAAATATTCTTTTGTCTACAACTCTTTGTGCATGTTGACAATACAATTTTCGATCCAAAACATGCAATTCAACAATAAATTTATAGAAAGAACAATGTGTTTTTATTTTCAATATTACGATCCCATAGCACAGATATTGAAAGAACATAACAACACTCCATAATAAAACCTGATTATTTAACGAAAAATCTAAGTAAATTACCCAAGAACATAACAAAAATAAGCATATGCTTTGAAATAAACATACACATTTTACGGCTAGTTTTACTTTTGAAGAGGGATATTCAAAAAAGCCAAAATCGTAACCAAAACAAATTTGGAGTGTTTTAAACAAAACTTTGGTGTATGCATTTACTTCTGTGTCCATTTTTGTTTGAAATAATGCAGCATACTATTAGGTAGGTTACGGCATAATACGTCAAGACTTAGGAATAAAATATAACAAATGAAACTAACATGCATAGACGGAAGTAAATTTAATGTGATTGATCGAAAAACATATTATTTGGATATTATTAGATATTTAAAATAACTAATTGATTTCGTTAGCATACGAGTACTAATTTTTAACCACACAAAAAGTAGTACCTATTCACTACGCGATATTTCTTTAAAAAATTGTACCCATTTTATCAGTATATGACTGATAGAGTCAAATATGTACCTAATACATATCTGAAAAATAAATAAATGAAAAAACGTTTATTGTGCCAAAATAAATAAAAACTTATGAAAAAAGATATACGACAAAATAAAGTAGGCAGTGCGGATTCAAAGAGTGTTAGTGTGCTCTGGACAAAGTCAAAGTTCTTTATTGATAAATGTACACGTCAATTATTAATGAAAAGAAAATAAAATGAAAACAAAATTAGGTAACAATCTTCTAGCACAATCAATCAATTACGTCAATTAATTAATTTATATTCTGATCAATAACATCAAATCTACTACCGTGTGGGTAAGTTTACTTCACTCAAGATAATTATACCTATTCCAAATTTCAGACGTGCTCTGCTGTAGTCTAGTTAATAATATGATTGATTAATTATTTCAAACAAATGACAAATAGACTCAGAAATGGACGCAAACGTCGTTAATCATCATTTAATATAAATTATTCATACATTGACATTTATATAAATTAAATGTCGATGTATGGATGTTTGTAGCTTCATCACGTCTTAACGAATGAACGGTTCGGGATAAAATTTGAAATACAGGTAGATTATAGTCTTGAAAATACACAGTTTATATTGTATTCTTTTCTCAGAAACTACTATAAGAACTATTATATAAAAAGACTTCAAAGTCTTGAACATCGCCGGAAAATTGCAACCCTATCGGTTTTTTATCGGATACACTTCGGAGAGTGTTGATGATCTGATACCACCTTGTCCTTTTTTCTATCGGAATGCTCGTAGCTCGAAAAAGCGACATCGTTTCATGGTCGATGTTACAAAGACACGAACGAAGAGAGTTGACTCTACTTTTGTGATAAGAACGTCTAGGCTGTAGAATACGTTGTCTGAGTGGATTTTCCCCGATGGTTACAATCTTTGTGTCTTCAAATCGAGAGTGAATCGGTTTTTTCTAGGTAAACACGCTCCATCGTAGACTGCATCGTCGCTTAACATCAGGCGAGATGGCGGTCAAGTTTTAACATAAGATGTATTCTGTGAACCGCATTAAAATTTTCATACAAAAAAAGATAAAAACAATAAATTTTAGGGGTGTCCCATACCTAGAACTGAAACTCAAAATTTTTTTTTCAATCAAAAACAAACATACGTGCTGGCTATTTATGGATAGGTTTTCAAGAATAATATTGAGGTTTCTAACATATTTTTCTTCTAAATTGAACTAAGAGAATGACCAAACTAAAAAAATGAATGATGGATATTACCATGTAAACTTTCAACGAAAATTGGTTTGAATGAGATCTAGTAAGTAGTTTTATTTTAATACGTCATAAATTCACTATTGTTAATAAACTGATTAGAGTAACAACAAACAACAAGAACTTTTATATTATTTTACTTGCTGTTACGGAAGCCTACATGAATGAGTCCGACTTTTATTATTTTACTAGCTGAATCGTGCGCGCGTTGCTACGCCATCCATCGAAAATTGGCCGTACCAATTCAAATCTATAACAAATTTGGTCATCTTAGATTCTAATGACGCAACCTTTTAAAAGATAGACACATGCTGTCACGCAACGAAAGCTCTCAAAAAGCAATATTTTTTCCCGTTTTTGTTACATTTATAGAAAAAAATACGGAGTATTCATGAAATATGTCCTGTTGATAGTAGCGTAATGTTAAATAGTCTATAGCCTTCCTCGATAAATGGACTATGCAACAGAAAAATAATCTTTCAATTCGTAACAGTAGTTCCTGAGATCCTTCTGTTCAAACAAACAAACAAACTCTTCAGCTTTATAATCATATATATAAAATTCTCGTGTCACAGTGTTAGTTACCTTACTCCTGCAAAACGGCTTTACTGATTTTTACCAAATTTAAATGCATTTTCAGTAGGTCTGAGAATCGGTTACTATCTATTTTTCATACCCCTAAGTGATGAGAGTTGGTCACCCCTAAAAATTTTTTTTTAATTTTTGGACACAATTTTTTTTTTTTTTTATAATGATAGATAGAAAAACTCTTTATTGCACTTAATATCAAAAATAAATAAAAGTTCCATAACAAAACAAAATAAAGTAGCAATTGGCGGCCTTATCACTAAAAACGATCTTTTTCAGGCAACCGTAGGATGGAATGAGAGATTTAAGATAAGGAGGAGGGGGAAGTACAAAAAGGAGTGGTTGATACTTCTACAATAATTAAACAATAAAATAGATATTCAAAACCATAATACCAAATTATATATTGACACATACAGTAATTATGCATCCTAATACATAAATACGAACATAATAATATACTACTACATAAAACAATTTGTTATGATAAATGTTAAATATTTAACTAGAATAGAACTTCAATTGGGTGATGACTGCGATAAATATATTTCTTTTACTTGGTTTTTAAAAACAACGTGCAATTGAATTTGTCTAGTGGTCACAGGCGAAGCGTTCCACAGCTGAGCTACCTGAAATGCAAACGACTTGCCGTAGAACATTTCACTACGTGCGGATGGTATTTGCAACAACAAATTTTATCTTTAATTAATTTTTGATCTAAGAGGCCGAAAGTGCGTATTGCTGCAGAAAGAAAAAAAGGTCTTTTAAATAACGCGCAGACAATATGTTACACATCACGTTATATGCAAGGGACAAAATATGAGCATTCCGATGAAAGCGAATGGGGAACCACTTGAGCTGCGTACGAAACTGAGATACGTGATCATATTTGCGTGAACCAAATATAAATCTTATGCAATAATTTTGAAGGCGCTCAAGTTTATCTAGCTCATCTGCTCTGAGATCAAGATAGGAAACGTCTGCGTAGTCCAGGATGGACTACGCAGAAGAGAACGAAGAAGAAGAGATTGTGCAAGCGCAACTTTAGTAGCAGTGGGTAAAAAATTGCGGAGTCGCCTTAAAGATCCCCCCGATGCAAACAGTTTGCAACTGATAGATTTCAAGTGAGGCTCTCAGCACAACGTGCGATCAAAAATCACGCCAAGGTTCTTCACAGAATCACTGAAAGTTATTACGAGTCCGTTAAAGACAATATCTGGAATAGTCAAATCTGGAGATCTTATCATCATCATCATCAGCCGCAAGACGTCCACTGCTGAACAAAGGCCTCCCCCCTAGATTTCCACAACGAACGGTCCCGCGCAACCTGCAACCAGCGTTTTCCAGCGACCTTTGTGAGGTCATCTGTCTATCTAGAGAACCTTTCTTCCCCATCGGTTGTCAGTTCTTTGAGCGATGTGGTCTGCCCATTGCTACTTCAGCTTGCTTACTCATTGAGCTATGTCGGCCACTTTCGTTCTTTTGCGAATATCTTCATTACGGATTCTGTCGCGCAAAGAGACTCCGAGCATGGCCTTCTCCATAGCTCGCTGTGTGACTTTGAGCTTTGTTATGAGGCCCACAGTTAAGGACCACGTCTCAGTTCCATAAGCCATCACTGGCAACACGCACTGGTTAAAGACTTTTGTCTCATCATCTGTTTGTTGGAGATCATATAGGAACTACCAATTAAGATTGCTTGAGTTTTGGTGAGGTTAACATTTAATCCGAAAGAGTTGCTCCAGCGGATAATACGTTCTAGATCAGCATTCACCATGGTTATAGCAACGTTAATGTCAGAGAGACGCTCAAGGACTTTGGACAAAAAGGGAAGCATACATATTGGGCGACACTCGGTAAAGGAGGATTTGGTTTCTTAGACAAAAGAATGAGTTCCGCGTCTTTACAGATTACTGGAAAAACGCCACAGGAGGTGGATTTGTTGAAAATTTAACATAGGACAGGAAGGATGACGTCAATGATGGGCATCAACATGTTCCTACTGATACTATCACCGCTAACAGCATTGGAGGAGATCGCCACAACACTCTTTTTACATCACTTTCAGTGAAACGAATGAACGTAAAAGGAGAATAGTCGGGAGTAGGTATGACAGAAAGATTATTTAAAGTAGATTTTTTAACTGCTTCCGATATAGAAGATGCTGAGAAAAAGTGTTGATTGAGAGCATTTAAGTCTAGATTACCTGGAGTGAGTTTCGATTGTGATTTGCCTACTCCCATAGACTTGAGAAATTTCCAGACTCTACCTAGATTTTCATTTTGAACAGATTTGTGAACGTGTCGGCGCGGCGTAATGTGGCATTATGGCCTAAATTTTTACCTTTTTGTCACCAACTCCTATTTTTAATAGCCATTTTAGTAATTTAATATTTTTTCATCCCGCTCGATAACTGATCAATTATCGTCTTTTTTGTAAATGTTTTTCACTCTATTTCGATCAAAATTTTCCGGAGCTTATGGCAAATCTAAAATTGTTTTATAAAAATAAACATTTATTTTTATTATGTAAGTTTAGGGTTACCAATGTTAGATGTTTAAAATGTCTATTAATAATTTAAATGGCAAAACAACGTTTGCAGGGTCAGCTAGTATAAGTATAGATTTGACAACCCTGGCTGGCGGTCAGTGACCGCGCCGCCGCGCCGCCACCGTACCGCCGCGCACTCTGGAAACCTATCTGTTGTTTGAAAACCCTACTTAAATAGCATAGAAATCGAACAGGTTCTCACCTGTTCGAGTTTTCACAGTATTTTTCTACGATAACCTTCAGTACACCACATACACTGACATCAATATACATACATATTATGCTCTTTGAATCATGCTTCACAAAAACAACTAAACGTTTAAATTTAAACTCTTTTAGCATAAGCAGCCCACTAAATGTTCCCACTGCTGGGACTCGGGGCCTTCTCTATCAAGGAGACAGTCAAGGCCATAATCCAGCACGCTGGCCCAGTGCGGGTTGTTGGATGACACATGACCACGAAAGATTCTAGGTACATGTCAGTTTCCTTACGATGTTTTCCTTCACCATTTTAAGTTAGCAGCATTACGCACATGACTTTAAAAAGACAATGGTGCGTGTGGGAATTGAATCCGGGGGCTCCGGATCGGCAGTCGCCGTTCTCCCGACTAGACCAGCCGTAACTTAAAACTCTTTTAGTTAGTTAGTATATTAGTTTTTCATTTCAATTAAAAAAAAAAAAACAAAAAAAGAGCATTCAAAGAGTATACATTTTTTAAGTTTAATTTGAACATTTTATTGTACGATAATAATAAGTATCGTACAAATAAGTGTCAACCATTAAAATCTAATATATATTTATTACAATTGTAATGAACAATGTAAATTTTTTACAATTTTATCGTGAGTTTACCATCACTCTTTAAAAACTCGCTGTAACTATAAAAAGTTTGATCGATAAGCCAGCAATCGGTTTTTGAAGCTGCCCCAATTCGGGGCTGATTTAACTATTTTAGGAAGAGTGTTATAAGCTTCCGGTCCCATAATGTGAGTCAGCTTTTCCGATCTCATGAGGGAGTGTGGTATACTGTCCAGCTTGTCAGCATTGCGTATATTGCAAGAATGTCTCTCTATGTATGAGTCTAAGGTATTACTGTCATACACAGCCACTTGGTAGATCAAGATTGTAGGCAATGTAAGTATGCTAAGCTCTTTGAAATATGGTCTGACGGATGTGCATTGCGACACGCCCACGATGGCACGTACGGCACGTTTTTGGGCGCGGAACGCACGTTCTCATTCGGCAGCGCGCGCGTATAGTTTGGTGCCGCACTGTAACCGGGAATGCACTGTGGCGAAGTAACACGAACGATACACATCCGCAGACGCCCCTAGGGACACCCATCTTAGTGCAAAGCACATACTGCTTACTTTAGCAGACATCTTGTCGATGTGGTGTTCCCATGTCATGCAGCGGTCAATCTCGAAACCCAGAAATGTTGTATTTTGTACCTGCGTAATCCGGATGCCGTAAAGCAAAACTTTTAGCGGTTTTGTATAGTGGCCCGACAGACAAAATGAATAAAATTAGTCTTTTTTGAATTTACCTTAAAACCACTTACAAAACGCACAAAACCACGTGTTTAAGCCTATTAGCAACGCCTCGGTCTAGACCATAGGTTCCCAAAGTGGTCCAGGTGGACCCCCAGGGGTCCATAGGAGACCACACAGGGGTCCACGTAGTCGTGAAAAGAAAACAGGGGTTCATTAGTTGTCAGTGGGGGTCCACGAAAATTTTTCATAATAAAGAACAAACATTTTTTTGAATTTAATATAAAAATAGATATTAGTACAAATGTACATCCCAATGCATGTTGAGATTTGCAAAGTGCCTGCGGTGCGACCGCTCGTCCGGATGGTTGTTTAGACCTGCAAAGGGATGAAATGAAACATGCGCTGTACTTGCAATCTATGTTAGTATAAATACGAATTAGAACAAAACGTTTTTTATTTGCGAGATTTTTAACACTAATGTGTGACTGTGAGTGAATCGATGTCAGTGTTTGCAGTACCGAAAAAAGTAAGTACCTATATGCCTATTTATCAGACATATTTTTATGGTAATTTATCGATTATTTTATATTTGTTTTACTATATGGCTCTAGTAGTTATATGTAGTAAAAATTAAGTACTAGAGATTATTCAAAACTTATACAAAAGAACAATAAGCCAGGGAAGATTAAACTAAGTGTATAGGTACTTTTGTATTTAAAAATATTTATTTGCGCGATGACGGCGATTCATGAAAACAGCCGTGTTTCCGCGTGGTTTTTTTTTTTATTGCATTAATTCTATTCTGTTGTGTTATAATAGCCATATTCTGGTACTTTCCTCAAAAACAAACATCTTTTTACAGGTTACTCTCAATTAACTAATACGAAAAATGGCTGAATCTAAGAAAAAACATCTACATCTGAAATGCTTTCAAACATTGAAGGAAAAATGTGAAAATAGACCTACTGTAAATAGTATGTCTGCTTCAACGTCCCAAAATAACGAAGATCGATCCCCATCTTACAATATTTCGTTGCTTAAATGCTGAAATCTGGAAAACCAGTTCCTTGGAGAACAGTTCATTTTACCCGCTATTGAAGAGGTTTTAAAAACTATTCTGAACAAATCACCATTTGACGTACTTACTCAAAAAAAATCCTTTAAGTAACAACTCTGTGTAAAGGTGTATTGATGAAAAATGGCTTTGATATAGAAAGCTTCTTGTGTAAATCACTTATTTTTCTATTCAATTGGACAAGTCTACTTTGCCTGGTAATTAAGCATAATTATTGACATTATATGTTAGATTTGTTATGAACGAAGAAACCCACGAAGAGCTGCTATTCGCAAAAACTTTGAAGTTGGACACTAAAGGCGAATCGATATTTAATGTCCTGAGTGATTTTATTACAGAAAAATCAATACCATTTACAAACATTATTTCGGTGGCAGCAGACTGAGCTCCTGCCATGCTCGGGCGATATCGTGGGCTTATAAGCCATCTTAAAAGATTATTACCAGGAGTGAAATTGCAATTCACTGTGTCATCCACCGACAACAACTTGTAGGGAAAAATTCGAGCGATAGATTGCACCAGTCGCTTCAGTTTGTGATTAACGCAGTTAATAAAATAAGAAGCAGCGCTTTGAATATCCGTTTATTTGTACAATTGTGCGATGAAAATGGTGAAAATTTTTAACGGCCGGTCTTATATACTGAAGTACGCTGGTTGTCGAAAGGTGAATGCTTATCGAGATTTTACTCACTTTTTGAATCAGTGATAGTGTTTCTGGAACACAAAGCACCAGATTTAAAAGAAAATCTAATTAAATTTAAAGTGGATATTACGTATTTAACAGAGTTGTTTAAAAAATTCAATAACATTAACTTGCAATTACAAGGGGACAGCTTTAATTTAGTAAAAACAAAAATTGTAATTTCGCCTTTTCTTGGTAAATTGTAATTAATGTAGCAAAACATTAGTCGGCGCGAATTCTACCAATTTCCGCACATATAAGCTTATCACAGATATAATGTCTTGATGAGGATATTCAGGTATACGCTCAATATTTAAATACCCTGCACGATGACTTCAAAAATAGATTAGAAGATATTCTGACGATGGAAATACGGATCATAACCCCATTTGATGAAACGGAAGATGGAATGTGATATTACAAGAGGAGCTACTTGAGCTCAGCACCACCGAGGAATTAAAGGTGAAATTTAAAAAACGCTACCAAACATTTTGGCTGCGGGCCGAAAAATATCCTAGGTTGTGGGAAATAGCGAGAATTTTTGATAGCGTTTCTCTCGTCATATCTTGTTGAAAGAAGTTTTAGTGCCGTAACCAACCTATTAACAAAAAAAGGACCAGATTGAACATTACAGAACGGGGAGATTTGAGATTATTCCCTACAAAACTAAAACCAAATATTGATAATTTGCTGTCATGCATCATGTACATCCGTCTCATTAAAAGCAAATAGATAAACTCTTTACTGCACTTAATTAGAACATAAAAAAACAAAAATATACAAAACTTAAAATAAAAAACAAAGTAGCAATTGGCGACCTTATCGCTAAGAACGATCTCTTCCAGGCAACCGCAGGATGGAAAAGGAGATTTGAAGAATAAGAAGACGGAAGTAGAAATAATGAGTAAAAGATAATTATAAGTCTATAATTTTGTATGACTATTTTTTATAGTTGATTTCTATTTCTGAGTTAATTGTTGATTTTTTGTCAAAGGTTGTTTGCAATAATAAATGCTTGTAACTTTCTATAACCGCTACTATTTAATTTTTTTTTATTTAAATACTTTTTTTTCTTCTTAACAACCCCAATTTAGGGTGATATTTTTAGGAGTTTTGGGAATACAGTAGAAATGTATGTAGGGGGTCTACCGAAAATACTAAAACTTTGAAAGTGGTCCACGAGAAAAATAAGTTTGGGAACCTCTGGTCTAGACGATATTAGACTTCGGTAGTGTACCGCATAAAATTATTCGCGGTCGACGTCGCTGATAGTTTGGGGGATCTGTCGTGATTAGCTCTTCAGGAGAGCGGAATTAGTTAACAAACGATGGATATTTTAACAGCAAACTATATTTACGGATGAACTAAGACTACGGTTACAATCAAACTTATTCTATTTCACAAATGCGGACCGTCTCCGAGCCCGTCTTCCCAATGAATGCCCGGAATATCACCCGTCTGCCTCCACTGTAGTTCCTGGTTCCACGATTGCAATGACCAGCGCCCACGGTTAGTTGCATTCCATTCGTTCAACCGTGGACTTTAACAATGAGGCTAGAGGGATGATATTCCGTTTTACAATACATGCTGCCTACGGATTTTTCCATGGTTCGGCCAGATGCAAACATGTGGCCGGACTTTCTAATAATGAAACGACAGGCGGTCGCCGGGTTCGCTTTATCTTGTTGTAGGTCGGATGGTTCAAAGAGAAAGCGACGCCATACAATTCAATATTGTTTCATTATTAGACAATGCCATCGTCCGTAGGCGCATCCTGACCATAAAATTAAGCTAAAACTACAAAGACGTCTTATTTTACAGCTCTAAGAACGCCTTGTTTAACAACTAACATTTACAATTACCATTCACAATTTTACTAACTTAATCACACGTGTTGCTTACTCTATATAGGTATTAACACAAATTTAACACTATTTAAGTCTAAAATAAAAAGTCTATTACATGGGCACTAAAACTGAACGCTCGCGGAACGTTTCACTGTCGCTAACAAAGCCATTAATTACATTATTTAATTGATCTTCCAATTCCTCTATTGAAAGGACGGTTACTAAGGCAGCCACATCATCCGCATACATAAATACGTTTACACCCTTTACGGCGTCAGGGAGATCATTCAATAGGAGAGAGAACATGATGTTTGAAACTAACAAACCCTGCAGTACTCCCATAGATGAATACAATGAGTTTGATTTATTATCGCCATCGCCAGCATCCACCACTTGAGAGCGGCCTTGTAACATGTCAGTCAATGCAGCGTATGATTTCCCAGCTATGCCATAGTGCTTCAACTTTAACGCTAAGGTCTCATGGTGTGCGACATCGAAGGCCTTCGATAAGTCACAGCACAAGACAGCCACTTGCTGTCTACGTTCACGAGCAGCCAACACACCACGAACCACTTCACGCGTTAGAGAATTCGTAGACCTCCCTTCGCGGTATGCGTATTGTTGTTCAAACAGCGCCTCGGTTTCCTATAGGTAGGCCACTAATCGTGAACTCAAGCCATTTTCGAACACTTTGGCTATTGCTGGTATAATCACTACCGGTCTATATCTATCAATGTCGTCCCTTTTACCTTTGCCTTTAAATATCGGGGACACTTTTGATATTTTCAGAGGTGACGGGTACTAGCCTTCCCTAAGACACTTATTAAACAGTGTAGCGAGAACTGGAGCTAGGGGCAAAATTGCTAGTTTTATTAGCTCCATCGACACACCGTATATTATGTCTTTTGACTTTTTTGGGGCATTCTAAAGCAAACTATACGGAATACTTCATCAGCCGAGAAACTGGTCAGTCTGAGAGAACGGTCAGTTGGCTGACGCGCTGATACTAAAATTTTACCGACGGTAGCAGCATCGGCATTAGGAGCCCCACAGATAGCAGCTACATTTAAGAAACGAGCGTTCATAGCATTTACTGCGTCTTTTAGTGAATTAAACTGTATGCCGTTACAATCTTTTATGATATCGGTGAAATTGCAAAATTGCTAGAACAAACATTTATTTGCTTCGTTTCAAGTGTCTAGATACGAAGTTTCATGGATTTATTTTCAACAATTACGAACTTCCACATAAACTTTCATCCCCCATTTCAATCTTCATTTCATCTCCGTACAGTTAGATATTACAAAATGTGTCTATATACAGCATTTCATGGTTTTATCTTCAACGGTTGGGAACTTCCATATTGACATTCAGGCCCCATTTCAACCTGAATTTCACCCCCGTACAATTCGAAATTACAAAATTGACATAACAAACATTTAATTGTTTCGTGTCAAGTGTCTATATCCAAAGTTTCATGGTTTTATCTTCAATGGTTGGGAACTTCCATATTGCCATTCATCCCCAATTTCATCCCTGTAGTCATAGTCATAGTATTTATTCATAAACAATTATGTTACATGTCAAACTAAAATAAAGTGGCCAAGTGCGAGTTGGACTCGCCCATGAAGGGTTCCGTTGCAGCAAGTAACATAATATACATAGTACACATAGTTCTTGTAGTTCGTTGTAACTTTGATCGAAGTTTCAATAATAGTGTATTTATAACGTACCAAAAAAAAAACTACTCATCAGATCGAATTCAAACCAATTTTCGTTGGTAGTTTACATGATATTGTACATCATATATTTTTTTTAGATTTTTCATTTTCTTACTTTAGAAGTTAGAGGGGGGGGGGGGGGACACACATTTTACCACCTTGGAAGTGTCTCTCGCGCAAATTATTCAGTGTAGACGAAAATGATTTTAGAAACCTCAACATCATTTTTAAAGACCTATCGATAGACACCCCACACGTGTAGGTTTGATGAAAAAAAAATTTTGAGTTTCAGTTCTCAGTATGGGGGTGTTTACGAACCTTTTTTCAGTTCAATATGTATTTTGTTTGACATTACTTTTAGTTCATCCATATTGTAACTAGATGGCGTTGTTCGTTCTTAAAACGCGCTATGAAAGTTTAAAGTTCATGTGAGAACAATGAGAGCTATCGTCGAAAGATTGTAATTCAAGAGAGGTCAATTAAGTTCAAAGAATAAATACCAGTTCACTTGCGATAAGGCCGCCCATTACTCTGCAAACTTCATAGTTTTTTTTTTAAATGTAATATGTTAGCATTAAGACCTATTGTAAAATTTGTAGTGTAATAAAGTATTCTATTATTATTATTATTATTATTGAGAAGTTGTATTATTTATATCTACGACCGTCAAGTTCTACAGTTCAACGGAGTGCGACTCCAAACAGGGGGGCAACCCTAATTTTTCTTTTTTTACAATTTTTTTGTTCAAATCTTAATGCGGTTCACAGAATACATATACTTACCAAGTTTCAACAGTGTAGTTCTCATAGTTCCGGCAAAAAGTGTCTGTGACATAGGGACGGACAGATAGACAGACAGACAGATAGACAGACATACAGACAGACAGACATGACGAATCTATAAGGGTTCCGTTTTTACGTTTTACGGAACCCTAAAAACATTATGTATACGAAAATATCTCGGTATAGCCGATGATTAATTATTACATTATCACAGAATAAACTTACTACAAACAATCATTTAACATAATATGTACATAAGTACATATATGTCAGATACTAATATAAAATGTCAGGTCAAAATAAATTACTGATACCAATCAAATAATAATATAACATGTCACATAAAAATTAAAAAAAAATAGTAATCAGATTAGAATATGAGCATGTCAGTTAAACACAATTACTTAAATTAAAGAGCCTTTTAGTACCTATTTCATCGAACTTATAAAATGCCTGTTCGATAAGCCAGTCTTTCAGTTTGCGCTTATATGCTCCTTTCGAGGGCGCATCGGGCACGTCCTGTGGCAACCTATTGTAGATGATTGGCGCTGTGGCGTGAACCAGCTTCTCGGTCCGAGTGAGCGTACACGGCACGGCGTGCAGCAGCATGCCGCGCCGCGAGCTGCGGCCTCGACTCTCCGAAGCGCGCGTACTCCTCCAGGTGGTCCCGCGCATACAGCACCGCCTGGTAGCACACCAGGCTTGGGACGGTCAGAATTCGCAACGATTTGAAGAATTGAAGCGCAGACGTTTCCTCCGGCACTCGTACTATTGCTCGTACAGCTCGTTTTTGCATTATGAAGACACGCTCCCAATCGGCAGCACGTCCCCAAAGCTCGATACCGTATTGAATGAGCGAGTGCACGGAAGCGTAATAGCACTGTCGGACCATCTTTCTGGGTAATAGCGCGGATATACGCCACAGCGCGAAACATGCCCGCCCAAGTTTGACACATAAACTATCAATGTGATCTGCCCACATCAACGATTTGTCAAGTACAAACCCAACAAAAGCGGTCGATTGTGTCTGCTTCATCTCCACGCATCCCACATTTACTTTCAGTGGTCTATACGCACGACCGGCAAATCCGGTATCCGGTATCCGGTTGAAATGGATAAAATGCGTTTTCGTGGAATTTAGTATCAATCCATTGATGGTAAACCAGGTGTTAATGCCTACCACGCTACCACATTCAGCTTCCTCTCAAGTTGGTCTACAGTCGGAGCAGCGACAATAACCGCAACACCATCAGCGTACATGAGAACATGTCCTTCCTCAATGTTGTCTGGGAGGTCGTTCAGTAGAAGTGAAAACATGATGTTGGAGAGCGAGGATCCCTGCGCCACACCAATAACTGTTCTCAGGGGCTCTGACCTCACTTTGCCTCCATCTCCCACCACGACCTGACATCGGTCCGCCATGAAGTCGCTGAGCAGGCGCAGTCCAGGTCCATCCACGCCATAGTGCCTCATCTTAGCCACCAGTACTCTATGGTCCACAACATCGAAGGCCTTTGAGAGATCGCAGAAGATCACCGCGACCGGCTGCTTTCCCTCGCAAGCTTCCAGTACCCGTCGGACCACTTCCCTAGCCAGTGCAGTCGTGGACCTCCCACTGCGATAGGCATACTGGCGCTCACTCAAACACTGACACTCGGTTAACCGCTTGCCTGCCCGTGTCAACTAGTAGTTAACATCGTGATTCAGTCTATAATGCCCGTGTCAACTAGTAGTTGACATGGCGCACCATGCCAAAATGCCCGTGTCAACCTGTGGTTAACATGGCCTGCGCGGTCGAAAAAGTTAAATATACTTGTCTTTATTGCTCTAGGGCTTAGTTTGTGTTATTTATCTCGTTTCTATGTTAAATTTTCCACCATATTAATCCCAGTAGAATATCTTAGTCATAGAAAAAAGAACAGAAATTAAAAAAATACATTCCTTGTCAATCTTGTCATTGAGTATTGATTCAGTGCGGGCTGTGTAAGTTAGCTTCTGATGATTTTACTATAAATTTAGTTTCACCAATCAAACAACAGATAATAAACGTAATCAAAGATTAAAAACCACATGTCATAACTTTAATTTTAGAGGTACCTATGAGTTTTTAAAAAGACAAGCTTTAAAACGCGCTATCTCAATTTCAACACAGCATAACTCTGCACCAAAGTCGTAAGCTGAGAAACAAAAGACAACATTGTGTAGCTAGTTTCATATTAAACATAAAAAATATAACATTTGATAATCTTTCAAAACAAATTGATTGACAAGGAACGATTGCGTGAATCCCGTCTCGCGCGCCGCAAGCGTAAAAACCGCGGGGCATAGCGAGGTGCACACGGATTTTTCTTCGGGCATTTTGGCGACCAACGCTACAGGGGGCGAGGCAAAGTATGTCACGCGGTTTGCACCGCCCGCCGGGCAAGCGAGCGGATAAGCAAGCATGTGTGCTCGATGCACACACGCAAATCTCTTTCTTTTGTTATAATTACTAAATACACTAACGGTGTGGCTTTATTAGCGGGCTACGGCGAATTTGGAATTTGGCTTTATTGGCGCGATGAGTGTATCCGGGTACCGGGTATCATCGCAAAGTATTCGGGCCAAGACGATGTAGCATCGGGGAGCTCTTGGTAAACTGGCGTGAATCATAGGGATTTGTCGCGACAATATTAGCTTGACCTACGTCAATTCAAAATCAAAATTCATTTATTTCAGGTAAGGTATACTATTCATTCAATCAATTTCAAACGTCATAAAAGTAATGTTAAAGACTTAAGTATTGGATAGATTTACTAGCTTTTCTTGTAAGTAAGAAGCCTTCAAACAATATTAGTCAGGAAAGAATGTCAAATTAAATACAACTATGTAAGTAGGTAGGTAGGTACATGTTTGAGTCACAGTCAAGTAAAAAGTTAGAATAATTAATTTGATTATTTCAACTCTGTATTGAGTTGGAAAGATACCTACACTAGCTACTTATTTTTGGCTAAATGAGCTTACCTTTTAATAATCACATTGTTATTTAACCATAGTCGCACTGTACCTAACACTAAAATTTCGCCGCACAACAACACAAACATATTTATCCATTTCACACTGCAATCCAAGGTGCTTGCGGCATAGCGCACCTTTAGCGCACCGTAGGTATCAATTTCGCGATAAAACAAACAACACACATCCATGACGGTAGAGAGCGACTGAACTCAAAAATTAAAATCACAAACATTTCTAAAAAATTCAAATTGAACAGTTAGGGTTCCGCACTTTAAAAACGACGAACTTTTTTTACAATGAAGAGTGACGAGACAAGAAGGATATGTGCCTGATGGTAAGCAATATGCCTGTTCTTAACAACACGCACGCAGCTATTGGAACACGAGTCCAAATTATTACTCAGCACTGCACCACGCTCGTACCGCATAGATATGAGATCTTATATATCTATGCTCTGCAATTGCACTGGAAACATTGTCCTTCAAACCTGAACACAGTTATGCTTGCACAATACTACTTGGCGGTAAAATAACTGGCAAAGGTGTGGTACTTCCCCAGACGGACTCTGCGAAGTGTCCTACTACTACTACTATCATTAGGTACTACTTGTACCGATGTGTGATGATACCTATCCTAGGTAGTAAGGTATCCTATGTGCTATTTCCTTTATCTATCTTTGTAAAAGCCAAGTAAGAACTCCTCACAATCGTAGCTTAAGTTAGATTAAGTTGAAGTCGATTAAAAATCGACTTCAACTTAATTTCAAACATTAAATTTAATATTTTTTGTGTAATCTACGACTACCTCTAAGATACTACTATCTAATATATGACTACCTCTAAGATACTACAATCTGATATAGATCTGAGACTACGTCTAGGATAAAAGTAAGCATGTATTAGTTTTTTGTTGATATATCAAAAACCGCTTCATCGATTTCAATAAAATATAAATAGTACTATTCTAGAAGTATACACTAAAAAATAAAATAAGCGAATCACACATAAAAAGTATACACGCCGAAGCAACCTTTTCCGTTTTTCATCAGTTAAAAATTCAAAACGAATTCGGAATATAACCTCAGGGTATGGATGGCCATTAGAATATTCCTACGAGTTCCGACCTCGGGGTCCCGTGCGTAACAAACAATAATAAAAAAACAGCCAAGTGCGAGTCGGACTCGCCCATGAAGAGTTGCTTAGCAGCAAGTAACATATTATATTAAATGAGCTCTTGTAGTTCGTTGTATCTATTATAAAAATGTATGCGGAGCGTTGGACGTCCACCAGCAAGATGGGTCGACCATATTATAAACATCGCGGGTCAAACCTGGACTCGATTGGTACAGGACCGAGGCAGATGGCAAAGTAAGAGCCTATACCCAGCGGTAGGATAGAGAAGGCTGTGGATGATGATGATGATGACAAAAAACCTAAACATTAAAAAAAAACGACTTACTTGGTTTGTTCTCGTTGGGTCTATATGGGTGGCATAACATTTTTTGTCCTATTTTAGGTAGGCATAACGTTTTTAGGACTAATGATAATTTACCATAACAACTAAACGGGTCTATATGGGGTGGCATAACATTTTTTGTCCTATTTTAGGTAGGCATAACGTTTTTAGGACTAATGATAATTTACCATAACAACTAAACGCATAACTGTCTTCGCATAATGTTAACTAGCATAACCATATATAACATAACGATAACTTAGCATAATGTTAAAACGCAAAGCCATATATAGCATACAGATAACTTAGTATAATGTTTCGACGCATAACTATAAATAGCATAATGGTTAAAGGCACACATTGAGAAAAGCATAACAATACTTAAACATACTGATCAACGGCATAAACTTTAAACGCCTAACTAAAACACAAGTGTAAAGAGCGGACATAAATAAAATACGTGGGTGTGTGAAATGCGGGTGGGTACTTCGACAACAATATTTATTATTCGTAATGTAGGTATCTACTAATTTAATGAAATATCTATGCAGGACTATGCAGTAGTATAACAATGTTTGTACCAATTTATGTAGACATAACGTTTTTAGGACTTAAAAACCTACATACACCTAAGACATATGGTGCACTTTTTGACTCCGGGTGGGCTCCCGCCAGAAGCTCTTCGGTCAGCCCTGAGTGTCGCTTCTCCATACTCGGCCTGCACTCCACTACGGAGGTCGCCGGCTCGCTTCGCTCGCCAACTCCCCCCTTCGCTACGCTTGGCCTCGCATGGATCGCTCCACTCAGGACCTCCCTTGAGCTTCTGGCTCCCGCATTTTTTAAATACACTCTAGGGGTAGTAGCGACAAGACTAAGTGGAGTCGGGGTGCTCCGAGTCGGATCTGGACCCTATATAACCTGGTTATACATTACGTAGCACAACAAATAATTAAAAATGCCTAAATGCGTCTGAGCAACAGTCGAATTGAATGTGGCACAATCGATTTTTATGATTAAAACACATAACGCCAAAAAACGATTATGCAAAAGTTACATTATGACACTATATGTTATGCTACATTCATTATGACAAAGTAAATTAGGAAAAAAAAAATTATGCGATTTAAACGGCACCTTAAAAAAAATAGAACAAATAAAAAAATGCTTAAAAACTATTATGCGTCTCATCAGTAGTCGAATAAAATATAGTACAATAGATTGTTATGCTTAAAACACATGACGCCAAAAAATTATTATGCGAAAGTTGCATTATGACACTATACATTATGCTACATTCATTATGACAAAGTAAATTAGGAACAAAAAGTTATGCGTTCTAATAGGCTCCCCAACTAAACACATAATGTTAACTAGCAAACCCATATATGACATAACGACAACGTAGCATAATGTTTAAACGCATAGCCATATATAGCATACAGATAACTTAGTATAATGTTTCGCCGCATAACTATAAATAGAATAATGTTTAAAGGCACACATTGAGAAAAGCACAATAATACTTAAACATAATGATCAACAGCATAAACTTTAAACACCTAACTAAAAAACAAGTGCAAAGAGCGGACTGTAGCAACATTATTTAAATAAAATACGTGGGTGTGTAAAATGCGGGTGGGTACTTTGACAACAATATTTATTATTCCTAATGTAGGTATCTACTAATTTAAGAGTGCGCCTAAAGCCAGGTAAAAATCAGATTTCACTCGCGCGACGCGTTTCTTAATGTGATGTACAAAAAAGTCATAGCATGACACAGTTTGGAGGAAAAATCAATATTTAATCAGGCGTCCATTTTTGACCAAGTTTTATTTAATTACTCAATAACTAAACATAAGTTTAAAAAAGTGTTCGGTTACTTTACTAGAACGTACAAATAGGAATTTTATTACCAAAAAATAATGTGGGGTCATCGCTGATAATTTCGAGTACTCGAATTAAAACGGGTTTTTTCGGTGTCATTTGTATTTTTTTATTGTAAAAAACTCTTATCTATTTTTAAAATTCTATTCGGTTACTGTGCTTCTTCTTGATTGTACCCACACGTCAATATTTTTTTTGTCATAGCTTTTAGTTTCTTAACTTCAGTGAGCGGCGTCGAAAATGTCCTTTTTTCGTTTTCTGGCTTTAGGCGCCCCCTTAATGGAATATCATTGCCAATAGTATCTGTTATTGTCGCATTCGTGTTATCATACTGTTGCTGTGAAATTATTTAGTATATTTTAAGGACTAACCCTTAGCTGGTTTCGCCAAAAAAAGCAACATAATTGATGTCGGGGGTCAAAACTGACCCCGATAAAAATTAAGTCATATAAAATAACGCATTCATATTTTTTTAATTTACTGTTTTATTTAAGAGATAAGAACTCATAATCTAAACATTTTTATAATCTGTGGCGCATTTTAATCACGTATTACATATTTTATTATCTAATAAGCTAATATCCTTTTTTACGCATATATATCTTAGACTCAACTTTAGGTACTCTTATTTTTATGAATTCTTAAAAATAATACAATAGACCTTATTTGTTATGTTTGCATCTATACAATACCTAATATAACAAAAATCAGGAACTTTTTCTGAAATCATAGAAAATAAAAATAATGACAAGCTAAAGCAAATGCTCACAGAATGACTACAAAGTTTTCATCAAAAAGTTTAAAACATATTTAAAGTAATTTTCATGGCAATATATTTTTACCTACGCAACTCTGACACTTAGTACACTTCTTTAAACAATTGACATGCCTTTTGCGATGGCATAAGTGGAACGCTACTCTCAAATTACCACTCATTTGTGAGTTAGAAGTAATAACAAGTATGTAATGTTCTATTCCAACCTTTCATCGAAAGATTTTCAAAAAAAATCTTGATTTGGATTACCCTAAAAAGAATCCATGTGCCTATCTACCACAAATGCTTTTACTATTTCAATACCTCCAGTTTTCATGTATTTATTCCTCTTAACATGATTATCAAAATTTGTAGCTTTCTACAAAATATAACTGAAACATCAAAATGTTCATGACAGCTAAAAATATAACACATGGCCTACGTTACGTTCTTCTGGGCCTAGAATAATTTACACCCGTCTGGCCTAAACATCCTTAATCTCTTTTGGTGGCGATCTGAAACATTAGTACGTGGAAATAGTAACAAAACTTTTATTTTCAATTGGAATAAACGATGCCAGAGTTATATCACTAGTAAAGCCGAATAAAAATTGGTTCTAAAAGTTGATTATGATCATCCCTCGAAAAGCCCGCCATAGTAACGATTATTTACTGAAAAATAATCAAACAATATGATATAACTCTTAAGACAAAAATGCACGCTTCTGGTATCGGGGGTAAATTCTGACCCCAAATTATTCATACCTCCGTTCTTGGTGACAGCACAGTGACGCACGTCCGGTATCCGATGTACAATGCGACTCAATAAGATTACCTAGA
Source organism: Ectropis crepuscularia (assembly GCA_963693475.1). NCBI lineage: Eukaryota > Metazoa > Arthropoda > Insecta > Lepidoptera > Geometridae > Ectropis > Ectropis crepuscularia. The sequence continues at coordinate 6,603,797 of OY856350.1, forward strand.
CGCATAAGGCTGAAAGTGCTTAGGCTGCAACATTATCTTGGGGTCAATTTTGACCCCAAAACCAGCTAAGGGTAGAATCGTTGGTCTGAGGATAACACCATTTTTTTAATGGTAAACTCCATTTTTATGGTAGGCAAAATAAAAGGTCTTTATAAAGTAGTATAACAATTTTTGTACTAATTTATGTAGACAACGTGTTTAGGACTTAAAAACCTACATACATCTCTGGCTCTGGCTCCCGCACTTTTTAAATACACTCTAGGGGTAGTAGCGACAAGACTAGGTGGAGTCGGGGTGCTCCGAGTTGGATCTGGGTCTTATGTTATATATTACGTAGCACAACAAATAATAAAAAAATGCCTAAATGCGTCTGAGCAACAGTCAAATCGAATGAAGTACAATAGAATTTTATGATTAAAACACATTACACCAAAAAACGATTATGCAAAAGTTACATTATGACACTATATTTATATTATGCTACATTTATTATGACAAAGTAAATTACGGGAAAAATAATATGCGATTTAAAAGGCACCTTAAAAAAAATTAGAACATATAAAAAAATGCCTAAAACAATTATGCTTCTCATCAATAGTCGAATTAAATGTAGTACAATAGATTGTTATGCTTAAAACACATAACGCCAAAAAAATATTATGCGAAAGTTGCATTATGACACTATACCTACATTATGCTACATTAATTATGACAAAGTAAATTAGAAACAAAAAAATATGCGTTCTAATAGGCTCCCGTTCTCGTTCTAACCAGTTTACGATGGAAGTTTGCATGGTAATAAACATTGTATTTTTTTTTATCATTCCCTTATTTTAGAAGATACAGGGAAAGGGGCCCTCCCCTTTCCCTGTATCTTCTAAAAGCTAAGCTAAGAGCTAAGCTCTTCTAAGAGCTAAGCTCCTGGACACACATTTTACCACTTTGCTCTCGCTTGCAAGTGTCTCTCGTGCAAACTACTCAGTTAAAAAAAACAATATTAGATACCTAATTTCATTTTTGAAGACCTATCAATAGATACACGTAAGGGTTTGATAAAAAAAAACATTTTTGAGTTTCAGTTCTGATTTAATGGGCAACCTCCAAAATTTTATGTTTTTTTTTCGATTTTTGTGTAAAATGTTAATGCGGTTCACAGAATACAATATCTCCTTACCAAGTTTTAACAATATAATAGTTCTTACAGTTTTGGAAAAAAGTGGCCATTTGGCTATGGAACTCGTATATTATATTTGGATAGTTTTGGAATACGCGAGGCTCTCTGCACGCAAATCAAGTTATCCACTAATGCAACCCGCAATTTTTAGCTTTTGTTTCATAAAACCAGACGGCGAATCAATCCGCCGTGAACTAATTTCAATTGAAATTCTAATAATATTATAAATGCAAAAAAATCGATCAACGCCGGCTTCATGCACGAAAAAGAGTCTCGTTATGTCCCATTACGCTCATTGTGTTTTGTTATGACGTTGTCACGTTAAACTATCGTCTGTAAACCAACCGATTTTACAGACAACCATTTTTTTTATGCGAACGCAGTGGGGTTGTAGGGGAAGAAGAGTGCCGGTATAGCGGTGCGTTGCTCTCTATCTTCTGCAGCAGAAAAGTGGTAGGCGGCGGGACCTCAGACCTGACCCGTCGCGTGATTCCAAGGATACACAGACAAACGAGCATCTGGTATCAATATCATACCCATCAGTGGGATAGAAAATGTTTTGGATGATGATGATGAATAGTAAAAGGTTTCTTACGTGTGCTATTTGCATGCAACTCCAACTACTTAAGTTCAGCCATATTACTCGAACTTGTGAGTTACCCGTTGATTAATTAATAAACCTTGTACAACCAAAGCACTCCACTAAATTGAAAACAAAACAATAATCAAATTACAAATTAATAACAGAAAACACGATGAAATTTATATTGTAAAGCATCCTTAGAATTATTTGTTGAACTCCTGTATTTGAAATTGAACGTTTCAAACACAGATTACAGAAATAAAACACAGATGGAACCTTCGTGAACAACACTGTGAGGCCCGTAATTAGTCATGTTGACATAAAATTGTCAAATCAACGTTCTAAATTACTTGTATAATGTTGTCAGTCTTAAGAAAAAAGTCCCACTATTGTTGTCTTAGCTTGGAAAATCTTCACGTATAATAAACACATCAATTGATATTTTAAAATATTAATATTATTACACCGATTATGCAAGGATTTCTTGTTACTACTATTTCCATTCTATGAAGAAAAGAATTTTGATTTTTCATGCAACTAGAAATTAACTTGAACTTGCAAATAATAAAATTAGTGTAATTTACTCGCTTAGATAGGTTAAACAAAAATAAAAACAATCATCTTTACCACCAAACTATTTTTGATAAAATGCATATAGGATACCTGTAGGTATGTCCATAATGTAGGTCCAAACAAGAAACAAAAAAAAAACTAACAAAATAATCATTTTAACAGTTCACTTATTATTCACCTTTTTTTGACAAAACAAAGACTTTAAAATCAAGTAACCGTATAATATTTGAAAACTTAACAATTTAAAAATATTTCATTTTACAAACAACGTTATGCATAATATTAACTTCAACAATATCTTCCTTCAACAAATGTTTTGTTCTATAAACCATAATTTTATAACCAATTATATTGCCACCGTTTCACTTAGATAATTTATCGAATGACATTACAATACAATACAAAACACTTTATTGGCACCATAAGCAAAGTTGACAAGAAGTAACACACATAATAACAAAACAAAATGGGCACAAAAGGCGATCTTGTCGGTAAAAGCGATCTCTTCCATATAACCTTTTGATTCATGAGGAAACAAAATTTGTATTATTTTGGGCAGTGGTGCCACTAACGAAATAAATAAATACACAAACAAATTTTATGATGTATTAATGATTTTGGTTTTTGTACATTTTTGTCATAAATAAATCATTTTAAAAATTTTACATTTACCAAAATTAAATTTGAAATTATATTAAATTGAATAATACAATGCCCATCAATAATTTGGCCTACGAGTATCTAAAAAAATATAAAATCTATATTTTACCCTAAATTCAGGGAAAATAATTTCCATTTAGTATCGCCACACTAACCTATTTTCGTTGAGGTGTTGTGTTCCATTCATCACCAAAATGAAATCGCCTAAATTATATAAATTACAGTAAAAATATTCAAATTTTCCTATGAAATTATATTCCTCTTTCCTTTTTTTGTTTTTGGGAACATTGTTTGCAATGTTTGAAGACACAAGACGGCATATTTTAAAACAAAACTTAAAATCACACGGGACTCCCGTACAACACGGAAGTCCGTTTCATACTGACTGGAGTTTGTATTTGCTTCGGCATTTGTATTTCCTTTGTCTGCTTCAGTAGCTCTGTTCTGCGCACTCCATCTGGTTTTATTTCTGTAATCTGTGGTTTCAAACATTTACGTCTGTCAAAATGAAATTTATAAATATTCTCATAAGCCTCGAAAATTTTGTCGGCGTGTTTCATAATATCCTGAATTTTGGCTTAGTAACAAAATTATTTGCATTTTTTTGGATTGTTCTTAAGATTGTGTTACTTATTTGTGCTACTTTTGTATTATATCTTAAACGTGTAGCCACCTTAGTCAATTGTGTGTTCGCATTTATTTATGCCATTTTAACTATTCTAAATGCGGTGTGGACCTCTAACAAATTTAAAATTATACTAAATTTACTGAAAACTGGAACCGATTTTGTTCCAAACAAGTTAGTTACAAAAAAGTTTCGAACATTCCTCTTAATGTATATTTTATTTACAACTTGTTTTATGTCAACTATTCTTTTAAATTTATTTTGTGTTATACAATTTATGATTGTAAAATGTCGTAATAAAGAACTGTTATGTTATGTACGACCAGTTTGCGAGTTAATAGTAATTGAAAACTCGGCTAGATTTATGCTTGAATTAAGTTTAGTGTGGAGTATACATATAGCTATAGCAGATCAATTACGCTGTCTTATACATGAAATAGACAAAATGATTATCTGTAAAACCGACCACTATAAATTTCAATCGATCGTTTGTAGTTCAGTTTGTGACGAAAAAAACCTCTTTGATAAATGGTGTGCAGCATATAAAGTTATTGATAAAGCAACAATCAATTGCAACATCGTTTTTTATTGGCAAGTAAGTAACGTATGTAATGTATGTGCTATTTTTCTCGACATTTGCAGTTATTTGAAATTCTAAAAAGAGTTTGACCACGTATCTGAAACGGATTAACTACAATACAAATTACATGGGGCACAACAAAAGTTTTGCACTTCTAGCCAATCGGAACTATTTCAATTTCGAATGTATTTTTTGAAATGTTGCAACCTTCTAAGTAATAAAAAAAAATGGTTGCCTGTAAAGTCGCTTGGTTTACGGACGAAAGTTTAACGTGACAACGTCATAACGAAACATTGAAAGATGCGCCGCAAGCGTACAATGAGCGTAACGGGACAACGAGCGTTACGGGACATAACGGAACACATGCAGCCGGCGTGCATCGATATATTAGACGTTGTCACGTCGAAAAACAATTCGCGGCAAATCAATTTAAATTGAAGCAACAATTGAAAGTTTATAATCGGTGAAAACGAAATTGACTAGGAAGGCTACGGTTGTGAAGTTCCTGTCCTTTATTAACAAAATTATATTTTGTTTTCCACAGACCTCCTTGATGATTGCTGGAATCGTCACTTTCTCGATATCATTAGTGTACTTCGATGTGAAATCTGTAGTTATGGTGAGATTTTAATTTTTTACGTACCCCTGTGTTATTATTGTGCTATGGTTCTTTTATCTTACGAAGCTACACGATCTTTACTTGTGGTAACGATGCTCACGAATACGCCATGTATGTGTGCGTGACCGAGTTCTTCAAAACCAAACTCAAATCACAATTAGCGGAGCTATCGCATAACATACACACAAATAATGTATATATATCACCGAAAAAAACAAAAAGCAACTTCAATTTCAAATGAAATTCAGACACTCGACCAAATTTCATAAGAATTTATCACTATATTGTCTGAATACCCGCTTGCTATACCGCCTGCATTTCGCGTTTACAATTTTGGCGGGAAAACGGGTGTCAGGTTACATAAGTGCGGTGTTTGTGCTTCGGCATATGAAGTGCCGCCTTACTTGTATCCGTTTGAGCCCATTTATTCTCAAGAGCGTTTCAAGACGCTTCTAGCGGTATCGTTTGTTTATAATTAATGTACTTAAAATGTAAACTAACATTTTTGACACTTGAGATTTTTTTTTGCGATTTCTCAAGTGGTCGATCAGCTATTACATTAATAATTTATGAAGAAGACAGTGGTTTTATGGCTTAAATGTGTTGTATACGAAATAATAAACTCGAAAAACCAAAGAAAACTGCGTTCGATAGCACAAACATATTTTTAAAAAAATTTTAAATACTTCGGGACCATTTTCCCGCCAAAAATTGTAAATTTTGTTTCTTTTTTTAATTTTACGATTTTTCTATGTAAATTAACTCTAATTTTAATGTGGATTATATCAAAATAAAGACCAGTTCAAGTAGATGCCATTAAACACAAATTTATCGGCATACCTTCCCAAATAAAAACACGAAAACATTTTTTTCCCGCCAAAAACCCGTCCGCAAAGTTAAGTTTGTATGCTTTCGTCATCAACCAAGTTTTTGGGTACTATATTACACAACGGTGTAGCAAGCGGATACATGAAAGTAAATTTTTGGTTTTTGTTCATATTTCAAAAACCGCCATAAGTACCGATTTAAATAAAATTTAATATGAATTTAATTTAATAAATAATATTTGAGCCCTTTGGGGTTGAGATATTGGGTCCGTGGGGGCCGGGAGCTCACCTCATTTTCAAAAGCCTTTCCGAGCGCTTGGTCGACGCGACGCGTGACCAAAATGCTGGCGTTTATTTGGCCCAACGCATAAGCATTGCCATTCAGCGTGGTAATGCCGCCAGCATGCTGGGTATGTTTCCGATTGGTAGTGGGCTTGAACATCTTGATTATCTGTAGACCTTCATTGGTCTATGGATAATTCAGGTGTGCTTAGTGTAAGTAGTTGTTAGGTATGTAGCGTAGTGTAGTTCTCATTGTATTTTAGTTTTGTTAATAAAGGCTCTGCCCACAGAAAAAAATAAAATTTATATAGGACCACTTCTGAACTACGATCTACCAAAATAAAGAAACATCAAAATAGGTTCTCTAATTGGCGGCGCTGTCGTGGAACATACACGCAAAAATAAAACCGGTTAAGTGCGAGTGGGACTCCCGCACGAAGGGTTCCGTACTATTAGCAAATAAACGGCGAAAACTTCTTTGGCTTTATTCTTAACTATACGTCCGTGTACATAGACTATCGCAGTTTCCGCGGACAGTCTTTCATCTAAAAAGCTTTGCTAAAATTTTGATTTTACGGTATGCTTCTAACGACAAATTCAATGGCGATTTTTAGTCTTTTAGTGGCACCATCTAGATTGCATGAGACGAACTAATCGAGCAAGAAACGGTAAAAAATCAAGTTTGTTGTAAGGGAGCCTTACATTTTTATTTTATTGTTAGTATTTGTTGTTGTCATAGCGGCAATAGAATCATCTGTGAAAATTTCTACTGTCTAGCTGTCACCGTTCTTGAGATACCTACTAGATGTACCTACTAGATTTAAGTTTTAAGTCAATGTCATGTACATGTTGCAATTGAATAAATGATCAAGATTATGATTATGATACAGCCTGGTGACAGACGGACGGAAAGCCAAGTCTCAGTAATAGGGTCCTGTTTTTACCCTTTAGGTACGGAACCTTAAAAAACGTACAACCGAATTGGGAACCTCCTCCTTTTCTGAAGTCGGTTAACAAACATACGACTGAATTGAGAACTTTTTGAAATCTTTTTATACCATTTTTTCTGTTATAGGGAAATTCTGTTTTATATTCAGCGATCATATACAAAGTGGTTTTATGTGAACTTATGATCGCTCTTTATCTATGCTGTAACACAGCTCAGCAAATTAGCAGCAATGAGAAACAGCTTAAACAGAAATTGCTACACGTCCTTATACATTCCTGCAAATGTAAGTATAGATAAACCATTCTTAGAGTGTACGCCCCTCCATCACAATTCTTATTGGACTTCGTCAAGGGTTATTAAGTTACAACTAAATAAGACTAAGGACGGAAATACAAAGTCAAAGTACTTTATTCATAAATGTACAATTTACACGTCAATAAATAAAAAATAAAAACAAAAGAAAGAGCATACAAATTGTATACATTTGCAAAGTTTGAAATGACTACTTTACTGTATTATAATAATTATTGTACAGAAAACTGTCAAGCATTATACGAGTACAATATGTTTTTATTACAATAATATTGACCCATGTCAAATGTGTGTATACATTTTTATAGGACTTTCCCATCACTCTCTAAAATTCGGTGTAACAATAAAAAGTTTGATCGGATAAGCCAGCACTTTAATCTGTTTTTGAAGCCGTTGAAACTTGGGGCAGATATAATTATTTTGGGAAGCGTGTTATAAACTTAAGGTCCCATAATGTGACTTAATTTCCGTGACCTCGTGAGAGAGTGTGGTATAACATCCAGCTTATCCGCGTTACGTATGTTGCGGGAATGACTCTCTCCTCGCGTATTGTATGATTCTAGATTATTTCTGACATACACAGCCACCTGGTCGATCAATATAGCAGGTAACGTAAGTATGCCAAGCTCTTTGAAATATGATCTGACGGATGTGCATTGCGATACGCCAACGATGGCACGTACGGCACGTTTTTGGGCGCGGAACGCACGCTCCCAGTCGGCAGCGCACGCGTATAGCTTGGCACCGTATTGTAATCGAGAATGCACTGTGGCAAAGTAACACGCACGCGACACATCCGAAGATTTCACATCCGATCCGATCCGATCTATTATCATATCCAAGCGTGACGATTGATGAATCCATTTCACAGCCCACGAAAATTCTGTCTATAGCGCGCCTTAAGAAGTTTTCACTTCAAAAAACTCTCGTGAGTCGTAATCTGATAAAATTAATCTTTTATTATTTATTTTCAGGTGAGTCACAAAACAAATGGATTAAAACCTTGCTCCTGTTTGTGAGGACACATCCTGTGCAGGTGGAAGTGTTTGGCTCAGTAGTAAACATGGCGCTGTTTCCATTATGCATCGATATCTTCTCTTCAAACCTCGTTGTTGTTTTACAGTTTAACAATATTCTTTAATAGCTGATGGTATTTATGATAAATAATTATATATTAATAATAATAGGTTATAAATATACTTTTGCTGACTAACTCTAGTAATGCTAAACGCTGCAAACAGTTTTGGGACTTTTATTTATCGGATTTTTTTTGTCAATATATATAACTCCGGGTTGGATTATATATGGTCGATTACAAACCTTTCATAGTTTAAGTTGTGACAATTTTCAATTTTTGTGTGATAAGTTACGGTGGTCTAGTCGGGAGAACGGTGGCTGCCGATCCGGAGACCCCGGGTTCAAACCCCACACGCACAACTGTCTTTTCGAAGTCATGTGCGTAATGCCGCTAACTTAAAACGGTGAAGGAAAACATCGTGAGGAAACCGACATGTACCTAGAATCTTTCGAAGTCATGTGTCATCCGCCAACCCGCACTGGGCCAGCGTGGTGGATTATGGCCTTAACTCTCTCCTTGCGAGAGAAGGCCCCGAGTCCCAGCAGTGGGAAAGTATAGTGGGCTGTTGATGTGATGATGTGATTTATTTACATTCTTTTGGGAATTTAGAAATTTGTATATTGGTTTCAAATAGTATAATTTCCAACCGATAAAATGATTATGTCTTCGGTTAGAATAAATAACAGTCATTAATTTGAGGCTGCCTAGCTATGTCACGCATTGACCCATTTAAGCATACTGAAGTATTCGGATTAGACAACAACTCAAAAGGCACGGTTACAATAGTTACGAGGCGTTCTAGCAAGCAAATGTGTACCTTTATTCTATGTAATCCGCGCGTGAAATGTGGAGTTAAAGTTAAGAGCGCGGCGCCATGTAGACCCATGTGACAAAAGGTCTTAACTTCCGTTACCCGATGTGACGGAGAACTCATCATCATCAAGGCGAGCTGATTAGTAGGTCGCATCTTATATCGCGTCTTTTATAGATTAATATATTGACGCACTCGCTGTCGTACAATATCACGGTTAGGTAAATAAGATCCAATCCCCGTGACTTAATAAATAAATTAACTGAGGACCACCGTTGTTGTGTAAATATGTACGGTGATAATAGTTGGAAATTATGTTGACCATATGATCACGACGCGGCAGGAGATCCGGGAGTTGACTGTCTTTGCTCAGACACACGGTGTTCTTTAAATGGTATCCTACCCGTAATTTGTAATTATGAATAAATGAGGTTGAGTTATTATTAGACGGCGAAAGCATTGTCCCTGCTTTGTCTTTTGCGATTCCTACATTGAAACGTAGGCTTTGAAGAGCCTTGATAATAACCACTCGTTCCGCATAATCAAAATAATTATTATGAAATACTTGGGGAACTTTTTTAATAAATCTTAGAATATAAATTACTATGCGGAGTAATTTATTCCATGACAAAACACGAGTGGCGAGTTCGTATAGTATGTGAGGTGTCGGAACTGTATCGATAGTTGTCATCGCATTCAGTTTAGCTTCCGGAATATTGTCCGTGATGATGACAGCCAATTGTAGAATAAATTTAAGAGAATCGACTTTTTTTTTTTTAATCTTTATTAAAGCGCTTTTTCGCGTTGCGAAAATGCCGCGCTAATTAATACATGATTTACTTACTACTAGACTTAAGAATTGGATATACTCACACACTTCTACATACTAAAAAACACAAACACTAGAAAATCAGAGAAGGTTCGTTCTAGTGGCTAGGCCTAATTTTGTCATGTTTATAATTTTTTTAACAATATCCGATGTTGGACAAGATAGGTATGAGTTACATAATCCAATGGAACTGTCGTTAAACAATAGGCGTCGTGCAGCTTCGTTTCGGACACACTCCATCAAAATATGATAGGCGTCTTCCACTCTCTGGCAATCGAAGCAAAGTGGAGATTCCACTTTGCGCATGAGGTGCGCGAACGCATTCAGCGGGAGGTGCCCGGCACGGAGTCGCAGCAGCAGAACTAGATCCTGTCTACAGAGCTGGCTGTTATTAATCCAGGGGGCGTGTAGTGGCTGTGGCTGGATAGTTTTAAACCAAATACCTTTGTCTTTAGACCTTTTATCAAAATATTCTTGCCATAAATCGCGACACATTTTTTTAATTATGTAAATCTTATACCTTTAAACGAGCAATTCTTGTACCTATATAAATATATATATATAGAATCTGAATCTCGGAAACGGCTCGACGGATTTTCATGAAATTATGTATGCAGGGGATTTTGGGGGCGATAAATCGATCTAACTAGGTTTCATTAAAAAAAACGCATATTATGCGTGTTTTTAAACAATGAAAAACTGTCACATTAGACATTAGAATGCGAAGGTAAATTTCGCAGTGTGACGCGGCAGCATAATTAGTGATTTATGGATTCAATGTAAGATAAAGCTTCCGCTATAGCAATGAGTTCGACATGCATAATCGAGATGTTGCAGTTAATTTTGAATTTTATACTTTGGTTATTTATATCGTCAAAGAAGGCCGCCCCACTATTGTCAACCTCTTTGGAACCGTCGGTGAATATTCTATAAAAATCACTGTATTTTGCAAGGGTTTCGGTACATATGTTAATCATTTCCGCTATATTATAATGACGTTTAGCTCTAGTCATTGGGATATATGTAATGACATTGCTGAGATTTATGTGGCTTAACCAGGTTCTGAGGGAAAACATTTCCAGTGTTGAGCTGGAATGTACAGACGTATCTTTAAGGAAGTCATGTAGCGTAATTAACAGGGGTAGTTGTTTGCCCTGCCAAAATGGTTTGTCTTTTAAATTAAATAATTCATCTAAGGCTGAGTGAACTGGATTATTATCAAGAGAACTAGATTTAAGTTTGTATTTTCCCGCTAAGTACATCCTTCGAATATGCATCGGTTGAAGCTGTAGGTCTACTTCCATTACATGAATGGGAGTTGTTTTAATGTAACCACCTATGACGCGCATCGCTTGGTTTTGTAATCTGTCTACTTTATTTAAATGAGTGTTACAGCTGGTTCCGTATAAAAAACTTGCATAATCTAGCCTACTTCGAATCAAAGAGATGTAAAGACGTCGTAAGTGTTTAGGGTGAACCCCCCACCCCGGGCCTGACAGAACTTTAAATAATTTGATACGATCGCTCAGTTTTTGACATAGCTCGTTGATGTGCTTCCCCCACCTCAACGAGCAGACTTCTACTTCTAAGGGCGTAGTACCTGGGTGACCGAGCTTTGCTCGGTTTAAATATACTTAGATACCTACAGATAAAAGACTCCAAGAAGTAGATTGTTCTTTAAAAAAAAAGAAAACATGAAAAAAAGAGAAGCCGTCTGGATTCGAACCCGGATCGACTAATTCGTGACCGATATGATCGCCCGACTTCCCATCAGAGCTATTAGGCTGTCACGTCACGCGGCGAAATTTACCTTCGCATTCTAATGTCTAATGTGACAGTTTTCCATTGTCTAAAAACGCGCATAATATGCGTTTTTTTTAATGAAACCTAGGTAGATCGATTTATCGTCCCCGAAACCCCCTGCATACATAATTTCATCAAAATCGTTCGAGCCGTTTCCGAGATCCAGATTCTATATATATATACATATATACATATTTATATACAAGAATTGCTCGTTTAAAGGTATAAGATTATTGATCTTCAGATTTATACGATTAGTCATATGTTTTCTTTTCCTAGTAAATAGACACAGTTTACTCTTGAGTGGTGAAGCTTCTAATCCTATAAAATTAAGTTCTTTGGAAAAGTAATTTAGAGCTTTTTGTAGTTTAGAATGAGTGTTTTTCAAATTGTTTCCACCGTGAAACAAGACGAAATCGTCAGCATACTGCGATATGTACACGTTATCAATTTGTTGACAAATTCTAATAGTTGCTACATTAAATAGAAGACAACTTGCTGGACAGCCTTGTGCTAAGCCCTGACGAGTATACCTACTAATGTTTTTGTTGTTATCTACTCTAATGTTTAAATTTCTACAGATAAGAAAATTCCACAAATAATCGCATAATTTTGCACCTACATCAAGGCCATTTAAAATGTGCAAGAGCTGTCCTATGTCAACATTATTGTAAGCATTATTTATGTCAATAAAGCAACTCAGCGATAACTGTTTTTTACTTAAACTACTCTGTAATTTGGTCACTAAATAACATAGATTGTCTAAACAGCATTTAGATTTTCTAAAACCCACTGTATTGTCAGAAAAACAGTGTTTACTTTCTAAGAACCATTCCAGTCGTTTAGTGATTATTAAATGAAATACTTTACACAAGCATGATATCAGCGATATGGGTCTCAGTGACTCGGTTAACATTGGGTTGCGACCGGCTTTCGGGATAGCTATTATCTGTATGTCGCGCCATTGTTTAGGTACAAATCCTCGAGTAAGAAACCGGTTAAATAGTAACTGAAGCATGTTTTTACCTGCTGCAGGTAAATGTTTAATCATTGAAAAGGAAATCTTATCTGCACCGGGTGCCGTATCAGTTATCTTTATGCTGTTTTCTAATTCTTGAATAGTAATCGGAACCTCTAATGCGATATTTGTGGATGAAAAAACTGGCTTTTGCGGCGGGACTGAATCGGGTGTTAAGCTGATCAACAAGGATTGAAGACGATCGCTATCTATGTACCTATTATAGTTATTGTTGTAGCATTTTAACCATTTCATTCGCTTCCACATTTCACTAGATGTTGCCGCAGAATCAATAGATGTACAAAATGTTTGAAATGACTTACTCTTTGATTGGCGAATTAATTTTTGTGCATTCCTAATTTTATCTTTAAGAATAATTAAGTTTGCTGGGATGGGGTTTTTCCTAAATGTTCGAAGTGCCAAACGGCGCTCAGCTACAGCTTTTGACAATTCCGCGGTCCAATAAGGTTTAGGTACAAAGTTGTTACTAGGGTTCTGATTAATCTTTATGTAAGGTATATGTAGGTCAGCGGCTTTATTAATTTCACCCACAAATAGGTCATATGAATTCTGAGGATCGTCTGGTAATTGTAGCTCTGACATAATATTTTCTAAGTACGTACAATAAGATACCCAATCTGCTTTTTTATAGTTTCTTTTTAATATATGCCTTATGTTTGATGTGTTTTCTGTTGAAACTTTTAATATCAAGTGGTCGCTGTTAAGAGATTCGTTCGTGACCTTCCAGTTGTACTTGGTAGCTATGTCTGTGGAAACAAAAGATATATCTGGTGAGGTTTCTCGCAGTTGATTATTTACCACTTGAATTCTAGTTGGTGACCCGTCATTTAGAGGAATAAAATTACAATCGATTAAAGCGTCATAGATTTGTTGTCCGCGGGTATCAGTCTTGTACGACCAACTTGCATGGTGTGCGTTGAAATCACCTAAAATTAATGTTTTTCTATCGCATAATGACAACAATTCATCCCAATCACGTTGACTTGTTCTATTACTAGTATAAGGGGGGCAGTACAGTGAAATAATATTTACTAATGAATCGCAATTAAACAGTTTGACGTGTAAAATTTCAATATCTGGATTACTCAACTCTGACTGAATTAGTTGAGCATTTATGGATGAATGTACTAAGATAGCTGAATGTATAAGATTCCTGAATATATTTTCTATCGATCGGTATATAAATATAATGCCTAAATACCTAAATCGTACCACACGAAATTTTTAAAAAATCGGTTGTAATCGGCATGCAATTTCTGGTCTGTTGTGTATTTTTCCGAGTCGAAAATATAAAAATATTAGTATGAAAGCATATACTTTTTAGTTTCGATTTATAAGGGGTAGATATAGCTGTTTATAAAAATCATAACAACCTATACATAAAACAATATACTTTCTTCACAAACACCCACTTTTTCAAAAGTATAACTTTTTCAACTTCGGGTAAAAAGAAAAATTCGTGTAAAATTCAATATAAATATAATATAGAACAATTATACATCGTTTTGTAGCTTATTTCAATAGCTTTATGATATAGTAACTCAATGATGCCTAGATCGAACTAATCGATCACTAGGTATAAAATAGTGCGCAGCGGCGCAAGCCGGGCGCTCGCGCATAGTCTCTCCGAACATCCCCGTGGTTTGAATTTCGACCTACCGCCGATTTTAAAAGGTTACACTAGGTTCTGTTTAACTTGATTACTGATCTGAATAGAATGGCTTCGGTGACTGAATGACGCCACCTTTTATGTAATTATTTCGAATGAAGGGAGGAAGATTAAGATTAGAGGATAGGAAAAAGGAACGGATATGTTGCCTGTATAATTCCCACAATAATGGCCAAAACATCGTGTATTTACTACGAAGTTAAATTATTAATGCAAGAAAGTGAATTTTCGGTAAGAAAACTTAGAATTTCTAAGATAATTTACAATTTAGTAACGAGAAGATACCTAGTGACGATATGCGAAGGCCGCTGGTGGTTGGAAACATAAGACAGATAATCGGGCAAAGTAGCGTAGGTATTATGGTAGAGGTGTATGTCCAGCAGTGGACGAATCCAGACTGATGATGATAATTTCTAGGTTGTTGGATCAACAGTACTTACAACAAATACTTAGTTTGAGACTGTTGGTTTTTAAGGCAGTATCGAAAATAAATCAGTCTTGTTTTCTTGAAGTCGTCAATAAGTTGTTTTTTTTTAGAAAATTCACTCCGTTGTAGCTACATAGTTGCATACCATACGATGAGACGGTGATCACTGGTCAGCCGTAAACCTATCGATGATTCAAAATTTTTGGTCTATAGGTAGTGTTTCTGAATTCAGTCGAATAACCTTACTTTTAATTTGCTTATGAGTTCAGTCGACTCAATTTAGTCAAGTGTAATAAGTGTTCAAGACTACGTTTAGCTTAGACTATCTTTACCCCGGCTCATCTTTGACAGAACAGGATAGAGAGCCAAGATGCCGCGTTTTCAACTTGGCTGAGTATACAGCGACGTCAGCGACGACCAAAGCACTTCATTACTTTATTGCAGATTGGTTGTTTTTATACGTATTGGTATTATTGTTCTTGCTACGACTTTACGTTCGACCTACAGATATTGTCTTTCTAGTGGATATTATAAGCATGATACCAAAAAAGAATTAGTGCGTCAGAATGTTTTCTTTTATTTTACAAACAAATAAACTAATAATGAAAACAACTAAAAATAATACACTTATAAAAAAGATCCATCTATCAGCCCTTGAAACTTAATCGTGGTCAAAGTTCGTTGCAAGACTTGTGTAACAAATCCAAATACAGCTATGATACGAAGTTCCATCGTGAAGTTCCAGTTTGACAGTACCATAGTATTGTATTGTCATCAGAACTACATAAAGCTGCCTATTTTCATGACGCTACGATAGTTGGAAGATGGTTAAGTTAGTTACCTTAGATAATTTCATTACATAGTTACATACAGGTCGACCTAATAAAAGCGTGTTAAAAATGTTGAAGATACAGTGTTTAGGAGTTTTGAGTGACGTAACTGCATTGTACGATTTTTACGCAGATGTCATAGCCCAATGCAATTACGCAAAAAAATCGAATAAAAAAACATTAAATTATGTAGTTTGGGGACTAGAAAGGATCGATAGGGGGGTGCATTCTGAGCATATATTCCAATTTGAGGGATTCTGGCATGGTCAGCTCAAGGTCATTTTGATAAAAACGCGTTTAATTCGATATCTCGAGAACTGTTAATGTAAGGCAAAAAATTGTGGAGACCTTTTCTCTTCTTAATTAAATTTACTAACTTTTATAGAAACCACTTTTCTTTATTTCATCAATATTTTTCAAGTTATTGCTTCCGAAAGGCAAAACTTTTACTTTTTTTCCTCCCTTTCGCCATTTTCTCCCCGACCGTTCAATTTTATGAAACTTTACCGATGATCAAAAGTGTAGGTCTTTTAATAATGAACAACTTTTGTCTTGAACTTTTTTCAGTAATGACAATACCTTCGGAGTTACTTTTACTGTTACTTTACCGAGCGAAATCCGCGCCACTGCGACACCTCCGCGACACTGCAAAAAATGTGTGCGCTTAAAACCGCACGGCAGAAGTGAAAACTAAAATGAGAAATACTTAACTATATAATGACTACTAAATAATTTTAATTTAAAACTTTTACGGCTGAATGATTAGTATCCATGGCCAAGAATAAATAAAAAAAAAATACGCGGGTCGAAAATGCCGTTTAAAACTCGCAAGTTTTTAGTGTTTGCTATTTAGTTATGTCATATTTATGTATTTCCCTAAAAATGCATAAATATGTTGTGTTATAGTGTATTTGTGTAAGCACCTTCTTATGAAAATGGGTATCATTTTGTGTGTTTACGTAGTGTAAGTGCTGTGATAAAATATTACAACCATAACTTTTTTGCAATGGACGTGAAATGCAAATTTAACATTTCGTAACAGGTTCAATTGATGTGGTAAGTACCTAGAAGTTAATGTCGTGATAAAAAAGTTTAAAAATTCGCCAGTTTCAGCGAAAGTCGCTAAGGTGTCAGTCAACACTGGTAGTGAGCAGCGAGAGAGAGTAAGAGTATGTATTGTCCCATGTCCTCCTCTAACAATTATCTTTCTCGGTCTGGCACGTTTGTTGACCACATTATCTTTCTCGCTCTAGCATCCCGAGTTTACCCGAAATTTCTTATCATATCCGAGCGTGATGATCACGTGATCATGAGTCCATTTCACAGCCCACGAAAATTCTGTCTATAGCGCGCCTAAAGAAGTTTTCACTTCAAAAATCCGCGACACCTCCGGTCTTAGGGTTGAACCCAAAATTCATTGTTGGATTGTGTCGGTGGGTTTCTTTTACACAGAGTTATGTGGGACAACAACGTTACCTACTTCGACATATGCCAGAAATACGTAACATACATAAAAAACACTACGGTACAGACGTGGTAATTGTATTCGATGGCTATCCCAAAGGTATTTCCAACTTTGGCACCAATTCTGCCAAACGGCTGCGCCGATCCCAGCTGAAGCCATGTTTGTGCGGATATCATTTTCATCTACAATATGACCGTCACCACAACTCAAGATAAGTTTTTAGGCAACGAGAGCAATAAGACCAGATTCATCTCAATACTGAAAACTTTTCTCATCAAATCAGACATAGAGGTGGAGCAAGCCGTAGAGTCCGGCAAAATTCTCTTAGCCGTACTGATAATCAGACCATCCGCATCCTCTACGGCTCGCTCCACCTCTATCATAGTATCTGAGTGTATTTCTGGCATATATAGGAGTAGGTTACGTTGTTGTCCCACATAACCCTGTGTGGAAGAAACCCACCGACACAATCCAACAATGAATTTTGGGTTCAGCCCTAAGTCCGAAGGTGTCGCGGATTTATCGCAGTGTCGCGGAGGTGTCGCAGTGGCGTGGATTTCTCTCGGTAAAGTAACATAACTCTGAAGGTATTGTCATTACAGAAAAAAGTTCAAGGAAAAAAATGTTCATTATTAAAAGATCTACACTTTTAATTATCGGTAAAGTTTCCTAAAATTGAACTATCTACATAATCATAACTATAATCATAAGTTAAAGAAACGTACTTTAAAATATGTCACATAATATGTGTGTATTTTATGTTTGTTTTAGACCACCAACATTTCTAATATTAACTTAATTTTAGAGGTTGCACAATCTCTTCTCCTTATCCGGTTTTATGCAGACGCTTTCTTTCATGGGTCATTGATAAGGTCCCTAGCAGACGGTGTATTTTAAACGCGCACAGAACGAGATTCGAACGCAACCTTGTAACCTAAGCACATGGAGCGATCCTGAACCGCGTGTATACGTGCAGACACAGCGATACAGGCGCGCTGTAGTCGCGCGAAGCTTTTTTGATCAAATACTCCTCGTCACTTGTGTCAATGAGGCCTCTCTTACTACCT
The DNA here is from genome assembly GCA_963693475.1 of Ectropis crepuscularia. Taxonomy (NCBI): domain Eukaryota; kingdom Metazoa; phylum Arthropoda; class Insecta; order Lepidoptera; family Geometridae; genus Ectropis; species Ectropis crepuscularia. The sequence continues at coordinate 6,621,999 of OY856350.1, forward strand.
ACTCCCTACTCCACCCCTTTGTAAGCGTTTCAAACGAGTTTCGAACGCGCTTCACGCACGCGTTTATATCGCGTTTTACGCGCCTCTGAATCTATACAAACGAAAAAATTGCCATTTATGGCGCAGAAACGCGCAGACGACGCGCGTTCTTGAACTGCGCGTCGTCTACTTGTTTCAAAAATATGCCGTGTGCTAGGCCCCTAAGAGTAGCCAAACGAATTTGAGCGTCTCCAAAATTATGCTAAATGATTGACATTGACATTTGTGTGCAAATAAAAGTTTTATTGTATAATATTATAACAATTCAGTTATTTCTGGTTTCTATACCCATACATTGTATCATTAATTACTAAAATATATGGTCAAAGATCGTCAAATGCAAAGCCTAAATTCAAGAAAGATATAAATAAATACTTTTTTTAATAAATGAAATGTGAAACAAAAATTGGACTGTCGTAATTTTTTTTTATTTATTTGATGTAATTCATTGTCATAACATTAATAATAATTTATTTTCTCCGAAAAAGACACAAACGGATTTCGATTTAAAAATTAAATTTAGTCACTCAACAAATTTAATAAGAATCTATCACTGCCTCGTCTATTTACCTACATGCAAGCCAAATTTAGTTATCTATACTAATATTATAAAAAAGTAAAGTTTGTGTGTTTGTTAAATTGTAAGGGGTAATCTCCGGATTTACTGAACCGATTTTAAAAATTCTTTCACCAATATAAAGCCACATTATTGCTGAGTGTCATAGGCTACATAAAAAAAACGAAAAATAAAAAGGCTTTTACGTGGTAGTCCGTTTTGCAAAGTGAATCGAAAAAAAACGGTCGAATGAAAGCGTTTCTTACGAACACTGCCTTAATTATCCTACTAATATTATAAATGTTAATGTATGGATGTTTGGATGTTTGAATATTTGGATGTTTGGATGTTTGTTGCTCAATCACGTCCTAACGTATGAATGGATCGGGCTGAAATTTGGTACACATAGGCTACTTTTTATCCCGAAAAAACAACGGGAATAACGGGAACGGGAACTTCGCGGGTAACACCGCGGGGCGCTGCTAGTTGTTCATATTTCAAAAGTCACTACACAGATTTTGATTAAATTTATATGGGGCTTCTATGATCTACCAAACCAAAAAATAAACATCAAAATCGATTACAATTGGTGGCGCTATCGCGTAATATAAAAAACATACAGCCGAATTGAGACCTTTTTTTTAGGGTTCCGTAAAACGTAAAAACGGAACCCTTATAGATTCGTCAATTCAATTCAATTCTTTATTTGCTAGTTAATGGGTTACAAAGATCTTATAAAATTACAAATACAGCCAAAAACAACCTCACATTAGGTATGCAAATCTAAACAAGTATGTTAGAATATAATAAATGTCGATATACAAAACATCACAGACATATTTTATACATAACGTTAAAATTAAATACTGTAAGTTCATAAATTCCAAGTCAAGAGTATGGTTAGCTAATACTAAAATAATTAAAATTTACCGAAATAATTATACAAGCGGCAGGATGCTTTGTCTAGAAATTCTTTGACTGAATAGTAACATTCGCTCGCAAGCCACTTCCTCAACTCAGTACAAAATTTATTGTAAGGCAAATCAACAATTGAGCCTGGCAAAGAATTATATATAAGTGGAGCCATGTAAATGGAGTTGTTCCTGAACAATTCCAACCTCACACTAGGCATCTCGAGTCGCAAGCAAGCCACGGGTCTTCTACCAAAATTGTTAAAAGGCCTGAACAATGAAAAGTTATTTCTAACAAATTTTGCCATTTCGAAAATGTAAATACAAGGCAAAGTCAATAATTTATTTGATTTGAAAATAGGCTTACATGATTCAGACCATTTCATGCCAAATATGGCACGAACACACTTTTTTTGTGCTATGAAGATATTATTGATCAAGGTAGTTCCGGCACTACCCCAGATCACAATGCCGTAGCGAATTAAGGAAGAAACAAAAGCATGATATGCTGTAAGAACAGTTTTAAGTGGTGCACAACGTCGTAACTTCTTCATAGCAAAAACGTAACCATTGAGTTTTGAGCAGATTACATCTATATGATCTTTCCATGTCAAGTTTGCATCAATATGAATACCCAAGAACTTAGCCACGTCAACTTGCTCAATTACATCGTTTTCATACTTGACTTTGATTTCAATCTTATGATTACGCTTTGGTCTAAAATGAATCACTTTGGTTTTGCTGATATTTATTCTCAACTTATTGGAATTAAGCCAATTAATAACATCTAGGAGACATTTTTTTATTTCATTTTCTAAATCAGTTTCCGTATTACATTTTATTACTATGGTTGTGTCGTCTGCAAATAGAATTGAGCTGTGTTTTAGGGAATTAGGAAGATCGTTAACATACAATAAAAATAATAATGGACCTAGTATACTTCCCTGAGGAACTCCACAACCGTTAAACCTTTCAGCAGAATCAAAATCCATAAGGCAGTTAGTGCTCCTATCATATTGTGAAATCCTAGTGAATTGCCTTCTATTAGTTAAGTAGGACTTAAACCAGTCGAGAGCAGAACCCCTGATACCGTATTTATATAGCTTATTCAGCAAAATCGTGTGATCAACGAGATCAAAAGCTTTGCTTAGATCGAGAAACAAAGCACATGAAGGCACCTTCCGTTCCATGTTATTTAAAATTAACTCTAAAAGCTTATATGTAGCTAAAGTTGTAGATTTAAACTTCCTAAAACCGAACTGTTCCTTACACAAAATATTATTTTTATTGAGAAATGAAATTACCCTTTTGTATAAAATTAATTCGTACACCTTTGACAGAACAGGAACTAGAGCAATAGGTCTGTAATTATCCCTATCCGATTTTGAGCCCTTTTTATGAATAGGTTTGATTACTGATGTTTTAAGCCGTTCAGGCATGCATCCTTGTTCTAGAGATAAATTCATTAGGTAGGTTAGAGGCTTGACTATGAATGGACATATTTCCTTTAGAAGATTAGTAGTGATGCCATCATAACCGGCCGATTTAGTATTTTTTAAGGATTTTACAGTTTTGATTATCTCGTGAGGAGTCACAGGTTCCAAGTAAATACTTTTACAACTCGATTGTATATTAGATAAGGGGTCATTGAAGGATTGCGAGGAAGGGAATTCGCTATGAACAGTTTCACTTAAATCAACGAAAAAATCATTCAAGGAATCAGCCATATCCAGTCCAGATGTAACCAGAACTTCACCGTTCTTAATCCCTTTTAAGAAGTCTCTAGGTTTATGTTTTCCAAGTTTCTCATTAACAATGTTCCAAGTTGCTTTAGATTGATTTTTAGCGTTGGCAATATATTTCATGTTACTCAGAATGTCATGTTTAGATATGCATTTGGTCAACAAATTTGAGTACGCTTTGAACGTTGATTTGGATTCTGGACTTTTCTTTTTGTAATACGAAAATCTCAATTTACGCTTTGTCTTACAGCTGATACGGATCCCCTTCGTTATTTTATTTCGACAGCCAGTTCTTTCCGTGGTTTTAATTTTAATTGTTGGGAAGCATAATTTATAAAATAACAGCAAGACCTCATGAAAAGAATTAAATGCGTCATTTGCTAATGGGTGGTCGTATACTTCAGAGAACGATAACTTACTTATAGCTTCTTTAAAAATACCAACGTTATGTTTGTTGTGATCATTTATATATTTAAAACAGTAATCTCGTTGGTTAGTTATTTTGAAATTATCAAAATTTGCAATCTGAGCAGTATCATGGTCTGAGAGACACAGATTGAGAGTTTTCGCTGTTACGTTTACAACGTTACTAAATATATTAGTTATGCAATTTTCACGCCTTGTTGGATCCTTTATGTGCAAAACAACTCCAAAGTTAGACAATAAGTTTCTAAATCGACTGCTTGTTGGTGTGTCCTTCATAGTATTAATATTAAAATCCCCACATGCTATAATACTACTAAATCGTTTATCTAGGTCAGTCAAAGTTGACTCGAGTCTTCTAAAAAATATTTCTATGTCGGACTTCGGAGTTCTATAAATACAAATAACACATAATTTTAATGATTCTATTTCTACACCACATACTTCAAAGTGTTTATCAATTCCTGTTTTAATATTAAGCACAGAATATTGCAAATCATTTCTACACAATAACAAAGAACCGCCTCGTCTTTTACATTTTCTAGAATAAATAGCGCCTAAATTATACCCATTCAAACGAAGTAAGTTTTCCTCTCCTTTCATAATGAAATGCTCAGTAAGACCAATAAGAGATACGTTAGTGTTATGAAGTTTCAGTTCATTCATAACAACGTACAATTCATGAGTTTTATTTAAAACTCCTGCTATATTTTGATGAAGCACTATAAACCCTTTAGGCTCGAAAAAATGTTTTAGGTTTATCATATTTTGAATCTGGTGTATGAGCTTGGCAAACCTTACTGGATTTTAATTGAAAATAATCAGTAATTAAACGCTGAGAAAAAGAGGTCCTGGTCAGGATGTGTTCTTTATGAGACCTTAACTTATTAAAATAGAATGGAATCGTGCCCTTTTTTGGAACGCCTGTGTTAGATTTAGAACTATACCCAATCCCAACTGACTCAGCCTCTCCTTGCCTAGTCCTGGGAAAAGTTAGAAATGTCCTGTTGTACTTCACAGCATTTACGTGATGTATAATTCTTTGGGTAACATCAAATAAATTAGGTTTTGTGTCTAAAAATATACAATTTTTAAAGTCATTGGTAATTAATCGAATGTGGTAATTGAGCAGAGACTCGTTTAAATAAGCATTATGCCGTACACTTGTTACGAAAACATTACAATCCTTTAAAAGGGACAGTGCCCTACCTAATTCAGAAAGCATAAGGTAAGGATTAGAATCATTAGATCCCGTCATAATTATGATGTAGTCATTTTTCGTTAAAGTTTTCGATAGGGTATAACAGTTAGACAGAACATCACTTGAAATTGCATTATCTTTCCGAAGACCCGTAATATCGTAGTCACACATTATGAATTTATGTTTACTATTGAGAACCGATTGAATAACTCCTCTTCCTTGATCATCCGTTAAGAAAATAATTTTACTTTTTGGAGACGTCTTCATGTTGGACCTTACAATTTCCCTTGAGTTTTGTTTAAATGAAATCTGAGCCTCATTGTTGTTAGTAATTCTATTTTCTTCTTTATCTGCAACTGTCTTTGGGCTTAACACGTGGTCATGTTTTGTGTGTCGACGTGTGGTATCCCTCTGAGTGTGCGAGACATACTCATGTGCTGAATCATCAGGCGATATGATGTTAGCCGGTCGAGATGTTGGTGTTTGAAATTCAGTATCCAAATTAAGTTTTCTTCCAGATAAATTTGATTTATTCAATTTGATATACTTGCGGGTCAACTTGGAACTACCGGTAGTTTCGCCTCTTTTAACACTCATACTTGAAATAAACATCTTTTTGAGCTGGTCATTCTTTCGCTTTATCTCTTCAATTAACTTCTTCAGAGAGTTGTTTTCCAAAATGAGAGTGTCTATTTCTGCATCTGCACTGAGCAATCTTTGTTTTAATTTATCATTTTCACTTTCAAGTTTGAGCATATCGTCATTTTTTGTGTGCGTGGATAAATCCATCATACTTTTGACGCTTAAGTCCGAGGCTAGTGAATCGATCGATTCTTCAGACTGTGTTCGCTCCAAGCGCTTACCAGACATACAAACTCTCCTACACCGGCGTCTCGTGATATTGTCCATACTGCGATCCATGATATATAATTTACTATTATTATTATCGAATGGAATAATAATTTTATGTCCTCAACACTTTTTGGCACAAAGGGTATGATATAATCAGTACGCAGGAAAGCACTTGCCAGCTTAAACAATATCTGCGGTTCGGTTGCAGTCAGTCAATCTTTAGAATTTGATAGCCCACACTAAGCACGGATTGATATTACACGGGATTTTATCGATTTTCCTCGGAGGATTCACAAAAGCAAGTATCCAATCTGAAGTGCACACAAACACGCCAAAAAGAAACTCGGCACAATGTTCTCGAAGCATTAACGGTGATAACTGCCCTTTTTGCGCCTTCTAGTATGTTATGTCAATGTCATTGACACATTGACAGTAATTGCTGTCTGCGTACTGTTTGTCTTGTGTTTTCAAATTACAATTAATTATTGGAGGGTGAATTTAATTAATATTTCATGTAATTATATGCAACGATAATGCGCTTCAAGGGTTGCTCTTGCATGTGTGCTCATATATGTGTGCGTGAAGTGAGTCACCAGCATTTATTTTCGCTTTTTATAATCAGAAAAACTCACTTGCCGGTGTTGTTGATATCTGCAAAACGCCGGCAGCGACAAAATCCACCAAAACAATCACTTCTTCAGCAGGTACAGCTCAAGTTTACATAAGATTTTATTATTTTATTTGGACGATTCACTAAACGATGTTGTTCTTTAGAAGGGTAGCTAGCTCTCCCCCATCGTCATGTCTGTCTGTCTGTCTGTCTGTCTGTCTGTCTGTCTGTCTGTCTGTCTGTCTGTCCGTCCGTATGTCACAGCCACTTTTTGCCGAAACTATGAGAACTACAGTGTGGAAACTTGGTGAGTAGATGTATTCTGTGAACCGCATTAAGATTTTTACAAAAGAAATTTAAAAAAATAAAAATTAGGGTTGCCCCTCATACTGAGAACTGAAACTCAAAAATTTTTTTTTCATCTATCCTACACGTGTGGGGTGTCTATCGATAGGTCTTCAAAAATGATATTGAGGTTTCTAATATAGTTTTTGTCTACACTGAATAGTTTGCGCGAGAGACACTTCCAAAGTGGTAAAATTTGTGTCCCCCCCCCTCTAACTTCTAAAGTAAGAAAATGAAAAATCTAAAAAAAATATATGACGTACATTACCATGAAAACTACCAACGAAAATTAGTTTGAACTCGATCTGATGAGTAGTTTTTTTTTAGTACGTCATAAATACACTATTATTAAAACTTCGATCAAAGTTACAACGAACTACAAGAACTATGTGTACTATGTATATTATGTTACTTGCTGCAACGGAACCCTTCATGGGCGAGTCCAACTCGCACTTGGCTACTTTATTCTTTATTGAAGTCTGTTAAAAACTATGGCTATTACCTTGATTAAATGTATCTTGAGACAGCGTTAGGAAAAAGTATAGTCTACTCAACTCGCAATCATGAAAATAATACCATTAATCAATCTAAATATATTGAATGCTTCTTTATACGAGTAGTAACGACTCAGCTATTTAATCTTATGTTGTCATTGATTGATGCGTACACCAATTGTATTTGTCATTGTAATTGATTATATTATGTAGACCTTCATTGGTCTATGGATAACTTAGGTGTGCTTAGTGTAAGTAGTTAGTTAGGTATATAGCGTAATGTAGTTAATATGTTATGTATGTAGTGTATGTTAATAAAACTAAAATACAATGAGAACTACACTACCCGTTCTACGTACGTAAAGGATCTACCCGTTTAAAAAATAAAGTGGCCAAGTGCGAGTTGGACTCGCCCATGAAGGGTTCCGTTGCAGCCAGTAACATTATATACATAGTACACATAGTTCTTGTAGTTCGTTGTAACTTTGATCGAAGTTTCAATAATAGTGTATTTATGACGTACTAAAAAAAAACTACTCATCAGATCGAGTTCAAACTAATTTTCGTTGGTAGTTTACATGGTAATGTACATCATATATTTTTTTTAGATTTTTCATTCTCGTACTTTAGAAGTTAGAGGGGGGGGGGACACACATTTTACCACTTTGGAAGTGTTTCTCGCGCAAAGTATTCAGTGTAGACGAAAATGATTTTAGAAACCTTACCATCATTTTTGAAGACCTATTGATAGACACCCCACACGTGTAGGTTTGATGAAAAAAAAAATTTTGAGTTTCAGTTCTCAGTATGGGGGGCAACCCTAATTTTTCTTTTTTTTAATTTTTTCTTTTCAAATCCTAATGCGGTTTACAGAATACATCTAGTTACCAAGTTTCAACAGTGTAGTTCTCATAGTTTCGGCAAAAAGTGGCTGTGACATACGGACGGACAGACAGACAGACAGACAGACAGACAGACAGACAGACAGACAGACAGACAGACAGACAGATAGACAGACAGACAGACAGACAGACAGACAGACAGACATGACGAATCTAAAAGGGTTCCGTTTTTACGTTTTACGGAACCCTAAAAACATGTGACTGAATAATATGCTGAAATTGTGTAGGTACTAATTTGAAATAGAGCTGGGTATGCTCTTTTTTTTTTAAATAAGTTGCCCGACCCAGCTACAATGTATCTATCACCGCAAAATACTAAATACTGTCAGGTTATAATTTACCGATGTCAGCAATAAAACTGACCATTTTTGTGGGGGATATGTCTATACGCACCGTCCACCGTAATAGGACACAGCAGGTGTATCGGACTAGACATCATGACGACGACAGACATGGTGCCCCGGGGTACTAACGCCCCCCGCGAGGCGGGTCCGCAAGGGTGATGGCAAGTGGCTCAGGGTTTTAGTCGGTAGATGTTATAGCTCCTGCTCGGCCAGAGGTTAGGGTCGCAGGTTATTCCTGCTAATATATTATTAAATGCGAATGTATGTATGATTGATGTTTGTTGCTCAATCACGTCAGAAAGTCCGAATGGATCGGGTTGAAATTTCGAACATAGAAAATAGTCTGGGATAACATGTACCTACACTACTTTTTATATCGGGAAAGCACGGGAACGGTAAGGATACTAGTAGTATAGCAGAACATCAACCAAGTATCAAACTTCTATTGGAACTTTATTTTTTACTTAAGTAGGTTAACAGAGTTGACCGCCATCTCGTCTGATGTTAAACGATAGTGCGGTCTGCGTGTTTACCTAGAAGAAACCGATTCACTTTTGATTCGATGACATCAAGATCGGCATCGGTAAAACTGACACAGCTATTTGCGTCTCCGAGCATAACGAGATTTTTGTCCATTTTTCAGAGCTGTCTACTCTTTATCTAAAACAAAATAAATCAACTGGGAAAACAATATTAAGCTTTTTAATATCTTGGCGTCAAATCATAGATTCTTTTTTTGTTACTGAATATATTGTTTAATTTATCTCCTCAAAACACAACTATAAAAATTTAAAATAAGTTTAATTATCATGCATTTACTCGAAAAGCCGACATTATTTGGATTTTGTACTTACACCAATAGAAATTTGATTACGAACATTTTGGTAGATTTTTTTTTTCATAAGACCAAAATCTGATTATACAAATAAATTATTCTAAAACGGAGCGTAAAACAGTCTGCCAAAAGTATCGATTTCCTTCAGTCACGATGATGCGGTAGCTAATAAATTAAGGTTAGTGATTGCTAATATCGAGACAATTAATAATGTTGGATATTCCCAATAGCTAACGAAATTCTAGCTTACTCAAGTGTCGGACCATCTTAAGCCACGATAATAAGACGACTGTAGAAAACCTACAAGTAAATACAAATCTAAACTAATGTATAACATTACGAAATCTGATTGAATCTATTGAATTTACTTTACAAACTAACCTAAACATACAAATAAAGGAGAATAAAATTATGAACAAAATAATATAGTTAGGTTTTACACATATGCTTCTACATTCACATTACTTATTCTACTTCTTTTGGGGGTAGTTCCCAACAACATAGTTTTTAAATCTGCTCATATTTATTTTCCTTCTCCGAATATCGTCCTATATCTATTCTTCCTTTTCTGTCCAAAGTCCTTGAGCGTCTTGTCCACTCTCAAGTTAACCAATTTCTCAACAGACAAGACCTTCTTAACCCTTTCCAATCCGGTTTCCGTCCCGGGCATAGCACTGTATCTGCTCTTGTTAAGATCACCGACGACATTCGCAAAGGTATGGACGACGGCAGGCTTACTGTTCTAGCTCTGTTAGATTTCAGTAATGCCTTTAATGTCGTCGATTTCGATATCTTGCTGGCGACATTGCGTTCTCTTAACATATCTCCATCGGTGATCGATTGGTTTCACAGTTACTTGTATGGACGCCGACAACGTATTCGCCTCGACGAGATTTTTTCGTTTTGGTGTAGTACAAATGCTGGAGTCCCTCAAGGCGGCGTGCTATCACCACTTCTATTTGCCATCTTTATCAATTCCATTTCTCACTGTTTAACTTCTTCCTACCACCTTTATGCAGACGATCTCCAAATTTACTCGCAAGCTCGACTCTCTGACTTAAGTGTGGCTATTGACATCGTAAATGCCGATCTTAAGCAGATTGTACACTGGAGTAACTCCTTCGGCTTAGATGTAAACCCCAACAAGACCCAGGTTATTATACTCGGCTGTGCTTACATGATAGTTAGAGTCGATTGGTCCGCAATCCCTAAGTTTGTTTTTAATGGGGTCACTATACCGTATAGCGAATCAGTTAAGACTCTTGGCGTTATTTTTGACCGCACGTTGAGCTGGGAATCACACCTAAAATCGATCAGCTGTAAGCTGTTTGCATCGGGCGGGTCATTGAGACGATTACGTAATTTTTTACCCACTGCTACTAAAATTGCGCTTGCACAATCTCTTCTTCTCCCCATCCTGGACTACGCCGACGTCTGCTTTCTTGACCTCAAAGAAGATCAGCTAGATAAACTTGAGCGTCTCCAAAATTATTGTATAAGATTTATATTTGGTTTACGCAAGTATGATCATGTATCTCAATTTCGTATACAGCTCAAGTGGCTCCCCATTCGCTTTCGTCGGAATGCTCATATTTTGTATTTTCTCTATAGCGTATTATTTAAGCCCTCTTTTCCGCGGTATTTGAAAAAACTTTTTACGTATTGTAGCAATGCACATGGTCTACCGCTCAGGTCAAAATATAACTTGTTCCTTGAAACACCGCAGGCGCGCAGCGAAACTTTTTATGGCAAGTCATTTGCTTTTCAAGCTGTCCAGTTGTGGAATGCCTTGCCCGTCAACGTTAGGCAAGCTCCTTCTCTTCCTGTTTTTAAGAACCAAGTTAAAGAGTTCTACTTGTTGCAGTCATCAGCTAGTTAAAATCATTATTCTCCTTAAAGTCCATGAAATTGTAATCTATTCATCTTTAAATATTTTAATTTGTTGAACATGTTATTATTAATTAATTATCTATTAGTCTATTATTATAAAATTATTTGTGTATTAGGATGTAAAATCGATATATGTAATATTTATATATATATATATATATATTGTTGTATTTTAAATTAGTTGCTAGTTATTCTAAATTGTTACTACTCCTAATTGTACTCCCCGTCTTCCATTATTAATTTATTTATGTTTTTACCATCCTACGGTTGCCTGGAAGAAATCGCTCTCAGCGATAAGGTCGCCAATTGCTACTTTAATATAAGTTTTTTTCTATATTTTTCTTTGTTATGTAAGTGCAATAAAGAGTTTATCTATCTATCTATCTATTTAAAATTGATTTAAAATTGAAATATTTACATTTCATATCACATCTTAATGTTTAATTGATTAATAGTGCATAAATACCTGTTGGGTGTGTTTTCTCCTCTAAGTGCACAGTTGTAAAAAAAACACAACCTATAAATAACATTTGCTCATTACAACCACTACATGGAGGCTATTTTGGAGTCGCAGGAAAGAAGGCAGGCCTTGCTCCTGCAGCGCATGGATACTTTCCAGCTTTAACTACAGCGCTCACCTTCAACATCCAAAACTTCATCATTGACCGACGAATTTTCTTTCTTTCGGACATTCATTTTAGAAGCCTTGAAATCACTGCAAGATCAGATTTCCCTTCTTGCATTTGAAGTAGACAAACAAGAGACACATGCAAGGCGTAAAATTCTTCTATTCCATGGGATTCCAGAAGTCAAGAATGAAGATCCGGCAACCACAGTAATTAACGTAATCTCTAGTCAGCTGAAGGTATCAGAGTTCACAGCTACTGATATCAATAGATGCCAGCGCATGGGCCGCTCTCAAGCTCCGGACAAGGCCAGGCCTATTCTTGTCAAAGTTAAAGACATGACTATGCGTCAGCGCTTATGGTATGTCAAGACTGCTCTAAATAATTCGGGGATAACTCTCTCAGAGTTCTTAACAAAATCTTAGTTAAGTTTATGTTACATTCTTAAATTTAAATTGTTTGTTTTGTTTTCTCGCCGCAGTATTGAAATTTTGAAATCTTGAAAGCGACATGATATATTGTATATTCCAACTGTCATTGTCATATTTGGATGTTCCGACTTTATTTTTTACCCCGCCTATTATCTTCATGGATTCAGTGCTATGTAGCCAACTTTCTCATGAGGTATATAATTTTAGATTTATAGTAGGTATAATTTTTTAGTATGTTTGTATTAATTTTTCTTTTCTTTTGTAATTAACTTAAATCCTACTTTAAAGTGATCTGAATCTCGCTATCTCTTTCGCACAACCCGACAGGAGATTGATGCGAAAAACCAAACTTAGTTTATAATCTGTTTTATTTATTTTTATTTTCTTAACTATATACACGTGGTGGATTTACCCCCAACAATATTTTAACAGTCCATTCTAACACTGATGTAGACTTCATCACCCAAGGTCTCTTTCCCCTCAGCACGGTAGGTCACGAGATAATTCGAGTCAAAGTTTGACGTAAAATTCCCACCAAATCACCAGCTTCAACCCTAAAGCTTGTACAGCAGATAAACGACCTTGCCACCGACGCCGCGACGTCGTACAAAAATCCGTGCGGAGATCTGACCATTAGGGGTATGTCAAATGATATAACAACCAAAAAATGTAATTTTTTTTTGTAAATTTTTTTTGAGCTTTCATGCCTAATTTTCACATACATGATTCAAAACTTAATGTAGATGAACTACCATAAATATTGTTGCACCTTTCTGCAACACCTTGTATATATATTTGCACAAACATATATATTAGATATTTATTATATTATTGATCTATCTATTAATATTATTGTTTATTAATTATTTTGTTAAGTATGTTAAACATTTTTAGTGATGATGACGGTATAAGTGACGATTAATTTATTTCAGTGTCTTCTGGTTCAACTGGCAGCGATCAAAGTTTCAGCAGTATCCAACCTTTATCTAACTTCCTGGAAACCACCTTTGCAAATGTACTAAATAATTTAAATGTTGTCCATATTAACGCACAGAGCATTCCGTCTTCCTATCCTGAAATGCTGGCATCCCTTGATCAAAATAACATCCATGCTATATTAGTCTCTGAAACCTGGCTGCGACCTTGTCTTCCTTCGACTTCTTACTCTCTCCCTGGTTTCATACTTATAAGAAATGATCGGGCCAACCGTGTAGGTGGAGGAGTGGCTATATAGCTCAAGGCCAATATTGTCTTCTCAATTTTGAGCAAATCGCCACAACCTCCAACAGCATGTGCGGGTGAGCATCTTCTTATTGAAGTAATTCTATCACACACTAAAGTTCTACTCGGAGTCTATTATAGCCCTTCCAAAAAAATTAATTATTTTACATCATTTGAGACTCTCCTAAATGACATTATACCCTCCTACAATCATTCCATTATAATGGGTGATTTTAACACTTGCATTCAAAAAAACGATCCTCGCTCTTCTACCCTTCAATCTTTAATCAAATCCTATAATTTACATATTCTCCCTCTAAATTCCACTCATCATTTTCCTAACAGTGTGCCATCATTATTAGATCTGATGTTTGTCTCCTCCCCTAATAATATTTCTATTCATGGTCAGTACTCTGCTGATGAATTTTCCTACCATGATTTAATATTTCTGTTGTATAAAATAAGGCCTCCTAAAATTAAACCCAGGATCATCCTGCATCGCAATTTTAGTAGTATGGATCACGATTCTCTCATCGATGACGCCGGAAAGATCAATTGGGGCCCCGTTATTGATGCTGATTCGGTGGACGAACAAGTATCTCTCTTTAATATGCTCATAACTCAACTGTATGATGTTCATGTTCCTCTGCGTAAAATTAAAATCAAGCATCTCCCTGCCCCATGGCTCTTCGACGAAATCAAATCACTAATGCACAAGAAAGCGGCAGCAAAATCCCATTTTAAATCTCGCCCCACAGAAAACAATAGAGAGAAATATGTTCAGATCCGTAATCGCTGCAATAAGGTGTGAAGAGATGCAATGCGCCGACACGTTCACAAATCTATTCAAAATGAAAATCCAGGCAGAGTCTGGAAATTTCTCAAGTCTATGGGAGTAGGCAAATCACAACCGAATCTTACTCCAGGTAATTTAGACTTAGATGCTCTGAATGAACACTTTTCCTCAGCATCCTCTATTTCGGAAGCAGCCAAACAATCTACGTTAAATCATCTTTCTGCCATACCTACTCCTGACTACTCTCCTTTTATGTTCATTCGATTCACTGAAAGTGATGTTAAGAAGAGTGTTGCGTCGATATCCTCCAACGCTGTTGGCGGTGATAGTATCAGTAGGAACATGTTGATGCCCATCATTGACGTCATCCTTCCTGTCCTATGTTCAATTTTCAACAAATCCACATCCTGTGGCGTTTTTCCAGCAATCTGGAAAGACGCGCAACTCATCCCTTTGCCTAAAAAACCAAATCCTGCCTCCTTTTCTGAGTATCGCCCAATATCTTTTCTTCCTTTTCTGTCCAAAGTCCTTGAGCGTCTTGTTCACTCGCAAATTAACCAATTCCTGAACAAGCAAGACCTCCTAAACCCTTTCCAATCCGGTTTCCGTCCTGGGCACAGCACTGCGTCCGCCATTGTTAAGATCACCGACGACATTCGCAAAGGTATGGACGACGGCAGGCTTACTATTCTAGCTCTGTTAGATTTCAAGAACGCCTTTAACGCCGTCGATTTCGATATCTTGCTGGCGACGCTGCGCTCTATTAACATATCTCCATCAGTAATCAATTGGTTTCATAGTTACTTGTATGGACGCCGACAACGTATTCTCCTCGACGATGCATTATCGTCTTGGAACAGTACTAATGCCGGTGTCCCTCAAGGCGGCGTGCTATCACCACTTCTTTTTGCAAATTTCATTAACTCAATTTCTCAAAATCTTAGTTCTTCCTACCATCTTTACGCAGATGATCTGCAAATTTACTCTCAAGCTCGGTTTTCTGATATAAATGTTGCTATAGCCATGGGAAATACTGATCTAGAACGTATTGTCTGCTGGAGGAACTCTTTTGGATTAAATGTTAACCCTACCAAAACTCAAGCAATCATAATTTTGGTAGTTCCTATATGATCTCCAGGGTCGACTGGTCTTCTATTCCAGAAGTCATTTTAATGGAGTCGTAATACCTTACAGTGAATCTGTGAAAAACCTTGGCGTGATTTTTGATCGCACATTGTGCTGGGAGCCTCACTTGAAATCTATTAGTTGCAAACTGTTCGCATCTGGGGGATCTTTAAGGCGACTCCGCAATTTTTTACCCACTGCTACTAAAGTTGCGCTTGCACAATCTCTTCTTCTTCCCATCCTGGACTACGCAGACGTCTGCTATCTTGATCTCAGAGCAGATCAGCTAGATAAACTTGAGCGCCTCCAAAATTATTGCATAAGATTTATATTTGGCTTACGCAAATGTGATCACGTACCTCAGTTTCGTATGCAGCTCAAGTGGCACTCCATTCGCTTTCGCCGAAATGCTCATATTTTGTCCCTAGCATTTCCGCATGCTACACTTTTGGCGAATCGATTTTACAATTTTGGCGGGAAAACGGGTGTCAGGTTACCTAAGTGCGTTTGTTTACGCTTCGGCATATGAAGTGCCGCGTTACTTGCACGTGTTTAAGCCCATTATTCTCAAGAGCGTTTCAAGACGCTTCTAGCGGTGTTGTTTGTTTATAATTAATGTACTTAAAATATAAACTAACATTTTTGACACTTGAGATTTTTTTTTGCGATTTCTTAAGTAGCCGATCAGCCATTATATTAATAATTTATAAAGGAGACAGTAGTTTTATGGCTTAAATGTGTTGTATACGATATTTATAATTGTTTCAATACTTCAGCACCATTTTCCCGCCAAAAATTTTAATTTTTGTTTTTTTTTTCAATTTTACGATTTTTCTATGTAAATGAACTCTAATGTTAATGTAAATTATATCAAAATAAAGACCAGTTCAAGTAGACGCCATTAAACACAAATTTATCGGTATACCTTCCCAAATAAAAACACGAAAAAAAAAAAATCCCGCCAAAAACCCGACCGCAAAGTAAATTTTGTATTTTTTCGTCATTTGGTGTAATATAGTTACCAAAGTGTATCAAGCGGATATAACGTGTTGTTAAAACCCATTGTCTCCGCATTATTTAAAAGATCTTTTTACTTTCTGCAGCAATGCGCACGCTCGGCCTCTTCGATCGAAAAACAATTTGTTGCTGCAAATACCATCCGCACGTAGTGAAATGTTCTACGACAAGTCGTTTGCATTTCAGGCAGCTCAGCTGTGGAATGCCTTGCCTGTGACCACTAGATAAGCTTAATCACACGCTGTCTTTAAGAACCAAGTGAAAGAAATATACTTATCGCAATCATCGCCCAATTGAAGCTGATATTCTAGTTCAAATCACAATATTTAATATTTATTTGTATGTCCTAACAAATTGTTTTTATGTATAAGTATATTATTATGTTCGTATTTATGTATTAGGATGTATATTTACTGTGTAAGTGTCAATTTATTATTTTTTAGTATTCTAGTTTTTAATTTTTAGTTTTCGATTTTATTGTTTAATTATAGTAGTATTAACCACTCCTTTTGTACTTCCCCTCCTCCTTATTCTCAAATCTCTCTTTCCATCCTATGGTTGCCTGGAAGAGATCGCTTTTAGTGATAAGGTCGCCAATTGCTACTTTATTTGGTTCTATTATAAGTAACTTTTGTTTTATTTTTAAATTAAGTACAATAAAGAGTTAATCGATCTATCTATCTATCTATGCTTCCAATACGCCCTAGGCATTATATGAGATCTAGCCCAGAATTCTCTGCTTATGGATCAAAGGAAAACCCAAGCTTTTGGGGGATAATCTGATCAGGCCACTTACACAGTTTAGTAGAACGAATATAGTATTTAATACATAATGATTAGGTCTTAGAATTATTTGCGTTCGATCTAATCTGAAAGTCCTCCCTTTGCGTGATGCTAATGCAGGAGATGCGATGGCTTTGCGTATCAGAAAATATAGAATCTATTAAGTTGTGGAATTAAGATGGTTTATACGCTATTTATTTCTCCAAACGCTATTTATTTCTCTAACGAAATGCATCAAATTATATCAAACGCATCAGAAAAATATCTTAAATTACTAAAGATCTAACTACTTAACTTTAACTCAGTGTTTCTGGATTAGACTCGGTAAGATGGCCCTGGGGTCATCTGCTTGAAGCTGCTACACGAATCACAATACTTATTCACAATAGTAAATTACATATCTCAACTTTTAACATAAATTAACTCGGAAGAAGGATACGTGTTTTCTGCTACACTGTAATTTTCTGACTGCATATCTCTACCCCCGCCCTCGGGGTTGTTATAAGGTGTCGCGTAGACCACACCTCCCGATGTCTCGAGCATTACGGTTGGCCACCCTGCTGCAGCGGCTTTGTACTCGGAATCAAAACGTCGTATGCGCAGGTGCCGCAGATATCGCCTTGCACCAGGTGTCTTTCGGACACCACTGGATAGATATTGCCTCAGGTTCCAGCCATAATGATAACCCTGGAACATGATTTCCCAAAAGTGTACAGAAGAATCCTTTTATAATACCGGTACAGTGCTTTCAGTAACACTGTTCGTTTCGTTTATTTTGAATACGATAGGTATAATTAGTCACCACGTCTAAAACCAACTGTATATAATATATATACAATATATTTATAATAAGTATGTATTTACAACCACACAAGTTTTACATCAGCTATCATAGTATATATAGGCTTTCATAGTATAAATAGGCTTTGCTTAGTTTGGGCTCAGTTTACTGTTGTGTGCAAACTTAGCACCAATATTTATTTATTTTATAGGCCCTTTTTATAGTCTGGTAAGAATATAACATGCCAACTGTTATCGCTGATATATCTGCTGAATAGGTTGTCTATACTATATTTATTAGTTTAATGTTCTTTATTTCATAAACATTCAAACGGCACATGACTATAGTGCTTATGTAAAGATATTAACCAAAAGATTAAATCGACGGTTAAAAGGAAATACGGTATAAGCGCCAAAAAGTGAAATGTTCAGGAGAGCCGTTCAAAGTTTTGAATTTAAAAAAAACTGACGTATCTCTGTTATTTATTAGCATTTTGTGAAAATTGAAACAGTTATGAAATGAGAAAAAAATGCGGCAGTTGCCGGTATTGTCAGTTTCAATGATTTGTTGCTATTTAACGTGGTTTGTGTCGCTTATAGCAATAGCTTTTAATGTTCCAATGAGGTAATATGGCGTAAGCGAAAAATGACAAAATAAAATATAATGGATAAGAAGCCTAAACAACATAACGATATCTCACGTCGCGAGGGAAAAGGGGTATAAGAGACTAGACAGTTCAATAAGTGTTATGGGAAAAGAAGGATAAGGTACTTTTCACAGTGGTTGTATAACAGATAATAGAACACAAGTAACAGTCGACTTTTACAAAAAACAGAATCATAAGACATTAGTGACACACAATATAGCTTGAAAGTAAAGGAAAAGAAGGATAAATAACATCTGGCATTGCGTGAGTCTAAGGAAATATAGATGAAAAGACATTTCCTAAATAATGAAGTAGCACAACCAACACGATCTTGATTAAATAATTCTAATTTACGCTAAATTATGGTAGATTTAAAAGGTGATTGTTCGTTTTTTTGCATTATTTTCATGTTGCCTTTTCACTAACAATCAGATAGTACGATTTTTTAAATAAAAACAAAACAACATTTCTGTTACCTATTATTTTTAATTACGAAAAATTAAGGCTAGAGTTGGTAGGTATCAACCTACAAATTTTTGGAAAAATAATACTTAAGCTAGTAGGTAGGCACATAACTAAAGAATAAATTTAGGAGGCTTGGTATGTATTCGTAATGTTAAACGTTTAAAAAAATAACAAACATTATAGAAAATACTCTCAAACATTTGCCGGGGTGTACGATAACAGTCCGGTAAATCAAGATATTTCGTTTTTGATACGACTTCAATACGATGCTCGGGTGCCTCCGAGTCCATCGAGTATTTGACAGTTGATGATGTGCAGTTCATTTTAAAAGTGGCTACTCATATTTTACTAATCTAGCCGACAAGACCCACTAAGAATTTGTCAGCGAGAAGGTCCCATCTCTTAAAGTCTGTGTGATTAACTTCTCCAAATCAAAAAGCTTTGCATGTTGCCGTCTGAAACATTGTATATTATTGCGATGGAGCCCAGATGGTGGTCACGAAATCACGAAGGCCGTGATGGTGCTTCGGCTGTCGCTTTGATTGGCTGCGGTTTTTTCCTCTGCTGTGCTCTTTCGGAACCGGTTTGGTTGGTCGAACTAGGAACGGGGTATCTCCAGCTGTCTGTTGCATTTGTCAGGTCGTGCGAAGGGGCTCTGAGGAAGCTCAGATTTTCACCCCTATCTTCGTACATGACAACCTCATGATGTTTAGAGGCCTCAATACAACCCAGCCGGTCTGCAACTTTCGCTCTTGAGTATTTGATTGTCATCGTATCCACGCTTATCACCCGGGGTGTTTCACCCGCATTTCTGCTAAGATGTACAAGCAGCGCACTTGCCTTTATAAAAGGCGTCCGACCTTCTCAATACTCTATTATTGCAATCGTTTTGTTTCTCGATCGCACCAACCGAAATCGGTGGCCGTCTACCTCAAGGGTTGGATTTCCATCCGGCGAGCTTACCATTGGAATGGTCTGTTTGCAGGCTTCTTCATGTAAACCAGCTGTGTAGTTCGGAACCATCGACTCGAGTTCAAATGGAAATTCACATTTCTCCACTGACTCCGGCGAGAGCTTTCCTTCTTGCAGGGAGGATTTTAACTGTGTTTTAACTGATTTTAACATAAAGTTTGACCACTGTGCCTTCTTGGTTTAGTATTTGCATGTTGTTATGATTGATATCTGTTGTTTGAAAGGTTTAACTAGGCGCAAAACCAAAGTGATTGCGTTGTGGTCTGATGTCGTAATACTTTTGTCAACCTTCCATCCCTCGATTTTTTCCAAGAGAGACCCGCTGCACATTGTTACATCTACTATGCTTGTGCAGAGTTTGCCTTCCCTAACGATCTCGAAGGTTGGTGTATCGCCGTAGTTATAAATAAGTCCATGTCGTTGAACAATGAGTTTACGGCTTCTCTCTCATTTTGGGATGTGCTTCCTCACAAGTGGGACTACGCATTCACGTCACCAGCAACAATAAGGTCATTTGTCGCTAGTTTTTTGCTGAAAACCATAATCCTGCTGAGGTTAAAAAGTCGAACCCTTGACTTTTTGGTTCTTTCTAAGTAGACAGAAAATACTCCCAGATTTAGGCCTGTGCCGACCAACAGAATAGCCACTCCCGTTTCGGTAACAAATTGGGGGCATGGATTACCACCAACCTGACACCGAAAACTATTATGGCTGCCTTAATTGGTTTTGCCTGTTTAAACTCCACTGGATAACGCGAGTTCCAGGATATTGTTTCATTACGCCTTTGTTTCTCACATAAGGATCTTGAACAAGGGCAACTGAAACTCCCCTTTCTCTCGCTACCTTCAGGAGTTCTGCCGTTGCGAGCACTGCAGGTTGGCTTGGATGAACCTTATACTGGAGACTGAGCCACTTTCCACATGAGTGCCCTTAGCAATAAGATATTCTAGAACGCACTATACCATCCCATTTTATCCTTTTAGGGCAATCGCTACTAAAGGCGTTGTGAGCGAGTTCTCTGTTGGGGCTGTTGGGATGTGCAATCGTGCAGTTCTTGCATTTGGGTGGCAGGTCTTCTTTTCTTGCCTTGCATTGTGTCCAGGAGTGGGTTTTTTCCGCAGTGTCTGCAGGACTCATCCCTTTCCCGGCAGATCGCCTTTGTATGGCCAAAACCTAGGCACTTGGACCACTACACCAAGGGCGAATGGTCTGCCACTGGTCTGCAGTCTGGAGTCCTATGTAGACCTTTTCGGCGTCCAAAAACGCTCTGTGAATGCGAGGTGAGACCTCGATCAGTGGATAACACCCATGTGAATTACGCCTTTTTTTTTCCTGTGTAGCACTCTGATCGCGCTCTCTTGCAAATCAACCCTCTGTAGCAGATGTTTATTCTGCTCCAGAAGGTTTTCCACCATTTCGTTATCTTTGTGATAAGACAAGACGTCTCGAATGATGATCTGTGGATTACCCGCTTTCACGGTTTTCACCTTTAGAAACTTGTGTTGCTGCACACGATTTTTGACCAGGACAAAGTCTTCCTCTGTGCTACAATTCAGGATGACTTTCCTGTTTCGACCTTTTCGCACTTTGTCAACTCTTGCTCCGCATTCTTTTTCGTGTGTACTTTAGTGATATCAAATGTCATAAGCACGGATTTGGAATGAAATCCTCATTGTGTATCACAGTATAAATGACGTATTATTTTGATCGTTGATCGTGGAAGTAGGTTGTAATCGACACCATGGTATGTCGTTCAATTTAAGTAATAAGGGATTAGCAACAAAAATGTGTGTATATTCTTAACGGAAGTGAGGAATAACCAACAGCGTGATATTAACATTAAATTGGGTAATAGGGTATAACCGACAGAGTAAAATAAAAATTAATTTTGGAAAAAGGGTACAAGCGTCAAAGCTATGTTCAATTACTAAATGGAAATAGGCTATAAACAACGTTTGTATTTTTTGAGGAAATAGCTTAGAAGGCATAAACAACCGAAAACTGGAGACCCCTATGAAGTAAAAAAGCATTACCGACAATAAATATTTTTTGCAGGGGTACAAGCACCTTTATAGACAAAATGGCCTGAATTTACGTCGGTTACGAATAGTATAACTAGGGAAATGTTGTTTTTTGCTCGGGCATAAGCGCCAAAAAAGTCATCGTAGAGCTATGGGAGTCGGCTCATTCGAAAGAGCGGAAAATTTTAAGTAAAATGGCATTTAAAACTGATTTTTGGCCAAAATATCGCTTATGACCAACTTCCTTTTAACCGTCGAAATCTACTAGACTTAATTTTAATAAATAATATCTTGTCACATATAATATCTCTATACTATGTATATAAAGCAAGCATCATTTAATAGCATTCCTTTCACACGGAAACCGACGGCGTCAGGTCAAGTAACAAATAAAAAACCTTATATACTAAGAAACGGCAAACATGTACACGACAAAAACTATAACCCACTTCGTTCATCCAAAGCTCAAAACAACAATACTTGACATGTTTATTACGTTCTGCCTCTACAGTGTCTTTGTTTTACGAAACCAATTTAAGTATCCTGTAACCAGCCCTTGTGCTAAGTTCAAATGTGCAAGTCGTAAATCCTTAGAATATTTTTAAGTGTTAACCCATAAGGATGTTCCATGTTGTTCATAACAGTGTCGTGTCACATTAGTTAAGATATAATAATGCCCTTTTCACTTTTAGAATAATATTATTAAAAAAGGAACAAATGAACACAGTAATGTAGAAGATTTTAGAATCCGTAACTAGGACAGAAAAAAGAATTATGAATTTGTGTTCCATCACAAAGTCTACGAGGACTGTTTGATAAGTCAGTGACTTGTTAATTATTAAAACAAATGTTTTTTTCCTGCCCAAATTTTTTGTGTAAAATTTTAAAAACACATTTGTCAGAGATTTTCACTTTCTTAGCTATCTTGCTAAGCATCATTCGGCGTTTTCCCTATACAATATCATGGATTTTATTGATCAACTCGTTAGTAAAATCCATGATACTCAACTGGGCGTCCTAAGCGCTCGACATCCTTTGTGCTTTTTCGACTACAAGAATACTCAGTAAACTATTTTTTAACCACACCATGAGATAGAACAGATTATCCTTAATACTTGAGAAGCTTTTCCTCCATTTCCTTATTGTTTTTTTTTCTCAAAAAATATTTTTTTGATCGAACCTAGTATTTCAGTTTTATATTTTTTTTAAATCAGACTTATTTAAAAAAAAACGCTGTAAAATAGTATTTTTAGCCGGATCGACTTAAAATTTAATAAATAATACTTAAAATAATAATGAAACGCTCCATAGACAAAATAAAAGTAGTGGTAGGATTCTTGTCAGAGTCCGCCTGGGGAAGTACCACACCTTTGCCAGTTATTCTACCTCCAAACAGTAATGTGCAAACATAATTGTGTTCCGGTTTGAAGGGCAATGTTTCCAGAGAAATTACAGGGCTTAGAGATATAATATTTAGATTTCTGGGTGACAAGCACAGTGCAGTGCTAGGTAATAATTTGAACTTTCATGTTGCAATAGCTGAGTGTCACTGCTATTATGTGGCATGCATGTTGCTTATCATCAGGCACATGTCCTGCTCGTCTCATCACTCTACTCTATAAAAAACACAGTGACACAGCAGTGAAGAGAAATTGACTGTATCTTTCTCGCTCGGGTACATCCGGCGGTCCCGAGTTGACCCGATCAAGCTTTTCACACAATTTCGCACAATTGCATCGCAAGAACTTTTGATTTGATTCGCATCGCGCATTCCTCCGATATTACGTCATACTGGTCATAATGGTGTCACCACTATTTTAGTCGGCTCCGAGACAGAAGAAGAGAAAGACGCTCTTCAAATGAAGATATTATGCTCATTCTAGAATATCTTCTTCTATTCTCAACCCATAATACTTGCGAGTAAAATAGTTCCCATCAGCAATCATAATCGTAATATGTGTATGAAACCAAAATCTTTTTTTTTTTCAATTCTACTTAACAATAACAGCATGCAGTCCAACAATCTTTTTGCGATCCATGCTACGCTTCCGAAAAACACGTCCAACACGGCTGACTACCGTTGAAGGTATGGTAACCCTAACCAACGGTTTGCCGCACGAATTCGAATCGGAAGTTCCTCCGATGCGGCGTCGCATCGCATCGCATTGCAGTTTTGTGTGGGAGCCCTTAGGTTTATATTAAAGGCCGTCACAGACGTAGCTATAATATAAATCATAGCTGGACATATTTCTGTAAATTTTCTATACAAATGATGGAGTGTCCACACACGCAGCTACAATATAATATATTTTCGTGACAGCACCCAACTATACCATAATATATATTAAGGCATATTAATATAAATTATGGTATAGCAAGACATATTTTGAATAAAAATACAGTGTGTTTTAACATTGTCCGATCACACATCAGGAGTTGTTTTACAAGCTTTTATTTATTAGTTTCACCTATCCCGATTCCCGTTATTAACCAAGGTCTGTCTGATGATGAATAAAATTTGGAAGGTGGTTGAAAGAACACTGTAATGAAACGACGAAATCCGTCAAATCTAGGTTTGTTTTATTTGTATTGATAAGTACTTTGGTGCTAGATGGAAACCATGGTCTGATGATGAAGCTGGAAGATGGCCATAGGAACTCAGTATTTAAACGACATAACACCATCGAGTTTGGGCTCATTTTATTTGTATTGATTAGTACTTTGGTTCTAGCTGGTAACTAGGATCTGATGATGAAGCTGGAAGACGGCCATAGGAACTTAGTAATTAAGCGACATAATGCCATCGAATTTAGGCTCATTTATATCTTTTAACTTATATTTTGGTGCTAAATGACGTCCAGAGTCTGATGACAAAGCTAGAAGATAGCCATAGGAACTTAGTAACTAAATGACATAACCCCACCGAGTTTGAGGTCATTTTATTTGTAGTGATGAGTACTTTGGCGCTAGATGGTAACCAGGATCTGATGAAGGAGCTGGAAGATGAACGTGGCAACTCAGTAATTCAACGGCATAATACCATCAAGTTTGGGCTCATTTTTTACCTTTTAACTAGTATTTTGGTGCTAAATGGTGACCAGAGTCTCATTATGAAGCAAGAAGATAACCATAGGAACTCAGTAGCTAAATGACATAACCACATCGAATTGGGGCTAGCTTCCGATGTTGCTATAAACATCATATTACATATCGTTATGATGTTCCAGCTTCATCTTGAACCCGGGTTACAATTGAAAGGCTAATTACATCAATGTATGTATAAAAACGCAGTAAAATTATGAAATTAATCCTATATCTAAATGCTCCAGTTTTGGTGGCGGCTATCTTGGATTTTAAACTTATTTTAGTGTCTATCCAGTGGATATCCATATTGAGGAGGGCTGTGAAAAAATATGTTAACCACTATTATGTGGCGGCGGCCATCTCGAACAGTTTTATATCAAACATAACTTAAAGCGCTTTCGACTAATTCACCCTTCAAACACAAATAACAAAATCGGTTCAACGGATTGGGAGCTACGCTACAAACACACACTCACACACCCACACCCACAAACGAACACACCTTCACACACATGTTATTCAAATTATTAATTAATATAGATTATAAATTAATTATGTCAAACTTATAACACCCCGTCCCTTTTGCGTCGGGGATTAAATAGATCAAAATACTCGTGACGTGAGCTCAGACAATGTTACATGCTGTACACTCAAAATGTGTCTTGCTATGGTAATATACCCTAATATGAATATGACTATAAAAAAATATACATATACATATATATATATATATATATATGTATAAAAGCGAAAGGTCACTCATAACGAAATCTCAGAAACTACAAGTAGGTACTAAAAGTCTGAAATTTTTTCGTGGAGGTTTCTTTTAGCACGTAGGCGCTCGCTAAGACGGGGTTTTGCGAAATATAACCCCTAAGAGAGTGAACAAGGGATGGACGGTTGTATGAAGATTCCGTAATTTTCAAAGTTATAAGCTTGAAATCCACAGAAGCGATTAGAATGAAATTTGGTACACAAATATACTAGATCCCAAGAAAGGACATAGGTAAGATACTTTTTATTACGAAAAAAGAGTGAATATTGAAATGGGGGATGAAAGTTTATATGGAAGTTCGTAATTGTTTGAAGATAAAACCATGAAACATCGTATCCAAAGACACTTGAAACGAAGCAAATAAATGTTTGTTCTAGCAATTTTGTAATTTCAAACTTTACGGGGATGAAATAGGGGTTAAAATGGGGGATGACAGTTTATATGGAAGTTCGTAATTGTTGAAGATAAAAGCACGCAACTTCGGATGTAGACACTTGGCGCGAAGCGAATAAATCAAACTGCACGGAGCACAATACACCCGGGATGCGGGATGTCAATGGGGTTCAAATGGGGGATGAAAGTTTTATAATTGTGGAAGTTCATCATTGTTGAAGATAAAACCATGAAACTTTGTATCTAGACACTTGACGCTAAACAAATAAAAGTTTGTTCTAGGAATTTTGTAATTTCGAACTGTAAGGGGATGAAACAGGTTTGGATATGAGGGATGAAAGTTCGTCATTGTTGAAGATAAAACTATGAAATTTTGCAACTAGACACTTGATATCCATATTAATATTATAAATATGAAAGTGACTTTGTCTATCTGTTACGCTTTAACATCTAAACCTCTAATAGTAGGGGAGCCCACGATGCTAAATGGGGAGTTACTCGAGCGTCATAGAGACCTATTGGATTGCAAAGCTAAGATACCTAATAAGAAGATTTAAAAAAAAAATACCTTTTCATCAGTGGAGGGCGCCGCTATAGAATTTCAAATGCGAAAAATTAGCTTTATGAGCTAATTAGCTATGAATTTTGTTACTTCGGCTTGTGGAATCCTTAGATATTATAGTTTACGTTATTGTTCAATAATTTATCCAGAAATTACCGTCTCGGGGCCCATCAGCGAGATTTAAACATTATTATTACACAGCTATACCGATTTTAAAGTTTCCCCCATAATTGCAACAAAGTACCTAAAAGAAATCACTTACGTATGGTTCCCGGCGTCGGCCAAAGCCCAGTTTGGTCGATAGGAATAAGGAACGGGATCGAAGGGGAATGTGGAACAACCAAACCAGACAGATTCCGTAGACTTCCCGTTCCAGCACAATGCAACGATCCTGCGTTGGAAAAGGGGCCAATCCAGCAGCCCACTTTCATGAATAGTCCAGCACTAATCCCGTAGTATCACAATTAACCGTTAATACTCTCTTCCCGCACAGTATTACCGCTTTTATCCCGAAAAACACCAGGTTAGAAAGAAAACGTGACTCGTCGTTCCCGCGAACAAAGACAAAGACTGTCAGCTGTCAACCATAGATCCGCTATGATTTCGGCCGATATAATGTTGCCCGATTATACGGAACAGTTATCCTTGAATTATTTTCTTTTAAATAAAATAGCCACGCTTTAGAATATAGAGATGACCTTTTAAAAACTCTGTAGCCCTCTACTTTCTTTGCGTCACTGTAGAATTGTCAGATTAGTGGAATATACACATTTTAGCATGTAATTAACTCGCCCTACCTTAGTCTGACGAGCTCGAGAATTTCTGATGATCAAAAATATTTTTTTCTTAATCGGCCTTATTTATGGGGCTCATATTTGGTTAAGATACTTAGCCAGGGGTACAAGTTCCAAATCCCGAAATTCCCCTCTTGGGCTCCCCTACCATAAACCACTGAACCGAATTTGATGCCCAGATTTGTTACCCAGATAGACTAGACTCAGAAAAGGAAAAGGATTATTTTTTATCACAGAAAAAGAGTTGAAGGGGTGGAACTGAGGAATGAAAGTTAACATGGAAGTTCGTCAATGTTGAAGATAAAACCGTTGACACTAGACATTTGAAATCCATTCTCCTTCATATTATAATTATGTTATAGTGACTCTGTCTGTCTGTTACGCTTTTACGCTGAACTGATTTTAGTAAAATTGTATAGAATGTTTTAATAAATGCTGTTTTTAGTAAATGCAAATTTGTATGGGTGCACAAGTAACTACTGCCTCAGTTACCTTGTTATGTATTTTGCGCGAACGAAGTCGCGGGTAAAAGGTGGTTACGGTATATTTTGCTGACGTCACGTAAATATGAAAATATATATTATAGCTACGTTTGTGACGGCCTTTTTAACCGTTATCTCGCCCGATGTTAATCTACTATACGGTCCATAGTGAAGTGCGCTATCCCAGAAGAAATATCTACTAAGATAACGCTTACAACAGTTCAGAATCAGAATCAGATTTTTTTTATTGCATAAACTGTGTACAAAGATATTATACAGTAGAGATATAGAACAGTTTTACCCTTTGCGGGCAAGCAAAAATAATCCTCTTTGGTATGAGGTTACAATACAATCAGATAAAATAAGGGATTCATTCGTCTAATGAATATTTTTTTATACATTACATTAGATTTATTTAACTCTATCTATACTTTAAACAAAAATAAACAACAGAGACAAAAAAGTTTTGATTGAAAAAATAACATGAAAATTAACTAAAATAATTAAAAAGCCAACAAAAAAATTGGCAGTCATAGGAACTGCCGATAGAAGGGAAAACTTTTAACTCAGAATTTGATAGATTACTTTGGAAACTACATATGTGTAACCGGAGGGCGTGGCCTGGGGATCATGGCATGGCCATCTAGAAATGCGTCAGCATTTCCTATTGGCTGATGCATTTCTAGATGGCCATGTTATGATACCGAGGCCACGCCCTTTCAGCATTTCCCGTTGGCTGGCGCATTTTTAAATGGCCAATAGCCATAATCCCGAGTTTACCCGAAGATTTTTTATCATACCCGAGCGTGACGCTAGAATCTAATTTACAGCCCACGAAATATCTGTTTAGGCACGCCTAAAGAAGTTTTCACTTCAAAAAGCAGAATAAAACTAATCAGCCCCACAACACAAATGTGGCGTTATCAAATATTTCTATTACGAAAGAGGAATTAAAACTTTTCCTTGAAATCTTTTGAAAAACACAAACCATGAAACAATGTCGCTTTCTGGAGTTGGCATTCCGATAGAAAAACAATTGGCAGTCATAGGAACTGCCGATAGAACTGAAAACGTTTAACTCAGAATTTAATAGCTTACTTTGGAAACTACGCGGGTGAAACTGGAGGGCGTGGCCCTAATGGCCATCTAGAAATTCTGAGCGTTTACCCGAAGATTGTATCATTCATTTAACAACTTATAATTCATTTGAAGATTTATCATGCCCGAGCGTGACGCTAGAATTGAATTCACAGCCCACAAAAAAATTGTCTGTGGCACGCCAAAAAATGTTTACTTCAAAAACTGTACTCATAACTAAGTTAGGTATTCACCGATATTCAAGAAAGTTGACATTTATGCTATTTGGTCCCACTTGAGCGATAGGATATTTTGTATTTCGATCCATGGTCTCGATTAACAATAAACTGATTTATAATGTTGATTGTTATTGATAGTAAGTTTTATAAGATAACGCTAAAGTAATGTAATAATTCAATTGAAATGAAGTTTTGCACTAATTTAATTATAAATTAAATTAGTGCGTATAACTTAAAACAGTTATTGATTTTGTGACCTGTAATGAATGTCGTTACCAATAAGGAATCTGAATCTGAATCTAAGTCTCAAACAGATGAAGTCTCAAATTTGATGTTTTACAGTGTCGATGATTTAAAGTTTCATAAGTTTCGAATAGTTGTACCTCAATAGATTATATTTATTACAAGTAATTCAAGCCAAATGAAGTTGGCACGGGCTGCTAGTCTTAGTAAAAACAAGTGGATGTTCACGTCTGCAGGATCACGTATTTATGATGTAAGATTTTAGTATATAAGCGGATGGCAGCGGAGAGCGAGCAGTATCTCGCTTACTTGTACAGTTAAGAACAACATAATCAGCAGTTTATACAGTGTACCTTTGTTTTCATCTCCAGTACCAGTAACATAAACACGACGTGTTCGCCCTCTTTCTAAAAATCGTTCAAAATTCGCTCCTTCTGTGCAGTTTATTCGTGTTTATCTTGGCAGATTTCGTTCAACTCTTTTTCATTCATTCCTTATCAGTCCACGGATAACACGTCACGTATTTGTAAATTTATAAAAGTACTAGCTTTTACCCGCGACTTCGTCTGCGCAAAATAATTCTCGAGGAGTTTAATTTATTCTGAGTTTGCAAAAAATTCCCATACAAATTCATATTTACTGAAAAAAAAGCTTATTTTAAAAGATTCGCATACAATTTCATCAATATTGTTTCAGTTCTTTAGGTGTGAAAGCGTAACAGACAGAGTTACTTTATTATTCGTATAGATAGCTTCATGTCAAACTTCTAGATACAAAGTGTCACGGTTTTATCTTTAACAACAACGAAATTCCAAATACACTTTCAATTCCAGATAACTGCATTCAATATTTTTTAAGGAATAAAGGGTAGCTTTTGTTTTTAAGTTAAGCCTGGTCTAGTCGGGAGAACGGCGACGGCCGATCTGGAGTTTCCGGGTTCAAACCTCACCACGCGCACCAATGTCTTTTCGAACTCATGTGTGTAATGCCGCTTACTTAAAAACGGTGAAAGAAAACATCGCGAGGAAACCGACACTTACTCTTAGTTCATGTAATCTTTCAAGGTCATAATATGTCATCCACTAACTCGTATTTGGCCAGCGTGATGGATTATGGCCTTAGCTATATCCTTGCGAGAGAAGGCCCCGAGTCCCAGCAGTGGGGACATTTAGTGGGCATTACCAAAAACAATCTTATTTTTCTATTTATAGATTTATCAAATTCGGTATAGGGTTTTGACATGCCAACCTGACTCTATGTGGGCCTCAATACGAACGTTCATCCCCTATGTTATACAAATAAAGTTCGAATTTTCAAAATTACCGGAATTTATACTAATTTCCTTCATATCAACTATTTTGATACCTGTTTTTACCTGTATTTTGATAATCTTCAAAATAAAATAAAAATAAAATAAATTTAAATGGTAATGACTAATTTCCATTTATCTTCAACTATTTACATCAATGGCGAACTTCCATATGAACTTTCATCCCCTATTTGGCCCCCGTACAGTTCTAAATGACATAATTGATGGAATAAACATTTACGTGCTTTGTGTCAAGTACCTAAGTAGTTGCAAAGGTTTATGGCTTTATCTTCAACAATGACGAATTTCCATATAGATTTTCACGTCCCATTTCAACCCTAACTTCACCCCCGTACAGTTTGAAATTACAAACTTGCTAGATCAAACATTTATTGGTTCCGATTCAAAGATCTAGATACGAAATTTTATGGTTTTATATTTAGCAATAACGAACTTCTAAATAGGTTTTTATCCCCCATTTCAACCTCGACTTAATCCCCTTACTATTCAAAATTGCAAAATTGCTAGAACAAACATATATTGGCTTCGTGTCAAATATCTAGACACAAAGTTTCATGGTTTCATCTTTAACAATGGCAAATTTCCAAATAGTCTTACATCTCTCATTTCAACCCCTATTTCATCCCCGTACAGTAAAAATTACAAACTTGCTAGAACAAATATTTATTGGCTTCGTGTCAAGTATCTGGACACCAAGTTTCATAGTTTCGTCTTCAACAATGACGAATTTCCAAATTAAGATGCACGCCCAATTTCACCCCCGTACAGATTGAAATTACAAACTTGTTAGATCAAACATTTATTGGCTCCTTTTCAAGAGTCTAGATACAAAATGACATGGTTTTATCTTCACCAATAACGAACTCCCAAATAGACTTTCATCCCCATTTCTACCCCTTATTTTATCCGCGTACAGTCTAAAATTCCAAAGTTGCTAGAACAAACATTTATTAGCTTCGTTTCAAGAGTCTAGATACAAAGCTCCATGGTTTTATTTTCAACAATGACGAATTTCCATATAAACTTTCATCCCCCATTTCAACCCTTTCGACCCCATTTTTGTAATAAAAAGTA
This sequence comes from Ectropis crepuscularia, assembly GCA_963693475.1. Lineage (NCBI taxonomy): Eukaryota > Metazoa > Arthropoda > Insecta > Lepidoptera > Geometridae > Ectropis > Ectropis crepuscularia. The sequence continues at coordinate 6,654,080 of OY856350.1, forward strand.
TCCTATGTCCTTTCTCGGGGTTTATTCTACCTATGTACCAAATTTCACTAAATTCCGTTCAGTGGTTTAGGCGGCAATGACGGACCGACAGATAGACAGACAGACATACAGAGTTACTTTTGCGTTTATAATATTAGTATGGATAATAATTACAATAATATGACGTTTTGTCATATTTTTGTAGTCATTTTGTCCTTATATATCAGATTAAAACATATTTTTTTTATTTACTTCAGGTGTCCTACTGGGAAAAGGTGTCCCCCAATTTTCTCCACTTAGTCCGGTCTAGAGCTTCCATCGCCCAATCTTTTTTAAACGCTCCGAGCTCGTCTTTCAAGCGCCTTGAAGGACGGCCCTGGGGTCAACTAGCCGATGGTGCCCACTCTGTAGTAATTCTAGCCCACCTATCGGAGTACATTCTGCTAACATGACCCGCCCATTCCCGTTTAAAAATTAAAAGACAAGTTCACGTTCATAATACCATACTGCGTTCCATTACAGGTGTAACAGATGTAAGATATAGATCTGCCAAATACAGATTACGCAGAAACGCAGAAAGATACATCTTGTCTTTTAATGCCTAAAATACTGCGTTCCATTGCTCGTTGACAGACCATGGGCGGGACTTTTGCGCTTCAATTATTAGCGACCAAGTTTGCGCACCATAAGTTAGGATGGGCAAGATACATGTGTCGAGTTGTTTGCGCTTCAGGGAGATCGGAAGTTCTCCCTTCATTAGCTTTTTCATGGAAAATAATAAATTTTAAAAGTAATTAATCCTCAAACACTCCATTATTTGGGCTAGCGTGTAAAACATAAATTATCAAAGAGTTTGAAGTTATAAAAGAAATAAGCTATTTCCAAATTAATATATTGAAGACTCCATAAGCAATATTTAGGAAAACGCGTTACTTAGGAAATAAAGAAATGATTGTATCTAAAAAATTGATCTATTTAAGTAAGAGTGTAAGCGCAATGGAGTTATATTATTATTATCGTCATATTTTATAAGACATCATAAAACGGTTCTGTGTTCACTAACATATTTCAAAATATTAATAAAAATATCATATAAAATTGCCGAACAAAAATGCACAAACACAATAAAATGATAAATGCAGCTTATAAATTTATCCAGATAATAACATGTTTAGATCTTGGTTACATTACGTTCAAATCATCATATATGGCTCGATTAATGAAAACGTTTTTAATTCTTGTATTAATCGGGTTGAGTTTGCTAATTGCAATCTATTTATATTATGATGAAGATTTAACTGTATTTTACATGCATGTATTTTTCATTGTCCAATACATTACGTTTATTTTCATCTTCATGGACATGGATAAAGATGTTAAATTGTCAGGATGTTCAACGGCATTACAATTTATCGACGCAACATTAAAAATAGAAAAGAATGTTGAGTTTCAACTAAAATTTTTGTTTATTATATGTATAAGTGTAATCTATAGAACTCTAAACACGCTGGTTATATGTATTGCTGCAAAAGTTTGCTTGGCAGGAGTGTGGAAGAACATTTATTTCTTCTTTGCACATTTAATATTTGACACGGCTGCAGTTACCAATTCCTTCGTTTTTTTTTTAATCAAATACCGCCTGGTTTGTTTGAGACAGCAATTGAATTCTTCTAAAATACCCATAGAGACAGCTCATCGCGTGTATAGGGAAATTTGTGTAGTTGCGTTAAAGATTAAAGAAGCTTACGATCCTGTGGTATGTATGACAATTCATGTTATCTGTTTTTCAATATTGAGCCTTTTGCCGCCACGGCCATTAATTTTACACCAAGGCCAAAATTTGCCGTCAGCAAAAACCCACCGCCGAAAAACGTTTTTTGGGTCTCTCACTTCCGACCATTTTAGCTAAGATGCTCGGGAGCAAGCAGTAGAGTGAGGAGGAGAAACAAGAGAAGAAAAAGACTCTCGCTCATCCATGGAGAAGAAAGTGGGCGAGCCAATCTGGCTCGCATACCGTCTGTACTAAAGAGCCTGGGGATGTTTAGGGCCGCCCTGTACTCTACCTAGGAAGGTCTATGCCTTCCTAAGAAGCCAAATACGGGAGTTCTTGCTCTACGCAAGGCGGAGGACACAAAAGGTTCTGGTAGTGAAAGTATGGGGGTCGGATGTAAAAATATTTTAACAACTCTTTCTCAAGCTAGGATAGCAAGCTAGTATTAGTAAGCTAGCAAACTAGTACTTCTGGCTTCGTGTAGACAAAACTAGCATTGCGTAACATAGTCTACACGAAACTAGAAGTACTAGTTTGCTATCCTAGCTAGAAAACCCAGCACTTCCGGCACAGTGAACAGGCATACATGCATTGTTTACCTCACGAATAAATACCACATTTTGTATATTAGTCTATGTTTAGAAAAGAATGACGTAACGACATATTTTGGCTAACTTGTAGAAAAAGGTAATGGTAACATTAAACCGAGGTGTGGCAACACTGTGCAGTCTAGTCTAACCTAACATTCGGTTCCAACGAGGCGTTGTGAGATAAAGTGTCCGCGCGGTCATGGTGTTATTTGATTTAAATAATAATACTGGTTGATTTGTCGCGGTCACGGGGAGTGCGCCGCGGCTTCATTTCGGTTGAGCGAAGCGTTCCCGACAACATCCGCGAGGTCGCGTTGTTTTTGTGTTAAAATAACCTTATCATCGCGGTCGAGAAGAATGGAATGCAATAGACGTCGGGTGTCGATCTTTAACAAGTGGTTTACACACACGGTCGCGAGAAAAAACTTGTGTTGTGAAAGGATTTCAGTGCCACATTCCTGCTGTGCTCGATTGTCGGAAGGAAGCCGACACGGGCGAGAACCGTCGACAAGTGCTGTACTCGAATTTATTCGTTATAAAATTCCTACACGGGGAACAGGGTTAGTTTCGTGGGGATAGGCTTAGGTATACACTCTTACCGGCGGAACCTGGTTACACAAGGTACCGTGTCATATTTCTATAGATTCTAAGATAACGTCTCAATCATTTTATATTGGGTGGTAGCAGAGATTATTTATATATTTACATTACCGATCATATCGCGCCGGATTCCCTTGCTAATCGCGTAATTTACCAAACAGTCTATTTTAATTTGAAATATCTAGCGCATGTTACATAAAAAAATATAATTTAAAAACTCAAAAACCCGACTGCGTAAAAAGTGAACCAAACTACGTACTCGCATACTAAAAAAAACTGAAAAGAATAAAACAAGCATTTAGATTTCTGGTGGTCTATAATTCTATAATATGTTATTGTATTAATACTATTGAAATGTATACAATATTTTCTTATAAAAGAACATTATAACTGAAGAGTCGGGATCCATTATTATTCGTCATACAATCTAATTGTTCAATGGATCCCGCTGTTCAGTTATAATGTTCTTTTATTAGAAAATATTGTATACATTTCAATAGTATTAATACAATAACATATTATAGAATTCTAGACCACCAGAAATCTAAATGCTTGTTTTATTCTTTTCAGTTTTTTACGTATTTTCAGAGTTAATCCCCATGCCTTACTGATTATAAATTTTGCTTACAGTTTGGACTGCCCTTAATTTTCAATGTTCTCCAGAAGTTTTTGTACATGTATTTAAGGATTACGGAAATGAAAACAGAAAACTTACCGGTAACTTGATTTTATTTGCGATTGATGTTATATTTATTTTCACATTTTAAATATACAGATCGATAGTGCGCGAAATTTTGCACAAGACTGCATTATCAAGTGATTTTCTTTAAAAAGTTGTATTCACGATCTTTTTTTTCCGCACCATCGACTTATAAATTCATATACATGGTACTATAAGTTTTGTTTTCAAAAAAGTGTTATGTTTTATTATGATAAAATGCTACTAATATTATAATAAACGTCAATGTTTGAATGTTCGGATCTTTGGATGCTTGTTGTTAAATCACCTCGTAACGTGTGAACGAATCGAGTGAAAATTTGAAACGCTGTTAGATTATAGTCTGGAATAACACATAGGCTTCTTTTTATTGCGAAAAAAAGAACGAGAACTCTGCTTGTAAAACCGCGAGCGCTGCTGGTAGTTGATACATTTGGAATACACCTTAGTAGACAGAGATTTTTTTTTCCTTATCCTTTTGGACTTGGTTAAAACTATGGTATTCAATCTCAGCGTCAAAAATTGTGTCTAAAAAGTTTATTAGCTTTAGTCTAATTTTTTGATCTCGGTTCAAATCGATTATTATGTTCATACTTGTAGTATTTTGTAGAAAGGTGACTTTACTTTTTTAAATTTAAATTATCTGTTTCATCTAATAATATCTTATTTTTAACAAATTTAAAAAAAATGAGGTTTACGATTTGGTTATATGTTTTTTTGTATGTATTGTACGCGATATGTAGTGCCACCAATTGTGCCACAAATTGATTTTAACGGTTATTTTTTTATAAGTAGATATATTTTATCGAAATCAATGCGGCGGTTTTTTAATAAATAAACAAAAAACTAAAATTACTTTATTGTCTTGAGACGACGTAGTGATAGTTTCTTATGATATTTGGTCGAGTGGCTGAATTAAATTTAATATTGAAGTTGATTTTTGTTCAAAGAAAACAAATTATGTTAAACTTTTTTTTCTAGTTTTTGGTATGGATATCACATGGTGATTTATTAGTATTAATAACAACAGTTATATATACTTTTGGGCCACCAATAACAGCTGGATTGCTGCCGTTACAAACTGAACAAATAAAATTGGTACTTCACGATAAATTAATAGAAGAAAAAGGTAATTATAACGCAAACTAAACTACATAAACAATGTTCAATTGGAAACAGTGCGCTGTTCGTATGGGTATTATTTCATGCTAATGTCTTCAATGCGGAGGTCTTTTTTTCACAAAATAGTATGTTTTTGGGATGACGCTATGAAAAAATACAAGAAAATTTAGAAAACATATTGTGTATAAAGTATCTATATTGTATTATTATATAACAAAGTTAAAGTTTTTCATCCCGCTTATCCATAACAACACAAAAGTTGAAACCGCTGTCTAGCACTGCACTGCGCTCATCACACATAAGTACCTATATAGAGTATGCCTATATAAATAAATAAATATTGGTGCGCATTTCACACACAACACCAGCTGACCCCAAACTAAGCAAAGCTTGTACTATGGAAGCTAGATAGCTAAATTAATACTTATGTATATTTTTAAATACATGCTTATTATACATTTACATAAAAAAACACTCACGTACAGTACAAATATTTTTTTATATTGATCACACAAACCGAACAAGAGATCAAATCCACGACCCACGTCTTCGTACCACGGCCAAGATTTGTGTAGAGTTGGCGCGATGTTTTGTGCTTTGATTATTCACTTGTCTAGATAGACCGCTCGAGCGTAAAATTACACTAAAGTTACAGCAATCACAGTGTAACGCGTCATCTAGACAAGTAAATAATCAAAGGTATTGTGACGGATAGGGTTGTTCAGGTTGTTGTGCGTTGAGACGTAGGCAGTAATTTAAAAATGGAGGAAATAGTGGTTTTGCATCATATGTCAGTAAACTATCATTTATTACAATTATACGTGTATCATTTACGAAATAATATGAAAAAGAGAAGAATGAGGAGATGGTGGATGACTACTATTCATAGAAACCGAACGATGTAAGTATTCTGGAAAGTGGCCTTACCGCAGGCGCAGGGAGACTGCCGTGAGTGTATAATACACGTAATTGGTGAAGATTGGCTGGAACATTGTCTTTTTCTATTTTTAATTGTATTTAATATTTTATTTTTCCTGTTAGTTTAGTTGTTGCTTTAGTTACCTTGGTTACGGAGTGTTTTGGTTTCATTTTGTAAAAATTTTAATATTTTTACTATCATTGTGCGCCTTTCTCATTTCCTATTTTTCAGCTAGTTACAGTCCACCGCTCACCAACAATTATAATTTCACTTTATTTTTCTCATGTACAGCACAGGAATGGAAAGTATGTTATCTGACTTAACCGCAGAGAGTGGTATAGAATTCCCTGGATTTTTACGTATGTATTTGAAATGCTACTACAAAAGGTCGCACCATTAATTACCACTAATAGTTTAAAAAACGAAAAAACACGCTTTTAGCACGCACTAAAAATTACAAAAGCATTTCAAACAGCCTGTCCGCCATCTTGGACGTCCGCCATATTGAATTTAATTCACGTGACTATTTTTTTCGTATTTCTGACAGCAAACCCTTTCATTTGATACCCATATCATGGGGGTGGATTTCAAACAGCCAATCCACCATCTTGGGGAGGGCGCCATATTGGATTTGTAATGACGTTTCTTAACTAGTCATGTATTGTCATCAAAATTCAGAGATTGTGTTAAACGTAATCCTAATTGAAGACCAGGATGTAGGTCAAATTAAGATTCCAAGATTTTCTTACATATTACAAGATTTTCGTAGTTAGTTACAAGTGAAGCTAATAAAAGCGTGTTAAAAAAGATACGAAATTCAGAAAAGCTAGTAAAGCTTTCCAATACTTTAGTCTTTAACATTACTTTTGTGACGTTTGAAATTGATTGAATGAATTGTATAATTTATGGGGGAACCTTACCTGAAATAAATGAATTTTGATTTTGAATTGACGTAGGTCAAGCGAATATTGTCGCGACAAATCCCTATGATTCGCGCCAGTTTACCAAGAGCTCCCCGATGCTACATCGTCTTGGCCCGAATATATTGCGATGACACGATGGACCCGGCCACACACATCGCGCCAACACGAATATTCGCCGTAGACCGCTGATGGATTGGTGCTTGAACATCGTACAGATTGTCCGTCTACCTCATCTGAATTGTCGGTGCGAGTTTCTGCAGCTGGAGGTTCTGCAATCTACAGAAACCTACAAAGCTCCACGAACTGTAGCAAAATCATCGTAAATGCTAACAAGTCATGCGGAAATTCAGTCTTGAGAAAACATAAACTTGGTGACATATGCCTGGTGGACGGTAAAGTCGAAGATCATACACTGTTTATCCTCGGTGCCGTATAACTACATCCTAAGGCGTCGGCTGAAGCTGTTAAGCTATGTCTTTATCAATCATTCCTGCCATATTCAGCAAACTTTAAAAAAAAAATACCAAACTCTCAGCCAGACTTGGAGACTCCAATCGTTCTATGTGGCGATTTCAATTGCGATCCACAACAGAACAGCTATCTCGTTGAGTTCATGAGGAATGAATTCGGCCTCAACTAGATACAAACATCACCGTCAACATTAGGCAATATACCCACTACAGACTGTATATTCACCAGAAATATTAATGTTGACATTATGCCGTATGTTGCTTATTTCACATATCACAGACCTATGTTAAATAAAATTGTTGTCGAATAGTAATCGTAATAATAAGTCATTTATGTTTCTATTATGTACCTGTTCTTTTTTATTAAAATACTTAAAACAGCTTCAATCTTGTTTTCATTTCAATCTTTTACTTTAAATGCGATTCGCTAACATAGACGTTTCACGTTAAAACCAACGGCCGTGTGCCCCGGCATAGCCTCACCCGATTTTTTTATCGCTAGTTTCTCCACTCAGACAGGGTACCTAATTTCAATTCTACTTCGAGACCAAAGCAGCATCAACGCCAAATAGTACAGCATAAAATGCCTGCCAGAAGTTTTTTCTGCAATGAGCAACAAGCGACCGAACACCGGGCTCCGCGGGGTCCTTCTTCACCACGACAACGCGCCCGCGTACTCTCCGATCAAAACGAGGGACTTCCTGGACTCCACATCGGTCAAAGTCTTGCCTCCTTACAGTCCTGATTTGGCTCCGTGTGACGTCTTTTTATTGCCTAAAATTAAAAATCAGCTTAAAGGAATACAGTTTTCATCCCCGGAACACGCGCTAGCAGCGTTTGAGAAGGCCGTGAATGAAGCGTCTGCGGAGAACTGGAAAAAATGTTTTGAAAATTGGTTCAGACGCATGAATCTTTGTATAGAGGCTGGTGGAGGGTTTTTTGAAAAGATTGACCTAGTAAAAATTTTTTTTTCATAGAAGTTAGTTTTATGATTTCTCAAAACTTTCTGAGTGCCCCACGTATACCCAATTTAAAAGAAAAATATAAAAACTTTACTATTTATTTACTATTACTATACTAGTCATTAGATATGAATTACAGGATAGGCACTTACCGTGAAAAATTATAAAGTCAGTCTTCTCTATTCACGGCTAAACAAATATCAATGGTTACTGGTTAACAGACTTATTGACTGACATCACTCTACTTCTTAAATTGTACTTTAAAGCGCATCAAAATATCGGGAACTAGCTCCACTATTTCACCACGGTAAATATCGTGTGAGCTCAGCGAGCTATAGAAAGGGCTACGCTAGGGGTATCTCTGAGAGATTGCATCCGCGATGAAATAATTCGCCAGAGAACTAAAGTCACGACATTGATCAGCGTATTAGCAAACCAAAGTGGCAGTAGGTCGATCATATCGATCGGCATCGGCGGTAGATCGAATCGGCAAACGTAGTGTTGGACGCCCTGAGACTATACTATGAGACTATAGGCGATGTACGAGACACGCCTGGTGATGGCTAGAAATGTAAAACCGAGGATCGCTTTGAGTGGTGTATTATAAGAGAGGCCTATACCCAGCAGTGGACGAACACAGACTGATGATGATGAAATCCTGTAATGTATTCCTATTTTCAGTCCACCATTGCTCTTTTAGCGCAAAACAGTGGTAAATAATTTGTTTTGTTTTTCAGATATTGTCAAAACTCGCGAGTTAAAGAATTTTATTGAATATATAAACGCTCGTCCTTTAAAATTCACAACTTGGAAAATTATACCACTTGATACACATCTACCTGGGATTGTCTTAAATCTGACTGTTTCATATTTCATAGTTGTAATACAGCTAACTCATATTTATTAGTTAAGGCTTTGCGTCTTTTAAGCTAGCTTATGTTTGGTAGTCGTTAGAGGCCAACAGGCGAAGTCATACGTTTTATAGTACATAAAATATAAGCAACCTACTAATATTCCCACTGCTGGACATTGGGGCCTTCACATGGTCTTGAACCTTCAAATTTCTTAGAACAAGCTGGTTTTCTCACGATATTTTCCTTCGTGGTGATTCTGTGGGGATGACAAAAGGGTTTGGGTAAAGTTGGCGTCATATTGAATTTGTACGGCTAGTAATAAAACTTGAATATTTTGAAAGAACAGTATAAACGGCAAGTGTCATCTTCGACCACACCGTCGCTTACCATCACGCAAATGGGTGATCAAACGTAGACAAATGCGCAGTCAAAAAAAGTGAGCAAATTAATTATGGATACATTTGTCTAAACTATGTCGAAACGAAGATAATATTTGGCTTTGTTTTTCTCATAATAAAAAAAAACTTAGAAAAGCCATAACTCGGTTGCGATGTTACATCAAATCTGATTGTAGAAATCAGATTTCAACCTCAAGGTAAGGTAATGGTACAAGCAAATGGCAATAAATCTTTGGCCACTAAAAACATTGACGCCACTAGCCAATAATTAAAAGTTCGAAAGAAGTCTGGGTAAAGTTGGCATCATTTTTGTTTTGTGCGACCAGGAATGAATCTTGGATAGTTTAACAGACAGTGAACAAAAGTTATTTTGGACACACTTCTCTAAACTACCTATATTGAAAGGAAGGTATTTGACCATGTATTTCTCATGATAAAAGAAAACTCTGAAGGTCAATAGCCCACACAAATGTACTCAAACCCTTTGTTATGACTGCACTTGGCTTGCAAGACCCAGCAATGCACGACCCTTCCAACCTATGAACGACTTCGAAACTGATTCATGTAACTGCACCGGTTGTCCATAACAGACTACCACAAATGTAAAAGATGCGCCCTCCAAGATGTCTTTCAAATTCAAGTTGAAGAACTGGCTGGTCGATCAAGCATTCTATAAATTTAATGATTTGACGAGTATTAAACTGTTAAATTCAAATTTGATGATGATTAATGAAATTATAAATATTCTAATAATTGTGTGATTTTAAATGATGAATTAATAGAATTGACATTTAATGTGGATGTATTAATTAAATTTGTAAAATGTATGTTGGTTAAACTTTATTTTGGTTTAGTGGTCACAAATTGTTTAGTATTAATTACTGTAATGGTATATATGTAATAGGAATTATTTTTAAGACGTGTTATGAATGTATGTTACCAGTAAAAGATCTGAATCTGATCTCATCATTTCGAATTTTACGTAATGACCACTATGTTACTACGCCATAGGTTATCAATATATAAAAACGTTAAAACATCCAGTTTTATTTATTTCTACACCGAAATCACGGATAAAATACATAGCATCGTATGAAATTATATTTGTAATGGTAAAGCTCTATGCAGAGTACGCCTGGGGAAGTACCACACCTTTGCCAGTTATTCTGCCGCCAAGCAGAGGTGCGCAAAAATTACTGTGTTCCGATTTAAAAGTCAATGTTTCCAGAATGACTGGGCTAAGAGACAAAACACCTTATATCTCCGGGTGACGAGCGCAGCGTGGTGCTAGGTAATGATTTGGGCTATTCATGTTCCAATAGCAGCGTGACACTATGCTGTTATAAGCAGGCATGTTGCTTACTATCAGGCCGATGCCGATGTCGATGTCCTGCTTGTCTTGACACTCTATACCATTATTATATTATTAGACAATATTTGTTTACGCCTGCGTGATTAGTAACGCAAGAAGCAAGCGCGTCATCGTCAATCCATAATAATATATTCATTCATCATTCATCAGCCGCAAGACGTCCACTGTTGGACATAGGCCTCCCCCCTAGATTTCCACAACGAACGGTCCTGCGCAACCTGCAACCAGCGGTTTCCAGCGACCTTTGTGAGGTCATCTGTCCATCTAGTGGGAGGCCGTCCAACACTGCGTCTTCCGGTTCGTGGTCGCCACTCGAGAACCTTTCTTCCCCATCGGTTGTCAGTTCTGCGAGCGATGTGGCCTGCCCATTGCCACTTCAGCTTAGCTACTCTTCGAGCTATGTCGGCTACTTTCGTTCTTTTGCGAATATCCTCATTCCGGATTCTGTCGCGCAAAGAGACTCCGAGCATCGCTCTCTCCATAGCTCGCTGTGTGACTTTGAGCTTTGTTATGAGGCCCACAGTTAAGGACCACGTCTCAGTTCCATAAGTCATCACTGGCAACACGCACTGATTGAAGACTTTCGTCTTCAAGCATTGGGGTATTTTGGACTCCAAGATGTGCCGTAGTTTCCCGAACGCTGCCCATCCGAGTTGGATCCTTCGCTGGACCTCTTTGTCGAAGTTGGATCTACCTAATTGGATCTTTTGACCCAGGTAGACGTATTCGTCAACAACTTCGAGTGTGGTATTCCCAACAATAACCGGTACAGGTGAGACATGAACATTTGACATGACCTTCGTCTTGTCCATATTCATCCTCAAACCTACCTGTTGGGATACTCTACTGAGGTCTCTGAGCATAGCACAGAGGTCCTCCAGCGACTCCGCCACAATGACTATATCGTCGGCAAACCGAAGGTGAGTGATACATTCGCCGTTGATATTGATGCCATGTCCGTTCCAGTCCAGTAACTTGAAAACATCTTCCAGCGCGGCAGTGAACAGTTTCGGAGATACAAGATCTCCCTGCCTCACGCCTTTCTGTAGCTGGATATATTTTGTGCACTGGTCCTGTAATCGAACAGACATTGTGGCTTTGCTGTAAATACACTTCAACACTTCGATATAGCGATAGTCCATGCGGCATCGCTGGAGAGACTGAAGCACTGCCCAGGTCTCGATGGAATCGAAGGCTTTCTCATAGTCCACATACGCTATACATAGTGGCCGATTATACTCCTCGGTTTTCTGTATAATCTGCCGAAGCGTATGGATGTGGTCTATGGTACTATAGCCTTTTCGGAAACCGGCTTGTTCGGGTGGCTGGAAGTCGTCAAACCTGCGTGCGAGACGATTCGTGATTACCCTCGAAAACAACTTATAAACGTGGCTCAGAAGTGAGATGGGTCTGTAATTCTTCAACAAGGTGTTGTCACCTTTTTTGAAGAAGAGCACCACCACACTTCTGCTCCACGCTTCTGGCGTATTACCGTCAAGTATGACGGAGTCGAACAGCTTCTGGAGGACTTTAAGTACCGGTTTTCCACCCGCTCTCAGAAGCTCAGTCGTAATTCCGTCGTCGCCAGGTGCCTTGTTGTTTTTAAGTTGCTTGAGGGCCATCCTAATCTCGTACAGGCTGACTTCCGGGATATCTTCGGTAAAGTGTCGGGTCAGCTTGGCTCTGGGGTCTTTAGCCATATTAACGACAGGTTGTGCTTGCGCAGAGGTGTATAACTGTTCATAGAACTTCTCGATCTCCTCTAAAATCTCGGGCTTCGACGAGGTGACGTTGCCATCATCGGTTTTCAATTTGGTCAATTGACTTTGCCCAAGAGACAGATTTCTTGCGAACACTTTCGAGCCTTTGTTCCGCTTAATCGCTTCTTCAATACTCATAGTATTGTAGCAGCGTATGTCGCGTCGCACACAAGTAGAAGTCTGTCTATTGAGCCGTCTGTAGACCGTCATGTCTACCGAAGACTGCAACCGCATACCTCGCCTAACCGCCATGAGATTCAGAGTATGATCGGAGAGTTTTTGTATTCTATTTTGGCGTCGGCTCTTGTAGAATTTTCTGCCAACCGCGTGAACAGTTTCCACTAGCCTGTCATTAATTTCATCCGCCGTTACGCACTCATTTAGGGACTCGAAGCGGTTTTGAAGTTCGAGTTGAAAGTTATCGGGATTCTCAATTTGAGCAGAACTTGGTCGGAGCGTGGACTTCATTAGACGTGACCTTTCGAACTTAATGTTTAGATTCAGCGTGCCTCTTACCATACGGTGATCGCTGCCGGTTTTGACCTTACTGATCACAGAGACATCGCTGAATATTTGCCGTTTAGTCGTCATAATGAAGTCGATCTCATTTTTTGTGGAACCATCTGGGCTAATCCATGTCCATTTTCGTTGTGGCTGTTTCTTGAAAAAGGAGTTCATCATAAAGAGGCTCTCCCTTTCCAAGAAATCAGCTAGACGTTGCCCTCTTGGGTTCCGCTGCCCATATCCGAATTGCCCTACTCTCAACTCATCACCGCTACGTTTCCCCAGTTTTGCGTTCAAGTCTCCCATCACAACTGTGAAATGTGTAGGCGAGACATGTATGGCTTTGGAGATGTCCTCATACATGGCCTCAACCTCTTCGTCGGGATGTGTCGAGGTCGGTGCGTATACCTGTATTACCTTCAATGAGTATCGGTCGGTAATTTTAAGTACAAGGTATACAACCCTGTTCGACACACTCTCGATCATTATCACGTTGTTGACGAGAGACTTGCGGACGATAAACCCGACACCCCCTTGGGATTGTTGATCTCCCTCCCGGTAGTAGAACAAGTTGCCGGAATCGAGGGTTATCCTGCCCTCGCCCTGTCTTCGGACTTCGGATAACCCTATAATATCCCAGCGCAACTTGTCCACTTCTTCTTCCAACTCCACAATCTTTTCGTCAGCCCTCAGCGTCCGTGCATTATAAGTTGCCAGGTCGAGTCGTGGGGTTTGGTGGCGGGGCATCTGCCGGAGATTCTTTGCACCCCATGCTCTGCCGGAACCAAGGCTGCCACCAGTGCCTGGAATAGCGGAGCCGCCGGGGACTAGGGGCCGTTTCTTATTTGTGTCTTTCATAAGGGGGGGTGTTTGCCATAGTCACCACGCTTGGCAGGCGGGTTGGTGACCGCGGGGCCAGCCCTTTGCACCAGTGACGCCGCTGCCCGTCACTGGCCTGGTCAATTTAGGACTGGCTTTTAAATGGATATACCGCCATTGGTTCGGTCGTCAGAGCCTCGTTAGTTGGCAGCAGGGTGCACCACGTGCAGGGGAGGTTGACATTTGAGGAAACTAGATGATATACGCTTCCCCCTTACACCCCTTATAGTTACACCCCTTAGTACACTTATAGTTAATAATATATAATATATATATACTAGCGACCCGCCCCGGCTTCGTACGGGTGCAATACTGATACTAAATATACTAATAAAAATGGTTATTGTGAGTTATTCCTAAGAGATAGACATTTACTATTGGAGTCTTTTTTGTAGACCTTTAAAGGGGTACAATATTGCTGTACCTTATTTTGATCTAGCTTATGGGTTCAGCCAGCCTTCTCTCGCAAGGAAAGCTAAGGCCATAATCCACCACGCTGGCCCAGTGCGGGTCGGTGGATGACACATGACTTCGAAAGATTTTAGCACATGGCGGTTTCCTCACGATGTTTTCCTTCACCGTTTTAAGTTAGCGGCATTTCGCACGTGACTTCGAAAAGACTGTGGTGCGTGGGGGTTTGAGCGGCAGTAATGCTGAACAACAACACAAACTTTTGTTTGGGTACTTAGTTGACATAACAAATTGGCTCTTAAAATGCAACCTGGCATAAAAAGCATTTGCGTATGTTATTTGAACGTTTACAGATATATAAAATGGCAATTAATATAGGAAAATGTGTTTTTGAGAAGAGTGAAATAGTTTTTTTAGGTTACGAGGTCTCGCAAAATGAAATAAGTCCTTTGCTTGCCAAAGTCAAGGTTATTCAGGACTATTCAAAACCGGAGACAGTAGAGCAGTTACGCAGGTTTTTGGGTATGTTAAATTTTTAGCACACATTTTAGAGCGCACATACATACCAGACGCTGCACAAGTACAAGGGATTTTAGATAGATATTTACATGCTGCAAAGTAAAGAGATAAGAGTAGAATAGTATGGACTAAAGAGGCATTTGAAGGGAGTAAGAAAAACTTACAAAATGCTGCCACGTTATCGCACCCGAGTCCAGGGGCAGGGTTAGCTCTTATGACAGACGCGTCAGACTTTAGTATAGGCGTGGTGTTGCAACAAAAGGAAAAGGGAGTATGGAGACCCCTCGGTTATTTTTCAAAGAAGCCCTCGGAATTCCAAAAAAAGTACTGTGTATACGACAAGGAACTTCTGGCGATTTATTCGGGTATTGTTTATTTAAGAGTGCATTGCAAGTGATATACGTCACGTAATAGGAAATATAAGTCAATAGTGCAAACTAGAACGCTGAATGCGCAAAGCAGTTCGACGCCAATATGCCAAGGTAAGCACGGAAGGAAAAATGTGCCAAACAAGCAGAAGAAATATGTGACGAGTTGATCGTAATTTTATAGTGTAAACAATTTCTGATATAAGTATGTTTTTTTTAAATTGTTATCTTATGTTTTCTCATTTTTTTAAGAAAGGGGTGTATGTAGAAGCACCTACTGTGGTAAGATTTAGTATATAAGAGGATGACAGCGGTCGAGCGATTAGTCTCTCGCACCGCGTCACTTGTATAGTTAAGATCAATATACCCAGAAGTTTATACAGTGACGTGGTTTTATTTCCTCTCCAGTACCAGTAACCCCTACAATACCAAAGGTCGTATTGACCGTAAATTTTTAAAAATATCCGATAATTTTAAACTTGCCGACCCAATGTTTCACCAACCAGCGCCGATTGAGATTCGCATCGGTGCCAATGTATTCTGGGATATTATTGGCCGCGAGCAGCGCTCGCTCAGCCCTAACAACCCAAAACTAATTACCTCTCAGTTTGGTTGGATTATTTCCGGTTCTATAATGGCAAGCTTTACAAATAAAAATGTACAACGCAATTATTCCATCATGTCAAGGAAATTGAATGATGACGATATTAATATCAATCCAGAACTTACTAAATTTTTGGGAGCTGGTAGAAGTTTCTTCAAAATCAAAATATAGTGAAAGCGAGAAGGCATGCGCATCCAATTTTTTACATCGCACCTTTCGTTTAGATTCCAATCTATCAGAAAGTTTCCGGGAGTCAGGTAAAGGAAGGCGTAAGGTGACGAGGATAAAGCACATAGTGGACGGCTGTTTAATATTGACTCTACTTGTGCGAAAAGGGTCGTAATTTCTTCGAAGGTCAAATGAGCATTGCCCAGAACGCGTTTTATATGAAATTTGGCGCTTTTTATGACATTTTCAAAAGGTGCGCCAAAATGAGGGGCGTAAGGTGGAGAAAAATTTAATCTTTTTTGTTCATCATTTGCAAAATAAGTTATAAATTTTGTGTTATCTTTAAACCACTCAAGCCATATTTGGGAAGCGGTCATATTTGGGAAAAACCGGTTTTGGGACTTTAAAACCTTATCTTTACATGAGTCCAAGTCAGTGAGAGAGTCAGTGAGAGAGAGAGCCCAGAGTGAGTACAAGTCCAATCGAGTATGTATATCAATACATACTCGATTGGACTTATGTTTTGTTATCAGAAAGTAGTTCAAACTCTGGAAAGATTCTTGTTGAGGTAAACGGCAAAGATGTAAATATGATCTGTGTAGTTCGTCAACTGACAAAGGACCTGTAAGTCGACCTTCTGGGTTTCTTTTGTTATGTAAAAACTGTAATAAATATGCAAATGTCTTATCTTATATTGTTTAAAATAGGCTATGTATTTTCGGGACTTGTAATTTTAAATTACCTATGTAATGCGGTCCTGACCACCATAGGTCCATGTTGTTTAATTGATTAAGGTTGACGCCGCGAGACATCAAGTCAGCAAGGTTAACAGCTGTCGGTGCGTAACGCCACGAAGTAGAGTCAGTTAACTCACTAGAACTCTTATTCGCCACAAAAGTCTTTAAGTTTTGAAAACTACTACGTAGCCTAGCTAATAATATAGTAGAGTCACACCAGTGGACTTTTTCTTGTACTTTGCATCGTAATGACTCCCTAACAGCCTTACAAATCTTGGCGGCCAATAAAGCGGCACATAGTTCAAGACGTGGAATTGTAGTAGCTTTAATAGGACATACTTTTAATTTAGAACTATATTGCCTAAATACACCATTTAATTTGATAATTTTAACAAATGGTATAATTCGTGACATTAGTCTTTGATCAGTAATCTTTGATTATATAAAGTCTTTGATTTGTAATAATTTTGCGATCACTTCTGGAATAGGACCTGGATCTAGATTATTCCAATATGATTTAGATTGAGCTATATTTTTCTTTGAACTTAAATGAGTCTTGCCAAGTCTGCAAACGACCAAGCAATTTTGTTTCTTAAGATCATCAGGTAAATAAAGTGCTGTGGTTGCGGATATACTCCAACTAGAAATTTGATGTGGATAAACCATTAGTATACATTTTATATATTGTATCACAAAACGCTAAATGGTTTTATTTTACGTCGTGTCATTTCTGTGGTGTACCATCGAGTGTCATTACTCGTCTCCGGATCCTCCTGTGGGGCACACCCCCGTCAGCCCGTCACCAGCGCGCCTGAACCCAGAATACGACCACCTTGAGGACCAGTCCTGCGCCGTCATTTGCTACAGAAAAGCTCACCTACTTCACATACCAGCTAAGATTAGATTTGCCGTGACATTCAGATATTTCACACCTAAAGATATTTACAGGAGTTTACATAACGTATTCAAATAAAGGCAACCACGACTATTTTTATTTGAGTACCTAAATGTGTAGTATACAATAGTATGTATCACATAAACCGTACGTACATACCCAATAAGAAAATGTTTGAAACGTACAATAAATACTATAGAGTTAGAATAGTGTAAATTACACCTAATACATACGGAGTCAAAGTAAAAAGTCGCTGGGTGCCAGCTAAAGATAATAAATGAAAAAAATTAATTAAACATATCGAAAGAAAACATATCAAAAGTAATTAATTGATTTATTAAACCAGGTTAAGTCAAAACAGCTACACTGTGAAGAAAGACGCGTTGTTCTCATCAGTAGAACAACTTAATACGGACCCAACTCTAAAATCACGCGAAACCTCTGTACTCGTCACTCTTAGAGTAGTGGAAGACCTTGCTTTGGGGTGGGATAAACAGTCGCATTAACAAGAATTCACCAGAGTCATGAAAGGTTTCACGAGGAGTTTCCAACCCCCAAAATTTATCTTTCTCATTTTCAAAACTCGTCATCATCGGTCAGCACAGTTATTTCTCTTTTGGCTTAGAAACAAAAGAACAGGACATTTATAAGTAAGCTGCGTAACCTCGGATTAATACGTTCGAATTACGTTGTATTTCGTCAATGTTATCATTATCTTGTGACCTGTCGAAGGAAATAGTTGCAGCCCATTTTATGAATAGTTAAAATATAATTGCAGATAAACGAATCACCACCAACATATCTATCGCCATGTTTAATTTTAAAAACACCACGTCAAAAATACTTATAATATTTTATAAATGGTTACTCGTATTGTGTGGGTATGATTTCGGATTCTTCAAATTTAGTTCTATGAAAATAAAACGCATCGTTAATATTTTCAGCTTCATCCAAAATGCTGTAATGTTTACGTTCATGTACAAAGATATCCCTCAAATTGCAACATCATCTTATTATAGCCTGTTCTGGTATTACATTTTCCCACTTCATCACGCCTGTTACGTTATATTCTTCGCATCACTACCACTTCATAAAAATGTTTGTTCATTTCATAGCGACCTAAAATCTTTAGATTTTATGATGAAAATTGAGAAAAAAAAATATTTAGTTGGACTTGAAATTTTAACTTTACTTGTCTGCGTAGGTTACAGGCTATCTATAATATGTTTTTTATGTTTTGATAAAGTCAATGTGCAACGACAAAACTTAATGACGTTGATTTTTTATATTCTTGTAACTGTATTTATTGAGTATGTTGATGTTCATAGTGTCTTTATTTTTCTCGCAATCTATTACCGTCTCAAAACCCTTTCCTTTTACTTAAAAAAAACTGAAAACGACTTAATGCCTATTGGATGCGGTATTTCTATTTACAAATTGATTGCTGACATTGCCGAGAAATTCAAGCGTGTGTATAATCCAATGGTAAGTCAAACTTTTTTACATAATAACAAAATGTCGAACATAAAAAAACTTAAGCTATGCATAATAATGTGGTTTAATATATTTGACACACTAATGACAGACTTTTACTAAAATCCGCTTACTACGAATAGGTGCGTTATTTATGCTTCGGCTTATGAAGTTTGTCAATCGAATTAATTTATGCGAACCATACATTTAAAATAACACTTGGTAACGTCATTTTCAAAAAGGCAAATAATCTGTGTACATAGTACATAATAAGATAAAGTAACGATGTCATATATGAATAATGCAGGTGTAAAAGGGGCTCGTCAATTAAATGCAGCTGTAAAAAGGTTTTGACAAACTCAAAATAACAAATAATTAATGAAAAGGTATATGTACACTGTACAGTAAACAGATACTACATTAGTACAACCGATATTATGTACATCAATAGATTTAATTAATTATTTTATACCTTATTATAAAGTTCTAATTTCGACACATTTCTCTTCCATACATCCCATCCCACTAATCCCACTATCCCACTAATATTATAAATGTCAAAGTATGGATGTTTGGATGTTTGTTGCTCAATCACGCCGTAACGTTTAAACAGATCAGGCTGAAATTTGAAATCCAGTTAGATTATATCCTGGAAGAACACATAGGCTATTTTTTATCCCGGGAAAATAACGGGAACGGGAACTACGCGGTAAAACCGCGGGGCACTGCTAGTTATTACTATCTTTGACAAAGTTATATATATTATAATACTAGCTGAACCCGCTACTTCGTTCGCTTTCTTTGATCTTGCGAACTCATTAGTACATTATTAGTAAACGTAAAAATATGTAAAAAATATAGCCATTACAAAAACCGAGTATCGAACATAGCCGCAGTGTTTAGCTTGTAGGATTTTTAAAGGATACGTTACGAAGAGTTTGTAGCTGACGTGCGATGTGCGTGATCTGATACCCACTTGTACATTTTTACAGGATGATAACCTAATTAGATGATAGGCTTATTAGCCGATGTGATATGTTAGACTCTAAGCCATCTGTTTTTCAAATGTCAATCTAATTCGCTGTGTCGTTCTGTCGTTAATATTTGTTTCTTTAGGGCCCATGCTTTTTATCCGGGGTGATAGCTATAGTATATGAGACTATAAACTATATGTGTTTCAAATTTCAACCAAATAAATATGCTTAGTCTTTCCAACTTCACAGTTAATACGAGGGTCAAACTGAAAGTTCTTAGAAAATCAAAAACTGATTACATTAGCCAGTTATTAGTTTTATTATATCTTTTCAAAATATTGTCCATTCACGTCAATACACCGCTGCATGCGATGGAACCACTGGGAAAAGCACTTTGCCCACTCGTCCTTAGGGGTCTCTTCAATGGCATCGCGATACGCAGCCACCGCTTCTTCAGCATTCATAAACCGCTTTCCTTTAAGTTTTTCTTTAATTTTTGAAAATAATTAAAAATCACAAGGCGCGAGGTCGGGGCTATACGGCGGGTGACCCAGTAATTCAACGTTTGATGTCGCCAAATAGTCGATCGTTCGCTTGGCGGTGTGCGATGAGGCGTTGTCGTGGTGAAGGAGGATCCTACTGCGAGGTCGTTTCTCTCGAACTTTTTCCAAGACAAGTGGCAAACAATTGGTAGTGTACCATTCTGCAGAAACTGTTTTTTGATCCTCTAACACAATTGTTGCGAAATGACCTATCCTTCCAAAGAACGAGGCGACCATTTTTTTCCCCGCACTTCGATCTCTCTTCACTTTAGTTGGCAACTCCTCGAAAGGAAACACTCACTGAGCAGATTGTCTTTTGGTTTCAGGATCATAACAGTAAATCCAGCTTTCGTCACCTGTTAGTATGTCGAACACAGCATTTGAGTCACCTCCGTTAAATCTTTCAATCATTTTACGGCACCAATCCACACGATGGAGTTTTTGAGCCTCAGTCAAATTATGAGGTATCCACCGGGCGCAAAGCTTCCTGACCGCTAAATGTTCGTGTAGGATTTTGTGCACTTGACTCATACCGATGCCTAAGCTTGTCCGAATCTGCTGATAGGTCACTCTTTTGTCAGTCTCTATCATACGCCGCACAACACAGATGTTATCTTCAGTCGTCGCCGTAGAAGGCCGTCCCTCACGTAAATCATCAGTGAGATTAGTGCGACCACGTTTAAACTCATTAAACCAGTTGTAAACAGTCGCACGAGATGGGGCTTCATCGTGAAAGGTCAATCGTAGTCTATCATAACTTTCTTGTTGACTTAAATGACATCGAAAGTCATAAAAAATCATTGCACGAAAATTTTCTCGTGTTAAATTCATGTTGACGTGACACAGACAATTTTCAATTTGCCGCCAAATCGTAAAACAAATGACAAATGAATGAAGTATATACTCAGTAATATTGGCAAAGAGTTCTATTTTCAAATTATAGAATTATTTTTTTATTATATTGTTTATAAGTGGCCAGTTCTAAGAACTTTCAGTTTGACCCTCGTATATGTTCCTTAAGGAACTATGTGCTATTTCGGGATACTAAGTAACCGACTTGCTATTTTTGAGTACGAACTATGTGTTCCGGAGTTATCCTATAAATATTAGGCATTTCAATGTTTGGATGTTTGTTGCTCAATCGTATAGTGTTTAAAATTTCAACTCGATATATTCAGCTGTTCCATTATATTTTACTTACACTGCATATCATTGTTATCTAAATGAACGAGGCTATAGTTTAATGTCAATTAGTAGTAATATTATTTTCTGATTTATTGTTAGTCTTAAGTTTAAATGTTTATATTTGTTTTGTAGGTGTAATAAAGATTTTTTATTATTATTTTGAAATTTTCTTTTGCACAACACTAGAAGAGTGTCGGTATTACAATGAAAGCCACGGGCCTAAGCCAAGTGGAATTCATAGTTAGGACTTTCGTCGGTATTTAATTCGTCCTGCAAGAATTTCCGAACGATTCGGCATGTATTTAAAATAGCTGCTTTTTGCATAGTCATGTATGTGTTGCTTTGTAAACCAATTTGTTGTAGGTAGTGCTTTAAGTGTTTAGGGATGACTCCAGTACTGGAGATTACCAGAGGCACAATATACACTGTATTGATGTTCCATAATCTAATGATTTCCTCCTTCAGCTCTGTGTATTTGTGAATTTTTTCCGTGATCGTTTTTTGTACATTATGTGTATTGGGTACAGCTATATCAATTAAGTAAGTGGTTTTATTTATTTTGTCTATCACAGTTATATCTGGTCTGTTATAGTGTATAGTTCGGTCTGTTACAATTGCTCTGTCGAAGTATATCTTGTGTCTCTGGTTTTCCAGAACAGGTTTTGGGTTATATTGGTAGTACGGAACTATGTTTGACGGGATGAGTTGGTGTTTAATTGCTAATTTCTGGTGTACAATATGGGCTACTTGGTTATGTCTATGAGTGTAATCTGTTTGTGCCAGAGATGGACAGGCACTAGTAATGTGTTGTATTGTTTCGGACACACGATGACATTTTCTACATTTGTCGTTTTGAACAGTACGATCCTTGATAATAAACTTTTTGTAATTTTTGGTGTTAATAACCTGATCTTGAATCGCGATCATGAAACCTTCAGTTTCTGGGAACATACAACCTAGCTTCAGCCATTTGTTTGATGCTTCAGCATCTACATGAGGTTGTTCCAAGTCATGTAAATGTCTGCCATGCAATTCTTTCGAACGCCATCGGTCTATTTTTTCTTTTTTATGAATTTGCGTTGTTTTGTACTGGATGTTAATATTAGAAAGGTTTAATGGGGTGTAGTTACAATCTAAGTCTGTGATCGCTGAATGTAAATTACTAGATGTTTTTGAGTAGAAAAACTCTCTTAAACTGCGCACTTGTGCTTCCCATAGTACTGTTAGATCAATCAGTCCCCTACCACCTTCATGTCTTTTAACAGAAATACGTTCTATTGCAGATTTGGGGTGTAGATAATTATATTTGGTCAGTGTGGTTCTCGTTAGGATTTCTAATCGGTTAATATCAGTGCGTGTCCATTTAACAATTCCAAATGAATATGTTAATATGGGAATTGCATAGGTATTTATGGCTTTGAATAAGTTTTTAGAATAAAGTTGTTTTTTGCAAATGGAATTTAATCTTTTAGAATATTCTCCAGAGAGATCTTTTTTTATTTGAATATGATTGATATTACTGGACTGTTGTATGCCTAGATATTTGTATGTTTCTGCGGTGTCCATGCTATCAAACGTGTTAACTTCTTCATCCTCAGAGTTTATAGTATTACTGTTATAATTGACAGATTTACCTTTATGTATGTGTAGAGTTCTGCATTTATCTAGACCAAAGGTCATATTGATGTCTTTGCTAAATTGTGAAGTAATATTTATTAGCTCTTTAAGGTCTTTATCTGATTTGGCAAACAATTTAATGTCATCCATATACATTAAGTGTGTTATGGAAGTGTTTGAATTCAATTTATAACCATTTGCTGTACTATTAAGAAGGAAGGAGAGTGGATTGAGTGTAAGACAAAACCATACTGGGCTGAATACGTCTCCTTGAAAAATGCCATTTTCAATTGCAATTTCATCTGTCCTAATAGAAGTGGATCCATTAGAAACGTGCAACGTCGTTCTCCAGCTAGTCATGGCATTTTTCAGGAAATTTATGATTTTAGGGCTAATTTTATACAAGTCAAGAACTTTGATCAACCAAGAATGTGGGACACTGTCGAATGCTTTTTTATGTATGTATGATATATGCAGATTTCTTTTGTGTGTATGAGTATGTTTCAGTATTGTAGAGTCTATTACGAGTTGCTCCTTGCAACCCTTATGATTACGTCTACAACCTTTTTGCTCTTCAAATAATAAATTATTTTCTAGTAGATGTTTATTGACGTTGCGTGTAATGCATGATGTTATGAGTTTATAAATAGTGGGGAGACAGGTAATAGGTCGGTATTGTGAAGGGTTCGTAGTGTCGTCACTTTTAGGCAGCATGTATGTTACGCCTTTTGTAATAAATTTAGGTAATTCTTGATCACCTTTAAATAAATCTGTGATATTTTTTGCAAGTATGTCATGCAGCATGAAAAATTTTTTAAACCAAAAATTGTGAATATTATTATGATCTATACCGGCTGCTTTCCAGTTTTTTAAATGTTTAGTTATTGATTCTACATCATCCCTACTTACTTCTGTGAATTCCATTATTCCTATGTTTTATATTCTTGTTGCTTCGTTTATATTATCTGTTTTTTCTTTTTTAAGTGTCCTGTAGAAACCCTTCTCATTTCTATTAAACTGCTTATTGTGTTCTTTTCTTTGCAAAGCTTTCGTATACCTAGATAACCGTTTTGATTTTAGTGTTAATTTTTGTTTAAGGGTATCTAAAAATTCTTCTGGCCTAGTATTATTTCTTTCATGAACTGAATGTATTTGAGTTTTATTGAAGATTTTCTCGACTGCTTTAACTACTTTTCTAGATCTGTTATTATTTATATACTGAGTTAGTCTGCCGATGTCTGCTCTTAAATGTTTAATATCTCATTCAATTCTGTATTGCCACGCTGGCTTACTAATGTTTTTGCTTTGTTGTTGTACTGCTATATCCTGTGTTGTAATTTTGTATCCTAACTTCTCGGAGATGACTAAAGCGGAACAGTATATAAGACAGTGTATGGTGTTGATATCTGAGTCAATACTAACAAATTGGCCTAAAATCTCCGTGTTGAAGATGTCTAATAACTGGTAGAGTTTTTTATTTTCTTTTAATTTTGGAAGTTTAGGTCAAACTTCAGGGTCTATACCTGTATATTTTACCAGAGTTGAATGTAATTGGTCAGTTATTTCTTGGGTAGATATATCAAATTCAGAAATTTGCGAGGTTTTATTTTCGTTTATATGTTGCGTAATATTTGTAAGATTGGGTATGGAGGCTGTTTGAGTTGAAGTGTGTTGCCATTGGGTAGATAAACTGTCCGGTTGAGATCCTGATGCTTGTTGTGTGGATTGTTGGGTTGGTGAATTACTTAGAAGATAGTCTATTGTGTGTTGATTTTGATTTACCTGATTACTTGATCTGGTATTTGTCGTGCTAATTGCACCTATAGGACTCTCATCTATTTCTTCTCTAGCTAGTTGTTCGGTTACTTCCTGTTTTAATTCGTTGATAGTTTCATCTGTTAGTAATTTATTTCTCATTATAACTCTTCTTTGATCGACAACTCTCTGAGCGGAAACTTTTAAATCTGGGTATTCTATGCAGAATCGGTCGTGAAGTTTCTTGCAGTACATGGTACGGTCTGTATCAAGTTTAGTTATGTAAAAGTATGTTCGCATGATGAAAAGGTTAATTTCGTTGCTCCATTTCATGCGAACTCTGGGCTTACCGGCTTTGGTGGTCGCAGGTTGTGTGGCAAGTGCCTCCTGCGAAACATCCTCAGCTGGTGTAGCGGATCTACTATAGCTACTACTACTATCCTGATCGCCTTCAGACTCGGCTGTAGTCCTTGAGGACATTCCCCTACCCCCCGCGTCCCCGACTCCCGCCCAGCCGCCCAGCCGGGAGTCACTGGCTAGCATGCTGTCACGCCTGTGGCCAGCTACAGACGTGCCCCGGCGATCGCCCCCGGGCAGCGGCCCTATACGAAATCTTTTACTTCTTGTCTCCATGTCGATGGGTTACCCTTTCCTTGTTAGCCACATAAGTTTCGTTAGTATGCGTGTCCGCCCCCCACGTGATCTGGTGTTCGATCCGGACGTTAGGTGGGATTTTAGGGGGCTTATTATTATTATTATTATTATTTGAGCAACAAACATTCAAACCTTAACATATATGATACCTACTTAGTAGTAGGATATTACTTTATTCAATTTTAGAAAAACCGTCTGCTTTGTTCACTGAAGCTTCTTGAACACTAAATTTATCTCAGTACTTGGATTTGGATTTAAATAATATGCGAAAGAACAAAAACCGACTTCAATTATAATTTAATTCAGTCACTCGACAAAACTTCTAGTCAAAATAAAAAAATCACTTAAATTCACTCTAGTCGAGTGAAGAAGCTATGACTACGTCAACCAGATTAATAATTATTTAAATAAATATTGGTGGTCAATTCAAACAAAAAACAATGTGACCCCGAACTAAGCAAAGCATTATACATAGAAACACCCAGACACAGTACAAATATTTGAATTCATCAAACAAATATTTGTACTGGGTGGGACTCGAACCGGCGACCCTCGGCCTCCAAGGTAGAATTACTACTCACTAAGCCATGAAGCCAGTCAAATTAAACGTAGGCAAAGTTAAGATGTTTGTTAATATTTCTGTTATTGATATAATACGAGAGACAATAATATAATACGATATGAGACCACCTCTGAAGTATTTTCTACTGTTCTAAACCGACTCCAACGACAACTCCTCCCAACCATCAGTAGGAAACAGTACGGCTTCATGCCCCAAAGAGGCTCCAAGGACGCCCTCTAGGACTTGGTAGAGCACATCAAAAAAGGAGTTGACAGTAAAGACACCGTACTCCTAATCTCCCTGGATATAGAGGGTGCATTCGACAATGTATGGTGGCCTGCCCTCAAAAATCAATTAGCGAAGAAGAGGTGCCCAACAAACCTCTACGACATCGTAAACTCTTACCTCAGCGACCGTAAAATCAAGGTCAACTATGTAAGAGCAGTCTATGAGAAGGAAACAACTAAAGGATGCGTGTAAGGGTCCATCTGTGGACCAACTTTTTGGAATGTGGTTCTAGACTCATTACTACGAATGCTAGAAGCCGAGGGAGTATACTGTCAAGCATTCGCGGACGACGTCGTTCTCTTGTTAACAGGCAGCCCGAACATCATCGAACAGCAAGCAAGCAGGGCGTTGAGCATGACAGTGGAATGGGGTAAAATTAACAAACTCAACTTTGCAGCGCATAAAACCAACGCAATGTTTTTCACAAAAAAGTTGAAGTACGAACCTCCAAACGTAGCCCATGTCCGATGTCCGGCTTGATCTGGTCGAGGAAATCAAACTGCTAGGCCTAATGATCGACCGACGGCTCAACTTTAAAGCACATGTGACCGCCAAATGTAAAAGAGTGGCGAACATTTATAGACAGCTAGCATGTGTAGCGAAGGTGACCTGGGGATTAAATGGCGAAATCACGAGAACTATCTACGTCGCTGTGGTGGAACCTATCATCATGTATGCCTCAAGTGTATGGGCGCAAGCGGCAGACCTCGAGAAAAACAAGTCTCATTTGCGCGATCCAAAGAGGTTTTGCCAATAAAATCTGTAAGTCATACCGGACTGTTTCCTTGAAATCCGCACTTGCCCCTTTCGGTTTGCTCCCCCTAGATCTGAGGATACAGGAAGCAGCAAATTTGTACAGAGTAAAAAAGAACCTCTCCCAAGACTACCTCTCACCAGAAGTGGAAGTTGAACGGAACGTTAACTACTTGGATCAATCCCATCCGTTTACGCAGGTACCTATAGAGTACGAGCTCCTAGAAGACACCTCCAATCTTCCAGAAAGACCTCAAATTTATACTGATAGTAGTGAGATTGAGGGTAAAGTTGGAGCTGCTCTAACATGATGGGAGAACGGCAAAGAGGTCAAGAACTCGACCTTCAAGTTCCACTCCGAATGCACAGTCTTTCAATCGGAACTCTATGCTCTTTGCCGGGCAACTCAAACGGTGTTAATGAGCAAGGACCCAGAAGTTATTGTCTTGAGTGACTCCAGATCTGCACTGCTAAGTAACCCAAAAACGAGTCACCTCCTGGAAAAGTGCATAAAGGAAAACATTGGACGGATAAATGCTGGGAGATCTCTTAGTCTTTTCTGGGTAAGAGCGCATGTGGGCACCATCGGCAACGAAAGAGCTGACTCAATATAATCCGTATCATGTAACTCGCAAAACGCAATTGAAACTTTTACAGTAGATACCGGACACTGCACAATCACCTCCATTTATAAACCTTTAATCCAACCGTTTATATTTACTTAAACTGGTAACTTTCATCATCAAAGCTTCAAAATAGTAGTCGGTGATTTTAATAGCCACAGTACCACTTGGGGCTATCGAGATACAAATGATGATGAAATCGTAGTTGAAACCTGGGCAGAAGCTGAAGACCTTTATTTTTCTCATGACGCCAAGTTCTCCTTTAGTACTTAGTGGCCGCTGGAAACGAGGATATAATCTTGATCTCATCCTCGTGAGCACTAATATCAAATCTCTCTATTCTAAATCTTGACAGAGAACTTACCTCTTCAACGGAAATAAGCTAACTTAACTTGACTTAACCTTAACTGAGATGATAGTTGCCATTATAGGACTTAAAGATAGAAAAGCCGCAGGGAAAGACGATATAACGGAAGAACAAATAAAAAATCTTGGTCCCATTGCTGTATCTTGGCTTGTGTGATGATGCAAATTTTAAAAGTGCTTCTGTATTGTTCTATTTCAGTATCTTGTTTTTGTGTTGGACTTTTTTACTTCAATTGTAATTTTTAGGTGAATTGATTTTTAAAGTTATTGGTAATTTTTTTTCAGTTTCTTATTTCACTTTTGATGAATGTTCCTAAACTGTTGGTTTCGATCTACCATTTAATTTGGGTCTTCAAATATATACCATCTAAAGTAAGTATAATTGGTGGACAAACATTGGTGGACAATTCACACACAACACCATCTGACCCCAAACTAAGCAAAGCTTGTGTGATGGCACCCAGATAGCTGATAGAATACTTATATAGTTTTTAAATACATACTTATTATACATAGAAATACCCAGACACAATGCAAACATTTGAATTCATCACACAAATTTTTGCACTGGGTGCACTGGGTGGTGATCGAACCAATTTATTATATAAACCAAAAATTAGCACTAAGTAATAGTAAAGTCAGTAATACTACGGTAATAATTATCTATACAGTATTCCAACTTCATACAAACGGCTGAAGCGTGAGTTATATATACCTACACGTCTCGATCTCGATATGCGCTCGGTATGCAGACAGTCGCGACTGCGCCACAGTGACGAACAACCAAACGGACGGGACGGTGTGTTGTTTTTTTTTAACAATAACCGTGCGATTTTTTCACTGAAAATAAGTTCAGGTACATATTTAATATGACGAGTAGGATATATTGTGCTTTTTTGGTTGCATGAATTTGTCAATTACGCATCCGGAGATAACTTTTTTAAATTACTTGTACCCAGCGATTATTTTGTGGAATATAAAGAAAAAAATGAAGGAAATATTCCAAACTTCATATAAATTGTAAACCTATAATCAAACCAAACATATAAATTGTAAAGCTATTTCTTTTTCCCCACCTTGTCCATCCATGTTTCCAAAACAATTTTGACGTGACAACGTCTAATAAATCGATGAACGCCGGCTGCATGCACGAAAAAGTGTCCCGTTATGTCCCGTTACGCTCATTGTACGCTTGCGCATCTATCAATGTTTTGTTATGACGTTGTCACGTTAAACTATCGTCCGTAAACCAACAGAATTTACAGACAACTAAATTTTTTAAGTAAGCTTTATATTAGAATGCTCATTTTTGAAGTGAAAACTTCTTTTGGCGCACTACAAACAAATGTTTCGTGGCCTGTGGATTAAATTGTAGCGTTACACTCGGGAATGATAAGAAATGTTCGGGTAAATTTGGAACCATGGCCGATGACCATCTAAAATGCGTTAATATTTTCCATTCGCCATCTAGAAATGTTTGAGCTTTTCCCATTCCCATGCTCATGAGTTTCCAAATTAAGCTGTCAAATTCTGAGTAAGTTTTCACTTCTATCGTCAGTTACTATGACTGCTTATTTTTTATACTTTAAAATTTAATAATAAAGCATTACATACGTCCTAGTCGAGGCGCAAATATTTTTCGGTCGCAAATTTATAAGACCGATTTGTTATTCAAACATATACATGGTTTTTTAAGTAAATCTACCAATCAAAACACAACACGCATTTTTATTGAATACTTTTTATTCAATGCACAAAGTATTTTATTTGCTTATACAAAAAAGTATATTAACAATCACAAAACTAAGTGGAAACACAAAGTAGGCAAATGTAATTAAAATGCTGGAGGCAGGCAGCCCTATCGCATGTTTACGTACCGCGCGGCTGTAGGCGTTTACTTCAAAGATACGGCCGAGTTACAATACTGTACAGATGTTATTACCGTGGTTATACCTACGATTACTTATAACTATCGTTTATTTATTTTAATAATAACAAACCTATAAACCTATAAAAGTACGTTTACTATATACTGGAGTTTGTAGGATTTTTCCTTTCGAAGTTTGCGGTCTCCACGCCTACCGGTAACATTACTGTGGTCCACTTCAAAGGGTAATATTTCAGAGAAATTTATAGGGCACAAATATTTCTGGATGAAGAGCACAGCACTGCATGGCAACGATTTGAGCTTTTCGTGTTCAATGCTGCGTGCCACTATGCTGTAATGGCCAAGCGTGTGGATTACCATTAGGCGTACATCCGGCACGTCGTATCGCTGTATAGTTATAAATATAACACTGAATGTCAATGTGAAACGACAATCTGTGTAAAGTGGTGGATACACAATATAAATATGGTACCTTAACTAGCTCACTAAATGTTGCCACTGCTGGGAATCGGGGCTTTCTCTCGCAAGTAGAGAGTCAAGACCATAGTCCATCACGCTGGCTCAGTGCGAGTTGGTGAAAAATTCTAAGTACACGTCGTTTTCTTCACGAGGTTTTCCTTCATCGTTTTAAGGCTCATGACTTCGAAAAGACAGTGCTTTGTGTGTGATTTGAACCTGGGGCCCCGGAACGGCAGTCGTCGTTCTCCCGACTAGACCAGCCGTAGCTTTTTACACAGTAGATGATAGAAGCTGCCAATTAAGCCCAGTGACATGTATCCAACAGTGAAATACATAATGCTGATGACACAATGTCATGAAAATCTAACAGATAGTATTTTATCTAACAGGTGTGGTCTCCCAAATTGTACATAAATCAGGCGACATCAGTAATTACTGCATCAGAGATTCTTGCACCGGCCCTCGCTGTCGGGTGCTTGGCGATGGAAGCTAAAACTATTTTGATGATTTTAAATAACAAGTTGCTTTTGGAAAGAGGTAAATAAAAATAAAGTGGCCAAGTGCGAGTTAGACTCGCCCATGAAGGGTTCCGTTGCAGCAAGTAACATAATATACATAGTACACATAGTTCTTGTAGTTCGTTGTAACTTTGATCGAAGTTTCAATAATAGTGTGTTTATGACGTACTAAAAAAAAACTACTCATCAGATCGAGTTCAAACTAATTTTCGTTGGTAGTTTACATGGTAATGTACATCATATATTTTTTTTAGATTTTTCATTCTCTTATTTTAGAAATTAGAGGGGGGGGACACACATTTTACCACTTTGGAAGTGTCTCTCGCGCAAATTATTCAGTGTAGACGAAAATGATTTTAGAAACCTCAACATCATTTTTAAAGACCTATCGATAGACACCCCACACGTGTAGGTTTGATGAAAAAAAAATTTTTGAGTTTCAGTTCTCAGTATGGGGGGCAACCCTAATTTTTCTTTTTTTTTAATGTTTTTGTTCAAATCTTAATGCGGTTCACAGAATACATCTACTTACCAAGTTTCAACAGTGTAGTTCTCATAGTTTCGGCAAAAAGTGGCTGTGACATACGGACGGACAGACAGACAGACAGACAGACAGACAGACAGACAGACAGACAGACATGACGAATCTATAAGGGTTCCGTTTTTACGTTTTACGGAACCCTAATTATGTTACTAAATAGGAGCGCTCCGCGGTTTTACTTGTATCCTTCCCATTGATTCTTGAAATAAAAATAGCATAATATGTGTTATTCCAGGCTATAAGTAATCTACCTGTATTTCAAATTTCAAGTCGATCCACTCAAAAGTTCTGATGTGATTAAACAACAAACATCCAAACTTTGGCATTTATAATATTAGTAGAAAGTAGGATTTAAGGTATTTAATCGTAGAACTTTTTGCAATCCGCTTAGAGAGGTACAGTCCGCGAAGTATAAGCTGAGCTTTGCATTAGTGTGAGTGATCACATGCATACGCATCTATTACCAAAAGTACAGTCAGACAACAAACTCTTAAACAACAAGCTGACATTAACTATCCAGGATCAATATGGTCATTGCGAAAAGAAGTATCTCTTTTAGGATTCCAATGGTCAAGGACAGAGAATAACAGAAAA
This sequence comes from Ectropis crepuscularia, assembly GCA_963693475.1. Lineage (NCBI taxonomy): Eukaryota > Metazoa > Arthropoda > Insecta > Lepidoptera > Geometridae > Ectropis > Ectropis crepuscularia. The sequence continues at coordinate 6,686,395 of OY856350.1, forward strand.
ATTTTAATGGAAAAGCATGAGATCCGTCACCTACGTATAACTTATTTACTTAAAATTTCCGAATACCGTATTCAGGGCAGGCCTATCGTTTATACCAATATACAATTGATACTGCATAATAAACAACGATTTATTGAATATAAAATTGAAACCTTTTTAAGAGAACATGGTCACAGCGTCCTGCGTCTGACTGTACTTTTGGTGATCACTCACACTAATGCAAAGCTCAGCTTATACCTCGCGGACTGTATCATTGTTTGCCAGTTTTGCTACTGCTAAGCGATATCGTTGTGGTAGGTACTCATTGAGTACGATAAGCATAAGGCAGCGATCGTCCAGGCGTGGACCACCACCACCAGTGGACCTTGACGTGGAGGTCGACGCGCTGTGCGTGGCGATGTCGCTCGTCTGCGATGCCGCCATGCCTCGCGTCAAGGCCCGCCCTCAACGAAAACAAGTCTACTGGTGGACGGAGGAGATCGCGGAGCTCCGCCAGTGTTGTGCAGCGAGGCATCACCGCTATCAACACTACCGGCGCAGAAGGCTCCCGGAGCCGGCGGTGTTAGACGCTCTCTATATAGCCTACAGAGAGGCATCCAGAGCTCTCCGCGCTGCCATCTACGAGGCCAAGTCGGACTCGTGGAAGCAGTTGCTGGAGACACTGGATCGGGATCCTTGGGGGCGCCCCTACTTACTGGCGAGGCAAAAACTTCGCCCCTGGGCGCCTCCCGTTACCAGCACGCTGCAGCCGCAAGTCCTACGGCAGGTGGTTGAGAGACTGTTTTCGGCTAGCCTGGGAACCAACTTTGTCCCTCCCACCGTGGTGGCAGCGACGAGAGAAGAATCCGCAGAGGAAGGAGGAGGACGAACCTCCCGACGTCTCCGAGGGAGAGTTGGGAGCGGCCGTCCTGAAGATAAGGGCTAAGGACACGGCGCCGGGGCGTGACGGCATACCCGGCCGTGCATGGGCTCTCGCTCAGGACGCCCTGGGCCCTCGCCTCCGGGATCTCCTGAGTCGCTGCATGCGAGAAGGGAGATTCCCGAGGCGATGGAAGAGGGGAAGGCTTGTTCTCCTCCGGAAAGAGGGGCGGCCCGTGGACGAACCCTCGAGGTATCGCCCAATCGTGTTGCTTGACGAGGCGGGCAAGCTCCTAGAGTGCATTATTGCCGCCCGCCTTGTCAAGCTTCTTGATGGGGTGAACCCGAACTGGTCGGAGTCACAGTTCGGGTTTCGGAAGGGCTGCTCGACGATTGACGCCGTCAATCACGTTCGCAAGCTCTCCGACAGTGAGGTCTCTAGTGGCGGGGTGTTGTTGGCGGTGTCACTCGACATCGCGAATGCTTTTAACACCCTGCCCTGGAAAACCATCACGGAGGCGCTGAGATACCATCGTGTGCCCCTGTACCTGCAGCGCCTTGTCGGGAACTACCTCTCCGATAGAGAGGTAGTCTACCCAACAACGGTATGACGGTCAGCCCCATGTCACGCGGCGTTCCACAGGGGTCTGCTCTTGAGCCATCTCTGTGGAACTTCGGATACGACTGGGTGCTGAGGTGCGCTAACCTTCGTGGCGTCAGCTTAATTTGTTACGCTGACAACACGTTGGTAACCGCGAGAGGGCAGACTTTCCACGATGCGGCAATCCTGGCCACAGCGGGCGTAGCAGCCGTGGTGACCAGCATCAAGAGTTTGGGTCTGAAGGTGGCGCTCCACAAATCGGAGGCCATCTGTTTTCATGGTCCTCGACGAGCGCCGCCTGCAGGCGTCAACATAGTGGTGGGCGAAGTCACCATCCCTGTCAAGCCGACATTGAAGTATCTCGGTGTCGTGCTTGACAGTAAATGGGAGTTGGGGGGCGCATCTGCGTCAATTTACCCCCAAGTTGACGCAGGCAGCGTCGGCGCTGGGCCGTCTCCTGCCTAATATGGGAGGGGCTGGAGGGCGCTGCCGACACCTTTACATGGCGGTGGTGCGCTCCATGGCCCTGTACGGTGCTCCCGTATGGGCGGGTCGGTTGAACCGAGCAGAGGAGGCTCTTCTCCACGCGGCCCAAAGAGTCATGGCCGTGAGAGTATGTCGGGGATACCGCACACTCTCACATGAGGTGGCCTGCGCTCTCGCCGGATCGTTGCCATGGTGCCTGGAGGCCGAGGTTCTGTCTTAGGTCTACCAGTGTCGGGTGCGTGCGAGAAAGCAAGAACCCTGCTTCGCACCACAGGAGGTAGTGCGGTGGCACAAAGAGGCCAGGGCCAGGGCCCTGGTGAGGTGGAAGGAGCGGGTTCTCTCAGGGCCCACTCAGAGGGGAGCTGGTGCTCGACGGCTCCTCGAGGCGATCTCGACAGCGAGAGGTCGTGGGAGGCGATGGTCTCCTTCTGCGAGACAGTCATGTCGCGGAGGGAGACCGAGGAGCGAGAGAGAGAGATGGATCCTCTCTGTCTCTGTCGATGGATGGTCGAAGGGAGTGCGCAGAGTGACCCCGCGACACTGATCCGCTGCCATGCCGGAGAAACCTGTGGGGGTTTTAGTCGGTAGGGGCACCACTTTTAGTGGTGTCGAGCCCGACACACCTGCCGTGTCCCTACACGGTGGACGGTGCGTCAATGCATTTCCCCCACAAATAAAAAAAAAGGTACTCATTGAGTACGATAAGCATAAGGAATACTTTCAGATAAAATTAGTAGACGACCAAGACTGATGGAAAAGAGAGAGAGAAACCTATATCCGGCAGTGGAATACAGAAGACTATGGATTATGATGAATAGATTAGCATATACTAGTTTAAATGTATATATTTGATCAAAAGGAAATATGAAAGCGAGGAAATTCTAACGCGAGAGTAAATTTTTATAATAGCATTAAAATTTCTTTAGAATAGTGATAAATAAAAAAAAATATTCTTATATTTTACCTAATACCCATTTAACTTTAGTGGAATGTAATTAAGGTTACTTCTGTGACCAATAGAATAATTATTAATTTTATAATTTCATACATTTTTTTTAGATAAATCGAAGTGTCAAGAACTAGAGTTATTTGTCCGCTACGTGGAAGCTCGACCACTCAAATTCACAGCATGCCGACTAATTCCACTCGATGCCAATTTATTGGGAATTCTCTTCAATTTTTGCGTCACTTACCTTATTGTTATATTACAGTTTTCACATATCTATTAAGCAGTGGTAAAAACACCCGACTGTACATAGTAAGGTCGTAGAATCGAGGTTTGTATGTACCTTTGGTCTTTTGCCAACTGCAGATGATGTGTAATGGCAATAATATTACTATCCATGTACTAAACCCTGTAATAATAATGTAGTGCAAAGTAATTTACTGCGCAACACTGGGCATGTTGCCTAAGGTGTGAGTCCAAGAAGGGCAGCAAACTGCAAATGCAGCCGGTATAGCGGCTAGCCACTGGGGTTGACCGCAGTCCGCAGTGCTGCCTGCGCTCGCCGTTGCTTCCATATCCAAGCGCGGCGGCAAAGCAGACATCATTTCGTTATAATAGGGTATCGGACTGGGTTAAAAATAAACCATTCTAATTAGTCCGTCAGCTAGATCATGGAAAAATGTGGGACACGTGTTTTATCAAATTATTAAAAACCGACAATGATATACATAGATCAACAAACTTCTAGTGTGGGGGTCGTGACGTCCCTCGTGGGTAAAAATCGAACCCAGAAGTGACGTCACGCGAAACTTTTAAGCACTGTATTTTCGTCACTTTTTATGTGGAAACAAAAGAAAAAATACGTGTATAATACAAGTACATTAGCAATCTAGCTGACGGATTTATTAGTTTTTTAGGGTTGTAGTCTATTGCGCGAGACAGAATGTCGAACAAGGCTAGTTTACTAATGTGCCTATTGTTAGAAAATGAAGATGGTTACGATCGTATTTTGCATATTTGTCAAATTAACTCAAATTTACACAAGCAAATACAATGTTTAAGTTTTGAAATTGCTAGGCTAGCTAGCTATTTTTGTCTATACTATATTCTAATTTTATACAACGTGTGGCGGAAAGGTCCAACAATATTTTAACAGGTCATTCCAACACTGATGTGGACTTCATCTCCGAAGGTCTCTTTCCCCTCAGCATGTTAGATCACGAGATAATACGAGTCAAAGTTTGATGTAAAATTTACGAGCTTCAACCCTAATGCACGTACAACAAACGTCAACAGCTGACACGTTTGTCAGCTGTTGACTGCTGTTGACCTTTCCTGTCAAAGACTAAATTTTGTGCAGAAAAGGTATTTTTTTTGCCTATTTCGAAGCTGTGAATGGAATAAACATAAGTTAGTAGTGGTATGACTCTTAGCAGAGTCCGCCTGGGGAAGTACCACACCTTTGCCAGTTATTCTAGCGCCAAGCAGTAATGTGCAAACATTACTGTCTTCCGGTTTGAAGGGCAATGTTTTCAGAGAAATTACAGGGATATAACATCTTAGATCTCTGGGTGACGAGCGCAGTGCAGTGTTACCATCTATGTTGCTTACCATCAGGCACATGCCCTGTTCGTCTCGTCACTCATTATTAAAAAAAAGTTAAATTATTAACTGTAAATTTAATCCTTTAATACAATAGGTAATGGCTAGAACTGTTGAACGGTTGGAGTCCATTCGGTCAGTCTACAACTACGATACCTACCTCACACGAATAAAATAAAAATAAATAAACTTTTGCGAATAAAGAAAAAAGTCTAGTAGAAGTACCTACTGCGGTATACAACGCCGGATTAGAAGTTTTAAACAGACTTGGCTACATTTTATGTGTAGGTACGTCTCTTTTCGCTCACCACTATACCGAACGATTTTATGAATTAAAACATACTTTTATTAATGTTTTTGAATTGATTGTGATAGTAAGATACTTAAATTCAAAAAAATGAAAGAAAGCGCATGAATGCCAAAAAAAATGCAATCAGCTCTTTGGTGTATTTCGTATAATTTCAAACTAATTGACGCATCTTAGTCTTAGTTTTATTCTTTGCGAAATTACACGTGCACGTGGACTGTCGACAAGTCGTCGGTAAAGTCCCCGCCGCCGTCGGCGCGGCATTACTATAAAGCGCCGGCAAAGCGGCGCGGCAAACAAGAATCCTTTGCCGCGGCCTTCTTCCTTTGAATCAGCGAGCGAGAAATAAGCCGAAAAGCCATATTTAAAATCGACAAAAATTGATTTATTTAAAGTTGAGGGTTCCGTTACAAATTATTTCTATTTGATTTTACATTGATAAAGAAAGCATACTAAAGACTGACACAGAAGATCCTGGGTTCGATTCTCGGCTTGGTCGATATTTGAACGATGAATTCGAATGTTTTCTAGGTATGAGTCTGATGTTTAATTGTCCTTGTCTGTTTGAACTACGACTTCCCCGACACAGAACAACCTAGTGGAGAGTTTGTGATTTTGAGCAGTTTTATTTGGCACAGAAATAGCCCGGATTATAGCACGTAGGATACTTTTATCCCAAAACAAATTCACGATTTTTGGAGGACGCGGATCCAAACGCGGTAACAAGTATGTAATAGTTATTAGATTCGTATAATATCGATAATGGAGTAAGAAGTTTTTTCGTTTCATTAATAAAGGCACGGTAATCAGTCAATACATATTAACAAAGTGCTCTTAAAGACTATTGTTATTGATAACGTTATCTATCAGTAAAGTATCTACACCAAGCGCAGATCCAAGGTAGGGTAGTGGTCATGATACCCAGGGTGGTGGTGGGGAGTCATGACACGGATCCAGTACCAGATCACTGATTAAAAAGCATGGATGTACTTATCGCACAGTTTTGTAACTTGATCACCACTATGTGACCCCCTGGAACCATGAGACCCCCTGGGCCGGCCATTGGTCTACACAAAGGCGCGATTTTACACATATGCTTGATTTTAGAAGACCTTACTTAGGTGCCTTGGGGTTTTTAAAGTGCGGAACCCTAATTGTCCGTTTTAAATTTTAGAAATATTTGCGTCATTTGCGAGTTGAAAGTTCAGTCGCTCTCTATCATTGCTCGTGCCTGGTGTTGTGTATTTTGTTTCCGCCGCGCCGGTACTTATTATCTTTGTACGTACATCGGATTTCAGTGTAAATATGGATATGTTTGTGTTGTGTTGTTTTGTGACGAAATTTTTAGTGTTACAGTTCGGCTATGGTTAAATATTGTGATATTAAAAGGTTTGTCTGGCCGTTATGTGATGCGTTATGCGTTCACGGTTCGCGACGGAGCTGCGCGGCGCGCGGTGCGGTAAGTATAAAGAAATTGTATCGCGGCGTGGCGCGGGATCGCCGAACATACCTAGATGACGTGGTCACTGACCGCTAGTCAAATATTTCAGGGTTGTCAAATATAATATGAACCAATGATTTTTTTACTTTGTATGGAAAAAAAATGTTGTGCTTTGGTGTCTAATATTCACATATGTGATTCGATACTTAGTATAGATGAAGTACCATAAATATTGTTGGACCTTTCCGCCACACGTTGTATATTCTATGGATTCAGGTGTGCTTAGTGTAAGTAGTTAGTTAGGTATGTAGCGTAGTGTACTAGTTCTCATTGTATTTTAATTTTGTTAATAAAGGCCGTTAAAAAAAGTTCTAAGGTTTGTTGGTTACTCATAGTTCACGTTTCACGCGGCAGAACTAATCAGAGCGAGTCAAATAGCTCAGAGCTCGAGCAAACTTGAAATCGAGCCACTATAGCCAAATTATTACTATCGTATATTTTCTCTATGCCTACCCTTAAATAGGGTGCCGGACGACCCTAAACATAGGACGTCAGACCCTGCAGTAGAGACGGGATGCGAGCCAGCGGCGTGTCCACTTGCGTTCTAGTGGATGGGCGATTTTAAATTCTTTCTCTAGCTCCCCCATCTCACACGACTCTCCTTGATGAGCAGTGTGCAGCAACATTGTAAGGAATCCGGTAAAATGTCCCTAGAATCGATCCCTAGATTCGTGGTCATGCAGCATCCATCAATCTGCACTTGGCTAGTGTGGTGGATTGTTATGGTCCTGACTCTCTCCTTGCAAGAAAAGGCCCGAGTCCCAGCAGTAGAAACCTTTAAAGGGGTGCTTCATCAATCATCAACAGCCCACTAAACGTTGCCACTGCTGGGACTCGGGGCCTTCTTTTTTTTCTTTTTTTTTAACTTTTATAGGTTTTCACTTGACCGCCATCTCGCCTGATGTTAAGCGACGATGCGGTCTACGATGGAGCGTGTTTACCTAGAAAAAATCCGATTCACTCTCGATTTGAAGACACAAAGATTGTAACCATCGGGGAAAACCCACTCAGGCAACGAATTCCACAGCCTAGACGTTCTTATCCCCTTCCGTTTCCGCCTTGAAAGTGTCAGCACGTACTTTTATATTGATCACGTATTAACTCAAGTTAAAAATATTTGTATAGCATATATAACCTATAAAGTGTTTGTGAATGCCCATTGAGCATATTTCGAAGTTTTAAAAGTGAATGTTGGAGCTGGTCACATGGATATCTAATGGAAAACTCACTATTTACATCACAGTTCACAGTCTTGAAGACGGTTCATAGTTTGAATATTTACAGTTAATCACACGATACACGAAACCGTAAGTTGTATTTTTGTCGAAACAATCACAAGAACCAGCTGATTGGATGCTTGGTCCAGCTGATAGTTGTCATTTCAACGTCTGTCAAACGTTCAAATAGTCAGAGAGTGGCCATAGACTAATGAATGAATGAATGTATCATAGTGATGTAACCAATTGTTTTAACTCGACTAAAAACATTTTCTACAGACAGGCAGGGTTGCCACTATATTAAAATCTACCAGTTAAGTGGTAATTTGTTAATGCAATATACTGAAAATAAATAAAACTAAAAACATTAACAATAAGAGTGGGTAATCATTTCAATACTGAGTTTGTTAAACTGGTGAGGTCAACCGACTATTGGGACCCCTCTTGTAGGATTGCGAAAGTAACCGAATTTATTGTGTTCTATTATTCGCCTTTTTAATATGCCTCTGAAGCGCACACCACCTTCTACTCCCGACGTTGAGCTGTGTAAAGCGGCACCAATGCCTAGTGGACGTTCTGGCTTATGTAAGGTATCTGATGATAGTGTACACTACGAATCTGAGCCTCATTTGCGAGATGTACACCTCAATAATAGCAAAAAAAGAAATTATGAGGGCCAAGATATGGATTCGGTCTTGGCCGCTAACGTAAAGGAGTCCCTTGAGTTATTATCAAAAAAACAAGATAGGCAATTTAATGAAATAAAAAGCATCGTATGCTCAGTTAAGGATCACAATTCTGAGCTAACAAAAACGGTAGATCTACTGTCTCAAAAAAATGACGAATTTATAAAAAAAATTCAATATCTAGAAAAATGCTACAGGAAAAGTCGAAGTATATAGTGCAGTTGGAGGATAGAGTTGAAAAGACAGAAAAATGGTCAAGATCATTGGGTATTGAAATAAGAAATATTCCTAAGACAGATAAGAGAGTTGAGTCCAGAGAAGATTTGAGCAAAATCGTCATGAACCTGGGCAAAGCTGTGAGTGTGGAAATTAAGGCGTCGGACATAAAAGACGTATACAGAACTAATTCTACAGATTCTGTGCAGAGACCCGTAGTGGCTGAGTTCACCACAAATATTTTAAAGGATAACTTATTAATGGCTATTAAGGGTTTTAACAAAAATAAATCTAGTGGAGAAAAGCTGAATACTAAACATCTTGCTATTAACGAACAACAGGTCAAACCAATTTTCGTTTCCGAAACCTTAACTCAAAAAACGCAGAGACTGTTTTAATTGGCACGTAGGTTTCGAAACAGTTCGGGTTTTAAGTACTGTTGGACCTCGCGTGGCGTGGTGTATCTGCGTAGGGATGATAATATGCCGCAGAACAGAATCGAACATGATACGGACTTAGAAAACTTGCGAAAATTACTGTGACTACATATCGTGCATGCGTTGGCAAAGCAAAGCTATCGTGATATCAATGTATTTTGTAAAGAAGTATTTCTGTTTGTAAATTTTTTATCTCTATTGTTGAATTATGTATTGGGTAATTTTAGATTAAGTGTTATCATAATTGTAGTTAATGTTATGTTCATCATTTCCTTCTCACACTCAGACTATACACACAAACACTTTTCCACACAAAAAAAAGAAAACTTTAATACGACAACCATAGTGTCCGGTCTAAATGCAGCTGAGTTTGCCTTCTTAATAAATCCTAAGACTTCATTTAGTGGGAATATCACGATCAAGCCGTCTTTGCTCTTCTTATGGATAGTGCAGTCCAACTAATGGATGAATTGGACACAGAAGTTTCTAGAGCATTTGAGTGTGATTTGGAGAGCTGCAGAGGATATTGCCCTCAAGGAGATAAGCATCTTTCTATCTTTGCTCAAAATATTAGAAGTCTAGGTTGTAATTTGAGTAAATTTGAAGTATTACTGGCAGGACTTCAGATTGATTGCGACATACTGGTGTTGACGGAATGTTGGCTTGAGTGTTTGCCTGTGATACCAATGTTGGAGGGATACTGCTCAATTGATTCGAAAATTAATACTAACAGAAATGACGGTGTGGTAGTATATGTGAAGAGGAACTTAGGTTTTTCTTATGAGGAACCTCAATTTGAGGAGGGGAACTGTATGATTGTCAAACTTGATACAAATACAGTCATATTGGCGATATACCGATCGCCTTCTTTTAAAAAATTGGATAATTTTTTGAAATCTCTGGATGGTGTACTTGGCAGGTTTTCTTCGGTACAAAATATTGTTATTACCGGTGATGTAAATATTTCAATTAACCCCGGGAAAAGTAGTGAAGATTGTGATTCCTATCTGGATTTGTTGGCCTATCATGGTCTTTCTCCTACTCATCAATTTGTGACGCGTGAAGATAGTGGTACTTGCTTAGATCACGTCTTTATAAAAACAGCATGTCCTTCAACAACTTTTGTGCCGCGGACATATATTACAGATCATAGACCTACTCTGTTACTTTTGGAGCAAAAGACGGTACGAAACTACGCAAAGACGACATACTCTAGGATAGACAAAGTTAGCTTGAAGAAAGATGTTTTAGGAATTGATTTGCACCCCATATACGTTTCAAATGACCCAAACTATGCGTTGTCTTATTTTGTGGAACAACTCCAGACTGTGATTCGAAATAATACTATTATTACTACATGTTCAAATCGTAAAAAAATTATAAAACCTTGGATTACACCGGGGCTATTAAAATGTATTAGAAATAGAGACAAAATGCATAAAAAATTAAAGATATCGCCAAATAATGAAATTTTAAAATTAACTTACACACGATATAGAAACTTTTGCAACTCACTAATTTAAAAAATTAAAATACAACATGATAAAGAAAAAATAGAAAAAGCTGGCACAAACAAGCTTTTAGCTATTTCTGACTCACCTGATTCGTCACTGGATATGGTTAATGACTTTTTTGTTAGTAATGCTAGAAAACTGGCTGAAAGTATTAAACCTAGCACTCCCAATTTGACTGGTACGACAACTACTTTGAAAGAAACGTCAATTAATTCTTTGGGGTTGTTGGAAGTGGATGTGGAGGAAGTCAATGGACTTATTTCGGGGCTGAGAAGTCATTGCTCAATTGGATGGGATGGGATATCTAATCAATTTTTAAAGGATCATAGAGAATATTTAGTCCCACCTCTTACTTATATCTTTAATTTATGTTTTGGAAAGGGTTTTTTTCCGAAATGTCTTAAACGATCTCTTATTATACCTATACACAAGAGTGGGGACAAGAACTGCATCAACAATTATAGACCGATATCCATTTTACCGTCTATATCCAAACTATTAGAACGGGCAATGAATAATAGACTAGTTAGTTTTTTGGAGCAAAACAAAATTCTTTCAAATAATCAGTTTGGCTTTCGCCGCGGTAAATCTACAGATGAAGCAGTACATAAATTTACCGATTTTATTTCTGAAGGATTGGATAAAAAGAAAAAGTTCATAGCAATCTTCTTGGATTTAGCTAAAGCGTTTGATACTGTAAATGTCTCTATTCTTGTGCGTAGGCTTGAGCAAGTTGGTGTAAGAGGTAAACAACTCGCTCTTTTTGATGATTATTTGACGGATAGATTTCAAAGTGTGAAAATTGGAGACCATTTAAGTAGAGAGCTACCAGTGACACACGGGGTTCCACAGGGCAGTATTTTGGGCCCAACGCTATTTTTAATTTATTAGAATGATCTTTGCTCCCTCCCTCTTGACAGTGGTGAGATCATTTCATATGCTGATGACACGGTTCTAATGTTTTCCGGTAAAACATGGCAAAGGGTATATAAGGCTGCTCAAATTGGATTCAACAGTGTAAATTCGTGGTTGCGTAGTAATATTCTGTCTTTAAATACAGATAAAACAAAATACTTAACATTCTCTATCATAAATATACCACGAAAACATGAGTTTAAGGTAATAGCTCACGGAAATGATTGTTTTGCGAAAGCCTCGGGAACCTGTGCATGTAAACCCTTGGATATGGCTCCATCAATGAAATATCTCGATGTCATAATAGACAATAATTTAAACTTTAAGCTCCACATTATAAACATATGTAAACGTATACGTAAGACTTTTTTTATCTTCAAGAAACTACGACGAATCGTGAAACCAGAACTTATCCGACAGATCTATTTAGCTCTCTGCCAATCAATAATCACATATTGCATATCATCCTGGGGAGGTGCACCGAGTACAACCTTGCGTCCTATTGAGGTATCACAACGAGCTGTATTGAAGATAGGTACTGGTAGGCCGATCTTATTCGATACCACTCTTTTGTATAGGTCTTGCGATGTATTGACAGTAAGGCAATTATTTGTCTCCAGTATTGTGCTGAAGCAGCATTCATGGTTGGCGTTTGATCCACTCTGGAAATGGTGGCTCAATTTGCAATTTGTTATTGAGTTCTTTTTAATAATTATTATTTTTTCCGTAAAACACCAGTTTGTGTCTCTGAAGTTTTTCTCAGGTTAATGGTGCAAATGGTAAAACTAATAATAATGTAATTTTGTATCATAATTCAATTGAATTCACTTAAATTAAATAGATTGAGTGTCTCAAAACTGACATTAAGTGTGTAAGTAAAGTTGGTGATCAGGTGCAGGGTCATACGCATTTATTGTAATGTCTGCTTATGAAATTGACTGTCGCCTCACCGGCGTGGCTAGTCTCAATTCACTGGATCCGAGGAGGGCGCTGCACGTCGACACACAGGCCTTGAGCCTAGTTCGACGGTAGTAAACTTATTTTTAAGCAAATGTTAGCCACTTTAATCTGTAATAATTTTCTTTGTACTTTTTGCTGAATAAATGATTTGATTTATCACAAAAGTAGAGTCACATCTCTTTGTTCGTGTCTTTGGAACATCAACCAAGAAACGATGTCGCTTTTTCGAGCTACGAGCATTCCGATAGAAAAAAGTACAAGGTGGTATTAGATCATGTAAATCAGTTGCACACTCTCCGAAGTGTATCCGATAAAAAACTGATAGACTTGCAAATTTTACGGCGATGTTCAAGGCTTTGAGGTCTTTTTCGCACAAGAATGTCGTTACCTATGAGCCTTTTGGCACGTCCCTCGATCGATTCCAGAGCTTCCAGCTGATACTTAGCCGAACCATTCCAAAGGTGCGAACAGTACTCCATACAGGAGCGAATCTATGCTTGCTGTGAATATTCTCTCGCAAGGAGAGAGTTAAGGACATCATGCACCACGCTGGCCAAGTGAGGGTTGGTGGATGAAACATGATTTCGAAAGATTCTAGGTAATTGTCGATTTCCTCACGATGTTTTCCTTCACCGTTTTAAGTTAGCGGCATTACGCACATGACTTCGAAAAGACAGTGGTGCGTGTGGGGTTTGAACCCGGTGTCGCCGGATCGGCAGGCGCCGTTCTCCCGACTAGACCAGCCGTTACTTACGCTCATCGTATTATGGATAGTACTGCTCGCCAACCAGATCAGCGGTACTGTTATTATTTTTAGTTGTATTACATGTGGCGATACAGCAATGACGTATTGAATGTATAATTTAAGTAAGAATAAGAATAAGAATAAGAATAATTTATTTTCCAACACAAGGTTAAACACTTTAACAGAATTAAACATTAGTATTGAAGAAACAAAACATTTTTTGATTAGCAGTGAGCTCCAAACTAAGTGCAAGACTTGTATCTTGGAGCTCGAGTGCGATGAGAAATGGATTCTACCCGATATTAAATATATAAAGTTTAGCTCACAGCACGCAACGTAGCAGACAGATCGGAAGCGTAGCACTTCGCCGGAACGTAGACTCAGTGATCGTAGTCTCAAAACCAGTCCTCCGTAGGTTAGTCAGCCCGAAAGTGAGACAGATTTATTAGATAGGACAGAGGCCGTCTCTTTCTTCGAGGTGAAGAGGGGCTTAACTCGGCAACGGCTCGTTCAGCGTGTGACTCGAAGAACTTTGTTGCAATAAAAGTGATGAAACGGAGACACGCCGCAATAAGGTTTACTGCACGTTGAAATTGGGGATATATTTACTTGCACTAACTGTCAAAATTATGAGATAACACGGAATACGTCTACTCTCTGAGGTGGTCAAGAATGCACTCCAAAATGAAGTTTATGATGTTTAGTGAAGTTTAGTAAATAATGTATGATTAAGTATTTGAATGATGTAATAAAAATAAATAGTATCTACCTAATTAGAAATACACATAAAGAATAAGTAAATACATGCAAACTCTTTGAGAGATAACCATTGATTTGAATTATTAAAACATTTTTTCTTAATCTACATAATAGTTATTTGTTGTACAAGAGTGCAAAGTTGCTTTTTAACCACGTGCTCAATTTTGATGACCGAGCAAGCGATGGATTCTAAAATTGAATCACGAGTACAGCGAGGGATTCAAAAATTTGAGTCCTGAGCGTAGCAAAGGAATAAAAAGGGCACAAAGTGAACAATTTTTGCACTCGAGTACAACACGTAATTTTTCACTTTCACATTTGTTTCACATTTGTTTTTTTTTCACCTTAGCAAGGACATGACTATACGCTTTCTGCATTATTAGCAGTTTCAGACAACCTTGTTGGCGTCAAATAACCTGGTATCCGTTCTTTTGAAAAACTTTTTTTCACAAATCTACACCTGATAACCAACGTTCGACAAACTCACGGGTCGTCAAATGATTATTACACAAAAAAATATTCAACAAATTGGTTATATCTCAAAGTATTTATTTGACAAACTTTCATTCTATAACGTATTATTTGACAATCGATCCTTTTAATATTTTAGTTAATTAACAAATGTTTAAAAACAAAACCAACACTTGACACATTTTTATTTTACAAAGTGTTGTTTGACAAACAATTCAATTTATATCTTAATTACTTAACAACTTAAAAATAAAAACAGTTCATTCAACACAAATATTTTTTTAATTCATCGGACCGGTTAGGTGTCTTAGGACCCAGATCCGACTCAGAGCACCCCGACTCCACCTAGTCTTGTCGCTACTACCCCTAGAGTGTATTTAAAAAGTGCGGGAGCCAGAAGCACAAGGGAGGTCCTGAGTGGAGCGAGCCATGCGAGGCCAAACGTAGCGAAGGGGGGAGGTGGCGAGCGAAGCGAGCCGGCGACCTCCGTAGTAGAGCGCAGGTCGAGTATGGAGAAGCGACACTCAGGGCTGACCGCAGAGCTTCTGGCGGGAGCCCACTCGGAGTCGAATCTCAGTGTTAGATCCTAATCGGACCGGTTTGGTCAAAAGTATGTGACAGGACCTAATCAGAACGGTTAACTCACATGATTTATTGGGTACTTTTAACCCTTGGTGTACGAGGTGACTAAAAAGCCCTTCGTATACGAGGTGGGGTATGACATACCCCACCTACGAAAGATGTCATAAAACAAGAATGTTTTAATTATTTGAGAGTTTCATTTATGAAATAATATTTATACATTGTAATCAACAGGTTTAAGTAACAAATCGAAGTAATTCTTTATTTTTATAAATTTTATCAATAAAAGAATAGAAACGTAACTATTTCGAGTTTTAAGAATAAAATATATCTGACTTTGTCAGTTGAGACATTCTCTCTATAAATTGATATGTGTATCAATGAATGTTATTATAGAACACTAAACAAATAATAAAAGACAAAAAAATCGTCAACTATGCTACCTATTTTTATAAAAATGCGCCAAACTTGGTGAAGTGTATGACGCCTATGCGCACTTAACACACAAGTTACTAGCATACAACAGTCACCGTACCAAAGTAATGGTGATAATCGACGTGGCAATGCCGTATCTCCAACTACTCGGAAAACCTACTCCCGCGCTCTCATAGTTTTCAAATAATTTCGAATTTTTCAGGACTGGGGTATGTCAAACCCTACCTAGTACACCGAGGGTTAAGATTATGTATTTAACTTCATAACGGAGGATATTCATTTTCTCGAAAATTATGGGTTTCCTTACTTCTTTCTTTAGGGGTATATTTTTGCATCCCGTCTCCCCGCTACCGCAGGGTACTAGAGCATTACCCACAATAGCGAATCTTGAAAATGACGATGACGAAATTAATGTTGAAGTTACTTTATTATAGGAATACCCATCTAGATAGATTTTGGTTCCACCTGTAATCAACCTAAATAATGCAAAAATTTGCTCGTCGCTCATTATGCCTGGAATACAACAGAACCGATAACTAAGAACGCAATACACGAACGATTCACGTTAAGGGAGCGCCTAAAGCCAGAAAACGAAAAAAGGCCATTTTCGACGCTGCTCACTGAAGTTAAGAAACTAAAAACTACGACAAAAAAAATATTGATGTGTGGGTACAATCAAGAAAAAGCACAATAACCGAATAGAATTTTAAAAATAGATCAGAGTTTTTTACAATAAAAAAATAAAAATGACACCGAAAAAACCCGTTTTAATTCGAGTACTCGAAATTATCAGCGATGACCCCACATTATTTTTTGGTAATAAAATTCCTATTTGTACGTTCTAGTAAAGTAACCGAACACTTTTTTAAATTTATGTTTAGTTAATGAGTAATTAAATAAAACTTGGTCAAAAATGGACTCCTGATTAAATATTGATTTTTCCTCCAAACTGTGTCATGCTATTCTCGACTTTATGTACATCACAATAAGAAAAGCGTCGCGCGGGTGAAATCTGATTTTTTCCTGGCTTTAGGCGCACTCTTAACTTGTCAGTGCAATGATGGTTCAATAAAATATTTTTGTTGGCAGTTACATAAAATTATTTTAACGCGGATATAAATATATAAATATAATTATATCCGCATTATTGGACATTCTTATTTTGATTTACTCTTGAAATTGGGGCTTATACATTCAAAATATTCGTTGTAAAATTGGAATTTGGTAAATGATAAATTTGTAAAATGAATGGTATATGAAACAAAAAGTGTACCAATAACAAAATATCATTCGATGCATTGTTTAAATGTAACATTTGCCGTATAAATAGTTATAAAATGATGGTATGTAAAATAAAACATTTGTTCATGTAAGATATTTTTGAAATAAATATTATACAAAACGTTGTTTTTAAAATGAAACATTTGTATATTGTAAAGTTTTTGCAATAAATATTATATGATTAGTTGGTTTTAAAGTGATGTTTTGTCAAAAAATGTTTGTGAAACATTAGTGAACCAAATAACCTTCTTTGTCGTTAGAATCACTCATTTCGGTTTTTCACTTGAATTTAATTTTCCTATTTTTACCCTAAGATTTAACTTGGAGTTTATTTAGCCATGGTTTTCACAATAACAATATGACGTGAAAATATGGAGAGTTGACCGGTTGAGGTAAGGAGTGTAATCTGTGTAAATGAAAAAGTGTCCGCCCAAATGCATTCAAAATTATGGTAGCGCTAAATTAGGGTAATTTTAAGGAAATAAATAAACCTACTATGTAGAAATATAGTTTTCATCCCACCAGCTCGGAAAGAGTACTTTTGCTCTTCGATATCAGGGCGTAAAAGTCGTTTTTACCCTCTAGAGGTTAAAGTAAATTTGAATTAAGAATATCGTGTGCACTGAGGTTTTGAATTCAAAACATAATTTAACCAAATTATTTCTACCTCTTTGGTGCCGAATTCATGACACATTTATTTTTAATTTGTTAAAAACTCATACTCGGAACCTCCTTGGTGTACTTTTTTTTTTAAATGCTTTGGGCGCAATTTTCTTTTCACGTATAGAGGATAGAGGTAAATAATGTTATTTCAAATGGCAGAACATTTTAAAATGCTATGAATGAATCAATTGTAATCGAATTGAAGTATGTCGAGTTACAGCCAAACCACACTAGCTACTTTTAGCAGCGGCGACAGGCGACAGACGCTGCGTCACGCTTCAAAAAGTAGCGGCGCTTGACGTCTAGTCGCTGCATCCCGCTTCAAAAAGTAGCTAGTGTGGTCAGGGCCTTTAATAATTAAATATTACTGACTACTAAAATAGTAACTAATAGATCATTTCATTTACTTGTGCCGTACAAAATAATGTAGTAAATATAACATCAAATAAATAAGTACTGTTTTGAGAAAACATGTAGGTACAATATATTTTGAAGTCAAAACTTCTTTTGGTGCGCTAAAGGCAGATTTTTCGTGAGCTGTTAATTGAATTCTAGTGTCACGCTCGGGAATGATAAGAAATCTTCGACCATACCATACCACCATACCCATTACCATACCCATTACCATACCATTACCATGGACCATAGCCATTGGCTATCTAGAAATGCCTCAGCATTTCCCATTGGCCATTTAAAAATGCGTCAGCATTCCTAGATGGCCATGCTCATAGCCGCGCCCTCCAGTTTCACACGCGTAGTTTGCAAAGTAAGCAATCAAATTCTGAGTTAAAAGTCAACACTTCTATCGGCAGTGCCCATGACTGCCAATTTTTTTTTCATGAATTCTGAATAGTACGTTTATTTATTTCCCTTAAAATGTACCCTGATACAAATTTAGCGCTACTATAATTTAATGCATTTGGGCGGACACTTTTTCATGTACACATGAAACTCCTTACCTCAATCGGTCAACTCTCCATATTTTCACGTCATATTGTTATTGTTAAAACCATGGCTAAATAAACGTTAAAAACTTAGGTTAAAAACAGTAACATTTAATACAAGTGAAAACCCGAAATACCATAATAATAAGTGATTCTAGCGACCACAAAGTTTATTTAACGCCAACAGCATTGAAAAAACTGAAACTGAAAATGCGCAAAGCGTTTAGTAATTTCCTCGCTAAGGTGGGATGAAAAATTACGTGTTGCACTCGAGTGCAAAGATTTTTCACCTTGTGCCCTTTTGATTCCCTTGCTACGCTCAGGATTCTAATTTTTGTATCCCTCGCTACGCTCGTGATTCAACTTTAGAATCCTTCGCTTGCTCGGTCATCAAAATTGAGCACGCGGTTAAAAAGCCACTTTGCACTCTTGTACAACAAATAACTATTTTAAACTTTCGCGATTGGTACACATAATGAATATAATAATGAATTAAACAATGATTATTATCGTGATTAAGCCACGTACTATATAAACATTATGTACTATGCAGAATTAATGAAAAAAATATATTTTAGCTACATGTTTTCTCAAAATACTAATTATTTGATGTTATATTTACTACCTCATGTACTACGCAAGTAGTTGAAATTTTCTATTAGTTACTATTTTAGTCATCAACAATCAATAATATTAAATTATACAAGATTTGCGTAGTTTTAACAGGGCATACTAATGTTATTTATTTTATCCTACTAATATTATAAATGTCAATGTATTGATGTTTGGATATTTGGATGTTTGTTGCTCAATCAAGTCCTAACGTATGAACGGAGCGGACTGAAATTTAAACACATATAGATTATAGTCTGCAAGAACACATAGGCTACTTTTTATCCCGGAAAAACAAAACTTGCCATACTTCAATTTGCTTACAATTGATTAATTCAAAGCATTTTTAATTCTTCCATTTGAGATAACATTCCTTACCTCTATCCTCCATACGTGAAAAGAAAATTGCTCGAAAGGATTTAAAAAAAGTACACCAAAGAGGTTCCGAGTCTGAGTTTATAACAAATTAAAAAAATGTATGACGAATTCGGCACCAAGGAGGTAGAAATAAATAGGTTTAATTATGTTTTGAATTCAAAAAGTGCACACGATGTTTTAAATTCAAATTTACTTTACTCTCTAGAGGGTAAAAACGACTTTTGCGCCCTGATATCGAGGAGCAAAAGTACTCTTCCGAGGTGATGGGATGAAAAATATTATATTTATTCAAAATACGTGAGAAAGCTGGATTACTACAATTAAATATGTGAAACACAAATTAAGGACTAGCCCAGGGAGGCTGACGTTTAGAGGGATCACTTTACACATAGTAAACTTCAAGGGACGAGCTTCGACATAATTGATAAATTTCTTCAGCTTACGACATTCAGTTTTATCTGAAATAAAAAACGAAATGTTTACAAAGACAAAAATCATTAACATCAGAAAAATTGCAAACATTGTGCATCCCACGCTTAGATAGTAAAATATAAACGTTCAAGTAAACTCGTTAAACTTGATTTCTGACATCGCTTCAGATCCAAAAAATTAAAACAACTGCTAAGTTTATTTTGGTGAATCGGACACTGCACAAGTCTTAAAACAAAGTGAGATATCAATGTAGAATGCCTGGTTGAAAGGGTGTGTGTGTATTGATCATGGTGGTGGAAATTATTTAGAACAAATACTAAATAACTGTAAGTACAAATAGTTTAGTGAATTAGTCATTGTCGTAAGTAGCTGTTTACAACTTTTTGCATATTTATGCCAAAACACGTTTGTTTTTTAACCCTATCTAGCGTGTAAAGATTAAACTAACTAAATTGAATGTAATTGTGCCAGTCCAGACCCATGAAATTATGAAGGAAAAGTATTACATAATTTGAAATTACAAAAAGTAGGTAGTTTTACACGCAGTCGCGCGCGGTTGTCGTAAGTACCGGGCGAAAAGCGACCGCAGATAGGCCAGAACAGAGTGAGAGAGATGCAAATAGCTGTGCAAAAAAGAAGACTACGACGTCATTTTTCATTGATAATAACGTTGTAGTGTTTTGTTTACAAACATGACCAATTGATCATACTTTTAGACAGAATTTACGTAAATTTCAACTGGTCACAGATTCTTTAATATTGAGTTTAAGAGTAAACTTATTACACAGTTAAAATGTGCTATGTTGTATAAATGGCCCGTTGAAATTTTCCTATTCCTAAAATATCACGGTCTGTATTTCTGTTAGTAATCCTACTAATCCTACTATCCTACTTCCTACTAATATTATAAACTAGCAGTGCCCCGCGGTTTTACCCGCGTAGTTCCCGTTCCCGTCGTTCCCGTTATTTTCCCGGGATAAAAATTAGCCTATGTGTTCTTCCATCCAAATATCCATACATTATATAAAAGCGAAAGGTCACTCATCAATTAATCTCAGAAACTACAAATGCTAGGAATCTGAAATTTTGCATGGAGGTCCCTTCTAGCACGTAGACGCTCGCTATGACGGGGTTTTGCGAAATTCAACCCCTAAGAGGGTGAAACAAGGGATGAATGGTTGTATGAAAATTCGTCATTTTTAAAGTTATAAAATTTTGTATCTAGGCACTTGGCACGAAGCAACTAAATGTTTGTTCTATCAATTTTGTAATTTCAAACTTTACGGGGGTGAAATTGGGGTTGAAATGGGGGATGAATGTCAATATGGAAGTTCCCACCCGTTGAAGATAAAACCATGAAATTCTGTATATAGGCGCTTGACACGAAGCAAACGAATGTTTGTTCGAGCAATTTTGTAATTTCAAACTGTACGAGGGTGAAATTGGGGTTGAAATGGGGGATGAACGTCAATATGGAAGTTCCCAACCGTTGAAGATAAAACCATGAAAATCTGTATAGAAACACTTGCTACGACGCAAACGAATGTTTTTTCCAGCAATTTTGTAATTTCAAACTATACGGGGGTGAAATTAGGGTTGAAATTGGGGTTGAAATGGGGGCCGAATGTCTCAAACGCTTTCAGACCTAAACAACTGAACCGATTTTGCTGAAATTGTTTACAATTGCTTTATTACAAGCTGTATTTAGTAACCGTAAATGTGTCTGGATATACAATTAGGTACTGTCTGTGTCACCTTAGTATTTATTTCGCGTGGACGACGTCGCGGGTAATAGCTCGTTTATAATATTAGTAGGATAGTAGGAAGTAGGATGTCAATGTATGGATGTTTGGATGTTTGTTACTCAATCACGTCCTAACGTATGAACGGATCGGGCTGAAATTTGGAACACAGATAGATTATAGTCTGGAAAAACACATATGCTACTTTTTATCCCCGAAAAACAACGGAAACAACGGGAACGGGATTTTCGCGGGTAACACCGCGGGGCGCTGCTAGTTGTAAATATATGGCTATGAAAACATATGCTACCTTATAATCAATTATTAGAATAAGGTACGTATAATCAACCAAACCAGACCAATAATTATCTGTATTCGCAACGTAAGAAACGTAAATCCGAAGATAAGTATTGATAGAGAGTAGCGTATTAATGGAGAGGTCTATGTCCAACAGTGGACAAATGTGGACTGATAATGATGAATATGATTTATTTCAAAAATATTTGTCCTCGATAGAAATCGGACTCACAGTGTATATAATAGATAAGTTTTATAATAGTACTAGTAATTATGATATAAGTGCGCTAAGTTGATAATTACAGCTGAGGCGATATTGCTAAAATTTGCAGAGGCTGTAATTATCAAAGTGCACGTATGTCATACGACGTTTTATAACATATTTGTGAGAAAATAAATAAAACTTTGACGGCATTTTCAAATAAAAACAATACAGCGAAAAAAAAGGGCGCGGAATTATTTTTACTTGTTCACAGATTAGCAATGTGCGCGCATCGGCGCCTTTTTAGGAACGGCACAGAACCAGCCATTATGCCATTAGTAAGGTAATTAATATTTTTGTGTTCTGTTAAAGATAAAATGTTGTAATTTGTGGTCAATCTATACTAATATTATAAAGAAGTAAAGTTTGTGTGTTTGTTAAATTGTAAGGGGTAATCTCGGGATCTACTGAACCGATTTTAAAAATTCTTTCACCAATAGAAAGCCACATTATTGCTGAGTGTCATAGGCTCCGAGCAAAGCCGGAACGGGCCGCTAGTATTAATTAAATTAACGAATTAAATAATTATTTATTATATTTTACCTCTCAAAGTTTATTTTATTCATAAAATGTTTACCACTTTTCTGACATAAAAACCCTTTACTATGGTTTAAAAAGGTACCGTTCGTTTTAGACGGAGCATTTTGAAACCGTGCGTTTTACATTATACATTACCACACAAGTACGTAATGAGATACATTACGATACAGAAATTGGTGCAATAGGAGACCCTTTACGAGCAAATGTGGTATAAAAATTATTTCAATGCCATCTATCAGGAGTTATCGAACTACTTTTTATATAAGATACCCTCAAACTCCACACTATACCTTGACAGTCCATCAGCTTATTGTGTAAAATGTGAGCAATATCTTCAGATTGCGAAGTCAACATACTAGCAGCAAGCGCAGGAGCAAATGGCATTACTATAATATCGTATATTATGTATTGGTTGGCGCTTAATATAAACTCCCAGCTCTGGAAAAGTCAAATACTCTCATAATCTTATTGAATGCTTTTGTTAATCAATTAAACACATAATAGTTATTAATTCATTCAGTAGAATCCATAATATTTCAATTACTAAACGTAACATTGACGAGTACATAAGGTGATTTTTTTTAATTACATAAGGTTTGTACTTGACCGTCATCTTGCGTACGAGCCTACGTCCTACGAGCGTGCTATGAGCGTACTTACCTAGAAGATACCAATTCACTCTCGGTTTGAAGACACCAAGATTGTAACCATCGACATGACAAATAAAGGTAAACTTCAGCGACAAACTTTAAAACTAGTAACCAAGAGACGTGTAGACTCCGTCGCTATTTCACCTTTATATATTATTTAATGTAGGTATAAAATGTCAACCAGATTCTGTATGCAATTTTTGCTTGACAGAGGCTCAAACAACTATATCCATACAAACATTCGAATTACAATAAGTAGAATAATATTTTGTTTCAGCGGCATACCTTAATATTGATGTTTGTTATCATCATCACCGTTTCATAAATGAAAGACATATTCAATAAAATATCAAATGCTAGGGTTATTGCAATCTGCAACAAATTAAGTATTTCTAATTAGGGCTTCTAGGAAAATAGTTCGAAGAAAATGGCATTCAATGGAAAACCTTTGTTTTGTTTTTTGAAGTGAAAACTTCTTTTGGCGCGCCTAGACAGATTTTTCATGGGGTGTGAATTAAATTCTAGCGTCACGCTCGGGTATGATAAGAAATCTTCGGGTAAACTCGGGACCTTGGCCATTGGCCACCTAGAAATGCGTCAGCCAATAGGAAATGCTGAAAGGGCGTGGCTTGGACATCATAGCATGACATCATAGAATGCGTGAGCCAATGGGAAATGCTGACGCATTTCTAGATGGCCATGCCATGATGGGCAGACCACGCCCTCCGGTTACACCCGTGCAGTTTCCAAAGTGAGCTGTCAAATTCTGAATTATACATAAGTTTTCACTTCTATCGGCAGTTCCTATGACTGCCAATTTTTTATTTTTAGGAATAAACTGACTACCTTATTCAATAAGGTTTTTATTTGGTATATTCAATATTATCCACTGTGACAGTAAAATTGTGTTTGTTTGTGTATATTTAGTACAAAGTCAAATAGTAGAACAAAAATAGAGATAGATACATAAAAAATTTAAAACAATCTAAATGTTATCAACTTACCACAGGTATATACGTACGACTAATGGTAAACGTGATATTGGCTATGGTCTTATAAAGTTGATGGAAAGATTCTGTATCGATGTGATCATTCTTCAAAAGCTTAACAAATGTAATCAAACGGCACTTGACAATATAAAACACGAATACGTTCAGTATCATTACAACTTCTTTAAATATTTTAATTACACAATAACAAATGTTAATAATATGACTTGGGAGACACAAGGAAAAATCGACACATATAAGAAAAGTCCATACGGTTCGAAAGAATACAAAAACAAAAACTGTAACCATCATTTTAAATTCTAAATTATATGACCTTGAATCTATACCAAGTCGTAAGTCAACGTCTTTAAAGATAGTTAAACATCCAGCTAACGTTATTTCACTTTTTATAGTCATGAAAATTAATACGTAAATAATATGTTGAATCAAATACATTTCATGTCGCCAAAGATAAAATCCTCTTACATCAACGTAAGTGTGAATTGCAATCGCAATTGAAAAACTGAATACTTGTATTATTGTTAAGGTATTTGCAATAATTTTTGTTTTTGGTGATTTTATAACGATAAACCCAAAATTGATACCAGACATGACGCTGAGGAATTTATAGAATGTTAACACGAATTGGTTCATTTTCGTGAAGAACACAAACTGATTTCCGTGAAGAAACGTTTGATGCCTTAATTTTAGTTTGTGACAATGTGTCGTGTTTGTGTATTGTAGCGGAATACCAATGAAAGTCACTTACTGTCATAAAACACAGTACCTACAGGTAAAGTGATTGTTAATTAGTTTAAAAGACCGCACCCTGTCATATCATTTTTCATACATTTTAATTTCATTAGACGACGAAGTAATGAAAGGACTAGTTTTTAGTTTTAGATTAGAGTTATTAATCTTTCGTACATGTATGCATTACATTTGCTTGGAAAGTAATTTATTAATTAACACATAATATATAAGATGTGTGATTTTTTAAATAAATATTATAACATTTAACGCATCAAAATATTTAATATCTTCCCTTCTTTGGTTTCAATTATAAGTACGATTGAACAAAAAAATATATTCACAAAGTTTGGTAAAACTTTATCTTTTTATGTCAAAAATATGTAATAAAATATGTATTTTCATGAAGTGCTGGCTAACTTGTACCCGTTTAAGCCCCAACTAACATTAGGCGCTAACATAAGAATTAGAACAGATATTTAAAGCGCTAAACAGAACCTAAGGTGATGAATGAGTTCTATCACATGAGAGTTTAATTGCTAGCTTATCGGTCTATTATCGGATACACTTCGGAGAGTGCGCATCTGAAATGCATGATCTAATACCACCTAGCCCTTTTTTCTATCGGACTTCTCGTAGCTCGAAGAAGCGGCATCGTTTCATGGTTGATGTTCCAAAGACACGAACGAAGAGGTGGTTATAATCTTGGTGTCTTCAAATTGAGAGTGAATCGGTTTCTTCTAGGTAAGCACGCTCCAGCTTAGACCGCATCGTCGCTTAACGTCAGGCGAGATGGTGGTCAAGTGTAAACCTATAAATGTTAAAAACAAAAGGGAGTTATAGCTTGCTATAACTCTGCTATAACCCCGGATTGGGCACAAATTCTTATAGCCTTAGGTTCCGCTATGGCGATACAGTGGTTGCAGAATGATTTTAAGAGTTATAGTAGAACAATTACGGTGGTACAGCAGTGCTAACTGAGAGAGAGAGAGCGCTGTCAGGGTGGTATTTAAGTGACTAGTGACTCCTCAAGAGTTATGGTAGAGCTATATGCTGCTAACTAACACGTTGAGCACTATAAAGGTGGCATATGTATGATTATAAAATCCGTAAGGGGTATTGAAGATCAATGACGAATCTTACTAACTGCTTGAGCTTTTAGAGGGTGGTAATAAGGTAAATTGTAACATCTTGAGTTCCAGTATAGATCTACAATAGGAAATTATAGCGCCTATTATGTATAGCGATATACTTTTTTTATATCATTCTTCTTAGAGCCAGCTGCGTAAAGTGGGTTTTTTATTACGTTGTTAAACGAATTATATATGAATGTCATTTTGTGTTAACGAAAATAAACGGCGGACTTGTGTGCTAAAATGTTTAATTGTTAGTGGAAGCTGAAGGTGAATGTTCATTGCGAAGGTAAGTTTACTTTGAATATGTGTATATATTATTGGCAAATAATTGAAGGGTTCAATATTTGTTGAGTATTTATCTAAAAAACGTTTCAATTTACATGGAGCAAGACATTTTTTACTAAATATATAACAAAAAAAATCCTATCGACCTAAAATTGCCGTGGACCTGGTATATGAAATGCTAGATAAATAAATACCTTTATTTTATTAAGTTTTCGTTACGTACGTTTTACTGTTTTTGATTAATTTTGTAATGTAAAGATGGTGGGCGCTTGAATTTGGGGATCCGCGTAGTCATTTCTCAAAACTACTACCTAGCCTACGCACGACTAGTAGACGTAGTTTTATTATTGTTTGTTTTATTATATATAAATTGTCATCATACAAGCTTTGCTTGTTTGGCGTCAGATGGTGATGTATGTGAATTGTCTATCAGTATTTTATTTAATAGTCCAACTTATGAGGACGCTTAACGGGAACTTGATAATTTATTGTGTGAAACAGACATTGATTTGTATATGAAATGAAATGAAATTTATTTACTTGCAAGAATACATGTTTGTAGTTTGTGTAAGTTACATTGTCTTTGAGGTCCATTTGTATCCTGTCATGTCTGACGTGCAAACTTTGAACATAAATACTAAATACTTTTACATAAATACTAAATACTAACACGTAAAATTAAAATTGGGCAATATATCCATGTCAATAAAATGTTGTTAATAACACGTTTGTCAAACTAACATTTACAGTCCAGAAATGACATTTGAGCAAAAGGATGTTAAACCAAGTATTACTTAACTATGGAATGGTTTCCGATAGTTTAAATAATCCGTAACCTTATAAAAGCAGTGGTCAATTAAATATTCTGTAAATTTTTGTATAAAATTATTGTAGGGCAATTTCTTTGTCATTGGGTAATTTATTGAATATTTTAATCGCCATGCAAAATGTATTTCTTTGACTACGTTCCAGTCTTATTCTTTTAGGGTATATCAATTTGTCCACTCTCGTTGAGGTGATTTTTTTAAAGTAATGTCTGTTTTTCATTACAAAAATACTGATCTCTTTTATATACATGCAAGCCAGTGGAAGGATTTTAAGGTGCTTAAATAAAGGTTTGCATTGTGCTCTAAAGCGAGCTCCACATAATTATTGCCCGTACACGTTTTTTCTGTACCTTAAACACACTTCTAATATTCACTGAATTCCCATATATATACACTAGCGGCCCGTTCCGGCTTCGCTCGGATAATAACCTTGTCGCGGACCGGCCGTATGTGACCGACCGCTATGCGTTGACGAGCCTGGTCTGCCGGCAGCGAGAGGGGGAGAGACCTGTTGTAAGTAGGTCTCTTGGGTACGTGCCCTCTCGTTCCGACGGGCGCTGGTAGACTCGTCCCTGGGTTCACTTTGCGACCGCTGTGGGACAATCTTCGAACTCGTCCTGGATGTGAACTTGACTTGACCTTGATCTTGACTTGACCCCCCGGCGTGACACTCGGCGTGACCCCAGCGTGACACTCGGCGTGACACTCGGCGTGACACTCGGCGTGACACTCGGCGTGACACTCGGCGTGACACACGGCGTGACACACGGCGTGACACACGGCGTGACACCCGGCGTGACACTCGGCGTGATACACGGCGTGACACACGGCGTGACACTCGGTGTGACACACGGCGTGACACTCGGCGTGACCCCCGGCGTGACACTCTGCGTGACACACGGCGTGACACTTGACGTGACACTCGGCGTGACACCCGACGTGCCTTTGGCGATGACTCGGCGCTGACACGACGTGATCCCGACGTTCGCTCGACGAGATCTTCTTAGCCGGACCTTGAAGTGGGAGCAGGGAGCGGGGTAGTGAAACGCTGGTTGCTTGAGTCTTCCTTTTATTTTTCTTCCTTTTCTTGGTTGTACTGGAGCCGCTGAGAAGAGCATGCTCGGAACAAAATCATGATCGCTAAGGTACCCCCTTACCTTTCCCTTAAAGAAAGCCCCGTATTCTGGGCCCTCTTTTCGGTTCATTTTCACTATCGATTAGTCACTTTTTTGACCATAACTTTTCCATTCCTGGTCGTAGGCTAACGAATGACCACTCGAAATGTAGCCCACAACCAGGTCTATAAACGAACATTACATCCGGGGGGTACCATAGTTTATAATTTAGCTATTAACTATAAACTGCCTAATTTTACAAACATTTGCTTAATCTGAGGTAAATAAATGGACACCTAACCTAATTATCCGAATAAAACTGACCAAAGTTATATTTATTAGGTGTGCCCTACCTAGTCTTACCTAAATAAACCTTATTTACGTAACAGTTATACATATTTTCATCAAAATACCAATTTTACCAAACTAATCATAAAACATCCAAAAACTAGCCTATATATACATGTGTTGATCGCCAACATCCTCCCCTTCGTGCGCTAGCACCATCCTCTGGCTCGGCGATCTCACCGGTCGGAGGCCCGTTGCTCGTCGTCTCGGCGTCGCCGTCGCTCGATGGCTCGACGTCTGGGACCGCCGCCGTCGCCGCCCCCTGGAGGTACCAACAGCACGGCCTTAGAGGTTGGCCGCCGCAAAATTCCGCTATTCGTGCGGACCTCGATGTCCCGTGTTTTGCCATCTGGTCCGAAGTAGGCGCGGACCTCTTTGTCTCTCGGTGATGTCTCTAGGCGCTGCAGGCAGTCCTCTCGTAGAAACAGGGCTCTCCTTCGCTTCTGACGCCGTCGACCCACTTTGACCACAGTGGGGCCACAGGACTCGACGGGCGTATTCGATGAAGGTGGTTCCTCGTCGCGCTGCCTCTCATCTGGCATGTACCTTGCTGTTATCACGTCGATCCTCTTCAACTTGGACTTCTCAGGGGGCCTCCCCTTCGTGAGCGCAGTGAAATCTTCCCTGTAGCACTCTTTCTGGCCTTTTGTTCGAACAACCTTCGCTGCTGTTTCTTTCATCGAGTGAGACTTCTTCTTCTTTCGGATGCCTTTGATTTGATTCACCGCCGATTCGAAGTCTGGCGTTTGTTCTTCTCGGGCGAAGACATGCCCACAGGTAACAATGTCATCAGGTTTCGTTGAACCCGAATCGCAACCGTGTAGCACCCACCCCAAGTATGTGTGGGATGCGACGGGCTGGTTTCTCTTCCCTTTCCGCGTTCCCCTGGAGACAATCAACTCCCAGTTGTCTTGCCCGATGAGAACCTTCGGCCGCTCTTCCTCGTAGCAAAGTTGATCCGCCATCTTTTTCAAGTGAGGATACAGCTTGACCTTCTCTTTGTCTACTGCTTGAGGTGTCAAGCGAAGTTCGTCCATGGTTCTTGCCCCGGTGATAGTCCTTTTTTGTCTCTGATGAACTCCGCGGACTTTCATGTTGAGCTTCATGGATCTCTTGTTCGACAGCAACTTCTCTCCAACTGTTTCTATGGTGAGTTGCTCTCGAGGTCCCTGTAGCCCCAGTTGTTCGGCTATTGATGAGTCCACCAATGTGACCGTTGACCCTTCATCCAGCAGAGCCAAAACCCTGGCGCTTCCTTTTGGCCCGTAGATCTCAACTGGTACCATCTTCAAGTACGCCTTCTTGGTTTTCGCCGTGTTGACCTGGAGCACGTTGTTGGTAACTTCTTTCTCGTGTGTAGCTTCCGGTTGCCGATCTTCATGTAGAAGGTCATGGTGCCATCTTCTGCATACTCTGCATCCTGACTTCTGGCAGTCTTGCTTCCGATGTCGACCTTGCAAGCATTTGAAGCATAGCTTGCTACTAGTTACGATCTTCCAGCGTTCCTTGATCGAGGCTTCCGTGAACTTTTTACATTGGTGCAGGCGATGGCTTCCTTGACAGTGTGGACAGTTTTCCTTATCTTCCCTTTGTTCCACGGCGGCATGTGTGACTTCTCTCTTCAAGCCTTGGCTTTTGGTTACAGCTTCTTGTAGTGCATATTGACTGCACCGGTCTGCCTCCCTGTTCAAGAACTTGCTCAGCTGTAGCAAGTCAGGATCTTCCGTGTCAGCTGTAAAGTCAAACCACCGGAACCGTATGACCGCAGGCATTTTGTCCACTATCAACTTCAACATTTCTGGCGACTGGAGATACTGAGGCTTTTTCAAACTCTTCACTGTTGCCACGATGTTGCTCACTCGACATGCAAAATCGCACACGTCTTGAGCGCTCTCTGTCATCTTTGGCAGCCTCTTCAGTTTCTCCATCTCTGCCAGCACTAGCCCATCTGGTCTTCCATATTGCCGACGCAGAGCTTCCATGATGTCTTCAGGTGTATTATCCGAATACAATAGACATTTGACTGACTCTTGCGCTGCACCTCTGATGGACTTCCTCAGCCTTATCATATTCTGGATTGGAGAGAAGTTCTCAGCCGTATCTTCATATGCCCTCTTGAAGGCTAGCCACTCGCTAGCATTCCCGTCAAACTGTGGGAGATCGAACATGTAGCTAGGCGCTGCTACATTCCTCGTTGACAACTTGACGACGTCCCGTAGCGCTTCAGCGATGTCCTTGATGTCAGCAGAAGCTTCAGTGATTTTCGTGGCTGCCTGTGCTTTGCCGGGCTGCTCCGGTTCTGACACTTTCCCTGGCAGCCTTTCCGTCGAATCGCTGATCCAATTCTGCACCATCTCTTCCCGGTTTACTGGCACGCTAATCACGGAGTCGTTGTCGTCTTCTTCTAGTTGAAGCATCTCGAGTTTTACTTTTACCAACCCTGCCGCAGCCCGTGCTTCTTCCAGCTTCCGTTGAGCTAATTCCACACGTGCTTCCATCTCTTTCCTCCTTCTGGCTGTTGACGCTACAGACGGTGCTTTTGTGTTCTGTAGCCTCTCGGAGATCTTCGAACTTGTGCTTCCCACCAGTGTTCTGACTTCCTCGGTTGTGGCCCTAATCGTAGTCTTGAACGACGTCCCAGACGGGAAGGTACCTTCTGTTCTGGTACCGGATGTCGTACCGGACTCCACTGTGATGCCACGTGATGCTCTCTCAGTCGGCGTACGTTCCAGCCGATCACCTCCCTTCTGGCTTCTTGTAACGGGCATCTTGATCTTCGTTTCCTCTCGCACGATGATCACCTCGTCCGTTGTCTTGAAGCGCAGATGTCTTCAAGTTTTCAATTCCTCGACGAAGTCCCACGATGGTCGCTACGGCGTGAATCCGGCTCGAAGGACCAGCTGTCGTGGACCGGCCGTATGTGACCGACCGCTATGCGTTTGACGAGCCTGGTCTGCCGGCAGCGAGAGGGGGAGAGACCTGTTGTAAGTAGGTCTCTTGAGTACGTGCCCTCTCGTTCCGACGGGCGCTGGTAGACTCGTCCCTGGGTTCACTTTGCGACCGCTGTGGGACAATCCTCGAATTCGTCCTGGATGTGAACTTGACCTTGGGTGATCTTGACTTGACCTTGTCTTCTGGTGTGGTCCCCGGCGTGACCCCCAACGTGACCACCGGCGTTACCACCGACGTGACCACCGGCGTGACCACCGGCGTGACCACCAGCATGACCACCGGCGTGACCACCGGCGTGACCTTCGGCGTGACCACCAGCGTGACCACCGGCGTGACCACCGACGTGACCCCCGGCGTGACCACTGGCGTGACTACCGGCGTGACCACCGGCGTGACCACCGACGACCCCCGGCGTGACCACCGACGTGACCCCCGACGTGCCCTTGGCGACGACTCGGCGCTGACACGACGTGGGCCCGACGATAACTCGACGTGATCCCGACGTTCGCTCGACGAGATCCTCTTGGGCGGACCTTGAAGGGGAGTAGGGAGCGGGGTAGTGAAACGCTGGTTGCTTGAGTCTTCCTTATATTTTTCTTCGTTTTCTTTCTTGTACTGGAGCCGCTGAGAAGAGCATGCTCGGAACAAAATCATGATCGCTAAGGTACCCCCTTACCTTTACCTTAAAGAAAGCCCCGTATTCTGGGCCCTCTTTTCGGTTCATTTTCACTATCGATTAGTCACTTTTTTGACCATAACTTTTCCATTCCTGGTCGTAGGCTAACGAATGACCACTCGAAATGTAGCCCACAACCAGGTCTATAAACGAACATTACATCCGGGGGGTACCATAGTTTATAATTTAGCTATTAACTATAAACTGCCTAATTTTACAAACATATTTTGCTTAATCTGAGGTAAATAAATGGACACCTAACCTAATTATCCGAATAAAACTGACCAAAGTTATATTTATTAGGTGTGCCCTACCTAGTCTTACCTAAATAAACCTTATTTACGTAACAGTTATACATATTTTCATCAAAATACCAATTTTACCAAACTAATCATAAAACATCCAAAAACTAGCCTATATATACATGTGTTGATCGCCAACAAACCTAGATACCAACTTTACTGCAGCGCCATCTGCCGGGTTGGTTTGTGAGTTTGTGAATCTAAACCATCCATGGCAACCCTAAACTTTCATAATAAAAATAAATGTTATTTTCAAAAAGACGATAATTGATCAGTTATCGAGCGGGATGAAAAAATATTAAATTACTAAAATTGCTAATAAAAAACAAGGGTTGGTGATAAAAGAGTAAAAATTTTGGGTTGTATGTATTTATTAATGCAGCATTATAAAAAAATAAGAACAAAACATTTTGTCCAAAAATAAAATAAAAATGTTGTGGTGAACAACCCTTGTCACTTAGGGGTATGAAAAGTAGCTAGTAGCCGATTCTCAGATATGCATATAATATGCATATAAAATTTGGTAAAAGTAAGTAAATCCGTTTCGGAGGAGTAAGGTAATTAACACTGTGACACGAGAATTTTATATATAAGAAGATATATAATACATCTTCAAATAAAAACAACCAACCATCTTGCTTTAATTCACTTGTGGAACATCAGATAACAAACTCTATATCTGCAAATACTTAGTGTCGATGCTGAAAACTAAGAGCACTTTAAAGTTAAAAATTCAAGAAAATAGAGTTTTATTAATAATATTTAACTCGATAAATCTGGTATTGAAAAAAAAACTGTAATACAATATTTGTAAGAGTACTACATTTGCACAAAGTTTGTACCACTAATAGTTCTAAACGTGTTGTTTGTTAAGTTAGTTTTATTACTCTATTCGTTCATCATCATCATCATCATCAACAGCCCACTAAATGTTCCCACTGCTGGGACTTGGGGCCTTCTCTCGCAAGGAGAGAGCTAAGGCCATAATCCACCACGCTGGCCCAGTGCGGGTTGGTGGATGACACATGACTTCGAAAGATTCTAGGTATATGTCGGTTTCCTCACGATGTTTTCCTTCACCGTTTTAAGTTAGTTAGTTTTAAGTTACTCTATTAGTTAGCAAAACAAATTATAATATAATTGTTTACTTTAAGATAGTTCTTGCTATAACCCTAGATGTTAAGGGATCTATGTCAATTTAATTCAATTCATTTATTCGATCCATAAATTCATAAGAACACTTGGTAACGTTCTTTACAAAAAGGCAAAGAATCTGTGTACATAGTAAGATAAAATAACAATGTCAAAATGAATAAAGCGGCTGTAAAGGAGCCTCGTCAATCAAATGCAGCTGTAAAAAGGCTTTGTCAAAGACAAAATAACAAATAATTAATACGTACAGTATACCTACTACTAGCTTAGACTAGCTTACTACTAGAGTAGTAACTTTTGATGGATCATTATCCATCAAAAGTTTTATGAATCTATTATTTTACCTTATTACAAGATTCTAGTTTCGACACATTTCTCTCCATACGTTACTATCCTTAACAAAGTCATCTATATTATAATATGCCTTGCTCAATAGGTAGCTTTTCATTTCATTGTATGTGTTGTAATATAAAAATATAAATGTAAGTACATTCTGATTATGGAAAAACAACTTCTTAAATAAACATTAGCCATTATGAAACATGACTATCACATAGCAGTTATCCTTATTTTCTACTAAAAGATGTATTGTTTACGAGTAGATAAAAATCCTAAACATCCGATTTTAAATACTAAGTAACTTATATCATATTATACTTATTTATAGCAGAAAAATGTATCAATTTACGATAAAAAAATGATTTACTTGTTATATATATAATATATATAAAATATCAAAAAACATATTATATTATAAACATATATCCTTAAATATATTTTATGACATATTTGCTCGTAAAGGGTCTCTTATTGGACCCATTTCTGTATCGTAATGTATCTTATTACGTACTTGTGCTGTAATGTGTAATGTAAAACGCACGGTTTCAAAATGCTCCGTCCACAGACTAGGTAGAGAGATATGCTCCGTCTAAAACGAACGATACCTTTTTAAATCTTAGTAAAGAGTTTTTATGTCAAAAAAGTCAATTTTATTCATAAAATGTGGTCAACATTTTATGAATAAAATTAACTTTGAGAGGTCAAATATAATAAATAATTATTTAATTCGTTAATTTATTTAATTTTGACCCTAAATTACTCTAATTTTGCTGTAACAAAACACAAAAATATTAATTTACTTTATTACTAATGGCATACCGGCTGGTTCTGTGCCGTTGCTTAAAAAAAAGGCGCCGATGCGCGTGCATTGCTAATCTGTGATCCATAGTGATTACTTACTCTGTGCTGTGATCTGTGATCAAGTAAATATTATTCCGCGCCTTTTTTTCGCTGTATTGTTTTAATTTGAAAATGTCGTCAGAGTTTTGTTTATTTCCTTGCAATATGTTATAAAACGTCGTATGACATACGTGCGCTTTTATAATTACAGCCTCTGCTAAATTATAGCTCTCGCCTTCGGCTCGAGCTAGCAATAAAGCCTCAGCTGTAATTATCAACTTACCATAATACTTATACATAATACATAATACTTAATACTTATTATTTCATAATGTACTATTAAAGGTTCAGAAATTCCATCATGTCAATATTCGGTATCGTAATCTAGTTTTGAATTATTTTTGGGTGTTTGTAACAGAGTTCGAGGATATTTTAGTATCTTGCCAAATCTGTAAATTATGATCAAAATCAAAAAAAAAACTTTCGTATTACTATGTGTAATATTTTTTCATTCGCGCATGCCCTCAATTTTTCAATAAAGATTCTTAGTAAATTAATTGGGGTTTTCATCATTATCACACTCAATGAAAAATAACATCAGTCTTCTTTGGAAATATGAAACTCACAGTTACGATTTCACTTTCATTACATACGGAACCCTCATCTTCAAGCAAAGCTCCTACTTTACCGACGGTTTTTAGAGGAGATATGTTGCGACGCCATTTTTAATGCTTACTTGATTGCACACGTGACCAATTAGGGGTACTAAAGTGATAACGATCTCAATAATTCAACCTTAAATAACATGGAGGCTATACTTACACTACAAGTTCTATTAATACGGCAAAATATCCCTATTATTCAGCCCTAAGTTATACAAAGGAGTTTTGTATCACTTTAAGAGTTTGGCGTTCTAATAGATTTAATGAACACCATTGTAGAGCTAATAGCATTAATTGCACCTTTTCCACCAACTATCGGCGCTCCAAAAGAGTTGGTGACAGCTTGCTTAGAACTTTAGTAGCTAATTTGGATGCTAACTTCTTATATAGTTCTTATGGTTGCAAAATTAGCTCAAAGCTATATCACAGAACTTTTGAAGAAACACTTCACTCTACGTTCTAAAGTAAGCCATATTTGCAGCCAAAATGGTTGTTGGGAGCCCATTATTTTTAAAAGCTTCTAGCGATATCGTTTGTTAATAATGAATGTACTTACTTGAAATGTACACTACGAACGATTTTGATACTTGAGTCGATACTTGATTATTAATTAAAATAATTATTAGGTCCTTACATATGAAATTGGTATTTTGTCGTACTGACTACTTTGATGTCAAATATTTCCTCTTTGGATAGAAATTAAAAATTGAAATTTATACAGCTATTTACTCATGCTTCTATGTGTTGCAATTAACACTTTGGAAAACTTTAAATTTCGCGTTATTTACGAGTACGAGTTGCATCGTGGCACCAGAGCAGCAGAAGGGCTCGAAGGATTAATGATGTGTATGGCGGCGGTGCCACAAAAGAAAACACAGTATGTTTTTGGTTTCAACGTGTTCGTTCTGGAAATTTCGACCTGCAGAACAAGCCCCGTGGACGGTTGGAGACCGAACTTGTTAATGAAGAACTGAAGGCTATTGTAGATACGGATCTATCGCAAAGCACGTTCAAATTACTAATACCACTGCAGGCTGCAATGGTAGTGATAAAACTGTTTTAATCCCCTTGAAATAAATTGGGTATGTGAAAAATCTTGAAAGGTACTCATAAATTGAGCGCAGCCAACCGACAAATACACATCGACTGCTGTGTTATTTTACTCTACCGGCACAATAATTCACGGATTTTAAATCGAATCATGAAAAGTGGATCCCGTACAATAATCGGAGATGCTTATCACAATAGCTGAACCCTGGCGAACCAGTCAAATCCTGCCCCAAGCGAAAATTGAGGTTCAAGTTTTCCATTTAGTAAACTGAGTGACCGAAAGAAAAAAAAATACAAGAAAGAACTAACGAATTACGGTTTTAAAACACAAAAGCATGAGTAAATAGCTCTATAAACTTGAAATCTAAATTCTCAAGCAAAAAAGAGATATTTGAAATCAAAGTTGGATAGTATGACAGAACACCAATTTCATAAACGTAAAGGCCGGTTTGCATTTTGATTACTGCGACTGTGAGTGCGAGTGCGATTGCGAGTGCGAGTGAGTAATCGCGACTGATTACTATGCACTCGCAATAATCAATCAGTGTGCACACGTGTTTACTACTAATCACTCAACACCTGCACTACTCACTCGCACTCGTATTAATCAAAATGAAAACAGGCCTTAAGGAGCCAAAATTACGAATACAGTGATTTTATGTTTTAAATAAATTGTAAGTATTCCAGAATTCTTTTATATCCCGATCTCAGATTGCCCGTAAATTATTTTACCTTTCATTTTTGTCATAATATTCGCTTACCTTTACAATGGGTTTTAACTGTACTATTTTTTTTTATTTGAGAAATTATCGACCCTGGTCTATAGTATATAGTCTGGACTAGCAGATAGGCATTTAAAATCTTTTTATTGCGGGAAAATAACGAGAACAGGAACAACGCGGGTAAAACCGCGGAGTGATGCGAGTATTTTAATAAAGGAAATAAAGATAACACTCTAACGTAACACTCTTGTTTTTTTGGTTGATGTGCGTGTCATTTGTTACTGTGTTTAGTAAATAAATAATTATTTATAATTTTAATCATTAAATATATAATCAATAAATATATATGTATATTTTTTATTCTAAAATTATTCACCAAGTCACCTTGGATCCTAATACTTATTATAATCTAGCCTTATTTATTTAGTCTAGGCTAAGGAGTAATTTATATCTAATTTAAGTTGCTACATAGTTTATACATAAGAAGGTGCCCATCAGCACTTTTCTTATTGACTCTGTTGATAAATATATATAAATAAATCTTTACTGTAATATTAATAGTCCTTTTGTTACAAAAAATGTTGTACGCTAAGATTTTTGTGTCGTTGATTGATTTTGAAATTAAGTAATAGTCCAAATCTATACAAATACTTTTGTTAAGCTAAAATATATTTTGATTTTATGCTGAACAATGCCAATTACAATTTAATGTTATTGCAGCTTATTTGGCAACGCTACAACGCTGCCATTGAATACTACTTACTTACGGACACACTGGATATGTAAGAAAAAAACAACAAGTAGTTACGATGCGAAGAATGATATACGATTAATGGTATTGGAATGCCATTTTTAAATACATCGTGTCAAATATAAATGTATTAAATCTATACTTATACTAAAACTGTAATGAGTCGCAATGAAGATAATTAATTTGTTTTTTTTTCTTTTATGCCTGTCTGAACGATTCAAAGCCACGTATCTATTACGCCGCAACTACAGATTCAATTCTAATTTAACTTGGCGTAACTTGAATTCATACTTTGAAGTCTGAAACTGGACTACTTTTAGGTCTACATTCATATTTGGCATGGTTTGCTAGAGGTTAAAGTTGAAAATGTGAATTCGGTTAAAACTCATTATTTGCTTTGTCCAATGTCATTTATTCTTTATTTTCGGATTAATAAATAATAAAGATTATACTTCGAAAACTTGTGCGTCAATATTTCAACATTATCGGTCAGGTAGTACAAATGTCATAGATATTAAGCTAATAACTACGCACATGACAATATTATGACACATTCAACACCTAATAACTGCTAAGCATTCTATGATACAGCACACAGAGATCGTGATGGACTTATCGCGATGTAAGTATGACGAAAAAAGTATCAAATAAAATTCAATAAAATACATTTTTATCACAAACATCGCTGCAATACCTGGGTACGAAAACGAAGTAGCGGGTTCAGCTAGTAATATAAAGGCTTAAATAAGACTGGGGTACTTGGCTCAATAATGGCAATGTGGCCACCGAGGTGAAACCCTATGCGCGGTCGTGTGGGCGGACCTCAATGCCATCTTAGCCAAGGTACTCGACAGTGGGAGATCGTGTAAGATAGAAGAGCGAGAGGATTCTCAATATTCATCCACTGAGGTGGAAGTAGATACGGGGTAAGCTCGTAGGATCACTCTGGCTTGCATCTCGTCTACACTGGAGGACCTAGGGCGTCGGATGGATCGTCCTGGTACTTAGTCGGTTATAATCAGTACCACTTCTGGTATTGTGTCTGCAGTTGCAATACCACTCTTGGTGACCAGTCTAACATAATCGCCCTTTCAGGCGGCTGGTATCCGTAAATATATCTCCTTGTAAAAAAAAAATCCCACAATTTCTTTTTCATTGAAAGATAATTTAAGAGCCACACATTTTATAATTGACTAACATGTATACGGGACTATTATTATTATTAGGGTCGATTGTTTGGCCACTATAATGTGACAGAAAATTATACAATCTTCACGTATAGAAATCAGACAGAACTTTAATTAATTGTTTCATTTTGTTCGGTAACAAATATAAAATTTCAAATGCCGTAAAACATCTATCACAAATTACATACAAGTATACAAAAACTACAGTTTCCTCAGTTAACAAAAAAAAAATACGTCTCAAAATTGGTCTGCTCGCTTAAGTCTAGAAATTCCGTAGACACGCAAGAAATAATACCAATGGACTAACGAAACTGATCGCAAAACCTAATAAGTATTTAAAATATGAAATACAATTAAAAGTAAATGACAAACATTTTCAGCAAACTTGTCTCTATACTTTTAAAGGTCTACGAAAAATTCGAACAAGATTAGTTAAAGTAGTTAGTTAGGTATATAATACTGCCGTCCGCAAGCTTAAATGCCGTTATCTAACATCGGGTCGATTTGGACTTTTAAATGGCACTACAATCAGAAAAAAAATATCTATCGATCTGTGTAACCCGTGTTTCTCTAGCTATGTTAGTTTTTAAGATACCAAAACTAAAAATACCGTTAAGTCATTTTAATTTGTATGGTTCCAACGCTAAAACGCAGTTAAATAACAATACTTACCTAAAAAGCCGCTAAGGTATTTTAACGTTACCTTTGGCTGAAATTTTCTTTGATTTTCCATAACTTAATTGCCGTTAACTGACTTTTGTACGCTATAGTGCCGTTAAAGCACTTAAATGTTTTTAAACAAAGTTTTATTTATAATTTATATTGTATTTGTCCAACGCTATAAAGCCGTTATGCTTGAATACAACACAAAAATGCAGTTAAACATACTTAACGGCTTTTTAGACTAGTAAATACGTATGCAATTTTGTAAACTTAAAACAGAAAATATCACAAAGCTACCTTAACTATGTGATATAAATTATTTATTTTTTACAATACTAGACTAAAATGCGGCTATGCCACATTACTTAACTAAAATGCCGTTACAAGTTCTTGCGTATGCAGTACGATAGTATGTGAAGGAAATCAAGTGCAGATGAATAAGATGCTTTCGTTCCCTCCAACTTGTTACGATGGCTTAAAACACATTTAGATGAGTCAAACTAGATCTTGTTTAGAAAAAAACGGAAATGATCCTTATGTTACATCTTGTTCCGACTCTTCCAGTGTCATTGATACATTTTGGGACGTATAAATTATGTTACAGAACTCGTCTTTCTTTAGATTTTAATGAAATCACAAATCTATCTAATGAAACTTTATCAGGTTTTAATAGACTTACAAGGAAAGTAGAGTAATTTTCTACAAAATCATCAAAACAAACATTCAGTTTCAAGAGTTAACATAAAATATTACAGCCAGATGATGATAGCACTCTACCGTATCTGTTGAAGTTTTAAACTCCACAATCAAGTTTACAGTGTGATTTCAATTCAGATGACCTGCACGTTATAATGATTTTAAGATAGCTGATTCAAGTGAAAATTTTAGTAACTATTTTCAAGAAATCCATTAAGCATAAGTTTAAACGTAACCATAAGTCTGACTTTAAGAACCACAACACAATTAATAAATACCCACAGAAAACTAGCTTAAAAACGGTACCATTTAACGTTGTATTAAAACATTGCAAATGTCAATGCCGTTATACAGAATACAGAAAAACTAACCGAAGGCTGGTTGGAAAAGCGTAGAAGCTCAATTAATGAGCCTCAAAAAACTGTCAGTATTTCCATCTCTCTGTCAAACGCGGAGACATATGATAGAAATTGGTGAATATCAGAACCTATCTACTTTAATGTGTATGCAACGACCACAAAGCAGTTGACAGTTTGGAAAATAAAAATTATGACTGAATCGAAGAAAAAGATCTGATGTATACAATTGGGTTGTTAACAGTGCAATGCAGTTGCAGTGCACAAAATAAAATTGACTATTATGTTCACTTCTTCTCAGTGTCATTTATTTACTAAATGCATTTATTTACTAAAGCAAAATCATCTGTTCAAATCAACACAGTTTCATGAGTTGCGAACAAGAAGATCATAAAGTAAAGTAAGAAATGCAATAAAGGTAAGTTATATGATTTTGACCATTTTGATGAGACAGTATGAGTTAGCAACTCAAAAGTAAATATGAAGTTTATAGCACCAAACAATTTCGTCATTGTGCCAAATAACGCTTCAGAAAGAAGAATTCAAATTAAGCCCCTGAGTTAATCTCAAAAATATGTCACACATGTGGATTTACTCTAATTTTGAGTTTTATTGTGATAGCTTGTAGGTACAAAAATGATTGCCAGAAAGATTATTTATATTATTTTGCTTTCTTCAATGGCAAATACTTAAAATACCAGAAATTATAAAACTTCGTTTCAAATCAAAAGCAAAATGCAGAAATACTAAGCGGAAGATTAATTTAGTTCAATTCATAGAGCAACATAGCGCCAACACATAAGCTATTGTTTTGGAAGAACTTGTCGACCGACGACAAAGAATGATAATGCTAGTAAAGCAATATTTAGACTCAAGAAAAATATTTGAGTCTTAGGTATGATTAATTATTTTGTAGGAATATTTATTCAAAAGTTTAAGTGATTGTGACAAAAATAAAACAAAAACAATTGATCTCTATTGTAGATTTTTGAAAATCTGTTGTAAGTAAGGGCAATAAAAGTAGTATTTTAATTTTAAATGTAAAATTTTGTAATTTTGCCTTGTTATTTTAAATTTTAACTCCTGAAAAATTTTATTTTTAGATACTTAGGCTTGTATTCGAAAAAGATTAACAAAAATGCGGTTTGTTTTTTTTTAATGCCAATAAAAATCTAGTTTTTAAAGTCATTTTTTGTTTACTTATTTCACATAAATCATCACTTTTATTGTATTTTCTTAATTATCTTGTGAGTCATGCTTAGCTTAATTGCAGTTAAAGATAAAGGTTTTGCATTTAATCGCATTTTAGTGTTGTAAAATGCTCTGAAATAACCGATTAAAACAAATTTATGAAGTTTACTAGTTTTAAATGCGGTTAAATGACTTTAACCGCATTGTAATCTTGGATGTTTCATGATATAACGGCATTTTAGTTTTGGAATGATTTCAAATTCTGTAGTCAAGTACCATCCAATGAAATTTAAGAAAATATCAAGCTAAAATGCCGTTAAACTATACATAACGGCATTTTAGTGGTGAATTTGAAAAGATTTTAAGACAAAATTACAAGACTAGAATGCAAAAACGCTTATAACTCTTATTTTGCACACCTTATTATCTTGAAAATACTATCATTTCAAAGTGTTTTTGCAGCTCTATATAAAGGTATCAAAATTATGGAAATACCTATTTCACTTATCAAATGGCATAATTTTAAAATTTAGAAACAGTTTTCCCGCGATATCTCGAAACTACATTTTGGTACTTAACGGCATTGTAGTTTGCGGACGGCAGAATATAGTAAATGTTTTGTATATGCTTAGTTTTTTGTTGATAGAGACGCATTAAAACATTCTTATCTCTTAATTAAAAGGCTACAAAATACAGTAAGTATATAAATAATGATAAACTTAGAACTATAAGGAGCGTCGCTCACTGGTAAAGCTTTGGTCTGGTGATCATGACGCACAACGCTGCGGTATGCGCCACAACGCAGCGTCACGACGCAGCATTTAGCGTCCCTGCGGAGAGGTGGTCATTTGATTTTGCCGCAGCTACCTAATTGTCTTCAAAAAATTCCATATTGACCCGTGACGCACACCGCACACCGCAGCGTTGAACCGAGAATGACGCCGCGTTGTGCGGGAGTACACCTCCCCACTTCACCGCGCTTGCCCCTCGCCGCTGACGCATACTGCGACGGAACACGAGACCATTCTCGACGTTTTTCATATGATTGAGTGTCCGGCGACGCATACCGCATACCGCAGCGTTGTGCGTCATGATCACCAGACCAAAGCTTCAGTCGAAGCGACGTCCCGTCAGCGAGCGGCGCGGCGGCGCGGCGGCTCGGCAGCGGCGCGCGCGGCGTCGCAACACGGGCGAGTCGAGGCGCAGGTGGCTATGCTTTATTCACATTTGACGCAATTTCGCGTTGGCTTAACGGTTGGTTTTTACGTAATTTTTGAGTTTAATGTTGGTGTCAAAATCGTCACGCATGCTTAAAACGTTTAAAAGCTGGTTCGCACAAAAACAAATGACAAAATGGCGGTGGAGTCGCGGCTCGGGCTCACTTG
This sequence comes from Ectropis crepuscularia, assembly GCA_963693475.1. Classification (NCBI taxonomy): domain Eukaryota; kingdom Metazoa; phylum Arthropoda; class Insecta; order Lepidoptera; family Geometridae; genus Ectropis; species Ectropis crepuscularia. Next base: position 6,729,808 of record OY856350.1, read on the forward strand.
AGCACTTCTCCTGCGCTTGCACCTCGCCTCCGCCCCGTCTTCACGTCGCCCGCGTCGCAACTCTTTGTAAAGAAATCCTTGTTGCGGCGTGCCGCTTATGCGCCCGCGCCACAACTCCACCTCGACTGTTGATCATGTGAGCGACGGGCCTAACTGTACCATTTTAAATGTCAATGTTATCGGTTAGAGCGATATCTACCGCGAAAATATAGATATTTGTATTAATTAGCGATTTTATAATGTAATTTATTTAATATTAATACACTCCAGCCAATTGTACTACCAGGATGAAGAAAGATATATTAAAACTAATAAATAAGCATGGTAAACGCAAGTCCAGAGGAATTATTTTGTAAATGGTAAATTTTAAACTATGGGCTTCCACGTAACGGATAAACTTCTTAATTTGGTTGACTTTATATTTATCTGAAAAAAAAAATTAGAAATAACTGTAAAATATATTTTTCGTATTTTTAATAGATTTTTTATCTAAAAAGTTGGCTATTTTTATGTTGTTTTTTGGAAACGTCAAACAGTAAGATAGGATCTGAATCAAGTCAGCTATCTAACAAAAACAACCATTACGTGATCGATTTTTATTTGGGAGCTACGATGACACACACAGTCACGTACACGTATGAGCTCGAGATGGTCTGTAATCGCAATAAATATATTTTGAAAAAATGGGAGTCACTCGAAATTTGCCTCTTTTTTGCAGAGAACAGACGCACCTGCGTTTTGCCCTCTAATTTTAAAATTGTCCTGATTAGCATCGCCCAATACAAATACTACCTGAAAGGGCAGATCCAGCCACTCAATCATATTTTGTTTACCAAGGTTTGTTGTCCACTGGCTTGCTAGATATAAAACTCTTTACAACTGTGCTACCATCTGCGACCAACAGAAACCGGGATTCAAAAAAGATTGTTTAAATATCGCAAAAATAGTGTCACAGAGAGCTCCGACCCATAAGAGACTCCGGCGTTGATAGCCATTTGATCTGACGAGCAGCCTTTGATGACAATTTGTACAAATCTATCTCTCAAAAAAAGTCCAATATCCGTGCGATTAAATCAACATACGAAACATTTTCCGAAAGCTTTCTTATAAGGAAGGCCATCATGCCAAACCTTGTCAAAAGCCTTCAAAATATGCAGAGAGATAACAAATTGTTCCCCATTCCTCTCAATAGCTTCATCAAATTTGTCATCTAATCTGCCATAGGTCCCTCTAACCGTCCTCTCTAACGGCTTGCTTCCAAATTTTTTATACAAACCGCCAAGAATTGGGCTGTCAAGCCACCTTCTTTATATTTTTGCGACCTAAAATTACGATGTTTTTTTTTTGTTATAAATGTAATTTCTTCTTCGAACAATAAAATTCATGTTCCATCTGCAATTAAAACATCGCTTTTGATCAGAGCGCAGCTACTCTATTTCTACTAGTCTACTATCCTAAATAAATAAAAAAATACACATAAAACAAACTCGCTACTGCAATGTATTTTACTCGTACTATACCGTGACATTCCAGCAGTTTATCGTACAAAATAAGAAGTATTTCGTATGTCTGGGACTGCAACATCCCCGCAAATAACGCAGGTGTAAATGTAGTGTACAAAAGTCGAACAAACACTAAATATATACCACCAATGCTGACGTCCCAAATCTGAAAAAAAGAAAAGATCACGGGTTCACGGTTGAACCATTTGATAAAGTGACTTTTAAGGCCTATTTTAAATAATTTTAAACGGAGTAACAATAATTTAAAACGAATAATCCTCCATATGATTTGCAATAATAGAGGCTGTTGCAAACCGTAAAACATCACTATCTCCTCAGTCTACTGGCGGCTATCTTCCCGCACAAAATATGAATTATAAATAAAATCAACGCACGCCTCTCGGCCCATGGTGACGCGCGCATGCCTTGTATCCCGCAAATAATTTGCATAATTCTGATTCTGTAAGATTTGATTACCAATAAATACCAGTTGAGAGTGTTTCTCGTCTTTCACAACCGAAAAAAAATATTAATGAAAAGAAAATGAAGAAGGAGAAGACTTTAAATCAGCTGACTATTTTTTCATGTTACTTTTTAGGTTTCCGTACCCAAAGGGTAAAAACGGCACCCTAGTACTGAAACGTGTATATTTATAGTGATGTAAAACGCACGGTTTATCGAAATGCTCCGTCTCAAACGAACAGTACCTTTTTAAATCTTAGTAAAGAGGTTTTATTTCAGAAAAGTGGTCAAAATTATATGAATTAAATTAACTTTGAGAGATAAAAATATTTAAAATTATTTAATTCGAAAATTTAATTAATTTTGATCTTAAATTACAACAATTTCTGCAACAAAACACAAAAATATTAATTTACTTTATTACTAATGTCATACTGGCTGGTTCTGTGCCTTTGCTTAAAAAAAGCGCTGATGCGCGTGCATTGCTAATCTGTGAACAACTAAAAATTATTCCGCGCGCTTTTTCTTTTCCCTGTATTGTTTTTATTTAAAAATGTAGTTAGAGTTTTATTTATTTCCTCGCAAGTATGTTATAAAACGTCGTATGACATACGTGCGCTTTGATAATTACAGCCCCTGCTAATATCGCCTCGGCTGTAATTATCAACTTACCACACTTATATCATATGTAACATTATGTCACCGTTTAATTCTAAACATCATAGTATTACAATCTCACTAGCGAGATTGTAATCTGTCGAAATACCAATGATGTACACTATAACTCATTCTGTATTCGCAAAACTATATTGATTCCCTTAGAGAAGCAGTGTAAACAGTACTTACACTGCTAGTGACCTCACAAACATGGTGTCGCATTTGGCGGCATTTTCGCGCAAAATGTTGTATTAAAAAAATAAAAGTTAGATAAATGCATTGTTAGGTTAAAACATATTTATTAATTTTAGTATTAAAATAAGCACTTATGACAGTGATAAAAAAATCAAGATCACAGACACAACAAACTACATATATTGTTCTGACTCACCGTGATGTTATTATGTTTTAGTTCCGATACGCCAAATGAAATAAAGCCCAATGTCTGCGCGAGGTTCAATAATACATTTGAAAACATCTACAATACGAAAAACATAACAGTTAAAATCACAAAAAATTATACCGGATATTATCTCCGGAGACACAAATTTAGATTTGCTGCTCCGCTGCCGTTTCGATGCTACCTCGCTACGGGCCACGTGTTCCGACAACGTCGCGTCGCCGCCCCACACGCGTTGTGTGCCTATCGCGTAACTGCGGTTCACGGCTCCGCGAGTCTACGTGTGTCGACTTTGATACTCTGAGCTACGTATACTAAGTCGCACATATGCGAGAGAACAAGTTCCTATTCCGTTTTCTCCCTCAGGCTGAGAACGACAACTTCCTAAAAGGACGACTTCCGAAAACGACAATTTCCTAAAACGTCGATTTCAAAATGAACAAATTCCGAAAAGGACAAATTCCTAAAACGACAACTTCCTAAAACGACAACTGAAAATTACAAATTCCGATAAGGACAAATTCAGGTAAATGACGACTTACTATAATAGTGTGTTAATTTCAGCAGTCATGTGAAATGACAAAAACGATAAATTTTTATATGTATATGTTACCGGCCAAACCAAATTAGGACAAATTAGTTTATCCTAGCTCAAATAAGTCCATCCTTTGGGTGATAGGATGAACCGTACAGACTAACCTGACACTAACAGCACAGCGACACGCAGCTATTTGAACACGAAGAGTCCAAATCATTACCTAGCACCGTACTGCGCTCGTCACTCGGAAACATAAGATATTTTATCTCTTAGCCCAGTAATTTAGCTGGAAACATTGCTCTTCAAGCCGGTTCATAGAAGTGTTTCACACTACCGTTTGGCGGCAGAAAAACTTGCAAAGGTATACGTACTTCCCCAGGCGGACTCTGCAAAGAGACCAAACTCCTACTCCAAGGTTTTCCTAGTTTTTCCTTTTGACAATAAGACGAACTAGATTAGCCTAGCCTATATCGGTTTATCCGTGTATAATATATATAGTGTCATAATGTAACTTTTGCATAATCATTTTTTGACATAATGGGTTTTAAGTATAACAATCTAATGTCATACATTCAATTCGACTATTGATGAGACACATAATGGTTTTTAAGCATATTCATGAGACGCATAAATAAATACTACTATAAGTTGTGCTACTAAATGTAGACCTAGGTTATAAATGTAGATCCGATTCGAAGCATCCCGACTCCACCTATTCTTGTCGCTACTACTCCTAGAGTGTATATAAAAAATGCGGGAGGCAGAAGCTCAAGAGAAGTCCTGAGTGGAGCGAGCCATGCGAGGGCAAGCGTAGCGAACGGGGGAGGTGGCGAGCGAAGCGAGCCGGCAACCTCCGTAGTGGAGAGCAGGTCGAGTATGAAGAAGTGACACTCAGGGCTGACCGCAGAGCTTCTGGCGAGAGCCCACCCGGAGTCAAAAATTGCATCACATTTTTTACCGGACCGTCCGCTTTTCTCAATGTGTGCCTTTAAACTTTATGCTAAGTTATCTCTATGCTATATATGGTTGTGTTTAAACATTATGCTAACTTATCTATATGCTAAATATAAAAATTATGCGAACACAGTTATGCGTTTAGTTGTTATGGTAAATAAATTATTGTTAGTCCTGAAAACGTTATGCCTACTTAAATTAGTACAAAAATTGTTATGCTTTCACATATAGATCCCGGCTGGTAACATAATCCTACTTCCTAATTATATTATAAATGTCAATGTATGGATGTATATATGTTTGTTGCTCAATCACATCGTAAGATATGAACGGGTCGAGTTGATATTTGGAAAACAGCTAGATAATTATCTGGAAGAACACATAGGCTACTTTTTAGCCCGGAAACGACGGGAACGGGAACTACGCGGGTAAAACCGCGGGGCGCTGCTTGGTTCTTACCTGTTTGGTTAATAATAATTCATGATGGCTCCACAAAAAGGCGAATAACATTTTGTTTCCACACCTCCCTCAAGCCCGTGCAAGAGCTACCATGCCACACACACACACCCTCCCACACACACACACACACACCCTCCCTCACACACACACGCACACACATCCACTCTCACACATACAAACTCTCTCTCAAACACACATATTTTCGAAAGTTGTCGTTTTAGGAAGTTGTCATTTTAAAAAGTTGTCGTTTTAGGAATTTGTCGTTTTAGGAAGTTGTCGTTCTCAGCCCGAGGGCGTTTTTTCAAGGCCACCCATCATTTCAATACAATTATGACGATATTGACATTATACTTATACGTAATTAATATTCCTTTCAAACCGGCTTCTTTCTTCAGCCCGCGTGCTAGTAAGAGGCTTGGGCCGAGTCTCTGATGCCCGTCATTAATTAACGGGTCAATCTGTGAGTTCTTTAAGGACAGCGCTGGCCATGATCGCTTGCGATCGGCGGCTAGTAATTCCCCTCAGAGGAGCCACTCACCCACACTGAACCTCTTTGTGGGTTTTGCAGCACTGTCATCGACTTCGTCCTTCATAGGCCTAGCCGCATCCTTTATTACCTCCGACAATGGCGACTTCAGTCAGTCGTAAGAGACTACTACCCCCTCGTCCTTTCCTCCACTGGAAGCACCTGGCTAGATCAGACCAGCGGTTTTTATCTCTACGTCTGTTGACAAACTGATACTGACGCGCCCACCCTTACTTCATACTCCAGGACTCATCTCAATAGAATAAGTGCGTCAAATCTTGGAGGAAGCGAATGGGGACCACAAGTCCAGCAAACATCGTATGACCATCCAAATGAATCTCACCAACTCTGGCGCGTGCCGGCAGGTCACACGTTGTCTCTTCACAAACCGTATTCCGATCTATCGTCTCGAGGATGAGAAAGTTATCCGCGTAGTTATACGCGATGTTCCAAAGAAGTTTGAAATAGACTCAATCCACATCGATCTCCATGATTGAGTCGACGGCACAGATAAGAAAATAGTTACTTTGTAATCCACGGTCTCCCCTCAGAACGGTTTTCCTCGTCAACTGCGGGAGAAACAAAGCCCCGCTCCACCTTGTCTTCGTTACCTTGGAAAGGATTGAGGTACAAGGTGCGAATTGGAATTGTCAATATAATTGCTTAATTTTATTTATAAGTGTAAAAGCTTAAAACATTACAGCCGGAGAAGATATTAGATTACTTAGTATTGTAATTGTATCATGTGACGCTGCCAAATAATTTCGTATAATTAAATTGAAAAAAAATTTAGAACGCAGTCATTTTTAGTTAACACGAGATTTTTGCTGAACCCTAGAATACTACTTTTTGAATTACTTACCACAGGATCATATGCTAGTTTCATTTTCAAAGCAATTTCGTGAATGTCTTTGTAAATTTGTTGAAAGCAAATAATGTCTACGTCATCTCTCTTTAGAAAGTAAATACATTTTTGCAATCGACATTTTGTGGAATAAAATACAAAAACGTTTTTAATCGATATTATATCTTTCAATGTTAACAATATGAAAAAAAATATATTGCAGTAAATGTTTTTGAGACACAATTCATTAGCAAAACAAATAATAAATGTGAATATTATTCTATATAAAACTACAATAGAAATAATTACTAAATTTTTTCTTTCCAAATTGAAACTTTTATTATTATCCGGTACAAGTATTTTATCCACCCGTTTATATATTGAGATAATGCCAACCAAAGTAACATCTCTATCAATGAACATAAAAATAAAAAAGCTTGAATAATATTCGGCTAAATGCACTCCGTGTCGAAAAATCATGTACGTATTTTCAATACCGTATATTTGAATCATGCACACTGCAGAAGCACTCATATGTATCGTACACAAAAGAGAAATTACAGCGTATTTTACTTTATGAGATTTAAAATTTAAATTCAATAGATCCGAAGTTAACGCCAGTCAGAATGTGAATAAATTTGTAAACATAAATAAATGTTTTTGATATTTTGTCTTGTTTTTGAAAAAAATTAATGGTGACCATGCTGATTAAATTATGCAATAATTTTATTCCATTTTTTTTTGAGAATTGTGAATTTGACGTTATTTTTTAATAACATTTAATTATGTAATATATTATTGGTATGGGTACAACGGGGTGATATTGTTTTGTATAATACTTAATTTCGTAGTTAGTTATTATATTGTTAAATAAGAATACAGGAAAAACGACCGTCTTTTCTGTACGAGAAACTATTACACAATATCGTACATTTTATTAATTAATTTGAATTCATGCTTCGTGTAATCACTTTAATGGACCTCACCATTCTGAAAATCTAATAAATTAGGTATCTTTGACATGCCATTAACAAATTAATTTAATCTTCTTTCGTTTTCTGTTTGTAGGTACACCAAAATAATATCAATACATTTTTAAAGTCAAAGTTATTTGTTAATAAATGTAAAATTTACACGTTAGTTACTGAAAAAGAAAAACAGAAACAATAGCATACAAATTTACTTGATACACATTTTCAAAAATTTAAACGAACTTTTCACTGTACTATAACGATGTACGATACAAAAACTACACACTAAACAATCACTTTGAAAATAACGAATTTTCATTGAGGTGTTTATATCTTGTTTCGCCCTCCTAGGCATAACACACAGCTATCGTAAAATTAAGATTCAAAATCATAATCTTGTATTGCACTGCAGTCATCATCCAGAGGATCATTAATATCTATGCCCAGTGATGATTTTTCTGGAAACATTGCCCTTTAAATAGGAACACAGTGAAAAGCAGTTTGTCTCAAGTGACCATTACTGCCTATCGAACTTAACCACAACCATATTGTATAGCTTAATCTCTCTTAATACCATTTGCAGTCAATTTCGTTTACTTATTTATTTTCAATTAATCTTATACCTTTAAACGAGCTATTCTTGTACCTATTTAGAATCTAAATCTCGGACACAGCTCGAACGGTTTTCATTAAATTATGTATGCAAGGGGTTTCGGGGACGATGAATCGATCTAACTAGGTTTTATTAAAAAAAACGCATTTTTTGCGTTGTAATTGGTTAAGCCTGATTTTACTTTCAGCCTTATTCAAGGAGACTGCGCGCGCGTGATGGCTGCCTGTTTGGCACTGCGGACCGCGGCGCGGTGTGCACGAAGCTAAACGGCTGTTGCGGGGGTGCAAGTGAGAGGGTGCGTGAAGGATGCGTAGATATGCACTCAAAATATTCATCACTGGTGAGCTGTGTCTCGAGAATGTTATGATAGGTTTCGAAACGGGAGGCACACGCCGTTCTCCATCTCTATTAAACGTCGGACGCTTACGAATTTTGATGTTTCGATGGCCTCCTTGGCCTTATGGGGTAGAAAATCAAAGCAATGTTGAGCATACCTAACAAACCATGGCGTTAGTGGCAATATGATGTAATCGCTATGCGTAGAAACCAGATTGAGCTGTTATTGTCGCATTTAAACAGCGTTCCCCTGAATATTGCAGTAACGGTAGAACAGGAACAAGATAACGTACTTAATAAAATGAAATAACATTTTCTGGATGTGTTGGTGATGCGACATTCTACTAGACGATTATCACACACGGTTTACCGTAAGCCATGCACAGAGATCTTAATGCTGATTCACACCATGATTTGACGGCAGCATCACGAAGTATTGAGACTATGTGAACAAGAATATATATATGTTAATAGCAGTATAATTGAAAACGAAACGAAATTACTATAATATTATAATTTTCCTACTCCTTAATAATATGACATTGAAGTTAAAGAGTTGAAAAATAAAAATATTAACTTTATTTGATCAACAACAGTAGTATGGTAAGTACAATAATACATAGTAATATTGTGTAAGAAACCCTGGATCTCACACTAGGTACAGTCTTGTGTCGTGAAAATCCAGTGCCTTCTTTGGTGGTTTGGTTAATTACATCTGTTCAGCGATAAACTTAAAACTAAAAGGAGGAAGAAAAGAAAAATGTAACAACAAAAAAAAAATTAACAAAAAAATAAGACAGGATAGGGATTACACCTTTAGGAAATAGCCTTTACCTACCAAAACCAAAACTGGACAAGTGCATAAAATAATATTGTAGTATTTTTATATTCTTTGGATGTTAACGTATTTATACTAGATAGCCCAGTCATATTAGGGGTTTGGGGTGCGTGGTTCGGGAAGCTCCTCGTGAAGCACCCTGGGCATCACACAACAACTTGCCTCGGTGGCATCTTGTTGTGTGATGGCGAATCCCGGCCGGGTCTGGGAACTTCTACACGCGCTCCTCACCCCCTTGAGCAGTGCGTGTCTCTACACGGGGAGAGGGACTGGAAGACTTGGGAAGGTTACTCGGCTGACATATCGGCCAAGTAAAATTCCTAAGTCTTCCAGATGAGGGTCCTCCACGAGCACTCTGATTAGCAGAGTGCTCGGTGGAAGGTCAAGAGCCGCCGTGCGGTCATAGAGGCGGAACCGCGGCTTTCCCTAGCCGCGGTGGTGAGGGCGGACCTCTCACTGCCGACCATCTTCGCCTTCGGATAAGGTTCTCAAAACAACTTTTGCATATATAATGGTATGGATCTTTGCATATATAGTGTAAAAACATAGTAAACACCATTATTAAACCTAGCAAAACAACAATAAGTAAATATCAGATGTAATCAATGGTACTGGCGCTATTTGATGATCAAACTCAGGAATATAATACTCCGCAATTTTAAATGGTCCTTCATAAATAGCAATTAAGTCAGCAGTGTTGGAGTTACTTCATGTACTTGCTTGAAAATTTGTCAAATTTTCTGCAGCTAAAGGTTTTTGTTGACGGAAAGTAGCTTACTTAAATTAAAACTTTGACATTTATCATCAGAAGAGACTGTTCCAGTAATAATCTCTGTAATAAAATTTTGATCAACAAATACAAATAAGTACAAAAATCTTTATTGCTGTGTGCAGGTAAGATAAGATATTACAAAACATTTTAAAAGTTGACTTATATAAACTGGCCTCTTCGAGAGGCATGCAATATGTCTGGTAAAACAATTTGTATTGGTCTGAATTTATACAATGATAAAAATATGTAGGTATAGTCAATTGAAAAAAGTATTCTTCTACTTCTTTTAATTTCTAACTTTTAATCGGTTGTGTTGTATTATATATCATCTATTCTTCATATTCTATTAATTTCTGGCTTCTATTCGCTTGTGCTATATAAGTGAGATATGTTTGGTGAGCACAACCACGCAAACGTCTTGTGTTTCAGCTGAATGTTGTTTTGGCGTATGATCAGTGGGCAGTTTGAATCCCAGGTCTTGCAGTTGATCCATGTGTGGGGGCACGTTTGTACGTGTCAGAACTAGTATATAAGAAGATGACTGCGGTCGAGCGATTAGTCTCTCGCCCCGCGTCACTTGTGTATAATTAAGATCAATATAGTCAGCAGTTTATACAGTGACGTGGTTTCATTTCCTCTCCAGTACCAGTAACACCTACACATGTATGCAATGTCAAAGAATTTCAATGACAACTCACACAGCGTCGTCACAATTACTTTCCGCTTCAATTAATCTTCAAGTCTTGTTCTACGGGATCAGTAAAGTTAATAGTGTTAGTGCTTTCACTCAGACTGAAAATATCGTTTCTCTGTATTCTTGGCAATTTCTACGGCCAACGCAGCGTTCCAAATCTTTCTACTTTGACTCATATTATAACAATATTCATTCGAAGAAAGAAATATGCGCCCTTGAGTCTTAATCACAGGATACGATTTAAAGAGTTCCGCCACTGCGTCGATGTAATGAACGGCATACACTATGGCTACCTCGCCTCCCATCGCCCCTGTATTCTTCTTTAAAAATCACACTGTCTCTGCAGCTTCCCGCCAAAATTAAGGTACTAAGGACGTATAAAGGGTTGACGAATGTGTGCTATACTGTATATTATACAGTTAAAGCTGTTCATTTTTCACAATAATCCTCAAAATGTAAGCCTAGTAAGTCTCAATTACCAACAAGAAACACAGTAAGTAAATGCGACTTGCTGTTTTTTATATTAGTAACTGACCTTTGGTGTGTTTTTCTGTTGGGGATTGTGTGTTAGCTCGTGCACTTACTGTGTTTTGTGTTTTTTTTATTTCGAAAACTATGGCCTCTTTTTAAAAAAGGGTCTTTGCATATTGTAGGGAATTGCTTTGTTAGTTGTGTAGTGCAAAAATCTCAATTTTGAGAACGATGTCGGTTACTGTGTTTATTTTTGGGACAGCCGATCTTCACACTTGCTGAACCACCGTGTCCGGATACGGCTGAGTAGCCGCTCACACAAATCAACAGAGCCCACAGAGACACAGACCACGGAATAGCTTGGTGATGTTGCGACAACAATCTGTTGTCCACCAGCTATGAACTCGCTGAATCAAAAATAGATGCGGCACTCGAAGGACCATGAACAACACAGTCCTAAGGGTGGATCTACTGAGGTACTATTAAGTAAAACACTTTGTATAGTCCTCTGAATTTGTTTATTGGACAATTCATGTAAATTACCTGCGGTACGTGTAGTATTTCAAATCAAATCAAATCAAAATCTTTTTATTTCAGATATCTTTAGATCCATTTACATATTATTACAAAAGTATCATTTACATTACCTTAATTCAATTATAATTTTTCGATTACTTATTTTATACCAAATTTAAATTAAAATTACACACAATTAAACACATGTCAAATTTAAAAACTAAAATTACAAATTAAATTTAAATTACATTATATAAGGAACATTTTACACACATAAATTCGCAGTCTTTCTTGTTCTACTGAGAGCAATATGTACAAAATGCCTCATCAGGGGCGAGAAAGTGTTCTGTGCTACTATTTTTAGGATATTGTTGCCACTACCACGTATTCTATGTACCAAGGAAGCTACTTTTTTGCGCAATATTGCAGAAAACCCGTCAATATGTGCTTGCGCAAACATTACCGAGGCACTACAGAACCGCAGTATTTCGATACCGCGATGTAGCTTTGTGTCTGAAGTGAAACTAGCAACATCTAATGTGATAATTGCACATACTGAACTGTCTCTCATAGATGGCGTTTTATAGTTTTACTATACATGTCTCATCAGCCTCAATTGTTTGCTGAGATGACTCACTGTCATAACTAGAGTGACTTTCTGATTCAAAATTCTACTATGATCCCCCACTGAACGAACTGAACGAACCCCCACTGAAGAAGTCGATCGACTTCTACAGAAACTGGAACCTCTTCTTCTACACACCATGTTGCACCATGTCCCATTATCACTGTATCACGACTTGTAGACACCATGTTTTTAACTGGATAATATATTCTGTAGCCCTTTATTTATTCAGAGTTTCCAACAAGAATGTCCTGCTGAGCTTTCTTGTCCCACTGGGTCCTCTTCTCTTTCGGACCATGTACCTTTACTGGACTACCTTAAGACTTCCATGTCTGTGTGACTGTGACTAAGACACTAAGTCTTCTATGCCACAATGCATTTTCTTTAGCAAGTAAACATCTGTGAGATCGAAATCGTTTTACATGTAAGTCTAATTTGTACACACCATCAGTAAGATTAGCAACAGCCACTAATTCTTTCTTCGCATTGTGTATTAAGCATTGATTGACTGAGAGTCTTTTACCATTTTCAATTGAAAGAATTTTTGCTATGATAAGCCAAAACATCTCTCAATTATAACACGCTTCATGGAACATGAAGATTTTCACTATATTTTGCTTTTTCATTAATAAAGGCATTTTGTTTATTCACATTTACTGAAACATGTACATACAAAAATTTTAAACGCCGCGAAATCAGTGTTACCATCTCCTGAAAATATTTATCCCTAAACCTAAGTTAAAAACCCCTAAATTGATTAAATATGATACATCATCAACATCATCAACAGCCCACTAAACGTTCCCACTGCTGGGACTCGGGGCCTTCTCTCGCAAGGAGAGAGTTAAGGCCATAATCCACCACGCTGGCCCAGTGCGGGTTGGCGGATGACACATGACTTCGAAAGATTCTAGGTACATGTCGGTTTCCTCACGATGTTTTCCTTCACCGTTTTAAGTTAGCGGCATTACGCACATGACTTCGAAAAGACAGTGGTGCGTGTGGGGTTTGAACCCGGGGTCTCCGGATCGGCAGCCGCCGTTCTCCCGACTAGACCACCGTAACTTATATAATAAATATGATACACTTTTAGTAAATCACAGCAAATAGGAACAGCTAGTAAGCTTTTACGCTGACATTCTTGCTTCATTGATATGCCTATTCCAAAACATGCTATGATAATAGCCGTTAGAAAGTTATTTTCCCGTTCTCTACGTACTCAAGTCCGCAACGTAACACGGGAAATCCGTTAAGTTGGCAACACTGCAAAGAGCATATAGTCTGTAAATCTTATAAAAATAAGATTTAAAGTCGAATGACCAAATAAGGAGGCAGGCGTTACGGTCTTCCATCCCTCTTTCTTGTGAACACAAGAAAGAGATGCACGATCTCTTAGATTAGGTCTCCAGGCGCGCGATAAAAGCTATGCAATAGCCTAAAAAACCTACAAAGGTGCGAAGCCGAGGGTCGTGGGTTCGAAACCCACCCAGTGCAAATATTTATGTAATGAATTCAAATATTTGTTTTATGTCTGGGTGTTTCTATGTATAAGTATGTACTTGAAAGTTTGGCTTAGTTTGGGGTCAGATGGTGTTGTGTGTGAATTGTCCACTACTATACATAATTATATATACATATTCTTTTATTATGGCATCGTTAATTTTCGAAGAGTGAATCAAATTTTTTTAGTTGAAATAATATCGAACTTAGCATTCTATTATTAAAGTCATGTACTCGGAACTTACTTAATTTGATTACAATACCGCTACGGCTGCCTTAACAAAAGAAAATTAATCAATCTTCTTAGTTCACTACAGATGTTGTTTTTAGTCGATCGTGAGCAATATAGCAAAAATATTAAAGAAAAAGAAATCATTCAATTTTGAATAAAAAATAGAAAATAGAGTTATAGTTAACAGCAATGGATGAACTACCTCAAACAAATTCTTTCTTAATAAATGTTCCCGAAGTTCATAATAAATCTTTCCAAATTCTTTATAAATTTTTACACGCAGTTTTTGGTCTGGATTTTGGGGTTTTCAACTATTCCAATAAAAAAAAAACTATCAAGTACCTTATTCTATCCGTTCACTTTGTAGCGACTATTTTTGTGCTGTCATGTTTTATTGCTTCTTCAGAAGATAAAGTTATGTTGCATTTATCTTACAGCGTAGAGCATTTTATTTTTGTCTTTATTACATTTCGGATAAGGTATAACTTATACGAATACCTCAACGACATGGCAAAACTTGAAGCCGCAATTCAAATAAAAAATAAATGGAACCTCAGAATCATTTTTGTCTTTATAATCACTTTAATGACTGCTATTAAAGTTTCTACTCTGGGCTTGTGGAACTTTTCGCAACATGAGTTCGTGAAACCTGTATGGGCACTTGTTTATTATTTCTTGTGGTTAACTCACGACTATGTATCATTTACGATATCTTTTGTTTTTGTTTCTATTTACCGTCAATTAAAATTGATTTCGTGTCAAACAGAGGCAGCTAGAGACTTTGCCACGTTAAGTTCTCTCTATAAATTCTTAGTAGATACTGCTGAATCCATAAAGAGTTCATTCGAACCCTTGGTGAGTTTAATAAACGCTAGCGGAACCAGGTCAGGCCGCAGTTTTATACATTTTATAATTTTCAATATGTCATATGCCTTCTTCTTATCATCTTGAAACTGCCTGCCTTTATAAAAAAATTTACCATGTGGTACACGTCTTCCAAATGGCTGCCGACCCTTGGTCTAAATTGACCGCACTTTGTTTAGAGTTTCTCATCTTATGAATGACTTTTTACAGGTACTATCGAAAATTTTGTTCAATGTTCCCGAAATTATGTTTTACATATTTATTCTGGTGCGTTGGATAAAATTTGGAATAAAATCGGTAAGTGGACAGTGCAATTACAACAAATTGTGAAAAAAATATGCGTCCAGTGGATGGAGGCGGCATAAGACCGGTCATTGTAGAATTCTTTCGGGGAGTCCTATGTACAGCAGAATATATTTGCAGGCTGCATATGATGATGACTTGTACACATTTCCAGAGTGACGCTGAGAAATTTACACTTGCAACAGTAACTATCACACTATAACTATAAGTGTTACTATCACACTGATCGAAACTATTATGCCTGCACTGTTGGCTGATATGGTGACTACGGAGGCAAACAATATGAAGATCACGCTTCATAACAAGTTGATGACAGAGCAAGGTAGTAGTTCGTTTTTAGGAATTATAAGCTTACACTTGACCGCTATCTCGGTTTATGTCAAGTGACGATGCGGCCCACGATTGAGCGTGCTTACTTAGAAGGTACCGTTTCACTCTCGACTTTAAGACATGTAACGTTACATATTGACTACAATATGTAAACGTACATTCCTACTTTCATTCTAAAAACATCACTTTCATAGGAGAGATGTGTGTATTTACATACCAAAATTTTCATATCACTAATTTCCTTTTAATTGTGTCCATACGATAGAGAATAATTTTCTTATTATTATGATATTGTTCTGGTATTATATATTTCATTCTAAATCTATAATAATTACGTTTTTCTAAAAATTTTCTTTGTTTACATATTGTCATTACTATAAACATCATTCGTCACTTAGCAACCTCTACCCTTTTTCATAAGGTTGTATAGTTTTTAGAACTAATCCTCTTTGAATTGTTAATATTAAAATAAAGTTTATTTTCTCCAGATTCAAATCAATAAAAGTCTACATTTTTAATCAAATCATTGGAGAGGTCAGTGAGAATCCAGCTTCCAACAGAGGAACATTACCATACAGGAGACTTCCAAGCGATCAACATCCATAATAAACCTTGAAGGTCTAAACGGCTGAGAGCCACTACCGTTCAACAACTACATCCCGTGATCTTACTTGGAAGTACTTACCCCCTGTGGAACTGTTTGGAAGCAAATACACTCACGAGGACTGCTGGCTGAGGACTCTACCGTGCTAGGTGGAGCCATCCTCGCTGACGACTACTACACTCACGAGGACTGCTGGCTGAGAACTCTACCGTGCTAGGTGGAGCCATCCTCGCTGACGACTACTACACTCACGAGGACTGCTGGCTGAGAACTCTACCGTGCTAGGTGGAGCCATCCTCGCTGACGGCTGCGAGCCCCGACCGATCAACAATTACATCTTGGGAACCTGTTTGGAAGCACTTTACTCACTGGCCTTTCAAGACAGATGATTTTCAAAATTTCCTTATTTTAAGTTACGTCTTTTTTTTATCCTATTCATTTCCTTTAATCTTTATTTATTTCTTTAATATACTTGTTTTATAACTGTTTATCATTCAACCTTTACCTCTCTCCTCCCAATAGAATCCTCTTATGTTCACTAACGTGACAGACACCAAGAGTATATCAAGCTGAAAACTTGTCACATACTTCTCCTTGCCTTTACTTGCCGTCGTACCCCAACACAGAGGTACAAACATGACTGGTGAGTAGCGGGGCTGGTAGAAAGTCCCACCAAAATGATCTGAGTTTTAAAGAAACCCTAAGATTATTTTTTAATGAATGGATTTATATTGCCCCTCCTCTCACTAGCCAGGTCTGCAGCTCTGTGTTGGGGTATAATAGGATATTAATAAAGAGTGACGAGACGAGCAGGACATGTGCCTGATGGTAAGCAACATGCCTGCCACATAACAGCACAGTGACATGCAGCTAATGGAACATGAAGAGCCCAAATCATTACCTAGCACCACACTGCGCTCGTCACCCAGAGATCTAAGTTGTTATATCTCTAAGGCCTGTAATGTCTCTGGAAACATTGCCCTTCAAACTGGAACACAGTAATGTTTGCACATTACTGCTTGGCGGTAGAATTGGCAAAGGTGTGGTACTTCCCCAGGCGGACTCTGCTATGAGTCCTACCACTACTAAAATAAAACATATACATATGAGAGTGATTGATAAGACAGTTAAGTAACTAATTTTATTTTTGTATTATTGCAGACCCTCGAACAAGGAAAGATATATCAAAATTCATTGAATACATAGAAGCACGACCGATGAATTTCTACGCTTATGAAGTTATTCCCCTCAACGCGGATCTTATCGGAATGATGTTAAATTTCTGTATTACTTATCTCATTGTGATGATTCAGTTTGCACACGTGTATTAAATAATGGGAATGATATTTTTAATCCATTATTTTATGTGCTACTTATGCCAAGCTTGTTCACAAATATCTATTGTCTACCAGAGTCCTCTATAACATATGTACAGACGTCCGGCCTTAATCGCCAAACAAGAGTTCCTGATGTACCTTGATATGCATAATATGGAATTTTTACATCTAGCCTTAGTAGAACTATTTTTGAAAATTTCACAAAACGTTAATCTTTAAATCTTTACCACAAATACAATATCTCTGAAACTTATTAAGATATACAATTATGTTTTCAACCTTTTCTCAGAAGTAAGTGTCATGGCAACACCTATGTTTTTTGTTCTGAGTAGGGCATGGAACTAGGGTATGTAATATCGGAAGATTATCAATTCCGGAACTGAGTCACGTTTCTAAATACCCAATGTCGGAATTCCGGAACAGCTTCGAAACTGGAAAAATATTTCGATTGTAAAGAAAAGTAAAATTGATTATTATCTATTTATATACATACCTACACACTTTTTATTTAATAAATAAAACATTCTAAAGTACTACAACAGTGGGCGGCTTTATCGCTGAAAGTTATCTCTTCCTGCCTACTTTTGGGTGGAAAACAATATGTGGAATAGTCAGAATGTGGGGAAAGACACAATACTAACAAAAACAGAAAATAATGATATTGTTAGTAACCATATAATAATGTTACTAATGTAATTATACTAATGTTACTTAAATATTAAAGTAAAATATCTATACTAATAAATACAATTATTAATGAACATAATACTGATACAATAAACGTTAATAATAATAAACGTTTTTACGTTTTAAGGAAACCTTAAAAAATTCCCAAGAAACCATTCCTAAATATGTCATTCGATATATATTATTGTCTAGGTGAAACGTTTCCCAATTAAGGGCTCCCACACAAAACCGTCACTTTCAAGCTAACTGAATTACTCCACTGAATGATTTATTTATTGAATCTTTAATAACTTTTCGTGTGTGTGTATTTATACATCATGGCTGCGTTTGAAAAGAAATCAGTGGTCAAAATACCGACATTGGAGTAACGATATTAAAGTGTTTCAATTTCGAAATTGTAATTTCGAAAAAGTTTCTCCAAGATTTTGGAATTCCGGAATACATGCCCTAGTTTTGACAGTTTTAGTCTATCGAAGTTGAAACTTATCAGGACTTAAATAAATTTATGAAATTTACCAGACCCATGTCTTCTATCTCTTTCAATAATCTGTTAGGTTGGTACTCGTATTGTTTTCACCAAAGATAGTTTTACCTCAAGATGCATATAGTTCCTGATTACTATAGTACTTCTCGTTCTTTCAATTTCAATTCAATTTTCAATTCAATACTCAAAAGGTATTGCCATAAAGAAAATATTCCACTGGATAAGGGTAGTGCTGCGATAGTTTTATGAATTCTGCCCGTGTTCTATCCATTCTAAAATTAGATTTTAAAAAGAGGTTTCATGTTACGTAAATAAAATAGGAGGGAGAATAATCAAAAACAGTACAATAAAACATTTAATTCAAATTTAACTTTTCATTCAATAAAAAAAAAAAATATATAAAAATGTACATACTTAGTTTGTTTGACAAATTTTTACCATATATAGTAGCAGCTAGCCCAAACTTCACACAGGTAACTCGGAACTTAGGTATAGAACAAACATTTAACTTTTTCAATGTCAGAAGCTCTTGTTGTAGTAGAGATACTACTATTAGATGTTGTGGTAATTCAGGATAATTGATTTATTTTGTACTTCATGAAAAATATTGCTTGATTATTTACACCATATTTTATCCTATTATTCTTCAGAGTGGCACATCTGCAAAATGATAATTAATTTGAATACATAAAACAATCCAAATTATTACCAGAAATCTAGTGATAAATTCAAATTCCATAATTATTTTTGTAAAAGTTCGAACAAAAGGATGTAACTAAAACAGACGTGAAAATTTGTAGGAATAATGTTTTATTTTTAAAGCTTAGTACTTCATAGCTTCACACCTTCTCGCACAATAAAAAATAGGTCACCTTTTACCAAAGGCATCATTTAATCTCGTTAAAATCGGGATTTGTAAGTAAGAATTGATAATTGTAATAATAGAAGGACAATGATAATGTGTGGGAGTTTGATTCCATTCCCACTCCATTAAATAAGAGTTGGAATTGCAGTGAGAGTGGGAACAGAAATTGAAGCATTGGTAACGGGAAAAAAATTAGCAGTCATAGGGACTGCCGATATAACTGGAAACTTTTAACTCAGAATTTGACAGCACACTTTGGAAACTACGCGAATGAAACCGGAGGGCACTGCAAGTCTGGAATAAATCTTCAAAGCACTTTCATCTTCACTCTAAGCATGGCCTTAAACTAGATATGCGTAATGGTAACCATGGTAACACGCCATGGCCATCTAAAAATGCTTACGCATTTATGGCCATGGTCCAAGCGTGACGTTTGAGCTCAATTCATAGCCCACGAAATATCTGTATGTGGTGCGTCAAAGGAAGTCTTAATTCCAAAAATGAACGAATGCGAAGCCACAGACAAAATCTAGCACGTATCATTAGCAAATAGTCAGTAAAAAAACTATCCATTATGTACCACTTGTATATTACATGGGTAAATATGTATATGTAATAACTGGTCACACTTTTTTGTTTATTTTGTTTTAAAGGTTATGTTTACATTTTACATATTTTGCAAATTTTGGATTAGATACTGCCGTTATTGTATAAATTTAATTCACGTAGATATCTAGAATGCATAAATATCAATTTCTATCAAGTCGTCATAACAAATATTGTCTACTTACGTGTAAAATGAGATTCCACTGATTTTTCTTTTACAGAGGCTATTGCAGCTTATAACACTACACAACGCACATTGTTTAGCATAAATATCACCAATCTCTTAACAGTCTTTCACAAACAAGCTTTAAATCTTCTTTAAATACACACAATATTTAATAAAACATAAAAAAACCGAGTCTGAGCTTTGAACAGACTTTTGTTTGGCAACGCCATGTCAGATTTGTAATATAGCCAGAGAAAAAGCCGGCCACGGTGATAAGGACGGAAAATCAGTATCTCTTTCTCTTTTTTTCAAGTTTTCAAGTTTTTCAAGTGATAGATAATTAGACTATTTCATTTCCGCAAGTCGTGACGTCACTTATTGTGCCCCCCTGGTTTTCACGAAGATAGCCGTTTCCACGAAGTCGTTGCCATACGGTTGGTGTTCAATAATTATCCAGAACTATCGTCTCGGGGCCCATCAGCGAGATTTAAAACATTAATTGAGTGGCTAAAACCGATTTTAAGTGTCCCCCGTAAATGTACAAATGAATTAACTCACCTATTGTCCTTGGCGCTGTCCAAAACCCAGTTTGGCCGTCAAGGATAAAGGGAACAGGGTCGGAGTGGGAATTTGGAATACCAAACCAGGCGGCGCGGCGTCCGTCGTCTCGAATTCCCGTTCGAGATCCCGAATTGTAGCGTAGTCCACCGGCACTACGATCCGGCGTTCAATGATCCGGCGTTGGAGGAAGGGGCCCGTCCAGTAGCCCACTTTTACACAAGAATAGCAGCACTAATCCAGTAATTGAAAAAAATGTTATCCAGAACAAAAAAAACAAAAGAGTGTCGTTCCCGCGACCAGAGACAACGTATGATTGACAGCCGGCGACCACAGACACGTTAATCGCCGGCCCGATATAATGTTGCCCAATTATACGGAACAAAACCCCCGACCAATTGAACTCCAGGTCAATTTTAGTAACCAGTATTTAGTAGTATCCGGACCCCAAATAAAACGAAATTCCCAACTTTGACCCGAAAGTGGAAATCAAACCAAAAAAATTTTACCAAAAATAGTAATAAAATTAAATTAAATTTTAACCTTGAAAAATACGTATATCTAATAAAGAGGCAAGCGGGCCAGAGAGGACACCGCGCGCTGAAGTCTGGAACCAGAAACCAGAATCTCCGCCACGCGGGGTGTGCCATCAGTACCGGATATCAATTTTAAAATACGTCCCCTACGCCAAAGTAGGGGGGCCAAATTTGCCTTCCTTTAATAATACTAAGTCCCCTTCCCGCGGGGCCTCCGTCCTATCTGTCCATTTTACCCGTTGTTGCAGAAGGTGCAAGTACTCGGCCGACCAGCGCCTCCAGAAGTCTTGACTTATTTGCTGCAATAACTGAAAACGGGACAGGCGTCCGGGGCGCTCATCCTTCCAGGGATACTCCGGCAACGCGGTTAAAGGCTGACCGATCAAGAAGTGACCCGGCGTCAAGACTTCTAGATTGTTAGGGTCAGGCGAGATTGGACAGAGAGGACGGGAATTAAGCACTGCCTCCACGCGGCAAAGTACTGTGACTAACTCCTCCCAAGTTAACACGGTCTCCCCGATGACACGGCTGAGATGGGTTTTAGCAGACTTCACCGCAGCCTCAAAAATTCCTCCCCAGTGAGGACAGGCCGGCACACTAAATTGCCAGCTGATTCCCCGCTGGGCGAGAGCCAGACTTAAACTATTATTACCAGAATTTAAAAAATTATTAACTTCGCGTAAATAATTCGCCGCTCCTCGATAGTTTGTGCCATTGTCCGAACGTATTAAAGAGGGTACTCCTCTTCGCGCTACAAAGCGATCCAGCGCCGCGACAAAGGCCTCCGTAGACAGCGCAGAGACCAGCTCCAGGTGGACTGCTTTGGTGGCCAAACACACAAAGACGCACAGGTAGACTTTAACGACCTTGGCGTTACGCTACGTCGATGACTTGACCGAGAAGGGCCCAGCGAAGTCCGTTCCGACCCCGTCGAACGGCCTCGAGGGAGAAATCCTATCCGGAGGAAGATCTCCCATCATGGGCTGCATGGTAGACGCCTTGAGCCTATAACAAGGGACACATCTAAACAGCACCTTTCGGACCGCCCTGCGAGCCGACAAGATCCAGAATTCACGCTGCAACACAGCGAGAAGCGCGCCACATCCCGCGTGCGCGTTACTGATATGCCGATCGGAGATCAGCAGGTCCACCAGAGGACCTCCTTTAGGTAGCAACAAGGGGTGTTTGCTGCCGTACGGCAGGTTGGCTTTCCGCAGCCGACCTCCTACGCGCAGAAGACCATCCTGATCTGTGAAAGGATTCAATTTAGCGACCGCACCCTTCAAGCGAGCGCGACCGCAGCGCAGCGCCTCAAGTTCCGTCGGAAACCTCTCACCCTGCACCAGCCGAATGAGGTGCAGCAAGGCACTCCGACGCTCCTCCACAGTGGCGATCTGGTCACACATCCTCTGACGAGGGTGACGACAGTTGTGGATGAAGCGCTTAATCCAGCTAGTTACCCCCAACAATTTATCCAATTTGCTGTAACGACCCGTCAACCAATCAGGGTCTGGGGGCACTTCCGCCACAATCGCATGCACGCGGACTCCGGGCAGCTTCGCTCGCTCCGAGTCCGCGCCGCGAGCTGGCCAGGAAGCTTCTGGCTCCCGCAGCCAGTCCGGACCCCACCATAAGGGGTGATCAACTAGCTCCGGCGCGGAACAGCCGCGCGAAGCACAGTCAGCGGGGTTCAACTCACCCGGGACATGTCTCCAAACCATGTCCAATCCAATGTTTTGGATTTGGGAAACCCGATTTCCCACAAAGGTCTCCAAGGTGTGAGGGGCTGCTCTTAACCAGGCAAGTACGACCTGACTGTCTGACCACGCATAGACATCCCGGATGTCTATCGAGGTGGACAGTTCCTGATAAACGTGCTTAAGCAGCCGAGCAAGTAATGTGGCTCCGCTCAATTCCAGTTTCGGAATAGTGAGTCGTGTCCTGATAGGAGCTACCTTGCTCTTCCCCAATAAGAGCGTGACATTAACCTGGCCTCCAGCATCAACTGTACGTAAGTACACAGATGCGGCATAGCCCAGCTCGGACGCATCACAGAACCCGTGCAGGCTGATCCGACTACAGCCTGGTGGCAGAATGCGCCGGGGCAACGCCACTCGATTGACCGTTTCGAGGTCAGATATCAAACGAAGCCAAATGTTAAGCGAGTCTCCGACCAGGGGGTCGTCCCATGAGACCTTCAGAGTCCAAAGTCGCTGTAACAGACACTTGGCTGCGAACAGAACCGGACTGATCCAACCGTTTGGATCAAACATCCTGGCGATGGTGGACAAAACCGTCCGCTTTGTCCACGCGCGTGTGGCTTCCAGTGCCACCCGAAAGGTGAAGATGTCAGCAACCGGCTGATACTGCATGCCCAGAACCGCAATCCCGTGCGGATCGTCACCTTCTTCGAAGAGCCCGGGATCCTGCTGGTGATCGTCCGGGATACCAGCCAGGACGTTGGGGTCGTTAGAGAGCCATTTTCGAAGCTCATAGCCTCCAGATGCGAGAAGCTATGTGAGCTCATCCCGGAGCAACAGAGCGTCCTCCACCGTCTGCGCGCCAGTGCAAACGTCGTCCACGTATAGGTCGCGTTCCAGAACTGCGGCTGCACGTGGGTACCGAGCCCGTTCTTGCTCAGCCAACTCCAGCAGTGAGCGGATTGCAATGAAGGGGCTTGATCTCAACCCATAGGTGTTGGTGTTCAACTCATACACCATCATAGGGTCCTGAGGACTTTCCCGCCAGAGGATTAACTGGAACCTCCTGTCCTCGGGGTGTATGACCGTTTGTCGGAACATCATTCGGATGTCTGCTCCCAACACCACCTGGTGCCTACGGAAATTCAGGATGATGTCTACAATATCCCGATGTAACTTCGGTCCTGCGTGGAGGCACTGATTCAGTGACACTCCTGTCGAAGTCGGAGCGGATCCATCGAACACCGTCCTGAGTTTGCCTGTCGACGCTTTCAAAACAGCGTGATGAGGCAAAAAGTAGTGGTCCATGGTCGACCAGTCGTCGCGAGCCGGAGACATGTGGCCCAGTGCCTCATACTCCCTCATGAACTCGATGTACTTTTCCCGAAGTACAGGATCTCGAGCCATGCGTCGCTCCATGGACCTGAGCCTTTTCTCGGCCAATGATCGAGACTGGCCCAGACGCGGGGGGTTATCCCGGAAGGGCAGCCTAGTCTCCAATCGCCCAGAAACCATTCTCCGAGTTTGAGCCTGATAAAAGTTCTCACACTCCACGTGCTCAGGATCCAGCCGAGAGACGGTAGGCGGCTCTTCGATCTCCCAGAACTTCTGCATGATCTGAGCGAGGGCCGTTCCCGTAAAGGAAGCCTGATTCGACTGCTGCCACTCATCCACCATTCCCAAAATGGCGTACCCGTAGATGGTGGGCAGCGCCATCAGCGAAGACTGGTCCAACAGTCTAGGCTTCCCATTCATAATGTGACCTAGTACATCAGAACCCAACAACAGATCGACCGGACCCGCCATCCCGAAGCGGGGATCCGCCAACCTGAGACCCTTAGTACAGGACAAAAAATCCGGATCTATGTCCGCCTGAGGAAGCCAACCGACAACCGAATCTATGACGGTGGCACTGACCGCAATCCTTTCCGAATAGGAATGTACGGACGAGAAGGAGAGGCGGGTCTGTCCAGCCAACCGCACCTCTGTGTTCCCGACTCCTCGCAACGGAGTCGGCGACGGAAACCGAGCCAGGCCCAGGCGATGAGCAACCCGGGTTGTCACAATGCATCCCTGGGACCTTGTGTCCAAGAGCGCTCGTATCCGGACGTAGTCGCCTCTGGGACCCCAAACCCTTAACCAGAGTGTGGGCAGCAGGACCACCGGTTGATCCTGTGCCAAGGGACCGGAAGCTAGTCAATCCCTCCGAGGCCCGTCCGAACCCGTCGGACTACAAGGCCCAGACCAGTATGGCTGCCGAGTGCAAAGGGCCATCGGAGGGGGGACATATCCAGCCGCCCTGCCATACCGAAAGTAGGGCGGGTGGTAGTCCAGCCTCGGATATTCGTGGAGAGGAGGCGTGAACGGCCTCCATTGCATTAGTCGCTGATCCGGCGGCGGAGAAGGGTAACGCTGGGGAGGTGACCCCAGTGGTGACTCCGGTATCACCCTTCCATCCCTCCAGTTCGCCCGCGTCCGCGCGGGCTGTGACCGAGGTGACCGAGCCACGTGAAGGACGCCCCTTGTTGGGCTGCCCGGTGCTGCCGTGAGTTGGGGTGGAGGGGGCGTGCTCCACGCTGTAGCCACTTCATTGTTATACAATGCGTGGCTCTGCGTGAGAGCGCCCCTGCCCGTGGAGGGCCCCCTCCCTGAGGGCTGTCTACCAGCACCATCGCTCCTGGTGCACAAGAGCTGGTGGTGTGGTCCCCCACACCCAGGACACGGCCGTGCCGTGGGGCAGGCATTGAATAAATGACCCCCCAGGCACCTGTAGCACCGACGCAACTTCCGAACGATCCCTCGTCGGTCGGAAGTCGTCCTCGCAAGCAGGGCCGGACACTGCACCAGCGCGTGAGGCTGGCCACAGTTCGGGCACTCCTGCTCCGACGCACTCGTCACCGTCGCCGTCTGCTTCACCCCACCCTGAGTGCGGGGATTCACAGGTCGCGGTCCTGTTCCGGCAGGGCCACGAGCTGAAGCGGCGGGCTGCGCCTCCTGAGGCGCTGACTCGACCATCCTTGCCTCCCACTCCAGGACCCGAAGCAGCTCCTCGAACGTGGGGAAGACCTTCGGGTCGCCGTGAAGGCCCCTTTCCCGCTCGAACCGGGCGCGCAACTCCAGCGGCACCTTGCCCAGCAGAATGTGGACCAGCAGAAACGACCAGTGTTCTACTGGCAGTCCCAAGCTGCGCAAGGCGTTATACGCCACCTTCACGGGCGTGAGGATTAGTGGCCGCAACTGAGACCTCTCAGTCACCTTCGGCAGCCCCAGAATTTGTAACACGTGAGCGTCGGCGAGGAGCCGAGGATTTTGAAACCTCGTCTCCAGCAACTCCATCGCCGTGCCGAAGTTGTCGTCGTCCAGCTCCAGGTGCTGGATCAGGGAGAGTGCCTCACCCTCCAGTGACGTGCGGAGATAGGCCAGTTTCTCCGCCTTCGTCAGATCCGTGCGTGAATCCACGAGAGAGGCGAACATACTCCGGAAGCCGCTCCACTCTCGCAGGTTACCTGTAAACTTGGGCAAGTCCAGGGTGGGAAGGCGTCCCACTACACCCGAACCCGCATCCCTGATGACGGGTCCCGAGTTCGCCCTCCCCTGACGAGACCTCTCCAGCTGGCGAACCCCTTCGGAGACCTCGTCGTACAATTCCAGAATGCGCCGCATGTCCGCGTCGATCCTCTCCATCTGCTCCTCAGTTGGAGGCGGCCTTGCATCCCGCAGCGATCCTGTGCTCCTCTCAGCGACCTCCAGGCGCCTGTCGAGGTGCGCTGCCCTGTTTAACAGCGCCTCCCCTCGGTCTCTCCGGCCGACCAATCCTTGTAAGGATTCAAACCACCGGAGCTGGTTGGCCAAATCCGAAGCCATTTTTAAATTTAAATTTTAAATTAACTTAAAGTTCGGACAATGTCACAACAATTATATCCGCAACCTATTAAGCCGGATACCACTTAATACCAATTTCCCGACAGTTTGTGGAGAAATTATAAACTGGGAACCCTCAAATATTTGGCCTACCTGATATATACCAGAAAAATAAAAACAAAAAAGGGGTATTTACGGTTAACCACGCTCCTGCTACCAGAAAATGTTCAATAATTATCCAGAACTATCGTCTCGGGGCCCATCAGCGAGATTTAAAACATTAATTGAGTGGCTAAAACCGATTTTAAGTGTCCCCCGTAAATGTACAAATGAATTAACTCACCTATTGTTCTTGGCGCTGTCCAAAACCCAGTTTGGCCGTCAAGGATAAAGGGAACAGGGTCGGAGTGGGAATTTGGAATACCAAACCAGGCGGCGCGGCGTCCGTCGTCTCGAATTCCCGTTCGACATCCCGAATTGTAGCGTAGTCCACCGGCACTACGATCCGGCGTTCAACGATCTGGCGTTGGAGGAAGGGGCCCGTCCAGTAGCCCACTTTTACACAAGAATAGCAGCACTAATCCAGTAATTGAAAAAAATGTTATCCAGAACAAAAAAAAACAAGTGAGTGTCGTTCTCGCGACCAGAGACAACGTATGATTGACAGCCGGCGACCACAGACACGTTAATCGCCGGCCCGATATAATGTTGCCCGATTATACGGAACAGTTGGTATTGAACAGACATGTTAACTGCTCTTATTGGTTTGTACTGAGTGCCGAGTCTTATATTCTCGTTGCTCTGATCAACGACCGCTCCGTTGCACGGTCGGAATCGTACTGACTGGTATGTACGTGTGTAGAGTAAGGGCTAGCGCTTACATACAACTGTTGCATCGACTAAACTGTTTCGTCGAGTTGTGTACTTTTCGTGATTTCTACTCAACTGAACAGTTTAGTTGATGGAAGTGCGTATACAATCGATTTTATATCTTCTCAAATCGACCAGTCTTTATTCAGCAACGCTCGAGTCAAGGTGTTTACAAACCATGTCAATTAACAACAAAGTTTTAGTTTGTGCTTTGCTTTATAGAAATTTTAAGAGAGATAAAAAAAGAAGATACTGTGTACATCCTGTACTTTGTGATAGATTATCTAGTGGAATATTTCATCAGCGTGAAGCAGTCGCGGTCAGTCGCGGATCGACTGTTTAGTCGATGGTCTGCGCACATCAATACAATGCAATACAAATTGAGCGCTTGATCGACAGTTGTCCAACTTTTAAATCAAAAGCAAATCGATATAGCTTTTTGGCTTTTTTGTCGAACAACTATCGAGTTGACTGTATGTGCGCTTTAATTAATTTTAATATATTCTTTTAAACATATGATACACAACAAAATAGTTGTTCAACTAAAAGTTGTATGTAAGCGCTAGCCCTAATGCTGATTTCTATTCCCTACCGCTTCTATGTCACTTCCTTCTGATAATAGGGTACGTGTGTGGTCGTTTTTAATTTCATTAGAAGCTACGACAACGTCGTCCATAAGAATGACAGAAAATTTTAAATTATTTTTCATAATTATATCAAAAACCACCACATTGAATTCGATAAAATTTAAAATGGGACTACCTCTGAAGTATTTTGAACCAAAAATAAATAAATAATTAGACTCTATTTATAACATGCGCAGATATCGTTTAACGCATTAGGGGAGGTCAGTTCAAAGCGGACACCTTAACTTTGACTTTAATAATAGATGACAAAACAAACGACATTCTTATAGAGTTTTTGATGAAAAGATAAAGAGTTAATTACCTATATTTTGTAAGCCGAATCTCCAAATGTGCGTTTTAACAATTATCAAATCAAATGGCAAAATTATCAATGGCAAAGCGGCCAACACTATTTTTGTCTTAAATACGAGGACATTCTATGATTTTTTGACAATAAAACATGACCACACAGGACTAGTCTATAGTCTACGTATTTGAGTTGACGTATTTTAAGGATTATCTCGGTATTTTAATATTAATAATCTCATTTCACAGCTTTGACTAAAAACTTAAGTTATAATCAACCACATTAAACATTCATTTCGGCGTCTACTTTACTTAACAATCAATACATTCTGCATTTTGTCTAAATCAATGGTCACATTTACGAATACCTACTTCTTCAGATTTAACGAAATCAGGTGACGAAGATCTTTTGTCGATTTTTATAATAATATCTGAGTTTTTTGTATTTATTTTATGTATACCTAATCAATAGTGTTGCTTGTCTATAATCCACAGTTTGGGGTTTCAGTTTATGATTACGCAATCTCCTCACCTAAATTGATCAAATCAAATGCTCAGATATTGGAGTTATGGCAAAGCGGACAGTGGCCACTTTGTCCGGACCGCTTTGCCTTTTCAGGCATTTTGTTTTCAACGTAAATTGCACTCACTCTTCTTCAAATTCAAAATTTTCAAATCTTTCAAATTCTCTACTTTGAAAAATGAGTTCAAAGTAACACGAGTGTTTGCAATGAGACAATTAGTTATACAATTAAATCACAAACATTAAAATATATAAGATTGGGCCAAATCAGCAAATATCTACCATGCATTTATTAGTCGTACGGATAAAAATCATACGCGACTCACCACGGCTCTACCAATCTTGCAAGTACGGGAACGCGGTGACCAGGGTAGCGATTCTGAAACCATTCGGTTGCATCCGACACGGAATCTCATCTCTCGGTCTTTGTCTTATCTGTTTAGCATGACAAAGACCGAGAGATGAGATTCCGTGTCAGATGCAACCGAATGGTTTCAGAATCGCTACCCAGGTGCGGGGAAGGAGATTGCCTACGCGTCCCAAGTGGCAAAGTCACAAAAAAATTGAATATAACTGAGTTATAGACCATGGCCGCTTTGCCTCCTATGGCTGCTTTGAGCTGACTTCCCCTACATAGAAAAAAAACATATTATGACCGAATAAGAACTTCTTCTTTTTTTGACGTCGCCTAATGGTTTATATTTGTTTCGGGTTGGCAAAACAGCTTGCGTAACCTTGTATGTTCATATATTCTCGTAGAGTTGACTACATACTCAATATCAATATTATCAATTACGGTAAAACTTTCATGATAACAAATTAATTATTTTAGTGTCATAAAAGGAACATTACGACGTGTTATTTGTAGCATAAAGACGTACCTTCTGTAATGACTATAATGCCTACATTAAGTAATTAGAATTGCATGTATAAGTTTTTAAAAACATACTGGAAAAAAAATGTTTTTTACCCGTACTGCAAGAAGGGTTATTTACATTACATCTTCACGCCACTGCAAAAAAACACAAAATAATATCTTCCGCATAAAAACAACTACAAAAGTTAAAGCTGTCGATTAGTCCAGCATAAATCATATTGTATACAATTTGAAAAAAAAAAAAGTTAACATGTCTATTTTCAGACTAAATCACAACAAATTTGTTAAATTTACAAATAAAATAATGCAAATATGTTTAGGTTATGATCTAGGATATTTGAAAAACAAAAAACGTACGACAAAAATTATTGTGAAATCTTTGTATTTGTTTCAAATTGTAGCTTCAGTATTTATGAGTATATTTCACGTTTATAGAAAAATCAACAACGTGGCTTTATCGTGGTTTATTAAAGCGCAAGCACAGTATTCGATTTTTTGTTTTGTATTAGTTTTCATACAATCTGATTTATGTTTTAGTGATTTTGCTAATGACTTAGAATCTGTTGACTTGGCGTTACAATCTCACAATGACATGTCCGTATTGAAAAAAAAGCTGGCACTAAATTTATTTTTTGTTTTTTATGTACTTTGCACTTCTACTTACTTTGAACTATCGATTAAAATGTTCATGATTCCTGCTTGGAGAACATTATTGATATATTTTAGACATATTTTGTTGTCTTATGTTACGTGTAGCAATATATTTATGTTTTATTCGATTTATTTGCGTTTAAAAACTCTAAATAAACAAGTTATGAAAACTGCAACAGTAGATGTTCCCAGTCTGCGGCAGGTATACACGTTGATAGCAGATGTAGCAGAAAAATATAAAACATTTTTTGATCCAGTGGTAAGTTAAAAATAAAAATCAATCCGATAGCACGTTACTGCTGCGTTATTTTGCTTTTGAAAAGGACCTATGGCAGTTTGTACCAAGTTACCTTTACTGTCTACCGAGTTTTTAGTAGTGGTAGGATTCTTAGCAGAGTCCGCCTGGGGAAGCACCATACCTTTGCCAGTTATTCTACCGCCATGCACTAATGTACAAACATTACGGTGGTCCGGTTTGAAGGGCAATGTTTCCATAGAAATTACAGGGCTTAGATACATAATATCTTAGATCTCTGGGTGACGAGCGCAGTGCAGTGATAAGTAATGATTTGGACTCTTCATGATCCAATAGCTGCGTGTAACTGTGGTGTTATGTGGCAGGCATGTTGCTTACCATCAGGCACATGTCTTGTTCGTCTTGTCACTCTACACTATAAAACAAAAACATTTTATTTGTTTCAGTTCGTGGTATCACTTATTTTCAATATTATCGAGGTGATGATGACAACGTACCAAGTTGTAGCTGGAGTCGGTGTTGACCTGCAGGATGCGGGAATTGACGTAAATATTCGTTGACTATCTATTCATCATCATCAACAGCCCACTAAATGTTCCCACTGCTGGTACTCGGGGCCTTCTCTCGCAAGGAGAGAGTTAAGGCTACATAATCCACTACGCTGCGCTGGCCCAGTGCGGGTTGGTGGATGACACATGACTTCGAAAGATTCTAGGTACATGTCGGTTTCCTCACAATGTTTTCCTTCACCGTTTTTAAGTTAGCGGCATTACGCACGTGACTACCAAAAGACAGTGGTGCGTGTGAGGTTTGAACCCTTCGTCTCCGGATCGGCAGGCGCCGTTCTCCCGTCTAGACCAGCCGTAACTTTCTATTAAATTGACTAAATTTCTATTCAATGAAATACTTACATTGTTTTGAGCTGCTTCAATTGTTTAAAAACAATTATCGTCTCCCATCGCTGCGCAGAGGAAAGAGTCACGGATATTTCGATCCAGTGAATCTTTTAGTTTCCCGTGAACATGACTGTGCTATTACTAATTATTTAGAATAAACGGTCATTTCTAGCATTATGTTGCTTAAGATTTTTCGTGTTAATATAAAATTGTCGAAATACTACCATATAAGTAGTTCATCGCCTTTGATCTTGGGAGAAACGCCGATTGCCGCGAATCGCCGATTGCCGATTGCCGCACGCCCCACATGATTGCCCCGTCTAGACGGCTTCGTCGAACGACTGTAATATGATTTAATAGACTGTGGTAAAATGTACTAATAATTATAAACATGGGGTGGCAACACTATTCTATGAATAATCATTGATATGTTTTGACAGATTTGCTTGAAAAACTGGAGGTCGAGTGCCGCGTTTCGTATTTAATAAAACGGAAAACTCAAAGGGGGCCCTTTGTATAGTTTTGTGTGTGAACTGTGTAATTAGTGCTGGACCAAGTCTTGTAACGGGGTGCCTATTAAAACGCATATTTTTGTTCCTAATTTACTTTATCATAAATAATGTAGCATAATGTATAGTGTCATAATGCAACTTTTGCATAATATTTTAGGCACGATGTGTTTTAAGCATAACAATCTATTGTACTACATTAAATTCGACTATTGATGAGACGCATAATAGTCTTTAGGCATATTGATAAGACACATAATATTCTTTAGGCATTTTTTAATTAGTTGTTGTGGTACTAATCATAGAGCCAGGTTACATAGGACCCAGATCCGACTCGGAGCACCCCGACTCCACCTAATATTATCGCTACTACACCTAGAGTGTATATAAAAAATGCGGGAGCCAGAAGCTCAAGGGAGGTCCTGAGTGGAGCGAGCCATGCGAGGCCAAGCGTAACGAATGGGGGAGGTGGCGAGCGAAGCGAACCGGCGGCCTCCGTAGTTGAGCGTAGGCCGAGTATGGAAGAGCGACACTTAGGGCTAACTGCTGAGCTTTGGCGGGAGCCCACCCGGAGCCAAAAACTGTCATATTTCTTAGGTGTACCGTCTGCTTTTTTTGATGTGTGCCTTTAAATATTATGCTAAGTTATCGTTATGCTATGTATGGTTATGTGTTTAAACATTATGGTAAGTTATCGTTATGCTATATATGGTTATGCTTGTAAACATAATGCAAAAACAGTAATGCGTTTAGTTGTTATGGTAAATTATCATTAGTCCTAAAAACGTTATGCCTACTTAAATAAGTACAAAAAATATTATGCCACCCCTTTGTAACGGTGTACAAGACAAATGGCGGTTAGCTGACACGGGAGGCTTCGTTGATTGTACACACGTATCATTTTATCTATTTAATATATTGTACAGTTATTTCGTGGGAAACGCATAGCTGGGATAGGTTTTGTGCAGTAAGCTACTCCACAAAAACAGTGGAATATAACAAATTGTTCAAATTATCAAATATGATTCAGTAATTACGACTTTTACTGCAACTTAGACTGAAAATATTGTATTTTAAGTGTTAGGTATTATTGATTATACTGCAGTAAATATCTCAAATACTGCAATAACAAAAAGTAACGTATGAAATGTATAAAAGACAGTTTTATCCATTTTTACTGCATCTTACTTTGTTTAACTATTTCTAAAAATTAGGTAATGCTTTATAAAATACCATTTCTTAGTACCTTACTGCATACTATTTTGCAATGCATTTAAAATGTAATAAAAACAAACTTTGCAGTATTCATATCTTAGAACATTGCCTTTTTACTGCAATATAGTTTATGTGGTCACTACGTTTTTAAAATGTAGTGAACCGATTTTTTTGTAGTAATTATAACATTTACTGCATTTTACTTAGAAAAGGAAAGAGTCATGGCAGACGTAATTGATATTACTTTATTATTATTATTTTAATACGTAATTGATAGTTTAACGTCACAGTTTGCATAAAATATGACTAATTATTGCGTTGAGTTGTTTTTTTTCTATCTTGTAATCGAAAAAATCAAAAATCGATTTTATCATTCGATTCCTTATGACGTGCCCATTATAGTTCAATATAAAACTCACTATCGTCAAAATGTTGAATACTGCGTTTTAAGTACTGCATGGCAGATGTATTTGAAGTGTAATTTATACTGAACATAACCACTTTAACTTTGCCTTCTTGTTCGTAGGTTTGGCCGTTTCTGTACGCATCAGCAAAACGAGCATGCGAAGTAACGATAAGCTTATTTACTATACTTGCGCCAGCATACTGTGCGCAGAAAGTCATTTCGGAAGTCTGCCACCTGAAAGAACAACTTTACGAAAGATTGCTGCTTGAAAGTAGTAAGCTTTTGTGACATTTTTTTTTATATTTTATAACTTTATTTCGTTTTTGAGACTTACTTCTATGGTCGGCGCACGTTTTTACCCAAAATACACTATAACCACTTTGGGTGCCATATTGTAAGCCAGATGCGTTACGTTTCGGCACTCTTATTTGCTCACAAAAGCCCTGGCCAGTAGTTTCATCGCCGTACACTTTTTGAATACAAAGCGACGCACCTCGATACTAGCATTTATCTTTCCTCGCAAGACCACGCCGTTCGCCGTCTTACGTTGGTGACCCCGTTGCAGCATCCATAGAACTGTCGTGATTTTTACTAGCCAACGTCACGAGCCATCTCAGTAACGCCGATGCCCGTATGCAGCGCAAGCTACTATTATATATGATTAATAATTTGAATTTTCCAGATGAGTTGAGATGCCGCCAAATGGAGCGGCTGGCTCGCTACATGGAGGTGCGGCCGCTGCGGTACGCGGTGTACAAGGTCGTTTCTCTCGACGCGAGCTTGCTCGGGATTGTGCTCAACTTCTGCGCCACTTACCTCATCGTTATCATACAGTTTACGCATTTGTATTGATAGTAAAAAAATCTTTTGAACGTGGCGCATTAGTGTTAGGCACTCCATTGTGTTAGTGGTGTTGGTGAGGGTATAGTGAGTGGTGTGCTGCAACATTCATGACACTCAGCTTTTCTTCACCATAGGGTTCGGGCTCACACTTTTTTTGTATGAGGGAAATACAATTACGCATCTTAGGAATTTTACTTGTCCAATAGAAATCAGCCGAGTAACCTTCCCAAGCCTTCCAGTCTCTTTCCTCAACTTCTACGTGCACTGCTGCTCAAAGAAAAGCGCGAGTAGAAGTTTCCAGCCCCGGCCGGGATTCGCCATCAGAAAACAAGATGCCACCGAGGCAAGTTGTTGTGTGATGTTCACGGTGAACCATGTGGAGGTTCTCGAGCCACACATTCTGCAAGTGTACACCTACGCGAATTTTCCGCATCCCGCACTACACTGCGAACGTAAAGCTTTGGTCTGGTGATCATGACGTACAACGCTGCGGTATGCGCCACAACGCAGCGTCACGACGCAGCATTTAGCATCCCTGCGGAGAGGTGGTCATTTGATTTTGCCGCAGCTACCTAATTGTCTTCAAAAAATTCCATATTGACCCGTGACGCACACCGCACACCGCAGCGTTGAACCGAGAATGACGCCGCGTTGTGCGGGAGTACACCTCCCCACTTCACCGCGCTTGCCCCTCGCCGCTGACGCATACCGCGACGGAACACGAGACCATTCTCGACGTTTTTCATATGATTGAGTGTCCGGCGACGCATACCGCATACCGCAGCGTTGTGCGTCATGATCACCAGACCAAAACTTAACCCAGATATCTACATTAGATGTTTTATCTCTATGCCTTCTAATTTCAAACAGAAGCACAGTCTGTGAGCCGTATTATAATATTTATTGAGTAGTACCGTTGAGTATATATGAAAAATGTTGCGCCCTTCACCTAACTTTGTATGCCGCTGAATTACTTATAAGCTGGTTGTCTGTAAAATATTGTTCCTAGCATTAAAAACACCATTTGTGGCGCTAAGTCATAAGTAATTTATTGTAATTTCTGTTTGTTCTGTTTATTATCAATAAAAATATATTGATCTATCTATCTACTAAATTTTATTATTCTGCCCATTTTGATTGAAATTTGACCGAAGTATGAATGATATTCAGCAATTTGATCAAACAGCTAGGACTTAGACTTAAACTTAGACTCGTCATATTTAATGCCTAGCCTGTTCATTTTAATTTAGTTCCAGTCTAAATCACGACAAGAGTCGCAATGTGGCCACAGAGGCGGAACCACGGCTATCCCTAGCCGCAGTAGTGAGGGCGGTCCTCTTGCTGCTGACCATCTTAGCGAAGATGCTTGACAATATGAGTTCGTAAGAGACGGAGATTCAAAGAGGCTTTCCGTTCCTCCACTGAGGCGGCAGTGGTCACAGGGATGAGCCTGAAGCCACACTCTTTCTCGTATCTTATCTCCACTGGAAGACCTGAGGCGTCGAACGTTTAGGACCGTCCGGCACCCAATATAGGGATAAACCTTACCGAGGAGGTGACGCGCAGCTGGTTTCCGGTGCGTCACTAGAACCAAATCGACCCCCATTTGGTTCCCCACTAATAACCCCCGCAAGTGTGGTGGCAAGTAGGTCAGGGTTGTTGGTGTGAGTGCGAGAAGTGACCCTGCAGGAGAAATCAGTAGGGGTTTTAGTCAGTAGGGACACCATCTATCTGCCCATGGTGTCGATCCCGACACGCCTGCCGTGCCTCATTACGCTGAACGGTAAGTAAAAACATTTCCCCCAGATTAAAAAAATATCCAATTTGATGAGTATTTTTACGCTTAAACTTGGTGAAACAAGTAAAAACAGCGCACTTAGTAGTTACATAATTAGTAAGCACAAAAAAGTTGTAATAAAACATGTCTGCCTTTAATCTCCAATACAATAAATTAGTTCAATATACAACTAAAGTAATGCAAATCTGTCTAGGTTATGATTTAGGATATTTGAAAAACAAAAAAACGAAAATAATTGTAAAATCTTTATATTTGTTTCAAATTATAGCTACGGGTATTATGAGTATAAATGTATTACATATACGGCAAAATCAAATTTGTGGCTTTCTTATGGTATATTGAAGAGCTACTAGAGCATTTGATTGTTTGTTTTGTGTTGGTTTTCGGTCAATCTGATTTATCTTTTAGTGACTTTGACAATGACTTAAAAGCTATCGATTTGGCGTTACAATTGAACAACGACGTGTCCATAATAAAGAAAAAAGCGGCTCTCAGTATTTTTTTTATTTCTGACATTTTACTTTTTGTCACTTACTTTGAAATAGCAGTTAAAATTTACATGACGCCTGTTTGGCGAACATTATTGAT
This sequence comes from Ectropis crepuscularia, assembly GCA_963693475.1. Taxonomy (NCBI): domain Eukaryota; kingdom Metazoa; phylum Arthropoda; class Insecta; order Lepidoptera; family Geometridae; genus Ectropis; species Ectropis crepuscularia. The sequence goes on from OY856350.1 coordinate 6,766,983, forward strand.
TTATTTTAGACATATTTCGATGTGTTATGTTACGTGTAACCATATCTTTATGTTTTATTCGGTTTATTTGCGTCTAAAAATACTAAATAAACAAGTTATGGATACTGAGACAATACATATTCCCAGTCTGCGGCAGTTATACAAGTTGATAGCAAATGTGGCAGAGAGATATAAAAAGTTTTTTGATCCATTGGTAACTTAAAAATAAAAATTCAATTAAATCTCACATTATTGCTGAGTCGGTTTTTTATATAATTACTTTGACTGTGCGAGTTAGGAATCGTGTTGCGATTTATCAAACAATCTAAATAATTTATATACAACTAGGTAATTGAATTGAAATTTTTTTATAAACTCCGACGTTTTGCGGTGACTGCCATCTTGGATTTGAAACTCGTCATAGTCTATAGTATTTTACTAGTCAAGCCCTTAGATTTGATACCCATAGTTGATTTCATACCCATTTGATTATTGTGAAAGTTGTAAAAAACATGTGATGCGCATTTTGTAGGGGCGTTATCAAACAAAGCTAGAAACACACCCGATTAATATTATAGTTATTGAGACTAAAAACAACTAAATCCGTCAGTTAGATTATAAAAAAATGTTATATTATTATTTGTTATTGATTATTGTACATGTATTTTTTCTTTTGTTTCACGAACAAAAAATGACGAAAATACAGTGCTTTGTAATTTCAAGTGACGTCACTTGATAGTACGACTTTTACAAACGAATGGCGTCACGACCGTTTTTTTACACAACACACGTTTTCTGTAGTTTGACGATCTCTGTCGATTAACAAAAATATAAGACAAAAATACATATCCCGTACTTTTCCCTAATCTAACGAACGGACTAATTAGAATGGTGTGTTTTTGACGCAGTAATTGTATTAAAGGATATATGCTATTGCTTTGCCTTTAAATTGAGACAAAACTAAATAAAACGAGCAAAAGCCACGTGATATTCTTTTAATGTTTGTCTTAAGGATTTCTTAAATTGAATGGGCTTAGATAAATATTTATTAAAATGTCAAATCTCCGTTTTATTCTCTTTTTTTTTAAACTTTTATAGGTTTACATTTGACCGCCATCTCGCCTGATGTTAAGAGACGATGCGGTCTACGATGGAGCGTGTTTACACAGAAAAAACCAATTCACTCTCGATTTGAAGACAAAAAGATTGTAACCATCAGGGAAAACCCACGCAGGCAACGTAATCCACAGCCTTGACGTTCTTATCACAAAAGTAGAGTCAAATTTCTTCGTTCGTGTCTTTGGAACGGGAGCCTATTAAAACGCATAACTTTTTGTTCCTAAATTACTTTGTCATAATGAATGTAGCATAATGTATAGTGTCATAATGCAACTTTTGCATAATCATTTTTTGGTGTCATGTGTTTTAAGCATAACAATCTATTGTACCACATTTATTCGACTATTGATGAGACGCATAATAGTTTTTAGGCATTTTTTTATTTGTTATATTTTTTTTAAGGTGCCGTTTAAATCGCATTTTTTTTCCCCTAATTTACTTTATCATAACGAATGTAGCATAACATATAGTGTCATAATGTAACTTTTGCATATTTTTTTTTGGCGTAATGTAAGATAAGATAAGATAATCATTTATTTCCTTTAAGATATATCACTACAATTCACTAATAACTAAGATTGCCAGGTTTCTTTGTTGTATTGTTTCGCTTCGAGATATCGATGGACCCCAAACTAGGCAAAGCCTGTATCTTGGGCGCCCACTGTTCGTGGTGTACAAATTCCCTTTTAAACGCGCCTAGCTGAAGATGACATGAACAAACTGTAGAAATATAACTTATTAAGGAATTATTAGTTACAAAAATTACAATAAAAGCATTAAAGTAAAACAAACAAAAATAATAATAATAATAAAAATTAGTAAGAATAAGCCTAGGGTTTTAGAGAGTGTTTTAATCATAAAAATCTACTGTACTACATTCAATTCGACTGTTGCTCAGACGCATTTAGGCATTTTTTAATTATTTGTTGTGCTACGTAATATATGACCAGGTTATATAGGGTCCAGATCCGACTCGGAGCACCCCGACTCCACCTAGTCTTGTCGCTACTACCCCTAGAGTAGGGATGAGATATACTTTAACTTTTCAATACCAGGGCTTCAAAGTATGAGTACAGAAAAATACCAGGTTCGAAAACCAGGTATTTAAATACTTAAAAGTATTAAATATATTCGTAGTAATTTGAACCCTATTGTGCAGAAGCTATGGTGCAAATTCGTGTTTCTGGACTTTATACTTTATTTTTATGTTGAAGAAACGAAATCTTTCCTGCCTACTTTTTAATTAACAGGCTTAGGACTGTCTGGTGTCTGCTAATTGTTTTGTATATATTTTATAGTAGATAATGTCAGAAGCTAGTGGAAAATAAAAAGTACAAATTGTTTCTAGTATTATTAGCAGGCGTAGTTAAAAGATTTCGTTTTATGTACAAAACAATAACTTTTTTGTCTTTTGGTTTTTTTTTTTGTTGGTTTATTTTAAAGCTTTTCTATTTATTTCATATTTTGCTGTAGAAACAGAAATTGCTCTACTCTCCGGCTCCCTAGGCGAGTCCTCCTCTCCGTCAAAATGTTTCCTGCTACCGAATAAAGAAAACTTGCCGACTCGACGGTCAGTAGTTGACGTAATTAAATCACAACTGAAACTAAAAAGCCAAGACAAAACGAACTTTGACTTTCTCGCATTTCAAAAGTACAACATTATTATTTCCTATTTAAAAAAACATAAATATTTATGCAATCTGAATCCTTAAGTCCTAAGACATAAGGGTGAGTGCCCCAAATTATCTAAAGAAATTTAACCCTTAACCGGAATCGCGGGTTCATTTTGACCCAATGCAAACTAAAAAGGTGCTTTATTTTAAAACGCGCGAAGCTAGAGGTGTGTCCGTGTGTCGTATAATCTGATAACACAGTAAAGTGCAGTGGAAGCCGGACATTCGACTCTTCAAGTTCTCTGGAATTGGAGATACGTACTTACGGTTTTCGGCCAATTTGGACCCACGATTCCAGTTACGTAACCTTTTATAAGGCGTTTAGTAGTATGAAATGCAACCAGTACAAAAATAAATGTACTAAAAAAAAATACAAACCATTAATTTTGAAAATAAAACTGGAGAACCAAAAATTTCCAACAGATTTGAACAGTAGGAATTACCACTTTTTAAAAATTTGTAGACCTACCAGAAAATATACCTTCCACTCACAGTGGATCACGCAAATGAAGCAGATGCTACATATGCAGCCCAAAATAGTTAAAATCAGTCGCAAAAGTACGGTGGATGTTTCAAATTTATTTGACATCATTTACAAAAATACACTAGGTACAAAATCTGTATGAAGTGTCCATGCTTAGAGGTAAAAGATTAACAACCAACATTTTCATTTTTAGTTTACGCTGTCATTTTTTACTTAACACATATTTCTCAAAGAATTAATATTTTTGGTAAGAAAAAAAATGTAAAACCTTATTTTATGATACTTTTTCAATTAAAAATGTTTTTTTAATGCCAAAATAACATACTACAAATTTCTGCTAAATTTAGGACTTACAAGTTTATAGTAAAAAAAAGACTAGGTTTATCGTTAATTGATAGAAGTTGATTTATATCATAAAGGAAACTTGTTTTATTATGACGATTATTAATATGCCCTTGCTTTGGTAAAGTGAAAAAATATTATGGTTTCCATTTATGGGTCCAAAAAGACTCACGATTCCAGTTACGTTGGTCAAAACAACGATTCCGGTTAAGGGTTAAGGATAGCACGTGCAATGCAATCGACATTCATAGGAAATACTCAAAACCCTTGCGCTTATTCCAGGAAGTAGCGCCGCGCCGGGCGAGGCTCGACAATGAATCTATTGTCTATTCTATAGCCCAAGCGCAAGCCCATGCCGTTACCAATTTACCAGCCAAGTCGTACTTTGAAAGTATTTTTTAGAATTTTGAACCATATTTCATTAGCGACATGACCTAAAATTGAAAAAATATTACAAATACTTTCAAAGTATTTTTAGGCTCGCAAACAATTGTGCCACTTATAACTATGCAGTTATGGTTGGGTTTCTCATACATTAATTTGTTTTTGCTTCATTTTAACCACGTATCCGACTACGGCTCGTCGGGTTCGTACTTTAGAGAATACTCGCAACTTGCAAGTATTTTTTGTTCATACCAGGGCGCCCTACTTTGAATTAAAAACCTGGTTTTGAAACCTGGTAGCGTAAATACGTCTCACCTCTACCCTAGAGTGTATGTAAAAAATGCTCAAGGGAGATCCTGAGTGGAGCGATCCACGCGAGGCCAAGCGTAGCGAAGGGAGCCGGCGACCTCCGTAGTGGAGCGCAGGCCGAGTATGGAGAAGCGACACTCAGAAGTGCACCATATGTCTTAGATGGTGTAGGTTTTTAAGTCCTAAAAACGTTTTGTCTACATAAATTAGTACAAAAATTGTTATACTACTGCATAAAGACCTTTTATTGTACCTACCATAAAAACGGAAGGCATATTTAAAATGAAAATAAAGCTCAATTGAAATATTCATATGCTGTTATTAATATTACTTTTTATATAACATGCAAAATTTAATATTGCAATTTAATATAAATGTATGAAATGAATTAAATGATGTTCTCGTATTTGACGAGGTAACATTTTTATTTCAATTTTAAATTACTAGCTATCGCTAGTAAAAACGCTGTTTTTGATGTATAATTTTCTTTATTCTTGATGATGTTATCAACCTAGTAGATACTTACATTACGAAATTTAAATATTGTTATCAAAGTACCCACCCGCATTTCACACACCCACGTATTTTATTTATATTATGTTGCTACAGTCCGCTCGTTGCACTTGTTTTTTAGTTAGGCGTTTAAAGTTTATGCCGTTGATCATTATGTTTAAGTATTGTTATGGTTTTCTCAATAAACATATCCAAATGTAAAGTGATGTCGTATTCCCGATTGTCGCACCCTATTTGTTACAATTATTGCATGTCGGAAGTCAGTCTGGAGCGCGTCACGGAATTTCGTGATCTGGGTGTGCTCATGGATAGGGAATTGACTTTCAATAAGCACATTGAGAACATCTGCAGCAGAGCTTTTCAGTCGCTGGGATTCGTTATGAGGCAAACTAACAGATTTAGTGACAGAGGTGCTATTGTATCAATATTTTATGCATTTGTGCGAAGTAAGCTCGAGTATAATTCTATAGTATGGGATCCACACGAGAAAAGCTATAGTCTTATGTTAGAGCGAGTGCAGCGTAAATTTGCACGCTATTTATATAAAAAACTTTACGGTTATTATCCTTTCTTGTATCCGTCTCTGTTCGTAACTGGTATGGTGGGCCTTAATACTCTACAACTCAGGAGGAAGTGTGCACTGGTAATGCACTACTATCAGCTGTTAAACGGGCAAATCGATAACCCTACTGCATTGTCACAGTGCTCACTGGCGGTGCCGGACCGCCCGCGGCCGGCGCGCGCCTGCGCCGTGCGCCCGCTGTTCCAGGCTGCGCGCGCGCGCACCGACACGGCGATGCACGCGCCCACGACGCGGGCCCTACACCTACTTAACGCTCTGCTTGCTCAAAAGCCAACATTGGATATATTCTATGATAAATTTAATTATGTATTATGTGTATGTATTGATTTTTGTAGTGATTAAGGTGCTCGTCAATATTTTATGTGAAGTTTGTAAAATTTATATTAATTTGTATTTTGCTATGTTTTTTAAGATGGCTGCATGTGCGTCTTGGCTATGCTGTAAGCGCATGCTAGCAATTGAAATGGAAAATAAATAAATAAATAAATAAATGTGTGCCTTGAAACATTATGCTGTACCGTCGCACCAATAGGTGGCTTTCTGCGCATACTCGGGGGCAATACGATAAATTCAAGTTGCGATGTTCATGGAATTAGAGGGAGTAGTATCAAGCACCACGTACCTGGGACTGCTCGCCTCGTCGATGATGTTTCCTCAAATCACTTCTGCGCTCGCTTCCAGATCGTACATTAAACGTATACGTTCCTTTTTGTTGGTTTTCTGAATATAGATGATACGAGTAATCACGTTGATGCAAAAAGGTAAATTGAGTACACTTTTGTGAGGATATCTTCTTGTTACTTTCACCACGTTCCACCGAGGCGCGCTCCCAAGAGACGAGTGCGCGGTGCTTGACAGCTGTTTAGAGCTGTGTCTTGAACTACCCTCATGTTAGCCCATCGCAAAATTAATCAAACGCTAGTGAGAACAATACATATGCTATTTATAGTTATGCGTCGAAACATTATGCTTTATCTGTATGCTATATATGGCTATGCGTTTAAACATTATGCTAAGTTATCGTTATGTCATATATGGTTATGCTAGTTATGCGAAGACAGTTATGCGTTTAGTTGTTATGGTAAATTATCATTAGTCCTAAAAACGTTATGCTTACCTAAAATAGGACAAAAAATGTTATGCCACCCCATATAGACCCGTCTTTGGAACATTGACCATGAAACGATGTCGCTTTTTCCAGCTACGAGCATTCCGATAGAAAAAATACATGGTGGTATCAGATCATGCAAATCAGTCGCACACTCTCCGAAGTGTATTCGATAAAAAACCGATAGGCTAGCAATTTTTCGGCGATGTTCAAGACTTTGAAGTCTTTTTCGCACAAGAGTGTCGTTGCCTATGAGTCTTTTGGCACGTCTCTCGATCGATTCCAGAGCCTCCAGCTGATACTTAGCCGACCCATCCCAAAGGTGCGAACAGTACTCTGTAACTCTGTCTACTGTAAGCAACTGTTCAGACTTGAAGTACCTTCGCACCTTTGAGAGTACACCTAGTTTTTTGGCAGCTAGTTTAGCCTTGGACTCGATATATGAGCGAAAATTGAGCGTAGAGGTCAAAGTAACGCCCAAAAGCTCAAGACGGTCAGAAACCGGCACGGATACACCTCGAAAAGTTGGAGTCAGTTGGAATGGACTCCTTTTAGCGGAGAACAAATACACCTGCGTTTTACTCTCGTTGAACTTGACCAGATTGGCATCGCCCCATTTAGACACCGCCTCAAGGGTCAAGCTCAAACGCTTGATCAGACTCTCTCTCAGTACCTGAGTTTGCTGCCCACTGGCTCTCGCGCTAGATATGTAACTCTCTACAACGGTGCTATCATTTGCGTACCCAAATAAATGATGCGTTTGTGCTGATAAATTCCTTTTTGTGACATTCCAACTAGCAAGAGTTCAACAGATGTAGCAAATTCTTTAAGTGTTTTGACCGTTGACAAAAAAATGGATGTGCAGAAAAGATCCCAATTTCATTCCATTCGCAAAACTTTGAAAATATCACTTAAGAAACTTGTCAGGCGCAGCAAAGAAATTATAAATAAGCTAACTAAATGGATAACAAACAACTATAAATACGTTCAAGAAGATTTTAACAATAAAGCATCATAAACGTATGTTACAATTTTGTACAGGACACTCTAAATCTTGCTAACAACACTAGTCACCAACGCACATCAGTTTTAAAAATAAATGTCTTTTTTCAGTTTGTGATGTCGCTAACTTTTAATATCGCCAACGTGATGATGACAACGTACAATATTTTAGCTGGAGCAGGTGTCGGCCCTCAGGATGCAGGAATTTACGTAAACTCGTTTACTATTATATTAATTAATAATATAATCTTTGCATGGTTTTCGTCTGACACGATTGTTCACAAAACTATTATCAAGTCCCGTGGCTGCACGGTGGAATGAGTTCCGGATATTTCAACGCTGTTTCTTGAACCCGTTCAGTTTGCCCGTAAACATGACTATGCTAATTCAAATTAATAGCCGTGTTTAAAAACTTCAACTACTCACTTGATTTTTAATTGTATTTTATTAATTAAGTAATTAGTTTTGACCATAACTTACATCAGTGTTCTGTAATTCATAATCCAAAAACATTAATTTTCTTTATTACTGATGCAACAATATTGAAATTTATTTCTTCGTCAATGTTCTAATGTAATACTGGCTGGTGTAATGTTGCTGCGAGCGCTATTTTATGAACAAGTAAAAAACATATATTTAGCCCGTTTTTTTTGTTTTTATTTGAAAATGTCGTCAAAGTTTTATTTATTTCCTCGCAAATATATTATAAAACGTCGTATGACATACATGCGCTTTGATAATTATAGTTCCTGCTTTTATTATAGCTCTTGCCTACGGCTCGAGCTAGCAATATTGTATCAGCTGTAATTTTCAACTTATCGCACTTATATCATAATGCACTAGTTTTAGTAAGCACTTCGAAGCACGTCCTAACATTTTTTAATGCTCTTTAAATGGGTCAATTTATTTTTAATTTAGCCCTCATATTTTTAGATTTGGTCATTCCCGTACGCATCAGCAAAACGAGTTTACGAAATAATGACATCCTTATTTACTATCCTCGCGCCTGCATACTGTGCTCAGAAAGTTACTTCTGAAGTCAACCACCTGAAAGAACAGCTTTACGATAGAGCACTGGATGAGGGAAGTAAGCTTTTATGATTTTTTTAGTTACATTACATACTAACTGCCCAGGCTTTGCAAGAAATAGTCTTCAAGAAAAAATTTGGTATTAAACATTTTATTATTATTTGGTATTTAACACACTCTTGGGCGGATTTTGCATGTTTAAAACACTCGGTCATATTTTCTGCTTTTTACGAAACAAACAGTCAAAATCATCCGTCTGTTCCATCCACGACATATTGCTCGTGACGGGCCATGATTATTTTCCATGATTTTCCATGATTCCGCCGCCTACGACTTTTTAACTGCGGAGAATATTCTTCGTGTTCAGTTTAGTTCATCTTTATTTGCTGGATCATTAGGTTTACCATCTTATAGTGACCCCATAGCAGCTTCTACGCAACTATAGCGATTTTTACCAGCCAACGTTGTGGGCCACCTCAATTGCACCGGTGCCCATACTCAGTGAAAGATACTAAATCACAAATGTTATTTCCCAGATGAGTTTAAGTGTCGGGAGATAGAGCGGCTGGCTCGCTACATGAAGGTGCGGCCGCTGCGGTTCGCCGTGTACAAGGTTGTTCCTCTCGACGCGAGCTTGCTCGGGATTGTGCTCAGCTTCTGCGCCACTTATCTGATCGTCATCGTACAGTTTACGCATTTGTATTGATTTTTCAATTCACAAGTTGACATTTAAATGAATAAAACATATGCACAATAGTCATTATGACATCGTGATTTTATTGTTTAATTAATGATAATGGTTGATATATTATTATATTTGAAGTAGTATTGTTTGTCTGCATACATTTATGACCTACGACTTTAATTTTAAAAGCTTGAATTTTGACTTTGTAGTAGTGTAATTGGCTGTTTTGTAAGCTGTACTAATATGTCATCATCATCATCATCAGCCGCAAGACGTCCACTGCTAAACAAAGGATTCCCCCTTAGATTTCCACAACGAACGGTCCCGCGCAACCTGCAACCAGCGGTTTCCGGCGACCTTTGTGAGGTCATCTGTCCATCTAGTGGGAGGCCGTCCAACACTGCGTCTTCCGATTCGTGGTCGCCACTCGAGAACCTTTCTTCCCCATCGGTTGCCAGTTCTTCGAATGATGTGGCCTACCCATTGCCACTTCAGCTTGCTTACTCTTTGATCTATGTCGGCCACTTTCGTTCTTTTGCGAATATCGTCATTACGGATTCTGTCGCGCAAAGAGACTCCGAGCATAGCTCTCTCCATAGCTTGCTGTGTGACTTTGAGCTTTGTTATGAGGCCCACAGTTAAGGACCACGTCTCAGTTCCATAAGCCATCACTGGCAACACGCACTGGTTAAAGACTTTTGTCTTTAGGCATTGGGGTATTTTGGACTCAAAGATGTGTCGAAGTTTCCCGAACGCTGCCCATCCGAGTTGGATCCTTCGCTGGACCTCTTTTGTCGAAGTTGGATCTACCTATATAATACAAGACAAATAATACAAGGATACAGAATCCCTTTTACCGACAAACCACCTCTCCGGGTCAGTTACAAAAATCAAAATCTGGTGTCGACAACCCCTGCGCTACGATACGAGATAGACCAAATGTTGAGGGAATTGGTAATTGAAAAAGCACCACCAGATCCAGGTTTTGTGTCGAATATGTTTCCAGTAAAGAAAACAGATGGATTTCAGAGGCCAGTTCTAAACCTCAAGGGCCTAAATAAATACCTAAAACCAAAGACTTTCGACTGGTGAACTTACAGAAAGTGCCGCATTTCCTTCATTCCGGCGATTTTATGATGAAAATATATATTCATCAGGCCCGTTTTCACATTCTTTTATGAGAATCACGCCGAAGATTCCTCAGATTTATTTTCAACGACGTGACTTACCAGATGACGTGCATGGCATTTGGTCTAGTCAGTGCCCCGAGAACATTTGCCACTTTATCCAATTGGGTGGCTCAAAAGCTCAGAGAAGAGGGTATCAGAGTACTGGTGTACCTTGACGACTTCCCCTTGGCGAATCAATGTCCCGCTATGCTCCAAAAGCACATGGAACAAGCCATCCAACTAATAACCAGTTTAGGATGGGTTATAAACAGGCAAAAGTCGTCCGTCTTGTCGTTGCAAGAAATCGAGTTTCTCGGAATAGCTTGGGACACAAAGTCAAACAGCATACGTCTGCCACAGAAAAAAGTGTCTTTACTAAAGATGCGCCTGCTCCTCGCCCAAAGAACAAAGCAACTGACATTGTTAGAGCTGCAAAGATTAGTGGGTACCCTACAGTTTTCCAGTTTTGTAGTACCTCACGGGATGCTGCACATGCGCAATCTACAGGCATGTCTTCATCAAGCTCTGAAAAAATCAAGAGCAGTTCCGCTGACGGTAACGGCTCAAAAGGACTTAGATTGGTGGCTAAACGTCGCTCGAACAACCAGCGAAATTTGGATAGAACCAGCTTTTTATCACATAGTGACGGACGCTTCAGGCGTCGGTTGGAGAGCTTATGTCATAGGCAATCAGATTTAGGGATGCTGGACAGCAAAAGAGCACATGTACCACTCCAACGTGAAAGAATTTCTGGTTGTCTTGAAAGTTTTGTCACAAGACGTATTTGCCCAGAGTTGTCAAAACAAGACCATAATGATACAGAGCGACAACAAAACAGCTCTGGCTTATCTGCGGAAACAAGGTGGAACCAAATCGAAAATACTAATGCAGGTAACAAGGCTGCTATATCGCATTGCGGAGGCATGCAATTTAAGACTGGTGACCAATTATTTGCCAGGTCCACTGAACGGGGTAGCAGACAGCTTGTCCAGAAACAAGTCAATAGCAGAATGGCACTTGTTACCTTAAGCTTGCCGCCTAATTTTCAACAAATGGGGAATTCCCCATATATACTTGATGGCATCCACGCGAGCCCATGTGGTACCCACATACGTGACGTTAGATCTACGGAATCAGCAAGCGATATATCACGATGCGTTCAGTCGACCATGGAAACACGAGCTAGCATGGATTTTTCCGCCACCATGCCTCATGTACAAAGTACTTGCAATGCTGAATCAAGCGCAAGGAACTTACATAGTGATTTGTCCAAGATGGAACAATGTCTTTTGGAGAGCAGATCTCAAGAAGAGAGCGGTCAGTCCACCGTTTACCATCAGGAATCTGGAGTCGGTACTCATAGACACGCGGACCAAACGACCTCCTCCGCAGATCAGCGACCTTGTATTCCAATACAAGGTCGCTGGTCGCATGGAAATGTCAGGGTGGAACGACCTCATGAGAAATTGGTCAGCCGCCGAAATAGCAATAAGAGAGTCAAACTGGCGGCCCAGTACACTAAAATCCTATAAACAAGCTTGGTCGCGATTCTTGGTATGGTGCCAGAAAAATGGTATAGATAATAAAAACCCCGGTGGGGCCAGTCTATCAAAGTACCTCATTTATTTACACACATGTAACTTAAGCTATAAAACTATACTGCTATACAAGTCAGTGGTGTCATCGTTTTGTCAGCCTGACTTGGAAGTAAAATTGAGCTCTCATGCTTTGGTTCGGCAAGTTATGAAAGGTATAGCGAACAAATCGGCCACCAAAAGTAAAATAAATGTTCCGGTGTGGAATCCACAAGTCGTAGTTGACTGGCTTTTACGGAATGAACCAAGGCTTGAAAGTCTGTTTGATGTATCTCGACGATGTGCCACTATAATGTTGTTGGCATCAGGTAGACGAGTTCATGATCTAACGCTTCTATCTGTTGAAAAAGATAAATGGGGTTTTGACCGCAAATCGGTAACTTTTTGGCCATTATTTGGATCAAAGACAAATACTATTCAACATAGACAATAGGGCTGGCAATTACTGGCTGGAGATGTTCAAAGGATCAACCCAGTTTTTTGGATTAGAAAGCTTATCGAAATTTCCCAATCAAAGCGGCAATCAGGTAACGGATTAAAAAATTTGTTCATATCATCTAGAGGAGAACCGAAGGTGGCCAGTCGCACGGTGATTGCTGGATGGATTAAAGTACTGGAAGCAGCCGGAATCCAAAATTCCCCTGGTTCCGTCAGATTTGCCGTAGCATCTTTGAACTGGGTAAAGAACATGCCTCTGGAGGAAATATTAGCTCGAGGGAACTGGGCAACCCATAACACGTTAATCCAGTATTACAGGCGACCTATGAGGACGCCACAGATATTAAATGTGCCTAATCTGGCCAATACATTTGCCCTAGTGTGATTTGTACCATAATCAGATTGTATTCAGTAAATCTTTTCTCACAACTCCATTATATGATTCGTAATATGTGTTGTACTAATTAAACATATGATCTCGTAACTGCCTTGATTATTTATTCATGCCATAAATAAACTTCCATGTTTATAAACTGAAATTCACAGTTGGCGTTAATCTATTGGTTGAGCCACCATGCGATAATAGACAGGTCTCAATTGTAGGTTTTAAATAAGTTACAGGCTACATAATATAAGTTTTTTTCCTGAAATAAAAATTACTTATTATGTGCCTAACTTATTTGAAACCTAGTTACTGCTGCATGGTTAATTGAGCCTAACTGAAGCAATGTTCAAGCAAAAGTCGAAGCTATTTACATAGTGGCCCCAACCAATAAAACGAGTCAAGAACTAGTTTGGGGAGTCATTTGAGCACCTTAAATCGAAACGGAAGCGCCGCCTATCTTAATTGTAGGTTTCAAATAATTTAGGTACATAATAAGTCATTTTTATTTCAGGAAAAATTCTTATTTTATATACAGAAAACGAAAGAAGATTAATTTGTTAATTACATGTCAAGGATAATTTATTAGTTTTTCAGAATGGTTGGGTATAAAATATAAGTGATGAATTCAAATTATAATTAAGATAATGTAATTACATTATAGTTTCTCATTCAGAAAAGACGGTCGTATTGGGTGTATTTTTGTTAAACAATATAATAATAAATCGATATGCATATTATACCAAACAATCTTACCCCATTACAACTAAAAACATAATTTATTACTAAATAGAATTAGCAAATGGTGCATACAACAATACAAAATAAACATTTCACTTACACAAAATTTACTAAAATTTACCAGCGTTACCATAAAAATGTTTGAAAAACAAGACAAAATTTCAAAAATTTTCATTAATGTTTACAAATTTATTCACATTCTGACTGGCGTTAATTTCGGGTTTATAAAATTTAAATCTATTAAACAAAAATACGTTGTAAATTTTCTGATGTATTTGGTAAATATGAGTGCTTCTGCCGTATGTGTGATTCAAATATACGGTGTGGAAAATACATACATGATTTTTCAACACGGAATTTATTTGATCGAATATTATACAAGCTTTTTCATATTTATATTCATGGATAAAGATGTTACTTTAGCTGGTATTTTCTCAATATATAAACGGGTAGATAAGAAACTATTACTGGGTAATCATAAAAGTTTCAATTTGGAAAGAAATAATTTAGTAATTATTTCAAGTGTAGTTTTATGCAGAATAGTATTCACAGTTATTATATGCTTTGGATATGAAATGTGTCTCAAAGGCATTTACTGCAATATATTTTTTTTCGTCTTGTTAACATTGAAAGATATAATATTTATTAACAACGTTTTTGTATTTTATTCCATAAGATGTCGATTACAAAAATGTATTTACTTTCTAAAGAGAGATGACGTAGACATTATAAGCTTTCAACAAATTTACAAAGATATTCACGAAATTGCTGTGAAACTGAAACAAGCATATGATCCTCTCGTAAGTAATGTTATCAATAAAATAGTATAAGAATAACATTAAACGTCTTCTATGAATGGATTCATAGAATCAAAGTTCAAAAGAATGCGTTCTACACTATTATTCCTTTCATTTTTTTTTTACAATTTTTTCATTAGAATTTCCAATGGAACCATTGGAAATTCTAATTCTAAAAAATAAATAATATTATTAACTAAACAGATGTAAAAAGCATTTTCCAGTAAATAATACAGCTGTAGGGGCTCAGCCAGCCAACATGAAAAAATGTCAGAAGAAAATAAAGTTTAAATATTTATAAAATTCTAAAAAAAAAACATCATCATCATCAACAGCCCACTAAACGTTCCCACTGCTGGGCCACTCGGGGCCTTCTCTTGCATGGAGAGAGTTAAGGCCATAATCCACCACGCTGGCCCAGTGCGGGTTGGTGGATGACACATGACTTCGAACGATTCTAGGCGCATGTCGGTTTCCTCACGATGTTTTCCTTCACCGTTTTAAGTTAGCGGCATTACGCACATGTCTTCGAACAGACAGTGGTGCGTGTGGAGTTTGAACCCGGGGTCTCCGGATCGGCAGTCGCCGTTCTCCCGACTAAACCAGCCGTAACTTGTTAATAAAACTAAAAAAATTACGTACGTTAAATTGTTAATTAAGTATTTACAATTTAATGGTGATATTTATGGTGACTACATAAATTTAGTGGTGTCCTAATCATTTGCATAATATTTTTTGTCCTATATTTGTTCCGCATACATAATTATCTTGTCATAATATTTTATAGTCATAATATTAGATACCTATACTTTTAAATACTCATACTTGTATGTTGTCATATCATGTAATAAATGTCACGTACATAATGGTTAAAATGCCTTTTGTTCGTTGTCATACTATTTCTTGTTAATATTTTTGAATGTACTACATTTGAATTGAATCCCTATGTAACTAAATTGGGCCATTTAGGTTACTTAGAACTCAAATCCGACTCGGAGCACCCCGACTCCACCTGGTCTTGTCGCTACTACCCCTTGAGTGTTTATAAAAATGCAAGAGCCAGAAGTTCAAGGATCTCCTTCAAGGATCTGCTTGGATCGGGCCATGAGAGGCCAAGCGTAGCGAAGGGGGGAGGTGGCGAGCGAAGTGCGCCAGTGACCCCCGTAGTAGAGCGCAGGCCAAGTATGGAGAAGTGACACTTAGGGCTGACCGTAGAGCTTCTGGCAGGAGCCCACCCGGAGTCAAATTGTAGTGACAGAATCTCGATGGACCAGTTAGTTGTCAAAAGTCAGAACCTGTCAAAAGTGACAGAACCTAATCAGAGTAGTTTGTTTACATAGATAATTGAAAGGGTACTTTCCAAGTATTTCTTGCAAAATGTCAGTTAGGTAAATATTAAATTTATACAAAATAATAATGTATGACACAAAAAATTTACAAAAAACAGAATGTCATTCGATTTATTATTGTCTAAGTGAAACGTTTGCCAACTAACTAACTGAAATTTCAAAAAAGTATACTTAACTGTAGGTATTTACATCCGGAAACCCTCGTTATAATCAATATGTCGAATATCTTATATTAGAGCAACTATAACTATGTTCCTCAATAGTTAGGGCGTTTAAGGTTATGGCTTTTAAATATTAGTAATACAAACATTATGACAAGTGATACTAGGGGCAGTAATATTATGTGTAATGATGATTTTAGTAGTAACTAATATTAGGAGGTAATTTTCATGCCATACAATTTTAAGGCTAAATATAGTATGCGAATTAATATTTAGCACCAAGGGGAACCCAATTTAGTATGCTTAAAATTTTTTAGTCATACTTACTAGTGTTAGTTTTTGTGGTTTTAATTATTGTTCTTCGTTTTGCAGCTATTTTCAAATTTATTATTGAGCTTCGCGCAGTCATTTGGTTTTATTTCATTTGGGGTAACAGAACTCAAGCAAAATAACATCACGGTAAGACAGAAAAATATAGTTTGTTGTTTCTATGATCTTAATTTATTTATTATCATCAACATAAGTGTATTATTGTTACTGATTGTAGATTGTTACTTTATTTCATCTTCTTTATTATTTTGCATTCTCGGTAATATACTCTTTCAAATATTATTTTTGTGCATTACTATTGCTATGTCCACTGTTAGCGTAGAATGTTACATCTGGGTTCACAAATAGAGAACCGGCAAATGGCGGTTAAACCATCTCAACTAAAGCACTATTTCAATCCTGGCCGTTGCCGGCCGGCCGGGACAACAACGCCCAAAAAAATATCCTAATTATAATGGTTCAGTCCGGGTCCTTTAACAATAGGTTCAAATATTTAATGTCCTCTAGTTCTCAGCCGCCCTGCTATTTCTGGTTAGGTTAGGTTAGGTAGCCACTCATTAGTCCCGTAGGTATTTGCGTTTTACAATTTTGGCGGGAAAACGGGTGTCAGGTTACCTAAGTGTGTTGTTTACGCTTTAGCATATGAAGTGCCGCCGTACTTGTACGTGTTTAAGACCATTATTTATTTATTTATTTATTTATTTATTTTCCATTTCAATTGCTAGCATGCGCTTACAGCATAGCCAAGACGCACATGCAGCCATCTTAAAAAACATAGCAAAATACAAATTAATATAAATTTTACAAACTTCACATAAAATATTGACGAGCACCTTAATCACTACAAAAATCAATACATACACATAATACATAATTAAATTTATCATAGAATATATCCAATGTTGGCTTTTGAGCAAGCAGAGCGTTAAGTAGGTGTAGGGCCCGCGTCGTGGGCGCGTGCATCGCCGTGTCGGTGCGCGCGCGCGCAGCCTGGAACAGCGGGCGCACGGCGCAGGCGCGCGCCGGCCGCGGGCGGTTCGGCACCGCCAGTGAGCACTGAGACAATGCAGTAGGGTTATCGATTTGCCCGTTTAACAGCTGATAGTAGTACATTACCAGTGCACACTTCCTCCTGAGTTGTAGAGTATTAAGGCCCACCATACCAGTTACGAACAGAGACGGATACATTATTCTCAAGACGCTTCTAGCGGTATCTCGTCTTTATAATTAGTGTACTTGAAATGTAAACTAACATTTTTGAAACTTGACTCGATTTTTTTTCGAGTTCTCAAGTGTTCTGAAGCTATAAGTTTTTAAATTATAAAGTAGACGTAGTTATTTTATGTTTTAAATTTGTTGTATATCTATGATATAACAAATATGAAAAAACAAAAAAACTGCATTCTATAGCATACATTGTTTTTTTTTAAATTCAATACTTTGGGACCATTTTCCCGCCAGAAAATAATTTTTTTGTATTTTTTTTCGTTTTACGATGTTTCTATGTAAATAAACTTTAATTTTAATGTAGTTTATGCCAAAATATAGACTGGTTTAAGCAGATAAATGGGTATACCTTCCCAAATAAAACGACGAAAATTTTTTTTTCGCGCCAAAATACCTAACTGCAAAAGATAAGCTTGTTTGGTTTGCATTAGTGGTCCCCAAAGGGATCAGGGAGTTTTGAGCGGGTAGTTAGGTTAGTCCAAACCACATTGGGTTTTGATAACGACATGACAGGGGTGCGAAAATTCAACGGTAAATTGTAGGCCAAGAAATTAAACTAACCCTGACTATACACAATCGAGGAACGATTTGTCTTGATATTGTTACGGGAAGTGTGTACGGGGGTAGGAAGAAAACCGCTGCATGATAAGCTTGCTCGCAAGGAGAGAGTCAAGGCCATAATCCACCACGCCTGGTGACGCTCAATAACACCTCGAAAGATTCATGTTGGTTTCCTCACGATGTTTTCCTTTGCCGTTTTCAGTTATGCATTATGCACATGACTTTGTGAAGATAGTGGTGCGCATAGGATTTGAAACTGGGGCTCCGGATCGGCAGTCGCCGTTCTCCAGACTACACCTGTCCTTACATTTAAAAAAAAATTAAACTGTTAAGTCAATTTTTTTTTAAATCATCTTTAAGTTAATTTTATTAGATGTTTTTTTCGGCACCCGTGATTTTTTCTTCATTTTTCAGATTTGGAACGTCAGCATTGGAGGGCTACATTTAATGTTTGTCCAACTTTTGTACACAACACTTACACCTTCGCTATATGCGGGGATGCTGCAGTCACAGACATACGAAATACTTCTTAGTTTACATGACAAGCTGCTAGAATGTCACGGTATAGTACGAGTAATACATTACAGTAGCAAGTATTCTATCTTTTATATTTAGGATAGGAACAAGATATAGTATCTGACCTGGAAAAAAATTACGCAAACGGAACATAATTTTTTTGCCATAGTTTAATTTTTAACAAAGTAACAAGAAAGTTTTAAGTAGCAATAAAATCAGGAAGGTGGCTGGATGGCCCTTTTTGTCACGTTTTGTAACTAATCCACTAATATTATATGAAATGAAATGAAATAATTTTATTGTCATGTCAGTCACAAACAAACATTATTAGTTACAATAAGCATGAGTTTCTGTTCAGACTCGTCATAAGTAATATAATAATTATTAAAGTTCTTGATCACGTTTCACCTGTAACATTGGCCGGGCTGTTGTGATTTGTTGGGGCACATAGTTTTTCAAAATTGGACACCCCTTTATATATATGCAATATAAATGCAAAATAGTTAGATTTTAGTCAGAAATAGTACATAAGCTACTTTTATCTTTTTTTTTACTTTTATTCTTTCTATAAGCTTATTATCGCGAGATTATAAAGGGAAAGGAAACATTGAGGGTAATAACGCAAAACACTGCTAGTTCTGTTAATAACGAAACAATTCATATATTTTCACACAAGTTTTTTTTACTAAGTTAGATTTGCACCACCTCGATTGGATTCGATGAAGCGACAAAAAACCAATTCAATCTCAAGTAAAGATACCAAGATGATACCAAACCAAAACCCCTGAGTAGGTTTTTCCCAACGATTGCAATCTTGCCCTCAATACAAGTGACACGGGTTTTACTGACATCCAGATTGTGTAGCCACCACCTCATTTGTTGAGTATGAATTTGAGACATAAAAGTAAAACTACTAGGTTGAGTAGAAAGTGTCACAACGCAATCTATCTGCCACGAAATCTGATAAATCAGTACTTAGTCCGGATGGTATTATATTGCTATAGTGTTGAAAGCATTTGCAGCAGTATGGGCTCTTGGACTGACGTACCTCTTCAGACTCTCTCGCCAAATTGGCCAAATACCAAAATCGTGTTAGCTTGCCAACGTGCTACAAGTCCACAAAAAAGTTGTCGTGTTGACCTAGCCAACTACAGGCCTATCTCGATCGCGTCCATCCTCTGCAAGACTATGGAAGTGTCTTCACACACGTCTGGTGTTGCACAGGCCCCGACGTAAGATTCGTAATAATCGAAAGGCTTCAATTAGCAACAATACGGGTTTCAATCCAGGTTTTTAAAATGACATTTGTAACGGCGTGGTACTCTTTAGCTGTTATTTTTTTTATTTCACATATGGTTTATGAAACAAGACATCAAATTGCCATACAGCCAAATGCAAAGTATAGAAATAATGGTTTGCCAAGGGCTTAAAGTTACTGTTTCATTTTTGATACGCTATGCATTTAAGGGTAAACAACCATGTAACGAAGAACTGCAAAAAAATAAAAATTAATGAAATGAAAAAAAATGGCAGTCATAGGAACTGCCGATAGAAGTGCAAACTTATATCTAACTCAGAATTTGATAGCTTACTTTGGACACTTCGCGGGTGAAACCGCAGGACGTAGCCATGAGCATGGCCAATGGGAAATGCTGACGCATATCTAGATGACCAATGGTCCAAGATCAAGATTTCTAATCAATCCCGAGCGTGATGGCAGGATTCTTCACAGCCACTGAAAATCTGTCTGTGGTGCTACTGAAGAAGTTTTCACTTCAAAAATGACGGGCTATTTTGAAAGAACGTCCTTTATAAAATGTATCACATCCACGACTAAAACCACAGGATTAGCTAGTAAAGAAGACGACAAATATTGTTTTACGCCGTCATGATTATTGACTACTAATTATGTGATAACTAGCGCCCCTCCGTGTTACCGGCGCAGTTCCCATTCCCGTAATTTTCCATGACAAAAAGTAGCCTGTGTGTTATTCCAGACTGTATAATTTAACTGTCTTCTAAATTTCAACCCGACCCGTTCATACTTTCTGACGTGATTGAGTAACAAACATCCAAACTTACGCATTTTTAATAATAGTAGGATCACCGTGGTTATTTATTGGTGCAAACTCTTGAAATTCTGATCCGGTTTTCTAAACCACGTAATGTGTGTAATACAGTATTAGTGTTTTGAAACCTGTGGTAACAAAAAATAATGTATGGAGGATATTCTCACTATGAAATCTATTTTTTTCTTAGTCTGTTCAACGCATTCAACCAACTTTCGATATATAGACTGCATCTCATCAATTTCAGAACACCACTTTAGAACATTCCTCAAGTATTTCAACCTGTACAGTACCTACTGTCCAGTATACGAAACAATATATAGCGATAAATATATCCGATGCGCAAATTGGTATTAAAACAAAGTTAAATCCATCGGGAAATATATAAATAAATAGACTTCTTAAATAATAGCATTGCATTAAATATGTGGCTACGTTCAGCAGGATAATAAACAGAATGAACACAAAAAGTTTGAACTCCAGTCTTAGAGTTTTTTCCGTTGTTCCCAGTTTGATATCAATATTTTTAAGAGAGATAAAAAAATCGTTGAAAGAATGGTTAGATTTTGTGCAGTTAAAAGCAATAGTTAAAATAAAGTATTTAATAAATATAGACAAATTGCTGAATTCGAAAATGTAATGCGAAGGACGAAGCTTAAAGACAAAATAATAAGATGGAATTAAATTCTATTGTGTTCTCTTTGCACTCCGGAGATATTTCTGGGCTAATAATATTATTAATAATAATAAATAAATAGAAACTGGGAAGGAACTAGTCAACGTGTGAACAACGGGCAGCTACCGGATGCCAGCGCTATGAAAAACTTCTGGCGCAGCATCTGGTCAGTGCCTGTCGAGCACACGGAAGGAGCTTGGATGCGTGTTATCTAACGTGCATGTGAACCCATCGAACCCATGGAGTCTGTTTTGATAGACTCCGTAGACGTTAGTTGTGCTATCCGGATGGCTCAGAACTGGAAAAGTCCTGGGTCAGACGGATTGCACAACTTCTGGATTAAGTGGTTTCGATGCTCACATGAACGTTTGGCAACACAATTCCAAGAAGCCCTCGAGACGGGTTCTCTTCCCAGTTTCTTAACAACCGGAGTCACCTTCCTGCTCCATAAATCTGGTAGTACCACGGAACCAAAGAACTACAGACCCATTACATGCTTGCCTACCATCTATAAGCTGCTTACATCCATTCTGAGAGCAAAAATGAACGCGCATATTGTCGCGAATAATGTTTTGGCCTCTTCTCAGAATGGATGTAAGATTGGGTCCCGTAGTACTAAGGAGCTGCTCCTCATTAACACGACCATTTGCCAACAAGTCAAACGAAACAAAGGCGCTCTCTCCGCTGCCTGGATTGACTATAAGAAGGTCTATAACGCGGTGCCCCATTCATGGCTGGATAAGATTTTAGAGTAATATAAAATAAATCCAACTCTAAAATCTTTTCTACGCAAATGCATGGGACAGTAGGTCACACTCCTGCATCAACCAGGCAGCGTAGACAGCTCGTTTGTTTCGGAGGACTTGATTAAGATTGAAAAGGGCATTTTTCAGGGAGACAGTCCGAGTTCCCTATTTTGGTGCCTAAGTCTGAATCCTCTCAGCACTCTGCTGAAGGATTCAGAGTTAGGCTATCGTCTTCGTAGGGGAGGTGAGGTTATATCTCATTTGCTATACATGGACGACCTCAAACTCTTTGCATCGAAACGTCAAGACTTGTTGACGTTATTAAAAACCACGGAGGTTTTTAGTAACGCCATCAAGATGGAGTTCGGTGTCGACAAGTGTGCGGTCATGCATGTACAGCGAGGGAAAGTAGTAAATTCAGAGAATTTACAACTTTCCGAGACCATAACTCTCAGATCCCTCTCCGAAGACGAGACCTACAAATATCTCGGTATGTCACAGTCATCGGGTATTTCAGCAGATGACATTAAGAAATCGGTGAAGGAACGCTTCTTTTGCCGGCTGACAAAAGTACTTAAAAGTTTTTTGTCAGGCGGTAATAAGGTGCGAGCCTTCAACGGTTGGGTAATGCCTCTGCTGATATACTCCTTTGGCATACTGAGATGGACTCAGACTGAGCTCGACGCCCTGGACAGAAAGGTCCGTCAACTGCTCACAACACACCGCATGCTACACCCGCGCTCGTCTGTTATGAGACTGTATATCCCGCGGAAGTTGGCTGGTCGAGGCTTTTTAAATGCCAAGAACCTTCACAACCGCGAGGTATGCAATCTCAGGGATTATTTCCGCAACAACGAATCCGGGATGCATCGCGATGTTGTGGCAGTTGACAGGAGCTTCACGCCTCTTTCATTGGCAAACGAGAACTGGCGCAAACCATCGGTGCTCAGCACTGATGATCGCAAGGAAGTATGGAAGAGCAAGGAGCTGCACGGGCGATTCTATCGGGCCCTGACGGGACCCGATGTGAATCTGCTCGCTTCGGTGAACTGGCTACGCTTCGGGGACCTCTTCGGAGAAACCGAGGGTTTTGCCTGTGCAATTGCAGACGAAGTTATCAAGACGAACAACTACCGGAAATACATAATGAAGGACGGTACGGTCGACATTTGTCGGGCATGCCGCCGTCCAGGCAAATCTCTTCGTCATGTTATTTCCGGTTGTTCGCATCTTGCTAACGGCGAGTACTTGCACAGACATAACCTAGTAGCCAGGATCATCCACCAGTAACTTGCTCTTAAATACAGCCTTGTCGAGTCCGAGGTGCCGTACTATAAGTACGCACCTCTGCCAGTTCTCGAGAATGGTCGTGCGTTGCTCTACTGGGACCGCTCTATCATCACGGACAGGACTATTGTCGCCAATAAGCCTGATATCGTGCTGGTAGACCGGTCTCAGCGCCGGGCTGTGATCGTCGATATCACCGTACTACATGACGAGAACCTCGTGAAAGCCGAGAAGGACAAGCTGAGCAAGCACCTTGACTTGGCTCACGAGGTTACCGCCATGTGGGATGTTGATTCGACGATCATAGTCCCAATAGTCGTGTCGGCAAACGGCCTTATAGCAAAAAATCTCGACCAACATCTTAAGAGACTTTCGCTAGACGGTTGGGTCAGGGGTCAGATGCAGTTGGTTCGGATCGGTGCGGTGTGGAGGAGATCGAATTAGGACGAAGGATTTTTATTTTTATTGTTGAGGAAAGGGCTTCTACACGTGACCCGAGAGGGCCACGCGTAGAAGCCTACACGGTGCGGGGTCCCCTGGGAGCTGTCTGCTACGCAGAGAGCTCCCAGGTGGACCAAAAGAGGCGGTGTCTCTTTTGGAGATGGTTAAGATGCTGTGCGTGGCGACATCTGGCGCGTTTTTCGCTGGGTGTCGCGACGCACAGCAGCCAAATCTCAAGGTTCGGGGGTCGCCGAGGGGAGTGTCTGGCACGTGAGTCCGAGATCGCGCTGCTTACAGGGCGCGGTCTCGGGCTTGCGATCCAGGCATGGTCGGCGGGAAGCCGGCCACTAGACCCCCACCCAGGGGAGCTGTACCCGCTAAATTCAGCTTCAAAAAACATGAACATACAAGACGGTTTTAAAGGTTTTACCCAGGAGGGTCCCCGAGAGGGGGAATCCCTCCACGTCTCGCAAGAGACGTGCAGCCCCACGTACTCTGGGGGGGGCAAAAACCGCAGCACTGATACTAAAAACGACTATGGCGAACGTCAACCGGACACCGAATCCACAACGATTGGCACAAAGGAGGCACGCGTGTTGCTCACGCGTGTCGAGACGGTGGCAACAGCGGACGATAGTGACGACGACTCCGCCGGTAGTGGGAGGCCGGAGCTGTCGTTGCTCGTTCCCTCCGAAGGACGCTCTCGCAAGAGAAGCCTAGAGAGGGAGGGCTACGACAGCTGCCGCTCCCACTCCTGCTCCGGGTCTAGTGATACCTTGGAGGGCCCAACGGCCACCAAGGTACCCACTGCCCGGAGAGGGAGAGGGAGAGGCAGGGGCAGGCCGCCTACTACTAGCGGCGAATTCGTCGGCTTGGCCAAATCGCGGGCCGAGCTCAGCCTCGCGAGGGCGGAAGAGCAGCGCCTGCTGCTCGAGGAGGAGCTCTCCGACGAGCAGCAGGCGAGGAGCGAGAGGGCGAGGTCCCTCTTCGCGAGGCAGCGGGAGGCCCCCGAGTTCGGCGGAGTTGACTCCGTCGAACTCGCCAGGGTGGTGAAGGACTCGGTGGCCACCATAACATCGGTGGCCACCAGGTCCGGAAACCTCAAGGGCACGTTCGTGCGCGCCTTGAAGGAGGCAGCAACTGCGGTTGATGCCTCCTTCAAGGAGCTCAACGAGCGTACGACCACGGAGGAGGTGGCTCTCCTGAGGGAGGCCAATAAAAAGCTCATGTTGGATCTCGCTGAGATCCGACGTGAGCTTGCGGAGCTGAAGGCTGCACGGGAGAGACCGACTCCGGCCCCGACAGCCACAGTTCCGCCCCCTCCCTCGGGACAGTCGCCTCCTCTGGAGGATGTAATGCGGGCGGTCATGGTGCAGGTGGGCACCATGATCTCCGCCCGCTTCGCGGGTTTGGAGGAGCGGTTGCTACCTCCACAGCGCCTCAGGCCGCCTCTTGCGGCGGATAAGCGCAGGGAGGAGCCGCCGCCGGTGCCAAGCACCTCGAATGCTGTGCCGGGCTCTGCACCTGCGCCAAAGCGACGCAGGCGCAAAGCTGGGAGGACGCAGGAGCTCCCACCTCCGGAGAGAACTCTTCTTGAAACCGCGACTGCGACTTCGCGACCGGCTCCCTCGTTGGAGACATGGTCCGAAGTCGTCAGGCGCGGTTCCAAGAAGAAGAAGAAGAAGAAGGCGGCGCAAGGGCCGCGGTCAACCCCGGCTAAGGCGAAGACCCCTAAGCTCCGCCCCCCCCGTACTGCAGCGGTGGTCATCACGCTGCAGCCGGGAGCGGAGGAGAGGGGTCTCTCCTACGCCAGGGTGTTGGGGGAGGCCAGGGGTCGCATTGACCTCGCGGCCCTCAACCTCCCGCCCTTGAGAATGCGCACCACCATGACGGGGGCGCGCATTCTCGAGGTGCCGGGAGAAGAACGGGAGGCCAAGGCTGACTGCCTGGCCTCCAAGTTAAAGGAAGTGTTCGGCAACTCCCAGGAGTTGACGGTGTCGCGCCCGACCCTCACCGCAGACTTGCGTGTGAGTGGTTTGGACGACTCCGTCAACTCCGAGGAGTTGACGAGAGTTCTGGCGCGGGCAGGGGGATGCCCAGCGCCAGAAATCAAGCTGGGGGACATAAGGCGGGGCCCAGGTGGCATGGGCACCGCCTTTGTCAGGTGTCCCGTCGTTGCCGCCAAGAAATTGGTGGCAAACGGCGGGCGCCTGCTGGTGGGATGGGTGGCGGCGTCGGTCAAGCTCTTGGAAGCGAGACCACGCCGCTGCTTCCGCTGCCTTGCACTGGGCCACGTTCAGGCCCAGTGCAAGTCAGCGGTTGACCGCAGCGAAGAATGCTATCGCTGCGGTCAACTTGGCCACAAGGCCAAAGCTTGCTCGGCCGCCCCCCGCTGCTCCCTTTGTGCAGCAGCGGGAAGGCCTGCGGGGCACCTGTCTGGGAGCAGCGCCTGTGCTGAGCCCCCATCAAAGACAGGTGCTCCCAGGAGGCAGTCTTCTGCGACCAACTCCGGGTCGCAGCTGACCGGCTCCACGGCGGAGCAGCGGGGCAGCATGGAGGAAAGTTAGTATGGCGCCCATACTAACTTTCCTCCAGGCCAATATCAATCACTCCGCCCGTGCACAGGACCTTTTGCTCCAGTGCATGGCGGAGCGATTGATCACGGTGTGTGTGGTGGCCGAACCATACCGGGTCCCGCCCAGGTCAGACTGGGTCGGGGACCTGGATGGTCTGGTGGCAATCACCACACAGTCGCCGGCCCTCTCGCCCACTCTCGACAAAGTCACTAGGGGAAGTGGCTTTGTCGCGACTGAGGTGGGAGGCACCGTGGTGGTGGGGGTGTACTTTTCTCCCAACAGGGTCCTTGCCGAGTTCGAGAGATTTCTCGGCGAGGTAGGGACCCTGGTGGGACGGAGTCGCCCCCGCCAAGTCATCGTCCTCGGTGACCTCAACGCCAAATCTGTGGCGTGGGGGTCATCGACGACAGATGCAAAGGGGAGGGAGCTGGGGGAGTGGCTCGCGGAAGCGGGGCTCTGTGTCCTCAATAGAGGCACAGAGCACACGTGCGTGCGGCAATGGGGAGGGTCGGTGGTCGATGTGACCTTCGCCACCCCGGAGCTCGCACGCCGTGTCCACAACTGGAGGGTGCTGGTCGATGAGGAGACACTATCTGATCACCGCTACATATCGTTTAGTGTCTCCCCATCGACAGCGGACGGAGGCCAGGGAGCCTCCCTGCCGGTGACGGGCCCGCGATGGGGGTTGAAGCGCTTGGACTTGGAGAAGCTGCAGGAAGCAGCGATTGTCCAGGCGTGGAACCCTGCTCCATCACCATCGGTAGACCTAGACGCGGAGGCCGATGCGCTGTGCATGGCGATGTCGCACGTTTGCGATGCCGCCATGCCCCGCGTAAAGGCCCTCCCAATGAAACGTCAGGTCTACTGGTGGTCGGAGGAGATTGCGGAGCTCCGGCGGTGCTGCGTAGTGAGGAGGCGCCACTACCAGCACTACCGGCGGAGGAGGCTCCAGGAGCCGGCGGAGTTGGATGCCCGTTATGCCGCCTACAGGGCGGCGTCGCGGGCTCTCCGCACTGCCATCGCCGAGGCCAAGTCGGCATCGTGGAGCCAGCTGCTGGAGACACTGGACCGTGATCCGTGGGGGCGTCCCTACTTATTGGCGAGGCGAAAGCTTCGCCCATGGACGCCTCCAGTCACCAGCATGCTGGAGCCACAA
The DNA here is from genome assembly GCA_963693475.1 of Ectropis crepuscularia. Classification (NCBI taxonomy): domain Eukaryota; kingdom Metazoa; phylum Arthropoda; class Insecta; order Lepidoptera; family Geometridae; genus Ectropis; species Ectropis crepuscularia. Next base: position 6,794,410 of record OY856350.1, read on the forward strand.
TTTCTGCGGCGGGTGGTAGAGGGACTGTTCCCGGCTAGCCCGGGAACCGACTTTGTCCCTCCCACGGCGATGGTGGCGCGGACCGAAGACTCCGCCGAGGAGGAGGAGGGGGAGGAAGACGAGCTTCTCGACGTCTCCGAGGGAGAGTTGGGAGCCGCCGTCCTGAGAATGAGGGCCAAGGACACGGCGCCGGGGCCTGATGGCATACCCGGCCGTGCTTGGGCCCTCGCTCAGGACGCCCTCGGCCCTCGCCTCCGGGATCTCCTGAGTCGCTGCATGCGCGAAGGGAGATTCCCGAGGCGATGGAAGAGGGGGAAGCTCGTCCTCCTCCGGAAGGAGAGGCGGCCCGCGGACGAACCCTCGGGGTATCGTCCGATCGTGCTGCTTGACGAGGCGGGCAAGCTCTTAGAGCGTATCATCGCTGCCCGCCTCGCCAAGCACCTCGAAAGGGTGGGCCCGAACTTGTCCGAAAGGCAGTTCGGGTTTCGTAGAGGTCGTTCGACAATTGACGCTATTCGTCTTGTCAACGACCTCTACGAGGGTGTATCCGGGGACGGGGTGTTGTTGGCGGTGTCGCTAGACATAGCGAACGCCTTCAACTCCCTGCCCTGGATCACCATAAAAGAGGCGCTGGGGTACCACAGAGTGCCCCGGTACCTGCGGCGCCTCCTTGGGGACTATCTCTCTGACAGAGAGATAGTCTACCCAAGAAGGGATGGGGAAGGTTCCAGCCCCATGTCACGAGGGGTTCCACAGGGGTCTGCTCTCGGGCCACCCCTGTGGAACCTCGGCTACGACTGGGTGCTGAGGTGCGGTAACCTGCCTGGCATCAGCCTAATCTGTTACGCTGATGACACGCTGGTTACCGCAAGGGGGGGAACCTTCCGCCAGGCGGCGATCCTGGCCACTGCGGGTGTAGCGGCCGTGGTGGCCAGGATTAGGAGTTTGGGCCTGGAGGTGGCGCTCCACAAGTCCGAGGCCATCTGTTTTCATGATGGCCCCAGACGAGCGCCACCTGCAGGCGCCAACATCGTGGTGGGCGGGGTTTCCATCCCTGTCAAGCCGACACTGAAATATCTCGGTGTCGTGCTTGACAGCAGATGGAACTGGGGGCCGCATCTGCGTCAACTAACCCAAGTTGACGCAGACTGCGGCGGCGTTGGGCCGGCTTCTGCCCAATATGGGAGGCTGTGGAGGGCACTGCCGCCACCTTTACATGGCGGTGGTGCGCTCCATGGCCATGTATGGTGCTCCCATATGGGCAAGAAGGTTGGGCCGCGGGGAGGAGGCTCTCCTCCACAGCGCCCAGAGAGTGATGGCTGTGAGAGTGTGTCGGGGCTACCGCACACTCTCACACGAAGTGGCATGCGTCCTCGCGGGTTCGCTGCCCTGGTGCCTAGAGGCCGAGGTCTTATCCTCGGTCTACTGGCGCCTGGTGCGAGCCCAAGAGGACGAGCTGCGCCCTGCCCCACAGGAGGTGGTGCGGTGGCGCAGCGATGCCAGGGCCATCGCTCTGGGGAGGTGGAGGGAGCGGATTCTCTCTGGATCCACTCAGCGGGGGGCCGGCGCTCGACGGCTCCTCGAGGCGATACGGCCCCTTCTCGCTGAGTGGGTCCAGAGAAAACATGGGGTACTCACCTTCCGGACTACACAGATGCTCTCGGGACACGGTTGTTTCGGGAGGTATCTGTGTAGGGTTGCCGGAAGGGAAGAGACCCCGGTGTGCCACCGGTGCGGTTGCGCGGAAGATACTGCGCAACACGCACTGGAGGCATGCCCGGGGGAAGAGGACGCGCGACGTTCCCTAGTCGCGGTCCTGGGGGCAGATCTCTCATTGCCGACCATCTTACCCAAGATGCTCGACAATGAGAGATCATGGGAAGCTTTCGTCTCCTTCTGCGAGACTATTGTCTCGCGGAGGGAGACGGAGGAGCGAGAGAGGGAACTCGACCCTCTCGCTCCTCCTTGCAGGAGGAAGCGGACACGCGGGCGAGCCACTAGGGCTCGCACCCCGTCTCCGCTCGGAGGGCCTGGGCCATCGGGCACTGCCTGATGGCCCATTCTCCTCCCGAGGGGGGGACGCGCTGCTATAGGTTTTCCAGCGCGTCCCAAGAGCCACAAAGCGGGGGTTCCGACCCCCCGCGAGGCGGGCCCGAAAGGGTGACATGGTGATGTCAGAGTTGCGCGAGCGAATGCGAAAGCGGTTCCGCAACTCTGACATTGCACCATTGTAGGGAAATTTTGTGACGGGGGTTTAGTTGGTATTGTGCCCTTCTGGCACCGAGTCCAACACTGTTCACTCGTGCGTAAATGCATTCCCCTACACAATAAAAAAAAAAAAAAAAAAAAAAAAAAAAAAAAAGGGGTCAGATGCAGAAGGCGGTTATCCTTGACACAGCGCGCATCGTCAGGAGGTTCCTCAGTCTGCAGCCCTAACCACCGGTAGCTTGGGCCCTGCCCCGCTGCTGGCGGCTATCTAGGTTTAAGTTTTTATAATGTTTTTATGTTCTTTTATATAAATATTGTAAAAACTTAGATTTAAGAAAAGAAATAAACACGTGAATAATAATAATAGAGAATTTACGACTTTCCGAGACCATAACTTTCAGATCCCTCTCCGAAGACGAGACCTACAAATATCTCGGTATGTCACAGTCATTGGGTATATCGGCAGATGACATTTCTCAATGTGTGTTCAATCGGTGAAGGAACGCTTCTTTTGCCGGCTGACAAAAGTACTTAAAAGTCTTCTGTCAGGCGGTAATAAGGCGCGAGCCTTCAACGGTTGGGTAATGCCTCTGCTGATATACTCCTTTGGCATACTGAGATGGACTGAGACTGAGCTCGATGCCCTGGACAGAAAGGTCCGTCAACAGCTCACAACATACCGCATGCTACACCCGCGCTCGTCTGTTCTGAGACTGTACATCCCGCGGAAATGGGGGGGTCGAGGCTTTTTAAATGCCAAGAACCTTCACAACCGCGAGGTATGCAGTCTCAGGGATTATTTCCACAACAGCGAGATTGGGATGCATCGCGATGTTGTGGCAGTTGACAGGAGCTTCACGCCTCTTTCATTGGCAAACGAGAACTGGCGCAAACCATCGGTTCTCAGCACTGATGATCGCAAGGAAGTATGGAAGAGCAAGGAGCTGCACGGGCGATTTTATCGGGCCCTAACGGGACTCGATGTGAATCTGCTCGCGTCGGTGAACTGGCTGCGCTTCGGGGACCTCTTCGGAGAAACCGAGGGTTTTGCCTGTGCAATTGCGGACGAAGTTATCAAGACGAACAATTACCGGAAATACATAATGAAGGACGGTACGGTCGACATTTGTCGAGCATGCCACCGTCCAGGTGAATCTCTTCGTCATGTTATTTCCGGTTGTTCGCATCTTGCTAACGGCGAGTACTTGCACAGATATAACCTAGTAGCCAGGATTATCCACCAGCAACTTGCTCTTCGATACTGCCTTGTCGAGTCCGAGGTACCGTACTATAAGTACGCACCTCTGCCAGTTCTCGAGAATAGTCGTGCGTTGCTCTACTGGGACCGCTCTATCATCACGGACAGGACTATTGTCGCCAATAAGCCTGATATCGTGCTGGTAGACCGGTCTCAGCGCCGGGCTGTGATCGTTGATATCACCGTACCACATGAAGAGAACCTCGTGAAAGCTGAGAAGGACAAACTGAGCAAGTGACTTGTGACAACCTTGACTTGGCTCACGAGGTTACCGCCATGTGGGATGTTGATTCGACGATCATAGTCCCAATAGTCGTGTCGGCAAACGGCCTTATAGCGAAAAGTCTCGACCAACATCTTAAGAGACTTTCGCTAGATGGTTGGATTAAGGGTCAGATACAGAAGGCGGTCATCCTCGACACAGCGCGCATCGTCAGGAGGTTCCTCTCTCTGCAGCCCTAACCACCGGTAGCTTGGGCCATGCCCCGCTGCTGGCGGCTATCTAGGTTTAGGTTTTTATAATGTTTTATGTTGTTTTTTGTTGCATTTACTGATATTGTAAAAACCTTAATTTAAGAACAAGGATTAAATTACTGAATAATAATAAAATAACCGCTGACACTTATGGACGTTCTTTTTGTATCGCTTTTTAGTTTTAAGCGTTTTCACCGACATCCTACAGTTTTTTTATCCATTATATACAGGAAATAGAAAGGAAAATACAGCAAATTCAATACAACATCAAAGGTAATCCAATAAAACCTGATTTATAGCATATCCAACAACAATGCATTTAGACAACTGCATGTCAAACGAAATTATAATAAATCAATAAATGGAGTGAAAACGTTATTACAATAATGATAACGCGATCGAAAAGAAGAGAAGCGGATACGAACAACCCACGACCGTCACCAGTTCGTGTCCCGTCACCTCAGAGTACATCGTCGGAGGACGAAGCCTTTATGACTCCCCGCGATACAAGTGCATCGAGTGACGAGGACACGACGCGGACCCCAGCGCCAACATGACCTGCACGCCGTGGCCGTCCGCCGCTGCCGGCACGCTTGGGGCCTGTGAGGCAACCTGCCTCGCGCCCGGCCCCCGCTACCGGTGGTGTAGTGCGTCGCATGAGATGGACTCGAGAAATCAACGAGAACTGCATGCGTGCCTACTACGGGGCTACAGAAGGAGGAACTAACCTGACCGCGTACTGTGCCAGGATGTTACTTCTGTTTCAGGCCCTTGAGCCAACCGTCGCCGTATCCGCATAACGACTTTCAGATCAAGTTCGAGCCATTCGTCGGTGCAAACTACTGGATGACTCGGTACTTGATCGGCTACGCCTGGCAGAACAACATACTCGCCCAGCTTCTGCCTCGTCTCGGAATCCGCCCGCCGCATCGTCGACCCTGACACTAGCCTCAGTGCCAGCGTCAGTGGCGACACTTGCGGCGCCGGCCGACCCCGACATCGAGGAGGAAGACTCAGCGAGTAGTAATGTATCTGACCAGGTAAGAGGACAACTGAGGAGTGCTTTGGAAGACGCGATCTTCCAATATCGACTCACACCAAACTCTAGGCCGTGCTTACCACGTTTACCCACCCATAAACGGAATTTAGCTTTGATGGGAGCCCTGAATACTTTGCTAGTGCCCTACCTGGGTACTAGCAAAGATTTGACTGATACCCATTCTATTCTCTACTGTGGTGCTATCGCGGCGTGTCGCGTTGCACGTGTCAAGTTTCCAGACACTGACCGTACAACGCGAACCGCTGGAGATGCACCCGCATGGCAAATGCGAATAGAACGGGGTATCAGCACATTCAGGACTCTTATAGCAAAGCTAATCTGCTTCAGTCAGGGGAACAGTCGTCCCCGAGTCATGCGTTTCGTGACACAGGCATTTGCTGGGACTGGTATCAGTCCCCAGCACTATCTAGCCAATGGTAAGGAACGCATAGACTATCTGAAGCAGAAAGTTTATGCGTGGGCAAACCGTATTATACCGTATACCATAGTATACCGAAACTGGGAGGGAACTAGTCGACGTGTGAGCGATGGGCAGCTACCGGATGCCAACGCTACGAAAAACTTCTGGCGCAGCATCTGGTCGGTGCCTGTCGAGCACACAGAGGGAACTTGGATGCGTGTTGTCGAGCGTGCGTGTGAGTCTATCAAAACCATGGAGTCTGTTTAAATAGACTTCGAAGACGTTGGTTGTGCTATTCGGATGGCTCAGAACTGGAAAAGTCCTGGGCCGGATGGATTTCAAAACTTCTGGATTAAGTGGTTTCGATGCTCACATGAGCGTTTGGCAACACAATTCCAAGAAGCCCTCCAGACGGGTTCTCTTCCCAGTTTCATGACCACCGGAGTCACCTTCCTGCTCCATAAGTCTGGTAGTACCACGGAACCAAAGAACTACAGACCCATCACGTGCTTACCTACCATCTATAAGCTGCTTACATCCATTCTGAGAGCAAAAATTAAAGCGCATATTGTCGCAAATAACGTTTTGGCCTTCTCTCAGAATGGATGTAAGATTGGGTCCCGTGGTACTAAGCAGCTGCTTCTCATTGACACGACCATCTGCCAACAAGTCAAACGAAACAAGGGAGCCCTCTCCACTGCTTGGATTGACTATAAGAAGGCCTATGACGCGGTGCCCCACTCGTGGCTAGAATGAGTTTTAGAGTTGTACAAAATAAATCCGACTCTAAAATTTTTTCTAAGCAAATGCATGGGGCAGTGGGTCACAGTCCTTCGTCAACCAGGTAGCGTAGACAGCTCGTTTGTTTCGGAGGACTTGATAAAGATTGAAAGGGGAATATTTCAGGAAAACAGTCTGAGTTCCCTATGGTGGTGCCTAAGTCTGCATCCTCTCAGCACTCTGCTGAAAGATTCAGAGTTAGGCTATCGTCTTCGTAGAGGAGGTGAGGTTATATCTCATTTGCTATACATGGACGACCTCAATATTTTTGCACCAAAATCGCCAAGACTTGTTGGAGCTATTAAAAACCACAGAGGTTTTTAGTAACGCCATCAAGATGGAGTTCGGTGTCGACAAGTGTGCGGTCATGCATGTACAGCGAGGGAAAGTAGTAAATTCAGAGAATTTACAACTTTCCGAGACTATAACTCTCAGATCCCTCTCTGATGACGAGACCTACAAATATCTCGGTATGTCACAGTCGTTGTGTATATTAGCAGATGACATTAAGAAATCGGTGAAGGAACGCTTCTTTTGCCGGCTGACAAAAGTACTTAAAAGTCTTTTGTCAGGCGGTAACAAGGCGCGAGCCTTCAACGGTTGGGTAATGCCTCTGCTGATATACTCCTTTGGCATACTGAGATGGACTCAGACTGAGCTCGACGCCCTGGATAGAAAGGTCCGTCAACTGCTCACAACACACCGCATGCTTCATCCGCGCTCGTCTGTTATGAGACTGTATATCCCGCGGAAATGGGGGGGTCAAGGCTTTTTAAATGCCAAGAACCTTCACAACCGCGAGATATGCAGTCTCAGAGATTATTTCCGCAACAGCCAGTCCGGGATAGATCTCGATGTTGTGGCAGTCGACAGGAGCTTCACGCCTCTTTCATTGGCAAACGAGAACTGGCGCAAACCATCGGTGCTCAGCACTGATGATCGCAAGGAAGTATGGAAGAGCAAGGAGCTGCACGGGCGATTCTATCGGGCCCTGACGGGACCCGATGTGAATCTGCTCGTTTCGGCGAACTGGCTGCGCTTCGGGGACCTCTTCGGAGAAACCGAGGGTTTTGCCTGTGCAATTGCGGACGAAGTTATCAAGACGAACAATTACCGGAAATACATAATGAAGGACGGTACGGTCGACATTTGTCGGGCATGCCGCCGTCCAGGCGAATCTCTTCGTCATGTTATTTCCGGTTGTTCGCATCTTGCTAACGGCGAGTACTTGCACAGACATAACCTAGTAGCCAGGATCATCCACCAGCAACTTGCTCTTCGATACTGCCTTGTCGAGTCCAAGGTGCCGTACTATAAGTATGCACCTCTGCCAGTTCTCGAGAATGGTCGTGCGTTGCTCTACTGGGACCGCTCTATCATCACGGACAGGACTATTGTCGCCAATAAGCCTGATATCGTGCTGGTAGACCGGTCTCAGCGCCGGGCTGTGATCGTCGATATCACCGTACCACATGAAGAGAACCTCGTGAAAGCCGAGAAGGACAAGCTGAGCAAGTACCTTGACTTGGCTCATGAGGTTACCGCCATGTGGGATGCTCGACGATCATAGTCCCAATAGTCGTGTCGGCAAACGGCCTTGTAGCGAAGAGTCTCGACCAACATCTAAAGAGACTTTCGCTAGACGGTTGGGTTAAGGGCCAGATGCAGAAGGCAGTCATCCTTGACACAGCGCGCATCGTCAGGAGGTTCCTCTCTCTGCAGCCCTAACCACCGGTAGCTTGGGCCCTGCCCCGCTGCTGGCGGCACCCTAGTTTTTAAGTTTTTTATAATGCTTATTTTATATAATATCTATTGTAAAAAACTTAGAGATTAAGAAGACAAATAAATAACTGAATAATAATAATAATAAACGTTTATTGCAGGCAAATAACCCATATAGAAAACATACAATTTTAAAAAATAACAGATAGTTACTTAAACACTCATATATTATTAAATCTAAATCTAATTATCTAAATATCACTTTTTAAATACTATTTATTTGCGATTTTTGTTCTGGTGGACAGCAATCCAAGATCTATATACAGGACTGTATAAATCCTCGGACATGGTACGTATTATGCTGTTGTTCGATGCGCGTATCCTGTCCCAATAGGATGCGATCCGCGCCCGAACAACAGCAAAGAAATCAGGAACCCGTGCATCCGCGAACTTGCCCGAGGCGCTTCAAAATCTCGGTTTTTTCATAAGGACCCGAAATGCATCATTATATTGGATCCTTATGGTACTATATACTGCTCTAGTGTACCCCGTCCAAAGCTGACATGTATATAGGCACATACAGTAAGCCCTGAACAGGGTCAGCTTAACTTCATCCGAACATTTTGCAAAAATACATTAAACACTAGGACTGTATAAATCCTCGGACATGGTACGTATTATGCTGTTGTTCGATGCGCGTGTTAGATTAAGGGTTCCTTGGAACCCTTCACCTAACGTTTAAATTGACTAAACGGGTAGTTTATACGTGTCAAATCCTGATTAATGTTTTATGATATATGGTAATAAAAAGAAAGGAATTGATGTATTTCCGAAATTATATAATAAGTATAACCATGTTATAAATAATACGGTTAAATATAATTAATAAATAATATGCAAGTATTATTGTATAAAGTATAATAAGCATTTAAGTAAACCAACGTTGTCAAATCCACCACCTATTCCGCTATAACTTGTTATTGTTTGGTTGGAGGGGCGGCGCTATGACTGACGGGGGTTGACGAGTGGGGTTGACAACGAAGAGTATAAAAATGATCGTGGCTCTGTTCGGCTCTCTTGTCTCTTACTTATTGTGTTCTATCTTGCTTTAATTTTTCTGTATTGTTCTGTATTATTCTTGTTCCCGAGCGAACGGTTGATTAAGCAAAGATAAGTATTATAACTGTTGTCTAAGGTTTACTTGTGTACAGATTATGTATGTGAAAGCGCAGAGTTTTCTTGACCACATTCTTTCTCTGTAGTCTATAGGTGCACCGAAAGTGGAAATAAATATCATTTAAATACCATCTATTTGGTTTTCTATTCATCCTACTATCTTTTAAGTAATTAACAACAGCATTTACATCTAAGCACACAGAATTAAGGCTATCCTGATGTAAATTAGGTTATAATAGCGCAGAATCCTAAGAGATTTTAACATCAGAAGTGGGATCGAACGGAAACTCTATGCCTTGCAATGTTTCAGATCCAGTAACTTCTGCGATGAACTGCGGACAACGTGTTTACCGACGAGATGACGACAAAACATCTACGGTGAAACATATTTGCTGCATCTGGCTAGCGCCAGCCACAACGTTACTGCCAGCTGAAACACCTTTGTGGGACCCTCCACGATATCCAACAGCCGCAGTAAAACAAGGGAAGTACATTTCAATCTACAACTGTTTAAATTTTCTAGCCAGATTGGCTTTCATAATGTTATTATATGACTCGACGTAACAATTAAGAATATTATGCGAATACAGATAAAATCGGTCTGAAAAATATTTAACAAATACCCACAGATTTTTTCTTCACGTTTCGTGTTGTTTTTACTTACTTTGTATTATCATAACCCGTTATAACCCGCCTATCCTTATGTCTCTTGTTCCACAATTGATATCATACAACGAATAACAGTTTGAATTGAAAATGGATGTTTTACGGCTTTTGGAAAAGAAAAACAACATGTTTTCATTAATATCTCCTTTTGGGAAACCATAGCACATTGTATCGGATTTATGAGCATCAATTAACGTAACTGAAATTCAACAGACATCACAACTTTTTATATTGTGATTCATAATAAAATTGTTTTCAATGTGGGTACTTACATTTCATATGACTAGGATAGATTATGTTCTACATAAAGCTACCCTCATCTGTCCAGTCAGTTACCAAAGTGTATTTGTTGTGTTGACAGTTGTTTGTCATATCGTTAGTATAATTTTTACTTTATGTTGTAGGACGTGTTACTCATATGTATTGTTGTATGATTTGAGACGTGAATTTATTTTTACCCGAAGTAGTACACAATAAATAAACAAATTTCTTTATTTGCGAAAATGGGTAATTACAATAACATCTTAAATGTTTCCACTGAGAACTCCATAATCAACCTTACGGAAATACATCAATTCCTTTCTTTTTATTACCATATATCATAAAACATCTCATTAATCAGGATTTGACACGTATAAACTACCCGTTTAGTCAATTTAAACGTTAGGTGAAGGGTTCCAAGGAACCCTTAATCTAACACGCGTATCCTGTCCCAAAAGGATGCGATCCGCGCCCGAACAACAGCAAAGAAATCAGGAACCCGTGCATCCGCGAACATGCCCGAGGCGCTTCAAAATCTCGGTTTTTTCATAAGGATCCGAAATGCATCATTATATTGGATCCTTATGGTACTATATGCTGCTCTAGTGTACCCCGTCCAAAGCTGACATGTATATAGGCACATACAGTAAGCCCTGAACAGGGACAGCTTAACTTCATCCGAACATTTTGCAAAAATACATTGCTAATACATAAAACACCTTAAATCTCCTGGTGACGAGCGTACGGTGCTAGGTAATGATTTGGACTCTTCATGTTCCAATAGCTGACTGTCGCTGTGCTGTTATATGGCAGGCATATTGCTTACCATCAGACACATGTCATGCTCTTTTTGTCACTTTATAGTTTAAAAAAAAAAATCTTCTATAATTTTTCGCCGCCGGTGTCAGATTCACCTGCCCGCCGTATCTCTGCATGGCGGAAGTCACGTTAAATAATTTCCCTCTAACAACAAAAAATACGCAATCAATTTTATCTTCATAATGTAACACAGTCAAAACAGTCGTGACATAACGACCATATTCGTGTGTATTTTAGGACATTTTTCTGGTGTAGGGCGTGACTTGTTTTGATTTGTTATGATAATGGATACGGTTTATCAGTTTGTTCCCATCGTGGTTGGAGAGATAACGAGCAGTTGGGACGTAGCGGCAAGGAATTATGTAAGTGAAAAAGTTAGACCACAGAGTTATAAAACTGGAAAGCTGTAGTAACTACCGTTGCAGCTAACACTTGGCTAGCAAATGTTACCTTTCGCTATTTAGAGAGGCATGACTACCGAAGTTATCGCTTTTCTACCAGGTACAGGTTACCGTGGTTATCTATGCTAATTTCTATATTTTCAGGTTTCGGGGCGCATTTTCTGAAACCATTATATGTAGATTGCGAGCATAATTATCAAAATGGAATTTCCAATCATGGGCAACGAAACTATTTGTAGGCAGTGTTATACATTATAATATACTATAGTGTAACACTTAATGTAAAATTTATCTGTTCAGGAAACATTAAATATGATTTATTATTGTAGTCGGTTCGAAACCATTTCTGTAAGTGCTACAATTTTAAGTTGCGTAAATACTTTCGTTACAATAATTGGGTTAGGAATGACGGCTATATTGAGTCGAAAGGGAAGATCAGTACTTATTGCTATAAATTATTTTACTACGGGGCTTACTGTGATCTACCAACCCGCACTAGGCCAGCGTGGTGGATTGTGCTATGGACTCTCTCTTGGCGAGAGCAGGAGCCAAGTTCCAGCAGTGGAAATGTTGAGTAGGCAGTTTATGCTAACTTTGAAATGGATACTTGTTTTTATCTACACAAATACGACCAAGACACTCCATTTGTATTATTATTACCTAGTACAAATAAAAAAAGATATTAAAACTTTCACAAAAATATAATGTTTCGTTAACTTTAATTTGACAGTTTCCTTAGTTAATCATTGTCATTGATGGCTGCTCGTCGGACCAAATGGGTATCAATGCCGGAGTCCCTCAAGGGTCGGTACTCTCTGCGACGCTTTTTCTGCTACATATCAACGATCTGCTGAAGCCCGGTATCTTTGGGTACGCAGATGATAGCACCGTTGTAGAGAGTTACATATCTAGCGCGAGAGCCAGCGGTCAACAAACTAAGGTATTGAGAGAGAGTATGGTCGAGCGTTTGAACTTGGCCCTTGAGGCAGTCTCTGAATGGGGCGAAACCAATCTGGCCAAGTTTAATGAAGGAAAGACGCAGGCGTGTCTGTTCTCCGCAAAAAGGAGTCAATTTCTAGAGACTCCTACTTTTCGAGGTGTATCCGTGCCGATTACTGATCATCTTGAGCTTTTGGGTGTTACCCTGACATCTACACTCAACTTTGGCTCATATATCGAGACCAAGGCTAAATTAGCTGCCAAAAAACTAGGTGTCCTCTCAAAGGTGCGAAAGTACTTCAAGTCTGAACAATTGCTTTTATTATATAAAGCACAGATTCGCTCTTGTATGGAGTACTGTTCGCACCTTTGGGATGGATCGGCTAAGTATCAGCTTGAGGCTCTGGAATCGATCGAGAGGCGTGCTAAAAGGCTCATAGGCAATAATTCTCTTGTGCGAAAAAGACTGCAAACTCTTGAACATCGCCGAAAAATTGCTAGCTTATCGGTTTATTATCGGATACACTTCGGAGAGTGTGCATCTGATCTGCATGATCTAATACCACCTAGCCCTTTTTTCTATCGGACTTCTCGTAACTCGAAGAAGCGGCATCGTTTCATGGTTGATGTTCCAAAGACACGAACAAAGAGGTTTGACTCTACTTTTGTGATAAGAACGTCTCGACTGTGGAATGAGTTGCCTGAGTGGGTTTTTCCCGATGGTTATAATCTTGGTGTCTTCAAATCGAGAGTGAATCGGTTTCTTCTAGGTAAGCACGCTCCATCTTAGACCGCATCGTCGCTTAACATCAGGCGAGATGGTGGTCAAGTGTAAGCCTATAAATGTTAAAAAAAAAAAAAAAAAAAAAATCGAGTTATAACTCTGTGAAGTTCCAATGGTGTAAAATAGAGTGATACATGTTATTTATGATCACAATTACTACCGTCACCATTCTCTACCAGTTAAGGCCTGAGCTGCTGAGCATAGGAATTTCTTCTTGTATGTCACTTGTACCGATTCTGTGCTGGCTTCAGCCATGTGTAGCTTGCGACGTTACAAATGTCGTTCAACTATTGCATCAATGAACAACCGACACTCCGCTGTTATTGGTCGCCAATACGTCCACACTTTCGACCACCTGGTATCACTTTGCCTAGGAACATAGGTTTATATCCGTTTGGTTTAAGTGATTGTTCTCACGATGCTAAGCAGTTTTGTCTGACGTGCATCATCAGTAATTGAACACAACAGTTTAACTACAGGTTCTTAAAACACTTTATAAACGATATCAAATATTGCATAAACGTTTTACAATGAAGCCATAACGTTTTTGTTGCATTTAAACATAGATAAAAGGATCGCCACTAAGAATACATTTAATAGAACCCTGCGTTTTCTGTGTTAGCCAAATATTTGGTAGGCAGTGGAGGCCACTTGAGTCTAAGCGCGGATCCAGTGACATGGGGGTCATGACCCTCCCCTGGGCTAGGACCAGGACCCAGGTGGACCACTGATTAAAAAGAATGCATGTACTTATCGCAGAGTTTTGCGACATAACCATGACTATGTGATCTCCCACGGAGCCAAAGCTGGATCTGCCTTTGAATTGGTCAGACAAAAGACAATGTTTGGATGGCAGTTACTGCAATAGGTTCCTTTTAAAAAATGCACTTTATTTATTCATCTACTATCACGAATACGTACCTTTTTTGGTCAATAACTTAATTTCTGTTTAGCCCTGTTTAATAAGCCATACTTGGTACCTACTTAATACTTACTGATACATAATCGGACATATTCATCAAAATATGTATTTTTTTTTATCAAGTCCTGTCAGTTTGGACATCAACATGACAAAGCGTCTACAAATATTTTTTGGTTTTGTCTATTTAATATTTTCTGTAAATATTTTGAATTTAAAATGTAAATCAGCGTTATTCAACATTTTGTTTCAAGTTACGTCCTTAAGTCAAGTTGTACTTGTATGTTACCTTATTGTCGTCGATCATCGTCAAATGAATAATATGTTTGATTTCACTTATATTTTCATGTTGATTGGATATGTACTTGGGGGTGTCGTTTTCAACTGTACAAAAACCAAGCGTGTAATGAAAGATTTTTTTAAGTCTATTGAAATTATTGATTTAAAATTGGGAACATCGGAAACACAAAAAAAAATGTATTTCAGACTTTTTGTTTCAATTTTCTTAATTTTATTGGTAAACGGAGTTCTACTTTGCATTCAATGCTTCTATTTGGGAAGAAAATCTGTCCTTGGACTATCACAACTGTTCAACTTCATAATCATACCAATATGCGTTTTGGATATTTTGTTTACTTTATATTGTTTTATATACTGGACAGTATATTGTCCAGATTAAAATACTTGAAGAATACCCTGAAGTGGTGCTCCGACATGGACGAGATGCAGACTATATATCAAACGTTGGTTGAGTGCGTTGAACAGTTTAAGAAAAAACTCGATTTTGTTGTGAGTAAATTTGTCGGAAGTACATTAAGGTATAATAATACAAGTATTTTAAGCTATCGCAGTTGTTGAAAACACTATTATCATTAATTACGAGATATTTGCCATGGTTATGTGGTAGTATTTTACTGATACATATTATTATTTTTTTAACTTATATTAAAAGTTTAGTTGTTAATAATGATATTGTTATCCTCAGCGGTTGCACTTAACATACTGCGCTCTTAAAATATCAAATCTTATAAACGGCACCAATAACAAAATAGCTCGTAATTTAATAAATTGTCTTAAATTAACAAATACTTGTATTTCGCTGTTTGAATTTGTTTTCCCTCCAATAAATAAATAATGTTATTTTTAAGTTCTTCGTAACGTGGTTGTCTAACTCGATTCACCTGCTGAAGATTTTATTTATTTTATTGCTTGTCAATTTTAAACAAGACGTAAGTGGGTATTATTGTTTTTTACTTATTGTTTAACTTTTATAGGTTTACACTTGACCGCCATCTCGCCTGATGTTAAGCGACGATGCGGTCTACATTGGAGCGTACCTAGTTACCTAGAAGAAACCGATTCACTCTCAAAATGAAAAAACTAAAGACACAAAAGATTATAACTTTCGGGAAAAACCTACTCAGGCAACGTATTCGACAGCCTTGACGTTCGTATCACAAAAGAAACAGCTTATAAGTTAAACTCTGTTTTCGTATATTTAATAACATATTTGCTCGTAAAGGGTCTCTTATTGGACCAATTTCTGTATCGTAATGTATCTTATTACGTACTTGTGCTGTAATGTGTTATGTAAAACGCACGGTTTCAAAATGCTCCGTCCACAGACTAGGTAGAAAGATATGCTCCGTCTAAAACGAACGGTACCTTTTTAAATCTTAGTAAAGAGTTTTAATGTCAGAAAAGTGTGGTCAACATTTTATGAATAAAATTAACTTTGAGAGGTAAAACATAATAAAGAATTATTTAATTCGTTAATTTAATGTTAATTTAATTAATCACAGCACTGAGTAAGTATAAGTAATCACTATGGATCACAGATTAGCAATGCGCGCGCATCGGCGCCTTTTTTTTTTAAGCAACGGCACAGAACCAGCCGTTATGCCATTAGTAATAAAGTAAATTAATATTTTTGTGTTTTGTAAAAGAAAAAATAAAGTAATTTATGGTCAAAATTAAATTAATGTTAATTGAGTGTTGATGTACGTCAATAAAAGGGCCCCCTTTTAAACCTACGCCCGAGTCACAAGTCTTGGGGTCTATTCGAGATTTCTCTCTGAGAATATATATATATATATATATGTTATTGCTATATATATATATATATATATATATATTTTACTATAGTAATAGTTCGCACTTGACCACCATCTCGCCTGATGTTAAGCGACGATGCGATCTACGATGGAACGTACGCTTACCTAGAAGAAACCGATTTACTCTCGAATTGAAGACACTAAGAGAGAGACGTACTTCTTAAAATTCCATGGATTCACCGTGCGGGTGCCGGGTCCATCGTGTGGCAGAGAGAGAAATCTCGAATAGACCCCAAGACTTGTGACTCGGGCGTAGGTTTAAAAGGGGGCCCTTTTATTGACGTACATCAACACTCAATTAACATTAATTTAATTTTGACCATAAATTACTTTATTTTTTCTTTTACAAAACACAAAAATATTAATTTACTTTATTACTAATGGCATAACGGCTGGTTCTGTGCCGTTGCTTAAAAAAAAAAGGCGCCGATGCGCGCGCATTGCTAATCTGTGATCCATAGTGATTACTTATACTTACTCTGTGCTGTGATCAAGTAAATATTATTCCGCGCCTTTTTTTTCGCTGTATTGTTTTTATTTGAAAATGTCGTCAGAGTTTTGTTTATTTCCTCGCAAATATGTTATACAACGTCGTATGACATACGTGCGCTTTGATAATTACAGCCTCTGCTAAATTATAGCTCTCGCCTTCGGCTCGAGCTAGCAATAAAGCCTCGGCTGTAATTATCAACTTAGCGCACTTATATCATAATGTACTATTATGCATTCTGAACACAATGCCATAAATATAATAAATAGTAATATTATTGGTTGACATTTTACACACAACACCCTCTGACCCCTAATTAACCTAAGCAAAGTTTGTGCTATGGAAGCCAGATATAATACTTATGTACATTATAGTTGTAAATACGTACTTATAAATATACTAGAGTATGCATGTAAACTCGTAACACATACATTTCAAATAGGAACATTTCTGAGAATGTGCAAGAGGACACAATCGGTTCCGAATCCTCCAGAGGTACCTCTTACGCGTTATTAAGCCTAGTTTGATGAAAATGTATAATTATTCAAATTATAATATTTTATAACTCTCTCCTTGCGAGAGAAGGCCCCGAGTCCCAGCAGTGGGAACGTTTAGTGGGCAGTTGATGATGATGATTATAATATTTTGGATAATCTGCTTATACCATACAATTTTAAAAAAATTAGGTACTGTTTCTTTTTACAGAACTCTCTCTATGAAACAAACTGCTTTCTCTACGTACCTTTTTTGAAATCGTTGATTTTAACATTCACTCCAGCATTGGTCGCCGAAAGACTGGGACTCGAAGCTAATAAAATGAAAATTATTGTACATCATCGACTATGCCAAGAAGATGGTAAGAAATATAAATTACTAGCTGTGACCCGCGGTTTCACCCGCGGCTATTTGAGGAAATTCTCTACTAAAATATCCATTGCTATAAAAAGCTATGATCAGTAAGAGAACTATACCAAAAGAATAAAGAAACGCTACGTAAAAGTACTGGGTTCTAGTAAAATGTGTTTTATAGTACAGGTATTTTAGAGTACTTCTGTATATACGATATTTTTAGTTTTTTAATTATTGGGGTAGAAGTACAAATTGGTTATCTCTGTAACCTGATGATCTTGATAACGCTTCAGATACCTAAATAGTTGTCCGTATGAAAAACAGTCTTGGCGTGAAATGTTTGCCCCTGTGCTTTAATATTAGTTTCAGCATACAACTACTTAACGGGAACTGTATTATTTTGAAATTAAAAGGCAAATGGTACCATTTTATGTGGAGGTAATGCATTAACATACCATAGCGTTTGAAGGGAATAGTCGATTTGTGTCGGATTCGACACCATGCCCTACCGTCCCTACCCTACCGGCTAAAACCTCGGCACTATTAATTCATCTTTGCCACAAACCGCGCAAACACCGGGATGTTCTCGCACTCTTCTGTGAACCCGCCGCGGGATAATGCACACCGTGGTCACCAGAGTGACATCTTCACGTCTAGACACCCTTTGTCTCTCACGGCGGGCCAAATGGTCGGCCTCGTCACCTACCACCATCCGACTGAAGAGGACGGGGACAGCTCACCGATATACCGGCACTCTTCTTCCTCTACACTTCCATCGCGTTCGCCATCATACGTTGGCGACCACGCAAGGCCACAGTGGGCAGGGAGAGTGGTGCACCGTTATACCGGTATTCCTCTTCAGCCTCTCATCTCATTCATCCTCTTCTCTACGATCACGGTGCATACCACCAAACATCGCGGCACATCTCATTCGCGCCGACACCGTCTACGCCGCGCAACTCCCTCCTGACCGCATTGCTAGGAACGCAAGGCTTGGAGCCCATAGCCCTGGTTAGCAGTCCCACTGCGGGTTTCTCTTAGCTTCACTGTGGATGATCAGGCCACGGCTACTGAACCCCTCGCCTTGTCTATGCGGGATCCCCTCGGGAAGGAAGCAAATTGTATCTCGTAGAGCAATCGGCGGCTGTCCGCTGTATTTTTTCTATTCGCCGCGGTCGTTTAATATAGTTGAAAAATATGTGCCTTTTTTATGTGGGAGAGTACATTTACGCATGGTCACGCATTAGCATAGTGATGGCCGCGGTTCCGCCTCTGTTGCTACATCGCCTCGAGGATCTGGAAGACAACGCTAAGAAACATCACTGTACCACGTGCTCACAATAAAGCGATCTGTTATTTTGTTGCAGAGTTATTTTGAAACTAAGATATTTCCTAAAATATTCATTAAAATCTAATAATACCAAGGGCAATTTTGCTCAAAATTATATATTTGTAATAAATAAAGTACTCGTTCTGATAAATGTTTATCCGAACATCGTGTTTATAAAAATACCTCGGCAAACGATGCATTTTTCTTCTTCTTTTTTCTTATGGCTACCAGTCGGTAATGGGTACCACCGCAATTTCGCCAACGTCCAGCGTTTGAACATTGAGAGCGTCGTTAATCCATGTTCTGTTTGTTTTTCATTGGAGTATGATGCTTCATTCATTCATGTGATCAGTTTTTACATTCTCTTTGTTTTCTTCAGATAATCTTGAGCTTGATTGTCAAAAACCTCTTTAGTGTGAAATCGAGGCAGCAGGGTTCTTCCTTCAAGTACTTCCAACATACGATTGTATGTGAATAGTATGGTAAAATAGTAATGTTTAGTGTAGAGGTATAAAAATCAACAGACAAATTTTATATAAACAACATTACAATATAATATTAGAGAGATTTTTAATTTGATAATACTTTAATGTAAATAATGCATTATTGAAAATTTCATTACCTAAAATGACGTAACCTTCAAATATAGACCGACATGTCCTGTCATCTGTCATCAGACTTGAAGCGCATACCAAGGAGAATGGCACACGCAGCTAAAGCTCTCGAAGATAAATATTTTTCCCCGTTTTTGTTACATTCTTCAACCCCCAACCCTTTTTCTGCAATAAAAAGTAGCCTATATCCTTTCTCGGGGTCTAGTCTATCTGTGTACTAAATTTCATTAAAATCAGTTCACAGGTTTAGATGGTAAATCATAACAGACAGACAGACAGACAGAGTTACTTTCGCATTTATAATATTAGTATAAAAGTATAAATATTAGTATAAATATAAAAGTATAAATTATAATTGATAACCGCGTAGTTCCCATATCCGTTGTTAGGTAATTTTTTTTTGGGATAAAAAGTAGCCTATGTGTTCTTCCAAACTATAATCTGTGTTCTAAATTTCAACTTGATCCGTTTATACGTTACTACTTCATGGAGCAACAAACATCCATACATTGACAGTTATAGGTAATATTAGTAGGATAGATTAATGTACTGTTGATGTATAAACTTCTTTTAGTACACAGTTTTTTTCGGAGGCTGTGAATATCACAATGAAACTGGAAGGGTTAATTGGGGGAACTCTCCGCCGAGTGTACCCGAGCTAGAAAGATACAGTCATAATAATTTATATGTTTGAATTGTTTCTCATTTATCCTACCACTATAATCCATAATACTGCTCCATGATATTATTTACTATTACCATATATGTAAATTACGATTGCCGAATAAGTTTTCTCTTCTGCCATGTGTGTGTGGCACACACAGTGGGACTTAAAAAAACAGTCATAAAAAGAGCTATTTATTTCAGGAAAACGACAACAAGAAAAGATAACAAGATTCATTAATTACATCGAGTCTCGGCCGCTCAAATTTACAATTTATAAAATAATTCCGCTGGATTCCTCGTTGATTTTCCAGACTATCAATGTTTTTGTTGACGCTATTATTGTGTTTATGCAGATGACACATTTACTCTAGAAATTAAAATATGTTACGTTGATACACAAAAAAAAGGATTTGTTTATAGTAATAGTTTGGTACGTTTATCTGTCCACCCTGTTTGGATGTATTTTTGAACGCAAATTAGATTTTAACACAATATGTTACCACAGCTATTGTGGTTGTTTGTGCAATTAAAATGTTAACAATTTAATTAGTGATGTTTGGGGGTGAAAAAGAACAGTGGAGGAGAGAAACATATAAAATCTAGCTTTTTCTGACGAGTTTTCTCTGCAGAGAGAAAATATTTCACCTAAGTATGTTGAAACTGTACCTACACCAATAATTGTATAGTCTAACTATTGAATTTTGAGATGCGTGTGTTAACGTTATGGCCATTTGCAAATGTAATTATTGATCTAAGAGCTTTCTTCTGTTCTGCATGATCATTTTAGCTAATTGTTCAATTGTACGTAGATAATAATTCATTGTAGGTAGTTGATATTTATACTCTGCTATGCGGCAATCATTATAACTACATTTCTATTTCACTTACATGTTTGATTAGTTTACGCTTGAGAGTCTGATTCTTATTTGACTGGTTTATACCTACATGTCACTGCAAGGTCTGACGGGTCTGCGGGGACAGACTATTGACTTTCTAACGGCGTATAGTTTAGTCGCGTTGGACTGATCGTGCGCACACTGGACCAACAAAACAGTTGGGTTGGATGTGAGTGCGCTGACCAGCCAAACAACTGTCGTCTGATTGATTCCATTCGCTAGAGTTGATGAATCAATCACGTGGAATGTTGCCTAGAAAAAATATTTTTGGTTTATACTTGACAAAAAGGAGAAGAAGGATGCAGAAGGAAAATCGAGAGTAATGGGTACATCCCATCTACAGCAAGTAATAGATTATTATTGCATGGGAAATTTTCCACGATTCATTCTAAATTACTAGATTGCCTGATTATTTTTTCTCCTATTATCAAATGAAAATAACCGTAAAATTATCAGTTTTCATGAACTTATCAAATTAATCGTGCTTTCAATGGCGAAGTAAGATACATATTTAAGACTTTCTATACCGGCAGAAGAGAGATTGAGCATTACATTACGGTATTAAAAAAAATCTCGAGTTTGCCGTATTGGCGTTGAATATGAATTTTGGTTTTTAATTAGTCGTGCTGAATTGCCATAATACTAGATAATATGGTAATGAACAGCCTGTCGCGTAATCTAAAATAATCGAGAATTGCCGTATATTACGGCAATTGCTGTATCAATTGCAACAATGACTAGTGCTATCGGCCGATCGGGAGTCGGGCGATGAAACAATCCACAGGTGTGCGGACAGGGAAGAGCGCCATACTGATCAAGCGGTCGGTCGATAGTTCCCCGATAGTTTGGTTCGAAGGCAATTGTGGAGCCCGTCGAACTTTTTTGTCCTCCAATACTGATTTACTGTAATGTGCGCATTGGCATACTGATTAAGAAACCGATTTTAATCTATAAAACTTTCTATCGGCCGATAGTTTGTATCGGCCGATAGAAAGTCTGTAGTCAGCAGGGAGTCTAAAATTGTCAACACCGTCGATCAATCTAATGCGTAAGATTATAATCTCACGGTAGGTTAGGTTAAGTTAGTTTGTAATCTGATGCCTAAGCTTAAGCTGGGGGTCCACTTTAGATGTTTAAAGCAGCCAAAGGAAAGAAAAATCTATCAATAGCGTGAGATAGCAAGACAAAATCAATCAGGTACCTATACTATTAATGGCCACTTTTTAAGTAACAATTAACTTCCTATCGTGAACAAGTATAAAGCTCTCCCTAAGTTCACAGTTTAAAGGCAGAAATCTTTTACAATTAAGAAGCAGTAATCTGCGCGCATTGCTTCGCCATTTGTCGAACCAACTCAGAAACCTTCTTTGGCTCATGCACAAGAACTTTGCTCGAGATCATCACATGATCAAATGCATAGTTTACGATTATATAAAGAACATACAGACAAACATTCATTTTTAAATGTAAGTAGATATAACCTGTTGTTCACACTTAAACAATGTATATGTACTTTTAAGCATTCTTGGTTGTACCTTCCGTTGCATGTATTGAATTGTAATTTAATTAAAATTCTAATAAATATCGTTTAGCTTGAACCTTCTTTTATAACCCACATAATAACACAATGTAAATAATGGTAAATACACGACTTTATTATTAATTTTATTTTAATACTTACCTCTATTCGAACGATGTTTCTTAAAGGCTTGGAGGAGATAGGAATTTAACCGTGAGAAGAATATGGAACGGAAGTGACGCGTAAAAACTGCCCGTGACAAGCGTTGCCCGCTTTATTTATCAGCTCAAATCAAATCAAATTATTTATTTTCATCAACGAACATTGGTAAATCAAAGAATACATAAATATAAATCGTCTGTATATATCTGTAAACTTAGTTAAACTTAGGTAGACGATCATACCATAAATAATAAAATTATGCATTAGTTTTTTAATTGTGTTGCTTGTTAATTGTGTTGAGGTTTATTATTCGAAGGAACTTTGTCCCTACCTGCCCCATGACACCACATCTTTATATTTTTATATTTTTTATTGATGTATAATTTTACTTGAAATAATGGTTAACAAAAGAAAATTAAATTAATTCGTAGAATTACTTACATAAAAAACTTAATTAGAGGCAAAAACCGCTTATCATCAAGTAAACTATCTAATATTACCTTCCTTTTCGCATAAAATTCATTCTAATGGTTTTGATGCGTAAGTTTGTAAGTACTTATGTGTATATATGAAGCTACGGCCGATCTATTCGGAAGAACGACAGCTACCGACCCGGAGCCCCTGGTTCAAATCCTTCGTGCACCATTTTCTCCCACTGTCTTCTCTGAGTCAAGTGCGTAATGTTGCTAAATTAAAAATGGCGAAAGAAAAGGTCATGAGGAAACGGATATGTTCTTAATAGTATATGTCGATGTTATGCGTTATGTGTTTGGTGGATACCAAACCGCACTGAGCCAGCGTGGTGGATTATGGCCTTAACTCTCATCTAGCGAGAGAAGGCCCCGAATCCCAGCAGCAGGTACGTTAAGTGAGTTTCTAATGTATATATTAATGTTTGTTACTCTTTTAACAAAAACTACTGAAGATATCTTGATGAAATTTGGTACCTAGATTGATTGTAGTCTGAAATAACATATACTATTTTTAATCCGGGGAATATAATGGAATTAGGAACTAAATGAAATAGCAAGATAATTATTGTAATTAATGAACTAAGAATATTAACACATAATTTTGTACTTTTACACTTTTATATTTTGCACTTTTAAAAGACAACTAAAATTAATTCCTTTATTCGAAAACTAACAATAATTTAAAATCTTAACAATGCAATGAAAGGATTCCGTAGTATTCTTGTAGATATTCTTGTCTTCGCCAAGATAGAGGACATTAATCATTTGCTTACAACGGACGAAAATAGATAAAATATTACTTTGTTGCTGAGTTTAGCTGAACGGAACCAGAAAATAACGTAGGTAAAACCGCGGGGCACTGCTTCTTCGTTTATAGTATAGAGTGACGAAACGAGTAGGACATGCCTGTGCCTGATTGTAAACAAGACCTCTGCCTCTAACAGCACAGTGACTTGCAGCTATTGGAACATAAATAGTCCAAACCATTACCCCTGCACTGCGTCGTCACTCAGATATATAAAATGATTTATCTCTATTACCAATTATTTTACTGGAAAAATTGCCCTTCAAACCTGAACACAGTGATGTTTTTTCCTTAGAATAATTAGCAAAGGTGTGGTACTTCCCCAGGCGGACTCTGCAAAGAGTCCTACCAGCATCTAAATAAAAAGTAGGTAGATTTTTTTGACATTGAAAATGAAAAAACCTTTATTATTGTGTATAACAAAAAAAACATTCATAAAATAGAAACAAAAATAAAAAAACACTATTATAGCATATAATTAAAGCAGCCAAGTGCGAGTTGGACTCGCCCATGAAGGGTTCCGTAGCAGCAAGTAACATAATAAATAAGTTCTTGTAGTTCGGTGTAACTTTGATCGATATTTTAATAATAGTGTATTTATGACGTACGAAAAAAAACTACTCATCAAATCGAGTTCAAATCAATTTTCGTTTGAAGGTTACATGGTAATGTACATCATATATTTTTTTTAGTTTTATCATTCTCTTATTTTAGAAATTAGAGGGGGACACACATTTTACCACTTTGGAAGTGTCTCTCACGCAAATTATATTAGAAAGCTCAACATCATTTTTGAAGACCTATCTATAGACACCCCACCTATAGGTATACGTATGTATGATGAAAAAAACAATTGAGTGTCAGTTCTAAGTATGGGGCACCCCTAATTTTTTTATTTTTTTTGTAAAAATCTTAATGAGTACATCTATTTACCAAGTTTCAACAGTGTAGTTCTCATAGTTTCGGCAAAAAGTGGCTGTGACATACGGACGGACAGACAGACAGGTAGACAGACATGACGAATCTATAAGGGTTCCGTTTTTACATTTTATGGAACCCTAAAAATACTACGCCTCTACGGCTTCACCATGTAATGGAATTGACGTATTAGTTTTTAAATTTTGTTATTGTTAATTTAATGAACACATAACGTTTTTGTTTGCCAGTTCTGAAATTAATTCCAATGCTAATGTTACTTGATTAATTACTATTTGTTACATGATTATAACATTGGTCGTCATGGTTCAATCCTCTCTATGTATACAGCTGTTACGCATTCGGCAACAAAATTATCGGAGTTTTTAAATTTTCTTCAAAACAAATAAAATTTTGCCCTTGATAGTGATTTTAAGCAACATAACAGTCGATGATGGAGCAAGTTATCCGAAAGAAGCCCTATTTTTTTTGCATGACTTTTGCATTCATATTTCAGGACGCTCAAATTATATCCAAAATAATTGGGTTATCTAAACATGAAACGCATTCCACAATTAGATGTTCTAACCACATAAGTGGAGCCAAATCTCTTCGTTTGAGCCTTTCGAACATCAACCATGAAATAATGTCGTTTTCCCGAGCTACAAGTAATGGAGGGTAATGGAATCTGAGACAAAATTAACAGATAGTAGGAATTCTAAGTTGCAAGTTACCCACCCTTTTATGAAATGCTGCCCTGCTTGCAATAGAAAAAATCAGGGGTTTTGGTTGGTGCTCTCATAATGTGAGAGTCAGGTTGGTTAACCTTGATTTTCACCCAATGAAAGAGATCAAAATACTATCAAACTATGATACTAAGAAAAATAAACAAAACAAATCAAAACATGTAAATGCGAGTTAGATTTACATAGACACCGTACAAATTGATTTAACATAAGCAGCCCACAACATTTTTCTACTGTTGGGACTCGGAGTCTTCTCCGGGAATGAGAAGGCCAAGGCCATAATCTATCACAACGACCCGTGTCGAGTGTCGACACCGTGTCGACATAATGAGTGTCGGTTGGTGGATGACGCATGATCACGAAAGATTTTTTCTCTCTTCTTGATGTTTTCCTTCACCATTTAAACCAGTGATGATGACAAATAATTTACATTGGCACTAGAAAAAATAACGCCAACACGAGCCTACGACCCCACGATTGTGATTTACACATTCTAGTCACTAAACGACCATTGCTTTAAAAGTTAAAATATCCGGCTGTTTTTGCCATAATTTTGATACACAACATTAACGGAACATTTTTAGGTGGGTTCTACGAATGTGTGTGTCGTGTAGCATCCCACCTAAGGATAGGTCTTCCCGAGGCGGTAGCGCGCCGCTGGTGTAGTGAGAGCGTGGGTCCGTCCTCCGCGAGGTGGGGCTACAAGGGCGGTGGCAGTGGCATAATCATGGTTTAATGCGGCACCGGCACTCTCCCGCCAAACCACGGCTGGAGAAACTTGTGATGGTTTAATGCGGCACCGGCACTCTCCCGCCAAACCACGGCTGGAGAAACTTGTGATGGTTTAAGTCGGCATCTACGCTTAGTGGCATCGAGCTCGATATATCCTCCTATGTATGGCCCTGCCCAATTTACGTTATTAATTTTTGCATGAAAATGTTTGTTTTACTTATCTTATTTTCTGCTTTCATGTTCCTCATATTAATAATTTTTATCATTTTTATCGACATAGCAATGATTTTTAGTGTACTTGATGTACTTACAGCTTTAGTTGATGCTACTTTACAGCGATAAATATCAGAGTGATGTGTAATAAAAGAGTGAGCTGATGTATTCAATTCCATTTGACGTTAATTTATAATACGAGTAATATTTGAATTCAATTGTTGTACCATTCCTATCACTTTTTATTTTACTTATTTATTTCTAATGACGACCAGAACATTCTCGATTGATAAAATATCTTAATGGATAAGCCGTTGACTAGTTTAGTGATCGCAAAAATTTTGAATTAAAAATAATTCTTAAATGTCCAGAATTGTTAGGTAAAATTATTGAAAAAATGCCTACTTACTCTCGGTGTTGCCGATAATCTTGTGCGTATGGTCGATGATGGGAAAGTATCCTTTGGCTATGGGACCTGCGACAGGTGGGACGGGCTATGGAAGTTACGGCTGGTCTAGTCGGGAGAACGGCGGCTGCCGATCCGGAGACCCCGGGTTCGAACCCCACACGCACCACTGTCTTTTTGAAGTCATGTGCGTAATGCCACTACCTTAAAACGGTGAAGGAAAACATCGTGAGGAAACCGACATGTACCTAGAATCTTTGGAAGTCATGTGTCATCCGCCAGCGTGGTGGATTATGGCCTTAACTCTCTCCTTGCGAGAGAAGGCCCCGAGTCCCAGCAGTGGGAACGTTTAGTGGGCTGTTGATGATGATGGGACCTGCGCCACTTCTAAAGAAATTTAACCACCAACCATACAAACCAACACAAATTGCCAAAAACAACAAAACAGAAACTGGAACCATTTTTAACAAATTATGTTTAGTAAACGAATTTGTAGTTTGAACTCTGTAACTTAAGAATTTGAATTGAAAGTTGTCACGTCAGTGAACAACAGAGGAGAGGTGGATGAAGGGGAATAATAAGATGTTCGTGATTACAAGTATATTTAAGAAATAAAGACAAAAGGGAAGGTAGAAAAAAGTAGAGTGATATAAAGAGAATGTAAAAGAACAAAAATAATAAAAAAAGGGGCTTAAGTGAGGACTTCCATCAGGGAATGGCTTGCAGGTTCAGCAGCCTGGAGCAGGTACAGCGTTCAGCATCCCACAGCAGGGCATGGCTCGCAGGTTCAGCAGCTTGGAGCAGGTACAGCGTTCAGTGAGGACTTCCATCAGGGAATGGCTCGCAGGTTCAGCAGCCTGGAGCAGGTACAGCATTCAGCATCCCACAGCTGGGCATGGCTCGCAGGTTCAGCAGCCTGGAGCAGGTACAGCGTTCAGCATCCCACAGCTGGGCATGGCTCGCAGGTTCAGCAGCCTGGAGCAGGTACAGCGTTCAGCATCCCACAGCTGGAATGGCTCGCAGGTTCACGGTAGAGTTCACATCCGGCAGTCAGGAATGATAAACCTTCAAGGTTTACTGGTGATGTTGGTCACTTGGGAGTTCATTGTTCTTAAGTCTTTCCCTGTTGGAAGCCGGATTCTCACTGACCTTCTCAGCCGATGAGATTCATAAAGTAAACTTTTGATGATTTGAATCTGGAGAAAATAAACTTTATTTTAATATTGACAATTCAAAGAGGATTAATTCTAAAAACTATACAACCTTATGAAAAAGAGTAAAAATTGCTAAGTGACAAATAGTTTTTTGAAGTATTTACATTATGTAAACAAACTAAATTTTTGGAAAAACGTAATTATTATAGATTTAGAATAAGGTATATGATACAAGAAATATATCACAACAACCAGAAAATTATTATCTATCGAATGGACACAATTAAAAGGAAATTAATGATATGAAAATTTTGGTATGTAAATACACACATCTCTCCTATGAAAGTGATGTTTTTAGAATGAAAGTAGGAATGTACGTTTACATATTGTAGTCAATATGTAACGTTACATATTCCCCACGACTGCGGAAATTTTACGCTTCTGTAAAATTTGGTAAGAAATTCTAAAGGGTTTAAGAGAGGTATTACCTTCACACAAACATAACTCCATTCAAGTAACCTTTCAAGTTTTTTCATTCATCTCTTCCATTCTGTTTGGGTGTAAGTTCACATTCAATGACGAACACTCAAAGCATACACTCTCGGCGATGGCAGGCTTTTTTAAAGAGTCATCAACCGCTCTAATAGTCGGCTTATTTAAAGAGTTATCACCCGCTCTATGGGTAGAAGAAAATAAGAATGATAAAAGGGATGAACATAGGGCTTGATAGTTAGGCTTATTTATAGAGTTATCATCCGCTCTTTATAAGGGGAAGAAAGTAATTAAGGATGAGCATAAGGGCTCAAAAGATAGCACGAGCGGTAGGACTCAAAAGCTAACATGAGCGGTAGGGCTCAAGAGATACCTTGAACGGTAGGGTTCAAGATAAGCGTATGAGTTTAGGGCTCATACAAAATCCAAGAGTTAGATACTCATTGGTTAAAGAGTTAATGAGTTTAGAGCTCATTAACTTAAGAAAGTAAGAAAATTAGAAAAATACTAAAGAGTAAATAAAATACTGTAGGTTAATGATGAAGAGAGATCATGAGGATGAGAGATGAGGAGAGATGAGGAGAGGGTGAAGAGGGAAGTTATTATCCAAAGAGTGCCGAAAAGAAAATATTAGGTATATATACTAGTGTAAGTATGTTTTAGAATTTAGAAGAAATTCAGGGGTTGAGGGATCAAAGGTTAAGGGGGTAAAGGTTGAGGAAATCAAGGGTTGAGGGATCAAAGAATAAGCAAGAGAGGGGGGGTTGTTTTGGAAGGTTGGGCGCCAAATGTCACGTTAGTGAACCTATGAGGTTTAGGTGGGAGAGGTAGATGAAGGTGGAATGATAAACAGTTATAAAACAAGTATATTAAAGAAATAAATAAAGATTGAATAGGATAAAAAGAAAGAAAACGTAACTTAAGATGAGAAAATTTCGAAATTAATTATCTTGAAGGCCAGTGAGTAAATGCTTCCCAACAGGTTTCCTGGATGTAGTTGTGATCAGTCTGGGCTCGCAGATGTCCACGAGGAGGGCTCCACCTAGCACGGTAGAGATCTCTTGCCAGCAGTCCCCGTGGATGTAGCTGCTTCCAAACGAAAAGGGCTCCACTCAGCACGGTAGAGCTCCCTGTCAGCAGTCTTCGTGAAGGTAGTTGCTTCAGGCTCCACCTAGCACGGTAGAGCTTCTCTGCCAGCAGTCTTCGTGAAGGTAGTTGTTTCCGGCTCCACCTAGCACGGTAGAGCTTCTCTGCCAGCAGTCTTCGTGGAGGTAGTTGCTTCCGGCTCCACCTAGCACGGTAGAGCTTCTCTGCCAGCAGTCTTCGTGGAGGTAGTTGCTTCCAACAGTTTTTCAGGGTGTAAGTACTTCCAAGTTATTTCAAGGGATGTGATCGTTGAACGATAGTGGCTCCCAGCCGTTTAGACCTTTCAAGGTTTATTACTGATCTTGATCGCTTGGAAGTCTTTTGTAGGTTAATGTTCTTCTGTTGGAAGCTGATTTCTCACTGACCTTCTCAGCCGATGAGATTCATAAAGTAAACTTTTGATGATTTGAATCTGGAGAAAATAAACTTTATTTTAATATTGACAATTCAAAGAGGATTAATTCTAAAAACTATACAACCTTATGAAAAAGAGTAAAAATTGCTAAGTGACAAATAGTTTTTTGAAGTATTTACATTATGTAAACAAACTAAATTTTTGGAAAAACGTAATTATTATAGATTTAGAATAAGGTATATGATACAAGAAATATATCACAACAACCAGAAAATTATTATCTATCGAATGGACACAATTAAAAGGAAATTAATGATATGAAAATTTTGGTATGTAAATACACACATCTCTCCTATGAAAGTGATGTTTTTAGAATGAAAGTAGGAATGTACGTTTACATATTGTAGTCAATATGTAACGTTACAAAGTTCCATAAAAATAAGAATTTTAAAATTTCGTAAGTATAATCAGTGCCGGATAATGTATATAATTTTTTTTGTGCAAAGTAACGCTAAATTATTTCAATGCGGGGGGCGTCTGTACCCCCGCATTTGGTTTCATTGAGACGCCGAAAACCAGCGGCGCGTCAGGAACGCCTATCCTTAGGTGGAGTACTGGACAGCCATAAACGCACGACGCCCTAGGCCCTCCAGTGGAGACGGGTTATGAGCTAGAGTGGTAACTCTCCAGGCTCGCCTCCGTATACACTTACTCCTCATTTGTTGAAAGAGAGTCGAGGTTTGCAACTCGCGCTCTTCCACCTCACATTTCTCACTGTCAGGCATCTTGGACAAGATGCTTGGTAGCGAGAGGTCCACTCTAACGACCACCGATACGTATAGCAGCGGTTCCAACTTTGGTGCCAAATCGCAGCCCTTTTCTTTTCACTGAAAACTCTACTAACCACAGTGCTAGCGGACGACCCTCATTTGGAGAACTGAAATTTTTTATCAAGTTTTCCAGTCTATTATTATTTTTTATTTTTTTTTAACTTTTATAGGTTTACACTTGACCGCCATCTCGCCTGATGTTAAGCGACGATGCGGTCTACGATGGAGCGTGTTTACCTAGAAGAAACCGATTCACTCTCGATTTGAAGACACAAAGATTGTAACTATCGGGAAATACCCACTCAGGCAGCGTATTCCACAGTCTTGACGTTCTTATCACAAAAGCAGAGTCAAATCTCTTTGTTCGTGTCTTTGGAACATCAACCATGAAACGATGTCGCTTTTTCGAGCTGCGAGCATTCCGATAGAAAAAAGGGCAAGGTGGTATTAGATCGTGCAATTCAGCCGCACACTCTCCGAAGTGAATCCGATAGAAAACCGATAAGCTAGCAACTTTACGGCGATGTTCAAGACTTTGTAGTCTTTTACGCACGAGGGTGTCATTGCCTATGAGCCTTTTGGCACGTCTCTCAATCGATTCCAGAGCTTCCAGCTGATACTTAGCCGACCCATCCCAAAGGTGCGAACAGTACTCCATACAGGAGCGAATCTGTGCTTGGTATAACGTGAGCAACTGCTCAGACTTGAAGTACCTTCGCACCTTAGAGAGGACACCCAGTTTTTTGGCAGCTAATTTAGCCTTGGACTCGATACACGAGCCAAAGTTGAGCGTAGACGACAAAGTAACGCCCAAAAGCTCGAGATGGTCGGATACCGGCACGGACACGGGCGGAGGAAAGATCAATCAATTAGTTGATTGGTAATTCCCCTACTCCCAGTATCTGTCCGATACTGGGTTTGGCAAATGGTTTAGGGGCTAGCGCAGGTCGCAGTGACCCCCTAAACAAGGCCAGTGGACTATCCTTCTCGAGGTTGCCGCCTGTTTTTGTCCAAAAACCTTCTGTTATTGGTGTAGCTAAAACCTCTGGCCGTCCCCCAACACCCTTTCCTAATCCCTTTCCCAAATTCCTTGACCTTGACACCTTGATCTCAATTTCCTTAACCCTATCCCAACTATCCTGAACCCAATCCCAACTTCCTTAGTCACACCCCAATTTCCCAAACCATAGCCCATTCCATTACCCGCAGAGCCGAACCGTGGCGGCGCATAACCACACATCAGGCCTACACTGCCCTGGGGCACCAAATACCCCCAAAAAGACTGTGCCACACCTATCAAGGGCGGATAGTGTGTGAGCTTTTACCATCACACCACCTTCGAGTCACAGTGGACCGTAATTGCTGCAAAGCGCCCTTGCAAAAGGGGGTCCACTAACACAAACTCAAACAAGACCAAAAAGGGGCCGAAAGGCAACCCAGACCACAGTCGTGTGAGCCCTAGCAGGCGTGTGAGAAGGGAGGCACTTCAGCCCCAAAACAAACCAAGCACTGGTACGGACGTCGCAGCCGCGGAAACGCAGCGCGAGACCACAGCGTCCACCTCGAAAGAGGAGTTACCACCAGCACCAACACCACTACTACCACTACCAACACCACCACCACAACCACCACCACCACCACCACCATCATCCGGCCGACAGAAGAAGAAACGGAAAGCGAAAGGTGCTCGAGGCGGACGGATCGTAGTGGTGGCTTCTATTGCGCCTGAAAAGGAACAATCCGGGAGCGGGACTGTACTGGACGACAGAGCTTCCTCGAAGCGAGGTCGTCTGGACGAGACCCATTCTCCCGGGGGCGAAGCCAAGCGCGCGAAAACCGACCGTAAACCATCACGGACGGAGAGCTACGCAGACGCGGCTCAATCGCACCTGAAGGTCGCGATTATCACCGTCCCGCCGAGGGACCTCTCGAAGACCCAGGCGGAAATGGTTAGGGAGGCTGTCGATGACAGCATCCTTCAAGCCGTTTTATCGCCATCTTCTCCAAGCGCACTTGCCCCATCATTCCGCGGTCGACCCTTCCTAAAGGACGGGGCGTTAGCGATGTGGTGTGAGAATGCGGGTGCGCTAAGTTGGCTGGAAGCAGCGGTCAAAAACATTAAATCACCGATCCCAAACACCACCCTGGGGGTTATTAAGCAGTCGGAGATGAAAAAGAAGCTCAAGGCAGGGCTTCTTGTTCATACCCGCATCACTGACGCCACTACACTGCACCGAGTCCTTTGTGCCCAGAACCCATGGTACAAAGTAGACTCGTGGCAGTGCTATGAGATGACGGTGGACGATAAGCCCCAGGAACAGGATTCCAAGGAGAAGGTCGTCCACCTTATCCTTGGAATCCCTGAAGACCAGAGACAGTCCATTTTGGACAGAGACCGCTGGGTAGCTCACATGTCGGGAAGTGGGTATATCCGCTTCTTCTCTCCGGAAGAAGTAAAGGCCGAGACAAAACCCGAGTTGGCGACCATAGCGAGTGAGAACATGGCTACGGAGACATCAACTCCCGAGCCATCCACCTCTGCTCCCCAAAAGAGTCAGAGCGAGGTGGTAGCAGTCTCACCGCTAGGAATTGAGGGGTGCTCCAGCGACGAAGATGACGTCCTGCGTAGTCCTTAGCCCCCTCAATTTCATCCAAACC
This sequence comes from Ectropis crepuscularia, assembly GCA_963693475.1. NCBI lineage: Eukaryota > Metazoa > Arthropoda > Insecta > Lepidoptera > Geometridae > Ectropis > Ectropis crepuscularia. The sequence continues at coordinate 6,827,842 of OY856350.1, forward strand.
AATCTCCAGCACAAACAAATAGCGGCGGCCACGCTACGCAGAGTGCTGGAGACAAACAACAAGACCGTCGCTATGATCCAGGAACCCTGGATTAGAAATAATAGAATCTGCGGTCTAAATAACATCGGCGGTAAGTTAATGGTCGACACTACTGTTGATAACCCAAGAACCTGCATTTTTATGCCTAAATCTATAAATACCACCTTGCTTAACCAATTCTGTTCTAGAGACCTAACAGCAGTGAAACTCATTACGGAAAAGCAAACTGTCCTAGTCCTAGCATCAGTATACCTGCCGGGCGAGGGAGAAATTCCTTCAAGAGAACTGGCGGAACTGGTGCAGCACTGCGAGGCACATAACTGCGAGCTGATCATATCTGCGGACAGCAACGCTCATCATTCTCTGTGGGGAAGTAAGAATACCAACAAGAGGGGTGAGTCTTTAGCCGAATACTTATTTCAAACTAATCTAAACATTATGAACAGAGGTACAGAACCTACATTTGTAAGTTCCAGGTACCAAACTATCATAGACATTACCTTGGCAACCAACGCGGTGGCCAGTCAAATCGAGGGATGGCACGTATCAGACGAGCCATCGTTCGCAGATCACCGCCGCGTTTGTTTCCAACTACAATACAAATCAACAAGCCCTGTCTTATATCGTAACCCCCGTAAGACTGATTTAACAAGGTACATAAAACTACTAAACCAAGCACTAGGTGACATGCTTTCGACTGACACAACACTTAGTACAGACAATATAGAATCAAACGTACAGCTTCTCACTGCAAGTTTCATAAAAAGCTATGAATTGGCATGTCCTGCTGTTAAATCAAATGACGTAGGAAACAGATCTTGGTGGGGGCCAGAACTTGAAAGACTACGTCAAGGACTTCGAGTACTCTATAACCGGGCGAAAAATACCAGGACTAGCGAGGACTGGGATAAATACAAACAGGCACAAAAATACTACAAGAAGCGAATCAGATTCAGAAGAACAGAATCCTGGCACAACTTTTGTAGTAGCATAAACTCAACAAACCAAGCCGGAAGAATAAAGAAAATCCTAGCTAAAGGGGAGCCAAATCTTCTGGGATCCCTAAAAAAGGATGACGGCACTTACACAAACACAGACAATGAAACCAATGCAATACTCCTGGAAACCCACTTCCCCGGATGTCAAATCATAGGAGATCAGGAGTGGCCAGGAGAGCACTGTAGCACACCAACAGCCCAAGAATGGGAAGTAGCAAACAAGATAGTAACTGCAGATAGAATAGAATGGGCACTGAAAAGTTTCAAACCATTCAAATCTGCAGGTCTGGATGGCATATTCCCAGCACTACTACAATGGCAACCAAAGCAAGCTATAAATCACCTACTACCAATATATAGAGCTTGTATAGCCTTTAAATATATACCAAAAAAGTGGAGAGAAGCGAAGATAGTATTCTTACCGAAGCCCGGTAAGGAAGACTACACACACGCTAAATCGTTTAGGCCCATCAGTCTAACGTCGTTCCTTTTAAAAACATTGGAAAGATTAGTGGACCGATACCTAAGGGACGGAGCACTAAAACACAAACAACTGCATCCTCAGCAGCATGCTTACAGGAAAGGCAGATCAACAGAGTCGGCATTACACATGGTAGTACACAAAATAGAATCGGCTACCACAAACAAACTTTCAACACTTGCTGCCTTTATAGATATAGAAGGTGCTTTTGATAAAACCATGCATAACAGCATAAACCACGCTCTCCGAAGACTCAAAGTTGAACCAGTCGTAAGGAACTGGATTACTGAACTGGTCAGCAAGAGGGCGGTTCAGATAGTGATGAATACTACTACAAGAGCAAAAGTAGTTAAGGGATGCCCCCAGGGGGGTGTCCTATCACCACTATTATGGAACATAGTAGTGGACAGCCTTCTTAAGGCACTCAATGAGAAAGGGTACACTGCTATTGGCTATGCGGATGACATTACAATACTGGTAAGCGGAAATGCGGAAAACATGCTATGTAAAGTTATGCGTTCAGCGCTCCAGATTGTAGAAAAATGGTGTGACGAACATAAACTGTCAGTAAATCCGAAGAAAACAGAACTTATTCTTTTCACCAACAAAAGGAAGTTACCAGAACTACAACAACCAAAACTATTTAACACCAAACTCTCCCTGTCATCTGAAGTGAAATATCTGGGCGTCACTCTTGACAACAAACTAAACTGGGCGAGCCATATCGACACAAAAATAAAAAGGGCCTGCATGACTTTTTGGCAATGCCGGAGACTTGTTGGGAAAAAGTGGGGTCTCAATCCAAAAATCACACTTTGGTTATACACATCAGTTATCAGGCCCTCTCTGACCTATGGATCGGTTGTGTGGTGGCCCAGAACACAACTGACCACAGCGAAAGATAAACTCCAGAGTCTACAACGCTTAGCAAGTGTAACAGCTACTGGATGTATGAGAACCACACCATCAGCCGCATTGGAGTATCTCTTAAATCTGAGACCCCTACATTTAGTTATACAGGAGGAGGCTACGGCAGCCGCCCTAAGACTTAAAGCAAATGGGCTGTGGAAACAAAACATACAAACACGACACTCAAAAGTTCTAGAACGGGTTATGAAAGACATACCGCTTCTTGAGGCACCCATGGATAGAACAATATGCCAACATGTCTTTGATCGTAGATACAATATCCAATTCAATGCAGAATCGAAAGATAGCTCTGGCAGCAGAGAAGTTAGGATATATACTGATGGCTCCAAAACCGCATGCGGTACAGGAGCTGGTGTCTTCTCAAATGACTTAAACATAAGGATATCAAACACTTTAAGCAACTTAAACACAATATTTCAAGCTGAATGTATCGGCATCACCAGGGCAGCACAGGCAGTCGCAACCAGAGATGTTGGAGACCTAAACATAAAAATTGTCTCCGACAGCGCCTCTGTGCTTCAAGCCCTTAAAAATAATACTATAACCTCTGTCCTAATACTGGAATGCCATAATGCACTCCAATCCATAACGGGTGCGAATACAGTAACCCTCCAATGGATCAAAGGACACAGCGACTCACTAGGCAATGATGCAGCAGATGAGCTGGCCAAAAGGGGAGCAAAGACAAAGGTACATGGACCGGAACCACTTATGCCTATACCCCAGGCTCAAATAAAAACATGGTTGCGTAGAAATACCGAAGAAGCCCACTTAACGGAATGGAATAGCAACGAAGGATGCAGGCAAACAAAAAATGCTATTCCGGAAGCATCTAAAAAACTTGCCCGCAACCTTATCAGACTAAACAGGGACAAAATTCGTAAAGTTATAGGTATAATAACTGGTCACTGTACCCTAAATAAGCACTTATATACCATAGGTGTAACAGACAGTCCTCTATGCAGAGGATGCATGGAGGAAGAAGAAACGCCACAGCATGTACTTGTCGAGTGCAGCAGTGTGGCAGATCAACGGGCAGAATTCCTCCAATCTCCATCGTCTGTTCCGGATGCCTGTCGCAACTTTAACAGGTTGCTTGCCTTCTGGGACAGCCTGGGCTGGTTGGAGTAAAGGGAAGTATGAGTCACGTACAACGGCCCAATAAAGAGGCTAGGTGCGGAAAAGGCCCCGCTAAACTAACTAACTAACTAACCGGCACGGACACACCACGAAAAGTAGGAGTCTGTTGGAATGGACTCCTTTTTTCGGAAAATAGACACGCCTGCGTCTTTCCCTCATTAAACCTGACCAGATTGGCATCGCCCCATATAGAGACTGCCTCAAGGGTCAAGTTTAAACGCTCGATCAAACTCTCTCTCAATGCCTGAGTTTGCTGTTTATTGGCTCTAGCGCTAGATATGTAGCTCTCCACAACAGTGCTATCATCTGCGTACCCAAAGATACCGGGCTTCAACAGATCGTTCATATGTAGCAGGAAGAGTGTTGCAGAGAGTACCGACCCCTGAGGGACTCCGGCATTGATAGCCATTTGATCTGATGAGCAGCCATCAATGACCACTCGTATGGATCGATCCCCCAAAAAGTCCGATATCCACGCTATAAAGCCTGGAGACAAACCATAAGCTGAAAGCTTGCATAAAAGGCCATCATGCCAAACCCTGTCGAAAGCCTTCGAGATATCCAGGGAGACTGCAAGTGCTTCCCCGTGCTTCTCGATAGCTTCACTCCAGATATGAGTCACGTACGCTAGAATATCCCCGGTGGACCGGTTTCGGCGAAACCCGTATTGCCGGTCACTGAGGAGGTCGTTAGATTCTAGGTACGTCAGGAGCCTGTGGTTTAAGACACGTTCCATAGTCTTGCAGAGTATGGACGTGACCGAAATTGGCCTGTAGTTGGCAGGGTCGGCACGACTACCCTTCTTGGGAACTGGTTGCACGTTGGCAAGCTTCCATGACTTCGGTACTTGCCCAGTTTCGAGAGAGAGTCTATACAGGCGCGTCAGTATTACAACTCCAACTTCTACACGCACTGGTACTCAAGGGGTAGAAGAAAGCGTGTAGAAGCTCTCATCCCCCCTGGGATTCGCCATCACACAACAAGAAACTACCGAGACAAGTTGTTTTGTGATGCCATGAGTGTGTTAGAATCTCTTAGGATTCTGCGCTGTTATAACCTAATTTACATCAGGATAGCCTTAATTCTGTGAGCTTAGATGTGAATGTGCTGTCAACTACTTAAAAGATGGTAGGATGAATAGAAAACCCAATAGATGGTATTTAAATGTTATTTATTCTTTTATGCCACTTTCGGTGCACCTATAGACTACAGAGAAAGAATCGTGGTCAAGAAAACTCTGCGCCTTCACATACACAATCTGTACACAAGTAAATCTTAGACAACAGTTAGAATACTTATCTTGGCTTAATCAATCGTTCGCTCGGGAACAAGAATTATACAGAGCAACAGAGGACACAGTAAGTTGTAGACAACAATATATAAGGAAAGACAAGAGTACAAGAGGACCGAACAGAGCCACGATCATTTTTATACTCTTCGTTGTCAAACCCACTCGCCTATAGTCGTAGCGCCGCCCCTCCAACCAAACAATAACAAGTTATAGCGGAATAGGTGGTGGATTTGACAACGTTGGTTTACTTATATGTTTATTATACTTTATACAATAATACTTGCATATTATTTATTGATTATATTTAACCGTATTATTTATAACATGGTTATACTTATTATATAATTTCGGAAATACATCAATTCCTTTCTTTTTATTACCATATATCATAAAACATCTCATTAATCAGGATTTAACACGTATAAGCTATCCGTTTAGTCAATTTAAACGTTAGGTGAAGGGTTCCAAGGAACCCTTAATCTAACAAGTGCACCACGTGGAGGTTCCCGATATTATAAACTTATAGTAGGTTAAGTTTGTTTCTATCTTGAGGTGTGTGGCTCGGGAACGTCAAGGTGGTGCCCCCTGGGCATCACACAGCAATTTGTCTCGGTGGCATCTTGTTGTCTGAATGAGTTGTCAGCATAAGGTCCATTATTGGGCTGATGGGTACTTTTGCCAAGCTGCATCCGCTGCCTCATTTAAATATTTAATGAGCTTAGTTGCCTCTAGATTTCCACAGGCACACTCCAACACGACTATTAAAGTTGTGGTCCAAGGTGTAACCTGGATCTTAATATGTTAGGAACGCCAAGTCCAACGGACATCCTATCTGAGTCTCCGTAAGAATTACAAGTGATGGCTGCTCAGTCTCAAGAGTCACCTTAACTGCTGTAGCCACGGGTGGCTGTAGTATTTAAATGCAGACCTCGAATATTCTTGAGGTACACTTTGATGATCGAGGAGTGCAGCTACTGATTTACTTTGTTTCTATTTTTAACCTTTATGATTGACTAGATGTCCGCCTCGACTTCACCCGTGGTACATACATAGTCTATAGCTCTCAGGAATCCCGTACATATCCAACGGTGAAAGAATTTTTGGAATCGGTTCATTAATTTTATTCCTGACAATATTGCGTTCAAACAAAAAACCTCTTCAGCTATCTGCTACGCCACCTGTCAAAATTGGTCGTATCAACTCAGAACAGATTTGATTAGCAAAGGTTTACATAAATATAATGACGCAATCTTAGACACATGCCGTCACGTCACCTACGGTACGAAAGCTCTGAAAAAGGAATATTTTTCCCCGTTTTTGTTACATTCTTCATTCATGCTCCGCTCATATTGATGGAGGTTTAATGTTGTATAGCCCTATAGCCTTAGCCTTTACAACTCTAACAGCTGTAAGCATATTGGACTAATACATGTTTAGATTTCTGTAAACTATAATCTTAAAGTTATTTTTTTTAATTTTTCCATCGATTTATGTGTTTGAAAGCAAACAACTACATCTGCTTTCCGTATGCAGTGGAACGGAAAGCAGATGTAGTTGTCTGCTTTCAGCTGCGTCACAAATCAAAACATAGCAGAAAGCAAGAGAGTTAGGCGGTAGATCTACCCATCGCCAACCGGACGATTGCGCAGTCCGGGTTTTTTGCTGGATGGCGCCTTTTATTAGTGACCAGCTCACTACTTGGCTCCTACATGTTTTTAAAAAGCGATGGAAAAATTAAAAAAAAAAAGTTTAAGAATATAGTTTACAGAAATCTAAAAATGTATTAGTCCAATATGCTTACAGCTGTTAGAGTTGTAATAACCATTAGTCGGGAGAAAATAACAAGACAAATATTTATTTTGGCGAAGACATTTATTTTAACATAAATTACTAGTAACGACTATTAGATACACTCGATAGTAAGAAAGTAAGCATAGTTCAAGCTGTCGGGAGAACGGCGACTGCCGATCCGGAGCCCCCAGATTCACATCCCACGCGCACCACTGTCTTTTCGAAGTCATATGCGTAATGCCGCTAACTTAAAAACAGTGAATGAAAACACCGTGAGGAAACCGACATGTACCAATTTTATTGTACCTAGAATCTTCTCTCATAAATATGTCCAACTCGAGGTCATATGTCTTCCACCAACTTGCATTGGGGCAGCGTGGTAGATTACGGCCTTGACTCTCTCCTTACGAAAGAAGGTGTGCCCACTCCTGGGACTCGGGGTCCCAGCAGTGGACACATTTATTGGCTTGCTTATGCTATACAACTTTCCACAACAATGTGAAATCCCTAATATAAAAATATAAATTTAACTTTGTTTGTTTCGCTTTCACACAAAAACTATTTCATCCAACATCATAAAATTTGGTACACATATTTTTGGAAGTATTAAAAGTAACGGGAGGTACTTTTTATCCCGTGAAAACAATGGAAAGAGGAATAGCACGAATGATACCGCAGGGTAGTCAATTATAAATTTAAAGTATGTTAATGTTGTCAAACACAGCATTGGTCGAGTGTTTACAAGCTACATGCATACGCTATCATAATGTATATGATTAAATACGGACAGACGGAGCGAAACCCTTTATTATGCACACCGGAAAAGTAAAATACAATTAAGCAATACAAACAATGACTTATATCTAGTGCCATAAATGGGGGTGTTATCGTTAATAGCAATCTCCCCCAAGCAACATTTAACACCAGGAAAAACTAGAAAATTAGAAAACAGTGAGGATAGAGATCTTAACTTGTGATAGTTAAAAATAGACTACATACGAGTACGTACATACACACACAGATTACAGAAATAAAACCAGATGGAGCGCGCAGAACAGAGCTACTGAAGCAGACAAAGGAAATACAAACGCCGAAGCAAATACAAACTCCAGTCAGTATGAAACGGACTTCCGTGTTGTACGGGCGTCCCGTGTGATTTTAACTTTTGTTTTAAAATATGCCGTCTTGTGTCTTCAAACATTGCAAACAATATTCCCAAAAACAAAAAAAGGAAAGAGGAATATAATTTCATAGGAAAAATTGAATATTTATACTGTTATTTATATAATTTATGCGATTTCATTTTGGTGATGAATGGAACACAACACCTCAACGAAAATAGGTTAGTGTGGCGATACTAATTGGAAATTATTTTCCCTGAATTTAGGGTAAAATATAGATTATATATTTTTAAGTACTCCTACACCAAATTATTGATGGGCATTGTATTATTCAATTTAATTTAATTTCAAATTTAATTTTGGTAAATGTCAATTTGTAAAATGAGTAATTTATGACATAAAAATTTACAAAAACCAAAATCATTAATACATCATAAAATTTGTTTGTGTATTTATTTATTTCGTTAGTTGAACCACTGCCCAAAATATTACAAATTTTGTTTCCTCATGAATCAAAAGGTTATATGGAAGAGATCGCTTTTAGCGACAAGATCGCCTTTTGTGCCCATTTTGTTTTGTTATTATATGTGTTACTTCTTGTCAACTTTGTTTATGGTGCCAATAAAGTGTTTTGTATTATATTGTAATGTCATTCGATAGGTATATTATCTAAGTGAAACGGTGGCTATATAATCTTAATATATATAAATCTCCTGTCACGATGTTTGTCCGCGATGGATTCCTAAACTACTTAACCGATTTTAAATTAAATTGGCACACCGTGAGCAGTCTGGTCCAACTTGAGAGATAGGATAGTTTTTATTTCGATTAATAGTCTTTAAATGACAATATCCGAGCGCAGCCGGAATGGGCCGCTAGTTGGTTATAAAATGATGGTTTATTAAATAAAACATTTGTTAAAGGAAGATATTTTTGAAGTTAATATTATGCATAACGTTGTTTGTAAAATGAAATATTTTTAAATTGTAAAGTTTTTTAATATTATACGGTTACTTGATTTTAAAGTATTGTTTTGTCAAAAAAAAAAAAGGTGAGTAATAAGTGAACTGTTTAAAATGATTATTTTGTTAGTTTTTTTTTGTTTGTTGTTTGGACCTATAACATACAGGTAGCCTATATGCATTTTATCAAAAATAGCTTGGTGGTAAAGATGGTTGTTTTAATTTTTGTTTAACCTATCTAAGCGAGTAAATTACACTAATTTTATTATTTGCGATTCAAGTTAATTTCTAGTTGCATGCAAAATCAAAATTCTTTTCTTCATAGAATGGAAATAGTAGTAACAAAAAATCCTTGCATAATTGGTGTAATAATTTTAATATTTTAAAATATAATATATATAAATCTCCTGTCACGATGTTTGTCCGCGATGGATTCCTAAACTACTTAACCGATTTTAAATTAAATTGGCACACCGTGAGCAGTCTGGTCCAACTTGAGAGATAGGATAGTTTTTATTTCGATTAATAGTCTTTAAATGACAATATCCGAGCGCAGCCGGAATGGGCCGCTAGTTGGTTATAAAATGATGGTTTATAAAATAAAACATTTGATAAAGGAAGATATTTTTGAAGTTAATATTATGCATAACGTTGTTTGTAAAATGAAATATTTTTAAATTGTAAAGTTTTTTAATATTATACGGTTACTTGATTTTAAAGTATTGTTTTGTCAAAAAAAAAAAGGTGAGTAATAAGTGAACTGTTTAAAATGATTATTTTGTTAGTTTTTTTTTGTTTGTTGTTTGGACCTATAACATACAGGTAGCCTATATGCATTTTATCAAAAATAGCTTGGTGGTAAAGATGGTTGTTTTAATTTTTGTTTAACCTATCTAAGCGAGTAAATTACACTAATTTTATTATTTGCGATTCAAGTTAATTTCTAGTTGCATGCAAAATCAAAATTCTTTTCTTCATAGAATGGAAATAGTAGTAACAAAAAATCCTTGCATAATTGGTGTAATAATTTTAATATTTTAAAATATCAATTGATGTGTTTATTATACGTGAAGATTTCCCAAGCTAAGACAACAATAGTGGGACTTTTTTCTTAAGACTGTCAACATTATACAAGTAATTTGGAACGTTGATTTGACAATTTTACGTCAACATGACTAATAACGGGCCTCACAGTGTTGTTCACGAAGGTTCCATCTGTGTTTATTTCTGTAATCTGTGCATACACATAAGTTATTATATTTTTAATAATTTATTACCTCAACTTTGTAGTTAACCTGTATACGTATTGTAACCCGATACAGTATTAAAGAGCTTATAATATAATATCTGGAGAGGGCTATGCTCGGAGTCTCTTTGCGCGACAGAATCCGTAATGAGGATATTCGCAAAAGAACGAAAGTGGCCGACATAGCTGAAAGAGTAGGCAAGCTGAAGTGGCAATGGGCAGGCCATATCGCTCGCAAAACTGACAACCGATGGGGAAGAAAGGTTCTCGAGTGACGACCACGAACCGGAAGACGCAGTGTTGGACGGCCCCCCCTAGATGGCCAGATGACCTCACAAAGGTCGCTGGAAACCGCTGGTTGCAGGTTGCGCAGGACCGTTCGTTGTGGAAATCTAGGGGGACGCCTATGTTCAGCAGTGGACGTCTTGCGGTTGATGATGATGATGATGAATATAATACCTTAGATCTGTGGGTGACAAGCGCAGTGCAGTGCTAGGTAATGATTTGGACTCTTCATGTTCCAATAGCTTCGTGTCACTGTGCTGTTATGTGGCAGGCATGTTGTGTCAGGCACATGTCCTGCTCGTCTCGTCACTCTTTACAATAACAAAAATAAAGTTTTGCTCGCTCATCGTAATATTATAGATGCCGTTCGTTTGTAATAAGACACAAAATTATAAAACAACGGTAGGTTAGATTTTAATCTAACTTCATTCGATTGTGAACTAAAAGTATTATTTTCAACTTTACGGTGGCATTCATTTCTTGGAGCCAGTTGAGCGATGTAATCATTATTTATTCTTAACAACAGGCGTTATCAATAATAACAGGATACTTTCGCTAAATAGTCACAGATTTGATACAAAAAAGAGCCATCTTGAAGACAGAGCACGTATCGTCACGATGTTTGTCACATTGCACTTTGAAACAGGACGTCTACTCTCTTTCTATGAAAACGTAATATCGAAATAAACTCGTGACTTTCCTACTCCGATTTTACTTCGATCCGTCGTTTTTTCTGTCCGAATGTTTTAAGCCTACTTTAATTAGAGTAGGCTTAGAACATTTAAACGTAAAGCAATGTTCTATCGGACGAAACGAAGTAGAACCGGACTAGGAAAATCGCGAGTTTATTACGAAATTGCGTATTTCGTAGAAAGAGAGTAGACGTCCAGGACGTCTACTATATTTCTACGAAAACGTAATTTCGAAAAAAAACTCGTGACTTTCCTGCTTTTGTTCTAGATCGTCCGATACAACATTGTTTGACGTTTCAATGTTCTAAGCATACTCTAATTAGTGTAGGCTTAGAACATTTAAACGGACAAAACGACGGATCGCAGTCATTGATATAACTAAGTAAAGGAAGATGAGGTACGCTCTAATATAAAGACAGCATAATGTGGCGAAAATTTTACATAAGCATACGCAATGTATAGACAGCTTCACTTCCATCGTGAGACACGTTTGAATGAACGACAAAGACATCATGACAAGTAGTCAGTAGGTGAAAATAAGATAGAGACTATACATCACATTTGTTTAAATATTTTTTTTGACAAGAATAGAAAGACATACGAATGCACTAGCGTGAAAGAGACAAAATAGCCGGAACTAACATAATAATATCGCCGGTCGTGTTGCACTCTTACGCTGCATGTTTATCTGTCTCTTTTTAGAAATGGCATATTGTAAAATTGTTTACAACAGAAAAATAATTTTAGATGAAATAATTATTGAACAGTTATGGAAATAATTAAAGATTTTGTGTACTTACGCATGAAAAGTGTTACCCTGGAACTTGTTCTTGGTCTTTGAATTGTTTGTGCACTTTGTAAAAGCACAATAAGGCGCCATTACGGCTTATATCGGATTTTTTTGAATTGTTAGCGAACGTCCACTCAACTTGTGGCTCCTGTTGCGACTGAGACTCAGTCAGGAGACGTCACCTGATTTTGCATTGCCATCGTAGAAGAGCGCGTGCCGCTTCTTAGTGTTTTAAGAGTTCAATGATCGCAGTAGAATCGGAGTTGGAAAGTCGCGAGTTTATGTCGAAATTACGTTTTCGTAGAAAGAGAGTAGACGTCTTGTAGTGGATCTAATGAATATCTAGGGCATCGTCCTAAGTTTGACACTGTAGATTTAAATTATTTAAAATTTGTTTATGTTTTTAAAATATCTTATCATCATAGTATACAATGCTAGACATAAACCCTAAAGATGTAAAACACGGCAGTTAGATGATGATACAAAATGTTATATAACATTTGTTGTTTTACTTTTTGTAACAAAAGTTATTAGCTGTTATTGGTGTTACACAACTTCATGTAATGAAATGATATACAAGGTGATAGAACAAATTATAACTTAAAGGCCTGTTTTCATTTTGATTAATGCGAGTGAGTAGTGTAGGTGTTGAGTGATTAGTAGCAAACACGTGTGGACACCGATGGATAACTATGCCCTCGCAATAATCAATCGGTGTCCACGATTGTTTGCTACTAATCACTCAACACCTGCATTACTCACTCGCACTCGCACTAATCAAAATGAAAACAGGCCTTTAGTGGAAGGTGGGTTGGAAAAGAGTGCCTTTTTTTTTTTTCAAACTGAAAATAAAAGCCAACCCAATTAGCACTCCTTTCATTAAACCATTCACTACCAGTTTCCTCGAAAGACGTTGCCCGTTGCAATACGAGTTCAATCAGCTTAGGAGCGTTTATAATATACAACATTCTTTCACATGTTATAGCAAATATTACTCATGTGACAAAATGTTATTGTGTTTTTTGAACAACAACGTTGTCTACAATGTTATATAACGTTTTAAAATTGCAGTGTGGGACCATAAAAATATGGCACTCGGTCCGTTCGCTTGTACTTGCGTTTCCTACAATCACCACCTTTATGCTAATGCATGTGTTAGTTCAGAAATATTTCTTCGCTCTGATAGTGAGATGTGATATCCAGATACTGCCTTTAATACATAATCTGCCTTGAATCTGAGCTTGGTTACATCACCGTTGACGCTATATCGCCGCAGCATATGTGACAGTGCTATTTTCATTAACATCATTGCGTACGCCTTACCTGAAACACAATTAATCGTAGATTTTGCTATAAGCGTGCAAAGTTGGTGATTACCGCTGATGCGCCATTAAGGCCTGAGCCGAAGTCGAGGGCATTAAGAGAACCGAAGACGGTAATCATCAATACACACGTGTATCATACGACGTTTTTCAACACACTTGTGAATAAAATAACAACAAAATATCATTTCAACAGTGAAAAAGAGCTATGAACCATTTTTCGTTTTGGCGGGAAAAATTAATTAATTGTCATTTATTTTACAATACGAGCGCAACTAAGCCACGTACTAATTTGTTTAGCCGGGCCAAAAGAAGTTTGGACTCCAAAAATAAAAAATTTGTAGAAAAAGACAAAAAAAAAGTTTAGATGAACTCTGTCAATGAAAGTTCGAAGAGGTTGAAAGCTAAGATGCTGCATGATATCAGTAATAAACAGAAAAAAGGTATGTTGTAATAACTCTACACGAGTTGGATAAGTCTAAGCAGATGGTGTTGTAAAATTTGAGTCAATCTTTGGAATACGGCTATTGGACGAATAAATTAATGAATACATATTGGTATTGGAACATTTTTTTCACACAACACCACCTAGGCCCAAATTAAGTAAAGATTGTACTATGTATGTAAGCCTTGTATAAAGATTTAAAACAGAGTTTTGCTGTAGTCACCTATGCAGTTTCTTTTCCCGAGGCCAAACCCTGAGTAGGCGCTGGGTAAAGGTTTCCCCTCCAGCCACCGCTCTGGTCTGAACTTGTCAGCATCAGTAGGTACCCCAGGAAGAGTGACGATTGACTCCGTAGAATGACATAATAATGTGATCTCCCGGACGGAGATAGTGTTTTTTTGTAACAAAAAAACAAAGAATTAAAGGCATAATATAATTCTTTAATGGTAGATTTTCACCGAAAAAATATTATCTCGTCATCTCGAAAAAATATTATCAGTGAAATAATTTTTGAAATCGGTCCAGTAGTTCCAGAGATTAGCGCATTCAAACAAAAAACCTCTGTAACTTTATAATAATATAAAATAACAACATTTATGTGAACATTTATTTTAATCTGTAATGTATCATTATTTAACGCCTGTGATGACCCAATGCTGTTTTTACGTGGAAGAAATGTATTCTCCACCATAGGGGCAACGTATAACTAGTGCATCAGAACACTTATGACACGCCGGGGCTACCTAAGATGCTATGGGTCCGATGATCGGCTCCGTCGCCTAACTCCATCCGGCAGAAACGGAGAGCGACGCACCATAATACTCTTTATCTTCTGCAGCAACGTACGATCACGTGCGGATGCGTGGAGAACAGTGGGTTGTACAAGCACTCTACTAGCTGACTCTCTCTGAGGTCTCTGAGTAATGCGTGGCCGCAATATTTACAATATCCACTCGGCTGTGCGAGTGCTTGAAAATTTAACAAATTTGGGTGCAGCACCATAGGCTTAGAGCCAAAAGTCGTGGCGTGCGAGCTCACTTCAGATCCAACCACCTGCACTCAACAATTGTTCTTCTGGACTATGGATTAATACTTTTTCAGATAAGAATATCAATCTAGTAACGTTTCCAAGTTTATAAAGCCTCACCCCACCCCAGAACTTTATCTAGCACTGCTTAGAGAGAGTGGAGTTTGCATTGAAGTTCCTATCACGGCCGAGATTAGTGTTTAGTAAGCGAGCACCCACTAAGGGAAAGTTACTGACTTATTCTCAGTGAACACTTTAGAGGTTTTCGAGCCACGCACCCCGTAAGGTCCTGTTTCCAGGCCAAAACTTCTTTACCATCCACTTCTAACGCCAGAAGAAAGCATTTTTTTTTTTTTTTTTTTTAGCAAATTAATAAATAATTAAATGAATAAAAAATTAAATGAAGTCTTACTAAGTTGAAGTCCAGCCTGCAAAGTCCTGACGCTGACAAGTCCGATAGGATAAAGCCTTAGTGTCTCCATTATGACCGCTTCCAAGTACACTAACTTTGTTAAGTCGTCTTTGGTCACATCTCTGTCCGAGCCTTCAAATACTTCGGTTAACCTGTTTGTAATGGAACGATTTTAAGAAGGTTGCTCACTGGGTATAATGGATTATAAATTGCTTAAAACATAAATTTAGTGAAGATTTACAGTACACCAAAATTGTCTTTTATTATTTAATACCGTGTAAATACTTACTCTTGACAAATTTTTCGTTGGACTTCAGGGTAGCTTCCAATGTAAACACAGATGTACGTAGTAACCCAAGACGTAGTATCGACCCCAGCCACTATAATACTATGTACCTCCTCCAATACTTCTTTTTCTGTCAGTGTACTTTGAGCTTCGTGACGTAGTAGGCGACCCAAGACTGCATTTTTAGCCTTGTCTGTAAATAAATAATTATTTATGAACCATCTTTTTAACCTCTTTAAAACCAGAGCATAGAATGCCTTATTGGTATCTACTGCCTTTGGCAAGAAAACGCAATTAGAGAACCGACTGATGATGATCATATTATCCCAAAATTAAGGCGTAAATTAAATCCCGACCTGGAAGAGGCAGCAAGGTCACGAAGTTACATACCTTCGCTAACTCGCAACCCCAGCGTAACAACTATGGAATAAGTATTTTCTGATAGGTCCCAAGAAATGAAGGCCTTTAATTCCCAGCCTATCTATTAGTTCCAGCAATACGGTGGTCATGGTAAGAGTAAACGAGGTGTGAAGAATCCCCGGGCTAAGGTAGACCGCCAAACCAAACTAGCACTCGACAGCAGACTAGCAGCAGCACCAGACGAGAAACATTGAAACTAAGAATTTCAGAGCAAAACACGCAATATTTACCCATTAATGCTTGGCGGTTAATAACTGGCAAACTTGTGCTACTTCTTCAGGTCAATTCTGCGATAAGCCCTACTACTACGCAACTCTTAAATATTTGTCTAGGTAACGGGCGCAGCGCAGTAGTATGCTGCGCTAATAGCTACATGAAACTGTGCTGTTATGGGCAGGCGGGCTACTTATCATCAGGTATGTAAAATGCATGTCACGTCACTTTATTAAAAAAAAATTCGTGTCCAATGTTACAAAGTATTTTAATTTTCAGTTTCAAATAGTAGTTACTAGATTTTATGGAAACGTTAGTATTTTTAAGGCTATAAGTGCAAAATAATACTGACCTGATACACCATACGTATCGCTGAACTCAGGAAGATCTTTTATTTCTGATCTTTTTATATTAATTACCTGAAAAATTCAAAACAATTGGACTAGTAAATGTATGTATTTACAACTTTATGGTCGCCAACAAAAAGTCTGTAGACCTACAAGGAACTGCCTACAACCGAAGTTTTTCCAATTAACGTCGACAAGGCTAGTATAAAAAGGGTATTTTAATTGCTACTATATTTTAAGGTGTTTCTGAATTTTGTTTTTATTATTTTAGTGTAATAAAGAGTTTATCCAGTGACACGCAGTTATTGGAACATGAAGAGTCCAACCTAGAGCTCCACTGTGCTTGTCACCTAGAGATAAAATATGTTTATCTCTATTTCCTGTAATTTCACTGGAAACATTGCCCTTCAAACAGGAACACAGTGATGATTTCCTATTACTGCAGAATAACCGGCAAAGGTGTGGTATTTTCCCAGGCGGACTCGCAAAGAGTCTTTCTACCACTACAACATTACATACCCTTTCGGATATCTTATTGAGATCTCTGATTATGGTCATCTCTTTCTTCTTCAGCCCAGTCAGCGTATACATGAGGTTACTGTGAAGCCACGCATTCTGGAACCTCGTTACAATCATCTCCATCAATGTATCTGATCCTTTCATGTAAGGTGTGAGAAAGTCAGTTTCTTCTGAGTTCGTGAGACCAAACGAAGTTTCTGCAACAAGAAAGATAAGGATTAGATTGAAGGGTAAAGATAAGGTTTCAAGTAAAAAGAAATAATTATTAAAATAATACAGACATTTTTCGTTTCAGTTCACAGTGAATCCTTTCAGTTTAATCCTTTCGACTACTGGCTAAATAACTGAACATCAATCAGTATATGTTTTGCCAATGTATTAAATAGCTTACGCAGGAGTGAATGACACGGATAAAACAATGTTCATGTGTTTTAAATTTATTTGCAATGACAAATAAATTATTTTTAGCTCTAAAAATGGTAAAATAATAATGTAAAAAAAAACTGACTTCAAAACCACAAATAGGCACTCATAAACGAAAAGCAAATTAATTTAATATATACCTCTTAGACTTGGCTGGTACCAACTTTAAATATATGAGTGGGTAGCGGTTGCAATAATTATATCAATTTATTTTACGCTTATGAGTGCCTATTTGTGGTTTTGAAGTCAGTTTATATTTTTTTATTTTATAATTTTTAGCCCAAAGCAAGTTCTCATTCATGCGTTTATATGATTTCGTGTCGATAATATTATTTTGTGTACAATTAACAACTAGAAGAAGGAAAATCAAGTCATCAAGAAGGAAATGTTAGAAAATTTTAGTTTTTTTGTTCATATTTCGAAAACCGTACAGTACGTACGTACATTGTAAGTACACCGATTTCAATAAAATATATATGGGAAAAATGGATTCAAAGAATCCATTTTTCGAATAAAAAATAAATATTAACATCGGCTTGGGCGTTCTCGAGATTAATGAAGAATGAATAATGAAGTTATAAAAATGATGTCGAATTGATGACTTTCACCTTTTTAGACGACGGTTTAAAATAAATTTGGTGCAGTAGTTCGTAAATCATATGCGTTCAATATATTTGAAAATGTTATTAAGAATTCATTTTGGTGCCTCTAGTCTCAATCTTGAATGGCATACACTCTCAAAAATAAAATCAAAGTGAAGAATTCATTTTGAGCTCAAATGAAGATGACAGTGTCAGTCTGGAAAATTGTATCAGTTTTTTTCTCTTTCATCATTACAATCAGCCACTACACGTCTACTACATAGACCTTTCCCATTCGTCGCCACAAGACGTCATTTGGTCTAATTTATGGATTTACTTTTCCAACTATACTTTGTATAATACGTTGACTGGTTGGCAATCCCCATCTTATATTATTATCTGATGTAACCCTATATTCTAAAATCACTATCTATCAAAGTATTTTATATTAGCGACTTCATTAAGACAATTTTTTCATAATTTTTGGTGGTTTTTGTCGTGTTCTAGTTTGTCATCACAATAGCATTTGACGGTGAAGGAAAATATCATGGGAAACTAACATGGTCCATAAAATACATTTTTTGAGAACGTGTATCATCCGCAAACCCGCACTTAGCCGTCGTGGGATTGTGGCCTTATCTTTCTTTCTTTGCAAGAGTAGACCCCAAGTACCAGCTGTGGGAACAGAAAACGAGCTGCTTTTGTTTATGTATATGTTCTACGTAGCATTTTTAATCATTCAATGGTAAAAATAAAAAATAAAACTTACGGCTTAATATCTTCATGGCACATAATTTAAACAGATTTGTTACGTTCACGGGTCCATTACCCACTTCTGAAGACAGGCTTTCCGTCAGGTCACGGGCCTCGTCGTTATACACCTGGAGGTAGCTATATAGCTGGTTGAGACTAAAAGCTGGGCTCAAAATTCTACGATGTTGCTTCCATACTGATGCTGGAATAAAAATACTATGTTGTGTGCATAGTAGGTGGAACAGATGATAATGATGATTAACAGATGATTCTCGTAATGTCCAAGAGGATCTTGGAGTAGTGAAGACATTAGTATTATTTGCACTTTTGTGTGCTCTCCTAAGTTGGAGATTACATTGGTACGAGCAGAAGCCAAGGGCTTACAGATTTGAGATTTTTCTAACAACTGTGAACATAAATGCTATTATTGTTAGACATTATATCTGGGTGGCGAGTGCAATGTCTTCATATTCCACAACAATTACAATTGTAGGCTAAGCCAATAGCTGCGTGCTGTTATGGACAGTCATGCTGCTTATAGTGCCTAGACGTGGGATCCTTTGTTCCGCAAGGTACGCACTGAATGTGTGTTCCAATAAAATTATTTTGTTTTTGCAAGTGAGACTACCCAAAATTATGATTCCAAAAGAAAGCAATAGCTGGTGCCGTCATGGCCCATTTTTCAAATTCTTACCTGGTGCTGTAATAAGGCCATTCCCAAGCCATGGTTTAGCGAAATCAAAAGAAAAGTGTTTTGACAAAGCGTTGTTAGCCACTGTTGTGAGATCCTCTGGGTCCGTGACAACTGAAAATAGCGCAAATTACTAATCCTTACTAATATTATAAATGCGAAAGTAACTCTGTCTGTCTGTCTGTCTGTCTGTCTGTAATGATTTACCATCTAAACCAGTGAACTGATTTTAATGAAATTTGGTACACAGATAGACTAGACCCCGAGAAAGGATATAGGCTACTTTTTATTGCAGAAAAAGGGTTGGGGGTTGAAGAATGTAACAAAAACGGGGAAAAACAGTTCTCTTCGAGAGCTTTAGCTGCGTGTGCCATTCTCCTTGGTATGCGCTGAAGTCTGATGACAGATGACAGGACATGTCGGTCTATATTTGAAGGTTACGTCATTTTAGGTAATCAAATTTTCAATAATGCATTGTTTACATTAAAGTATTATCAAATTAAAAATCTCTCTAATCTTATATTGTAATGTTGTTTATATAAAATTTGTCCGTTGATTTTTATACCTCTACACTAAATATTACTATTTTACCATACTATTCACATACAATCGTATATTGGAAGTACTTGAAGGAAGAACCCTGCTGCCTTGATTTCACACTAAAGAGGTTTTTGACAATCAAGCTCAAGATTATCTGAAGAAGACTGATCACCTGAATAAAGCATCATACTCCAATGAAAAACATATAGAACATGGATTAACGACGCTCTCGATGTTCAAACGCTGGACGTTGGCGAAATTGCGGTGGTACCCATTACCGACTGGTAGCCATAAGAAAAAAGAAGAAGAAAAATGCATTGTTTGCGGAGGTAATTTTATAAACACGATGTTCGGATAAACATTTATCCGAACGAGTACATTATTTATCACAAATATATAATTTTGCGCAAAATTGCCCTTGGTATTATTTGATTTTAATGAATGTTTTAGGAAATATCTTAGTTTTAAAATAACTCTGCAACAAAATAATAGACCACTTTATTGTGAGCACGTGGTACAGTGGTGTTTCTTAGCGTTGTCTTCCAGATCTTCGAGGCGATGTAGCAACAGAAGCGGAACCGCGGCCATCACTATGCTAATGCGTGACCATGCGTAAATGTATTCTCCCACGTAAACAAGGCACATCATTTTCAACTATATTAAAGACCGCGGCGAATAGAAAGAAGACAGCGGACAGCCGCCGATTGCTCTACGAGATACCATTTGCTTCCTTCCCGAGGGGATCCCGCATAGACAAGGCGAGGGGTTCAGTAGCCGTGGCCTGATCATCCACAGTGAAGCTAAGAGAAACCCGCAGTGGGACTGCTAACCAGGGCTATGGGCTCCAAGCCTTGCGTTCATAGCAATGCGGTCAGGAGGGAGTTGCGCGGCGTAGACGGTGTCGGCGCAAATGAGACGTGCCGCGATGTTTGGTGGTATGCACCGTGACCGTAGAGAAGAGGATGAATGAGATGAGAGGCTGGAGAGGAATACCGGTATAACGGTGCACCACTCTCCCTGCCCACTGTGGCCTTGCGTGGTCGCCAACGTATGATGGCGAACGCGGTGGGAGTGTAGAGGAAGAAGAGTGCCGGTATATCGGTGAGCTGTTGTCCCCGTCCTCTTCAGTGTACCACCATCCGACGAGGTGGACGACGGTGACGAGGCCGACAATTTGGCCCGCCGTGAGAGACAAAGGGTGTCTAGACGTGAAGATGTCTGGTACCCACTCTGGTGACCACGGTGTGCATTGTCCCGCGGCGGGTTCACAGAAGAGTGCGAGAACATCCCGGTGTTTGCGCGGTTTGTGGCAAAGATGAATTAATACTGCCGAGGTTTTAGCCGGTAGGGTAGGGCCGGTAGGGCATGGTGTCGAATCCGACACAAATCGACTATTCCCTTCAAGCACAATGGTATGTTAATGCGTTATCTCCACATAAAATGGTACCAATTGCCTTTTAATTTCAAAATAATATTGTTTCCCGTTAAGTAGTCGTATGCTGAAAGCACAGGGGCATACATTTAAGCACCTAGAAATCGATTCTTCGCGCCAAGACTGTTTTTCATACGAACAACTACTTAGGTATCTGAAGCGTTATCAAGATCATCAGGTTACAGTGATATCCAATTTGTTCTTCTACCCCAAGAATTAAGAAAACAAGCAAATTATTTAAAAATTTACAAAAGATCTTATGACAATACGCTCAAAACTTATGAAAACAAAGCACAAAAGCAAGGAAAATAAGGAAGAATTAAGTACGCTATTCAAAAAAACTAACAAGGCCATCAAAAAAGACTACGCAGACTATAGAAAACAGATAATAGAAACAAACCTAAAGCAATACAGAAGCACTAAAAGAGCATATAAACAATTGAGAACACATACAATTTGGATACAAAATTGAAAAACAAATACCACAGGAAATAACACGAGGAAAAACATCATAGACTGTGCCACAAAGTTCTACAAGGAGCTATACAAAAGTAACACTACAATTAGCGAAAACAAATATCTTTCCAACTAATACGACACTGAATACGAACCTACGGAAGTGGAGGCGATAGGAGTAGTAAGGTATTTAAAAAAATCTTAAATTTGAGAAAAGTCCAGGGCCAGATGGTACACCGAACGAAAATTTAAAAATTGGAATTCTGCTTTTAACACGCCCATTGTCACACAATGCAATTTGGAAAGCACTAAACAGATATCAGGTCCATGAAAAGTATAAAAATGTTTTGAAAAACATATACGACAACAGTACCAGTTGTGTGAAACTAAAGAAAAGGGGACCAGAAATACCAATTCTAAGAGGAGTGAGACAAGGAGATCCCTTGTCCCCAAAACTTTTCATAGCTATGCTCCAAAACATCTTTGAGAATTTAAAAAGGGAGAAAGAAATAATCAAAATGGTCAACCGGTACCTAAATCACCTCAGATTCGCAGATAGTTCTTTAGTTCTTTTTGCAGAAAGTAGTGGAAGATTAGAAAAAATGGTAAACGATTTAAGTGAACAAAGCAAAAAGTAGGTCTTTTGATGAATAAAGATAAAACTAAAGTTATGACAAACAGCTATACACGTACAATAACACTAGAAGGAAATACACTTGAATACGGAAATAATTTCAAACATCTAGGAAAAGAACTATCATTTGAAGATAAAAGCGAAGAGAAAGACATAGAACGCCGTATAAATATAGGCTAGAAAAAATACTGTCCTCTTAAAAAAATATGAAAGGCAAATATCCGCTACACCTGAAGAAAACAGTGATGGATACAGGCATTCTGCTAACTCTTACGTATGGATACCAGACAAGGACTTACAACACTAAAATAAAAACAAAGCTAGCCAGTTGCCAGCAAGCAATGGAAAGAAGCCTTTTAAAAATAAGAAAAATACACAAAATGAGAAGCGAATTTATTCGAAAGAAGACCAAGCTAATTGATGTCCTACAGTACAGTCTACGGGCGAAATGGCGATGGACTGGGCACGTAGCACGATACAGCGACAAACGATGGACAAAAGAAGCAACAAAATGGAATGAATAGTAGGAAAAGACGGAAGGGAAGACCTATAAAACGATGGACTGACGAAATCATAGCCATAGCGAGGAAATAGTGGACTGAGCGAGCTTAAGATAGGGAAAGCTGGAACGCACTGGAGGAGGACTTTACCCAAATAATAGGGGTTCCTATCTTAACTTTTTTTTATATCTCAGTAATGTAATGTAACTTGTAAAATAGTTATAAGTTAAAATATACGCAATAATTAGGGGATAGAAAATAAAGAGGCTTTTTTATTTATTTATTTTTTATATTTTGAGAATGATTACTTGATTATAACCATCTCAAACGATTAATAAAATAAAAATGTGATAGACATTTCACACACAACGCCATCTATCATATAGTGTGTATATGATATGAAAAGTAATTAACAAAAACACACAATGAAATAACAGACATTCTACTTAAAACATTTTTACATAATTATATAATCATATTAAATAAAAGCGAAAGGTCAATCATCAAGGAATCTCAGAAACTAAAAAATCCAAGAATCTGAAATTTCGCACAGAGGTCCCTTTTAGCACGTAAATGCTTGCTACGGCGGGGTTTTGCGACATTCAACCCCTAAGTGGGTGAAACAAGGGATGAACGGTTGTATGAAAATTCGTCATTTTCAAAGTATTTTCTAGACACTTGACACGAAGCAATTAATGGTTTGTTTTATCAATTTTGTAATTTCGAACTGTACAGGGGTGAAATTGGGATTGAAATGGAGGATGAATGTCAATATGGAAGTTCCCAACCATTGAAGATAAAACCATGAAACTCTGGATATAGACACTTGACGCAAGCAAACGAATGTTTGTTCTGGCAATTTATTAATTTCCAACTAAATGGGGGTGAAATTGGGATTGAAATGGGGGATGTATGTCAATATGAAAGTTCCCAACCGTTGGAGATAAAACAATGGAACTCTGTAAGAAGACACTTGACACGAAGCAAACGAATATTTGTTCTATCAATTTCGTAATTTCGAACTGTACGGGGGTGAAATTGGGGTAGAAATGGGGGATGAATGTCAATATGAAAGTTCCCAACCGTTAAAGATAAAACCTTGAAACTCTGTTTATAGACACTTGACACGAAGCAAACGAATATTTGTTCTAGCAATTTTGTAATTTTGAACTGTGCGGGGATGAAATTGGGGTTGAAATGGGGAATTAATGTCAATATGGAAGTACCCAACCGTTGAAGATAAAACCTTGAAACTCTGTATATAGGAACTTGACACGAAGCAAATAAATGTTTGTTCTAGCGGTTTCGTAATTTTGAACTGTATGGGGATGACATTGGAGTTGAAATGGGGGACGAATGTCTCTTACGCTTTCACACCTAAACCACTGAACCGACTTTGATGAAATTGTATGAAATTCTTTTACTATAAACTGTTTTTAGTAACCGTAAATGTGTCTGGGTATACAAATAGGTACTGCCTGAGTTACCTTAATAATTATTTCGCGCGTACGAAGTCGCGGGTAACAGCTAGTAATAATATATATATATGTTGGATAAAGGTCGTGTCGTGTTGGCTCTTATTTGCGTCCATAACATTAAGTAAAGTACATTTAACATTTTACTTTCTCTTAAAAATCTTAATTTAATGTAATTGAATTTATTACACCTTTCTAGGATTTAAAAACTTAACTAAACTTAACTTACTACGTTTCATATTAATTGTGTGACTGTGTTGACTCAATAAGTTTGTTGTATATAACAGATCAACAAAAATATTTTTCATCCCACCAGCTCGGAAAGAGTACTTTTGCTCCTCGATATCAGGGCGCAAAAGTCGTTTTTACCCTCTAGAGGTTAAAGTAAATTTGAATTTAGAACATCGTGTGTACTGAGGTTTTGAATTCAAAACATAATTTAACCTATTTATTTCTACCTCCTTGGTGCCGAATTCATCATACATTTATTTTTAATTTGTTAAAAACTCATACTCGGAACCTCTTTGGTGTACTTTTTTTTAAATGCTTTGCGCGCAATTTTCTTTTCACGTATGGAGGATAGAGGTAAAGAATGTTATTTCAAATGGCAAAACATTTTGAAATGCTATGAATGAATCAATTGTAATCGAATTGAAGTATGCCGAGTTGCCGAGTTAAATAATTAAATACTATTGACGACTAAAATAGTAACTAAAAGATAATTTCAACTACTTGTGCAGTACAAAATAATGTAGTATATATAACATCAAATAAATAATTACTATTTTGAGAAAACATGTAGGTACAATATATTTTGAAGTCAAAACTTCTTGATTTTTCGTGGGCTGTCAATTTAATTCTAGCGTCACGCTCGGGAATGATAAGAAATCTTCGGGTAAACTCGGGACCATAGCCATGGCCATCTCGGAATGCCTCAGCCTTTCCTATTGGTCATTTAAAAAGGCGTCAGCATTTCTAGATGGCCATGCTCATAGCCACGCCCTCTGGTTTCACACGCGTAGTTTCCAAAGTAAAAATCAAATTTTGAGTTATAAGTTACCACTTCTATCGGCAGTGCCTATGACTGCCAATATTTTTCTTTCATGAATTCTGAATAGTACGTTTATTAATTTCCTTTAAAATGTGCCCTGATGCAAATTTAGCGCTACTATAATTTAATGCATTTGGGCGGACACTTTTTCATGTACACATATGAAACTCCTTACATCAATCGGTCAACTCTCCATATTTTCACGTCATATTGTTATTGTTAAAACCATGGCTAAATAAACTTAAGTTTAAAACTTATAAAATTGAATACAAGTGAAAAACCGAAATACCATAATAATAAGTGATTCTAGCGATCAAGAAGTTTATTTAACGCCAAAAGAATCGACTGAAACTGAAAATGCGCAAAGCGTTTAGTAATTTCCTCGCTAGGGGGGGATGAAAAATTACGTGTTACACTCGAGTGCAAAGATTTTTCACCTTGTGCCCTTTTGATTCCCTTGCTACGCTCAGGATTCTAATTTTTGAATCCCTCGCTACGCTCGTGATTCAACTTTAGAATCCTTCGCTTGCTCGGTCATCAAAATTGAGCACGCGGTTAAAATGCCACTTTGCACTCTTGTAGAACAAATAACTATTTTCCGCAGTACTGTATTCAAAATATGTATTATAAAAACTACTTCTTACGAAACTAGTACAATGAAGTCTATTTCAGGTGAACTTAAATATACCTATTTTTTTTAAATAAAGAGTGACGAGACCAGCATGCCATGTGCCTGATAGTAAGCAACATGCCTGCCACATAACAGCACAGTGACACTCAGCTATTGGAACACGGAGAGTCCAAATCATTACCTAACACTGCACTGCGCTCGTCCCCCAGAGATCTAAGATGTTATTTCTCCAAGCCCTGTAATTTATCTGGAAACATTGCCCTTCAAACCGGAACACAGTAATGTTTGCACATTACTGCTTGGCGGTAGAATAACTGGCAAAGGTGTGGTACTTCGCCAGGCAGACTCTGCCAAGTCATGTATACCTGCAGTAACAGATCCACGGAAAAATGTTTTAAAATCGATTTGTTTTCAGATGCACTTGGATCTTATTTTAATATCAATACTTTCACTCTTTATAACTGTTGTTGAGATAATTTTACCTGCACTGTTTGCTGGCAAAGTCACAACTCAAGTAGAAAAACTTAAAGTTATTCTTCACAACGTACTGATGAACACTGACGGTATTTTATTAATTATTTTAGTATGGATAGTATTTTTTTTATATTTAGTACAGATTTACGAGACGAACAGGACATGTGCCTGATGGTAAGCAACATGTCTACCATATAACAGCAGTTACACGCAGCTATTGGAAGATGACGAGTCAAAATTATTAACTAGCACTGCACTGCGCTTGTAACCCAGATATATGTAATGTTTTATCTCTATGGTCTGTGATTTCAATGGAAACATTGCCCTTCAAACCGGAACACAGTAATATTGGCACATTACTGGTACTATAATTGCATGATACTCCATGATTTTTGTAAAGATTAAAATACTATTATTATGAACATTAAACATAACTTAAACACGATCTAAATTATTATTAAATTATCCTAACGTATCGGCAGCGTAACAACCGCCGCGGTCACGAAAATACCAGTTTTCCAAATCCTGTGTAATGTTAAAAATTGACAAATCCAAATGATTTACTAATTTTTAAAAAACAGTTTCAGACAACGCGACAATCAATGAGATATCAGAGTTCATTTTATATATTGAAGCACGGCCTATGAGTTTCTACGTTTATCAAATTATCCCGCTCAATGAAGACTTCGTTGGAATTTTATTTAACTTTTGCGTTACTTACCTTATTGTCATCATACAATTTTTACATTTATATTAAAGCCCTTGTTTAACACAAAAAATGCACATAATAAAATCACTATTATCATTGATATTTCATTCATCTATTCCTAGTACATTTTCTGGTCAAGACAAAATAACCATCAAAATCAATTCACAATTTTATTGTCGGTGCTATCGCGTAATCGTAACATACATACAAAAAAAAAACATCGACCTAATTGACAGCGTCCTTTTTTTGGAAATCTTGTTTAGCCTTGGAAAACTTTGAAATCAAGAATATTAGTAGTATAATTAAAGTGAGTTTATTCAGAATAAATTCCTTAAATAAAAATCATTGAAATAGCCGTTTTCAGACATAATGTATTATGATACCTATTCTGAGGTAGCTGACAGATCTTTGACTTTTATTCTGGACCAGTTATTTGTCATTTTGAATAAAATTATGTATGCTGAATTTGACATTGTATTTTCCTTGGTTTGACATTATTCCTTGTTTTGATTCTGATTTGTAGTTTTGCGTTTGTAGACATTTAACACGTGTTTTTTCATTGTCAAATATTAAACAACAATTTCCTTATCTGTGTTCTGATTCTGTGATGTTATACAATTAATTTAATATTATAAATTTAAAATATTGAGTTTCAATTAATCTTGTGTATAATGCCTGTTTTGTACGTTGATTGTTAATTAATTGTGTTTTTTTTACCTGTAAACCTGTATCTATGACGTAATTTGTATGACTAACATGTTGTAATAGTATAAAAATAAATACAAGTCTTCCTTCCAAACGTATATAATATTAGTATATACGAATCCAACTATCTATACTAATATTATAAAGAGATAAAGTTTGTAAGTTTGTAGGAGGTAATTTCTGGATCTACTAAACTGATTTTAAAAATTCTTTCACCGTTGGACATCTACGTAATTCCTGAGTGCTATGTATGTACCACGGGCGCAGCCGGGGCGGATTGCTAGTGTATTTATAAGGTTGATTTGAATGGTTGAAAATTCATAGAATTAAACGTAGTGTTTAATCTATATCTATACTTATAATATCCTCTTTCCTCTTCACCTCAATCGGCGTGGACGTGTTTGGAGTGTTTTTGCTTTAAAAAACGTATATTTCGCATACTTTAAAATTAAAAAAAATATCAGGAGCACATTAAAGTGAGGAGCTGCGGTGTTAGTGTTTTACGCTCACAAACTTAACTTGTGGGTTTAAATGGAATGGAGCGCACACACACGTAAGCTGCTTACAATTTTACTGTAACTCACACACCTATCAGGAACGCGCGCCGGGCCATTCGGCTGGCCCGCACTACCCGCTTTTCATCTACTAGACTCTAGATCTACTTTAGATCTACAGACTAGACGTAACCCACAAAACTGCAAAAATTAATAGATGTAAGCCTGGTACCAGCTAGTAGCTCGAAGCCGGGTAACTTGTGCTACATTTTAAGGTGAAGCTCCACTATAATATATACATAGGATATAACAAATTTAGTACCAAAATGCCTGTGAACCGCTCACCACTCACCACCCAAGCGGCGTCACCGAATCCATCTGGAGTTGTTTCCCCTCCACACCATGCATTTATGTCCCCCCTGCATCACTTCCTATCGGAGCCAAATATTTCAGCAATAGGACAAGAAGCCACGCCTGCAATAAATGCCGTCTTGTCAGATAATAAAATTACTAACAGAGTTAAAAATTCAGCAAAACGTAAAAGAAACGATAGCGTTGAGGGTGATAACATTAGCAAGACTGAAATATTAGAACTGTTTATAACTCTGCAGAAACAACAAGATGTAAAGCTCAGTTCAGTCTTAACCTCCATCAACGACGTGAAACAAACTGTTGAAGCTATGTCCTCCAAATACGAAGAAGTCTTGTTTAAAATTGACTCCCTTGAAAAAGAGCGGACTGCCGACAAGCGATACATTGCGGAGCTTGAAAACAGGGTAGAAAATCTAGATCATAAATCTCGAAGTACTAACCTAGAACTTAAAAACATACCACTGATCCCCAATGAGAAAAAACAAGACATTGAAAAAATTGTATTAGACATAGCGCAAGTCCTCAGCATTCCACTACAGCACAACGCAATAAGAGAAATCTATAGGTTGAATCTGAAATCCGGCACTAAACTGATCATAGTGGATTTCAATACTGTCATAATGCGAGACAACTTTTTCAAGGCGTATAAGAGATATAATAGGAACAGCAGTCTCACTACGACCTGTGTCAATATCAAAGGACCGAACCTAACTATATATATATCGGAAAACCTCACTCAAAGGGAGCGAACACTTTTCTATCATACCCGCCAATATGCAAAAACCCACGGGTACGCCTATTGCTGGACGACCTTTGGACGTGTCTTTTTGCGCAAAAAGGAAGGTACCTCACAGATGCGGATATCCAAGGAAAGCAATCTTGAAAATCTCGACACTAAGTGACTATCCTCGTCGTTCTTCTGTTTAACTCAGTTGCTACGAAGAAAAAAATTCACATCCCGTAATTATAATGTTGCATGTCTTTTTAACGAACCCTATTGTCTTACTTTAGTTATAGTTATCTTCACGCTGTGTACTTATTCCTATAATATAGTAAAAAACTTTTGCATGGTCATAATGCTTAAACGCAAATCTTTCTCACCACAAACCAAACCAATTACCCACACTCACACAAAAAAACATATTAGACACAATTATTTATTTATCATAAACTTATCTACATTTGTACCTACTATCTTTTATAAAGCTGATTATTATTTATATCCAGAGCGCTCGCTACTATTACCTTGATGGTACAGTTTGCCTACGAAACATTAAAACCAATTTAAATCTACCATTACAAGTTAGTGTAACACCTACCATAACTAACTTGTCTCCAGTTTTTACCCACAATTTCAACAGTGTAAACTATAATAACCGCAATACCTATCATTCAATGGTTGGGATAGTCTATCAAGGAAACGGCACTTGTAAGCTGCTAGTGTGCAAGTGTGGCCGTAGTGCTGCCCACCCAACGCTTAGAATGACCACCGTTCTACACGCAATGTACTTGCAATTTGCTCGACCGTCCCTTGTATTTTTACACCATGATTACGCCATTTCCAGATTAAAATCATTCAAAATAATGTGCCTGTTTTTGTTCACTACATACAAAAAGAGACAATATGTTAGCTGTCTGTTGAAACAAAGTTGTTGTTGCCGATACCAATTCTCACCTAATCACAAATCATACTACATAATAAAACACAGGTGGCCCACCTGTGTTTACACCAAAAATAAAATTAAAATATGATTGGAAACAATTTTGATTTATTAGAAAGCATCGACAACACAATTTTGATAGAAAGTTCGAAAGTAAGCCTCGCTGAAGATTGTAGCCTTATAATTGGTGAACATTCGAAGCAATTTACTATTCTGGCGCAAAACATAAGGAGTGTCCGGGCAAACTTTGATAATTTTTTACTGTACCTAGCAAGACTACATTTTTTACCAGATATAATCGTTCTATCGGAGACATGGATAGACAGTGATTTCCAGGGAATCAAATTGCCGAACTATAATTGTTACTATTCCTCGCTACTGAGGAACCAAAATGACGGTCTGATTGTTTTCGTTAAACACGGAATAGATGCAGAGGTAACCGAACCCCAATTCAACGATGCTAACTGTCTCGTTGTCAAAATAAACAATACACTGACCATCATCACACTTTATCGTAGCCCAGCGACGGACAACACATCAAATTTTTTATCATCCCTGGAAAATGTGATCTCTTCAGTTTCAACCGATTCTGTAGTCGTTACTGGCGACATCAATATCGACATCAAACCTGACTCAACAGATAGAAAAGGGCCTGATTATCTTGATTGAACAGGTTATTATGGGTTTATTTCAGGACATACCATTCCTACGCGGGTCAAAAACTGTTTAGATCATTCTATGATTAGAACAAAAAAAAGGGCACGTGTAGTTGTCTGCGACTCGGACGTTACTGATCATGCTCCGGTGCTCACCGGAATAGAAATCAGTCTTCCAAAAAGGGGTCCTGGACCAAAAATATTGACAAGAATTCACTACAATGACTTAATTTCCACCTGGAGTAACACAAACTGGGATGATTTTTACAAACTGCAGAATGTAGACAAAGCAGCAGAATTTCTTATCAGCTCAATTTTATTAGTCTCGCAATCAAGCAAAATTCAGTACAAAAGAAGTTGCGTAGCACTGAGGTTATCAATCAACCTTGGATGACACGGAATTTATTAAAAAGTGCGAGAAAAAAAGACTTGATACATAAAAAAGCTAAAAGAGATTGTGACGATGCTGATCTGCAAGCCAAATACAAAGAATATCGCAATCATCACAATCGATTGCTAATACAACAAAAAAACAAATATGAGATAGAGCAACTCAAAAACCACCAAAACAACAACAAGAAATTATGGAGCACCGTTAATGATATCTGCGACATTAAAGTTATCAAGACCGACACAGATAACTTACTTAAGATAAAAGAAACAACAAAAGAGTCCTTAAATCATACAAATAACTTCTTCTCGTCCCTTGGGAACGAACTTGCTAATAATATCCTGTCTAAAATAAATAAAACCGAACAACAACTCGCTGACTCTTTGAAATCTAACAACTTACCTTCTAACTCATTCTTTCTGATTCCAACCGACGAATTCGAAATCCGAAAAATAATTACTGGACTTAAATCTTCTTCGGCTCCCGGCAGTGACCTTATAAATAATGAAGTAATTAAACGAGCTTGACATATTTTAGCTTCACCAATCGCACATATCTGCAATCTAAGTATGACTAAAGGACGCGTCCCAAAGTGTTTTAAAGTTGCCGATATATGCCCAATCTACAAATCAGGTCCCACGCATCTCGTGTCCAATTATCGCCCTATCTCACTATTACCATCGATATCCAAAATTCTAGAGAAAGTTGTAAACAAACGTCTCTTAAACTTTTTGGAGAAATATCAAGTCCTATCTCCGAAACAGTTCGGCTTTAGAAACAACAAATCTACCAAAGATGCGGTGGTGGCTCTTGTAAATCAAGTCACTGAAAATCTGAACAGTAAAAAGAAGTGCATTGGAGTCTTCCTCGATATGGCGAAAGCATTTGATACTGTAAGCTGGCCTATCCTTTTGAAAAAACTGGAACTTGTTGGTGTTCGAGGCGTGGCCCTTGATTGGTTCCATTCTTACTTAAGTAACAGGAAACAAAGAGTCTGTATATTGAATCAATGCAGCGACTATAGCTCTGTTATATACGGAATTCCCCAAGGAAGTGTGTTAGGGCCGACTCTTTTTTTGACCTATATAAATAATCTATGTCAGTTAATGATTAATAAGGCAAATATATACACTTTTGCAGATGACACCGCAATATTATTCCACGGTGACAGCTGGGAAGAGGTCGAAAAAATTGCTGAGGAAGGTCTGGTCTCGGTGGCAGATTGGCTTCAGAATAACTTACTCACACTAAATGCCACCAAGACCAAATACCTGGCATTTCGAGTCTCTCAGAAAAGTCAACCAAAAACAAAGCCCTCTATTAAAATACACAACTGTAACCCACTACACCGCGCTGAATGTGGCTGTCCTGAGCTTGAGTGTGTCGACCGTATCAAATACCTAGGTGTAGTTATCGATAATAAGCTAACTTTTGATTACCATTTAACTACCTTGCGTGGTCGCCTACGCAAAATGTTACACATTTTTAAACGGTTGGGAGCAATAGCCGATCCAAAAACTCTCCGAATGGTATATCAAGCCCTATGCCAATCGACAATCAATTATTGTATAGTCTGTTGGGGGTCTGCCGCTGAATTTCGGTTGGCAAAAGTAGAAAGAGCTCAGAGAGCTCTTTTGAAGGTAGCATTTAAGCAACCTTACAGATACCCAACTGAAAAGCTATACCAAGACACCAACTTCATGTCCGTACGTCAGCTATACGTTCAAGCGGTGGCATTACGGTTCCATAGATCAGCTTTGGATACAACATCGCACACTAAGAAAAATGAAAAACGGCGACGAAATACCTGGACACTGCCCAAAACAAAATCTACACACGCCCAAAATGCGTATTCATTTAAAGGTCCCTTCATTTACCAGCATCTGGATAGAAAACTTAATATTCTTGAACTTTCGCGCTTCCGGTGTAAAAAAAAATACCTCGTGGCTAATGACTCAGGGAATATCATAGTTCTCATACTACCAAAGACTCATGTCCTGCCTCTAACAATGTATAATTTATACCATCCAGAGCGTTGTTTTCGATGATAGAATTGAATATTGGGTGCCTTGTCACCTAACTAGATACAGTTTTTTTTTTTTTTTTTACGGCTGACCCTATCGATCCTGGCTATTTTCCAGATCTTGAAATTTTTTTAAACCGGTTCAATTTTCATAGACGCAACTGGCAAAGCTCAGCTTTAATATGTATTATTCTTAGTATATATATTATTATTATTTTTTATAACTTCCATTTACTAGCCCAAATATCTATTATGACAGTATTTGTATGTTTAATGATTGTTAAGTATTTACGAAAGCATTATACCTTATTTGTATCTAAATAACGAAATTACAAATTGGTATCCGTTTTAAAAACCTTACACTAAATTAATTTCAAATCTCCAGAGTAAAGCCGCATGAAGAACCTATACCACTATTTCGCACGCACACTAACGAGGTATCGGTCGCCGTGCGCCCGCGTCTAGCACAAACTATAAAATATTCTACTGCGTCGGTGAGTCGGACTCACACGCGCTGTACCTATAAAATCGCCACAGCGAAACATAAATTTACGATAGGAATTCTTACTGTGAACGATATTAAGATTTTAATGATTTTATTAGCTTAAATTATATAAATAGACAATGCTTATACATATATGTAGTTGTATTGGAATAAATACATAGAACATTTACTTGAAATCATCACACAAATGTTTGCACTGGGCGGGAATCGAACCCACGGCCCTATTATTTTGTGTTAGTATTTTGTTGTAGTACTTGTGTTATGCATGCAATAATGGATAAGTAATGTTTGTAAAGTAGTAAATAAACATATACATTACACATAGAAGATATATTATGTATTTATATTCATCACACACATATTGGCACTGGGCGGGACTCGAACCCATGACCCTATTATTTATAGTGTTTGTATCAGGTCTGAAACACATTTTAGTATAATAATACTTACTAAAATGTGTTTCATAATTTTAGTATT
Organism: Ectropis crepuscularia; assembly: GCA_963693475.1. NCBI lineage: Eukaryota > Metazoa > Arthropoda > Insecta > Lepidoptera > Geometridae > Ectropis > Ectropis crepuscularia. Next base: position 6,862,233 of record OY856350.1, read on the forward strand.
TTTAGTATAATAATACTAAATACTACTCTATTAATATTAATTTAATATAATGGTAATTTCGTGTACCTATATTTTACCTAAACTATCATCACCTATCGAAATTTATTCTTATACCTATTTTTACATTGTTCTTTATTTACAATATTATGTTTATTTTATTTTTGAAGTGAAAACTTCTTTAGGCGCGTTATAGACAGAATTTTCGTGGGCTGTGAAATGGACTCATGATCACGTGATCATCACGCTCGGATATGATAAGAAATTTCGGGTAAACTCGGGATGCTAGAGCGAGAAAGATAATGTGGTCAACAAACGTGCCAGACCGAGAAAGATAATTGTTAGAGGAGGACATGGGACAATACATACTCTTACTCTCTCTCGCTGCTCACTACCAGTGTTCACTGACACCTTAGCGACTTTCTCGCTGAAACTGGCGAATTTTTAAACTTTTTTATCACGACATTAACTTCTAGGTACTTACCACATCAATTGAACCTGTCACGAAATGTTAAATTTGCATTTCACGTCCATTGCAAAAAAGTTATGGTTGTAATATTTTATCACAGCACTTACACTACGTAAACACACAAAATGATACCCATTTTCATAAGAAAGTGCTTACACAAATACACTATAACACAACATATAACGACCAATAAGACCAATAAGCCTTACTATTTTTAGCGAAATACATAAATATGACATAACTAAATAGCAAACACTAAAAACTTGTGAGTCAAACGGCATTTTCAACCCGCGTAATTATTTTTTTTAAATTTATTCTTGGCCATGGATACTAATCATTCAGCCGTAAAAGTTTTAAATTAAAATTATTTAGTAGTCTTTATATAGTTAAGTATTTCTTATTTTAGTTTTCACTTCTGCCGTGCGGTTTTAAGCGCACACATTTTTTTTTTCCTTATAGTAGGTACCGTTCTATTTAGTAAGCCTTACTATTATTCACATAATTACTTGCATACATCGAGTTAAATGATAATAATAGGCAACATTCACAAAAGATTTTTATTTAAAAGCAAGACAACATGCATATAATTATCACACCACAGCGGTACCTACGCTCACATTTATCCTCACACGACCTATCACATTAACGCACTCACTCATCCATACACATTTATTTGTTCTGCACACACGTTTCCCGTGCATTATCGTATAGCATTCATTTAACTCACTCCTTTGAAAAAGAAGCAGACCCACATATTTATGTATCTAAAAATGTATTTTGGTTTCTGATGTAAACGAGAATGTTGGGTCCTAACGTTTTATTGTTTTGATTATTGTTGCTTTTTACTTATTTCGCTTGAGTTAAGATAAGTTTTGTAATCTAGTGTAGGTACACTTCTGTCCCTTTAACACCCATTCTGTATGAGCAATTCTATTTTTTTTTTTTTTAGATAAATTTTAAAATAATGAGGGTACTCATTATCTTAGAAAATTGTTTATTTGGTTTTCATCTTATCTTTTTTTTATTTTTATTTCATTTGTTTTCTAATATGTACTATTTGAAATAGAAAGAGCCTGGACTCCCACAACACAGGTCACCCTAGTGTGGGGTCCAATGCACACTAACACTCTATTCATCCGTACCACCTATTGTTTTTGTATATTTTCATGTGTTTTTATATTATGAATGTTTTATTTTGGCACAATAAACGTTTTCATTTCATTTCATTTCAATAAAACTGTAGCGGGTCGAATTCTGTACATTGAAGATATTATGAAAAAATATATTTGGGGGCACTCCATAGTCGATACTGATGGCGAAACTGCATTTTCTTTCTTTCATGTCTGTCTGTCTGTCTGTCTGTCTGTGTGTATAGGGAACTCACATCACGCCGAAACTACTGATTCAATTCAAATGAAACTTGACATGATTTAAGATCATACTAAGTAGATGGTAGCTGTCTACTTTTAATCCCCAAATTCTGCACGGTTTTCTTGCAGAAAAGGGTGAAAGTCAGAATGTGTATTTGGTTGTAACTCATGTTTGCTTTGTTCAATTTCGTTTATTTTTATTTTGTTAGAAAGAACACATTTATAGTATACTAGCGGCCCGCTCCGGCTTCGCTCGAATAATAACCTAGATATCAACTGCAGCGCCATCTGCCGGGCTGATTTGTGAATCTAAACCTTCCAGGACATTCAAATCGGTCCAGCCGTTTAGGAGGAGTTCAATAACAACGAAAAGTGGCATTGATTTTTATATATATCAAAATTTTAACATTATTGGTCGTGTGGTTCGGAAATTACATAGAAATTAAATAATTACGGTAATAATAAGTTCGGTACATACTAACTTCTAAGTATACTGTGACACTGTATTCAATAGAGATGTAATGGAGGTCATTTTATCGGAACCGATTTAGGAGTCGGAGTTTTAAAATTTGATTTATCGGAGTCGGAACCGAAGTCGGAGACATAGGGAGGATTAGAAGTGTTGGCAGGAGAGATATTTTTATTGGGTATTTTTTTTTTGCCAAACACGTGGGGACACGATAAACATTGACGAGCAATTGATTTAAGAAGTTCATTTTGGGATTTTGTATTGCCATTTACTATCCACCACAATAAGGGATTATCTGCAATATTTACACACCTTACCTCCGATTATAACCTCCGTTTTAAAATTTTCGGAACCGAAGTCTCTCGGAATCGAAGGATTAGTGGTAATCGGCAGTTCTGACTTATCGAAGTGGGAGTCGAAGCTCATTCCTGCTACATACGTCATCCTCAGTCAAATCAGTCATCCTGACGGATGACGGATTTGAGCACGGTGTGTCAATAGAAATGACTCAATGACTCAATATGACAATCCCTTTCTAATGTTTTTTTCCACATTAAATACAGATGGCAGCTCAGGTACGAAACACGATCTGATATTTATAAGAAAATGTGTAATGTAGTATTTTTTTTTGTTGTGGCGGTAATATAAATACATCTTTGAAAATTACAACTGTCAAGCTATCACCATTCTTGAGATACAGTCTGGTGACAGACGGACGCACGAACGGACGAACAGCAAAGTCTCAGTAATAGAGTCCCGTTTTTACCATGTACATATATTATATGGAAAACAGAGAGGCGGTTTTTTGAATATTTACAAAAACTGGATGACAAGATGTTCAAGCCCACTACCAGTCGGAAGCGTGCCCAGCATTCTGGTGGCAGTACCACGCTGAATAGCAATGTATATGCGTTGGGCCAAATAAACGCCAGCATTTTGGCCACACGTTGCGTCGGCCAAGTGCTTGGAAAGGCTTTTGAAGATGAGGTGAGCTCCCGGCCTTCACAGGCACTCAACCCCAAAAACCACTACCGAGGGTTGCATATTTCCACCGTTTGAGACGCTCAGCTGAATTAGCCGCTGCACTAGCCCTACTATGTGTCTCTGGAAGATGTGATGGTGCCAGAGTATCGACGCAAGCTGCGTCCCACACTAAATCCGACTCAACTTCCAAGGCTTAAAAGTCATGCCGTCAGGTCTTTTGCCATCGTCACGCGTAAGACCACTCCGGTTTGAGTATGGCTGGGACATTAGCGGTGGAAAAAGCCAAAATTTTGTGTGTGAATTGTCCACCAGTATCTATTTATCTGGACGACGTAGTATTAGTCGAGTGAACTTTTTACTTGACTAGAAATTAGTTAGTTGACGTGAAATGATAATAATTGAAGACAGTTTTTGTTCTTTCGGATATTATTTCAATCCAAATACTGTACTTAATTTAGTGTTCAACAAGCTTTGGTGACCAAAGCAGACCGTTGTTTTTCTAAAATTGAATAAAATGTTATCTTACTACTATGTATTATATGTATAATAATACTACCTGCACTTGGCACACACTCAGTCACTTGCGTGTTTATATTCGTTTAATATTATAAAAATGTCACGAAACTCCACGGAACCTACACTACGCGACGTACTAAAAGCCGTGAGTGAACTTGCAGCAAAAGTTAGTGCGATTAAAGCTCTGATTATCAAACATGGGACGATAACAGCTGACCAAGCGCAAGGTATGATATATACTATTAAGGAAATGTTAGAGGGTAGCTCAGAAAAAGTTTCATTGGAAAACGAGGTACCCTCAACTTCAATAACTCCGGTGCAAGTACCGCCTGCGGTGCGAGCGTCGAGGCCGATGCGCGCGGCGCGCACCGCCGCTACCGCCACTTTGGCTTCAACATTAAATAAAAAACATAACACCGCGCAGAAACAGAAGCTAGTAAGTAAATCTCTGCCGATATTAAGTCACCAAAGCAAAACGCCCGAAGTTACCCAGAAAATATACCTGCCAAAAAAATAGCTATTCGAAGCGAAACTACATCAAGCGGGGCCAAGAATATAGCGTTTATTCCTTTGGATGACAATAATACTGACGATGCCATAAATACCGGTTGGCAAAAAGTTGGTAAGAAACGACCTAGACAAAGACCAGTAATAAATGGGACAGGAAAGACGGATAATGTACTTCGATTTGCAGAGAGGATGAAATACATTCAGGCCTGGCAATTTACACCTGACACTACGGAGCACCTGGCACATTTCGCAATATCTGAATAAATTATGCCAGAATGACAAATATTACGTCGAAAAGAGAGAGACAAAATCCGATTGGCACGCCACGTTTATTATAGGCGCACCCGAGAGCCACTACGAGCGTATAAGCTCTCCGAGTACGTGGCCCGCTGGCGTTCGAGTCAGCGGCTGGTTTTTTCGGGCGCGCGGGTCGAGCGCCCGCGCCGCCCGGTAGCGCCGGCGCCGCGCTCCGGTCCGAGCGGCACACAGAGTGCAATTAAACCGGTTATTGTGTGCCATCTGTAACGGTCCAAAAGTTGTCCACGTTAGCAGAAATGGTTTATCATCTCTCTTGTAGGAAATTAAACTATATTTGTTGGTTTATTCCTTGATTTAATCTTCTGCTGAGTCAGTAAAAGGGTAAAATACTGATGGTAATGTGTAGTCACAATGTCTTGTTGAATAAAGATATCATTTCAGCGCTGTGGATTGGCTGAGATCCGAATAGGCTGCATTCCGGTGAGACGGTGCTGGACGACGGGCTGAGGTCATCGTTCAAGAAGGGGCAGAGCACGGTGACTGAGGGCTGAGATATCTCCAGATACACTGTGGATACAAAAGATAAGAAATCAGAATTATGTTGATAAAATTATTATTTCAGTTTCCTCGGGGAGAAATCTTTCTTTTAGAATTTCTAAAAAAAGTGTGTTGAATTCCATTCGAATAAGTTTGAATTATATTCACCAAGCACACACTGGGTTAGTTTATAAACTAAAAAGTAGTTTTCCTTTCTACAAGTAACTTAAAAAGGATAGTAGTGAAAATGATCTTGATTCCACTTCAGTTAATTCTGTATTAGCTTTGGGTAATTAATACATCTGAAACTCATGGTAGATAGCTCTGGTAATGTACATAATACAGTTTTATATCACCGGATCATATGAGTATAGCCAAGTGAAAGTTATTTACAATAGGTACTACATGATACCTTAAAGTTGTAGTGATATATTATTCCCAAGAAGTTGTTTACATCCAGCATTTGACAGACTTATGAAGATAGTATGGGTTCTTATCACCTTTTAAACATTTCTGTTCTTGCCACATGACGTCGATAATGATAATAAGCATTAAAGTTTAAATAAATAATATGTAATAAGCTAACAACTTGATACATACCTTGAATTTGTAGGTTACCGGTGAATGTTGTGATTGGAAATCATAATTATATGTATGAATTTATAGGAATAGCTCGGCGTACACTGTACTTGTTCATTAAAACACTTAGAATGGATTATTCACTTACTAATCACTTGTACAATCACTTTAAACTCATTATTTAGAGAATTCAGATCAAAACAAACATCGTATTGTTTGGGTATAGATAGAGAGGGGACATCTGTCACCGCGAGCCGCGAGAAATCACGAGTATATAATCGATTCAACTCGAACTGTTTTCTCTAACTCGATTTAAAGATTGAATAATTATTAGTGAGATTTAAGGTAATTCACATATATAATTAATTAATTATGTATTGACAAATAACATGAAGATTAGGAATACAACTATAACTCATTATTCAATGAATTCAAATTAATACGTTTCAATGTTTACTAGTTGTATGCTTTGACTTTGCTTAGATATTGTCATAAAGATTAATAATCGAAATGAAAACTATCTTATCTTTCAGACTGCTTCAGCTATTTAGAAATTATCTAGGTTGGTGTTATTTAATAAGAAAGGAAACTGTGTCGAAGTCGGCCCATCTGTTGAGAGCTACGACCACACACACAGACATCGACATTAAATTTATAACACCCCTCTTTTGCATCGAGGCTAGGATTGTATTGTAATGTATGATAAATCAAACATATAGTTTGTTAACTCGAGAGATTATCGAATCGATTCGATTAGTTTGGCTTTGGCTGATTGAAAACGCCCAACACTAATTTCGACCGGAAATAAAATTGGTTGCGAAAATAAAAGATCATAATTCGAATTGAGATTTAGTAAAGGATAATTTAAACTTCATGATTTTGTCCAATAAAGCATAACAAATTGTAAGTGTAAAATTAATTACCTAAGTAATTTAATTGTGTAATTTGTTTTTCTGAATAGTTGCGTGCCGAGGTGCTAGAAAGAGACAGCTGATTTGAAATCTGGAGTGAGCGAGCGAGACAGAAGATGACGAAAAATAAAGTATTGCAGAAACTACATAGTTGATTTAAGTAAAACAATAAGATATTATAAAAATTAGGAACGGCATGCAGAATCAAATTGATTAGACTGCCAAAAATTGTTAAATAATTATTGAACATTATTGAATAATCCATCAAGTACTGTAGTGGAAGATATTTAGTTAATTTACTAAGCATAAGTCATTATAAGCTATATTATTGATACGCGGTGGTTGGTCGAAATAAGATTTTGGAGCGGAAACGAAATTTGGCGGGAGGACGCTTGCTCAGGTCGGCGGGAGGGCGCGAAAAATAGGGGATTCGGAGAATAAGTGGCGGGACGAAAAGGATGCGTTCTTATCTTCTTATCTTTTAGGATTCTAAGTGGTGAATTTTGGGAATTTTACGTGGTTTACAAATATATGAAGCAAGCATACAAGCCCTATGGAGATATAATCGGAATCATGATGGGATATATATAAACGGAGTAAGGATATCCAAACGGGTTTTGTATGAAGATAAACGAGGGTGAGTTTTTTCCAACTTTAACTTGGTGTCGTGACGGACGAACCCACTGCTGGGACTCGGACTTGCTCTTACAGGGAAGAGTAAATAAGGGCTGCGCTGGTCAAGACGTTTTTGTGTGCATTTGTGTCTTCAAAATGTTCCAGTTACACTAGATAAGGGGCGGGTAAGCCACTGTACTAGTCATGGTTTTTGGTACGGCATTTGTGTCTTCAAAATGTTCCAGTTACACTAGATAAGGGGCGGGTAAGCCACTGTACTAGTCATGGTTTTTGGTACGGCATTTGTGTCTTCAAAATGTTCCAGTTACACGCTACCTAGTATTCTCATGAAGTTTTCCTTCACCGTTTTAAGTTGGGGAAATTACGCACATGGTTGGAACAGAGGGGTTGGGTTCGATTCCCAGCCAGTTCTATTTTTATCATGACTGCAACATAGGTATTCTAGATTCATGTTAGTCTCATGAAGTTTTCCCGCCATTTTGAGTTGATGAAATTACGCACAAACATGTACGGGATAATACGTACCTAAGTAGTACCTAATGGGTTCGAGTCCCAGTTCGGATATTATTTATGATTTCAAATAACCTAGATACGTATTGAACTCCTCATAAGGGTTCCGTCTTTGTTCAATTTACAGATATTACACCATGGGTTCTTATCACGGCATTTTAGCGAGGGTTGTGGGTTCGATTCCCAGCCAGTTTTATTATTATTTATGACTTCAACATATTCTTCTAGATTCATGTCGTAGTCTCATGAAGTTTTCCCGCCATTTTGAGATGATGATGTTGTTGATGAAAGGATAATACGTACCTAATGGGTTCGAGTCCCAGTTCGGATATTATTTATGACTTCAAATAACCTAGATACGTATTGAACTCCTCATAAAGGTTTCCGTCGTTATTTGTACAGGGTGTGCGTAAGTTTGTGACTCGTTATTTCTGTTCCATAACTGCTTTTATATCTAGTGTCTGTAATTTAACTAGGTACCTATAGATACGTAAAGATGATTTCATACCGGTGGTTAATTTTATGATTGAATTATTTCGTGTAAAAAGTGGTTCAATACAGTTATCATTATATTATAATGGTAATATAACTATATAGTGGATTAGTCTGCAAATTAATTACATAATAATGAATCCATACAGGGTGTCAGTTAGTGATTTGATGCTTTTGTACCTACATAAAGATATGCCGTAACAGCTATTAAATTGCCGTAACAGCTAATAAATTAATAATATAATGACGGATCATACAGGGTGTCAGTAACTTAACACTTTTGTACATAAAAGGTATGCAACTACTTTATGTATTAGGTATGCATATCAACTACCAATTCGACTGGTTGTTAATAATAATATAATAATGGATACATACAGGGTGTCAGTTAGTGACTTGATGGTTTTGCACTTAAAAGGTATGCAACTACTATATGTATAGGGAATGCATATCAATTATTATATCGATTGTCTGTAAATTAATAATATAATAATGGATTCATACAGGGTGTCAGTAACTTTACACTTTTGTACATAAAAGGTATGCAACTACTTTATGTATTAGGTATGCATATCAACTACCAATTCCACTGTTTGTTAATAATTATATAATAACGGACCTATACAGGGTGTCAGATAGTGACTTGATACTTTTGTACATAAAAGGTATGCGACTACTTTATGTATTAGGTATGCATATCAACTACCAATTCGACTGTTTGTTAATAATTATATAATAGTGGATCCATACAGGGTGTCAGTTGGTGACTTGATGGTTTTGTACATAAAGGTATGCCATAACAACTACTAGGTATATCGACTGCCTGTAAATTAATAATATAATAATGAGGTTCATACAGGGTGTCAGATAGTGACTTGATACTTTTGTGCATAAAAGGAATGCTACTACGAAATGCATTAGGTATGTATAACAACTACCATATCGACTGCCTGTAAATTAATAATATGATAATGGAATTCATACAGGGTGTAAGTTTCGTGACTCAATATGTATTTGTATAAAAGATGTTTAACATCAGCTATTTCTTCAATTGGCTGCAATTTAATTACATGATAGAGAGTTCCATACAGGGTGTCAGTTTAGTGACGCTATAATTTTGTAAATAAAAGATGTACCATAACAGTTATTACATCGATGGTCTGAAGATTAATTATACTTAGTAATAATAGAATTCATACAAGGTGTCAGTTTGTAATTGGAAATTCACATGCATAAAAGAATTGACATAACACCCTCAAATAGAGTGGATGACATTTATTATGTGAAGCTAACTGCATAATTATTATGTAATAATGAAGTTCATACAGGGTGTACGTTTTGCGACTTTATTCTGAGAAATCAAGTTATATCAATACAGCTGTTAAATTATCTGATGGGGTCGGTTGAACACAACTATGGCACACAATCTTATTTATGGGTTAACAATTAAATGTATGTATACAATCAAACAGTTTGATAGATAATTTTGTTCGATAGTCTTGCTGATTTGAGATTCTCCATGTACCTTGAAAAGTTTAACAATACTTATCACTTATTAACATTAACTTATTTAACAATACTTATAATTTTCGGACATCCTTTTAATAGTCATTCACGTGTAATGCATTCGGATACCTAACTGAAAATGGGGTTGAAGATGTTTTAAGCTATGTCCTTAAATTATCTGATTGGATCGGTTGCATCTTGGTTAGACCTTCCTAACGGAAATGGGGAACGTCTGCCAACTCTACATTAAAATTGAACAGCTCAATAGAAGCTAAAACTTTCAAGGGTGCATTGGAAACTTAACCTTTGAGGCTTGTCTAACAAATGGATTAGTTTTGAAAGACTAGATAACATTTTATTCCAGAAATCACATTCCTTTGCTGTCGATCGGTACAGTAAAGTTCTATGGGATTTCAACATTTAATTTATTGTATGTGTATGACTGACATAGACATATAATAGGAATGTAAACTCTTCCATCCCTGGGTAAATCCTCCCCTTCCCTTGGATAGCTTATTTTGGCATTTTTAACTACCAAATTTGTTAGGGACTAAACTCGGCATTCCCGCGTGGTGCACTCTGTGGGAGACGCTGTATTCTTGTCTTTTGCGGGTAGGCAGCGATCAAAGTGCGGCGATCTGGCCAGGGGCCCCTTTTTTACCACAAAATAAAAACTATTTTGTATAATATAACCACATCGGAATTTAACAGCTCGGTGGAAACTAAATATTTCAATGTAAAACTGCAAACGTAAACTCTAGAGACTATATATAACTATTAATCTAGCTGATAGACCTTGGAATTCTATTTTACTTGAGAATATGCTCTTATATGCCTATGTATACTGTATTTACCTTTGTAACCAATCTAAGTTTCGGTTGTCGTTCTTGTCCATCATACATTTTAAACCAAATTAAAATAAATAGCGTTCAATTATATCAAATCTTTCTTTTCTCGTCTACTACCTTTACTACTCACACAACATTCGGTAAACTTAATACACTAAATTTAATATAACGTAGAGCATTCAGATTTAAACTTTCAACAGTACAATTATCTATACATAGGCACTATTATAATGATGCCTATGAATAAGACACCATTCTAACGGTACCTATATATATGAACAGAATTGAATGCATGATATCAATCTATTATAATCTTTTAAGATGCTATATAAATCCTATTATAATCATTCATAACTAAAGAATTATTTTTTAGAGCTATGACGATATCTGACTGTTTGATTAGTATCCATGAATGTCAATTACTAGGTATAATTTTACGAAGGTGACATTCGATGATAGTGGGATACATCTGGAAATATTGGAAAGATAGTTAACTTTGTTGCAGGATTTATTCTGGTAATTAATAATAAGCCTTCATTTATTCTATGTGAGGAAATTAAGCTACCAAGAAAATATTTTGATATAAGATTTAAAATGGCGCCATCTACAATTTAACCTCTGAACTAACTTGATATATCCATTATCAACCTCAATATTGATTAATTGTTTTAGTTTAGTCACTTGTTGGTAGAGGAAATGGTTAGACATAAAACTAATTTAGCGTCTATATTTTCCTATCAATTAACTGTTATATTTAATAGAAAACTAAATGGTTGATTTCATTATTATAACTCAGAATTTAAGGGTAATCTAGTTTATACGTAAAATCTTTCTCGTATATTATTCTATTATATATTATGTTAATAATGGAGATATTGAGTAGTGCAAATTATAAAATCAAAATCAGAATTAGGAATATTACTTCAGTAGGTAAATTATATGTGTGATAGGGTTAATTATATAGTTAAAATTAATTGTCAAAATCTCATCCAGGGTTACACATACGATCACAACGTAGAGTCCTACTATTAGACGATCACAAGGCCAATTCAAGTTCACATCAATATTATTAAAAAGTTAAATTTAATAACAAAAATAATAATAATAAATAATTTTAAAGAGGGGGGGTTGTTACACATCAAAATATTAGGTGTATTTCTGCAGACAATAAGACGCGCAAGCTAGAAGTCTTACTACAGAATGACATCAAATGTGACGTTTTAGCGATGTCGGAACACTGGCTTACGGCAGATAAGTTGAAATGTATACAAATTGACGGTTTTAAGTTGGCTATCTTCTATTGTAGGAAATATATTCAGCACGGAGGGTCGTGCATATTTACTAGCGACTGTATAAAATCTATTGAAAATCAAAACCTAATTAGTCTTTCGATTGAACAATCATGTGAAATATCTGCTGTTGATTTACTCGATTTTAAAGTTACAATTGTATGTATATATAGAACCAACCTAATTAGTACAAATGTATTTCTTGACAACGTAGAACGTCTGCTCAATAAAATTAGCGAATTGGGTATTGACTGTATAATTGTAGGTGATATGAACATAAATACTTTTGATGACTCATCTTCCTACGTAAAACGACTCAACAAGCTACTGTCGGACCACGGCATGACTAACGATGTATATTTTCCGACTCGTACAAGAGAGGCAAGTCGATCTAGCCTCGACCACGTCTACTCGAACCTCGGCACTGGCTCGGTCGTCGCCAGGCCCGTTGTCACCAACCTGAGCGACCATGTCGCAGTAAAGTGCGAGATCACCTGCGTTGAGCGACACCAGGCTCATATCCCTTTTTACGGGAGAAGGTTCACAGAGTCTAATCGAGCGAACTTCGTAATGGCACTGGACGCTATTGAGTGGGCTAAAATCAAGGTACTATCTAACGAGACAGCCGACGACATAGCTTCATCCGTTATAAATATAATAAAAAATAAATTTGACATTTGCTTCCCACTAAAATTAATTAATCCTAAGAAAAATATAGACTCATCGTGGGTATGTCCCGATGTAAAAAATTATAAAGTATTATTATTTGACATAATTGAGTTTGCTAATTCCAATGCGCATAATGATCATTTAAAAACATTAATATCTGACATGAATGAACATTATGAGAAACTAATTCGATCTAGTAAATGTAACCATTACACTAACGAATTAAAGAAAGGTAACAATGCGTCTAAAGCCATGTGGACGATTGTAAACAGCGAAAGGGGGAAGTGTAATACACCTTTTTTAGACTTTACTGATGTCGTGAGAGACTGTGACGGAACTAAATTTAGATCTAAGAGTGAGATGCTGAGCTCCATGAACCAGCGGTTCCTAGGCGCGGCGGCCGCGGCGGGCGCCCCGCGCACCGACCCCGCGCTCGCCGGCGGCTCGCTGCGCGCGGCGCGCCCGCCCACCGACCGCTCTTTGCGCCTGCTGAGGTTTACCGCCGATGAAGTTTTCCGTATTGTGACCACCCGCATACCAGCGAAGACTTCAAAGGACATTTATGGTATCTCCATGAAACTGATCAGGACGGCGATATGCTCACTAGCACCTGTCCTGGCGGAATGTTTTAATGTGTGTATACGAGAAGGATGTTACCCCACCGCGATGAAGTTCAGTAAGGTGTCTCCCTTATATAAGGGTAAAGGCAGACGAGAGGATATGGATAGCTACAGACCTGTATCGATAATACCGGCGGTAGCAAAAATCTTAGAAAACGGATTAAGCAGCCGTCTGATTAACTTCCTGGGGTCTACCGATGCTCTTTCTGATCGGCAGTACGCCTACCGCGAGGGCCGCTCCACAACTTCGCTGGCGCGGGAGGTAGTACGCCGAGTGTTACAGGCCCGGGAAGAGAAGCAGCATGTGGCGATCATTTGCTGCGATTTGTCAAGGGCGTTCGATGTCGCCGACCACGCCATCCTTGCCACAAAACTGTGGCATTATGGTGTAGGAGATACGGCGCACACGCTTTTGACCGATCTAATGAAAAACAGATCGCAAACCATGGTAGCTCATGGCGGAATTGAAAAGTCCGATCCGCTGACTTCAGTTATGGGGGTGGCACAAGGATCCTCGGTTTCGAAAATATTATTCTCTCTGCTCATGAATGACCTACCGGCTGCTGTGACAGCGGCGGACATATTTATGTAGGCAGACGATGTAGTCGCTGTTGTCACAGCCGCCACAATAGGTTGTCTAGAACTAAAACTTAACGAGGTAACATCACAATTTGCGAAGTGGTTTGGAGCCAACGGCCTGGCACTAAACTTAGCGAAAACGCATTTTATGCCATTTTCCTTATCAGGGCGTCAAGTACCAGTAATGACAGTAAAAGTCGATGATAAGATGATTGCTCAGGTGGAAACGACAACCTTCCTCGGATTCGACATCGACCGCAGTTTGACATGGGAGGCTCACATTGATAAACTCTGCGGGAGGCTGGGGAGCGCTTGCTTCGCTCTAGGGCGAGTCGCTCGAGTTGTGCCGGCCGATGTGGTGACAGTGTGCTATTTTGCCACAGTTCACTCATTGCTGCAATATGGGGCTGAACTATACGGCAGAGCTGCGGAGTGGGAGCGTGCATTCAAATTGCAAAAGCGCGCAGTCCGAGCAATTGCAAAAATCCCACAAGATGAATCCGCACGGCCGCATTTTAAGAGGCTCGGGATCATGACATTGCCGGGACTCGTAATATTTCAAGTCGCGGTTTATGTGAGATTAAACCAGGTCTCTTACAAAACGCTCGTCAGTATTCGTAGTGCGAATAAACTTGCTGAGGTACCACGGACACTCGAAAAATCGGCCCGGTCCACGTACGTCATGGGTCCGACTGTACATAACAAGCTGCCCAAAGATATAACTTCAGCGCCAACTATTGGTAGTTTCAAGTCAAGGCTTAAGCGGTGGCTCATTGACCAGACGTTCTACAGCTATAATGAATTTATTGAGCATAAAAATTAGATGTTTACTTGCTATTTGAACTACAATTTAAATTGTAGTGACATGTTATTTTTTATCTATTTTTACTTGACATTGTTTTGACATATTCATTTAAACATATTGTTAATTGACATTTTGTTTTTTTTTTAATATTTTGTACTGTCAGAAAAGTATTTTTTCTGTTATTATATTTCTTTATCTAATTGTGTGACATGTAACGAATGTTATGAATAAATGATTATTATTATGATTATATTATGTAAAGGTTTAATTTGGTTAAAATTTGAAACACAGATAGTTTATAGTCTCATTTACTACCTATCATCTCAGAAAAAGCATGGGCCCTAACGAAACAAATATTAACGACAGAACGACATTACCAATTAGATTGACATTTGAAACACACGTGGTCTTAGAGTCTGGCTTAGAGTCTAAAATATCACATCGGCTAATAAGTCTATCACCTACTTAGGCTATCAACCTGTAAAAATGTATAAGTGGGTAAGTATAAGATTACGCACATTAACTACAGACTCTTCGTAATGTATCCTATAAAAATCCTACAAACTTAATAGTACGGCTTTGTTCGATACTCCACAACCTTACTACGAGTATGTTTGATGTTGCTAAAATATAAAATATGAAATTGCTAAACTCGAATAAATATATTTTTGTGTGGAAAAACAAATTCACACGGTTTGTGTAATGGCCACCCATCCAAATATTTTTACGTAAGTACTACTAATGTACTAATAAGGTCGCAAGATCAACGTACGCGAACGAAGTAGCGGGTTCAGCTAGTTAAAAATAAATGTGTTAAAAATGAATAAATTGTCTGAAACTGAACAAATCCGCAGTAATTATTATTGGCGTAGTACTTAATAACTTAAAACTTCATAGGAACTACGTTAATATAAATGAGTAAACTGATAACGTAAGTGACGCAGAAGCGACAGGTCTTTCAGCAGGTTATAGAGATTTTGCTGGTATACCTCTCGCTCCTACTTCTACAGCGTATAAATTAACTACATAGCCATTTTATGTTAATTCGTTTAGAAAATCGTATTATAGTATTAAAATTAACGTGGTTGTTACACATATTGATTGGGTAAACGGGTAACTCACGTGTAATGAGGTCGGTCAATCCGAAACTCGAGTCGGATTGACCGACCTCATTACACGTGAGTTACCCGTTTACCCAATCAATAAGATCGTATTATTAGACTTATTTTGTTTCATCGCGTGGTCATTAGGTATATTAGTTTCCCACAGTACGGTAAGTTCTACAAGGACTATGCCTTTCGTAGCTGTAAAAAAGGAAAATATCCGGTCTGGATAACGAAACACCCACATCCTCTGGGATTTTATAGTGCTTTACATACGTGTCAATTTATATATTTATATAATCATTTTATATTTGGTTCTAACATCTATTATGTTGTGACAAACAAATACTTTGAAGCTATCGAACAAATGCCTTTTTATTACTAAATTTTAGTAGATATTTATAACGCCATAGGGTTACACATAAAGAGTATACTCCTAGTCCAAAAGACCTTTTTTTGAAGAAGAGAAAGAAAGAAGGTTTTAACCGACGCAATTTCGCCTGATGCAAAGCGATAACTCTGTCTAAGATGGAGCTTAATTCACGATTTATGCTAGATTTGAAAACATCTATATTATATCTATTGAGTTCAATAGATATAATCTAGATGTTTTTAACTAAGCATACCACTATGATATGCCGATTACAGAGAAAGCATAATATTTCGTTTGTTTATTTTTACACAAATAAGGAAAGTGGAGACAAAACAATTTTACTACTATGTATACCACTACTATGTACAGATGTTGAACGCCTTAGAACGATCTTAGGGAATAAACATATGAATATATGAAAAGCAGTTGAAATGATAATTGTGTGTTTTAATTTTGTAATCTAAGTTCCAATTGGAAATGGACATATCTTGTCTAAGTTCCAATTGGAAATGGTAATATCTTGTCACAAAATACCTACTAAGTTATACTCTATCTTATTTGCTGCATTTAATTTGAGTTTTGTGTACATTTATTTGTAAAAACGCTGTCTAATAACCTGATGTTACGTGCGACATATTCCTGTCACTAATGTCAATACATTAGCCACAGGAAGAATAGGAAATCGACCCTTCAGGTCGTTGGAGTTCGTTAACTCTTGTCATATATCGCAGCTCACGATATCCACGACCATGCAATTGTTAACAGTAACTCCATAGTCACTGCTTGCAGAACCCGGATAAGGCCTGCTAGGAACTGTAACGTAGTGGCTACGGGAAGACTCGAATAGGTGAATTCTCAGGCTTGTTTGTATATAATATATTGAATATCATTCACTCCTCGTTGGTTGCGGTCTTTTTACTCCCGGATTGGGCGTGAGATCTCAACTGCGTCGGTCTTTTTAGACAAATATGAATTATAAAAAGGGGCCTATATGGTAACCCTATAAGGTCACACCTTTCGATACGGGCCGGGCCGGAGCAAAAGGCGCGAGACACAACCCCAACATCTAACTCGATCTTAAGGCTTTGATGACCTAGCTTGCGAGAAAGGGCCGGGCCGAAGCAAAAGGCGCGAGACACAAAACCTTCCATCTACCCTGATCGTATAGCTATGAAATGACTTGATAAGTCAAATAAAGAAGAACGAGGCAGATGATTTCTCTTATCACCTAGAGTTTGCGAATGTTTTATTAGATTTATTTGGTAATGTCTTATTAGATTGTAATCAATCTAACAACATCTTTATTCTTGCTCGCGGTAAAACTTTAAGCATACAATCGAGATTGTGTCTTAGTTGACCTCACAGTAGTTAAAGCTTGCACTCAGTTGATAAGCGAATCACTCTGAAGAGATAGTCTGTGCTCCTGTCACGGTTCGCCTGGCGGAATCACGACTTTAAGGAGGCCCAACCAGCGCAAGTCTAGAACTTCCACCGTAGCCACTACGTTACAGTTCCTAGCAGGCCTTATCCGGGTTCTGCAAGCAGTGACTATGGAGTTACTGTTAACAATTGCATGGTCGTGGATATCGTGAGCTGCGATATATGACAAGAGTTAACGAACTCCAACGACCTGAAGGGTCGATTTCCTATTCTTCCTATGGCTAATGTATTGACATTAGTGACAGGAATATGTCGCACGTAACATCAGGTTATTAGACAGCGTTTTTACAAATAAATGTACACAAAACTCAAATTAAATGCAGCAAATAAGATGGAGTATAACTTAGTAGGTATTTTGTGACAAGATATTACCATTTCCAATTGGAACTTAGACAAGATATGGCCATTTCCAATTGGAACTTAGATTACAAAATTAAAACACACAATTATCATTTCAACTGCTTTTCATATATTCATATGTTTATTCCCTAAGATCGTTCTAAGGCGTTCAACATCTGTTGCACTAAGAGGTGAGAAAAACTCTGTTATATTGAAAGAAAACTCACCCAAACGCCTTTGAACAAAATAGATCTTTAAAATACATCAGAAATACATAATAAGGTTTACATAGCATTACGTTTGGTCCAATTTATTGAAGTATTTATTTCACTTAGTACAAACAGACTACTGAGACTAATACAGTCCTTACGTTACTCCTTTCTTAAACCATAATTAGACGTTAAATTGTATGTACTACTATGTATGAAAACATGGGACGATAACAGCTGACCAAGCGCAAGGTATGATATATACTATTAAGGAAATGTTAGAGGGTAGCTCAGAAAAAGTTTCATTGGAAAACGAGGTACCCTCAACTTCAATAACTCCGGTGCAAGTACCGCCTGCGGTGCGAGCGTCGAGGCCGATGCGCGCGGCGCGCACCGCCGCTACCGCCACTTTGGCTTCAACATTAAATAAAAAACATAACACCGCGCAGAAACAGAAGCTAGTAAGTAAATCTCTGCCGATATTAAGTCACCAAAGCAAAACGCCCGAAGTTACCCAGAAAATATACCTGCCAAAAAAATAGCTATTCGAAGCGAAACTACATCAAGCGGGGCCAAGAATATAGCGTTTATTCCTTTGGATGACAATAATACTGACGATGCCATAAATACCGGTTGGCAAAAAGTTGGTAAGAAACGACCTAGACAAAGACCAGTAATATAAATGGGACAGGAAAGACGGATAATGTACTTCGATTTGCAGAGAGGATGAAATACATTCAGGCCTGGCAATTTACACCTGACACTACGGAGCACCTGGCACATTTCGCAATATCTGAATAAATTATGCCAGAGTGACAAATATTACGTCGAAAAGAGAGAGACAAAATCCGATTGGCACGCCACGTTTATTATAGGCGCACCCGAGAGCCACTACGAGCGTATAAGCTCTCCGAGTACGTGGCCCGCTGGCGTTCGAGTCAGCGGCTGGTTTTTTCGGGCGCGCGGGTCGAGCGCCCGCGTCGCCCGGTAGCGCCGGCGCCGCGCTCCGGTCCGAGCGGCACACAGAGTGCAATTAAACCGGTTATTGTGTGCCATCTGTAACGGTCCAAAAGTTGTCCACGTTAGCAGAAATGGTTTATCATCTCTCTTGTAGGAAATTAAACTATATTTGTTGGTTTATTCCTTGATTTAATCTTCTGCTGAGTCAGTAAAAGGGTAAAATACTGATGGTAATGTGTAGTCACAATGTCTTGTTGAATAAAGTTATCATTTCAGCGCTGTGGATTGGCTGAGATCCGAATAGGCTGCATTCCGGTGAGACGGTGCTGGACGACGGGCTGAGGTCATCGTTCAAGAAGGGGCAGAGCACGGTGACTGAGGGCTGAGATATCTCCAGATACACTGTGGATACAAAAGATAAGAAATCAGAATTATGTTGATAAAATTATTATTTCAGTTTCCTCGGGGAGAAATCTTTCTTTTAGAATTTCTAAAAAAAGTGTGTTGAATTCCATTCGAATAAGTTTGAATTATATTCACCAAGCACACACTGGGTTAGTTTATAAACTAAAAAGTAGTTTTCCTTTCTACAAGTAACTTAAAAAGGATAGTAGTGAAAATGATCTTGATTCCACTTCAGTTAATTCTGTATTAGCTTTGGGTAATTAATACATCTGAAACTCATGGTAGATAGCTCTGGTAATGTACATAATACAGTTTTATATCACCGGATCATATGAGTATAGCCAAGTGAAAGTTATTTACAATAGGTACTACATGATACCTTAAAGTTGTAGTGATATATTATTCCCAAGAAGTTGTTTACATCCAGCATTTGACAGACTTATGAAGATAGTATGGGTTCTTATCACCTTTTAAACATTTCTGTTCTTGCCACATGACGTCGATAATGATAATAAGCATTAAAGTTTAAATAAATAATATGTAATAAGCTAACAACTTGATACATACCTTGAATTTGTAGGTTACCGGTGAATGTTGTGATTGGAAATCATAATTATATGTATGAATTTATAGGAATAGCTCGGCGTACACTGTACTTGTTCATTAAAACACTTAGAATGGATTATTCACTTACTAATCACTTGTACAATCACTTTAAACTCATTATTTAGAGAATTCAGATCAAAACAAACATCGTATTGTTTGGGTATAGATAGAGAGGGGACATCTGTCACCGCGAGCCGCGAGAAATCACGAGTATATAATCGATTCAACTCGAACTGTTTTCTCTAACTCGATTTAAAGATTGAATAATTATTAGTGAGATTTAAGGTAATTCACATATATAATTAATTAATTATGTATTGACAAATAACATGAAGATTAGGAATACAACTATAACTCATTATTCAATGAATTCAAATTAATACGTTTCAATGTTTACTAGTTGTATGCTTTGACTTTGCTTAGATATTGTCATAAAGATTAATAATCGAAATGAAAACTATCTTATCTTTCAGACTGCTTCAGCTATTTAGAAATTATCTAGGTTGGTGTTATTTAATAAGAAAGGAAACTGTGTCGAAGTCGGCCCATCTGTTGAGAGCTACGACCACACACACAGACATCGACATTAAATTTATAACACCCCTCTTTTGCATCGAGGCTAGGATTGTATTGTAATGTATGATAAATCAAACATATAGTTTGTTAACTCGAGAGATTATCGAATCGATTCGATTAGTTTGGCTTTGGCTGATTGAAAACGCCCAACACTAATTTCGACCGGAAATAAAATTGGTTGCGAAAATAAAAGATCATAATTCGAATTGAGATTTAGTAAAGGATAATTTAAACTTCATGATTTTGTCCAATAAAGCATAACAAATTGTAAGTGTAAAATTAATTACCTAAGTAATTTAATTGTGTAATTTGTTTTTCTGAATAGTTGCGTGCCGAGGTGCTAGAAAGAGACAGCTGATTTGAAATCTGGAGTGAGCGAGCGAGACAGAAGATGACGAAAAATAAAGTATTGCAGAAACTACATAGTTGATTTAAGTAAAACAATAAGATATTATTAAAATTAGGAACGGCATGCAGAATCAAATTGATTAGACTGCCAAAAATTGTTAAATAATTATTGAACATTATTGAATAATCCATCAAGTACTGTAGTGGAAGATATTTAGTTAATTTACTAAGCATAAGTCATTATAAGCTATATTGATACGCGGTGGTTGGTCGAAATAAGATTTTGGAGCGGAAACGAAATTTGGCGGGAGGACGCTTGCTCAGGTCGGCGGGAGGGCGCGAAAAATAGGGGATTCGGAGAATAAGTGGCGGGACGAAAAGGATGCGTTCTTATCTTCTTATCTTTTAGGATTCTAAGTGGTGAATTTTGGGAATTTTACGTGGTTTACAAATATATGAAGCAAGCATACAAGCCCTATGGAGATATAATCGGAATCATGATGGGATATATATAAACGGAGTAAGGATATCCAAACGGGTTTTGTATGAAGATAAACGAGGGTGAGTTTTTTCCAACTTTAACTTGGTGTCTTAGCTTTAACTTAACAACGGACGAACCCACTGCTGGGACTCGGACTTGCTCTTACAGGGAAGAGTAAATAAGGGCTGCGCTGGTCAAGACGTTTTTGTGTGCATTTGTGTCTTCAAAATGTTCCAGTTACACTAGATAAGGGGCGGGTAAGCCACTGTACTAGTCATGGTTTTTGGTACGGCATTTGTGTCTTCAAAATGTTCCAGTTACACTAGATAAGGGGCGGGTAAGCCACTGTACTAGTCATGGTTTTTGGTACGGCATTTGTGTCTTCAAAATGTTCCAGTTACACGCTACCTAGTATTCTCATGAAGTTTTCCTTCACCGTTTTAAGTTGGGGAAATTACGCACATGGTTGGAACAGAGGGGTTGGGTTCGATTCCCAGCCAGTTCTATTTTTATCATGACTGCAACATAGGTATTCTAGATTCATGTTAGTCTCATGAAGTTTTCCCGCCATTTTGAGTTGATGAAATTACGCACAAACATGTACGGGATAATACGTACCTAAGTAGTACCTAATGGGTTCGAGTCCCAGTTCGGATATTATTTATGATTTCAAATAACCTAGATACGTATTGAACTCCTCATAAGGGTTCCGTCTTTGTTCAATTTACAGATATTACACCATGGGTTCTTATCACGGCATTTTAGCGAGGGTTGTGGGTTCGATTCCCAGCCAGTTCTATTATTATTTATGACTTCAACATATTCTTCTAGATTCATGTCGTAGTCTCATGAAGTTTTCCCGCCATTTTGAGATGATGATGTTGTTGATGAAAGGATAATACGTACCTAATGGGTTCGAGTCCCAGTTCGGATATTATTTATGACTTCAAATAACCTAGATACGTATTGAACTCCTCATAAAGGTTTCCGTCGTTATTTGTACAGGGTGTGCGTAAGTTTGTGACTCGTTATTTCTGTTCCATAACTGCTTTTATATCTAGTGTCTGTAATTTAACTAGGTACCTATAGATACGTAAAGATGATTTCATATCGGTGGTTAATTTTATGATTGAATTATTTCGTGTAAAAAGTGGTTCAATACAGTTATCATTATATTATAATGGTAATATAACTATATAGTGGATTAGTCTGCAAATTAATTACATAATAATGAATCCATACAGGGTGTCAGTTAGTGATTTGATGCTTTTGTACCTACATAAAGATATGCCGTAACAGCTATTAAATTGCCGTAACAGCTAATAAATTAATAATATAATGACGGATCATACAGGGTGTCAGTAACTTAACACTTTTGTACATAAAAGGTATGCAACTACTTTATGTATTAGGTATGCATATCAACTACCAATTCGACTGGTTGTTAATAATAATATAATAATGGATACATACAGGGTGTCAGTTAGTGACTTGATGGTTTTGCACTTAAAAGGTATGCAACTACTATATGTATAGGGAATGCATATCAATTATTATATCGATTGTCTGTAAATTAATAATATAATAATGGATTCATACAGGGTGTCAGTAACTTTACACTTTTGTACATAAAAGGTATGCAACTACTTTATGTATTAGGTATGCATATCAACTACCAATTCCACTGTTTGTTAATAATTATATAATAACGGACCTATACAGGGTGTCAGATAGTGACTTGATACTTTTGTACATAAAAGGTATGCGACTACTTTATGTATTAGGTATGCATATCAACTACCAATTCGACTGTTTGTTAATAATTATATAATAGTGGATCCATACAGGGTGTCAGTTGGTGACTTGATGGTTTTGTACATAAAGGTATGCCATAACAACTACTAGGTATATCGACTGCCTGTAAATTAATAATATAATAATGAGGTTCATACAGGGTGTCAGATAGTGACTTGATACTTTTGTGCATAAAAGGAATGCTACTACGAAATGCATTAGGTATGTATAACAACTACCATATCGACTGCCTGTAAATTAATAATATGATAATGGAATTCATACAGGGTGTAAGTTTCGTGACTCAATATGTATTTGTATAAAAGATGTTTAACATCAGCTATTTCTTCAATTGGCTGCAATTTAATTACATGATAGAGAGTTCCATACAGGGTGTCAGTTTAGTGACGCTATAATTTTGTAAATAAAAGATGTACCATAACAGTTATTACATCGATGGTCTGAAGATTAATTATACTTAGTAATAATAGAATTCATACAAGGTGTCAGTTTGTAATTGGAAATTCACATGCATAAAAGAATTGACATAACACCCTCAAATAGAGTGGATGACATTTATTATGTGAAGCTAACTGCATAATTATTATGTAATAATGAAGTTCATACAGGGTGTACGTTTTGCGACTTTATTCTGAGAAATCAAGTTATATCAATACAGCTGTTAAATTATCTGATGGGGTCGGTTGAACACAACTATGGCACACAATCTTATTTATGGGTTAACAATTAAATGTATGTATACAATCAAACAGTTTGATAGATAATTTTGTTCGATAGTCTTGCTGATTTGAGATTCTCCATGTACCTTGAAAAGTTTAACAATACTTATCACTTATTAACATTAACTTATTTAACAATACTTATAATTTTCGGACATCCTTTTAATAGTCATTCACGTGTAATGCATTCGGATACCTAACTGAAAATGGGGTTGAAGATGTTTTAAGCTATGTCCTTAAATTATCTGATTGGATCGGTTGCATCTTGGTTAGAACTTCCTAACGGAAATGGGGAACGTCTGCCAACTCTACATTAAAATTGAACAGCTCAATAGAAGCTAAAACTTTCAAGGGTGCATTGGAAACTTAACCTTTGAGGCTTGTCTAACAAATGGATTAGTTTTGAAAGACTAGATAACATTTTATTCCAGAAATCACATTCCTTTGCTGTCGATCGGTACAGTAAAGTTCTATGGGATTTCAACATTTAATTTATTGTATGTGTATGACTGACATAGACATATAATAGGAATGTAAACTCTTCCATCCCTGGGTAAATCCTCCCCTTCCCTTGGATAGCTTATTTTGGCATTTTTAACTACCAAATTTGTTAGGGACTAAACTCGGCATTCCCGCGTGGTGCACTCTGTGGGAGACGCTGTATTCTTGTCTTTTGCGGGTAGGCAGCGATCAAAGTGCGGCGATCTGGCCAGGGGCCCCTTTTTTACCACAAAATAAAAACTATTTTGTATAATATAACCACATCGGAATTTAACAGCTCGGTGGAAACTAAATATTTCAATGTAAAACTGCAAACGTAAACTCTAGAGACTATATATAACTATTAATCTAGCTGATAGACCTTGGAATTCTATTTTACTTGAGAATATGCTCTTATATGCCTATGTATACTGTATTTACCTTTGTAACCAATCTAAGTTTCGGTTGTCGTTCTTGTCCATCATACATTTTAAACCAAATTAAAATAAATAGCGTTCAATTATATCAAATCTTTCTTTTCTCGTCTACTACCTTTACTACTCACACAACATTCGGTAAACTTAATACACTAAATTTAATATAACGTAGAGCATTCAGATTTAAACTTTCAACAGTACAATTATCTATACATAGGCACTATTATAATGATGCCTATGAATAAGACACCATTCTAACGGTACCTATATATATGAACAGAATTGAATGCATGATATCAATCTATTATAATCTTTTAAGATGCTATATAAATCCTATTATAATCATTCATAACTAAAGAATTATTTTTTAGAGCTATGACGATATCTGACTGTTTGATTAGTATCCATGAATGTCAATTACTAGGTATAATTTTACGAAGGTGACATTCGATGATAGTGGGATACATCTGGAAATATTGGAAAGATAGTTAACTTTGTTGCAGGATTTATTCTGGTAATTAATAATAAGCCTTCATTTATTCTATGTGAGGAAATTAAGCTACCAAGAAAATATTTTGATATAAGATTTAAAATGGCGCCATCTACAATTTAACCTCTGAACTAACTTGATATATCCATTATCAACCTCAATATTGATTAATTGTTTTAGTTTAGTCACTTGTCGGTAGAGGAAATGGTTAGACATAAAACTAATTTAGCGTCTATATTTTCCTATCAATTAACTGTTATATTTAATAGAAAACTAAATGGTTGATTTCATTATTATAACTCAGAATTTAAGGGTAATCTAGTTTATACGTAAAATCTTTCTCGTATATTATTCTATTATATATTATGTTAATAATGGAGATATTGAGTAGTGCAAATTATAAAATCAAAATCAGAATTAGGAATATTACTTCAGTAGGTAAATTATATGTGTGATAGGGTTAATTATATAGTTAAAATTAATTGTCAAAATCTCATCCAGGGTTACACATACGATCACAACGTAGAGTCCTACTATTAGACGATCACAAGGCCAATTCAAGTTCACATCAATATTATTAAAAAGTTAAATTTAATAACAAAAATAATAATAATAAATAATTTTAAAGAGGGGGGGTTGTTACACATCAAAATATTAGGTGTATTTCTGCAGACAATAAGACGCGCAAGCTAGAAGTCTTACTACAGAATGACATCAAATGTGACGTTTTAGCGATGTCGGAACACTGGCTTACGGCAGATAAGTTGAAATGTATACAAATTGACGGTTTTAAGTTGGCTATCTTCTATTGTAGGAAATATATTCAGCACGGAGGGTCGTGCATATTTACTAGCGACTGTATAAAATCTATTGAAAATCAAAACCTAATTAGTCTTTCGATTGAACAATCATGTGAAATATCTGCTGTTGATTTACTCGATTTTAAAGTTACAATTGTATGTATATATAGAACCAACCTAATTAGTACAAATGTATTTCTTGACAACGTAGAACGTCTGCTCAATAAAATTAGCGAATTGGGTATTGACTGTATAATTGTAGGTGATATGAACATAAATACTTTTGATGACTCATCTTCCTACGTAAAACGACTCAACAAGCTACTGTCGGACCACGGCATGACTAACGATGTATATTTTCCGACTCGTACAAGAGAGGCAAGTCGATCGAGCCTCGACCACGTCTACTCGAACCTCGGCACTGGCTCGGTCGTCGCCAGGCCCGTTGTCACCAACCTGAGCGACCATGTCGCAGTAAAGTGCGAGATCACCTGCGTTGAGCGACACCAGGCTCATATCCCTTTTTACGGGAGAAGGTTCACAGAGTCTAATCGAGCGAACTTCGTAATGGCACTGGACGCTATTGAGTGGGCTAAAATCAAGGTACTATCTAACGAGACAGCCGACGACATAGCTTCATCCGTTATAAATATAATAAAAAATAAATTTGACATTTGCTTCCCACTAAAATTAATTAATCCTAAGAAAAATATAGACTCATCGTGGGTATGTCCCGATGTAAAAAATTATAAAGTATTATTATTTGACATAATTGAGTTTGCTAATTCCAATGCGCATAATGATCATTTAAAAACATTAATATCTGACATGAATGAACATTATGAGAAACTAATTCGATCTAGTAAATGTAACCATTACACTAACGAATTAAAGAAAGGTAACAATGCGTCTAAAGCCATGTGGACGATTGTAAACAGCGAAAGGGGGAAGTGTAATACACCTTTTTTAGACTTTACTGATGTCGTGAGAGACTGTGACGGAACTAAATTTAGATCTAAGAGTGAGATGCTGAGCTCCATGAACCAGCGGTTCCTAGGCGCGGCGGCCGCGGCGGGCGCCCCGCGCACCGACCCCGCGCTCGCCGGCGGCTCGCTGCGCGCGGCGCGCCCGCCCACCGACCGCTCTTTGCGCCTGCTGAGGTTTACCGCCGATGAAGTTTTCCGTATTGTGACCACCCGCATACCAGCGAAGACTTCAAAGGACATTTATGGTATCTCCATGAAACTGATCAGGACGGCGATATGCTCACTAGCACCTGTCCTGGCGGAATGTTTTAATGTGTGTATACGAGAAGGATGTTACCCCACCGCGATGAAGTTCAGTAAGGTGTCTCCCTTATATAAGGGTAAAGGCAGACGAGAGGATATGGATAGCTACAGACCTGTATCGATAATACCGGCGGTAGCAAAAATCTTAGAAAACGGATTAAGCAGCCGTCTGATTAACTTCCTGGGGTCTACCGATGCTCTTTCTGATCGGCAGTACGCCTACCGCGAGGGCCGCTCCACAACTTCGCTGGCGCGGGAGGTAGTACGCCGAGTGTTACAGGCCCGGGAAGAGAAGCAGCATGTGGCGATCATTTGCTGCGATTTGTCAAGGGCGTTCGATGTCGCCGACCACGCCATCCTTGCCACAAAACTGTGGCATTATGGTGTAGGAGATACGGCGCACACGCTTTTGACCGATCTAATGAAAAACAGATCGCAAACCGTGGTAGCTCATGGCGGAATTGAAAAGTCCGATCCGCTGACTTCAGTTATGGGGGTGGCACAAGGATCCTCGGTTTCGAAAATATTATTCTCTCTGCTCATGAATGACCTACCGGCTGCTGTGACAGCGGCGGACATATTTATGTAGGCAGACGATGTAGTCGCTGTTGTCACAGCCGCCACAATAGGTTGTCTAGAACTAAAACTTAACGAGGTAACATCACAATTTGCGAAGTGGTTTGGAGCCAACGGCCTGGCACTAAACTTAGCGAAAACGCATTTTATGCCATTTTCCTTATCAGGGCGTCAAGTACCAGTAATGACAGTAAAAGTCGATGATAAGATGATTGCTCAGGTGGAAACGACAACCTTCCTCGGATTCGACATCGACCGCAGTTTGACATGGGAGGCTCACATTGATAAACTCTGCGGGAGGCTGGGGAGCGCTTGCTTCGCTCTAGGGCGAGTCGCTCGAGTTGTGCCGGCCGATGTGGTGACAGTGTGCTATTTTGCCACAGTTCACTCATTGCTGCAATATGGGGCTGAACTATACGGCAGAGCTGCGGAGTGGGAGCGTGCATTCAAATTGCAAAAGCGCGCAGTCCGAGCAATTGCAAAAATCCCACAAGATGAATCCGCACGGCCGCATTTTAAGAGGCTCGGGATCATGACATTGCCGGGACTCGTAATATTTCAAGTCGCGGTTTATGTGAGATTAAACCAGGTCTCTTACAAAACGCTCGTCAGTATTCGTAGTGCGAATAAACTTGCTGAGGTACCACGGACACTCGAAAAATCGGCCCGGTCCACGTACGTCATGGGTCCGACTGTACATAACAAGCTGCCCAAAGATATAACTTCAGCGCCAACTATTGGTAGTTTCAAGTCAAGGCTTAAGCGGTGGCTCATTGACCAGACGTTCTACAGCTATAATGAATTTATTGAGCATAAAAATTAGATGTTTACTTGCTATTTGAACTACAATTTAAATTGTAGTGACATGTTATTTTTTTATCTATTTTTACTTGACATTGTTTTGACATATTCATTTAAACATATTGTTAATTGACATTTTGTTTTTTTTTTTAATATTTTGTACTGTCAGAAAAGTATTTTTTCTGTTATTATATTTCTTTATCTAATTGTGTGACATGTAACGAATGTTATGAATAAATGATTATTATTATGATTATATTATGTAAAGGTTTAATTTGGTTAAAATTTGAAACACAGATAGTTTATAGTCTCATTTACTACCTATCATCTCAGAAAAAGCATGGGCCCTAACGAAACAAATATTAACGACAGAACGACATTACCAATTAGATTGACATTTGAAACACACGTGGTCTTAGAGTCTGGCTTAGAGTCTAAAATATCACATCGGCTAATAAGTCTATCACCTACTTAGGCTATCAACCTGTAAAAATGTATAAGTGGGTAAGTATAAGATTACGCACATTAACTACAGACTCTTCGTAATGTATCCTATAAAAATCCTACAAACTTAATAGTACGGCTTTGTTCGATACTCCACAACCTTACTACGAGTATGTTTGATGTTGCTAAAATATAAAATATGAAATTGCTAAACTCGAATAAATATATTTTTGTGTGGAAAAACAAATTCACACGGTTTGTGTAATGGCCACCCATCCAAATATTTTTACGTAAGTACTACTAATGTACTAATAAGGTCGCAAGATCAACGTACGCGAACGAAGTAGCGGGTTCAGCTAGTTAAAAATAATAATGTGTTAAAAATGAATAAATTGTCTGAAACTGAACAAATCCGCAGTAATTATTATTGGCGTAGTACTTAATAACTTAAAACTTCATAGGAACTACGTTAATATAAATGAGTAAACTGATAACGTAAGTGACGCAGAAGCGACAGGTCTTTCAGCAGGTTATAGAGATTTTGCTGGTATACCTCTCGCTCCTACTTCTACAGCGTATAAATTAACTACATAGCCATTTTATGTTAATTCGTTTAGAAAATCGTATTATAGTATTAAAATTAACGTGGTTGTTACACATATTGATTGGGTAAACGGGTAACTCACGTGTAATGAGGTCGGTCAATCCGAAACTCGAGTCGGATTGACCGACCTCATTACACGTGAGTTACCCGTTTACCCAATCAATAAGATCGTATTATTAGACTTATTTTGTTTCATCGCGTGGTCATTAGGTATATTAGTTTCCCACAGTACGGTAAGTTCTACAAGGACTATGCCTTTCGTAGCTGTAAAAAAGGAAAATATCCGGTCTGGATAACGAAACACCCACATCCTCTGGGATTTTATAGTGCTTTACATACGTGTCAATTTATATATTTATATAATCAATTTATATTTGGTTCTAACATCTATTATGTTGTGACAAACAAATACTTTGAAGCTATCGAACAAATGCCTTTTTATTACTAAATTTTAGTAGATATTTATAACGCCATAGGGTTACACATAAAGAGTATACTCCTAGTCCAAAAGACCTTTTTTTGAAGAAGAGAAAGAAAGAAGGTTTTAACCGACGCAATTTCGCCTGATGCAAAGCGATAACTCTGTCTAAGATGGAGCTTAATTCACGATTTATGCTAGATTTGAAAACATCTATATTATATCTATTGAGTTCAATAGATATAATCTAGATGTTTTTAACTAAGCATACCACTATGATATGCCGATTACAGAGAAAGCATAATATTTCGTTTGTTTATTTTTACACAAATAAGGAAAGTGGAGACAAAACAATTTTACTACTATGTATACCACTACTATGTACAGATGTTGAACGCCTTAGAACGATCTTAGGGAATAAACATATGAATATATGAAAAGCAGTTGAAATGATAATTGTGTGTTTTAATTTTGTAATCTAAGTTCCAATTGGAAATGGACATATCTTGTCTAAGTTCCAATTGGAAATGGTAATATCTTGTCACAAAATACCTACTAAGTTATACTCTATCTTATTTGCTGCATTTAATTTGAGTTTTGTGTACATTTATTTGTAAAAACGCTGTCTAATAACCTGATGTTACGTGCGACATATTCCTGTCACTAATGTCAATACATTAGCCACAGGAAGAATAGGAAATCGACCCTTCAGGTCGTTGGAGTTCGTTAACTCTTGTCATATATCGCAGCTCACGATATCCACGACCATGCAATTGTTAACAGTAACTCCATAGTCACTGCTTGCAGAACCCGGATAAGGCCTGCTAGGAACTGTAACGTAGTGGCTACGGGAAGACTCGAATAGGTGAATTCTCAGGCTTGTTTGTATATAATATATTGAATATCATTCACTCCTCGTTGGTTGCGGTCTTTTTACTCCCGGATTGGGCGTGAGATCTCAACTGCGTCGGTCTTTTTAGACAAATATGAATTATAAAAGGGGCCTATATGGTAACCCTATAAGGTCACACCTTTCGATACGGGCCGGGCCGAAGCAAAAGGCGCGAGACACAACCCCAACATCTAACTCGATCTTAAGGCTTTGATGACCTAGCTTGCGAGAAAGGGCCGGGCCGAAGCAAAAGGCGCGAGACACAAAACCTTCCATCTACCCTGATCGTATAGCTATGAAATGACTTGATAAGTCAAATAAAGAAGAACGAGGCAGATGATTTCTCTTATCACCTAGAGTTTGCGAATGTTTTATTAGATTTATTTGGTAATGTCTTATTAGATTGTAATCAATCTAACAACATCTTTATTCTTGCTCGCGGTAAAACTTTAAGCATACAATCGAGATTGTGTCTTAGTTGACCTCACAGTAGTTAAAGCTTGCACTCAGTTGATAAGCGAATCACTCTGAAGAGATAGTCTGTGCTCCTGTCACGGTTCGCCTGGCGGAATCACGACTTTAAGGAGGCCCAACCAGCGCAAGTCTAGAACTTCCACCGTAGCCACTACGTTACAGTTCCTAGCAGGCCTTATCCGGGTTCTGCAAGCAGTGACTATGGAGTTACTGTTAACAATTGCATGGTCGTGGATATCGTGAGCTGCGATATATGACAAGAGTTAACGAACTCCAACGACCTGAAGGGTCGATTTCCTATTCTTCCTGTGGCTAATGTATTGACATTAGTGACAGGAATATGTCGCACGTAACATCAGGTTATTAGACAGCGTTTTTACAAATAAATGTACACAAAACTCAAATTAAATGCAGCAAATAAGATAGAGTATAACTTAGTAGGTATTTTGTGACAAGATATTACCATTTCCAATTGGAACTTAGACAAGATATGTCCATTTCCAATTGGAACTTAGATTACAAAATTAAAACACACAATTATCATTTCAACTGCTTTTCATATATTCATATGTTTATTCCCTAAGATCGTTCTAAGGCGTTCAACATCTGTTGCACTAAGAGGTGAGAAAAACTCTGTTATATTGAAAGAAAACTCACCCAAACGCCTTTGAACAAAATAGATCTTTAAAATACATCAGAAATACATAATAAGGTTTACATAGCATTACGTTTGGTCCAATTTATTGAAGTATTTATTTCACTTAGTACAAACAGACTACTGAGACTAATACAGTCCTTACGTTACTCCTTTCTTAAACCATAATTAGACGTTAAATTGTATGTACTACTATGTATGAATAACCTGTGATCCGTCCCAGCTTTGTACAGCTAAACATTTATACAAATCAAATGTATTGTAATATGAAAACAAAACATTTCTAGTGCTGGTTTTTAGGGTTCCCTAAAACCTAAAAACGGAACCCTTATAGATTTGTCATGTCTGTATGTCTGTCTGTCCGTCCGTATGTCACAGCCACTTTTTACCGAAACTATGAGAACTACACTATTGATACTTGGTAAATAGATGTATTCTGTAAACCGCATTAAGATTTTTATAAAAAAATAAAAAAAAATAAAAATTAGGGTTGCCCCCCATACTGAGAACTGAAACTCAACATTTTTTTTTCTTCAAACCTATACGTGTGGGGTATCTATCGATAGGTATTCAAAAATGATGTTGAGGTTTCTAATATAATTTTTGTCTACACTGAACAATCTGCGCGAGAGACACTTCCAAAATGGTAAAATGTGAGAGAGACACAAAGAGGCTCTCAAAAGCGAAAAATGAGTTAATAAATATGTTTATTAAGTATAAGCGCTACTCACTCGTCTATATGAAGCAGGTGCCAGTCAAGTCAAAAAGCTAGTAGGTAGATAGATACTATGGACGTAGTAAGAAGTATCTATCTGTCGCAGCTGGATTGTATAATTCGTCGTATTACATTACGGCTAGCCGTTTTGAAAAACAGGGCCGTTTTGTTACGCGGCGGTTCAACGATTAGCCGCATTGTCGTTTCGATACGTTCTTCAATAAGGCGACCAACGTTTAGCTGCATCGTACAACTGCTAAAATTGTAGGGTGACCATACTTTCAAAATAAACAATGTTTAAAATGAAAATTAACTTTATTAATCAGCAAAAGCTGACAGGTTCTTACGATATTCCTTACTTTTTTTAAAAAACATCTCGCCTCTCAGATAAAACTTGAAAGCCCCTATAACTTGATATTAGCGGCGGTACACCTAAGAAATATGGTACACTTAGGCAAGGGTCTGTCATTGAGATTTGACTCCGGGTGGGCTCCCGCCAGAAGCTCTGCGGTCAGCCCTGCGTCAGGACCTCCCTTTAACTTCTGGTTCCCGCATTTTTTAAATACGCTCTAGAGGTAGTAGCAACAAGACTAGGTGGAGTCAGGGTGCTCCGAGTCGGATCTTGGTCATATGTAACCTACCCGGTCCGATTTAGTCTTAACAAGGTGGACGGTGGAACCTAAATATTTTCCAAGTAACACCCAGGTGGATAAAGGTGAGCTGTCTCAAGGGGTTGACGGTGGTAAACCACCCCAATAATATTGTGTAGGATTCCGCCGAACATCAGAATCCATAGTCACCTTAGCAATTTAGCAACACACTTACTGTATTCAACACCATAGTTGTTATATTGTCAGGCAGCGCCATGAGTGCTAAGAATCAGAACTAAAAGTTGTTAAAGGGGCGGCTAATCTCTCGTTTTATTACATTACGGCTAGCCGTGTTGAATGACGTATGGCGTCGAATACATTCCGGCTGCTTTATGATCAGCCGCATTCAATCCGGCTAATCGTTAAACCGCCGGTTTACAAAACGGCCCTGCTTTTCAAAACGGCTAGCCGTAATGTAATAAATACAGCGGATCATACAATCCGGCTGCGACATATCTACTAAGTACGTGTTAGACTTAGCTGGCACCGACTTCAAATAGACGAGTGAGTAGCGCTTATAATAATTTTCTTAACTTATTTTTCGCTTTTGAGTGCCTATTTGTGGTTTTAAAGACGGTTTATTTTTTGTATAAAAAGATTTTATTTTACCCTTATTAGTGCAAAACAAGTTTTCAACAATGCATTTACACAATTTCGTGTTGACAGAATCAATTTTGATAACTTTCGATAAAATTTATATGGGAACATTCAGAAACCATACCCATCCGAACAAAAAAAGAAACATCGAAATCAGCTCCGGCGTTCTCAAAAAATCAGGTAACATTACAAACATAATAAAAAAAATATGGTGGTCGAACCTCCTCCTTTTTGGAAGTCGGTTATTAAATGCAATAAAAAGCCTTTCAAATATATTTTACTTCACATTAGAGAGATTTTCAAACTTAAACTTATTTTGCTTCTCTTATTATAATATCATAAATATTATCCTAATCTTCTGAGGGCCTGCATAAGGTGCGAGTGTAAGCAGACGGTGCAGAGTATATTAGCATTTCCTAGGAAACCTTTTCGAGTGCTAAGTTGAAATTACATAAAAACGTTGGTGCGTATCATTATTTTTAAGGTTCTGTGAAGAGACTCTATTAGCTTACTTTATTAATTTAGCTGCTAGCTACGCACCGCGGTTTTACCCGCGCTTTAACTAAAGTACTAGTAACAATTGATGTGGTTATAAAAAATAGAATTATGTCAGTTTAAGTGTTAAAAAATATTGTAAGCGTTTTTTTTATGTTTCATAAAAATTACGAAGATATGGCCCAAAGTTTCGAATGACGTCACGCCTATTTACGATTTTTATATATAGACATGACGTTACACAAACTCGTACGTACATCTGCAATTGTAGAATCGGGATTCGAATCGATAGTAGGCCGCCAAAGTTATAACATTTTTTATGAATAACTAGTTACCTATATTAAAACTATGTCAAATAATGTTAATAAAATTACGTTTTATATCTATCAATCATAACAAATCATCAAAAATATCATCAAGCTACGTTTCAGAAAATTAATTTCTAAATATTTAACTATCTGATAATCACATGACGGAGCCACTCCAAATAAGTGGTAATAAATATAATATTGTATTAACATCATTAAACAATATTGTATTAAATGATATTAAATTTTAATGATTTCGTTACCAATTATCCTTCTTCGTTAATCATTACCGTTAACAACATAATATGTATTTTAGTCAATATAAAATATTTAATTTTGTATAGCGTATTACAAAACTGTTGATATGAAATGAAACATTACTCGAAAAAATTACTAGAACATTAACTGCAAATAATATTTTTTTTATTTTTTTTTTTAACTTTTATAGGCTTACTCTTGACCGCCATCTCGCCTGATGTTAAGCGACGATGCGGTCTACGATGGAGCGTGTTTACCTAGAAGAAACCGATTCACTCTCGACTTGAAGACACAAAGATTGTAACCAACAGGGAAAACCCACTCAGGCAACGCATTCCACAGCCTAGACGTTCTTATCACAAAAGTAGAGTCAAATCTCTTCGTTCGCGTCTTTGGAATATCAATCATGAAACGATGTTGCTTTCTCGAGCTACGAGCATTCCGATAGAAAAAAGGGCAAGGTGGTATTAGATCATGTAAATCAGTCGCACACTCTCCGAAGTGTATCCGATAAAAAACCGAAAGACTAGCAACTTTTCGGCGATGTTCAAGACTTTGTAGTCTTTTTCGCACAAGAGTGTCGTTGCCTATGAGCCTTTTGGCACGTCTCTCGATCGATTCCAAGGCCTCCAGCTGATACTTAGCCGAACCATCCCAAAGATGCGAACAGTACTCCATACAAGAACGAATTTGAGCTTGATATAACGTGAGCAACTGCTCAGACTTGAAGTACTTTCGCACCTTGGAGAGGATACCTAGCTTTTTGGCAGCTAATTTAGCCTTGGACTCGATATAAGAACCAAAGTTGAGCGTAGATGTTAATGTAACGCCCAAAAGCTCAATGTTTGAAATGTAGCTTGGTGACGTTACAAATACATATATTTTTACCTACGTGTGTCTTAACCATGCCGGCCCGTCCTAAACCATGTCTGGTACAAAATAATGTGCCCAAAACGCTGTGTTGCCTCGCTGAATGGCTATGGTTATCCGCTGCCTCAGAAAAAAAAACACAGTGACCACTTTTGTTATGTAAACTATGCCCGATCTTGCAGACTAAATCCTTCGAATAGTTCCCCGACTGCCCATAGGTATCTGGAACGTAGAAGTATTGCGGCCCCGTTGCTGCGTACTTCTGCCGCTTTTTACTAGACACCTCCTCCGTCGCTGCTCCCGGAGTATGCACGGTGCGCAGCCGCGACAGTGCCGACACACGAAGCTTCCCACCCTAAGCGCTAATTTAGGACTGGCAGACCAAAGTACATAAGTCAAAATGTCATAGTTTTCTGAAACTAAAAAAACTGAATTAAAAAAAACGCTTTATTGTTTTTTTGTTTAATTCGATTTACTGGGGTGTACTAAATTAATTCTAACGTGCATATTTGTGTCATTTAATACCACTATAGCAAAAGGCTATTTTTGTGATTTAGGTAATTAAGAACACTTACTTTACCCTTGAAAATATAGTTGTACTTAGGACTTAGGTTATAAGGTAATTTCATAAGTATCTATTTAGCGGCCTATAAATTAAGTATTGTTACATTAATCTAACTAATCATCATCTTCACTGTCCATGATATCATGGTTAGTATTCCATAAACCGTTTTTAGTAGGTAAATCCATATAAAATGTATAAAAACATCATCAGGTATTTATTACAAAGAGTAAAAAAGTGTAAAGAGTTCAAATCTTCTTTTTACTCTTTGGATATGGGCTGTTACGATATAACTGGAATATTGTCAGCTTTCATGTTTAATTTGAAAAACTGAGGTTTTTCTTCTAAGGTCCCCCCCCTTGTGAGAAATTATTCCGAAGTCATAATCATAGCGCAACCATCTTTAATCGACCCATTTAAATTGTCGTCCACCGTTATCTTTAGTTCTTAATACTAATGACCCCTTTAGGAGCGAAAAAAAGTCTAAAATCAGTAAGTGTTGTGCATTTAACAACTTTAATTTTTTACTGCTCGATTTTATCAGTAGTTTCCAATCATGCGGGTGATAAATTTGCAATCCTGTCTTTTTCTTAATCCCATAATCCCGTAATTACTACCAAATGGCTATGCCCGGGAATCATAAACTTATGTTCAGTTACTTTTAGATCTATTTTTTGCAAAGCTCAGGTAAACATAAAACTTACAAGTATATGAGAATTTCTGTTCTGGCTTCCACATCTATCAGAATAAGATATTACAAGTTGTGTGTTGTCAGACTGATAAGCATGTTTGGAGGTGTTCAAAAAGACCAAGAGATTATTTCCTCCCACAGCTATTGTTTCATACCATGTGTACACAATTTTTCCGGTTTTGTTGACATGAACACTCAAATTGAATATCCACAACGGACTTATATAAAATAGAACAGAAGAGCTTAGTGCTGGAGTAGGTTAGCATTGCTATAAATCAAAAGTGTAGACGTTGAACCAGGACATAAGGAAGTACCTTCATGTGTGGATTCATTACTTGAACTTAACGAGACTGCTGAGTCTGTTGATAACATATAATGTGGGTCCTGGACAGAATCATCGCTGCAAAATTTAATTTCCGGACTAACAGGCACGTCAACGGTAAGAAGATGTGCCAATTCATGGGTTCTTTTTCCAGTGTTACGTTTCCAAATTGCTGATTATTCCGTTCGACAAAAAAACACATTTATTTTAAATAACTCACAAATAATCAAATATGAAACAAACAATACAATAAGTATTCGTCATTACTCTAAAAGAACCCGCCGCTAACAGCACCCAGTGCAAAAGTGCCCATTACACTGGCTGCATCGCCTCGCTGAATTGCTATGGCCAGCCTTTGCACCAGGAACGAGCCGGAGCGGGAGTCCCTCAATTTGTCGCGTAGTTTACGCCCCAACTCACTCACCAAACTTTTGGCCTCAGTTCTCCAACTGCCCAAAGTCTCCACAGCAAATGGACAAAGTCATATGACGACTCCAACATTGAATACTTCATCCTCTTGCGGCGTCCTCAGCAGCAGTTGCCGGTGCCAAAATTGATCGACTAAGATGACTGACATCATGATCATGATGATGACACAGTGCTAACACAATTGGCATCTCATACCAGACACCTGCCATTTTTCCAGGGCAGTAAAGTCATCTCGTCGGGTCTCTTACCATCAGACCTGCTAAAGCCCGGTGGCTCAAGCACGCCAATTTTAAATAATATATGAATTCACAATGCTACAACGTACGGCACCAAAAAATGCACCGTATCAAAAGTGATGATGAAAGTGGGTTATCATCAATGTAAAAGTCTTATCCGCTACCAAATTATTTAATGGAGCTTGAAATAATTATATTATCAAACTTATATTAAGTATTTTTATATCTTTTAACACCATCTCAATTTATTTTTTTTTCCACGCTAAGAATCCACTATGAGTAGTAGAGATATTAAATTATTAATCAAAGTTAATACAAAACTAAACTAGTGAATCACTAGTGGCTTAGCGGCTCACGTTTCAAACCACTCGGGCACTTCTTTATTTTTATTCAATAAATCACATTTTGAAGTGCTTACCCTCAAGTTAAAAAAGTGATAACATAGCGCATTCAATGATCTTTATGACATGTGTCATACTTTCAGTCCGCTTAGTGCAAAATTTCATGTGTTCCTTTTGACCTAAGTCATTATAAGTTGTTTATAATGTCACAAGACTTGGAGAATATCATAAGGTTGAAAAGGTGCCCCATTAGAGTTCATATTGAAATAGATGGCTTTGACTTACGTGCTTTAGTCGGTCGACGTATTAATTTAAAATAATGTTGTGGGTATATTAAAACAAAATTGCATTTTTTTTACTTAAGTGCTTTAGTCTGCCGACCCTAGAATTATTCACTACACAAAACATTCATATTATCATGTTTTGACTCTGTGTTTAACTAGAAGCGCTTTGCTAATTTTTGCTATTGAAATGTATGTTGCGCAACTATAATCTAATTATGTTCCAAATTTCAAGTAAATCCGTTCAGACATTAGGATGTAATTGAGCAAACATCCAAACATTGACATTTTTAACAATAGTAGGATTATGATGTATTACAATAAATTGCGAGTAATTCTTAAATACTTTTTAATAATTATCTAAACAACTATAATATTACATTGGCCTACCTAATAAAACGTTTACAGAATAACGTAATATTAATAGTAAAAGTATGGAAACCAGCGCGACAGCCTTATCACTAAAAGCGGAAAGCGGTCTCTTTCTAGGAACCTTAAAACAGAAAATCATTTTTTTTTACCAATTTATTTATATAATTTAATTTCGTGAAATTATCTTTAATTACACGGACACAGATACTTAGTACTTTAAAAACCTCATTCTCCCCTCTAGTTAGTTTCTTTACCCGCAACCACGCTGACGGACATCGTCTAGATCGATCGATCTTAAGATACTCGTACATTTAAACGATAATAACTCCAAACAAATACACGGCCATTTGCAATAAACCAAATAGACTGTGAGAAAAAACATACTTACCAAGGACTCACACCTGGATTACAGTATATTTTTTAAGGACTATCTGGTCATAAAAAAAAAAAACTAGTTGAGCATCTCCATAACAACAGTATGATAAATATATACAACTATACGATGTAATGTGAAAACATCACTGTGTTCCGGATTTAACGGCAATGTTTCCAGAGAAATTACAGGGCATAGAGATGGATCATCTTATATCTCTGGATGACGAGCGCAGTGCATTGCTAGGTAATGGTTTGGCCTTTGTCACTTTGCTGTTACGGGCAGGCGTGTTGCTTACCACCAGGTACATGTCCAGGTACATGTCATCATCATCAGCACGTGTTCGTCCACTGCTGGACATAGGCTTCTCCTATAATACGCCACTCAGCCCGATCCTCGGTCTTACGTTTCCAACATGTAGTATGAACTAATTTCCAGGATATTTCCAGAAACATGTAGTATGAACTAATTTGACAGTAGTAAGTGAACCTCAGGAACAAAGCTAAGCTTGTTTTATCCAGAATAAAACTGACAAAAGTAATGAAACAAGGTATCTATAATTTGACTGGCCTCGTGGCTTAGTTGGTAGTAGCTCTGCCTGCGAAGCCGAGGGTCGTGGGTTCGATCCCCACCCAGTGCAAATATTTGTGTGATGAATTTAAATCTTTGCACTGTGTCTGGGTGTTTATATGTACAATAAGTATGTATTTAAAACCATATAAGTATTATATCAGCTATCTGGCCGCTATCATACAAGCTTTGCTTAGTTTGGGGTCAGATGGTGTTGTGTGTGAATTGTCCACCAATATGTATTATAATGAATTGGTGTTATCCGAGTTGAATAAGTTGCCCACAGCTCTGAGAAATGAACCAATGCCTGATTTAAACAAGTGTTTTTCTTCCAAAATGTTTTTACAAGCTAAATTATTTTATGACAATGAAACTAACGAAAGGTTCTTTTAAAAAAAATGTGTAGGTAAATGTATGTGTACTAGATTTGTGATTGAATTTTGAATGAATGAATGAATGAAAATTCTTTATTGTTCACACCAAATAGGACACATACAATTTTGAAAAATAGTAAGACTAGTGATACAACGGGCGGCCTTATCGCTAAAACCGATTTCTTCCAGGCAACCTTGGGACGGACAGAAATATTTGAAAAACTTAAAGCGTGGTGCGCAACAATTACTATTTAAATAATAAGACTATGGGACAGACATACATTCCAATAGTACTATGTAACAGTTCAGCTGGGCTGTCCCGTAACGAATCTTCAAATATTTCTATTATACAATGTATTTATTGGTAAAGAATGATTTAATAATACTTAATTGCATTTATTATAGGTATTATGTTTACATCTTCAAATGTATTGAATTAAAATACAATCTTTGTTTTGAGTATATTATCAATAATTTAATCAAGAGAAAACATGTACTATTGTTATTTGATAATATGAATTGTTCCTTCAAAGCTGGACCCGCTTACTCTCATTGCTATATCTGGTATGAATGCATGAAGAGCATACTCTAGAGAATTACATCTTGCATCGGTGGGAGTTCCAATAGATGAATTGAACTAATTATGGTTTACTAATACTTAAATGTGTTTGTTGCAGGTGTTAATATGTATTATTTGGTTAAATTTATTGGAATTGCAGTGGAATTTATGCTTTGAATATATCATCAATAATTTTATCAAGGGAGAACATTAACCGTTACTATTTTATGATAATATTTAGTTCCTTCAGAACTTAATGCATTTGTAAAATCTCTCTGACATGTCGAATAATAATACATAGAGAGAATACCATTTTTCTATTAAGAACATACCTTGGGAAATTACATTTTACATCTTAATTGGTATATCTGTGTGGCCTTCGAAGGGAATTTCTATGGAAGAGTGAGATTGTTCATTCTTGAATTCCAATAGCGGAGTAAATGTTGTTCATAGCTTTGTTTACTTCATGATACGGCTAGTAATCTGGTTGTTGTAACCTGGGAAAGATACAAGAATAACAAAATGAAATATGCAACTTACAACTTACATATAACATGCATTTCTAACCAAAGTCTAGCCTTGGAAACCATTTAATACAAGTTGTAAGGGTATCCTGGGGTCAGGGGTTGTGAACTCAATTGGTGAAAATTGAATTCCCAAACCTCCCCGGAAAAAAGTTAATGTTTAAGTATAAAATAAAAAAAGTAAGACTTTTTCAAGCGTTTATTGATAGGACACAAAGGCATACATCAATACTAAAAAGGGTAAAAGGCCAGGGGTTGATCGTTGAGTTACTGTTCCTTCAAAAGACCAAAAAAAGGAATTTGAAGAATTCCTCGACAACCTCTATATTAAAATTTGGTTATTCCCAGTACAGGGTCCTTTAGTAAAGATGGGTAAATTCCGAATACCACCCTAGGTTAGAGAGGGGTTCAGCAAAGGCAAAACTCCCCGGATAGGGTAGATCAGTAATTGGGCAAAAATCAACCCCTCCTTACAGCCAGGAACCTATACTGTTACCTAGAACTGACAAGATCAACCAAAATAAAAGTGGCGATAGGCCTTCATCAGTATGGGGTAAGACCGTGGAATTTATAACTATAAGTCCAGGTGACTAAGTATGGTAAGTGACCTAACCACAAATTACAAGTACAAAGTCAGTTCCCACGCACTAAGAATAAACCGTTGAAATAACATTATTAGGTAATTGGTGTAAGACCAAGAAATTTATAACTATATTTATAGTAGATGAAGTAAGGTAAAAGACAACATTACAAATTACAAGTACAACGTCAGTTCCCACGCACTAAGAATAAACCGTTGAAATAACATTATTAGGTAATTGGTGTAAGACCAAGAAATTTATAACTATATTTATAGTAGATTAAGTAAGGTAAAAGACAACCTTACAAATTACAAGTACAACGTCAGTTTATGACTGACTCTCAGTCACTTACAGGAAGTATGGTATCCAACGTATAGCCACCCCTGGACAATTCTAGACTTGTGTCTCTCTGGATTAAACTTTATAGTGTTTACATGAGCGGTAACCGAAAGTACACTAACTAGACACTAGCGGTGACCCGGGAAAATTATTAGGTAATTACTACTGTAAGCTCTTATGAAAATAACGTTTAACCGCAACCGCAGGAAAAAGTATATGTTATAGAACATAGAAATTTATTTATTATCTAGGTCAGAAACCTGACCTTTATTAACCGACCTCGGCCGGACACTTTCAGGACACTTAACTCCTCGGGGCAACCTAATCAACCACGGCCCATGGCCCTGCCGCACTCTCCACTCCACATTCCACCACTCTTCCACAATACACTAAACAATAACCTGTCGGGTTCTGGCGAGCGTTGTCCCGGCCACGAGGCACGAGCTCGGGGTCGACCGCCGAACTGAGCGCAGCCCGGGAAAACCGCCAGACACCTCCACACCACACACCAGGACGTCTCCAACAACCGGGTGCCTCCCCCAACTCAGCTCACCAACCCAACAAAACACCTCCCCTTTAGGAAGGTGTGTTCACTTAGAGACGCTTAAGGCAGGCCCTCCCACGCGCACGACGCGGATGGCCGCCGGGCGCCGACGCTGGCCGGCGTTAGCCTCGGGACACGTCACAAAATCTTCCAACTCAACCACTCACGCACCAGATACAATAATTTTAATCAACGACGCGGCGGTCCGAGACCGCCGGCACCGCCGCCCGTGACAAGAAAAAAAGATGGCCGCTCCCTTCCCTTCCGCTGACAAAACCAGCTAGTGTTGCGGTAAAAACTAAACAAACAAACGATTATTAGCTAGGGAGGGGACGTTTTGCTCCGCTAGCAGACGAAAGAGTCGCGTTCCGATTTACGGGAAAAAAAAAGTGTTACAAAGTAATGCTATTAGTTGATGCCTTTTTTGTCAATAAAAGAAGTCAGAGAAACAGACATTGTTATGTATCAAGGTAACATGTAATTGATAATGTTTCTGGATTAAAAATCTAGAGATATTTCTATTTGGAGTTGAAAACAGACAGTAGTATTTGTTTAATACCAAGTAAATTCACTTAGGATATCTTTGGGAGAACGAAATACGAAAATATATTTGTAAATTTCGAGATAAACGCAAGGTTTGGTGAACTTGTGAAACGAAATCACGCTTTGTTTAGCAAAACATGTTATGTCATGCTAATTTTTATATCCATTGTGTCATTTAGCTTATAACAGATGTATAACTTATAATAGATTTACAAGATAAATGTTTATCAACATAGGAACTCACCAAATTATGTAAAACACCACAGATCCGTATATCCACAGAAATCCAGCCGTATGTTCGCAAGTATCGGCTTTCGGAGAGGTTTTCACATAGTATTGGTTGAGAAATAAGTACACAAACACAAAATACACAAAAAAATAGAATAATATGGTTTGTTTGCATGTTTATGTAAATTGCAGATAGGTTATAATTTTGTTTAATCTACTCGCGTCAAAAGTCGAATCGTAAGTGACAATGACGTTTCAGAATGGAGATTCAAAGTACAAACTTAAAATTTAATGTGGCTGAAAGTTAGAACTAAAATATCCTCACCATTATTAATAATTGTTCATATTAATCTAGATAGTGGCGCCATCGTCGGGGTGCATCTGTATGTTGGTAGTCAGCTTAACCGATTAAACCGTCCTGGCAGAGTTAGCAAGGTTATCACGAATGGGCGGAGTCTGTTTGGCGGGAAAATCAAACGCATAAAAAGGATCGAGCGGGAATATTTTTTTTTAGTTGTGAATTATTCTTTCGTGAGTTACGTTGTGTCCATGTAAATTAAATTAAAATAGTTTCAAGTTCTAGGTCTGATCATTCGTACTTTAGCAGTAAAAGGAATTGCTATTCTGTTTTAATGCAAAGGAATGTTTCAGCAGTCTCACTTTGGATTTGG
Source organism: Ectropis crepuscularia (assembly GCA_963693475.1). NCBI lineage: Eukaryota > Metazoa > Arthropoda > Insecta > Lepidoptera > Geometridae > Ectropis > Ectropis crepuscularia. The sequence continues at coordinate 6,906,954 of OY856350.1, forward strand.
ATAATGTTTGTGCGATTTACTAGCCGATTTTGAACGTAGTCGGTTGTGTCGGTCGTAGAAATGTTATTCAAGTTCAATTTATTTGAGAATAAAGATAATTTTGTGGGATTTTTATTGGGTTTTGTGGGGAGATGGACGACATAACTATACCATACATGGTTATGGTTTTGATACACGCGTCTCGTGTTTACTTTTCTTAAATTCAACACTACTTGGGTCTTGTGGCGCCCCAAGGTCGATTTTGCCTCTTAAATGGGGATCGATTAAGTCACTGGTTCGATTGGTTTCTTCTTCAAAGTCCTAGACAGCCCCCGAATGAACAATACGCAGGTCGTATCATTCCAGTAGGCCGGTCGATATTATTTCGCTAGGACACTGGCTGAAGGCATCAACTCGAACTGTCCCCCTAAGATAGTCGGTGGTTACTGCTCGCTTCTCCAAGGGTTAATCTCGTGTTACAGATTAATTCCGGCTCCCCCGTCATAGAGTGGAACCCACCCGTAGGGCTGAAAGGGATCATAGGTTTTGTCAGTCTGATCAGCTGGTAGGTAAATTTAGTAATGCGATGTTAGCAAGGGTATTACATTTTATACCACCTGTCAGGATAAAATATACCCTTTGATAGTTAAACTCTAACTGAGATCCGCGAATCTCTTGCAAATTTTGTATCTCTTAGCTGATAGGCCATAGTAGGATAGATTGGAAGTTAAGCGTTACGTTGATCCTAATATGTCTAAAGTATGCGATATATCAGATCAACGGAACATAGGGAATTATTAATCCTTTGTTACAGGTCAATAAATGAACGAGACGTTGCAGAAAAACAAACTGATTGTTCGATAGTCTTTATTATTTGAGTCGTTAATAATTTCACTAACAATACTTTTATAACTTTTAAAACTAAATTCCTAAATCTGTTTAAGAGTCTGGACTAGTTTTATAATCCGCACAGACGCTGTGATTGTCTAAGTTCTCTATTTAATTTGAGAGAATCGGGACGTACAAAACGAGTTCAGTTACTTAAAGAGGTCCATGAATACCAATATTATCTAGATACAATAAAATCTTGAAGACTATCTGATAATCTGATAACCTAGGTTTTAGTTACAAACCTAGATATTGCTTCATTATTTACATCACAATTATGATATAAAACCTTATTTACAGGTTAACAACTAAATGTACATATACAATCACACAGATTAATACATAAAATTTGTTTGACTCATTCAATTGAGATTTTCAATATAACTTGGAACATTTTAAATGTTAATTATCATTTTATGCAGAGGCCTGCTAATTTTCAACACCTTTAATCATGCAAGTGTCATGAAAATCAGAACCTAGCTAAAATAAGGTCGGATGAACCTTACATCACAACTACGGTGTAAAACCTTATTTACAGGTTAACAACTAAATGTACATATACAATCACACAGATTAATACATAAAATTTGTTTGACTCATTCAATTGAGATTTTCAATGTAACTTGGAAAATTTAAATGATAATTATCACTTTATGCAGAGGCCTGCTAATTATGCTAATTATGAACATCTTTAATCATGCAAGTGTCATGGAAATCAGAAACCTAGCTAAAAATAAGGTCGGTTGAACCTTACATCACAACTATGGTGTAAAGCCTTAACAACTAAATGTACATATACAATCAAATAGTTTTGTTCCATTATTTACATCACAACTAAGGCATAAAACCTTATGTATAGGTTAACAACTAAATGTACAAATACAATCACACAAATTAATACATAAAATTTGTTTGACTCATTCAATTGAGATTTTCAATATAACTTGGAAAATTTAAATGATAATAATCACGCTAAGCAGAGGCTTGCTAATTTTGAACACCTTTTAATCATGCAAGTGTCATGGGAATCAGAAATTTAGCTGAGATGAGATCAGATGAATCTGACATCACAACTATGGTACAATACTTTATTTATAGGTTAACCATTAAATGTACATAAACAAACAACAGCTTTGTTTCATTATTTACATCACAACTACGTTATAAAACCTTATTTATAGGATAACAATTAAATGTACAAATGTAATCACACAGTTGATGCATAATTTTGTTCGACAGTCTCTCTAAATTGAGATTCTTAAAGTGCCTTGATAAGTTTAATAATACATACATTTATGCAGAAGTCTGCTAATTTTTGGACATTCTTTTAATAGCCATTCACGTGAAATGCATTCGGAAACCTAACTGAAAATGGGGTTGAAGATGTTTTAAGTTATGTCCTTAAATTATCTGATTGCTTCGGTTGCATCTTGGTTAGATCTTCCTAACGGAAATGGGGAATGTCTGCCAACTCTACATTGAAATTGAACAGCTCAATAGAAGCTTAAACTTTCAGGGTCGCTTTGGAAACTTGACCTTAGAGGCTTGTCTAATAAATAGACTAGTTATATATATTTATTCCCGAAATCACATTCCTTTGCTGTCGATCGGTACAGTAAAGTTCTATGGGATTTCAAAAATTGTAAACTCATCCATCCCTAATTAGATGAATTCCCCCCACTTCCCTTGGATAGCTTAGTTAGTGTTATAACATACTGAGAGTAGAGAGTAAACTCGGCATCCCGTGAGATGCATTCTTAACGTGGAGGACGTCAGATTCCCTTTTACTCCCTTGACGGACGCTGATGACTGGGAGGGCGGCAGGGTCTGGGGCCCTTTCCCTTAGCCACGACCACTTAACATTTTAAACAAATAAACACTGATCCGATCAGTTTTATACAGTAATAATCTACTAACTTCCATACCTACTAATTATGAACATTATTGTTAATCTTAATCTGACACCTTGTACAATGTACATATCATATTCTCTAACTGGATAGATACAACTTGGTAATACATTATTATTACATAGTCTCATTGACTAGCTCAACCTTCTTGTTATTTCAGGAAACTAAATACAACAAATTAAGTCATAAGCTAATGAAACTATAATGTAATAATACAGGCGAGAATCTTCATATAAATCTACTTAAACCATCTCTAGGAATCATTGTTGTACCAATTAAAGCTAATTATTCAAATATTTGTCAAACTAAAAAGTTCCTAGGTTCATTAGGTTAAAATCATAAATATACTTGTATTAGAACTAGGGTTCATCTCAAATCTGTCTGGGTTACAACACCACATACGGAGAGTTCTACTACTAGATGATCACAAGGCCAAACAAAGAAATATATAGACAAATAATATATAAACAATAGATATATAAGTAATAGATGTTAAGAAGTTAATTCATCAAGAGATAATTGTTAGATCAAAATAAAAGGTAATAAAATATAATAAGAATTACAAATATGAAAAACGTTGTTACAATTTAGTAGGCGCCGCGAAGAGAATAATAATAAGAATAAAATAAAGAGAAATATCATTCCGACTTTTACAACTACATCCGAATACATAAAACTACACAAAAAAAAACTAAATACACAAATAAATAAACTAAAAATATACTTACATACATAAATATACTGACAAGGTAAATAAATTTACCTAGTTACATAGATGACAAAGTGACGAGCAACAAATAACAGCAAATAACATAATAGTAAAGTTTGAAGTGATCAAATAATGTGTAAAAAAGAACATTAAATAAAATAAAAATTACATAGATTACAGTTTCGACAAATAAAACTCCTTCACGTGATCTTTAAAAGTTGGTAACGATTGTAGCTTTCTTTTTTTGACACTTTATTATGAAATGTTTTTATTTTGTTTTTGACTTATGTGTACTAATGATTTTATGCCTATCACGGACATTTGTATAAACGCTGATTTTGACAGAGTTTATTATTCTATTGCTTTAAACTTTTATTTTCCTTTTTGACTTGTTGATTTTAACTCATGGAACTGATTTATTAAAAATGTATGAAGAAATTGATCTTTGTAACTGACTTGCCCAATATACACAGCATGGGTGTAAGTTTTGCTTCAATCATATAAATGGGTAAATTGAACAACAACAATAAGGTAGTTGACCAAAAAGCCAAGAACCACACTGAACAGAGTCGCATCAACGGGGATCAGTCCATAAATCGAAAATTTCAGCGGACGGGCTTCCAGGTAGCGGATGAACATCTTTATCTCAGCGTTTTCTGAATCGTCTGTGGAAAAAAACAATTAGAGTCAAAAGTCATATCACGGCGTTGGATCATAAGCATTTACACGTTGATCCTAGGTTTGGTCCTTTATCATCATGAGACTACCCTAGGCTACTGCTGGACATAGACCTCACCCATGATATGCCTCATCCTTATCCTCGGCTTGATCATGATATATATGTCACCTCTCCCATGATATGTCTCATCCTTATCCTCGGCTTTTCTTTTCCAACCACTGGCTGCTGCCTAGCGTATATCGTCACTCCATCATGTTTTACGGTATCAGGTCCTACGCTACGTTTGCCTATTTGCGGTCTCTAGGACACGTCTACCCCCAACGGTTCTCGGTTTTACGACAGTTGTACTCGTGTCTCAGGTTTGGTTACGGAATGTCATTTGTTGGATGACGATGATGGCATCGGTAGGTTTGTACAGCAAGCATTGGCTGCATCACCGAAAACCATCCGAAACTACAACTTACAGATGGCCATCAGGGGCAAAAATGCAGCAGTGGTAGAGACTACAAGCCGGGAAGAGATGACTTAATTTGCAATAGCAAATGACGATGTCGAGTCGATTACTAACGGAGTCTCAACCGATAATGACCCGCTCAATGCAAGAAATCAGACAAAATGGGTTTAGCATTATATTGAAAATATTCCTTATTCCCCTCCTGTTTTCCTTTTCTTCTGGGATTGGCCAAGATGCTTAGAAAAATAATTACTAGTTGTCATCTACCCCGAGTCTGCAGAGTATCTTATTTTTATAAAAAAAAGGATGTCATTTGTTAAAGGTCAGCCCCATGGCTAAGGGTTCTCACTGAGATCAGATCATGGTTAAGTGATATTACGTGTCTGTATTTCCGCTTTCTGTAAATGATCCGTAAGCCCAAAGTAACTCACCCGCCGGTTTGCACCCGCAATTAAGTAATTTGTCAGAGAACTAAAGTCACCGATATAGCTCAGCGTATTAGCAAACTGAAGTGGCAGTGGGCCGGTCACAACTGACGCAAACCTGACAGCCGTTGGAGTAAACGGGTTCTGAAGTGGTGACCACGAATCGGTAAACGTAGTGCAGGGCACCCTGGGATTAGATTGAGTGAAGGAGTAATTAATATACGCAAGACTGCTGGAGGTTGGAAACGTAAGAACGAGGGTTTGGCTTAGTGTCGTATTATGAGAGAGGTCTATGTCCAGCAGTGGGCAAATACAGGCCAACGGTGATGACGATGATTGCTGCTTCAAAAAGTAAGGGTAAAGTAACCCTATGATGTTTCAGCGATCGGAAACTCATGCAACTATACTTTTCCACGACTTATACAACTATACTTTATCATGCATCTATACTCATGCAACTATACTTTTCCACGATTTTACCTTTGCTTATTCCTGGTAGTCAAAAATTCTTGGTTTCCAGGTGGACTCTGTAAAGAGTAAAGGCTAAGAAAAGTACCACAGCTTTTCCAGTTGTTCTACCGTTAAGAAGTAATGTGCAAACATCACTGTGTTTCAGTCTGAAGTGCAATATTTTTAGAAAAATTACAGGGTGCAGCGATAAAACGTCTCATAATAAATATGGGTGACTAGCGCAGTGCAGTGCTTGATAATAATTTGAACTCTTTATATTCCAATGAGTGCCGTTATAGACAAACGCATAGCTTTCCATCAGGCGTAAAATATGTCCTGACCCCTGTCGTTACTTCATATAAAGTAAATAAACGCTTTTAGTCCGAGATCCCAGAGCTCCCAGACGTCACCTATTTTCTGATGAATGAAATGTGGACGAATGAATAGAGTTAGTAAGTACTAAGAACACATGCTTACTCGCTAACTTGCTTAGACGGCCAATTTTGAGATATGGGGTAATGAAGGTACATACAAACATTACTTACTTCACGTATTTTCTAATAAGTGATTTTCACGTATGTTGTAGGCAACATCCTTAAAAACAAGGTCCCAATACTCCCAGATACTTTCCGTCAGCCGTTTTGCTTAACAACTCCAAAATAATAATTTAACTTCACTTAAATTCTCATGTTCCATTTATAAATATGTTCTTCAAACAACTATTTTGTTGCTTTTTACAATAAGATAGACCAATCTAAGGGGGCAATCATCCCCTACCACCAATATTGTCGTGAACTCGTCCCTCAAGCATGAAACATTGTGTGATGGATAAATAAGATTATTATGTGGCTGAATATGATGTAAAAAAAATATCATGAGTAGATATATATTAACAACTGTGCATTGTGTGTATATCAGCTGCTTGGCTCTCACAGAGCTCACATAGCTTCGAGCTAGATAGTGTTACTCGTATGTACTCGCAAGGATAATAATAAAGATAATCCACAATATTAAAATAAATTCACCTTTTTCACGGAACAGCTTATCATGAAGTACTACATTAATGTTTCCAACTTCGCTGGCAAGTTGACTGGCACAAATTGCTGGTGCTAACATTAGACCCATAATGAGAAACGCTATAATGTTCTCTGGTGTACACAGTAACTGCCAAATCTAAAAATGAAACTATAACACTTTAGCATACAATTAGCAATAAAAAAACCGATAATTAACCGTAACTCAACTCATTACCATTTTATTACGTGGTTATTACACATTTTGATTGAATACACGGGTAACTCATGTATAATATAGTCAGTCCCATCCGGCTTCCGGCGGCCTCCGGCGGATGGCAGCGCTAATGAACGAGCTGCGATCACGCCCGCGGACTCTCCTTGAAAAAGGCCGCTGGATACAATGAAACTTAAGTCGGACTGGACTGACTACATATTATATCATGCGTGAGTTACCCAAGTATTACTAATATTGTTAATATAAGCACTCATTAAAAATAGTCAAAAATGTAGTTACCGATCGTTTTTGTGACGGATGAGGCAAAGAGTGTAATAATATATTGATGCCATTGTATGAGGTATATTGAAAGCTATCGTTGTAAATAACTGCGAAACAAAAATTGTTGACAATTTCTCGACTATTTATATGTTTCGTCAATCAGTCAATAACTCTAGGTCTATCTGCTGGATAAACCTAGAGAACGCATTTGGTTCTGTGCAGCATGAACTTACGATATTTGCCCTAAAATGGTGTAACTTTCCTACTGTAATTAGTGACATAATTATTTCATATTATTGGCACTTAAAATTCGTCATAGCAGTAAACAAGGAATACACGAAACCACTTAAATACAATGTAGGATTATTCCAAGGGTGCTGCTTATCACCAATAGTATTTATTATTAGTTATTAATATTTTAGTAGACAAAGTAATATCCCGTGAAAAGGAATGAGGTTTACCGGTTTAAAATCAATAATAAGTACACTGAGTCAATCTTAGCTTTGGCGGACGACCTTGCAATAGTTATACGCAATCCCAAACAGTGTCAGGAATTGTTGAACGATGTCGATGAGTTCTGTATATGGACGGAGGGATTGAGGGCAAAACCAAGTAAATGTCATTGTCTGTGTCTGGGTAGACGAAATACCAAATATACTTCTTACGATCCGGGACTCTGCATAAGTGGCCAAAGAGTTGCCACAACTGCAATTGTGGCAACTCGCAAGGCAGTGCTTTTCAAATTTATTGGTAGAAAGATAGATTACACCATCATTAGAGGTAGATTTGTCAAAATTTTAGAAAAAAACTTTTGGTTGAAAGTCTGTCTGCGGAAACTGCGATGGTTTATGTATTCAGAATTCAAATAAAGCTAGAGGTTTTCGCCGTTTATTTGCTAGTGGTTCGGAACCCTTCGTGCGGGAGTCCCACTCGCACTTGGCCAGTTTTATTCTAGAGCTACGAAACGCAGTTCTTGTCCTTGCAGAACTTACCGTACCGTGGGAAACTAATATACCTAAAGACCACGCGATGAAACAAAATAAGTATTACGACCTTCTAAACGAATTAACAAAAAACGGCTATGTAGTTAATTTATACGCTGTAGAAGTAGGAGCTAGAGGTATACCAGCAAAATCTCTCTATAACCTGCTGAAAGACCTTGGCTTGTCTAGAAGTGCAGTAAGTTCTATACTAGAACGACTATCTAAAGCTGCACTAGTAGGTTCATATCAGATTTGGCTGGGCAGGGAGAGAAACGCGAGTAGTGAAGGTGAGTGTTGATTTACGTCGGAAAGGGGCCTCTCAAACCTACACCCGTGTCACAAGTCTGGGGATCTACTTGAGATTTCTCTCTGCTACACGATGGACCCGGCACCCGGACGGTGAATCCATGGAATGCTAAGAAGTTCGTCTCTAAAATACTCGTATTTGAATTTTTTTTACCGTTATCTTTTTTTTAAGCAGCTACCTCAGGCGATCTTACGTCATATAACTTGGGCATGAAGTTTAAGAAATTCATTAATTTTTAAATAATTTTTAATTGGTTTATTTTCAGTTTTAACCGCAACATTTCACTTACCCAATCACCCTTCAGGGTACTACCATAATATTTCATTTATATATTCTAGAGTGACAAGACAAGCAGGTCATGTGCCTGATGGTAAGCAACCTGCCTGCCACATAACAGCACAGTGACACGCAGCTATTGGAATACGAACAGTCCAAATCATTACCTAGCACTGCATTGCGCTCGTCACCCAGAGATCTAAGATATCATTTTTCCAAGCCCTGTAATTTCTCTGGAAACATTGCAATATTTGAGCGATTCAAACTGCACAGTATCATCTTCAACTAGTCGTAAAAAACGACTTATAAAACTTGAATTATCATAAGTACACTGATCAACCCTACTAAACATGAAAAAAAAAAAGTGTGATTGTAAATCAAGATATTACTTAGTTGCCCTTAGGAACGGAAATGTAAACTTTCAAATTTTCAAATGCTTTTATCTGAAAACTAAGTTTCCAAATACCACAAACTAAGTTCTAAAAATACCCTTATGACATAAGTACGTGATAAACAATAATGTTAAGAACAGATAAATAATTTTAGATACCTACCGAAATTCTGAAAAACTCACATCATAAACTTAGACCAATTGTCCACGTAACCGCACGTTATACGCACGATTTCGACAATTGTCGGTTGCAAGACGAATGCTTGCATCTTGCGTAGAAATAATGAAATCTGTGTCCACGAAGCGACAACGTCGCGACAGCCGCACGTCATGCGGTACGGGTGCGTGCTGCAAAAAGTCACTGCTCGACTGACTCGTCAGACACATGCAGTGTTGCAATTTTACTACTACATTTTACTAGTTGCTGTGACTTTGTCACAAAATCTAGTGAGTTTTGTCATTTTTAAGGTTCCGTAGCCAAAACGGGACTCTTCTAGATTCGTCATGTGTGTCTGTCCATCCGTATGTCACAGCCACATTTTTCCAAAACTATAAGAACCATACTTAAGTGGATGTATTTTGTGAACCGCATTAAGATTTTCACACAAAAAATTAAAAAAATAGAAGTGGTCACTTCTATTCTAGTGTGTTATCGTTGAGTTACCATTACAAACCAGATCGCGGCGGATTTCCAAGCTGGTCTGCGTAATTTAACCTACAATGGCGGACAGGCTATTTGAAATGCACCCCCATGATATGGATATCAAATGAAAGGGTTTGCTGTCAGAACTACGAAAAAAATTGTCGCGTGACTTAAAGCGTGTTTTTTAGTTTTTTAAACTATTATTATAATTAAACATGGCGATAGAAATAAAATTGTGGTAGCGGAAATAATTGTATAATACTAAAACCATAGGTAAATATGTTAGGATGGGACTATTTCCTTCGACAAATTACGGAACAATAATGATAACATTGGCCAAATACTACGTAATTGAGTATAAGGTTACGCTGATTAGTTACACACAGATGTTCTTTTCTTTTCTTTCTGAGCCAAAAGAGAGATTACTATGCAGACAGATATGGTCAATTTTTACCATGAAGAAAAAAAGCAACCTTAGGATTCGGCAATTCTCGTAAAACATGGAAATCAGTTTCCAGATCACTTCCCTTACTTTAATGTGTCTTATTGACGACCTGATTTGATTACCTTCTCTGCTGTAAGAAAGACGACCGCATATAGAACTTTTCTACGATTTAAGGATTAGGGTCATATTGCTCCTAATTCTACAAATCAATAGATTAGTACAACACCTCCGTCGTATTATAGCTGTTTTGGCTAACCTTATATTATTATAATTTTTGATACATTTTCTTTCTATAGGCCACATTTATTTAATTCATTATCGCACTAGCCCACAACCTTTGTACCTTGTCTCCATATGCATTAGGTGTAATATTTTTTTTCTCTTAAACCACTCTATTTCTACTATTCTATTGTTTCATAGAGTCTCTTATTGAGTTTGAACAGTTAGTATAATATTTGCAATCGTATTTATAGCGGCTCAGTGACCAAAACGCCAAATTTTACAAATCATAAGGTCGTTCACAAATCATAGGATTCAATTTTGCCTGCATCTCTAAATATTTTTCCAAACGCAGATGTTGGGGTTTTTCATCATTGCCACTGCTATTAATGGTTTTTCAATAGTTCCACCGCATCCCAGAGTACATTTTTGATTACTTCAATAATAATAATAATAATAAGCCCCCTAAAGACCAACCACACGTCCTGATCGACCACCTGATCACGTGGGGGGCGGACAACGCAATGAGATATTACTGGTGCGGCCAACGTGGCTCTGGGACGTAGGAAAGGAGAGCAAGTAAGGTAGGCGAGTAGATAGACAGGAGAGGAAAGATACTATAAGGCTCTAAGAATTGTAATTCTGATTGAGGCTTAGGTAGAACAGCTGACGTTAGTACAGGACGCCAGTTTAGGGTGGTAGCGGAAGAGAACCTATTAAATGGGTAGCAACGGTAGCATCCACGGACTCAGTAAGGCAGTCTACTGTGCATCTACATGCTTTGGGCAGGCGATGTAGATTTCTATACGTCCACCAAATGAATATGAATCAGCAACTAATAACTCAGCCCCAAGTTCCCGGCGGCTCTGCAGGGCAACGCAATGATGGTAAGCGGTTACTCCAACGAGCTAGGGGTGTTAAGCATCACCGGGAGGCAACTCCAAACCATCAAACGACACAAGCTAGTCAAGCGGACTTCGATAATACAAGCGAAAGGACACATGTTAGACGTTATAATTTAAGATCCAGAATAAGCGTTGAACAAACTCCCATCAGAAGGGGTTTTTCAGGTTCCCAATGCACGATTAGTAGGCAAAATAGACAGGACTGCGAACTAGGAAGCCATTTAAGTAGACTATCATCTCCAACATCAACAGAAAGCTTATTTAACTCGCCGAATTCTTCACCGCAGCCATTTGAAGCAAATTTCAGGGCCCGATCCTCATCCAGCTCTACCTTGTCAGAGGATGTTGTACAGGAGGCATCTGCCATCAACACTGTACCCACCACTGACAGAACCCGCGCGCGAAAAGTATGGACAAGTGAAATGAACCAATTCATATGGCGCACATATTTAACAGTAACTGAAAATGAAACTAATATTCGAGGATATCTAGACCCACTTTTTAGGCAGTTTATTCAAAAATTTCCACATATGAGCATTTCTAAACAGAGAGTAGGAGATCAACGAAGGGCAATAATTAGGAGAAGTTTACTCACAGATAACATCCTTGACCAAATTAAACAGGAGGTAGCAAATAGCCTAGCATGTCAAACAACAACTTATTTAACTAACACACCAGACCCAACACCGCAAGGTAGGATACGATGGACTAATGATATAAATGAAGCAATAATGAGAGAATACTTCAAAATTACACAACTCGAAAGAAACAAATCAGCCTATCGCAAACAATTACACACTCGCATAGTAAATACATTTCCACAAATTGCGCATGTATCAGAGCAAAGGATAGCGGATCAAAGACGAGTCATTGTACACAACAAACTAGTAACAGATGCTAAATTACAGAATTTGAGAGAAGAAGCAGAAAGAGAACTGATATTGCAAGACATCACTGAGACACCAATTAACGAAGAAAACGGCACTTTGTCCACACAACTTACAGACACTCTATCTGCTATTATAGATCACTCCCATGACACAGACAATATTTTAAGGACACCACAAGACACAGACACTACTCTGAATGCAACAATTTACGAAACTTTTACAACAGTCTATCAAAAATATATTAACTCCGATCCGACATCGAGACCACACATCCCAAAACACAATTCTTCAAAAAAACTGGCTTACATAGTAAATTATTTAAACACTGATATACTACCAGTACACCTTTTACCAGATACTGAATTTAACACAACACAAACTCTTATTTACGCAGCAGCATATACAGCAACTATTTGTAATGGTATTAAAATCAGAGACACAATAGACACTCCACAACAGTCTGTCCGCCACGAAGAACAAACAAACGCTCCGCAGCACCGCTCCAATTATGAAACAAATATCCGACCATGGCAGAGGCGCCTTAAAAATAAAATTGAGAGTATTAGAAAAGACATAGGTAGATTAACTCAATATATTGCAGGGATAAGGAGTCATAATTTGGCATTACACATCGATAGGATCAAAGAAACTTATAAAACACATTCACGCTATGAGGAGCCAAACTTAACTGATGAGCAATTCCTAGACAGTTTGAAGCAGAAACTTAGTGCAATAACAAGTAGGTTCAGAAGATATAATAAGTGCACACTTAGGAAAACACAAAATTCTCAATTTAGTAAAAACGAGAAAAGGTTTTATAGGGACTTAAATACACAAACAGGAATAGGATCCATTAATACAGACACACAACTCCCAACTGCAGAGAGTATGCACTCTTTTTGGTCGAGTATTTGGGGAAACCAGGTCCAACACAATGAAAACGCCGAATGGATCAGAGACGATTCATTGCACAACGAATCTTATAGGGAAATGCAATTAGAATGTATACCAGTCGACATATTTGAGGAAGTAATAAACAACACTCATAATTGGAAGTCACCTGGAACAGATAACATTCACAACTACTGGTATAAAAAGTTCACTGCCACCCACCCTTTGCTCCATACTTACATAAATCAATTCATACAAAACCCAAACACTATACCTAAATACATAATGTCTGGAATCACTTACATGATACCTAAAGACCAAGACTTGCTGAACCCCGCTAAATATCGACCTATAACATGTTTGCAGACTATATACAAAATAATTACGTCATGCATAGCTAACTTACTGAACAGTCACCTAATATTAGCTGAAGAACAAAAAGGATGCCGGAAACACAGCCAAAGCTGTAAAGAACAACTCACTATCGATGCAGTTGCCATGAAACAAACACTATCAAAAAAACATAATTTGAACACTGTGTATTGATTAGGTAAACGGGTAACTCACGTGTAATGAGGTCGGTCAATCCGACTCGAGTTTCGGCCGCGTCCGGCGGCCTTTTTCAAGGAGAGTGTACGCGCTCGATGGCTTCCCGTTTGGCACTCAACCATCCATCCATCGAGCCATCGAGCGCGTACACTCTCCTTGAAAAAGGCCGCCGGACGCGGCCGAAACTCGAGTCGGATTGACCGACCTCATTACACGTGTGTTACCCGTTTACCTAATCAATATGTGTAACAACCACGTTAATTTTAATACTATGTATATAGACTACAAAAAGGCATACGATTCAGTCCCTCACAGTTGGTTGCTCCACGTACTTAAGCAGTATAAAATTCATCCTCTAATCATAAGTTTCTTAGATAATATTATGCAACAATGGAAAACTAAATTATTAGTTAAAAATAATACCGGAACAGTACAAACAGATGATATTCACATACAACGAGGCATATTCCAAGGAGATGGCCTAAGTCCAGTATGGTTCTGTCTATCCCTAAACCCTCTCTCAAGACTACTAAATAAACTAAACGACGGACTAAGTATCATTACTCATAATATAGACAGTTACAAATTAACACACCTCATGTATATGGACGATATTAAACTCTATAGTAACAGTATTGAGTCTCTCCACCGCTTAGCTGATACAACACAAATGTTTTCTAACGATATACAAATGGAATTTGGCATAGATAAATGTAAAACATTTTCTATCCAAAACCAACGCACTGTACCCGAACCCTACACCCTCCATTCTGGCAAAGTAATTGAACCACTGGATCAAGATAGTTTTTATAAATATCTTGGATTCCAACAATCGCATCAAATAGACCTAAAAGACACAAAAACCACAATCAAAAAGAAATTCAGATACCGGCTTAATGCACTACTAAAATCACAATTGTATGGACGCAACTTAGTACAGGCAATAAACACTTATGCTATCCTAGTTCTCACATATACTTTCGGTATAATCAAATGGACACAGACTGATCTCACAAACTTGCAACGCATCATAAACACATCTCTGAGCACTCATCGCAAACACCATCCACGATCATGCGTACAACGACTTACACTACCTAGAAAAGATGGTGGAAGGGGAATAGTGGATATAACAAATCTTCACAATAAACAAATCATCAGTCTACGAAACTACTTTCACAAACATGCACAAATATCACCCCTACATCAAGTTATTGCTACATCCGACAAAAACTACACACCATTAAATTTAGCCAACTCAAACATTCAGCGTAATGAACATCTCACACACAACAGAGACAAACTAGCAGCATGGGAGCGAAAATCTCTTCAAGGGAGACATTATCAAGACCTGCAACAGTCACATGTCGACAAAATAGCGTCAAACGCTTGGCTTATGCAGGGAGAGCTCTTCCCAGAGACTAAAGCTTTCATGTTAGCTATTCAGGACCAAGTTATTGATACTCACAACTACCAGAAGTTCATTATCAAGGCACCTAATATATCCGACACATGCAGAAGATGTAATAGTAGCACCGAAACTATTCAGCACATTACAGGAGCATGTAAAGCCATAGTCCAGACAGACTATAAACATCGCCATGACCAGACAGCCGCAATAATACACCAACTCCTTGCATATAAATATAAACTCATCACCGAAAAAAAGCCATATTATAAGTATAAGCCGGAGCCAGTACTTGAAAATAATAAATACAGACTATACTGGGACCGGACCATAATCACCGACAAGACAGTACATTACAATAGACCCGATATTACTGTTCTAGATAAATCCAACAAATGCGCTTTACTCATTGACATCGCTGTATGTAATACTCACAACTTGCAATCCACCTTTACTGAGAAGATAGCTAAGTACACAGATTTATCCATAGAAATTAAATCCCAAT
The DNA here is from genome assembly GCA_963693475.1 of Ectropis crepuscularia. NCBI lineage: Eukaryota > Metazoa > Arthropoda > Insecta > Lepidoptera > Geometridae > Ectropis > Ectropis crepuscularia. The sequence continues at coordinate 6,922,372 of OY856350.1, forward strand.
GGCAATTAAACAGTACAAGAACTATCCCGATTGTTTTATCGACAACGGGTGTTATACCTAAAAACTTAAATACCAGTCTAAACACACTCGACATTCACCCAGCAACATTCAAATTACTTCAAAAATCTGTAATCTTGAACACCTGTAGAATAGTCCGAAAATTTCTATCACTTTCATAAAAAGCACTTGGCTTCGGCCCGTGCCTATAAAATACCTCCGTTACGGAGAGCAAACAAAGGTTTTCGTAAAATAATAAACATAATAATAAACGTTTCTTCCATTCTCCTTAGTTTTATAGTTCATATTTTTGAAAATCTAATACGAAAAACCTCGAAGAAATATACGAAAAACATAAATAATAGTTTAAACCTAATTTTCCTCAACAAAATAGAAAATGCATTTTGACAATAGTCTGTCAATCAAGATCCATCATAAACACTACAATGTAAACAAATATTAAGAAATGGAATGTGAAAATAATGATTACACGGTTAAGAAGACGGAATGAAGCGGAAACACGTAGCGCACAACCAACACCAGACCGTGTCCCGTCACCGCCAAGCCTGTCGTCGGAGGATGAAGCTTTCTTGACTCCCCGCGACACGAGTGCTAGTTCGAGTGACGAGGACGCGGTGCGGACCCCGCCGCCCAGAAGAGCAGGACGTCGTGGCCGTCCGCCGCTGCCGGCATGCTTGGGGCCTGTGAGGCAATCTGCCTCGCGCCCGGCCCCCGCTACCGGTGGTGTAGTGCGTCGCATGCGATGGACTCAACAAATGAATGAGAACTGCATGCGCGCCTACTACAGGGCTACAGAGGGAGGAACCCACCTGACCGCGTACTGTGCCAGGATGCTGCTTCTGTTTCAGGCCCTTGAACCAACCGTCGTCGCCGTGTCTGCTCAACGACTGTCTGATCAAGTGAGAGCAATCCGGCGGTGCGAACTGCTGGATGACTCGGCACTTGATCGGCTACGCCTGGAAGAACAACATACTCGCCCAGCTTCTGCCTCGTCGCGGGATCCGCTCGCCGCGTCGTCGACCCTGACACTGGCCTCAGTGCCACCGTCAGAGGTGACACTTGCGGCACCGGTTGACCCCGACTACGAGGAGGAAGACTCAGCGAGTAGTAATGTATCTGACCAGGTAAGAGGGCAACTGAGGAGTGCTTTGGAAGACGCGATCTTCCAATATCGACTCACACCAAACTCTAGGCCGCGCTTACCACGTTTGCCCACTCATAAACGGAATTTGGCTTTGATGGGAGCCCTGAATACTTTGCTGGTGCCCTATTTGGGTACTAGCAAGGATTTGACTGATACCCATTCTATTCTGTACTGCGGTGCTATCGCGGCGTGTCGCGTTGCACGTGTCAAGTTTCCAGACACTGACCGTACAACGCGAACCGCCAGAGATGCACCCGCATGGCAAATGCGAATAGAACGGCGTATCAGCACATTCAGGACTCTTATAGCAAAGCTAATCTGCTTCAGTCAGGGGAACAGTCGTCCCCGAGTCATGCGTTTCGTGACACAGGCATTCGCTGGGACTGGTGTCAGTCCCCAGCACTATCTAGCCAATGTTACGGAACGCATTGACTATCTGAAGCAGAAAGTTTATGCGTGGGCAAACCGTATTCGCCGCTACAGAGAGCGTGTGAATCGATATCGGCAAAATCGCGACTTCCAAAGTGATCAAAGGAAGGTGTACCGAAACTGGGAAGGAACTAGTCGACATGTGAACGATGGGCAGCTACCGGATGCCAACGCTATGAAAAACTTCTGGCGCAGCATCTGGTCGGTGCCTGTCGAGCACACGGAGGGAGCTTGGATGCGTGTTGTTGAACGTGCGTGTGAGTCTATCGAAACCATGGAGTCTATTACAATAGACTTCGAAGACGTTAGTTGTGCTATCCGGACGACTCGAACTGGAAAAGTCCTGGGCCGGACGGATTGCACAACTTCTGGATTAAGTGGTTTCGATGCTCACATGAGCGCTTGGCAACACAATTCCAAGAAGCCCTCGAGACGGGTTCTCTTCCCAGTTTCATGACCACCGGAGTCACCTTCCTGCTCCATAAGTCTGGTAGTACCACGGAACCAAAGAACTACAGACCCATCACGTGCTTGCCTACCATCTATAAGCTGCTTACATCCATTCTGAGAGCAAAAATTAACGCGCATATTGTCGCAAATAACGTTTTGGCCTCCTCTCAGAATGGATGTAAGATTGGGTCCCGTGGTACTAAGGAGCTGCTCCTCATTGACACGACCATTTGCCAACAAGTCAAACGAAACAAGGGAGCCCTCTCCGCTGCTTGGATTGACTATAAGAAGGCCTATGACGCGGTGCCCCATTCGTGGCTAGAAAGAGTTTTAGAGTTGTACAAAATAAATCCAACTCTAAAATTTTTTCTAAGCAAATGCATGGGACAGTGGGTCACAGTCCTTCGTCAACCAGGTAGCGTAGACAGCTCGTTTGTTTCGGAGGACTTGATAAAGATTGAAAGGGGAATATTTCAGGGAGACAGTCTGAGTTCCCTATAGTGGTGCCTAAGTCTGAATCCTCTCAGCACTCTGCTGAAAGATTCAGAGTTAGGCTATCGTCTTCGTAGGGGAGGTGAGGTTATATCTCATTTGCTGTACATGGACGACCTCAAACTCTTTGCACCGAAACGCCAAGACTTGTTGGAGCTATTAAAAACCACAGAGGTTTTTAGTAACGCCATCAAGATGGAGTTCGGTGTCGACAAGTGTGCGGTCATGCATGTACAGCGAGGGAAAGTAGTAAATTCAGAGAATTTACAACTTTCCGAGACTATAACTCTCAGAACCCTCTGCGAAGACGAGACCTACAAATATCTCGGTATGTCACAGTCGTTGGGTATATCAGCAGATGACATTAAGAAATCGGTGAAGGAGCGTTTCTTTTGCCGGCTGACAAAAGTACTTAAAAGTCTTTTGTCAGGCGGTAACAAGGCGCGAGCCTTCAACGGTTGGGTAATGCCTCTGCTGATATACTCCTTTGGCATACTGAGATGGACTCAGACTGAGCTCGATGCCCTGGATAGAAGGGTCCGTCAACTGCTCACAACACACCGCATGCTACACCCGCGCTCGTCTGTTATGAGACTGTACATCCCGCGGAATTGGGGGGGTCGAGGCTTTTTAAATGCCAAGAACCTCCACAACCGCGAGGTATGCAGTCTCAGGGATTACTTCCGAAACAGCGAGTCCGGGATGCATCGCGATGTTGTGGCAGTTGACAGGAGCCTCACGCCTCTTTCAATGGCAAACGAGAACTGGCGCAAACCATCGGTGCTCAGCACTGATGATCGCAAGGAAGTATGGAAGAGCAAGGAGCTGCACGGGCGATTCTATCGGGCCCTGATGGGACCCGATGTGAATCTGCTCGCGTCGGTGAACTGGCTGCGCTTTGGGGACCTCTTCGGAGAAACCGAGGGTTTTGCCTGTGCAATTGCGGACGAAGTTATCGAGACGAACAATTACCGGAAATACATAATGAAGGACGGTACGGTTGACATTTGTCGGGCATGCCGCCGTCCAGGCGAATCGCTTCGTCATGTTATTTCCGGTTGTTCGCATCTTGCTAACGGCGAGTACTTGCACAGACATAACCTAGTAGCCAGGATCATCCACCAGCAACTTGCTCTTCGGTACTGCCTTGTCGAGTCCGAGGTGCCGTACTGTAAGTACGCACCTCTGCCAGTTCTCGAAAATGGTCGTGCGTTGCTCTACTGGGACCGCTCTATCATCACGGACAGGACTATTGTCGCCAATAAGCCTGATATCGTGCTGGTAGACCGGTTTCAACGCCGGGCTAGGATCATCGATATCACCGTTCCACATGACGAGAACCTCGTGAAAGCCGAGAAGGACAAGCTTAGCAAGTACCTTGACTTGGCTCACGAGGTTACCGCCATGTGGGATGTTGATTTGACGATCATAGTCCCAATAGTCGTGTCAGCAAACGGCCTTGTAGCGAAAAGTCTCGACCAACATCTCAAGAGACTTTCGCTAGACGGTTGGATCAAGGGTCAGATGCAGAAGGCGGTCATCCTCGACACAGCACGCATCGTCAGGAGGTTCCTCAGTCTGCAGCCCTAACCACCGGTAGCTTGGGCCCTGCCCCGCTGTTGGCGGCAAACTAGGTTTAGGTTTTTATAATGTTTTTATGTTGTTTTATATATAAATATTGTAAAAACTTAGGCTTAAGAAAGGAAATAAATACGTACATAATAATAATAAAATTTGGATGATAAATATACACCCTTAAATTTAAACCAAATCGACATTCATTTCAAAACCGTGAAAGAGCAAGAGACAGAAAAATTAAATAAATGGCGAAGTAAAGAACTTCACGGAAGACACATCCATGATTTAGAACAACCACATATAGATGCCGAGTCCTCAAATAAATGGTTAAAACTAGGATCTTTGTTCCCTGAAACAGAAGGCTTTATGATCGCAATACAGGATCAAGTCATTAATACCAAAAACTACAGAAAATTTATTATCAAAGACCCTAAACATACAAAACGACAAATGCCGAAAATGTAATAGACTACCAGAAACAATTCAACACATAACAAGTGCTTGCCCAACACTCACTCAAACTGATTATACTCATCGACATAACCAAGTTGCACATATAGTTCACCAAAAGTTAGCAACCAAACACAAATTATTAACAGACACTTCCAAACCATACTACCAATACGCGCCTAAGCCTGTGCTAGAGACTACAACGTACAAGATGTACTTTGATAAAGCTATACTTACAGACAAAACTATACACAACAATAGACCCGACATCACTTTAGTAGATAAAATTCAAAAAACAGTATTTATTATAGACATTGCAATACCCAATACACATAACCTTCAAAGAACAATAACAGAAAAAATACAAAAATATACAGATTTAAAAGAAGAAATAATCAGAATTTGGAAAATGAACAAGGTTTACATAATACCACTTGTGCTCTCTAGCACAGGAGTGATTCCCAAACACTTACATCACGGTATAACACTACTAGACTTACCCAAAAATATATACTTGACAATGCAAAAAGCCGCGATACTGAACACATGCCGAATAGTGAGAAAGTTTCTGCATGATGACTCTTCGCAAACAGATATACCACTCAATCATGAGGTCCACTTGGCATGAGCCCGTGGATTTCATAAACACCGGAACTCTTATAGATCCGAGAATGAGAACCTTACTCAAAAATAATAATAATAATAAAAACTCTTTATTACACCTACAAAAAATATAGTACAGTTTAAAACTTAAACTAAGACTAACAAAAATAAGAAAGAAAAATATACATATGAAAGTACAGAAGGAAATTTTCTTTAAATCTCGTTTACTTTGGTCACAGTATGATGTAGTGTAAGGGCGGTCTTATTGCTTAAAGCAATTTCTTCCAGACAACCTTTGGATGGAGCAAAACTGTTAGGAAGTCTTGCGTTGCAGGTGGTGTAACATATACATTTGAGAATTAAAAAAAAAAAAAAACGTAATAATTATTATGCCGAACAAAAACATATATACAAGGAACTGACTAAGGAACTGACTTCGACCACTGCCGCTTCTCCTGTTCTTTTTAAGACACAGACCCAACTTTTCTTCACATTGGGAAGGCCTACAACATGGTGTGCATAACGGGCTGTTTTACAATCTAGACTCTGGAAGTGTTTCAGAGCTGACGGATCGATTTTTCAAAACGCAAACGCTTCAAGAGACTATTCTAAATGCTGCACTTTACAGTACAAAATGACAAGGTAGACGGAGAAAGAAGAAATAGCAATAACTTACACAAAACATAAACAAATAATTAGGAAAAACGATAGAAAGACATAACGAAACCACCCTGAAGAGGACACAAACATATGAAGTGATTCCAAGAACTAGCACGCAGTATCTGGTTCAGATGCCTGTCTCACGTAACGTACGCAATAATAGATTCGGATTTGTAGAAACAAACAAAAGGAAAACCGGATGACAGTTTGATTTATAAAGCCATTTCTTCTTTCCACTATTGCAACTAAAGTTCATATTTATATAAAAGTGCATTTTTCTAAATTATCTAACATTAATTCTAGTTGCTCTTGTTTGTGGAATATACTCTTAAATATTGCTCCTAATAGGTAGCTCTTATTTGTTCAAAAGTTCCTTATTGATTTTGTGTTCATAGCTTAAATAAATATATAATTTTCTTTAGGTCTTTTCTAAGTGCAAATAATTATTTCCACTATCAGATTGATTGATTGATTTGCCATTATATTACCATTGATTAAACTCTAACTTTACTACCACTGACCACTCATTATAATTAATTGTTATGAATTACTTCATTGACTAACCTTAAAAAAATATTGTGTCTACATATGTCACAACCACCTACGGCTTAATCAGCCGTTTAACTAACAGCCTAACCTATTTAATAAACAGAGCCGTTTATTTAACAGCGTTTATGCAAAAAGGTTCTTCAGAGGAGGAGCTCGTTTTGACCACATTAGTCGAATAGGGAACAAACTAGCTTCATACCCTGCGGGCACCAAAGCGTTTTGGTCCCTAGCTAAATCGGTCGAATCAAACTTCTGCCGCCCTCCACCGCCCGCTACCTCCAATGCTGAGAAACCTGATGGGACACTGGCTCACACTGCAACGGAGAAAGCAAACTTGTTTGCAACTCAGTTTGCGGAATCTTCTCGTCTAGATGCTGGTAGCACGACACCTCCTACTCGACCTGGCTGTCCGACTTTTATGTCAGATATTCACATTCGCCAAATGGAGGTTCGCAAAGTATTACGCAATCTGGACGTGAATAAAGCCAGTGGTCCAGATAGTATTCCTGCCCTAGTGTTGAAGGCCTGTATGTGCCTGAGTTGTCTCCGATACTGACGCGCCTATTTAGACTCTCTCTTCAAACTGGGTTAGTACCGAAGTCTTGGAAGCTTGGCAATGTGCAACCTGTGTCAAAAAAGGGTAGTCGTGCTGACCCTGCCAACTACAGGCCCATCTCGGTCACGTCCATTCTCTGCAAAACTGTGGAAAGTGTCTTAAACCACAGGCTCCTGACGTACCTAGAGTCAAAGACCTCCTCAGTGACCGGCAATACGGATTTCGCCAAAACCGGTCCACCGGGGATATTCTAGCGTACGTCACTCACACCTGGAGTGAAGCTATTGAGAAACACGGGAAAGCACTTGCAGTCTCCCTGGATATCTCAAAGTCTTTCGACAGGGTTTGGCATGATGGCCTTTTAAGCAAGCTTTCTGGCTATGGTTTGTCTACTGGATTTATTGCGTGGATATCGGACTTTTTGAGGGATCGATCCATACGAGTCGTCATTGATGGCTGCTCGTCGGATCAAATGGCTATCAATGCCGGAGTCCCTCAAGGGTCGGTACTCTCTGCAACGCTCTTCCTGCTACATATCAACGATCTGTTAAAGCCCGGTATCTTTGGGTACGCAGATGATAGCACCGTTGTAGAGAGTTACATATCTAGCGTAAGAGCCAGTGGGCAGCAAACTCAGGTACTGAGAGAGAGTCTGATCGAGCGTTTAAGCTTGACCCTTCAGGCGGAGTCTAAATGGAGCGATGCCAATCTAGTCAAGTTTAACGAGAGTAAGACGCAGGTGTTAGAATCTCTTAGGATTCTGCGCTGTTATAACCTAATTTACATCAGGATAGCCTTAATTCTGTGAGCTTAGATGTGAATGTGCTGTCAACTACTTAAAAGATGGTAGGATGAATAGAAAACCCAATAGATGGTATTTAAATGTTATTTATTCTTTTATGCCACTTTCGGTGCACCTATAGACTACAGAGAAAGAATCGTGGTCAAGAAAACTCTGCGCCTTCACATACACAATCTGTACACAAGTAAATCTTAGACAACAGTTAGAATACTTATCTTGGCTTAATCAATCGTTCGCTCGGGAACAAGAATTATACAGAGCAACAGAGGACACAGTAAGTTGTAGACAACAATATATAAGGAAAGACAAGAGGACCGAACAGGGCCACGATCATTTTTATACTCTTCGTTGTCAACCCCACTCGCCTATAGTCATAGCGCCCCTCCAACCAAACCATAACAAGTTATAGCGGAATAGGTGGTGGATTTGACAACGTTGATTTACTTATATGTTTATTATACTTTATACAATAATACTTGCATATTATTTATTAATTATATTTAACCGTATTATTTATAACATGGTTATACTTATATTATACCGTATTATTTATAACATGGTTATACTATATAATTTCGGAAATACATCAAATCCTTTCTTTTTATTACAATATCCCTTAAAATATCTCATTAATCAGGATTTAACACGTATAAGCTATCCGTTTAGTCAATTTAAACGTTAGGTGAAGGGTTCCAAGGAACCCTTAATCTAACACGGCCAGACTGACTGTGCTGCGTCCCGAAGCACGTGAATGCTCAATAGTTTACTATACACATAGTTGTAGAAAGTACTAAACTTAACTAATGTAATTTTTAAACAAAAGAAAGTTGTTAATATGGATATATTACTTATAGTACATAGACATAAGGTTTTATACTTTTCTTTCTTTCATTATTTCATTTTATATATTTTTGTTTAGTTAACTTAGTTAGTTAACATTTCAGTTTAGTGGCATTTCTCTTCCTGTAAATTGCTAATCAAGCCGTATCAATTTTCATATATACTATATATTCGCATAATCTATGTATAATAGGTATGTATTTAAAACTTAAAACTACTTAACCATAATATCAGCCATCTGGCCGCTATCATACAAGCCCCGCTTAGTTTGGGGTCAGATGGCATCGCGTGTGAATTGTCCACCAATATTATTTAATTTTCCACCAATAATTTTCCGTGGATGGCTTTGACAGCAACACCAGATGAGAACGCCGTGCCCCGTAGTTTTTAGTGGCTGAATCCCATCCACAGAGTACTGTTCAACCTGAACCAAGGTGTAATCTTTTGTACGAGGCCTTGGGTTTATAATTTCATTTTTTTTTTTTTTTGGTCAACTTGAACAACGACTGTAGAGTGAAAACACCGGTGCCCCGTTTGTTTTTAGTGGCAGAACCCCATCCATAGAATACTATTCAAACTGGTCCAGTTTTTATCTTTTGACCAGGGGGGGGACTTACATAGCCCGGCCAATTTGAAAGCGACTACGGAGTGAGAACCCCGTTGATGCCCGTTTTTGTTTTTAGTGGCAGAACCCCATCCATAGAATACTAAAATTCAAACTGGTCCAGTTTTTATCTTTTGACTTTCAGAGGGACTTACACACCCGGGCCAATTTAAAAGCAACTACGGAGTGAGAACCCCGACCGATCGTTAAAATCAATAGTCGAGATCAGCAGTACTCAGTCAAGTAGGTCACAAGTCGTTTTTAATAGTCGGCAGGTACAGGTAACCTGTATCAACACCAGTAGCATCTACTCGCTGGCAATAGCATTACCTGTCCTGCCAATCGATCGGTCCTTCAGCGATCTCAGGGTTAGTAATATAATCACTTTACATGATCTCTACACAGAACAGACTTCTGTGACAAAAACATGGAAAGCTTTCGATTTACAATATTCTTAACCTAATAATGATACCTAACACAAAAAAGAGCAACTACGGCTATAGACTGTTGCCACTCTAAATCATTAAAAACTCCTGCAACATTTATAAAAATATAATTTGATATAAATATTACCGGAGCCTGGAAGATTTCACGGCCAACAAAAGCAGACAACCGCAATCACATCTCCCCCGTGCCAAATACCATTAAAATATTATTATTATTAATTTTTTTTTTTTTTGTGGTGGACAATTCGAATTTATATTCATTATGTTTCCGTTTATAATTCTCCTTTTTCAATATTTTTATGCGATTCATTTGTTTATATATTTTAAATTTAATCGCCGAAGGTACTTAATTAACTTATTATGGCCATAAATTCCTTAATTAAATTATATTATACTGGAGTACTTCATATTCCGTTTGACTATCCTGACAGATATTAATGGTTTGGTACCAGATTTCAGATGTGACATTCAGTAAATTCATAGATCACTGTACATCTGTTATTCGAAGCTGATGTCATCGTATGGGCGTTTCAAGTTAAGGTTTAATAGTTGTAGCTAGTTTCTTCATACCTCCAGACTCCTTGGAACTTGGGGCATTTTGTAGTAGCAGCCTGTCATCGATGTCATCATGTTGGCGCAATACGTTGACGGGTCAGATTGTGTAGCAGCCAGAGTCTCCGGACTCCTTGGAAGATGAGGCATGTTGTGGTGGCAGCCCAAATCGTATTTTTTGAAGACCGATGTCATCAAGATGGCTCAATACGTTGACGGGTCAGGTTGTGCAGCAGCCAGAGTCTGGAAAACACAGTGTTTGTAGTTTCGTTTCCACATTAATTGATGCTATACACTTCTCCATTTCTTTCTTTTTTTTTTTTTGAAGGAACATGTTTTCTAAACTTGTTTTGGGCATTAAACCTAGAACAGATTTCTAATACCTAAAAGAAGCTGGTAAGAAAAACTACACTTATACGAATACTAAACATAACACGAAAGGAAAGAGACTTAATATGTAGGGACTTAATAATAAAAGTAATGGAAAAAAAATGAGGGTCAGAGCAAAAAAATGACAAGAATAGAATTCAGAGGCTTACATACTTTATACCATTTCATACTTAAAGCCATCGATATAAACCAGTTGATGTGCCCCGAGCACCTTGAAATTGGTAATAAACTGCATCTCTATGTGTATCGTTAGAAGTTTACACACAACTAGTCTACTCGACTCCCAGAATCGCTAGCGGCGCGATATGCTGTGGTTCTACTTATTTTGGTTGTTGACAACGAATAGTGATAGGTAAAAACGTCCGGCATTTATAGTTTCCTGCTACCGGCTAAGACGGAAAGAGTTAGCTCACTCTTCCCAACGATGATATGATTCCGTGCGCCTTTAAGTTTGGGAGGGCACATCTGTGTATTGAGATCGTTGCTTAAAACGAAACATTTTGAATGGTTCTGTACATACTCGTCAAATTATGAAGTTATTATAAATCTAAATTTACTCATTCTAAAACTTCAGCTGTACGTACATAAGGGGGCTGTTATTGAATAAATATGTGTTACGTTTACATTATAAATTACTAACACAAATAATAATAAATAATTGTGTAATTAATCACGATATTTCTTTCTAATATAATGCGTCGATAATATTTCTATCTTTTTATCATTTTTTCTGTTTGGTAATAAGTATTGCTTACAAATGAGTCAAATTTACAACAATATTTCTGCAAAACGCACATAAAATAGCCAACTACAATTTGCGACTCATTAGAGAAAACAACAAAAGCCTCTCAATCCGTAATAACCCAAGTGTTCCTGCATAATGAGATAGGACCTACCTGTTATCACTACGCCACATAAAAACTCACATCAACAACAAAAGAGTATTCCGATTTGACGAAACTTCGATTTGGGAGTATCAATTGCACATTATACAGTTAACGAGTATCTGACTGACAAATAAGATTCAGATTTGTAAACTTTTATTTATTTCGTGGACATTAGTATCGTAACTAAATTTATTACTATAATGCTTTAATTGTCATTACTCTTTTATAATTAAATAATTGTATGATAATGTGAATTAATAATGATAAGAAATTTGCAGTCCTTAAATGGTGCAAGTCTACAGTATTTAGTAACACGATTTGAGTTTTTACTTTGGCCATTGGTATTTGGTTTAGTTGTTTTTCATTACTCATTTACTTTATTGCGTTGCTTCCATTATCATTGGATTGTTACAAATGCTTAGTCAATTTTGTACAATTACGTAATGTAGACAATAGTAATGTGAAATTGGTAGTCCTTGAATGGGTAAAGTTTTTAACAAATTGTCATAAACAACCTAATATTTGCATTCCGTAAGGTTGATTATGGAGTTCTCAGTGCAAACATTTAAGATCTTATTGTAATTACCCATTTTCGCAAATAAAGAATTTTGTTTATTTATTGTTTATTACTTTGGATAAAAATAAATTCATTTTTCAAATCATACAACAATACATAAATATGAGTATCACGTCCTACAACATAAAGTAAGAAATATACTAATGATATGATATACAACAAATACACCCTGGTAACTGACTGGACAGATGAGGGTAGCTTTATGTAGAACATAATCTATCCTCGTCATATGAAATGTAAGTACCTACATTGAAACAATTTTATTATGAATCCTAATATAAAAAGTTGTGATGTCTGTTGAATTTCAGTTACGTTAATTGATGCTCATAATGAATGCTCACAAAATCCGATAAAATTTGCTATGGTTTCTCAAAAGGAGATATTAATGAAAACACGTTTCTTTTCCAAAAGCCGTAAAACATCCTTTTTCAATTCAAACTGTTATTCGTTGTATGATATCAATTGTGGAACAAGAGACATAAGGATAGGCGGGTTATAACGGGTTATGATAATACAAAGTAAGTAAAAACAAATCCCATACGAAACGTGAAGAAAAAAATATGTGGGTATTTGTTAAATATTTTTCAGTCCGATTTTATCTGTATTCATATAATATTCTTAATTGTTACGTCGAGTCATATAATAACATTATGTAAGCCAATCTGGCTAGAAACTTTAAATAGTTGAAGATTGAAATGTACTTCCCTGGTTTTACTGCGGCTGTTGGATGTCGTGGAGGGTTCCACAAAGGTGTTTCAGCTGGCAGTAACGTTGTGGCTGGCGCTAGCCAGATGCAGCAAATCTGTTTCACCGTGGATGTTTTGTCGTCATCTCGTCGGTAAACACGTTGTCCGCAGTTCATCGCAGAAGTTACTGGATCTGAAACATTAAAAAGCATAGAGTTTCCGTTCGATCCCACTTCTGATGTTAGAATCTCTTAGGATTCTGCGCTGTTATAACCTAATTTACATCAGGATAGCCTTAATTCTGTGAGCTTAGATGTGAATGTGCTGTCAACTACTTAAAAGATGGTAGGATGAATAGAAAACCCAATAGATGGTATTTAAATGTTATTTATTATTTTATGCCACTTTCGGTGCACCTATAGACTACAGAGAAAGAATCGTGGTCAAGAAAACTCTGCGCCTTCACATACACAATCTGTACACAAGTAAATCTTAGACAACAGTTAGAATACTTATCTTGGCTTAATCAATCGTTCGCTCGGGAACAAGAATTATACAGAGCAACAGAGGACACAGTAAGTTGTAGACAACAATATATAAGGAAAGACAAGAGGACCGAACAGAGCCACGATCATTTTTATACTCTTCGTTGTCAACCCCACTCGCCTATAGTCATAGCGCCCCTCCAACCAAACCATAACAAGTTATAGCGGAATAGGTGGTGGATTTGACAACGTTGATTTACTTATATGTTTATTATACTTTATACAATAATACTTGCATATTATTTATTAATTATATTTAACCGTATTATTTATAACATGGTTATACTTATATTATACCGTATTATTTATAACATGGTTATACTATATAATTTCGGAAATACATCAAATCCTTTCTTTTTATTACAATATCCCTTAAAATATCTCATTAATCAGGATTTAACACGTATAAGCTATCCGTTTAGTCAATTTAAACGTTAGGTGAAGGGTTCCAAGGAACCCTTAATCTAACACAGGCGTCTCTATTTTCCGCTAAAAAGAAATCCATTGGAACTGACTCCAACTTTTAGAGGTGTATCCGTGCCGGTTTCTGACCGGTTTGACCTCTACGCTCAACTTTGGCTCGTATATCGAGTCCAAGGCTAAACTAGCTGTCCTCTCAAAGGTGCGAAAGTACTTCAAGTCTCAACAGTTGCTTACATTATATCAAGCACAGATTCGCTCCTGTATGGAGTACTGTTCGCACCTTTGAGATGGTTCGGCTAAGTATTAGCTGGAAGCTCTGGAATCGATCGAGAGACGTGCCAAAAGGCTCATAGGCAACGACACTCTTGTGCGAAAAAGACTTCAAAGTCTTGAAAATCGCCGTAATATTGCTAGCCTATCGGTTTTTTATCGGATACACTTCGGAGAGTGTGTGACTGATTTACATGAACTAATACCACCTTGTCTTTTTTTCTATCGGAAAGCTCGTAGCTCGAAAAAGCGACATCGTTTCATGGTTGATGTGCCAAAGACACGAACGAAGAGACTTTACTCTACTATTGTGATAAGAACGTCTAGGCTGTGGAATACGTTGCCTGAGTGGGTTTTCCCCGATGGTTACAATCTTTGTGTCTTCAAATCGAGAGTTAATCGGTTTTTTCTAGGTAAACACGCTCCATCGTAGACCGCATCGTCCTGATGCGGTCAAGTGTACACCTGTAAAAGTAAAAAAAAAACAGCCTCAATGATCGTGTATCGTGTTGTGTTTTTTGCTGCCGCCATTTTGACAGTTTGGGGAGTTTGCCACTAGGTGGCGAAAGTTGCTAGACGGCAAACAGTAAATTTAATGTTTTATTTATATGTAAACTAACCTTATCTCTAGATGGCAGAAAGGTGATAGTCGGCAAACAACAAATTTCAAGGTTCAATTTTTAACCGATTTCAAAATAGGGTGAATTGCTCAATTCAGTTGTATTTTTTTGTATGTATGGTACGCGAGATGCGGCGATAGCGCTGCCAAATGTGAATCAGCAATACACAGATACGAATAAAATTTAAATAACCTTCCCCTTGTTACATTGACTGTGGTAACTAAATGAATAAATAAATAAATGAATAAATAAATATTAGTGGACAATTCACACACAACACCATCTGACCCCAAACTAAGCAAAGCTTGTGTGATGGCGGCCAGATAGCTGATATAATACTTATATAGTTTTAAATACATACTTATTATACATAGAAACACCCAGACACAGTGCAAACATTTGAATTCATCACACAGATATTTGCACTGGGTGGGAATCGAACCCACGACCCTCGGCTTCGCAGGCAGAGCTACTACCCACTAAGCCACGAGGCCAGTCAACTGTCGCTTTTTAAATAATAAATAAATCGCATAAACAAATTAATTTGTACAACCCATTACACTTTAATCAAATTAATTTCACTGTCACTCACATCGTTTGTTTCCAATCTTCATTAGTTTCCAATTTAGTACCAGCCACTGAATACGCAATTCCTTTTATACGATTTAAGTTTACAAAAACTAGAGCTTGTTTAATTTTCGTTTAAATATTTATACCGTTAATACATAAAACCATGCATCCTGCACCTAAAATAAATTGTTTCCTGAATGTTACTGACAAAATGAAAAAATCTCCAAATTTTATCTTATTTCTTAACTATTTGCATGTTTGTTTTGGATTAGATTTTGGGTTTAATAATTCGTCAAAAATAAGAAAATGTATTAAGTATTCAGTACTATTTATCACTTTAGTAGTTACCGCAAGTAGCGTACTAAATACATATTTTTATTGTAGTTTAAATGACACTCTTTATATCGCATATAACATGATACATCATATTATTGATGTAATTATACTTTTTAGAGCAAAATACACTGTGTGCAAATTTTATCACGATTTGTTTATTATTGATGAAAAGTTAAAAATAAAAACCCAAAGTGAAGACATATTTCCATATATTTCAATTGGAGTGGTAAATGTTAAATTCATAATGACAGTAGTAATATCTTGTAGTTATTTTGATGTGAGTTATTCAGCTCCTGTTTGGACTGTACTTCTATTAGTACTAACGTGGACATGTAGTGATTTTATGTCAGTAACAAATTCTTTAGTATTTTTTTCGGTATGTGATCGTTTAAAATCGCTATCAAATCAACTAGAAACTGCCAGTACAGGATATAAATCATACAATAACATCTACAAATCCATTACTGATGTCGCTAAGTCAGTAAAATGTTCATTTGATCTACTCGTAAGTTATTTGTTTTTTTTTTTTTTTTACATGATTGTACAAGTAAAATTATTTTACTGATTTTTTTTATTTTCAGTATACAGTAAATGTGTTAATGAATATATTGGAAGTAATGTTCTACACATTGAATCTGGTTATTTCCACACAATTGCATTCCGACAAGGTAAGTGAAAAACAATCTCCAAATAATCGGTAAGGTAATTAAATGCTTTCGGAGTAAGGTTTACGACACAAAAACTGAACAAAAACAAAAACGGAATGAACGAAACGCCCGATCCGATCAACCGACTGATTGTGTTTCGTGGTAAGAAATGTCCATAAGTTCGGTCGATGTATCGTTTATCGGACTTCGTAGTAGACCTGCAGGTAAGATGGTTGTTCTAGGCTTACATATAAACGATCAGTATAAAAGCGTAATTACGCTATTAATTTTGATAACTGAAAATATTTTTCAACTGAATATCGGTACTAATTCTAAAACAAGGAAAAAATGGAATTGGTAAACCTAATCTAAATAAGACCCGAAGTAGAAAAGTGTGTTTCGACAGACAATCCAGCTACAAACTGCTTCATAGTAAAAGTGGCCAAATGCGAGTTAGACTTGTTTCAACAGTATAGTTGTAGTTTTGGAAAAAAGTGGTTCTAATTCTAATTCTAATTCAGGGTGGGGGTGATCGACCTGCACTGACGTCCCGCTAGGGGTGTATTGTGCACTTCCCCCCGGCCAGCCTACCCAAACCAGCCCAGCTCTTTAAAATATCGGAGCACGGCCTTGAGGCGCTGGCAAACTAGTTCCACTCCCATTTCGTCAGATGTTGTTTCTCTACATGGAGTTCCTTCAAAGAGTCCCGATTCTAGTCTTATACTTTTCGTGGCCTCGCAGCGTAGCAGCACATGCTCCACAGTTTCGTTCTCTCGCAAACAGCCTCTGCATAGGGGACTGTCAGTAGATCCTATCTTGTGAAGATGGTAGTTTAACTCACAGTGACCTGTGATCAAGCCTATCATCAGACGAAGATCTGATCTAGATAGACTTAAGAGTTTATTAGTAACTTTTTTATCTATCAGTGGGAACACCGCTCTTGTGTGTTTGCACTTTACGGAGTTATCCCAAAGTTTTTGATGTTCTTTTTCTATGTGTAGACATAGCAGGTTCCGTGTTTCTGAAGCAGTTGGCTTACACAATTCCGCTATGTCTGCCCTGATGTTCTTTTTTGTTCCCGCTTTGGCAAGTAAGTCTGCTTTTTTATTCCCTTGACATGTGTTGTGGCTTTGAGTCCACTCCACTGTAACATTATAATTAAGTGCAAGACACTGTAGGGTGGAGTGGCATTCTGCAATCACTTTTGACCTAGTTGTGGGTCTTCGTAGAGCGTAAATAGTGGCTGCACTGTCTGTTATAAATTTCATATCTGGTATGGATTTGTTCCCTTGTTCTGGAAAAAAGTGGTTGTGACATACGGATGGACAGACAGGCATGACGAATCTATAAGGTCCCGTTTTTGCTATTTCGCTACGGAACCCTAAAAAGCTACCAGATGACGTAATAAAATTGTACTCAAACCAGACGTAGGGATTGAATGAAGTAACCCACTTGCTATGGCATTGATCTCACAACTAGCACAACGACTAAGTTTCGAGACTTGGTCTTTTTTACAAGTTTTGTTTTTGAATGCAATAAAACCGAGTGTGTATTTATTAAGTGACGACTGGTCTAGTCGGGAGAACGGCGACTGCCGATCCCGAGTTTCCGGGACCCCGGTTTCAAAACCACGTATACTTTTCTTTCTGAAATCTTTTTGAAATCATGCGCGTAATGCCGCTAACTTAAACCGTGAAGGAAAACATCTTTAGGAAACCGACATGTACTTACCTAGAATCTTTCGAAGTCATATGTCATGCACCAACCTGCACTGGGCCAGCGTGGTGGATTATGGCCTTGACTCTCTCCTTGTGAGAGAAAGCCCCGAGTCCTAGCAGTGGGAATATTTAGTGGGCTGTTTGTGCTACGTATTACTTACAATGCAATAACTAAAGCTGTTTTTTTTCAGATGGACTGTTATGCAATTATATCAACAATGCTTGCACTTTTGATAACATTTGGAACGATAATTTTACCAGCATTGTTTGCTGGCATGGTGACCACACAAGTAGACAAAATTAAAATTATTCTTCACAACAAACTGATGAATATCGAAGGTACATTTGCTGTTTGTGACAATTCTACCATATTCCAAACATTTACACAGAGGTCAATTATGATGAGCTGAAGATCTGAAAAATTCGAAAGATTAAAAAAAATATAGCTCAAGACGTCTGAGGTGATGTGTGATAGAAAATTATTGTGATGAAGATGAAAAGAAAGTTCTGTTCAGGATGGCCTGGTAGCCCAGTTGGTAGTAAGTCTGCTTAGGAATCAGCGGATTTGATCCCCATCTAGTGCAAATATTTGTGTCATGAATACATATATTTGTACTATGCCTGTATACTTTCTGTGTATAAGAGTAATATTTATTTAAATCAGCTATCTTATTCCTATAAATCAAGCATGGTTCGATTTGGGGCGAATATTTTTTCCGTTTTAATAATGTTAGGTACCTACAAGAATTTGTGAATAATCGACATGCAATTTATGCCAATTAAACGGTGTGATTTTGAAAAATACTGAATTTTGACAAATATTTATTTACTAAATATGTAAATTATAGTTTCAGATAACGCGAGAATCAATGAGATATCAAATTTCATTTTGTATGTTGAAGCGCGGCCCATGAATTTTAACGTTTTTCAAATTATTCCGCTCAATGCTGACTTGATTGGAATTTTGTTTAACTTTTACGTTACTTACCTAATTGTCATCATACAATTTTTACATTTATATTAAGGCTGTTTCTTGTTTAATGTTAAAATTCTACAAAATAAAGTACATACTACCTGTATTAAATTGCATACTCATTTCAATCCGATTTCATTTAGGTATTTCATGTAAGTTTTCTGGTCACACGAGATGTCTGTTACCAAAACAAAACAATAATTATGTTGTATTATTCTGAGTTATGTTTATAATTAGAAGGATATTGAACGATTATAGCAAATTAAATACAAAATGAAAGCGGCCAAATGCGAGTCGGACTCGCCCATGAAGGGTTCCGTAGCAGCAAGTAACATAATATATAAGTTCTTGTAGTTCGTTGTAACTGTGATCGATGTTAAAATAATAGTGTGTTTATGACGTACTATAAATACGAGTAACTACTTACATACTAGATCGAGTTTATACCAATTTTCAGTAGAAGTATGCATAGCAATGTACATCATATATTTTTTTAGTTTTATCATTGTCTTATTTTAGAAGTTACAGTTTTTCACACATTTTACCACTTTGCAAATGTTTCTCGGGCCAATTATTCAGTATAGAAAAATGTTGAAATTTAAAACTTCAACATCATTTTTGAAGACCTATCCGTAGATACCCCACACGTATGAGTTTGATGAAAACATTGTTTTGAGTTTCAGTTCTAAGTATGGGCACCCCCAAATTGATTGTTTGTTTTTATATTTTTGTGTACAAACCATAATGCGGTTCACAAAATACATCTAGTTACCAAGTTTCAACAATATAGTTTTTATAGTTTCCTAGGACAGACAGACAGACAGACAGACATGACAAATCCATAAGGGTTTCTTTTTACGTTTTACAGATCCCTAAAAAGTAGTTCTTAACCTTTTGACAAGTATGTTTTGTTAACGCACGCTGTTTTTTTTTTTTAACTTTTTTATGTTTACGCTTGACCGCTATCTCGCCTGATGTTAAGCGACGATGCGGTCTACGATGGAGCGTGTTTACCTAGAAAAAACCGATTCACTATCGATTTGAAGACACAAAGATTGTAACCATCGGGGAAAACCCACTCAGGCAACGTATTCCACAGCCTAGACGTTCTTATCACAAAAGTAGAGTCAAATCTCTTCATTCGCGTCTTCGGAACATCAACCATGAAACGATGTCGCTTTTTCGAGCTTTGAGCATTCCGATAGAAAAAAGGACAAGGTGGTATTAGATCATGTAAATCAGCCGCACACTCTTCGAAGTGTATGCGACAAAAACCCGATAGACTAGCAATTTTACGGCGATGTTCAAGACTTTGAAGTCTTTTTCGCACAAGAGTGTCGTTGCCTATGAGCCTTTTGGCACGTCTCTCGATCGATTCCAGAGTTTCCAGCTGATACTTAGCCAAACCATCCCAAAGGTGCGAACAGTGCTCCATACAGGAGCGAATCTGTGCTTGATATAATGTAAGCAACTGCTCAGACTTGAAGTACCTTCGCACCTTTGAGAGGACACCTAGTTTTTTGGCAGCTAGTTTAGCCTTGGACTCGATATACGAGCCAAAGTTGAGCGTAGAGGTCAAAGTAACGCCCAAAAGCTCAAGACGGTCAGAAACTGGTACGGACAAACCTCTAAAAGTTGGAGTAAGTTTGAATGGACTCCTTTTAGCGGAGAATAGACACGCCTGCGTCTTACTCTCGTTGAACTTGACCAGATTGGCATCGCCCCATTTAGACACTGCCTCAAAGGTCAAGCTCAAACAATCGATCAGACTCTCTCTCAGTACCTGAGTTTGCTGCCCACTGGCTCTCGCACTAGATATGTAACTCTCTACAACGGTGCTATCATCTGCGTTCCCAAAGATACTGGGCTTTAACAGATCGTTGATATGTAGCAGGAAGAGCGTTGCAGAGAGTACCGACCCTTGAGGGACTCCGGCATTGATAGCCATTTGATCCGACGAGCAGCCATCAATGACGACTCGTATGGATCGATCCATACGATCCCTCAAAAAGTCCGATATCCACGCAATAAACCCAGGAGACAAACCATAACTAGAAAGCTTGCTTATAAGGCCATCATGCCAAACCCTGTCGAAAGCCTTCGAGACATCCAGGGAGACTGCAAGTGCTTCCCCGTGTTTCTCAATAGCTTCACTCCAGATGTGAGTGACGTACGCTAGAATATCCCCGGTGGACCGGTTTCGGCGAAATCCGTATTGCCGGTCACTGAGGACATTTACGTGCGTAGTTCCCATTCCCGTTATTTCTTCCGGGATAAAAAGTGGCCTGTATGTTTTTTTAATCCATATTCTATCAAATTTCAGCCCGATCCGTTTAGACGTTCGTAACGTCCGACGTGCTTTAGCAACAAACATCCAAACATAATAACATTGACATTAATATAATAATATTAATAAGATTTATTTTATTGCTTTACGTAACATATATACAGAATTTTCAGATTAAAATAGTTCAGAACCCAATTGTCAATTTTGGCGAAAGGGTATGCGTAAATGCGTAAAAATACAAGCTTTCGATAAAAAAAGCGATGTGTTGCGACGACACAAGCATGCAGGACATATTTGTGCCTGATGGTAAGCAACATGCCTGCCACATAACAGAACAGTAACACGCAGTTATTGGAACATGAAGAGTCCAAATCACTACCTAGCACTGCACTGCGCTCGTCACCCAAAGATATAAGATGTTTGATCTATATGCCCTGTATTAGTTTTTTCTAGAAAATAGTTTGTTTTACCCTTATTAGTGCAAAACAAGTTTTCAATAATGCATTTACACAGTTTCGTGTTGACAGGATCGAATTTCATAACTTTTGTGAAATCTACAACTATGTCATTCAGACAAAATTGGAATTGGGAAATTGGGAAGCATACCCATCTGAACATAAAAATAAATTTTTAAATCGGTTTGGGCGTTCTGGAGATATCAGGTAACATACAAACAAAAAAACATGAAGGTCTAATTGATAACCTCCTTCCTCCTTTTTAAAAGTCGGTTAAAAAAAATTGCGTCGTTTTTTTTTTAGCGGCCAAAGATCCGTTATCTCTTTCTTGTAACAATAAAATACTCTGATGCTATCTATCTGTGCGATCAGATTTGCTGTAAGTAATATAGGAGCTGAGTTATGGCCTTTCAAAGTTTTTTTTTGGATATTTTTATAAAGACTAGTGGCGCCATGTCCGCGTTAGCGGCCAAAGATCTGTTGTCACTTTTTTTAAACACTAGTTTACCACAATGGTATTTGTGCAATCAGATTAGCTGTACATTATATCGGAGCTGAGTAATGGCTTTTAACATTTTATTTGGTTTTTACATAAATGGACTAGTGGTGCCATTTCCTATAGCGGCCAAACATCTGTTATCACTTTTATTTAACATTATTTTTACTTTAAGGTACCTGTGCAATTAGATTTGCTGCAAACTATATCGGAGCTGAGTTATAATAGCCTTTCAAAGTTTTTTTTTTGGGTTTTTCTTAAATGGACTACTGGCGCCATTTCCTATAGCGGCCAAACATCCATTATCACTTTTATGAAACGTTATGTTTAAAGGTACCTGTGCAGTTAAATTTGCTGCGAACTATATCGGAGCTGAGTTTTGGCCTTTCTAAAGTTTTTTTTTGGGTTTTTCTTAAATGAACTAGTGGCGCCATTTCCTATAGTGGCCAAACATCCGTTATCACTTTTATGAAACATTATTTTTATTTAAAGGTAACTGTGCAATTAGATTTGCTGCAAACTATATTGGAGCTGAACTATGGCCTTTCAAAGTTTTTGTTTGGTTTTCTTTGTATGGACTAGAGACGCCATTTTCTTTTGCGGCCAAAGATCTGATGTCACTTTTTGAAGCATTACTTGTTCCCAAGAGTAGGTACTTGTGTAATTAGATTTGCTGTAAGTCATATCGGAGCTGAGTTATGGCCTTTCAAAGTTTTTTTGGGTATTTCTTAAATGTAATAGTAGCGCCATTTTCTATGGCGGCCAACCATCCATCATCACTTTTATGAAACATTATTTTTACTTAAAGGTACCTTTGCAATTATTAGATTTGCTGCAAACTATATCGGAGCTGAGTTTTGGCCTTTCTAAAGTTTTTTTTTGGGTTTTTCTTAAATGAACTAGTGGCGCCATTTCCTATAGTGGCCAAACATCCGTTATCACTTTTATGAAACATTATTTTTATTTAAAGGTAACTGTGCAATTAGATTTGCTGCAAACTATATTGGAGCTGAACTATGGCCTTTCAAAGTTTTTGTTTGGTTTTCTTTGTATGGACTAGAGACGCCATTTTCTTTTGCGGCCAAAGATCTGATGTCACTTTTTGAAGCATTACTTGTTCCCAAGAGTAGGTACTTGTGTAATTAGATTTGCTGTAAGTCATATCGGAGCTGAGTTATGGCCTTTCAAAGTTTTTTTGGGTATTTCTTAAATGTAATAGTAGCGCCATTTTCTATGGCGGCCAACCATCCATCATCACTTTTATGAAACATTATTTTTACTTAAAGGTACCTTTGCAATTATTAGATTTGCTGCAAACTATATCGGAGCTGAGTTATGGCCTTTCAAAGTTTTTTCTAGGTTGCACGCTCCATTGTAAAGCGCATCGTCGCATAACAACAAGCAACATGTCAGTCAAGTGTAAACCTATAAAATTAAAAAAAAGTCTCGTATGTGTAATGGGACAACATAGTGTTGTGTGAATTTTTTTATTTAATTTCAGTGTTCGGAATTGAATGACGTAACAATATATTTTACCTAACTTGTAGAAAAGGGTAATGATAATTTTAAAGCCGAGGTGTGGCCACTATTTGTAGACTACCCGCGTTCCGTTTCAATCCGGTATTTGTTAGGACCGCTCGAGACGGGAGCGTGTATTGTCATTCGGTGACATTCAGTCATGGACTTTACCGCGCGCCGGTGAGGATCACGCGTGTGTCGATACTTGCTTTTTGGGTTCCAACAGGAAGGAACACGTATTGTAGATGCCGGCGTCGGTTGTGAATTTACACAAGTGTTTTGTACGCGAGGATTGCGTGTTCATTCGGTGGAGAACTTTGGTCCCAACGCGGCATTGGAGACACATATCCGCGCGGACGCGATGTAACTGTGCTTTAATTAAGATTGTAGACGCCGGGCGTCGAATTTGGAACTTGTGATGGTGAAAGTAGATTCAGTCTGCCAGAATCCTGCTGTGACGAAGTGCTGGATTTTCGGTGGCCGGAAGGAGGCCAACCGCACTTCGAAAACGGCTGACAAGTATCGTAAACATTTATTTATATTATAAAATTAGCTACATGGGACAGGAGTAGTTCAAGGATTATTAAGTTTAGGTTTTATACACTCTTACCAGAGAAAACTGGTTACACAAGGTACCGTGTCCTATTTCTGTTTAATGCTATGTTCACATGCACGCCGTACAGCCCGGCGGGCTGCCTGGCGGGCTGCACGGCGTGCAGCCCGTCCCAGGCCGGCGAACATTCAAGCTGTTCACACGCACGCCGTCGTGTCAGTCAGTGCCAGCATGGCGGGCAGCGAGGATCTCTGTGTTGTTGCTGCCATATCCTTTGGCTCAACTTATTTTTATTGGAAAAACTATTTTTATTTTTTATCATCCAAGTATCGTAATTTTTTTTCTTGTCCTTATGGAATGTATGTTCGGGGTTCCATAATATTTCTTCTTCCTGGTATTTAATATTCCAGGAACGTCAAAATTGTCTCGTTTGACCATTCCATCATGTTGTAATCTCCGATCGTAGCGACTTTTTTAGCAACATTGGAGATCCTCTCGTCACGAAAGCGCGAGAGAGACTGACTGCCCGCGCGTGTGTAAACAGTCACCGGGCGCCCGCACATTCATCCTTTGAACTTTGCTAAAAAACCGACACTTGCCCGGTTCGCGGCATTCACGTTCACAGGCGCGTTTACGGGCTCGGGCGTACCGTTTACACGCTCGGGAATGTGAATGTGCACGTTGAATGTCGAGTTGAACGCGCGCGTGTGAACGTAGCATAAGATAACGTCACAATCGTTTAAATTGTGTGGTAGCAGAGCTAAGTATAGTTTAGTATAAGTTGAAAGAACTCGGTAACTCATTACAAGATCAGAACGCGGCGGGGTCCTCGGGCTGGTCGAGTAATTTACCGAACATTCAGTTAATAAATTTAATTATGACTATTGTATGGCTCCCAATGAATGTGGTAGCGACGTTTGGTCCTGCAACTGCTGCTGATTCGCTAGCTTCAAAAGCTCAAGACATAATTCACATCATGCAACAAAGGATACTTGCAAATCATGTAGATAGATAGATACTCTTTATTGTGATAACAGACAAATTAATAAAATTACAGTGAATAACTTATGAACTAGTACCACATGTACAGTCGGCGAGGTATAAGCTGAGCTTTGCATTAGTGTGAGTGATCACCAAAAGTACAGTCAGACGCAGGACGCTGTGACCATGTTCTCTTAATAAGGTGTCAATTTTATATTCAATAAATCGTTGTTTATTATGCAGTATCAATTGTATATTGGTATAAACGATAGGCCTGCCCTGAATACGGTATTCGGAAATTTTAAGTAAATAAGTTATACGTAGGTGACGGATCTCATGCTTTTCCATTAAAATTTTTCTGTTATTCTCTGTCCTTGACCATTTGAATCCTAAAAGAGATACTTCTTTTCGCAATGACCATATTGATCCTGGATAGTTAATGTCAGCTTGTTGTTTAAGAGTTTGTTGTCTGACTGTACTTTTGGTAATAGATGCGTATGCATGTGATCACTCACACTAATGCAAAGCTCAGCTTATACCTCGCGGACTGTACTTAGCTCACAACATCAAGGTAAGTATATTAAACACAATGTAGTAATGATGCATTTTTGCATTTTGTATCCGTTCTTTTCACAACCTTTTTTAATTCGGTATGTTATTCTAACGTTTAACAAACTTAAGTGTTGTCTAATGATTAGTACACAAAGAAATAGTAACAGTTTGGTTATATCTCAAAGTAATCGGCCGTTAATGGCAAAGCGACACTCAAAGCTGACCGCAGAGCTTCTGGCAGGAGTCAAATCTCAGTGATAGAACTCAATCAGACCGGTTAGTTAGATAAAAAGTATCAAAAATAACATTTGATATTAAATATATTGTCTAACTGAAACGTTTGCCATTTAATTAGTTAGTACCTGGATGACCGAGGTTAGCTCGATTTTTTGTTAGTTGAAAATACAGACAAATCGACGTTTTCTAAAAATTCAACCTAGCTAAATCGATTTATCGCCCCAAAAACCCTCTGCGTAATTATATTTTATGAACAACGTTTCCGAGATTCAGACTCGAGATATGTACAAGCAAGCGGATAAACAAGAATTGCTCGTTTAAAGATTTCAGATACCTACTATATAATGACGGTGTATAAATAAAAACATTTATTTGTCAACACAAGATACTGTTAAAATAAACAATGTTTGAAACGTTGTTTGTAAAATGAAACATTTTTATATTATATATTTAATGTTTCATTTATATTATATTTTAGGTATTTTTCCAAAAATCTTTTGGGAAACATTAGCGAACCTATGAATTTGCCTTCTAAATACTTCAAATATTGTGCGTTTCACTTTTTGTCCGAGATCAACGGGACGAGGTTATCAATTCGGTCGGTATCATCATCATCATTATCAGCCGCAAGACGGTGTATAAATAAAAACATTTATTTGTCAACACAAGATACTGTTAAAATAAACAATGTTTGAAACGTTGTTTGTAAAATGAAACATTTTTATATTATATATTTAATGTTTCATTTATATTATATTTTAGGTATTTTTCCAAAAATCTTTTGGGAAACATTAGCGAACCTATGAATTTGCCTTCTAAATACTTCAAATATTGTGCGTTTCACTTTTTGTCCGAGATCAACGGGACGAGGTTATCAATTCGGTCGGTATCATCATCATCATTATCAGCCGCAAGACGTCTACTACTGAATATAGGCCTCCCTCCTAGATTTCCACAACGAACGGTCCCGCGCAACCTGCAACCAGCGGTTTCCAGCGACCTTTGTTAGGTCATCTGTCCATCTAGTGGGAGGCCGTCCAACACTGCGTCTTCCGGTTCGTGGTCGCCACTCGAGAACCTTTCTTCCCCATCGGTTGTCAGTTCTGCGAGCGATGTGGCCTGCCCATTGCCACTTCAGCTTGCTTACTCTTTGAGCTATGTCGGCCACTTTCGTTCTTTTGCGAATATCCTCATTACGGATTCTGTCGCGCAAAGAGACTACATCTCAGTTCCATGAGCCATCACTGGCAACACGCATTGGTTAAAAACTTTCGTCTTTAGGCATTGGAGTATTTTGGACTCAAAGATGTGCCGAAGTTTCCCGAACGCTGCCCATTCGAGTTGGATCCTTCGCTGGACCTCTTTGTCGAAGTTGGATCTTCCTAATTGGATCTTTTGACCCAGGTAGACGTATTTGTCAACAACTTCGAGTGTGGTATTCCCAACATTAACCGGTACAGGTGAGATATGAACATTTGACATGACCTTTGTCTTGTCCATATTCATCCTCAAACCTACCTGCTGGGATACTCTACTGAGGTCCCTGAGCATAGCACCGAGGTCCTCCAGCGACTTCGCCACAATGAGTATGTCGTCGGCAAACCGAAGGTGAGTGATGCATTCGCCGTTGATATCGATGCCGTATCCGTTCCAGTCCAGTAGCTTGAAAACATCTTCCAGCGCGGCAGTGAACAGTTTCGGAGATATAACATCTCCCTGTCTCACGCTTTTCTGTAGCTGGATGTGTTTTGAGCACTGGTCCTGTAATCGGACAGACATTGTGGCTTTGCTGTAGATACACTTCAACACTTCGATATAGCGATAGTCGATGCGGCATCGCTGAAGAGACTAAAGCACTGCCCAGGTCTCGATGGAATCGAAGGTTTTCTCATAGTCCACATACGCTATACATAGTAGCCGATTATATTCCTCGGTTTTCTGTATAATTTGCCGAAGCGTATGGATGTGGTCTACGGTACTATAGCCTTTTCGGAAACCGGCTTGTTCGGGTGGCTGGAAGTCGTCAAACCTGCGTGCGAGACGATTCGTGATTACCCTCGAAAACAACTTATAAACGTGGCTCAGAAGTGAGATGGGTCTGTAGTTCTTCAACAAGGTGTTGTCACCTTTTTTGAAGAAGAGCACCACCACACTTCTGGTCCACGCTTCTGGCGTATTACCGTCAAGTATGACGGAGTCGAACAGCTTCTGGAGGACTTTAAGTACCGGTTTTCCACCCGCTCTCAGAAGCTCAGTCGTAACTCCTCTCGTCTCAATCTCCTCCAAAATCTCGGGCTTCGACGAGACGACGTTACCACTGTCGGTCGTCAGTTTGGTCAATTGACTTTGCCCAAGAGACAGATTTCTTGCGAATACTTTCGAGCCTTTGTTCCGCTTAATCGCTTCTTCAATACACGAAGTATTGAAGCAGCGTATGTCGCGTCGCACACAAGTAGATATCTGTCTATTGAGCCGTCTGTATGCCGTCATGTCGACCGAAGACTGCAATCGCATATCTCGCCTAACCGCCATGAGATTCAGAGTATGATCGGAGAGCTTTTGGGTTCGGCGTCGCGTCGGCTCTTATAAAATTTCCTGCTAACTGCTTGAACAGTTTCCACCAGCCTGTCGTTTATTTCGTCCGCCGTTACGCATTCATCTAAGGCTTCGAAGCGATTTTGAAGTTCGAGTTGAAAGTTATCGGGATCTTCGATTTGAGCATAATTTGGTCGGAGTGTGGACTTCATTAGACGTGATCTTTCCAACTTAATGTTTAGATTCAGCGTGCCTCTTACAATGCGGTGATCGCTGCCGGTCTTGACCCTACTGATCACAGAGACATCGCTGAATATTTGCCGTTTTGTCGTCATAATGAAGTCGATCTCATTTTTTGTCGGTATATTTTTTCAGAATTATTTCGACACAAATATTTGCAGATGAAAGATTTTATCAGCTACTTGGAAGCTAACCCATTGAAGTTCGTGGTATTCATAGTGCTACCCTTAGACGCGAGCCTGCCTGGAACTATCATAAGCCTTTGTTTCACTTATCTTATTATCGTATTACAAATTTCACATAGATAGATACTCTTTATTGTACACACCGAAACAAAACAATACAGTAAAATTAAAAATATAAACCTAGTGTTACAATCGGCGGCCTTATCGCTTAAAGCGATCTCTTCCAGGCAACCTTAGGATGGAAACGTTTTTAAAAATAATAAAAAGCGGGATGTGCTAAATAGAATAATAAGACAATGAAATGTAGTGACATACAGTAAAAAGTAAATAAATAAATAAACATACATACTAATAGGGATTACATATTATTACATACAATATTTGTAACATATACTAATAAATATAAAATAGGGTTCACTAATGTTTCACAAACATTTTTTGACAAAACATCACTTGAAAACTAACTAATCGTATATTTTTTTTTATTTTATTTAAACCTTTTTATTTCTTGTTTTACAAAATTTGGTTAGTTATAGTATTTCAGTAGGTAAGCAAATAATTAATTAGTGTTGATAGTGTAATTAGCTTAGATTTCTATTAGTAGGTAATGTATTTGTTTTAGATGTTTATATATTAACAGGAACCCCGGTTTGGGTAAAGGCCTCCTCCAAAGACGCCCATTTTTGTCGGTCTTGTGCTATGGAGAACCACAACACTCCAGCTGATCTGTTCAGAACGTCTTCCCATCGAGCTAAGGGTCTCCCCTTCCTCCTCTTGCCTGGTGGTCTTTTCCACTAGGTAACATGAGTGGTCCATCTTTTATCAGACATTCTCGCCACATGTCCAGCCCAATTTCATTTCAGTTTTTGAGCAAAAGTCAATGCGTTTATTACTTTAGTAATGCTCCATATTTTTGTGTGTCTTATTTTGTCCATTTTCTTTATATTTAACATGCTTCGCTCCAAACCTCTTTGACATGTATTGACTTTATTCATAGCTTGTGAAGAGAATTTCCATGTCTGGCTTCCATAAGTTAAGCTTGGCAGTAAACATGAGTTCATAACTTTGGTTTTGAGAGATATCGGTAAGTTACTTTTAAATATTTTTTTCAAACTTCAATATTTATTCCAGGTTTGTTGAACCCTTCTCTCTATTTCTATAATGTTGCTATTTTCCTCGAAACTTATCCTTTTTCCCAGGTAGATATAATTTTTCACGTATTCTAAAAGGTTCCCGTTTATAGTTATAGGTCTTATTCGTGTATTAGTCATTACCTTAGTCTTTGCTAGATTCATTTCTAATCCAACTTTCGCACTCGTTTGTTGTAGAGATTCTATCATGGATTGCATCTCGTTGCCTGTCTCTGACAATAGAACCAGATCATCGGCAAACCTGAGGTGACTTAGAAAGGCGCCATTTATGTAGAGTCCTGATTTACTCCAGTCTATCTTGTTTACAATGTTTTCGAGAATAGGGTACCGGACTGGGTCAAAATACACCATCCTAATTAGTCCGTCAGCTAGATCATGGAAAAATATTGGACACGTATTTTTTGTTTTTTCATAATATTAAAAATCGTCAAAGATATAGACCATCAAACTTCGAGAGTGGGGGGTCGCGACGTCACTCGTGAGTAAAAATCAACTCACAAGTGACGTCACACGCAACTTCGAAGCGCTGTATCTTCGTCATTTTTTGTTTGTGAAACAAAAGAAAAAATATGTGTACAATATATTTGGCAATCTAACTAACGGGCTACTTAGTTTTTTTGAGGATTGTACCCTATTGCAATGAAAATGGTGGATGAAAGTGGGTGTTCCTGTCTTTTTCTTTATTGAAAGCTGGGCTTAATGTTTCAAGTTTTATTCTTCCTTTGTTGTTATTGTATATACTTTTAATCACATTTATGTATATATCTGGTACCTCTTGTTGTTTTAAGCTTTCCCATATACTTAAGTGGGTGAGCGAATCGAAAGCTTTTTGATAATCAATAAAGGTTATGTAGAGAGGCCTCTGGAGCTCTTGATACTTCTCTATAATTAGCTCGATGGTGTGGATATGGTCGATAGTAGAGTATCCTCTTCTGAAGCCTGCTTGTTCTATGGGTTGTTTTGCCTCTATTATCGGACTTAGTCTATTATTAATAATCGATGAGAAAAGTTTGTAAATATTTGGTAATAGACTAATTGGTCTGTAGTTGCTTATATTTTTTGGATCGCCTTTTTATACATAAGTATGATATCTGCTTCAGACCATTCTGTGGGTGTTTCGGCGCTAAGGAGTATAGAATTAAACAGTTCAGTTAATGGACCTGCCAATATTTGGTGAGCATGTTTCAGTGATTCATTTGTGATATTATCACATCCAGGACTTTTTTCAAATTTCAGTTTCCTTTATTGACTGAAATACTTCGGTTTCGTGGATTGTTTGTATGGAACGGCACTCTACAGTTTCTGATTCATTTTTGTTGGTGGTCACTCTTGTTTTGTCACTGTAGAGTTTCTTATAGAATTCAGTAGCTGTATTAATAATATCAGATCGGTTATATAGGTCCTTATTCAGATTTATTAGACCTTCTATCCAAGATCGATTTGTTCTGAGTTCTTTGTATCCTTGATGTGAGGGATGTATCTTGTAATACAAAATAAAATCCCTTTCCATATAAGTTGGCTTCTTTATTTTCAATACAAATACGTGCTTAGTACACAAGAGTCAGTCAAGGAATGATTCACCGGGCCGCCGACGCGCTCTTTTATATTTTAATAAATGTATATTTATAGTGCGCGAGCGGGACAGCGCATCCACCCGCTCTCCTCCCACACTATAAATATATATTAGGCGTGATTACTCTGCGCCGCGTTCATTACGCCGGTGGATGCCTCCTCGAACACATCTAATCAAATTTAAGGAACCAATGCTAGCTAGCTACGTGACTCTATGTAACACAAAATCTATGTGCGTATTAATGCTAGCTCGATGTCCGTAACACTTGAGCTACCATAAAGCTGAAGATTTTTCTCTATAATTTGTTGTCTATTTTTAGCATAGTCTCTCTTGATATATTTATTAACCAGTTTATACAAAGGGGAGAGTTCATTTTTCAATGTGCGTGTTTTATTCTTAGTTTTTTGTAATTGTTGTCTTCTTTTTAACAATTTTAGCGTGCGTTCTTGTAGAATTTCATGGTTTTTTGTTATCTTTTATATTTATTTGGTTTAGCAAGGCTCAAACTTTGTAAGATGGCCTTTTTTATTTTGTTGTACGAGATTTGTACTGATTTGTTTTCTTGGCTGGCGGGTTGATTTGATGGCTCCAAAAGAATATATGACAAGATTTCATTGTATTTTGTTATCTCATCTTTGTTCTTGAGTTGACTTGTTTTATTACTTGTGAAATTGTTTCTATTTTTCTTTTGTTTGGTGAGTTTTATTTTACCTCTAACAGGACGATGGTCTGAAGAGTAGTTTGGGTTAAAAACCTCTATATTTTGGAACAATTTCGGGCGATTGGAAAGAATATAATCGATCTCATTCTTATACTGACCGTTTGGTAATCGCCAAGTCCATCTGCGGTTTTGTTTTTTCTTGAAACAAATATTTATAATTGTTAGTTCGTGTTCTAACGCAAAGTTAACAAGTATTTGACCTCTATCATTTCTTTTACCGTATCCGTATTGTTTCATGACCAGATATTCGTTTTTTCTGGGGGCTCCAACTTTTGCGTTGAAGTCTCCCATCAGGATGATGTGTGTGTGTGCTGTTTCAAAAGTTTTCTCAATGGTCATATGAAATTCGTCGATTTTTTGTTCGTGTGCTGTTTCTGTAGGTGCGTATACTTGTATTATTGATATCTTGTTACCTTCAAAATTCATGTTGAGAGTTGCTACTCGTTCTGTTGTCCCTATAAAGCTCTCTATATTGTTTTTCAGTGACTTGTGTATTATGAATCCCACCCCATATTTTCCGGGGGTAGAACCCATGTAGCAAAGTATAAATGTGTTGTGTTCTTCTATTTTGTTGCCCTATCGTCTTACTTCCGACATACCAATAATATCGTAATTAATTTTACTTATACACTCTTCCAGTTCTAGTAATCGGTCGTATGAAGATAGAGTTCTGACGTTGTTTGTTAGAATATTTAAGTGACGGCTTAACGTTGTGTGTTTTTTCGGAGTTTTTATGGTAGAGTTTGAATTATGTATCTTTGGAGGGTTTTGGTCATAATCTTCCACGGTGACCAGCCGGGTTGGAAGATTTTTTATGTTATTTATTGAGATTTGTTTATTCGTGCTATCCGTGTGAAGAGAGAGGGCTACGCATTTTTATTTGTTGTATTTTTGTTGGTCAAGAAGTTCAACATACTTGGTTTTACAACTCCTTCTGTGATACTGTTTGACCTTACGACCTTGCTTTTTGAGCTTGCGTGCTGTAGCAAAGGTGACAACAATTGGTTTGGGTCTTTCTCCTTTTTTTCCAATTCTTTTTATTTCCTGTGTATCTCTTCGATCAATTTTTAAATTAAAGTATTTTTTAGTAAATTCTATCAAAATGTTTTCTAGGCTTAAGTATGATATTATCTCCTTCTCTTCTATTCCGAAAAAGATGATCTTTGATGATAACTAACTGTACGTGTGAATGTGGATGGACATTATACACTAATGTATCTAGTAGGCATCGATATAAATCAATAGATGTGCCCTGAGCACCTTGAAATTGGTAATAAACTGCGTCTCTGTATGTATCGTAAGTGGTTTACAAACAACCAATCTACTTGACCCCTATAATCGCTAGCGGCGAGATTTGCTGTGGTTCTACTTATTTTGGTTGTTGACACCAAATAATGATAGGTAAAAACGTCCTCGTCCACCGCGTCCTGCTACCGACGAAATAGAACGGAAAGAGTGAGCTCACTCTTCCCAACGTTGACATGATTGCGTGCGCCTCGAAGTTTGGGATGGGGCCCATCTTAGGTTCTACGATCTATGCTAGTAGGTATATTAGACTACCTTTTTTTCGTACGTGCAGGAAATGGATTTACGCATACCCTACTGCCCCGCCCGGGAGACACAGCCGGGTTATGTTCACTCTATATCATGTATGGATATGGTGCCCCTACCTACTAATAAACCTCCATGGTGTTTCAACTCTGCTGCTGATAGTGGGAACTCGGAACCGCTCTCGGATTGCTCCGCCTCGGTCGCCCATCTCCAACTTCATACGATTTAGTAGGTACTCAACGTCAATCGAAAACCTATACTAACACAAAACTATAAATATAAATTACATGCAGTAGAAAATCCTACATATTATATCAGTAGAAACGAAGACATTTGGTCAACAACCAAAAGATGCATATTATTATGTTGAGCATATTAACAATCACAACATTGTTCATAACTAAAAAGTATAAAATAAAAAAATATATTAAAGCATTAAAGTATTTATCATATTAAAGCAAACGAAAAGAAACTTAGACATATAAATTAAATGCAAATAAAACCATAGATAATAGGTACACAATAGACCTATCAAATAAAAAAGATTGCGATGTGAGATTGTGACTACAGCTTAGACAAATAATAATATTTAACGTGAGTTTTAAAAAAAACGAGCGATGGTGATTTTCTAATAGCAACAGGCAACTCGTTCCACAATTTGACTGCCTGAAGGGCAAAGGATTTGCCATAAGTTTCGGAACGTGCAGATGGTGGCTTCAGGGTTAAATTATATTTTGACCTTAGCGGCCGAGCATGGCAGTCCTGCCAGAATGTGAACCATTCTTTTAGGTACTGCGGGGTACAAGGATTAATGATAATACTGTATAGAAGATAAAGAATGAGAGCATTACGACGTAGACGAATGGGCAACCACCTGAGCTTGACGCGAAAATGAGAAACGTGATCATATTTCCGTAAACCAATTGTGAATTGAATACAATAATTTTGAAGGCACATAGAATATGTTAGATTTGATCATATGCCTTGTTTTAATATAAAATTTCTACTTTGAAATGGATAACTCGATAATTTGTCTTGAATAAATGTTTGGAATACAACGGTAGGTATGTGTTTGATTGAGATCCTTTCAATTTTACCTTTTTTTATCGGGCAGAGCCTTTATCAACACAACTAAAATACAATGAGAACTACACTGCGCTACATACCTAACTACTTACACTAAGCACAATCCTACATATTATATCAGTAGAAACGAAGACATTTGGTCAACAACCAAAAGATGCATATTATTATGTTGAGCATATTAACATTCACAACATTGTTCATAACTAAAAAGTATAAAATAAAAAAATATAATTTAAAAACTCAAAAACCCGACTGCGTAAAAAGTGAACCAAACTACGTACTCGCACACTAAAAAAACTGAAAAGAATAAAACAAGCATTTAGATTTCTGGTGGTCAAGAATTCTATAATATGTTATTGTATTAATACTATTGAGATATATACAATATTTTCTAATAAAAGAACATTACAACTGAACAGTCGGGATCCATTGAACAATTACATTGTATGTCGAATAATAATATCGAATCCATTGAACAATTAGATTGTATGTCGAATAATAATGGATCCCGACTCTTCAGTTGTAATGTTCTTTTATTAGAAAATATTGTATATATCTCAATAGTATTAATACAATAACATATTATAGAATTCTAGACCACCAGAAATCTAAATGCTTGTTTTATTCTTTTCTGTTATTTTAGTATGCGAGTACGTAGTTTGGTTCACTTTTTACGCAGTCGGGTTTTTGAGTTTTTAAATTATATTTTTTTATTAAATTCCCGAATAAACACAGCTGATGTTGTACTTGGCACAGCAGCGCCCTCTGACAAACTCGTATAATATTAATTGCAAAAACTTGACAATATAAAAATGTTTCATTTTACAAACAACGTTTTACATGATATTTATTTAAAAAATATCTTACATCATCAAATTTTTTATTTTACAAACCATCATTTTATAACCAATTACATGGCAAACGTTTCACTTAGACAATGTATCGAATGACATTTTGTTTTTTGTACATTTTATTATTTTTACAAATTTAACATTGACCAAAATAGAATTTGCAACAAACATTTTAAAAGTACCTTATATACCTATTGTCTATGTAAACTATCAATTGTGATTTGGTTCTGTCATTGACTTTTAACCACCGTTCCGATTAGGGTTTGTCACTGAGATTTGACTCCGGGTGGGCTCCCGCCAGAAGCTCTGCGGTCAGCCCTGAGTACTCGGCCTGCGCATCACTACGGAGATCGCCGGCTCGCTTCGCTCGCCAACTCCCTCCTTCGCTACGCTTGACCTCGCATGGCTCGCTCCACTCGGGACCTTCCTTGAACTTCTGGCTCCCGCATTTTTTATATACACTCTAGGGGTAGTAGCGATAAGACTAGGTGGAGTCGGGGTACTCCGAGTCGGATTTGGGTCTTTAGTAACTTAATCGTTCCGATGTGGTCACTTAGATATTCAAAAATTATAATTAAGCTTTTATATTATTATAATGTAAATGTTTGTTTTATAAATTGAGTTGCTTGCCAAACAATACATTATAAAATGAAAATTTGTCTAAAGGTTGGTTTTGTTTTTGATCATTTGGCAGTTAACAAAAATATTAAATGAATAGTTTGTCAAATAATACGTTATAGAATGAATGTTTGTCAAATAATTACTTTGAGATATAACCAATTTACAAAAAAAAAATGTATAATAATCATTTCACTACCCGTGAGTTTAACTAACGTTGGTTATCACATGTCGATTTGTGAAAAAAAGTTTAATAAAAGAACGGATACCATAAAATAGATAAATAACTGGAAGTTCATAAATATAAACCAGAAAATACAACTAATCATATTAAAGCAAACGAAAAGAATCTTAGACATATAAATTAAATGCAAATAAAACCATAGATAGTAGGTACACAATAGACCTATCAAATAAAAAAGATTGCGATGTGAGATTGTGACTACAGCTTAGACAAATAATAATATTTAACGTGAGTTTTAAAAAAATCGAGCGATGGTGATTTTCTAATAGCAACAGGCAACTCGTTCCACAATTTGACTGCCTGAAGGGCAAAGGATTTGCCATAAGTTTCGGAACGTGCAGATGGTGGCTTCAGGGTTAAATTATATTTTGACCTTAGCGGCCGAGCATGGCAGTCCTGCCAGAATGTGAACCATTCTTTTAGGTACTGCGGGGTACAAGGATTAATGATAATACTGTATAGAAGATAAAGAATGAGAGCATTACGACGTAGACGAATGGGCAACCACCTGAGCTTGACGCGAAAATGAGAAACGTGATCATATTTCCGTAAACCAATTGTGAATTGAATACAATAATTTTGAAGGCACATAGAGTATGTTAGATTTGATCATATGCCTTGTTTTAATATAAAATTTCTACTTTGAAATGGATAACTCGATAATTTGTCTTGAATAAATGTTTGGAATACAACGGTAGGTATGTGTTTGATTGAGATCCTTTCAATTTTACCTTTTTTTATCGGGCAGAGCCTTTATCAACACAACTAAAATACAATGAGAACTACACTGCGCTACATACCTAACTAACTACTTACACTAAGCACACCTGAATTATC
Source organism: Ectropis crepuscularia (assembly GCA_963693475.1). Lineage (NCBI taxonomy): Eukaryota > Metazoa > Arthropoda > Insecta > Lepidoptera > Geometridae > Ectropis > Ectropis crepuscularia. The sequence continues at coordinate 6,959,858 of OY856350.1, forward strand.
CATAGACCAATGAAGGTCTACAGATAATCAAGATGTTCAAGCCCACGACCAATCGAAAGCGTACCCATCATGCTGGCGGCATTACCACGCTAAATGGTAATGCTTATACGTTGGACCAAATAAACGCCAGCATTTTGGTCACGCGTCGCGTCAACCAAGCGCTCGGAAAGGCTTTTGAAGATGAGGTGAGCTCCCGGCCCCCACGGGCCCAATGCCTCAACCCATCAATAATGATCGAATTATATGTAACCTCTTCCGAGAGTTGCATACTTGCGCCGTTTGAGTCGCTCAGCTAAAAATAGCCGCGATTAGAGGATGTGGGTGTTTCGTCATCCAGACCGGACATTTTCCTTTTTTCTAGGGCTACGAAACGCATAGTCCTTGTAGAACTTACCGTACCGTGGGAAACTAATATACATAAATACCACGCGATGAAACAAAATAAGTATTAAGACCTTCAAAACTAATTAACAAAAACTGGCTATGTAGTTAATTTATATCTCTCTATAACCCGCTTAAAGGCCTTGGCCTTAAAGAATCATAATATCGGATTTGGCTGGGCAGGGAGATAAATACGAGTAGTAAAGGTGAGTATTGACGTACGTCACTAAGGGGCCCCTTTTAAACCTACGCCCGAGTCACAGGTCTTGGGGTCTATTCGAGATTTCTCTCTCGGCCACACGATAGACCGGCACCCGCACGGTGAATCCATGGAATGCTAAGAAGTACGTCTCTGGTATGGATACATAAATCGAGTAAAGTCCGGATACTTCTACAAGCAATTTTCAATAAAGTGGGTACCGAAATTTATTTGAGCGGGATTGGATTTTCGACACCTGTCAATTATTTTGAGACAATTGCCTGAGGCACAGACTAGATTCAGTTACACCAAAATTTTGATTTTAAAATATTTCTTGTCAATCCAGACATAACAGATGGATTTCAGTATGAAATAACAATGCAGCTTTGTTAAATGCAGGTTTTAATGGAATAAAATTGACCAATTAAGTTTATGAAATGAAAAACCTGATATTCTGATAGCTGGCTGATCTTGGGTACGTATGTATTTGAGGCAAGCTAAAAAATGTTCGCATAGTAAAGTTCTCCTACTATACCCCAACACGAAGGTGCAGACGTGGCTGCTGAGTGGCAAAATAATCCATACATTTTTAAATTTTGTTTGTTTAATAAATATGATGTATATTGTATAATTATAGCGATGACTAAAGGAATGAACTTACAAACCAACACACAACGTAACGATATGATTACTCAAAAATTACTCAAAGATTTGGCAGTTTTTGAGTTTTAAAACTTTAAAAATGTTTGAAAAACATTAAGTTTTAGAATAAAGCATTTTTTTTTTGAGTTGCCGTATAAAAATGTTTTATAGTTTGATTATTTGAAAGCTTATTAAACTACTTACAAAACGACTACTTCGAAGAGTCAATAAAGACAAAAACTCAATTACTTAAGGAAGGAACAAATAGCTGCCATTACAAAATCGAACTACATGGCGTTAACTAAATGGCGATTTATCAGTATTGAAGACATACGTTAAAATACAGTCGTGTTTAAAAAGAATATTTACTTGTTTTGATTCTGAATAAAAATGACTAAAAAACACGAAATGATAAATATATATTACAAATTTACTCAAATTATAACGTGTTTAGACCTCGGCTACATCACGATTAAGTCATTAAATTTAGCTCGTTTGGTGAAAATGCTTTTAATTATTGTAGTGACCGGTTGGAGTTTGGTAACAGTGGTTCAGTTTTATTATGATCAAAAGGGATTATTTTTTTATCGGTACAATATATACGTGATCCAATATCTTACATATATTTTCATCTACATGCATATGGACAGAGATGCGACTTCATCAGGATGTTCAAGGATATTCCAATACATCGATTCAAAATTAAAATCAGATAAAAGTATTGAGTTTCAAACAAAACTAGCAATTGTTTTGTTTATTGCTCTAATCCAAAGAATTCTAGTTACGGTTGCTATATGTATTTTAGCAAAGAGTTGCTTGGTAGGTGTGTGGACAAATATATATTTCTTTTTTGTTTTTTTAACGTTCGATACGGTTACAATTACGAATACGTTTGTATTTTATTTAGTTAAATGTCGTTTAGTTTGTTTGAAACAGCAATTATTTGATTCTGAAATATGTATACAGACAGCCCATTGTGTATATAAAGAAATATGCAATGTTGCGGTAAATATTAAAGAAGCTTATGACCCCGTGGTATGTATGGCAAATGATGTTATCTGTTTTTTGTTTACTAAATTACCATTTTATTTTCATAGCAGATACGAGTAAAGCTCGTTTGTTGACGTTACGACGTGATTGAATACGTAAGGTCTGAAAAGATCGGGTTGAAATTTGAAACATAAATACATTATAAGTATGGAAGAACGTGTGGGCTACTTTTTATTCCGACCAAATACCGGTAACGGAAACTACGGGGAAAAACCGTTGGCACTGCTAGTGCATTGCATCGATCAATCAATATTCAAAAACATCTGTCAATGGGAGATATAACAAATAATTAATAGTCTCTTTTTACTACATTCAATATCATAAGATTAGGCTACTTTTAATTTCAATTTTATGCCGGTATAATGTGTTTGTTTATAATAAAATGATATTTGCTTACAGTTTGGAACTAGCTTGATTTTCAACGTTATCCACAAATTCGTGTACATTTATTTCAGGATTGTTGAAATGAAAACAAAAAATGTGCCGGTAATCTGTTTTAACATTAATGTTATATTCATCATCATCCAAATCTTTATCAGTCCTCTTTCATAATCCTCTTTCCTATTTTCATTCCATGTTTTCCGTTCTACGTTTTTTTTTTTTTTTTATCATTTATAGGTTTACACTTGACCACCATCTCGCCTGATGTTAAGCGACGACGCGGTCTAAGATGGAGCGTGCTTACCTAGAAGAAATCGATTCACTCTCGATTTGAAGACACCATGATTATAACCATCGGGAAAAACCCACCCAGGCAACTCATTCCACAGTCTAGACGTTCTTCACCAGCCACGGCCAAAGCCTATTACCGGTATTTTTGTCACCCAATTTGCACCACCCAGGGACCACGTGTGGGGGGTTTCTGTGTACAGGTGCTTCCCCACGGACGGAGGTGACACGGTCCCTAACAAAGTATATGATATGCTGAGACACATAAAAGGATTTAATTGTCAAGAAATTGATATTGACATGATATATTCTGTTCGTCTCGTCACTTTACAGGGTTATTTGTAACTAGCTTTAACCCGCGGCGTCGCTCGTGTTTTGTTAGTTTCTTATGGTAGGTTCTTTGCAGTTACTTTGATGAGTATCACGATTGTCGAGTAATAACTTAAATAACTATAATCCTTAATCGACCCTAAGGTTTATTACATGCATTTATTTAAATCTTCCATCCAAACATCAAAACATAACTTCCTTTATATATAGCCATTTAGGGATTGCATTTAAAAAATGCTGTAATACGTTACCCATTATTATGGCCGTACTCAATTCGTTCGAAATAACACGCAGGTATATCAAAAGACATTCAAACTTCCATACAAATTATCATGCACTATTTCACCTCATTGGTGTTGTACTGTGAAAAATGCTGTAATATATTACTCATTATTTGGACCGTACTCACCTCATTTGAGGTTGCATGCATATATTTATGTCCAAAGGCAATAAGTTTCATACAAACTTTTCTCCTCTATTTCAGCCACTTAGGGGTTACCCACAGCGTTTTCCAACATTATTATGTTGGAAAACGCTGTAATACGAAACTCATTATTTTAGCCGTACTCAATTCGCACATAATTTCATGCAAATGTATGTTTTTTTGAAGTGAAAACTTCTTTAGGCGCGCTATAGACAGAATTTTCGTGGGCTGTGAAATGGATTCATCAATCGTCACGCTTGGATATGATAATAGATCGGATCGGATCGGATATGAAATCTTCGGGTAAACTCGGTAAAAACGGCCAGGTAGGTATCAGGGTAACAGAAACAGTAAAGAATTTCGATTACCTACCTCCAACAGCCCAGCGTTTATCTCCAGATACCAGGACAACAGAAATATAAAAGAGTTGCGTTTGCCCCTAGGTACCAATACCAGGGCAACAGAAACAATAGAGTTGCAATATTCTGTATAAATACGTTGATATAAAACTAGATGGCGCAACCATCGATTTAGCTGGCGGTGTTGAAATTATGCGAATGTACATAGACCTACGATGGTTTAACAAATAATTTGTCTTCTGGCAAGGTGATAAATAAAATAGGCAATTCAATTAAAAGTGAAAACATTTGAGTCACAAGTTTTCACTTCTATCGGCAGTTCCTATGACTGCCAATGTTTTTTTTTTTTAATAAAGAATGACAAGACGAGCAGTACATGTACCTGATGGTAAGCAACATGCCTGCCACATAACAGCACAGTGACAAGCAGCTATTGAAACATGAAGAGTTTAAAGCATTACCTAGCACTGCACTGCACTCGTCACCCAGAGGTCTAAGATGTTATATTTCTTAGCCCTGTAATTTCTCTGGAAACATTGGCCTTCAAACCAGAACACAGTAATGTTTGCACATTACTGCTTGGCGGTAGAATAACTGGCAAAGGTGTGGTACTTTCCCAGGCGGACTCTGCCAAGAGTCGTACCACTACTAAATGTAAAATAACCAAAGAAATAAGAAGTTTCATATAAACTTTTACCTCCTATTTCACCCACTTAGGGGTTGAATTATCCGCAGGATTTGGCCTGATCAATTATGTAAAACTTTTATTCTCAATTTTACACTCTTAGGGGTTGAACTTTAAAAAACATTACATTACATATTTCATTATTTTGGCTGTATTCCATTCGTACTAAATTTAATACCAATAAAATGTTACCAAGGAATAAAAAGTTTCATACACACTTTTATCCCTCAATTATTCACCTTCTTGAGGGCTGAATTTCGAAAAAGGCTTCAATATGTACGTGATGATTTTAGTTAAGCCCAATTTATACGAAATTTCATGCAAATATGTCCAAGAAATAAAAAGCTTTCAAACAATCCCCTATTTCACCCCCTTTGGGGTCAAATTTTGCAAAATCCTTCCTTAGTAAACTAAGGATGGATTTTAACGTAGGCACCCTACGTTAAAAGAAGAATATGGGTGCAAAATTTCAAGTTTCTAGCTCTTACAGTTTGGGCTGTGCGTTGATCTTCCTTCACCGAGACAATCACTTTTGCCTATATAGATATAAATAAATCAGCCAGTAAAAGACATAAAAGTATTTAAGGGGGTGTTATGTAGTGTTATGTAGTGCCGAAGTAAAAAACACTAAACAGCCGCTAAACAGTGCTAGAAAGGATAACAAACACAATTTTTTTGGATATGAATTGAGTTTTAACAAAAGTTGTTTGTTTAAATACTAAGCATACCCTTAAACAGATGCAGGCTGATATCAGTAACCCTGTATACTTAAAAAAAAACAAATCAACTTAACAACCGACTTATATTGCGTTTATTAAAAAACCAAAACCGTTTAAACTCAGGATAAAAATGAGCTAACTTTTATTTTTCTAGTTCTTCTTATGGTTTTCAAGAGGTGATTTGTTCATAGTGACAGCAACAGCTGTTTTCACTTTTTTGCCGGCCATAGTAGCTGGGTTGCTGCCGTCACATACTGAAGAGATAAAAATAGTACTTCATGATAAGTTAGTTGAGGAAACAGGTAATTATAATTGTACCTAATAGGTACCTGTATTGTATACAAGTATGTATTTAAAATTTAGTTAAGTATGTAATTAATATTAGTAGGTATCCTATATCTATAATATTATATTTATTTTGTAATATTAGTATATCTTTATACTCTGATACAAGTTTTGCTTAGTTCTTGCTTAGATTCACATACAACACCAGCTAGACCCAGATGGTGTTGTGTGTGAAATGTCCACCAATATTTATTTATTTAATTTAAAATTAATGTATATGTATTACTATGGCTTTAATAATAATGGGTTGTTTAGTAAAGTTTAATTATTGAGTGAAAATATTTTTAGATACGATGAGCAATTATTTTGTGGAAATGCGTCACCAATATAATATCACATTGTGGTGAACGATTTTTGGGTTGGTGAAATCTTGTGATTTCGCGTCACTGGCACGCGTAGGTAATATCATATATGCTAGCTATACCTAGCCTAGTGAAATATTGTGCAACATTAGTGCTGTTTACTTTCAAAATTCTAAATTGTAAGTTTTCACATGTCTCTATTGTCTGTATGACTGCATTTTATCGGTTTTTTGACGGCGCGGCGTTTTGATAGTAAATAAAATCTTGTTGTCACAAGTATTTTTTCTTTTGTTTCATAAACAAATACTGCCAAAAATACAGTGGTTAGAACTTTCAACTGACGTCGCGTGTCGTTATAGTACGATGTTTATGTAGACATGACGTCGCAACCCGCTCTGGAAGTTTGAAAATCTGCATCTTTGTATTTTTTAGTAATTTGATAAAACAAAAAATACATGTGGTCCATATTTTTACATAATCTATTCCTTCAAAATAAATGAATTTATCGTCTCATATTTTTAAGACACAAGATATTAGTAAAACTGTATGTAAATTTGATTTAGACGAATGGTTAAAGACACAATGTGACATAGGCAACAGGCATGAATCACAAGTAAACAATGTTTAGCACCTAACGAAGTGGACACAAGTCAGATAGTTATATTTATTAGTGATGAGATATATTGTTATTAGTTTCCTATCTGCCATTGATTTTTAAGTCCAAAGATTTTTAAGGTTATTGTAGATCTGTTTTTGTTTTCAGATGAAAATAAAATTCGTGAGCTGAATAATTTTATTAACTATATGAACGTTCGTTCACTAAAGTTCACGACTTGGAAAGTAATACCACTGAACACCAGTCTACCTGGAATAGTTTTAGATATGAGTATTACATATTTAATAGTTCTAATTCAGCTAACTCACCTTTATTAGTTTAAGTAGGGTCCTGCGCTATCTGCACTGGCCTGTTTGGGCTTTTTGCTAATTATCTAGGAAGGAAGGTTCTCGAGTAGCGACCACGAACCGGAAGACGCAGTGTTGGACGGCCTCCCACTAGACGGACAGATGACCTCACGAATGTCGCTGGAAACCGCTGGTTGCAGGTTGCGCAGGACCGTTCGTTGTGGAAATCTAGGGGGGAGGTCTATGTTCAGCAGTGGACGTATTGCGGCTGATGATGATGATGAGGTTAATATAATGATTGATCTGGATATCATCACTATAATTTATGAGATAAAATATTGCATCTGAAGCGATATACTTATCACCTCACCGGTTCAAAAGATGAACGCAGTGCAGTGGGAGGTGCTGGTTTGGAATCAGCTGCGTGAAGCTGCCTGAGACTGCAAATGTATGGCGCGGTGCTTACCACCAAACGCAGCCCATCCTGTCACTATAATACACCCATTATAGAAAAAAAACTGTACAGAAGCATTAGCCGCTTGATACACCGGTGTGTAATATAGTACCCAAAACTTGGTTGATGACGAAAATATACAAACTTAATTCTGCGGTCGGGTTTTTGGCGGGAAAAAAAAATTTTTCGTGTTTTTATTTGGGAAGCTATACCGATAAATTTGTGTTTAATGGCGTCTACTTGAACTGGTCTTTATTTTGATATAATCCACATTAAAATTGGAGTTCATTTACATAGAAAAATTGTAAAATTAAAAAAAAACAAAAATTAAATTTTTTGGCGGGAAAATGGTCCCGAAGTATTGAAAAAAATTTAAAAAATATATTTGTGCTATTGAATGCAGTTTTTTTTGGTTTTTCGAGTTTGTTATTTCGTATACAACACATTTAAGCCATAAAACCACTGTCTCCTTTATAAATTATTAATGTAATAGCTGATCGACTACTTGAGAAATCGCAAAAAAAAATCTCAAGTGTCAAAAATGTTAGTTTACATTTTAAGTACATTAATTATAAACAAACGATACCGCTAGAAGCGTCTTGAAACGCTCTTGAGAATGAATGGGCTCAAACGGATACAAGTAAGGCGGCACTTCATATGCCGAAGCACAAACACCGCACTTATGTAACCTGACACCCATTTTCCCGCCAAAATTGTAAACGCGAAGAACAGGCGGTGTAGCAAGCGGTTAGATTATTATTGAATTTTACCAAATGTTTACTATAATTTTATGCAATCTAATTAAGTGAAATGTTTTAAAGTTAAGTCAAACAAAACTTCAACACATTGCTTAAAAACAATTTTTAAGAAAGTGAAAAAAATTAAGAGCTACAGAAAAATTGTAAAACGTGAGCACGAAAATAAAAGTTTCTATGTTTATCTGTTCTCGAATTGCTTTCATATCATCAACATCATCATCATCAACATTCCACTAAATGTTCCCACTGCTGGGACTCGGTGCCTTCTCTCGCAAAGAGAGAGTTAAGGCTATATACAACGTGTGGCGGAAAGGTCCAACAATATTTATGGTACTTCATATATACTAAGTATCAAATCACATATGTGAATATTAGACACGAAAGCACAACATTTTTTTTCCATATAAAGTAAAAAATTTGTTGATACATTTTTTTTTTGACAACCCTAACTCAAGGCAATCCTGGCGGTCAGTGACCGCGCCGACCGCGGCGTCTTCAGACGCCGCGCCGCCATTCTCTGAATCCGCCGCCGTTCTATCAGCTGTTTGAAAAACCTACCTAAATAGCATAAAAATCGAACAGATGAAAAATATTAGGTGTGGAAGCTATTGCATAAGCAACCCACTAAATGTTCCCACTGCTGGGACTTGGGGTCTTCTGTCGCAAGGAGAGAGTCTAGGCCATAATCCACCACGCTGGGCCAGTGCGTGTTGGCGGATGATACATGCCCTCGAAATATTCTAGGTACGTGTCGATTTCTTCACGATGTTTTCCTTCATCGTGTTAAGTTAGCGGCGTTACGCACATGACTTCGTAAAGACAATGGTGCGCGTGGGATTCGAACCCGGGGCTTTCGGATCGGCAGGCGCTGCCCGTTCTCCCGACTAAACCAGCCGTAATTTAAAGCGTGGAAGCTATTAAACTGGTATAGATACCTATTGGATAAACCCAGAGAGAATGAAAAGAGATGTTTTTTATTAGCACCAACCAAAAGACTTACAATACACTTTGCTAAATTTAGTCGACTGAATTTAGTAAAATGTAACATTCAGTCCTAGTAAATTCAGAAGTGAGGATTGCTTGTTTCTAACTTGTTCTGAATTCAGTCGACTAAATTTAGTCAAGCGTATTAGATAAGAATTAATGTTGAATTAAATAGGTAGGTACAACTAAGTAGGTCCACGTTTGAATCAAACTCAAACAAAAAGTAGGAATTATTAATTTAATAATTTAAACCCTGTATGACTATTGAAGATAGGTACAATAGTCTAAATTAACTAACCTTTTACTATCACATAATCCACCATAGTCGCACTGTAACACTGTAACGTTCCGCAACACAAAACACAACACTACACATTATAAAAATGGCTCGAAGTGACGGCCACCCTTTTCAATACATAGCCGAGCACGACGAGAAATCGACGCCATAACGTTTTTAAGCATTTGTGGGGTTACTTTGTTGAATGCTGCTGTGATACGCGTTATCATTTCCTCCCTGGTATCACATGGCTTGGAATATACGTCATTTTTAATGAAACCCCACAGAAAAAAGTCTAACGGCGTTAAGTCCGGTGAACGAGGTGGCCAAGCCGTCGGGCCTCGCCGGCCAATCCATTGGCCGGGAAAGCGCGTGTCCAGGTACTCACGAACACTGACCGCGAAATGTGCGGGTGCTCCGTCCTGCTGAAACCACATGCTGCCGTACGTAGCCAACGGCAAGCTCTCCAGCTCATCTTCCAGCTCACCTGTGAGTAGCTCTAAGTAGTTAGCGCCATTCATGCTGGCGGGCAAAATCTTGGGGCCGATTATGCGATCTCCGAATATGCCTGCCCACACGTTGATTCGCCATTGGTGCTGAAAGCTACTCTCACTAGACACGTGAGGGTTGGCGTGCGCCCACACGTGTTCGTTGTGTAGGTTAGCAATACCACTTCTAGTGAACGTCGCCTCGTCAGTCCACAGCACCATTTTTGAAAAAGATGGCTCAGCGGAAAGTTTTCCCTCCAACCACTGACAAAATTCAACACGAGCTCTGTAATCTGACGGAATCAGCTCTTGAGTACGTCGAAAATGGTAGGGATGTTGGCCATCATTATGGAGGGTTCTCCATATCACACTGTGGTCTACTTGGAATGTTGAACCCGCACGACGAGTACTTGTGCGCGGATCATCAGCAAAATGTTGCAGGATTTGGGTTTCCAGCCTAGATCCTACGTGTGTACTTGGACGTCCTTCGTTTGGTGGCGGGTGAAAGCTTCCCGTGCTGTGCAGACGTAGACAAAGCCCTCGAAAACAGGAATATGAAGGCAGCCTGCGTTGTTCCGCGAGCGGTCTTCCGTCAAGGTAACGTTGACGGTAAATTTCTCGTGCACCATGGCAACTGCCACCTGCAGCGCCAACGCACAAAATCATGTCGTAGTACTCGGAATTCGTATACTGGGACATCGTGGATCGTAGGTAGAAATAAGTAGAACAAACAACGTAACACCGGCAAAGCGAGCGAACGAGTGAAATTTTAACTCAAATTTTACAATTATTTCCAAGATTTCAAAACGACAATATTAGGGTTCCGAACTTGAGAAACCCCATAGTAGGTACGTGAGTTCGTGTAAAATCGCGCATATTTTATTAATATTACTGATGTTTGCCAATGTTATCAATCGTTCTTAGAATCACTATTTACCGTGCATTTATCAATAAAATGAAAAAACTACTCTTACACATTATTATTCGAGTCTAATTATTATTTCATACTACCGGAATTCCGCGGTTGTACCTACCCGCGTTCTTCAGAAGCAGTACATTTATCGTATGCGCTATTGCAGGCTATAATCTTTCTGTGCCAAATATCGTCTAGGTCCGTCTAAGTATCCTGGCGTGATTGAGTAACAAACATCCATTCGTCTGTCCAAACTTCCATATTATTTTTATACTAGCAGAACCCGCAGTTTTACCTGCGTAATTCCCGTTCCCGTGGTTCCTGTTATTTTTGGGATAAAAAGTAACCTATGTCTCTTAATCCAGGCTGACTCCATAGGTACCAAAATTTACTAAAATCGCTTCAGCCGTTTAGACGTGAAGATGAAACAAACGTACACACTCACAAACTTTTGCCTTTATAATATTATTGTAATAGTGTGATTAATATTATAAATGTCTAATGTTTGTTGCTCAATCATGTCGTGACGTCTGAACAGATCGGTCACAAATTTGGAATATGATAAATAGGAGAAAAATAACGAGAACCACGAGCCACGCGGGAAAAACCGTGGGGCGCTGCTAGTTTATAATATTAGTGGGATGTAATTGGAATGACTGTGCCTTGAAAATTCAAAGGAGTTTTGTCGTGAGCACTTCGGCCGATAACTCTTCGACGTTCGACGTCAGTGTTGCAAATATCCATAGACGGCTGTACTACTTTCAATCTCATCTTGTTTGCCTCTTTATCAACAAGAACAAAATTAAAAATTTTGATTTACCCCGACTGCCTTGAATTTGATATTTGTCATAGCATAATTTAGTATTCTACTAGTTTCAAGCCCTTTCATTTAATAGCCATATTGAGGGAGGTCATCAAGAAATATTTTATCCGCCATTTTGTGGCGGCAGCGATCTTGAATAAATTTTAACCAAACATAGCTAAGAACATAGATCGTAGAACCCAAACTTCCCAAACTCCCAAACTTCAGGGCGCACGCAATCATGTCAACGTTGGGAAGAGTGAGCTCACTCTTTCCGTTTTAGTCGGTTGCAGGAAGCGGTGGACGCCGGACGATATTACCTATGATTATTCGTTGTCAACAACTAAAATAAGTAGAACCACAGCAAATCTCGCCGCTAGCGATTAAAGGGGTCAAGTAGATTGGTTGTTTGTAAACCAGAGACCTTACGATACACAGAGAGACGCAGTTTATTACCAATTTCAAGGTGCTCAGGGCACATCTATTGATTTATATCGATGGCTAAGAACAAAGAACCACCGCACGAAAACTACCTTTAAAAAAACGCATTGAAATCGGTCCATCCGTTTGAGATCTACGGTGCCACAGATAGACACACACACAGAGAGAGAGAGAGAGACAGTAATCGACGTCAAACTTATAACATGACTCTTTTTGGTCGGGGGTTAAAAAAAATGATTACACAATCGCACTGAAAAACATAAACTTTTAGGAAAATAAATAAATGAAAACTTTTCACAATCGGAATCGAACCTGGGAATTCGATCTCCTGTGCCCAGCCTTATTAGTATTATTTTCTTTGTCAAGGTAAATCTAAATAAAACTAATTTGTGACGGAACCATCAACTTTTAAAACATTAATTTTTGCGATGTTTAATATGGCCTTTCGGCTTTTCTCCGCGCGCTGATTTGTTGCTGCTGCCGCAGTCGAGTGCTGATTCGTTGACTGCTGCCGCAGTCCACGAATCAGAGAGCACGTAGCCGCGGCTCAGTACAAAGACTGTGCGGCCGCCGGCCGCCGGCCGCCGACAATGCGCTTTGCAAAGCCGCCGCCGCCGCCAGCCTCTTTTAAGGATTGCGACAGCACGTGGACAGTCGTCATTTTGCAAAGAATAAAATTAAGATGCGTCAATTAATTTGAAATACTTAATACCAATGCATTAAGGTACGGATAGCTGATTTTGGCATACATACTTACGCTTTCTTTCGTGTTGATTTTTTTTTTTTTTTTTTTTTATTTAATAAATATTCACCAACCAACTTGGTGACTAATATATTTATTACAATCTAGCCTAATTCGGAAAGTCTAGGCTAATGAGTAATTTTATTATGACTTAGTTTGCTAAATAATAATAGTTGTAAGATTGTGTCCATAAGCACTTTTCTTATTGTCTCTATTAAGGCGAAGTCACATCGTTCATGTGTACTTTGTATTTAATATTTATAAATCTAAATTGCACTAACACTGCACTTTGAACACAGGTATTAATTTAATTTAATTTCGTGTTGTTGAATTTAAAGTTTTAGTAGAATACTACTATAACAATCAGTGTGTCGCGCGGTTGTCACCACGACCGCACGCAATTATTATTTGTTCCGACGCCTCAGAAGTGAACGTACAATCATAGGGACGGACTAAGGTGCTATCGGCTTTTTGTCGATAGTTTCACACCTTAGTCCCATTACGGAGAAGTTCTTAGCCCAACCAACGTCACATAGTAGTGTTGCTTCAAAAAGACCCAGAGAAGATGATGTATCTCCGAACAAATGGAATAAGCCTAAGAAGTTTGTGATAAACACCAAGGACGTCACCCTGGACAACAAAATAAACACAGAAAACCGGTACAAAGACTTACCGGTAGATGCTGATGATAAAGCTACGAATTTATACGCTACCGCTTGTAAAAAAAAGGCAGCAAACAACACACCTGCAATACTTGTTGAGATAAGTGGGGAATGGGATCATCAAAGAATAAGATCAGTAGTTGAAAAACACACTAAGGATTATTTCATGAAATATCGCGGCCGCAAGTTGGCTAAAATACAATGTTATTCGTCCAAAATTCATCAACTACTCAAGGAATGTTTCAGTAATGAAAACATACTTTACCATACATTCACTAGAAAAGACGAAAGAGTTCCCAAAGTTGTCTTGAAGGGCCTTCCAAAGTCTGTACATGATGACATACCCGCAGAATTAGACGCACTGGGATTTACTGAGGTAACCATAACTGAACTAAAAGTTCTCCACCCCACTGAATGTCCACCTTTACTCGTGCAGCTACCTGTCGGAACTGATGTGACGAAGTTTAAGAAGATTAAATACTTATCAAACTGTGTTGTAGAAATCGAGAGATACAAACCCAACAAAAAAGCTGGCACTCAATGTTTCAGATGCCAAGGCTTTGGCCACGCTGCGCGAAACTGCAACCGTAAACCACGTTGTGTAAAGTGTGCTGAATCCCATCTTACTTGGGATTGTTCAAAAAAAGACCGTACAGAACCTGCTCGTTGTTGTAATTGCCAAGGAGATCACCCTGCAAATTACACCCAGTGCAAGGAAAGATTGAAGTATATCGATAGGCTTGAATCGAAGCGAAAGGGTGTGGCAGCCGAAATCGATCGAAATAAGGGTAATGCTAGAAATGTATGGACTCAAGTCACCAAGCCTTCCACCATTGCGAACAAATCATCTTTATTGCAACCTGAAGCAACTATTGCCCCCCCCTAAAAGGCAATCTGGATCATCAACCGAGAACCATCATATTACGAAGATGCCATCTAAAGTAAATATAGTTCATTCATCAAGTACAGGTACAGCTCCTGTAAAAGCTCCTCGTGACTTAGAAACCTTGGAAATGTTAGATATTCTCACGACTATCCAAAATATCAAGCAAGAATTTACCACATGCAAATCTTTCATGGATAAAGTTATTTTAATTCTGACTCATCTTGGACATTATGTCTAGTTCCAATGAGTTGCGTGTATTATACTGGAACGCGGATGGCGTTCATAGGAAACAACAAGAACTCGCGGATCTCGTGGTGAGTAGGCTTAAAGTGGACATCATAGCGCTCTCTGAAACTAAGCTTACGGGACGACTTAATTTGAATATTCCCGGTTATGTTTGTTACCGTAGGGATAGGCTTCGTGATGGAGCGGGCCAGGGTGTAGCTTTAATTATTCGCTCTGATTTAGCTCACAATATTTTACCATTTCCTGCCACTCAAAATCTTGAAGCCATTGGAATCTCTTTATCATTAATGAAAAACAACATCTCAATATTTTCGGTGTACCAATCACCCAACTTGCCGCTTCTTACAAGTGACATAGATATTATAATGTCAACTAGTCAAAAGGTCCTAGCGGCGGGTGATTTTAATTCAAAACATCCAATATGGTCTCCTGGTCCAAGCAACAGCCGTGGTGTCGTCTTATATGAGCACATGCTTAAAAATGACTTTGTTATACATGCACCTCGAGACAACACCTTAGTGCACTATAATGCTGAGTTCACACCGTCTATACCAGATATCGTTTTAGCTAAAAACCTATTTTCTCCAAACGACATAACTACCATCCCTGCATTGTCTTCCAACCACTTCCCCGTTTTAGTTAAATTAAGTTACAATTTAAATCGCATTTCTATTCAAAAACATAATTACACTAAGGCCGATTGGACTAATTATCGTGACTTTCTCAACAAAAATATTACTGTATCCTCAAAAACATATGTAACACCACACGAAATCGATAGTGCTGTCACTGATCTCCAAAACTTAATAATTGAAAGCAGAGACGCATCAGTACCAATAACCACCTTAAAGCCATGGAATTCCTTTGCTCTTCCCCGACGAATTAAGCGAATCATAAAACATAAAAACCGTTTACGTAGATTAGCTGCTAAAGAAACCAACCTTTTCAAACGTAAATTCTTAATTAGTCAAATTAATGCTCTGAAATATTTAATTAGCCAGGCATTAAGATCACATAATGACAACAACTGGAATAATAAACTTAACAAGGTAGACAACCCTAGTAATGATATCTGGCGGCTGGTGAAAAGTTTGCGTGCTAACAAGAATAGCATTCCACCTCTTAAGCAAGCAAACGGCTTATTTACTTCAAACGAGCAAGAGCAGTGTAATACATTAGCAGATGCATTCTTAAACAATATGCTACTGACTCACAGCTGGCCGAGTGATCGAATGTCCGAGGTAAAACTCTCCCTATCTCGATTAGAACAAGATTCTAGTACCAGTGATGAGCATAAAATGTCATTAGTCAGGCCGCTAGAAATTAAAAAATGCATGTCTTGTCTCAAACTGCGTAAGGCGCCAGGCCCAGACGACATAAACAATGTATTAATTAGAAATTTACCGCAAAAAGTAATTGTTTTGCTAACTAAAATCTTTAACGCTTGCCTATTGCTTAACTACTTCCCAGCTCCATGGAAACGTGCTAAAGTAATAGCAATTCATAAACCCGGCAAAGACCCTGGAAACCCAACTTCATATAGACCGATTAGCTTATTACCTTGTCTTGGCAAACTCTTTGAAAAGATGATCTACAAGCGCTTACAGCGTGTGTCTGGTCACCTTATAATCAAAGAGCAATTTGGTTTCCGGGAGGGACACTCTACGGTCCATCAGCTAGCGAGAGTGGCCGAAGCTGTGTCAGTCAATCTCAATCTTAAACACTCTACTGGAATGTTTCTTTTAGACATTGAGAAAGCGTTCGACACGGTTTGGCATGAAGCACTCTTACACAAGCTTATTGTGTTAGGCCTTCCGTTACCCCTGATCAAAATCATAAAATCTTATTTAAATAATCGCAACTTTTCCGTATTTATAAATGGTTTCTCCTCACAGTCAAAGCCTGTCCCAGCAGGTGTTCCACAGGGATCGATTGTGGGTCCACCTCTTTTTTCACTGTATCTAAACGACATCCCCATCCAGCCGAGAACTAATTTAGCATGCTTTGCTGATGACACAGCATCTTATACATCATCTTCTGATACAGATTTAATAATTAGTAGACTCCAATATGCCATAGATGGTTTCGTTACTTTTTTTAATGATTGGAAATTAAAAATCAACGAAACTAAAACAGAAGCCATCATGTACACAAGAAAACGTAGTTTCCCTAAAAGAACTTTGAAAATTTATGACTATTCTATTCCCTGGAGTCGCTCTGTGAAGTACCTTGGTGTCACGCTAGATAACAAACTCAACTGGACTGAAAATTCTTTAAAACTTCACCTGAAAGGTGTCAAAGCCCTAAACGCTCTAAGTCCGTTATTGAACAAACACTCATGTCTTAGCAGTGCCACCAAATTACGGATATACAGTACTCTGGTCCGCCCATGCATCACGTATGCTTGTCCTGTATGGAGCAGCACATGTCGATCTAACATACAAAAACTTCAAACAATTCAAAACAAAGCCCTCAAATACGCGTTTAGTACCCCATTTCGTACCAACCTGCACAAATTACATTTAAAAATAGGTTTGCCTAAAATTGACGTCTACATTTATAATCTATCAGAAAAATTTTATTTACATAATCTACCTAATAATACAAATAATTTAATTAACAACATTTGCAAAACGAGAAAAAACAATTTATTGTTTATCGATAGTTACAACCGGTACAAATTACCACATCACTTGTTCTTAGAGCGTTGTGAATAGGCCGCATCGCGCGTGTGTGCGTCATCACATTGCGCTGACGCTGACGGCGAGTTCTTGTTGTTTTCTACCTGCATTATGCCGCGCGCACGGCCTATCGACGGGCCGGCCGCCTTGTTTATGGCACATACCCGCAATTATTTTTATTTGCGATTTCTGGTAATAACCAACATTCAGTTTTTTAAATACGTTTGTATCAAACTAAAGCTAACGTAACTTAATAGATATCTTACGTAGTAAATGTATTAATACTTATTTGTTGCACGATCAAACTGTAATTAACATATTTCTAAGTTTTTAAGTGAGCTACTGTACTCAAAAAACAATATTTAATCTCACATTATCTTGTACTGCTAGGATATATTTACACTGGTATTTGTACACATTTTGTAAAACCTTTATATTTAATAAAGATATTTTGAAATATAAATACTACTATAACAATCAATTAAAAAACATTAGCAAAAGTGTTTTTCATTCATAAATTGTTCGGTATAGTGATGAGCAAAAGGAGTTTTATTTTTTAAATTAAGAGTGACAAGACGAGCAGGACATTTGCTTGATGGTAAGCAACATGCTTGCCACAAAACAGCACAGTGACACGCAGTTATTAGAACATGAAGAGTCCAAATTTAAAATTACCTAGCACTGCACTGCGCTCGTCACCCAGAAATCTAAGATGATACTTATATCTCTAAGTCCTGTAACTTCTCTGGAAACATTGCCCTTCAAACCGGAACACAGTAATGTTTGCACATTACTGCTTGGCGGTAGAATAACTGGCAAAGGTGTGGTACTACACTACTAAAAATGAAATGTAGCCGAACTTGCTTAGAACTTCTAATCCAGCGCTGTATGCCGCAGTAGGTACTCCTAGGCTTTTTTCTTTATTTTTATGTTATTCGTGTGAGCTAGGTATCGTAGTTGTAGACTGGCTGAATGGACTCCAACCGTTCAACAGTTCTAGCCATTACCTATTGTATTAAAGGATTAAATTTACAGTTAATAATTTAACTTTTTTTTAATAATAAGTGACGAGACGAACAGGGCATGTGCCTGATGGTAAGCAACATAGATGGTAAAACTGCACTGCGCTCGACACCTAGAGATCTAAGATGTTATATCCCTGTAATTTCTCTGAAAACATTGCCCTTCAAACCGGAAGACAGTAATGTTTGCACATTACTGCTTGGCGCTAGAATAACTGGCAAAGGTGTGGTACTTCCCCAGGCGGACTCTGCTAAGAGTCATACCAAAACTAACTTATGTTTATTCCATTCACAGCTTCGAAATAGGCAAAAAAAATACCTTTTCTGCACAAAATTTAGTCTTTGACAGGAAAGGTCAACAGCACTGCAGTCAACAGCTGACAAACGTGTCAGCTGTTGACGTTTGTTATACGTGCATTAGGGTTGAAACTCGTAAATTTTACATCAAACTTTGACTCGTATTATCTCGTGATCTAACATGCTGAGGGGAAAGAGACCTTCGGAGATGAAGTCCACATCAGTGTTGGAATGACCTGTAAAAATATTGTTGGACCTTTCCGCCACACGTTGTATATATTTTATCCACCACGCTGGTCCAGTGCGGGTTGGTAGATGACACATGACTTCGAAAGATTACTAGGTACATGTCGGTTTCCTCACGATGTTTTCCTTCACCGTTTTAAGTTAGCGACATTACGCCCATGACTTCGAAAAGACAGTGGTGCGTGTGGGGTTTGAATCCAGGGTCTCCGGATCGGCAGGCGTCGTTCTCCCGACTAGACCAGCCGTAACTTTCTTATGAACGTTGCTTATAACATACTATTTACAACATTGGCCAGAAATAAAGCGTAATATGCAATTAAATAGTATATGATTTCCATGTTTCAGCACCTTTCCTATGTTTTGTTAGAATAAAAATGCGCAAAAATAAATAAATATGATCGAAGAGATTATGTTTCTACATAATGCATATTTCAAAGCTTTTCTTATATAATTGCAACGTTTGTATTCTTGTAGTTTTTGATAACAGTCGAAAATTTGTAATTTGACATTCGCATTGACCTTGTAAATTTCTGATAATTTAATTATGTATTTTGTTAAAATTTAATTGACATATTCAGGTATTTCTATTGTTTTGGTTTTTGACAGTGTATTTTATTAATAGTTATTTGTTGTACAAGAGTGCAAAGTGGTTTTTTAACCGCGTGCTCAATTTTGATGACCGAGCAAGCGAAGATTCTATAATTCTAAACGTAGCAAGGGAATCAAAAGGGCACAAGATAAAAATCTTTGCACTCGAGTGCAACACGTAATTTTTCATCCCACCTTAGCGAGGAAATGACCAAATGCTTTGCGCATTTTCAGTTTCAGTCAATTCTGTTGGCGTCAAATAAACTTCTTGGTTGCTAGAATCCCTTAGGTATTTCGGCTTTTCACTTGTATTCAATTTTCCTGTTCTTAACCTAAGTTTTTAACTTTGAGTTTATATAGCCATGGTTTTAAGTTTTAACTATAACAAAACAATATGACGTGAAAATATGGAGAGTGAGCGATTGAGGTAAGGAGTTTTATCTGTGGACCTACATGAAAAAGTGTCCACCCAAATGCATTAAATTATACTTAGTAGCTAAATTAGCATCAGGGTACATTTTAAATTATTATAATATACAGAATTCATGAAAAATAAAAAATATTGGCAGTCATAGGCACTGCCGATAGAAGTGAAAACTTATAACTCATAATTTGATTGCTTACTTTGGAAACTACGCGAGTGAAACTGGAGGACGTGACTATGAGCATGTGCATGGAAATGCTGAGACGCATTTCTAAATGACCAATGGGAAAAGTTGACGCATTTCTGTGTTGCTAATGGCCATGGTCCTGCGTTTACCCGAAGATTTCTCATCATTCCCGAGCGTGACGCAAGAATTCAAATGACAACCCACGAAAAATCTGTCTTTGGCGCGCCAAAAGAAGTATTCACTTCAAAACATATTGTAGCCACATGTTTTTTCAAAATACTAATTATTTATTTGATGTTTTTTTTTTTTTTTTTTTTTTTTTTTTTAACTTCTATAGGTTTACACTTGACCGCCATCTCGCCTGATGTTAAGCGACGATGCGGTCTACGATGGAGCGTGTTTACCTAGATAAAACCGTTTCACTCTCGATTTGAAGACACAAAGATTGTAACCATCGGGGAAAACCCACTCAGGCAACGTATTCCACAGCTTAGACGTTCTTATCACAAAAGTAGAGTCGAATCTCTTCGTTCGTGTCTTTGGAACATCAACCATGAAACGATGTCGCTTTTTCGAGCTACGAGCATTCCGATAGAAAAAAGGACAAGGTGGTATCAGATCATGCAAATCAGTCGCACACTCTCCGAAGTGTATCCGATAAAAAACCGATAGGCTAGCAATTTTTCGGCGATGTTCAAGACTTTGAAGTCTTTTTCGCACAACAGTGTCGTTGCCTATGAGCCTTTTGGCACGTCTCTCGATCGATTCCAGAGCCTCCAGCTGATACTTAGCCGATCCATCCCAAAGGTGCGAACAGTACTCCATACAG
This sequence comes from Ectropis crepuscularia, assembly GCA_963693475.1. Lineage (NCBI taxonomy): Eukaryota > Metazoa > Arthropoda > Insecta > Lepidoptera > Geometridae > Ectropis > Ectropis crepuscularia. The sequence continues at coordinate 6,980,793 of OY856350.1, forward strand.
GAGCGAATCTGTGCTTGATATAGTGTAAGCAACTGTTCAGACTTGAAGTACCTTCGCACCTTTGAGAGGACACCAAGTTTTTTGGCAGCAAGTTTAGCCTTGGACTCGATAAACGAGCCAAAGTTGAGCGTAGAGGTCAAAGTAACGCCCAAAAGTTCAAGACGGTCAGAGACCGGCACGGATACACCTCTAAAAGTTGGAGTCAGTTGGAAAGGACTCCTTTTAGCGGAGAACAGACACGCCTGCGTCTTACTCTCGTTGAACTTGACCAGATTGGCATCGCCCCATTTGGACACCGCATCAAGGGTCAAGCCCAAACGCTCGATCAGACTCTCTCTCAGTACCTGAGTTTGCTGCCCAGTGGCTCTCGCGCTAGATATGTAACTCTCTACAACGGTGCTATCATCTGCGTACCCATAGATACCGGGCTTCAGCAGATCGTTGATATGTAGCAGGAAGAGCGTCGCAGAGAGTACCGACCCTTGTGGGACTCCGGCATTGATACCCATTTGATCCGACGAGCAGCCATCAATGACGACTCGTATGGATCGATCCCTCAAGAAGTCCGATATCCAAGCAATGAACCCAGAAGACAAACCATAACTAGAAAGCTTGCTTATAAGGCCATCATGCCAAACCCTGTCGAAAGCCTTCGAGATATCCAGGGAGACTGCAAGTGCTTCCCCGTGTTTCTCAATAGCTTCACTCCAGATGTGAGTGACGTACGCTAGAATATCCCCGGTGGACCGGTTTCGGCGAAACCCGTATTGCTGGTCACTGAGGAGGTCGTTCGATTCTAGGTACGTCAGGAGCCTGTGGTTTAAGACACGTTCCATAGTCTTGCAGAGTATGGACGTGACTGAGATGGGCCTGTAGTTGACAGGGTCAGCACGACTACCTTTTTTGGGCACAGGTTGCACATTGGCAAGCTTCCAAGACTTCGGTACTAGCCCAGTTTGAAGAGAGAGTCTAAATAGGCGTGTCAATATCGGTGACAACTCAGGCGCACAAGCCTTCAATACTAGAGCAGGAATACCATCTGGGCCACTGGCTTTATTCACGTCCAGATTGCGTAGCACTTTGCGAACCTCCTTTTGGCGAATGCGTATCTCTGACATAAAAGTCGAACAGCCAGGTGGAGTAGGAGGTGTCGCGCTACCAGCATCTAGACGCGAAGATTCCGCAAACTGAGTTGCAAACAAGTTTGCTTTCTCCGTTGCAGTGTGAGCCAGTGTCCCATCAGGTTTCAGCATTGGAGGTAGTGAGGAGCGGCAGAAGTTCGATTCGACCGATTTAGCTAGGGACCAAAACGCTTTGCTGCCCGCTGGGTACGAAGCTAGTTTGTTCCCTATTCGACTAATGTGGTCAAACCGAGCCCTCTGAAGAACTTTTTTGCATGCCTTAGCAGCCTTGTTGAACGCCTTCTTCTTCTGGTGTATGTCCCTTGTCTTACGCTGTCGAGAATCAACCCAGGCTAGGTAGGCCTCATGTTTAAATGCTTCAGCACTTTTACATTGAGAACCAAACCAAGGGCGAGCTTTGCTGGATAATGAGATGTCGGAGTATGGAATGAAATATTCCATAGCCGTTCGTATTGCATTAGTCACAGCATCCGCGCAGACTGAGGGATCACCAGAAGCGAAGCACAATGACTGCCATGGGTAAGACGCAAAGAAAGAGCGCATCTCATCCCAATCTGCTGACTTGTATCGCCACAACCGCCGGTTGCCTCTAGGGCTGGGATCAGGCGGATGGTAGACAGATACAGATTTCACCAGACAGTGGTCGGAGCTGCCTAACGGCGACGATACCGCCACCGAATAACGGTCTGGATCAGTTGTCAGCAGAAGGTCTAAGCAATAAGGTGTATGCGACTCAACGTCGGGTACTCTTGTGGCCTCTTGGACCAGCTGGGTTAGGTCTAACGATAAAGCTAGCTTTCTCGTTTCCTGCCCAGCGTGGTCAGTGTCCCGGTATGGGTACAGCCATTCCTTATGATGGCCGTTGAAATCCCCCAGTAACACTAATTGGGCCGAAGGGTACTTCTGTTGAGCCGCGTCCGCCGCCTCACTTAAATACTCCGTGAGCCTAGTCGTCTCCAGATCTCCGCTGTGCGACCGATACACACAGGCGTAGATAATTTTGTCTATGCCTGTGTCCATTAGTGTGTTAGATTTACTACATAATTTTGTACTGCACATGTAGTGGAAATTATCTGTTTGTTAATATTTTAGTCGTCAATAATATTTAATTATTAAATCGGCATATTTCAATTCTATTACAATTGATTTATTCATAGTATTTCAAAATGTTCCATTCCATTTGAAATAACATTCCCTGCCTCTATTCTCCACACGTAAAAAGAAAATAACGGATTAACAACATGCGCGCAACGGATTAAAAAAAAGTAAACCAAGGAGGTTCCGAGTCTGAGTTTTTAACGAATTAAAACAAATGTATGATCACAGACTAAGTAGAGAGATACTCTTGTATGATGAATTCGGCACCAAGGAGGTAGAAATAAATAGGTCAAATTATATTTTCAATTCAAAACCTCAGTACACACGAGGTTCTAAATTCAAATTTATTTTACCCTCTAGAGGGTAAAAACGACTTTTGCGCCCTGATTTCGAGGAGCGAATAGATTTCTGAGGTGGTGGGATGAAAAAGTACATTATTATGTCAATTAAATTATAGTAAATTACGAAATACAAAAAATACTACCCGCCTTAGACAGTTTCGGCGAAAGGGCACTCAAAACACTGGCTTCATGGCCATGCTGAATGTCGATAGCTATTTTTACCACCCGAAATAAACCAGACTGGGAGTCCCTACTCTGGCTTTATAAACGACGCACGATTTCATGGACTAGATCTCTCTCGTTATCTTCCAAACTGTTCATAATGTCTGCAGCTACCGGAGGAAAAAAATTGCGGCTTTATTATTATTACACCATACCGAGCCGTAGTACGCCACGCCACCTCTAATATTACGTAGTAACAAGCCGTAGTAGCGTCACTACTAATATTACGCTGTAGCAAGCCGTAGTAGTGCTGCCAGTAATATTACGCTGTAGCCAGCCGTAGAAACGCCGCCACTATTACCTCGCTGTAGCAAACCGTAGTAGCGCTCGCTGCGCATAGTAAAAAAGTAAAAGTATAAAAATACGCATAGTGTGGGATTTATGATGGAATCTCTACTAATGTAATAAAACAGGTAGCGATATATATCTGCGGACATTTGAGCCACATAATGAATTTATGCATTAATGCCGGTACCTATTCAAAAGCATTAAAGGTCTCTGTAATAAAGTCTATATTAAAAAGAAATAGTAAACAGTGTATAGATAACTAGAGTCACCTTCCTGCTCCATAAGTCTGGTAGTACCACGGAACCAAAGAACTACAGACCCATCACGTGCTTGCCTACCATCTATAAGCTGCTTACATCCATTCTGAGAGCAAAAATTAACGCGCATATTGTCGCAAATAACGTTTTAGCCTCCTCTCAGAATGGATGTAAGATTGGGTCCCGTGGTACTAAGGAGCTGCTCCTCATTGACACGACCATCTGCCAACAAGTCAAACGAAACAAGGGAGCCCTCTCCGCTGCTTGGATTGACTATAAGAAGGCCTATGACGCGGTGCCCCATTCGTGGCTAGAAAGAGTTTTAGAGTTGTACAAAATAAATCCAACTCTAAAAATTTTTCTAAGCAAATGCATGGGACAGTGGGTCACAGTCCTTCGTCAACCAGGTAGCGTAGACAGCTCATTTGTTTCGGAAGACTTGATAAAAATTGAAAGGGGAATATTTCAGGGAGACAGTCTGAGTTCCCTATGGTGGTGCCTAAGTCTGAATCCTCTCAGCACTCTGCTGAAAGATTCAGAGTTAGGCTATCGTCTTCGTAGAGGAGGTGAGGTTATATCTCATTTGCTGTACATGGACGACCTCAAACTTTTTGCACCGAAACGCCAAGACTTGTTGGAGCTATTAAAAACCACAGAGGTTTTTAGTAACGCCATCAAGATGGAGTTCGGTGTCGACAAGTGTGCGGTCATGCATGTACAGCAAGGGAAAGTAGTAAATTCAGAGAATTTACAACTTTCCGACACTATAACTCTCAGATCCCTCTCCGAAGACGAGACCTACAAATATCTCGGTATGTCACAGTCGTTGGGTATATCAGCAGATGACATTAAGAAATCGGTGAAGGAGCGCTTCTTTTGCCGGCTGACAAAAGTACTTAAAAGTCTTTTGTCAGGCGGTAACAAGGCGCGAGCCTTCAACGGTTGGGTAATGCCTCTGCTGATATACTCCTTTGGCATACTGAGATGGACTCAGACTGAGCTCGACGCCCTGGATAGAAAGGTCCGTCAACTGCTCACAACATACCGCATGCTACACCCGCGCTCGTCTGTTATGAGACTGTATATCCCACGGAAATGGGGGGGTCGAGGCTTTTTAAATGCCAAGAACCTTCACAACCGCGAGGTATGCAGTCTCAGGGATTATTTCCGCAACAGCGAGTCCGGGATGCATCGCGATGTTGTGGCAGTTGACAGGAGCCTCACGCCTCTTTCAATGGCAAACGAGAACTGGCGCAAACCATCGGTGCTCAGCACTGATGATCGCAAGGAAGTATGGAAGAGCAAGGAGCTGCACGGGCGATTCTATCGGGCCCTGACGGGACCCGATGTGAATCTGCTCGCGTCGGTGAACTGGCTGCGCTTCGGGGACCTCTTCGGAGAAACCGAGGGCTTTGCCTGTGCAATTGCAGACGAAGTTATCAAGACGAACAACTACCGGAAATACATAATGAAGGACGGTACGGTCGACATTTGTCGGGCATGCCGCCGTCCAGGTGAATCTCTTCGTCATGTTATTTCCGGTTGTTCGCATCTTGCTAACGGCGAGTACTTGCACAGGCATAACCTAGTAGCCAGGATCATCCACCAGCAACTTGCTCTTCGATATGACCTTGTTGAGTCCGAGGTGCCGTACTATAAGTACGCACCTCTGCCAGTTCTCGAGAATGGTCGTGCGTTGCTCTACTGGGACCGCTCTATCATCACGGACAGGACTATTGTCGCCAATAAGCCTGATATCGTGCTGATAGACCGGTCTCAGCGCAGGGCTATGATCGTCGATATCACCATACCACATGACGAGAACCTCGTGAAAGCCGAGAAGGACAAGCTGAGCAAGTACCTTGACTTGGCGCACGAGGTTACCGCCATGTGGGATGTTGATTCGACGATCATAGTCCCAATAGTCGTCTCGGCAAATGGCCTTATAGCGAAAAGTCTCGACCAACACCTTAAGAGACTTTCGTTAGACGGTTGGATTAAGGGTCAGATGCAGAAGGCGGTCATCCTCGACACAGCGCGCATCGTCAGGAGGTTCCTCACTCTGCAGCCCTAACCACCGGTAGCTTGGGCCCTGCCCCGCTGCTGGCGGCTATCTAGATTTAAGTTTTTATAATGTTTTTATGTTGTTTTATTTAAATATTGTAAAAACTTAGATTTAAGAAAAGAAATAAATACGTGAATAATAATAATAATAAGCCCCCTAAAAACCAACCACACGTCCTGATCGACCACCAGATCACGTGGGGGCGGACAACGCAATTGATAATTTACTGGTGCGGCTAACGTGGCCCTGGAATGTGTAAGTAAGTAAGTAGGTAAAAAACGGGATGGGTAATAAGAGTGAGGAAGAGAAAACAGTAAAGTAAGTAGGTAAGAAACGGGATGTATAACACGAGTGAGGAAGAGAAAGCATTCAAGTAAGTAGGTAAGAAACGGGATGTACCTATAACATGAGTGAGGAAGAGAAAGCAGTCAAGTGAGTAGGTAAGAAACTGGATATATAACAATAGTAAGTAAGAGAAAGAAGTTAAGTAAGAAAAAGGACTTGTAAGTAATTGGGTAGATAAGAGATAGGGGAGGAGATACAGAAGGCGGATGAAAAGTAAATGCATGAAGACACTTCAGGGCTCTTAGCAACAAAAGCTTGGTGAGGCCTGAGTGGAACAATCAGCGTCAATGCGGGGCGCTGGTTTCAAGATGGCGGCGGAAGAGGTGTTTTTGTTAACCCAACGGCGGCACTTACGGGCTTAGTGAGTTAGCCTATCGCATACTTATGGACGTCCTGAACCAGCGTCATGAGTTAACTATCGTGTTCAATCTAAACATGAGAAAAAACAAAAAAACATTGTCCCCAAGTGCCCGGCGGCTCCAGGGGGGAAGCCAATGACAGTAGGCCAGAACCCACTGTGGCCAGGGGCGAGGTGAATCTCCGGGCGGGATCGATTAACTGTCAAACGACCAACGCAAGCATAACGGACTCCGATTTTATTCCTTCGACACCGGCTGTGGATGTTGTGCAGGAGGCATGCGCCGACATTACTGCACCCGCTACAGACGGAACCCGTAAGCGCAAGAGATGGACAGAAGAAATGAATTCATTCATTATGCGCAAATTTTACATTTTAACCAGACTTGAAACAGACACTACATCTTACCTTGGAGAACTACATAAACTATTTTCCGAACAATACCCAGAGATGGAGGTTAGTCGACAACGAATCGGTGATCAAAGAAGAGCTATTGTAAACAAAAAACTTCTTTCCGCTGACACTATAGATAAGATAAAAATAGAAGTTCAAGCCATTTTACACTCTACCACAAACTCACCCAACCTCATACCAACACAGGATATAGGGACTACGAGTATAGGCCAAAGAATGAGGTGGTCAAACGCAATGAATGAAACAATAATGCGTGCTTACTACAAGATAACTCAACTAAACACAAACAGAACAGGCTATAGACAACCACTACACCGCGCATTTATTGATGAGTATCCTCAAATGTCCCACATCTCGGAACAAAGAATCTCAGACCAACGTCGCGTAATAGTAAATAATAAACTTATCACAGAAGAACGGTTACAACAATTACGAGATGAGGTTTCCACAGAATTAAATATTGCACCACAAAATTCACTATCTCAAACAGCTGATAGTATCAATATTAATCGTGATTCTGACACAGTGACTCAAACTTATACAGTACAGGATACATCAACGTCACTAACTTTTACTAAACATTCTACTTTACTAGATACAGAGCAAACTACAGAACAAAATGAACTCGCACCAAATATTGACTTCAACTTTACTGCAGAGACTCAATCTCAATGTTTAGCAACAACAGAGCTAACTCAAATTCAAACACAATCAGTGGAAGACAATCACACTTTAGAAAATTCTTACTTGCAAGCTCTAGAGACTTTTAAAAATTCTGACCCCATTTTGAGGCCTTGTTTGCCAAAACAAAAAACATCTAAAAAATTTGCAGCAATAGTTAATTACATAAATAATAACATATTACCCAAACACATCACACCACTATCGAGTTTTACAGAAACACAAACTGCTATATATTGCGCTGCCTACACGGCTGTGGTTCAAAATGGTGGTAAGATTAAAAATAGCAGTTCAGTAGACACTAGTAAGACAACAGACACACAACCTATAAATCCAAACTCAAGTGATAAAATTCCGGTTTGGCAACAAAGACTAGAGAGGCGAATTCTAGACCTTAGGGCCAATATTGCCAGACTTACGGAATATATTAAAGGTAATCAAAGTGACCGATTAAAAAGAATAGTAGAAAACATTAAGACACGATACAAAATACATTCACAACACGAAGAGGACAACTCTACACTATCGCAATTTTTGGATACCCTAAAACAAAAACTAAGCGCCCTTGTGAGCAGACTTCGCCGTTACAAACTGACCACTAAAAGAAAGTCTCAAAATGCAACATTCAACAATAATGAAAAATTGTTTTACAGATCTCTCAAAGAAAACCAGAATAATACAAATATCTTAGAGACTCCCGAACCTACAGTTTTAAAAGATTTCTGGTCTAATATTTGGTCCGTGCCAGTAGAACACACAGAGGCCGAGTGGATTGAAAACGACAAGCAGACATTACAAGACATACCGGAAATGGAATTTGAAGAAGTGAATATAGACATATTTAAACATGTAATTTGCAAACTACACAACTGGAAAGCTACCGGTTCCGATAATATCCATAATTTCTGGTATAAAAAGTTCACTTACATACACCCAATCTTATTAAGCCACATAAACAAATTTATAAAATCTCCGGACTCTATGCCTGACTATATTAGCCTAGGTACTACCTATATGCTACCGAAAGACAAAACAGATACTGCAAATCCAGCTAAATATAGACCTATCACTTGCCTACAGAATATATATCTGTGCCTCCTGTGAAAGGTGATTTAACTCGAGTTGTACCTTTTTTGTGATTTTTACATAGAAATTGTCAGAAAAAAATTACGATTTTTTTGGTCCAACTCAAGTCCTTATATCTGCTATAGTTTCGGAGATAATTTGGTGCCAAGTGATATAACTGACAGAATTTCGGAAAAAATATCGTGAATTTAGATATAAGTCAAGTCGTAACCCCTTTAGGTCATTGCTTCACACATTTTTTTTTGTGCCTCGTGGTATAAGAGCGATTATATTAATTTACACACTTTATTTTTCAGTATATTTATCGTGAATATTGATATATTTAGAGTTATATCACTTTGCACCAATTTTTCTCCATACTGATTAGGGTATAACTCAACATGTACCTACTAATCCGAATCTAAAGTTGTGCCTGATTTGTGATAAGTGATGCATCTCGACTTACATCATTCGACACAAATATTTTTTTATGTGTAAACGAATATAGATTGAGTTGTATCTAAAACTCAAACCAGATTTGTTTTTTTTTATTAATTACTAGATGTGCTATGTGATACAAGTATGTGTATGTGTATGTGCGAAGTGAGGGCGTGACGCGGGGTAGGAGACTAGGAGATGCGCGGGCGTTAGTGTCGCTGCGGCCTTTATGAAGCTTGGTCACGTCCGAACTCGCCATGGATCGACGCGTAAGTTGTTAGATGTATCATTGTACACGAAATTGCATAGTTTTGGTTTTTTGTTCCATTATTGAATTAAATCACTTGACACAAAATAGATAAGTAGGTACCTATTGTAATGTAAACATAGTCAAGGTACTAATCTTTACTTTTGCTATTTTGTTCCTATTAATTTGATTCACGATTGACTACCTACTCAAAGTGATTTTCCGCTTTTTTGGTTAACTTACTTTTGATGTTTTTTTACTATCTATCAGTACTAACTATCAGTAGTTTAGAGATACATCATTATTTTTTCCGTACTCTGATTCTAAAGAGTTTTCTTACAATTATTACTCAATTAAAACCGGTAAGTACGTACCTTCTTACAGTACAGACGTTTATTTTTGTTTCAGTTGACGTTTCCGAAATCCCGAATAGCTAAAATAATGGATTTAGCCACTAATGACGCAGCAAACATGAGTTCTCAATACCCCACCGAAGCTGAAATTAAACGAACAGAACAAAATAATAATACCAATGAATGCGGCTACGGATACGAAGTAAGAGAACCAATTGAAGGAACACTGCCAGAAAAGTCTATTGAAAGTCCAGTCCCTACTATCAACGAACACCAGAATCCAATATCTTCAGATAATTCAACAGAAATGGTTATTGACAACGATAAGACGAACAAAACAAATGTAAATGCTTCCGAAAACCTGTTAGATGATTTGACAGATGCAGGTTCATCAACCGATGGTGATTTTGGATCATCTAGCAGTGATGATTACATTTGCGGTACTGATGAATCTTCCTCATCCACTAATGACGAAAGAACTCCGGTTAAAAAGAGAAGAAAGAAAACGGCTACATCAGAAAATAATATTACGGTTCCTGAAACACCATCTCCAAATAATGCGAGCATATCAGAGAATGCTCCCGCTGATTCCTTCTGGAAAAATAGCGGTATGAATAGTGGCGGAAAAAAGAAAAAAACAAGAAAAAGTGAGAAAGAAAGAAGACATGATAGAGTAAAGAGAAAACTTTTTCGTAACACTGGCTTGGAATACACAACAAAGTCAGGAAAAACTAACAAAAGTCGTGAATTACGTGATCTAGACAACTGTCGTAAGAAGTGCAAAGATAGGCTACCATTGCATGTAAGGAAAAATCTTTTCGATACATATTGGAGTCTGGGAAGTTATGAAAGTAGGATCGATTATATGGCGAAATGCATTGAAGTTTGCCGAAAAAAAACGTCAAGGTCTTCTCCAAAGAAAAAACGCAACGTCAGCTTTAGATACTTCGTTCAAAGTTCTGATCTAACAAAACATCAAATTTGTAAAGGATGTCTTTTGAAGACTTTCGACGAAAGTCATAAATTTCTACAAACGATTTGCGAAAAACTACGGGACAATGGCGGTCACCTTCCACCACGTAAACGTCGAGTCGGTAAGTCGATTCCTGATTTCAAACTAAAGGAAATAAAAGCTCATATTGCCTGTTTCCCTTGCACAGAAAGCCACTACGGCCGTAACAAAACGACTAAGAAATTCTTGAATTCTGAACTCTACTTACAAGTTCTTTATAATTCGTACAAATTGAAGACAGAAACTCCAGTCAGCAAAACCATTTTCAAAAAGGTATTTGATACCATGAATTTGTCTTTCAAAAAACCATCAGTAGATACTTGTTCTAAATGTGACTCCATAAATATGAAACTTAAGTACGCAACCGAGGCACAGGCTGCAGATTTGACGAAGGCACTCGAAGAGCACCAAGAAGCATTTAAGGCTGCTTACGAAGAAAAGAAAAAAGATAAACACCTGGCTCAGACATGCGATGATGTAATGGTAATAACATTTGATTTGCAACAATGTTTGCCCACCCCACACTTGCAAACGAATGTAGCATTTTACAAGAGACAGCTATGGACGTACAATCTAACCATACATGATCTAAAAACAAACAAAGCGTTTTGCTACATGTGGCCGGAGTGTGAAGGGAATAGAGGAGCGAACGACATAGCTTCATGTCTATACGATTTTATCATAAATCAACTGCCGCATTTAAACCCAAACGCCAAGAAGATGATCATGTACTCAGATAGTTGCCCGGGTCAAAACAAGAATTCGATTGTTACAACAATGTTGATGCTAGTGGCTAAACTATCCCCTCAATTACAATCTATTGAACATAAATTTCTCGTACCCGGTCATACTCACATGGAGGCTGACACCGACCATGCGTTGATTGAGCGTAAGAAGAAGCACACGAGTATGGATATTCACTTGCCAAGAGATTGGTACCAGCTAGTGCGTACAGCTTCAAACAAAACAGCGAAGTTCACTGTTATCGAGATGACTCGTGATATGTTCTACGATTTCAACATTTTTTCAAAACAATGTTATACTCTCAGGAAAACCAATACAGACAATGAAAAATTTCTGTGGTGCGACGTTCGATCTGTTTTGTATACCAAAGAAAACATGTCCCGTTTTTCTTACAAAAAAGAATTCAAGAATGTTGAGTACATGAACATGGATTGTTCTAAGCGGGGTAAAGCTTACGATATGATTACAATAAATACAGTACCGAAAGCCTACCATTCCAAGATTACTATTTCAACCGAAAAGAAGAAGGATCTATTGGATTTGCTGTGCTTTATTCATGAGAGCTCTCATGAGTTTTACAGAAGTCTGAGCTGCAAGAATGATGTCAAAGACACTGCTCCGGATAATGATGATGATTCTGATGATGAGTAATTTTATGATATGATAGTTATGTTCATCTAACTCCCAAGACCTATTAAAGGTTTTATTTTGATTTAAGTAGGTACCTACGTACTTCTTTGTTCTCTTCATTCTTTTACCTCACTCATAGAGTCGAATTACTGCCTATAGGATAGGTTAACAGCTGTTAACTGTACTGTGTAAGTTTTAAAGTGTTAGCAATTTTGATGTTTATTATTTTTCTAGATTTTTTTAAGGATTCACACAATGGCTGTGCTGTTATGGTTTGTACTGAGTAGGTTCACTTTGATTATTGTGATAGCTGCGTAAGATTGATCTGTGCCATTTCTAAGTATTTAAGTTTAAGACTAATTGCATTTAAAAAGATCTCTATTTACTTCTTATAATTTTGATAAAACTGTGCCTTATTTGTAAGTAATTTCATAATTTTGAAGACTTTAATAAACGTTAAGTATTTTTCTAAAACTTGTATTCATTTCCACCATACATAGGTATTTTAATGCAGGATATAACTGGACTTGTATCATTTAACACATCTTTATAAAGACAAGAATTTTAGCAAACTGATACAATTCAGATAAAATATGAAAATAGAGGACTGATAAGTAAAAAATTCGAATCTTTGGAGTATTATTTTTATCATTTGTTTGAGCTACATTGTGTTTTGAACATATTCTTATTAGTTATTGGATTTTTTCACTCCTTGTATATCACTTTACACATAGACAACATAAATGTGCAACATGATTTAACTGTACTTGTATCATTTATCACGTAATTTTATCATATATAAGAAATTAAAAAGGGTACAACTGCGAGTTTTTCATGAATTACTTCAAAAGTATAATATTTACCACAAAAATATAAAAACACAATGAAAGTGGATGTTTCGATCTACAAAAGAAGGTACTTAAATGTAACCTAACCCACTTCGTTCATGAACTAGAATTTTTTAAATATTGTTTGGGCTGTCCTGTAAAGTAGTGATTTTTCAATTGTATCACCGGTCACAGGAGGCACAGATATAAAATAATAACCTCATGTATTAATGAACTCATTTACCAACACACCGACACGCACAATATATTAGCTGAACAACAAAAGGGATGTAGAAGATATAGCCAAGGTTGTAAAGAACAACTGATAATAGACACAATAGCATCTAAACAGGCATTTGTAAAAAAGCGAAACATATACACAATGTATATAGACTATAAAAAAGCCTTTGACTCTGTGCCTCACACCTGGCTCTTATATATCCTTAGTCATTATAAGATACATCCTACAGTTGTTAAATTTCTAAAAAGCACCATGAATAAATGGAACACAACAATCAAACTCAAAGTCGGTGGAACCTCTCTGGAAACTGAACCTATACCTATCCGTAGGGGTATTTTTCAGGGAGACTCATTCAGCCCCCTTTGGTTTTGTCTTGCTTTAAACCCTTTGTCTAACCTCTTAAATAGCAGTAACAACGGTTTTAAAATCAAACACAATCCAACACAAAGAAGCACACATTACACTTTGTCACACTTGATGTACATGGATGACATCAAACTCTATGGAAGCAATAGAGAAGAAATAGAACATCTTGCAGACATCACACAGTCATTTTCCTCAGATATATGTATGCAGTTTGGCATAGATAAATGTAAAATACTGTCAGTAAAGAAAGGAAAAATAGAGAGTAATTCTTACCATCTCGACACAGATGAAGAAATAGAACCTGTTGATATAGATACCGGATACAAATATCTTGGTTACCAACAAAGTAGACAAATACATCAGAAACAAACAAAATCTGCCATAGAAACAAAGTTTAAAGCTCGACTACACAAAATTCTAAACACTTACCTTAATGCTAAAAATACAGCGAAGGCCATTAATACTTTTGCCATACCCATACTTACCTACTCATTCGGTATCATACATTGGTCGAAATCAAATCTCATAAAACTGCAACGAATCATAAATACTCATTTAACCAAATATCGAAAACACCACCCACGAGCATGCACGGAAAGATTGACACTACCAAAAATAGAAGGAGGAAGGGCTATTATCGATATTCAAAACTTGCACAATAAACAGATAACATCACTCCGTAATTACTTTCTCAATAAATCACACACCTCTAAACTTCATGAAGTATCGGCTAAGGCTGACTTGAAGTTCACGCCGTTAAATTTAAATAGCACCAGTGTTCAAGCCAATGAGACTATAACTCAAGATTCACAAAAACTTTCCACCTGGCTACAGAAGTCGCTCCATGGAAGGCATCGCCGTGATTTGCTAGACCCAAATGTCGACAAAATAGCGTCGAACATGTGGTTAAAGTCCGGTGAACTTTTCCCAGAAACGGAGGGATTTATGTTAGCCATACAAGATCAAATAATAGACACACGTAACTATAGGAAATACATTATTCGTGATCATACTCAACCAACTGATTTATGCCGACACTGTCACAGTAATTCTGAAACAATTCAACACATTACCGGAGCTTGTAGAACCATAACGCAAACAGACTACAAACACCGCCATGACCAAGTTGCTGCCATAATACACCAATACCTGGCAATTAAATACAAATTCGTAAAAGAAAAGATACCGTATTATAAATATAACCCTGAAATAGTACACGACTCTACAGACTACAAACTTTACTGGGACAGAACAATAATCACAGATAAGACAATACATTTCAATCGACCTGATATCACCCTGCATGACAAAATAAATAAAATAGTTTACCTTATCGACATAGCCATTCCAAACACACACAACATTTCTACTACGTATACTGAAAAGATTACTAAATATACGGATCTAGCAATAGAACTCAAAACTCAGTGGAAAGTGGACACAGTTAGAACTGTTCCAATTATACTCTCCACTACAGGCGTAATACCTCACACACTTTTTACTAGTTTAGAATCATTGCATATACACCGGAATATATTCATCCTATTACAAAAAGCAACCATACTAAACACCTGCCGTATTGTTCGGAAATTTTTGTCACTCAACCAATAAAGTTTACTCTATTTTTCACTTGGCCGCAAGCCCGTGAATAATATTGATACCTCGTTCAACGAGAGAATAAAAAATATAAACAAATAAATAATAATAATAATAATAATAGCAGATTGTCACAACAATATTTTTACCAATTCTGTAATATTAATATATTATGATGATAACACGATCAAGAACAAGACTAGAAGCGGAACAAAATAACGCACGACCATCACCAGCCCGTGTCCCGTCATCGCCAAGCCTGTCGTCGGAGGATGAAGCTTTTCTCACTCCCCGCGACACAAGTGCTACTTCGAGTGACGAGGACGCGGCGCGGACCCCACCGTCAACAAGACCTGTACGTCGTGGCCGTCCGCCGCTGCCGGCACGCTTGGGGCCTGAGAGGCAATCTGCTTCGCGCCCGGCCCTCGCTACCGGTGGTGTAGTGCGTCGCATGCGATGGACTCTACAAATGAACGAGAACTGCATGCGCGCCTATTACGGGGCTACAGAAGGAGGAACTAACCTGACCGCGTACTGTGCCAGGATGTTACTTCTGTTTCAGGCCCTTGAACCAACCGTCGCCGTATCCGCACAACGACTTTCTGATCAGGTTCGAGCTATCCGCCGGTGCAAACTGTTGGATGACTCGGTACTTGATCAGCTACGCCTGGAGGAACAACGTACTCGCCCAACTTCTGCCTCGACCCGGGATCCGCCCGTCGCGTCGTCGACGCTGACATTGGCTTCTGTGCCAATGACAGCGGCGACACTTGCGGCGCCGGTTGGCCCCGATATCGAGGAGGGAGATTCAGCGAGTACTAGCTTATCCGACCAGGTAAGAGAGCAACTGAGGAGCGCTTTGGAAGACGCGATTTTCCAATATCGACTCACACCAAATTCTAGGCCGCGTTTACCACGTTTACCCACCCATAAACGGAATTTGGCTTTGATGGGAGCCCTGAATACTTTGCTGGTACCCTACCTGGGTACTAGCAAAGATTTGACTGATACCCATTCTATTCTATACTGTGGTGCTATCGCGGCGTGTCGCGTTGCACGTGTCAAAATTCCAGACACTGACCGTACAACGCGAACCGCCGGAGATGCACCAGCATGGCAAATGCGAATAGAACGGCGTATCAGCACATTCAGGACTCTTATAGCAAAGCTAATCTGCTTCAGTCAGGGGAACAGTCGTCCCCGAGTCATGCGCTTCGTAACACAGGCATTCGCTGGGACTGGTATCAGTCCCCAGCACTATCTTGCCAATGTTACGGAACGTATTGACTATCTGAAGCAGAAAGTTTATGCGTGGGCAAACCGTATTCGTCGCTATAGAGAGCGTGTGAATCGATATCGGCAAAATCGCGACTTCCAGAGTGATCAAAGGAAGGTGTACCGAAACTGGGAAGGAACAAGTCGACGTGTGAACGATGGGCAGCTACCGGATGCCAGCGCTATGAAAAACTTCTGGCGCAGCATCTGGTCGGTGCCTGTCGAGCACACGGAGGGAGCTTGGATGCGTGTTGTCGAACGTGCATGTGAACCCATCGAACCCATGGAGTCTGTTTCGATAGACTCCGAAGACGTTAGTTGTGCTATCCGGACAGCCCAGAACTGGAAAAGTCCTGGGCCGGACGGATTGCACAACTTCTGGATAAAATGGTTTCGATGCTCACATGAACGTTTAGCAACACAATTCCAAGAAGCTCTCGAGACGGGTTCTCTTCCAAGTTTCATGACCACCGGAGTCACCTTCCTGCTCCATAAGTCTGGTAGTACCACGGAACCAAAGAACTATAGACCCATAACGTGCTTACCTACCACCTATAAGCTGCTTACATCCATTCTGAGAGCAAAAATTAACGCGCATATAGTCGCAAATAACGTTTTGGCCTCCTCTCAGAATGGATGTAAGATTGGGTCCCGTGGTACTAAGGAGCTGCTCCTCATTGACACGACCATTTGCCAACAAGTCAAACGTAACAAAGGAGCCCTCTCCGCTGCTTGGATTGACTATAAGAAGGCCTATGACGCGGTGCCCCATTCGTGGCTGAAAAGGGTTTTAGAGTTGTACAAAATAAACCCAACTCTAAAATCTTTTCTAAGCAAATGCATGGGACAGTGGGTCACAGTCCTTCGTCAACCAGGTAGCGTAGACAGCTCGTTTGATTCGGAGGACTTGATAAGGATTGAAAGAGGCATATTTCAGGGCGACAGTCTGAGTTCGCTATGTTGGTGCTTAAGTCTGAATCCTCTCAGCACTCTGTTGAAGGATTCAGAGTTAGGCTATCGTCTTCGTAGAGGAGGTGAGGTTATATCTCATTTGCTGTACATGGACGACCTCAAACTCTTTGCACCGAAACGCCAAGACTTGTTGGAGCTATTAAAAACCACAGAGGTTTTTAGTAACGCCATCAAGATGGAGTTCGGTGTCGACAAGTGTGCGGTCATGCATGTACAGCGAGGGAAAGTAGTAAATTCAGAGAATTTACAACTTTCCGAGACTATAACTCTCAGATGCCTCTCCGAAGACGAGACCTACAAATATCTCGGTATGTCACAGTCGTTGGGTATATCAGCAGATGACATTAAGAAATCGGTGAAGGAACGCTTCTTCTGCCGGCTGACAAAAGTACTTAAAAGTCTTCTGTCAGGCGGTAACAAGGCGCGAGCCTTCAACGGTTGGGTAATGCCTCTGCTGATATACTCCTTTGGCATACTGAGATGGACTCAGACTGAGCTCGACGTCCTGGACAGAAAGGTCCGTCAACAGCTCACAACATACCGCATGCTACACCCGCGCTCGTCTGTTATGAGACTGTATATCCCGCGGAAATGGGGGGGTCGAGGCTTTTTAAATGCCAAAAACCTTCACAACCGCGAGGTATGCAGTCTCAGAGATTATTTCCGCAACAACGAGTCCGGGATGCATCGCGATGTTGTGGCAGTTGACAGGAGCTTCACGCCTCTTTCATTGGCAAACGAGAACTGGCGCAAACCATCGGTGCTCAGCACTGATGATCGCAAGGTAGTATGGAAGAGCAAGGAGCTGCACGGGCGATTCTATCGGGCCCTGACGGGACCCGATGTGAATCTGCTCGCTTCGGTGAACTGGCTACGCTTCGGGGACCTCTTCGGAGAAACCGAGGGTTTTGCCTGTGCAATTTTTTTTTTTTTTTTTTTTTTTTTTCTAAAATTATTCACCAAGTCACCTTGGATCCTAATACTTATTACAATCTAGCCTAATTAAAAAGTCTAGGCTAATGAGTAATTTATATCTAACTTAAATTGCTACATAGTTTATACATAAGAAGGTGCCCATCAGCACTTTTCTTATTGACTCTGTTAAGGGGAAGTCACTTCTTTCACTTGACTTAGCACATTTAATTGTTTTATATTATATTGCACTGCCACTGCACTATACTAACTCAAAAGGTTTTGTTCTTTTATTATGTGCCTGTGCAATTGCAGACGAAGTTATCAAGACGAACAACTACCGGAAATACATAATGAAGGACGGTACGGTCGACATCTGTCGAGCATGTCGCCGTCCAGGCGAATCTCTTCGTCATGTTATTTCCGGTTGTTCGCATCTTGCTAACGGCGAGTACTTGCACAGACATAACCTAGTAGCCAGGATCATCCATCAGCAACTTGCTCTTAGATACTGTCTTGTTGAGTCCGAGGTGCCGTACTATAAGTACGCACCTCTGCCAGTTCTCGAGAATGGTCGTGCGTTGCTCTACTGGGACCGTTCTATCATCACGGACAGGACTATTGTCGCCAATAAGCCTGATATCGTGCTGGTAGACCGGTCTCAGCGCCGGGCTGTGATTGTAGATATCACCGTACCACATGACGAGAACCTCGTGAAAGCCGAGAAGGACAAGCTAAGCAAGTACCTTGACTTGGCTCATGAGGTTACCGCCATGTGGGATGTTGATTCGACGATCATAGTCCCAATAGTCGTGTCGGCTAACGGCCTTGTAGCGAAAAGTCTCGACCAACACCTTAAGAGACTTTCGCTAGACGGTTGGATCAAGGGTCAGATGCAGAAGGCGGTCATCCTCGACACAGCACGCATCGTCAGGAGGTTCCTCACTCTGCAGCCCTAACCACCGGTAGCTTGGGCACTGCCCCGCTGCTGGCGGCACCCTAGTTTTTAAGTTTTTTATAATGTTTATTTTATATATGTATTGTAAAAAATTTAAAAACTAAGAAGACAAATAAATGACTGATTAATAATAATAATAATAAGCCCCCTAAAATCCCACCTTACGGCCCCCTAAAATCCCACCTTACGTCCGGATCGAACACCAGATCACGTGGGGGGCGGACACGCATACTAACGAAACTTATGTGGCTAACAAGGAAAGGGTAACCCATCGACATGGAGACAAGAAGTAAAAGATTACGTATAGGGCCGCTGCCCGGGGGCGATCGCCGGGGCACGTCTGTAGCTGGCCACAGGCGTGACAGCATGCTAGCCAGTGACTCCCGGCTGGGCGGCTGGGCGGGAGTCGGGGACGCGGGGGGTAGGGGAATGTCCTCAAGGACTACAGCCGAGTCTGAAGGCGATCAGGATAGTAGTAGTAGCTATAGTAGATCCGCTACACCAGCTGAGGATGTTTCGCAGGAGGCACTTGCCACACAACCTGCGACCACCAAAGCCGGTAAACCCAGAGTTCGCATGAAATGGAGCGACGAAATTAACCTTTTTATCATGCGAACATACTTTTACATAACTAAACTTGATACAGACCGTACCATGTACTGCAAGAAACTTCACGACCGATTCTGCATAGAATACCCAGATTTAAAAGTTTCCGCTCAGAGAGTTGCCGATCAAAGAAGAGTTATAATGAGAAATAAATTACTAACAGATGAAACTATCAATGAATTAAAACAGGAAGTAACCGAACAACTAGCTAGAGAAGAAATAGATGAAAGTCCTATAGATGCAATTAGCACGACAAATACCAGATCAAGTAATCAGGTAAATCAAAATCAACACACAATAGACTATCTTCTAAGTAATTCACCAACCCAACAATCCACACAACAAGCATCAGTATCTCAACCGGACAGTTTATCTACCCAATGGCAACACACTTCAACTCAAACAACCTCCATACCCAATCTTACAAATATTACGCAACATATAAACGAAAATCAAACCTCGCAAATTTCTGAATTTGATATATCTACCCAAGAAATAAGTGACCAATTACATTCAACTCTGGTAAAATATACAGGTATAGACCCTGAAGTTCGACCAAAACTTCCTAGATTAAAAGAAAATAAAAAACTCTACCAGTTATTAGACATCTTCAACACAGAGATTTTAGACCAATTTGTTAGTATTGACTCAGATATCAACACCATACACTGTCTTATATACTGTTCCGCTTTAGTCATCTCCGAGAAGTTAGGATACAAAATTACAACACAGGATATACCAGTACAACAACAAAGCAAAAACGTTAGTAAGCCAGCGTGGCAATACAGAATTGAATCAGATATTAAACATTTAAGAGCAGACATCGGCAGACTAACTCAGTATATAAATAATAACAGATCTAGAAAAGTAGTTAAAGCAGTCGAGAAAATCTTCAATAAAACTCAAATACATTCAGTTCATGAAAGAAATAATACTAGGCCAGAAGAATTTTTAGATACGCTCAAACAAAAATTAACACTAAAATCAAAACGGTTATATAGGTATACGAAAGCTTTGCAAAGAAAAGAACACAATAAGCAGTTTAATAGAAATGAGAAAGGTTTCTACAGGACAC
Source organism: Ectropis crepuscularia (assembly GCA_963693475.1). Lineage (NCBI taxonomy): Eukaryota > Metazoa > Arthropoda > Insecta > Lepidoptera > Geometridae > Ectropis > Ectropis crepuscularia. The sequence continues at coordinate 7,001,321 of OY856350.1, forward strand.
TTAAAAAAGAAAAAACCGATAATATAAACAAAACGTTGCCAAATGAAAGTGAACTCAAACATTACTGGGCAAACATCTGGAAAAAACAAAAAGATCATAACGATAGTGCTGTTTGGTTAAGCGACGAAGCAACAAGAATAGAAAACATAGGAATAATGGAATTCACAGATGTAAGTAGGGATGATGTAGAATCAATAACTAAACATTTAAAAAACTGGAAAGCAGCCGGTATAGATCATATTCACAATTTTTGGTTTAAAAAATTTTTCATGCTTCATGACATACTTGCAAAAAATATCACAGATTTAATTAAAGGTGATCAAGAATTACCTAAATTTATTACAAAAGGCGTAACATACATGCTGCCTAAAAGTGACGACACTACGAACCCTTCACAATACCGACCTATTACCTGTCTCCCCACTATTTATAAACTCATAACATCATGCATTACACGCAACGTCAATAAACATCTACTAGAAAATAATTTATTATTTGAAGAGCAAAAAGGTTGTAGGCGTAATCATAAAGGTTGCAAGGAGCAACTCGTAATAGACTCTACAATACTGAAACATACTCATACACACAAAAGAAATCTGCATATATCCTACATTGACTATAAAAAAGCATTCGACAGTGTCCCACATTCTTGGTTGATCAAAGTTCTTGACTTGTATAAAATTAGCCCTAAAATCATAAATTTCCTGAAAAATGCCATGACTAGCTGGAGAACGACGTTGCACGTTTCTAATGGATCCACTTCTATTAGGACAGATGAAATTGCAATTGAAAATGGCATTTTTCAAGGAGACGTATTCAGCCCAGTATGGTTTTGTCTTACACTCAATCCACTCTCCTTCCTTCTTAATAGTACAGCAAATGGTTATAAATTGAATTCAAACACTTCTGTTCCTTATAATCGGGCAACATTATATCGGCCATCGAAATCTAACGTGTGTCTGTGGTCGCCGGCTGTCACTTTTACCGTTGTTTGTTTTTCGCTGGAACAAAAAAGACGCGTTTTACGTTTATCTATACAATCTGGTTTGCTTTTCTGGATAAAAGTGTTATAGTTCGCGGGAACGACTAGTTTTTCGGGATAAAAGCTGTAATATTGTGCGGGAACACATTAATAATCGCTACGGGATTAGTGCTGGACTATTATTTGTGAAGTGCGCTACTGGACGGGCCGCTTCTACAACGCTAGAACGCAGGATCGTTCTGGGGCGGGAGGTCGCCTCGATATCGCCTGGTTTGGTTCTTCCCACATTCCCATTTGATCCCTACCTACATTCCTGTCGGACCAAACTGGACTTTGGACGACGCCGGGAACCCCAGGTAAGTCATTTCTTTGCACTACTCGGTTTGCAATCAGGGAAGTAACTGTTAAAATCGGTATAACGGCATTTAATTTGTTTTTGATTCTCGCTATGGGCCCCGAGACGGTATTTCTGGCATAAATATTGAATATTTTCTGGTAGCAGAGCGTAGTTGGCCGTAATTACTCCCTTTTTGTTTTTATTTTTCTGGCAAAATATATCGGGTAGGCCGAATATTTGGGGGTTCCCAGTTTATAATTTCTCCCCAAACTGTCGGGAAATTAGTATTAAGTGGTATCCGGTTTTTTAGGTTGCGGATATATTTGTTGTGACATTGTCCGAACTTTAGGCTAATTTAAAATTTAAATTTAAAATGGCTTCGGATTTGGCCAACCAGCTCCGATGGTTCGAATCCTTACAAGGATTGGTCGGCCGGAGAGACCGGGAGGAGGCGCTGCTAAACAGGGCAGAACAGCTCGACAGGCGCCTGGAGGTCGCTGAGAGGAGCGCAGGATCGCTGCGGGATGCAAGGCCGTCTCCACCTGAGGAGCAGATGGAGAGGATCGAGGCGGACATGCGGCGCATCCTGGATGTCTACGACGAGGTCTCCGAAAGGGTTCGCCAGCTGGAGAGGTCTCGTCAGGGAAGGGCGAGCTCGGGACCCGTCATCAGGGATGCGGGCTCGGGTGTAGTGGGACGCCTTCCCACTCTGGACTTGCCCAGGTTTACAGGGAACCTGCGGGAGTGGAGCGGCTTCCGGAGCATGTTCGCCTCTCTCGTGGACTCACGCAAGGACTTGACGAGGGCGGAGAAGCTGGCCTATCTCCGCACGTCACTGGAGGGTGAGGCACTCTCCCTGGTCCAGCACCTGGAGCTGGACGACGACAACTTCGGCACGGCGATGGAGTTGCTGGAGACGAGGTTTCAAAATCCTCGGCTCCTCGCCGACGCTCACGTGTCACAAATACTGGGGTTGCCGAAGGTGACTGAGAGGTCTCAGTTGAGGCCGCTAATCCTCACGCCCGTGAAGGTGGCGTACAACGCCTTGCGCAGCTTGGGACTGCCAGTGGAACACTGGTCGTTTCTGCTGGTCCACATCCTGCTGGGCAAGGTGCCGCTGGAGTTGCGCGCCCGGTTCGAGCGGGAAAGGGGCCTTCACGGCGACCCGAAGGTCTTCCCCACGTTTGAGGAGCTACTTCGGGTCCTGGAGTGGGAGGCGAGGATGGCAGAGTCGGCGCCTCAGGAGGCACAGCCCGCCGCGTCAGCTCGTGGCCCTGCCGGAACAGGACCGCGACCTACCAATCCCCGCACTCAGGGTGCGGTGAAGCGGACGGCGACGGTGACGAGTGCGTCGGAGCAGGAGTGCCCGAACTGTGGCCAGCTTCACGCGCTGGTGCAGTGTCCGGCCCTGCTTGCGCGGACGACCTCCGAACGACGAGGGATCGTTCGGCGGTTGCGTCGGTGCTACGGGTGCCTGGGGGGTCATCTGTACAATGACTGCCCCACGGCACGGCCGTGTCCTGGGTGTGGGGGACCTCACCATCAGCTCTTGTGCGTCAGGAGCAATGGTGCTGGTCGACAGCCCTCAGGGAGGGGGCCCTCCACGGGCGGGGGCGCTCCCACGCAGAGCCACGCATTGTACAACAATGAAGTGGCTACAGCGTGGAGCACACCCCCTCCACCCCAACCCACGGCAGCACCGGGCAGCCCAACAAGGGGCGTCTTACACGCGGCTCGGTCACCGACCTCACAGCCCGCGCGGACGCGGGCGAACTGGAGAGGTGGAAGGGTGATACAGGAGTCACCACGGGGGCCACCTCCCCAGCGTTATCCTTCTCCGCCGCTGGAGCCGCGACCGATGGAATGGAGGGCGTACACGCCTCCCCTCCATGAACATCCGAGGCTGGATTACCATCCGCCCTACTTTCAGTATGGCAGGGCAGCTGGATATGCCCCCCCTCCGATGGCCCTTATGACTCGGCAGCCATACTGGGCTGGGCCCTGTAGTCCGACGGGTTCGGACGGGCCTCGGAGGGATTGACTAGCCTCCGTTCCCTTGGCACAGGATCAACCGGTGGTCCTGCTGCCCACCCTCTGGTTAAGGGTTTGGGGTCCAAGAGGCGACTACGTCCGGATACGAGCGCTCTTGGACACAGGGTCCCAGGGGTGCATTTTGACAACCCGGGTTGCTCATCGCCTGGGCCTGGCTAGGTTTCCGTCACCGACTCCGTTGCGGGGAGTCGGGAACACAGAGGTGCGGTCGGCTGGACAGACCCGCCTCTCCTTCTCGTCCGTACATTCCTATTCGGAAAGGATTGCGGTCAGGGCCACCGTCATGGATTCGGTTGTCGGTTGGCTTCCTCAGGCGGACATAGATCCGGATCTTTTGTCCTGTACTAAGGGTCTCAGGTTGGCGGATCCCCGCTTCGGGATGGCGGGTCCGGTAGACCTTTTGTTGGGTTCTGATGTACTGGGTTACATCATGAACGGCAAGCCTAGACTGCTGGATCAGTCTTCGCTGATGGCGCTGCCCACCATCTACGGATACGCCATTTTGGGAATGGTGGATGAGTGGCAGCAGTCGAATCAGGCTTCCTTTACGGGAACGGCCCTCGCTCAGATCATGCAGAGGTTCTGGGATATCGAAGAGCCGCCTACCGTGTCTCGGCTGGATCCCGAGCACGTGGAGTGTGAGAACTTTTATCAGGCTCACACTCGGAGAATGGTTTCTGGGCGATTAGAGACTAGGCTGCCTTTCCGGGATAACCCCCCGCGTCTGGGCCAGTCTCGATCATTGGCCGAGAAAAGGCTCAGGTCCATGGAGCGACGCATGGCTCGAGATCCTGTACTTCGGGAAAAGTACATCGAGTTCATGAGGGAGTATGAGGCACTGGGCCACATGTCTCCGGCTCGCGACGACTGGTCGACCATGGACCACTACTTTTTGCCTCATCACGCCGTTTTGAAGGCGTCAACGGGCAAACTCAGGACGGTGTTCGATGGATCCGCTCCGACTTCGACAGGAGTGTCACTGAACCAGTGCCTCCACGCTGGACCGAAGTTACATCGGGATATTGTAGACATCATCCTGAATTTCCGTAGGCATCAGGTGGTGTTGGGAGCGGACATCCGTATGATGTTCCGACAAACAGTCATACACCCCGAGGACAGGAGGTTCCAGTTGATCCTCTGGCGGGAAAGTCCTCAGGACCCTATGATGGTGTATGAGTTGAACACCAACACCTATGGGTTGAGATCAAGCCCCTTCATTGCGATCCGCTCACTGCTGGAGTTGGCGGAGCAAGAACGGGCTCGGTACCCACGTGCAGCCGCAGTTCTGGAGCGCGACCTGTACGTGGACGACGTTTGCACTGGTGCGCAGACGGTGGAGGAAGCTCTGTTGCTCCGGGATGAGCTTACAGAGCTTCTCGCATCTGGAGGCTATGAGCTTCGGAAATGGCTCTCTAACGACCCCAACGTCCTGGCTGGTATCCCGGACGATCACCAGCAGGATCCGGGGCTCTTCGAGGAAGGTGACGATCCGCACGGGATTGCGATTCTGGGCATGCAGTATCAACCGGTTGCTGACATCTTCACCTTTCGGGTGGCGCTGGAGGCCACACGCGCGTGGACGAAACGGACGGTTTTGTCCACCATCGCCAGGATGTTTGATCCAAACGGTTGGATCAGTCCGGTTCTGTTCGCAGCCAAGTGTCTGTTACAGCGACTTTGGACTCTGAAGGTCTCCTGGGACGACCCCCTGGTCGGAGACTCGCTTAACACTTGGCTTCGTTTAATATCTGACCTCGAAACGGTCAATCGAGTGCGTTGCCCCGTCGCATTCTGCCACCAGGCTGTAGCCGGATCAGCCTGCACGGGTTCTGTGATGCGTCCGAGCTGGGCTATGCCGCATCTGTGTACTTGCGTACAGTTGACGCTGGAGGCCACGTCAATGTCACGCTCTTATTGGGGAAGAGCAAGGTAGCTCCTATCAGGACACGACTCACCATTCCGAAACTGGAATTGAGCGGAGCCACTTTACTTGCTCGGCTGCTCAAGCATGTATATCAGGAACTGTCCACCTCGAAGGACATCCGGAATGTCTATGCGTGGTCTGACAGTCAGGTCGTGCTTGCCTGGTTAAGAGCAGCCCCTCACACCTTGGAGACCTTTGTGGGAAATCGGGTTTCCCAAGTCCAAAACATTGGACTGGACATGGTTTGGAGACATGTCCCGGGTGAGTTGAACCCCGCTGACTGTGCTTCGCGCGGCTGTTCCGCGCCGGAGCTAGTTGATCACCCCTTATGGTGGGGTCCGGACTGGCTGCGGGAGCCAGAAGCTTCCTGGCCAGCTCTCGGCGCGGACTCGGAGCGAGCGGAGCTGCCCGGAATCCGCGTGCATGCGATTGTGGCGGAAGTGCCCCCAGACCCTGACTGGTTGACGGGTCGTTACAGCAAGCTGGATAAGTTGTTGGGGGTAACTAGCTGGATTAAACGCTTCATCCACAACTGTCGTCACCCTCGTCAGAGGAGGAGTGACCAGATCGCCACTGTGGAGGAGCGTCGGAGTTCCTTGCTGCACCTCATTCGGCTGGTGCAGGGTGAGAGGTTTCCGACAGAACTTGAGGCGCTGCGCTGCGGACGCGCTCGCTTGAAGGGTGCGGTCGCCAAGTTGAACCCTTTCACAGATCAGGATGGTCTTCTGCGCGTAGGAGGTCGGCTCCGGAAAGCCAACCTGCCGTACGGCAGCAGGCACCCCCTGTTGCTACCGAAAGGAGGTCCTCTGGTGGACCTGCTGATCACCGATCGGCATATCGGTAACGCGCACGCTGGATGTGGCGCGCTTCTCGCTGTGTTGCAGCGTGAATTCTGGATCTTGTCGGCTCGCAGGGCGGTCCGAAAGGTGCTGTTTAGATGTGTCCCTTGTTATAGGCTCAAGGCGTCTACCATGCAGCCCATGATGGGAGATCTTCCTCCGGATAGGATTTCTCCCTCGAGGCCGTTCGACGGGGTCGGAACGGACTTCGCTGGGCCCTTCTCGGTCAAGTCATCGACGTTGCGTAACGCCAAGGTCGTTAAAGCCTACCTGTGCGTCTTTGTGTGTTTGGCCACCAAAGCAGTCCACCTGGAGCTGGTCTCTGCGCTGTCTACGGAGGCCTTTGTCGCGGCGCTGGATCGCTTTGTAGCGCGAAGAGGAGTACCCTCTTTAATACGTTCGGACAATGGCACAAATTATCGAGGGGCGGCGAATTATTTACGCGAAGTTAATAATTTTTTAAATTCTGGTAATAATAGTTTAAGTCTGGCTCTCGCCCAGCGGGGAATCAGCTGGCAATTTAGTGTGCCAGCCTGTCCTCACTGGGGAGGAATTTTTGAAGCTGCGGTGAAGTCTGCTAAAACTCATCTCCGCCGTGTCATCGGGGAGACCGTGTTAACTTGGGAAGAGTTAGTCACGGTACTATGCCGCGTGGAGGCAGTGCTTAATTCCCGTCCTCTCTGTCCAATCTCGCCTGACCCTAACGATCTAGAAGTCTTGACGCCGGGTCACTTCTTGATCGGTCAGCCCTTAACCGCGTTGCCGGAGTATCCCTGGAAGGATGAGCGGCCCGGACGCCTGTCCCGTTTTCAGTTATTGCAGCAAATAAGTCAAGACTTCTGGAGGCGCTGGTCGGCCGAGTACTTGCATCTGTTGCAACAACGGGTAAAATGGACAGATAGGACGGAGGCCCCTCGGGAAGGGGACTTAGTATTATTAAAAGAGGCAAATTTGGCCCCCCTACTCTGGCGTAGGGGACGTATTTTAAAATTGATATCGGGTACTGATGGCACACCCCGCGTGGCGGAGATTCTGGTTTCTGGTTCCAGACTTCAGCGCGCGGTGTCCTCTCTGGCACGCTTGCCTCTTTATTAGATATACGTATTTTTCATGGTTAAAATTTAATTTAATTTTATTACTATTTTTGGTAAAGTTTTTTTTTTGGTTTGATTTCCACTTTCGGGTCAAAGTGGGAATTTCGTTTTATTTGAGGTCCGGATACTGCTAAATACTAGTTATTAAGTACTAGTTGCTAAATACTGGTTTTCTAAAATTGACCTGGAGTTCAATTGGTCGGGGGTTTTGTTCCGTATAATCGGGCAACATTATATCGGCCATCGAAATCTAACGTGTGTCTGTGGTCGCCGGCTGTCACTTTTACCGTTGTCTGTTTTTCGCTGGAACAAAAAAGACGCGTTTTACGTTTATCTATACAATCTGGTTTGCTTTTCTGGATAAAAGTGTTATAGTTCGCGGGAACGACTAGTTTTTCGGGATAAAAGCTGTAATATTGTGCGGGAACACATTAATAATCGCTACGGGATTAGTGCTGGACTATTATTTGTGAAGTGCGCTACTGGATGGGCCGCTTCTACAACGCTAGAACGCAGGATCGTTCTGGGGCGGGAGGTCGCCTCGATATCGCCTGGTTTGGTTCTTCCCACATTCCCATTTGATCCCTACCTACATTCCTGTCGGACCAAACTGGACTTTGGACGACGCCGGGAACCCCAGGTAAGTCATTTCTTTGCACTACTCGGTTTGCAATCAGGGAAGTAACTGTTAAAATCGGTATAACGGCATTTAATTTGTTTTTGATTCTCGCTATGGGCCCCGAGACGGTATTTCTGGCATAAATATTGAATAACTTCCATAACACACTTAATGTATATGGATGACATTAAATTGTTTGCCAAATCAGATAAAGACCTTAAAGAGCTAATAAATATTACTTCACAATTTAGCAAAGACATCAATATGACCTTTGGTCTAGATAAGTGCAGAACTCTACACATACATAAAGGTAAATCTGTCAATTATAACAGTAATACTATAAACTCTGAGGATGAAGAACTTAACACGTTTGATAGCATGGACACCGCAGAAACATACAAATATCTAGGCATACAACAGTCCAGTAATATCAATCATATTCAAATAAAAAAAGATCTCTCTGGAGAATATTCTAAAAGATTAAATTCCATTTGCAAAAAACAACTTTATTCTAAAAACTTATTCAAAGCCATAAATACCTATGCGATTCCTATATTAACATATTCATTTGGAATTGTTAAATGGACACGCACTGATATTAACCGATTAGAAATCCTAACGAGAACCACACTGACCAAATATAATTATCTACACCCCAAATCTGCAATAGAACGTATTTCTGTTAAAAGACATGAAGGTGGTAGGGGGCTGATTGATCTAACAGTACTATGGGAAGCACAAGTGCGCAGTTTAAGAGAGTTTTTCTACTCAAAAACATCTAGTAATTTACATTCAGCGATCACAGACTTAGATTGTAACTACACCCCATTAAACCTTTCTAATATTAACATCCAGTACAAAACACCGCAAATTCATAAAAAAGAAAAAATAGACCGATGGCGTTCGAAAGAATTGCATGGCAAACATTTACATGACTTGGAACAACCTCATGTAGATGCTGAAGCATCAAACAAATGGCTGAAGCTAGGTTGTATGTTCCCAGAAACTGAAGGTTTCATGATCGCGATTCAAGATCAGGTTATTAACACCAAAAATTACAAAAAGTTTATTATAAAGGATCGTACTGTTCAAAACGACAAATGTAGAAAATGTCATCGTGTGTCCGAAACAATACAACACATTACTAGTGCCTGTCCATCTCTGGCACAAACAGATTACACTCATAGACATAACCAAGTAGCCCATATTGTACACCAGAAATTAGCAATTAAACACCAACTCATCCCGTCAAACATAGTTCCGTACTACCAATATAACCCAAAACCTGTTCTGGAAAACCAGAGACACAAGATATACTTCGACAGAGCAATTTTAACAGACCGAACTATACACTATAACAGACCAGATATAACTGTGATAGACAAAATAAATAAAACCACTTACTTAATTGATATAGCTGTACCCAATACACATAATTTACAAAAAACAATTACGGAAAAAATTCACAAATACACAGAGCTGAAGGAGGAAATCATTAGATTATGGAACATCAATACAGTGTATATTGTGCCTCTGGTAATATCCAGTACTGGAGTCATCCCTAAACACTTAAAGCACTACCTACAACAAATTGGTTTACAAAGCAACACATACATGACTATGCAAAAAGCAGCTATTTTAAATACATGCCGAATCGTTCGGAAATTCTTGCAGGACGAATTAAATACCGACGAAAGTCCTAACTATGAATTCCACTTGGCTTAGGCCCGTGGCTTTCATTGTAATACCGACACTCTTCTAGTGTTGAGCAAAAGAAAATTTCAAAATAATAATAATAATAATAATAATAATCATCCACCAGCAACTTGCTCTTAGATACTGCCTTGTCGAGTCCGAGGTGCCGTACTATAAGTACGCAGCTCTGCCAGTTCTCGAGAATGGTCGTGCGTTGCTCTACTGGGACCGCTCTATCATCACAGACAGGACTATTGTCGCCAATAAGCCTGATATCGTGCTGGTAGACCAGTCTCAACGCCGGGCTGTGATCGTTGATATCACCGTACCACATGACGAGAACCTTGTGAAAGCCGAGAAGGACAAGCTAAGCAAGTACCTTGACTTGGCTCATGAGGTTACCGCCATGTGGGATGTTGATTCGACGATCATAGTCCCAATAGTCGTTTCGGCAAACGGCCTTGTAGCGAAAAGTCTCGACCAACACGTTAAGAGACTTTCGCTAGACGGTTGGATCAAGGGTCAGATGCAGAAGGCGGTCATCCTCGACACAGCACGCATCGTCAGGAGGTTCCTCACTCTGCAGCCCTAACCACCGGTAACTTGGGCACTGCCCCGCTGCTGGCGGCAAACTAGGTTTAGGTTTTTATAATGTTTTTATGATGTTTTATATATGAATATTGTAAAAACTTAGGCTTAAGAAAGGAAATAAATACGTACATAATAACAATAATAATAAACGTTTATTGCAGGCAAATAACCCATATAGAAAACAAACAATTTTAAAGAAGAACAGATAGTTACTTAAACACTCTTATATTATTAAATCTAAACCTAATTATCTAAATATCAATTTAAATACTATTTGCGATTTTTGTTCTGGTGGACAGCAATCCAAGATCTATATATAGGACTGTATAAATCCTCGGACATGGTACGTATTATGCTGTTGTTCGATGCGCGTATCCTGTCCCAAAAGGATGCGATCCGCGCCCGAACAACAGCAAAGAAATCAGGAACCCGTGCATCCGCGAACATGCCCGAGGCGCTGCAAAATCTCGGTTTTTTCATAAGGATCCGAAATGCATCATTATATTGGATCCTTATGGTACTATATGCTGCTCTAGTGTACCCTGTCCTAAGCTGACATGTATATAGGCACATACAGTAAGCCCTGAACAGGGTCAGCTTAACTTCATCCGAACATTTTGCAAAACGTCGCCCGATATGCTTGATACTTCATAAACTTGAACTAGTCCCCAGATTTTAATATGACTTCACTTTCGTAATTAGAACATATAAAAGAAAGTAAGCGACTTTTCGATCTTTGTATATTGTATTTGTCTGTTCGCTATGTGAATTACTTCCTTCGATGATGATTTCGAATGATGCAAAGTGCAGATATTTATTCTGCTTGTAATTTTCCCGGAAATGATGTTACGAACGAGATTCTGTTGTGTGAGAATAAAACATAAAAATAAAAGTTTTTTGTTTCTCACAGAACTATTAAACTCCAAATGAAGCAAGCTTGACTATTGCTTTTTAGCTATTAAGCTGACATACAACAAAAAACATCAACCTTTTATAGTTACAGCGAATATTTAGAAAGTTCATGTAAAAATGTAAACAAAATTGACATGGGTCAGTACAATTGTAATAAAAACATATTATACTCGTATAATGCTTTACAGTTTTCTGTTCGATAGTTATTGTACTCGTATAAATATAACAATGAAGTGGTTTTCAGCTATTCTTCGTTTTTGAGCTGGTTTCTTTGTACCAGCCGCAAGTATACTTAGGGATTTTTGCAAGGTATTGTTTGTAGAGCTGGGGATAGACCAGATATTAGTTTTTCATAGCGCTTATAATTTCCATATATTTTGACAGATTACCGCTTAGTTGTGTTTTTCGACGCCATCCGGCGAGCCTGCGCGCTCAGGCAACGTCATCGCCTGACGTCTCGCTGTCTTGCGGCCGTCTTAGAGATACTAAGATAATTTTATTTATTTTTAGTTTTAGCTATAGTATGGCATCTTGCACCCCGGTTGGACGCAATGCGTTGACTAATCTGGTGTCTCTGGAATCCAAGGTACAGTGTGAGCTATGTTCCCGTTATTTTAGAGGCCAAAAAGGGGTCAAAATTCACCGGGCTAAATCCCACAACAAATTACAAATTCCGCTTTCGGCTCCGATTACGGGTCAGCCGACCACAAGTGGCAGTTCCGTGAGCGCTGCTACGCCTTCCCAACCTTTTTGGGAAGTGTTGAGCTCACTCAAAAATTCATTTCCGGTCCTTAAGCGCATCCCGCGTGGTGCTCGTGTTTTGGTGGCTCAAAGTTTATCATTAGTTATCAAAAGTGTTCTTTCGCAAAATTCGAAAGATGCCTGGGAACATTTACTGAGTTTCCCATACAGTGTGCTTTATGTATCTTTAGAACCGTCGAACAAAAAGTCCCTTACCACTAGGGTAAAGGAGAACTGCGTAAAGTACACTGCTTCCGTGGAAAACCCTTTAGATTTGAGTAGTTTCATTCCGCCTAAGCAGCGGAATAACCAAAATTCTAAAAGTAGTGATGATTCGGCTATAATTAAGATTGTAGAGAACAAAATTAGCGATGGCGACATCAAAGGCGCTGCACGTATTTTGTTTTCCAGTGACACCATTGCGCCGAACACACCACACACCATTCAGTCACTTCGTGACAAACATCCACCCGCAACAGCTAATCTCCACCTCCCTGTTCCACCACAATCAGATAACGTCACTATTGAGGCCACATCGCAAGAGGTTTCGGCTGCGATTACATCTTTCTTGAGTGGCTCAGCTGGAGGCCTAGATGGCCTGACACCTCAACATCTAAAAGATCTTCTATCTTTTAGCTCTGGTGAGGTAGCAGAGTCCCTCTTGAGAGATCTAACCTCTTTAGTTAACCTCATGTTATCTGGTCGAGTCAGTAGTGACATTGTCGAAGTTTTATACGGCGCCAATTTGTGCGCACTTTCCAAAAAAGATGGTGGGATCAGACCAATTGCTGTCGGCACCACATATCGTCGCCTTGCTGCCAAGGTGGGTTGTAGGAAAAAGGTTGCTCTTTTGAGCTCCCTTTTCCAACCAATACAACTCGGTTTTGGTTCGCGGGGTGGATGTGAGGCTGCCGTTCATTCTGTCCGGACCTTCCTTTACCAAAATTGGGGAGAGGTGCTGTTAAAGGTGGACGTCAAAAACGCCTTTAATTCGGTTGATCGAGGAGCCTTGTTGGCCCAAGTGAAGGATAAAATTCCTGACCTGTACAATTTTCTTTGGCAATGTTATGGCGAGCCCACGAAATTGACTTATCAAAACAATCATATGTTATCCTCCGTCGGCTGTCAACAAGGTGATCCCTTCGGCCCTGCGACCTTCGCCTTGGCCATTCACCCTATCATTCAACGTCTCCAGTCCAAACTAAACGTTTGGTACTTGGACGACGGAACTTTGGGGGGCGATGTGAATACTGTTCTAACTGATTTACAAAAACTCATAGACGGTTTTCGTCTGATTGGTTTAGAACTAAATTTTTCAAAATGCGAACTTTTCGTTTGCGACACATGTCCAGATAAAGATTCGATAATACAGAAATTTAATGATCTGGCCCCCAACATCAAATCAGTTGACAAATGTTCCCTGCGCCTCCTGGGTTCACCGATTTTAGAAGAGTCGTTACCATCTTTTGTCGAAGAAAAAATTCAAAATTTCACGAGAGCCTCCGATAGGCTACTCAAAGTAAACGCCCATATGGCGTTTACAATTATTCGGCAATGTTTATTTGTTCCGAAATTTATGTACGCTTTACGGTGTAGTCCACTGTGGAAACATGGTGAGCTCCTTGGGAGCTTAGACAATGTCGTAAAGGAATCTCTAATATCGGTGTTGAATGTGGATCTGAGTGGGAGGGCCTGGTCACAAGCCTCACTACCCATACGGTTGGGAGGCCTAGGGGTCCGCCAAATTTCAAGTGTAGCTTTACCGGCATTCTTGTCCTCAGTTCATAGTACTCAAAATCTAATAGACAAAATTCTCGCACCCTCTTTAGGCCATTCGGAATATTCTGATGTAGTAGTAGCTAATTTGTGCGAGGCTAAGAATGCTTGGAGGCTGGCTTGTCCAAACAACGATTTCCCCAGATGTCTGTCATCTCAGAGACAGTGGGATCGACCGATCTGCGATCTAGCACGGAACTCTCTTCTCGATACGTGTCCTAGTACCGCGGATCGTGCTCGTATCCTTGCTGTGTCTGTGTGGGAATCGGGCCTTTGGTTACAAGCTTTGCCATCTTTCAATACCGGTAGCCTATTAGATCCAACTGCATTTCGTCTAGCTGTTAGCTTGCGCTTGGGTGCGAGGTGCTATGAAGCCCATCGCTGCCATTGTGGTACTGCCGTCGACCAACTCGGTCACCACGGTCTCTCTTGCTCGAAAAGCGCAGGTCGTATTGGCCGCCACGCCAGCCTGAACGACATCATACGCCGGGCTTTTTCCACCGCCAATGTCCCAGCCATACTCGAACCGAGTGGGCTTGCGCGTGACGATGGCAAAAGACCCGACGGCATGACTGTTGTGCCTTGGAAGTTGGGTCGGCCCCTAGTGTGGGACGCAACTTGCGTCGATACTCTGGCACCATCACATCTTCCAGAGACGCATTGTAAGGCTGGTGCAGCGGCTAATTCAGCTGAGCGACTCAAACGGCGCAAATATGCAACCCTCGGAAGAGGTTACATATTTGAGCCCTTTGGGGTTGAGACATTGGGTCCGTGGGGGCCGGGAGCTCACCTCATCTTCAAAAGCCTTTCCGAACGCTTGGTCGATGCGACGCGTGACCAAAATGCTGGCGTTTATTTGGCCCAACGCATAAGCATTGCCATTCAGCGTGGTAATGCCGCCAGCATGCTGGGTACGCTTCCGATTGGTAGTGGGCTTGAACATCTTGATTATCTGTAGACCTTCATTGGTCTATGGATAATTCAGGTGTGCTTAGTGTAAGTAGTTGTTAGGTATGTAGCGTAGTGTAGTTCTCATTGTATTTTAGTTTTGTTAATAAAGGCTCTGCCCCACTTAAAAAATGAAGTGGTCATTTCAAACTTTGTAAATAATGTACAATTTGTATGCTCTTTCTTTTGTTTTTTTTTTTTTTTAATTGACGTGTAATATTACTCAGTAAATAGATTAAGTACTTAGTTACGAGATTAATGAGATAATATGCAGATTTTGTGTTACCGTAAAATTGTAAGAACCGTCAAATTACAATTTAACGACGCGACGTTGGATTTAGATCTATATTATAAACTAAAGGTGATTGAAACTTTACGGTGAGATATCGTAACACTTTCAATACTGCCAGTATGTTTCAATGTATGTATTATCTACTTATTGAAAATTTAACAAATATATGTAAGTTAAAGTAAAATATTAGTCAATTAAAATAATTTCAGTGATATTTATGAAATAAAATTCTTTGAAAATATAATGACGTTTTATTGCAGTAATGTTCTACCATAACTATCATAATGTAACGTATATCATAATGTGGTAGATAGTAATATCATAATTTTGTTATGGTAGGGCTCTTTGCAGAGTCCGCCTAGGGAAATACCACACCTTTCCCAGCTTTTCTAGTAGTGCGCAAACATTAGGTACTGTGTACCGGTTTGAAGGGCAATGTTTCCAGATACTATTGGGCTAAGAGATGAAATATCTTATATCTCCGGATGACGAGCCCAGTGCGGTGCTAGGTAATGGTTTGAACATGAAGAGTCCAAATCATTACCTAGCACTGCACTGCGCTTATCACCCAGAGATCTAAGATGTTTTGTATCTATTCCCTGTAATTTAACAAGAATATGTTTCTAGTAAAATAATATTTGCGCGTTACTACTTGGCGATAGAATTACTGGCAAAAGTCTGGTACTTCCCCAGACGGACTCTAAACTGAATTTAGAAATAAATAAATTTCAACTGTATAGTTCTACATGCTCAGAAACACTGTCTCGATTTAAGTTGATGTCACAGATGTTTAGCAGTACTACGCACATGACTTCAAAAGGACAGTGGTGTGCGTGGCATTCGAACTCAGGGCTCCCGATCGCAGTTGCCGTACTGCCCACTTGACCAACCATAACTGAACCACCTATGGGAATATGATGTAGGATGCAGGTCTATAGTTCTCAAAAGATAAGACTTACCGGTGATTTCAATTCTACATATACATACCTACACAGCTACACACATACAATGTATTAAGTTACGGCCGGTCTAGTCGGGAACGGCGACTGCCGATCCGGAGCCCCCGGGTTCCAATCCCACGCGCACCACTAGGTATGTTTTCGAAGTCATGATCGCAATGTCGCTCTCAATGGTGAAACAAAACAAAACAATTGGAGGAAGCCAAGATGTACTTAGAATCATTCGAGGTCTGGTGTCATCCACCAACCCGCACTGATCCATCGTAGTGAATTATAGCCTTAACTCTCTCCTTGCGAGAGATAGCCCTAAGTTCAGCAGATGGAACATGTAGGCTGCTATATAAAACTATCACGGAGTTCCAGTTCCCATCGTTTCCGTTTTTTTGGGATAACAAGTAGCCTATGTGGTCTTCCAGACTCTTATCTATTTATGTTGGAAATATCAGCCCAATTCGTTTATAGGTTACGACGAAGAGTAGGTAACAAAGATTCATTCATCCATCCATCCATACATACAAATTTTCGCGTTTGTAATAAAAGTAGGATTACAAAAAAGTTGTCTACAATAATCTAAATATACAAAGAAGCAATAAAGACCAAAAATTCAGCGGCGCCACGCAGATAAATGAATTGTTCCACAATTAATGATGTTCAGCATTAATAACAGGGGCGTTCGAGATCAAGAAGCGAATTATAAGTGAATCCGGGGGAGGAATGAAAGCGTCACGTTGTAATCGGATAGCTGAGACGAGACGTTGATAAATAGTCGTCACTGCGAGTAGATAGCCGCTGAATGGACTAAACCACAAGCGAAAGAGGATTGCAACCATTTTGACTAACCTTTGGCGAGAAAACAATGGGTTGTTGACTGTGTGTATAAGTTTGACTTGTTTTTGTGTACGTATGTATGTTATATGGGTGTGTGTATGTGTTGTGTGTGTGTGTAGCATCCCAAACAGTTGGACCGATTTTGAATTTGTTTGAAAGGAGCATTAGTCGGGTATGTTTTTAGCTTTCATCAAAAGCGGTTCAGTTGTCTCACATTTTGCTGTGCTAGGAGTTTTAGACGCACAAAACTCTTATTTGCTTTAAATTTACATCTAGGTATATGTGTAATCTAAAGTTTGACACAATTGCGTTGTTATTTACTTGTTAATAATGCGTTGCATAGTAGTGATAGGACAACTCTTTACAGAATACGCTTAGAAAAGTAGCACACCTTTATTAAACACCAGAAATCATTCTACGACCATGCTATTATTTGCAATCAAGAAGTTACAGATAAATTGAGTAATATCTTCGATTGGTTTCTACTTAGGTATGCTGTATTTATTTTGCAGTGAAATCTTTTCAAGCCGCGTAAAGCACTTTTCAGTACGAAAAAGTCTTTTGGATTTGCGGCACTAACATGGCTTGACTGGACTGGAGAGGCGACGAAGCAGCGCAACGAGACTGGAGCGTTAGATATTTATTTTCGAGGATGGGTGATATCTTCGGAGTTCGAGTCTTTGGCGTGCGCGATAGCAATATAGCTGTAGCTTTACAGCTGACTTATTATGCTACATTGGTGCTGTTTGATACTATAATACTGAGTTTTAAATTTTCATTTCCATCGGCACTCCCTACGACTGTCAATTTTGTTTTGTGTTTTGATTGAGTGAAGGCTTCTTTTGGCGCACCAAATACAGATTTTCCGTGGGCTATGAATTGAAGTCAGGCGTGACGCTTGATTTCATTGGTTCCGTGGTTCGTAAATGAAAGAATATCGACATGTACCTAGAATACTTCGAAGATATAATAATAGCTGAACTGGCCGGGAATCGAACCCTCGTACCCTCAAGCTTGTGCGTAATTTCGCCAACTTAAAACGGTGATGGAAAACTTCATGAGAATCCTGGCGTAAAACTAGAACATTTTGAAGTCATCAATGTCGTACCAAACCACCAGGACCAGCGCGGCGGCTACGGCCCTTACTCTTCCCCTGTAAGAGAAAGCCCGAGTCCCAGCAGTGGGATCGTCTGTCGGGACGCCAAAGTAAAGTAAGGCACAAACACACCTTCGGCTTCGGCAAACGGGTTTTGTATGAAGATGATACAAAATCCGTTTGAATACTCCTAAACCGTATATTCCAATGTGGTTAAAATTTTATGACAGTACGGTAATATTCCTCTTGCTTTCTTTATTTGAAACCACGTAAAATCCCCAAAATTAACCACGTAATATCCTGCAAAGTAAAAAATGCACCCATTTCGTCCTGCTTTTCTTATTAACCGAACTCTATTCAACCGAATCTTTCGCGCCGATCCCAACAGCGTCATCCATTCCATTTTTCCGCTAAAATATATCTAACTCCAGATTAACGATTCAAATTATTACCGCGTCTCATTACAACTTCCTTTAAATGATAGCTCAATCCTACTAACATTGACATAGACTACAGGCCCGTGAACAAAATTTACGTAGTAAATGAACCACCAGGAGACCTATGTAGGATGATAGAAGGGTATTAAGTAATAAGATTCAGCACTATGCCGTCATTTGTAAGCTGTCCAACTGAGTACAGTCGAAGAGGGGGGGGGTTGCTACCCTCGATCATTTCTCCTTGTCGCATGATTTTTGTACGGCGTTGCAGAATAATAGATTAGAAGAGCAATCCCGATCGCACAGTTAATTTTGTATTTTTTCGTCATTCGGTGTAATAAAGTTACCAAAGTGTATCAAGCGGCTACGTAAATTTTGTTCACGGGCCTGTTTTGTAGTCTAACAGTAATCGATACTTGTTCAATAATTAATTAGCAATTTTTACAGTCTAATTATCTCTGATTTTGAGTGCCGTTCCTAATTTTAATAATATTATTCGCGTATTTGCTTAAATCAACTAGTGTCCGTCATTAATGGGTGACTCCTTGAACAAGATTCTGAGATTACACATTACCATCACTGTTTCATCCCAGTCACGGACAGAATACAAAGCTGGAAAATTAAATTAAGGAATAAAATCAAAAATATAAGTTTGATTTCTAAGACAGATCTGATTAATCAATTTCTGTTAACGAGGACATATTTGGACCGTTACAAGGTGCAACTCAAATTCCGCGCCAAAACGAAAAACAGTGTACGTATTTAAAAACAGTTTTTTTTTTAGTTGTGCCAATCTAACAACAACAATTAAAACAAAAATTTGAGTTTGGAACCAAAATCATATCATCCATTCCCGATACTTTTTTGACTGTATAACTCATGTGTGTTCTTGCACTATGCAGAATAAAATTATAATGAAAATCGATGATAAAATTATGTACTTGTCATCGATTTTGGCAATTTTTTTATTATTTATTAATTATTTATATAAAGAGTGACGAGACAAGCAGTACATGTGCCTGATCGTAAGCAACATGCCTGCCACATAACAGCACAGGGACACGCAGCTATTGGAACATAAAGAGTCCAAATCATTACCTAGCACTGCACTGCGCTCGTCACCCAGATATCTTAGACGTTATATCTCTAAGCCCTGTAATTTCTCTGAAAACATTGCCCTTCAAACCGGAGCACAGTAATGTTTGCACATTACTGCTTGGCGGTAGAATAACTGGCAAAGGTGTGGTACTTCCCCAGGCGGACTCTGCCACGAGTCTTACCACTTTTAGTTATACTCTTTTGTTTACTAGCGCCTGACAAGAGGTGAACGAACTTCATTGCAAATCTATTTGGCACGGACTATGAAAGAAACCGATTCACTCTCGACTTGAAGGCACCAAGACATTATACATTCTGGATCAAATAGTTGTGAGGAATTGTGCTGTTTTGGCCAGTTTTGTTGCTTACCATGTCACTCGTCTCATAACTCATCATCACCAGCCCACTAAATGTTCCCACTGCTGGGACTCGGGGCCTTCTCTCGCAAGGAGATAGTTAAGGCCATAATCCACCACGCTGGCCCGGTGCGGGTTGGTGGATGACACATGACTTTGAAAGATTCTAGAATCTTACATGCACCTAGGTGCATGTCGGTTTCCTCACGATGTTTTCCTTCACCGTTTTAAGTTAGCGGCATTACGCACATGACTTCGAAAAGACAGTGGTGCGTGTGGGGTTTGAACCCGGGGTCTCCGGATCGGCAGGCGCCGTTCTCCCGACTACACCAGCCGTAACTTTCGTAGTCGTAGTCTCATCACTATAGAATAAATAAAAACTAAGATCCACACTGACAATAGTTTCAAAATTTATTCAATTATCCTTAAGTGATCATTATGTTTAATGTTTACTACATTATAATATTTTAAGGAACACTGTATTGCATTATACTAGGTTACAATTTGACATTTAATGTTTTAAATCAAATTTAAAGCCTAATTAATCATCCTACTAATCCTACTTAATATTATAAATGTCAAGGTATGGATGTTTGGATGTTTGTTGCTCAATCACGTCCTAACGTATGAACGGATCGGGCTGGAATTTGGAACACGTATAGATTATAGTCTGAAAGAACACATAGGCTACTTTTTCTTCCGGAAAAACAACGAGAACAACGGGAACGGGAACTACACGGGTAAGACCGCGGGGCGCTGCTAGTATGAGCATATATAAATAATTCAGTTGATACTTAGTATAATTAAATGAACTTCGGTTGCCACTCTACCGTGTGTCTAGATTGTTCCTTGATCGATGATATAAAATTAATTAGCTGAATTTACTTTTTTAAACATTTTAACTTTAACAAAACAATTTAACTAAAGAAAAAATCATTGTCAATCGTAGCCAATTATAAACAGCAAAGTTAGTTTGAATGTAGACATAACAACTTAGATCTCTGGGTGACGAGCGCAGTGCGGTGCTAGGTAATGATTTTGGCTCTTCATGTTCCAATAGCTGCGTGTCACTGTGCTGTTATGTGGCAGGCATGTTGCTTACCATCAGGCACATGTCCTGCTCGTCTCGTCACTCTTTATTAAAAAAAAAAAGAAAAAAGATATTAAAGGTCTTTAAAAACATAATGGAAAACTTCTAGCCTTCAGGTCCTACAAAACTGGGTCGGGGTGTAGTAAATGAAACACCTTTTCGTAGTAAGTAGTTCTCTATTCAAAAAATCGTCGGCAGATTCCTTACCTAGAAATATTGAGACACACGATTGCGTGTTTTAAGGACGCACAGCGCCATCTAGTTTATTTTACTAGAACTAACGTTTAACATACCGCCTACCAAGAATGTTGTTTAACGTTCTTCATCCTTGCACCGACCACCGTGAGGTCAAGGGGGTGACACATTTAAGTTATATTTACTTAAAATTAAAAACATTAACTAGATACATTACTAAGACGTACTCAGTTCGCAACAGGCAAGATGCAGAGTTTGGAAGTTGGTCTTTTAATGTGGGATCCATTACATTTTAAAGTGACAACTCTGGTGATGTTGTCCAAACCAGGGTGCTTTGCTGTAACTTTACCTAACAACCAACGAGCAGGAGGAAGACCGTCTTCCTTTACAAGTACAATGTCTCCAACGGATGGCTCGGGAGTGGTTTTTGACCACTTGTATCTTTGTAAGCAATGCACCAAATACTCACTTGACCACCTTCGCCAGAAATCCTGCATCATCCTTTGGGTCAACTGCCAGCGTCTTAATGAGGTAATGTTACTTTGTTCATAGTTATTCTCTGGAACCACCACCAGTGGTTCTCCTACCAAAAAGTGACCTGGAGTGAGTGGCGATGGGTTTGTATGATCTGGGAGAATCGATAACGGCCTAGAATTCAGACAAGCTTCGATTTGTGACAAAACCGTCGTCATCTCTTCGAAAGTCAGACTTGAACCGTCAATTACTCGTTTGAGGTGATGCTTGGTAGACTTCACTCCAGCTTCCCATAATCCACCGTGGTTTGGCGCATGAGGGGGGATGAAATGCCAAGTAACCCCATTGTTGTTTAACCATTCATGGATATCCACAGCTACCGAAGATGTTCCTAGATCGATAATCCTTTTGAGTTCTTTGGAGGCGCCTACGAAATTAGTGCCATTGTCACTCCAAATGTTGCTAACGTAACCTCTTCGGGCTACAAAGCGCTTAAACCATGCGATGAAGCTTTCGGCGGTGAGGTCACTCACAGCCTCCAGGTGAATGGCCTTGGTAACCATACAGACAAAAATACTAATGTATCCCTTATAGCACCGATTACTACGGCCCTTGGACATTCGGATATTAATAGGTCCAGCAAAGTCAACACCACAGTGAAGAAACGGACGCGCTTGAGTGACTCTGGCCGTTGGTAACTGGCCCATAAACTGATTCTTGGTTGTGCCTGAATGTCGAACACATTTTACACACTTGCGTACGTAGTTTTTAACCAAGCTTTTGGCTGAGACTATCCAGTACTTTGAACGCAAGTAATTCAACATCAGCAAAGGTCCACCATGCAAAGTCTTTTTGTGTGCATCATCGACTACTAAATTTGTAAAGTGATTATTGATATCTTGATATCTTCGGAAAGACTTGCATTCTGAATTCTCCCCTGGACTCTTAAGATTCCTTTCTCATCTAAGTACGGATTCAGGGGTTTCAGACTGCCCTTTTCATTTAATTCCACAGTTTGACAACGTCGTATGCAGACTTCAAGTGCTTCGTTTAGTTCTGAGCTCGTGAGAAATGGTTCAAACTTCTGATGATTCATCTTCACTTCCTTGATTTTCAGAAATCTACGGCAGTAGGCAACCACACGAATGAGCTTACGTAATGTTGAAAATCTAGTCCATAAAGGATCGTCACCTGATGTGTCCACTGTCAGATGTGCCTTTACTTTTCGTTGTTCGAGATCAGTGGAGATCGACTTTGGTCTCGTATACTCTATTGATGACTCTTTCAACCACAGAGGACCTTGCAGCCACATGCTACACTGAGCAAGTTCCATAGGGGTACAGCCTCTGGATGCAATATCTGCAGGGTTCTGGGTTGATTGGACATGTGCCCACTGAAAGTTTTCCAGTCTGGATAGAATATCAGACGTCCTGTTGCCTATAAAAGTTGACCAACGACTTGGATGACTGCTGAGCCATGCCAGCACGACAGTGGAGTCAGTCCATCCGTGCACATTTTTGCTGTTTACACCTAATACGTTAGCAACTTCTGTAATTAATTTAGCTAGCAGGACCGCTCCCATCAGTTCGAGTCGCGGTATGGATACTTGCATAGTAGGAGCCACCTTGGTTTTAGCTGCAATTAGATTGACGAATATGTCATCCGTCACGCTGACTGTCCTTAGATACACAACCGCTGCATAGCTAGAAATCGAGGCATCAGAGAACCCATGAAGCTCTCTACAGACATCATCATTTTTAGCTCTAATCCATCTCGGGATAGACAAGTCACGAAGATGTTCCAGCTCTGATCGGTAAGTAAGCCATTCTTTTAGCAAATCGTTGGGTAACTCCTCATCCCAGTCCAATCCCGCCAACCACAGCTTCTGTATCATGACCTTGGCTACTATAACGCAAGGTGCGACCCAACCTAAAGGGTCAAAGAGGCGAGAGATGTCTGAAATCACCTTTCTTTTGGTGATGGAATCGTGCAAAACAGGAAATTAGACCGAGTATCGAAATGAATCTGATTCTTTGTCCCAGGAAATTCCTAACACTTTCACTACTTCATCCATTTTGATATCTATCTTCCCATCCTGATTATATTGGTTGTCCGTTATAACTCTAGCTAAATCTTTGTCATTAGTCATCCATTTCTGTATATCAAATCCTCCTCTACCTAATATATCTTTCATTTCGAGATAAATTCTAGCTCCTTCAGCTACTGTGTCACATCCAGTCATTAGGTCATCTACGTAAAAGTCCGTTTTAATCCTTTTTGCTGTTTCAGGAAACTCTTCGCATTCGTCGGTTGCTACCTGCTGCAGTCTTTTTACAGCCTGGTAAGGAGCAGACGCCGTGCCGAATGTTACTCTTAGTAATCTAAAATCTTCTATTTCAGATTGCGGATCGTCTCTCCATACAAGTCGCTGAAAATCTACATCCTGCTTGCTGACAACGACTTGGCGGTACATCTTCACTATGTCGGCACTTAGACATATAGGATGTATGCGCCATCTCATGATGATGTGACGTAAATCTTGCTGAAGAGTGGGACCGACCATCAATGTGTCGTTTAGAGATACTCCATTGTTTCCTCGACATGATGCATCGAACACCACTCGGACTTTGGTTGTAGTTTTATTTTCGCGGATAACGGCGTGGTGTGGAAGATACACACTCTCAGATCTCTTTTCATCATCGCCAGTTAAACGTTCCATGTGACCAAGGTCCAAGTATTCTTGCATAACCTTGGAGTAACTCGCCTTTATTTCAGGGTTCTTCTTGAAACGTTGTTCAAGAAGGTGAAATCTCTTGAGCGCGATATCTCTTGAATTTCCGTATTTACATTGCGGGTCAGCTTCCCGGAACGGTAGGTTAACAGTATACCGTCCTGAAGAATCTCTTCGAGTTGTTTGACTATAATGTTCTTCACATAACTGCTCCTCTTCAGTAAGCATTTTGGTTTCGAAGGAGTCAGATTCAATTTGCCAAAATTGTTTTAACAACGCGTTATCGTCTACGTGAGCATGCATGCTCATGGTCACGTTATGATGACAATTTCTTGAGAGGACTTGATTAACATCATCATCAGATTGATGTGTAGGACCAGACAAGATCCAACCCAAAGCTGTATGTTGAGCAGTCAACACGCCGTTGGGACCCTTAATCAGTCCGTCTCTTATAATTTGACCATACACGTCAGCGCCGAGCAAAATGTCAATTTTGTTTGGCGTACCAAATTGAGGATCAGCTAAACTGATCTCAACTAGCTCAGGCCAATCTATGCTCATGATCTTCTTCGATGGAATCAGACTAGTAATGGCACTCAAAACGTGCGCACGTACTTCTAGATGAAACTTAGGATCATGACGAGACTTCAGATTGATCGTGACAACGCACTTTGATGCCAAAGTACCGTGGTCGCCTCCCAACCCAGAAATTACACTTCTGGTGGGTATCTTCCTAAGTCCGAGCAATTGTACAGCTCCTTCGGTAATGAAGAACGCCTGTGATCCTTGGTCAAGGAGGGCTCTGAGCGAAAGCTCGTTGCCACTTTTGGTTAGAGAACTCACAACTGCTGTAGCTAACAGCACCTCATTAGGTACTGTTTCCTTTGAGAAATGTGCAGCGACATTTGAAGGTGATGCAGTTGTTGATAGTGTTTCCACGAACGCTTCCGGTTTTAGTGACCCGAAAGTACCCAGTTCTGTTTTAGGAACTTCTGGCTTAGGATGCAGTAGAGAATGATGTTTGTGTTTGCACACACGACATTTGGTTGTACAGCTACATGCTTTGACTGAGTGGTTTTTACCTAGGCAGTTAAAACAAAGCCCACTAGTTCGCACAAAACTATGACGAGGTTTGTAATCTAGCTTTACAAATTCTTTGCAGTTAGAAATTTTGTGATCCGGTTTCTTACAATAAAGACATGCTTGTGAGGTAGAATTAATAGCAATGGTATGCATGACCTTTGGTTTTTGGGTTGAGGAACCTGGGTTCGATTTGGGTTTGATATCTAAAAACTCTAGCGACCGAAATCTGGATTCAAGAAACTGACGCATCTGATCTAGGGTGGGCAGGTCATCTGAAACACTAGTTTTGACCTCCCATTGTTTGCGCGTTTCAGGATCCAGTTTGGTGCAAATTATATAAATTATTATAATATCCCACGTATTCGCGTCGATTCCCAAATTCCTCAGACCGTTTAGTGTGTCGTTCATAGTGTCCAATACATCTTTTATAGCATTGCATGATTCCAGTCTGACGCTTGGTTGATTCATGAAGCGTCTCAGCAAACAGTTAGCCAGGTATTTTTTGTTATTGTATCTACTGTTGAGCAATGCCCATGATTCCTGGTAATAGGGTACAATCCTCAAAAAAACGAAGTAGCCCGTTAGTTAGATTGCCAAAAAATATTGTACACGATTTTTTTCTTTTGTTTCACAAACAAAAAATTACGAAGATACAGCGCTTCGAAGCTTCGTGTGACGTCACTTGTGAGTACGATTTTTACTCACGAGTGACGTCGCGACCCCCCACTCTCGAAGTTTGATGGTATTTATCTTTGACGATTTTTAATATTATGAAAAAACAAAAACTACGTGTCAAATATTTTTCCATGATCTAGCTGACGGACTAATTAGGATGGTGTATTTTTGACCCAGTCCGGTACCCTATTGTCTGCCGTGATTTGAACATGCCTTAACAGTTGCTCCGGCTCTCCCGAAAGATGCCCTTTCAAATAATGCATTTTCTGAACATTATCGATGGATGTATTGTTGTGTATTAATGACACATAAAGGTCTCTAAATGTTTGCCATTCTGAGTAATGACCAGAAAAAGTCGGTATCGATATCTTTGGAAGTTTTACGTTAAACTGTGTTTTAGAAGATGGTGTATGTTGACTGTTTGTACTCGAAGAGCCAAATACAAATTTGCTCAACGACAAAGCTTCTTTAAGATCCGATTTGTAATCAACATATACCTCTTCAATTTCCTCGAAGACATCTTCAGTGAAATATTTATTTTTTGAAACGACATCGGACTCTTCAAGTAACAAATTATTGTGGTTATGAACTATTAATTTCCACTGTTCTTCTAAGGCTTCTAATTTAGTTGACAAATACGATTCCTTTGCTAGGCGGACTTTAGGAGTCTTTTTAAAATTATCATACGCCTTTTCAATCCTAGCTAGGTAACTGTATTGACTCTTAATCAACGCTAAACTTTAAATATCACAACTCAATGTTACTTAAACCAGAATAGGAACGCTATGAAACTGTACTAAGTATCAAACAGATTGTGAAAATTTTTACAACTATCAAAATTCCGTAAATTTTTTACAAGTGTTTGAACTTTGATACATGGGGCAGAAAATGGGCGTGGATTCCCCGTCCTATCACTTTTAGCTAATCTATTCTAAGTCCCTAATTTAAAGCATAAACATGAAAATTTTACAAGTCCAGTATTTAAATCTGTTAAATAAGTTAAAGTCCAAATAAATATTTCTTGCTTGAATTTTTCTAAGTTGATGAAACTAAACACTCCGGCAGATGGCACTAGTATCACAAAATGTACTCACGTCACGAGTTTACACTCAAACCTCGAAGTATGACGTCGCAGTTGTGACGTCACGATGCTATAGACGTCTGGTTTGATCCACTCAATCACTTGCTTGCTTCCTCGGCTGGCAGAACGGTTGTCCTCCAACCAGTCGCACCGAACCTCCAGGTTCGCGTACGATGAGCACTTTCAGCGGCGACCCACCACTGGTTTCTCGTGCTTGCTTGCAGGTGACACGTCGATGGTGTCCGACTCGATTAGGATCATGGAAAACTTCTAGCCTTCAGGTCCTACAAAACTGGGTCGGGGTGTAGTAAATGAAACACCTTTTCGTAGTATGTAGTTCTCTATTCAAAAAGTCGTCGGCAGATTCCTTACCTAGAAATATTGAGACACACGATTGCGTGTTTTAAGGACGCACAGCGCCATCTAGTTTATTTTACTAGAACTAACGTTTAACACATAATATATTAATATAAGAACCACTAAGAATAAAAAATAGACTATGTGCTACTCGCAACTTATATTCTAACTGTTCCAAGTTTGAAGCTCGATTCGTTCAGCCGTTTTGAAGGGATTGACCAACAAGCAAGACTTAGACAAATAATAATTATTTTCAACACGTTCCTTAAACACAGTAAGCGATAGTGCTTTTTTGATACACACTCATTTAATTATACTTAACTTACTTTGACTGTAAAGTATTCCTAGTTAAAGGAGCCCCTATCTAAGGGATTATTTTCCACATGTTTGGTATTATGTTACGATAATGAGTAAATTTTAGTAATCGATGGTTTAAGTTATTTATTTATCGTTTAACATTGAATTAGTAATTAACATTAAAACCTTAAATTTATAATCTTCATGTCGTTCATCAACGTGATATAAATTTACAATGAAGTGACACGCCCCATTTTATTTATTTATTTATGTATTCGTAATGACTTGTCTCACCTACAGACATGCCAAATGGTGTGACGAGCCATTAGTTTTGACATTGATTAATATTTAACACACAACAATACTTAAAAAAAGTTTATAATCAAAATTATGCTTATAAAGAGCAATGTCCTACAGTGACAAATATAAAAAAAATGTAATACAAAGCATGCCTTACTTATAAATTAAATAAACATAGACAAATTGAACAAAAACGATCAAATAAAAATATCAATAAATAACATATACAATACAGTATAATCTGAAATTATTTATTTATTATTTTTTATTTTTATTATTTATTTGAGTATCAATCAGACATATAACAAAAACTCACATGTAAACCTAGCTCGCTTCATAACGAAAATGCAGGTAATTTAAAAACAAATTAAACTTAAATTTAAATATAAATATCTGGGTGTTGAGCAACCAAGACGTTAAGCAGAGTGACGGCCTTGGCTGTTGGAGTCTGAAAGACTAATTACATGAATGTAGTGACTGAATTCAGATACAATTTGCGAAGCAAAATTAGTTAACAGAACTCAGAAGCAAGTACGTATAGAAACAAGCAATCCTCGCTTCTGTATATTACATGCTAGCTTACGGCATACTATTACACTGCACTGAATTTAGTAGCGACTAAATTCATTTAAATTAAGCTAAGTATAGTAAGCCTAAGTATAGTAATATAGTTAGCTGAATACTTAACTCAGTTGATAATTTATATGACAGGACAATATTGGACAGGTTGCTTAGTTTTTAACACAATATTTTACTTAATACAAATGTGCGAATTGAATCATGACGATCAAGTAAGTGACACAAAAATTAAAAATCATTCCGAGTAGATCTGCATTCAGGGGGATTACTCTATAAACATAGAATTTCATGGGTCGTGCTTCTATGTACTCGATGAATTTAATTATGTCGTTACATTTTTTAGCATCTGAAAAAATGAACATTTTGGAAAATGAGAAATAGACAAATATTTTACTTATAAATGAAAAATATGTGAGGACTATTATTAAACGACTACACATCTAGATTATGTATACGCATTAATATAAAACAACTGTTTTTATTTTCCATGACATATATTTTTATTCAAATAACGGTATGTCCTACACTCATATTAAATACGCCATTACCAAGTAGCAATCAGTTGTTCACTTCTTTTTCGCTTCAATGTATCCTTGATTTACCAGTTCAAGTTGTTTCAATTATCGGTTGTTCACGTGTAATCTATATTTTGATGGCAATATAGTACAAAAAAAATCTATTATAAATAAATAATAAATAAACATTGGTGGACAATTCACACACAACACCATCTGACCCCAATCTCAGCAAAGCTTGTACTATGGAAGCCAGATAGCTGATATAATACCTACTTATATAGTTGTAAATATAAGAATTATATCAGCTATATAGCATACTTATTATACCGACATAGAATACATCCAGACAACATACAAATATTTGAATTCATCACATACACGATTCGCGATGACGTGACCAAAACATCGATGTAAGTAAAAATCATTACGTCGCAAGTTCAATTAGGGGAAGGCTATAAGAAAATTGTGTACCTTTTTTTGTCATAAGCTTGTTGTGGAGTATGATCTTAATTTTTTCTGCTTGTGTGGTGATCGTGCCCGCTAGCAAAGCGGGAACAATAGAGTTCAGTAAAGTAATTCCAACAGCATAAGTTGATATGCAAAACATTTCCAAATCAATCTGAAAATAGGCAATAATAGTTTGGTTTGTGTTGGATAAGTATCATAATCATAATAATCATAATCATTTATTTATAACCAATGTTAGACATCATACACCATTCAATTCACAATAAATTAATTATAAAAATCTGGTAAATAAAAATTTACCTTAGTGGAGCGTAAAATATACACCACATCAATTT
Source organism: Ectropis crepuscularia (assembly GCA_963693475.1). Lineage (NCBI taxonomy): Eukaryota > Metazoa > Arthropoda > Insecta > Lepidoptera > Geometridae > Ectropis > Ectropis crepuscularia. The sequence continues at coordinate 7,031,080 of OY856350.1, forward strand.
AAATGATAAATGTCATATTATTATAAATCAATTAATGTAAATGTCACTAAAATTTATGAAAATAAATGTTAATAAATTAATATGTCATAAAAATTAATATATTTATGTCAATCTCATCATTAAGAATTCCATTGTGTAAATTCAAGCTATAAAACGTCTGCTCGATAAGCCAACGTTTGAGTCACGATTTGAAACTGCACATAGTGGGTGCAGATGTGACGGTTTCCGGGAGTTAATTGTAAACAATAGGCCCCATGAGTCGACCTGGCTGACTTCTTCAACGTGCAATGCACTTCCATGTGCTTACCTTTGCTGCGAGTCTCATTACTGAATGTTTTATAAGAACCTTGGTTTGACCTAACGTACGCTGCAACAATAACAAGTGCAGGCAACGTCAATATACCAAGCCTCTTAAAATGAGGTCGCATGGTTACATCCTGCGGTATTTTCAAAATAGCACGGACGGCTCGCTTTTGCAGTGGCAAAGGGTTAAACGCTCGATCCCGATCCGCAGCTCGTCCGAACAGCAGAGCTCTGCTCCGTATTGAAGGAGGGAGTGAACCGTGGCGAAATAACATGAGCGGACCAAATCAAAAGATACCTACAATTTTTGCAACACGGCTTAAAGCAAAGCACGCGCTGCCAAACCTGCCACACAGTTTGTTTATGTGGTGCTCCCACGTCAGGCCAATTTCGGACCCTAGGAAGGTGGTAGTTTCTGATTGACCTAGTTTTGTTCCATTCAAGCGTAAAGCCAACGGGCGTGTTTTGTGACCCGAAAGAGAAAAATAAACGAAATGAGTCTTGTTGAGGTTCAATGAAAGTTAATTCAAACCAAAGAACAGCGCTAGTTCACCGGATACCTCGTTCAGTCTCTGCTCCAGAACATCAATCGACTGGGCCGTGACCACGGCAGCGACATCGTCTGCGTACATAAAAATTTCAGCAGTGGTCACAGCGTCCGGTAGATCGTTCATGAGCAAGGAGAACAGCACGTTGAAAACCGATGACCCCTGAGCTACTCCCATTTCTGTCCCCAGCGCCGCAGACTTCTCCGTGCCTCCGCAGGCCACCACAGTTTGAGTTCTATTCCGCATGAGATCCGCCAGCAAGGCGTGAGACGCGCCGCTCACGCCATAATGCCGCAACTTGGCGGCGAGGACGGCGCGGTCGGCAACATCGAATCATTTCATAAGAAGCTAGGAACTACGTTGTCCAGATAAATGTAAACAATTTTAGTTTTTTTGGTAGTCCATAATTTTTTAAAACCGCTACGCCGGTTACGACGTAATTTACTTAGAACTAATTCTGAAGTATTTTCTATCCAACAAAAACAAACATCAAAATAAATTCACTATTGGCGGAACTATCACGTAACATACAGCTATACAGTTTTTTTCGCGACGCGGGTAGGGTAGCTAGCTACCAATAATACAGCTTTTATAAGTTCTCATATTTATTTTTAATTTATAAAATTGAAATCACTTAATATTCCAATGTTACATTGACTATTAGTGTATAAATACCTGTCAGGTTGTGTTTTTTCCTTTGTGTGCACAGTTTTAACAGTACTTGTAAACATAACCTACAAGCCACACCACAACATATTAACTACCACTAAATGGAGGCTATTTTGGAGTCCCAGGAGAAGCTGCAGGCTTTATTCATACAAAGAATGGACGACTTCCAGGGAAAGCTGCAGATCTCGCCTTCAACATCTAAAGCTTCAACATCTTTTGCCGATGAGTTTACTTCATTCCGCTCATTCATTCTACAAGCTTTAAAGTCCTTGCAGAATCAAATTTCCCTTATGGCAAGTGAAGTAGACAAGCAGGAGATGCGTGCAAGACGCAAGATTCTGTTGTTTCATGGAGTCCCAGAAGACAAAAGTGAGGACACAGTCGCCACAGTTATAAAGGTGATCTCTGAACGGCTAAAAATTCCCAACTTCACTGCTGCCGATATCAATAGATGCCATCGCATGGGACGTTCTTCTGGCCCGGACAAATCCAGACCTATTCTACTCAAATGTAGAGATATGCCGACGCGTCAGCGAGTATGGTATGCGAAGACTGCATTGAAAAACTCGGGGATTACTCTTTCCGAGTTCCTGACGAAGCCCAGGCATGAAACTTTCATGTCAGCCCGCGAGCGCTTTGGAATCGGGAAGTGTTGGACGCGTGACGGCTTCGTTATTGTTCTTGACTCTGACGGTAAGCGCCATAGCGTCTGTAACCGGACTGAACTTGAAAATCTTCAAGCGCCGACTTCGATACAGCTGAAGAAACCCGAAGTTGAGACAGTGAAAAAGGGAGTGAAAGCTGCACGAAGAGCTCCATTGAAGTAGATCTCCTTATTCCTTATTTCTTTGGTAACTTGCTTGTTGTGTTTTCTATTATGTGCAGTATACATTAACTGTTTTCACATCACTTTCTGAGCTTCTACGCATTAACAATTTGAAACTTCTGCTTATTGTTTAAGCAGTATACATCTGGTGTTTTTCCCATCACTTCTTTCTATTGTAAATTGAATTTGAGTGGAATTGTAAAAACTTTTAGAACCGAAATACCTACCTTTCTGGAGGCAAATTGCAAATTTATTTATTTTGAACAACATTTTCTAATACCTTCACAGAGTAATGAATTGACACATTGTATAATAGAAACTGTCACTGTCATATTTGCATAATGCCAATGGCCGACATAAACTTTTTTTTTTTTTCTTTTTTGGCTTCTTAAACCAATTTTCAATGTTGTCACTGTAAAGTCATAGAATGGGTACTATGTATGTTTAAATTGTAAGTTTAAGGTGTAAGTTTTATCTGCTTCTGTGTTATTTTATGTGTAAGTTTTACACAATTTATTTAGCTTAGGAGTGTAGTGAAATATGGAGTTCTTTCCACACAACCCGACAGGTGGTAACATTACAGATACCAACTAAACTTATTTATTACTATTGTTATTTAATTTATCTTTACTTGTATATAACTGCTAGGAAATTATTAATTGTATGTTATTTGTGTAGTTATTATAATGTTAAATAATATGTTCAGTGATGTTGACTGCAACAGTGACGATGATTTCATATCGGCGTCATCAGGTTTCACGAGCAGCAGTCAAAGCTTCAACAGTTTTCAACCGTTGTCTGACTTCCTGGAAAGCACCCTTGTTAATGTTCCGAAAAATTTCAACGTCATTCACATCAACGCGCAGAGCATTCCGTCTTCCTATCCTGAAATGTTGGCGTCTCTTGAACATGATAACATCCATGCTATATTAGTCTCCGAAACCTGGCTTCGACCTTGTCTTCCCTCGACCTCATATTCTCTCCCCGGTTTCATACTCATAAGAAATGATCGCGTCGACCGTGTCGGCGGGGGCGTGGGAATTTACCTTAAAGCAAACATTCCTTTCTCAGTTTTGAGTAAGTCTCCACAACCGTCCCCAGCTGATGCGGGTGAGCATCTTCTTATTGAAGTACTTCTCTCACATACTAGAGTGCTTCTCGGAGTCTATTATAGCCCTTCCAAAAACGTCAACTATTTTACTTCTTTTGAGAATCTTTTACACGGCTTAATACCTACCTACAACCACACTATTTTAATGGGTGACTTTAATACTTGCCTTCCTAAGAAAGATCTTCGCTCCTCTTCACTCCAATCGATAGTTCAATCTTTTAATCTGCATATTCTTCCTCTCAACTCTACTCATCATTTCTCAAACTGCACCCCATCTTTACTTGATTTAATGATAGTCTCTTCTCCCAATAATGTTGCTACGCACGGTCAGTACACTGCTGATGAGTTTTCATTTCATGATCTAGTATTTTTATCCTACAAAATTCTCCCCCCAAAATCTAAACCCAAAATCGTCTTGCATCGCAATTTTGGTAGTATGAACCATGACTCGCTTGTCGATGACGCCAAAAATATCGATTGGGGCCCCGTTTTAAATGCGGAATCGGTGGATGATCAAGTCGCTATCTTTAATTCACTCATCACGCAATTATACGACATTCATGCTCCGCTACGTAAAATCAAAATCAAGCACTTACCTGCCCCTTGGCTCACTGACGAAATTAAAAGCTTAATACATAGAAAGGCAGCAGCTAAATCTCGTTATAAATCGCGTCCTACAGACATCAATAAAGACAAATACATTCAGGCCCGAAATCGCTGCAATAAGGTGTGTAGAGACGCAATACGCCGACATGTCCACAAATCTATTCAAAATGAAAATCCAGGCAAAGTCTGGAAATTTCTCAAGACTATGAGAGTTGGTAAATCTCGCTCAATTTCTGTTCCAAATAATCTTGATTTCGATGATCTAAACCAATATTTTTCGTCTACATCTACTGTCTCAAATGCGGTAAAACAGTCTACTCTTAATCTCCTTTCGGCCCTACCAACCCCTACTGGCACTTCTTTTGCATTTATTCAATTTACTGAAGGCGATGTTAAGAAGAAGAGTGTGATGTCAATCTCCTCCAATGCTGTCGGCGGTGACAGTATCAGTCGCAACATGCTGGTGCCTATCCTTGACACTATCCTTCCCGTATTGTGTGTAATTTTCAATGAATCCATTTCCAGTGAAGTTTTTCCTACGATTTGGAAAGATGCGCAAGTTATTCCCTTACCGACAAAACCTAATCCTACATCTTTTTCTGAATATTGTCCTATATCTATGCTTCCTTTCCTGTCCAAAGTCCTTGAGCGTCTTGTTCACACCCAACTAAATCACTTTCTCAACATGCAAGACTTCCATAATCCCTACCAATCTGGCTTTCGTCCTGGGCACAGCACTGTATCCGTGCTTGTTAAGAACACCGACGACATCCGCAAAGGTATGGACGACGGTGGGCTTACTGTTCTAGCTCTGCTAGACTTCAGTAATGCCTTTAATGCCGTCGATTTCGATATCTTGCTTGGGACACTACGCTCCATTAACATATCGCCGTCAGTAATTAGTTGGTTTCATAGTTACTTGTTTGGACGCCGGCAACGTATTCGCCTCGACGATGTTTTATCGTCTTGGTGTAGTACACATGCTGGTGTTCCTCAAGGCGGCGTGCTATCACCACTTCTCTTCGCTATTTTCATTAACTCTCTATTTCTCAACAATTAATTTCTTCCTACCACCTTTATGCAGACGATCTACAAATTTATTCTCAAGCCCGACTCTCCGACCTCAACGTTGCTATTGACACGGTTAACGCCGATCTACGAAAAATTATACATTGGAGCAACTCGTTTGGCTTAAACGTTAACCCTACCAAAACTCAGGTAATCATAATAGGCAGTCCTTACATGATTGCCAGGGTCGACTAAGCTACTATCCCACAAGTTACATTTAATGGGATTGTAATTCCGTATAGTGAAACTGTCAAAAACCTCGGCGTTATTTTTGATCGGACTTTGAGTTGGGAGCCTCACTTAAAATGTATTAGCAGTAAACTCTTTGCATCTGGCGGATCGTTGAGACGCCTCCGTAATTTTTTACCAACTGCTACCAAAATTGCGCTTGCACAGTCTCTTCTGCTTCCCATTCTGGACTATGCAGATGCCTGCTATCTGGATCTCAATGAAGATCAGCTAAATAAACTTGAGCGTGTTCAAAATTATTGTATACGATTTATATTTGGATTACGCAAATATGATCATGTGTCTCAGTTTCGTATGCAGCTCAAGTGGCTTCCCATTCGCTTTCGTCGGAATGCTCATATTTTATCTCTTGTCTATAATGTACTGTTTAACCCCTCGTACCCACGCTATTTGAAAAACCTGTTTACATTCTGGAGCACCGCGCACTCTCTGCCTCTCAGATCGAAACATAACTTGTCGCTTCAATCGCCCTCAGCACACAGTCAATTCTACGGCAAGTCGTTTGCTTTTCAGGCTGTTCAGCTATGGAATGCTTTGCCTGTATCTACTAGGCAAGCTCCATCGCTTGCTGTTTTTAAAGACCATGTGAAACAAATTTACTTTTCGCAGTCGTCACCTAGTTGAAATAATCACTCTTAATTGTGTATCCATACTTAAACTTTTAATGTATGTATTAGTATATTATTATTTTTTATACAAATTATTATATGTATTAGGATGTACAGTTATTTTTATGTAGGTTTATCAGTACATTGATTATTCATGTTACTGGATTTATTTTATTTTTTTGTTGATTATTTTGTTTTAGTAATGTTATAGAAGTATCCACCTTTTTTTTTTTATTTGTACTTCCCGTTTTCCTATTTTCGTATATGTTTTTCCATCCTACGGTTGCCTGGAAGAGATCGCTTTTAGCGATAAGGTCGCCCATTGCTACTTTAATTTTAGTCTTTAAGTTTTTATGTCTTTTATTTTAAATTTAGTGCAATAAAGAGTTAATCTATCTATCTATCTATCTATAAACACATACAGCCAAATTGAGAACCTCCTCTTGTATTGCAGTCGTTTAAAATACATTATAATAAATGAAACTGTAACACCGCAGGGCGCAATCAGTATTTGAAAAAAAAATTGCACGTTAATTGGTATATAATGTAAGTTTAGGATTTAAATCATAAAATTTCAATTCTAAAAAAATATTAATTACCGACTGTACAACGCGCAGTAACGTAGCAACGCGCGCAAAGCAAGTACCTACGTACTTGCCTTGCGCGCGTTGCTACGCCTCCTTTCGAAAGTTGGTCGTACTAACTCAGAAACTTTCTTTGGCTCATGCACAAACAACTTTGGTCAAGATTATCAAATGCATAGTTTACGATACTATAAAGGACATACATAGAAACATTCATTTTTAACCCGTCCAGGGCACGACGCGTAAACAAATGCATGTACCAAAGTGCCACGCTTCCCGCCAAAAATTTTTTTTTGAGGTTGGGAAGATTCTAAATTGGATAAATTTTGATGTATTCGTTAATTATATTGTACAAAATATACATCACTGCAATGGTCTTGAACCGCTTTATCATTTTTACGATTAATAGAGATAATTACACTTACCGGAATTTAGTATTTCTGTGTTGAATATGATGTTTACAAATTTTTGGTCGTCACCTCGCACAATTCGCATGATTATGGCACTTTACGATGTAATTATTACACTCACAACACATTCACGACAAAGAAGGACCTTTTATGCACCCATTTTAGTAACACTTTCACCACAAAACGAAAATCTAATCAAGAAAAAGATTTAATTATCACGAAACAAAACGGTCCGCCATTGCGTTGCACAGCCGCTACACCGGCACTGCCGGCAAACAAAAGCACTCAGTTGACGAAAAAATAGTTTACGTTAGTTTTTATTGCTGTAAACTCGACACTATCTGGTATGAAAGTGTTCATAGATATATTATACGTTAGTTTCCAGGCGATATGGAACACTACAATCGCTATATCGAGTATTATTTATCTAAATAACCTGCATGACGGACAATTTCGTACGCTTGACAAAAGTTTTCACATTTTATTTCGAAATATAAGCATCTATCACTAAAAAAAACACTGTTAGTACCTTACACATATATATTTCAGTAGATTACAGCACATTTACTCATCGTTTACGGTTTCCTGCCATTTTCGGAGACAAATAATCTGAAGCACTTGCACTCGAAAAATTGCAAAATGGCGGATCTAAAAGTTTATGTTGACGAAATTTCTTTGATAATTATTTTTTTGTAATGTTTGTACACTTGGACTGGAAACAGCCAATAGAAATCGAGATTGTTATCTTGGCAATCGATTCGTGTAACGAAAACAAAGGATTGTCTATAGGCGACCGAGACAAAAAATAACAAATGAACGGCGCTCGCTTAGTATCACCCGTTAGATACTAAAGCGCTCGGGGGATTTGTTCCTTAGTATCACCCGTTAGATACTAAAGCGCTCCGGGGGTTAAACAAATAGATATATTACTTACCTTTGACGAATTATTCTGAATAGAAGCAACAAGATAGAAGATATAAAACATTGCTTCCGGAATGTTAAATACAAGTTCGGTTATAAACTGTAAAAAATTAAAATAGTGTAATAAATTACATACCTAAAATAACATTCATGTAAATTTGAATGATAGAACTCTTAGCAGAGTCCGTATAAAGAACCATTGGCAGTTATTTTACCGCCAAGCATAAAACCCAACGCGAAAATCGTTTCCCGGTTATGTTAGCCAAACTATAACGCTATGTTAACTAAGATGCTAAAGCCTAAAGACTAAAGCTATGTTAGCCACGGTATAAAAATATGTTAGGTTCGTTATAAAGCTAATGCTACGTATCTAGAGATTTTGTTAGACAATGAGTCTCCGAGTGACGAGCGTAGGGCAGTGCTAGACTGTGGTTTGGACTCATGTTTAAATAGTTGACTATAGTTGACTAGCACTGTACTTTTACGAGCGGACGTGTTGGGATGTTGCTTAGGTTTCAAATTCATTATCTTCAATTAGGTTTTTTTTTAACATGTACTTGTACGTATCTGAGATTTGGAGAATAAAAGGAAAATAGGAACGAGCATCTTCAACCTACTTCTAGTGCTCTTTAGTATAATTTTGCTATTTTCTAAGTCCCCTCCTCCCAGCTCAAACCCGTCAACCACACCGCATTTCTGTTCCTGATGGCCATCAGTAAATTGAACTCTCGGATGGTGTTCGGTGATGCAGCCAACGCTCGCCGTAAGTGTATGCGGTAACAGCAACACTGACATGATTTCAATTATTGTTTTCTCATTTAACAAAATTTTGAAGGCTCCTAACAAAATGTTTGCTTCATAAAACTACTGTGAGTCCTTATCCCATATGATACTAGTAGGTACTTTATCCCGATAACCGTTGGAGTAGACGGGTTTTAAAGTGAAGACCGCAAATTAATAAACGTGCCCTGAGACTAGATGAAGTGACAATACACAACATTCAGAAACGGTGTACGGTGGCAGTTGGAGACGTAAGACCGAGGATTGAGCTGGGTGGCTATTATGGGAGAAGCATATCTCCATCGGTGGACGAATGCAGATTGTTGATGATGAGTCACATACAGAATAAACATAGTGTATACAAACAGACCTACAGTGCAGGCACTGTAATATTATCTAAACAGTTTAGTATCTTTGAAATAATGGCCGCGCGGTACGTACACATGCGATAGGGTTGCCCGCCTACTTTGTATTTCCATTTAGTTTTGTGATTGTAAATATACTTTTGAATGTAAACAAATAAATTACTTTGTGAATTTAATACCAAGTGGTCAATAAAAATGTGTGTTTTTTTTGATTTTGAAGTGTAAAAAACCCGCAGTCTAAATAAAGCTTAAATATAAAATTGTTGTTCTACTATATTCATATTAAATATGTACTTGAACTTATTTTTAGTGTCAAAATCGTGTGGTTATTGTTAAAAAAAACAACACACCGTCCGTTCATTACTGCGGCACAGTCGCAAATGTCTGCATACCGAGATCGCAGCGCGTAGGCATAGTTCATGTTTCATCCGTTTATATGAAGGTGGAATACTGTATAGATAACATTACCATGGCGCAGGTGTTTAAGCTATATTTAACAAAACTACTTACTATAGGATCGAATGAACCTTTGATAGATTCAGCGGTATCTGTAATAGACTTGTACACAAAATTGTAAGTTAGGTATCCTACATTTGCCGTTTCAAGTTGACTCGTCAATGCTTTAATTCGACGGTTTATAGTTAAGAACACTAACATGTTCGCAATAGACACAAAGTCGTGACTTATCCACATCGCTACATACAAACATAATGTCCATGAAGGCCCCATGTAATGTTCATAGGTAGTATAAAAATAACCTCCAACAGTTACTTTAATAGCAGTTATCGTTAAAATAATAATTAAAAACACAGTTTCGATATATTTATCTTGTGTAAAGTTCAATTTTGCATCGATTAATTGAACATCGCGAAAAAAGTTGCACAATGTGTATTTTGATGCACAAAGAATGAAAATATTAGTTAAATGATGTGCTGTAAAATACACGTTTGAGAAGAAAGCTGGTTTAGCCGCTAAATAGAAACAACCAACAATTTGCGCAGAACTAACAGCCACACAGACAAACAGCGTAAAATATTTAATTTTATTTTTATTATTCGAGGAGTTGAAAAATCCAAAGTCGAGACCGAAAAAAAAGTGCAGATATTTGTAAAATAAAACAAAACTTGAAGAATTAATCGTACGTTTCTGTGTGGTTTTAAAAAAGGAATTTATTTTCAGTGTACTTTCCATTATTTAAAACAAAATTAATAAATCAGCTTTCAAATGAATAAATAATGATAATTAATATTTGGAAAGATGTAGGTAAGTAAACCTACACTTCAAAAAATATAAATTACAGAAAAACGCTTAGTCTTCAATCTAAAGAAACGTAAATTACAAATTAAAACAATTGATCTACACTCCAAAAACAATTATAAATTTTATCAAGAAATATCAAAATACTTCCTTAAGATTCGGCGTACTTAATAATATTGGTATTCTATTTCTATTATACTCAAGTTATAAAGCTGTTATGATATTGTAACCATGGCGCTGAAATTGTAATCACATTAACTAAAACTAATATTATTGTTCATTGAATTACTTTAGCTGATTAAAAAAAAGAACAAAGACAAAATAGAAACATTTGTAATCAATTTCAGTAGATTTTATCGTAAGAATTCTGTGAATTAAAATTACATTTTGTATGTCCTCATTCATTTTACGTTTTTAATAAACAAAAATCTAGACATAACTTACATGATTTTTTAACGGCCAGAGCCTTTATGTACAAATTTAAAATACAATGAGAACTACACTACGCTACATACCTCTAAAGACTCACACTAAGCACAGCTGAGTTACCCACAGACCAATTAAGGTCTAAATACAATCAAGATGCTCAAACCCACTACTAGCCAAAAACGTGTCCAGCATGCTGGAGGCATTACCACGCCCAATGACGAAGGTTATATTGAGTCAAATAAGCGTTACGCGTCGCGTCAACCAAGAGCTCGGAGGAAAGGCTTTGTCACATATTTTTTTGGTTCCACATGCAATGTTTTCTTTTTTTATACAGTTGAATTATTATTATAGACCACAAACATTGTCGCCTAACACCAAGCCGGGACTTATTTTTGATGGCAGTAGTAATTAGAAATAATTTAACTTTACATGGATAGAAAAAGTATATCAATAATACTCATCTAAATTTGGATCCAAACACAAAACTCAAAATGGCGATCAAGCGCAAGGCCACTGATAAGAAAATAGTTACTTCGTGTAGGTAAGGCTATGATGAATAATCACAAATCGATGTATTAATAATTTGAATAAATGAACTACTAGAAAAGAATAGATTTGTTTCACATTAAACCCCGAAGGTGGAAGGCCAATATGATAATTTAATGATTTTAACACACCGCCTTATAAGATAACATAATTTCACGTTTTTAACACACGGCGTTATAACAGACCATTTCAACACACTGTCTTAAACAAAGCTTGATTTCAACACACTACCTTACTACTCGTGCAGTACTTCCGACATAAATAACGATAAAAAAAAAACAATTTTCGTAGTTTTAATACCTCTTCTAATCCATTATTTCGCAACGCCGTGCAAAAATCATGCGACAAGGAGAAGGAGAAATGATCGAGAGTTGCAACCTTCTCTCTTGACCTGCACTCGGTTGGACAGTGTTAGTTAGTGACGGCATAGTGCTGAATCTTATTATTTTATATCCTTCTATCATTCTACAAAGGTCTCGTGGTGGTTCATATAACCCATAAATTTTGTTCACGGGCCTGTAGTCTATTAGCTCAAAGGCTCATACTTGAATCGTTCAACGTCACATAATATTTTATATCGAAAAATTATAAACTGCTCTAGTTTTATTAAAAAAATTAACATCTTTTGGTCTGTATGATTTTTAAACAAATCATTTGATTATTCTTATCGTCTTGAGTCTATTTGATGTCACAAACGTCAGATTCTTCTATACAGATTTGATTTATTTTGACAAAGTTTTTGATCGCGTAAAGGTACGGTGATTAATACAAATTGGTCAGTTGAATGATCACAATGAGGTAAGTGATACAAAAATTAAGGACTATTCCAGGTAAGTCCCCATTCATAGGGATAACTCTTAATATATATACTATTATTGGTCGGCCTTCCAGGTATTCAATGAATTTTCTAATGCTTCTAGCCTTCATTAAATCTGTTAAAGATAAAAAAATAGTTATTTACTCTATGTAACTTTTTAATTAATAAGTGAGACAACTAAACAATAATTTTGTAGGGCGACCATTTAACTCGCGTATCGCCTGTGCGCTAAGCAGGGAGCGGAGATAGATGTTACTGCGTGAGTGACAGGGGTGTGCGGAGCGGAGTTTTTTTTTTTTTTTTAATATAGAGTGACGAGACGAGCATGTCATGTGCCTGATGGTAAGCAACATTCCTGCCACATAACAACACAGTGACACGCAGCTATTGGAACATGAAGATTCCAAATCATTACCTAGCACTGCACTGCGCTCGTCACCCAGAGATCTAAGTTGTTATATCTCTAAGCCCTGTAATTTCTCTGGAAACATTGGCCTTCAGACAGGAACACAGTAATGTTTGCACATTACTGCTTGGCGGTAGAATATTTGGCAAAGGTGTGGTCCTTCCCCAGGCGGACTCTGCCAGGAGTCCTACCACTACAAAAGTGCGTGGCTCGGGAGCCACGAAGTGCCCCCTGGGCTTCACAACAACTTGCCTAGGTAGCATGTTGTTGTGTGAATCCCGTACGGGGCAGGGACTTTCTACACGCGGTCCTCTCCCTCTTTAGCAGGAAGTGTAGAGGTAGGGGAGAGGCACTGAAAGACTTAGGAAGGTTACTCGGCTGATATATCGGCCAAGTAAAATTCTAAGTCTTTCAGAAGTCCTCCACGAGCAATTTGATTAGCAGAGTGCTCAGTCGGAGTACAAGGGTTGTGATGCGAGCATAGAGACGGTGGTGAGGGCGGACCTCTCACTGCCGGTCATCTTAGCCAAGAAGCGTGACAGTGAGAGATCGTGTGAGTTGAAGGAACGAGAGTTGTAGAAGGCTCTCGCTACTTCTCTGAGACATTAGTGGACACGGGGGCGAGCCTGAAGGCACACTCTAACTCACATCCCATCTCTACTGGAGGGTCTGGGGCTTAGGGTCATTCGGCAGACCACCTAGGGATAGGCCTTTCCGAGCAAGCGACGCGCCGTTGATTTCCGGCGCGTCACTAGGAGAAAAATGCGGGGGTTTGGACACCCCCCGCGAGGTGGCCCCCCAAACCTCTGGGGCTATAGTAGGTAGGGGCACCATATCCGCCACCATGTTGTCGAGCCCGACTTATCCCACCATGTCCCTGCGTGATGGTCATACGAAAGCGTATTTACACCACACAAAAAAAAATGAATTGAATGACGGAACAAGAAATGTGCCTGATGTTAAAGAACACGGCTGCCCATAACAATACGAGAACACACCACGCAGCTATTTATGAAGGGTAATGTTTAAAAAAAAAATACTGGGCTAAGAGATAAAACACCTTATATCTCCGGGTGACGAGCGCCGTGCAGTGCTAGCTAATGATTTGTACTCTTCATGTTCCAGTAGCTATGTGACACTAGGCTGTTATGGGCAGGCAAGTTGTTTACCACCAGGCAAATATCCTGCTCGTCTTGTCACTCTGTACTATAAAAACACTAGCACACACACACACATCTAGAACTGCACTATGTTTTTATGAAAATGTGTTTGCATGTAATAACTGGTAAATATATTATGTATGGTAATTCGCCAGATTGAAGAATTGTTAATGGTCTTACCTGTTTCGTTCAAAAGCTTCTCGTTTAAGATCGACTTTATTTTGTTGGCCTCAGTATTCAATGTTCCAGCGAACAATGCTGGCATAAGTACGAGTACAACAGTTCCCAATGCCAATATAAGGCTAAGTATCGTATCCAATGATGTAAACTGAAATAATAACCGCTAATTAACACGGTATGTTAGGACGTACGGAGTTACGGCTGCTCTAGTCGGGACAACAGCGACTGCCGATCCAGAGCTCCGTGATCAAATCCCATACGCACCACTGTCTTTTCGAAGTCATGTGCGTAATACCGCTAACTTTGCACCGGTATTGAAAAAACCAACATGCACCTAGGATATTTTGTATCATCCACCACACCGCACTGGGCCAGCGTGGTGGATTTTGCTCTTGACTCTCTCCTTGCAAGATAAGGCCCCGAGTCCCAGCAGTGGGAACATTTGGTAGTAGGTTGCTTATGCTAACAAGATACGGGGATGTTTCGTTGAGGTTGTACAGTTGGGTGTTTTCATGAAAAAAAATCACTAGCAATTTCGGCATGCGGGCTTCTCAATGTTTACAATCATCAATCATCATCAACAGCCCACTAAATGTTCCCACTGCTGGGACTCGGGGCCTTCTCTCGAAAGGAGAGAGTTAAGGCCATAATCCACCACGCTGGCCCAGTGCGGGTTGGTGGATAACACATGACTTTGAAAGATTCTAGGTACATGTCTACAATACAATGCAATACAATGTTTACAATAACCTATTCTAAAAATGCTACTAAAATTTTATGTTCGAAAATTTGTATAAAATATGTCTGGATAGCTGATTTAGTGGAGCTATTGGGCAACATACATACACGTGTGAAAAACCATGTAAAAAAACGTTTGTGCTAAAGACCGCACGGCAGAAGTGGAAACTAAAATAAGAAATTACTGTATAAAACAATAAAGAAATAAAAATAAAAACGACTACGTTTAAATAAAATATAGTAAACAGCAATATGACAGTGACAGATGCGGGTGAAGGACTAGTATCCATGGACAAGAATAAATTTTAAAAAAAGATAGTGACAACAGACTGACAGCAGCAACCAGCAACTGACTACCTTTCTCGCTCTGACGCACTAAAGGTCCCGAGTTCACCCGAGTATTTCTTTCACTGCCGAGCGTGACGTTGAGCTTCATTCACAGCCCACTTAAAATCTTTGTGTGGTGCGCCAGAAGAAGACTTCACTTCAAAAACATACAACCAAATTGAAAACCTTCTTTGACAAGAAACATTTTGGAAATTGGTAAGAAATTCTTATTAAAAAAATATTCTGCCGCCAAGCACTAGTGAGCAAACATCCGTTGTTCCGTCCGTCCGTCGTTCCGACATGTTCCGGTTTAAAAGGAAATGTTTCCAGAGAAATTACTGGGCTAAGAGATAAAACACTTTATATCTCTGGGTGACGAGCACAGTGTAGTGTTGTATAATGATTTGAACTCTTCTTGTTCCAATAGCTGCATGTCACTGTGCTGTTGAAGGCCAACATTCCTGCCTTACCATCAGGCATAAGTTCTGCTCGTCTTGTTACTCTATAGGTACTATAAAAAACAAGATTAAGAAAGAACAGGCTTAATGATTCTTTCATAACGTACCACTACTTCGTGAGAATGCAACTTAACAACGAATTGATACATGAAGAACATGACCTCAGGTATATTTAACAGCAACGTGGCTACATACTGAAAACAAGAACTGTTATTATATTATCCTTTAAATATCGAACAACCGACTCCAAATATACTATCATTGAACTTGGACACATATTATTGCAAACATTAAGCATGATTTAATCACGATCTTAATTATTATTAAATCACCTTATCGTCGTCGATGATTGAGTCTTGTTTACAATTTATGTTCATATCGCAAAAGTTAAAAAAATATTGGCAGTCACAGGGACTGCTGATCGAAGTGAAATCTTATAACTCAGAATTTGAGAGCACACTTTGGAAACTACGCGGGTGGAACCGGAGGGCGCTGCTAGTCTGAAATAAATCTACAAAGCATTGTCGTCGAAATAAGTCTGCTAAGCATGGCCATCTAGACTAGAAATGACCATGCTTAGATGTGTAAGTGTGTCATGGTAACCATGGTACCACGCCATGGCAAACTTGAAATGCTCATAACTCATTTTTAAATGGCCACTATCCGGAAATCTCTCGAAGATTTCTTTAATTCAAGAGCGTGACGCTTGAGCTCAATTCACAGCCCACAAAAAATCAGTGTGTGGTGCGCCCAGTGATGTTTTCACTTCAACAATATTAAACGGACACTCAACCAATTCAAATAAAATTATAATAAAAGTAGCCAAGTGCGAGTGGGACTCCCTCATGAAGGGTTCCGTACCATTAGCAAATAAACGGTGTTAATTTTTTTTACCTTTATTCCGAATTTCGTATACATACTCGTAGACTATCGCAGTTTCCGCAGACAGGCATTTATCCGAAAAGCTTTATTAAAATTTTGATTTTACCTAATGGTTGTATCGACGAATTTGATAACGCGTTTTAGTCGTCTAGTGGCGCCATCTAGTTTGCTTGAGACGGACTAATCCAGCCAGAAACGGTAAAAATCAAGTTTGTTTGATGGGATGGTTGTTGTTTTGTCCCTTATATATTTATTAATTTTATTTTATTATTATAGCGGCAAAAGAAATACATAATCTGTGAAAATGTCAACTGTCTAGCTATCACCGTTCTTGAAATACAGACTGGTGACAGACGGACGGATAGCCAAGTCTCAGTAATAGGATTCCGTTTTTACCCTTTGGGTACGGAACCCGAAAAAGTAAGTAATGTGGCTAGGCCAGCTAAACGCACTGTTTCAATGAAACAGCGAGGTTTATAATTTAATAAGAATATCATCAGTTTTTATGGATTCATGATGTTTTTCAGTAACCTATTGACTAATTTAGATGAAATTTATATGTACGAGTATATGGGAGCATATTTGGGAAGGAAATGGGTTAAAATATTAGAAAATTATTTAATATCCCAAAAAAGTTACAAAAGTAACTTAAAAACATTACAAGCTAGATATTTTATTTGGCCGCCTTATCGCTGAGAGCCATGTCTTCCAGGCAGCCGTGCGTAGGGTTTTACCATTTGAAATAAAAATAATTTTCTAAATTGGATCAGGCATCTTCAACTTAGCAATGAACATAAAAATTGCAGTCAAAGTGACTGCAAATAGAAAGCTTTATTAACTAAGTATTTTAGTCCTAAGCAAATTTAGAACCTATACTCCTTGAATTAAAATTATGTGAATTGTATGTCTAAAAACTTCATATTCCGAGAGCCGATAGAAAAATAATAAGCTTTAGATTTAGTCGGAGTTTTTAAATTGCCAGCCGCCTGCAAAAATTATGAAAAAATATTCTCGGCAGTTTGAAATTTTGTTTGGGTGTTACTTAAAAAAAGAGATTCTCAAAAAGACAGTTCATTTTGATGGGACTTTCTACCTGTTAGGTGTTCTAAATTGAGGGATCCATATTGCCCCGCTACTCATCAGCCAGGTCTGCACTTCCGTGTTGGAGTATAATAAGATTGCCTCAAATACCTATCCAAAACTTGAAACCAGCTCTCGAAATATTAGTGTTAATACTTAAATATTTTTAAACATATTAAACTAAGAAAAGTGAATGAAATATATTTGATTAAAATCTTACCAATGGGTCAAAAAAACTTTTTACATTTTCTATTGCATCAACGATACTTTTGTAAATCTGCCTTTGTGACGAGAAATTTTCAAAATATAACAATTGTTTGCCAAGTGCAACCAAATTAATACACGCCTCAAAATATATTAAAATATTTGTCAATAATATAACATCAACGTATAGAAGATTCAACGTTCGTATTAAAAGTAACCATATGGGGCGTACGCAATACATTAATTTTGGACCACACCAAACGAGATAAATTGAAAATCTAACCAAGAAATAAATAGCTCCTGCTATAATGATTTTAGGTGAATGGCGATTTTGTATGGACAATGTGAAAATTTTGTTAATATCTCGCATTTTTTTGATAAAACAATAACAACGATTTTCATATATTATTGTAATATAGACACAGAACAAGTAATGTACAAAGCGATATATGAAATGTATCACGACGTCCATCGTAAAATGATTAAGGGCCAAAATAATAGCAGTAACACAAATTAATAATGTTAAAACAACCGTGATTACAGCTCTTGTTTTCCTATGTTTATTGCCAAAAAACCCAAAATCTAAACCTGTCATTACTTGAATAGTTTTAAAAAATAATACAAGCCATCGAGGTATGCATTTTTCATTCTGTTGTATTTCTAATGGCGTAGTTGATTTGGTTGTATCCACATGTTGAATCGACATCACGAAAAAACAATATTAGAATGTAAATCGGAATAATAACAAGTTTATTATTATTCCGAATTTGACTAAAGTTCTATCTTTTCTAATTGAGTTTGTCAGATTTCACTACAGAATTACATTTGCTCACGTGAGCATTGATCTTACGATAATAGCAGCGGTCCGCCCCGGTTTTGCTCGTGTCATATAATATTTAAATATGTTATATCACTCAGGGATCAAGTAAATATCCAACGGTGAAAGAATGTTTGAAATCAGTCCAGTAGTTTCTGAGCTTGGTGCGTTCAAACAAATACCCAACTTTATTAGCTTATATATTAGCCATCAGCTTTATTATATTATGAGGATAGATTTGTTTAGTTAGAGTTATACACCCTGACTAGTGAGTCAGCTTCGATATTGAAAGATTGGGTACTTGATTCTTGTTCTAACTAAGTATGCAATAAAAATGATTGTCTATAAAGTCAGTTAACGAACAATAATTTTACGTGGAAAGGTCTTTTTCAATAGTCGCTGCTTTTATTGTTGTTTTGGTCTCTTAATTTTTCCAGCTGCGTCTTTCGTGTGTTTATATTTCAGCGCTGTACCTATCTTGCAATATCTATGCGTTACCTAATGAACTTCACATTTTTTTGTTTGTTATTTATCGGTCAATTAATGTTCAAGCTCAATGTCCTTTATTTTCTTTCTACATGATCGCCAAAAATTATGCTCTAGATTATCATTGTGGACTAGCTATCAGTAGTAATCAGTAGTAAACCTACAAGTATTACAAAATCAAAAGTTTGAATGTTTATTGCTCAATCACGCTGGTTTGATTGATTGGATCGGGTTGAGGTTTGGAACACAGTTAGGTTATAGTCTGAAATAACACAGATGTTACTTTTCATCCCTGGAAAATAACGGGATTGGGAACAGCGCAAGTAAAATCGCGAGACAGTGTTAGTAATGTATAAAGTAGAAAATAATCTGTATTTAAAATAATTATTGTTCGATGACGTGTTATTTTGTGATTATGAAAAAAATTATCCAATACGAGCGTTATTGAAACAAATTTGAGTACAAATGATATGTCGATTGAAAAAACAGTGTCTTTTTAATTAATAAAATTTCCATACGTAGTAATTCACATTATAATAATTATGTAATTTGGATGATCGATTTATCTTTACTAATGATCTTTTCGTCGACATAATATTGTTACATTTACATATGTATTTTATATACGACTAGCTGCTGTTACCCGACTTCGTTCGCGTGAAACACATACTAAGGTAACTCAGGCAGTACCTATTTTTATACCCAGGCACATTAACGGTTACTAAAAACAGCTTATAATAAAACAATTTCAGCAAAATCGCTTCAGTTGTTTAGGTGTGATAGCGTAAAAGACATTCATCCCACATTTCAACCCCAATTTCACCCCCGTACAGTTTGAAATTACAAAATTGCTAAAACCAACACTCGTTTGCTTCAGGTCAAGTGTATATATTCAGAGTTTCATGGTTTTATCTTGAACGGTTGGGAACTTCCATATTGACATTAATTCCCCATTTCAACGCCAATTTCACCCGTTTGCTTCGTGTCAAGTGTATATATTCAGAGTTTCATGGTTTTATCTTGAACGGTTGGGAACTTCCATATTGACATTAACTCCCCATTTCAACCCCAATTTCACCCCCGTACAGTTCGAAATTACAAAATTGATAGAAAAAAAAATTATTGCTTCGTGTCAAGTGTTCAAATACAAAATTTGATAACTTTGAAAATCACGAATTTTCATACAACCGTTCATCCCTTGTTTCACCCACTTAGGGGTTGAATTTCGCAAAACCCCGTCTTAGCGAGTGCTTACGTGCTAAAAGGAACCTCCATGCAAAATTTCAGATTCCTAGCATTTGTAGTTTCTGAGATTCCTTGATGAGTGACCTTTCGCTTTTATATATATAGATAGATAAATCCATAGCAAAATTCGTATACATATTTTTCATACAAAATAAAGAAAGTGTATTCTCCTGGTCCCGCCTCTCATCAGCCAGGTTTGGACTTCTGTGTTGGGGAATAATACGAGAGCCATGCGCCAAGTTTTCAGCTTGCCTCAAGTACCTACTCAAAATTTGCTTGTAGCTCTCGGAGTATGAGTTCAATTCACAGCCCTCAAAAAAATCTGCGTATGGTGCGTCAAAAAAAGTTTTCACTTCTAAACAATCGTCATCGTCATCGTAATATCAGCCGAATGACGTCCACAGCTGGACAATGACCAACCAAAGACCGTTCCACAAAGAAACAAAACACATTTATAAACAACGTCAATTATAAACTAGATTCTGGGACGCAAATACATTTTAAAAATGTTTTTTATTGTTATTACTACAGTTATAATTGAATTTTTCTAAATATATTGTCGATTCGATTACATTTATGCTTATTTGATTGCTTATGGAACTACATTCTGTTTGTTGTTCACTTATTTCGTTAAACTCTTTATTATCATTGCAACAATTTAGATTTTAATAGTTTTTGTACTTATTTTTAAATCAATCAAATTATGACCGGAGTAGCTACGAAGGCCAGAGAAGACGTACGTGATGTTAATAGGTATAGATGTAATAGAGATTTATGGCCGATAACAAGGCTTTTATTAATATAGGTACAGTGAAAAGAAGAGCAAGATATGTGGTTGATGGTAAACAATACGCGTACCCATAACAGCACAGTATCACGCAGCTATGAGGACATGAAAACTCTAAATAGCTATATTTGCTCTGTAGTACCTCTGGAATACAATTCATTCAACCCGGAACAAATGTAATAAATATTGGTGGGCATTTCACACATAACCACCATATGACCCAAAGCAATCAAAGCTTGTACTAAGGAAGCCAGATAGCTGGTATAAAACATGTAATTATAAATATTTGCACATTATAATCAGGCAAAAGAATTATCTGCACAGGTGCGGTAATTCCTCATATGAACTCTGCAAAGAGTTCTAGCACTACAATTAGTTGGACAAAACTCTTGTACCAAGTAAAAAAGTCATACATTCTACTCAGATACTTGAAAATTGTTTGGTACATGATCCTGAAATCGCTATCACGCTAAACTACATACAATAAGGGGTGTTTTTTATGGTATCATCATCAGCCTATCTTAGTCCACTGCTGGACATAGACCTCTCCCATAGCTGCCACTCAGCCCTAACCTCAGTTTTACGTCTCCATCTACTGCCTGCTGTCTTCCGTAAATCGTTATTCCATCTAGTCTAGTCTCAGGGTGTACAACGTTTCCCGATTCACTATCTCCACTCAAGAACACGTCTACTCCAACGGTTATCGGTTCTGCCACAGATATGACCGGTCCATTGCCACTTTTTATGGCATATTTTGTCGTACAATCAGTTTCTTTGATTGGCGTTTTTGAACCATGAGAAGGCATTTCACTCGGTGGAAACTTGGTAATATAAATAGGTAAATAGCATGAAAATAGCAATTAGGATGCTTAAGGCCTTTTAATTAATTAATCCACATGCTTGTGAAATGTATATGAAATCGCATTCATTATTAGAATAGGGTACAATTCTAAAAAAAACTAAGTAGCCCGTTAGTTAGATTACGAAAAAATATTGTACACGTATTTTTTCTTTTGTTTCACAAACCAAAAATAACGAAGATACAGCGCTTCGAAGTTTCGTGTGACGTCACTTGTGAGTACGATTTTTACTCACTCTACTCCCACTCTCGAAGTTTGATGTTCTATATCTTTGACGATTTTTAATATTATGAAAAAACAAAAAATACGTGTCCAATATTTTTCCATGATCTAGCTGACGGACTAATTAGGATGGTGTATTTTTGACCCAGTCCGGTATCCTATTTGACTTTAAGACTGGCCTCGTGGCTTAGTTGGTAGTAGCTCTGCCTGCGAAGCCGAGGGTTGTGGGTTCGATCCCCACCCAGTGCAAATATTTGTGTAATGAATTCAAATGTTTGCACTGTGTCTGGGTGTTTCTATGTATAATAAGTATGTATTTAAAACTATATAAGCATTATATCAGCTATATGGCCGCCATCACACAAGCTTTGCTTAGTTTGGGGTCAGATGGTGTTGTGTGTAAATTGTCCACAAATAAAAAAAAAATGTTTTTATCCGACTTCAAGGAAGAGTTTGTCAACTCGCCAACGTTTTTTTTGTTAAATACATACTCGATTTCTCGAGAATGCCCAAAGCGATGTTGATAATAATAATTATTAAGTTCGAAACGATATATTCTCTATATATTCCCAAATTTTATTTTTCCATACACATTTTATTGATATGGATAGAGCTGTTTTTGTATATCATAATATCAAGAAACATAAAAAAAACACATGCATCGTTTTATACATTGATGCATCGTTTGATGCTTTATTAGTTTATTATTTTCAAATTAGTTAACTTAATTAGTTAGTAACTTAACTTAACTAACTTAATTAATTAGTTTAAAAAATAATTTAAACAACTGACTTAGAGTTTAATTTTGAAATTGAAGTCGGTTGTTTAAAATTTTTTATGGAGAAAAAACTAATTAATTAGAAGTTTTTGGTCACTAGTTTAATAGTCTCCGATGAAAAACAAAAACAGTTCAATCAATCAAATTCAATTGAAAACTACATTTAGACACTCGATTAATTTCATAAGAAGCTATCGACTACGTCGCATTTTCGGAATACAAATAAAATGAAACTATCTCTAAAGTACTTTCTATTAAACAAAAAAACAATTATTAAAATCGATTCACAATTAACGGAGCTATCGGATATATCTATATATATTGTAGAAAAAAACCTTTTTTGAAGTCGAATGAAAATGAAATGGTATTAGTAAGCACGCGAGTGCACTAAGTACAAAAGTGAGGTCTTAATTTAAATAATTTCAAGTAGGTTTAAATATTTCAGAAAAACTAAAACAATAATAAAAATCTTAAATATTTATTTGTACAGTTTGATCACTATAATTATGTTTTCATAGTCAAATTTCGTGTAAACGATAATTATTGTTTGCATTGTTTGACATTTTACTTTCAAATCTTGTAACTTGTGATATTTTTCAGCAAAAAAAAAATCCAGAGATACGAAAGCTTCTGCTTAGTTTTCTGAATTTACATTTTGAGTATAAGTTACACTTACAATTTCGGAGAAAACCAAAGACCTTAAGTGTTGACAAAAACACAAACATTATATTGTCTTCTAGCAACTCCAAAAAAACTTTTTATGAAACTAATAAAATATTGTTATTTTCTGCTTCGACTCAACAGGCAATCTACATCTGGCTTCTTTCTATTTTCGTCCTTCCAGCAAGACACATACAGTTCTAATTTTTATTAATTATATTGAATCTTTCAACAGTAAATACATAAGTTTTAATTTGTGTAAGTGATAATGTCCTTGTGAATAATGTTTAGTCGTGTTTTTAAATTAAAAAATGACTTTTAATTTTCATAACTTCGTTTAAATTTAAAAAGCAGTCTAATACGCAACACATTAAATTCTATCTAGCATACAAGTTACAAGTTATCCATTTCAAGCAGCACTAACTCACAAGTATGAGTCATGTTTCAGTGATTATTTATTTCGACTTTATTACTTAAATGAGCATCAGTATTCGAGCCACTTACGCGGTTCATACATTATCTAATGTTTTAAAACATAAGTATATGTAACATTTGTATTTTCAACTCTCTCTGATTTCCTATTCGGTATGTATTTCCCTCTCAAGACCCAAGGACTTATGTCGATACGTGTATTTTTAATCGCGTCCAAAACCATTACACTCCAAACAGCTACTAAACATAGAAACAAAATAATAAGGCTACAATCTATCACAATAAGATAATGTTCTACCCATTTTGCTATAACATATAGGTTAGAATAATCGTTTAAATAAAGCGCTCTACAAGGATTTTCTAATACTATAAAAGGGACTGTGAGACAGGTCCCAACTGTCACTATGGTAAGTAATATGGACACCCATAAGTTTAACCTAGGGTTTATTCTTAAAGTTATTTTATAAACTTTTTTAACTTGTTTCTTTAGTATTAATTCTCGAAGTTCTTCTTCGCTGAATGGAGCATCTAAGCCGAAGTATTGAATAACTCTGAAAAAAGAGACAAAATAATCAAACTTAATTAGTTTTTTTTTCCAAAAACAGGGCTACACTACCTGTACCGATCCGTTCGAGTCTCGGTTTAATCAACATTGGGGTACAAATGAATTTTATAATGATAGGAATAGTTTCTTAAACGCACAAATAGCAAGTACCTACATGCTTTTCACAGAGTCCAAAGGCAAATATTCAATTTAGGTAAATAAAAAATGTATAGAATGTGCTTTAGCTTAAGGATAACAAGAAATGTAACTATGTGATTTGGTGAATAAATTACTTACTTACTTACTTACTTAGGTATATGAATTTATCACTACTAGCTAGAACTTTCAAAGAGCATCGTGAGGAAACCGACATGCACGTAGAATTTGAGGTCACCAATAAGTAATGGGCCAGAGTGTCCTTGACTCAGAGATTATAGCTTGGTCATAGAAGTCTAGTAAGTTACGGCTGGTCTAGTCGGGAGAACGGCGACTGCCGATCCGGAGCACCCGGGTTCAAATCCCACCACGCGCACTACTGTCTTGTCGAAGTCATGTGCGTAATGCCGCTAACTTAAAAACGGTGAAGGAAAACATCGTGAGGAAACCGAAATGTACCTAGAATCTTTCAAGGTCATGTGTCATCCACCAACCCGCACTAGGCCAGCGTGGTGGATTATGGCGTTGAATCTCTGGCTGCGAGAGAAGGCCGTGAGTCCCAGCAGTGGGAATATTTATGCTGATGCATAGAAGTCTCAAGTGGTAAACAGAACTTGACAATGACTTGGATTCTTCACGTTCTTATGGCTTCGTGACAATGTGCTGTCTATGGGATATAATAAGTTCAGAAAATGTACCTATTATGTGACCAATTTCAATCATATTTGTTCAGCGATTTCAATTTAAAATCAAACTCAAACACTTGACATAATTTAGTTTCGGCGTAGATAAGCGAAGATATATAAGAATAAAATTTAATCGAAGTGAACAAATTTTAGGTTTTTTTTGGTTTAACATTTACATGAGACCTATAGATGACTTCTGAAGTAAGTATAATCTACCAATCAAAAAATGATCATTAAAATCAACTCTCAATTGGTGGAGCTATCGTATAGCATACCCACAAAAAACAAACAACAGAATTAAAAACAATAATACATACCTTAACAACGCCAACTGGTAAATAATCATGATTGATAAAAACTTGTATCCCAATCTCTTATTTCTGTCTAATGTTGAGAAATAATATTGACAGATTTTTTCCACGTCAAATTGAAAATAGACCCAATTAATTCGTTGGGTCCTGATGTTGGGTCAAACACTTTTATTTTACAATTTGTGTGGATCGACAGGTGATCACAAAAACTTTTTTGATACTAATTCAATTTGAGGTTTAAATGAGAACTACAAACTTAGCTAATTACTATCAATTAGTTATCTAAAACATTATTGCGATGCTCTCATTAAAAACAAGTTAACTTAAGAACTAATCAGAACAGGTTCAATAATAGGTTGGGGAAAAAGTTTCTTCACACTTTATAATAAAATTCAAAACATTTTTTATGTAGTTTATATACATCTATGTAAAGTGTGTAGGTACCATTCTTTTTTTTTGTATTTTTGTTTTTTTATTAGTTGAGTTGCTTTGTTCTAAAAAAAACTTAATAAAAAAAAATCGTGTTCAATGGAACAAAGGAATGAATGTAGCTATTGCTGGCTCACTTCATGCAGCTTCGTCTTTAAATAAATAATTTGAACTTGTTCGTGTCATAAAATAAAACATTTACTCAAATATAACTTTTGGTTTTTGTAATAAAGAAAAAAATAAATTCCACTTTCTGTAAGTGGCTAAAAAAACGCTATCCGTACAAATAAAAAAAAACACTTTTTTTAGTCTGTGGCTTAGTTGCGCGCGCATAATATGACAACTGATTAACTCACTGGACACTGGCTAAATTCCGGTTACATTACCGAATGGAGGTCATAATGTGCGTTTTGGCTTTGCTGTAAGCGCATGCTAGCAATTTAAATAGAAAATAAATAAAATAAATATATAATAAAAAGTTTAGGTAAGTTGAACTGATTCATTTTTCCTGCCAAAAAAAAAAAAAATAATTGCTCTTTTTCACTGTTGAAATGAGTTTTTATTGTTATTTTATTCGCAAGCGTGTTGAAAAACGTCGTATGCTACTACTATCCACGGGAACGGGTAAAACTGCGGGGTGCTGCTAGAACATCAGGAGTATATTTCGGAAATCAGCGAGCTATGGAAACAGCGAGCAACACGGAAGGGAGTAGCCTTAGCTAAAAAATATTGTTCAAATCTTTCTGTCATTTCTTGCGGGAGGGGAAGTTGCACACTAGCGCAATGCCGCACTATTACATACAAAACATATTTGTACCGATCCATTGCCGATCATACTCACACAACCAAATCACTAACACATAAAAAATAAAGCACTATTCACAAATCTAGCCCCGCCCTCACGACACAGTATATTATCAAACTCCATGGTCCACGCGGACTTGTACTTTGACAGAGGGGAAACGCCGTGTATGCCTACTCCCTTCCGTGTTGCTCGCTGTATGGAAAGGGTTATGATTGGAGTGTCTCTGAGGGATTGCATCCGCAAATAAGTAATTTGTCAAAGAGCTAAAGCATAGAATAGATAATATAGATAGAACGGACACTCCCCACCCCCCGCCAATTTCAAGCTTCCTCCCCCTCGCGGACGCGAGGCGGACTCAACGAAGGGTTATTATATCGGACGATAATTTTCTATGAGAATACGACCATGATGCTGTATTATTTAACAAAATGGTACCAAATTTTTCGTCTATTATACGAAACAAGAATAAGAGATTTTTAATTTCATAAGAATTTCTACTTGAATTAGATTGAATCATTTTTATAAACTGTGTTAAGGTATTGTATTACTATAATGAAATACGCGATATGTGGAGTGATTAATTAATATATTGTCAGAATAAAGTTTTCTCTTTGGGTAAGTGTACTTAACTAAAAATCAATTCGTCCATGGTACCTTTATTATCTCCTGTTTTGTTTTAAATCTTCTCCATTCTGATTGTTGATGAAAGTTATATTTACCTACATTAAAAATCGAACACTAACTAGGTAAGATTGTAAGCCACTTAACACAGGCAGGTGAACTCACGGGTCATAGCTATTCCATAAAATAATTTAGTAACCCTAGATGACACGCACACATGCGTAAATGTGTTCGAACGACATATGCGTAGTTGTGTGAGTGTAGGTATGTCGACTTCACCGTTTGTTTGGAGTTTAGGCCGAGTGTCCGGGGTGTGGCTAAAGTCACCGACGTAGCTCAGCGTACATGTATAGATCATTGGATTGAGCTCCACAATC
The DNA here is from genome assembly GCA_963693475.1 of Ectropis crepuscularia. Classification (NCBI taxonomy): domain Eukaryota; kingdom Metazoa; phylum Arthropoda; class Insecta; order Lepidoptera; family Geometridae; genus Ectropis; species Ectropis crepuscularia. The sequence continues at coordinate 7,058,828 of OY856350.1, forward strand.
CGAAGATTCTCTCCACTGAACATCATTACTACGCAAGAATAGATGGAAAGCCTTAGACATTATAAAAAAAATCGTAATTTGAACCGGGAGGATAGTTTTCGGTTACCAGCGTCTTGGAATCTTGTCATAAATAAATGTACGCTTGTACGCATCGCGGAGTAAGTTCGGACAAGCCTGGTGATACGGTTAGTAAGTGTGGTGTACAAAGAGGTTAAATTTAATTTACTTCGTATAGAGTTACAACAAACGCTTTACACCGAAAGCACGGGTCTGATCCCTTTTATCATGTTGCTCTTGTAGAAGTGTCATACTTTTGCCGCGGCACATCACAATGTCACCATAGTTGAGCTAACATGCACCTCATTTGCTTACGATTGATACAAAGGCACCTTACGGAAAAAGCTGATTTATTAGGGTTCCGTAAAACGTAAAAACGGAACCCTTATAGATTCGTCATGTCTGTCTGTCTGTCTGTCTGTCTGTCTGTCTGTCTGTCTGTCTGTCTGTCCGTCCGTATGTCACAGCCACTTTTTGCCGAAACTATGAGAACTACACTGTTGAAACTTGGTAAGTAGATGTATTCTGTGAACCGCATTAGGATTTTTACAAAAGTTTTTAAAAAAAACAAAAATTAGAGGTGCCCCCCATACTGAGAACTGAAGCTCAAAAATTTTTTTTTCATCAAACCTACACGTGTCTATCGATAGGTCTTAAAAAATGATGTTGAGGTTTCTAATATAATTTTTGTCTACACTGAATAACTTGCGCGAGAGACGCTTCCAAAGTGGTAAAATGTGTGTCCCCCCCCCTCTAACTTCTAAAGTAAGAGAATGAAAAATCAAAAAAAAATATATGATGTACATTACCATAAAAACTACCAACGAAAATTAGTTTGAACTCGATCTGATGAGTAGTTTTTTTTTAATACGTCATAAATACACTATTATTAATACTTCGATCAAAGTTACAACGAACTACAAGAATTATGTGTACTATGTATATTATGTTACTTGCTGGAACGGAACCCTTCATGGGCGATTCCAACTCGCACTTGGCTACTTTTTTATTTACTTATTCTTTATCTAAGGTTGTGTGTTTTGTTAGTAACCTTGCGATTTTTTAAGACCAAATGAGGGTAGATTGAGATCACCTCATTTCGCAATGAGACGACCCGCAATTTCTTCAGTCTTTTCCGGCGGCGGCGGTTGTAACGCTGCCGAAACAGCGAGCAACACGGAAGGGAGTAGGCATACACAGCGTTTCCCCTCTGTCAAAGTACAAGTCCGCGTGGACCATGGAGTTTGATAACATACTGTGGCGTGAGGGCGGGGCTAGATTTGTGAATGGTGCTTTATTTTTTATGTGTTAGTGATTTGGTTGTGTGAGTATGATCGGCAATGGATCGGTACAGCTATGTTTTGTATGTAATAGTGCGGCTTTGCGCTAGTGTGTAACTTCCCCCTCCCGCAAGAAATGACAGGAAGATTTGAACAATATTTTTTAGCTAAGGCTATTCCCTTCCGTGTTGCTCGCTGTGCCGAAACGTCGAGGTAATTTAACAATTATTTATAATATCGTGATTATGTCCCTAATATAAACATTGCGTTCAAATCGCGAAATTTTTAATTTAGTGCAGTCATTCGAAAGTTATGAGCGTACATACATTTCGGAGATCTATTTTTATACTTGTACTAGCTGTTACCCGCGACTTCGACCGCGCAAAATAAATACTAAGGTAACTCAAGCAGCACCGCTATGTATACCCCCAGACACATTTACGGTTACTAAAAACAGCTTACAATAAAACAATTGTATACAATTTCACCAAAATTGGCTTTGTTGTTTAGATCTGAAAGCGTAAGAGACAGTCGGCTCCCATTTCAACTCCAATTTCATCCCCAAACAGTTCGAAATTACAAAATTGCAAGAACAAACATTCGTTTGCTGCGGGTCAAGTGTCTATATGGAGTTTCATGGGTTTATCTTGAAAGGTTAGGAACTTCCATATTGACATATTCATCCCTCATTTCAACCCTAATTTCACCCCCGTACAGTTCGAAATTACGAAACTGCTAGAACAATCATTCGTTTGCTTCGTGTAAAGTGTCTATATACACAGTTTTATGGTTTTATCTTCAACGGTTGGAAACTTTCAGATTGACATTTATCTCCCATTGCAACCCCAATTTCACCCCGTACATTCTGAAATTACAAAATTGATAGAAGAAACATTTAATCGCTTCGTGTACATTGCAAGTGGCTAGATACAAAATTTGATTACTTTAAAAATTACGAATTTTCATACCACCGTTCATCCCTTGTTTCACCCTCTTAGGGGTTGAATTTCCCAAAACCCCATCTTAGCGAGTGCCTACGTGCTAAAAGGGACCTCCATCCAAAATTTCAGATTCCTAGTATTTGTAGTTTCTGAGATTCCTTGATGAGTGACCTTTCGCTTTTATATATATAGATCATATAGATTTTCAATCAATAATAATGGTGTAACTAAACCTGGAAGATCATAACAATAATTAAATCTTGGACTTATGTTTAAAATTACTTTAGTACTGACTTTCTTATAAGTTAACGACGGAGATACCTGGAGTTTCGTTTCGCCTTCGAGGTGAAACGCCGACTTAGTGCTTCTTAATTTCGCACTTGCCTGGGGGAAAATCTGGAACTTAACCGCTTTCTGGAATTCTGTGGTTTGAATGGTTAAGTTACTTATAAAAGTTACTTCAAGATTAATATTGATTTGTTTGTAACTAGAATCCCCCGTGGGTTTACTCGCGCAGTTTCATCTTCCCGCAATACCAAATAACCTATGTATGTGCAATTTCAGACGAGGTAAAATCTAATTGCGTGCAAAACAGTCCGATCCGTTCAAAAGTGATTGATTAAAAGACATCAAAACTTTCGATTTTGTGATATTTGTAGAAAATAGGATAATTATAATTAAGTACCCTGGGGGGACCGCTATACGAGTAGCATAAGAAGCCCACTAAATGTTCCCACTACTGGGACTCGGGGCCTTGTATTGCAAGGAAAGAATCAAGGCCATAATCTACCAAGCTGGACCAATGCGGGTTGGTGGATGACACATGACCTCTAAATATTCTAGGTCCTATATGTCGGTTTCCTAACGATAATTTCCTTCACCGATATTAAGTTAGTGACATTACGCACATCCGCACATGGCTTCGAAATAGTGACACGTGTGGGATTGAACCCAAGGCTTCGGATCAACAGTCGTCGTTCTTCCGACTAATGGATAGCCTGTTAATTCGGTTTAAATCAATTAATATTGATAGAGGTACTCGTTGTATTAGATTTAAAATGTTATCGTATCAGTGTTATTAAAATGTTAATATTAATTTAACTGGTGCCGATTCACGGCCTACAGCTGAAGGTCAATAACTACAGATGCGACCACGTGTAGACAAGGCACTTACTTACCGCAGTATGGTTTACTGAAAGCGTATGTAAGCCAAAAATCAGACACATTTTTAATTTAAGTTTGCGTACAAGCGTGTAAATGTGCGTCTTTGCTTTCTAGTAACTCTGTGACGGCTGAATAACCTTTAATATTAAACTTTTTGCTCCGAAAAAATATAAATCCGACTTTAATATACTTAAAATTAAATTCAGACACTCCACCAAATTTCATTAGAAGCTAAGTTGTCCAGATGGAAAGTAAATTTAATTTATTTCATTCAGTAACAGACTAATAAACTATAATCTACCAAACTAAAAAAAACAAAAAAAAAAAAAAAAACCAACAAAATCCATTCACAACTGGCGGAGCAATCGCTTTAAATATGTACATTTAACTGAATTAAGTAGCTCCTGAAGTCTTCTTTTCTTGAAGTTAAATACATCATATAACCAGAATAACGGAGAAACGAAGTTGACGAATCTTCGTTTTGCCGACGTTATTGTCTTGTTCTCTCCGTCCGTTTCTGAACTACAAACCATGCTCGAATACCTGAGCAAAGTGAGCCTCGATGTTGGGGTCCGAATGAACATGTCAAAGACCAAATCAATAACCAACAGCGTTAAACGCAGAACCTATGTTGGGGATGTGGAGATTGCATATTTATGTCGAAGAGTACATACACTTGGGCCAAATAGTTTCATTCCAGGCGAGACAAGACCATGAAATTACTAGACGCACCGAAAACGCCTGGAAGCGCTTTTGGTCCATGAAAGACCTGATGAAAGGAAACCTTGAAAATAAAACTTTTGGACATGTGTGTTCTCCTCATCCTTACGTACGGCGCACAGACATGGTCTTTGACATGCAAACAGAAGTTCAAACTCGGGGTCTGTCAACGCGCAATGGAGCGCAGTGTACTCGGAATTAAACTCACCGACCACATACGTAATACAACAATACGCTCAAAATCTAAAATAACAGATGCCACTCAAAAAGCGGCCATGCTCAAATGGGACTGGGTGGGTCATATAATATGCCGAATGCCGGAACAACTCTGGGCCAAATGAACAACTAATTGGGTCCCACAACGTGTACGAACAGCCGGGCGACCCAGGAAGAGATGGACTCGATATATATAGGGAAGACTGTAGGACTGCTGCTCTGAACCGGGAGAATTGGAGGGAGAGGAGAGAGGTCTTTGCTCTGCAATGGGACAATATTAGTCTGAGATAATAATAATACCAGAATAAACACATTTTCCACTTTTATCCCGGTAAAGTTAATAATTGCTCGTACGTGCCGCACAGCAAGTTATTTCATATATCTACACCTACTTTTTCATATTTCCAGTGAAAAAACGAAACCTCGTGTAAGCTCCAACTTGTGTTCATTTGACGTCATGGGGACGTTGAACATTTAAAAACCAATATACATGTAATGTTTCGATACACGTAAACAACGCACCTATCAGTCTATATATTCACCGACATCCTCTCACTACCACAGTCGTCAAGAAAAGTTGAAGTTAAAACATTAACATTTAACTCTTAACAAACTTTTTTTTAAATCTAATCTTTATCTTAATTAAATGGTTTTTGAAATAAAAAAGAGCTTAACTCTAAAAAGTTTTATCGGCATTTTTTATACAGATAACTTAAAATTCACAAATTGAAATCCGCTTTTTTTGTAAACAATATTTTGAAAATGGTTTTATTATTAGTTTTGGTTCTTGTGGCAAGTTGTCTTAGTTTGTATGTCTGGTGGTTGAGAGTTCTTAGAAGTGGTTCGGGCCCCATGGCCAGTGGATCCCTTCCCATCATTGGATATACGCACAAGCTTATTGGCGGCACAGAAAGTAAGTAGACAAATGATATACCGTTGTTTGTAAGAAGGCACTATTGCGGACCTGTTGCCTTAAAAAATTATGTCTTCTTATTAGACCAGGGTCGATAATTTTTGAAACAAAAAAAAATTAGATGAAACCCATTAGAAAAGGAGGGGAATATGATAAAAATGAAAGGAAAAATAAATTTTGGTCGATCCAAGTTCGGGAAAAGGGAGGGGGTGAGTTTTAAGGGTGAAAATGGTTTATCTTGATTTCCAGCAAAACTACAATCAATTTCTAATCAAGTTCTATGGAAAAAAGTTAAATGGCAAAGTTGTGGGTAATAAAAAGATCTACAACTTTTGTTTGCACCTTTTTTTCACATAACCTCAAAATGTAGGTGAAAAATTCAAATAACCAAGTTTTATGTTAAAATAAGGCGAAAAATAAATATTTTAAATCAAATAAACTACAGTGTATTTGGGATATAATAAGTTAAATTTTCACCAAATTTGGTGGTTTTTTTTTTTTTGAAAAAGATAAAAATAAAAAACCAAGAACTAATGCAATATAGAGGGATAAAATAATATTTAGTATTTATTAAATAATTAACGGCCTGTTCCGGCATCACTCGTATATTGCCTTATATACATATGTAGACAATTTATCGAAACAAACTACATTGTCATCTATAGACAATTAATCGAAATAAAAACTAGTAGGTATTTCTCTCAATCTCTTTCTGCATATCAAAAGTAAACTTTTGGACATGTGTGTTCTCCCCGTTCTCAGTTATGGCGTCCAAACTTGGTCATTGACAATCGAGCAGAGGTCTACTCTCGCGATTGGCTAAAGAACGACGGAGCGCAGTATCCTAGGTGTGGAACTGATAGATCGTATTATGAACTCAGAACTGCGCTCCCAGACCATTTTGGTGGCTTTGACTCAGAAGGCTGTTATGCTAAAATGGGACTGGGCAGGATAATATATGTCTGTCGTATCCCAGACCAACTTTACTATGGGCAAAAACTACCACTATCTACACTAAAAGGCCACCATTCCAACGAATGGTGGCTGTTTACCCTCCTGGTCCATCCTCGTTGAAATCCATAGATAGCATTGGAGACAGGGAAGAGAGGCCCTATGCAAAGTTGGCATAATAATATAATAAAATCTCTCAAGTTGGACCAAATATCACATAAATGCTGACTTTTATGAAAATCCGTTTACTTGGTGAAGTGTTCACAATGAACTGACGTTGAATTTTCGTATGATATCTATACTTAAAGCCGGGTCACACAGAGGCGATCCGATAGCGATAGCGATCCGATAGCGATAGCGATCCGATACCGAGTATGGGATCGCGCACGCTTGCTGTGTGTCAGGTTGCATACAAATTTGAATATTACAAATATCCCGTCTCGGATCGCTATCGCATCGCCTCTGTGTGACCCGGCCTTAATATTATAAAACTGAACAGTTTGTTTGTTTGAACGCCAGGATCTCAGGAACTACAGGTTCGAATTGAAAGATTCTTTCTCTGTTAGATAGTTCATTTATCGGGAAAGGCTATATATAGGCTATTTAACATTACGCTACTATCGACAGGAGCGGAGCATGAATGAAAAATGTTACAAAAAAGGGGAAAAAGATTGCTTTTTGAGAGCTTTCGTTGCGTGACAGCATGTGTCTTTTAAACGGTTGCGTCATTAAAATCTAAGGTAACCAAATTTGTTCTAGATTTGAATTGGTACGACCAATTCTCGATAGATGGCGTAGCAACGCGCGCACAGATCAGCTAGTCATAATATATAACCCGCCAAAAGAAATAATACAGATGTTTCTATGAAAACATATTATCATATGTTTAATAATAACTAGCTAATTTTACACTAATTAATATAATATTTCAAATTACTTTAAGAATAAGAATAAGAATAAGAATAATTTAATTACCAACACAAGGTTAAACACTTTAACAAAATTAAACATCAGTATTGACAAAACAAAACATTTGTTGATTAGCAGTGAGCTCCAAACTAAGTGCAAGACTTGTATCTTGGAGCTCGAGTGCGAAATTTCAAAGAATAAATTCGTTTCAGTTAAACTGTAGATTACTAATAACTAAAACTAAATGGAACATTTCACACAGTTATTACAATGAAACAAAAGGTGAAAAAGAAAACAATTAAACAAAATAAAAATTATTACAACTCTAGAAGTTGACAAGAATATCTAACCGTGTCTAACAAACTAAGCTATCCACTGTTTATGAACTATTTACTATACAAACAACCTATGAGTTCCTCAGTGCCATCATACGTAAGAGTTTGTAACCAGGCTTTTAATTTATTTTTAAGTTCGAATTTCGTCAAGTGTTCGCAGTCTCGCAACCGCCTCGACACGTTGTTGTAGATACAGACAAGCGAGTACGACGGCGCACGCCTAGCAAGGGATGACCTGGCGTGGGGTAGAGGCAGTAAGTATGCCCTGGTAGAGCGCTTAGCCAATAACGTTAAGTAATCTTCGCGGGATCTTAAGCAAGAGTGAGTCCTCATAACAGCGTTGAGCACAAACAACTGTCGAACTCTTAGAACGCTAAATTCGGAGTAGAGTAGATCGGTGGAAAAACGAAAAGGCTTCCTTAGCAATACTTTAATTAGAGCCCGTTGTGCTCTTTCAACCGTTATCAAATACGTCTTTCCAGCGCATCCCCAGACCGAAATGCAGTATTGGATGACTGACTGACATAGCGAGATGTAAATGTCCTTAAGAAGAGATATAGGTGCACAGTCCCTCAGGTTTTTCATAATATGAATCAATTTACGCACGCGTGATGATATATCGTTTATGTGGTATTTAAACGATAGATTCTCGTCAATTATTACTCCTAGGTATCTCATACTCTGGACTCCCTCAATGATGCTACAAGAGCAAGGCGAAGATTGAGATTGGTAAACTGTGGAGCAACAATGGATTTTCAAACGTAAGTGAGAGGGTGGACGAGAAACCGAAGTTTTGCCAAAAGCGATGTATTTAGACTTACGCGCGTTTAAAGTGAGCAAATTTTTAGCTAGAGTATCGGCAAGGACCGCCAGATTATCTTCGGCAAGGCGAAATACCTGACTCCATGACTCGCCATGGAAAACAATCGCAGTGTCATCGGCGTAGGTGATGATATCGGCATTGGGAAGCTCACTGTTTACTATATCGTTTATGTAGAGCAAAAACAAGGTCGGACCGAGCAGGCTTCCTTGTGGAATTCCATAGTTCACTGGAAGTTGATCACTGGAGTGGTTACCGACTTTGACGAATTGCGAACGACCAGTTAAGTAACTATGGAACCAATCCTGAGCGACGCCTCTGACACCGGATGCCTCCAGCTTTCTCAGGAGCAAACCAGGCGATAAGGAGTCGAAAGTTTTAGCCACGTCCAGAAACACGGCAACACATCTCGCTCCTCCGTCCACGTAAGAGGATACCAAATTCACCAAAAGAGAAGCAGCGTCCTCCGTTGACTTACCTTGTCTAAAACCAAATTGCCTATCCGAAATAATGTTTTGTTGCTCTAGAAATTTTGTGAGTCGAGTGTTAACAATCTTCTCAAGGATTTTAGAAATTATACTGAGTAGAGCGATAGGCCTGTAGTTATCTGGAGACGATGTAGAGCCGCTTTTATGAATGGGAGATACAGATGCAATTTTCCAACAATCTGGAAAAACCCCGGTTTCTAGACTTAAATTAAATATGTGATGTAAAGGAGTGACTAGAGTTTGAAGTGACATTTTTAATAATTTGGACGGGATAGAGTCAGGCCCAGGAGTGCAGTCAGTTTTAAGGTCAGCTATAATGCACGACATTTCATGCGGGTCCGTGGGATACAAAAACAGTGACTGGGCGCATGACGGCATTGTTTTATGCGATTTTATTAACGTCTCTTCGGTTACACTGAGCTTAGATAAAATGGCATTTGCGAGGTTTTTGCCTACCGAAGCGAAGTGACGATTGCACCGGTTGAGAGGGTTTCCATCATTGCCTTTCAATTACTTCAATTACTTTAAATTACTTCATTCAATTTAGTCAATATGTTTGTTATTTCTGCACTGTGACACCGATTCCGCACAGAGCAACGCATGAGAGCGGCCGCGCGCACGAGACAGCGTTAAATAATAATATGAACTTTGGCAGGAATACCTCGCCTTAAATATCTAAATTTAAAAAAAATTGCATATTAGTAAAATATTTGTGGGGTTCCTGGAAATATATTTATATTAGTGATAATTTCAAACTTGGATAACGAGCACAATTTATATGCTCTTTCTTTTGTTGTAATTTTTTATTCATTGACGTGTCAATTGTAGATTTAGGTATCCAGTACCTGGGTGACCGAGCTTTGCTCGGTTTAAATACTAAATATACTTAGATACCTAGAGATAAACGCCCTCCAAGTAATAGATTTTCTCTAAAAAAAAGAGAAGCCATTGGATTCGAACCCGGATCTACTAATTCGTGACCGCCCGACTTCCTACCTGAGCTATTATACTGTCGCGCCACGGGGCGAAATTTACCTTCGCATTCTAATGTCTAATATGACATTTTTTCATTGCCTAAAATGCGCAATAAATGACGTTTTTAAAAAACAATACCTAGCTAGATCGATTTATCGTCCGAAACCCCTTGCATACATAATTTCATGAAAATCGAACCAGCCGTTTCCGAGATTCAGATTCTATATATATATATGTATATACAATAATTGCTCATTTAAAGTAATAAGATAAGATAAAGAACTTTGATTTTGACTTAATGATATTTTTTTTAAATATTTTTCCTCGTTTCAGAATTGTACAAGGTTATACTAAATCTATCTAATGAAAGCCTGAAACATGGTGGCATCTGCAGAACTGTACTCAGTATGGAAAATTATTACGGTAATTCTGTTTTAATTTTATTATTGGTGGTTGACTGGCCTCGTGGCTTAGTGGGTAGTAACTCTGCCTGTAAAGTAGAGGGTGTGGGTTCGATTCCCACCCAATGCAAATATTTGTTTGATGAATTAAAATATTTGTACTGTGTCTGGGTGTTTCTATGTATAATAAGTATGTATATAAAATTATCCAAGTATTATATCAGCTATCTGGCCGCCATAGTACAAGCTTTGCTTAGTTTGTGTTCAAATAGTGTTATGTGTGAATTGGGATGACGACAGGGTCTAAACTACACCATTCCAATTAGTTCTTCAGGTAGATTATGGAAAAATATGGGACACGTATTTTTTGTTTTACCAAATAATCAAACATTGACAAAGATATAGATCATCAAACTTCCGGAGTGGGAGGTTGTGACGTCAATCTATCGTCAAAATCGTACAATAACGTGACGTCACTCAAAACTTCTAAGCGCTGTATTTTTGTCATTTTTTGTTTGTGAAACATAAGAAAAAATAAGTACATAATATATTTTAATAACTTAACCGACGGACTTATTAGTTTTTTTGTCGTCTCGCCTGTTGTCCTCCAATATTTAATATTATTTAATCTTGTGAGTTCGCGTCTCTGACTTGCGTTATAGCAGAATATTTGTTGCTACGAGAATAAAATTGACGTATTTTGCAACATTAGTGATGTTCAATAATAACTTAGTTGTAAGTTTGTTTATTGGCCATATGACTACGATTTTTTTATTTACAGGCAAGTGTCGTAATACACATTTTTCGTTGTCATTTGAATATTTTAAATAAGGCTCTACCTGTTAAAATACAGGGTTACTGGTAATCAGCCTGCATCCGTTTAAGGGCATGTTTGTGTATTCTGTATATTTAAGAAAACAACGTTTGTTCTACAACCTTTGTTAAATCTTAATATTATTTATCCCTAAAAAGAGTATACTGTAATTTGTAATAAAAATACAAATAGGTACCTAGCTCTACACTGCGATCATCACCCAGAGATATATGATGATGAATCTCTGTGTCCTGTAATTTCTCTGGAAACATTATCCTTCAAACCGGAATAAAATAATGTTTGCAGATTACTGCTTGGCGTTAATAATAGACAAAGATGTGGTACTTCCTCAAGTAGACTCAGCAAAGATTCCTATCACTACGAAATTTCGTATACTCAACATTTATGTTACCAAGTTGTCATTATCAAGTCATTGACTGGCCTCGTGGCTTAGTGGGTAGTAGCTCTGCCTGCGAAGCCGAGGGTCGTGGGTTCGATCCCCACCCAGTGCAAATATTTGTGTGATGAATTCAAATGTTTGCACTGTGTCTGGGTGTTTCTATGTATAATAAGTATGTATTTAAAACTATATAAGTATTATATCAGCTATCTGGCCGCCATCACACAAGCTTTGCTTAGTTTGGGGTCAGATTGTTGTTGTGTGTGAATTGTCCACCACCAATATCCACCACCACCACCAATATTTGAGTCAAGAAACGACATATTTATGTAATAATAAATTAATTAGTAATTTGCGTTATTTTCAGTTGTCACGGACCCAGAGGATCTCACAACAGTGGCTAACAACGTTTTGTCAAAACACTTTTCTTTTGATTTCGCTAAACCATGGCTTGGAAATGGCCTCATTACAGCACCAGGTAAGAATAACAAAAATGGGCCATGACGGCACCAGCTATTGCTTTCTTTTAGAATTATAAATGTAGATAGTCTCACTTGCAAAAACAAAAATAATTTAAATTGAATACAAATTTAGTGCGTACCTTGCGGAACAAAGGATCCCACGTCTGGCACTATAATTCAGAGACAGTCCTGTGGCTCCAGGAGAGTTCACCAGCAGAAACCAGTGACGACGACGAGTGAAATCACGACCGCCTATAACAGCACGGAGCAATTGGAATATGAAGACATTGCACTCGTCATCACCCAGATATAATGTCTAACAATAATAGCAGTCAAAGTCTACCCTCGTATACGTTAACATCGACTCCTGTTCTAAATAAATGTAATAATTATTTACAGTGAAATATCAGTGCTAAAAACAGTGAAATAATAATTAAAAATATCAAAATAATATATTCAGTGTTAAAAATTGAGTCTTAAAACAAGAAATAGTGCTAAAAACAACAAAACAAAAGTGGCAATGAATACCCTAAAAATATCAGTTGTGACCATGAATAACTATTAAATATCAACAAAAACACGGAATTGGAACGAAACGTACATAATAAGCGAACAATCAGTGCAATTTGACAAATTTCAAGTGAAACGAAAAAAAGTTACAACCTAAAAAGCACAAAACATAACTGTATCTAAAAACTCAGAAACATACAAAGTAATGCCATCCAACGGAATTTTGTTGAACTATACAACTCGATAACATTTATCAAAGAACCCCAAAAACTGGCAGTAAGTTGTTCCGCTACTACACACAAGAGGGCGCTGACAGTGTGTTTTTTTACATAAACTACTACAAGAACCATAACATGAGAACCAATCAGTAATCAGAATAAAAACATAATTCTGAAGTTGCTGTAGTACCACAACCTCCCGCAAGATAGCGCAAAATACAAATTTATTTATCATCTCCTGTAATAAATTTACTGCAAACCAAAAAATAATACACAAAGAATATGGAAGAACTAACAGCGATGATGCGGACCTTTCAAAGTAAATTTGATGAGCAGTTAAAGGAGATGCGTGACATGAAACAAAGTATACCACAAATTATAAATAATAGTATTGACACAAAATTTGCATATCTCGAAGAAAAATACAACACACTAGAAAATACCATAACAGAACAGGGACGACGCATACAAGAACTTGAAAAAAATAATAGAAAAAGAAATCTAATCTTCTTTGGAATAGAGGAAAATGAAAAAAGCTACTTCGATCTCCAAACATCAATACTTAAAATAATAAACCAATACATGAAAATAAATTTTACCACAGAAAATATAGAACAGGTGAGGCATTTGGGAAGAAAACAAGATGGAAATAAAATTAGACCCACAATTATAACGCTGACGACTCTGGGCATGAAAATCCATCTTCTACAAAATAAAAAAAAGTTAAAAGACTCACCGTATTATATTAAAGAAGATTTTCCACCTGAAGTATTAGAAAAACGCAAAAACCTTATCATCGAAATGCAGGAAGAAAGAAGGAAAGGTCGAAAGGCATTCCTTAAATACGATAAACTGATAGTGATTCCTGAAAATCTACAACAGCAGGAAAGTACTACATAATACAACCGAAGCTCTCATAAAAGACAATTATCAGAATCTCCTGAAAATAGTAAGGAAAAATCAAAAGTTGGAAGAAATAATAAGAAGAAATCATTGAAGTTGCAACATTCTCAAATATATCACTATATGTTAAGAAATCAAGACCAAGACCCAGCTACAAAATTTCCACCATCACTAGCGTCTAGTCATTCTTCTTCCATACTTCCTGTAAGAGACTGTATATTAAATGATGAAGCGCCACAAAACACAAATACAAAGTGACAGGTGGCGACCTCTCACAAATTTCCCCCACCACGGCTGGTCTCCGCGGGGGACAAAGACCACAACCCTCCACTCCAACCACTCTACATATGTACGTATAATACAAGATCTCTTTTATCAAATGAAAGGTTGGTAGAGTTCAAAGAAGCTATATAAGAAGAGACGGATATAATATTATAGAAGACGCTGATCACCTATTCTGCTAAAGTCAGTTAGATTATGTGCTAACGAACAATAAAGAAAAAATGTGTAATTTTGAAATACTCAGTAACTTTTCATACGCCAGCGATCACAGATTTGTACGGAGTACCTTTTCAATAACCCAAATAAAGAAAACGAGAGCAAAATACAAAACAAACTATAACCACCTGAATACATTAGAACAAGAAGTACAATTCGTTAACACTCTTAAAGCGAAAGTATATGAAATCACAACAGACAACATTGACAACACAGAAACAATAACAGAAAATAGTGTAGAGTCTTTGTATGAAAAAATTAAAAGAGTTGTTACGGAAAGCCTTAACTCTACGAAAACTGAAAAGAAAACCCAGCCATATTATTTGACGGAAAATATAAAACATCAAATAGCAAGAAGAAACGAGCTGACCAAAAAGAAATCGCTAGTAAAAGAAGAAAAATTAGAGCGCTCTTATTTATTCAAACATATTCATAAACAGATTAAGCAAAACATAGAAGAACATAGAATTAAAACAATTGAGAATCATCTTCTGTCAACGGGCAGTTTGAAGAAAGGCTACAAATCGTTAAACACCACTAAAAAATGGGTTCCATGTCTTACAGTAAACTCTACCAACACAAAACAAAACATTTTCAAGATCAAAAATAATAGAGACAGCTACAAGCTTTTACCGCAACCTTTATTGTGCAAGAGATACTGGTCTTCAGATTCCAGCTCTAATTCCAAACTCTACCAAAATACAACGATTTACTACTCGTGAAGTAATGAAAAAAATGGAAAGCTTAAACACGGATAAGTGTCCAGGACCAGATGGTATCCCAAGCAAGGCCTTGAAAACTGGGAGATTTCTACTTGCCCAACCCATTACGGCTCTATTCAATATGGCTCTAGATTCCAGAAAAATACCAGTGGAATGGGCAAAGTCTGACATTGTCTTACTATATAAAAAGGGAAACCCTGCCGACATAACTAACTATAGGCCTATTAGTCTACAACCCGTCATCTATAAACTGTTTGCTACTTGTCTCGAATCCCGATTGTCTCCTTACATTGAAACATATCAGCCACCAGAGCAAGCCGGTTTTAGAAAAAACTATTCAACAACAGAGCACATTCATGCAGTAGATCTAATAATAGAGAAATATGATGAACGAAAAAAACAGCTCTACATGGCATTTATTGACTACGCGAAAGCTTTCGACTCTATTTCTCATGACAGTATGTGGAAAGCTCTACATGATTGCGGTGTACCGACAGAAGCGACTGAGATAATAAAGGACATCTATGGCAAAAGTCTCAGTAGGGTAAAAATGGAAAGCACTGGCCCAGAAATAGTTATTGGTAGAGGCGCGAGACAAGGAGACCCTCTATCTCCAAAAATATTTATAACTGTTCTGGAAAACATCATGAGGATGCTTAACTGGGGGAAAAAAGGTATAAATGTCAAAGGTGAATTTCTTAGCAATCTCCGATTTGCTGACGACATAGTTCTATTCTCGGAAACACCAACACAATTAGAAGATATGCTCAATGAACTAGATGCAGTAAGTCAGGAGATTGGCCTCGAGCTCAACACATTAAAAACTAAAGTCATGACAAATAGCGTAAACGTACCTATAAAAGTTAACGACACGACGCTAGAGTATGTACAAGACTATACCTATTTGGGTGAACAAATATCTTTTAAGAAATCTCGTAACACCGATGAAATAATTAGACGTACAACAATGTCATGGAATAAATTCTGGAGCAACAAAGAAATATTTAAATCAAAACTTCCTGTAAAACTAAAGAAAAAAGCTCTAGACTCCTGCATACTACCGTGTTTGTCTTATGGATGTCAAACCTGGACCTACAATAAATATACAAAAAATAAGATACAAGTTTGCCAGAGAGCTATGGAGAGAAGCATACTCAATTTAAAAATATCAGACAAAGTAAAGAATACATACATTAGACAAACGACAAACGTCTTGGATGCTCTTAAACATTGTAGGAAGCTGAAGTGGAAATGGGCTGGTCACATTGCTCGCATGGAAAATGACAAGTGGATTAAAAAGATAGCAACTTGGATAGGACCACAAGCCAAACGAACCAGAGGCAGGCCAAAACAAAGGTGAGCAGATGAAATCATAAAGGTAGCTGGCGCAAACTGGGTAGAGCAAGCAAAGGAGAGAGAAGAGTGGAGAAAAATGGAGGAGGCCTTTACTCGATGAGAGGTCCTTAATAAACAGAGAGGAGGAAAAAAATAATAATATTGGGATTAACTGTGTATATGTTTTATATGAGTGTTCAATAATTTTTTTAATGTTTTTATTTATTTAATTTTCAATTTAGTTTTATTATTCTCAATGTTAATATTTTATTAAGGAATTAAATGAGGTTTATTATTATTATTATTAATAATAGCAGTTATCGTGTTATACGTGTACGTTATACCTACGTGTAGAGTTGTTAGAAAATTCTCAAATCTGTAAGCCCTTGGCTTCGGCTCGTGCCAATGTAATCTCCAGGTTAGAAGAGCACACAAAAGTGCAAATAATAATAATGTCTTCACTGCTCCAAGATCCTCTTGGACATTACGAGAATCATCATCATTATCATTTGTTCCACCTACTATGGAACCAACACAGTATTTTTGTTCCAGCGTCAGTGTGGAAGCATCATCGTAGAATTTTGAGCCCAGCTTTTAGTCTCAACCAGCTATATAGCTACCTCCAGGTGTATAACGACGAGGCCCGTAACCTGACGGAAAGCCTGTCTTCTGAAGTGGGTAATGGCCCCGTGAACGTAACAAATCTGTTTAAATTATGTGCCATGAAGATATTAAGCCGTAAGTTTTATTTTTACCATTGCATGATTAAAATGCTACGTAGAACATATACATAAACAAAAGCAGCTCGTTTTCTGTTCCCGCAGCTGGTACTTGGGGTCTAGTTTTGCAAAGAAAGAAAGATAAGGCCACAATCCCACGACGGCTAAGTGCGGGTTTGCGGATGATACACGTTCTCAAAAAATGTATTTTATGAAACATGTTAGTTTCCCACGATATTTTCCTTCACCGTCAAATCTTATTGTGATGTTGTCATCACAATCACGTGTCCTAGTTTGTACTAGGACACGTCAAAAACCACCAAAAATAAGAAAAAAAATGTTTTAATGAAGTAGCTAATGTAAAATACTTTGATAGATATTGATTAGACCAAGTGACGTCTAGTGGCGACGAATTCGAAATGTCTATGTAGTAGACGTGTAGTGGCTGATTGTAATGATGAAAGAGAAATAACACTGTCATCTTCATTTGAGCTCAGAATGAATTCTTCACTTTGATTTTGTTTGTGAGGGTGTATGCCATTCAAGATTGAGACTTGAGGCACCAAAATGAATCCTAAATAACATTTTCAAATATATTGAACGCTTATAATTTACGAACTACTGCAACAAATTTATTTTAAACTGTCTTCTAAAAAGTTGAAAGTTATCAATTCGACGTAATTTTTTACCTTAAACGTTCTCGAGAACGCCGAAGCCGATTTTATATAAATTGTTTTGTTCGAAAAATGCATTCTTTGAATGGTCTCAGATACATTTTATTGAAATCGGTGCAGCGGTTTTTGAAATATGAACAAAAAACTAAAATTTTCTTCTTGATGACTTAGTTGTTAATCGTACAAAAAATATAATTAATCTTATCAATACGAAATCGTATAAAAGCATGAATGTAATCGTAAAATAAAAAAAAAACTGACTTCAAAACCACAAATATAGGCACTCTAAGCGAAAAATAAATTGATATAATTATAACAAGCACTACCCACTCATATATTTAAAGCCGGTACCAGCCACAGAAATCTAAATAAGTACCTTATTATTTAGATTTCTGTGGTACCAGCCAAGTCTAACAGGTATATATTATATTAATTTATTTTTCGTTTTTGAGTGCCTATTTGTGGTTTAGAAGTCAGTTCATTTTTTTTTATTATTTTACCATTTTTAGAGCTAAAAATAATTTATTTGTCGTTCGTTATTGACATTGCAAATAAATTTAAAACACATGAACTAATTATTAACATTGGCAAAAAATATACTCATTGATGTTCAGTTGTTTAGCCAGTAGTCGAAAGGATTCACTGTGAACTGAAAAGAAAAATGTATTATTTTACTAATTATTTCTTTCTACTTGATACCTTATCTTTACCTTTTAATCTAATCCTTATCTCTCTTGTTGCAGAAACTTCGTTTGGTCTCACGAACTTAGAAGAAACTGATTTTCTCACACCTTACATGAAAGGATCAGATACATTAATGGAGATGATCGTAACGAGGTTCCAAAATGCGTGGCTTCACAGTAACCTCATGTATACGCTGACTGGGCTGAAGAAGAAAGAGATGACCATAATCGGAGAACTCAATAAGATATCCGAAAGGGTATGTAATAATGTTGTAGTGGTAGGAGGACTCTTTGCAGAGTCTGCCTGGGAAAATACCTTTGCCGGTTATTCTGCAGTAATAGGAAATCATCAATGTGTTCCGGTTTGAAAGGCAATGTTTCCAGTGAAATTACAGGGAATAGAGATACACATATTTTATCTCTGGGTGACAAATACAGTAGAACACAAGGTTGGACTCTTCATGTTCCAATAACTGCGTGTCACTGGATAAACTCTTTAATACACTAAAATAATAAAAACAAAATTCAGAAACACCTTTATATAAAGTAGCAATTAAAATACCCTTTTTATACTAACTTTGTCGACGTTCATTGGAAAAACTTCGGTTGTAGGCAGTTCCTTGTAGGTCTACAGACTTTTTGTTGGCGACCAGAAAAAAATCAAAATACTTGCAAAATACGCACAATAAAGTTGTAAATAAATAAATTAACTAGTCCCATTGTTTTAAATTTTTCAGGTAATTAACATAAAAAGGTCAGAAATAAAAAATCTTCCTAAGTTCAGCGATACGTACGGTGTATCAGGTCAGTATTATTTTGCACTTATAGCGTTAAAAAAACTAACGTACATACCTCATGATAAGTAGCCCGCCTGCCCATAACAACACAGTTTCCTGTAGCTATTAGCGCAGCATACTGCGCTGCGCCCGTCACCTAGACAAATATATAAGAGTTGCGTAGTAGTAGGGCTTATCGCAGAATTGACCTCAAGAAGTAGCATAAGTTTGCCAGTTATTAACCGCCAAGCATTTTTTTTTAATTACAATAATTTTTTTTATTTTTGATGTAGAAATTGCATTAATTTTCCCTATCATTAAATTATTTAAATTAGTAAATTTTATAATTTGAATAAAAATTAGATGGGTAAATATTGCTGTGTTCTGCTCTGAAATTCTAAGTTTCAATGTTTCTCGTCTGGTACTGCTGCTAGTCTACTGTTGAGTGCTAGTTTGGTTTGGCGGTCTACCTTAGCCCGGGAATTCTTCACACCTCGTTTACTCTTACCATGACCACCGTATTGCTGGAACTAATAGATAGGCTGGGAATTCAAGGCCTTCGTTTCTTGGGACCTATCAGAAAAAACTTATTCCATAGTTGTTACGTTGGGGTTGCGAGTTAGCGAAGGTATGTAACTTCGTGACCTTACAGCCCCTTCCAGGTCGGGATTTAATCTTAATGTTGGGATAATATGATTATCATCAGTCGGTTCTCTCATTGCGTTTTCTTGCCAAGGGCAGTAGAGACCAATAAGGCATTCTACGCTCTGGTTATGAAGAGGTTAAAAAGATGGTTCATAAATAATTATTTATTTACAGACAAGGCTAAAAATGCAGTGTTGGGTCGCCTACTACACCACGAAGCCCAAAGTACACTGACAGAAAAAGAAGTATTGGAGGAGGTACATAGTATTATGGTGGCCGGGGTCGATACTACGTCCTGGGTTACTACGTACATCTGTGTTTACATTGGAAGCTACCCTGAAGTCCAACGAAAAATTTATCAAGAGTAAGTACTTACACGGTCTTAGATAATAAAAGACAATTTAGGTGTACTGTAAATCTTCACTAAATCTATGATTTAAGCAATTTATAATCCATTATACCCAGAGAGCAACCTTATAAAAGTCGTTCCATTACAAACAGGTTAACCGAAGTATTTGAAAGCTCGGACAGAGATGTGACCAAAGACGACTTAACAAAGTTAGTGTACTTGGAAGCGGTCATAATGGAGACACTAAGGCTTTATCCTATCGGACTTGTCAGCGCCAGGACTTTGCAGGCTGGACTTCAACT
Source organism: Ectropis crepuscularia (assembly GCA_963693475.1). NCBI lineage: Eukaryota > Metazoa > Arthropoda > Insecta > Lepidoptera > Geometridae > Ectropis > Ectropis crepuscularia. The sequence continues at coordinate 7,079,007 of OY856350.1, forward strand.
TAGTAAGACTTATTCATTTAATTATTTATTATTTTTACTCAATTATTTCTTCACACAATAAAAATGCTTTCTTCTGGCTTTAGAAACGGATGGCAAAGAAGTTTTGGCCTGGAAACGGAACCTCACGGGGTGCGTGGCTCGAAAACCTCTAAATGTTCACTGAGAATAAGTCAGTGACTTTCCCTTAGTGGGTGCTCGCTTACTAAATACTAATCTCGGCCGTGATATGAACTTCAATACAAACTACACGCTCTCTAAGCAGTGCTAGATAACGTTCTGGGTTGGGGTGAGGCTTTATAAACTTGGAAACGATATCAATCAATCAAGTTATGAGAAAAATTGATGATAAAAATCATTACTTGATTGATATGGTTATCTGGAAAAGTAATAATTCATAGTCCAGAAGGACAATTGTTGAGTGCAGGTGGTTGGATCTGAAGTGAGCTCGCACGCCACGACTTTTGGCTCTAAGCCTGCAGTGATGCGCCCAAATTTGTTAAATTTTTTAGCACTCTCACAGCCGAGTAGGTATTGTAAATATTGCGGCCACGTAGTTCCCAGAGAAGCTAGTAGAGTGCTTGTACAACCCACTGTTCTCCACGCATCCGCACGTGATCGTACGTTGCTGCAGAAAATAACGAGTATTATGGTGCATTACATAGCTCTCCGTTTCTGCAGCTGGATGGAGGTAGGCGACGGAGCCGATCATCGGACCCATAGCATCTTAGGTAGCCCCGGCGTGTCATAAGTGTTCTGATGCACGAGTTATATGCTGCCCCTATGGTGGAAAATACAGTTCTTCCACGTAAAAAAAGCATTGGGTCATCACAGGCGTTCAATAATGATACATTACAGATTAAAATATTGGTGGATATTTCACATAAATAACGTTAATTTATATTAATATTATAAAGCTGAAGCGGTTTTTTGTTTGAATGCGGTAATCTCTGGAACTACTGGACCGATTTCAAAAATTATTTCACTTTGGGGTTTGCATGTGATCCCTAAATGCTATACGATATATGTATATTATGTACCACGGGCGAAGCCGAGGAGAACCGCTAGTAAGAGATAAGCTTACGCTTGACTACTATATCGCTTGACGTTAAGTGACATCCCGGTTTACATTGTTTAGCAAATTGAACTGGATGAAGTCAATTCATTATCGGTTCGAATACACCAAAATATAGTACCCTTCACGATAGAATAGCATGATATGCACTCGATGGTAAACAAGACGCTGGCGCTTAACAACACCGTTCTACGGCGCTATTTGAACATGACGAGATAATATTTTTTTATGAAAATCTATGTATAATTAAATAATTATATTATGCCATTAATTCTTCGTTTTTTGTTACAGAAAAACACTATCTCCGTCCTGGAGATCACATTATTATGTCATTCTACGGAGTCAATCGTCACTCTTCCTGGGGTGCTGATGCTGACAAGTTCAGACCAGAGCGGTGGCTGGAGGGGAAACCTTTACCCAGCGCCTACTCAGGGTTTGGCCTCGGGAAAAGAAACTGCATAGGTGACTACAGCAAAACTCAGTTTTAAATCTTTATACAAGGCTTACATACATAGAACCATCTTTGTTTAATTTGGGGCCAGGTGGTGTTGTGTGAAAAAAATGTTCTAATACCAATATTCATTAATTTATTCGTCCAATAGCCGTATTCCAAAGATTGACTCAAATTTTACAACACCATCTGCTTAGACTTATCCAACTCGTGTAGAGTTATTACAACATACGTTTTTTTCTATTTATTACTGATATCATGCAGCATCTAAACTTTCAACCTCTTCGAACTCTCATTGACAGAGTTCATCTAAACTTTCTTTTGTCTTTTTCTACAAACTTTTTTATTTTTGGAGTCCAAACTTCTTTTTGCGCGGCTAAACAGATTAGTATGTGGCTTAGTTGCGCGCGCATTGTAAAATAAATGACAACTAATTAATTTTTCCCGCCAAAACGAAAAATGTTTCATAGCTCTTTTTCACTGTTGAAATGATTTTTTGTTGTTATTTTATTCACAAGTGTGTTGAAAAACGTCGTATGATACGTGTCTAGTGATGATTACCGTCTTCGGTTCTCTTAATGCCCTCGACTTCGGCTCAGGCCAATGGCGTCTCAGCGGTAATCACCAACTTTACACACTTATACCAAAATCTACTATTAATTCTGTTTCAGGTAAAGCGTACGCAATGATGTTAATGAAAATAGCACTGTCACATATGCTGCGGCGATATAGCGTCAACGGTGATGTAACCAAGCTCAGATTCAAGGCAGATTATGTATTAAAGGCAGTATCTGGATATCACATCTCACTAACAGAGCGAAGAAATACTTCTGAACTAACAAATGCATTAACATAAAGATGGTGGTTGTTGGAAACGCAAATACAAGCGAACGGGCCGAGTGCCATATTTTTATGGTGCCACATTGCAATTTTATGACGTTATATAACATTGTAGACAACGTTGTTGTTCAAGAAATACAATATTAACATTTTGTCACATAAGTAATATTTGCTATAACATATGGAAGAATGTTGTATGTTATAAACGCTCCTAAGCTGATTGAACTCGTATTGCAACGGGTAACGTCTTTCGAGGAAACTGGTAGTGAATGGTTTAATGAAAGGAGTGCTAATTGGGTTGGCTTGTATTTTCAGTTTGAAAAAAAAAGAAAAGGCACTCTTTTCCAACCCACCTTCCACTTAAGGCCTGTTTTCATTTTGATTAGTGCGAGTGAGTAATGCAGGTGTTGACTGATTAGTAGCAAACACGCGTGGACACCGATTGATTATTAAATAAAATAAATAAATAATTTATTCAGTAAAAAGTACAAAGAAAATTATTACAGATTAAAGTGGCTAACATTTGCTTAAAAATAAGTTTACTACCGTCGAACTAGGCTCAAGGCCTGTGTGTCGACGTGCAGCGCCCTCCTCGGATCCAGTGAATTGAGACTAGCCACGCCGGTGAGGCGACAGTCAAGTTCATAAGTATGTTATATTCATTACAATAACTATTGCGATAATATAATGATATTTAATAAATATTGCGAGGGCATAGTAATCAATCGGTGTTCACACGTGTTTGCTACTAATCACTCAACACCTACACTACTCACTCGCACTAATCAAAATGAAAACAGGCCTTTCAAGTTAAAATTTGTTCTATCACCTTGTATATTATCATTTTATTACATGAAGTTGTGTAACACCAATAACAGTTAATAACTTTTGTTACAAAAAGTAAAACAACAAATGTTATGTAACATTTTGTATCATCATCTAACTGCCGTGTTTTACATCTTCAGGGTTTATGTTTAGCATTGTATACTATGATGATCAGGTATTTTAAAACATAAACAAATTATAATTTAAATCTACAGTGTCAAACTTAGGACAATACCCTAGATATTCATTGTACATACCACTACAGGACGTCTACTCTCTTTCTACGAAAACGTAATTTCGAAATAAACTCGCGACTTTCCAACTCCGATTCTACTACTGCGATCCATCGTTTTGTCCGTTTAAATCAGAGGTTCCCAAACTTATTTTTCTCGTGGACCACTTTCAAAGTTTTAGTATTTTGCGTAGACCCCCTATACTTGTAGGCTTGCTGCTTTTTTACTTTTATTTCTACTGTATTTCCAAAACTCCTAAAATTTCACCCTAAATTGGAGGTGGGTGTTAAGAAGAAAAAAAAGTGCTTAGCACATTCTTTGTGTCCTATTTATTAAAATAATAGTTGTGGTTATACAAAATTATTGCTTATGATTTTGTATAATCATAAATATTATTATAATTAAAAAGAAATTAAATATTATTGCAAACAAGCAACAATTGATAAAAAATCAACAATGAAATGTAAAATTAACTATAAGAAAATACTCATACTTTTAATGAGACGGATGTGCTTGATGAATTGATAGCAAGTTATCAATATTCGGCTTCAGTTTTGTAAGGAGTAATCTCAGATCTCCCCGTTCTGTGACGTTCAATCTGCTCCTTTTTTTTGTTAACAGGTTGGTTACGGCACTAAAACTTCTTTCGACAAGATATGACGAGGGAAACGCTATCAAAATTTTTTTCGCAATTTCCCATAACCCAGGATATTTTTCGGGGATTTCTGCCTGCAGCCAAAATTTTTGATAGCCTTTTTTAAATTTCACCTTCAATTCCTCGTTGGTGCTGAGTTCAAGTAGCTCCTCTTGCAATATCACATTTACCTCTACAGTCTCATCAAATGGGGTTATGATCCATGGTGGTATTTCCATCGTCAGAATATCTTCAAATCTGTGTTTGAAATCATCGTGCAGGGTACTTAAATGTTGAGCGTATGTCTGAATATCTTCATCAAGACATTCTATCTGCGATAAAAGCGGAAATTGGGCGAATTCGCGCCGACTAATGTTTTGTTTCATTAATTTCAATATACCAAGAAAAGCCGAAATTACACTCTTTGTTTTTACTAAATTAAGGCTGTCCCCTTGTAACTGCAAGTTAACGTCATTGAATTTTGTAAACAATTCTGTTAAATACACAATGTCCGCTTTATATTTGATCAGATTTTCTTTTAAATCTGGTGCTTTGTTTTCCAGAAACTCTATCACAGATTCAAAAAGTGAGTAAAATCTCGATAATTATGCACCTTTCGACAACCAGCGTACTTCAGTATGTAACAGCACCCGTTGGAAATCTTCATCATTTTCATCGCACAATAGTGCAAATAAACGGGTATTCAGAGCATTGCTTCTTATTTTATTAACTGCGTTAATTACAAATTGAAGCGACTGGTGCAATCTATCACTCAAATTTTTTGCTACAAGGTGTTGTCGGTGGATAACACAGTGGATTGCAATTACTCCTGGTAATATTCTTTTAAGATAGCTTATAAACCCACGATATCGTCCGAGCATGGCAGGAGCTCCATCTGCTGCCACCGAAATAATGTTTGTGAGTGGAATTGATTTTTCTGTAAAAAAATCATTCAGGACATTAAATATCGATTCGCCTTTAGTGTCCGACTTCAAAGTTCTTGCGAATAGCAGCTCTTCGTGGGTTTCTTCGTCCATAACAAATCGGACATATGCCAATAATAATGCTTCATTACCAGGCAAAGTAGACTCGTCTAATTGAATAGAGAAATGAGTGGTTTGCAGATAATTACACAAAAAACTTTCTATATCAGAGCTCATTTCATCAATACGCCTTTGCACAGTGTTGTTACTTAAAGGAATTCTTTTTAGTACGTCAAATGGAGGTTTGTGCAGAACAGTTTTTAGTACCTCTTCAATAGCGGGTAAAATTAACTCTTCTCCGATGGTGTGTGGTTTTCCAGATTTCGCTATAAGCAACGAAATATTGTAAGATGCCCGTAAGCCATCATCGTTACTTTGAGACGTTGAAGCAAACATACTATTATATATATTTAGGGTAGGTCTCTTTTCATATTTTTCCTTCAATATTTGAAAGTATTTCAGATCTTTGCCTATTTTTTCAGGATGACACCTTCTTAGATGATCTTCGAGCTTCGATGGTTTCATAGAGTCATTGCTCAGAACTTTTTTGCATAAAAGACACATGGGCAATCGTTTGTCTGCCGTTGATGGAACAAAACCAAATTTCAAATAATCCACACTGTACTGTCGACATTTCTTCTTAGATTCAGCCATTTTCCGAATCAGTTAGTAGCGAGTGACCTGTAAAAAAATGTTTGTTTTTGAGGCGAGTTTACCAGAATATGGCTATTATAATCCAAAAGAATAGAATTATTGCAAAAAAAAAAGCAGACGGAAACACCGTTGTTTTAAAAAAACGCCGTCGAGGCGCAAATAAATATTTTTAAATAAAAAAATACCACGTTTAAAAAAAAACAACTTCAATTTAATAGATGAGCGGGTAGCGCTTACAATAATTTTATACACATTACTTTATTTTACGCTTTTGAGTGCGCATTTGTAGTTTTGACGTCGGGTTTTTATAAACGTAGTTTTTTTAATTTTTGTGTCTGTAATAGATTGTTCTGTTAACTACAATGGGTTTTTTCTACCACAAATGGGCATATAATATATAATAACCAGCCTATAGAAATAAAAATTTCTGAAAAGCCGTACAAAATACAAAATTACAACGTCCGAACAAACAAAAATGTTCATAAAATAAAAACTACTAAACCAAACTGTACAAAATTTCTATGGAAACAAATTTCAGCGATTTGGCAACAAGAAAAGAATCGCGTAAATTGTGTAAGTACGTACATAAAAAAACCGGCTGAATTGATAACCGCATCCTGTTGAATTAGTTTAAAATACCTACTCGTAAAGTTTAAGCTTCCCTGACTTTGTATTTTTTTTATAGTTGTTTCGAATAATCTCTAGTAATATATTTAGTGAAGTGAAGTAAAAATTTTTACTTCAAAAACTACCTACTCAAATAATAAAACAAATATGTACCTATATATAATAATAAAAATATGTGAGATAAATAGGCATATACTCGTACTTACTTTTTCCGGCACCGCAAACACTGACATCGATTCACTCACAGTCACACTTTAATGTTCAAAATTCCGGAAACTAATGAATAATTATTTGTACGTATTTATACAAAAATATATTGCAAGCACAGTGCAAGTCTCACTTCATCCCTTCGCAGGTCTAAACAAGCATCTGGACGAGCGAGTGTAAGGACGGCAGCGGCACTTTGCAAGTCTCGACATATGGTGTATGTTCAGTATTTATGCCAGAAATACCGTCTCGGGGCCCATAGCGAGAATTAAAAACAAATTAAATGCCGTTATACCGATTTTAAGATTTACTCCCTAGTTGCAAACAAGGTACCTAAAATTACTCACCCAATTACTGCTCCCGGCGTCGTCCAAAGTCCAGTTTGGTTGTCAGGAAGAAGGAAGGAAGGGAATTTGTAATACCAAACCAGACGATATCGAGGCGACCTCTCGAATTCCCGTTCCAGCAGAAGCAACGGTCCGGCGTTGTAGAAGCGGCCAATCCAGTAGCCACTTCACAATTAATAATCCAGCACTAATCCCGTAGCGATATATTACAGTTAATAACGTATTCCCGCACAATTATTAACACTTTAAACCAGATTATATAGAAAACGCGCCTTTTCGTTCCAGCGAAAAACCGACAACGTCACTTCACAGCCGGCTGTCAAACCATAGATCCGCTATGATTTTTAATGTTGCCCGATTATACGGAACAAAACCCCCGACCAATTGAACTCCTGTTCAATTTTAGAAAACCAGTATTTAGTAACTAGTATTTAGCAGTATCCAGACCTCAAATAAAAACGAAATTCCCAACTTTGACCCGAAAGTGGAAATCAAACCAAAAAAAAACCTTTACCAAAAATAGCAATAAAATTAAATAAAATTTTAACCATGAAAAATACGTATATCTAATAAAGAGGCAGGCGTGCCAGAGAGGACACCGCGCGCTGAAGTCTGGAACCAGAAACCAGAATCTCCGCCACGCGGGGTGTGCCATCAGTACCAGATATCAATTTTAAAATACGTCCCCTACGCCAGAGTAGGGGGGCCAAATTTGCCTCTTTTAATAATACTAAGTCCCCTTCCCGAGGGGCCTCCGTCCTATCTGTCCATTTTACCCGTTGTTGCAACAGATGCAAGTACTCGGCCGACCAGCGCCTCCAGAAGTCTTGACTTATTTGCTGCAATAACTGAAAACGGGACAGGCGTCCGGGGCGCTCATCCTTCCAGGGATACTCCGGCAACGCGGTTAAAGGCTGACCGATCAAGAAGTGACCCGGCGTCAAGACTTCTAGATCGTTAGGGTCAGGCGAGATTGGACAGAGAGGACGGGAATTAAGCACTGCCTCCACGCGGCATAGTACCGTGACTAACTCTTCCCAAGTTAACACGGTCTCCCCGATGACACGGCGGAGATGGGTTTTAGCAGACTTCACCGCAGCCTCAAAAATTCCTCCCCAGTGAGGACAGGCCGGCACACTAAATTGCCAGCTGATTCCCCGCTGGGCGAGAGCCAGACTTAAACTATGATTACCAGAATTTAAAAAATTATTAACTTCGCGTAAATAATTCGCCGCCCCTCGATAATTTGTGCCATTGTCCGAACGTATTAAAGAGGGTACTCCTCTTCGCGCTACAAAGCGATCCAGCGTCGCGACAAAGGCCTCCGTAGACAGCGCAGAGACCAGCTCCAGGTGGACTGCTTTGGTGGCCAAACACACAAAGACGCACAGGTAGGCTTTAACGACCTTGGCGTTACGCAACGTCGATGACTTGACCGAGAAGGGCCCAGCGAAGTCCGTTCCGACCCCGTCGAACGGCCTCGAGGGAGAAATCCTATCCGGAGGAAGATCTCCCATCATGGGCTGCATGGTAGACGCCTTGAGCCTATAACAAGGGACACATCTAAACAACACCTTTCGGACCGCCCTGCGAACCGACAAGATCCAGAATTCACGCTGCAACACAGCGAGAAGCGCGCCACATCCAGCGTGCGCGTTACCGATATGCCGATCGGTGATCAGCAGGTCCACCAGAGGACCTCCTTTCGGTAGCAACAGGGGGTGCCTGCTGCCGTACGGCAGGTTGGCTTTCCGGAGCCGACCTCCTACGCGCAGAAGACCATCCTGATCTGTGAAAGGGTTCAACTTGGCGACCGCACCCTTCAAGCGAGCGCGCCCGCAGCGCAGCGTCTCAAGTTCCGTCGGAAACCTCTCACCCTGTACCAGCCGAATGAGGTGCAGCAAGGAACTCCGACGCTCCTCCACAGTTGCGATCTGGTCACTCCTCCTCTGACGAGGGTGACGACAGTTGTGGATGAAGCGCTTAATCCAGCTAGTTACCCCCAGCAATTTATCCAGCTTGCTGTAACGACCCGTCAACCAATCAGGGTCTGGGGGCACTTCCGCCACAATCGCATGCACGCGGACTCCGGGCAGCTCCGCTCGCTCCGAGTCCGCGCCGAGAGCTGGCCAGGAAGCTTCTGGCTCCCGCAGCCAGTCCGGACCCCACCATAAGGGGTGATCAACTAGCTCCGGCGCGGAACAGCCGCGCGAAGCACAGTCAGCGGGGTTCAACTCACCCGGGACATGTCTCCAAACAATGTCCAGTCCAATGTTTTGGATTTGGGAAACCCGATTTCCCACAAAGGTCTCCAAAGTGTGAGGGGCTGCTCTCAACCAGGCAAGCACGACCTGACTGTCTGACCACGCATAGACATTCCGGATGTCTATCGAGGTGGACAGTTCCTGATATACATGCTTGAGCAGCCGAGCAAGTAATGTGGCTCCGCTCAATTCCAGTTTCGGAATGGTGAGTCGTGTCCTGATAGGAGCTACCTTGCTCTTCCCCAATAAGAGCGTGACATTGACGTGGCCTCCAGCGTCAACTGTACGCAAGTACACAGATGCGGCATAGCCCAGCTCGGACGCATCACAGAACCCGTGCAGGCTGATCCGGCTACAGCCTGATGGCAGAATGCGACGGGGCAACGCCACTCTATTGACCGTTTCGAGGTCAGATATCAAACGAAGCCAAATGTTAAGCGAGTCTCCAACCAGGGGGTCGTCCCATGAGACCTTCAGAGTCCAAAGTCGCTGTAACAGACACTTGGCTGCGAACAAAACCGGACTGATCCAACCGTTTGGATCAAACATCCTGGCGATGGTGGACAAAACCGTCCGTTTTGTCCACGCGCGTGTGGCTTCCAGTGCCACCCGAAAGGTGAAGATGTCAGCAACCGGTTGATACTGCATGCCCAGAACCGCAATCCCGTGCGGATCGTCACCTTCCTCGAAGAGCCCCGGATCCTGCTGGTGATCGTCCGGGATACCAGCCAGGACGTTGGGGTCGTTAGAGAGCCATTTCCGAAGCTCATAGCCTCCAGATGCGAGAAGCTCTGTAAGCTCATCCCGGAGCAACAGAGCTTCCTCCACCGTCTGCGCACCAGTGCAAACGTCGTCCACGTACAGGTCGCGTTCCAGAACTGCGGCTGCACGTGGGTACCGAGCCCGTTCTTGCTCCGCCAACTCCAGCAGTGAGCGGATCGCAATGAAGGGGCTTGATCTCAACCCATAGGTGTTGGTGTTCAACTCATACACCATCATAGGGTCCTGAGGACTTTCCCGCCAGAGGATCAACTGGAACCTCCTGTCCTCGGGGTGTATGACCGTTTGTCGGAACATCATACGGATGTCCGCTCCCAACACCACCTGATGCCTACGGAAATTCAGGATGATGTCTACAATATCCCGATGTAACTTCGGTCCAGCGTGGAGGCACTGGTTCAGTGACACTCCTGTCGAAGTCGGAGCGGATCCATCGAACACCGTCCTGAGTTTGCCTGTCGACGCTTTCAAAACAGCGTGATGAGGCAAAAAGTAGTGGTCCATGGTCGACCAGTCGTCGCGAGCCGGAGACATGTGGCCCAGTGCCTCATACTCCCTCATGAACTCGATGTACTTTTCCCGAAGTACAGGATCTCGAGCCATGCGTCGCTCCATGGACCTGAGCCTTTTCTCGGCCAATGATCGAGACTGGCCCAGACGCGGGGGGTTATCCCGGAAAGGCAGCCTAGTCTCCAATCGCCCAGAAACCATTCTCCGAGTGTGAGCCTGATAAAAGTTCTCACACTCCACGTGCTCGGGATCCAGCCGAGACACGGTAGGCGGCTCTTCGATCTCCCAGAACCTCTGCATGATCTGAGCGAGGGCCGTTCCCGTAAAAGAAGCCTGATTCGTCTGCTGCCACTCATCCACCATTCCCAAAATGGCGTTCCCGTAGATGGTGGGCAGCGCCATCAGCGAAGACTGATCCAGCAGTCTAGGCTTGCCGTTCATGATGTAACCCAGTACATCAGAACCCAACAAAAGGTCTACCGGACCCGCCATCCCGAAGCGGGGATCCGCCAACCTGAGACCCTTAGTACAGGACAAAAGATCCGGATCTATGTCCGCCTGAGGAAGCCAACCGACAACCGAATCCATGACGGTGGCCCTGACCGCAATCCTTTCCGAATAGGAATGTACGGACGAGAAGGAGAGGCGGGTCTGTCCAGCCGACCGCACCTCTGTGTTCCCGACTCCCCGCAACGGAGTCGGTGACGGAAACCTAGCCAGGCCCAGGCGATGAGCAACCCGGGTTGTTAAAATGCACCCCTGGGACCCTGTGTCCAAGAGCGCTCGTATCCGGACGTAGTCGCCTCTTGGACCCCAAACCCTTAACCAGAGGGTGGGCAGCAGGACCACCGGTTGATCCTGTGCCAAGGGAACGGAGGCTAGTCAATCCCTCCGAGGCCCGTCCGAACCCGTCGGACTACCGGGCCCAGCCCAATATGGCTGCCGAGTGCAAAGGGCCATCGGAGGGGAGGCATATCCGGCCGCCCTGCCATACCGAAAGTAGGGCGGGTGGTATTCCAGCCTCGGATGTTCATGGAGGGGAGGCGTGTACGCCCTCCATTCCATCGGTCGCGGATCCAGCGGCGGAGAAGGGTAACGCTGGGGAGGTGACCCCAGTGGTGACTCCGGTATCACCCTTCCACCTCTCCAGTTCGCCCGCGTCCGCGCGGGCTGTGAGGTCGGTGACCGAGCCACGTGTAGGACGCCCCTTGTTGGGCTGCCCGGTGCTGCCGTGGGTTGGGGTGGAGGGGGTGTGCTCCACGCTGTAGCCACTTCATTGTTGTACAATGCGTGGATCTGCGTGGGAGCGCCCCCGCCCGTGGAGGGCCCCCTCCCTGAGGGCTGTCGACCAGCACCATCGCTCCTGACGCACAAGAGCTGATGGTGTGGTCCCCCACACCCAGGACACGGCCGTGCCGTGGGGCAGTCATTGTACAAATGACCCCCCAGGCACCCGTAGCACCGACGCAACCGCCGAACGATCCCTCGTCGTTCGGAAGTCGTCCGCGCAAGCAGGGCCGGACACTGCACCAGCGCGTGAAGCTGGCCACAGTTCGGGCACTCCTGCTCCGACGCACTCGTCACCGTCGCCGTCCGCTTCACCGCACCCTGAGTGCGGGGATTGGTAGGTCGCGGTCCTGTTCCGGCAGGGCCACGAGTTGACGCGGCGGGCTGCGCCTCCTGAGGCGCCGACTCTGCCATTCTCGCCTCCCACTCCAGGACCCGAAGTAGCTCCTCAAACGTGGGGAAGACCTTCGGGTCGGCGTGAAGGCCCCTTTCCCGCTCGAACCGGGCGCGCAACTCCAGCGGCACCTTGCCCAGCAGGATGTGGACCAGCAGAAACGACCAGTGTTCTACTGGCAGTCCCAAGCTGCGCAAGGCGTTGTACGCCACCTTCACGGGCGTGAGGATTAGTGGCCGCAACTGAGACCTCTCAGTCACCTTCGGCAGCCCCAGTATTTGTGACACGTGAGCGTCGGCGAGGAGCCGAGGATTTTGAAACCTCGTCTCCAGCAACTCCATCGCCGTGCCGAAGTTGTCGTCGTCCAGCTCCAGGTGCTGGACCAGGGAGAGTGCCTTACCCTCCAGTGACGTGCGGAGATAGGCCAGCTTCTCCGCCCTCGTCAAGTCCGTGCGTGAATCTACGAGAGAGGCGAACATGCTCCGGAAGCCGCTCCACTCCCGCAGGTTCCCTGTAAACCTGGGCAAGTCCAGAGTGGGAAGGCGTCCCACTACACCCGAGCCCGCATCCCTGATGACGGGTCCCGAGCTCGCCCTTCCCTGACGAGACCTCTCCAGCTGGCGAACCCTTTCGGAGACCTCGTCGTACACATCCAGGATGCGCCGCATGTCCGCCTCGATCCTCTCCATCTGCTCCTCAGGTGGAGACGGCCTTGCATCCCGCAGCGATCCTGCGCTCCTCTCAGCGACCTCCAGGCGCCTGTCGAGCTGTTCTGCCCTGTTTAGCAGCGCCTCCTCCCGGTCTCTCCGGCCGACCAATCCTTGTAAGGATTCGAACCATCGGAGCTGGTTGGCCAAATCCGAAGCCATTTTAAATTTAAATTTAAATTTTAAATTAGCCTAAAGTTCGGACAATGTCACAACAAATATATCCGCAACCTAAAAAACCGGATACCACTTAATACTAATTTCCCGACAGTTTGGGGAGAAATTATAAACTGGGAACCCCCAAATATTCGGCCTACCCGGTATATTTTGCCAGAAAAATAAAACAAAAAGGGAGTATTTACGGCCAACGACGCTCTGTCTACCAAAAAATGTTCAGTATTTATGCCAGAAATACCGTCTCGGGGCCCATAGCGAGAATTAAAAACAAATTAAATGCCGTTATACCGATTTTAAGATTTACTCCCTAGTTGCAAACAAGGTACCTAAAATTACTCACCCAATTACTGCTCCCGGCGTCGTCCAAAGTCCAGTTTGGTTGTCAGGAAGAAGGAAGGAAGGGAATTTGTAATACCAAACCAGACGATATCGAGGCGACCTCTCGAATTCCCGTTCCAGCAGAAGCAACGGTCCGGCGTTGTAGAAGCGGCCAATCCAGTAGCCACTTCACAATTAATAATCCAGCACTAATCCCGTAGCGATATATTACAGTTAATAACGTATTCCCGCACAATTATTAACACTTTAAACCAGATTATATAGAAAACGCGCCTTTTCGTTCCAGCGAAAAACCGACAACGTCACTTCACAGCCGGCTGTCAAACCATAGATCCGCTATGATTTTTAATGTTGCCCGATTATACGGAACAGTGTACACTTGCACTATTGTCTATTGTTCTATTCAATTCTGAGTTTGAAATGAGTCTCGAATATTTTTGAGTACCTGCCTAGTGAATGATGCTACCTGCCTACGTTGATGGGTAAATCCAAGCCAAAATGTTTGTTCTTTATTATGAAAACCAGAAAATGTTTCGTGGACCCCCACTTACAACTTGTGAACCCCTGTTTTCTTTTCATGTTTACGTGAACCCCCATGTGGTCTCTTATGGACCCCTGGGGGTCCACCTGGACCACTTTGGGAACCTATGGTTTAAATGTTCTAAGCCTACACTAATTACAGTATGCTTAAAACATTGAAACGTCAAACAATGTTGTATCGGACGATCTAGAACAAGAGCAGGAAAGTCACGAGTTTTTTTTTCGAAATTACGTTTTCGTAGAAATTGAGTAGACGTCCTGTTTCAAAGTGCAACTGACAAACATCGTGACGATACATACTGTCTTCAAGATGGCTCTTTTTTGTACCTAATCTGTTGTTATCTGTATATCCTGTTGTTATTGATAACGCCTGTTGTTAAGAATAAATAATGATTACATCGCTTAACGGGCACAAAGAAATTAATGTCACCGTAAAGTGGAAAATAATACTTTTAGTTTACAATCGAATGATGTTAGATTAAAATCTAACCTACCGCAGTTCTATAATATTGTGTTTTATTACAAACGAACGGCATCTATAATATTACGATGAGCGTGCAATACTTTATTTTTGTTATTGTAAAGAGTGACGAGACGAGCAGGACATGTACCTGATAGTTAACAACATGCCTGCCACATAACAGCACAGTGACACGAAGCTATTGGAACATGAAGAGTCCAAATCATTACCTAGCACTGCACTGCGCTTGTCACCCACAGATCTAAGATATTATATTCATCATCATCATCATCATCAACAACCGCAAGACGTCCACTGCTGAACATAGGCGTCCCCCCTAGATTTCCACAACGAACGATCCTGCGCAACCTGCAACCAGCAGTTTCCAGCGACCTTTGTGAGGTCATCTGGCCATCTAGGGGGGGGGCGTCCAACACTGCGTCTTCCGGTTCGTGGTCGCCACTCGAGAACCTTTCTTCCCCATCGGTTGTCAGTTCTGTGAGCGATGTGGCCTGCCCATTGCCACTTCAACTTGCTTACTCTTTGAGCTATGTCGGCCACTTTCGTTCTTTTGCGAATATCCTCATTACGGATTCTGTCGCGCAAAGAGACTCCGAGCATAGCTCTCTCCAGATATTATATTATAAGCTCTTAAATACTGTATCGGGTTACAATACGTGTACAGGTTAACTACAAAGTTGATGTAATAAATTATTAAAAATATAATAACCTCTGTTGATGTACCCATAGGTAGTCTATTTTTAACCATCACAAGTTAAGATCTCTATCCTCACTGTTTTCTAATTTTCTAGTTTTTCCTGCTGTTATTGTTGCTTGGGAGAGATCGCTATTCGATAAGACCGCTATTTATGGCACTAGATATAAGCAATTGTTTGTATTGCTCAATCGTATTTTATTTATCTGGTGTGCATACTAAAGTGTTTCGTTCTGTCTGTCCGTATGTAATCGTATAAATTATGGTAGCGTATGAACGAAGTTTGTAATATTAATTATTATAATAGTTAATACTAGTAAAAACTAAAAGACACGCTTTTGCATTTTAAATAGCCAAAAAAAATAATGGATTTAGGTTACGTGATTATTTTTTCTCGTATCCCATTCAGCAAACCCTTACATTTAATACCCATATCATGGGGGTGGATTTCAAACAGCCAGTCCGTCATCTTGGGGAGGCCGCCATATTGGATTTGTAATGACGTTTCTTAGCTAGTCATGTATTATTGTCATCATAATTTAGAGCGTGTGCGAAATTTCATCCTAATCGAAGACCGGGAAGTGGGTCAAATTAAGATTCCAAGATTTCCCTACATAAGTACATAGTTAGTTACAAGTGAAGCTAATAAAAGCGTGTTAAAACCTCGACCAATGCTGTGTTTGACAGCATTCACATACTTTAAATTTAAAATTGACTACCCTGCGGTATCACTCGCGCTATTCCCATTTCCATTATTCTCGGGATAAAAGTATAATATAAAAGTATATAGTTATAAGTTATAAGATAAAAGTAACCCACGTTACTTTTAATACTTCCAAGAATAAGTGTACCAAATTGTATGATGTTGAATGAAGTAGTTTTTGTGTGAAAGCGAAACAAACAAAGTTAAATTAACATTTTTAATATTACGGATTTCGTTGTGGCAATTTTTATAGCATACGCAGCCCACTAAATGTGTCTTGGACACAGGGTCCCAGCAGTGGGCTCACGTTCTTTCGTAAGGAGAGAGTCAAGGCAGTAATCTACCACGCTGCCCCAATGCAAGTTGGTGGATGACGTATGACCTCGAAAGATTCTAGGTACAAAATTGGCACATGTTGGTTTCCTCGCGGTGTTTTCATTCACCGTTTTTAAGTTAGCGGCATTACGCATGTGACTTCGAAAAGACAGTGGTGCGCGTGGGATTTGAATCCGGGGGCTCCGGATGGGCAGTCGCCGTTCTCCCGACAGCTTGAATTATACTTACTTTGTTACTATCGAGTGTATCTAACAATAGTCGTTACTAGTATCTAATTTATGTTAAAATAAATGTATTTGCATAAATAAATACTTATTTGTTTTGCTATTTTATCCCGATTAATGGTTATTACAACTATAGCAGCTGTAAACACATTCGACTAATACATTTTTAGAGATTCTTGTAAACTAAATTCTCACTTAAAACTGTTCATTATTTCATCGATTTATGTTTAAAAAAATAAAGAAGTCAAGTAGTGTGCAAGTTACTAATAAAAGGCTGCCCCGCCATCTAGCGAAAAATCCCGGACTGCGCAATCGTCCGGTCGGCGACTAGCAGGCCTACCACCTAACTCTCCTGCTTTCTGCTATGCCTTGATTTGTGACGCAGCTGAAAACAGACAACTACATCTGCTTTCCATTCCACTGCATACGGAATGCAGATGTTGTAATCTGCTTTCATCGTTGTTACCAAATTGGTTGATGACGTCACAAACCAGCATACCAGAAAGCAGAAGAGTTAGGCGGTAGACCTACCGATATCAAGGCCAGATAGACATCTCGGGGTTCGGTTCGGGCTTCCCCGCAGTCCCAAGACTGGTTTTCTAAAGATGTATTCGTGTAATGTGTTGTAGCCGTTGGTCAGCAGTGTGTAACCTCATTCTACTTCCCTTTTTCCACCGTCATTCAAGCTCAAACAATCATAAAGGTCAAAAATAGAAACAGAGTAAATCAGCGGCTGCACTCCTTCACCATCAAAGTAGACCTCAAGAATATCCGAGGTCTGCACTCAAATGTTACAGCAGTCCACCCTCATCTTGAGACTGCGCAGCCGTCACTTTTGTTTCTTACGGAGACATAGATAGGATGTCCGTTGAACGTGGCGTACCTAACATAATAATATCCAGGTTACACCTTGGAGCACAATTTAAAGGCTCTTGCTAGAATATACTTGTACGCCCGTGACGATACCTGCTGTCGGCGTCTTCATAACCTTGAGGGCACCAGATTATTTGTTCTTTGGGCGCTAATAGACACAGACATAAACAAAATTGTCTATGCCTGTATTTATCGGTTGCACGGTCGAGATCTGGAGGCAACTAAGCTCATGATTTAGTTAAGTAAAACAGCGGAATTAGTGTTACTGGCGGATTTCAACGGCCATCATAAAGAATGTCTGTTCCCATACCAGGACACTAAACACTGGGCTGGAAAAAGAAAGCTTGATTTATCGTTATATCTAACATAGGTGGTCCAAGAGACCACACGTACTTGACATTGAGTCGCATACTCCTTGCTTGTTATTTGGACCTTCTGCTGACAACTGTTTCAGACTGATATCCCGTGGCGGTTTTTACGTATCATTGTACCCTAGCATTTGGTACGTAATTGAGTAACGACCTGAAGTATACTCGTATCCTAATACTCCCAATTTGTATAAACCCAGTGTCACGCAGTACTTTGATTGGGAAGAGTATTTGACAACGCTTTACATCTATACTTATAATAAAACTGTAGCGGGTCGAATTCTGTACATTGAAGATATTTTGAAAAAAAAATTTTGGGGGCACTCCATAGTCGATACTGATGGCGAAACTGCATTTTTTTTCTTTCATGTCTGTCTGTCTGTCTGTCTGTGTGTATAGGGAACTCACATCACGCCGAAACTACTGATTCAATTCAAATGAAACTTGACATGATTTAAGATCATACTAAGTAGATGGTAGCTGTCTACTTTTGATCCCCAAATTCTGCACGGTTTTCTTGCAGAAAGGGGTGAAAGTCTGAATGTGTATTTGGTTGTAACTCATGTTTGCGTTGTTCAATTTCGTTTATTCTTATTTTGTTAGAAAGAACACATTTATAGTATATTTCCATCAAAATTTTAACGTTATTGGTCGTGTGGTTCGGAAATCACATAGAAATTAAATAATAACGGTAATAATAAGTTCGGTACATACTAACTTCTAAGTATACTGTGACACTGTAATCAATAGAGTTGTAATGGAGGTCATTTTATCGGAACCGATTTCGGAGTCGGAGTTTTAAAATTTGATTTATCGGAGTCGGAACCGAAGTTGGAGACATAGGCAGGATTAGAAGTGTTGGCAGGAGAGATATTTTTATTGGGTATATTTTTTTCGCCAAACACGTGGGGACACGATAAACATTGACGAGCAATTGATTTAGGAAGTTGGGATTTTGTATTTCCATTTACTATCCACCACAATAAGGGATTATCTGCAATATTTACACACTTTACGTCCGATTATAACCTCCGTTTTAAAATTTTCGGAACCGAAGTCTCGCGGAATCGAAGGATTAATGGTAATCGGAAGTTCTGATTTATCGAAGTGGGAGTCGACGCTCATCCCTGGTACACACGTCATCCTCAGTCAAATCAGTCATCCTGACGGATGACGGATTTGACTGAGTGATTTGACTTGCGCGGTGTATCAATAGAAATGACTCAATATGACAATACCTTTCTAATGTTTTTTTCCACATCAAGTACAGATGGCAGCTCAGGTACGAAACACGATTTGATATTTATTAGAAAATGTGTAATGTAGTATTTTTTTTTTTGTTGTAGCGGCAATATAAATACATCTTTGAAAATTGCAACTGTCTAGCTATCACCGTTCTTGAGATACAGTCTGGTGACAGACGGGCGCACGAACGGACGAACAGCAAAGTCTCAGTAATAGGGTCCCGTTTTTACCATGTACATATATTATATGGAAAACAGGGAGGCGGTTTTTTGAATATTAACAAAAACTGGATGACAAGATGTTCAAGCCCACTACCAGTCGGAAGCATGCCCAGCATTCTGGTGGCAGTACCACGCTGAATAGCAATGTTTATGCGTTGGGCCAAATAAACGCCAGCATTTTGGTCACGCGTTGCGTCGGCCAAGCGCTTGGAAATGCTTTTGAAGATGAGATGAGCTCCCGGCCTTCACAGGCACTCAACCCCAAAAGGCTTAAATATAAAACCACTACTGAGGGTTGCATATTTCCACCGTTTGAGACGAGAGCTGAATTAGCCGCTGCACTTATAATTATTCACCAACCAACTTGGTGACTAATATATTTATTACAATCTAGCCTAATTCGGAAAGTCTAGGCTAATGAGTAATTTTATTATGACTTAGTTTGCTAAATAATAATAATAGTAAGATTGTGTCCATAAGCACTTTTCTTATTGTCTCTATTAAGGCGAAGTCACATCGTTCATGTGTACTTTGTATTTAATATTTATAAATCTAAATTGCACTAACACTGCAATTTGAACACAGGTATTCATTTAATTTGCACTAAGTCAACTCAAATGGTTTTGTCCGTTTAAGCCTCCGCACTAACTCAGTGTTGTCAAGGAGCTGGATTGCCTCGACATTAACATGGTAATGAAGTCTTCGTTCGTGAGCTTCTGCATATTTACGTATCACTTCACTAACAGAATCCATCTTTAGGTCTCGATGAATGTCAGCATTTCTTATATACCAGGGAGCGTTGACAATGTCCCTTAGCACTTTATTCTGAAATCTTTGTAAAAACTCATGCCGTCAGGTCTTTTGCCATCGTCACGCGTAAGACCACTCCGGTTTGAGTACCTATGGCTGGGACCATGGCGGTGGAAAAAGCCAAAGTTTTGGGTGTTTTTTCAAGCCAAATTGTCCACCAGTATCTATTTATCTGGACGATGTAGTTTTAGCTTCTTAAATTAGTCGAGTGAACTTCTTACTTGACTAGAAGTTAGTTCGTTGACGTGAAATGATAATAATTGAAGTCGGTTTTTGTTCTTTCGGATATGATTTCAATCCAAATACTGCACTAAATTTAGTGTTCAACAAGCTTCGGTGACCAAAGCAGACCGTTGTTTTTCTAAAATTGAATAAAATGTTATCTTACTACTAAGTTTTATATGTATATTATGTAAAGGTTTAATTTGGTTAAAATTTAACACAGAAATATTAACGACATTACCAATTAAATTGACATTTGAAACACACATGGTCTTAGAGTCAGGCTTAGAGTCTAAAATATCACATCGGCTAATAAGTCTATCACCTACTTAGGCTACCATCCTGTTAAAATGTATAAGTGGGTAAGTATCAGATTACGCACATCAGCTACAGACTCTTCGTAATGTATCCTATAAAAATCCTACAAACTTAACACTAAGGCTGTGTTCGATACTCCACAACCTTACTACGAGTATGTTTGATGTTGCTAAAATATAAAATATGAAGTTGCTAAACTCGAATATATATATTTTTGTGTGGAAAAACACATTCACACGGTTTGTGTAATAGCCACCCATCCAAATATTTTTACGTAAGAACTACTAATGTACTAATAAGGTCGCAAGATCAACGTACGCGAACGAAGTAGCGGGTTCAGCTAGTAGACTCATAAAGGCAACCGGCGGCTGTGGCGTTACAATTAGCAGATAGGGATGAGATGCCTTCATTTTTTTCATTCGTTCAGTCATCGTTCTTCTCTCCTCTTGCTCAACCATTGAGGAGTAAGTGTATACGGAAGCGAACCTGGAGAGTTGCCACTCTGGTTCACCTCCCGTCTCCACTGGAGGGTCTAGGGCGTCGTGCGTTTAGGGCTATCTTTCACCCTATCCTAGGAATAGGCGTTCCCGAGGAGATGACACGTCGCTGATTTTCGGCGTTTCAGTGAAACCAAGTACGGGTGTAGGGACGCCCCCTACAAAGCGGATTGTCGATATTGTGCGTAGCGTGCTGGCGGTATTACCACGCTGAATGGTGATGATGTGTTTTTGCTATAAACACTAGCATTTCGGTCCCACGTCGCGTCGACAAAGCGCTCAAAAAGGCATTTTACCTTTTTATTTTGTTTGCTTTAGTTTGTTTGACTTCACAAAAATTGAATTTTATTGAGCTGTATTCAAACACTAGCAGTACTCCGCTGTTTTACCCTAGTAGTTCTCGTTTTCGATATCTTCCCAGGATAAAAAGTAGTAGCATGTGTGTTATTTCAGACTATAGCTCTATTATCTAATTGTATTCCAAATTTTATACCGATCGGTTCAGCCGATCTTTAAATTAAAAAGTATTTGTTTTTTAATAAAATTTTCAGTTTGAACTCCGTACTTGAGAGTTTGAATTGAAAATTCTATAAACAATAACAATATTTCAATTCAGTTAAAAAAATTTTTGAGCAAAGTAACGCTAAATTATTTCAATTTCCTTTTACAAATGTCGGAGTTGGAGATTGTCGATCAATATATATAGAATGGAGACAGATTCTAATTTTCAAATAAAGTGTATAGAAGTGCTTTAAACCACAGCATATCAAACATTAATTTTATTCAAGGCCCATGTTTACTAAAATACTACACGTATATGTTTACTTAAACTACTAATTTTAATTAATTATTATGAACATTTTATAGTATGTCAGTGTTCGGATGTTTGTTGGTTTGATGTTGTAACGTATGAACACAGTTGGAACACAGTTAGATAATAACCTGAAAGAAATAATAATAATATAATATAATTTGCCAAAAATTCTAACGCCAAGCAGTAATGTGCAAACATTACTGTGTTCCGGTTTGAAGGGCAATGATTCCAGAGAAATTACAGGTCTTAGAGACATAGGTAATATCTTAGATCTCTGGGTGACGAGCGCAGTGCAGTGCTAGGTAATGATTTGGACTATCATGTTCCAATAGCTGCGTGTTACTGTGCTGTTATGTGGCAGGCATGTTGCTTACCATCAGGCACATGGCCTGATCGTCTCGTCACTCTATGCTATAAAAAAAAAAAGAACAAATAGGGTATACTTTTATCCCAGGAAGATAACGGAAACATGAACTACGTGGCTAAAACTGTAGTGTTTGTTGCTCATTTACGTAAAAACGGTATTTTTAGTAGTGGTAGGACTCTTAGCAGAGTCCGCCTGGGGAAGTACCACACCTTTGCCAGTTATTCTACCGCCAAGCAGTAATGTGCAAATATTACTGTGTTCCGGTTTAAAGGGCAATGTTTCCAGAGAAATTACAGGGCTTAGAAATATAGTATTTTAGATCTCTGGGTGACGAGCGCAGTCCAGTGCTAGGTAATGATTTGGACTCTTCATGTTCCAATAGCTGCGTGTCACTATGTTGTTATGTGGCAGGCATGTTGCTTACCATCAGGCACAAGTTTTGCTTGTCTCGTCACTCTTTACTTTAAAAAAAGTCAAGTGCGAGTTGGACTCGCCCATGAAATAATATACAAACAGTTCTTGTAGTTCGTTGTAACTTTGATCGAAGTTTTAATAATAGTGTATTTATGACGTACTAAATAAAACTACTCATCAGATCGAATTCAAACCAATTTTCGTTGGTAGTTTGCATGGTAATGTACATCATATATTTTTTTTAGTTTTTTCATTCTGTTACTTTAGAAATTAGAGGGAGGGGGATACACATTTTACCACTTTGGAAGTGTCTCTCGCGCAAATTATTCAGTGTACACAAAAATTATATCAGAAACCTCAACATTATTTTTGAAGACCTATGGATAGACAACCCACACGTGTAGGTTTGATGAAAAAAAAAATTGTGTTTCAGTTCTCAGTAGGGGGGGCAACCCTAATTTTTTTTTTGTTTTTGTAAAAATCTTAATGCGGTTCACAGAATACATCTATTTACCAAGTTTCAACAGTGTAGTTCTCATAGTTTCGGAAAAAAGTGGCTGTGACATACAGCCGGACAGACAGACAGACAGACATGACGAATCTATAAGGGTTCCGTTTTTACGTTTTACGGAACCCTAAAAACGAAGAAAGTTTGACTTCATTTTCGTTGTTGCTGTGGAATGAGGTTCCTGTGAAGATGTTCCCTAATAAATATAATTGGAGAGTCTTAAAAACAAACATGAATTGGATTTCCTTGCTCCATCACACCGCTCTGTTGCATAAAATTGCAATCAAACTTAAAACTATATTTGTTGAAAAGAAACTTGTATTATTTAATAACTATAGACTTTTATCTTATTACATTAGATTACTTATATTTCATTAGACTTTATTACTCAGATATTTTGTGTATATTTGTGTTGCCAAATGCGTAACAGCTGTCTGTACACATTGGATATTTAAACACTGTTTAAACCATGACGATCAACTTCATAATATTTAAACAAACGGTTCTTAATCAAATAACATTAGCATCTGAACCTGTGTCAGAACTGGCAAACTGTGACTTTATGTGTTAATTTAATGAACAATAACTAAATTTAAAACATACATATATACGTTTAAGACGTCAATTCAATTACGTGGTGAAGCCGTATAGGCGTAGTATTTTTTTACGGCTAGCGGTTTCACCCTTGACCGCTATCACGCCTGATGTTAAGCGACATGTTGATGTTAATTATCAATTGAAATTTCAAATTGCCGCTAATATACATTTTATATTTAATAAAAAACATTTTTGCGCGTGCCTGACTATTCTAATTCCTCGACCAAATCGTCTGGCTTATTACTTTTTATCATTTTAAATAATACTAGCTTTGTCCCGCGGTTTCACCTTGGTAATTCCCGATCCCCTTATATTCCCGGGATAAAAAGTAGCCTACGTTACTTCTAATCGAGATTTGACCGTGTATGGTCAGCTTCTATCCCGCTATGACATTGACATTAATTGCGACTGCGATTAAGATGTCATGTCCGTAAGCCTTGTAATTTCTCTGGAAACATTGTCGTTCAAACCGGAACACAGTAATGTTTGCACATTACTGCTTGCCGGTAGGATAATTGGCAAAGGTGTGGTACTTCCCCAGGCGGACTCTGACAAGAGTCTTACCACTACAAGGCTTCCCGCCAGACTTCTTTGCCGTACTGTGAATGCAAAGACGCGTTTCATAAATATGTTCGATATTTCGTGCCCGCCGTCGCATCGTAGTGAGGCACCTACACAATGTTATAATAAAATAAATTTGAAAGTTTAGTATTTACTACAAACCAGGTGCTGTGATCAGTCCATTTCCAAGCCATTCCTTAGCAAATTCGGAAGCAAAGCGCTTCGTCAAAGCGATGTTAGCAACCGTTATTAGGTCTGCCGGGTGTGTAATGACTGAAAACGACGACTTTTTGCATAACCCTGGCAATGTTAAGGCTAAATCATATTATATTATTATCAACTTATTCTTTTTTATTCTTTAAACATTAAACTATAACATTTAAAAATTGTATATCGCCTCAAACATATTTATGGAATCTTAAAATAAAGTAAAATTTTAATAAATCATTTTGCCCGGCTACTCCGCTATTCACTGTTCAGATACTTCAAATACCTACCCAAAATTTGCTACCAAATCTCAGAATATATGTACAGTGCCAATGATTACCTCACTAACTATTCACTTTGAACCGAAAAGCAAAAATATTTCAGATTTGATCAATCCGGCCGGATCGACGGGAATCCGATCGGATCCGGCTGAATTGAAAATGACGCCGGATTGCAATCCCTAATCGTGGCCCTTGTCCTTCCACTGAGCACTCTGCTAATCAGAGTGCTCGTAGAGGACCCTTATCTGGAAGACTTAGATATTTCACTTGGTTGATATATCAGCTGAGTAACTTTCCCAAGTCTTCCAGTCCTCCTTCCCAACCTCTGCACGCACTGCTCAAGGGGGCGAGGAGGTGCGTGTAGAAGTTCCCAGCCCCAGCCAAAATTCGCCATTACAACAAGATGCCACCGAGGCAAATTGTTGTGTGATGCCCAGGGTGCACCTCGTGGTGCAGCTCCTCCTCGTGGAGATTCCCGAGCCAAGCACCCACTAATTAATATTACGCCATCTAAAGTAGTATACGGCCTGAAACGGTTTACAAAACCTATTTATGTTTTGAGTAAACTCAAATGAAAATAAAATAAAAATTTTAGACGTTTGTGACATCAAGCAAACCAAAAAAAGACATAAGTAAAACAACGTTTTGTATATGACATTATTAACCGACTTCAAAAAAGGAGGAGGTTCTGAATTCGTTTGTATGTTTTTTGTTTTGTTTGTATGTTACGCGATAGTTGCGACAAAAAAAATACTTCAGAGGTGGTATTATTTAAATTTAATTGAAATCGGTGAGTATAGTGAAAGGCAGTGCGGATGGACAACGACTGACTTTATTATTCTAGAAATAAGAAACATTAAGGAGTTCATAGATAGCGCTACTGCTCACATTTTTGTTACTCATTATAACAACAGATGGCGCTACTAGTCTACTAGATACATTTTGTTATACAATCTAAACACCCCCACTTAACAAAATAATAGATACATACATTTACCATATCGCATTATTATGTTTTATCATATAAACCAAACATTCCTAAAAAGTTATAATGTTTTATTTTACATAAACCCTTAGTCAGTAAATCTGCGGGCATCTCTGATGTGGGCAAGTATTTAATCTTTACATCTTTGTATTTTTTTGTAAATAGACAAGGTTCAAGCTTAGATTTTGAATAACCCGATGATTGCAACAATTCATCAACTCGTTCGTACCAAGCCCTTGATGATTGTTTCAATCCATAAATCGCACGTTTCAATCGCAAAACCTTGTTTACATGTTCATTACTACCCTGAAATCCTGGTGGTTTCATCATGTACACAGTTTCATTTAAAAAACCATTCAAAAATGCAGTGTTAACATCTAAGTGACAAATATCTAAATGAAGCTGAACTGATAAAGCAAACAACAATCTTAAAGTGGAATGCCTGACAACAGGTGAAAAACATTCATCAAAATCAATGCCCGGCCTTTGGGTGAAACCCTTAGCAACTAATCGCTAATTTCCACAACTCACTTTCAGGTCCATTCAATGCTTCGTCTAGCGATATTTCATTTGCACTTTATTCCATTAGTTTGACCAACGCAAACTCTACCAACACCGTACCAATCAGGCTGCTTGCGGATACGCTTACTAGGCTTTTTTATTGGAAACTCCACGGAAAGCCCTGGCTGTGACATATTGTGATCTCTCACAAGCTCCGCAGGTTCTGCCTCTAGCATATCTGTAGAGTCCTCAAAGTCCTCTTCTTCAGTACTAATGCTTTCTCTTTTGAAGTTCAGTGTTTTCTTCTGCTCCTGATCTTCTAATGTACTTACGTCCCTCATGTCCCCCACTTCTTGGGTACATACTGGTCTTTCTTCCTTTACTGGAAAAATGTCATCTTTGCTCTCACTAATGTCAAAGTGTATTACATCTTGCTTCTGTTCACTCCCCTCCTCAATCACAACAATATCTCTAGATATAGTTATACTGTTATTGTTGGGATTGTAAACTCGGTAGCCTTTGACATTGTTTGAGTAGCCAACAAGAATACATTGAGTCGCTTTTCTGTCCAATTTCAACCTTTTTTCTTTTGGTATGTGTACCATGGTTTTACTTCCAAAGATACGTAGATGGCTGACATCTGGCTTAGCTCCGGTCCAAATCTCCATAGGCGTTTTGTTATTGAGTCCTGATGCAATTGACCTATTTCGCAAATAAACTGCAGTGTTCACTGCTTCTGCCCAAAAACGCTTAGGCAATGCTGCATCAAATAACAAACATCTCGCTTTCTCTATGACTGTACGGTTAAACCTTTCGCAGAGACCGTTCTGTTCCGGTGTGTATGGACAAGTTTTTTGATGAATAATTCCCGCAGAATCCAAGTATGTTTCAAATTCCTTACTGCAGAATTCTGATCCATTATCTGTCCTAAACATTTTCAGCTTCCTGCCTGTCTGATTCTCCACTAACGTTTTGAATACCTTGAAATGTGAGAATACTTCATCTTTTGTCTTTAAGAAATATACGAAGGCCATTCGACTGAAGTCATCGACGAATAACAAAAAATATTTCTTTCCGCCAATAGATCTAGCTTCCATAGGCCCACAAACATCTGCGTGTACGACCTCGAGAAGTTCCTTGCCTCTGTTGCCCTCATGACTGAACGGCAACCTGGCCTGCTTACCCTCGCAGCACACAATGCAGTTTGTCTTACTGACCTGAGCCTTATCCGAGTATGACATTCCATTTACAGCACCATCTTTCATCACATTGAGATCTTTGCTGTTTAAATGACCAAATCTTCTATGCCACACGTTCACGGATACTGAAGTCAACAAACAATCGCCTTGCTTGATTCTCAACTTATAAACTCCTCCTACCAAATCCGCAGTCGCTACAAGCTTACTATTTTGGTTATAAATATAACAGTGCTTCGCATCAAATGTCACTGTGTTTCCTTTGCTAATTAACTGGCTGACAGATAGCAAATTCGTAGCCAAGTTTGGCACATATAATGCTCCCATCACTGTGTTTTCATGCTCGGTATCTCCAACAACTGTAGTCAATTGCACATCTCCACAGCTATCAACAGAAATTTTCGTTTTATCAGCGATGACAATCTCTTTTACTTGGTGTTGATTTGTTGTGTTCAACAACCAGTCACTTTTACATGTTAGATGGCTACTAGCACCGCTATCAACATACCAATCCAATTGATTGAAGTTACCGCTAAGAAACACTGCACTGAATGCATTAGATTCCTTGCTATTTGGAATATTATTACATTTATTCATGAAATGTCCAAGTTGCTTGCATTTGAAACATCTGACATTTGCCTTCACGTTTTTTGATGACGTTTGTTTATGTGCGGTCGTTTGTCTTTTAAGGTTTTTATCTTTGTTATGCCAACCTTTCGTCACGAATGCATTCTGTGTAGAACTAGAACCTGCTTCACCTCCTTCCTCCATATCAAGTAACTTTGACTTTATGGCATCCGCTGTCAACTCAATACCTGAATGCTCCACCGCCATAATCATGGGTTCAAATTTTTCAGGCAATCCTGCCAACAACAAGGAGCCAACCCATTCATCACTAATCTTGAATCCTGTGTTGTTCAATCGCTGACTTATTTCTAGCAGCGAAGTTACATATTGAGACATAGATTCGCAATTTTCTCGACGAATAGATATGAGGTTCCGAAGCAATCCAATGCGCCGCGTATAGCCATTATCATCAAATAGCTTTTTTAGTTTCTGCCACAATCCCATTGCTGTCGATTCACTTTTAATATGCACGAATAAACTGGGATCTATAGTTAAAACTATCTTCGCTTTTGCTTTCGCATCATTCGGATCGCCGCCGGTCGTGATGCACCGTTCCATCCCTTCTAATATGAGATAGTTCTCCACGGCAAACGCCCAATCTTCGTAATTTTCTCTGCCTCTAAGCTTTGCAATACTCGCAATTAGATTTGACGACATTTTTGCACTATATTTTAACCAAAATTTGCTTTTATTCACCAGATTTGCCCATAACCTATAGTGAAAGGCAGTGCGGATGGACAACGACTGACTTTATTATTCTAGAAATAAGAAACATTAAGGAGTTCATAGATAGCGCTACTGCTCACATTTTTGTTACTCATTATAACAACAGATGGCGCTACTAGTCTACTAGATACATTTTGTTATACAATCTAAACAGTGAGCCGCTTCACAGACATCGACAAAAAACTAAAAATTGTTTTTATTTATCTGGATGACATAGGCATAGCTTTTTAAGGTTCCGTAGCCAAATGGCAAAAAACGTGACCCTATAGATTCGTCATGTCTGCCTGTCTGTCGGTCGGTCCGTATGTCACAGCCACTTTTTTCTTACACCAAAAATTGGTTTGAGGAAGATCTAGTCAGCAGTTTATTTTGTAATCGTCATAAATACAGTGTTATTAAAACATCGACCAAACATATTATGTACAACAAACTACAAGAGTTTTTGTATTATGCTACTTGGTGCTATCTATGGAACCCTTCATGGCCGAGTCCAACTCGCAATTGACCACTTTTATTATGAAATTTAGTCGAGTGTCTGAATTTCATCTATAATTTACAGTTGATTTTTGTTCTTCCGTAGAATATTAATTATTCAGCTGTAGTATCTTCTAATATTATCAACCTTTTCTTTGAATAAAACGTAATTAGTAATACCTCTTCGACCATTTTTCAATATTAATATAACAGAGTGATGTTTCCGCGCGGCTTTTTCGAGGTTGCGTCATTAATAAATTTTTGGTGTTATAATTTTTTTACCCAGTACAAAAGTGCTTTTTAAGGTGGCCGCAATGCCTCGCTAATAAATATTAAATGAAACATTTTGTTCAATTCAATAATAACTTGCTGATATAAAAACATTCCGAATTCAATTCTTTATTTGCTCGTTAATGGTTAACAAAAATCTAGCAAAATTACACACACAGCCAAAAATAATCTCATATATTATGTATGCAGATTAAATCAATCATGCATAGCAGAATACAAGTAGTATATACATGGTAGATAAATTATGTCATAAACTAGAGTGAAAACTAACGTGGCTATTAGACTATTTAAATGCCACAGGTAACTCACATGTGCTATTGTCAGTTCAGTCCGACTAAGTATCGGCCGCGGCTTGGGCCTTTTTTTAATGATAACCCAATAACACTTGCGATGCTATGAGCAATTTAAATGCTTAACGAAAATTAATTCCATTTAGAGATACATATATTTATGGCGTCAATAGAACTTAATGAGTCAGAATTGTATTATGAAATAGATATTATGTTAACTATATAAGTCAATATCTGCAATTACAAAAATATCTACAGAATTATCTACAGAATAAAGTAGCTTTCCAAGAAATAATCTATTTATGTATGTTAGATAAATAAACTTTTTATTCTACATAATTTATAGTAAACTAAGCATTCCTCAAAATTAAATATAGTTACAAAAAGCAACCTTAGCACAAAAAGAAATTTATTTCAGGCAACCATAGGATTAAATGAGAGATTTTAAAATACGGATAGGAGATGGGAAGGTACATAAAAGGAGTGATAGATACAAACATATGTTGAGAAATATTGAGCAACAAAGCCCTCCGCACTTATCCCAACCCTCAATTAACCAATGATGACTAGAACTTACTAAGGAAGGAGCTTATAAAGTGAATTAATTCAATAAAATTAATTATACCCAACTGGCTGTTTCAAAAGCAAAAGCCATAATATTCTTTTAATTATATCAAAACATTGTGTATCTAAAATGTTGATAAAATTCAACACCGAAAAACAAACATCTCACAAAATTATGACCTTAGGCTTCATATTTATGTTTATTATAAGCGGAATGGATTTCGGCTTCATAAAAAACAAATCAGTTAGAGTGAAACTTGTTACTAAATTTCTTCTCTTGATTCCAACTATCGTCTTCTCTGCTTTCTGTTTGTTTAAAACATACCAATCTGAAAACATATTTTTATTTAGTAAACAATTTGCTTTCTTTCTTACTCACATGTCGTATGTATGTTGTTTCATGTTTATGAATAGAATGATTTCTCCGGCAACATATATGACAATGTTTGAAGGTATCGATACAAAATTAAATTTGTCCGGTAAATATTATAATATTCAAACAAAACTCATGAAATCTGTTATTTTTTTATGGGTTGCACGAGGGTTTTGTATGTTGATCACTTGTGTGGTGTTAGAATCATGCTTTAACAGAATGGTTAACAACATATTTTTCTTATGGATGCAGTTTTGTCGAGATTTAGTTGTAGTTGTGAATGTATTCGGATTTTATGTTGTCAAATGTCGGCTGACTACATTTATGACCAATCTAAAAACTTACGGCGGTGATAAATATATATCGTTTTATCAACTTTATAAAGAATTGTCCGATATTTCTTACCAAATGTTACGCGTCCATGGTCGGCTGGTGAGTAATTTAATGTACATATTTAACTAATAATAGCTCTAGCTGTGATGTCACGGAACACCAGGTAGGAATGAAGTTCCTTCGGATAATACCGAAGCGATAGAATTTGAATAAAAAGAATTGCTTAATTTTTTTAATTTATGGTACCATCTGAAAAATAGAGTTAGCAACACTGGTCACGGGCAGTTTTTACGCGTCACTTCCGTTGTATGTTTTTCTTTCGGTTTTACTCTCATATTTTTAACACGCTTGTATTAGCTTCAGTTGTAACTAACTATGTATGTAAGAAAATCTTGGAATCTTAATTGGACTTACTTTCTGGTCTTTGATTAGGATGAAATTTTGCACACGCTCTGAGTTTTGATGTCAATTGACATCAGTCATGTATTGATACATGACTAGCTAAGAAACGTTATTACAAATCCAATATGACGGCCTCCCCAAGATGGCGGACTGGGTGCTTAAAATCCACCTCCATGATGTGGGTACCAAATGAAAGGATTTGCTGTTAGGAATACAAAAAAAATAGTCACGTGAGTTAAATACAAGATGGCGGACATCCAAGATGGCGGATTGGCTATTTGAAATGCAAAAGCGTGTTTTTTAGTTTTTTAAACTATTATAATAATTATTTACAGTTCTGTCGCGCAGCGAAATCCCTATCTCCACCAAGTCTGCCCTAAGAAACTTCGTTCCAATGATTTACTATCTTTGAAAACTTAAATTATGTACATTTAGCGCTACAAAGAACTCTGGTTCAAATTATATGCCCAAATGGTGCATCATAATCACCGTTAAGAATTAGTTTTACTATTTGACCAAACTAAGTAGCCTTTTATTGTAATAAAATCTTTAACATGGAATAGAAGCATTTTGTCTTCGTCTTCGGCTAAAACACATTGTAATGTGGATGATATTTGGTTAGGTGATATTATTATAAACACTGCTTTTAATCGAAGTCAATCAGGAAAAATTAAACGATGAAATAGGTCCAAAACTCGAGATTCGTTCCAAATGAAAATGAAACACACAATCAAAAACCTAACAAGACTTGAGGTAAGAAAGGACGAAATGTGTCAATTATACTCAGGACAAAATCATTTCATCACAGACATGTGCTATTTTTATTTCAGACGAAATATTGGTACTCGTACAGCAGAGCTGTGTATAAGTCGAGCGCAGCTTGTCTTTCGAAATTTACATTTTTATATTTTAACCCCCTAATTAATTTTTTTTTCGCAGTTTTCTGTCACATTATTATGTGATGTAGTGGGCACAACGTCGTTTATGTATTATGAAGTTAAATTGATGCAAGAGACTGAATTTGAGGTAAGAGAAATTGGAACACCTGGGATCATTTTTAAGTTATTGAATCCATAGGACACCGAATACTTAGTTTGGTCAACGAAGGTAATGCAAAACTGGATTTGCCGAGTGAATCGAGGGCCTGAACTTGTATTTAAGACAATCTAATTGCAGGAAAGCCAACCTAAATAACATAAACAGAAAAGTGTGTCAGTTTTGCCCAACTTTTTTTTTTCTATATGGCTGCTACTTTTTTTTGTATCTGTACTTGTACCATATGGAGCTTCTTTAGGATCTACGCTCCAGTTTGGGTTTTTCATAGAATCCAAGGTTAAACTACGGAACTTCATTTTTGTTACGTAAACAATTAGACTGGATTACTTTTGAATAAATACACGGGTAACTCACGTTTGATATAGTCAGTCCAGTCCGACTCAAGTTTCGGCCGCGTCCGGCGATCTTTTTAAAGGAAAGTGCGTGCGCATGATCACAGCACGTTGTGCACTGAACTGAACTGATTCGTTTTGTTTGAGCGGATTACATTGCGTGTGGATTTTTTTCCGAAAAATCAAACTCGGTTTTTTCAGGTTGCGAACAAATTAAGTTCTTCTACGTAGGAAAGTGCACTTTATAGTAGACTGCATCAAAGATGACGGTGGTGTCACGTAAACCTATCAATGAATTAAAATAATCAGCACAAAAAATGTCGGTAGTCGTATTGTCAAACGAACTCAACAAGACATTACTGAGTTTAGTTCTGACAAACCTCAAATTTGTTTAATCGCAGTTTTATCTCCTTGCACGACACGACGCCGCGTCGTCAAAGTAGCTCAGTGCGCAGGTAATTATGCACTTTATGGCAGATCTGTTTATAGTAAATTTCACGTACAGGTATAGTCTTTGTAGCCAGTAGTTACAATCAGCAATAGTGATTAGTATTACGTTTTGACTTCTTGAGCCGGGGACTTTCATCTCAGATTGAGGTCTCCTTCTACTTTTGTGATAAAAACTTTTAGGCATTACGCATTCCACAGGGAATGCGTTGACTGAGTGTATTGGCCATTGGTGACTTATGGTGTCTTAAAAAATACAGTGAATCGTTTTTTGTCAGCTAAGAACTCACAGAGCGATTTTCACACGCGCCCGCCGCGGTTTCTGGCCCGCAGCTTCTATAGAATAGGTACTATATTTTATATGTAAAATAAAGCATATCTCACGACGCGATTTACACCCGCGGTGTGCGCAGTTGCATGCAGTTCCCGGTGCACCGGCGGGCTACTAGTAGAGGTAGAATCGTGCCGGCCTCGGCAGCCTCGGCAGGTTGGGCCCGCGCGCTCTGCGATCCTTATCGATTATACAACCACGTATTGCGATCATCGCCCACTATGTTTGTAGGGGGTAATCTCGACCATGACAGCTGCATAACCGCGCAAAAACACACAGCTCCACCACCGCGGGAGCGCTACAAAATCGCTCACTGAGTTCTTAGTCTAAGCAAGCTCCATCGTAGACTGCGTCGTCGCTTAAAATCAGGCAAAATGGCGGTCAAAAGTAAACATATAACTTTTTTTTTAAAGTCCGATATGTGTTATGGGGCTACATAGTGTTGTGAAAAAATTGCAGTAAAAAGCAAGTCGTATTTCATTTCAGATATTAAATGTAATTGTGGCTATTATATGGCTTCCAATGAATTTTATTGTGACGACTTTTGGTCCTGCATTTGCTGCTGATTCGCTAGCTTCAAAGGCTCAAGATATAATTCATATTATGCAAGATAGAGTACTTGTTTATCATGAACTTGGCTCACGACATCAAGGTATTTTAATACATAATGTAGTACCTATTTAAGAATTTGGTATCCGGTCTTTTCACAATCTTTTTTTAAATCAGTATATAACCGACAAACTCACGGTTTAACAAATATTATTTCACATTCAAAACGATACTCAGGGCAAACTGCAGAGCTTTTGGCAGGATACTTTTGACCGATAGGTTAAAATTAATAGGATCAAAAATAAAATTGGAAATATTGTCTAAGTAAAACGTTTCCCATAAATATAATTCATTATTAAAGGACTTACATAGACTTTTGAAGACACGTGTCACAGATTTAAAGGTTGCGTCATTTTAGGTAAACAAATTTGCAATAATGCATTGTTACATTTTTACATGTTAATTAAAAATATCTCTAATCTTATATTGTGTAATGTTATTTATATTTAATTTGTCCGTTGGTTTTTATGCCTCTACATTAACACAACTTTTCACATACAATCGTACATCTATATATATAAAAGCGAAAGGTCACTCATCAAGGAATCTCAGAAACTACAAATGCTAGGAATCTGAAATTTTGCATGGAATACCCTTTTAAGCACGTAGGCGCTCGCTAAGCGGGGTTTTGCGAAATTCAACAACTAAGAACAAGGGTGAAACAAGGGATGAACGGTTGTATGAAAATTCGTGATTTTCAAAGTTATCAAATTGGTGAAATTGGGATTGAAATGAGGGATGAATGTCAATATGGAAGTTCCCAACCGTTGAAGATAAAACCTTGAAACTTTGTAAATATGTAGATACTTGACACGAAGCAAACGAATGATTGTTCTATCAATTTCGTAATTTCGAACTGTACGGGGGTGAAATTGGGATTGAAATGGGGGATAAATGTTAACAAGGAAGATAAAACCACGAAACTCTTTATAACTATAGGCACTTGACACGAAGCAAATAAATGTTTGTTCTAGCAATTTTGATCTACATGAGGATGAAATTGGAGTTGAAATGGGGAACGAATGTCTCTTACACTTTCACACCTAAACAACTGAACCGAATTTGATGAAATTGTTTTAACCGTAAATGTTACGTGTCTGGGTATAAAAATAAGTACTGCCTGAGAGTTACCTTAGTATTTATTTCGCGCGGACGTAGTCGCGGGTAACAGCTAGTCTATATATATAAAAGCGAAAGGTCACTCATCAAGGAATCTCAGAAACTACAAATGCTAGGCATCTGAAATTTCGCATGGAGGTTCCTTTTAGCGCGTAGGTGCTCGCTAAGACGGGGTTTTGTGAAATTCAACCCCTAAGAGGGTGAAACAAGGGATGAACGGTTGTATGAAAATTCGTGATTTTCAAAGTTATAAAATTTTGTATCTAGACACTTGATACGAAGTAATTAAATGTTTGTTCTATCAATTTCGTAATTTCAAACTGTAAGGGGGTGAAATTGGGGTGGAAATGTGGGATGAATGCCAATATGAAAGTTCCCAACCGTTGAAGATAAAACCATGAAACTCTGTACATAGGCACTTGACACGAAGCAAACGAATGTTTGTTTTAGTAATTTTGTAATTTCAAACTGTACGGGGGTGAAATTGGGGATGAAATGGGGGATGAATGCCAATATGAAAGTTCCCAACCTTTGAAGATAAAACCATGAAACACTGTACCTACATAGGCACTTGACACGAAGCAGACCAATGTTTGTTTTAGTAATTTCGAACTGTACGGGAGTGAAATTGGAGTTGAAATGGGGGCCGAATGTTTCTTACGCTTACAGATCTAAACAACTAAACCGGTTTTGATGAAATAAAATACAGTTGTTTTATTATTAGCAGTTTTTAGTTACCGTAAATGTGTCTGGGGGTATCCAAATAGGTACTGCTTGAGTTACCTTAGTATTTATTTCGCGCGAACGAAGTCGCGGGTAACAGCTAGTAAATTATAAAATGATGGTTTGTGAAATAAAACATTATTAGACACAAGATATTTTTTAAATTCATGATACGCAACATGTTGCTTGTAAAATGAAACATTTAAAATTGTAAAGTTTTTGGATATTATACGAATATAAATACGAACCTATGAGTTTTCCTTCTTTCTTTAAAGTACTTCAATGATAATAAGTTTTACTTGTTTTCAGATATCTTTACACACGATTATTTGCTGATGAAAGATTTTATCAGCTACGTAGAAGCTAATCCATTGAAGTTCGTGTTATATAAAGTGCTACCTCTGGACGCGAGCCTGCCTGGGACTATCATTAGCTTTTGTATCACTTATCTCATTATCGTATTACAAATTTCACATGTCTCTTAGATTTAATTTGATCATGAGCTTAAGCAGAGTAGTTTAATATGACGATGATGTCGTCCGCATCGTGTCCGATGTTGGTTTCTGGCTGGTTTCTGGCGTGTGATCGAATGTCGCTGGCAAATCTAAACTTCGTCTTGAAGACCCGGTCGCATTGCGGGCAGTAGAGTTTAAATATAATATGTATGTAACTACCTTAGTTAAGAGTTGCTCTGCACACATCGAAACCCAATGGACGTCGCATATGCGCTGAGGGGAATATACTCCGGTATGTACTCCTCAGCACCCCGTATAAACTCCCTAGAGCAGAGAAGGTATAAGGGAGCTCAAATACCCAACACCCTACCAAACACCCTCTTTTTAGTTCACACTCAAGAGGAGAAAGAGACTTTGACAAGCCAGGGTTATGGGTCAGGCACCGGACCATGCATCCTCACCATCCATGAAGCTCAGGGACTAACATACAAGTCGGTAATCGCAATCAAAACCAAGGCAAACATGAAGCTGCACGAGAGCGTGCCCCATGCGGTTGTTGCAATCTCGCGGCACACGGGGACCTTCACATACTACGCTGACGACACCGACGACGCCATCGGTCGGTTCGAACGGCGAGTGTTGGCTGCATCACTGAAGACCATCCGAGAGTTCAACCTACAGATGGCCATCAGGGACAGAAATGCAGCAGCAGTGGAGGCTCTGGGCCGGGAGGAGGCAGCTTAGGCAAATAGCAATTAAACAAAGAATCAGGAGCACTAGAATTAGGTTTGAAATGTACCCAACTCTCCCTATTTTCCTTTCCTTTTCATCCATGAAATGTGTAAAAAAAAATGAATTGACAAAGATTACGGAACCCGGAGTCTGTGGAGTGGATAGCTGGATAGTTAAAAAAAAACGACCTTAGTTAACTGTTTAATCAACAGCCTAACCGCCTAGCCTCTTTACTAAACAGCGCCGACAAAAAATTTACCTTGTACCAAAATCTACTTATTACAGATGTAAACTTTTCCAGGTAATTTATCAACCTGCAGTGGGCTGGGCCAACGTGATGGACTTTGGTATTTTGATCTCTCCTTGCGATAGAATGTCCCAAGTGCTAATAGGTTTTAGACTTGACCTCCATATCGCCTGATGTTCATTAACGATGCGCCCTACGATTTCACGCATGCTTACACCTATCTGAATTACTTTTACCATGCAGTCAACCCTAAAATTTCAAAAAAGGTAGCGTATTATTATACAAAATATAACTTTAAAATACTTGAAAAGGTTATACTATTATACTATTGATTCAGGGTTGGCTCTAAATATAAAAATATAATAAATTGTTCAGAGTTGTAGTTGTACTTATGTCACATTTAACACGCTTATTTTCACCTTGTTTAATAAATAAGTAGTGAAATATTTGTTGTTATTATGTTAATAATAAATGATTTGTAGTTGTAGTACGCTGAAGTGTTTGTGTTGCATTTTGAAATAAAACAATAGAACAGAAGATATTTCAGAAATGAGTTTTAATTATTTTTTATAATACCTATAGAGTGACCTATAGTATATCTAAAAAACATAGTGAGAATGTGGCTAAACGATTACTTAACCCTCAAATGACTCCATGAAAAATTAATGATTTTTTTTATCGCCAAGTCCACGTTTCCTTCAATACTGTGACCTGACGGACCCTGAAATTCTGAAATATTATGTAACAGCGTTGTAGCGTGTTTTATGCGCTACCAAACGAACATAGTATTCTATCAAAGTATGTCATTACGGATAAGGTTTCATGCCGTTTTAACCCTAAACTTGCCACACAATCAAAAGTATAATAATTTTATTTTCTATTTTATTTAGGTTAGTGTTTTTATTATTTCTGGAAATATTTTTCTCCACATTTCATCGTTTAATTTGATGATTAAGAATTATTTATTGCCGAGATACATCTAAAACTCGGAAAATCTTAATCGATATGTTAGCAACGAAAATTCTTAGGGGTACATACAAGAAATACATGGGGTAGCATACATTTTTTTATAATAATTTAAGTAGCCATAACGTTTTCAGGACTAATGATAATTTAGCATAAGAACTTAATGCATAACTGTTTTCGCATAATGTTTACAAGCATAAACATATATAGCATAACGATAACTTACCATAATGTTTAAACACATAACCATATACAGCATAAAGACGACTTAGCATAATATTTAAAGGCACACATCGAAAAAAGCAGACGGTACACCTAAGAAATATGACACTTTTTGACTTCGGGTGGGCTCCCGCCAGAAACTCAGCGCAGTGTCGCTTGTCCATACTCGGCCTACGGTCCACTACGGAGGTCGCCGGCTTGCTTCGTTCGCCTCCTCCCCCCTTCGCTACGCTTGACGTCGCATGGCTCGCTCCACTCAGGACCTCCCTTGAGCTTCTGACTCCCGCATTTTTTATATACACTCTATGCGACAATACTAGGTGGACTCGGGGTGCTCTGAGTCGGATCTGGGTCCTATGTAACCTGGGTCTATGTTTAGTAGCACAACACCTAATTAAAAATGCCTAAAGAATATTATGTGTCTTATCAATATGCCTAAAGACAATTATACGTCTCATCAATAGTCGAATTAAATGTAGTACAATAGATTGTTATACTTAAACCACATTATGCCAAAAAAAATATTATGCAAAAGTTGCATTATGACACTATACATTATGCTACATTCATTATGACAAAGTAAATTAGGAACACAACATTATGCGTTTTAATAGGCACCCAAATTCTAATACCCCTCGTTTTGCTCTCATACATTTAACTTTTGCCATGGTGCAAACTCATGTGTACGGAGACATCATGCACCTTTTTTGACTCGTCTTGACGTTTAATCTATGCCACAGCAGTAGAAAAAATTTTGATGTTCACATATTAGCAAAGTTTTCTAAAATTTTAGTTTTCTACGTTAGATTGTTGAGATAAATCGAAAAATCAATAAATATATTATGTCGTTTTTATTGCAACGAATTGAATACTTGAATTTAACATTTAACTTTTGCCATATTGCAAACTCGTATGTATTCGTACTTGAGCATCGTTTTTTATTTGTCTCTTAGTTTTTTTTGACATTCCAGCAACAGCATAAATCATTGTTTTTTATATTTACAACATTTTCCAGAACATTAGTTTAAAAATAGTATTGGTGCTAGTTTTAGTGAAATTATTAGTTTTAGTAACATTATTGAATTAAGTAATAATATATGTTTTATTTTTGTAAAAAAATTGTTTTGATAATAGTATTAGTTTTAATGATAGTTTAAGTAAATTATTGCATTTAGTAACATTATTTGTTTGAAGTCATAAACAAATTGTTTTGGTATTAGTACCTATTAGTTAAAGTAAAATTATTAAGTCAAGTAAATATACTAGTTTTAGCATATTTTCATTTCCTATTGTATTCAAAATATTTTTTTAATCCATAATTGTGAATTATTTAAAAACATTTACTTACTTAAATTTTTTTTTAACAATGAAAATTTCGCTGGAAAGTAATAAAACTATCGAAGAATTAATTGCGAGTAAAAAAATCCGTTAAATGCTCCAAGTTGGAGAAGTTTTGACGAGTACGAATCGATAACGCAAAAAATTAAAATAAAAAACAGACCTTAAAAATCGAAAATAAAATTACAATTACATGGCATTTGTTGGACGTAAAATAGAAACAAAGAAATGTGTAAACAAAATGGACAATATTCAACAAAGGTGTGATATCATAGCAGAAAAGACATTAAAATCAGACGCAGACGATGATTGGGTATTTGAAATAATTAAAATTTTACCAAAGTAATTTGGATAAAAATTCCAGTGTATTAAAACAGTAAAACACTGTTTTGATGCTGCCAAGTGCGGTAAAGACGAAGCCATATTACAACGTACTTCACCCAATGATACTTAACTGAAAAATTAAGGGTTTGATAAAGACAAAGAAAATTTGACAGATTTGAATGAAAACAACTTAGACGTTAGACGACCCACAGTTGAGAAAAACACCTCTCTCTTAAACAAAAAACTGTTATCGACCCTTTAACACCAGAAAACCATGTATTCCTTAACGTATTTTAAATATTTCTTGTGCTGATAATTATCTCGTTATTTTGCCCTTGGGAACCAGTAATGTTGATAAATTAGAACCTTCCAATCTAAACTATTTTGAATGTGGCTTTGAATTAGAAAATAAACTTCTTCGTCTGATTCTAAACGATAAAAAGCTTAATATACATTTTATTCTTATTAAAATAAAAATTGCGTCAGAAGTCAATAAGACATGTTTGCTAATATTTAAATACGCTAAATACAATTCCAATATAACAATCGCTGCTCAATGCAAGCACAAAATGTATAAAAAGTTTAAAATTATCATCAAAAACAACACCGTATCTGTTTACAGTACAAGTAAAAATTATTTCCACAAAGAATATATTACGTTGCCAGTCTCCGAAGTAGAGAGAGATATTTTAAAGCAAAATTTGCTGATTCAGAAACCAAAACAATATAAAAATGAACAGATACTGAAAATTAATCATCAAAATTACAACAAACAAAATATTTACAGGGAATAAAATCAGATTTACATTCAGAAAAATAAGATTCGAGGCTCTGAACAAAAACAATAATCATGTCTAAT
Organism: Ectropis crepuscularia; assembly: GCA_963693475.1. Classification (NCBI taxonomy): domain Eukaryota; kingdom Metazoa; phylum Arthropoda; class Insecta; order Lepidoptera; family Geometridae; genus Ectropis; species Ectropis crepuscularia. Next base: position 7,120,141 of record OY856350.1, read on the forward strand.
AATGAAGTCATAGATTTGTTGTTGTTTTAAGAGGACCATAAAGAATAAAATGTACAATAAGTGAGCTTTCCATTTGCGTTAAAATGTTTAGCTTGGAACAATTAAATATTTTGAAGCAAATTGGTCCCGTTTACTTCATTTTGACGCTACGGGCAGTGTTGTAAGACGTCTCAATGATCAAATCTTTCTAAATAAGCGGATTTTGTATTACGCAGGAGTAGAAACATTACCATCGAATCGGTGTTTACCTGTTTTAGCCATGTTATCCTAAAAACATGACAGTAATAGTATTGCCAAGCTGCTTACCGACTTCAGACATTTTTCTGAACATAATAAACACTGGCCCGCATTTAGCGGTGTTGTTACGGACGTGGCGTTGGCATCAATACATGCTATTTATAGATCATTTATTTTAATAGGTGTGATTTAGTTGAATACTTAAATTGAGGTCACGCAATGATTACCGATAAGATTAATGATGAGTCAAAAACAATGACCCCCATTTTGTTCATCTCTGTTGTGCACATTTCATCAAAATGATGACCATCGATGTAAATGAAATCTGTTCAACGAATAAAAACGAGCTAAAAGATATTTAAGCTAAACTCATGGTATGTGAAAACATCACAGAGTATCACAACTTTGTCAAAAACTTGTTCATGTTGACAAATTTTAAAATAACGTCTGACGAAACTTATAATGCTCTAGAAAATTTGAGGCCTTCTGATAAAGATTTTCACATTGATTTAACTGCTTCGCAAGAACCCATAAATTTTGAAAGAAATGAGAGCGAAACTGTAGCTCAGTATCAAAGTAACCCTTTTATGTTAGATCGAAAGAAAACTCTAAATCTGTCTAAATAGATGACTGTGATGGGGGAAAAAATGTATATTATAATCCTTAATTATGAAATATTCTTCTGAAAAAATGTATATTTTTGGCACCTCTTGGGTGACACAAGTGAAAAAGAACAAGTAATGCACTAGTTGAAAATTACTTTGTACAACTCAAAACATTATTTCTTCATGGACATAAGAATCTAAAATGCACACAGTTCATGAGAAAAGTAAGGTCTGAAATATTAGCTGTTTCCAAAGAAAGTTTAAATAAAATCCAAAAAACAGACTCAAAAAACCATTATAAAAATAAATAAATAAATATTGGTGGACAATTCACACACAACACCATCTGACCCCAAACTAAGCAAAGCTTGTATGATGGCGGCCAGATAGCTGATATAATACTTATATAGTTTTTAAATACATACTTATTATACATATAAACACCCAGACACAGTGCAAACATTTGAATTCATCACACAAATATTTGCACTAGGTGCAAATCGAGACAACACCTTAGTGCACTATAATGCTGAGTTCACACCGTCTATACCAGATATCGTTTTAGCTAAAAACCTATTTTCTCCAAACGACATAATCACCATCCCTGCAGTGTCTTCCAACAACTTCCTCGTTTTAGTTAAATTAAGTTACAATTTAAATCGCATTTCTATTCATAAACATAATTACACTAAGGCCGATTGGACTAATTATCGTGACTTTCTCAACAAAAATATTACTCATATTGATTAGGTAAACGGATAACTCACGTGTAATGAGGTCGGTCAATCCGACTCGAGTTTCGGCCGCGTACGGCGGCCTTTTTCAAGGAGAGTGTATGCGCTCGATGGCTTCCCATTTGGCACTGCGGGCTGCCGCGCGGCGCGCATGCAAGGTCATCGGCTGTTGCGGGGTGCAGGTGAGGGGGTGCGAGAGGGTTGCGCAGGAATACTCCCGAACTCTTCGTCGCTGGTGAGCGAGTCGGGAACGTTGCAGCACACTGAGCTCACTGTGTCTTCACTCGTATTACGAACACAATGCCGAGTACTATGTAGGCACGGCTTCCAAGCGGGCGGCACATGCCATCCTCCATCTCTATTAAAAGTAGGACGCTTATCAATTTCAATGGCCTCCCTGACCTTACGGGGTACGAAGAACTTCTCCCGTGCCAGGATCTCCGCCTTATCGAAACGAATAAAGTGTTGGGCGTCCGACCTGAGAGCATGTTCCGCCACCGCAGAGCCGTTAACATCTACATTTTTCATTGCATGTATGTGTTCGGCGAGTCTTGTGAACACATTTCTCCGTGTTTCTCCTACGTAACTTTTGCCACAATCGCAAGGAATCATGTACACTCCCGGTACACCCAAAGGGTCTCTGTCTTTTGGAGAACGTACCATTTGCCTTAGCTGCGTGAGCGGACGAAAAATTGTCTTGATGCAATATCTACGGCGTAATAAGTTTCCAATATTATCCGTCACTCCTTTAATATATGGCAGGTACGTGGGTGACCTCTCCACCGAAGCTAGTCGCGTCCTCGACGACGTCTTCGCCGCACGCCACCCTTGTTTCCAGTTGAACCCGTTGCGTTTGAGCACACCTTTTAGATGGTCTAATTCAGTGTTTAGATGTTGTTGATCACATAGTCTCAACGCTCTGTTGATCAGCGTGCGTGTGGTACCGAAGCTAGGTGTGCTGGATGGTGGTGTGAATCAGCATTTAGATATCTGTCTGTGTGTGTCGGCTTACGGTAGATCGTGTGTGATAATCGTCCAGTAGTTTCTCGCATCACTAACACATCCAGAAAAGGCAGAGTTTTATTTCGTTCACGTTCCACCGTTACGGCAATATTCGGGTGAAAACTATTTAGATGTGACAACAAAGGGTCAATCTGGTCCCTGTGTACAACGGCAAACACATCGTCTACATAACGCCACCAATGTCTCGGCTTATATGGCGAGCTTAATATTGCTTTCTCTTCAAACCACTCCATAAAGATGTTAGCTACGACCGGGGCAATGGGAGAACCCATAGCTACACCTTCAACTTGTAAGTAGTGGTCCCCCTTCCACACGAAGTAACCTTTAGTTAGCGTAAATCGCAATAACTCTGTGTACTCGATAGGTATTTGGATTAATTGTAGTAATACCGTAATAATCTGAATCGTATCTTCTATCGGTACATTCGTGAAAAGCGACACGACATCGAAACTAACCAATTCTTCGTCTTCACTTAGCCGAATCCCATCCAATAATTGTACAAAATGCGTAGAGTCTTTAACATAGCTAGTTGTCTTCCCGATGAAACGCCATCGATAACAAGCCATCGAGCGCGTACACTCTCCTTGAAAAAGGCCGCCGGACGCGGCTGAAACTCGAGTCGGATTGACCGACCTCATTACACGTGAGTTACCCGTTTACCTAATCAATATGTGTAACAACCACGTTAATTTTAATACTAAAAAATATTACTGTATCCTCAAAAACATATGTAACACCTCACGAAATCGATAGTGCTGTCACTGATCTCCAAAACTTAATAATTGAAAGCAGAGACGCATCAGTACCAATAACCACCTTAAAACCATGGAATTCCTTTGCTCTTCCCCGACGAATTAAGCGAATCATAAAATATAAAAACCGTCTATATCATAAAACATAAAATTAATGCTCTGAAATATTTAATTAGCCAGGCATTAAAATCACACATAATGACAACAACTGGAATAATAAACTTAACAAGGTAGACAACCCTAGTAATGATATCTGGCGGCTGGTGAAAAGTTTGCGTGCTAACAAGAATAGCATTCCACCTCTTAAGCAAGCAAACGGCTTATTTACTTCAAACGAGCAAGATCAGTGTAATACATTAGCAGATGCATTCTTAAACAATATGCTACTGACTCACAGCTGGCCGAGTGATCGAATGTCCGAGGTAAAACTCTCCCTATCTCGATTAGAACAAGATTCTAGTACCAGTGATGAGCATACAATGTCATTAGTCAGGCCGCTAGAAATTAAAAAATGCATGTCTTGTCTCAAACTGCGTAAGGCGCCAGGCCCAGATGACATAAACAATGTATTAATTAGAAATTTACCGCAAAAAGTAATTGTTTTGCTAACTAAAATCTTTAACGCTTGCCTATTGCTTAAATACTTCCCAGCTCCATGGAAACGTGCTAAAGTAATAGCAATTCATAAACCCGGCAAAGACCCTGGAAACCCAACTTCATATAGACCGATTAACTTATTACCTTGTCTTGGCAAACTCTTTGAAAAGATGATCTACAAGCGCTTACAGCGTGTGTCTGGTCACCTTATAATCAAAGAGCAATTTGGTTTCCGGGAGGGACACTCTACGGTCCATCAGCTGGCGAGAGTGGCCGAAGCCGTGTCACTCAATCTCAATCTTAAACACTCTACTGGAATGTTTCTTTTAGACATTGAGAAAGCGTTCGACACGGTTTGGCATGAAGCACTCTTACACAAGCTTATTGTGTTGGGCCTTCCGTTACCCCTGATCAAAATCATAAAATCTTATTTAAATAATCGCAACTTTTCCGTATTTATATATGGTTTCTCCTCACAGTCAAAGCCTGTCCCAGCAGGTGTTCCACAGGGATCAATTGTGGGTCCACCTCTTTTTTCACTGTATCTAAACGAGATCCCCATCCAGCCGAGAACTAATTTAGCATGCTTTGCTGATGACACAGCATGTTATACATCATCTTCTGATACAGATTTAATAATTAGTAGACTCCAATATGCCATAGATGGTTCCGTTACTTTTTTTAATGATTGGAAATTAAAAATCAACGAAACTAATACAGAAGCCATCATGTACACAAGAAAACGTAGTTTCCCTAAAAGAACTTTGAAAATTTATGACTATTTTATTCCCTGGAGTCGCTCTGTAAAGTACCTTGGTATCACGCTAGATAACAAACTCAACTGGACTGAAAATTCTTTAAAACTTCACCTGCAAGGTGTCAAAGCCCTAAACGCTCTAAGTCCGTTATTGAACAAACACTCATGTCTTAGCAGTGCCACCAAATTACGGATATACAGTACTCTGGTCCGCCCATGCATCACGTATTGTCCTGTATGGAGCAGCACATGTCGGTCTAACATACAAAAACTTCAAACAATTTAAAACAAAGCTCTTAAATACGCGTTTAGTACTCCATTTCGTACCAACCTGCACAAATTACATTTAAAAATAGGTTTGCCTAAAATTGACGTCTACATTTATAATCTAACAAAAAAAAAAATATTCAAAATCTACCTAATAATACAAATAATTTGATTAACAACATTTGCAAAACGAGAAAAAACAATTTATTGTTTATCGATAGTTACAACCGGTACAAATTACCACATCACTTGTTCTTAGAGCGTTGTGAATAGGCCGCATCGAGCGTGTGTGCGTCATCGTGTTCCGCTGACGCTGACGGCGAGTTCCTTCTTGTTGTTTTCTACCTGCATTATGCCGCGCGCACGGCCTATCGACGGGCCGGGCGCCTTGTTATGGCACATACCCGCAATTATTTTTATTTGCGATTTCTGGTAATAACCAACATTCAGTTTTTCTTTTTAAATACGTTTGTCTCAAACTAACGCTAACGTAAGATAATAGATATCTTACGTAGTAAATGTATTAATATTTATTATGCACGATCAAATTGTAATTAACATATTATCAATTGAGTAAAAGTAAACCAATTGAATAAATGTAAGAATTTATATTGACAACTGTTCGATCTTTCCCATACAAAATTTCACAAAGGAATGCTCTTCAACGGCTTAGCTCCATCTACTTATAGCGCCAACCCCTCTAAAACTCTTTTGAGATGGCGGGTAGAAGTGAATGGTATCCCACCGGCGCCCTCTACACTAAATGACACATATTTAGACTCAAATCCCAGTATTAAATATAATACTATAGTGAAATACACGGTAAACAAAATAGAGGTGATAACACGGCCCTCCTGCGCACGCTGCCAACCTTGGCAGTGTCACAGTCTGGTGTAGTTGCTGTGAACAAAATACACAATTTTATCAAAGTTAATTTTACTCTTCCAGTATTATCCACTTAAGATGAGTAACTTTCCCAAGCAGTTGCGCTGTCACATTGTCGCAACTCAAGGTACGTCATTGCATTACCACATTCTCCATAAATCCACTTAAAATGAGTAATGAATAGCTTTCCCAAGCAGTTGCGCTGTCTCATTGTCGCAACTCGAGGTACGTCACTACATTAACCACATTCTCCATAAATCTCAAACATACACCTTTCCCTAGCTGCCGCCTGGTAACTCTAGATACGCGGCATTAAAGTCATAGTCAAAGCCAAAGTCAAAGTTCATTATGCTCACTCTTAATGCTTTCTCTAGCAGTTACACTCCTAGGCAGACACAAGGTACGTCAGTTTATGTCCAAGGTATTACGGTTTCACACTAACGCTTACTTTGTCAATGGATCGAAGCCATTGCACTTCACTACGTTATTCAAACGTCAACTAATCAGCAATCAATCATAATACCTGACAACATCCTAGAGCCATTGCACTGCTCGATTGGGTTTGACTTTCAATTACATATATCTCCAAGTCTACTAATCGTACCTATTCAAGGTTTCATATTTTTCTCACATATTTATGGCCTTCTATGTAGTTTTTTTTAAACGCTCCCAAGTGATATTTATAGCGAATTAAAGGGTCTCATTTTTTTAAACAATACCAAAACAATTCATTGGTAACGTACATAGCTCGGCCTCATCTGACTAAAATCTTTCTAATTTCAACCATAAGGGTATCTTATAACTGCACTGAATATAACCACTTTGTAACCCAACTACGGTAACCAAATTCAAATCAAAGATGTAACACTTTCTATTACTGTATTATGTTTTAAAATGCATGACCTTTTTCAAACAGTTTCCCTGAAAGATATTTAAACCAATATCCAACTGATTTACACTTTTTATCTATGGTTGCTGTGCCTCGCAACAACTCTTCCACAAAATAAGCTATTCTCATAAAGTTTCGTAAAACAGTATCCACAAACTTTAAAAAAAACCGAAGATGTTTCATTCTACGAAATGTTCTGATTGCAGTTCCCGGAATTGAAGATTATTTTACTCTCACACGATAGTACCCCCTTATGAGATAATAATCAACAGTTCTTACTTGTGAGTGATTCGGAAAAATTTCAATTGAAATGCAATGTTAAAAATAATTTCAATCAAAGTAAATCGTAATATTAAACTGTAGCTTACTCACGTGTACATTACGCACTACTTAACCACTGATAAAAGAATAACATTTCTGTAACTGCGGGCGACGCTTGCTTTTCCGTTTTTTTCTCATCACCGTTGTGATTTCCGGGCATGGTGTTCATAGCACTTCTGATATTATCAATTGAGTAAAAGTAAACCAATTGAATAAATGTAAGAATTTATATTGACAACTGTTCGATCTTTCCCATACAAAATTTTACAAAGGAATGCTCTTCAACGGCTTAGCTCCATCTACTTATAGCGCCAACCCCTCTAAAACTCTTTTGAGATGGCGGGTAGAAGTGAATGGTATCCCACCGGCGCCCTCTACACTAAATGACACATATTTAGACTCAAATCCCAGTATTAAATATAATACTATAGTGAAATACACGGTAAACAAAATAGAGGTGATAACAAACACAGTTGTAATAACCATTTCGGAGAAAAAAAATGACAAATATTTATTTATTCAAAAGCATTTATTTGAACGTAAATTACTAGTGACAACTATAAGATACACTCGTTAGTAATAAAGAAAGCATAATTCAAGCTGTACCTCATCATATTTTCGAAAATGGGTGAGTACAAAAAGGACACATATATAGCTCCACATCCAATTTTAAATCAATCAACGATTCTAAAACAATTCCAAAGACGTCTATTCAAAGTCTGAATATTTTACATTCATGTTTTGCGTTATGTAATGCAAATAATAACTTGTATACATCTTGCAGTTACGGTCTAGTTGGGAGAAAGGCGACTGCCAATCCAGAGTCCAGAGAGTAATTTATACAATTACATACAGACAGACAGAGCGAAACACTTTATTATGCACACCAGAAAAATAAAATACAATTATACAATACAAACAATGGCTTATAATATAGTGCCATAAATGGCGGTTTTAGTTAATAGCAATCTCTCCCAAGCAACATTTAACAGCAGGAAAAATATGAATACAGTGAGGATAGAGTGCGAAATCAACAACAAGAAGAAAAATAATGTGTCTTATCCTATGATGGTTAAAAATAGACTACTTAACAATATAACCTATAGAATGAAATGAAATGAAAATTTATTATTGCGTAATTACAAGCACATTTTGATACAATTTAGGTTCAGGATACTTAAATAAGCTTATATAATGTCTTGTAGCATATTACAAGTCACGCAGCACCTACACTAAGAAAAATCTTGTGTCGTAGATGCTGCTAACCCTTCTCCGTTTACGAATGCTGTGCACATATAAATTTGACATAAAAAATACACACAATAAATAAATACAATAATAATGAACATACACATAAGCAATGACAATGATTATACAGGAACGAATAAGAACTAATACAAGCAAACGAAGATAAACAAACAGATTAATTCAGAGAGATAGTGTATCTAAGCCTGAGCCTTGAAGGAGTCTAAGATCTGCGCTCGCATAATACTCACCGGAAGTGCATTCCAGAGAGCAATCGCTTTCACACAGAACAAAGACCAACAGAAGGGACTAGTGTGAGATGGAGTGGACAAAAGAAGATTATTAGATGTCCTAAGATTACTAGAGTGAGTATCACACAGAAATATGAAACGAGAGATAAGATAGGTGAGTGACATGGAATTAAATAGTATTTTATAAAAAAGAGAAAGTATATTACGCCTAATATCTACCGGAAGTACATTCCAGAGAGCAACCGCTCTCACGCAGAACGAAGACCCACAGAAGGAACTAGTGTGAGACAGAGTGGACAGAAGAAGAATATAAGATGACCTAAGATTGCTAGAATGAGTATCACAAAGAAATATGAAACGAGAACTAAGATAGGTGGGTGACATGGGATTATATAATGTATCATAAAAAAAAGAGAGTATATGACTGCGTATCCCGGCGAAGCCTGATATGGAGCTACTAGAGTTTTTTTACGGAATGCGAAACATAGTCGTACTTTCTGGAGACGCTCGAGTCTTTCAAATTGCTTCTGGGTTAAGTCGAAGTGACAGGCATCCGCATAGTTCAAAATAGGTAGTAAAAGAGAATGTGCTAACGCAACTTTAGTAGCCATTGGTAAAAAGTTTCTTATTCTTCTCAATGACGCGGCAGAGACAAATAATTTGCATTTGACAGATTGCTATTGTGGGTTCCACGTCATACAACAATCAAAAATAACCCCTAGGTTTTTAATTTGGGAACTATATGCAATAATAACACTGCCAAACATGAGCCGGGGCAGAACAGACCAGTCTGTCCGCGAGATCAGCCTTCTGCTTCCAATAATATGGCTTGAGTTTTCGAGGGATTGACTGCAAGTCCAAACGATTGACTCCAGGCCTCGATACGACGCAAATCATCATTAATAGACTGGCCTCGTGGCTTAGTGGGTAGTAGCTCTGCCTGCGAAGCCGAGGGTCGTGGGTTCGATTCCCACCCAGTGCAAATATTTGTGTGATGAATTCAAATGTTTGCACTGTGTTTGGGTGTTTTCTATGTATAATAAGTATGTATTTAAAACTATATAAGTATTATATCAGCTATCTGGCCGCCATCATACAAGCTTTGCTTAGTTTGGGGTCAGATGGTGTTGTGTGTGAATTGTCCACCACCACCAATAATAGACGCCACAGCTACACTCAGCCACGGTATAATGATGACTGCGAATAAATTTGAAAATCATCAGCATAGAGGTGGTAGGAAGAAGTAACATGGGATGTAATGGAGTTAGTAAAGATTGCGAACAGAAGAGGAGAAAGAACCACCACCACCGCCACCTTGAAGAACACCAGCACTAATATTGCACCAGGTAGAGAAGGACTTGCCTAGGCGTACACGTTGCCGACGACCAAGCAGATTACTGCGAAACCAGTCAATTGCCGTCGGAGATATGTTAATAGAGCGGAGTATACCAAGTAGGACATCGAAATCGATTGTGTTAAATGCATTGCTGAAGTCAAGCAGAGTAAGGATTGTAAGCTTCCTGTCGTCCATCCCCATCCTGATATCATCCTTGATTTTTACAAGAGCAGCATTTTGACGGTGCTATGACCAGAACAAAAGCCGGACTGTAAAGAACTAAGGTTAAGAAAGGAGTTGAGCTGGAAGTGAATTAAGCGTTCCATAACTTCCGAAAGGAACGGGATAATAGAGATAGGACGGTACTTGGAGAACGATTTAGGATTAGGTTTCTTTGGAATAGGAACAATGTTTGCTTCTTTCCAGCAAGCTGTACACTGCTCAATAAAGGAATTTAAAAGATGACACAAAACAGGGAGGATTTCCTCCAGGATAGGCACAATCATGCAACGACCGATACTGTCACTACCAACAGCATTAGATGATATGGATAAAATGCTCTTTTTAACATCACAATCGTCAAACTGACTTATGACAAAAAGAGCGTGATTGGGTGTAAGAAGAGGGGATAATTGAAAGTAGCTAATTTATAACTCTGATACTCACCAGAAAAAGTAAAAAGTTCACTAAAGTTCACTCGACTAATGAAGCTTTGACTACGTCGTCCAGATAAATAAATACTGGTGGACAATTCACACATAAAACTTTGGCTTTTTCCACCGCCAATGTCTCAGTCACACTCGAACCGGAGTGGTCGTGCGCGTGACGTTGGCAAAAAACCTGACGGCATGACTTTTGTGCCTTGGAAATTGATTCGGTTCTTAGTGTAGGACGCAGCTTGCGTCGATACTCTGGCACTACCACATCTTCCAGAGACACATAGTAGAGCCAATACCCTCGGTAGTGGTTTTATATTTAATGTGGGAGCAGGGAGCTCACCTCATCTTCAAAAGCCTTTCCGAGCGCTTGGTTGACACGACGCGATGCGTGACCAAACTGCTGGCGTTTATTTGGCTCAACGCATAAACATTGCCATTCAGCGTGGTACTGCCGCCAGCATGATGGCTTGAACATCTTGACTATCTCTAGACTTTCATTGGTCTATGGATAATTCATAACTCAGCTGTGCTTAGTGTAAGTAGTTAGTAAGGTATGTAGCGTAGTGTAGTTCTCATTGTATTTTAGTTTTGTTAACAAAGACTCTGCTATTTAAAAAAAACACACACACAAAACCATCTGAATCTAAACTAAGCAAAGCTTGCACTTATTACCTACGACCTTCGGCTTCGCAGGTATTGTTACTACCACTCTACACATTTTCTTATAAATCTTAGAAACGAATTAACAAAATTGAACAACGAAAATATGATTTATAAACCAAATACACATTTTGGCTTTCACTACTTTCCCCAAGAAAACCGTGCAGAGTTTGGGGATTAAAAGTAGCTAGCTACCATCTCCTTAGTATGATTCTAAACCATGTCAAGTTTTATTTGAATTAAATTTGTAGTTTCGGCATGATGAGAGTTCCCTATACAGAAAGACAGACAGACAGACATGATAGAAAAAAATGCAGTTTCGCCATCAGTATCGATAATGGAGTGCCCCCAAAACTTGTTTTTCAAAATATCTTCGTTGTACAGAATTCGACCCGCTACAGTTTTATTAGAAGTATAAATATAGAAAATGGATGCCGTTCATTTGTAATGAAACAAAGGAGGTTATAAACCTAACCTAGGTTATAATCTAACATCATAAGTTTGTAAACAGAAGGTATCCTATAACCGTAAAAGGTGACATATACTTCTTAGTACTAGTTAAGCGATGTTCTCATTTTTTATACTTAGTAATAACAGAGTTGTCAATTATAATTTGTAAATAATAACAAGAGACTTTTGCTAAATAGTCACAGATAAGATACATCAAAAGTCATCTTGAAAACAGCACGCATCGTGACGATGTTCGTCACCCTGAACTATGAAACACTGGTGGTATGGATATATATAGGACTTTGTCCTGACCTTGACACTGAAGCTTTAACATTTTTAATATTTGTTTACGTTACCTTATCATCATCATTGTACACACATGTGTACAATGTGCTAGGAACAAACCTCTCTGAAGATGTACAACACACATAATTATGTTGATTCAAAATGTAACATAACATATTTGATGTATTACTTTTTGTAAGAAAACTCATAAAATGTTATTAGTGTTACACACCTTCATGTACAACGATGAACACAATGATGTACAACGTAATAAAACAAATTATAACTCAGCGGAAGGTGGGTCGGAAAAGAGTGGCTTTTCCTTTTTTTCAAATTGAAAATAAAAGCCAACCCAATTGGCACTCCCTTCATTAGACCATTTACTACCAGTTTCCTCGAAAGACAGACACAAACTAAAACTTGTTAGAGACGATTCACACGGCGCGGCTGCCGACCGCGCCCGCGCGCGGGCGCGGCAGATTTCCATATAAAATTGAATTCAATTCACACGACGTGGTTTACGGCCGCGGCGGCTGCGGCAGCGGCGCGGCGCCCGCGTGGCTGCGCGCGATTCTTGCGCAGTAGCTTTCCGGAACAGAAACCGCGAAAACCTGCGGTCTCGTGAGTATTGAAACAAAACCGTCGCGCGGCGCGGCACCGCGCGCGGTTGGCAGCCGCGTCGTGTGAACCGGGCCTTATAAAACTTTATCCGTTGTTATAAGAGTTCAACCAGCTTGAAAGCGTACAACATTCTTCCACATATTATATAGCAAATGCTACGCATTGTTGCAAAATGTCATTGTGTTACACAATGTTTATTAACGTTATTAATAATAAGACTGGTGTGTGGAAGCACTTTAAAAATACGCCACTCAGCGCGTTTCCTCTTGTTTACAACAACCACCACCTTTATGCTAATGTATTTATTGGTTCTGAAGTATTTCTTCGTTCTGACACTGAGATGTGATATCCAGATACAGCTTTTAATACATATTCAAACTTGAATCTGAGCTTGGTAACATCACCTTTGACGCTATAACGTCGCAGCATATGTGACAGTGCTATTTTCATTAACATAATTGCGTACGTTTTACCTGAAACACAACCAAAAGGCATTTATCATCATATGAATTATAAACATCCCACTGCAAGGAGTCAAGACCTACTCTTACGAGAGAGTCAAGGATTGTCACTAAAACAGATAGTCAACCTGGAAAAGCAAAATCTTTAGAGTCGATACGTCATCCGCCAACTCGTACAAACGGAACATGGCAGATTAAGATCTAGACTGATAACTTAAAATGTTCTAAAAAATCCACAACAATATATATAATATCTATCTCTTAGGGATAATCCACAATATCCATTTTCATTTGGATGTTTATCATATCAACAATACATATTAGTATATTTAGTATAGTTTATGCGTCAGAGGTTTAAATTTATTTTGGTTCTTGCCTCTGACAGGGCCTTTCCGATTGCAGCTCAAGACTTGGAAGATGTGCTGGTTTACATAAGTAAACACGCTAACTTGGTAAATTAAAATGGACGTTACAGTCAGTATGCCCAGTTCTGTGAGGTATGGTTTAGCGGACACGCTCCATGGTACTTGCGCTATTGCACGAATTGCACGTTTTTGTAAAATAAGTACTCTATCGGACTCAGCCGCATCTCCCCACAACTCCGTTCCGTACATTAGTAAAGAATGAACCGTGGCGAAATAGCACCTTCGTACAGCGTTTCTTGGAGCAGATTTAGCCAATCGACTAAGGGCGTAGCACGCATGACTTAATCGTGCACACAGGTGGTTTATTTGCTTATCCCATTTCAGAGCACTATCAACATAAAAGCCCAAAAGTTTCACAAAGGATACCTGCTGCAGAGTAGCACCATCGACGTCGACCAAGACGGGTGTCCGGGCTCTATTCGCTAAATCGAAATGCACAAAACAGGTTTTGTCAAGGTTAAGCGACAAGCCGTTCATTTGAAACCAGCTTACCAGCGAAGTCCAGAAGCCACTAACTTTATTTTTTCTCTCAGTAAATGAGCACTAGAGTCCGTGACTACCGCCACAACGTCGTCCGCAAACATACACTTGCATTGAAAAACTGTATTAATCTACTGTTCACGCCGACTTCTAATACTTTGGCAAGAGCTGGGATGATGGAGATAGGTCGGTAATTATTAACAGACGACTTTTCACCTTTGCCTTTGTATATCGGTACAATTTTAACTTTTTTTTAGCGCTCTGGGATAACAACCGGTTTTAAGACATCTGTTGAATAGTTCCACTAATAAAGGAGCTCAAATTTGAAACGCATCCTTCAGTATATTGACAGATATGTCATAAATATCCGAAGTATTTTTGGACGCTAACTTAAATTTGAAAATGTTTAGTATTTCAGATTCTGTGAAAGGCCGTAGGTACATCGACTTGTTGTTACTCGGCGTTACTTCCGACATCATCACGAGACTCTGTGCTGTGCCACACACTGTCTGTGCTGATACCAGATCATGCTCGTGTTCACTCCATTTAGTTAATGTTTCAGTGTAAAAACTGAATCAATACACCTCCAGGATCACAACATGCATATTTTCTGAGTTCAAAATAGTACACCAATAGGTTCTCATATTTCACACACTCAACTGTATTCAGCGCCTGGTCTACAATAAAATAATTTAATATTTTCTGAAAAAACAAAAACCGACTACAATTTATAATTAAATTCTGGCTCGACTAATTAATTATAGGTAAGGCTGTGAATGACAACATCGTCCAGATAAGTGAAACAATTTTTTTTTGTTTTTTTTTTTATATTTCAAACACCTAATCCACGAAAACTGTTAAAAAAATAGAACACAAATGACAAAAGACCGCAGAGTCTGTGGAGTGGCTAAATTAATAAAAAAAAGTGGTAGAAAGAGACAAAATAAAGTTTAGATGAACTCAACAAATGAGAATATGAATGCAAAGAGGTTGAGAGCTATGATACTACATGATATCAGTAGTAAACAGACAAAAGGTATGTAGTAATAACCATACACGAGTTGTATAAGTGTAAGCAGATGGTGTTGTAAAATTTGAGTCAAACTTTGGAATACAGCCATTCGACAAATAAATTCATAAATATTGGTAATGAAACATTTTTTCACACAACTCTACCTAGCCCCAATCTAAATTAAGGTCGTACTACTGTAGCCTTGTTTTTTAAAAAGATTTAAAACAAAGTTTAGCTGTACTCACCTATACAGTTTCTTTTCCCGAGGCCAAAACCTGAGTAGGCGCTGGGTAAAGGTTTCCCCTCCAGCCACCGCTCTGGTCTAAATTTGTCAGCATCAGGACCCCAGGAAGAGTGACGGTTGACTCCGTAGAATGACATAACAATGTGATCTCCCGGACGGAGATAGTGTTTTTCTGTAACAAAAAACGAGGAAATATAGGCATAATTAAACTTTCACTTAAAAAATATTGTGACTCGTCATGTTCAAATAGCGGTGTAGTGCGGTGTTGTTGAGCTCCAGCGTCTCGTTTAGTATCGAGTGCATATTTTGCTATTCTATCATGATGGGTACTATTTTAGTGTATTTGAATCGATGATGAATTGACTTCTTCCAGTTCAATGTGCTAAACAATGTAACCGTCACTTAACGTCAAGCGAGATAGTAGTCAAGCGTTAGCTTATCTCTCACTCTAGCTACATAATATTTAAACATCTTATAGCACTCAGGGATCCCGTCCATACCCCACGGTGAAATAGTTTTTTAAATCGGTCCAGTAGTTCCTGAGATTAGCACGTTCAAACAGCTTTATAATATTAAATATAGATCAACGACATTTACATATATGTGAAATATCCACCAATTAATATTTTAATCTGTAATGTATCATTAATGAACGCCTATGGTGATAGACCAATGGTTTTATTACGTGGAAAAAATGTATTTTCGCATATCTGACATCTGTATGTGACGGTTGGTTTATGTCGGACCAGACGCCTCAAATCGTGTTCCTGTCGACTAAAACTTCCCAAGGGTTCTTCTATTGCCGCATAAGTTAACTCGGAGACGCAATCGAATTTTTTCACGAAACCATTTCCAGCCTTCACGTCTATGGGTCCACCATTAGGGCAACATATAACTCGTGCATCAGAACACTTATGACACACCGGGGCTACCTAAGAAGGTGTCAGATGCCCCCATGTCTAGACTCTCTTGGTCTTCGGCTATGGGCCCGATGATCGGCTCCGCCGCCTACCTCCATCCGGCTGCAGAAGAAACGGAGAGCCATGCACCATAATACCGTTTAATACTCTTTATCTTCTGTAGCGACGGACGATCACGTGCGGATGCGTGGAGAACGGTGGGTTGCACTAGCACTCTACTTGCTTCTCTGGGTACTGCGTGGCTGCAATATTTACAATATCGTAACATCCACTCGCTGCTAGGCCAAGACTTCTTTACCATCCATTCCTAAAGCCAGAAGAAGGCATTTTTTATCCTGCGAAGAAATAAATGAATAAGTCTTACTAAGTTGAAGTCCAGTCTGCAAAGTCCTGACGCTGACAAGTCCGATAGGATAAAGCCTGAGTGTCTCCATTATGACCGCTTCCAAGTACACTAACTTTGTTAAATCGTCTTTGGTAACATCTCTGTCCGAGCCTTCAAATACTTCGGTTAACCTGTTTGTAATGGAATAATTTTAATAGAGTGGCTCACGGGGTATAATGGATTTTAAATTGATTAAAACATATATTATAGATTTAGTGAAGATTTACAAGACACCTAAAATGTCTTCCAAGATCGTGTAAGTACTTACTCTTGACAAATTTTTTGTTGGACTTCAGGGTAGCTTCCAATGTTAACACAGATGTACGTAGTAACCCAGGACGTAGAATCGACCCCGGCCACCATGATACTATGTACCTCCTCCAATACCTCTTTTTCTGTCAGTGTGTTTTCAGTTGCATGCCGTAGTAGGCGACCTAAGACTGCATTGTTACCTTTGTCTGTAAAAAAATATATTTTTAGGAACCCTGTTTTAACCTCTTTTAAACCAGAACGTTGAATGCCCTGTTAATTGGTCCCTGCTGTCTTTGAAAAGAACGCGCAAATGAAGAACCGACTTTTGATGATCGAACTATTTCAACATTGTGGTGTAACTTAAATTCCGACCTAGAAGTTATATACATAGATACATAAGTTGCCGATCACAGTATCGAAAACTCGCAAGCCCAGCGTAACAACTACGGAAAAAGTACTTTATGATAAGACCCAAGACACGAAAGCCCTTAGTTCCCAGCCTATCTATTAGTTCTGGCAAAACAGTAGGGATCGTAGTAACGGTAAACGGAGTGTGAAGAATCCCTGACACAGACACTTAGGAATCGGGATATTTTTAAACTTCTTTTAAGGACAGCAGCCTAGCAGCAGTACCAGATGAGAAACATTAAAACTTAGAATTTCAAAGCACAACATAGCAATTAACCCATTAATTAAGCATCCATTAATGCTTGAAGGTTAATAACTGACAAACTTGTCATACTTCCTTAGATAAATTCTGCGATAAGCCCTACTACTACGCAATTCTAATATATAATATATTTTTCGGTGACGGGCGCAGCGCAATGCTACATACAAATACACATCCAAAATATTTATTTTTAAACTATTAGAGATTGACAAAAAAATTATATGAACCCTTTGGCTAGCCAGTGACTTATATAAAGCGTTATTTGTGTTTAAATAGCTGCATGAAACTGTATTGTTATGGACAGGCGGGCTACTTATCATCAGGCATGTACATTACACGTCATATTAATTTAGGTTAACATTTAAAAAAAATAAACATTTCGTATCCAATGTTATATTGTATACAAATGTTTAGTCTCAAATAGCAGTTAGTAGACTTTACGGAAACCCTAGGGTTTTAAACGCTATAACTGCAAATAGCACTGACCTGAAACACTATACATATCGCTGATTTCAGGAAGATCTTTTATTTTTGACCTTTTCATGTTAATCACCTGAAAAATTGAAAACCATTCGATTAATATTTCTATGTCTTTACAACTGTACGCAACTATGTATTTTGATTTTTTTCTGGTCGCAAACGAAAAATCTGTAGACCTGCAGGGAACTCCCTAAAACCGATTTTTTTCCAATGAACTTTGACAAGGCTACGTTTAAAAAGTTTATTTTAAATGCTTCTTTATTTTAAGGTGTTTTTGAATTTTGTTTTTATTATTTAACTGTAATAAAGAGTTTATCAATCAAGCTATCTATTTTTAAATACCTGTCTGGGCCGGCAAAACGTCTTAAGCATGTTTAATGTTGCAGATGTTATTATGCAACGGTTACCACTTATCATCAGGGGGACTGTAGGCTAATTGTCACTGATTCTATAAAAAACTCGGTATCCACTAAATTATCGCGATATTTTCCAGTACCTGAATAGAAAGATCAGCCAGAAGTTGCTCTGCACATCGGAACCAGATGGTTGTCGCATTTTTACTGAGGGAAATATACTCTGATATGGACTCGACAGATATGAGAATAGTGATAAGTGGTGAACCATAGGAGATATTTATGCCCAGCAGTGGACTAAGATAGGCTGATGATGATAACAATGTACTCGTCAGCTACACGTATAAAGTCCCTAGAGCAGATAAAGTATAAAGGAGTGTAAATAACTAACACCTTACCCAACACTATCTTTTTAGCGCACACGCAAGAAAAAAAGGGATACCCTGACAGACCAGAGTTAGCGCTCAGGCATCGGGTCGGGTATCCTTACCATATATGAAGCTCAACAACTGACAAACAAGTCAGTAATTCCCATGAAAACCAAGGCAGGTGAAGGTGCACGGGAGCGTGCCCCATGCGCTTGTCGCTATTTCACGGGACACTGGGAACTTCACATACTTCACTGACGACACCGACGATGCCATCCGTCGGTTCGTACAGCGAGCGTTAGCTGCACCACCGAAGACAATCCTAGAGTTTAATATGCAGATGGTCATCAGGGAGAGAAATGCAGCCGTGGTGGAGGCTCTGAGCTAGAAGGAGGCGGCTTTAAAAAATAGCAAGTAACAGTAGTCAGTCGAGTACTAGCTTAAATAGATATAAGTTGTTTTATCTCTATTCTCTGTTATTTCACTGGAAACATTGGCCTTCAACTGTGTTCCGCACACACTCATGATTTCCTATTACTGCTTGGCGATAGAATAAATGTGTGGTATTTCCCCAGCCGGGCTTTCCAAAGCGACACGACAACATTGCATACCCTTTTGGATATCGTATTGAGTTCTCGGATTATGCTCGTCTCTTTTTTCTTCAGCCCAATCAGCGTATACATGAGGTTACTGTGAAGCCACACTTTCTGGAACCTTGTTACTATCATCTCCAGCAATATGTCTGATCCTTTCATGTAAGGTAGGAGAAAACCAGTTTCTTCTGATTTCGTGAGACCAAACGAAGTTTCTGCAACAAGAAAGATAAAGATTAGGTTTTTAGTACAGAAAAATAATTATTTTTAACTAGATGACCTGATGAACTTCGAACAGACATTTTTCTTTTCAGTTTACAGTGATTACTCCCCTTTCGACTACTGGCTAAACAACTGAACGTCAATCAGTCTTTATTTTGCCAATGTTTTAAATATCTTACGCATTCTCATTAGAGTGCGCGCAATTTAACTCCGCCCGTCGCAAAATATAGAACTAACTAGCAGTGCTCCGCGGTTTTACCCGCGCAGTTCCCGTTAATTTCCTGGAATAAAAAGTGGCCTATGTTCTATTTCCGACTACAATATGTATTCCAAATTTCAACCCAATTCGTTCAGCCGTTCCTCCGTGATTCAACAACAAACATCTAAACAATAAAACTTTCATATTTATAATGTTAACATTAGTAGGATATATTAAAATCTCGTGTCACCACGTTTGTGTTTGTATTAATCCTCGGCGTATCAACAGATTTTTATGAATTTAACTAGCTGTGACCCGCGGGTTCACCCGCGGCTATTTGAGGAAAATGTCTACTAAAATATCCATTGCTATAAAAAGCTATGATCAGTAAGAGAACTATACCAAAAGAATAAAGAAACCCTACGTAAAAGTTCTGGGTTCTAGTAAAATGTGTTTTATAATACAGGTATTTTAAAGTACTTCTGTATATTTTTAGTTTTTAATTCTTGGGGTAGAAGAACAAATTGGTTATCTCTGTAACCTGATGATCTTGATAACGCTTCAGATACCTAAGTAGTTGTTCGTATGAAAAACAGTCTTGGCGCGAAGCATCGATTTCTAGGTGCTTAAATGTTTGCCCCTGTGCTTTAATAATAGTTTCAGCATATTAATTAACGGGAAACTGTATTATTTTGAAATTAAAAGGCAAATGATACCATTTTATGTGGAGGTAATGCATTAACATACCATTGCGCTTGAAGGGAATAGTCGATTTGTGTCGGATTCGACACCATGCCCTACCGGCCCTACCCTACCGGCTAAAACCTCGGCAGTATTAATTCATCTTTGCCACAAACCGCGAAAACACCGGGATGCTCTCGCACTCTGTTGTGAACCCGCCGCGGGACAATGCACACCGTGGTCACCAGAGTGGGTACCAGACATCTTCACGTCTAGACACCCTTTGTGTCTCACGGCCTCGTCACCTACCACCATCCGACTGAAGAGGACGGGGACAGCAGCTCACCGATATACCGGAACTCTTCTTCCTCTACACTCCCACCGCGTTCGCCATCATACGTTGGCGACCACGCAAGGCCACAGTGGGCAGGGAGAGTGGTGCACCGTTATACCGGTACTCCTCTTCAGCCTCTCATCTCATTCATCCTCTTCTTTACGGTCACGGTGCATACCACCAAACATCGCGGCACGTCTCATTCGCGCCGACACCGTCTACGCCGCGCAACTCTTTCCTGACCGCATTGCTAGGAACGCAAGGCTTGGAGCCCATAGCCCTGGTTAGCAGTCCCACTACGGGTTTCTCTTAGCTTCACTGTGGATGATCAGGCCACGGCTACTGAACCCCTCGCCTCGCCTATGCGGGATACCCTCGGGAAGGAAGCAAATGGTATCTCGTAGAGCAATCGGCGGCTGTCCGCTGTCTTCTTTCTATTCGCCGCGGTCGTTTAATTTAGTTGAAAATTGTGTGCCTTTTTTACGTGGGAGAATACATTTATGCATGGTTATGTATTAGCATAGTGATGGCCGCGGTTCCGCCTCTGTGGCTACATCGCCTCGAGGACCTTCATCTGGAAGACAACGCTAAGAATCATCACTGTACCACGTGCTCACAATAAAGTGGTCTATTATTTTGTTGCAGAGTTATTTTAAAACTAAGATATTTCCTAAAATATTCAACAAAATGAAATAATACCAATTTCATTTTAATGAATATTTTGCTCAAAATTATATTATATTTGTGATAAATAATGTACTCATTCGGATAAATGTTTATCCGAACATCGTGTTTATAAAAATACCTCCGCAAACAATACATTTTTCTTCTTTTTTCTTATACCAGTCGGTAATGGGTACCGTAACCGCAATTTCTCCAACGTCCAGCGTTTGAACATTGAGAGCGTCGTTAATCCATGTTCTGTATGTTCTTCATTGGAGTATGATGCTTCATTCAGGTGATCAGTCTTCTTCAGATAATCTTGAGCTTGATTGTCAAAAACCTCTTTAATGTGAAATCGAGGCATCAGGGTTCTTCTTTCAAGTACTTCCAATATACGATTGTATGTGAATAGTATGGTAAAATAATAATAATAAGTTTAGTGTAGAGGTATAAAAATCAACGGACAAATTTATATAAACAACATAACAATATAAGATTAGAGAGATTTTTAATTTGATAATACTTTAATGTAAACAATGCATTATTGAAAATGACGTAACCTTCAAATATAGACCGACATGTCCTGTCATCTGTCATCAGATTTCAGCGCATAGCAAGGAGAATGGCACACGCAGCTAAAGCTCTCGAAGATAAATATTTTTCCCCGGTTTTGTTACATTCTTCAACTCCCAACCCTTTTTCTCAATAAAAAGTAGCCTATGTCCTTTCTCAGGGTCTAGCCTATCTGTGTACCAAATTTCATTAAAATCAATTCACTGGTTTAGATGGTAAATTATAACAGACAGACAGACAGACAGACCGAGTTACTTTTGAATTTATAATATTAGTAAGGATTGACGCGTCGTCATCTTCTTGTTTACGTCAGATGACAAGAGTTTGTTTATATTTGGTGTTTTTATTCATTTCTAAAGTAATTAATTGCTTTAATTATGCCGGAAGTATTTAAAAATGCTGTCCGTGGCTGGTTCTTGAAAATCAATCGTGGTTGTGAAGAAGAACGAGACAGTAAAGAGCCAAAAGTGCCGTTTTCCAAAACCAGAGCTATTTGACAGCTAATATGTAGGGATACTATACTGCCGTCCGCAAGCTAAAATGCCGCTTACCAACATCAGGTCGGTTTGAACATTTAAATGGCACTACAATCAGAAAAAAATATCTACCTATCTGTGTAACCCATGTTTCTCTAGGTATGTTAGTTTTTGAGATACCAAAACTAAAAATGCCGTTATGTCATTTTATTTTATATGGTTTCAACGCTAAAGCACAGTTAAATAGCAATACTCACCTAAAAAGCAGGTAAGGTATTTTAACGTCACTTTTGGCTGAAATTTTCTTTTGATTTTCCACTACTTAATTGCCATTAACTGACTTACAAGTCTACGCTATAGAGCCGTTAAAGTACTTAAATGTTGTTAAACAAAGCTTCATTTGTAAATTATATTGAATCTTGTATAGAAAAAAATGGGAACGATGAGTTTAGGGGATGATTGCCTCCTTAGATTGGTCTATCTTATTGGGAAAAGCAACAAAATAGTTGTCTGACGAACATATTTCCAAATGGAGCATGAGAATTTAAGTGAAGTTAAATTATTATTTTTAGAGTTGTTAAGCAAAACGGCCGACGGAAAGTGTCTGGGAGTATTGGGACCTTTGTCTACAACATACGTGAAAATCACTTATTAGAAAATATGTGAAGTAAGTAATGTTTGTATGTACCTTCATTACCCCATATCTCAAAATTGGCCGTCTAAGCAAGTTAGCGAGTAAGCATGTGTTCTTAGTACTTACTAACTCTACTCAATCGTCCACATTTCATTCATCAGGAAATAGGTGACGTCTGGGAGCTCTGGGATCTTACTATATTACAATCGCCTCTTTACAAGAACAACGTGACATCTCATAAAAACGGTTTTTTTATTATTTGATATTCAAAACTGCGATGTCGAATTTTATTTTCTACAAAAACGCGGCATTTTTAACGTGAATGTTCGAGGAGCTATGAAGTGAAAGAGACGACACGACCGTGGCAATTGGTGTTATCACGTTGTCTGTTTCGGTGAGGCGCACGACTTCGACAACGCGACATGTTGGTTTGCCCCGCACGTGCAACGCGTGAAGTGCTCCTGTTTTTGACAAAAAAATGGCATCACGAGTATACCACGTTTTTAGTGCAAAGATATGTTTTTTGTTGTTATTTACTTTAACTTGAATAATGTGATATTAGTTAATTAACTCATTTTTGTTGTAAAACTCGTTAGTATTGAGAATGAGATAATGAATATTGTCGCACTATTAATGAAAAAGTTACAAGATTTCTTTATGATATCTTTGAATGTAACCATCTTGCTGATGAATCATTTTCAAATACTATGGGTTATTTTACTTTACACCATTATTTTCGAAAACCTTTAAGTTTAGGTTTATATTATGCTAATATGTTACATTACACATGCTAAAATGAAATACATTAAACGAATTTGTTTTTCAGATAACAACACGATCTAGTTCAAAATCCGCTATTATGTAGGTGTTAAAAATAATGTGTGTAAAAAGTGTACAACTAAGTACCTAATTCAAACTATCAGATAGATATTTTAACACAAGACAAGAAAGAAAATATCAAAAGCTCTTCCAATACATACATCAACAGTAGGATTATTTTCACTTGTAGGTACTGTTTTTTTTTCTAGTTATGTTTCTATAATTTCATGACTTCCATCCTCTTGTAGACAAAGACATTGCAGTAGATTCCATCCAACCTCGTAGTAATTTGACTAACCTAGCGTTTCTTTTCTATCAGTTCTTCAAGCAGTGACCCATCTATATCTCCAGGTAATTTTATTTAAAATGCAGAGGGATCTTTTTAGATGTTTGGAGTAAATAATTTGTATCCCACTATTCTCACTAAATTCGAAACTAATTGATCAAATCAATACCACACCACTACACTTCAAGAAATTGATTGTATTTATAACGTTTCAGACAGTGGCGACTCAGTCAGCCGGATCCTGATTATGAATCCCAACCAACAAACTAGTATTCTTTTGATACTGTTGTGGAACAAAATACCACTACCAACTAACCATAAATTACATTTCGGATGATCAAAATTAGGTAACATCTAATATGATTTTCAAAAAGTGTACCATGCCCCAAAAAAGGGGTTAGAAGCTTTAGGACTACATCTCGATATGACTAGATAGCGGATTTGACTAAATAGATTTAAGACTAAATCTCGATATGACTACATCGCGTTAGGTCCACATCGCTTTTGAACTAGATCTCGAAATGACCAGATAGTGTAACGACTAAGTTGTCGTTTGTTTTCTAAAAAGATGTCTCAGTTTTTTACTACAAGTCCAAACTAGCAAAAACAGCCCGTCAAATATTGTCAATGGTGGGATTCGGAGCCTTACCTACTAAAGAGAGAGTCAAGGCCATAATCTATAACGCTGGCCCAATACGTGTTGACTTTGTAGGATCAGATGTACGAAGTACATTTTAATTTCCTCACGAAGTAAGCGGTATCACGTACATAACTTAAAAAAACAGTGGTGCTCGTGGGATTTGAACTCGTGTCTCCGGATCGGCAGTTGCCATTCTCTCCACTGGACCAGCCGTAACTTGAAATATTACTTACAAATTCATTATTTTAAGAGTTATGTATGGGATAAGTCCAATGCCAATAAAGGTCAACGAAATAGCTACCTGTGTTTACAAATACCTGGAGAAAAATAAATGTTGTGGTGGCAATATTGTCTTCTGATTGATTTTGAATTTTGATGATAGTTTTGATTGGAAAAGTGTATTCACTGAAATGAAATTTGTAATAATGAAAGATGAAGCCAATAATACTGGGGAACTAGCTGGACTGAAGATGATAAAAGTTCAGAGTTCTGATCCCAGTGCCATATTTTTCAAAGAATCGTATGCTGATGATTTTTTCAAGAAAGGTAAAAAAAGGAAAGCATCAAAGTCAAAGCATTAATTTAGATTTGCAAATAGCCTTTCTTCAAAAACCTAGACAGAAAGAAAAAAGAGGATCTCGTGGATTTGGTCAATAAAAACATCATTCTTAGTTACCACAAGCCATTTTATGAATCGTTATAATTTTGTTTTCAGTTGTATTTTTAGAAACATTTCATTGCTACAAATAAAATGGTAAAATGTTATAATTAGTATTAAGAGAATTTGTGATTCTATGTGATAAATAATATAAAACTGGGTGCCATAATTGTGTTAGAAGACGTTAAAAACTATCAGATTAGATAACTTTAAGTACAGTTAACTTTTTAATTTTTTTATCCGTATGAAAGTATTTTTTTAGTTCCTTATTATTATAATTAGAGCAAGTATTAAGTAATGTGTGATTGATTGATCTCTTGTTGATTATTGTGCCTTGAACTGAATTCACGGTTCACGGTGGCAGTAAGCCATTGTTTTTGTAAATTTGTATTTTTTAAATACATGATCTTTATTTTGATAGTGTGTTATATTTTACTTATCACACAGCCTTACACCCAAATTTAACATATTCAATGTGATAACTCAAAATGTTACAAGCATTTTGTGACATATTTTCACTAAAAACGTGACATGTGTGTCTGAGTTTTTTTAAATCAGTTTTTTTACCACTTTCATTTTTAACTGAGTTTTATTGTAATTATTTTCAGAAACAACATTAATTACCGCAACAATCTAATTGTTTTCCTACAGTATAATTATCAATATTTTAGAATTTATCAACGCATGTTTAAAATTGCTCTCCTGTAAAGTTCTGGTTTTAGAAATATCACATTGTTCTTGTAAAGAGGCGAGTCATGTTTCAAGAAAAACATTTAAAAAAAGAAAAACAAGTGTCATCCGCCAACCTCAAGGAGATCCAAAGTACCAGCAGTGGGAACAAAAAGCGGGCTGCCTATGTTTATACAGCATTTTTGGTTTTTAATCATTCAATGGTAAAAATAAAAAATAAAACTTACGGCTTAATATCTTCATGGCACATAATTTAAACAGATTTGTTACGTTCACGGGGCCATTACCCACTTCAGAAGACAGGCTTTCCGTCAGGTTACGGGCCTCGTCGTTATACACCTGGAGGTAGCTATATAGCTGGCTGAGACTAAAAGCTGGGCTCAAAATTCTACGATGATGCTTCCACACTGATGCTGGAACAAAAATACTGTGTTGGTTCCATAGTAGGTGGAACAGATGATAATGATGCTTAACAGATGATTCTCGTAATGTCCAAGAGGATCTTGAAGCAGTGAAGACATTTGTATTATTTGCACTTTTGTGTGTTCTCCTAAGCTGGAGATTACACTGGCACGAGCCAAAACCAAGGGCTTACAGGTTTGAGAATTTCCTAACAACTCTACACGTGTTAAGATAACTGCTATTATTGTTAGACATTATAATCTGGGTGACGAGTTTTCATGTTCCAATAGCTGCGTCCTGTTATGGGCAGTCGTGCTGCTTATCATCAGGCACATGTCCTGTTCGTCTCGTCACTAGTTTCTGCTGGTGAACTCTCCTGGAGCCACATGACTGTCTCTGGATTATAGTGCCTAGACCTGATCCTATCTTCCGCATGGTACGCTCGGAATTTGTATTCCAATTCTTTTTATTTGCAAGTGAGACTAAACAAATTTAATTTAAAAGAAAGCAATAGCTGGTGCCGTCATGGCTCCTTCTTTAAATACTTACCAGGTGCTGTAAAAAGGCCATTTCCAAGCCATGATTTAGCGAAATCAAAAGAAAAGTGTTTTGATAAAGCGTTGTTAGCCACTGTTGTGAGATCCTCTGGGTCCGTGACAACTGAAAATAGCGAAAATTACTAATTCATTAAATAAATATGTCATTTCTTGACTCAAATGTCTTGATAACTTGGTAACATATATATATATTTATATATATATATTATTAAGTGAACCATTTTTCGTAGTGATAGGAATCTTTGCAGAGTCTACTAGAGGAACTGCCACACCTTTGTCTACTAGCCTTAATTCGCTAAGTAGTAATCTGCAAACATCACTTTTTTCCAATTTGAAGGATAATCTTTCCAGAGAAATTATAGGACACAAAGATTCATCATCGTATATCTCTGGGTGATATTCATATTCATATTCATTTATTTCATACTTTCTGTACATGTCAATAGAATAAAAATAATTTCACACATTAACAAACATAGGTAGATAATAATTTAAACTACAATTACATAATGTCAAACGGATTAAATAGTAAAATTATAATATTAGGAAATATGTCCAAATTAATATAAAAAGTGTAGCTATGTGCTATCATAAAATTTCTTTTAATTTCATAAACTCGTTTTCAATGTCATAGAACGCTTGTTTGATAAGCCAGCGTTTAAGTCTTTTCTTAAAAATGTTGAAGTTAGGTGCTTCGATGACATCAACGGGAAGCCTGTTGTACACCATCGTTCCCATGACATGAGTCAACCTCGCGGACTTCTCGAGCGACCGCGGAACGCATTTCAGCCTGTGCTTGTAACGAGTGGGCCGTTTCTTCCCCCCGTCACGCGACTCCCCTACCTTCTCATAAGACTCGAGGTTTGTGTGCATGTACAGTGCGATTTGCATTATGACAATCGATGGTAGTGTAAGGACCCCGAGTGATATAAAATATGGTCTTGCCGATTGACCTTCCGGTATGCGTGCCATCGCTCGGATTGCCCTTTTCTGGCATACAAACGCACGTCTCCACTCTGCCCCCCTGCCCCACAGCTCCGCACCGTACTGTAGCACCGCGTGCACCGATGCGAAATAACAGGCACGGACCGCTTCCGTCGGCAGGAACCTGGCCAGGCGGCGCAGAGCGAAGCAAGCGCCGCTCAGTTTCCCACACATCTTATCAATATGTGCCTCCCATGTGAGACCGCTGTCCAGCTCGAACCCGAGAAAAGTGGTTTTATCCACCTGCTGTACTCTCGCGCTGTTAGCGTACACGGCGAGGTGCGGGCGCTGACGTCCCGACAGATCAAATCTCAGATAGTGCGTTTTGGTGGAGTTCAGCACCAAGCCGTTGTTCTCGAACCACTGGCAGAACTGCGCTGCGACAGTGTTCAACTTCTCCTCCAGCTCCTCGCCAGACCGAGCCGTCACCACCGCTGCAACGTCGTCTGCGTACATCAGTACCTCAGCGTCGGCTACGGCTGCGGGCAAGTCATTTAGCAGGAGTGAAAATAGGATGTTAGACACTGCCGAGCCCTGAGCTACTCCCATCGTGGTGGTTAGAGGGTTCGATCTCAGCTGTCCACCATCACCGATTACGACCTGTGACCTATCACGGAGGAGGTCGGCCAATAACGCAAGTGGTTTGCCTCGAACGCCATAATGGGCGAGCTTTAGGTTCAGTATTTCGTGGTCTGCAACATCGAATGCTTTGGAGAGGTCGCAGCACAGCACCGCTACCTGTAACTTCTCCTCCCGTGCGCCCACTACGCGGCGTACCACTTCCCTCGTCAGCGACGTGGTCGACCTCCCCTCGCGGTAGGCGTACTGTCTGTCGGACATCGCCTGAATTTCCGACAAGTGAAACATTAATCGGGCGCTCAACCCATTCTCCAGCACCTTTGCGATCGCTGGTATAATTGATACAGGCCGGTAGCTATCAATATTTTGCCGCTTACCTTTACCCTTAAAAATAGGTGTAATTTTACTTAGTTTGATTACTTTTGGACATGTTCCCTCTCGGAGGCACATGTTAAACAAATCGGCCAACACCGGCGCGATGGATTTTGCCGTCATGTTCAAAAATTCTATCGACATTCCGTACGCATCCTTCGACGGCTTAGCTGGTATTCGTTTAGTTATAATGTTGTGTACTTCGTCCGCCGTGAAGCTGCGTAGCCGCAGCGAGCGGTCGGCGGGCGCGCCTGCCGCGCGCAGCGCAGCCCCCGCCAGTCGCGGGTCGGCGCGCGGCGCGCCGCACGCCGCCGCGGCCCCCGTGAACCGGGCGCACATCGCATTCACCAACACCATTTTATTAGGGAACTGATCACCCGCCGAATCCCTGACGACGTCTGTGAAGTCCAGATTACACAGGTTTTGTTTACCTGTTTGGTCATTTACTATTTTACACATTGTTTTCGTCGGGTTTTTGCATTTTAATATTTTACCCGAAAAATAATTACGTTTATTGATTTTTAACATATTGTCATATTTAACGTTTAAGTCGTACGCGAAACGTTTCAGTAGTGTGTCATTATTAGGGCATTTTTCGCATAATTCAACTATGTCAAGTAATAAAAATCTTAAAAATTGTATGTCATTAGTCACCCAAGAGGATCGTTTATTTAAATTTTGTACGCGTTTTAATGGAAAACAGTCTTTCAGCTTATTCATAAAAATATTTATCACAGACTGCGTCAGGGAATCCGCTGACGCATCGCGTTGAAACAATTGCTCCCAATCTACGCTTTTAACAGCGCATAGGAAATTATTCCGGTTTATTTCGGAATAGTTTCTTCTGTAAATAGGTTTTGATTCTGTTGAATGCGACATAGTCCGTACCATCTCAAACCTGACAGCTAGATGATCGCTCAGGAGCGTGTTGACCGACGTGACGGTCACCATATCCGAGGATAAATTACTATAGGCATGGTCAATACTCGTGGCGCTCTGCGGCGTCACTCGGGTTGGGAAGTCCACGAAGTTCAGCAGGCCGTGAGACGACAATATATCCCTAAGTAGTTTATTTTCCGAGGTAACATCACCTAAAATATCAATATTAAAGTCACCCACAATCACACATCTTAAATCGAGTTCGCTAGTCTTATCAATCAAGCGTTCCAAGTACGACAAAAATAAGGCCGTACTTACGAGTCCTGTCCTATATACACAAATCACAGTTATGTTATAATCAATCAGGTCGACTGCGGAGATCTCGCAGTACAATTGAATACTTAAACTTACTAGTTCTACATTTTCGACAGCTTTCAGACCGTTCTTAACATAAATACAAGATCCGCCATGCTGATTCTCGTTTCTACAGTAGCTCGACCCTAACTTGTAACCGTCGATCCTAACTTGCTTCAGCTTATCATCACTTAGCCAATGTTCCGTTACCGCCAAAAGATCGCATGCTAACGAACTCTCCAACAACACTTCTAGTTTTGATGTTTTCTGATCGATGGATCGTACATTTTGCAAGCAAATTACGAGTCTGTCTGGTGCAGGCGCAGGCGCACTGCGCCGCGGTCGCTCGCCGTCAGACCGCGGCGGCGGCGGCCGGCGCGCGCGCTGACTCATCGCTCCTACCTGTTGCGCTGCCCCGGTCGATGCGGGGCCTACTGCGAAACCACTCGGATATCATAACTCGCGGTGGCCAAGCGGCTGGATTATATACTTGACTATAAATGGTTAGATAAGCGCAGTGTAGAGCTAGGTACTTATTTGTATTTTTATTACAGACTAGCAGAACCCGCTACCTCGTTCGCGTACGTTGATCTTGCGATCTTATTAGTACATTAGTAGTACTTACGTCAAAATATTTGGATGGGTCGCCATTACACAAACCGTGTGAATTTGTTTTTCCACACAAAAAAAATATTTATTCGAGTTAAGCAACTTCATATTTTATATTTATAGCAACATCAAACATACTCGTAGTAAGGTTTGTGGAGTATCGAACATTGCCGTAGTGTTAAGTTTGTAGGATTTGTATAGGATACATTACGAAGAGTCTGAAGCTGATGTGCGTGATCTGATACTTACCCACTTATACATTTTTACAGGATGATAGCCTAAATAGGTGTTAGACTTATTAGCCGATGTGATATTTTAGACTCTAAGCCATATGTGTTTCAAATGTCAATCTAATTGGTAATGTCGTTCTGTCGTTAATATTAGCGTCGTTAGGACCCATCCTTTTTCCGAGATGATAGGTAGTATATGAGACTATAAACAACAAATCAAACCTTTACATAATATACAAATAATACTTAGTAGTAAGATAACATTTTATAAAATTAAAAAAAAAGAACGGTCTTCGATCACCGAAGCTTGTTGTACACAATTAATTTAGTACAGTATTTGGATTGAAATAATACCCCAAAGAACAAACACCGACTTCAATTATTATCATTTCACGTCAACTAACTAACTTCTAGTCAAGTAAAAAGTTCACTCGACTAGTTTAAAAAGCTATGACTACGTCGTCCAGATAAATAGATACTGGTGGACAATTCACACACAAAACTTTGGCTTTTTCCACCGCCACTCCAGTTTGAGTATGGCTGGGAAGCCATACTCAAACTGGAGTGGTCTTACGCGTGACGAAGGCAAAATACCTGAAGGCATGAGTTTTGTGCCTTGGAAGTTGAGTCAGCCCCTAGACACATAGTAGGGCCAGTGCAGCGGCTAATTCAGCTGAGCTTCTCAAACGGCAGAAATATGAAACCCTTGGTAGTGGTTTTATATTTAAGCCTTTTGGGGTTGACACATTGTGCCTGTGAAGACTGGGAGGTCACTTCATCTTCAAAAGCCTTTCCGAGCGCTTGGCCGACGCAACGCGTTACCAAAATGCTGGCGTTTATTTGGCCCCACGCATAAACATTGCTATTCAGCGTGGTACTGCCACCAGCATGCTGGGCACGCTTCCAACTGGTAGTGACTGGAAGTGAATAGTGGGCTTGAACATGTTGTCATCCAGTTTTTGTTAATATTCAAAAAACCGCCTCCCTGTTTTCCATATAATATAATTATGTACATGGTAAAAACGGGACCCTGTTACTGAGACTTCGATGTTCGTCCGTTCGTCCGTCTGTCTGTCACCAGACTGTATCTCAAGAACGGTGATAGCTAGACAGTTGTAATTTTCAAAGATGATGTATTTATATTGCCGCTACAACAAAAAAGACTGCATTACACATTTTCTAATAAATATCAGATCGTGTTTCGTACCATGAGCTGCCATCTGTAGTTAATGTGAAAAAACGTTAGAAAGGTATTGTCATATTATTACCTGACGATAGATGACGGATGGCGGATTTGAGCTAGGTGTGTGTACCAGGGATGAGCTTCGACTCCGACTCCGATAAGTAGGAACTTCCGATTACTATTAATACTTTGGTTCCGGAACTTTTAAAACGGAGGTTATAATCGGAGGTAAGGTATATAAATAATGCAGATAATCTCTTTTGGTGGAGGATAGTAAATGGAAATACAAAATCTCAACTTCCTAAATCAATTGGTCGTCAATGTTAATCGTGTCCCCACGTGTATGGCAAAAAAAAACCCAATAAATATATCTCTCCTGCCAACACTTCTAATCCTGCCTATGCCTCCGACTTCGGTTCCGACTCCGATAAATCAAGTTTTAAAACTCCAACTCCGAATTAGGTTCCGATAGAATGACCTCCGTTACATCCCTGGTGCTTACAGTGTCACAGAATACTTAGATGTTAGTATGTACCAAACTTATTATTACCGTTATTATTTAATTTATGTGTAATTTCCGAACCACACGACCAATAATGTTAAAATTTTGATGGGACTATATAAAATATGTGTTCTTTCTAACAAAATAAGAATTGACGAAATTGAACAACGCAAACATGAGTTACAACCAAATACACATTCTGACTTTCACCCCTTCCTGCAAGAAAACCGTGCAGAGTTTGGGGATTAAAGGTAGACAGCTACCATCTACTTAGTATGATCTTAAATCGTGTCAAGTTTAGTTTGAATTGAATCAGTAGTTTCGGCTTGATGAGAGTTCCCTATACAGAAAGATAGACAGACATGAGAGAAAAAAAATGCAGTTTCGCCATCAGTATCGACTATGGAGTGCCCCCTAAATTTCTTTTTCAAAATATCTTCAATGTACAGAATTCGACCCGCTACAGTTGTATTATAAGTATAGATTATAGTATTCTTTTTTTAGGGATCAATATTAAGATTTAACAAAGGTTGTAGAACAAAAGTTGTTTGTTTAAATAAATATACAGAATTCACAAACATGCCCCATAAACGGATGCAGGCTGATTACCAGTAATTCTGTATTTTAACAGGTAGATCCTTATTTAAAATAACTGAAGTACAACGAAAAAAGGTGTATTACGACACTTGCCTGTTAATAGAAAATCATAGTCATATGGCCAATAAACAAACTTACAACTTAGTTATTATTGAACATCACTAATGTTGCAAAATACGTCAGTTTTATTCTCGTAGCAACAAATATTCTGCTATAACGCAAGTCAGTGACGCGAAGTCACATGATTAAATAATAATAAATATTGGTGGACAACAGGCGAGACGACTAAAACAAGCTAATAAGTCCGTCGGTTAGATTATTAAAATTTATTATGCACTAATTTCTCAAATGTTTCACAAACAAAAAATGGCAAAAATTCAGTGCTTAGAAGTTTTGAGTGATGTCACGTTATGGTACGATTTTTACGATAGAGTGACGTCACAACCTCCCACTACGGAAGTTTGACGATCTATATCTCTGTAAATTTTTGATTATTTGGTAAAACAAAAAATACGTGTCCCATGTTTTTCCATAATCGACCTGAACTAATTAGAATGGTGTATTTTAGACCCTGCTGTCATCCCAATTCACACATAACAACATCTGACCCCAAACTAAGCAAAGCTTGTACTACGGTGGCCAGATAGCTGATATTATACTGACATAATTGCATATTTGCACTGAGTGGAAATCAAACCCACACCCTCGGCTTCGCAGGCAGAGTTACTACCCACTAAGCCACGAGGCCAGTCAATCACCAATAATAGAGAGACGAACTTCTTACCATTCGATGGATTCACCGTGTGGGTGTTGGGTCCAACATGTGGCAGAGAGAGAAATCCCGAGTAAATCCCGAGACTTGTGACACGGGTGTGGGTTTAAGGGGCCCCTTTCCGACGTACATCAACACTTTCACTACTCGGATTTCTCTCCCTGCCCAGCCAAATCTGAAATGAATGAACCTAATAGTGTAGCTCTAGATACTCGTTCTAGTATAGAACTTACTGCACTTCTGGACAAGCCAAAGTCTTTCAGGAGGTTATAGAGAGATTTTGCTGGCATACCTCTCGCTCCTACTTCTACAGCGTTTAAATTAACTACATAGCCGTTTTTGAAGTGAAAACTTCTTTTGGCACGCCTAGGCAGATTTTTCGTGGGCTGTGAATTGAATTCTAGCGTCACACTCGGGTATGATAAGAAATTTTTGCGTAAACTCGGGACCATAGCCATTAGCTATCTAGAAATGTGTCAGCCAATGGGAAATGCTGAAAGGGCGTGGCCTGGGCATCATGGCATGGCCATCTAGAAATGCGTCCGCCAATGGGAAATGTTGACGCATTTCTAGATGATCATGCCATGATGACCAGGCCACACCTTCCGGTTACAACCGTGTAGTTTCCAAAGTAAGCTATCAAATTCTGTGTTATAAGTTTTCACTTCTATCGGCAGTTCCTTTGTTTGCCAATTTTTTGTTAATTCGTTAAGAAGGTTACGACCTTAATAATACTTATTTTGTTTCATCGCGTGGTCTTTAGGTATGTAGGTCTTTTAGTAGTGGTAGGACTCTTAGCAGAGTCCGCCTGGGGAAGTACCACACCTTTGCCAAATATTCTACCGCCAAGCAGTAATGTGCAAACATTACTGTGTTCCGGTTTGAAGGGCAATGATTCCAGAGAAATTACAGGGCTTAGAGACATAATATCTTTGATCTCTGGGTGACGAGCGCAGTGCAGTGCTAGGTAATGATTTGGACTATCATGTTCCAATAGCTGCGTGTTACTGTGCTGTTATGTGGCAGGCATGTTGCTTACCATCAGACACATGACCTGCTCGTCTCGTCACTCTATGCTATAAAAAAAAAAAATGTAATATAAATTCATCATAAAATTAATAAAAATGAATACAGAATTACCGTAATAATTTTCCATACTGAATACAGCTCTGCAGATGCCACCATGTTTCAGGCTTTCATGAGATATATTTAGTAAAACCTTATACAATTCTGGAACAACGAAAAATAAAAATTACATTAAAGTCAAAGTCAAAGTTCTTTGAATAATATATTAATAAATCATGAATAAATTTTTTTTTTTATTTATCGACGCGACGTGTAAATTGTACAATTTACAAAAGAGATAACATACAAATTGTATACATTTTCCAAGTTTTAAATGATCACTTATATAAATATATACATTCCCAGGAATCGTTCAAATATTATATATGTTTAAATATTTGGATGTTTGCTCAATCACATTGGAACGTATGAAAAATATGAATTTATGAAATATATATGTTTTTTTAAACAAACTATCGAAGACGGACTACACTTTTTACGTCTTCCCATTTCTACTATAGTTTGCGATTTTAGTGACGACGATGTAGGAACCTTATCATTAATTTATTAATGTAATTATTTTTAAGCGTTATTTCCAAATTGATTTACCTACGCACATTGTAATTGATTTCATTTGAACGTGTGAACGAATCGGATTTAAATTTGGAACACAATTAGATTAGTCTGGAAGAACTTATCACCTACTTTTATCCTGGGAAAATAACAGGAACGGGAATACCACAGCTAAATGCGCAATAACGTAAAAAAATATATGTATTGGTGGATATTTCACACGTAGCAAATTAATTGATCAATCGTTGTGTGGAATACTCACGAATTTATGATTCACTTGGCTAAAACAAAGAGACGAACTTCTTAGCATTCCATGTGTTCCGTATAATCGGGCAACATTATATCGGCCATCAAAATCATAGCGGATCTATGGTTGACAGCCGGCTGTCACTTGTACATTGTCTCTGGTCGCGGGAACGGCATGACATGAGTTTTTTTTGTGGTTAAAACTGGTGTTTTTCGGATAAAAGCTTTAATATTGTGCGGGAATACGTTATTAAAGTTAATAATTACTACTGGATTAGTGCTGGAATATTAATTGTGAAGTGGCTGCTGGATTGGCCGCTTCTAGAACGCAGGATCGTTCTGGGGCGGGAGATCGTCTACGGAACTGTCTGGTTTGGTGTCCTACTTTCCATATTTCTCCTGCTCCCTATTCCTAACAACCAAACTGGGCTTTGGACGACGCCGGGAACCCTACGTAAGTAATTTTAAGTAACCTTGCAATTAGGGGGTAAACATTAAAATCGGTATAAAAGCAAAATAATAATGTTCTAGACTTGCTATGGGCCCCAAGTCGGTATTTCTGGCATAAATACTATACACCATGGATTCACCGAGCGGGTGTCGGGTTACAATTTTTGTGTCTTCAAATCGAGAGTAAATTGTTATTTTCTAGATAAACCTGCTCCATCGTAAGCCGCATCGTCAATTCACAGCGGGCGAGATGGCGATTTTTTTTTTTTTTTATACTGAATAATCTTGGAATACTATATTCTACTCGTATTTATATAAAAGCGAAAGGTCAGAATCTCAGAAACTACCAAAAACTTGAAATATGAAATTTTGCATGAAGGTCCCTCTTAGCCCGTAGGCGCTCGCTAAAGCTTTGGTCTGGTGATCATGACGCACAACGCTGCGGTGTGCGCCGCAACGCAGCGTCACGACGCAGCATTTAGCGTCCCTGCGGAGAGGTGGTCAGTTGATTTTGCCGCAGCTACCAAGGTAGACGTGAACATGAACAATTTTTCTGTAATTTTTTATCAAACCTGTAAATTTCTATCAAACTTTTATGTTTTTTGTGTTTATTTTTATATAAATAAGGATAGTTGCGAACTGATTCTATTAAATTGTCTTCGAAAAATTCCATATTGGCCCGTGACGCACACCGCACACCGCAGCGTTGAACCGAGAATGACGCCGCGCTGTGCGGGAGTACACCTCCCCACTTCACCGCGCTTGCTCCTCGCCGCTGACGCATACTGCGACGGAACAAGAGACCATTCTCGACGTTTTTCATATGATTGAGTGTCCGGCGACGCATACCGCATACCGCATACCGCAGCGTTGTGCGTCATGATCACCAGACCAAAGCTTCAGACGGGGTTTGGCAAAATTCAACCCCTAAGAGGGTGAAATAAGGGATGAACGGTTGTATGAAAGTTCGTGATTTTCAAAGTTATCAAATTTTGTATTTAGACACTTGACACGAAGCAATTAAAATAAATGTTTGTTCTATCAATTTTGTAATTTCGAACTGTACGGGGGTGAAATAGGGGTCGAAATGGAGGATGAATGTCAACATGGAAGTTCCCAACCGTTGAAGATAAAACCATGAAACTCTGAATATAGACATTTGACACGAAGCAAACGAATGTTTGTTCTAGCAATTTTGTAATTTCGAACTGTAACGGAGTGAAATTGGGGTTGAAATGGTGGATGAATATCAACATGGAAGATCCCAACCGTTGAAGATAAAACCATGAAACTCTGAATATAGATACTTGACACGAAGCAAACGAATATTTTTTGTTCTAGCAATTTTGTAATTTCGAACTGTATAGGGATGAAATTGGGATTGAAATAGGGAATGAAAGTACACATGGAAGATTCCAATCGTTGAAGATAAAACCATGAAACTCTGTATAAATAGACACTTGACACGAAGCAAATAAATGTTTGTTGTAGCAATTTTGTAATTTCAAACTGTATGGGGATGAAATTGGAGTTGAAATGGGGGACGAATGTCTCTAACGCTTTCACATAATAATATAATAATAGTATAAAAATAGGTACTGCCTGAGCTACCTTAGTACTTATTTCGCGCGGACGAAGTCGCGGGTAACAGCAAGTCTATATACATAAAAGCGAAAGGTCACTCATCACGAAATCTTAGAAACTACAAATGCTAGGAGACTGAAAAAGCCACGGACGAAAGCTAGTAAATTATAAATGCCAATGTTTGAATTTTTAATGAATTGTAAATTGTATGTATATGGCAATAGAAGCCGCAACGGGCCGTTAATCATAAAATATTATTATATACTTCTATGTTCAAGTATTTCTCAAATAACTTTGTATTTTCTAGTGAAAAGATTTTTAAAGATTTATGGTATTTATGGTAATTAACCGAGATATTCCTTAACAATAGTTACAATACAAATTCGTTTAATAGACATAAGAACACATACTTTTTAAGCCCGAAATAGTACATGCGAACAACAGTATATCGTTTGTCTACTTACTTTCTGTGCCACCAATAAGCTTGTGCGTATATCCAATGATGGGAAGGGATCCACTGGCCATGTGACCCGAACCACTCCTAAGAACTTTCAACCACCAGACATATAAACTAAGACAACTTGCCACAAGAACCATAACTAAAAATAAAACCATTTTCAAAATTTCTAGGTTACCAACTGATTTCTGAAGATATCTGTTTAAAAAAATACGAACTTCAATTTGTGAATTTAAAGGTTCTTTTCAGAAACTTTTTTTCACAAATCGACACTTGATAACCAACGTTAGTCTAACTCATGCGTAGTGAAATGATTATTATTATTTAAAAAAATATTTAACAAATTGGTTATATCTCTATGTAATTATTTGAGAAACTTCATTTCATAATGTTTTATTCGACAAGTGATTGTTTTCATATGTTTGTAAATTATCAAATATTTAAAAACAAAATCAACACTTTTTTATTTTTTAAGATGTTGTTTGGCAAGCAACTCTGTTTATAAAACAAACGTTTATTAAATTACATAAATACTTGATTGTTATTTTTGAATTTCTAAGTAACCAACTCGAACCGGTTAGATTACTTAGTGTAGTGGAGGTCCTGAGTGAACCACAGGCCGAGTATTATGGAGAAGTAACACTCAGGGCTCACTGCAGAGCTTCTGGAGTCAAGTCTCAGTGATAGACCCTAATCGGACCGATTGTCAAAAGTCAACGACAGAACCAAATCAGAATCGATAGTCTTCATAGACAATCAGATACTTTCAAAATATATGTTCCATATTTCATTTTAGAAACTGTTAAATTTGTAAGATGAAAGGTTTATGAATTAAAAAATGTACAGAAAACCAAAGGTCATTCCATGTTTTGTCTAAGTGAAACGTTTGCCATATTGCTTATAAAGTGATTGATGGTTTGTAAAATAAAAAAATGTGATATGAGATTTTTTTTTTAATAAAAACAACGTAAAACTTTATTTTTAAAATAAAACATTTTCATAATAGTATTGTACGATTAGTTGATCTTAAAGTGATGTTTTGTCCAAAAAAATTTGTGGAACATAAATGAACAGAGTTTTAAGTTATCTGTATAAAAAATGCAGATTAAACTTGTTGGAGATAAGATATATATATTTTTTAAATATTTAATTTTCATAAAGTTTAGACTGAAAATGAATATGTTTTTAGAGTTCAAGTAATGCTTCAACTTCAATTTTTCTTGACGACTGTCGAGGTGAGAGGATGTCGGTTTATATATATACAATACTGGGGCGTTGTTTACGTGTATCGAAACGTGAGATATCGTTCATGATTTTTCCACCTTCTCATGACGTCCGATAACGGCAAATATACAATTCAATTCAATTCTTTATTTGCGCATATGGGTATTTACAGATGTATATATATATAAAAACAGAGCTCCATATTCTGCCTTTCAGCATGCAAAATCACTAAAAAAACAAAACTTAGCAATGATAAAATATGTTGCATGATTATAAAGTAGACACAAATTTATGTCATCGTGATTAACAATTATTAATGTCAAGGTCAAATGTCAAAATTATAAAAATAATAGTATGTGTAATTAAAAGTAATAAATGTCAAACAAGGTTGCTAATATGAGGTTTCGTTTTCGCATTTATAAAAATAACATTTTAGTTAGTGTGGAATAACTTGCGTTTTTCTGTGGCGCGGCGTAACGACCATTTTAAATAACTTTCACGTGATAATAATTTACTTTCGACTAAAAAGTCCGTCTGGGGAAGTACTACACCTTTGCCAGTTATTCTACCGCCAAGCAGTAATGTGCAAATATTACTGTGTTCCGGTTTCAAAGGCAATGTATCCTGTGAAATTATAGGGCATAGAGATAAAACATCTTATATCGCTGGGTGACGAGCGCATTCTAGTGCTAGGTAATTATTTGGACTCTTTGTGTTACAACAGCTGCGTGTCACTGTGCTGTTATGTGGCAGGCATGTTGCTTACCATCAGGCACATGTCCTGCTAGTCTCATCACTCTATTATATTACAAAAAAAATCATTTCAGACACTCAACCAAATGTTTATTTCGAAACCGATAAAGACAAGTCACCCCAATAAAGTTTTCTAAAGCAGTATCCGTAAACTAAAAAAAAAATTGGCAGTCATAGGAACTGCCGATAGAAGTGAAAACTTTTTAACTCAGAATTTTATAGTTGACATTGAAAACTATGTACTCGGGTGAAACCGGAGGGCGTGGCCATGGTCCCGAGTTAACCCGAAGATTTTTTATCATTCCCGAGCGTGACGCTAGAATTTAATTCACAGCTCACGAAAAATCTGCCTGTGCCACGCCAAAGGAAGTTTTCACTTCAAAAAACCGAAGGTGTTTTTTATTGCA
This sequence comes from Ectropis crepuscularia, assembly GCA_963693475.1. NCBI lineage: Eukaryota > Metazoa > Arthropoda > Insecta > Lepidoptera > Geometridae > Ectropis > Ectropis crepuscularia. The sequence goes on from OY856350.1 coordinate 7,161,012, forward strand.
TAACTCCAAGGGCATTCTACGAAATGTATAATGACCGTTCCGTTATGATTGCAGTTCCCAGAATTGAAGATTATTTTCAGAGAAAGCTTTGCAGAGTCCATATGGGGAATTACCACACCTGTGCAGGTTTTTTTTTTGCCTGATTTTAATGTGCAAATATTATAACTAGATGTATGTATACTTAATATCAGCTATTTGACATTATACATACATATCTATATGACTGGCTTAGTGATTAGTAGCTCCGCCTGCGAAGCCGAGGGTCGTGGGTTCGATTCCCACCCAGTGCAACTATATGTATGTGTGATGAATTCAACAAATGTTTGGACTGTGCCTGGGTGTTTCTATGTATAATAAGTACCTATGTATTTAAAACTACATAAGTATTATATCAGCTATCTGGCCACCATCGTACAAACTTTGCTTAGTTTGGGGTCAGGTGGTGTTGTGTGTGGATTGTCCACCAATATTTATTTATTTATTTTATCTGGCTTCCATAGTACAGACTCTGCTTAGTTAGAGACTGGCAAAGCTTTGAGTCGAGAGAGCCCCACCAACAAATAAAAGCAATGGCCGAAGCGGTGAGGGATATCAGTGGTTTATTAAGTCACCTGCGCAAAGTCAAAACCCCTCCGTCGATTTGACTCCACTGCAGAACGATTATCTCGGTCTAAAAACCGGGATTAACATTCTTCGGAGACAGGTCGACGAGTTTCGGAGAGACTCAAACGTAGAAAGGGCAGAAACCATCGATATCCTTCACCAAAACGCCAAAATTCTGAAAGAGCTTGCCTCGACTCCTCCACCTCCTACCCCCCCAAATTACTCGGACAGACTAAGTACGATTGAAAAAAATTTAAATAAACAAACGCCACCCCCATCCACCGCCCCAATCAGAATAAACATCGATGAGCACGTGCAGCCTATTACAGAACGTCTAGAAGCTGTATAGTCGGAACTCCGGACGATGCGGCAGGAAAAAATAATTCTTCCCCCACCAGCCCTAAGCATTTAGGCCGAAATCTGCCAAGCGGAGACGGGCAAACAATCTAAGCCCAACTACGCCAAAATGGCAGCTAAGCCAATTGTGCCAAAACCAAACCACACTCTTATTATCGTGACAACAGCGAATCCCACATCTCCCACGACGGCCGAAAATCTAATAGACAGAATAGCGGTAGCACTGGACACGAAATAGACCGGAGCAAGGGTTGACCGAGTGCGCAAAGGTCGAAACAGGAAAGTTATCCTGAGTTGCAGCACAGAGGAAGAGCTTGGTCTGGTTAGAAATCGCGTGCAGCAGGACAAAACTCTAAAGGTGGAGACCGCGAAAGCGGGTAATCCACTAATCATCATCCGAGACGTCCTGTCTTACCACAAAGACCACGAGATAGTGGAAAACCTTTTGGCGCAGAATAAACATCTGCTACAAGGGGTTAAAATTTGCAAGAGAGCGCGATTAGAGTTCGGTACAGAAAAAGGGCGCGTAACCAGCATGAGTGCCATCCAGTGATCGAGGTCTCACCTCGCATTCACAGAGCGTTTTTGGACGCCGAAAAAGTCTACATTGGGCTCCAGCGGAGACCAGTGGCAGACCACTCGCCTTTGGTGCAGTGCACCAAATGCCTAGGTTTCGGTCACACAAAGGCGATCTGCCGGTAAAGGGATGAATCCTGCAGTCATTGCGGAAAACCCCATTCCTGGACCCAATGCAAGGCAAGAAAAGAAGACCTGCCACCCAAATGCAAAAACTGCGCGGTTGCTCATCCCAACAGCCCCAACAGAGAACTCGCTCACAACGTCTTTAGTAGCGAGTGCCCTGAAAGGGTAAAATGGGATGGCATAGCGCGGTCCCGAATATCTTATTGCTAAGGGCACTCATGAGGAACGAGGCTCAGTCTCCCAAAGAGTAGGCAAACCAGGTTTGGGCTTCATCCAAGCAAACCTGCAGCGCTCCCAGAATGCAACGACAGAACTCCTGAAGGTTGCGAGAGAAAGGGGAGTTTCAGTTGCCCCTGTTCAAGAACCCTATGTGGGAAATAAAGGCGCGATGAAACAATATCCGGGAACTCTCATTATTCAGTGCAGTTTAAATAGGCAAAAACCAGTTAAGGCAGCCATTATAGTCTTCGGCAATAGGCTGGAGGTAATCCATGACCCCCAAATTGTCACCGAAACGGAAGCGGCTGTCCTATTGGTCGGCAGAGGCCTAAAACTGGGAGTGATTTTTGTCTACTTAGAAGGAGACCAAAAAGTCGACGCCTACCTCAGCAGGATCAAAGTATTCAGTGAAAAATTAGCGACAAAAGACCTTATTGTTGCTGTTGACGTGAATGCATGGTCCCACTGGTGGGTAAGCGCATATCAAAATGAGAGAGGAGAAGCCGTAACCGTACTCTTTCTTCAACGAAATGGACTTGTACTTTCTCAACTCCGGCGATACACCAACCTTCGAGATCGTCAGGGAAGGCAAACTCTGCATAAGCGTAGTAGATGCAACTACGTGCAGCGGGTCTCTCCTGGGAAAAATCGAGGGATGGGAGGTTGACAAAAGTATTACAACATCTGACCACAACGCAATCACCTTCACTTTGCGTCTAGTTAAAGCTCTCGAACAACAGAGGTCAATAAAAACACGCAAATACAACACCAAGAAGGCAAAGTGGCCAAACTTTATGTCACAGCTAAAATCTTCCCAGAAACATCTCGCCGGAATCAGTGGAGAAATGTGAAAGTTCACTAGAACTTGAGTTGATGATTACGAGCTACACAGCTGGTATACATGAAGCCTGCGAGCACACCATTCCATTGGTAAGCTCGTCGAAGGGATATCCAACCCCTCCATGGTATACAAAAACGCTCGAAAATCTGAAGAAAGAAGTTCTCGGAAGAAAGAGAAGGATCAGGAATGCCGCTCCTGACAGAGTTGTACTTGTAGTCGAACAGTACCAAATTGCTCGGCAAAACTACAAGGAAAAAGTCAAATAAGCTCAGACGGAAAGCTGGAAAGAGTTCTGCACCAATCAGGAGAAAGAAAGTATGTGGGACAAGATCTACAGAGTGATGAGAAACACTTCGACAAGACAGGAAGAAATACTCCTAAGAGACACCGAAGGTAACACTCTATCCCCGCAGCTATCTGCAGAACTACTTGCCAAAACTTTCTATCCCGACGACTCTGAGAGCACAGACCAACCGTGTCATACAGAGCTACGGGAGCGAACCACGGAAACACCTATGGACTTACCGGAAAATGATCCACCTTTCACATCAGCGGAACTGGAATCAGTATTGAGAACTCTGAATCCAAAAAAAGCTCCTGGTACGGACGGGCTAACCGCTGATATATGCGCCGCTATACGTTGCGAATGGGAGGTTTTCTTGGCGATAGCAAATAAATGCTTGTCGTTAAAACACTTCCCCAAGCAATGGAAAGAGGCGCACGTGGTCGTGGTCATATTACGCAAACCCGGTAAGACAGATTACACACACCCAAAATCTTACCGCCCCATAGGTCTTCTGTCCGTTTCCGGAAAAATCGTCGACAAGCTTCTGGTAAACCGACTCCAATGGCATCTCCTCCCAACCATCAGTAGGAAACAGTACGGCTTCATGCCTCAAAGAGGCACCGAGGACGCCCTCTATGACCTGGTAGAGCACATCAAAAAAGGAGTGTACAGTAAAGACACCGTACTCCTAATCTCCCTGGATATAGAGGGTGCCTTCGACAATGCATGGTGGCCTGCCCTCAAAAATCAAATAGCGAAGAAGAGGTGCCCAACAAACCTCTACAACATCGTAAACTCTTACCTCAGCGACCGTAAAATCAAGGTCAACTATGCAAGAGCAGTCTATGAGAAGGAAACAACTAAAGGATGCGTCCAAGGGTCCATCTGTGGACCAACCTTTTGGAATATGATTCTAGACTCATTACTACGAATGCTGGAAGCCGAGGGAGTATACTGTCAAGCATTTGCGGACGACGTCGTTCTCGTGTTTACAGGCAGCCTGACTTGAACGCAATCCAAAGAGGTTTTGCCCAGAAAATCTGTAAGTCATACCGTACTGTCTCCCTGAAATCAGCACTTGCAATCTCCGGTTTGCTCCCCCTGGATCTGAGGATACAGGAAGCAGCTAATTTGTACAGAGTAAAAAAGAACCTCTCCCAAGTCTACCTCCTACCAGAAGTGGAGCTCAAACGGAGCGTTAACTACTTGGACCTATCCCATCCATCCACGCTGGTACCCGTAGAGTACGAGCTCCTAGAAGACACCTCCAATCTTCCAGAAGGACCTCAAATTTATACTGATGGCAGTAAGGTTGAAGGTAAAGTTGGAGCTGCTCTAACATGGTGGGAGAACGGTAAAGAGGTCAAGAACTCGACCTTCAAGCTCCACTCTAAATGCACAGTCTTTTAATCGGAACTCTATCCTCTTTGCCGGGCAACTCAAATGGCGTTAGAAAGCAAGGACCCAGAAGTCAATGTCCTGAGTGACTCCAGATCTTCACTCGAACTGCTAAGTAACCCGAAAACGAGTCACCCCCTGGCAAAATGCATAAAGGAAAACATTGGACGGATAAATGCTGAAGGGAGATCTCTTCGTCTTTTCTGGGTGAGAGCGCATGTAGGCACCGTTGGCAACGAAAGAGCTGACGAACTAGCCAAATTGGCAGCTCTCACGGAATCACCCAGAGATTACGAGGGGATCCCTTTGTCCTACGTCAAACGCAAAATCCGCGGAGAATCGGTCAACAAATGGCAAGATCGATATGAGACCTCGGACACTGGAAAAGTCACCCAGACGTTCCTCCCCGATATAGCAAACGCATTTCGAATGATGAGAACCATAAAATTGACGCATTTCCAAGTACAAGCGTTGACGGGACACGGAGGAATAGCAGAATACCTGTACCTACAGATTTAGGCTCAAGAGCGGTCCTGCATGCGAGTGTGACCCCGACCAACCCGAAACGGTCTGGCACGTGCTAATCGATTGTCCCCGATTCATGGTCGCAAGACATGAACTCGAATCTATGATCGACAGAAAGCTGGTTGTCTCGGATCTCCATAACATCTTAGCAGATCCAGACAACAGAACACGGCTCCTGTCCTACATGGAGAGCTCATTCCGCATAGCGGCCAAGAGAAACTCCACAATATCAAATACACGCCTCCCCTCGCCACCACACCCTGACCCGCTGCCCGTGGACGCCACGTGGAATGTGGTTCCCGCCCAACCTCTCAAAAACGTTACCGACACACTTAAACTTGTGCATGTGGCGGCGACAGAGGTATACAACAGACTGCCGAAAGTAGTAAAAACTGCGTCCTCTAGGGGATCGTACAAGCACGGTGTAAAACAATGGCTTATCGAGCAGGCGTTCTACAAGTACTCAGAAATGATAAAGTTGAATTTAACTTAACTTTATGTTAGTTTGCTATATGTACTTATATTATTTTTGACTTCGTTATTTTAATCATTAATTTATTGTATTTTAATTTATGATTGACATGGCTTTTGTTTTTTGTGTATTTTTTTATTGATTATTGTCTGACAATTTAATTTATTTGTTTAAGTAATTGAAAGTATCTGCATGAGATTATTTGTATGAATTAATTACTTTTCTTGTAATTTTTAATATTGAAGTGTACATCTTCTATCATTCATCTTGTGACATGTAATATTATTTTATGAATAAAAATGATTATGATTATGATTAAACGAAACTGTAATTTTCCGAGGGCAACAATTAGTTACTTACTCAAAAGTAAATAAAAGTAAATTTAGTATAATTTATACCTCGTATATAACGAGGTATAAATTATACTAAATTATATTACCTATATTACAACAACATTTGACAACCGAAGGAATCGACCAATAAAAAAAATAATAGAGCGTGTGCGAAAAACAGATTCTGGAACCATTGTCAGTGTAGGTTGGTGAATTAAATTCTAAGCTTTCTGTTCGATTATTTAAAGCGTTAAGATGGATCGTAACGCACACTAGCGCTGTTAGTACATATTTTGAAAGTGAAAACCTCTTTTGGCATACCACACATGGATTTTTTGTAGGCTGTGAATGAAGCTCATCGTCACGATGATCAATGACTCGTGGTCCCACTAATTTGACCCACTGGTGGGACAGTGTGTCGATTTAATGGGCTCGTGGTCCCACTGTTTGGTGGGACCATCAGTCAATGTAATGCAGTCGCTCGTGGTCCCACTGATTTGGTCATAAGGGCTATAATACAAATATTTTTGTGAAATGAACAGAAACGTGGAATTTATTATTAAATTATTTTATTTTATTATTAAAGTTTTTCCGCCTAAGGGGGGGGGGGGGGGATTCAAAACAGGAATAAGCCGAAAATAAAAAGGCCAGCATAAAAACGTGAAGCAATTTTTTTTTTTTCTCAACAATGAACTTAATGAACAAAACTTAGAGTTTGTTCTCTTTAAACTTATTTTAATTTTTATCTTATATTTTCTAAAAAATAACCAACTGTGATCGCCTTGTTTATCAGCTGCATTTGTGACTGTATTATTAAGTCGTCTTTTAATAGTTGCAACCGATCTCTTTTCTTTTCGAAAGTATTTTTTGCAGTAAAATCTTCTTTAAGTGTATGCAGTAGTTTCAAAACAGTAACATAATTTTTATTTATACTTTTATTGAGTTTTGAATTCCAACTTTCGCAAACGTTATTAGTGCGATGTCTTTCGCTAGACCATTCCCTTACAAATTTTTCAGATTTGACATAATATTTATCAAAGTATGTTATCTATCTCCATGTTCATACATTCAGTTTTGATGTATTCCAAACCTTCTTGAATGAACTCTTGCGGCAAAAGGGGAAGAGCAGAATATAATCCAACTATTATTTTATAGATTTTTGCTTGCAGACCTAACGTTTTAGCTTTCTTGTACCTTTACAAGGGCGAAATTTCCGCATTTTCCGGGTTCCGCACGAAATGGGCGTAGCATCTTTTAATAATTACGGTAGGACATTCAGAAAATATTACATCCAAAGCATTGGTAGGAGCAATTTTGAAATCGGCGTGAATTTTTATAGGATTCCATTCTGGAAATCGTGTCTTAATGATGTCAAATAATGCGAAGTATGAGTTTTCTTTTTTGTCACTCATGAGAGCAAAAAATAATGGAGCAACTTTTGTCTTGTCAGTAGTACTCCCCGTGTCTCCATGTATCACCATTAGCTGATAAAAAGGCTGGGAGTGCTTTTAAAGGTTGCATCAAAAAAAAATTCATCGGTAATTGGTAATAATTGCTCAGTTCTTACTGATTCAAATACAATGATTCTAGCATCGCCACCAATACAAGTATAATCTGCTACAAGAAATGATTTGAAATTTGGGGGATTTCAACCTCATGTAATGTCTTGTAAACCAATTTCTTTAATTTCAGCTGTTTTTATCTTTCGCTGTACAAAGCACATTTCATGTTGTCGAATGACGACACGTTTGTAACAAGGTTAATGCCTTCGTCTAATAGGGGGTCAAAGTATTTTTTGTAAATTTTAGGCATTGGCTCGTCCGAACTCGCAGCTTCTTTTTTCGCTTCTATAACTTTTAGTGCCACCCTGTTTTTTGCCATATCTGGTAAACACTCGGATTTGTGAACCTTGCTCTTAAACACTGTGTCATCCTAAAATAATAAAATTTAGTCAATATAATGCGAACCCGACGTAAATTCTAGTTAAGTTTAATGGCAGGGAGAGAGAGAGAGAGAGAGATTTTGTTTACTTGAATTATAAAAAGTAATGAATAAGAGGCGATGAACGAAATCGCGGGAAAAAGCTATGTTTATGAGTACGAATAAGTGAATTATTCAACTTACATCACACACTGTAATAGAACCGGGACATTTCAATTTTCGATTTTGGCTGCAATGCCAAATTGTCCTTGATTCGGAAATATAACATTTATGCCGATAGTATTGGTAGCCGTTGCTGAGTAGGATTTTTCCTCGTTTTCTATTTATTATTTGAAACATGATTATGAAAAAAAAACAGAAAGCTGTGTAAATAATTGCTTAACTTGAAGGACGCGCGACACTAACAGGTACAACGTACAATTATAATGTATCGTGAATTGTGACTAAAAAGGCCAGTATCTCAAGTGGCCAGTACCTGAGGAACTCACTTTGATTCAAGTACGTATAATACAAGTCAACGTATAAATTTGATGCAGTGGGGCCACGAACCTACGATTTTAACTATGACTTGTAGTCCCACTAAGCAGTGGGACCACAAACCCATGATTTCAGGGATAGTGGGACCACGAGTAATAGTGGTACAATCCCAGTGGGACCACGAGTCGCAACCCGTCACGATTGGTAGTGAAAAATTTGTATGGAAGAATTCGGGACCGCTGAGTGTGTCAGAGCGAGAAATATACAGTTACCTGCTGCTCTTTACTGCTGTGTCGCTGTGTTAGCTGTATTCAATTAAGACGTCCAACTAAAATGTATTTTATTTATTCTCTCACACCTCTTTATAATTTCTTATTCTATACCTTTCATACATCAATTAGTTCTGCTTACTCTTTCATATTTACACTTCTCTCGTATTTATGCTTCTGTTTCACACTAACACGTTACATTTACAAGCAATTTTTTCCACTTTTCTTTATAGATACTGTGATAATACCACTTAATACAAAATTCAGACAAATAAGTTTTCACTTCTACTATGCGATCTTAAGTTTTAATAATGATGTATTTATGACGTACTAAAAAAAACTTTCAACTAATTTTCGTTGGTAGTTTGCATGGTAATGTACAATATATATATTTGTTTGTTTTTTCATTTTCTTATTTTAGAAGTTAGAGGGGGGGGGGGGACACACATTTTACCACTTTGGAAGTCTCTCTCGCGCAAATTATTTAGTGTAGCCAAAAACTATATTAGAAACCTCAACATCATTTTTAAAGACCTATCGATAGACATCCCACACGTGTAGGTTTGATGAAAATAAAATGTTGAGTTTCAGTTCTAAGTATGGGGGGAAACCCAATTTTTTTTTTAATGTAAAAATCTTAATGCGGTTCACAGATTACATCTACTTACCAAGTTTCAATAGTGTATTTCTCATAGTTTCGGCAAAAAGTGGCTGTGACCTACGGACGGACTCTACAGTCTCTCTACCTCTGTCTACAGACAGACAGACATGATGAATCTATAAGGGTTACGTTTTTACGTTTTAGGGAACCCTAAAAAACACATTTATAAACAACGTCAACAATAAACTAGACGCTGGGACGCAAATACATAATTTTATGTTTTTTATTACTACAGTTTTAACTGATTTTTTCTAATAACATTGTCGATTCGATTACATTTATGCTTGTTTAATTGCTAATGGAACTGCATTCCGTTTGTTGTTCACTTAATTCGTGAAGCTTTTAATTATCATTGTAACAATTTAGATTTCAATATTTTTTGTTTTTCATTTTTAAATCAATGACCGGAATCGCTATGAAGTTCAAAGAAGACGCCCGTGTTGTAAATAGATATGGATGTAATAGAAATGTATGGCGAATTGATAACCTTTTCCTCGAAGTCGGTTAAAAACTATTTGAGTCTTCCTTCTCTAGACCTTGTACTCGTAAAATAAACTGCCAGTTTCACTATTGCTTGAATTTTTTTTAAAGAGTGACGAGACGGAAAAATCATGTGCCTGATGGTAAACGACATGCCTGCCACATAACAACACAGTGACACGCAGCTATTGGAGCATAAAGAGTCTGCACTGCACTGCGTTCGTCACCAAGAGATCTAAGTTGTTATATCTCTAAGCCCTTCTCTGGAAACATTGCCCTTCAAACCGGAACACAGTAATGTTTGGACATTACTACTTGGCGGTAGAATAACTGGCAAAGGTGTGATCTTCCCCAGGCGGACTCTGCTAAGAGTCCTACCACTACCAAAACATAATACTCTGTTACTCTACTGTTACATATACTCTGAGAACTCCAAATAGTACTGTACTGCGCTCCTCAACCAGATAATTATTTTTTACTTTTTTTGCCCTGTAGCACCTCTGGAGTAAAATCAATTCAAACCGGAACAACTGTCCTAAATGTTGGTGGGAATTTATTACATAACACCATAAGACCCCAAACTAAGCAGTCTTTTTTTTTTTTTTTTTTTTATTCAAAATTGCTACTCCACAGACTCCGGGGTCCGTGACGTTTGTCATTTAAAATCTTATTTATTTTTACATATTTCTTGGATAATCAGAAGAAGAGGAAAATAAGTTGGGAACATTTTAAACCTAATACTAGTTAGTGCTCGTCTGTTGAGCCGATCACTACCGGTTGGGATTCCGCTAGTAATCGACTCGACATCGATTCTTTGCCTTATTGCCATTTGCCTAAGCCGCCTCCTCCCGGCCGAGAGCCTCCACTACGGCTGCATTTCTGTCCCTGATGGCCATCTGTAGGTTGAACTCTCGGATGGTCTTCGGTGATGCAGCCAACGCTCGCCGCACGAACCGACCGATGGCGTCGTCGGTGTCGTCAGCGTAGTACGTGAAGGTCCCCGTGTGCCGTGAGATTGCAACAACCGCATGGGGCACGCTCTCGTGCAGCTTCATGTTTGCCTTAGCTTTTATTGCGATTACCGACTCATATGTCAGTCCCTGAGCTGGATGGTGAGGATACGTGACCCTGTGCCTGACCCATAACCCTGGTTTGTCAAGGTCTCTTTCTCCTCTTGAGTGTGCACTAAGAAGAGGGTGTTTGGTAGAGTGTTGGGTATTTGCGCTCCCTTGTACCTTTTCTGCTCTAGGGACTTTATACGGGATGCTGAGGAGTACATACCTGAGTATATTTCCCTCAGCGCATATGCGACATCCATCGGATTGCGATATGTGCAGAGCAACTCCTGGCTGATCTTTGTTACCAGGTTTGGGCGGTGATACCTCATTTCGAAGAGATTTTCCCTGTCGATATAAGGATTGACGTCTCCGATGAGGACAATTTCACCAACATCAGACAGCCTTGAAGCCATCACAATGGCTCCAAAATGGTTCGTGAGAGCTTCGTCCACCATGAGGCGACTGAAACTTTCTCTTCCGCAACCATTTACCAGAGCAGAAGCCATGGTTCGCACTCTGGTTTTGACCAGGTTTCCGATACGGTGCGATAGCTTTTCTCTTAGATCTTTTGCTGCCTCAGTTGTTGTAGTGATAATGGCTCGAGGCGCTGCAAATTCGTGAGTGTATAATAATTGTTGACGATTGGCTGGAACATTTTCTTTTAATCTAATTGATTGTAATTTGCCTGTAATTTGTATTGATAGAACAAACCTGACCAGTCCTAAACATTTTTTAAATCATTTCAAAGGATTGCTCGAGAAAGTAAGTGAATTAGGAATAAATTGCATAATCGTAGGCGATTTCAATATTAACTCATCAGACTCGCTAAGCAGTGACGTAAAAACACTTAGTAGCTTTTTGGCGGCCCACGGCATGACCAATCTTGTGAATCGGTGAACTTTCCGACCGGAGTAACGTATTCGACATGGACCTCTCTGGATCATGCCTACACCAATATTAGAGCGGAAGTTGTAACCGTGGAAGGCTCGATTACCGATTTGATTTTAGTGGAAGGGTTACCGATTTGAGTGACCACTACGGCATCAAATGCACGATAGTAATTTACTCGCATCTACCAACCTACCGGTATGCCAGATCGTTTTCGCGCGCTAACCAACAGAGTTTTGTAGCTTTCATGGACAGTGTCAACTGGGTAAAAAAATTGGAAAGCAGGAAATACAAATGCTTATTGTTTGACATTATTGAAATTGCCAAGCAATATCCAAATAATGACATACTTAACAATCTTACAGATGAATTGACTAATTATTATAAAAATTTAATAACTAATACTAATAACTAATATATAATAATAACTAATATGAATATTATTCTACTATATATTCTACTATGGATAGCTACCGCCCCGTATCGATTATTCCAGCGATCGCGAAGGTGCTAGAGAATGGTTTGAGCGCACGATTATTGGAACACTTGTCGGAAATCCAGGCGATGTCCGACAGACAGTACGCCTACCGAGAGGGGAGGTCGACCACGTCGCTGACGAGAGAAGTGGTACGTCGCGTGGTGGGGGCGCGGGAGGGGAAGCTAGTGGTAGGACTCTTAGCAGAGTCCGCCTGGGGAAGTACCATCCTTTGCCAAATATTCTACCGCCAAGCAGTAATGTGCAAACATTACTGTGTTCCGGTTTGAAGGGCAATGATTCCAGAGAAATTACAGGGCTTAGAGACATAATATCTTAGATCTCTGGGTGACGAGCGCAGTGCAGTGCTAGGTAATGATTTGAACTATCATGTTCCAATAGCTGCGTGTTACTGTGCTGTTATGTGGCAGGCATGTTGCTTACCATCAGGCACATGACCTGCTCGTCTCGTCACTCTATGCTATAAAAAAAAAAAAAAAAAAAAGCTACAGGTAGCGGTGCTGTGCTGCGACCTCTCCAAAGCATTTGATGTCGCAGACCACGAAATACTAAGCCTGAAGTTGGCCCATTATGGTGTTCGAGGCAAAATACTTGCTCTAATGACTGACCTTCTCCGTGACCGGTCCCAGGTCGTGGTTGGTGATGGTGGACAGCTGAGATCGGACCCCCTAACCACCACAATGGGCGTGGCGCAGGGCTCGGCAGTGTCCAATATTCTGTTCTCGCTCCTGCTGAATGACTTACCCGCAGCCATTGCTGAAGCTGAGGTACTGATGTACGCAGACGATGTTGCGGCAGTGGTGACGGCTCAGTCTGACAGGGAGCTGGAGGAGAGGTTGAACATTGTCGCGGCACAATTCTACCGGTGGTTCAGGAATAACGGTCTGGTGCTGAACTCCACGAAAACTCACTACCTGCGATTTGACCTGTCGGGACGTCTGCGGCCATCCCTCGTGGTGTACGCTGATAACAAGAGAATCCAGCAAGTGAATACGACCACCTTCCTCGGTTTCGAGCTCGATGGCGGACTCACGTGGGAGGCACACATCGGTAAGGTGTGTGGGAAACTCAGCGGCGCTTGTTTCGCTCTGCGCCGCCTGGCTAGGTTCCTGCCGACGGAAGCGGTCCGTGCCTGTTATTTCGCATCGGTGCACGCGGTGCTTCAGTACGGTGCGGAGCTGTGGGGCAGGGGGGCAGAGTGGAGACGTGCATTCGTATGCCAAAAAAGAGCTATCCGCGCGATAGCACGCATACCGGAGGGTCAGTCGGCCAAACCATATTTTGTATCGCTCGGGGTCCTTACTCTGCCATCTATTGTAATAATGCAAGTCGCTCTCTATATGCATATGAACCTCGAGTCGTATGGGAAATTGGGGGAAACCCTTCACAGAACACGGCAGCGGTCCACTTGATATAAAAAAAAATACCGGTGGTAGGCCTCGGCCGTGGTTGGTGACCACCCATCAGACTTAAGTCATGCCGCCAAGCGACCTAGTCGTGTTCCGGCCATGTTGTCTGATGACGCCATTTGGGAAGACGGGTCAGAACAGTTGCTGCATAACTGCAAGACCAGATGCCACACAACAATACTTTGCGTCGGAAAGCTAGTCGTGGAGGGTAGCGGGATCCGAGGCACGGGTACCGCGACCGACCGCAGACAGTAGGGGGCCCAAGTAGTAAGCTAGCCCCTCATGAAAGGCTGCCCCGCCATCTAGCGAAAAATCCCGGGATGCGCTATCCTGCCGGTTGGCGACCGGATATCAAGGCCAGATAGACATCCTCGGGGGGGGCTCGGGCGTCCCCGCAGTCTCCAGGCTAGTTTCCCATAGATGTATTCGTGTTGTGTGTTGTGGCCGTTGGTCAGCAGTATGTAGCCTCGTTCTACTTCCGTTTTCCCACCGTAATTCACCCTCAAACAACAATGGAAAAAGTTAAAAACAGAAATAGAGTTCATATGCGGCTGCACTCCTTGATTCTTAAAGTGCACCTCGAGAACATCCGAGGCCTGCACTCAAATATCACAGCGGTCCACCACCATCTGGAGACTGAGCAGCCATCACTGTTTTTTCTTACGGAGACGCAGATAGGGCGTCCGTCGGACGTGGCGTACCTAACATATCCTGGGTACACGCTGGAGCACAACTTCAAGCCACGTGCTGGAGTTTGCCTGTACGCCCGTGACGATATTTGCTGTCGGCGTCTCCGTAACCTTGAGGACACCAGATTCTCTGTTCTTTGGGCGCTGATAGACACAGGCATAGACAAAATTGTGTATGCCTGTGTCTATCGGTCGCACAGTGGGGATCTGGAGACAACTAGGCTCATGGAATATTTGAGTGAGGCGGCGGATGCGGCTCAGCAAAAGTACCCATCAGCCCAACTAGTGTTGCTGGGGGATTTTAACGGCCATCACAAAGATTGGCTGTTCCCATACCGGGACACTGACCACGCTGGACAGGAAACGAGAAAGCTAGCTTTGTCGTTAGACCTGACCCAGCTGGTCCAAGGGGCCACTCGGGTACCTGACGTTGAGTCGCATACTCCTTATTGTTTAGACCTTCTACTGACAACTGATCCAGACCGATATTCCGTGGCGGTATCTTCGCCGCTAGGCAGCTCCAACCACTGTCTGGTGAAGTCAGTATCAATGTACCATCCGCCCGATCCAAGCCCTAGAGGCAACCGGCGGTTGTGGCGATACAAGTTAGCAGATTGGGATGAGATGCGTTCTTTTTTTGCGTCTTACCCATGGCAGTCATTGTGCTTTTCTTCTGGTGATCCTTCAACTTGCGCGGATGCTGTGACTGAAGTGATCCAAACGGCTATGGAATATTTTATACCATACTCTGACGTTCCAGTATCCAGCAAAGCTCGCCCTTGGTTTGGTCCTCAGTGTAAAAATGCTGAAGCATTTAAGCATGAGGCTTACCTAGCTTGGGTTGATGCTCGACAACGTAAGGCAAAGGACACACACCAGAAGAAGAAAGCGTTTAACAAGGCTGCTAAGGCATCCAAAAAGGTTCTACAGAGGGCTCGATTTGACCATATTAGTCGAATAGGGAACAAACTAGCTTCATACCCTACGGGCAGCAAAGCGTTTTGCTCCCTAGCTAAATCAGTCGAATCGAACTTCTGCCGCCCCTCACTACCTCCAATGCTTAAACCTGATAGGACGTTGGCTCACACCGCTATAGAGAAGGCAAACTTGTTTGCGTCTCAGTTTGCGGACTCTTCACATCTAGATGCTGGTAGTGCGATACCCCCAACTCCACCTGGCAGTCCGACTGTAATGTCTGAAATACATATTCGCCAGAAGGAGGTTCGTAAAGTGCTACGCAATCTAGATGTGAATAAAGCCAGTGGCCCGGATGGAATTCCAGCCATAGTACTGAGGGTTTGTGCACCCGAGTTGTCTCCAGTACTAACACGCCTGTTTAGACTTTCTCTCCAAACTGGGCAAGTGCCGAAGTCGTGGAAGCTTGCTAACGTGCAACCTGTGCCCAAAAAAGGCAGTCGTACTGACCCTGTCAACTACAGGCCCATCTCAGTCACGTCCATACTCTGTAAGACTATGGAACGTGTCTTAAACCACAGGCTCCTGGCATACCTAGAATCGAACGACCTCCTCAGTGACCGGCAATACGGGTTTCGCCGGAACCGGTCCACCGGGGACATTCTAGCGCATGTCATCCACATCTGGAGTGAAGCTATCGAGAAACACGGGGAAGCACTTGCAGTCTCCCTGGATATCTCGAAGGCTTTCGACAGGGTTTCGCATGATGTCCTTATAAGCAAGCTTTCGGGCTATGGTTTGTCACCTGGGTTTATTGCGTGGATATCGGACTTCTTGAGGGATCGATCCATACGAGTCGTCATTGATGGCTGCTCGTCGGATCAAATGGCTATCAATGCCGGAGTTCCTCAGGGGTCGGTACTCTCTGCGACGCTCTTCCTACTACATATCAATGATCTGTTGAAGCCCGGTATCGTTGGGTACGCAGATGATAGCACCGTAGTAGAGAGTTATATATCCAGCGCAAGAGCTAGTGGACAACAAACTCAGCTACTGAGAGAAGGTATGGTCGAGCGTTTGAACTTGGCCCTTGAGGCAGTCTCTACATGGGGCGATGCCAATTTGGCCAAGTTTAACGAAGGAAAAACACAGGCATGTTTATTCTCCGCTAAAAGGAGTCCATTCGAACTGGCTCCTACTTTTCGAGGCGTATCCGTGCCGGTTACTGACCATCTCGAGCTTTTGGGCGTTTCTTTGTCATCGACGCTCAACTTTGGCACGTATATTGAGTCTAAGGCTAAATTAGCCGCCAAAAAACTGGGTGTCCTCTCAAAGGTGCGAAGATACTTCAACTCTGAGCAGTTGCTCACGTTGTACAAAGCACAAATTAGATCCTGTATGGAGTACTGTTCGCACCTATGGGATGGATCGGCTAAGTATCAGCTGGAGACTCTGGAATCGATTGAGAGACGTGCCAAAAGGCTCATAGGCAATGACACTCTTGTGCGTAAAAGACTTCAAAGTCTCGATCATCGCCGCAAGATTGCTAGCTTATCGGTTTTTTATCGGATACAGATATCATAATGTTGAACTGAAATTAAGATTTTAAGAAAAGTAATTAACACATTTTCTTATTTCAAATGACAGTTAGTAATAAAAAAAATAGCGTACGTATTATGAACTGTATTTTCATAACACAGATACCAGATTACCGTAAAATATCCTTAAATATTATTTGACGACCATGTTAATGTATATTTTCGATATCAGGTAGGTATCGCAGATATGGGCGTTAAATAATAATACGTGATTATATTTATTGATAATTTCGCATCCGTATTATGAAACCAGATGTATCCATGTTTTTCATAATACGGACGCCAGATTGCTTAAAAAATTTCACACTGACTATTATTTGACGTCCATATCTTCGATATCAGATAGATCTCGAACATATGGACGTCAAATAATACTAAGACTTAATATTTTAGGATAATCTTGCTTCTGTATATCGCAAATATCCAACAGACGTAAAATACCTCCATTCTAAATGCTTAGCTACAAAAGTTTTACTTAGCTATAAAATTAACTAAAAAAAGTTAAATACAATTAAAAAGAAGCGTAATTTTTTTTTAATACGGACGGCGAATAACGCATAGCGTCCATATTTTTTAGTAATACAGCGTCCATATTAAATTAAAAACCATGATAATATTTCTACTAAGTTTAAAACAGATTTTTACAAAACACAGAGAAACAGAAACTAAAAAATAGCCTATCACGAAATAATTTAAGTCAGTAGTTAATAGATAATGTTGAACATATTAGTTACAACAGTAGCACTCATCTTCAGGATAGTGATCATAAATACTATACTCGCAGTTAGAGCACCAAAACTCAGCACAATCAAGTAAAAAATATATATTTTCAGGGTTACTCATGTCAGTAACAATATGCTATGATCTATTGTAGAAATCAACAGCGCCTTGGCAATTCACGCAGTAAAATCTTATATTGAAATGAGTTTCTAACCAAGGCCATGTTAGGTTGTTGGTTAGAATACAATAAAATAAACTTCTATTTAAAAATCTGTCAATGTTGACTCCATCTTATTACACTTAATTTGAATGTAATGTTTGCACAAACAGTATTATTACTATGAATTGCTCACAAAATTAACAGTTAATGCTGATTTGAGCAGTTATAGAGTATCAAGTGTTCCAATATTGTGTAACGTGATTTAAATCGATCTCACTTCCACATATACACGACTAAAATGTAACCAAAGTCAAACATTATTAATTATTCTGAATAATATTTTACGTTATTTGGACGTCTACATTACATGATAAAAAAATACTAAAATAAACAAAACACGATAATAATTGTTAACAATTAGGTAGGTATAATATGACAATATCACAACAATCTGCCGTCCGTATAATAAAAACAGGTATCTTTGTCTTCATTATACGGACGCAATATTACCCAGAAATGTTTACACTAAGTATTATTTGACGTCCATATATTGTCATAAAAACATCAAGACACACAAATCAAGAAAGTACAACCCAAAAACAAGAGTGATCTGAAGGTGGCGTTGTTATGTTATGTTGTTGACTATACCTGATATGAATAATTTGCTGACGATACCGTCCTCCTGGCAACATCTATGGAAGAAAAGATCGGGAACTGTTCCAGACTTAAAACTGAAAGTGGCAACATTGGTCTCGTGGTGAACAAAACAACTACTTTTTTAACTGTAATAGGTTCGCACTTAACCACCATCTCGCCTGATGTTAAGCGACGATGCGATCTACGATGGAACATGCTTACCTAGAAGAAACCGATTCACTCTCGATTCGAAGACACCAAGATTGTAACCATCGGGAAAAACCCACTCAGGCAACGCATTCCACAACCTAGACGTTCTTATCACAAACGTGAAGTCAAATCTCTTCGTTCGTGTTTTTGGAACATCAACCATGAAACGATGTCGGTTTTTTGAGATACGAGAATTCCGATAGAAGAAAGGGCAAGGTGGTATTAAATCATGCAGATCAGTTGCACACTCTCCGAAGTGTATCCGATAAAACCCGATAATCTAGCAATCTTGCGGCGATGATCAAGACTTTGAAGTCTTTTACGCACAAGAGTGTCATTGCCTATGAGCCTTTTGGCACGTCTCTCAATCGATTCCAGAGTATCCAGCTGATACTTAGCCGATCCATCCAAAAGGTGCGAACCATACTCCATACATGAGCGAATCTGTGCTTTGTATAACGTGAGCAACTGCTCAGAATTGAAGTATCTTCGCACCTTTGAGAGGAGACCCAGTTTTTTGGCGGCTAATTTAGCTTTAGCCTTAGACTCAATATACGTGCCAAAGGTTGAGCGTCGATGACAAAGAAACGCTCAAAAGCTCGAGATGGTCAGTAACCGGCACGGATACGCATCGAAAAGTAGGAGTCAGTTCGAATGGACTCCTTTTAGCGGAGAATAAACACGCCTGTGTTTTTCCTTCGTTATACTTGGCCATCGCTCCATTTAGAGACTACCTCAAGGGCCAAGTTCAAACGCTCGATCATACTTTTTCTCAGCAGCTGAGTTTGTTGTCCACTGGCTCTTGCGCTAAATATATACGACGACTACGACGGTGCTATCTGCGTACCCAAAGATACCGGGCTTTAACAGATCATTGATATGTAGCTGGAAGAGCGTCGCAGGGAGTACCGACCCCTGAGGAACTCCGGCATTGAGAGCCATTTGATCCGACGAGCAACCATCAATGACGACTCGTATGGATCGATCCCTCAAGAAGTCTGATATCCACGCAATAAACCCAGGTAACAAACCATAGCCCAAAGGCCTACTTATAAGGCCATCATGCCAAACCCTGTCGAAAGCCTTTGAAATATCCAGGCAGACTGCAAGTGCTTCCCCGTGTTTCTCGATAGCTTCACTCCAAATATGGGTGACATACGCTAGAATGTCCCCGGTGGACTGGTTTCGGCGATACCCGGTCACTGAGGAGGTCGTTTGATTCTAGGTATGCCAGGAGCCTGTGGTTTAAGACACGTTCCATAGTCTTACAGAGTATGGACGCGACTGAGATGGACCTGTAGTTAACAGGGTCAGTGTACGACTGCTTTTTTGGGCACAGGTTGCATGTTAGCAACCTTCCACGACTTCGGCACTTGCCCAGTTTGGAGAGAAAGTCTAAACAGGCGCGTTAGTACTGGAGACAACTCGGGTGCACAAATCCTCAGTACTATGGTAGGAATTCCGTCCGGGCCACTGGCTTTATTCACGTATAGATTTCGTGGCACTTTACGAACCTCCTACTGGCGAATATGTATTTCAGACATTACAGTCGGACTGCCAGGTGGAGTTGGGGGTATCGCACTACCAGCATCTAGAAAATTTGCCTTCTCTATAGCGGTGTGAGCCAGCGTCCCATCTGGTTTTAGCGTTGGAGGTAGTGAGGGGCGGCAGAAGTTCGATTCGACTGACTTAGCTACTAGGAATCAAAGCGCTTTGCTGCCCGTAGGGTAAGAAACTAGTTTGTTCCATATTCGACTAATATGGTCAAATCGAACCCTCTGTAGAACCTTTTTGCATCTCTTAGCAGCCTTGTTAAACGCTTTCTTCTTCTGGTGTGTTGCCTTTGCCTTACGTTGTCGAGCATCAACCCAAGCTAGGTAAGCCTTATGCTTAAATGCTTCAGCATTTTTACACTGAGGACCAAACCAAGGCCGAGCTTTGCTGGATACTGGAACGTCAGAGTATGGTATAAAATATTCCATAGCCGTTTGGATCACTTCAGTTACAACATCCGCGCATCCGTTGAAGGATCACCAGAAGAAAAGCACAATGACTGCCATGGATAAGACACAAAAAAGAACGCATCTCATCCCAATCTGCTAACTTGTATCGCCACAACCGCCGGTTGCCTCTAGGGCTTGGATCGGGCAGATGCTACATTGATACTGACTTCACCAGACAGTGGTCGGAGCTGCGTAACTGCGAAGATACCCTCACGGAATATCGGTCTGGATCACGAAAAATGCTGTTCCGGTAGCAACAAAAAAACTTGCCCGCAACCTTATCAGATTGAGCAGGGATAAGACCCGTAAAGTCATAGGTACTATGACTGGCCACTGTCCCCTTAAAACACTTATTCAATTTAGGTGTGACAGATAGCCCTCTGTGTAGAGGATGCGTATTTCCAAACTATACAATGCCAGAACGCAGCCATAGAAAACTGCTAGAGTATATATGGTAATGTTGTTTTAAAATCTGTTATTACAAACCATACAAGAGTTTTGCGTACTGATCGTGTATAGTTTGTAACGTGGATGCTCACGTCGCGTCTTTCCATTCTATACAACGCCAGAACGCAGCCATAGGAAACTGTTCGCGTACGAGTATATTATATTGTAATGTTATTATGGTGCGGACTCATATGTTATGTCATAGGTAATGTTAGTTTCGCGCGCTTATTCCAAAACATACACGATTAGTTCGTATGCGTACTGGCGCTGTATATTTTGTAACAGCATAATACTTCTACGTTACTACAAAGTATACGCGAGTATTTGCGTACTGGCCTTGTATGGTTTGGAAGATCTTAGTAAAAAAACTTATTTACAATCTATACGTGGTTAGTTTCATACCCTTGCGTTCTGGCCTTGTATAGATTGGAAATACGCGTAGAGGATGCATGGAGAAGGTAGAAACGCCACAGCATGTGATTGTGGAATGCAGGAGCCTGGTGGATCAACGGGCAGAATTCCTCCACTCCCCAGCAGCAGTCCCGGAGGCCTTTAACAACCTGAATAGGTTGCTTGCCTTCTGGGATAGCCTGGGATGGTTGGAGTAAAAGGGTAGTATGAGCCACGCACATTGGCCCAATTTGAGAGGAAAAAGAATTGAAACATTCACATATTTGTTTTTTATCTGAGACCTGACCACTAGATGTATTTAGTTTTATAGGTGTTGATTGATTTATTGATTTAGATAGATAGATAGATACTCTTTATTGTACACACCATAAACAAACAAAACACACTTATACAGGAGAGAATAACAATAAGACTAGTGTTACAAGCGGCGGCCTTATCGCTAAAAGCGATCTCTTCCAGGCAACCTTACGATGGAAATGGTTACTAAGAATACTTTTAAAAGCGGGGTGTGTATCAAAAATATTTTAATTACATACACTAAAAAGAAACATAATCCATACTAATATTATAAATGCGAAAGTAACTCTGTTTGTCTGTCTGCCCGTCTTTACCGCCTAAACCACTGAACGGAATTTAATGAAATTTGGTACATAGGTAGAATAGACCCCGAGAAAGGACATAGGCTACTTTTTATTACAAAAAAGGGGGTCGAAAGGGTTGAAATGGGGGATGAAAGTTTATATGGAAATTCATCATTGTTGAAAATACAACCATGGAGCTTTGTATCTAGACTCTTGAAAGGAAGCCAATAAATGTTTGTTCTAGCAACTTTGGAATTTTGGACTGTACGCGGATAAAATAAGGGGTAGAAATGGGGATGAAAGTATATTTGGGAGTTCGTTGTTGGTGGAGATAAAACCATGTCATTTTGTATCTAGACTCTTGAAAAGGAGCCAACATATGTTTGACCTAGCAAGTTGGTAATTTCAATCTAAACGGGGTGAAATTGGGCGTGCATCTTAATTTGGAAATTCGTCATTGTTGAAGATGAAACTTGGTGTCCAGATACTTGACACGAAGCCAATAAATATTTGTTCTAGCAAGTTTGTAATTTTGACTGTACGGGGATGAAATAGGGGTTGAAATGAGAGATGTAAGACTATTTGGAAATTTGTCATTGTTGAAGATTAAACCATGAAACTTTGTGTCTAGATATTTGACACGAATCCAATATAATATGTTTGTTCTAGCAATTTTGCAATTTTGAACAGTAAGGGGTTTAAATCGGGGTTGAAATGGGGGATGAAAGCCTATTTGGAAGTTCGTTATTGTTAAAGATAAAACCATAAAATTTCGTATCTAGATCTTTGATTCGGAACCAATAAATGTTTGATCTAGCAAGTTTGTAATTTCAAACTGTACGGGGGTGAAATCGGAGTTGAAATGAGGGGTGGAAGTTTTTATGGAAATTCGTCATTGTTGAAGATAAAACCATGAAATGTTGTGTGTAGATACTTGACACGAAGCCAATAAATATTTGTGTTAGCAATTTTGTAGTTTTGACTGAACGGGGATGAAATCGAGGTTGAAATGGGAAATGAAAGACAATTTGGAAGTTCATTATTGTTGAAGATAAAACCTTGAAAATTTGTTTGTAGACCCTTGAAACAAAGCCAATTAATGTTTGTTCTAACAATTTTGTAATTTCAAACTGTACGGGGGTGAAGTTAGGGTTGAAATGGGACGTAAAAGTCTATATGGAAATTCGTCATTGTTGAAGATAAAGCCATGAAACTTTGCAACTACTTAGGTACTTGACACAAAGCACGTAAACGTTTATTCCATCAATTATGTAATTTAGAACTGTACGGGGGCCAAATAGGGGATGAAAGTTCATATGGAAGTTCGCCATTGTTGTAAATAGAACCATTAAATTTTGAAACTAGATACTTGATATCCATAGTACTATAAATTCTATAAATATGAAAGTAACTCAATTACGCTTTAAAACCTGAACCAAAAAACTGATTTAGACCACAAGAAAAGACATGGGCTACTTTTTATCTCACAAAAAGTGATAAATGAGAGAATATTTGGAAATTTAAATGGGAATGAGTCATTCCCATTTAAATTTATTTTATTTTTAATCGACGGCCGATCTAGTCTCCGGGTTCAAACCCCATTACGCGCACCAATGTCTTTTCGAACTTATGTGTGTAATGCCGCTTACTTAAAAACGGTGAAAGAAAACATCGCGAGGAAACCGACACGTACTCTTAGTTCATGTAATCTTTCAAGGTCATATGTCATCCACCAACTCGTATTTGGCCAGCGTGTTGGCTTATGACCTTAGCTATATCCTTGCGAGAGAAGGCTCCGAGTCCCAGCAGTGGGTACATTTAGTGGGATGCTTATGTATTTTCAAAATTCGCGGAATTTATACTCATGTCCTTCATATCAACTATTTTGATACCTGTTTTTACCAGTATTTTGATAATCTTCAAAATAAAATAAAAATAAAATAAATTTAAATGGGAATGACTCATTCCCATTTAAATTTCCAAATATTCTCTCATTTATCACTTTTTGTGAGATAAAAAGTAGCCCATGTCTTTTCTTGTGGTCTAAATCAGTTTTTTGGTTCAGGTTTTAAAGCGTAATTGAGTTACTTTCATATTTATAGAATTTATAGTACTATGGATATCAAGTATCTAGTTTCAAAATTTAATGGTTCTATTTACAACAATGGCGAACTTCCATATGAACTTTCATCCCCTATTTGGCCCCCGTACAGTTCTAAATTACATAATTGATGGAATAAACGTTTACGTGCTTTGTGTCAAGTACCTAAGTAGTTGCAAAGTTTCATGGCTTTATCTTCAACAATGACGAATTTCCATATAGACTTTTACGTCCCATTTCAACCCTAACTTCACCCCCGTACAGTTTGAAATTACAAAATTGTTAGAACAAACATTAATTGGCTTTGTTTCAAGGGTCTACAAACAAATTTTCAAGGTTTTATCTTCAACAATAATGAACTTCCAAATTGTCTTTCATTTCCCATTTCAACCTCGATTTCATCCCCGTTCAGTCAAAACTACAAAATTGCTAACACAAATATTTATTGGCTTCGTGTCAAGTATCTACACACAACATTTCATGGTTTTATCTTCAACAATGACGAATTTCCATAAAAACTTCCACCCCTCATTTCAACTCCGATTTCACCCCCGTACAGTTTGAAATTACAAACTTGCTAGATCAAACATTTATTGGTTCCGAATCAAAGATCTAGATACGAAATTTTATGGTTTTATCTTTAACAATAACGAACTTCCAAATAGGCTTTCATCCCCCATTTCAACCCCGATTTAAACCCCTTACTGTTCAAAATTGCAAAATTGCTAGAACAAACATATTATATTGGATTCGTGTCAAATATCTAGACACAAAGTTTCATGGTTTAATCTTCAACAATGACAAATTTCCAAATAGTCTTACATCTCTCATTTCAACCCCTATTTCATCCCCGTACAGTCAAAATTACAAACTTGCTAGAACAAATATTTATTGGCTTCGTGTCAAGTATCTGGACACCAAGTTTCATCTTCAACAATGACGAATTTCCAAATTAAGATGCACGCCCAATTTCACCCCGTTTAGATTGAAATTACCAACTTGCTAGGTCAAACATATGTTGGCTCCTTTTCAAGAGTCTAGATACAAAATGACATGGTTTTATCTCCACCAACAACGAACTCCCAAATATACTTTCATCCCCATTTCTACCCCTTATTTTATCCGCGTACAGTCCAAAATTCCAAAGTTGCTAGAACAAACATTTATTGGCTTCCTTTCAAGAGTCTAGATACAAAGCTCCATGGTTGTATTTTCAACAATGATGAATTTCCATATAAACTTTCATCCCCCATTTCAACCCTTTCGACCCCCTTTTTTGTAATAAAAAGTAGCCTATGTCCTTTCTCGGGGTCTATTCTACCTATGTACCAAATTTCATTAAATTCCGTTCAGTGGTTTAGGCGGTAAAGACGGGCAGACAGACAAACAGAGTTACTTTCGCATTTATAATATTAGTATGGATTATGTTTCTTTTTAGTGTATGTAATTAAAATATTTTTGATACACACCCCGCTTTTAAAAGTATTCTTAGTAACCATTTCCATCGTAAGGTTGCCTGGAAGAGATCGCTTTTAGCGATAAGGCCGCCGCTTGTAACACTAGTCTTATTGTTATTCTCTCCTGTATAAGTGTGTTTTGTTTGTTTATGGTGTGTACAATAAAGAGTATCTATCTATCTATCTAAATCAATAAATCAATCAACACCTATAAAACTAAATACATCTAGTGGTCAGGTCTCAGATAAAAAACAAATATGTGAATGTTTCAATTCTTTTTCCTCTCAAATTGGGCCAATGTGCGTGGCTCATACTACCCTTTTACTCCAACCATCCCAGGCTATCCCAGAAGGCAAGCAACCTATTCAGGTTGTTAAAGGCCTCCGGGACTGCTGCTGGGGAGTGGAGGAATTCTGCCCGTTGATCCACCAGGCTCCTGCATTCCACAATCACATGCTGTGGCGTTTCTACCTTCTCCATGCATCCTCTACGCGTATTTCCAATCTATACAAGGCCAGAACGCAAGGGTATGAAACTAACCACGTATAGATTGTAAATAAGTTTTTTTACTAAGATCTTCCAAACCATACAAGGCCAGTACGCAAATACTCGCGTATACTTTGTAGTAACGTAGAAGTATTATGCTGTTACAAAATATACAGCGCCAGTACGCATACGAACTAATCGTGTATGTTTTGGAATAAGCGCGCGAAACTAACATTACCTATGACATAACATATGAGTCCGCACCATAATAACATTACAATATAATATACTCGTACGCGAACAGTTTCCTATGGCTGCGTTCTGGCGTTGTATAGAATGGAAAGACGCGACGTGAGCATCCACGTTACAAACTATACACGATCAGTACGCAAAACTCTTGTATGGTTTGTAATAACAGATTTTAAAACAACATTACCATATATACTCTAGCAGTTTTCTATGGCTGCGTTCTGGCATTGTATAGTTTGGAAATACGCATCCTCTACACAGAGGGCTATCTGTCACACCTAAATTGAATAAGTGTTTTAAGGGGACAGTGGCCAGTCATAGTACCTATGACTTTACGGGTCTTATCCCTGCTCAATCTGATAAGGTTGCGGGCAAGTTTTTTTGTTGCTACCGGAACAGCATTTTTCGTGATCCAGACCGATATTCCGTGAGGGTATCTTCGCAGTTACGCAGCTCCGACCACTGTCTGGTGAAGTCAGTATCAATGTAGCATCTGCCCGATCCAAGCCCTAGAGGCAACCGGCGGTTGTGGCGATACAAGTTAGCAGATTGGGATGAGATGCGTTCTTTTTTGTGTCTTATCCATGGCAGTCATTGTGCTTTTCTTCTGGTGATCCTTCAACGGATGCGCGGATGTTGTAACTGAAGTGATCCAAACGGCTATGGAATATTTTATACCATACTCTGACGTTCCAGTATCCAGCAAAGCTCGGCCTTGGTTTGGTCCTCAGTGTAAAAATGCTGAAGCATTTAAGCATAAGGCTTACCTAGCTTGGGTTGATGCTCGACAACGTAAGGCAAAGGCAACACACCAGAAGAAGAAAGCGTTTAACAAGGCTGCTAAGAGATGCAAAAAGGTTCTACAGAGGGTTCGATTTGACCATATTAGTCGAATATGGAACAAACTAGTTTCTTACCCTACGGGCAGCAAAGCGCTTTGATTCCTAGTAGCTAAGTCAGTCGAATCGAACTTCTGCCGCCCCTCACTACCTCCAACGCTAAAACCAGATGGGACGCTGGCTCACACCGCTATAGAGAAGGCAAATTTTCTAGATGCTGGTAGTGCGATACCCCCAACTCCACCTGGCAGTCCGACTGTAATGTCTGAAATACATATTCGCCAGTAGGAGGTTCGTAAAGTGCCACGAAATCTATACGTGAATAAAGCCAGTGGCCCGGACGGAATTCCTACCATAGTACTGAGGATTTGTGCACCCGAGTTGTCTCCAGTACTAACGCGCCTGTTTAGACTTTCTCTCCAAACTGGGCAAGTGCCGAAGTCGTGGAAGGTTGCTAACATGCAACCTGTGCCCAAAAAAGCAGTCGTACACTGACCCTGTTAACTACAGGTCCATCTCAGTCGCGTCCATACTCTGTAAGACTATGGAACGTGTCTTAAACCACAGGCTCCTGGCATACCTAGAATCAAACGACCTCCTCAGTGACCGGGTATCGCCGAAACCAGTCCACCGGGGACATTCTAGCGTATGTCACCCATATTTGGAGTGAAGCTATCGAGAAACACGGGGAAGCACTTGCAGTCTGCCTGGATATTTCAAAGGCTTTCGACAGGGTTTGGCATGATGGCCTTATAAGTAGGCCTTTGGGCTATGGTTTGTTACCTGGGTTTATTGCGTGGATATCAGACTTCTTGAGGGATCGAACTTTGTTTTATAGTTATTAGAACTAATCCTCTTTGAATTGTTAATATTAAAATAAAGTTTATTTTCTCCAGATTCAAAACACTTAAAGTCTACATTTTTAATCAAATCGTTTGAGAGGTCAGTGAGAATCCAGCTTCCAACAGAGGAACATTAACATACAGGAGACTTCCAAGCGATCAACATCCATAATAAACCTTGAAGGTCTAAACGGCTGAGAGCCACTACCGTTCAACAACTACATCCCGTGAACTTACTTGGAAGTACTTACACCCTGTGGAACTGTTTGGAAGCAACTACACTCACGAGGACTGCTGGCCGAGAACTCTACCGTGCTAAGTGGAGCCATCCTCGCTGACGAATACTACACTCACGAGGACTGCTGGCTGTGAACTCTACCGTGCTAGGTGGAGCCATCCTCGCTGACGAATACTACACTCACGAGGACTGCTGGCTGAGAACTCTACCGTGCTAGGTGGAGCCATCCTCGCTGACGACTACTACACTCACGAGGACTGCTGGCTGAGAACTCTACCGTGCTAGGTGGAGCCATCCTCGCTGACGGCTGCGAGCCCTGACCGATCAACAATTACATCCTGGGACCCTGTTTGGAAGCACTTTACTCACTGGCCTTTTCAAGACAGATAATTTTCAAAATTTCCTTATTTTAAGTTACGTTTTTTTTTTATCCTATTCATTTCCTTTAATCTTTATTTATTTCTTTAATATACTTGTTTTATAACTGTTTATCATTCAACCTTTACCTCTCTCCTCCCAATAAAATCCTCTTATGTTCACTAACGTGACATTTGGCGCCCAACCTTCAAAAACAACCCCCCCTCTCTTGCTTATTCTTTAATCCCTCAACCCCTGAATTCTTCTAAATTCTAAAACATACTTACACTAGTATATATACTTAATATTTTCTTTTCGGCACTCTTTGAATAATAACTTCCCTCCTCACTCTCTCCTCATCATCCTCATAATATCTCATCTAAACATTTCATCACTTGATCATTCATTTACTCAAATCACTATTGATCTAATATCTAGATAATTATTACTTAATCTCTCTAACAATGGACAAAACCATTAAATTTGAGTACCTCAACAAATCCGAACTGGAATATGAGGTTAAGATTAGACTAGAGGAGCCAGTCTCTTCCATCTCTTTACTGCGCAAGCAAATTACACACTTAAGCCAACAGTTTCCCTCTGAGGAAATTTTAAACTCACCTTATACTATCGAAGAGGATTTATGTCAAACTGAAATAACACTGAATTATGTTGAATCAAAATTAAACAAACTGACGAAATCCGACTCGAGATTAATCAAATTTATTCAGACCTTCTTAAACCATTTACATTTTAGACTCGATCGGATCGACATTGACATAAATCCTACCTTCTTAGATACATTCAAAACACTTAAGGAAAAATATGACAGTTTAATCAATAAATTCAACTTATTTATTCTTCCAGACCCGATTCAACCTGAAATTGTATTGGCGGAGGTCGTTAACGCAGGTCGGTCGAACCCTCAACAGTTTTCTTCTGCGACTCAACAAGTCGCCCACTCACAGGTACCTCTTAATGATTCTGAACTCTTCAAAGATCTTAGACGTCACTCTTTCGATGGTAAATCTTGTCCAAGATCATTTTTACTTAAACTAGACGAATATTGTTTTTGTCGTAGAATTGATAGAAATTTATTAATTTCAAGAGTCTATGAAATTTTTACTGACAACGCGTTACACTGGTTTCGTTTTAAAATTGGTCAAAATCCAAATTTAACTTAGGACGATGTTTCTGATTCTCTCATTAAGGACTTTGGTGAACATGATTACGATTTCAAATTACTTGAAGCTATTAAAAATCGTACTCAAGGTTCGAACGAGAACATTATAATCTATATTTCTATTATGTCAGGAATGTTTTCTAGACTCTCTAGAAAATTATCCGAATCTGAAAAAGTAGAAATTTTATTGCGTAACATTAGACCCTGTTACTCTGTCTTTGTAGCATTAAAGGACATTTCCTCCATTGATTCTTTAATAGCTACTTGTCAAAACTATGAGAAATTTCTCGATAGAGACAAACAATTTAAAGAACCAGTTAATAGTTCTCTCATGCCTGAGTTTTCTTATAAAAATACTGCTTCAACTTCATATAGAAATTCGTCCCAAAACTATACGAAACAAGTGAACACCGTTTCTAAAAATACACAGTCTAATTCTATGACAAACTCTAATTTATTTTGTGTACGTTGTCGTACAACGAATCATAACTTAAAAACATGTAAAGAACCTCATTATACTGTATGTTTTAAATGCGGTCTGAAAGGATTTAGAACTCCTGATTGCCCTAAATGTTCTAAATCTAATTCAAAAAACTAAACTATGACTTAAAAAGTAAATTTGATATTGATGACTGGAAAAATTGGTTAGAAACTATAAAAAAAATTTTCTCTTGTTACAAAATTTCTTCAACTCTTTACTCTAATGAAATTGATTTTAAACGACCTTTCATCAATATTAAAATTAATAACTTATCTATTTCTGGGTTATTAGACTCGGGTAGTTCTATAACTATCTTGGGAAATAACTCTCACCTAGAAATAATTAAACTCGGTTACAAACTTTTTAAGTCAGATTTTATTACCGTTTCTACAGCTAATAACGAAAAAGTCAATTCTTTGGGTTACTTTGACTTACCTATACAGTTTAATAACCAAACGCATTGTATCAGGACCCATGTTTTTCCTGAGATTTCACCATCTTTAATTCTAGGAATCGATTTTTGGCAAAAATTTAATCTTTTACCAAAAGTTCTTTCCTCTTTGACTAAATCTGAACATATTTGCCAATCTATCTCAGAAAATAAATTAGTGTTACCGTATGATAACTTATCGTCTAACCAGAAGATTATTGCGGACGACATTATTCAACGCTTCAAACTTATTTCTTTTGAAGAAAAAGGAGAACTTGGCTTGACTAATCTCATAACTCACAAAATTGACACTGGAGATGCTCTCCCTTTCAAACAGAGATGTTATCGATTATCTCCTGAAAAACAAAAAGCTTTAATCAACGAAGTTGACAAAATGCTACAATGGAAAGTGATTGAAAAAAGCGAAAGTCCTTGGCAATCTCCAGTAATCATCACTCCGAAGAAAAATGGCGAATGGCGATTTTGCGTAGATAGCAGAAAACTCAACTCTATCACTCGTCGTGATGCTTACAACCTACCACTGATTAGTGAAATTTTGGATAACCTCAGAAATGCGAAATATCTATCTAGCATTGATATTGCTAAAGCATTTTGGGAAATTCCGCTAGATGTCGCTGATAGAGACAAGACTGCTTTTTATGTACCTGGAAGAGGTATGTTCAGGTTCACAGTTATGCCGTTCGGATTAACCAACTCGCCGGCAACTCAACAAAGAATAGAATAAGAATAAGAATAAGAATATTTTATTTCCAAAATGAATAAATACAGTACAAAAAAGTGCGTTTTACGATTTAAAATTACGATGTACATATACTTACCTACGTTACAAGAATTAACAGTGAGCCCCAAACTAAGTGTAAGACTTGTATCTTGGGGCTCGGGTGCAAACTTACATACCTATAGATAATGCGTGAGCGCTGTACAGTTGAAAGAAATACGACGGAACAAAAATTGAAACTAAATTTAAAGACACAAAAATAAATAAAAAAAAGAATACATAAAAAACAAGCTAAAAACAAAAACAAAGCCAGCAGAGAAAACATACTAATAACACGGAATAATTAAACGTTTTACACAACTTTTAAATAGTGAAACTTATAAAGGTCATCAGAATCGGAAGTCTATACAAAAAAACATGCAGTCATCCCTGCATTCGCATTTGAAACAGGTGAACCTACTCTCTATATATACAGTTGATTAGTTCCTCAGTGTCATTATAATTGAGAGTTTCCAACCAGGCTCTAAGTATCTTTCTGAAAGCGTATTTCGGCGAATGTTCGCAGTCTCGGAGACGCCTCCAAACATTATTATACGTGCAGAGGAGCGAGTACGATGGAGCGCGCCTTGCGAGTAATGAATGGGCGTGCGGGAGAGGCAGCATGTAAGTTCTGGTCGTGCGCTTGGATAACAAAACTTCACAGTCTTCGCGAGAAAGTAAGCCAGAGTGTGTTTTCATCACTGCGTTGAACACAAATAATTGTCGGACTCTTAACACTCCAAATTCGGAGTAGATCAAGTCGGTTGGGTATCGAAACGGCTTTCTAAGCAAAACCTTAATAAGGGCCCGCTGGGCTCGCTCAACGGAGATGAAAAACGTTTTCCCAGCGCTACCCCATACAGAAATGCAATATTGCATTACAGACTGACACAAAGCATAGTAGATATTTTTTAGAAGTGCTATTGGCGAGCAGTCTCTTAAATTCCTCATAACATAAATTAGTTTGCGCACGCGAGAAGAAACGTCAGTTATGTGTTGCTTGAATGATAGATTTCCATCGATGATTACACCTAGATATCTGATACTCTCAACCGCTTCAATAACACTACAAGAGCATGATATAGGTCGAGACTGGGGAACTGTAGAGCAGTAGTGAATTTTTAAGCTCATGGAAGGAGGCGGGCGCGATACTGAAGTCTTGCTAAAAGCGATGTATTTCGACTTTTTTGTGTTTAAGGTGAGTAAACTTTTATCTAGAGTTTGAGCAAGAGTAGCTAAGCCGTTTTCAGCGAGACGAAAAACATGAGACCAAGTCTCACCATAGAAAACAATCGCGGTGTCGTCGGCGTAGGTGATGATGTCAGCGTTTGGGATTTTGCTACTTACTAATTCATTAATGTAGAGCAAGAACAGGGTCGGTCCAAGCAAGCTACCTTGAGGAATTCCGTAGTTAACTGGGAGATGGTCGCTAGAATGGTTTCCGACCTTAACAAATTGCGAACGATCAGTAAGGTAGCTTTTAAACCATTCCAGTGCGGCGCCTCTGATACCGGATGCCTCCAGTCTCTTCAGAAGTAACCCAAGTGATAAGGAATCGAATGCTTTTGCCATATCTAAAAAGGTGGCAATGCATCTCGCTCCCCCATCCACATGAGAAGAAACTAGGTTTACCAACAAAGACGCCGCATCCTCCGTTGACTTCCCCTGACGGAAACCAAATTGCCTTTCAGATATAAGTTTATGTTGCTCTAGAAATTTTATCAGTCTGGAATTAACTACCTTCTCCAAGATTTTAGAAATGATACTAAGTTAAGAGTTACATTATTCCCCCCGACTGCGGAAATTTTACGCTTCTGTAAAATTTGGGAAGAGGTTCTAAAGGGTTTAAGAGAGGTATTACCTTCACACAAACATAAATTCATTCAAATAACCTTTCAAGTCTTTCACTCATCACTCCCATTCTGTTTGGGTGTAAGTTCACATTCAATGACGAACACTCAAAGCATACACTCTCGGCGATGGCAGGCTTTTTTAAAGAGTCATCAACCGCTCTAATAATCGGCTTATTTAAAGAGTTATCACCCGCTCTATGAGAAAAAAAAAAAAAATTATAATAATAAGAATGATAAGAAGGATGAACATAGGGCTTGATAGTTAGGCTTATTTATAGAGTTATCATCCGCTCTTTATAAGGGGAAGAAAGTAATTAAAGATGAGCATAAGGGCTCAAAAGATAGCATGAGCGGTAGAGCTCAAGAGCTAACATGAGCGGTAGGGCTCAAGATATCTTGAACGGTAGGGTTCAAGATAAGAGTATGAGTTTAGGGCTCATACAAAATCCAAGAGTTAGATACTCATTGGTTAAAGAGTTAATGAGTTTAGAGCTCATTAACTTGAGAAAGTAAAAAAAACAAAAGACCACTAAGTCTTGGGTAACGTTTAAATACGTTAGAAAAATACTAAAGAGTAATTAAAATAATGTAGGTTAATGTAATGTTAGTAAATGTAATGTAAGTAAATGTAGTAAAAGTTAAAGGGATGATAAAAAAATAAAGAAAAATTAAGAGACGATGGCTTATCCTTTTATATCTTTGATATGCCATTTGCCAGTGATACCGTTAGCATCTTCTAAAATGTAAACTAAAGGGGACAATTTATTTATGATTTTAGATTTTATAAATTTTGGAGCTAGTTTAGCACTAAAATAGGTAGCAGCGTTACTTTGAACATAATTCTTACGCCAAACAGTATCACCAACATTAAATTCCTTAACAGAACGATGTAAGTCATAATGAGCACTATTTCTAGCATGTGCTCTTAAAAGTTCAAGATGTACTTTATCAAAGGTAGAAGAGAGAAGACCAGAATTCAATGCATAAATATCCCGAGGCAAGAAAACTAACTCTTCTATGTTTTCAGTTGGAGTATAGAGAGATCCACAAGGGATAATTTCTCTACCAAACACTAAAAATGATGGAGAGTAACCAGTTGTTAGGTTAACATTACAATTCATTGCGAACTGAATCTTCGGCAGGAAGATATCCCAGGATCTATGATCGTCACCGACTAAAGAAGCCAAAGCCATAACAATAGTTTTATTGTAACGTTCAGTGGGATTACACTGTGGATGATAAAAAGGAGAATAAAAGATAAAAGGGACCTTGTATTTATTGAGAAAATTATTAAATTCATGAGATTGAAACTGAGAGCCATTGTCCATTATTATAGTTTGAGGAGTACCGTGGACTAAAAATACACAGTTTTCTAGAATGTCAATAATAATAGACGCGGTAGCCCGTTTAATTGGAAAAATTAAAGTATATTTAGTAAAGTTACAGTTAATAACCAGTATATATTGATTGCGTTTTCTAGTCATTGGAAGGGGACCCATTAAATCTAAAGAAATAGATTGAAATGGTCTAGAGCAAATTTTTGGTTTGCCCATAAGTCCGTAAGGAGAATGATTAGGATGTTTATAAGACAAACACGTGTCACATTTATTAATGAAATTTGTAATGTCTTTAAAAATTCCAGGCCAATAATATAATAAAGAGATTTTCTTGTAAGTCTTGAAGATTCCAAGATGAGGTTCTTGAGGAGTACTGTGATTGTTGATAATTATGGAAGCTCTTTCACTTGGTAGAGGAACTTCCTTCCAAATGAAATCTTCATTAATTTCATTAGAAGAGTGAATACAACGAAAAAGTGTATTATCTCTAACATGATAATTAGGATAACTATCGGGATTAGAGTTACAGGCGAGAAATATCTTGTTGTAGTGTTCTAGATCACGATCGACGACAGGATTACTTGTAGAGATGGGATTGATTCCTTGAATTCCAGAATCTTGATTTGTAGATCTAGAGAGAAGATCAGGAACAACATTATCTTTACCCTTCTTATGTTTCAAAATAAAATTGAAGCAGGATAAACGAAGAGACCATCTAGCAAGTCTTCCCGAAGGATTTGATAAGTTTTGAAACCACTTAAGAGCAGCATGATCTGTGTAAATAGTGAATAGCATCCCGTTGTCTAAGTAACAACGCCAATGTTCCAAGGCAGTAATAACTGCAAGGGTTTCACGTTCAGTGGTAGAATAGTTTTGTTGATGCTTGTTAAGAGCTCTGCTCATGTATGCAATCACAACTTCTTGATCATTTTGGTGTTGAGTTAGCATTGCGCCAATACCATAGTTTGATGCGTCACAATGTACTGAAAATGGAAGATTAAAATCTGGGCAGGCAAGAATAGGAGCTGTAACCAAAACTTCTTTAAGTTTTTGAAAAGCCAAAGCAGCATCCGCATTCCAAAGAAACTTGGGTGCATTTTTCCCAGAGCACGTCAATCTATTAAGAGGAAATGCAATAGTGCTGAAGTTTGGAATAAATCTTCTGAACCAACTGCAAGTGCCAATGAATCTTCGAACTTCTTTTCTGTTGGTAGGTACAGGATATTCAAGAATTGATTTTATTTTTTCAGGATCAGCTCGTAGACCAAATTCATCCACGACGAAACCAAGATACTTGAGTTCCTTTCTAAAAAATTGAGTCTTTGTAAAATTGATAGTTAAATTAGCAAAAGATAATTTTTCGTGAACTTTCACTAACAGAGAGATATGTTCTTCGAAGTTTTCACTAATTATAATTATATCATCTAAATAACAAAATACCTTGTTTTCAAACTCTGGAGTGAATAACATATCCATCAGCCTTCAGCCATCAGCCCCTGATAACTACAGACCCATTGCTCTCCTTAGTATCATTTCTAAAATCTTGGAGAAGGTAGTTAATTCCAGACTGATAAAATTTCTAGAGCAACATAAACTTATATCTGAAAGGCAATTTGGTTTCCGTCAGGGGAAGTCAACGGAGGATGCGGCGTCTTTGTTGGTAAACCTAGTTTCTTCTCATGTGGATGGGGGAGCGAGATGCATTGCCACCTTTTTAGATATGGCAAAAGCATTCGATTCCTTATCACTTGGGTTACTTCTGAAGAGACTGGAGGCATCCGGTATCAGAGGCGCCGCACTGGAATGGTTTAAAAGCTACCTTACTGATCGTTCGCAATTTGTTAAGGTCGGAAACCATTCTAGCGACCATCTCCCAGTTAACTACGGAATTCCTCAAGGTAGCTTGCTTGGACCGACCCTGTTCTTGCTCTACATTAATGAATTAGTAAGTAGCAAAATCCCAAACGCTGACATCATCACCTACGCCGACGACACCGCGATTGTTTTCTATGGTGAGACTTGGTCTCATGTTTTTCGTCTCGCTGAAAACGGCTTAGCTACTCTTGCTCAAACTCTAGATAAAAGTTTACTCACCTTAAACACAAAAAAGTCGAAATACATCGCTTTTAGCAAGACTTCAGTATCGCGCCCGCCTCCTTCCATGAGCTTAAAAATTCACTACTGCTCTACAGTTCCCCAGTCTCGACCTATATCATGCTCTTGTAGTGTTATTGAAGCGGTTGAGAGTATCAGATATCTAGGTGTAATCATCGATGGAAATCTATCATTCAAGCAACACATAACTGACGTTTCTTCTCGCGTGCGCAAACTAATTTATGTTATGAGGAATTTAAGAGACTGCTCGCCAATAGCACTTCTAAAAAATATCTACTATGCTTTGTGTCAGTCTGTAATGCAATATTGCATTTCTGTATGGGGTAGCGCTGGGAAAACGTTTTTCATCTCCGTTGAGCGAGCCCAGCGGGCCCTTATTAAGGTTTTGCTTAGAAAGCCGTTTCGATACCCAACCGACTTGATCTACTCCGAATTTGGAGTGTTAAGAGTCCGACAATTATTTGTGTTCAACGCAGTGATGAAAACACACTCTGGCTTACTTTCTCGCGAAGACTGTGAAGTTTTGTTATCCAAGCGCACGACCAGAACTTACATGCTGCCTCTCCCGCACGCCCATTCATTACTCGCAAGGCGCGCTCCATCGTACTCGCTCCTCTGCACGTATAATAATGTTTGGAGGCGTCTCCGAGACTGCGAACATTCGCCGAAATACGCTTTCAGAAAGATACTTAGAGCCTGGTTGGAAACTCTCAATTATAATGACACTGAGGAACTAATCAACTGTATATATAGAGAGTAGGTTCACCTGTTTCAAATGCGAATGCAGGGATGACTGCATGTTTTTTTGTATAGACTTCCGATTCTGATGACCTTTATAAGTTTCACTATTTAAAAGTTGTGTAAAACGTTTAATTATTCCGTGTTATTAGTATGTTTTCTCTGCTGGCTTTGTTTTTGTTTTTAGCTTGTTTTTTATGTATTCTTTTTTTTATTTATTTTTGTGTCTTTAAATTTAGTTTCAATTTTTGTTCCGTCGTATTTCTTTCAACTGTACAGCGCTCACGCATTATCTATAGGTATGTAAGTTTGCACCCGAGCCCCAAGATACAAGTCTTACACTTAGTTTGGGGCTCACTGTTAATTCTTGTAACGTAGGTAAGTATATGTACATCGTAATTTTAAATCGTAAAACGCACTTTTTTGTACTGTATTTATTCATTTTGGAAATAAAATATTCTTATTCTTATTCTTATTCTATTCTTTGTTGAGTTGCCGGCGAGTTGGTTAATCCGAACGGCATAACTGTGAACCTGAACATACCTCTTCCAGGTACATAAAAAGCAGTCTTGTCTCTATCAGCGACATCTAGCGGAATTTCCCAAAATGCTTTAGCAATATCAATGCTAGATAGATATTTCGCATTTCTGAGGTTATCCAAAATTTCACTAATCAGTGGTAGGTTGTAAGCATCACGACGAGTGATAGAGTTGAGTTTTCTGCTATCTACGCAAAATCGCCATTCGCCATTTTTCTTCGGAGTGATGATTACTGGAGATTGCCAAGGACTTTCGCTTTTTTCAATCACTTTCCATTGTAGCATTTTGTCAACTTCGTTGATTAAAGCTTTTTGTTTTTCAGGAGATAATCGATAACATCTCTGTTTGAAAGGGAGAGCATCTCCAGTGTCAATTTTGTGAGTTATGAGATTAGTCAAGCCAAGTTCTCCTTTTTCTTCAAAAGAAATAAGTTTGAAGCGTTGAATAATGTCGTCCGCAATAATCTTCTGGTTAGACGATAAGTTATCATACGGTAACACTAATTTATTTTCTGAGATAGATTGGCAAATATGTTCAGATTTAGTCAAAGAGGAAAGAACTTTTGGTAAAAGATTAAATTTTTGCCAAAAATCGATTCCTAGAATTAAAGATGGTGAAATCTCAGGAAAAACATGGGTCCTGATACAATGCGTTTGGTTATTAAACTGTATAGGTAAGTCAAAGTAACCCAAAGAATTGACTTTTTCGTTATTAGCTGTAGAAACGGTAATAAAATCTGACTTAAAAAGTTTGTAACCGAGTTTAATTATTTCTAGGTGAGAGTTATTTCCCAAGATAGTTATAGAACTACCCGAGTCTAATAACCCAGAAATAGATAAGTTATTAATTTTAATATTGATGA
Source organism: Ectropis crepuscularia (assembly GCA_963693475.1). Classification (NCBI taxonomy): domain Eukaryota; kingdom Metazoa; phylum Arthropoda; class Insecta; order Lepidoptera; family Geometridae; genus Ectropis; species Ectropis crepuscularia. The sequence goes on from OY856350.1 coordinate 7,199,681, forward strand.
AAGGTCGTTTAAAATCAATTTCATTAGAGTAAAGAGTTGAAGAAATTTTGTAACAAGAGAAAATTTTTTTTATAGTTTCTAACCAATTTTTCCAGTCATCAATATCAAATTTACTTTTTAAGTCATAGTTTAGTTTTTTGAATTAGATTTAGAACATTTAGGGCAATCAGGAGTTCTAAATCCTTTCAGACCGCATTTAAAACATACAGTATAATGAGGTTCTTTACATGTTTTTAAGTTATGATTCGTTGTACGACAACGTACACAAAATAAATTAGAGTTTGTCATAGAATTAGACTGTGTATTTTTAGAAACGGTGTTCACTTGTTTCGTATAGTTTTGGGACGAATTTCTATATGAAGTTGAAGCAGTATTTTTATAAGAAAACTCAGGCATGAGAGAACTATTAACTGGTTCTTTAAATTGTTTGTCTCTATCGAGAAATTTCTCATAGTTTTGACAAGTAGCTATTAAAGAATCAATGGAGGAAATGTCCTTTAATGCTACAAAGACAGAGTAACAGGGTCTAATGTTACGCAATAAAATTTCTACTTTTTCAGATTCGGATAATTTTCTAGAGAGTCTAGAAAACATTCCTGACATAATAGAAATATAGATTATAATGTTCTCGTTCGAACCTTGAGTACGATTTTTAATAGCTTCAAGTAATTTGAAATCGTAATCATGTTCACCAAAGTCCTTAATGAGAGAATCAGAAACATCGTCCTAAGTTAAATTTGGATTTTGACCAATTTTAAAACGAAACCAGTGTAACGCGTTGTCAGTAAAAATTTCATAGACTCTTGAAATTAATAAATTTCTATCAATTCTACGACAAAAACAATATTCGTCTAGTTTAAGTAAAAATGATCTTGGACAAGATTTACCATCGAAAGAGTGACGTCTAAGATCTTTGAAGAGTTCAGAATCATTAAGAGGTACCTGTGAGTGGGCGACTTGTTGAGTCGCAGAAGAAAACTGTTGAGGGTTCGACCGACCTGCGTTAACGACCTCCGCCAATACAATTTCAGGTTGAATCGGGTCTGGAAGAATAAATAAGTTGAATTTATTGATTAAACTGTCATATTTTTCCTTAAGTGTTTTGAATGTATCTAAGAAGGTAGGATTTATGTCAATGTCGATCCGATCGAGTCTAAAATGTAAATGGTTTAAGAAGGTCTGAATAAATTTGATTAATCTCGAGTCGGATTTCGTCAGTTTGTTTAATTTTGATTCAACATAATTCAGTGTTATTTCAGTTTGACATAAATCCTCTTCGATAGTATAAGGTGAGTTTAAAATTTCCTCAGAGGGAAACTGTTGGCTTAAGTGTGTAATTTGCTTGCGCAGTAAAGAGATGGAAGAGACTGGCTCCTCTAGTCTAATCTTAACCTCATATTCCAGTTCGGATTTGTTGAGGTACTCAAATTTAATGGTTTTGTCCATTGTTAGAGAGATTAAGTAATAATTATCTAGATATTAGATCAATAGTGATTTGAGTAAATGAATGATCAAGTGATGAAATGTTTAGATGAGATATTATGAGGATGATGAGGAGAGAGTGAGGAGGGAAGTTATTATTCAAAGAGTGCCGAAAAGAAAATATTAAGTATATATACTAGTGTAAGTATGTTTTAGAATTTAGAAGAATTCAGGGGTTGAGGGATTAAAGAATAAGCAAGAGAGGGGGGGTTGTTTTTGAAGGTTGGGCGCCAAATGTCACGTTAGTGAACATAAGAGGATTTTATTGGGAGGAGAGAGGTAAAGGTTGAATGATAAACAGTTATAAAACAAGTATATTAAAGAAATAAATAAAGATTAAAGGAAATGAATAGGATAAAAAAAAAACGTAACTTAAAATAAGGAAATTTTGAAAATTATCTGTCTTGAAAAGGCCAGTGAGTAAAGTGCTTCCAAACAGGGTCCCAGGATGTAATTGTTGATCGGTCAGGGCTCGCAGCCGTCAGCGAGGATGGCTCCACCTAGCACGGTAGAGTTCTCAGCCAGCAGTCCTCGTGAGTGTAGTAGTCGTCAGCGAGGATGGCTCCACCTAGCACGGTAGAGTTCTCAGCCAGCAGTCCTCGTGAGTGTAGTATTCGTCAGCGAGGATGGCTCCACCTAGCACGGTAGAGTTCACAGCCAGCAGTCCTCGTGAGTGTAGTATTCGTCAGCGAGGATGGCTCCACTTAGCACGGTAGAGTTCTCGGCCAGCAGTCCTCGTGAGTGTAGTTGCTTCCAAACAGTTCCACAGGGTGTAAGTACTTCCAAGTAAGTTCACGGGATGTAGTTGTTGAACGGTAGTGGCTCTCAGCCGTTTAGACCTTCAAGGTTTATTATGGATGTTGATCGCTTGGAAGTCTCCTGTATGTTAATGTTCCTCTGTTGGAAGCTGGATTCTCACTGACCTCTCAAACGATTTGATTAAAAATGTAGACTTTAAGTGTTTTGAATCTGGAGAAAATAAACTTTATTTTAATATTAACAATTCAAAGAGGATTAGTTCTAAAAACTATACAACCTTATGAAAAAGGGTAGAGGTTGCTAAGTGACGAATGATGTTTATAGTAATGACAATATGTAAACAAATAAAATTTTTAGAAAAACGTAATTATTATAGATTTAGAATGAAATATATAATACCAGAACAATATCATAATAATAAGAAAATTATTTCCTATCGTATGGACACAATTAAAAGGAAATTAGTGATGTGAAAATTTTGGTATGTAAATATCTAAGAATTCTATGAATAAATGTTAGTTTTGAGATGAAAATAGAGGTAAAATGTACGTTTACATATTGTAGTCAATATGTAATGTTACATTGTATGTAAATATCTAAGAATTCTATGAATAAATGTTAGTTTTGAGATGAAAATAGAGGTAAAATGTACGTTTACATATTGTAGTCAATATGTAATGTTACAAACATTACAATATGAGCATCTTTCCAAAGTAAAGGAAAAGATCCTTGATTTATGAATTTATTGAAAATGGAGCAAAGGATAGGAAGGATAATGTCAAGGATGGGCAAAAGCATGTTCCGACTTATACTGTCACTGCCAACCGCATTGGAGGATATCGACATAAAGCTCTTCTTAACATCACACTCAGTGAATCGATTAATTTGAAAGGATGCAAAATCGGGCGTTGGCAAGGTAGAAAGATTACTGAACGTTGAATTTATATCTGCAGCAAACATAGTGGAAGCAGAAGAAAAATGTTGATTCAGTGCGTCAAAGTCAATATTATTAGATGCGAAACTAGAACGTGACTTGCCAACTTCCATTGATCTAAGAAATTTCCAGACTCTAGCCGGAATTTCATCATTTACTGAAGTATGAATATGGCGGCGCATTGCATTCCTACACGCCTTATTGCAGCGATTCCGGGCCTGAACATATTTTGTTTTGATTTGTTGATTTAAGGATTTTTATCGCAATTCTTAAAAGCATTATAGTAGTACTGATTTTTATCGTCTTCATGTAATTTCTTCAGATCATGCCACATTATATTTCTTCGGTTAATCATATCAAGTAGATTTTTGTTTTCGGGGTTTGAAATTTCATTTTTCTAACCTTGTTTTGCGAGATTGCTTTCAATACAGTAGTTTCGAGTATTGTATAATCAGCTTGTATGTTAGTCACAGTAGATTTCCTAAAGGTTTCATATAGGTTTTGTAATTCACTGCTTCGTACGGCATTTGTTTTACTGGTTCTCGTTTAACTCGTTTCACTTCTAGGTATATTTGTCTATGATCAGAAAAAGACGTTTCAATAAAGGCCATATGAAAAGTGTTATTTTTTAAGGAAGTACTAACGTGATCCAGTATTGTTGCAGTGGTTTCAGTTATACGTGTGCAATGTTCTTTGTCAATCTTATTTAGTATACTCAAATCATTCTCCTTTAACACCATCTTATATCCTTTATTGTGGTTTCTTTACTAAGTAGATTTAAATTTAATATCTCCAAAAATTATAGACCGTTTTTTGTTTAATACTTGGTTACCAAAAACCTCTAAAAACTTCTTAACATTTATTTTGATGAGGGTTGTTTATACACAACTTCAATATCCAGAGAAAGATTTCTCAGATAAATCCATAGAAAATGGTTGAAATCTTCCAAGTGTTCTTCGATATATTCATGCTTCAAGTTGTTGTACACGTATATTGAGACACCACCTCCCAAAGATGTTGTTCTGTAGTTATAGTAATGATTATAATTTTGTAAGTGAAGTCTATTAGCATCTTTGTTCTTGATCCATGTTTCTGTAATAACTATAATATCCAAAGTTTTTTTAAAAGTTTCCACAATACACCTTATTGCCATTTTTGTTCATCATGTTTGCCTTTTTTCACCAAACTGCGAGCATTTGCATACAAAAAATTTAAGGTCTTTGGAGTTGTGGTTATGCTATCATAATTGTGTGTTACTTGATAGGTTATTTGTTTTTATTCTGTTTTTACGTTGTGTTTTCTTTTTCTGGTTTTTTGTCTCCTCTTAATTATTTTTGGAACTCCTTTAATATATTTGATTGTCAAATCGTTTGCTCTATTAGCTTGACGTCTTTTTAATTCAAGTTTGAGGTTCATGATATGCTTCTGTTGCTGGGGGGTTTGGTCAGAATATATTCTAACTCCATTTGATTTTAAGCTTGTTTGATTTCGCAGTATTGTTTTTGCTGTTTTTTTTAGCAAAAAAATACTTTTAAAGATCGTGTTTTGTTGCCATCGTATTTGCAAAGTCGTAAAACTCTCTTTTCTTTCGGATAAGTTGGATAAACGGTTGTTATGATTTTAGAAAGTTCCTTGGTATCAGCTTTTTGTCTGGCTTCAGGGCTTTCCAGATGTTATTCAGGAATACCGACGACCATTATATTTTTACTTCGTTCTGAACGTTCTTGTAATTCTACGACCATGTCATCGTATGCAGCTGAAGAAAGTGGCTGTAACATCAGTGTGGGCTGTGATTTTAATGGAGTAATTTCATCCTGTAGCTTACTGATTTGTTCTTCGTTCTTCTTTTTACAACTACTTTTAATGTTGTCACTTCCGATTTTAGATTATTGTTTTCTGTGATCAGGTACTCAGTAGTTAATTTTATGTCATTCAATTAATCTTTAATAGTAGACGTATTTTGACTGATGATGCCTATGTTAACGTTGTGTTGTTTATTTGACTCCTTCGGTATATCCAAAATTTCTTTCTTGAAAGTATTAAATTGATAAGCAAATTCGTTTTCAGGTTCTTTTCTCGTAGGAATGTTACTTTTGAACGTTTCCGAATCCTAAGTAATTTTAGACAGATCTGGTTGTGAGCTGCTGGCACTACCAAACGATTTCAAATTTGTAGCCAACTTTTTCGGAGAGTGAGAAACACTCATGTTTACTTCTCGTTCAACTTATTAGGTACTTCGTAGAACACTCGGTATGTACGCACCTTTAGTTGCGCGAAGTATTCGGAATTTCACCGCTCACTGCGTTTCTTTCACTCGGGTGGCACTAATGATAGGTTGAAACGTGATTTTTTCAGAAGAGGTTGCACAATAACGTAAGATAAATAGCACTGTAATTCACGCCCACGCGTGTTTAATTTAATTTACGTAAATACTTGGACACGTCGGCTCACTGCGCCTGCGACGCACGACCTAGTTTAGGTTATAAAAATGTAGATGCTTAGTTTTCTAGAAGTCTAATCTAATATTTCAGTTTTCCTGCATTATTTAGACAAAAGAAAATAACCAAAAGCAAATAATATACAGGGTTACTGGTTATCAGCTTAAGGGGATTTAAGGGGATGTTAAGTACATACAATACGTCATTTTTTGTTCTACAGTTTTAAAAAATTCGTATTTTTTCCATACCTAAAAAAGTGTATTTGCCCGGTCTAAAAGTATCGAACTCTTTGTAACAATTCGTAACACGTGGACACTTTAACTTTTTTTTTTTAACTTTTATAGGTTTACACTTGACCACCATCTCGCCTGATGTTAAGCGACGATGCGGTCTAAGATGGAGCGTGCTTACCTAGAAGAAACCAATTCACTCTCGATTTGAAGACACCAAGATTATAGCCATCGGGAAAAACCCACTCAGGCAACTCATTCCACAGTCGAGACATTCTTATCACAAAAGTAGAGTCAAACCTCTTTGTTCGTGTCTTTGGAACATCAACCATGAAACGATGCCGCTTCTTCGAGTTACGAGAAATCCGATAGAAAAAAGGGCTAGGTGGTATTAGATCATGCAGATCAGACGCACACTCTCCGAAGTGTATCCGATAATAAACCGATAAGCTAGCAATTTTTCGGCGATGTTCAAGAGTTTGCAGTCTTTTTCGCACAAGAGAATTATTGCCTATGAGCCTTTTAGCACGCCTCTCGATCGATTCCAGAGCCTCAAGCTGATACTTAGCCGATCCATCCCAAAGGTGCGAACAGTACTCCATACAAGAGCGAATCTGTGCTTTATATAATAAAAGCAATTGTTCAGACTTGAAGTACTTTCGCACCTTTGAGAGGACACCTAGTTTTTTGGCAGCTAATTTAGCCTTGGACTCGATATATGAGCCAAAGTTGAGCGTAGATGTCAGGGTAACGCCCAAAAGCTCAAGATGATCAGTAACCGGCACGGATACACCTCGAAAAGTAGGAGTCTGTAGAAATTGACTCCTTTTTGCGGAGAACAGACACGCCTGCGTCTTTCCCTCATTAAACTTGGCCAGATTGGTTTCGCCTCATTCAGAGACTGCCTCAAGGGCCAAGTTCAAACGCTCGACCATCCTCTCTCTCAATACCTTAGTTTGTTGACCGCTGGCTCTCGCGCTAGATAAATGATGTGCCGAAGAGAATAAACACTAAAAAGTGCTAGAGAGGGCAACAATGACATTTTTTTGGGATATGTATTGAGTTTTAACGAAAGTTGTAGAACAAAAGTTGTTTGTTTAAATATGCAGAACAGTCCCTTAAACGGATGTAGGGTGATTACTTGTATCCCTGTATATGTTTAAAAAAATCATGGACCTAGCTGCTAGTAGTCTGTATTGTTCCAATTTTTAAATAATAATAAAAAACAATAGTAACTGTTAATATTTTAGGTTAATATTACGTCCGGAAATGCGTTTACTATTAGACACGGCTATTTATTTTTTCTTAACCAGTCTTTGTTGTGCAGAACTTCAGAATGCTGACTACGAAGTTCCTCGCACTCACTTTGGTGGTTGTTTGGTTTTAGTATGTTTGCTGAAAAACTTTTAAACTTTAATTACTGTGTCTGGGTGTTTCTATGTATAATAAGTATGTATTTAAAACTATTTAAGTATTATATCAGCTATCTGGCCGCCATCATACAAGCTTTGCTTAGTTTGGGGTCAGATGGTGTTGTGTGTGAATTGTCCACCAATATTTATTATTTAATTTTGAATGGTCCTGGGCAACATACAACCAGCGGTTTCCAGCGACCTTTATGAAGTAGTGATCCATCCATCTAGTGAGAGGCTGACAATTGCTGCGTCTTCCGGTTCGTGGTCGCCACTCGAAGACCTTTCTTCCCCATCAGTTCTGCGAGCGATGTGGCCTTCCCATTCAGCTTGCTTACTCCTTGAACTATGTCGGTCACATTCGTTCTTTTGCGAATATCCTTATTACGGATTTTGTCGCACAAAGAGACTCCTAGCTTAGCTCTCTTCACAGCTCGCTCTGCGACTTTGAGCTTTTGTTATGAGGCCCACAGTTAATGACTACGTCTCAGTTCCATTAGCCATCACTGGCAACACCCACTGATTAAAGACTTTTGTCTTTAGGCATTGGGGTATTTTGGACTCAAAGAAGTAGACGTATCCGTCAACTACTTCTAGTGTGGTATTTCCAACAATAACCGGTTTTTTTTATTTTTTTATTATTAAAGTTAAAGTTATTGGTTCTATAGACTTTTCAAAAACCGGCTTGTTCGGGTAGCTGGAAGTTGTCAAACCTGCATGCAAGACGATTCGTGATTATCCTCGAAAACAACTTATAAACGTGACTCAGAAGTCAGATGGGTCTGTAATTCTTCAAAAAGGTGCTGTCACTTTTATTGAAGAAAAACACCACCAGACATCTGCTCCACGCTTCTGGCGTATTACCGTCAAGTATTGTCACGTTAGTGAACATGAAAGGGTTATAGTGGAGGTAAAGAGGTAGGTGAAGGGGAAATAATAAGAGGGTCACAAATACAAGTTTATTAAAAAATAAATATTAAAAGGGAGTATAAGAAAAGTAAGTGATATGAAAAGAGTGTAAAAGAATAAAAATATGAATGAATGAATGAATGAAAACTCTTTATTGTTCACACCTTAAGATAGTACATAAAACACATAGGAGTACAGTAAAACTAGTGAAACAACAACAAATAAGAGGGTTATATGGCAGAGAGGGACTAAGAGGGACCTGTGTAGTGGCTTCCAAGTAGGGACTTGTTCACAGGAGTAGTAATCCGCTTCAGGAATGGTAGTCCGCTTCGGGAACGGTAGTCTGCTTCAGAAACAGTAATCCGCTTCAGGAATAGTAGTCCGCTTCAAGAACGGTAGTCTGCTTCAGGAATAGTAATCCGCTTCAAGAACGGTAGTCTGCTTCAGGAATAGTAATCTGCTTCAAGAACGGTAGTCTCCCACAACAGGAATGACTTGAGGGGCTGTAGCCTGGAGCTGGTTCAACGTTCAACAGACCTTCAGGGTTCAACAGTCCTGTATGAAGGTGAGGGTTCCCAGCCGCCAACAGGGGATGATACTATGTCATGGTCGAAGCCAACTGTTCACTGGTGATGTTATTCACTTGGAAGCCAACTGTTCTTTTGATGTTGCTCTATTGGGAGCCAGATCCTCACTGCCCATCTCAAACAATTTGATTTAAAATGAAGACTTATAGTGATTTGAATCTGGAGCAAGAAAACTTTATTTTAATATTAATAGTCCAAAGAGGATTAGGTCTAAAAACTATACGACCTTATGAAAAAGGGTAGAGGTTGCTAAGCGACGAATGGTGTTTGAAGTTTGACATAATGAAATTATGTAAACAAATAAAATTTTGGAAAAACTACATTTTTTATGGGTTTAAGGTGGAATAAATAATTCCAGAACAATATCATAATGATGAGAAAATTATTCTTTATCGTATGGAAATGATTAAAAAGATATTAGTTGTATAAAAATTTGGTATGTAAGTATACGCATCTCTCCTATGAAAAATGGTGCTTTTGGAATGAAAATAGGGATGTACGTTTACATATTGTAGTCAATATGTAACGTTACAGTATGACGGAGTCGAACAGCTTCTGGAGGACTTTAAGTACCGGTTTGCAGCCCGCACTCAGAAGCTCAGTCGTAATTCCGTCGTCGCCAGGTGCTTTGTTGTTTTTAAGTTGTTTGAAGGCCATCCTAATCTCATACAGGCTGACCTTTCGGGATATCTTCGGTAAAGTGTTGGATCAGCTATCTCGGCCTTCGATGAGATGACGTTGCCATTATCGGTTTTCAATTTGTTCATTTGATTTTGCCCCAAAAGACAGAATACTTTCGAGCCTTTGTTCCGCTTGATCGCTTCTTTAATCATCATCATCATCAGCCGCAAGACATCCATTGTTGTACGTAGGCCTCCCTCCTGAATTCCCCACAACGAACGGTTGTGGGGAATCAACAAAGCGCAACCAGCGGGTTACAGTGACCTTTGTGAGGTCTAATTAATGAACGGAAAATATGGGATAATTTATATTTGTAATTTCGATTTAGAAATTCGGTTGTTGCGACAGGGTGAGGTAAATGTTAATAGTGTTGTACGATAAAATTCTGTTATTGTCGATTGATTCAAGTATAGTATCTATACTAATGTATGATTACTTTATTTTTTGGAATGTTATAACAGTAAAAATGTTGAATATGAAGAATTCAAGTCACTGGTGGCTGAGCGTCTACCGAGGATCTTTAGCACCCCATGCTCCTGCGGAACCAAGACTCACATTTCTCATCAAATAAATTCATACAAAACCGAGCACACTCACAACGTGGCGCCCGTACAATGGCGATGTTCGATAAATGGTTTGATTTAGCTAAAACTTAAACAACACGCACGGAATGGCAACGTCGCATCTCCAAATATTGTGAGGAAGTCAAATAGGGCCATCAATAAAAGTAGTCACGAATTGACAACAGCGCCATGCGTTTTGCTACGAAAATGCACGGAACTACGTAAACATACAGTTCAGCAAGATTGGAAGAAAAGTGACGTCAAACTCATTTTTCATATTTTGATATTTCTAGTATCAGTGTGTCATTTCGCAAACATTGCGTGCACTCTCCCATTTTACGTCCATATATGGACGTCGTAAGCAGGTGGACGCCAGATTAGATGCAAAAATTACCATAGTGGACGCACAATAGGTTACAGGATGTATATATATATATATATGTATATATATATATATATATATATATATATATACAAGGTGTTGCAGAAAGGTGCAACAATATTTATGGTAGTTCATCTACATTAAGTTTTGAATCATGTATGTGAAAATTAGGCATAAAAGCTCAAAAAAATTTTTCCATGAAAAAAAAATTTTTTTTGGTTGTTATTTCATTTGACATGCCCCTAATGGCCAGATCTCCGCACGGATTTTTGTACGACGTCGCGGCGTCGGTGGCAAGGTCGTTTGTCTGCTGTACATGCTTTAGGGTTGAAGCTGGTGATTTGGTGGGAATTTTACGTCAAACTTTGACTCGAATTATCTCGTGATCTACCGTGCTGAGGGGAAAGAGACCTTGGGTGATGAAGTGTACATCAGTGTTAGAATGGACTGTTAAAATATTGTTGGGGGTAAATCCACCACGTTGTATATATACCATAAGTTTCTTTCTCGCAGTTTTGTTCGTGATTTATTTCACTGCCCAGAGCAGCGAATTTTTTCGCGAATGAAAATAGTTATTCGTCAAATTTAATAAAACTATTTAGGTATTACTATGCTGCTGAAAATATGCGGCAGCTTGTCAAGCAAAGGTCAAACTATCAGAACTGCATCGTAACACCAAGTGTTACACGAAGCATTGCGAGCCACTTTTAACCTCTTGTATAATATGGCGCTGTTAATTGGGTGGCTGGTCAAGCTAGTTGAATGCGACATATTATTATATATTATTTGACAAAAGCGTAATACAAGGCGTGGCTTACAATGAATGCTCTGCAAGTCACGCAATGATGGTTTCAAGCTTGGATTATACAACCTTGTCTGAGTGTACATTATGACACTATATATTATGCTACATTCATTATGACAAAGTAAAGTAGGGAAAAAAACGATGCGAGCTAAACGGCACCTTAAAAAAATTAGAACAAATAAAAAAATGCCTAAAAACTATTATTCGTCTCATCAATAGTCGAATTAAATGTAGTACAATAAATTGTTATGCTTAAAACACATAACGCCAAAAAATGATTGTGCGAAAGTTGCATTATGACACTATACATTATGCTACATTCATTATGACAAAGTAAATTAGGAACAAAAAATTATGCGTCTTAATAGGCACCCATTCAACTTAGCCATCACGGTGCTGACAGTAGTAGGTACTACGTTGCGCTTTTGACCATCATCGCCGTAAACAGCAATGCTATCATTAGAGTTGGCATCGGTAATGTGCTTTTGCACAGATTTTTATTTTTATTTACCACGGGATCAAAAAACTTTTTATATTTTTCTGCCACATCTGCTACCAAGGTATATAACTGCCGCAGTCTGGGAATATCTATTGTTTCAGTTTTCATTACTTGTTTATTTAGTATTTTTAGACGCAAATAAACCGAATAAAGCATAAATACATTGTTACACGTAACATAATACACCGAAATATATCTGATATATGTCAATAATGTTCGCCAAACAGGAACCATGTAAATTTTGATCGCTGTTTCAAAGTAAGTAGTAGTAATAAATACATAAAAAATAAAAAATAAATTTAGAGCCAACTTTTTTTTCAATATGCACACGTCGTTATTTGATTGTAACGCCAAGTCAATAGTATTTAAATCATTATCAAAGTCACTGAAAGATAAATCAGTTTGCGCTAAAACTAATACAAAACAAAAAAACAAATGCTGTAATTGCTCTTCAATATACCACAAAAAAGCCACTAAGTTGATTTTACTGTAAACGTCACATAAACACATTAAAAAAAATGCTATAACTTGAAACAAATATAGAGATTTCACAATAATTTTTGTCAAGCGTTTTTTGTCCTTCAAATATCCTAAATCATAACCTAAACATAGTTGCATTATTTTAGTTGTACATTTAACTAATATACTGTTGTGTAGATTAAATACAGACATTTTTTTGTGTCAACTTTTTTGTTATAAGTTATTATAAATGATTAGTAATTATTTCATGTGATTATGATGTGGGCGGCTATTACTCGATTTATAGATAGCATATGTAGTTTTGTTAAAGTGTTAATTTTAAATCCGAGGAATCTTATTTTGTCTCTTTTTTGTACTAATGTGAACTAATTAACGTATTTATTCAATTAAATTGTTTATTTAAAGCAATATTTTATTACTTAGATGTATAGGTTTACATTTTAGAAAACATTATTTTATGTGCCACACCTATTAAAAAATGTATGTTCTTATACTACAAATAACAATCAAGTTGTAGGTAACAATTATTCCATGTCACTGAAATAATTCATTTGTTTAACATGAACGTTTTAACGTTAATGAAAACGTTGGTATTGATTATGTACTCGACACAAGTATAATTGATTACTATACAGGGTTACCCAAGTCCAATGTGTTTGTTAAAAACACACACAGTCTGTTAAACTTCAGATACACACACTGTGTTAAAAACATACAAAATCCTGAAATAGCCCTGCCAGTCTTCAAGAAATTTGTTTTTTTGAAAAATTCGAACAGTGTTTCAGTGTCGTGTGTATGATCACGACATACATAACTTAAAAAAAACTTGACTGCAATTTTTTTTAAAAAACATGAAAAACACTTTCCAAAGACATTTGGGTGATTGAGATGAATCTACTGGAGATGAGATAGATGAGATGGATTTTCCATCTCATCTATCTCATCTCCATCCAATCCATCTAGCCGTTTGGAAGATACGTAGGAATAAAGAAATTTACAAACATACAAGATACTTGCGAAAAACATAACCCTTCTTTCAGTCGGGTAATAATTAAAGCGTTATAAACAACAGTGCACAATGATGGCACTACCATCTTTAATATACTGGTATAGACTGCCTTGCGTTTTTAACCGACTTCAAAAAAAGAAGGACGAGGTTCTCAAATCAATTGTGTTATTCTTTTTGTATGTATGTTACGGTGAGGTGGTTTATGAAATATTAACAAAAACTAAATTTTACTTTCATTTATCTAGAACGCTTAGTGATAGCTTCTTGTGAAATTTGGTTGATTGTCTCAATTTAATTATTAAATATAAATCGGCTTTTGATTTTCGAAAAAAAAATAATTATAGTAAATAGAATTCACTTTTTACAATGCTCTTAATTAAAGATGTTTCCACCAGACAGTCAATGTTAGAAAACTGCACTAGTGACAGATCTGTGAAAGCGAATAATTCTAATGAGTTCTGGGATAAAATAAGAGACGGGCACTAAGTCTAGAGCACCAGCAACAACTGTGATGTCTCAAAATCTTGACTTCAAAGTCTTAAACACATTGCCGCAAAATTGCTAGCTACAAATACATTATCAGTGTGTACAATATTATTTAGTAAATATCCTGACGCACTACCCATTTTTTTTTAGTTTTTATTTATTTGTTTACATATCATCATCATCATCAGCCCGTGTTCGTCCACTGCTGGACATAGGCCTCACCCATAATACGCCACTCAGCCCGATCCTCGGTCTTACGTTTCCAACTGCCACCAGCCATCTTTCGTATATCGTCACTCCATCGGGTCTCAGGGCGTCCTACACTACGTTTGCCGATTCGCGGTCTCCACTCCAAAACCCGTCTACCCCAACGGTTATCGGGTCTGTGACAGATGTGACCGGCCCATTGCCAATTCAGTTTGCTAATACACTGAGCTATGTCGGTGACTTTAGTTCTCTGACGAATCACTTCATTACGAATGCAATCCCTCAGAGAAACTCCAAGCATAGCCCGTTCCATAGCTCGCTGAGCGACTTTGAGCTTTCGGACTATTTTTATAAGTACGGCTTATAAAATACATTAATCATTATCACTAATAAAAATATATCATAATACATTACGATTTCATAATGACTACTAATATGTTTTTGATTTGAATCTAAACTTGTGAATTGAATAAATGTCTTAATTTCGAAAAAAAATGTGATGATGTTTCAATACAAATGTGTAAGCTGTATGATGACGATCAAGTAGGTAAGTGGCGCAGAAGCTGAGCACAATCCCGGGCAAGCTCGCGTCGAGAGGAATAACCTTGTACAGTGTACACCGCGAACCGCAGCCTCCGCACCTTTGTGTAGCGAGCCAGCCATTCCACCTGGCGACACTTGACACTTGATCTGGGAAAAAAAACATTTGTGATTGAGTATGGGCACCGGTGCAATTGAGGTGGCCCGCAACGTTGGCTGCTAAAACTCAGTACAGTATCATTACAGTTGGGTAGATGTGGCAATGGCGTCACTGTAAGATGGCAAACGTAATGATTCTGCAAGGGAAGAAGAACTGAACTGAAGACGAAAACTATTCTCCGCAGTTAAAAACTCGTAGGCGGCGGGACCATGGACCTGGCCCGTCGCGAGCAACCCCAAGTGTCAAAATATGTCTGCGTCTGTCTCCCACTTGCTGGTTGGTTTACGTCGTGACCCAAACAGATGATTTTGATTGTTTCGTAAAAAGCAGATAATGTAAGAGTGTTTTAAATATGAAAAATCAAGAGTGATAAAAATGTATACCAAATTGTTTCTTGATACTTATTTTTGCAAAGCCTCGGCAGGCAGCTAATCTTACTATCCTACTAATATTATAAATGTCAATGTATGGATGTTTGGATAATTGGATGTTTGGGTGTTTGTTGCTCAATCACGTCCTAACGTATGAACGGATCGGGCTGAAATTTGGAACACAGATAGATTACAGTCGGGAAGAACACATAGTGTAAGGTTAATCCGGGGGTGATAAGGTTGGGAACTTAATCTGTTAAAGTTGAACCTTCCCGAAAAAAAGTTAAGTTAAAAGTAAAAATAAAAAATAATTACATTTTCAAACATTTATATATAGAAAACAAAATATAGTAAATGGTAAAAAGGGTAAAAGGGTCAGGGGTTGATCGCTGTGTTACTGTTATTGATAAAAGTTGAGGGAAGAATTTACTGTCTTAAAATTTCCTCAACCTCTTTGAGTAAAAAAATTTGGAATACGGCATACAGGGTCCTTGAGTAAGGTTCGGTAGATCTAAAAAAATAACCGGGAGTAGTGAAAGGGGTTAAGCCCAGGCAAAAAAGCTCACCCGGTTGGGTTTAAGAACTAATGTAAGAAATTTACCAGATCCAAAATTCTTGGATCCTGTATGTTTACTATTATAAAAGTTACAATTATCAGTACAACGGGCCAATAAGCCTTCACAAGTTATTAGGCACTGAAGATCTCTGAATTTACAATACAATATGGTTAATTCTAGAATATGGACTAGGAAATTTAACACCGCAGGTACAACTTGAAACTCTTAGGTTTCCATTATAAAGATTACAAGTGGTAACTTGTACTATATAAGTTAAAGGTAATAGTGTCCATCTAGTAATGCTACACAATACTATCAGATAGCCAACGGCCCTCACTAAATAGAAGTAGTGGGTTACAATATAAAGTACTAGCGGCCCGCTCCGGCTTCGCTCGAATAATAACCTAGAAAAACCAAGGTAGGCGGCGCACGTGTCCTTCCGGGGAGTCGACGACAAGCGCCGCTCGTCACAGCAGAACAGCCGCCGGGATCCACGCCGTGGCCCGACATCTCATCACAACCACTCCCTTATGACACCGTAGCCAAAACGCCATAGCCAAAACGTGTCTCCGTATCAAACATCCGTGGCAAACATCCGTGGCCATACGTCCGTGGCCATACGTCATTGGCCATACGTCCTTGGCCATACGTCCGTGGCCATACGCTCGTGGCCATACGCCTCCTACAAAAAAAAACTTATAAGCAAAAAATCCTAAGGCGATTATACGCAACCGCGATTCTCAATCGAATCTCAAAACTTACCTCCAGGGAGGCGTTAAAGAAAGCCAAAGCGAAGTCGTGGTCGGACGTCACACTCCATGCTTCCAAATTCACTAAAACAAGATAAAAACAATTTCTACATCACTATACTCCAGAGAAAAGGCGAAACTAAGCCAGGAAACTCACCCGACGAAAATATAAGAATTCAATTACATTATTGAGACGCTCGTGTGACAATTTTATTGTCTTCTCACAACAAAACGAGATGGCCGCTATATGCCTTCTGCCAAATTCGTCCAATCAGCGAGCTCCGTTAGGGATGTCCTACCTTAAAAATCGCGTAATCAATCAAGCAATTCGCTAGTGATGGAGTTTTTCCTCCGCGACCAAAAATAAAAGTCGCGTTCCGATTCACACAAAAAAAAAGGTGTTACAATAGACTTATTTTTATCCCGAACAACGGGAACAACGGGAACGGGAACTTCGCGGGTAACACCGCGGGGTGCTGCTAGTATTTATACAACATGAAGATTTCATAAAAAGCTTACTTCCTTCGTCCAGTACTCTATCGTAAAGCTGTTCTTTTGAGGTGGTGGACTTCTGAAGTCACTTTTTGAGCACAGTATGCGGGCACGAGGATAGTGAACAAGCATATAATTATTTGGTAAACTCGTTTTGCTGATGCGTACGGGAACGACCAAATCTAAAATTGTGAGGGATAAATTAAAAAAAAATGTTCCATCTAAATAAAATTAAAAAATGTTAGGACGCCTCGAAGTGTCTACTAATACTGGTGCATTATGATATAAGTGCGGTAAGTTGAAAATTACAGCTAATACGATATTTCTAGTTTGAGCCGTAGGCGACAGCTATTAGAAAGCAGCAGAGACTGTAATTATTATCAAAGCGCACGTGTGTCATACGTTTTATAACATATTTGCGAGGAAATAAATAAAACTCTGACGAAATTTTCAAATAAAAACAATGCACCGAAAAAAAAGCAATGTAAGAAAAAAATTGAACGCGATGTCGAATTCATCGTCAGAATCATGAGCCAAAAATCATTTTTTAATAAAACTTTTGCCTGTATGCGGAAATTGCCATGTATAAGAAATTTCTAATAAAGCCAAAGAGGTTTTCGCCGTTTATTTGATAAACATTTCGTGCGGGAGTCCCACTCGCACTTGTCTGGTTTTATTTTTTTAAAGCAAAGGCTCAGTACCAGCCCTTATGACATAAATAATAAAATAAATTAATATTTTCGTGTTTTGTTACAGATAAATTGGTGTAATTTGTGATCAAAATTAATTAAATTAACTAATTAAATAACTCTTTATTATATTTATTTCTATAAGTTAATTTTATTCATAAAATGTTGACCACTTCTCTGACATAAAAACTCTTACTAAGATTTAAAACGGTAGGTACCATTCGTTTTAGACGGAGCATTTTGATAGCCGTGCTTTTTACATTACATTACCGCATAAGTACGTAATGACATACATTACGATATAGAAATTGGGGAAATAAGAGATAATAAGAGACCTTTACGAGCAAACGCGTTAAAAAAATTTTTGGCCAGCTTGAAACTAGCTATATTACTCAAAATTTTATTAACTGTATAATTTTTAATGACAACACCTCCAAACGCCCTCATTCACTCCAATATTTTAGTAAAAATGACGATTTAAGAACTGAACGGATAATGTTTGAAGTGTTTACTGATAATAATTTGAATTTGCATAGTCATATTTACGGGCAAACTGAACGGATTCATGAAACTGCGTCGAAATATCCGTAAGTAATCGTGTCCGATGAAAACCATGTAAAGATTTTATTAATTAATATAATAGTGAACGACTGTTTGTTTACGTCGATTCCTGCATCCTGCGGGCCGACGCCTGATCCAGCTAAAATATTGTTCGTTGTCATCATCACGTTGGCGATATTGAAAGTTAGTGACACCACAAACTGAAAGAAGAAATGTATTTTTAAAACTGATTAGCGTTGGTGACTAGTCTTGTTAGCCAGATTTAGAGTGTCCTGTACAAAATTGTAACATATAAATTTATGGTGCTTTATTGTTTAATCTTATCGAACGTATTTAAAATTATTTGTTATCAAATTAGTTTCCTTATTTTAATTTGTAATATTGTCACCGGTAATTTGGCATCTTGATAAATATTTAAATAAGTCCCGTTAATTTAAGCAACCTTGAAGACAAACATTAACAGAATTTTGTAAGGCTTTTGATTTTTAGGGCTCCGTAAAAACGTAAAATGGGAACCCTTACAGATTCGTCGTGTCTGTCTGTCTATCTGTTCGTCCGTATATCACAGCCACCTTTTGCCGAAACTATGATAATTATACTGTTGAATCTTGGTAAGTAATGTATTCCATGTACATATTATGTTGTGTTGTATGTACCTAATTGTAAGATGTATTCTGTGAACCGCATTAAGATTTTTACAAAAAATATAAAAAAAAACAATAAGTTTTGGGAGTGCCCCATACCTAAAACTGACACACAAACTTTTTTCCATCAAACCTATACGTGTGTCTATGGATAGGTCTTTCAAATGATGTTGAGATTTCTAACATCATTTTTTTCTTCACGCGCAAATTATTGCGCGTGAGACACTTCCAAAGTGGTAAAAAGTGTACCCCCCCTGTAACTTCTAAAATAAGATAATGATAACTAAAAAATATTTATGATGTACATTACCATACAAACTTGCAAAGAAAATTGGTTTGAACTCGAACTACTCACAGTTTTCTTTAGTACGTCATAAATACACTATTATTATAACATCAATCAAAGTTACACCAAACTACAAGAACTTCTGTATTATTTTACTTGCTGCTGCGGCCTTCATGGGCGAGTTCGACTTGCACTTGGCCGCATTTATTTACTTTAATTTTCTCTCAATTTAAAAGCAGAGCAAAATAACGGATAACCTTAGCAAGGTTATCGGTAATTTTGTTCATACTGTGAGTAGTGAGTAGCGTGTGCCGTGGTACAGCTGAAAGGGTCTGCAGGTCTACTACGAAGTCCGATAAACGATATATCGGCCGAACTTACGGACGTATCTACCACGAAACACAATCAGTCGGTTTATCGGATCGGGCGTTTCGTTCATTCCGAATTCCGACCGACATAGATGTCATATCTATGTCGGTTTATAGTTTTTGTGTCGTAAACCTTACTCCGAAAGCATTTAATTACCTTACCGATTATTCGGACAGCTGTCGGTCGGATCCGATTATTCGGAGGTTGTTTTCGTAGTAGACCTGCTTGGATGAAACTTACACTCGATTTAGATTGTTTTTTGTTTGAAAGGTGAATAAAATTGGTACAATTACTGGGTCAAAAACAAACCATTCTAATATGTTCGTTCGTTAGATTAAGAAAAAGTACGGGATACGAATTTATTGTTTTATATTTTTTTTGTAAATCGACAAAATCGTAAAACTACTGCAAAACGGGGTTGTGACGCCGTTCTTTCGTAAAAATCGTACAACCAAGTGGCGTCACTCGAAACTACAAATCACTGTGTTTTTGTCACTTTTTGTTTATGAAACAAAAAAAAAATACATACGCAATATTTTTTTAGTATGTGATACTATACTTTTTTTAGTCCCAATAACTATAATATTAATCGGGAGTGTTTCTAGCTTTGTTTGATAACGCCACTACAAAATGCGCATCACATGTTTTTTACGGGTCTATATGGGGTAGCATAACATTTTTTGTACTAATTTAAGTAGCCATAACGTTTTTAGGACTAATTATAATATACCATAACAACTAAACGCATAACTGTGTTTGCATAATGTTTACAAGCATAACCATACATGGCATAACGATAACTTAGCATAATATTTAAAGTAACACATCAAAAAAATAGACGGTACACCTAAGAAATATGACACTTTTTGACTCCGGATGGGCTCCCGCCAGAAGCTCAGCGGTCAGCCCTGACTGTCGCTTCTCCATACTCGGACTACGCTACTACTACTACAGAGGTCGCCGGCTCGCTTCGCTTGCCACCTCCCCCCTTTGCTATGCTTGACCTCGCATGGCTCGCTCCACTCAAGACCTCCCTTGAGCATCTGGCTCCCGCACTTTTTATATACACTCTAGGGGTAGTAGCGACAAGATTAGGTGGAGTCAAGGTGCTCCGAGTCGGATCTGGGTCGTATGTAACCTGGGTCTATGTTTAGTTGTTGTGTTATGCCT
Organism: Ectropis crepuscularia; assembly: GCA_963693475.1. NCBI lineage: Eukaryota > Metazoa > Arthropoda > Insecta > Lepidoptera > Geometridae > Ectropis > Ectropis crepuscularia. The sequence goes on from OY856350.1 coordinate 7,220,132, forward strand.
AAAAAATATTACGCGTCTTATCAATATGCCTAAAGACTATTATGCGTCTCATCAATAGTCGAATTTAATGTAGTGTAATAGATTGTTATGTTTAAAACACATTATGCCAAAAAAATATCATGCAAAAGTTGCATTATGACACTATACATTATGCTACATTCATTATGACAAAGTAAATTAGGAACAAAAAATTATGCGTTTTAATAGGCTCCCGTTTTTTACACCTTTCGCAATAATCAAATGGGTATTAAATCAACTATAGGTATCAAAGCTAGGGGCTTGACTAGTAAAATACTATATACTATGACAAGTTTCGAATCCCAGGTGGCAGTCACCGCAAAACGTCGGAGTTTAAAAATGTTCAATTCAATTACCTTGTTGTATATAAAATATTTAGATTGTTTGAACAAATCGCAACACAATTCTTAACTTGCATAGTCCAAGTAATTGTACAAAAAACCGTATCAGCAAAAATGTGAGATTGAATTGAATTTCTATTTTTTACTTACCAATGGATCAAAAAACTTTTTATATCTCTCTGCCACATTTGCTATCAACTTGTACAACTGCCGCAGACTGGGAATATGTATTGTCTCAGTATCCATAACTTGTTTATTTAGTATTTTTAGACGCAAATAAACCGAATAAAACATAAAGATATGGTTACACGTAACATAACACATCGAAATATGTCTAAAATAAATCAATAATGTTCGCTAAACAGGCATCATGTAAATTTTAACTGCTATTTCAAAGTAAGTGACGAAAAGTAAAATGTCAGAAATAAAAAAATACTTAGAGCCGCTTTTCTCTTCATTGTGGACACGTCGTTATTTAATTGTAACGCCAAGTCGATAGCTTTTAAGGCATTTTCAAAGTCACTAAGAGATAAATCAGATTGACCGAAAACCAATACAAAACAAACAATCAAATGCTCTAGTAGCCCTTCAATATACCATAAAAAAGCCACAAATTTGATTTTTCTGTAAATGTAATATTTAGGTAGGTACTCATAATATCTGTAGCTATAATTTGAAACAAATATAAAGTTTGTACAATTATTTTCGTCCTGCGTTTCTTGTTTTTCAAATAGGTATCCTAAATTATAACCTATACAGATTTGCATTACTTTAATTGTATATTGAACTAATTTATTGTACAGTAGATTAAAGACAGATATGTTATATTAAAAAAAATGTGCTTAGTAATTATGTAACTAGTGAAAAAAATATAACTATTATTTATGCAATTGTGATGTGCGCTGTTATAACTTGTTTCACTAAGTTTAATCAATAAAAATATGTGTTTTATTAAAGTGAAATATTATTTTTACTAAACTAAAATAATATAATTGTAGGTATGTAGCACAAACATACATTACAGAGCGTACGTTCTTATTCGACAAATAATAAACAAATTCTAACTATACTTCAATTCCATTACAAATGTTTTTTTTTTTCATGGAAGTTTTAACGTAATTGAAAATGTTAGTATTGATTTTATATTGAATACTTAGATACTACACGACAAAAATTTTGTATAACGTTATCGAAGCCAAATATGTGACCGAAAGCCGATAAACATACTAATTTTTTATTTTTAATAGAGATAGTGAAAAATGACCGACCGATGGCGGGATATCCATCCAAATAGCCGTGTTGTAAATATAACTGTGACGGGCAGCAGCGTCACATGCGTAAGACGGCACGGTACTGCGCTCGCCAATCCGCCCTTGCCCAGCGTGGCGAGTATGGGCAAATCTTCCAATGATGAGTAGCACAACAATAAGGCCCTCAGTTCCCGGTGGTCCCGCTAATACCGGCCATCGTGGTGACGGCCGGAGTTCTCGCGGGACAGAGGGTGCGAAGAATCTCCGGGCGCGGACTGGTCACCACTCACAACGACTTTTTCTGGCTACGTATAATGCTCGTTCGTTGAAGGAAGATGTCTATCTTGCTGAACTCGAGTCAGAGCTAGGACACATAAATTGGCATGTTCTGGGATTATCCGAAGTCCGAAGACAGGGAGAGGACACGGTTACACTAGAATCAGGCCACCTACTCTACTATCGGGAGGGCGATAAGATGTCACAGGGTGGGGTTGGCATTATGATCAACAAAGTTCTCTGTAACAACGTGATGGAAGTTGGTAGTGTGTCTACGCGGGTAGCATACCTCATACTCAGACTTACCAATAGATATTCTCTGAAGGTAGTTCAGGTCTATGCTCCTACGTCGACGCACTCCGATGAAGAGGTCGAGGCTGTCTACGAAGACATAACAAAAGCCATACATAACACCACCACGGCCCACTACACCGTTGTTATGGGGGACTTCAACGCCAAAGTAGGAGTACAGGAACGCGGAGAATCTGCAATTGGACCGCACGGTATTGGCAGTAGAAACCAAGGGGCCAAATGCTGGTTAACTTCCTCGAATCCCAGACGCTATCGCTGATGAACTCATTGTTTCAGAAGAAGCCTCATAGGAAGTGGACTTGGCGAAGCCCCGATGGGGTGACGAAAAATGAGATCGACTTTATTATGACGAACAGGAGGTATATATTCAAAAATGTCACAGTGATCAACAGGTTTAACACCGGAAGCGATCACCGACTTGTACGAGCTACTTTGAATATAAACTTCCGACTCGAGAGAAATCGCCTGATAAAGTCGACGCTCCGACCGTCACCGTACCATATCCCTGCAGCATCCAAAGAATTCCAGCTGGAATTGCGAAACAGATTCAGTCTGCTGGAAACTACTGAGGACGTTGATCAATATGTCAACGAGTTTGCGACTGTTGTCCGAGACGTGGGAGAGAAGTTCTACCAACGGAAACGAATGGGTAAGGTGTCCAAGCTCTCGGCAGAAACAGTGGATCTGATGAGACAGAGACGGGAGATGTCAGCGGATTCGTCAGACTATCGCCTTCTCAATATGCGTATAAAGAAGCGAATACGATTCGACATACGACAAAGCAACACTCGAGCAATCGAAGTTGCAATCAGTCGAAATAGAGGTTCGAAGGTATTCGCAAAGCGATTGGGAAGGAGTCATCTGACGAAGCTTACGACGTCAGATGGTCGAGTTCTTACAGCAAAGCCAGATCTACTCGTAGAAGCCGAGACGTTCTACGGACAACTGTACTCCTCACACGCACCGAAGCCCACGACTCGAGCTACAGACGACAGACGTGCTAAATTAACCCGCTACTTCACGGACGAGCTACCGGACATCGAGATTCCCGAAATCGAGATGGCTCTTGCGCAGCTTAAGAACAACAAGGCGCCTGGAGATGATGGCATTACATCTGAGCTCTTAAAAGCTGGTGGGCGTCCAGTCCTGGAACAGCTTCGGAAGCTATTTAATGCTGTCATCGAGAAAGGTATAACGCCGGAGGCGTGGTCTAGAAGTGTGGTCACCTTGTTCTTCAAAAAAGGCGATAAAACGATACTAAAGAACTATAGACCGATATCACTTCTGAGCCACGTATATAAGCTGTTTTCAAGAGTCATCTCAAATCGCCTTGCCAGAAGATTTGACGAGTTTCAACCGCCGGAGCAGGCTGGGTTTCGAAAAGGTTACAGCACCGTAGACCACATACATACGCTGCGGCAGATAGTACAGAAGACCGAAGAGTACAATCGCCCTCTTTGCTTGGCGTTCGTGGACTACGAGAAAGCCTTTGACTCCATCGAAACCTGGGCTGTACTGGAGTCCCTGCAGCGATGCCAAGTCGATTGGCGCTACATCGAGGTGTTGAAGTGTCTATACAAAGCCGCAACCATGACCGTACAAATCCAAGGTATCCAGACAAGACCAATACTTCTGCAGCGTGGACTGAGACAAGGAGATGTTATATCTCCGAAGCTCTTTGCCAATGCTCTGGAAGACGTCTTCAGAACACTGGACTGGAACGGTTTAGGTATAAATATTAATGGCGAATACATTTCACACCTGCGATTCGCAGACGACATAGTTATAATGGCAGAGTCGCCGCGGGACTTGTCGGAGATGTTGCGGAGCCTAAGTGTTTCTTCCAGACTGGTGGGTTTGGGAATGAACTTGGACAAGACGAAAGTCATGTTCAATTCATTTGCAGATCCAATTGCAATCACAGTCGATAATGTCAGTATCGAAGTTGTTCAGGAATACATTTATCTAGGTCAAGTTATTCAACTGGGTAGAAACAACTTCGACAAAGAGGCTGACAGAAGAATACGTTTGGGTTAGGCAGCATTTGGGAAACTACGTCAAATCTTTGAGTCACCACTGCCTCAATGCCTGAAATCAGAGGTGTATAACCAGTGCATCCTCCCGGTCCTAACCTATGGGGCGGAAACATGGACACTGACAAAAGGCCTCGTCCACAAATTCCAAGTTGCACAGCGGGCTATGGAGAGGGCTATGCTCGGAGTACGGAGTCTCTAAAGGACAGAATCCGCAACGAGGATATCCGACGGAGAACTAAGATAACCGACATAGCCTTGAGAATAAGCAAGCTGAAATGGCAGTGGGCGGGTCACATATGTCGCAGAGCCGACGGACGTTGGGGAAGACGGGTTCTGGAGTGGAGACCACGTTCGAAGCGTCCCGTGGGGCGGCCTCCCGCTCGGTGGACCGACGACCTGAAGAGAGTGGCAGGAGGCGGATGGATGCGGAGAACCGAGGACCGGATATGGTGGCGCAACATTGGAAAGGCTTATGTCCAGCAGTGGACGGCAACAGGCTGATGATGATGATGATGATGAGTGAAAAATAAACAGAATATTAAGTGGTTTATACTTTTGCAATAATCATAATGCGCAAAAATAAATAATCAAATCGGATCTTTTTTATGTGGGTAAATACCTTTACGCACCATTCGCCGTGAAAAGACACGGCACGTGTGTCGGGCTCGATACCATGGACAGACAGCCATGGTGCCCTACTGAATTAAGCCCCCACAGATTTCTACTCCATGACCAGGAGTCAGGATCGCGGGGTCACTTCTCGCACTCACACTAACGACCCTGACCCACTTGCCACCGCATTTGCGGGCCCGTCTCGGGGGGTCATTAGTGCCATTTAGCCATTTAGCTGCTGTCCTAACGCACTGGAAATCAGCAGTGCGTCATCTCTTCGGTAAGGTCTATCTCTAGGTTGAGTGCCTGTGTTCAAGGTGTTCAATGTGTTCAATGTCGCCTCAGCGGAGAAGTGGAAAGCCGTCACTCCTTGTTCCTCCGTCTCAGACGACCTCTCACTGTCGAGCACCTTGGCTGAGATGGTCAGCAGCGAGAGGTCCGCCCTCAAAACCACGGCTAGGAATTGGTTCCGAATGCCGTGGTTCCACCTCTGTGGCCACATCGCAGCCCTTGCCATGGTTTATTATGGTTAGTTTATATTAGTTGTAGAAAAAAAAAACAAGTTTGCTGTTTGCCTATTCCATTTTGATAGTTTGGAGAGTTCTGACATTAGCAAAAAGGAACTAAATTAAAATGAACAAGTCTAGGCAAGAAATTAAACGTGAAGGGTCTAAGTTTTTTGCATAGCTGTTTGATCAAATGACTGAATATTTTTCATACTTTGGACAAGCTTATATTAAAAATAAACATAATAATAATTAAGTAGATAAATAGATTGATACTTAATTCTTTATTGTTACTCAAACAAACAGAAATATTACAATAAAAGACTCATGAATTATAACTACATACGGTACTTTTAATGCTAAGAACAATATTTTACAGACAACCATTCTTAAGTAATTTCGCTGGATACAAACATGGGTGAAAGGGGCGACATTTTTCATCAACAGAGCGGTCGCAAACGGGTTAGAAACGCTGGTAAAGGGAAGTAATCCCGTGACTCTGACCCAAGGCCATGCCGGAAACATGTGGGGGTTTTAGTCGGTAGGGGCACCATGTCCATCTATGGTATCAAGTCCAACATACTCCCCCGCTCCCATGTCCCTGTAGGGCGGTGATGCGTTAATAGATTTCCCTCATTTAAAAAAGGTGTGAACTTTGTCAAAAATGTTGCAGCGCACCGCTCACTGTGTCCTCACCAACACCACTAACACAATGGAGTGCCTAACACTAATGCGGCACGTTCAAAAGATCAATACAAATGCGTTAACTGTATGATAACGATGAGGTAAGTGGCGCAGAAGTTGAGCACGATCCCGAGCAAGCTCGCGTCGAGAGGAACGACTTTGTACACCGCGAACCGCAGCGGCCGTACCTCCATGTAGCGAGCCAGCCGCTCCGTTTGGCGGCATCTCAACTCATCTGGAAAATTAAAATTATTAATCATTTATAATAGTAGCTTGCGCTGCGTACGGGCACTGAGATGGCTCGTGACGTTGGCTTGTAAAAATCACGACAGTTCTATGGATGCTGCAACGGGGTCACCAACGTAAGACGGCGAACGGCGTGGTCTTGCGAGGAAAGATAAATGCTAGTATCGAGGTGCGTCGCTTTGTATTCAAAAAGTGTACGGCGATGAAACTACTGGCCAGGGCTTTTATGAGCAAATAAGAGTGTCGAAACGTAACGCATCTGGCTTACAATACGGCCCCCAAGGTGGTTATAGTGTACTTTGGGTAAAAACGTGCGCCGACCATAGAAACAAGTCTCAAAAACGAAATAAAGTTATAAAATATTTTTAAAAAATGTCACAAAAGCTTACTCCTTTCAAGCAGCAATCTTTGGTAAAGTTGTTCTTTCAGGTGGCAGACTTCCGAAATGACTTTCTGCGCACAGTATGCTGGCGCAAGTATAGTAAATAAGCTTATCGTTACTTCGCATGCTCGTTTTGCTGATGCGTACAGGAACGGCCAAACCTACAAACAAGAGGGCAAAGTTAAAGTGGTTATGTTCAGTATAAATTACACTTCAAATACATCTACCATGCAGTACTTAAAACGCAGAATTCGACATTTTGACGATAGTGAGTTTAATATTGAACTATAATGGGCACGTCATAAGGAATCGGATGATAAAATCGATTTTTGATTTTTTCGATTACAAGATAGAAAAAAACAACTCGCTCAACGAAATAATTAGTCATATTTTATGCAAACTGTGACGTTAAACGATCAATAATACAGTAATATCAATTAAGTCTGCCATGACGCTTTCCTTTTCTAAGTAAAATGCAGTAAATGTTATAATCACTACAAAAAAATCGGTTCACTAAATTTTAAAAACGTAGTGACCACATAAACTAAAAAAGGCAGTAAAAAGGCAATGTTCTAAAATATGAATACTGCAAAGTTTGTTTTTATTACATTTTAAATGCATTGCAAAATAGTATGCTGTAAGGTACTAAGAAGTGGTATTTTATAAAGCATTGCCTAATTTTTACAAATAGTTAAAACAAAGTAAGACGCAGTAAAAATGGATAAAACTGTATTTTATACATTTCATACGTTACTTGTTGTTGTTAGTGTTACTAATTAAATTGCAGTATTTGAGATATTTACTGCAGTATAATCAATAATACCTAACAGTCGTAATTACTGAATTATATTAATTTGATAATTTGAACAATTTGTTATATTCCACTGTTTTTGTGGAGTAGCTTACTGCACAAAACCTATCCCAGCTATGCGTTTCCCACGAAATAACTGTACAATATATAAAATAGATAAAATGATACGTGTGTACAATCAACGAAGCCTCCCGTGTCAGCTAACCGCCATTTGTCTTGTACACCGTTACAAGGGGTCTATATGGGGTAGTATAATATTTTTTGTACTTATTTAAGTAGGCATAACGTTTTTAGGACTCATGAAAATTTACCATAACAACTAAACGCATGACTGTTTTTTCATAATGTTTACAAGCATAACCATATATAGCATAACGATAACTTAAAATAATATTTAAACACATAACCATCTATAGCATAACGATAACTTAGCATAATGTTTAAAGGCACACATCAAAAAAAGCAGACGGTACACCTAAGAAATATGACACTTTTTGACTCCGGGTGGGGTCCCGCCAGAAGCTCAGCGGTCAGCCCTGAGTGTCGCTCTTCCATACTCGGTCTATGCTCTACTACGGAGCCCGCCGGTTCGCTTCGCTTGCCATCTCCCCCATTCGTTATGGTTGGCCTAGCATGGCTCGCTCCACTCAGGACCTCCCTTGAGCTTCTGGCTACCGCATTTTTTATATACACTCTAGGGGTAGTAGCGATAATATTAGGTGGAGTCGGGGTGCTCCGAGTCGGATCTGGATCCTATGTAACCTGGCTCTATGATTAGTACCACAACACCTAATTTAAACATGCCTAAATAATATTATGCGTCTTATCAATGTGCCTAAAGACTATTATGCGTCTCATCAATAGTCGAATGTAATGTAGTACAAGAGATGGTTATGCTTAAAACACATTATGCCAAAAAAATATTATGCAAAAGTTGCATTATGACATACTACATTAATTATGACAAAGTAAATTAGGAACAAAAAAATATGTGTTTTAATAGGCACCCGTTACAAGACTTGGTCCAAAACTAATTACACAGTTCACGCACAAACTATACAAAGGGTCCCCTTTGAGTTTTCCGTTTTATTAAATACGAAACGGGGCACTCGACCTCCTGTTTTTCAAGCAAATCTGTCAAAACATACCAATGATTATTTATAGAATAGTGTTGCCACCCCATGTTTATAATTATTACTAAATTGTACCACAGTCTATTAAATCATGTTACAGTCGTTCGACGAAGCCGTCTAGACGGGGCAATTATGTGGGGCGTGCGGGGTGAGACGCGAGAAGCGCGCACCTGCATTGTCTACATTACAATGTTAGTATTGCAGGAGTGCGGCTCAGGGCTGACGTCTTCCGTATGTTTTAATTTTATTTTGATGCCACGTTTTTAAAATTTTGACAACCCTACACCCGTGTCTAGACATAATCGGCGTTTCTCCCAAAGGCGATGAACTACTTATAAGGTAGTATTTCGACGATTTTATATTAACACGAAAAATCTAAAGCAACATAATGCTAGAAATGACCGTAAATTCTAAATAATTAGTAATAGCACGCACAGTCATGATCACGGGAAAGTAAAAGATTCACTGGATCGAAATATCCGTGACTCTTATTTTGCGTAGCGATGCGAGACGATACTTGTTTTTAACACGCTTTTAATAGCTTCACCTGTATGTATGTAACCGACCCCGTTAACGTTGTAAGTTACGGTGGTCTAGTCGGGAGAACGGCGGCTGCCGATCCGGAGACCCTGGGTTCAAACCCCACACGCACCACTGTCTTTTCGAAGTCAAGTGCGTAATGCCGCTAACTTAAAAACGGTGAAGGAAAACATCGTGAGGAAACCGACATGTACCTAGAATCTTTCGAAGTCATGTGTCATCGCCCAACCCGCACTGGGCTAGCGTGGTGGATTATGGCCATAACTCTCTCCTTGCGAAAGAAGGCCCCGAGTACCAGCAGTGGGAACATTTAGTGGGCTGTTGATGATGATGAAGAGATAGTCAACGAATATTTACGTCAATTCCCGCATCCTGCAGGTCAACACCGACTCCAGCTACAACTTGGTACGTTGTCATCATCACCTCGATAATATTGAAAATAAGTGATACCACGAACTGAAACAAGTATTTTTTTTTTCTAGTACAGACAAGACGAGCAAGACATGTGCCTGATGGTAAGCAACATGCCTACCACATAACAGCACAGCTACACGCAGCTATTGGATCATGAAGAGTCCAAATCATTACCTATCACTGCACTGCGCTCGTCACCCAGAGATCTAAGATATTATATATCTAAGCCCTGTAATTTCTGTGGAAACATTACCCTTCAAACCGGAACACAGTAATGTCTGTACATTAGTGCCTGGCGGTAGAATAACTGGCAAAGGTGTGGTACTTCCCCAGGCGGACTCTGCCAAGAATCCTACCACTACTAAAAACTCGGTAGACAGTAAAGGTAACTTGGTACAAACTGCCATAGGTCCTTTTCAAAAGCAAAATAAACCAGCAGTAATGTGCTATCGGATTGATTTTTGTTTTTAACTTACCACTGGATCGAAAAACTTTTTATATTTTTCTGCTACATCTGCTATCAACGTGTATACCTGCTGCAGACTGGGAACATCTACTGTTGCAGTTTTCATAACTTGTTTATTTAGTGTTTTTAAACGTAAATAAATCGAATAAAACATAAATATATTGTTACACGTAACATAAGACAACGAAATATGTCTAAAATATATCAATAATGTTCGCCAAGCAGGAAACATGAACATTTTAATCGATAGTTCAAAGTAAGTAGAAGTGCAAAGTACATAAAAAACAAAAAATAAATTTAGTGCCAGCTTTTTTTTTAATACGGACATGTCATTGTGAGATTGTAACGCCAAGTCAACAAATTCTAAGTCATTGTCAAAGTCACTAAAACATAAATCGGATTGTATGAAAACTAATACAAAACAAAAAACCAAATACTGTGCTTGCGCTTTAATAAACCACGATAAAGCCACGTTGTTGATTTTTCTATAAACGTGAAATATACTCATAAATACTGAAGCTATAATTTGAAACAAATACAAAGATTTCACAATAATTTTTGTCGTGCGTTTTTTGTTTTTCAAATATCCTAGATCGTAACCTAAACATATTTGCATTATTTCATTTGTAAATTTAACAAATTTGTTGTGATGTAGACTGAAAATAGACATGTTAACTATTTTGTATACATGATTTATGCTGATATGACTGGACTAATCGACAGCTATAACTTTTGTCGATGTTTTAGGCTTTCAATTCAAATTAGAATATAATTTCATTATCGTTGCTTTACATTGTGGCCATTAACAAATTAAACTGAGTAATTTATTGTATTTGTATTAATATTGTAAGTGGTGCTTGTATGGAACATTCTTGAAACTGAATTGTAAATGAGTTTAAATTTCCATTTACCCTTACAACACAGTTGCAATCCATTGTAGTAGAGACAACTTGTTTTGTGTCTTATCAAAAATGGAATCTATGTTTGTGACAATTTTTAGACCCAACAACCTGACGACAACGCTTTTTCAGTTGCTGCAAATATTGCTTGGATACGATTTTGGATATTTCCAATATAACTCCAATAAAACTAGAGTTTTTGTTAGGTTACTGGGTGTGCTACAAAGTGTGTGTCTATCACTTGTTTTGATTTACTCTGTACGGAATATTATAAATGTGTATGCGCTATATTGGTTTGCCGTTTTCCTTGTCCAATATGTTGCTTACGTTATAAGCTTTTCTTTAGTTCCATTTGACACCAGTTTACGTACGTTTCAATTAGAAATAAATGATATTGATAACGTTATGAAATGTTGTACTGCTCAACGTAAAGTACAAGTAACAAAATATATTACATGTATAATTTGTGTGTTGATTCAAATAGGAACGTTTACTACATTCTTTTACAAATGCGATTTAATGAAACTTGCTTATTGTCCAGGTTTTCTTATCTACTTAATCATAACAATATCTATAGAATACGTAGTAATTTCTAATATATGTGTATTTTACGCCATTTACTATCGTCTTAATATTTTTGTATCAAATACTGAAACTACTTGCAATGAAATCGACCATTTCCGACATACGTACAAGATGATAGCTGATGTAGCTGAGAAAAACAAAAAACCGTATGATCCTATAGTAAGTATCATTAGTACACACACACTATTTTTTATCTATATATATAAAAGCGAAAGGTCACTCATCAAGGAATCTCAGAAACTACAAATGCTAGGAATCTGAAATTTTGCATAGAGGACCCTTTTAGCACGTAGGCGCTCGCTAAGACGGGAATTTCACGAAATTCAACCCCTAAGAGGGTGAAACAAGGGATGAACGGTTGTATGAAAATTCGTGCTTTTCAAAGTTATCAAATTTAGTATTTACTATTTAGACACTTGACACGAAGCAATTAAATGTTTGTTCTATCAATTTTGTAATTTCGAACTGTACGGGGGTGAAATCGGGGTTGAAATGAGGGATGAATGTCAATATGAAAGTTCCCAACCATATAGACACTTGAAACGAAGCAAACGAATGTTTGTTCTAGCTATTTTGTAATTTCGAACTGTACGGGGGTGAAATTGGGGTTGAAATTGGGGATGAATGTCAACATGGAAGATCCCAATCGTTGCGGATAAAACCATGAAACTCTCTAAATAGATACTTGACATGAAGCAAACGAATGTTTGTTCTATCAATTTCGTAATTTCGAACTGTACGGGGGTGAAATTGGGGTGGTAATGGGGGATGAATATCAATATGAAAGTTCCCAACCGTTGAAGATAAAACCATGAAACTCTGTAAATAGACATTTGACACAAAGCAAACGAATGTTTGTTCTATCAATTTCGTAATTTCGAAATGTACGGGGGTGAGATTGGGGTTGAAATGGGGGATGAATGTCAATATGGAAGCTTCCAATCGTTGAAGATAAAACCATGAAACTCTTTGTAACTATAGGCACTTGACACGAAGCAAATAAATGTTTGTTCTAGCAATTTTGTAAATTCGATAAATGGGGATGAAATTGGAGTTGAAATGAGAAACGAATGTCTCTTACGCTTTCACACCTAAAGAACTGAACCGATTTTGATGAAGTTGTTTGAAATTGTTTCATTATAAGCTATTTTTAGTAACCGTAAATGTGTCTGGATATAAAAATAACTACTGCCTGAGTTACCTTAGTATTTATTTCGCGCGAACGAAGTCGCGGGTAACAGCTAGTTTAGTATAATCCACAAGCTTTCCCAGTGCTATAATAGAACTCGGATTTCGTGGCATTCTATCTGAGAGCATCACACAACGACACACACGACCTAACATTACACCACCACACAAGTTGGATCACAACAGCGTCTACCGCTAGAAGCACAACATGATTTCTTTATGGGCTTCCTTAAATAAGGTCTTATTACAAGTGGTTTGCCAGTTCATTAGCAATTTTACTTTTCATCTCCTTCATTATTGCTTCTTACACTTTGGTGCACTTAAATTATTTTGTTCTTTTTGTAATAGCCAATTGTGAATCGATTTTGATGATTGTTATTTTCCAAGGCAGATTATAACTTCAGAAGTGGTTACATATAAATAAACGTATCTAAGGGTTCCCACACAAAACTGCGATGCGATGCGGTGCAAATTGCTCCGATGCGGCGTCGCAGTGCATCGCATCGCAGTTTTGTGTAGGATACCTAAGTAATGTGGCGCTTTTTAGGGTTCCATACCCAAAGGGTAAAAACGGAACCCTACCTATTACTGAAACTTAGCCAAGTCTCCGTCCGTCCGTCTGTCCATCCGTCCGTCTGTCATCAGGCTGTATCTCAAGAACGGTGATGGCTCGACAGTTGAAATTTTCACAGATGATGTATTTCTATCGACGCTATAAAAACAAATACTAAAAATAAAATAAAATAAATGTTTAACGGGGGCTCCCATACAAAAAACTTGATATTTTACCGTTTCTTTCTTCGATTAGCCCGTTCCAAGTAAACTAGATGGCGCCACTTCGAACGGTCGAATGCGCGTTTTAGTAAACTAAACGCGCATTCGACGTTGTTGTTAAAATCATAAGGTAAAATCAAAATTTTAGTTTTTTTTTTGGTTGAAAGCCTGTCTGTGGAAACTGCGATGGTTGATGTAAACGGAATTCAAATAAAGCCAGAGGTTTTCGCCGTTTATTTGCTGATGGTACGAAACCCTTCGTGCGGGAGTCCCACTCGCACTTGGCCACTTTTATTGAAATATCAACAAAACACTAAAATTTGCTCCCCGTTACATGGACGACGTATTCATACTACCACGCTGTTTCATTAGAACAGGGTCGGTGTTTAGTTGAATTTACAAATATTACGATTATGTTCGAGTGTCTGAGATTGACTTTGAATTAATGTTGCTTTTTTCGCGAAAATTAGTTTATCTTTATACGCTAAACACAGTCCTCTGCCACCATTGTTAATAGAAATAGAAATATCTAATTACCAAAAAACAATTGTTCATATACAGAGAAGCCTTTGGTAATGTTCATATAATATAATACTCGTACTTAGGTTTAAAACGAGAATACAATTTATAGATACTTAAGATTAAAACTATGCTTAAAATAGGTATAATTTAAATTTCTGTGTACAGAAAGCTATTTCTCTATGAACCCCAAACTAGGCAAAGCCTGTATCTTGGGGCTCATGTGCAAGTTTGTTAAATGAGTTGTTTGCTAAGGTATCCCAATTCACATAATTAATAATTACACATAATTTACACGAAATTGTAATGTATAATACCTATAACCGTACCTGTTAAGTACAAGCATTACGCCACCCCAAACTGTAAATTCTTTGTTACTTTTCATACACATTGTGGATGAGGTCTTCAGTCTCATCGTATGATAATCCCAAAAGGCAGTCTCTGACTTTAAACTTAAACACATGTTTTGGAAGGTCTTCGCAGTCTCTGAGTCGCCTGTGGTACACATTATTGTATGTACAAGGAAGAGAGTATCCCGGGGCGCGCTTGGCCAGCAGAGACCAGGCGCGAGGGAGTGGTAGTAAGTTGGGTCTTGCTATAGGCTGATAAATAGTAATTTCCTAACACACATTTTTTTTTCTTATTTCAGTATTTTCTGTATCTTCTTTTTAATGTTTCCGGTATAATGGTATCAATGTATTATATATTATGGGATTTCACTCAATGGGATATTTCGGTAAGTATTACCACCGTATTGCAATTTTTTATTATTATATAGAGTGACGGTTTCACATCGACTGATGACAATTTTGCTAGTGAGATTGTAATATAACGGAGTTTGATGATGAGATTGTAACAATTTTCTTTCATTTATTGTATTTTTTAGTAGTAAGGCTCTTTGCAGATACTCCCTAGCTTAAAACCACGCCAAGCAGTAATACGCAAATATGATTGTGTTCCAGTTTAAAAAGAGATACATTATTATACCACCGTTTAACGAGCGCAGTGCGGTGTTAGGTATTGATTAAGTTCAGTCATGTTCAAAACCTATTTGCATGTCATTATTGCTAGCCATCAGGCACATGTTGTGTTCGTCTTGTCACTTTACATAAATAATCACATCCTCAACAGATTTAATGGGAATATTGTGCGTCTCGAATCATTAAAACACTTTTTAACAATAAGAAACTAAATTAATATCCATTAAATAAACATAATTATGTTTAAAATAAATAGTATTATTTATTAGTAATATTTATTCATGCGAATTACATAAAAACTTGATTAATTACATACAAACTTGATAACTAATATAAATACAATATTAGTAATTATATTAAAACAATATTTTGCAGATGCTAAACACAGAACAATTTCCGTTCAGATTAGAATACTTGACGGTACCAAAAACACTACTGATATCATTTTTGCCAGCATTGTGTGCTGAAAACCTATCCATTGAAGTGGAGAACCTTAAAAAAGTACTGAATAACAAACTGCTTTATGAAAACGGTGAGTTGCGAGTCGTTGGGAGTTTTACTAACCCTATATTACTAAACATTCGTCTACGCGACGACGAAAATGTCCGAGAAAGTCAAATGCACTTCGCCGTGCTCTACACTCGTCGCGCTTTGCTTACCTATATTCGTGATTGGTGCTAATAGTTCATCAGGAGGCTCGATTGCGATTACGCGATAATTAGGATGTGGGCTATGGGTCTGTCGTCATCCAGTTCACGAAAGTTTAGTAACAACGTTATTTTTTGCAAAGTTATTAGGGAAACTAGTGAAGAAACTAGTTAGCATGACCACGCAGTTATTCATGCAGTTATGAAAAGTTATCGAATCAGCGATTTATATAACCGTTGGGTCTATATACTTCCAGTGCAGCATGCTGTAATATTATGTGATCTAAACATTCTCTGACTTTATTTTATTTTAAACGTGAAAATTGATTTTAAATTAGTAGTTTGAGTTTAAAACATAAGTGTCACGATAACTAATAATTTTTTGATACAAATACCAAAAAACCAACACTTTTCCAAAAATTGTCAAAAAATAGATGAACTCAATGATGAAACAAAAAAAAATGATTTTGTCATTTTTATGAACTATGTATAAAATATCCAAATAACGTATCCGTCGTCAATTAACACAGTTTATTAGGTAGAACAACGTTTTCGGAGTATGTTTAAGTTATCAATTTCATAACTTTTTGATATAAGAATTTTTCATTGCTTTCAGATGAAGCAAAATGTCGCAAAATTGAGAAATTCCTTCACTACATCGAGGCTCGTCCACTCAAGTTTACGGTGTTCAGAGTGATCCCACTCAACTCCGGTCTCATTGGAATAGTGTTAAACTTCTGTGCTACTTATCTCATTGTCCTCGTGCAACTCTCACATTTGTTCTAAGACTGTTTTCTTACTTTTAGACCTTATTGTATATACCTCTACATTTTAAATACTTTATTTGTACAATTTTTTTTGTTTCGAATGAAAAACTAACCAGTAGTGGCCGGACACTTTTAGCAGAGTCCGCCTGGGGAAGTACCTTTGCCAGTTATTCTATATTCGAGGTTAATTCTACAACAGAAAAAAACAGTTTTATCTTATTAGTCAGAAGTTTTTTTTAATCAATTATAGGTTTAATCAAAGAACTTTATTAATGTGTAGAACTTTAACATGTCAGAAAAAGGCTTCAAATAAGAATAAAAATCCGTTGTATATTTTTATGTGAATATTTACTCGTAGGTATAGCTCCGTCAATAGTTACTCGATTTGAGTGATTATAATTATCTTTGTTTTGTAAATTACACTTCAGACTGAAGTGATCCACTATACATTTGATTATATTGGTGTAAGTACTAATCTGAGTACATCAATTATTTGAAATATCAAAAAAAAACTTAAAAATTGCTGGCTTTGATGATATATTCGTGCTACCTCGCTATCTCAATGGAACAGTGTGTTTAGTTGGCTTTACAAGAAATATAATATGATATTGAGACGAGACGAGAGATTAGTTACGGCTGGTCTAGTCGAGAGAACGGCGACTGTCGATCCGGAGACCCCGGGTTCAAACCCCACACGCACCACTGTCTTTTCGAAGTCATGTGCGTAATGCCGCTAACTAAACATCGTAAGGAAACCAACATGTACCTAGAACCTTTCGAAGTCATGTGTCATCCGCCAACCCGCACTGGGCCAGCGTAGTGGATTATGGCCTCAACTCTCTCCTTGCGACAGAAGGCCCCGAGTCCCAGCAGTGGGAACGTTTAGTGGCCTGTTGATGTTGATTGAGATGAGACAGAGTCGAGAAGAGAGAGAAAATCAAATTATTTATTATTATAATATGTAACAGCTGTTGAACGACTCGTGTCAATATTATTAACTAGCTGTGCCTCGCGGTTTCACCCGCGCAATTACCGATCCCGTTATTTTCCCGAGATAAAAAGTAGCCTTTTTCACTTTTTATTCCTCCAAGAGTATGTGTACAAAGTTTCATGATGATCGGTTAAGTAGTTTTTGCGTTAAAGCGTAGCAAATAAATATACTTACATTTACCTTTATAATATTACTACCTGTTAACTAGCTGCTAACTGTTACCAGCGACTTCGTCCGCGCGAAATAAAACACTAAGGTAACTCAGGCAGTAACCACCTATTTGTATACCCAGACACATTTACGGTTACTAAAAACAGCTTAAACTAAAACAGATTTATACAATTTCATCAAAATCGGTTCAGTTGTTTAGGTGTGAAAGCGTAGGAGACATTCGCCCCCCATTTCAACTCCAATTTCATCCCCATACAGTTCGAAATTACAACATTTCTAGAACAAACATTTATTTGCTTCGTGTCAAGTGCCTATATAAAGAGTTTTATAGTTTTATCTTCAACGATTGGACGAACGACGAACGAACGACTTCAACGAACTTCCATATTGACATTCATCCTCCATTTCAACCCCAATTTCATCCGTATACAGTTCAAAATTACAAAATTGCTACAACAAATATTCGTTTGCTTCGTGTCAAGTGTCTAGATACAATATTTAAGAATGACGAATTTTCATACAGCTGTTCATCCCTTGTTTCACCCTCTTAGGGGTTGAATTTCGCAAAACCCCGTCTTAGCGAGCTTCTACGTGCTAAAAGGGCGTTTACCATGCAACATTTCAGAATCCTAGCATTTGTTTCGCTTTCGCTTTCGCTTTTATATATAGATGTTTCACAAATGTATAGTTTCACAAATAGGTACGTATGATTAATTAATTTACATAAGTCAATTTTTACTTTAGTTAATTTACGTTCAGTCCTAACATATACATGTTTTGCTTGAGTATCAAAAAATAGATATTTTTTCACTGATGAACCGTTGTGGACTCCGATTTCTCCGTGTTCGATAGCGTTTGAGGCGTTCTCGATAACGATCTTCTTAAAGCGTCCTTCGGCTGTGCCCAAAAATACTATAGTGTCATCTTCCTTCACAGTGGCTACCACCGCTGTCAATCTTTTGGCAGACACCACCACTGGTTCAGCTTCTACGTGTATATCGCCTCCCAGAGGTGTATTTAAATCTAACCCACAAAATCCCTCATTAATTGGAACTCTCGTCCGATCACACGATTGTGAAGGTGTAATGAAATCCAGTCCTCTATATCCGTTGCCGCTGAAGCATGACTTTATATTCTGTGTAAATTTTTGACGAATCTCTTTCAATGGAAACACGCATACCGCTGAGTAATCTGAAAACTTGTTAATATTAATCGCCTTACTTTGGCTAAATACAGTAAAGAGCACGTCGTTTTGAGTCGTTATCCCGAGTTCTCTTCTCTCTTCATCCCGCTTTTACAATAAAAGCTGCCTGGACGAGATTGTAGTTACGACTAGCTCCACAAGAAATTGGTATTGCAGTTTAAGAGTAGTAGTTCTCATCGTCGTGACAAACTCGCATAATCTTGCTGTGATAAACATCAGAGCCTACGCTTTTCATTTGAGTAACTAGAAAGTAACTGAATCCTTCCGAGCTAAATCCATAAACATAATCTATGGGGTAGTGATAATGAGTTGACATCCATAAAAGTACCTGTGGTTCTGTCCGTTCTCATCGTTTTCAAGATTTGATCATCTTGTAATGAGCGACTGCTAACTGAAGGAATCTTAGTACGATAGGATGAAGTACCCGTGAAAGAAACTCCTATATATGTCGAGAGGTGATTCGAACAGTATTGGATTTCAATACGAGGCGCAAACGGTGTGCTGTCTTCGCTTCGGCAGAGTCCGGATTATTAAATCGTGCGAGGCTGCTTGAAGACATTTCGGAAGGGAGTACATTCCTCCTCCGACAGCCGTCGTGTGACCACGTACATAGTTCGGGAACTGTCTCACGTCTCGTTGATAAGAAATTTCCAATAAGAAAAATTGTATCACATGTTTGTCTCATCGAGTAGTACTTTGTATTAAACTCACTTGTAAAGTTCTTACGCATTTGTTCTTGTTCGTGAATTACATTGAAGCCCACATACCTATCATGTTTACTGAAGAGGACCAACACCAGTACCATCCTGACTCCGAGCCACTTCTGACTGATGACGCGACATATACATGACTTGCGTCAGTGGTGGATTTGGGGGTCCAGAAGCAATAAACGCAACCGTCGACAGCTTAGCATTGTTTGCAGCAATTGGCTCGCGCAGTTCATGCACATTATTTTAAATATCATTCAAGCCTCGGATAGTACAAATTCCTTGAAGAACAGAACCGCAAAGAAATAAGCCGGCTGTGCTGGTAGAGTAATCGATAACAAGCACCTTGTTTACGTTATCTGTAAGTTTTTATTTCAAAGTTGCAGGGATACAGTTCTTCTAAAGTACAATCAGTGGAGTCATTGACGGGTCTAGTGACAATCGGTTGTGCAATTTTTAAGTCAGGGGACAACTTATAGATTCTGTTGATTGCGCCAATATAGATCTGATCCGTCTTCCGATCAACTACTAAGTGTTCAAAATGCGACCCATCCAAAGTGATTGGGTTAGTAAATACCTTTATCACAACGTGCAATTGTAATCGTGGCACTAAGAAGCAACAAAAGGCCGGAAAACATTGGCCCTACTCTCACTGCCCGTCCATACCACATTTTTCTACTTTGGTTCGCACTGTGATACAAGTATTATAAATGTATATAATAATAAGGGTAGGTACGTTTGTTCACCGGGCTAGTCACTCATTCAAAATTAATTTCACAATTTTGCACAAAAACTGAATAAACGTTTAGCACGAATGAGATGAATACTCGTAACTAGGTGAAGCAACGAAACAGTTTTGTAGAGAAGCGTAAGCGTGGGGTGTAAGGGGGAAGCGGTTATCATCTAGCTTCCCCAAATGTCAACCCCTGCACGTGGTGCACCCTGTTGCCAACTAACGAGGCTCTGACGACCGAACCAATGGCGTTATATCCATTTAAAAGCCAGTCCTAAATTGAACAGGCCAGTGACGGGCAGCGGCGTCACTGGTGCAAAGGGCTGGCCCCGCGGTCACCAACCCGCCTGCCAAGCGTAGTGACTATGGCAAACAGCCCCCCTTATGACAGACACAAATAAGAAACGGCCCCTAGTCCCTGGCGGCTCCGCTATTCCAGGCGCTGGTGGCAGCTTTGGTTCCGGCAGAGCATGGGGTGCCAAGAATTTCCGGCAGATGCCCCGCCACCAAACTTCACGACTCGACCTGGCATCTTATAATGCACGGATGCTGAGGGCTGACGAAAAGATTGTGGAACGGTGTGAACGGTGTCGGGTTTATCGTCCGCAAGTCTCTCGTTAACAACGTGATAATGATCGAGAGTGTGTCGAACAGGGTTGAATACCTTGCACTTAAAATTACCGACCGATACTCATTGAAGGTCATACAGGTATACGCACCGACCTCGACACATCCTGACAAAGAGGTTGAGGCCATGTATAAGGACATCTCCAAAGCCATACATGTCTCGCCAACACATTTCACAGTTGTGATGGGAGACTTCAACGCGAAACTGGGGAAACGTAGCAGTGATGAGTTGAGAGTAGGGCAATTCGGATATGGGCAGCGGAACCCAAGAGCGCAACGTCTAGCTGATTTTTTGGAAACGGAGAGCCTCTTTGTGATGAACTCCTTCTTCAAGAAACAGCCACAGAGAAAATGGATCTGGATTAGCCCAGATGGTTCCACAAAAAATGAGATCGACTTCATTATGACGACTATACAACAAATATTCAGCGATGTCTCTGTGATCAGTAAGGTCAAAACCGGCAGCAATCACCGTATGGTAAGAGGCACGCTGAATCTAAACATTAAGTTCGACAGATCACGTCTAATGAAGTCCACGCTCCGACCAAATTCTGTTAAAATTGAGAATCCCGAAAACTTTCAACTCGAACTTCAAAACCGCTTCGAGTCCCTTAATGAGTGCGTAACGGCGGATGAAATGAATGACAGGCTAGTGACAACTGTTCACACGGTTGGCAGAACATTCTACAAGAGCCGACGACAAAATAGAACACAAAAACTCTCTGATCATACTCTGAATCTCATGGCGGTTAGGCGAGGTATGCGGTTGCAGTCTTCGATAGACATGACGGTCTACAGACGGCTCAATAGACAGATTTCTACTTGTGTGCGACGCGACATACGCTGCTACAATACTACGAGTATTGAAGAAGCGATTAAGCGGAACCAAGGCTCGAAAGTGTTCGCAAGAAATCTGTCTCTTGGGCAAAGTCAATTGACCAAATTGAAAACCGATGATGGCAACGTCACCTCGTCGAAACCCGAGATTTTGGAGGAGATTGAGAGGTTCTATGAACAGTTGTACACATCTGCGCAAGCACAACCTGTCATTAACATGGCTAAAGAACCCAGAGCCAAGCTGACCCGACACTTTACCGAAGATATCCCGGAAGTCAGCCTGTACGAGATTAGGATGGCCCTCAAGCAACTTAAAAACAGCAAAGCACCTGGCGACGATTGAATTACGACTGAGCTTCTGAGAGCGGGTGGAAAACCGGTACTTAAAGTCCTCCAGAAGCTGTTCGACTCCGTCATACTTGACGGTAATACGCCAGAAGCGTGGAGCATAGGTGTGGTGGTGCTCTTCTTCAAAAAAGGTGACAACACCTTGTTGAAGAATTACAGACCCATCTCACTTCTGAGCCACGTTTATAAGTTGTTTTTGAGGGTAATAACGAATCGTCTCGCACGCAGGTTTGACGACTTCCAACCTCCCTAACAAGCCGGTTTCCGAAAAGGCTATAGTACTATAGACCACATACATTCGCTTCGGCAGATTATACAGAAAACCGAGGAGTATAATCGGCCACTATGTATAGCGTATGTGGACTATGAGAAAGCCTCGAAATTGTTGATGAATACGTCTACCTGGGTCAAAAGATCCAATTGGGTATATCCAAGTTCGACAAAGAGGTCCAGCGAAGGATCCAACTCGGATGGGCAGCGTTCGGGAAACTACGCCACATCATTGGAATGGTTGAAGACGAAAGTCTTCAATCAGTGCGTGTTGCCAGTGATGACTTATGGAACTGAGACGTAGTCTTTAACTGTAGGCCTCATAACAAAGCTCAAAGTCACACAGCGAGCTATGGAGCGAGCTATGCTCGGAGTCTCTTTGCGCGACAGAATCCGTAATGAGGATATTCGCAAAAGAACGAAAGTAGCCGACATAGCTCGAAGAGTAGCTAAGCTGAAGTGGCAATGGGCAGGCCACATCGCTCTCAGAACTGATAACCGATGGGGAAGAAAGGTTCTCGAGTGGCGACCACGAACCGGAAGATGCAGTTTTGGACGGCCTCCCACTAGATGGACAGATGACCTCACAAAGGTCGCTGGAAACCGCTGGTTGCAGGTTGCGCAGGACCGTTCGTTGTGAAAATCTAGGGGGGAGGCCTATGTTTAACAGTGGACTTCTTGCGGCTGATAATGATGATGATGACGAATGAGATGAATACTCGTAACTAGGTGAAGCAACGAAACAGTTTTGTAGAGAAAATCAGTGTCAGATTATTTTTAATTCTTTAACTTTGCTGTGCAAAAAATTATCAGAGAAGATAGCATGCTTTTTAAAAATACTTATTGTTTTATCGCCAAGGGTCTGACATCAGACGGGATCAACGAATCGATAAAAATAAAAATTGGATAAAGTGTTTAGCATAACCCAGAGCTAAAAGTAATAACGTTTTTAATTATTTTTTTAATAAGCTAGTTTATGTGTGTCGCAGAAATATAATAACAACAGTGATTTTATCAAGTTTTCTAATGACTATATCAAATCTCGGCATAAGGATAAAAATGCAGTTTAATGTTTTTTGATAAATCTCTAAAATGTTAAAGTTTTTTGATTTAACAAATAACTGGCACGATTTAGTGAGATGATATTATATTAATTCATTTTAGTCAGAAACTTTAAAGCAAATTAGAAATTTGATCACATTTCCGACACTGCTTTGTGGCATAGGAAAATTAGACTACAATTGCCTTGGTAATAAAAAACTGATTTATGTTAAACAAATGGTCTCATCTAGTATGAAAAAGTTAACATATAAAAAACGTTACCGCCAAATAGCACCCATATTTTATACGAAAATTAATAAATTTGGCAGATAAATTTCTCTCATAT
Source organism: Ectropis crepuscularia (assembly GCA_963693475.1). NCBI lineage: Eukaryota > Metazoa > Arthropoda > Insecta > Lepidoptera > Geometridae > Ectropis > Ectropis crepuscularia. The sequence continues at coordinate 7,243,793 of OY856350.1, forward strand.
AAACTGAAGAACGTCAACTTCATTTGGGTCAGGCTTTGATTACACTGATGCTGGAAAACTAATGAAAAATTTTATATAAGATACACATTGTTATTGTTTTTCTTTTGTATAAAATATGGTAAATTTAATTTGTTTAAAACATTTTTAAATAAGTTCAAGTTACTAATTATGGCTAATTTCATAGATGTAATTTTTTTTTGTTTAATTTTGTTATTTTCTTTTTTGCTTTCTTTTTTGCTTAGCAGTATTGTTATTATTTATTTGCAAATTAGTTATAAGTTTTCTTTTGTTTCTGTATTTTGTTGTTGAACATCATAATTAAGTAAGTGATCAAATGAAAGACGCTATCTTTTGCACCACAGTATTTATACTGAAGTAAAAGGCAGAGCCACATAATTCATTGTTATTGTATATTTGTTCAATAAATTATCTTTATCTTATTATAACATCTACATGTGCACATCTTTTGTACAAGACTCACTCATGTTTACGCAAATAAGTATATCTTTAATGTGACATCACCAATACATCTGGTAAAGGTTATCTAATTTTATTAAAAACTTTAGATAGAGAAGATAATATCTTCTCATCAACATACCGCCACTAACGTCTTGGTTTGTTTGGTGAGCTCAAGATTGCTTTGATTTCAACCCCATAAGGCCAAGGAGGCCATCGAAACATCAAAATTAGTCCGAAAGCGTCCGACGTTTAATAGAGATGGAGAATGGCATGTGCCGCCCGCTTGGAAACCTAGGTTCCATAGGGCTCAGCAGTGTGTTCGTAATAGTAGTGAGGACACAGAGAGCTCAGTGTGATGCAACATTTCCAAGGCACAGCTCACCAGGGAAGCATACTTTGAGTGCATATCTACGTAATCCTCACGCACACCCTCTCACCCTCTCTGCGCTCGTCACCCAGAGATGCAAGATATTATATTTCTAAGCCCTGTAATTTCTCTGGAAACATTTCCCTTCCAATCGGAACACAGTAATGTTGGCACATTACTGTTTGGCGGCAGATTAACTGGAAAAGGTTTAGTACCTCCCAAGATGGACTCTGCCAAGAGTCCTACCACTACTAACACTTGTACCCCCGCAACGACCGCTTAGCTTGCGTGCATACCGCGCTGCTGTCCGCAGTGCCAAGTCATTACGCGCGCGCAGTCTCCTTGAATAAGAACGACGAATAAGGCTGAAAGTAAAATTAGACTAAACTAATTATATCACACGTAATTAATTCGTGAGTTATTTTTAAATTTCTTCACGTATTTACATTTAGTGCTCACATTTAAAGTAAACTAATAATTGAAAATAAGTAAGTAAACGAAATGTACTGCAGATGGTATTAAGAGAGATTAAGCTATACAGTGAGGTTACGGTAAAGTTCGACAGGCAGTAATGGTCATTTGAGAGAAACTGCCTTTCAATGTGTTCCCATTTGAAGGGCAACGTTTCCGCAAAAATCACTGGACATGGATTTTAATGATCTTATGTCTGTGGATGATGAATGCAGTGCAATGCAAGGCTATAATTTTGGTTGTTCATTTTACAATAGCTGCTGGACACTATGCTGTTATGCCTAGGAGAGCGAAACAAGGGATGAACGGTTCTATGGAAATTCGTTAATTTCAAAGTCATGGTTTTGTATGTAGCTGTCGAATCGTACAACGCTATTATAGGTACAGAAAAAAGTTCATTTACATCTTGGATTTTTTTTTAACATTTATGAACTAATAACTTTGACTTTAAAAATGTATTGATATTATTTTGGTGTACCTATAAACAGAAAACGAAAGAAGATTAAATTAATTTGTTAATGGCATGCCAAAGATAATTTATTAGATTTTCATAATGGTCCATAAAAGTGATTACACGAAGCATGAATTCAAATTAATTAAGAAAATGTACGTTATCGTGTTATAGTTTCTCGTACATAAAAGACGGACGTTTTTTCTGTATTCTAATTTAACAATATAATGACTAACTACGAATAAATTACGTATTAGATACGTATAATATACAAAACAATATCACCCCGTTATACCCATACCAATAATATATGACAGAACTAAATGATATTATAAAACAACGTAAAATTACAATTCTCAAAAAAAAAGCTGGAAGGAAATTATTGCACAATTTCATCAGCATGGTTACCATATCTTTTTTTGAAAAACAAGATAAAACATTTATTCATGTTTACAAATTTATTCACATACTGACAGGTGTTAATTTCGGGTTTATTGAATTTAAATCTCTTAAAGTAAAATACGCTGTAATTTCACTTTTGTGTGCAATACATATGAGTGCTTCTGCAGTGTGCATGATTCAAATATACGGTACTGAAAATACGTACATGATTTTTCGACACGGAGTTCATTTAGTCGAATATTATTCAAGCTTTTTTATTTTTATGTTCATTGATAGAGATGTTACTTTAGCTGGTATTATCTCAATATACAGGGTTATTGGTAATCAGCCTGCATCCTTTTAAGGGGATGTTAGGTACATTCAATACGTCAACTTTTGTTCTACAGTTTTAAAAAAAAAAGTGTTTTTTTTTTTTCAAAAAAAAAATTAAAAAGTATTTGCACAGTCTAAAAGCATCGAACTTTTCGTAACAATTCGTAACAAGGGCGCGTATGCTCTTTAACGCGCAAAAAATGATGTGCCGAAGTGAATAAACACTAAAAAGTCGCTAAACAGTACAAAAAAGGGCAACAAATACTAATTTTTTTTGGGTTATCTATTGAGTTTTAACGAAAGTTGTAGAACAAAAGTTGTTTGTTTAAATATACAGAACATGCCCTTAAACGGATGCAGGCTGATTACCAATAACCCTGTATAAACGGGTAGATAAAAAACTTGTACCGGATATTGATAAAAGTTTCAATTTGGAAAGAAAAAATTTAGTAATAATTTCTATTGTAGTTTTGTTCAGAGTAATATCCACATTTATTATTTGTTTTGCAAATGAAATGTGTCTCAAAAGCATTTACTGCAATATATATTTTTTCGCATTGTTAACATTGAAAGACATAATATTGATTAAAAACGTTTTTGTCTTTTATTCTACGAAATGTCGATTGCAGAAATGTATTAACTTTCTAAAGAGAGATGACGTAGACATTATTTGCTTTCAACAAATTTACAAAGACATTCACGAAATTGCTGTGAAAATGAAACTAGCATATGATCCTGTGGTAAGTAATTAAAAAAGTAGTATTCCAGGGTTCGGCAAAAATCTCGTGTTAACTAAAAATGATTGCGGTCTACACTTGTTTTTCAACTCAATTTAATTATCCGAACCATTTGAAATCACCATCATTTGGCAACGTCACATGATACAATTACAATACTATCTTATCCAGCTGTAATGTTTTTAAGCTTTTACACATATAAATAAAATGAAGCAGTTTATTGACAATTCCAATTACACACTTACAACGAAATTAGGAACACAACTATGATCTTTGTATTATGCAAAGAGTAAAAACTGTTTTTTAGTGATTTTCGGTTTGCTTCTATTGCAAAAGATGTCTGCAATATTTATGTCTTAGAAGATAAAGATTAGAAGAGTCACATGAGAAGCAAAATGTGAGCCTGATAGTAAATCATATGCCTATTCATAAAAGCTACATTTAAATTTAAAACCTAAATTAAAAACGGCCTTGCACCTTAACCTTTCCAAGGTTACGAAGCAAGGTCGAGCGGGGCTTTGTTTCTCCCGCAGTTGACGCGGGAAACCGTTCTGAGGGGAAAACCGAAGACGCAATCGCGGAGATCGATGTGGATTGAGTCTATTCCAAACTTCCCTGGAACACCGCGTATAGCTACGCGGAGAACTTTCTCATCCTCGAGACGATGGATCGAAATACGATTTGTAAAGAGACATCGCGTGACCTGCTGGCACGCGCCAGAGTTGGTGAGATTCATTTGGATGGTCATGCGATGTTTGCGGGAGTTGTGGTCTCCATTCGCTTCCTCCAAGATTTGATGCACTTATTCCATTAAGATGAGTCCTAGAGCATAAGGTGTTTGTGCATAGAGCATAGTGTAGCAGTTAGGGTGGGCGCGTCATTGTCAGTTTGTCAACAGAGGCAGTGGCAGAACAGATAAAAACTGCTGGTCTGACCTAGCCAGATGCTTCCAGCGGAGGAAACGACGAAAGGGGAAGTCTCTTACGACTGACTATTGTGAAGTCGCCATTGTCGGAGGTAACAGAGGGTGCGGCTAGGTCTATGAAGGACGAAGTTGATGACAGTGCTGCAAAATCCACAGAGAGGTTCACATCAGGGTGTGGGTGAGTGGCTCCTCTGAAGGGAACTACTAGCTGCCGATTGCAAGCGATCACTGCCAGCGCCGTCTGTAATGAACTCACGGAGTGACCCGTTGATGACGGGCATCAGAGACTCGGCTTAAGCCTTCTACTAGCACGCGGGTTGAGGAAAAAAGTCAGTTTGAAAGGAATATTTACGTATAGGTCAATATCAATATCGTCAAAAGTACATTATTCAAACGATGAGTGAGCCTTGAGAGAACGGAATGGGTACTTGTTCTCTCACATATGTGCGACTAAGCTTGTAGCTCAGTGTCAAAGTCGACACACGTAGACTCGCGGAGCCGTGACCAGCAGTTGCGCGACAGGCACACAGCACGAGTGCGGCGGCGACGCGACGTTGTCGGAACACGTGTGCCGCGGCTCGTAGCGGGGGTAGCATCGAAGCGGCAGCGGAGCAGCAGATTTTTCAGTAGCAGAGCGAAATTTGTGTCTGCAGTGATAATGCCCGACATCTTTCTTTGTGATTTTAACTAATAATAATAAATAAATAATAAATATTGGTGGGCAATTCACACACAACACCATCTGACCCCAAACTAAGCAAAGCTTGTGTGATGGCGGCCAGATAGCTGATATAATACTTATTTAGTTTTAAATACATACTTATTATACATAGAAACACCCAGACACAGTGCAAACATTTGAATTCATCACACAAATATTTGCACTGGGTGGGAATCGAACCCACGACCCTCGGCGTCGCAGGCAGAGCTACTAGCAACTAAGCCACGAGGCCAGTCAGTCACAACTGTATTGTTTTGCTTGCAGTTGTTTTCAAATTTATTATTGAACCTCGCGCAGACATTGGGCTTTATTTCATTTGGCGTATCGGAACTTAAACAAAATAACATCACGGTGAGTCAGAACAATTATTTAGGTAGTTGTGTCTGTGATCTTGATTTATTTATTTATCACTGCCATAAGTACTTTATATATCGTAGAAAATAAATGAAAGCGAAAAAAAGACGAGTATCTTTTTTTCGCTTTCATTTGAATACTAAAATTAATCAATATTTTTAACCTAATAATGCCTACATATACGTTTTCATTTTGTAATGCAAAATTTTGTACGAAATTCATAGGTATAAAGAAATATAAATACAAAATCTTTATTGTTGTTTGCAGGTAAGATAAGATGATACAAAATATTTTAAAAATTGACCCATACCAACCCATACCAACCATACCAACTGCCCTCTTCCAGAGGCATCATATCTGGCAAAACAATATCTTTTAGTCTCAACTTTAACAATGAAAAAAATAACATGAAATAAAGTCAGCTGATTAAAGTCTTCTTTTTCTTAATTTTTTTTAAGTTCTGGTTTTTACTTGGTTGTGAAACGCGAGAAACGCTCTCAACTGGTTTATTTATTGGTAAAATATTTTATTTTTTTAAGCTTAAACTTCTCCGCTGTCTAGCCTGATGTTAAGCGATGATGCGATCTATTATAGAGCGAGTTTACCTAGAAGAAACCAATTCTTTTATTTTTTTTATTTTTTATAGCATAGAGTGACGAGACGAGCAGGTCATGTGCCTGATGGTAAGCAACATGCCTGCAACATAACAGCACAGTAACACGCAGCTATTGGAACATGATAGTCCAAATCATCTAGCACTGCACTGCGCTCGTCACCCAGAGATCTAAGATATTATGTCTCTAAGCCCTGTAATTCACTCTCGATTTGACAACACAAAGATTGTAACCATCGAGGAAAACCCACTCTGACAACATATCCCACAGCCTAGACGTTCTTATCACAAAAGTAGAGTCAAATCTCTTCTATCTTGTCTTTGGAACATCAACAATGCAACGATGTCGCTTTTTCGAGCTACGAGCATTCCGATAGAAAAAAGGGATAGGTGGTTTATTATTAGATCATGCTATGTAGTAGCTAGTATCCGCTCTCCCAAGTGTAACCTATTAAAAAACGATAGCCTAGCAGTTTTTTGATGATGTCCAAGACTAAGAAGTATTTTTCGCCCAAGAGTGCTATTATAAGAGTGCCCATTGCTTATGAGCCTTTTATCACGTATCTCACAGAATCAGAATTATTCAAATTATTTGCAAAAGGACGAGAGGCGTGCGTTGACTTTGACTCGCTCTTAATTCATAATATTATGTTGCACGGGAAGATAGTCGTCAGCAGATCGACGATCGATCGATGTTCGACGGTTTGCTTATAGCTTCTATTATTGCAAATCATGTGGAGGATCATTCACTTTGAATTATTGTTACTCCGTTTAAAATTATTTAAAATAGGCCGTAAAAGTCACTTTATAAAATGGTTCATATTTCACCCGCGAACCCGTGATCTTTTCTTTTTTTTCAGATTTGGGACGTCAGCATTGGTGGTCTGTATTTCGTGTTGGTTCAACTTTTGTACTCTACATGTACACCTGCGTTATTTGTGGGGATGCTGCAGTCCCAGACATACGAAATACTTCTTATTTTGCACGATAAGCTGCTGGAATGTCACGGTATAGTACGAGTAATACATTGCAGTAGCGAGTTTGTTTTATGTGTTTTTTTTAAATATTTAGGATAGTAGAGAAGTAGACTAGCTGCGCTCTGATCAAAAGCGATGTTTTAATTGCAGATGGAACTTGAATTGCTCGAAGAAGAAATTTCATATGTAACAAAAAGTAATTTTAGGTCGCAATAATATAAAGAAGGTCGCTTGACAGCCCAGTTCTTGGCAGTTTGTATAAAAAATGTGGAAGCAAGCCGTTAGAGAGGATGGTTAGAGGGACCTATGGCAGATTAGATGACAAATTTGATGAAGCTATTGAGAGGAATGGGGAACAATTTTTTATCTCTCTGCATATTTTGAAGGCTTTTGACAAGGTTTCCCATGATGGCGTTCCTTATAAGAAAGCTTTCGGAGAATGTTTTGTTTGTTGATTTAATCGCACGGATATTGGACTTTTTTTGCGAGATAGATTTTTTCCCAAAAACAGCAAATTTTTTGGATAAAAAAATCTATTAAAAATTAGGATTCTTATTAATAATTAAATCTATTAAATATTTTACAATTATTTGTAATTTTTTTTCAGATAAATATAAAGCCAGCCAAATTAAGAAATTTATCCGTTACATAGAAGCCCATAGTTTAAAATTTACTATTTACAAAATAATTCCTCTGGACTTGCGTTTACCAGGCGTATTTATTAGTTTTATTATATCTTTCTTCATCCTTGTAGTACAATGGGCTGGCGTGTATTAATATTAATTATAAAATCGCTAATTAATACAAATATCTATATGTTCGCGGTAGATATCGCTCTAACCGATAACATTGACATTTATAATGGTACAGTTAGGCCCGTCGCTCACATGATCAACAGTCGAGGTGGAGTTGAGTCGCGGGCACATAAGCGGCACGCCTGCAACAAGGATTTCTTTACAAAGAGTTGCGACGCGGGCGACGCCGACGTGAAGACGGGGCAGAGGCGAGGTGCAAGCGCAGGAGAAGTGCTCAAGTGAGCCCGAGCCGCGACTCCACCGCCATTTTGTCATTTGGTTTTGTGCGAACCAGCTTTTAGACGTTTTAAGCATGCGTGACGATTTTGACACCAACATTAAACTCAAAAATTACGTAAAAACCAACCGTTAAGCCAACGCGAAATTGCATCAAATGTGAATAAAGCATAGCCGCCTGCGCCTCGACTCGCCCGTGTTGCGACGCCGCGCGCGCCGCCGCCGCGCCGCTCGCTGACGCGACGTCGCTTCGACTTACCAGTGAGCGACGCTCCTTATAGTTCTAAGTTTATCATTATTTCTATACTTACTGTAGTAGTAAGTAAGTAATTATTTATTTGCGTAGCATGGGTACATTTATGGATGACATGGTTACAGAAAGTAGTTCGCCATACACTGCCTTTCGGCATGCAAAAAACAACAAATGGAAAAAAACAACTGAATCTACAACATTTCAACAAATTACAATATAAAACACAAATAATATGTAGTGAAACTAAATTTAGAATTGAAAATAAACTAAATATTTCACTAGTCACAATCATGTCAATGTCAAAGTTTTTTTTTTAGCAGAAGCGGCATAAAGCTTACCATACACAGTCAAACTTATCGTTAATATGTTTGTTACATTTTGATATTTGCCCATAACCGACAAATAATTAAATAATTTTTTCACAATATTATAAAATACAAAATAAATGTTTTATTACAAAATACAAAATAAATGTCAGTAATGTCAGTTCCAATATTTGATTAATTCTATACATACAATACATACAACATATGTATTTTGTAGCCTTTTAATTAAGAGATAAGAATGTTTTAATGCGTCTCTATCAACAAAAACTAAGCATATTCAAAACATTTACTATATTATATACCTAACTACTATTACTAATCTTGTTCGAATTTTTCGTAGACCTTTTAAAGTATAGAGACAAGTTTGCTGAAAATGTTTGTCATTTACTTTTAAGTGTATTTCATATTTTAAATACCTACTTATTAGGTTTTGCGATCAGTTTCGTTAGTGCATTGGTATTATTTCTTGCGTATCTACGGAATTGCTAGACTTGAACGAGCAGACCAATTTTGAGACGTATTTTTTTTGTTAACTGAGAAAACTGTAGTTTTCGTATACTTATATGTAATTTGTGATTGATGTTTCACGGCATTTGAAATTTTATATTTGTTACCGAACAAAATGAAACAATTAATTGAAGTTCTGTCTGATTTCTAAATAGCACGGTCGAGGCAGACATTGAAATAGAAAAAATTCCGGGGAGCGATTTTTTTTTATGAAACGTCGGGGAGGGTTGTTGGAAGTATAAATCTCGATTTTCTAACTAATCTCGGTAGAGGGTTCGCCGCCATCTTGTTTTAAAGTTTTTGTGAAATAACTCGTTCATTTTCAACTTTAGAGCAAAAATGATGGGTACCAAAATTGTTGGAAATTTAATTTCTCACAAGTTTTCTTCATGTAGGTTTTACGCTAGGATCAATATTTGCAGAGTTATACTATCAAGTTTATCAAAAAAATCGTAATGGGTGGAATTTTATTTTCTTCAATTTCGGTTCTCGCACTTTTTAGGGTTCCGTACCCAAAGGGTAAAAACGGAACCCTATTACTGAGAATTGGCTGTCCATCCGTCCGTCCGTCCGTCCGTCTGTCACCAGACTGTATCTCAAGACCGGTGATAGCTAGACAGTTGAAATTTTCACAGATGATGTATTTCTATTGCCGCTGTAACAACAAATATTAAAAATAAAATAAGTAAAAAATGTGCGAGAACTAAAGTTGAAGAAAATAAAATTGCACCCATTACGATTTTTTGGTAAACTTGATAGTATAACTCTGCAAATATTGATCCTAGCGTAAAACTATATGAAGCAAACTTGTGAGAAATTTAATTTCCAACAACTTTGGTAACCATAATTTTTGCTCTAAAGTTGAAAATGAACGAGTTATTTTACAAAAACTTTAAAACAAGATGGTGGCGAACCCTCTACCGGGATAAGTTAGAAAATCGAGATTTATACTTCCAACAACCCTCCCCGACGTTTCATAAAAAAAAATCGCTCTCCGGATTTTTTTCTATTTCAGGCTAGTTTTATGTCTACCTCGACTGTAGTAAAAAGTGAAGATTGTATAATTATCTTTTCTGACACATTATAGTGACCAAACAATCGACTCTAATAATAATAATAGTCCCGTATACATGTTAGTCAATTATAAAATGTGTGGCTCTTAAAGTATCTTTCAATGAAAAAGAAATTGTGGATTTTTTTACAAGGAGATATATTTACGGATACCAGCCGCCTGAAAGGGCGATTATGTTAGACTGGTCACCAAGAGTGGTATTGCAACTGCAGACACAATAGCACAAGTGATACTGATTATAACCGACTAAGTACCAGGACGATCCATCCGACGCCCTAGGTCCTCCAGTGTAGACGGGATGCAAGCCAGAGTGATCCTACGAGCTAACCCCGTATCTACTTCCACCTCAGTGGATGAATATTGAGAATCCTCTCGCTCTTCTACCTTACACGATCTCCCACTGTCGAGTACCTTGGCTAAGATGGCATTGAGGTCCACCCACACGACCGCGCATCGGGTTTCACCTCGTTGGCCACATTGCCATTATTGAGCCAAGTACCCCAGTCTTATTTAAGACTTTATATTACTAGCTGAACCCGCTACTTCGTTTTCGTACCCAGGTATTGCAGCGATGTTTGTGATAAAAATATATTTTATTGAATTTTATTTCATACTATTTTCATCATACTTACATCGCGATAAGTCCATCACGATCTCTGTGTGCTGTATCATAGAATGCTTAGCAGTTATTAGGTGTTGAATGTGTCATAATATGTCATATGCGTAGTTATTAGCTTAATATCTATGAAATTTGTACTACCTGACCGATAATGTTGAAATATTGACGCACAAGTTTTCGAAGTATAATCTTTATTATTTATTAATCCGAAAATAAAGAATAAATGACATTGGACAAAGCAAATAATGAGTTTTAACTGAATTCACATTTTCAACTTTAACCTCTTCTAGCAAACCATGCCAAATATGAATGTGGACCTAAAAGTAATATAGATGACTTTGTTAAGGATAGTAACGTATGGAAGAGAAATGTGTCAAAACTAGAATCTTGTAATAAGGTAAAATAATAGATTCATAAAACTTTTGATGGATAATTGTTTGTACTCATGTGTATCTGTAGGTATACTGTACGTATTAATTATTTGTTATTTTGTCTTTGACAAAGCCTTTTTACAGCTGCATTTGATTGACGAGGCTCCTTTACAGCCGCTATATTCATTTTGACATTGTTATTTTATCTTACTATGTACACAGATCTGATTCTTTGCCTTTTTGTAAATGACATTACCAAGTGTTCTTATGAATTTATGGTTCGAATAAATGAATTGAATTAAATTGACATAGATCCCTTAACATCTAGGGTTATAGCAAGAACTATCTTAAAGTAAACAATTATATTATAATTTGTTTTGCTAACTAATAGAGTAACTTAAAACTAACTAACTTAAAACGGTGAAGGAAAACATCGTGAGGAAACCGACATGTACCTAGAATCTTTCGAAGTCATGTGTCATCGACCAACCTGCACTGGGCCAGCGTGGTGGATTATGGTCTTAGCTCTCTCCTTGCGAGAGAAGGCCCCAAGTCCCAGCAGTTGGAACATTTAGTGGGCTGTTGATGATGATGATGGTGAACGAATAGAGTAATAAAACTAAATTAACAAACAACACTTTTAGAACTATAAGTGGTACAAACTTTGTGCAAATGTAGTACTCTTACAAATATTGTATTACAGTTTTTTTTCAATACCAGATTTATCGAGTTAAATATTATTAATAAAACTCTATTTTCTTGAATTTTTAACTTTTAAGTGCTCTTAGTTTTCAGCATTGACACTAAGTATTTGCAGATATAGAGTTTGTTATCTGATGTTCCACAAGTGTATTAAAGCAAGATGGTTGGTTGTTGTTATTTGAAGATGTATTAGATATCTTATATATAAAATTCTCGTGTCACAGTGTTAGTTACCTTACTCCTCCGAAACGGCTTACTTACTTTTACCAAATTTTATATGCATATTCAGTAGGTCTGAGAATCGGCTACTAGCTACTTTTCATACTCCTAAGTGATAAGGGTTGTTCACCACAACATTTATTTATTTAATTTTTGGACAAAATTTTTTGATTTTATTTTTTATTTGTTGTTATGTTTATAATGCTGCATTAAGAAATACATACAACCCAAAATTTTTACTCTTTTATCACCAACCCCTGTTTTTTATTAGCAATTTTAGTAATTTAATATTTTTTCATCCCGCTCGATAACTGATCAATTAGCGTCTTTTTGAAAATAAACATTTATTTTTATTATGAAAGTTTAGGGTTGCCATGGATGGTTTAGATTCACAAAATCACAAACCAACCCGGCAGATGGCGCTGCAGTTGGTATCTATCTAGGTTATTATCCGAGCGTAGCCGGATCGGGCCGCTAGTGTATATATATATGGGAATTCAGTGAATATTGGAAGTGTGTTTAAGGTACAGAAAAAATGTGTATGGGCAATAATTATGTGAAGCTCGCTTTAGAGCACATTGCAAACCTTTATTTAAGCACCTTAAAATCCTTCCACTGGCTTGCATGTATATAAAAGAGATCAGTATTTTTGTAATGAAAAACAGACATTACTTTAAAAAAATCACTTCAACGAGAGTGGAGAAATTGATATACCGTAAAAGAATAAGACTGGAACGTAGTCAAAGAAATACATTTTGCATGGCGATTAAAATATTCAAAAAATAACCCAATGACAAAGAAATTGCCCTACAATAATTTTATACAAAAATTTACAGAATATTTACTTGACCACTGCTTTTATAATGTTCCGGATTATTTAAACTATCGGAAACCACTCCATAGTTAAGCAATACTTGGTTTAATACCCCGTTTACATGATTCCAGTCCAGCGACCGAATCCAGCGCTGGATTGCCTACTGGAATAATGTAAACCGGCACTGGAATGCATTGGCACTGGATTGATGCATTCCAGTGCCGGTTTCCATTATTCCAGTAAGCAATCCAGCGCTGGATTCGGTCGCTGGACTGGAATCATGTAAACGGGGTATAACATCCTTTTGCTCAAATGTCATTTCTTAACTGTGAATGTTAGTGTGACAAACGTGTTATTAACAAAATTTTATTGACCTGGATATATTGCCCGATTTAAATTGTATGTGTAAGTATTTTGTATTTATGTAAAAGTATTTAGTATATATGTTCAAAGTTTGCACGTCAGACATGACAGAATACAAATGGACCTCAAAGACAATGTAACATACACAAACTACAAACATGTATTCTTGCAAGTAAATAAATTTCATTTCATTTCATATACAAATCAATGTTTGTTTCAAACAATTAATTATCAAGTTCCCGTTAAGCGTCCTCATAAGTTGGACTATTAAATAAAATACTGGTAGACAATTCACACATAACACTATCTGACCTCAAACTAAGCAAAGCTTGTATGATGGCGGCCAGATAGCTGATATAATACTTATATATAGTTTTAAATACATACTTATTATACATAGAAACACCCAGACATAGTGCAAATATTTGAGTTCATGACACAAATATTTGCACGGGGTGGGAATCAAACCCACGTCCCTCGGCTTCGCAGGCAGAGCTACTACCAACTAAGCCACGAGGCCAGGCAGTACTGTTTTGTTTCATTTTGGCACTTTATTTGTTGGTCAATCTTGGTCTGGTAAGATATCATCAAATTAAACAAGTTTTGAAATGTTTCTTTTGGACTATATTACAATGTTATTAGATTCACATGTAGACGGAACAATCCAGTGCCTCTATTTTCCTTTCTCTAATAATGTTCGTACTATTTTTCATGGTGTTCTAAAATAGAAATATAATTGAATTTAATTAATATAATTAAATTTAAAAAAATAAATAATAATACGATTTGGCACTCGTTAATCTAAAAGATACGTCTACTAGTCGTGCGTAGGCTAGGTAGTGGTTTTGAGAAATGACTACGCGGATCCTCAAATTCAAGCGCCCACCATCTTTACATTACAAAATTAATCAAAAACAGTAAAACGTACGTAACAAAAACTTAATAAAATAAAGGTATTTATTTATCTAGGGTTTTTTATACCAGATCCACGGCAATTTTAAGTCAACAGGATTTTTTTTGTTATATATTTAGTAAAAAAGATGTGTGGCACTCGGGAACTGCCGCGGTAAAGCTATTGCATGTTGCTAAAGTAAACGAGTAGGTTATTCAGTGCAAACTAAACTTTTATTGAAGTACCTTCAAACATTTTACACAACATTCCAATGTACCATCTATGGATTATAAATTACATACTACATACACATCATAAACATAGATGTCACGCCATAAAATTTCTTTAGTAGCTTCACTAGCAGCCATGTACTTAGACTCAGTTGTGGATAATGCTACAGTATTTTGTTTACGGCTAGACCAAGTGACAGGACCTCCGTTCATTATGAATATATAGCCTGTATTAGACTTCCTTTTATCCATATCACCTGCAAAGTCAGAGTCAGAGTAGCCAACTAGTTTTGCATTACCCTGATAAACAATAGACATGTCTTTTGAATTATTTAAATAACGGATGATTCGTTTTACAGCTGTAACATGTGAAAAATCTGGGTTATTGACATACCTACTAACAACATTTACAGCGTATGCTATATCAGGTCTAGATACAGATGACAAAAATAACAATGCTCCCACTGCTTCTCTATATGGGAAATTGATAGGCTCATTGCTTGTATTCTTAGATAAATGTACATTTACATCAGCAGGGGTATTACTGCTTTTTGCATCTGACAAATTAAATTTATTTATTATTGTTTTAATGTACTGTTTTTGACTTATCCTTATACAGTGTTTTTCTCTATCTATTTAAATACCAATAAATGAATTAACATTTATAATCTTAATATCAAATGTTTGTTCAAGAATATATAATATTTCAGATAATATTACTTTACTTTTGGCTAATAGTAATCCATCATCGACATAAAGAATTAACATTACTTTTCTATTTTTAAAATGTCCTATAAATACACTATTATCAGATCGACATTTTTTGAAACCACAAGTGTCAAGAAAAGAACAATATTTCTCATTCCAACATCTAGATGATTGTTTAAGACCGTATATAGATTTAATTAGCTTACATACTTTTGAGGACTGTGTTTCCAATCCCTCTGGCACCTCCATGTATAAGTCCTCAGAGAGCTCGCCATACAGGAAGGCCGCCTTTACATCAAATTGCTCGATCTGTAGTTCATCTCTCGCAGCAATGCTGAGCAGCACCCTGATGGAATCGTACCTGCTCACTAGCACCTTTTCCCCCACTGGGGAAAAGGTTTCATTATAATCTAAGCCCTTGACTTGTGTAAACCCTCGTGCACACAGTCGTGCTTTGTATCTTATTATTTCTCCATCTCTATTTTTCTTTATAGTGAACACCATTCACATTTACAAGAGACAGGCTTTTTCTCTGTTTGATCAGTCAGTATCCAAGTTTGATTTTCTTTATGTGACTGAAGCTCTTCAACCATGGCTTTCTTCCATAGATGAGAGTCAGGACTATTCATCGCTTCTTCATAAGTATTAGGTATTTCCAATTCTGTGAAATTTACTTCTAAGTTATTATTTCGGCGTGGACGTGAATTGACATTTCTCTGTTCTTCTTGCTCCAAAAGTATTCACCTCGGAGGGGTGTAAGTTTCATCAAGTTCTTCTGAACTCTTCATACTATCATCTGAAGTACCATCTTCAGGTTTATTGTCTTGTTGATCGAAGACATCTTGAAACTTATCCTGTGAGGTAGACCTTGGAAAATGATCTTCTTGTTCAGTTATCATTTCTACAAAACTGTGTTTTTCTTCTGATGTACTACTACTTTCATCAAACTTCACATCCCAGGATTCTGTAATCTTCCTTGTATTTTCATCATACATCCTGTAATTTTCATGGTCATATCCAACTAACAACATCTTCACACTTTTCTTAGCAAGCTTTCTTCGCTTTTCTTTTGGAACATGTACAAAACCAATAGATCCAAATATTCTGGTATGTTGGAGGTTAGGTTTAACTCCGTGCCACAGTTCAAATGGTGTAACATCTCCAGTCTGACTTGATGTATTTCTATTCAACAAATATATAGCACAGTTGACAGCTTCTGCCCATAGGTTCAAAGGAATGTTCTTTGCATATAGCATTGATCTAGCAGTTTCCATGATAGAAAGCATCTCTCTCTCTGCTCTCCCATTCTGTTGTGGGGTATATGGGGCAGTGCGTTCATGCCTTATTCCCTTATTATCCAGGTATGATGTAAATTCTTGGTTCTATGGCTTCTAATTTTGTCATTAGTTGTTTAGCAGTCTCGCAATTTTCTATAAGAGATATTTGGTTGAAATCCATAGACGACGTTATTTCTCACGTTTCTGATGCATTTCACAATATTCACTGAATTTACAGAAAATTTCAACCAGTACCTATTACAAAGATAATGTAAAATACGAATAAATATTAAATACACATCCATAAGTGGCCAAAGAGTTGCCACAATAGCAGAGGCAGTGCCTTTCAAATTTCTTGGTAGAAAGATAGACTACAAAGGACGTACACCATCATTAGAGGTAGTTGTTGGAAATTTCATGAATGACCTCAGTAAGGTAGACCAACAGCCTATCAGCAATATCAAAAAAGCATGGATATATGACAACTATCTCACATCACGTCTCACTTGGCCTTTCCTAGTATATGACATCGGTAAAACCCTCCTCGCAAAATTAGATGCTAATGTAATAAAGATATTGAAGTCATGGTTTGGATTGGCACATCCGGCTGATCCCTCTACTCTATTTAGGGATCACAATAGTTTTGGCCTGAAACTAAAAAAACCATCCGAACTCTACAAACACCTAAGAGTTACAAAAACGCATGTTTTGGGAAAGTCGAAAGACGAATTAATCGCATCTCTCCCAAAAGACAAAAGCGCTTCGGACCTTGAATCTAGACTTCAATTCCACAAAGAATTTATGGCAGGTGCGCAAGTAAATACAGCTGGGTTGGGTGCGAGAAAGAAAAGGGAAGACCGAGACATGGTAAAAACCTTTCTACAACAAGACGAAAATGATAGTTACAAAGTGCACGCTATGAATTTAGAAATGCAAAGTGAGTGGTTAACCATAGGTGAGTTTTGTATCCCATTAGCTCTAAAGTGGCGCACCTTGCTATATGACTGGTCTCCTGCCTTATTAAAATTTTATCTGAACGCTTTCCAAATGACCCTCCCTGACCAGAGTAACTTGGTAAGGTGGGGAAAAGCCTCTGAAAAATGTTGCTATACTTGTGGTGAGGCGATATGTACAGCAAGGCACATATTGGTGGGATGCAAGGTGCTTCTTAATAGGGGTCATTACTCACAGCGCCATGACAGAGTACTTGAAATCATACGTGAAGCCGTAAGCCTTTCGGTAGCTAGAGCCCAAAAGGGATTGACGATGAACAAAAGACAAATTAACTTTGTAAAAGAGGGCTCAACTTCAAACTCCAAGAACAAGCCTTACTCAATCCTGGGTTCAGCACCTGATTGGACAATTTTAATGGACACGTATGAAAAGCACTACAAAATCCCAGAGGATGTGGGTGTTTCGTCATCCAGACCGGACATTTTCCTTTTTTCTAGGGCTACGAAACGCATAGTCCTGGTAGAACTTACCGTACCGTGGGAAACTAATATACCTAAAGACCACGTGATGAAACAAAATAAGTATTACGACCTACAAAATGAATTAACAAAAAATGGCTATGTAGTTAATTTATACGCTGTAGAAGTAGGAGCGAGAGGTATACCAGCAAAATCTCTCTATAACCTGCTTAAAGACCTTGGATTGTCCAGAAGTGCAGTAAGTTCTATACTAGAACGAGTATCTAAAGCTGCACTAGTAGGATCATATCGGATTTGGCTGGTCAGGGAGAGAAATACGAGTAGTGAAGGTGAGTGTTGACGTACGTCAATGTAAGGGGCCCCTTTTAAACCTACAGCCCGAGTCACAAGTCTTGGGGTCTATTCGAGATTTCTCTCTCTGCCACACGATGGACCCGGCACCCGCACGGTGAATCCATGGAATGCTAAGAAGTACGTCTCTCTTGTTTTGAATTTTGACATTTAGCGTTATACGCTCGTACGTCATATAAATATTAATCGACAATTTCTAGGAGTCCTCACCATATTGTTATTTTGTGGGCAAGAAGCACCTACCAACTTTAGCACAATATCTTCTCAAGTAGCGACATCTCTATGAGTTTCTTAGAAATACTAGATTATAATGCTTCTAAATCAAAATTGTTTACATTTGCATTAAGTTCAACAGAATTTATGTTCGACCAAAATTAGTAGAGTAAACGGTAAACGAATGACCGACGCGACGGTCGGCTCGGCTCGGTCGGTTCAATGGGTTCTATGTGCATAAAAAAGTTATGGGAAGATCCACTTTCGCCCGAACAAATAAGGTTCAAAAGCAGCAAAGGTGAACTTGTGACATGTGTCACTAGCCGATGTTGAAGGGCTATAGTCGAATTACCGATGACCGAGCGGAGAGTCAGACAGGCAGACGTTACGGTGGTCGTCCAGACTTCCATCCCTCTTTCTTGTGAACACAAGACAGAGATGCACCATGCTCTACGATGTCTGAAAATTCGGTCTCCAGGCCTGCCATAAAAGCTATGCAATAGCTAAAAATGTCTTTTTTATTTTTTTTATTTTTTTTATTTAATTTAAACACTCCACAGACTCCGGGGTCCGTGACTTTTGTCATTACAATAATCTTTTTTAATTTACATAGTTCTTGGATTAGGAGAAGAAGAGGAAAATAAGGGGGGGAGTAGGAGGGTGGTGAACATTTTAAACGTAATTCTAAAGCTAGTCAGTCCGATTTCGTCTGTTGAGCCGATCACTACCGGTTGGGATTCCGATAGTAATCGACTCGACATCGTCTTTTGCCTAAGCCGCCTCCTCCTGGCCCAGAGCCTCCACTACAGCCGCATTTCTGTCTCTAATGGCCATCTGCAGGTTGAAATCTTGAATGGTCTTTGGTGATGCAGCCAACGCTCGCTGCACGAACCGACCGATGGCGTCGTCGGTGTCGTCAGCGTAGTATGTGAAGGTCCCCGTGTGCCGTGAGATTGCAACAACCGCATGGGTCACGCTCTCGTGCAGCTTCATGTTTGACTTAATTTTAATTACGATTACCGACTCGTATGTCAATCCCTGCGCTTCATGAATGTCCAATAATTCAATATGTTCAATAATTGTCCTGAACTATCGTCTCGGGGCCCATCAGCGAGATAAAAAAACATTAGATTAAGTGGCTAAAACCGATTTTAAGTGTCCCCCGTAAATGTACAAATGAATTAACTCACCTATTGTCCTTGGCGCTGTCCAAAACCCAGTTTGGCCGTCAAGGATAAAGGGAACAGGGTCGGAAAAGGAATTTGGAATACCAAACCAGGCGGCGTCCGTCGTCTCGAATTCCCGTTCGAGATCCCGAATTTTAGCGTAGTCACAAACACACTATTCAAAGTGATCCGGCGTTGGATCTCGGCCAATCCCGTAGGCCTTTTCTCGCACGGAAACCCAGTAATTGTTAAGAGACAATATTAAAAGGTACGTCCTTCCAGCAGACTTTAAAAAACCCAGTAATTGAAAAAATGTTATCCAGAACAAAAAACAAGTGAGTGAATCCGACGACCACAGACCCGCAAACCTCGCCGGCCCGAGAGCGAGAGAACGAACAATAGTTTTTATAGTTCATTCGATTTGCATCGTATAATGTTGCCAGACTATATACGTAACAGTAAGGATGCGTGACCCGGTGCCTGACCCGTAACCCTGGTTTGTCAGGGTCTCCTTTTCCTCTTGAGTATGCACTAAAAAGAGGGTGTTGGGTTGGGTGCCGGGTATTTGCGCTCCTTTATACCTTCTCTGCTCCAGGGACTTTATACGGGGTACTGAGGAGTACATACCTGAGTATATTTCCCTCAGCGCATATGCAACATCCATCGGGTTGCGATGTGTGCAGAGCAACTCCTGGCTGATCTTTGCTACCAGGTTCGGGCGGTGATACCTCATTTCGAAGAGATTTTCCCTATCGATGTAAGGCAACTGATTGACGTCTCCGATGAGGACAACTTCGCCAACACCAGACAGCCGTGAGACCATCACAATGGCCCCGAAATGGTTCATGAGAGCCTCATCCACCAGGAGGCGGCTAAATTTCTCTTTTCCGAAACCATTTACCAGAGCAGAAGCCATAGTACGCACCCTGGTTTTGACCAGGTTTCCGATACGGTGCGATAGCTTCTCCCTTAGATCTTTTGCTGCCTCAGTTGTTGTGGTGATGATAGCGTCTTTGTGCACGTCGAAGTGTCTAATCACCCACGTTGTCTTTCCACATCCTGGAACTCCGTTGACCCACTGTATTCTTGGTACCTCCCAGTTTTCCCAACACGCTTTGACGTTTGAGTTCCCTTCAATGGACTTGGCCATCTCGAGGATCTTGTCGACCAGCATAATCTTGGTGCATCGGGCGGTAACTACAATTGGGTCGTTTAGTGGTGTCGCATAAACGGGTCTTCCCGCGCGCTCTGTCTCACTCTCGTTCAGTGTCACGAAGCCATTTTCTGCACTGTAGGCTGCCATATACTGTCCTGTCATGGTTCCCTTGATGACCCGGGATGTGACATTATTGTAAATTGCTGCTTCGGCCTCCTCGAGATTCACCTTTAGGAGGCTTTCACTTCCTAGCCTATAGAACTGCATGATTTTTTCGCAGATCTTAAGGTTAACTAGTCTTGTTGCTCTCAGTATGGGTATGAATTCGATGAAGGCGTTACGTGCATGGCTCCGCGGCTCTGAAGCCGTGACATATCGGGGCGGTTCATCCTGTCCCATGTCGGCTCTCATTCGGCTCATTTGTTGCTGTGAAGCTGTTTTGAGGGTCCCTGGCGTTAAAAGGGGTGGTGCATGGGATGAGATTCGGAGTACGCTCCTTGCTGCAGTGTTGAAGGCAGCCACGAAGGCCGTGTTGGTGCTTCGGCTGCCGCTTTGATGGGCTGTGGCTTTTTCCGCGGCTGCCCTCTGCCGTGCTCTTTCGGAACCGGTTTGGTTGGTCGAACTAGGAACGGGGTGTCCCCAGCTGTCAGTTGCATTTGTTAGGTCGTGCGAAGGGGCTCTGAGGAAGCTCAGATTTTCTCCCCTATCTTCGTATACGACAACCTCATGATGTTTAGAGGCTTCAATGCAACCCAGCCGGTCTGCGACTTTCGCTCTTGAATATTCGATTGCCATCGCATCCACGCTTATCACCCGGGGTGTTTCACCCGCATTTCTGCTTAGATGTGCAAACAGCGCACTTGCCTGTGTGAAAGGCGTCCGACCTTCCGAGTATTCTATTAGTGCAATCGTTTTGTTTCTCGATCGCACCAACCGAAATCGGTGGCCGTCTACCTCGCACACTGGCATAGCGTCGAAGGTTTTCCGCTTCATTGTGACTTTTGCGGTACTCCCATTGAGCAGACAAGACAATCCCGGCGACAAACGGGCGCGTTTCCTTTCCCAGGCGAAGCAAAAGCTTATTCCGAATCTCTCTTTGTTGCTATCCATGAAGAGAGCCACTCCGCGGACACGGATCCCCGCCTCTCCTCGGTCTGTGTTCTCCAGTAGTTGTTGGACGGAGATGCTCTTTGAGGAGCTATCTTGGACGGAGATTGCACCCGGCGTGGCGTCCACGGACAGTGGCGTAGGGTGTGGTGGTGAAGGTGGGTGTATATTAGACAGTGGGGTAGGGTGTGGTGGTGAAGTGGTGCTTAAAAATGTCTTGCTCCATGTAAATTGAAACGTTTTGAAGTGAAAACTTCTTTAGGCGCGCTATAGACAGAATTTTCGTGGGCTGTGAAATGAGTTCATCAATCGTCACGCTTGGATATGATAATGGCTCGGATCGGATATGAAATCTTCGGGTAAACTCGGTAAAAACGGCCAGGTACCAGGACAACAGAAACAGTAAAGAGTTTCGATTACCTACCTCCAACAGCCCAGCGTTTATCTCCAGATACCAGGACAACAGAAATATAAAAGAGTTGCGTTTGCCCCTAGGTACCAGTACCAGGGCAACAGAAACAGTAAAGAGTTGCAATATTTTGTACAACTTCGTTCCATCAGACTGTCCCTTGGGAGGTGTCCCAAGTATTTCGAAATGAAAACTTCTTTTGGCGCGCAGGCGCGCTTTTAGACAGATTTTTCGTGGGGTGTGAATTGAATTCTAGCGTCACTGGCGTCACGCTCGGGTATGATAAGAAATCTTCGGATAAACTCGGGGCCACGCCCATTGGCCATCTAGAAATGCGTCAGCCAATGGAAAATGCTGAAAGGGCGTGGCCTAACCATCACGGCGCTTTTAAATATCTGTTCTAACTCCTATGCAAGCGCCTAATGTTAGTTGGGGCTTAAACGGGTACGAGTTAGCCAGCACTTCATGAAAATACATATTTGAGACATAAAAAGATAAAGTTTTACCAAACTTTGTGAATATATTTTTTTGTTCAATCGTACTTATAATTGAAACCAAAGAAAGGAAGATATTAATCATTTTGATGCGTCAAATGTTATAATATTAATTAAAAAAATAACACATCTTATATTAAATTTGTTCATTAATAAATTACTTTCCAAGCAAATGTAATGCATACATTTACGAAAGATTAATAACTCTAATCTAAAACTAAAAACGAAACGTCGAAGTAATGAAATGACTAGTCCTTTCATTACTTCGTCTTCTAATGAATTTAAAATGTATGAAAAATTATATGACAGGGTGCGGTCTTTTAAAGTAATTAACAATCACTTTACCTGTAGGTACTGTGTTTTATGACAGTAAGTGACTTTCATTGGTATTCCGCTACGATACACAAACACGACATTGTCACAAACTAAAATTAAGGAATCAAACGTTTCTTTACAGAAATCAGTTTGTGTTCTTCATTAAAATGAACCAATTCGTGTCAACATTCTATAAATTCCTGAGCGTCATGTCTGGTATCAATTTTGGGTTTATCGTTATAAAATCACCAAACACAAAAATTATTGCAAATACCTTAACAATAATACAAGTATTCAGTTTTTCAATTGCGATTGCAATTCACACTTACGTTGATGTAAGAGGATTTTATCTTTGGCGACATGAAATGTATTTGATTCAACATATTATTTACGTATTAATTTTCATGACTATGAAAAGTGATGTTACGTTAGCTGGATGTTTAACTATCTTTAAAGACGTTGACTTACGACTTGGTATAGATTCAAGGTCATATAATTTAGAATTTAAAATGATGGTTACAGTTTTTATTATTTTATTCTTTCGAACCGTATGGGCTTTTCTTATTTGTGTCGTTTTTTCCTTGTGTCTCCCAAGTCATATTATTAACATTTGTTATTGTTTAATTGAAATATTTAAAGAAATTGTAATGATACTGAACGTATTCGTGTTTTATATTGTCAAATGCCGTTTGATTATATTTGTTAAACTTTTGAAGAATGATCACATCGATATAGAATCTTTCCATAAACTTTATAAGACCATAGCCAATATCACGTTTACCATTAGTCGTACGTATATACCTGTGGTAAGTTGATAACATTTAGATTGTTTTAATAATTTTATGTATCTATCTCTATTTTTATTCTACTATTTGACCTTGAACTAAATATACACAAACAAACACAATTTTACTGTCACAGTGGATAATATTGAAAATACCAATGCTAATTGTTGTTCCTAATATATATAAATGACCTACCGTCTGTTACTGAATACTTGTGTGTCATGTTTGCCGATGACGCAACGATTTTTATACCGCAGAATGCCCAAATTTCTTCAGATTTTGAAAATGAAATCATTAAAACACTCCAAAAAACATCTGATTTCTTAGGTTCTATTAATCTTACATTAAACTCAACTAAAACTAAATATATGCAATTCGGAAGTCGTAAAAAATATCCATTCAAGTTAAATATTAAGCATAACAACGTCAACATCAATGAGGTAAATGGGGCAAATTTCTTGGGCGTCACTATCGATCGCCACCTAAACTGGAAAGCTCATCTGAGTAAAATTAGTAGCAAAATCAGTAGTTCATGTTACGCACTATCTATTTTAAGTGGTATCGCATCAAAAACTGTCGCAATAAATGCGTATTATGGGTATGTATATCCCATATTAAGCTATGGGATAATATTTTGGGGCAACTCTGTCGAAGTCCAGTCTATATTTGTGCTTCAAAAAAGGTGTCTTCGCAACATATTTCGAATGAAAAATACTGACACCTTACGAGAGGTATTTAGAAGCAATAATTTTTTAACTTTAACTAGTATATATATTCTAGAATTATGCACGTTTGTTCAAAACAACAAACAAATTTATTTCAATGACAAATCGACTCGTTCAGATAATCTACGCACAAAACACAAATATAATTTATGTATACATCAAATTAACAACACAGTATACGAAAAAAGTGCATTCGCAAGTGCCATTAAGATCTTCAATCACTTACCACTAAAGCTAAAAACCATAACTGGTAATGCATTTAAAAACAGTCTTAAAAAATGGTTGATCTCTGAAGCATATTATGATCTCAAAGAATATTTTAATAACGTAAATATAGTATAAATAGTAAAAATTCTTTGTTCCTAAAGATCGACTAATTTTGAAAATTAGTATCGTAAATATATTTTTTTTTATGTTGTAGGTATACAAAGAGTAATGAACATGTTTAATTTCATCTCAAAAGTCACGACCAAATATTATATATTAATTTGTGTCATAATGTTAATTAAGAGTTTAAAATGTTAGATTAAGCAATTATTGTATTTTCTCAACGGTCCAAAATATTGTATGTTCGAAATGGACAAAACTGTTGGAACTCATAAAAATTGTAACAACATATACTCTGTACACAGTTTATACAATAAAGCATATTCTATTCTATTCTATTCTATAAGGTAGTCAGATTATTCCTAAAAAAAAGCAAAACAAAGGTTTTCCATTGAATGCCATGTTCTTCGAACTATTTTCCTAGAAGCCCTAATTAGAAATACTTAATTTTTTGCAGATTGCAATAACCCTAGTATTTGATATTTTATTGAATATGTCTTTCATTTATGAAACGGTGATGATGATAACAAACGTCAATATTAAGGTATGCCGCTAAAACAAAATATTATTCTACTAATTGTCATGCGAATGTTTGTATGGATATAGAGATATTTGAGCCTCTGTCAAGCAAAAATTGCAGACAGAATTTAGTTGACATTTTATACATTAAATAATATATAAAGGTGAAATAGCGACGGAGTCTACACGTCTCTTGGTTACTAGTTTTAAATTTTGTCGCTGCAGTTTACCTTTATTTGTCATGTCGATGGTTACAATCTTGGTGTCTTCAAACCGAGAGTGAATTAGTATCTTCTAGGTAAGTACGCTCATAGCACGCTCGTAGGACGTAGGCTCGTACGCAAGATGGCGGTCAAGTACACACCTATTGTAATTTAAAAAAATCACCTTTTGTTCTCGTCAGTGTTACGTTTAGTAATTGAAATATTATGGATTCTACTGAATGAATTAATAACTATTATGTGTTAAATCGATTAACAAAAGAATTCAATAAAATTATGAAAGTATTTGACTTTTCCAGAGCTGGGAGTTTATATTAGGCGCCAACCAATACATAATATACGAGATTATAGTAATGCCATTTGCTCCTGCGCTTGCTGCTAGTATGTTGACTTCGCAATCTGAAGATATTGCTCACATTTTACACAATAAGCTGATGGACTGTCAAGGTATAGTGTGGAGTTTGACATCCTACTTCCTACTAATATTATTATTATCTGGTTGCCTGGAAGAGATCGCTCTTAGCGATAAGGTCGCCGTTTGTTCCACTAGAGTTAAGAATTTATCTTTTTGTTTATTTATTTTTCTTTTTGTGTTGTGAACAATAAAGTGTTTCTATCTATCTATCTATTATAAATGTCAATGTATGGATTTTTGGATATTTGGATGTTTGGATGTTTGTTGTTCAATCACTTCCTAACGTATGAACGGATCGGGCTGAAATTTGGAACACAGATAGATTATAGTCTGGAAGAACACATAGGCTACTTTTTATCCCGGGAAAATAACGGGAACGACGGCAACGGGAACTACGCGGGTAAAACCGCGGGGCACTGCTAGTTTATAATATTAGTAGGAAGTAGGAGTAGTAGGATTACTAACGTAGAAATACAGACCGTGATATTTTAGGAATAGGCGAATTTCAACGAGCCATGTATACAACATAGCACATTTTAACTGTGTAATAAGTTTACTCTTAAACTCAATATTAAAGAATATGTGACCAGTTGAAATTTACGAAAATTCTGTCTAAAAGTATGATCAATTGGTCATGTTTGTAAACAAAATGCTACAACGTCATTATCAATGAAAAATGACGTCGTAGTCTTCTTTTTTGCACTATTTGCATCTCTCTCACTCTGTTCTGGCCTATCTGCGGTCGCTTTTTGCCCGGTACTTACGACAACCGCGCGCGGCTGCGTTTAAAACTACCTACTTTTTGTAATTTCAAATTATGTAATACTTTTCCTTCATAATTTCATGGGTCTGGACTGGCACAATTACATTCAATTTAGTTAGTTTAATCTTTACACGCTCTAGCGTAGACCCTATCTATAGGGTTACAAAACAAACGTGTTTTTGGCATTAATATGCAAAAAGTTGTAAACTTGTACTTGTATTTGTACTTGCAGTAATATAGTCTTGTTCTAAATAATTTCCACCTCCATGATCGATACACACACACGCCCTTTCAACCAGGCATTCTGCATTGGTATCTCACTTCGTTTTAAGACTTGTGCAGTGTCCGATTCACCAAAATAAACTTAGCAGTTGTTTAAATTTTTTGGATCTAAAGCGATGTCAGAAATCAAGATTAACGAGTTTACTTGAACGTTTATATTTTACTATCTAAGCGTGGGATGCACAATGTTTGCAATTTTTCTGATGGTAATGATTTTTGTCTTTGTAAACATTTCGTTTTTTTATTTCAGATAAATCTGAATGTCGTAAGCTGAAGAAATTTATCAATTATGTCGAAGCTCGTCCCTTGAAGTATACTGTGTGTAAAGTGATTCCTCTAAACATCAGCCTCCCTGTGCTAGTCCTTAATTTGTGTTTCACATATTTAATTGTAGTAATCCAGCTTTCTCACGCATTTTGAATAAATAATATTTTTCATCCCACCACCTCGGAAAGAGTACTTTTGCTCTTCAATATAAGGGCGCAAAAGTCGTTTTTACCCTCTAGAGAGTAAAGTACATTTTAATTTAGAATATCGTGTGCACTAACTTTTAAATTCAAATTATAATTTTTTTAATCATAAATTTTTATTCATTAAAAGTATCACAAATAAAATTAAATTAAATCATATAAAAATACACGTCACGCACAGAGTCATACACTAAAATAACCCGCCTTGAATCGCTCCTGGTGCAAATGTGCCCAAGACACTGGCTGCGTTGCCTCGCTGGATGGCGATGGCTATCCTTTGCCTTAGGAACGATCCAGAGCGGGAGTCACCACCTTGGTTACGTAAACGACGCCCAATCTCGCGGACTAAATCTTTGGCCTCGACTCCCCAACTGCCCATGGTCTCCACGGCCACTGGAACAAAGAAGTATTGCGGCTCCATTGCCGCGTACTTCTGCCGCTTTTTACTAGCGGCCTCCTCCGCCGCTGCTGCCGGAGTATGGACGGTGCGACCCAGGTGCGTAGCCGCGACAGTGCTGACACACGTAGCGTCCCATACTAAGCACTTGCCGTGCTTCCAGGGCACCAAGGTCATACCGTCTGGACGCTTGCCATCAGATCTATTAAGACCCGTTGGCTCAAGGACACAAGGAACGTTTGCCGAAATAAACGCTCTGCGAACTATATCATTGAGGGCATGGTGACGCGGAAACCTACCCAGGCAGGAATTATAATTAAACCTTATTTATTTCTACCTCCTTGGTGCCGAATTCATCATACATTTTTTTAGTTCGCTAAAAACTCAGACTCGGAACTTCTTTGGTGTACTTTTTTTTTAATCCTTTGCGTGCAATTTTCTTTTCACGTATGGAGAATAGCAGTAAGGAATGTTATCTCAAATGACAGATTTAAAAATGCTATGAATTAATCAATTGTAAACGGATTGAAGTATGGCAAGTTAAATAATTTAATATTATTGATTGTTGATTACTAAAATAGTAACTAATAGAAAATTTCAACCACTTGCGTAGTACATGAGGTAGTAACTATAACATCAAATAATCACTATTTTGAAAAAACATGTAGCTAGAACATATTGTTTTCATTAATTCTGCATAGTACAAAATGTTTATACATAGTACGTGGCTTAATCACGATATAAATCATTGTTCAATTAATGATGTGTACCAATCGCGAAAGTTTAAAAACTATATTTCTACATAGTAGGTACGTTTATTTATTTCGTTAAAATTACCCTAATTTAGCGCTACCATAATTTTGAATGCATTTGGCCGGATACTGTTTCATTTACACAGATTACACTCCTTACCTCAACCGGTCAACTCTCCATATTTTCACGTCATATTGTTATTGTCAAAACCATGGCTAAATAAACTCAAAGTTAAATCTTAGGGTAAAACAGGAAAATTGAATACAAGGGAAAAACCGAAATGAGTGATTCTAACGACAAAGAAGGTTATTTGACGCCAACAGGATTGTCTGAAACTGCTAATAATGCAGAAAGCGTTTAGTCATTTCCTCGCTAAGGTGGGATGAAATATTACGTGTTGCACTCGAGTGCAAAAAAATTTCACTTTGTGCCCTTTCTATTCCTTTGCTACGCTCAGGATTCAAATTTTTGAATCCCTGGCTACTGGCTGGCTACACTCGTGATTCAATTTTAGAATCCATCGCTTGCTCGGTCATCAAAATTTAGCACGCGGTTAAAAGCAACTTTGCACTCTTGTACAACAAATAACTATTATGTAGATTTAGGAAACATGTTTTAATAATTCAAATCAGTGGTTTTCACTCAAAGAGTTTGCATTTATTTACTTATTCTTTATCTAAGTTATCACCAAGCCGCGGTGTAAGAGTAAACCTTATAAGATTGAGTGAGAGGCTTGCGGTCGAAGCTCGATGAATGCAAAAAATCTATTATAATCTCCTCGGCCGATATATTTGTATTCACCGAAACGTTTCTGGTGAGCGGTGTTAGCGACGCGGAGATATTCCCGGCCGGGTTCACCGTGCTGCGCCGGGACCGCACCGTGCGGCGCGGCGGCGGCGTCGTCGACGCCGGCTGGGGCGGCGTGCTGCTCGCCGTGCGCGGGACCTACCCCGTCAGGAAGATTGTAGACGTGGACGGCTGCGATGAGGATGTCGAGATTTTAATCGCTACCGTGTCACTTAGATATAAAACTGTTATTTGCTGTGCTGTGTACATTCCGCCTAATTCGGCTGACCGAGGTATTTACATACGTTTACCGTAATTGAAAACCTCATTTCTAAGTATCACAAAAGAAATGTACTAATATTAGGTGGTTTCAACTTAAACTCTTGCAGTCTTAATGTTACGATGCATTACAGATATTTGTTAGAATTTTGCAAACTCAAACAACATAATTGTATCCGTAACCAGTACCTATAACAATACATTGGATCTGGTGTTGAGCGACCTGGGTGATGAGTGGATTGAAGTCAGCGGAGACGTAAATCCCGTAGTTAAAATCGACCCGCACCACCCGCCGCTTGAAGTGAGCGTGCGGTGCGCGCGCGCGGAACGCCGCGTCACGCCTGCGCCGCGCGCGCCCGCAGGGGACTCGCCGCGGAACTGGAGCTTCCGTAAGGCGAACTTTTTAACTTTATACGAAGAATTAAGTTGCATTACATGGGACGACATCTATTTAACCTCTGATGTGAATCAAGCGGTTGAGCTATTTTATGACAAACTGAACAATTGTTTCCATCAAAGTGTACCAAAGAAAAATGCTAAAATACCTAACAAATATCAATATCCGACTTGGTTTACATCAGAAATAATAACAACATTGAAAAATAAATATTTTAATTTAAAAAAATACAAATACTTAAATTTAGAATTTAATCGTGAGCTATATAAATTTTATAGGCAGAGAGCTAAAGAACTCATCGATCGGACATACGGTGATTATATTCGGCGAACAGAGGCGGATATAAGAACGGACCCGAGATCATTCTGGAGATTTGTGAAGGAGCAGCAGGGTTCCAGGCAATCGTGCGATCAGTTCGACCATGATGGGGTGACTGTCACTGGACGAGAGGTGGTTCCTAACGCGTTTTCCAATTATTTTAGTTCTGTATTTTTACCTCAACCTCCCAAGTTGTCTGCGGCGGATGCAGAGCGCCAAGCGGCAAGCACATTGTGTTCTCATCTAATTGCTCTGGATGATATTTCCCCGGCTGATATTTCGGTGGCTATTCGGCGTTTGAAACCCTACTCCTCTGCCGGGCCTGATAGTATTCCATTTTTCATTTTGAAAGACTGTGAATCAATACTTTTAGCGCCTCTTTTATTTATCTTTAATTTGGTTCTATCGACATCTACATACCCCGACATTTGGAAGGTTTCTCGGGTAACTCCATTACATAAAGGTGGCTCCGTATCAAATATTGAAAACTATAGACCTATCGCTGTTCTCTCGGCCCCAGGCAAAGTTTTAGATTACCGGACAGATCAATAGTCAATTGTCAGAAAACCAGCACGGCTTTAGAACAGGTAAATCCACATTGACTAATCAAATTAACTTTGTGGACTACGCCATCACTGAAATGGATCGTAAATGCCAGGTGGATACTGCTTATTTTGATTTCAAAAAGGCCTTCGATCGTGTGCAAAATGATGTACTCTTGGCAAAATTTGCAGCAATAGGTTTCACTCCAAAGTTACTGGAGTTGTTTGCAAGTTACTTTTCTGATCGGTTTCAGTACGTCCAGTTGTCGGGTTTCCAGTCTGACCATTATTTAACCTGTTCTGGCGTAAGTCAGGGCAGTACACTAGGTCCAACCCAATTTGCAATTATGATCAATGACCTTCCAAAACTAGTCAAGACGGCGAAATGTCAAATGTTTGCCGATGACCTGAAGTTATATTTGTCTATCGGTGACACGGATGACTGTGAGTTGCTTCAGGTGGATATCGATCGTGTAGTTCATTGAGGAGTGGACAATGACTTGGATCTAAACCTCTCCAAATGTAAAACGATCTCATTTACCCGATCCCGGAATCCCATCTGTTATGATTACCGAGTGGCTGATGTTTCGCTGGAGCGCGTTACCGAGATCGTGGACTTGGGAGTTACTTTAGACATGGAGCTGAAATTCAACACGCATGTTGAACTTCTGTGTAGAAAAGCTTTTAAGTCTCTCGGTTTTGTGATGCGGTAGACAGCTAGGTTTCAGGACAAAAACGCGATTCTAGTTTTGTACTATTCTTTTGTTCGCAGTAAGCTGGAATACAATTCTGTCGTTTGGGATCCGCACGAAAGTAAATATAAGCTTATGCTAGAAAAAGTCCAACGTAAATTTGCCCATTATCTATATGAGAAGTTATACGGATATTACCCGTTTCTCTATCCATCTTTGTTTGTAGCCGGTATGGTCGGTGTTAACACGCTAGAGGTGAGACGAAAGTGTGCGATAGTGATCCACTATTACCGGCTTTTGAACGGGTCGATTGATGATCCGGAAACCCTGGCTCGCTGCTCTCTGTCTGTTCCAGATCGTGTGCGCCAGTCTCGCGCCTGCGCTGTGCGGAATCTGTTTCAGGCGCCGCGCGCGCGCACCGACACAGCTCTGTTCGCTCCCACCTCACAAGCCCCTAATCTGCTCAACAACCTACTCGCTCATACACCTGATGCGGATTTATTTGTTGACAATTTCAATGTTTTTGTTAGAGTTGCAATTGAATTTCTATGTGAAATTACTGCATAGTTTGGTCATATATGTATGTTTAAAATAATTGATTTTGAGTAGTTTACAGTAATTTTGAGATTATTTAATGAAATTTGTGATTGAGTACAGTATTATTCTGTTGTAATATCGATAATGAAACCATATTATAGGATTTGTGCAAATTAGTGATAATCTATATAATCTAATTTATTTTTTCTTTAATTCATTTAATTTATGATGTTTCATTTGTAATTTATTTTTAAGTGTGTTTAAGTTTTCGTAGTGGTAGGACTCTTAGCAAAGTCCGCCTGGGGAAGTAGAAGTGCCACACCTTTGCCAAATATTCTACCGCCAAGCAGTAATGTGCAAACATTACTGTGTTCCGGTTTGAAGGGCAATGATTCCAGAGAAATTACAGGGCTGAGAGACATAATATCTTAGATCTCTGGGTGACGAGCGCAGTGCAGTGCTAGGTAATGATTTAGACTATCATGTTCCAATAGCTGCGTGTTACTGTGATGTTATGTGGCAGGCATGTTGCTTACCATCAGGCACATGACCTGCTCGTCTCGTCACTCTATGCGATAAAAAAAAAGTTTTTTCTGGCTCTCAGTGCGCTTTGGTTTATATACTCGACACTCCCTACGTATCTTCGTGTAACTGCCAGATACACATTTATACGTTTTATGCATTTTTGGCATCTACACAAGACATGTCAATCTATCATTATAAAATTAAAAAAAAAAAAGTCTACTCTAAGTACTATTTTCCTGATCGCACAACTGTCCAACTTCATTATTTTCCCGCCATACAATGTTCTATCTGCCTCATACACACTTTGTCGCGGGGAGAATGAGGTGCGGGTGGCGGGTAAATGCCCTTTCCTCACTTCTTGCGCGGACAGCGAGTGCAATGCGTGTGCGATTCGGAAATATTATATTGCCGCAACTATGACGAGTGAACGTTTTCGATTCTTAAACAGCTTGAAAGCTGACGCTACTAAAAAAGGAAAAATAGATATAGTACCAGACCCTGATATATCTACCACAAGACCAGGTAAGTAAAATAATTATTTATTTACCAGTATTTTATACTGTTTTGCTGTCGAATAATAGTTATTGGGTTTTTCGAATCAGTTGTGTTTTATTGCCTTCATTGTTACCATAACTAATAGACATCATTGGTAAATTTTGTAACTTTCATAGATTTTTTTATTACCTACGTACAAATATGTAACTACGCACTTACACATTTATACATCGGGATTTAGTATGACCATAAAGTGTATCTAGGCACTTACACAGTTATGCTTCGAAAAGATGTTAAATCATAATTCGGTAACTTACTTTTACATAATTTTACATCGGAAAGATATTGTAGATACCCATGCACTTACATAGTTCTGCGTTTGTTTTTTTATGTTATTTTAATAAAATAAACAATTATTTTATTGCTTTTAGATGTATCTCCAGTACCATTCTCAGAAAATTTTACTGAGGATGACCTACGCCGAATGGGTGAGATTATAGCTGATAACGATGAAGAACATTTTCTTGCACCGCGCATTTCACTCCCGAATCCTACGAACACTAATGGTGATAGTTCTGCATCTTCTGAATTGCATGTCCCAGCTTCCCATATCTTACAATCTTCCTTGAAAGCATGCGGTGGAAGCTCCAGAAATTGCACAGGGAATAATTACATTGCCTTTAGCTCGCCGCCACGCTTTTGCGAAGAACCTGTAGACCTGACCCAGAAAACTCAAGAAAAACATCCTGAACCCGTGGAAAGTGAAACAGTACCACTATTTTCAAATACAAGTGGGACAGAAATAGGTAATTTGCCGGAATATAGCTTCTATGACCCCACTTTGCCAGCAAACAATCCTGAATCACCACTACTACTAAATTCTACCTCAAGCATTAATATTCCATTAACACTGTGTGACTCGCCCAATTACGGCCACCTTATAGCTCAACAGATTGACCAATTAGGCTGCACGGAGTCGCCGGCACCCACTCCAGTGACATTGCCAGGTGGCTCTCCGGATAACCAGCTAGGCTGCGCAGAGACAACAGCACCCATTACAGCAACACTGCCAGTTGGCTCACCAGATGACCAGTTATTAAGCTGCCCTGAGTCCCCAGCTCCCATTCCAGCGCTATGGTCAATTAGCTCTCCAGGTATATCGGAGAATAATTCTGAGCATTAAATAAATGACAGCGAACCATCTAAGAAGAAAAGACGATGCACAGATAAAAAAGATAAGGGTCGATTGCGTTTGGTTCATAAAAATCAATGGCTAGATGTTAAGCGTAAGAAAAATAGAAATTTAGGAAAACCGTACACAGGAAGAGATGGTAAATTAAGGAAAAAGAGAGAAATGGAACCTGCTTGTGGAGACAAATGCCTTTTTAAATGCTCACAAAAAATTAATGATTTCGAAAGAGACCTGCAGTTTGTGGCCTTTTGGTCTTTGGGAGAACTTATTCGCCATTGGGATTTTATCAATAGATATTGTGATAAAATCCCAAAACGACGTTTCACGTGTGAAACACCCACGAGAAGAGAATCCACCATACGATACCACTTACCTAAGGGAGTAGGTAATATTACTGAAAATGAAAACTTACCAAGGGCTCAGGAATCCAAAATAACAGTATGCAAAAAGATGTTTTTGAACACGTTGGGCATAAAACAGGGTATGGTTTACTCTGCCCTAAATAAACTATCTATACAGGGTACTGTTCTCCAAGATAATAGAGGTCGTCATCTTAATCATAAAAAAGTAATAACTGAGGAAAATATCACCAGTGTTTGCGACCACGTTAATAGTTTTATACCCGTGGAATCACACTACGTCCGTGAAGGAACAAACAAACTATACCTGGATGGAACTCTTTCATTTGCTCGTATGTTTCTACTATATAAAGAGTGGAATGATCCTAAGAAACAAGAAAAAGTAAAAACATCACGACAATATATTGATATTGTTAATGAAAAGATAAATTTAGGATTTCATGTCCCAAAAAAAGATCAATGTGACGTTTGTCATATAAACAAAAATTTACCCCGACCTGTCACAGAAGAAGAAATGATAAATTACACGACTCACATAAGAAACAAAACAATTGCACGGGAGCTCAAAAATAAAGACAAAGAAAACTCTAGCCTGAGTGAAGTAGTTTCTGCAGTTTATGATTTTCAAAAAGTTCACGGCATACCCTGTGCGGAAACAAGTATACTTTACTATAAAAGAAAACTAACAGTTTTCAATTTCACCATTTTTGAACTGGGTAGTTGGGTAGCTAAGTGCTATGTTTGGGATGAAAGTACAGCAAAGCGAGGTGCAAATGAGGTGAGCAGTTGCTTATACGACTTTATTCGTGAACATCACCAAAAGGGAGTTAAAATCTTTAACTTTTGGTCTGATAACTGTGGCGCCCAAAACCGGAACCGAATTGTTTTTGCAGCGTACCTACGAGCGGCAAAAGATTTTCAAGTAACTATCACCCACAAGTCCTTTGAAAAAGGTCACACACAGAATGAGGGTGATAGTGTACATGCTCTCATCGAAAGGTCAGCAAAAAACAAAATGGTATATACACCTGATCAATGGTTTGCTCTCATACGATGGGCTAAACAAGATGGAAACCCATATATTGTTAAAGAAATGGGAACATCAGACTTTCTTGATTTTAAAACTCTACTGTCTGGATGCAACTGGAAGATAAATACAGAAAGAGAACGAGTTTTTTGGTCCCGAATCAGACAGCTAGAAATTTTACCTGATGCATCTAATGAAATACACTACAAAATTGATTTTTGTGACCATGAGTTCAAGACCATAAAAGTAGAGAACACGCTTGAGACCCCAAGAACAAGAAGAATCCGAAATAGACTAGAAAATAATCTACCGTTAGCACCGCTTTCAAGACCACTGATTCAAGCATACATGGGGAAGTTGCCAATTCCTCAGGCTAAACTTCAAGATCTAAAGTATCTATGTCAAACTAATATAATACCATCGATATACCACGAATTTTACACAAATTTGATGGAGGGCAGAGATATACATGTAGACGAACGCAGCTGTAGTGAAGAAGATGAGAAAGAGTAAATAAATAAAAGTGAAACTGTAGGGGATCCTATTTCTTGTGATATTTGTCATTTAATTAGGTACGCTATAATTATAAAGCAACATATTTGATTCTTGTTAATGCTATTTTTCAAAAAACTATATACATAAAAGAAGAAAATATAATAATTAGGTTATTTAAAGACATAATGTAAGACATTAAAGACATTAAAGACATAATGTAAGTGTTAATTATTGTAAAAATAAATACAAAGAAATAATATACCTTAGCTTTAAAAATATTTGCTCAAACTAGTTAACTAAGTACGATGCTAAAGTACCTACCATAAGTGCAAAAAAAAACTATTTATCGCCTTATACTTTCAAAGTCTGAAACCTTATAATAATACTATAACATATTCAGTTATCTTAATTACATCTATCTATTTGATGTGTCTGTTTTTATATTTTTGATAAAAGTATGTTGCAGAAGAACCTAATATAAAACGTAATATAATAATATAATTACTAAATTTTCGATCTCAATTTAATAATTAAGTAAATTTTGATAATTTAGATTTAAAAAATAGTCAAATTTGACTATTTATTTTATTAATTATATAGGTAAGTTGTGTTTGTGTTTATTTTTGATAAAAGTATGTAGCAGAAGTAATCTAAAACGTAATAATGATACCTACTATATATTTTCGATCTCAATTCAATAATTGTGTAAATTTTTGATATCGTCTTAGATGTTGAAATAGTCAAGTTTTCTATATAATAATATTGATTGTAATAATTGCCCTGTGTCTGTGTTCATGATTTTGATATTATCTTGAAGAAGTACCTACTAGTAAGACTGATTATCGTGTTGCATTATGATAGTCGTTTAAAGCTGAGTTAGTTACTTAGTTGGTTTTGTTTTTCTTAATTCTTTCAAATAACCATTGTTAAAAGATTTTTTAATTTTTTTATGTTTCTACCTAATTAAAATGGTATTTTGTTCTTTTTTATTTTTGCTTTATTTTAGATAATAATGTAAGTATGCCCAATATTAGCATATAAAAATAATAAGATAAATGGAGAAAATCTCAATTCACGAACAAGATTCTGAAATTTGCATACTACCTACACTGAAATAAGCTTAGTTTCGTTAGCAAGTGACTATTCGGTAATTAGGGTCAGGTGGCCCTAATTGTCGAAACAGATGTAGAAGCATATTATTAGATTATACATTTCCAACGTTAAAACATGTAAGCACCAATTAAGCAGAATAAGTCAAATAAATCAACTAAGTATATCCGTGTAACAGGCAGTTACGATATTACCGTTTTATTAAGTTTCCACGAAAAAGTATGTATGTGCCACATACGATATTGTATTAGGTTAGAAGCACCAAGTAAAAATATGTACGTGTAATAAAATCTAAACCAGTATAGATTAAAATAAAATATAGTATCCATCTTAAACTTGATCTACAATAAGAGCATCTCACCAATTATCACAGCAATATCTCAAAAAGGGCTACAGTTATAGGAGTTTGAACATTTTCAAATCTTTAAAACGGTCTCCTGTAAAATTTGTATTTTGCAGATACACAACTGTACGTAGGGAGTGTCGTACTGTAAGCACTGAAGGCAACTGAATTTTAATAAATAAATAAATAATCACGCAAGTCAAGTTACCAATCTATTATCAAGTTATCAATATTTTTGACAGCATAATTTCAAACAATTAAAACTAAGATTATTGTGTATTTTTAAATAGATAGATACTATTTATTTCTATTACTTCTATATTATCATTCAAATACTTAATCATAATTTATTTACTTAATTTAAATTCTACATTAAATACGACATTGCTGTATCGCAACATGTATTACAACTGAAAATAATAACAGTACCGCTAATCTGGTTGGCGAGCAGTACTACCCATAGTATGATGAGCGTAAGTAACGGCTGGTCTAGTCGGGAGAACGGCGCCTGCCGATCCGGAGACCCCACACGCACCACTGTCTTTTCGTGAAGGACACAAAACGGTGAAGGAAAACATAGTGAGGAAACCGACATGTACCTAGCATCTTTCGAAGTCGTGTATCATTCACCAATCCGCACTTGGGCAGCGCGGTGGATTATGGTCTTAACTCTCTCCTTGCGAGAGAAGGCCCCGAGTCCCAGCAGTGGGAACGTTTAGTGG
Source organism: Ectropis crepuscularia (assembly GCA_963693475.1). Lineage (NCBI taxonomy): Eukaryota > Metazoa > Arthropoda > Insecta > Lepidoptera > Geometridae > Ectropis > Ectropis crepuscularia. Next base: position 7,282,086 of record OY856350.1, read on the forward strand.
GCTGTTGATGATTGATGAACCATCCCATTAAAGGTTTCTTCTGCTGGGGCTCGAGGTCTTTTCTTGCAAGAAGAGAGTCAAGACCATAATCTACCACACTAGTCAAGTGCAGATTGGTGAATGCTGCATGACCTCGAATCTAGGGATCGATTCTAGGGACATTTTTACCGGTTTCCTTACAATGCTTTTTCTTCACCATTTTTAAGCATCGGCTTAGGTAGCGGCATTACGCACATGACTTCTGATGCTCGTCAAGGAGAGGTCGTGTGAGATGGAGGAGCTAGAGAAAGAATATAAAATCGCCCATTCACTAAAACGCAAGTGGACACGCCGCTGGCTCGCATCCCGTCTCCACTGCAGGGTCTGTGACGTCCTATGTTTAGGGTCGTCCGGCGCCCTATTTAGGGATAGACATAGAGAAAATATACGGTAGTAATTATTTGGCTATAGAATTTTGCTCCAGCTCTGAGCTATTTGACTCTCTCTGATTGGTTCTGCCGCGTGTAACGTGAACTATGAGTAATCAACCAACCTTAGAACTTTTTTTTAACGGCCAGAGCCTTCAGTAACAAAACTAAAATACAATGAGAACTAGTACACTACGCTACATACCTAACTACTTACACTAAGCACACCTGGATTATCCATAGAATATATAAAATTAGAATATAGTAAAGACAAAAAGAGCTAGCTAGCCTAGAATTTCAAAACTTAAACATTGTATTTGCTTGTGTCAATTTGAGTTAATTCGACAAATATTAAAAGTAAATAAAACCGGCCAAGTTCGAGTGGGACTCCCACACGAAGGGTTCCGTACCGTTATCGAAAAAACGGCGAATACCTCTTTGGCTTTATTCGAAATTTCTTATACATCGCAAATTCCGCGGACAGGCATAAAGTTTTATTGAAAAATTGATTTTTGGCTAATGATTCTGACTACGAATTTGATTTCGCGTTTTTTTTTACTAGTGGCGCCATCTAGTTTCTTTGGGATGGACTAATCGAGCAAGAAACGGTAAAAACTAAGTTTGTTGTATGGGAGCCGTCCTTAAATATTGTTTTTATTTTTATTTTTATTATTTGTTGTTGTTCCGTATAATCGGGCAACATTATATCGGGCCGGCGATTAGCGTGTGTCTGTGGTCGCCGGCTGTCACTTGTACATTGTCTCTGGTCGCGGGAACGGCATGACATGAGTTTTTTTTTTGTGGTTATAAAAGCTTTAATATTGTGCGGGAACACGTTATTAACATTAATTACTACTGGATTAGTGCTGGAATATTATTTGTGAAGTGGGTACTGGATTGGCCGCTTCTAGAACGCAGGATCGTTCTGGGGCGGGAGGAAGTCTACGGAATCTATCTGGTTTGGTTTCCTTATTCCCGTGTTCCGTTCCCTATTCCTAATAACCAAACAGGGCTTTGGACGACGCCGGGAACCCTACGTAAGTGATTTCTTTTCGGTACTTGTTTGCAATCAGGGGGTAAATATTAAAATCGGTATAAAAGCAAAATAATAATGTTCTAGACTTGCTATGGGCCCCAAGTCGGTATTTCTGGCATAAATACTATACATTTTTTGGTAGACAGAGCGCGGTTAGCCGTAAATACCCCTTTTTTGTTTTTAGTTTTCTGGGAAAATATATCGGGTAGGCCAGATATTTGGGGGTTCCCAGTTTATAATTTCTCCCCAAACTGTCGGGAAATTAGTATTAAGTGGTATCCGGTTTAATAGGTTGCGGATATATTTGTTGTGACATTGTCCGAACTTTAGGTTAATTTAAAATTTAAATTTAAATTTAAAATGGCTTCGGATTTGGCCAACCAGCTCCGGTGGTTTGAATCCTTGCAAGGATTGGTCGGCAGGAGAGACCGGGAGGAGGCGCTCCTAAACAGGGCAGAGCACCTCGACAGGCGCCTGGAGGTCGCTGAGAGGAGCGCAGGATAGCTGCGGGATGCAAGGCCGTCTCCAACTGAGGAGCAGATGGAGAGGATCGACGCGGACATGCGGCGCATCCTGGATTTGTACGACGAGGTCTCCGAAGGGGTTCGCCAGCTGGAGAGGTCTCGTCAGGGAAGGGCGAACTCGGGACCCGTCATCAGGAATGCGGGTTCGGGTGTAGTGGGACGCCTTCCCACCCTGGACTTGCCCAGGTTCACAGGTAACCTGCGAGAGTGGAGCGGCTTCCGGAGTATGTTCGCCTCTCTCGTAGATTCACGCACCGACTTGACGAGGGCGGAGAAACTGGCGTATCTCCGCACGTCACTGAAGGGTGAGGCACTCTCCCTGATCCAGCACCTGGAGCTGGACGACGACAACTTCGGCACGGCGATGGAGTTGCTGGAGACGAGGTTCCAAAACCCTCGGCTCCTCGCCGACGCTCACGTGTCCCAAATACTGGGGCTGCCGAAGGTGACTGAGAGGTCTCAGTTGAGGCCGCTAATCCTCACGCCCGTGAAGGTGGCGTACAACGCCTTGCGCAGCTTGGGACTGCCAGTAGAACACTGGTCGTTTCTGTTGGTCCACATTCTGCTGGGCAAGGTGCCGCTGGAGTTGCGCGCCCGGTTCGAGCGGGAAAGGGGCCTTCACGGCGACCCGAAGGTCTTCCCCACGTTTGAGGAGCTGCTTCGGGTCCTGGAGTGGGAGGCGAGGATGGTCGAGTCGGCGCCGCAGGAGGCGCAGCCCGCCGCTTCAGCTCGTGGCCCTGCCGGAACAGGACCGCGACCTACCAATTCCCGCACTCAGGGTGGGGTAAAGCGGACGGCGACGGTGACGACTGCGTCGGAGCAGGAGTGCCCGAACTGTGGCCAGCTTCACGCGCTGGTGCAGTGTCCGGCCCTGCTTGCGAGGACGACTTCCGACCGACGAGGCATCGTTCGGCGGTTGCGTCGGTGCTACGGGTGCCTGGGGGGTCATTTGTACAATGACTGCCCCACGGCACGGCCGTGTCCTGGGTGTGGGGGACCACACCACCAGCTCTTGTGCACCAGGAGCGATGGTGCTGGTCGACAGCCCTCAGGGAGGGGGCCCTCCACGGGCGGGGGCGCTCCCACGCAGAGCCACGCATTGTACAACAATGAAGTGGCTACAGCGTGGAGCACACCCCCTCCACCCCAACTCCCGGCAGCACCGGGCAGCCCAACAAGGGGCGTCCTACACGTGGCTCGGTCACCGACCTCACAGCCCGCGCGGACGCGGGCGAACTGGAGAGGTGGAAGGGTGATACAGGAGTCACCACGGGGGCCACCTCCCCAGCGTTATCCTTCTCCGCCGCTGGATCCGCGACCAATGGAATGGAGGGCGTACACGCCTCCCCTCCATGAACATCCGAGGCTGCAATACCACCCGCCCTACTTTCGGTATGGCAGGGCGGCCGGATATGCCCCCCCTCCGATGGCCCTTTGCACTCGGCAGCCATATTGGGCTGGGCCCTGTAGTCCGACGGGTTCGGACGGGCCTCGGAGGGATTGACTAGCCTCCGTTCCCTTGGCACAGGATCAACCGGTGGTCCTGCTGCCCACCCTCTGGTTAAGGGTTTGGGGTCCAAGAGGCGACTACGTCCGGATACGAGCGCTCTTGGACACAGGGTCCCAGGGGTGCATTTTGACAACCCGGGTTGCTCATCGCCTGGGCCTGGCTAGGTTTCCGTCACCGACTCCGTTGCGAGGAGTCGGGAACACAGAGGTGCGGTTGGCTGGACAGTGGACAGACCCGCCTCTCCTTCTCGTTCAGGGCCACCGTCATGGATTCGGTTGTCGGTTGGCTTCCTCAGGCGGACATAGATCCGGATCTTTTGTCCTGTACTAAGGGTCTCAGGTTGGCGGATCCCCGCTTCGGGATGGCGGGTCCGGTAGATCTTTTGTTGGGTTCTGATGTACTGGGTTACATCATGAACGTGAAGCCTAGACTGTTGGACCAGTCTTCGCTGATGGCGCTGCCCACCATCTACGGGAATGCCATTTTGGGAATGGTGGATGAGTGGCAGCAGTCGAATCAGGCTTCTTTTACGGGAACGGCCCTCGCTCAGATCATGCAGAGGTTCTGGGAGATCGAAGAGCCGCCTACCGTGTCTCGGCTGGATCCCGAGCACGTGGAGTGTGAGAACTTTTATCAGGCTCACACTCGGAGAATGGTTTCTGGGCGATTGGAGACTAGGCTGCCTTTCCGGGATAACCCCCCGCGTCTGGGCCAGTCTCGATCATTGGCCGAGAAAAGGCTCAGGTCCATGGAGCGACGCATGGCTCGAGATCCGGTGCTTCCGGAAAAGTACATCGAGTTCATGAGGGAGTATGAGGCACTGGGCCACATGTCTCCGGCTCGCGACGACTGGTCGACCATGGACCACTACTTTTTGCCTCATCACGCTGTTTTGAAAGCGTCGACAGGCAAACTCAGGACGGTGTTCGATGGATCCGCTCCGACTTCGACAGGAGTGTCACTGAACCAGTGCCTCCACGCTGGACCGAAGTTACATCGGGATATTGTAGACATCATCCTGAATTTCCGTAGGCATCAGGTGGTGTTGGGAGCGGACATCCGTATGATGTTCCGACAAACGGTCATACACCCCGAGGACAGGAGGTTCCAGTTGATCCTCTGGCGGGAAAGTCCTCAGGACCCTATGATGGTGTATGAGTTGAACACCAACACCTATGGGTTGAGATCAAGCCCCTTCATTGCGATCCGCTCACTGCTGGAGTTGGCGGAGCAAGAACGGGCTCGGGACCCACGTGCAGCCGCAGTTCTGGAACGCGACCTGTACGTGGACGACGTTTGCACTGGTGCGCAGACGGTGGAGGAAGCTCTGTTGCTCCGGGATGAGCTTACAGAGCTTCTCGCATCTGGAGGCTATGAGCTTCGGAAATGGCTCTCTAACGACCCCAACGTCCTGGCTGGTATCCCGGACGATCACCAGCAGGATCCGGGGCTCTTCGAGGAAGGTGACGATCCGCACGGGATTGCGGTTCTGGGCATGCAGTATCAACCGGTTGCTGACATCTTCACCTTTCGGGTGGCACTGGAAGCCACACGCGCGTGGACAAAACGGACGGTTTTGTCCACCATCGCCAGGATGTTTGATCCAAACGGTTGGATCAGTCCGGTTCTGTTCGCAGCCAAGTGTCTGTTACAGCGACTCTGGACTCTGAAGGTCTCATGGGACGACCCCCTGGTTGGAGACTCGCTTAACATTTGGCTTCGTTTAATATCTGACCTCGAAACGGTCAATCGAGTGGCGTTGCCCCGTCGCATTCTGCCACCAGGCTGTAGCCGGATCAGCCTGCACGGGTTCTGTGATGCGTCCGAGCTGGGCTATGCCGCATCTGTGTACTTGCGTACAGTTGACGCTGGAGGCCACGTCAATGTCACGCTCTTATTGGGGAAGAGCAAGGTAGCTCCTATCAGGACACGACTCACTATTCCGAAACTGGAATTGAGCGGAGCCACATTACTTGCTCGGCTGCTTAAGCACGTATATCAGGAACTGTCCACCTCGATAGACATCCGGAAGGTCTATGCGTGGTCAGACAGTCAGGTCGTACTTGCCTGGTTACGAGCAGCCCCTCACACCTTGGAGACTTTTGTGGGAAATCGGGTTTCCCAAATCCAAAACATTGGACTGGACATGGTTTGGAGACATGTCCCGGGTGAGTTGAACCCCGCTGACTGTGCTTCGCGCGGCTGTTCCGCGCCGGAGCTAGTTGATCACCCCTTATGGTGGGGTCCGGACTGGCTGCGGGAGCCAGAAGCTTCCTGGCCAGCTCTCGGCGCGGACTCGGAGCGAGCGGAGCTGCCCGGAGTCCGCGTGCATGCGATTGTGGCGGAAGTGCCCCCAGACCCTGATTGGTTGACGGGTCGTTACAGCAAGCTGGATAAATTGCTGGGGGTAACTAGCTGGATTAAGCGCTTCATCCACAACTGTCGTCACCCTCGTCAGAGGAGGAGTGACCAGATCGCCACTGTGGAGGAGCGTCGGAGTTCCTTGCTGCACCTCATTCGGCTGGTGCAGGGTGAGAGGTTTCCGACGGAACTTGAGGCGCTGCGCAGCGGACGCGCTCGCTTAAAGGGTGCGGTCGCCAAGTTGAACCCTTTCACAGATCAGGATGGTCTTCTGCGCGTAGGAGGTCGGCTCCGGAAAGCCAACCTGCCGTACGGCAGCAGGCACCCCCTGTTGCTACCGAAAGGAGGTCCTCTGGTGGACCTGCTGATCACCGATCGGCATATCGGTAACGCGCACGCTGGATGTGGCGCGCTTCTCGCTGTGTTGCAGCGTGAATTCTGGATCTTGTCGGCTCGCAGGGCGGTCCGAAAGGTGCTATTTAGATGTGTCCCTTGTTATAGGCTCAAAGCGTCTACCAGCCCATGATGGGAGATCTTCCTCCGGATAGGATTTCTCCCTCGAGGCCGTACGACGGGGTCGGAACGGACTTCGCTGGGCCCTTCTCGGTCAAGTCATCGACGTTGCGTAACGCCAAGGTCGTTAAAGCCTACCTGTGCGTCTTTGTGTGATTGGCCACCAAAGCAGTCCACCTGGAGCTGGTCTCTGCGCTGTCTACGGAGGCCTTTGTCGCGGCGCTGGATCGCTTTGTAGCGCGAAGAGGAGTACCCTCTTTAATACGTTCGGACAATGGCACAAACTATCGAGGAGCGGCGAATTATTTACGCGAAGTTAATATTTTTTTAAATTCTGGTAATAATAGTTTAAGTCTGGCTCTCGCCCAGCGGGCAATCAGCTGGCAATTTAGTGTGCCGGCCTGTCCTCACTGGGGAGGAATTTTTGAGGCTGCGGTGAAGTCTGCTAAAACCCATCTCCGCCGTGTCATCGGGGAGACCGTGTTAACTTGGGAAGAGTTAGTCACGGTACTATGCCGCGTGGAGGCAGTGCTTAATTCCCGTCCTCTCTGTCCAATCTCGCCTGACCCTAACGATCTAGAAGTCTTGACGCCGGGTCACTTCTTGATCGGTCAGCCTTTAACCGCGTTGCCGGAGTATCCCTGGAAGGATGAGCGGCCCGGACGCCTGTCCCGTTTTCAGTTATTGCAGCAAATAAGTCAAGACTTCTGGAGGCGCTGGTCGGCCGAGTACTTGCATCTGTTGCAACAACGGGTAAAATGGACAGATAGGACGGAGGCCCCTCGGGAAGGGGACTTAGTATTATTAAAAGAGGCAAATTTGGCCCCCCTACTCTGGCGTAGGGGACGTATTTTAAAATTGATATCTGATACTGATTGCACACCCCGCGTGGCGGAGATTCTGATTTCTGGTTCCAGACTTCAGCGCGCGGTGTCCTCTCTGGCACGCTTGCCTCTTTATTAGATATACGTGTTTTCAAGGTTAAAATTTAATTTAATTTTATTACTATTTTTGGTAAAGTGTTTTTTTTGGTTTGATTTCCACTTTCGGGTCAAAGTTGGGAATTTCGTTTTATTTGGGGTCCGGATACTACTAAATACTAGCTACTAAATACTAGTTACTAAAATTGACCTGGAGTTCAATTGGTCGGGGGTTTTGTTCCGTATAATCGGGCAACATTATATCGGGCCGGCGATTAGCGTGTGTCTGTGGTCGCCGGCTGTCACTTGTACATTGTCTCTGGTCGCGGGAACGGCATGACATGAGTTTTTTTTTGTGGTTATAAAAGCTTTAATATTGTGCGGGAACACGTTATTAACATTAATTACTACTGGATTGGTGCTGGAATATTATTTGTGAAGTGGCTACTGGATTGGCCGCTTCTAGAACGCAGGATCGTTCTGGGGCGGGAGGAAGTCTACGGAATCTGTCTGGTTTGGTTTCCTTATTCCCGTGTTCCGTTCCCTATTCCTAGTAACCAAACAGGGCTTTGGACGACGCCGGGAACCCTACGTAAGTGATTTCTTTTCGGTACTTGTTTGCAATTAGGGGGTAAATATTAAAATCGGTATAAAAGCAAAATAATAATGTTCTAGACTTGCTATGGGCCCCAAGTCGGTATTTCTGGCATAAATACTATACAGTTGTTATAGCGGCAATAGCAATACATAATTTACACAGAAAATTTCAACGGTCTAACTATCACCGTTCTTGATAAAGCCTGGTGACAGACGGACGGACGGACGAACAGCCGAGTCTCAGTTATAAGGTGCCGTTTTTACCCTTTGGGTACGGAACCCTAAAAAATGGAATAAAGGGTACGTGATTCCAGTCCAGCGACCGAATCCAGCGCTGGATTGCTTACTAGAATAATGTAAATCGGCACTGGAATGCACTGGCACTGGCATTCCAGTGCCAGTTTCCATTATTCCAGTAAGCAATCCAGCGTTGAATTCGGTCGCTGGACTGGAATCATGTAAACGGGGTATAAATCATCATCTTCCTCTTCTTCGTCGTCTTCCAGCTGCTGGTAAATTTCAAACTGGTCTTCATTATCGTTTTCAACGACATTTGTCTCAAGCTCTTCCATGATTTTGGGGTCAAACGTCGCTCTAATATGGTAGAGCATTGAGACAAGCTTGCCTATTACATTCGCCACAAGTTAAAAAGCATTACAAGCTCGCTTTCCTGCATCCGCATCGCGAACCACTCTTGCAGTTGCAGAAAATTTGGAAGATCTAGCTGCAGCATTTGAGGAAGAAAATTGTTCGACCCTGAGATTACTAGGGAGTGGAACTCAAACCTTATTTGCAGCCTATAAATGCTCCAAAATCTGTGAAAAGTTTCGATCGTCTTCGTTATTTACATTGCGTCAAGTCTACAATACTTAATAAACCGGTGCAGCTTTCAAATATTCCACCAACAAGTGCAGCTGCTCATGAACATTTCAAACGTGTATATTATCAAGTGCATTTAAACAAAATTTGTAGATAATTTTGTGTTCTACAATATTGATTATAGCAAAACACCCGTTGGAAATGAAATATTTACAAAAAAATCGCAAAAACACGATTTTAGTGAACTTTGATCTTGAAATTTAATAGTTGCGTACACCCTACCATGAGTAGGTTTTGAGACAACTTTTAGGGTGTCAATATACAAGTATTTACAGACCTACAGCTGGGTATTTCTCGAATTCCGAGGTGAACTTACTTTAATGACTGGACTATATCGTTTCCTTGGTGCATACAATATTTAAATAATTCTTAAACTTAGTTATATGACCTTACATCGAGCTACGTTTAACAAAAAGATCTTGTAAAACTTGTAAATCTCTTGTACTGGTTTCGCCTCGTATTGTGAAAGATAACAAACTATTGATAATAACAAAATATTTTAGGTAAAGGCAAACTTGTACAAAAAATTACATTTAGTGGTAGTCTGTTATGGAGGACCAGTGCAGTTACATAAATCAGTTTCGAAGTTGTTCATAGGTTGGAACCCCTCATGCATTTGCATGAATTTAGCATGCTGCAAGCCAAGTGCAGTCATAATAAAGAGTTTGGGTACATTTGTGTAGGCTATTGACCTTCGGAGTTTTCTTTTAACATAAGAAATACATGGCCAAATATCTTCCTTTCGATATAGTTTAGAGAAATGTGTCTAAAATAACTTTTGTTCAGCCTATATTATTTGTTAAACTCTCCAAGATTCCTGGTCGCATAAAACAAAAATGGTGCCAACTTTACCCAGACTGCTTCTTTTGAACTTTTAATTATTGACTAGTGGCGTCAATTTTTTTAGTGGCCAAAGATTTATTGTCATTTGCTTGTAACATTACCTTGCCTTGAAGATATTTATATAATCAGATTTGATGTAACATCGCAGCCGAGTTATGGCCTGGAGTTTTTATTATGAGAAAAACAAAGCCAAATACTATCTTCGTTTCGACATAGTTTAGACAAAATGTATACAAAATTAATTTGCTTACTTTTTTATTGCGCATTTGTCTACGTTTGACCACCCACTTGCGTGATGGTAAGCGACGGTGTGGCCGAAGATGACACACGCTGTTTATACTGTTCTTTCAGAATATTCAAGTTTAGTTTATTCTGTTCTTTCAGAATATTAAGTGTAGTACTAGTCGTACAAATTCAATATGACGCCAACGTTACCCAAACATCTTTGTCATGCCCACAGAATCACCACGAAGGAAAATGCCGTGAGAAAACCAGCTTGCTCTAAGAAATTTGAAGGTTCAAGACCATGTTAAGGCCCCAATGTCCAGCAGTGGGAATATTAGTAGGCTGCTTATACCATGAAACTTATGAGTTCGCATGTTGGCCTCTAACGCCTACCAAACATAAGCTAGCTTAAAAGACGCAAAGGCTTAACTAATACATATGAGTTAGCTGTATTACAACTATGAAATATGAAACAGTCAGATTTAAGACAATCCCAGGTAGATTTGTGTCAAGTGGTATAATTTTCCAAGTTGTGAATTTTAAAGGGCGAGCGTTTATATATTCAATGAACTTCTTTAACTTGTAAGTTTTAGACTACAGGCCCGTGAACAAAATTTACGGGTCAAATGAACCAGCAGGAGACCTATGTAGGATGATAGACGGGTACAAAATAATAAGATTCAGCACTATGCCGTCACTTGTAAGCTGTCCAACTGAGTGCAGGTGAGAATTCAAAAGTGCAAGTAGAGTGGGTACATTTTGGTCATTTGTTTCTGTACGGCATTCTTACCATCCAATAGATCCATGAAAAATAATGAGAAAACGCGTAGTGCCGTACAAAAATAGTGGTCCACGAAGTCGGAAACATTATTGATAATCCGAAAATTTTGAGGGAAAATTTGGTCATTTGATACAGTACGGCATCGATTCCATACAGTTGCAATACCTCTTCTAACCCATTATTCCGCAACGCCGTACAAAAATAATGGTCCAAGAGGAAATGATCTGGGGTTCAACTTCCTCTTTTCAGTGATCCGGAGGGGTGATTTGATACAACGTAAAATTAATTTATTCCGAAAGTATTTTGTGCATAGATACAAATTTTATACGTGCCGTACATTTTTGTTAGTCCAATAGTCAGCAAATGGCAATAAACCTCCAGAACATTGCATATGACGAAATGTACTTTAGGGTGATAGTTGGTACGATTTTTTAACGGCATTCTGATAATTTATTTGAATTTAATATATGTCTAAGAAAAGTTAATGCCGTACAAATCTGAAAGTTCATATTAAAGGCCCGTAAAAATAGAATTTAACTTTTAAATTTTCAAGTATGATAACTTACTGAGCATAAAATCACGAAATGTTGACAGATTCAGGTGGATCTTTAAGCGTCATCTTGAAAAAACGTTGTCTCGGGCACTATGTACTTTAGGGCAAAAATTATTGAAGTCATTATTGTAGAAAATATAATTTTACACCTTTTGTTGCCCAAAACTTATTTGTTAAAAGTACCTACCGTTTACGGCTCATTTAGTGAACCGGGTTTTCTATCGCCGATATGCCGATAACTCTTGAGATATTTAGATAAATAAGACGCATCAATCCATGTTTAAAGACCAGTTTATTCTCTACAACTTTTGCCAAAATTGTTTTTTTAAAGTCTGTGCTTTTTGAGTTATAAGAAGTTTAATGTTGAACGCATCACTATATTGCCATAGCTAACATACACCTCATCTGCATGAAAAACCTGATCTATTTATTTACTTATTCTTTATCAAAGTTTTCATCGTCTAATTACCCACCACAAACAAAACTATTGTTTATTTTAATACGATTTATAATATTTTTGGCGGAATAACAGATTTTGAACGTCTTATAAATCAAAACGTATGGACATTACAAAAAAAAGCGCTTTACTAAAGTTGTAGAAAATAAACTGATCTTTAAGAATACTTCAATGCGTTTTATTGATTAATCAAATATTTCAAGAGTTATCGGCCGTGATAGAAAATTCGGTATTTTAAATAGGTCATAAATCGCAAACGGTACGTTTCACAAAAAAGTTTTCTCGGCACAAAAAGTGTAAAATTTTATTTTCTACAATAGTTAACTCAATAATTTTTGCCCTAAAGTACATAGTTTCTGAGTTTCCAAGTTTCTAACTAAGTGGTACATATTTTGTTTGATTAAGGGTTAAAATGTACGGCATTATTTTTTTCAAATTTATTTACTTGAATACTATTTAAAACAATGATAATATGTTGAACTTTGCTATAGTTAATTAATCTATGGTTATTCAAATAAATGAAAACTTGCATGTTTTGTATTTCTCTGTAACTTTTTTTAGAACACTTTTCAGATTTCAGATTATACAACAATAGTTTTTAGCAATGTCATGTAGAAAAATAAGGTGCCGTACAGGATCAAATGACCTACTACCTTTATAAATGAAGTATACGATGAAATTAAGGTAATTATCGATAAACATTCAAATGAACAGTTATTTTTAGACGGCATTATTTTTAATTGTTCGTTTGAGTGCTAAATAATCATTTGGAACCGATGCCGTACTTTTTCAAATCACCCCTCCGGATCACTGAAAAGAGGAAGTTGAACCCCAGATCATTTCCTCTTGGACCATTATTTTTGTACGGCGTTGCGGAATAATGGGTTAGAAGAGGTATTGCAACTGTATGGAATCGATGCCGTACTGTATCAAATGACCAAATTTTCCCTCAAAATTTTCGGATTATCAATAATGTTTCCGACTTCGTGGACCACTATTTTTGTACGGCACTACGCGTTTTCTCATTATTTTTCATGGATCTATTGGATGGTAAGAATGCCGTACAGAAACAAATGACCAAAATGTACCCACTCTACTTGCACTTTTGAATTCTCACCTGCACTCAGTTGGACAGCTTACAAGTGACGGCATAGTGCTGAATCTTATTATTTTGTACCCGTCTATCATCCTATATAGGTCTCCTGCTGGTTCATTTGACCCGTAAATTTTGTTCACGGGCCTGTAGTCTATTTTGACAATATCTGAAAAGCAAACCAGATTAACTATTTACTACCGTTTTACACTAAAAGAGCAAAGATGGACTGAAAATAGTATTATTAATTACAGGATTTCATCATCATCAGTCTGTGTTTGTCCACCGCTGGATAAAGGCCGTAATACACCACTCAAAGCGATCCTCGGTTTTACGTTTCTAGCCATCACCAGACTTCTCTCGTATTTCGTCACTCTATCTAGTCTCAGTGCGTCCTACACTACGTTTGCTAATTCGTGGTCTCCACTCCAGAACCCGTCTACATCAATAGTTACCGGGTCGGCGACAAATATGATCGGCCAACTGACACTTCGGTTTACTAATACGTAGAGCTATGTCATGACTTAAGTTCTCTGACGAATTATTTCATCGCGGATGTTATCACTCAGAGAAACCCCAAGCATAGCCCTTTCTATAGTTCGCTGAACTCACAGGATATTTACCGTGGTGAAATAGTGGAGCTAGTTCCCGATATTTTGATGCGCTTTAATGTACACTTTCAGAGAATGAGTGATATCAGTCAGTAAGTCTGTTAACCAGTAACCATTGATATTTGTTTAGCTGTGAATACGAAGCTTGAAACTACACCAAAATACCGAAGACTGTCTTCATCACTTTTCACGGTAAGTGCCTATCCTGTAATTCATATCTAATTACTAGTATAGTAGAAAAATATTAAAGTTTTATTTTTGTTTTTCTTTTAAAGTCTGTATAGTATAGTGTTGATATGAGCAGGTTATGTGCCTGATGGTAAGTAATCTACCTACCCATAACAGCACAGTGACTCACACCTGTTGCAACATCAAGAGTCCAAGTTATTACGTTGCACTGCACTGCGGTTATCACCCAAATAAATGTTTTATTTCTATGGCTTGTAATTTCACTGAACACAATATTGAAACAATTCTTCTCAATCCTGCTGAGAAAGTACCACACCTTTACCAGCTATTCTACCGTGAAGCAGTAACGTGCAAACATGGTGCCGTGTAATGGTTTGAAGGGATATGATTTTTATGAAGTTACTAGGCAAAGAGGACTATCTAGGCTAAAAGGTCTACCTCCAAGAAGAATAAGGTCACCAATTCCTACCCTACTTTGTTTTATTTGAGGTAAGTTTTTATTATTTTTAAATACAGCGCAATAAATGTAGGCTGGCCTGTTGGCTTAGTTGGTAGGATGTCTGCCTGCGAAGCCGTGGGTCGTGGATTTGATCTCTTGTTCGATTTGTGTAATGAATACAAATATTTGTACTGTGCCTGAGTGTTTTCTATGTATATGTATAATAGGTATGTATTTCAAAAATATACACAAGTATTATATCAGCTATCTGGCTTCCATAGTACAAACTTTGCTTAGTTTGGGGTCAGTTGGTGTTGTGTGTGGAATGCGCACCAATATTTATTTATTTATAAAGACATAATCTATGTATATAGGTATTTAAGTTGATGAGCGCAGTGCAGTGCTAGACAGTGGTTTCAACTCTGTGTTGTTATGGACAAGCGGAATGAAAAACTTTAACTTTGTATAATACGATATACTTTATACACAATATATGTTTTCTTTACTTATGTTTTTTCATAGCGTCATCTCAAAAACATGCTAATTAAAAAATAAAAAAAGACTTCCGCATTGAAATCATTAGCATGAAATAATACTCATACGAACAGCGAACCGATTTTCAATGTTATTGTTATGTATTTTAATTTGCGTTATAATTACCTTTTTCTTCCATTAATTTATCGTGAAGTACCAATTTTATTTGTTCAGTTTGTAATGGCAGCAATCCAGCTGTTATTGGCGGTCCAAAAGTATACATAAATGTAGTTATTAATACTAATAAATCACCATGTGATATCCATACCAAAAACTAGAAAAAAAAGTTTAACATAATTTATTTTCTTCGAACAAAAACCAACTTCAATAGTAAATTAAATTTAGCCACTCGACCAAATTCCATAGGAAACTATCACTACGTCGTCTCAAGACATTAAAGTAAGTTTTAGTTTTTTGTTTATATATAAAAAACCGCCGCATTGATTTCGATAAAATTTATCTACTTATAAAAAAATAACCGTTAAAATCAATTCACAACTATTGGTGGCACTACATATCGCGTAAAATACATGCAAAAAAACATAAAACCAAATCGTAAACCTATTTTTTTTTAATTTGTTAAATATAAGACATTATTAGGTGACACAGATAATTTAAATTTCAAAAATTAAAGTTACCTTTCTACAAATACTACAAGTATGAACATAATAATCGATTAGAATCGAGATCAAAAAAATTGTCTAAAGCTAATAAGCTTTTTAGACACAATTTTTGACGCAGAGATTGAATACCATAGTTTTAACCAAGTCCAAAAGGATAAGGGAAAAAATTATCTGTCTTCTAAGGTGTATTCCAAATGTATCAACTACCAGCAGCGCTCGCGGTTTTACAAGCAGAGTTCTCGTTCCCGTAATTTTTTTCGCATTAAAAAGAAATCTATGTGTTAGTCCAGACTATAATTTAACAGCGTTTCAAATTTCCACTCGATAATTAAAATAATTGCATTTTATCCTAAAACATAATACTTTTTTGAAAACAAAACTTATAGTACCATGTATATGAATCTATAAGTCGATGGTGCGGGAAAGAAAGATCGTAAATACAACTTTTTAAAGAAAATTACTTGATAATGCAGTCTTGTGCAAAATTTCGCGCACTATCGATCTGTATATTTAAAATGTGAAAATAAATAAAACATCAATCGCAAATAAAATCAAGTTACCGGTAAGTTTTCTGTTTTCATTTTCGTAATCCTTAAATACATGTACAAGAACTTCTGGAGAACATTTAAAATTAAGGAAAGTCCAAACTGTAAGCAAAATTTATAATCAGTAAGGCATGGGGATTAACTCTGAAAATACGATTAAAATTGAAATACACTTTTCCTTGTCATACTCACTGAGGTATAAAGTAAATATTATATTTATGTTACATTACATGGGAATGAAAAGATTTTTTTAAACTACAAAAAAATAAAAAATAAAAATTGCAGTCATAGGAACTGCCGATAGAAGTAAAAACTTATAACTCAGAATTTGATATCTTACCGCGGAAATTACACGGGTGTAACCGGAGGGCGTGGCCTACGCATCATGGCATGGCCATCTAGAAATGCGTCAGCATTTCCCATTGGCTCACGCATTTCTAGATGCCCAATCGCCAAGGTCCCGAGTTTATCCGAAGATTTCTTATCATACCCGAGCTTGACGCTAGAATTCAATCTACACCCCACGAAAAATCTGTCTACGCGCGCCTAAAGAAGTTTTCACTTCAAAAATTGGGTGCATTGTGGATGCGACGCGTGACCCAAATGCTAACAATTATTTGGTTTCAAGACTGAAATAAGATACTCTCCTTCCTGAGTACACGATTTCTGAAGAATAGCAGATGATCGTACAAAAGAAAGACATCGTTGATAATTAAAAGTAGGTATCAGGTTTAGACTTCCAAGATATAAGCAAAACTTTGTTCTTTTAGTATTTGCGTCCACTATACAAATTGCCATGTTAACTTGAATAGTAAAGAAACATAACACTGTCACGCGGAAGTTCAGCTAATGTTTTCTTTGTTTTTTGTTTTGTAACAATCGCTAGATATTTCAAATTAAATTAGACTGTTCGGTAAATTACGCGATTAGCAAGGAAATCCGCCGCGATACGATCGGTAATGATTACCTCAACGTAAACATATAAATAATCTCTGCTACCACCTAATATAAAACGATTGGGACGTTATCTTAGAATCTATAGAAATATGACACGGTACCTTATGTAACCAGGTTCCTCCGATAAGAGTGTATACCTAAGCCTATCCCCACGAAACTAACCCTGTTCCCCGTGTAGGAATTTTATAACGAATAAATTCGAGTACAGCACTTGTCGACGGTTCTCGCTCGTGTCGGTTTCCTTCCGACAATCGAGCACAGCAAGAATGTGGCACTGAAATCCTTTCACAACACAAGTTTTTTCTCGTGACCGTGCGTGTAAACCACTTGTTTAAAATTACAAATCGACACCCGGCGTCTATTGCATTCCATTTATCTCGATCGCGATGACGCAAGGTTATTTTAACACAAAAACAACACGACCTAGCGGATGTTGTCGGGAACGCTTCGCTCAACCGAAATGTAACCGCGGCGCACTCCCCGCGACCGCGCCAAATCAACCAGTATCAAACAACACCGTGACCGCGCGAACATTTTGTCTCACAACGCCTCGTAGGAACCGAATGTTAGGTTAGACTAGACTGCACAGTGTTGCCACACCTCGGTTTAATAATTACAATTACCTTTTTCTACAAGTTAGCCAAAATGAGCCAAGCCAAAAAGACTAATATTCAAAATGCGGTATTTATTCGTGAGGTAAACAATGCATGTATGCCTGTTCGCTGTGCCGGAAGTGTTGGGTTTTCTAGCTAGTACTTCTAGCTTCGTGTAGACTATGCTACGCAATGCTAGTTTTGTCTACACGAAGCTAAAAGTACTAGTTAGCTAGCTTACTAACACTAGCTTGCTATCCTAGCTTGAAAAACTAGTCTCGTGTAGCTCGGGTATTACAGTGTTGTGCCTATCTACTTAAGACCTCGCGGGTTTCCGCGGCTGTGGCTTTGCGACAGAGTTGTTAAACTATTTTTACATCAGACCCCCATACATTCACTACCAGAACCCTTTTGTGTCCTCTGCCTTGCGTAGAGCAAGAACTCCTGTATTTGGCTTCTTAGGAAGGCATAGACCTTCCTAGGTAGGGTACAGGGTAGCCCTAAAAATCCCTGTCCCCTAAAGACCCTGTGCCCCCTGTGTCCCCTGTGCCCTAAAGACGGTATGCGAGCCAGATTGGCTCGCCCACTGTCTTCTCCAGGTATGAGCGAGATTCTTTTTCTTCTCTCGTTTCTCCTCCTCACTCTACTGCTTGCTGCCGAGCATCTTAGCTAAAATGGTCGGAAGTGAGAGACCCAAAAAACGTTTTTCGGCGGTGGGTTTTTGCTGACGGCTAATTTTGGCCTTGGTGTGAAATTAATGGCCGTGGCGGCAAAACACTCAATATTGAAAAACAGATAACATGAATTGTCATACATACCACGGGATCGTAAGCTTCTTTAATCTTTAACGCAACTACACAAATTTCCCTATACACGCGATGAGCTGTCTCTATGGGTATTTCAGAAGAAATCAATTGCTGTCTCAAACAAACCAATCGGTATTTGATTAAAAAAAAAACAAAGGAATTGGTAACTGCAACCGTGTCAAACATTAAATGTGCAAAGAAGAAATACATGTTCTTCCACACTCCTGCCAAGCAAACTTTTTCATCAATACATATAACCAGCGTGAATAGAGTTCTATAGATTACACTAATAAAAATAATAAACAAAAATTTTAGTTGAAATTCAACATGCTTTTCTATTTTTAATGTTGCGTCGATAAATTGTAATGCCGTTGAACATCCTGACAATTTAACATCTTTATCCATGCCCATGAAGATGAAAATAAGCGTAATGTATTGGACCATGAAAAATAGATGCTCGTAAAATACAGTTAAATCTTCATCATAGTATAAATAGATTACAATTAGCAAACTCAACCCGATTAATACAATAATAAAAAACGTTTTCATTAATCGAGCCATATTTGATGATTTGAACGTAATGTAACCAAGATCTAAACATGTTATTATCTGGATAAATTTATAAGCTGCATTTATTATTTTATTGTGTTTGTGCATATTTGATAATTATGATATTTATTAATATTTTGAAATATCTTTGTGAACAAACGGCTGTTTTATGACGTCTTCAATGGTAATAATAATATACTCGTAACTCCATTGCGCTTACACTCTTAGTTAAATAGTTCAATTTATTAGATACAATCATTTCTTTATTTCCTAAGTAACGCGTTTTCCTAAATATTGCTTATGGAGTCTTCAATATATTAATTTGGAAATAGCTTATTTCTTTTATATCTTCAAACTCTTTGATAATTTATGTTTTACACGCTAGCCCAAATAATGGAGAGTTTGAGGATTAATTACTTTTAAAATTTATTATTTTCCATGAAAGAGCTAATGAAGGGAGAACTTCCGATCTCCCTGAAGCGCAAACTGCTCGACACATGTATCTTGCTTATCCTTACTTATGGTGCGCAAACTTGGTCGCTAATTAAAAGCGCAAAAGTCCCGCCTATGGTCTGTCAACGAGCAATGGAACGCAGTATTTTAGGCATTAGATATATATCTAATGCCTAAATAGATCTGCCAAACGCAAATCTATATCCTACATCTGGTACACCTGTAATGGAACGCAGTATGATGTTACGAACGTGATCTTGTCTTTTAATTTGTTGTTATCCGTGGACTGATAAGGAATGAATGAAAAAGAGTTGAACGAAATCTGCCACGATAAACACGAATAAACTGCGCAGAAGGAGCGAATTTAGAACGATTTTTAGAAAGAGGGCGAACACGTCGTATTTATGTTACTGGTACTGGAGATGAAAACAAACCACGTCACTGTATAAACTGCTGATTATTTTGTTCTTAACTGTACAAGTGAGCGAGATACTGCTCGCTCTCCGCTGCCATCTAAAATCTAAAATAAAAATAATCTAAAATAAAATCTAAAATATGCTAAAATCTTAGGTTCATTGCCACTAGTTCCATTCACAGTTCCATGATGGAACTACTGATAATAATTTGCAACATTAGTTCCATTAAAAATGAATTTCAAAATAATGGAACCAGTGTAAATTTTGAGTTGACGCTAGTTCCATCACAGTTCCACGATGGAACTACTGATAATAAATTTACAACATTAGTTCCATTAAAAATGAATCTCGAAATCATGGAACTAGTGTAGATTTTGAGTTGACGCTAGTTCCATTCACAGTTTCATGATGCAACTACTGACATTATTATTTTACACCAGTACCATCTTTTTAGTTTCCGAACATAATGGATATAATATCAATGTGAAATTTTTCAACTGCAAAAAACTATAACTAAAAAAATAGCGTTGTTTTTAACAAAAATATCGAATCGACAACCGAGTTGACAAGAAACTTCAAAAGTGCGTTTATCATATTCAGAAAATTAATATTAAAACCTGATAATTATTATATTATATAAATTGTCTAACTTATTTCTAATTTCCTTGAATGACCTATACTTTTGTTCCTTGACTTGTACTTTTTGTTTTCAGTATGCTAATTTCCAAAAATATACTGTTAATTATTTAGTTAATTATATTGAACAATAAAGGGTTTTGTTTGTTCCTTCAAATATATATTTTTATTTAATATATAACATACAATGGATCTAGTTCCATTATAGACATTAGTTTCATTATTTTCGGAAACTAAAAAGATGGTACTGGTGTAAAATAATAATGTCAGTAGTTGCATCATGAAACTGTGAATGGAACTAGCGTCAACTCAAAATCTACACTAGTTCCATGATTTCGAGATTCATTTTTAATGGAACTAATGTTGTAAATTTATTATCAGTAGTTCCATCATGGAACTGTGATGGAACTAGCGTCAACTCAAAATTTACACTGGTTCCATTATTTTGAAATTCATTTTTAATGGAACTAATGTTGCAAATTATTATCAGTAGTTCCATCATGGAACTGTGAATGGAACTAGTGACAATGAACCAAATCTTACATCATAAATACGTGATCCTGCAGACGTGACCATCCAATTGTTTTTCCTAAGACTAGCAGCCCGTGCCAACTTCATTTGGCTTGAATTACTCGTAATATATATACCTTATTGAGGTACAAATATTCAAAACTTATGAAACTTTCAATCATCAACACTGTAAAACATCAAATTTGAGACTTCATCTGTCTAAGACTTAGATTCAGATTGAAATTCTTTATTGGTAACGACATTCATTACAGGTCACAAAATCAATAATTGTCACAAGTTGTACAACAATTTATAATTAAATTAGTACAAAACTTAATTTCAATTGGATTACTAAATTACTTAAGCGTTATCTTATAAAACGTACAATCAATAACAATTAACATTATAAATCAGCGTATTGTTAATCGAGACCATGGATCGAAATACGAAATATCCTATAGCTCAAGTGGGACCAAATTGCATAAATGTCAACTTTCTTGAATATCGGTGAATAAAACTTAGTTAAGAGTGCAGTTTTTGAAGTGAACATTTTTTTGGCGTGCCACAGACAATTTTTTTGTGGACTGTGAATTGAATTCTAGCGTCACGCTCGGGCATGATAAATCTTCAAATGAATAATAATTATAAGTCGTTAAATGAATGATAAAATCTTCGGGTAAACTCTCAGCATTTCTAGTTGGCCATTAGGGCCACGCCCTCCGGTTTCACCCGCATAGTTTTCAAAGTAAGCTATTAAATTCTGAGTTAAAAGTTTTCAGTTCTATCGGCAGTTCCTATGACCGTCAATTGTTTTTTTTTCTATCGGAATGCCAGTAATACCCCGTTTACATTATTCCAGTCCAGCGACCGAATCCAGCGCTGGATTGCTTACTGGAATAATTTAAACCAGCACTGGAATGCATTGGCACTGGATTGATGCTTTCCAGTGCCGGTTTCCATTATTCCAGTAAGCAATCCAGCACTGGATTCGGTCGCTGGACTGGAATAATGTAAACGGGGTATTATACCCCGCGACTGAATCCAGCGGTCCGACCGACCGGTCCAGCGACCGAATCCAGTGCTGGATTGCTTACTGGAATAATGTAAACCGGTAACCAGTACTGGAATGCATTGGCACAGGATTGATGCATTCCAGTGCCGGTTTCCATTATTCCAGTGAGCAATCCAGCGCTGGATTTGGTCGCTGGATTGGAATAATGTAAACTAGGTATTACTCCAGAAAGCGACATTGTTTCATGGTTTGTGTTCTAGAGATTTCAAGGAAAAGTTTTAATTCCTCTTTCGTAATAGAAATATTTGATAACGCCACATTTGTGTTGTCGCGCTGATTAGTTTTATTCTGCGTTTTGTTGTCTTTTTAATTATTTATGTTATTTCTTCACTCAAAACTTTTTTGTATTTGTTGTTTATTTTTGTTTAAAGTGTAGATAGAGTAAAATTACTTTAATTTAATGTATAAAGATAAATATATTCATTAGATTAATGAATCCCTAATTGTATCTGATTGTATTGTAGCCTCATACCAAAGAGTCTTATTTTTGCATGCCCGCAAATGGAAAAACTGTTTTTTTTTTCTCTATATGTCTACTGTATAATATCTTTGTACACAGTTTACGCAACAAAAAAATTTCTGATTCTGATTCTGAACTTTTGTTAGCGTTGTCTTAGTGGATATTTCTTCTGGGATAGCGCACTTCACTATGGTCCGCATCTTAGCTTAACATCGGGCGAGTTAACGGTTAAAAAGGCCGTCACAGACGTAGCTATAATATATATATTTTCATATTTATGTGACGTCAGCAAAATATACCGTAACCCGCTTTAACCCGCGACTTTGTTCGCGCAAATAAGTAATAAGGTAACAGAGCCAGTACTTACATGGACACCTATACAAATTTGTATTTACTGAAAATAGCTTTTATTAAAACATTCAATACAATTTTATTAAAATCAGTTCAGTGTCAAATCAAATCCTTTATTTGCTAGAAACATGGTCGTAGCACATACATTTACTGCCGTGTACAGGTGTAATTCAAGTGTTGTATTACATGCTCTTGTCTATTCTGGCATACAGATATTATTATACAGGAATTATTCAATTAAGTATTCACATATTACTTATTTAAGAAAAGTCTATAATAAAAAAAAATGTCATATTAAGATATAAAAATGTTACCATCAATAAATAGATTAAAAATAAAGCAATTAAAATTGTCAAATGTCATAATTCATAAAAACGTCAAATACTTGTTGTTTGAGATACATATAAGTTGTCATTTTGATTTTCTGTAAAATTATGAATATTATCGCTAAGAAAGTCAGCTATGTCATAGTGACATTTAATTTTTAACCACTTTTTAAGTTTATATTTAAACTAGTTAACATTTAAGTCTCTGACTTCCTTAGGTATATTGTTAAATATGATGGTAGCCATGCAAAATATACTTCTACGCAACAACAGTGCTGTGCTGATTTCGCTATGCGAGGGCGAATTCGTATTTCTTCTTGTCTCCGAGTTCGAACACCGTCACTAGTCCAGTCACCAAAAAGTTGCGGGCTATTCTTAACGAATATTGCTACTTCCAAAATATAGAGAGACGGTAAAGTAAGAAATCCCTTATCCAAAAAATAAGGTTTGCAAGTGTCAGTTTTTTGTAGATGAAACATTGCCCGGATGCAGAGCTTTTGGGCTTTGAAAGCAATCCTTTTGTGGGAAGAGTTACCCCAGAACATAATGCTATACCGTATAATTGACTCTACCATTCCATACAATGCAGTCATAAGTGCCTCCGTGTTAATTACTGACGAAAGTTTAAGCAATACATAAGACGCAGAATTTATTCGTTTTGTTAGTGCGTCAATATGTGCCTTCCACGTGAGCCTACGGTCAATATTTAAACCCAAAAACTTTGTGACAGGAACTTCCTGCACAACTGCGCCATTAAATTGTAAAACCGGGTTTATTATATTTGTAAATTGTTTAAAATGCAAGCAGTAAAGCATAACAGACAAACAGACAGAGTCACTATAACGTAATTATAATATAAAGTAGTATGGATTTCAAACGTCTAGTGTTAACGGTTATATCTTCAAAATTGACGAACTCCCATGTTTACTTTCTTTCCTCTAGAGTCTAGTTCACCAAACATGTCACAACAGAAGAAATCGAACACAAAGATTAAATCAGCACCCATTCTGCAAACAAATACACTAGTGAAACCCAGTATTCTTAACTATGTTGAACGTGCCAGATCAGCCTCTGTCTCCGGACCTTCAAAAAACAAAACATCGACAACCGGTACCGAAACAACAACAATATCACCTCCGCTATAACTAAATCAACTCAAACAAATTCCACCCCAAACCGGTTAGTCACCGTGGGGCTAAGCAACTACAACCCTCCAGATAAACTATTTACACTATACATCTGCACATACAATGTCAAATCACTAAGTACAAATGAAAAGCTCCTAGAACTGAAAGAGACAATTAAAGATATAAAATATGACATCATTGGATTAGCCGAAGTAAGGCGTTTAGGATCAACAATTACAGAAGACACCGATCACATATTGTGTTGTACGGGTCAAACTCCAGGGCTATACGGTGTCGGATTCTTAAAAAAAAAAGAGTTAAAACACAACATAGAAAACTACGTAGGAATTTCAGAAAGAGTATGTCTACTAAATTTAAAATTTGATAATTATGATTTCTCTCATATTCAAGTCTATGCTCCAACAAAAAGCGTCAGCGATGACGAGGTTGAAAAATTTTACCAGGAAGGCCAGCTTGCCCACGATTCAGCAAGAAAAAATGTAATATGTATGGGTGACTTAAATGCAAAAATTGGCAAACTAAAAAAAGAAGAATCACTTATTACTGGTAAATTTGGATACGGAACCAGGAACAAACGAGGAGAAAGACTACTTCATTACGCACAAGAACACAAGTTAACAATAATCAACACTATTTTTAAGAAAATCAAAAATAAGAAATGGACATGGTTTTCCCCCAACAAAAAGACAAAAAACGAGATTGATTTTATCTTATCGAATTCCCCGCGATCGTTCACGAACTTTGAAAGCATTTTAACCAAATTTTCAACAGATCATAAGATGCTAAGAGGCACAGTAAGACTAAAAGAAGTGAAAATAAGTCGGAAAAATTTCACCAACCCCAAAAACCAACTAAAAACAATAATAGAAGAACAAAAGCATTATATCACCAACTTGATAAACGCCGAACATGACCTCTCCGAAGTCGGAAATAAAACTTCAGACGTCAATACATACTACAAAAAGATTGAAAGATTTATTCAAACTTCTATAAGTAAACAGAAAAACAGCAGTCTACATCGCAAACCAAAAATACTTACACAACATACCCTAAACCTAATGAAAGAGAGAAGTCAATTACTTCACAAGCAACATCTAAGTCATAATGAAAAAATTAGACTCACATATTTATTCAAAATTACGAAGAAAGAGATAAAAAATAATTATAAAGATCATAGAAGAGTCTATTTTTATGAGACATTTGAAATCTTCTGGTAATTTTAAAAAAGGCAATGAAAGAACTAAGTACCACAAAACAATAGATACCATCTCTGAAAGCGAATAATCCTAAACAACAAACTCGAGCAGACGTTATAGATAGCGCTACAGCATTCTACAGACAGCTATACAGCGCTTCTAAAGACCTGATCCTTGAAAATATAGAAACTCCAACTATACCAAATCAAAAATCGGATACGCCATACTTTAAAGAGATCGACATATTAAATAAACTGGAGAAGTTAAAAGATGATAAATCACCTGGTACCGACGGAATCTCAAATGAAGCAATAAATTTAGGAAAAAAACTGATTCTCAAACCCCTGATATTACTATTCAACAAAATTTTTGACGAGGATAAAGTTCCAAAGGCATGGACAGAATCAGAAATAATACTGTTGTACAAGAAAGGGGACCCAACTGACGTGACGTAGGGAATTATAGACCCATAAGTATTATGCCATGTTTATACAAACTTTTTGCCAACTGCCTACTAGAAAAAATTAACAACGACATAGAATATCACCAACAAAGAGAACAAGCAGGGTTTAGAAAATCTTTCAGCACCACCGATCACATTCAAGTACTAGAGCAAATAATAGAAAAATATTGCGAATTTTGTAGGCCACTTTATCTAGCTTTCATTGATTACAAGAAGGAATTTGATTCTATATCGCATCAAAGCATTTGGAAAGCCCTTTACAATCAAAATGTAAATATCAAATATATCACAATCATTAAACATATCTACGAAAACAGTACTAGCAAAATCAAATTAGAAAGCTCAGGAGACCGAATAAAAATAAACAGAGGAGTCAGACAGGGTGACCCACTATCACCTAAAATATTCATATCAGTTCTCCAAAATACCATGAAAGATCTCCCCTGGGACAAAAAAGGGCTAAACATAGGTAAAGAGTAGAATAGAATAGAATAGAATATCTTTATTAGCCTTATAACTACATATGTTATACCAGTTACGTCACAGTTTACAATGATTAAAATCATAAAAATAAGAAAGTCTAAATGTCTAGTGAAAATATCTGTAATGAAATCAAATTATGAATGTTGGTATATGTTAATAAAATCATACATTAGTAAAAATAAAGAATTTAGTCAAAATATGTATTAGAATAAAATTGTATTTAAATCAATGACTTAACAAAATTAATATTAATTACAAAATGTCATGTGAATTCACTTGATATTATTGATGTCATTACAGTAATTTGTCATCATACTTAATCATAAAAGAAAAAAAACTTACATTACATCAATAAAATTACATTACAGCACTTACAAATAATGTCATTACAACAAATATTTAGTTGTTTTGTTGCCACTTATTTCAGTCGGTTATGTCAGCGTTCATATACAAGAATGAAGATTCTGTCAATTTCAAATTCATAAATTCTTTAATAGAATAAAACGGGTTTGATTCAAAGAATTTTTTTAACTTTCTTTTGAAATCATTTAAATGCAATTTTGTTAAGCATCTAGGTAGTTTGCTTAACATTGCTATTTTATTATTTAACCCTTGCTTTTCAACTTTGGCAAGTCTTACTCTTGGCATATACCACTGATCCTCATTTCTTAGTGTACATTTAATGTTATATCGCTCTTTTTTTGTTATTACAGATTTCCCAATTTCATTAAACATTTCTAGTAGACAGTTGTATATATATAGCGATATCACAGTCATGATTTTATGTTTTTTAAAATAAGGTCTTGCGGACGAATATTTTCGTAGGCCAAACATCATTCTTATAGCCTTTTTTTGTTGTTTTAAGACTCTTTGTATATCTGCACCGTTACCCCACACTGTTATAGCATATTTTATTCTAGAATGTATGTAGGCATAATATATCGACAGAATAGAGTTTTTGTCCAAAAGGGGTCTTAATTTTAACAGTGCATAGTTTGCACTGGACATTTTTTTACATAACTTGTCGATGTGATTTGAGTGACTGAGCGTGTGATCGATAGTATAGCCCAGAAATACGTTTTCTTTAATTGTGTCTCCTACGTGTATACCTTTTTTCGTTTTATAATGCATAATAACACTTTTGTTTTCATTTAAAATTATCCCGTTTGCATTAAACCACATTTTGATTAAAGTCACAGCATGCGAAATTTTTGCATCAAGTTGCTGTTTACATTTGTCGCTAACACCAATGTGTGTGTCGTCGGCAAACAGGCTGATATAGGTCCAATCTGGCATCGCATTTACAAGGTCATTTACATAAATTAAGAAGAGTAACGGTCCCAAAATTGAACCTTGAGGCACTCCTATGCTTACTGTTTCCCTTGTAGAGTTTATATTACCTATAGAGACACTTTGACATCGATTTTGAAGATATGTACGCATCATGTTCAATTCAGAACCCTTAAAGCCATAGTGATCTAATTTTAACATAAGTATATCATGCCTTAGGCAGTCAAAAGCTTTGGAAAGGTCACAATAGATACTTGCACACTTTTTCGATTTGTCTAATGAATCCAAAATATAGTAAACTACTTTTCGAATAGCCATCTCTGTGGACCTAGCTTTGCGAAACCCAAATTGTGATGGTGTGAATAAATTATTGTCTTCGAAAAATTGTAGTATTTTATTTTTAATTACTGTTTCTAAAATTTTTGATATTGTTGGCAGAATACAGATTGGTCTATAATTGTCTAACTCAGTGCAATCCCCTTTCTTGTATAAGGGAATAACCCTGCCAACTTTTAAGCTATCTGGAAAAATACCTTGCTCTAAGCAATCATTTACTGTTAGGTGTAATAATTCTACGAAGCATTCATTGTCCAAGATCAGCTGTTTCAATGTCTTACTATTAATGTCATATATGTCAGGTGTTATTGTAGGCTTCATATTTTTAATGATAATTATTAATTCGTCAAGATCAATTGGGTCAAATTTTAGTGTCGATACGGGCTTATTTGATTTTTTTAAATATTCCATACATTTATTAATATCTATTTTTGTATTTTGAGTCACTTTACTGGCGATATTTTTAAAAAAATTGTTAAACGTATCTGCTATTTCCTGGCAATCTGTTATTTCGATCCCAGTCTGATTTTTAACTGTTGTGAAACCTGTCTTATTTTTTTGCTTTTTCTTAAATTTCACTTGTTCACCAATTATATTCCAAGTCTCTTTTACTCTATTTCTAGCAAGTTTTACTCTGTGACTATACTGCAGTCTCTTAGAAGCTATAAACACTTTTCTCAGAATCTTTCTGTACTGTCTTATTTCTCCTTCTCTCTTTTTTGACGGTTGGAGTTCTTGCAATGCCTCCAAATTTAATAATTTTAGTTTTGATACTTCTATACCTTTTGTCGTCCATTTTTTCGTTGTTTGGCGAGATGTATTATTTATTTTTTTGGGAAAAGCTATATCAAAATAAAACTTAACTGCGTCCTGAAAAATATTCATTCTTGCATTACAATCATCACAAGACATAATTTGATTTCTTAGTTTCACGTAATCCTTTCGAAATAAATAGTGAAAATAAGTAAAGTTATTTTCTGACATAATTCTTTTGTAGCTAGAAATTTTGTTAATATTACTATCATAATCCAAATTACCAGTTAAAACCAGCTTAATAACTTTATGATCTGATAATTTATGGTCCAATACATAGCCTTTACAGTTGTCAAAATTTACAATAAAATTGTCGATACATGTTGCACTACTTCCTTGCACTCTTGTCGGCGTCTCTAATACAAGCCTACAGTCATAGTTATTTATAATACTTAACAGTTTTTTTATGTTTTTATCTATTTTTAAAACATTCAGATTATAATCTCCCGCTAATACAATTTGTTTCCCCTCACAACTAACTTTATGCAACAATTTCGTAAGTAACTCAAAAAATAGATGTATGTCCTTACTTGGCCTATACACTGAAACAATTACAAGTTTAGATACTCTCAGTTCTATAGCACATAATTCAAAGTTCATTTCAAATGATATTCTATTTATGTCATGTCGTACCTTATATTCTAAACCGTGTTTAACGAATATTGCTGTGCCCCCATGTACAAAAAATTTTCTGTTGAAATATGTAGCTAACTCGTAGTTCGATATAACCATATTTTGTACTCGTTCATCTTCCGCCCATGTTTCTGATATGCAAAATACATCACATTTACAGTTGTTGAGAAAATCTTCAATTTCTAAATATTTATTATTTATACATTGTACGTTTGCATGCAGTATTATCTGTTCTTCATTTTTCTTATTTCTGTTTGAAAATTTGTGTTTTTCTGACTAGTGTCTTGGGTATGAAGATTAACAAACTTAAGAACCGTTGAGCCTTGAAATTTCTTGCCTCCTGCTGTCATTGTTATCATATTTAAAATTAGTTCTTTAATATGGGTATAGCTGTAGACTTTGGCGCTACTATCTCTGATGTTTAGATCGACAAACTTAACATTATCTGCAGTGCTCGCTAGATGTGCTATTTGTTCATTCAATTTGTATATAGTCATATCATTAACTCCGTCAAACTGTATATCGCTAATAATAATATTGAAAGTTCTATGTGGACTATTTATAATTTCTTTCAGACGTTTTATGTACTCTTGCCTTTTTGTCTTGTAATTGATAGTTTCTTCGAGCTTTGTTATTAGGATTACGGCAATATCATTCTCATTATGATTTTTTGTTACCTCACTAAAACTATTTAATATACGCTCATAATTTGCATCTGGATGACATATATTAATAACTTTGTAATGTTGTCCTATATTGTTAGTTAATTTGGCTGCCAGTCCTTGCCCAATCCTGTCTGAGAAAACAGTAATATTTCGTTTATTTGCGTCTACTACATTATTATTTGGTTTTATACGTTGTATTCTATTAGTATATTTGTATTTGTTTTTTGTATTTTCCATAAGCTCTTGAGTGAAAACATTGGTATCATCTCTTGTACATTTTAGCTTCATTTCTAATTCTGAAATCTCATGTTTTAGCTCGTTATTTTCTTTTTTAGATATAGTATATTCCTTTGTGAGTTTATTTACTTTCTTTGTGAACTTCCTTATTTTCTTTTGTAACTGTTTAAACGATTTGTGTCTCGATTGTGTATGTAGATAAATTTTCTTATTCTGGTTTATTATTTTATTTTTTTCTTGTTTATTGTTGTTGTTATTTTTTGATTTTTCTTCATCTAGCCATTGCTGCAACTGCCTTATTTGGCCGGTCATTTCTTCTATATTTTCTTGTTGTTTCTCATACATGAATGGATGAACCCGTTTAGTCGACGATGGAGTCGTATTATCTTCCATATCCAGGGAATCTCGTGGTCTCCTCCTTTTTCTACACAGCATTGGAGAATGCTGAATATTATTCACATCAACTTTTTTGTATAAATCGATTATTTTAACACATTTTTCTAATTCCTTTTTCATTCGACCATTCTCTAATAATAAGTTATCAACTTCGTTATTTGCAGACGCAAGGCGACTTTCTAACTCTGTAATTTTATGTTTTGATGAAGACTTAAGTTCACTTTGATCATGCAGTGTATCCGGCAAGCTAATTCTTGTAGATTCAAATATTGACGAATCTGTCAGACTTCCTAGCGAACTCGCTCTTTGTCGTGGTTGGAACCTAATAGTCACATTGTCAGTGTCCATTTTCTCCATAATATTATTATAATTTAAAAAAATAACATTACTATTAAAAAACTCTGTCAGCGTACTTTAAATTAATGTAAGTATTTTTACCAAAATAGTGACTTTCCTTCAATGTTGGCAACATTCGTAGTACCGGTATTAGTAATCTGAGTATTAGTCGATTTTAATCGACTCAATATCGAATAAAGTGATCGGTCAAACTTATATATCTTGATTTGACAGTTCGTGTATCCGAACGAGTATTTTTGTTATGTTGTCTAAATACCGGCAACATCTGATCCAATCAGCTGGAGTTTGTTATTGTTTAGTTTAAAAGTGACTTACTATTTTTAGTTGATTCTGTCTTGTTTTGGTTGTTTTCAAATGTGCAATTGTCGTTAATGTGATGTGATTTACTTGAAACTTGGCTAGATCATCCATTATCCATCTGTATTTATCACCAAACTTCTATTTTATCACTGCTTTGTATTTGTGAAAACTTTGAGGTTAGTTGGTGCACTTATTTTTATTATTTAACAATTAATTTGTAAGCCAATCTAAAATACGTGTTGACACTTCCAAAAGCGGAAGCGGAAGTCCGAGTATCTTCACCATCTTTGTTTTGCAGATGACATTGTGCTATTTTCAGAGAGCCCCATAGAGCTCCAGTCCATGATGTCTGAACTCGATAATGCAAGTACCAAAGTTGGCCTGAAAATGAACATTGCGAAAACGAAGGTCATGACTAACCACACCAAAACTCCTATTCTGAGTAAAAATAACACGATAGAATAATATGTTGACAAGTACATCTACTTGGGCAAACAAATTGAAGAATAAAATTGAAAACAAAGAAAAAACAACATTGAAGAAATAGACCGACGTATATCATTAACATGGAAAAAGTTCTGGAGCTATAAAGAAGTTATGAAATCAAATATGGACTTGATACTGAAAAAAAAAAGTGATGGACTCATGCCTCTTACCATGTCTTACATATGGTTGTCAAACGTGGACATTCGACACAACAACCAGCAGAAAGCTCACATCATGTCAAAGAGCCCTGGAACGCAGCTTACTAAAAATTAAATTGAAGGACAAAATCCGTCACAGGGCGATAAGAAAACAGACTAACGTGATAGATGCTTTGTCTTTCGCTCGTGGTCAGAAATGGAGATGGGCGGGTCATGTGGCACGTTACACTGACAATAGATGGAGTAAGACCGTGACTATGTGGAGAGGACCTCATGGTTATAGATGTAGAGGTCGGCCAAAAGCTAGGTGGAGAGACGAGATAGATACCATTGGATCATACAATTGGGCCAGCCTGGCAAAAAACCGTGAAAAATGGCAAGCCCTGGAGGAGGCCTTCACCCGAAGAGGGGTCCAGTTGATAGCGAACCATCCTTAATTAAAATTAAATTGTTTATGTTTTTTACAAATAAATGTACATGCTGTCATCTTGGAAAATTAAAGGCTTTTTATTTTATTTTATTTATTTATTATGACGTAATATTGGAGGAATGCGCGATACGATGCGAAATACAGTAAATTTCTCTTCACTGCTGTGTCGCTGTGTTTTTTATAGAGTAGAGTGACGAGACGAGCAGGACATGTGCCTGATGGTGAGCAACATGCCTGCCACATAGCAGCATAGTGACACGCAGCTATTAGAACACCAAATAAGCCCTGTAATTTCTCTGGAAACATTGCCCGGAACAAACCAACAAGTCAAACCGGAACACAGTTTGCACATTACTGCTTGGCGGTAGAATAACTGGCATAGGTGTGGTACTTCCCCAGGCGGACTCTGCCTAGAGTTTTTTGCAATTTTTCTGCATTGATTTTTGTAGTGGTAGGACTCTTAGCAGAGTTCGCCTGGGGAAGTACCACACCTTTGCCAGTTATTCTACCGCAAGCAGTAATGTGCAAACATTACTGTGTTCTAGTTTGAAGGGCAATGTTTCCAGAGAAATTACAGGGCTTAGAGATATAACAACTTAGATCTCTGGGTGACGAGAGCAGTACAGTGCTAGGTAATGATTTGGACTCTTCCTGTTCCAATAGCTGCGTGTCACTGTGCTGTTATGTGGCAGGCATGTTGCTTACCATCAGGCATATGCCCTGCTCGTCTCGTCACGCTTTATTTAAAAAAAAAAGTCCTACCACTACTTTTATTTTGTCTATGGAGTGTTTCATTATTATCTTAATTAATATTTAGTAAATTTTAAATCGATCCGGCTAAAAATACTATTATACAGCGTTCTTTTTAAATACGTCTGATTTTTTAAAAATTGATAAGACTGAAATTCTAGGTTCTTTCTGAAATTTTTTAAGAAAAAAAAACAAAAAGGAAATGGAGGAAAAGCTTCTTAAATCTGTTCAATCTCTTGGTGTGGTTAAAAAATGGTTTATTGAGTTTTCTTGTAGTCGAAAAAGCACAAAGGATGTCGAGCGCTTAGGACGCCCAGTTGAGTATCATGGGTTTTCCTAACGAGATGGTCAATAAAATCCATGATACTGTATAGGAAAAACGCCGAATGAAGATTAGCGAGATAGCTAAGAAAGTAAACATCTCTGACGAATGTGTTTTAAAAATTTTACACGAAAAATTTTTGGGCAGGAAAAAAAAACATTTTTTTTAATTAATTTACAAGTGACTACTAACTTATCAAACAGTCCTCGTAGACTTGAATATAGACATTGATTAAGTTCGTTCAAAACTGTCTTCCTTACTAGCCTCGTTGCGTGAATTTGTTCGATGTTTACCTTGATCAACTCGTCAACTGGTATACAATTCATTAGTCAAACCCTATCTTGTGTATCTAATAGAAATTTGGGGTAGTGTGCCTAAAACTATTCTTAAATACTTTCAAATTACCCAAAATAAACAAATAAAAATGCTTTTTGATTTAGATTATTTAACACCAACCGAAAATATTTACAAAGAATCTCAATATATCAATATTAAACAATTGTATAACTACCATAATACCTGAAAGAAGACATACCTATTGTAAATTAAGAAATTCAGATCAAATACAACATTTACAAAAGTTCACCAAGTTAGAACTAGAAGTTGTCGCAATAGAGCACAGATTACTGTGCGAAAGAGATAATTACCAAAAGTACCTACGGGCTGTCCGCGGTGAACGATGTGTTAGTTATGCAGGAATACTAATTGATTTATAACAAGATACCTAAAGAGACGATAAATTATAATTCATTAAATATCTTTCATTCATTCATCAGCCGCAAGACGTCCACTGTTGGACATAGGCCTCCCCCCTAGATTTCCTCAACGAACGGTTTCGCAACCTGCAACCAGCGGTTTCCAGCGACCTTTGTGAGGTCATCTGTCCATCTAGTGGGAGGCCGTCTAACACTGCGTCTTCCGGTTCGTGGTCGCCACTCGAGAACCTTTCTTCCCCATCGGTTGTCAGTTCTGCGAGCGATGTGGCCTGCCCATTGCCACTTCAGCTTAGCTACTCTTCGAGCTATGTCGGCTACTTTCGTTCTTTTGCGAATATCCTCATTCCGGATTCTGTCGCGCAAAGAAACTCCGAGCATCGCTCTCTCCATAGCTCGCTGTGTGACTTTGAGCTTTGTTATGAGGCCCACAGTTAAGGACCACGTCTCAGTTCCGTAAGTCATCACTGGCAACACGCACTGATTGAAGACTTTCGTCTTCAAGCATTGGGGTATTTTGGACTCCAAGATGTGCCGTAGTTTCCCGAACGCTGCCCATCCGAGTTGGATCCTTCGCTGGACCTCTTTGTCGAAGTTGGATCTACCTAATTGGATCTTTTGACCCAGGTAGACGTATTCATCAACAACTTCGAGTGTGGTATTCCCAACAATAACCGGTACAGGTGAGACATGAACATTTGACATGACCTTTGTCTTGTCCATATTCATCCTCAAACCTACCTGTTGGGATACTCTACTGAGGTCTCTGAGCATAGCACCGAGGTCCTCCAGCGACTCCGCCACAATGACTATGTCGTCGGCAAACCGAAGGTGAGTGATACATTCGCCGTTGATATTGATGCCATGTCCGTTCCAGTCCAGTAACTTGAAAACATCTTCCAGCGCGGCAGTGAACATTTTCGGATATATAACATCTCCCTGCCTCACGCCTTTCTGTAGCTGGATATGTTTTGTGCACTGGTCCTGTAATCGAACAGACATTGTGGCTTTGCTGTAAATACACTTCAACACTTCGATATAGCGATAGTCCATGCGGCATCGCTGGAGAGACTGAAGCACTGCCCAGGTCTCGATGGAATCGAAGGCTTTCTCATAGTCCACATACGCTATACATAGTGGCCGATTATACTCCTCGGTTTTCTGTATAATCTGCCCAAGCGTATGGATGTGGTCTATGGTACTATAGCCTTTTTGGAAACCGGCTTGTTCGGGTGGCTGGAAGTCGTCAAACCTGCTAAATATATCTAAATATCTTTAAAAACAGACCAAAAGTTCACATCTTAGACGGACTTACGCTTTAAAAATAATGTATTATATGTCTTACTCCAAATTCTTACACTGTAGTCTGATTTCTACGCAGATTGAATCTTTTGCATGTCGAAAACCGGTTCTGCAACTTGCTCGCCCGTTGATAACACGTAGTAAACATTTCTTAAAATGAATTGTATTTAAGCTTGCAAATCCCCTTATTTTCATAATCTCTGTATAATGTATATGGCAAAGTTTTATATAATTCGTGCGACATTTTGTAAACACATAATACATGAATGCAAATTTTTACAAGTTGTAAATTTTTTATGGAAACTAATGTTATATTTAATTACTTACATTATAAGTGGTTATTATTTACTTATTAATAGTTGTTGACGTACATAATATTGTGTTTTATAAAAATAAAACTATATTTTTTGTTCAATAGATTAAAAAATATTGTTGTTTACCTGCATTGTATTTTGCAAAAATTTAGTACGATTTTTTGTTACTTAGATTATAAATAGCTGTTTACCAGGTTACTTACTTAGCTACTTACATTGTGTTCTGCATATGAAGCTCAATTTTCGTTTGTTAGATGTTAGATAACTCGGTAGGTAAAAAATTTGAACGCTAGAACGTTTAAGTTTTTTTATTTTCGTTATAAATTTGTACTTTTCACCCACTAGAAACCTAGTATAAGTCGAAGTAATGTTTTCGTTCTACATATCTAAAGTTTTTTCTCGCATGTGAAATGTCAAGTTTCTTGCTGAGAAATATTTTTTTTGAACCACAATTGATGCCTGATGGTTGACGGTTTTACTTTAGTCTTTTTTACGAGTATAACTGCGTTTTTGTAGTTTTTAATAACAAATCTCCATCCAATTAAACTTCAAATTCAAGCTGATAGAGTTTGATAAAATTTGCAAAGCGTCTGACTTTTGGAAAAACTTTCCAATAACTAGTGCAAATCGTCCGAACATTGGGACAATGGAGTGTTTCTTACATTACGTGAATTAATTCATACCAAACAATAAACTTCAATAAAAATGTAATTGATAATAATCTGTATCCTCCATCTAGAAAGACAAATTTAATTTTTGTACGTCCAACCTTTGGCGTGGTTGAGCAGCAAAGCTCACGAAGTTCAAAATCGTCCGACGCTTACCTTATAATGCTGTTAAAAAATTAACTAAGGAAAAGATCGACCACCACTAAAATACCGATATACTATTATTTGAAGCCTAATTATGGTTACAGAATAGATGTGTGTCTAAATCCGTTATTAGTAAATGTGTAGGAACTGAATCATTACTATAAGGCCTGTTACGCAAACATGAAAGATCAACTTCAGGAGGTCAGCGTTAAGTGGAATCACTTTGTAAACTTTAAATTTGAGTGGACGGGCTTGGACGTAGCGGATGAATCTCTCCATTTCAGCACATTTCTCGCTATCTGTAAACACAATGGTTGATTTAATAGTTACAATTTATTTTTGTAAAAATTCAAAAAATCGGTGATGTTTTCTGTCCGATTGTATGTTTTTTGTTTGTACACACACAAAATATGTAACGCGATAGCTCCGTTCATTGTGAATCGATTCTGATGATCTTTTTGAAGTGAAAACTTATTTTGGCGCACCACAGACAGATTCTTCGTAGGCTGTGAATTGAATTCTAGCGTCACGCTCGCGAATGATAAGAAATTTTCGGGTGAACTCGGAACCATGGCCATTGGCCATCCAGAAATGCGTCAGGATTTCCCGTTGGCTACCAATAAACGCATCCGCATTTATTTTTTTTACTTTTATAGATTTACACTTTACCGCCATCTCGCCTGATACTAAGCGATGATGCGATCTACGACGATGCTCCGTCATTTACCTTAAAGACACCGATCCACTCTCGATTCGAAGACACAGATTGTAACCAACAGGGAAAACCCACTCAGGCAACGTATTCCACAGACTAGACGTACTTATCACAAAAGTAGAGTCAAACCTCATCGTTCGTGTCTTTGGAACATTAACCATGAAACGGTGTCGCTTTTTCGAGCATTCCGACAAAAAAGGCAAGGTGGTATTAGATCATGTAAATCAGTTGCACATTCTCCGAAGCGTATCCAATAAAAACCCGATAGGCTAGCATTTTTTCGGCGATGTTCAAGACTATGAAGTCTTTTTCGCACAAGAGTGTCGTTGCCTATGAGCCTTTTGGCACGTCTCTCGATCGATTCCAGCTGATACTTAGCCGAACCATCCCAAAGATACGAACAATACTCTATAGAGGAGCGAATTTGCAGCAGCATTTACAGCGTTTCTAGAAGGCTCATAACTATAGGTTCAACCCATAGAGATTAATTGAAAAATTTAAAATATCTCACCAGTTTCGTGTAGTTGTTTGTCACGAAGGATAACTTTAATATTTTCGGCTTGATTGTTGAGTAAGCCTGCGAATATCGCTGGCATAACATTTATTGTCAGTTTCACAATCTCTGATACATTTTCTGGTCTCAATGGTAACATCCAAATCTAGAAAATATTAGTGGAGCTAAGGTAAATGAACATACAAATCGTTTTTTAAGACTATTTATTTAGCATGATCAAGTATACTAGTATATGGTCGACTGATTAACTCGTTTACGTATAGATAACAAATCGTTCAGATCCAAGACGATTAAATGGTAATATTCTTCATGTCTTCAAATCGAGAGTGAATCGGTTTCTTGTAGGTAAACACGGTCCATCGTAGATCGCATCGTGGTCAGGAGAGATGGCGATCAAATGTGAACCTATGATGGGATCCTGCCTTCTCGCCGAAAATTGATTGGCCGATTATTACTTGCCAACCAACGGTTCGCCTATTTTTCAATAAACTCATAGGAACAGAAATCCACATAGGTACACATTTGCAAAATTTCAAAGTTTGGATTAACTACTAACCAACAATGATCAGAATCAAATCTCTTTAATTTTTACTGCATAGGGGACTTGAATATGTATTGTGCTACATTAATATGTAGTATCTGTATAGGTATGTATTAATCAAGATAAAAGGAGACATTGTATAAATAAAATAATAATGAAATAAAGTGGCCATGTGCGAGTTGGACTCGTCCATGAAGGGTTCCGTTGCAGCAAGTAACATAATATACATAGTACACATAGTTCTTGTAGTTCGTTGTAACTTTGATCGAAGTTTTAATGATAGTGTATTTATGACGTACTAAAAAAAACTACTCATCATATATTATTTTTAGTTTTTTCATTCTCTTACTTTAGAAGTTAGAGGGGGGGGGGGGGGACACATTTTACCACTTTGGAAGTGTCTCTTGCGCAAATTATTCAGTTTAGACAAAAACTATGTTAAAACCTCAACATCATTTTTGAAGACATTTCGATAGATAACACCACAAGTGTAGGTTTGAAGAAAAAAAATTTTGAGTTTCAGTTCTCAGCATGGGGGGCAACCCTAATTTTAATTATTTTTTTTGTAAAAATCTTAATGCGGTTCACAGAATACTTCTACTTACCAAGTTTCAATAGTGTTGTTCTCATAGTTTAGACAAGAAGTGGCTGTGACATACAGACAGACAGACAGACAGACATGACGAATCTATAAGGGTTCCGTTTTTACGTTTTACGGAACCCTAAAAACTAATATCCGAATAATCTGTGTGAAGATCTGTGCTACATTTGTATATATCTATAATATCTATATATATATTATTATATCTGTGCATATTTTTTTTCCAAATGAAAATGGCATCCTTGTCAACAAATTTCTTCAAAATTTGATCGTAGACTCAGTTTAGCAACTTTTTCAAAACTTTTTCAAAATCTAACACACATATTTGCCAACAATATACAATAAAATAATAGATATTACTCTGAATGAAAAATTCGCTACTTGAAAGTTGGCCTTTTGAAAAGTGTCATTATAAAAACCAGATCAAACATACAGTTGGCAATTTTAATCACTAATTTCAGTCCAGAATGAGGAGCATTGTCACCCAAGCTAGGAGTTAACCTGTGTGATGGCGTGACAATACCCTCCGCCGGAAGAGTAAAATTTGTGTTTGTTGCATTTGAGAAACACAATGATGACGAAAAATAAAAAAATAAAAATATATATTTTTTTATAAATACATTAATTGCTTTGCAAGTCAAGATACAAAGTCTCATGGTTTTATCTTCAACAATTGGGGAGCTTCCATAAAAACTTTCATCACCCATTTCAACCCCTTCAACCCTTTTTTCCGTAATAAAAAGTAGCTTATGTTCTATTTTGGGGTCTAGTCTATATGTGTAGAAAAATGTCATTAATATCGACTCAGTGGATTTCATTCTTATAACTTTGGAAATTACAGAATTTTCATACAACCGTCCATCTCTTGTTTTACCCTTTTAGGGGTTGAGTTTTGCAAAACCCCGTCTTAGCGAGCGCCTACGTGCTAAAATACACCTCCATGCAAAATTTCAGACTCCTAGCATAATTTATAGTTTCTGAGCTTTCGTGATGAGTGACCTTTCGCTTTTATATATACAGATCACTTAGATGTTAATCAATATTTCTAAATTTACCTATCATTCAAAAATTATTTTTTTGTCACAATAGCATTTTTTAATCAAAAGTTGAAATAATTTACTTTTCATGACATTTGAGAACATTTTATTATTGTAGGATACCTACGCTTCTACGCTTAAACTACTGAACCGATCTGAGTGACGTAAGCTCACCCCATCACCATCAGAAGAATAATAGTTGTAGGGACCTCATCACGGACTACAAAACTCCCGCCAAAACATCCCGTGCGAACCCCGCACGTTCGCTCCACCGCGCGGCTTAAAATCGAACTTGAACATTGTACTCTGTTAAAAAATATGGCTACATGTGCCGGCTCTTGCGCAAATGAATCTTTTTACATTAAAAACTAAAATAAATAGTAATTATGTAGAACTAAGTAACGTGTAATTTTGTTTCATCCCAATAATAAAGAGACCAAAAGGAATCATCATCATCAGATCGACGAGGCGGTGAGTCTGATTGCATTTTTGGGGGAAACTTATTTAAATATTGTTTGTGTGTAATACAGTGAGTCGCAACAGTAGTCATAAATTAGGTCACCCAGATATGACGGTAATTAGGTAAAAGGAACAGATTTTAAAATAATAATTATTTATAAAACAATCTTACCGAGGATTGTTTAATCTTCAGATCCCAAACTATATACAGCAAAGATAATGACGCTTCTGGAATGTTTGATAGTAATGAAACCACGAACTGAAAAAAAAAACGAAATTAATTTTGATTTAAAAATACTAGCTTTTAATAACTTATATTAAACAGCAACAATGAGCTGAATTATTTGAATGAATCCCTTAGTTATTAAAAAACCCATTAATAATGAGTTATAGAATAGATGGACTTCTAAGAGCCCGTGAAACCCAGACCTGACAAACTTTGTTATTTTAACAAGTTTGTCAGCGAATGCTCCTAACACAGGTAAGAAGGATAGGTCATTATGAAGTTGGAGTCATCCTGGTTATGGCAGAAAACCGGTACTACGTAAAGGTGTGTGAAATACTGTTTTTTGACGTGATAACGTCTTATAATTCGATGAAGTCGGCTGCACGCCCGCAAAACATGACGTCATGTAACGTTACCGCCATAGAATAGATAATATTTACCACCGTTACCTCGCCTTATTACTTTTCGCACCATCTAGTGAGTGAAATGTGTATTACGTTCAAGGAGTCTATCCATGTTTTAGAAAAGCGACGATATGAAGTTAAGAACTTGTTCTAGTACAATTATGTACCCAGAGATGGCGCTTTGAACAGCTTTTCAAAAAGCTTCAGAATGTTTTACCGAGATGGCGCTTAACACAATCAGTATTTTCTTAAGACGTTGTCAAGTTCAACTATCGTCAGTAAACCGACTTTACAGACACTCATTTTTTTTAACGAAGATGTGAGGTTCACGGACTCATCCTCTAAGAGACAATTATTTTAAAGAGGAATGATACAAACATATATACCTATATTTGTAATGAACAAAGTCAAAACTAATTTCAAATGCAATAACTAACTAAATTGCAAATATTCTATCACCACTGTTATGCCCAAAAATGAATGTTTGTCTGCATGTTCTTTGTAGAATCGTTAACTAAGCATTTGATCATGTGATGATTGTTAGCGAAGTTGTTGTGCATAAGCCTAAGCAGGATTCTGAGTTCGTACAACAAATTTTCGACAGATGTCGTAGCAACGCGCGCAGGATACATCTAGATCTATATGATACCTAATGTGTTAATGAAACTGTTAATAGCGAATTAATGAAACTATTTAGATTAGTTATAGATTATTCCTCGAAGTTCGCTCCTCACTAAGGGCTTCTATGATTATTTCAGTCTGTAGGTTCATTTATGGCAATTTAACGATTGCACACTTTGATGAAACTAAGTAAACGAAGATAAGGTACGCTCTAATATAAAGACAGCATAATATGCCGAAAATATCACACAAGTATACGCAATGTGCACACAGCTTCACTTGCATCGTGAGATACGTTTGAATGAATGACAAAGACATCATGACAAGTAGGCAGTAGGTGGAAATGAGATAGCTATACATCACATTTGTTTAGATATTTTTTTCGACAAGAATAGAAAGACATACAAATGTACTGGCGTGAAAGAGACAATATAGCCGCAACTAACATATCGCCGGTCGTGTTGCACTCTTACGCTGTATGTATATCTGTCTCTTTTTAGAAATGGCCAATTGTAAAATTGTTTCCAACAGAAAAATAATTTTAGATGTAATAATCATTGAACTGTTATGGAAATAATTAAAGATTTTGTGTACTTACGCATGAAAAGTGATACCATGGAACTTGTTCTTGGTCTTTGAACTGTTTGTGCACCTTGCAAAAGCAGAATAAGACATTATTACGGCTCATATCGGATTTTTTTGAATTATTAGCGAACGTCCACTCAACTTGTGGCTCCTGTTGTGACTGAGACTCTATCAGGAGACGTCACCTGATTTTACATTGTGATCGTAGATGAGCGCATGCCGCTTCTTAGTGTTTTAAGAGTTCAATGATTGCACATAATGGTGTGATTTAGAACAGAACTACTTCCCGCATAAGCAAACTGTGGGATAATCAAGCACATTCCAAGTTGTCATAATGCCCTCATTATTATCATGTTTCGTAAACTTTCGAGTGCATGATTGTTGACATTTATAACTATATATAGTTATAACTGTTTCTAGAAAGTATGTATAGTCCATTGAAATGTTACATTTTTTAGGCCTTACCTTGCGTTTTTTAGAGGACGCAATATTATTTATTTGATATGTAGGGGGTCAGTGTAAAGCTAAAAATAAGTTTGTGGGGTCGCAACCCTTGTCCCACGGCTGCCATCTTGAAAATAGGGGTTGAAATGGTTTCTACGGTACATCTCTTAAACTATTTATTTGATAAAAAAAAATGGTTAACATTTTTTGTTGCAAATTAAATTCTCTACAAC
This sequence comes from Ectropis crepuscularia, assembly GCA_963693475.1. NCBI lineage: Eukaryota > Metazoa > Arthropoda > Insecta > Lepidoptera > Geometridae > Ectropis > Ectropis crepuscularia. The sequence goes on from OY856350.1 coordinate 7,324,839, forward strand.
TTTGGTCCAGTAACTTTTTGTCGTAGAACTATAAATAAAAAAGTTATAAGCGAATAGCTAATAAAAAGAATATAGTTATCACTGAAGTTTAAATCGTATCTAAAATTATTCGAAATCGTCTTCACAATTAAAAACAGAATAAAAACACAAACCCCACAAACTTGGTTTTAGCTTTACACTGAACCCCCCTACACATCAAAAAAATAAAATTGCGTCCTCTAAAAAACGCAACCCCAAATGTAACTTTTCAATGGACTAGTAAGTTTACAAGGCTAGGATAAATGAATTACGACGTTGTTAATCCCTTTGTCAATACTTACCCTTTGTTGAAGTTACGGCTGGTCTAGTCGAGAAAACGGCGACTACCGATACGGAGCCCCGGGTTCGAATCCCACGCGCACCACTGTATTTTCGAAGTCATAACCGTAATGCCGCTAACTTAAAAACGGTGAAGGAAAAAATCGTGAGGAAACCGACATATACCGAGAATCTTTCCAAGTCATAGTCCGCACCAATCTGTATTTGGCCAGCGTAGTGGAGTCCCAGCAGTGGGCACATTTAGTGGGCTGCTTATGCTAAGCCCGTTGTCAGAGAAGGTCACAAACACTATCAGTGAGACTTTCTAGTATGTTGCTCGAGTTTGTAATGACTGCACTTACCACAAAGTCATGACATTGCTTAATATTTTGTATTACATCAGCTATTTGCTTGTAGATGATTTGATAACTAGTTAAATCAGCTCTTGCGTCTTTCAGACGAAACATAAATATTTTCAGACGATGGTACATTGCATAATATAAAAATGTATTTGATATCATAACAATTTGCAAAGATGCCAATACTATTGAAAAAACTGCAGAAACCCATAGTGGTTTTACGCAAAAGGAGTGAAAACTACAGAAAAATAAAGCCCAAAACAACAAAGAGAAGTAATACAGACAAAAACATATTAACTCTCGTAGTTCTATGAAATAACGAGCATTTCCAGTGTGTAGCTTGATATCAATAGCTTCAAAGGCGCATTTCAATTTGAAAACTGTTTGATCTGAACACCGTAGCGTTAAAATTAAAATGGTTGTCAAATGTTTCACAGTTATCATTTTGTGGACGTATACGATGTAAGGGTCATTTTTTTCCGTAGGTAAGAGATAAATCATTAGTAAGCAAAGTCCCGCAGTGTAAAATAGAGTAAATAATTTAAGAAGGAATCTGCACTTGACGTTTTTTACAACAAAATAACCGAAATCAATACCAAATAATATTTGTATTTTAAAAAACACGCTTAAAATTATAGATGCTTTTTTTGGATTCATAAACTGAATCATTTTTATAAACAAGATTAGTTTTGTGAAGTATGGTGACGATATGAAATATGTTATAGGTAATAATAACTCGTTTTACCCGGTACGTTTGCATGTCGACTGTAGGAAAGTTCTAGGTCATCAGATATGGATTCGATAATTAATTAGATATCGACATTTACGTTATTGCATTAATGTTGACTTCGCTATGCTAAGTAATTAGTCGCTTGTTGGTGTAGTTATACAGGGATACGCCAGAAAATTAAAAGCTGCTAAGCCTAGAACATCGTCGAAAAGTGGCTAGTCTGACAGTATTTTACAGAATGCATTTTGGAGAGTGTGCAGCGGATTTACACGACCTAATATTGCCTTCCCCTTTCCACTACAGGACAAGTCGTAAGTCGGCCCACTACCAGGCATACACTGGATATTCCCAAAATCCGTACAAAACGGTTTGAATCCACTTTTCTCGTACGTACAGCTTTAGAGTGGAATAAGTTGCTGGCTTCCTTGATCCCGGAGAGATACAATCTAGAACTTTTCAAGGTCACAGTGAATAGGTACTTTCTAAGTCAACGTGCGTCATCTTCGACCATACCGTCGCTTACCATCAGGCGAGTTGGTGGTCAAACGCGTACCTATACGCGATAAAAAAACTTATTTTTATAATGACAAAAAGCTGTTAATATGGTATGGTATTTTAAAAAATGTATGTCAGATTGTACCGACCTAATCACTCGATAATTAGCCGTCTGTTAATCGTTAATTTATTTATAACTAGCGACCCACCCCGGCTTTGCACGGGTGCAATACTGATACTAAATAAACTACTAACTCAACGAAAATAAAATAAGCTAACTACTAAAATAATTACCAAATCATACCCGAGCGTGACGCTAGAATTCAATTTACAGCCCACGAAAATCTGTCTAGGCGCGCCAAAAGAAGTTTACACTTCAAAAACTTATTTATATACACTTTGTATTATACTCTTTGATTAAACTATAAAGGTAGAAAATACTCTTTGATTAAAACTCTCGAAAAAAAAAATGTTTGATTGGTAACATCAAATGTTAGAGTGCTCGCAATATAACTCTGCGCGTAGCAAAATATGGAACTAATTGACAGGCCGTCAACTTCTTATTTACGTCAATTGACAAAAGTTTGTTTACGTTTGGTGTATTTATTAATTTCCAAAATAATTAATAGCTTTTATTATGCCGAAAGTGATTAAAAGTGCTGGCCGTGGCTGGTTCTTGAAAATCAATCGTGGTTGTGAAGAAGAACGATACAATAACGGGCCAAAAGTGCAGTTTTCCAAACGCAGAGCTATTTGACAACTAACATGTAGGGATACCATAGCAATCAAATCTACACCTATTATCGGCATATTTTAAAGCTGAGGCTTTAGGTTGAGGTGCGGCTTTGGGTTTGATTGTTTTATCGCCTATTTACCCGTGGGAAAAAATGTGTGTGCTTAAGACTGAATGTGAGAAACTAATTATAAATGTTTTTTTTTTCATAATATACAAATCAAAATAGAAAACACAGTGACACAGCAGTGAAGATCAGCTGATTGTATCTTTCTCGCTCGGGTACACTCGGCGGTTCCATGTTCACCCGATCGACCCGTTCACCTAACAGCGGTGCGCCAAAAGAAATTTTACTTAATTTTTTTTCAACGTTAGCTTGGATGCTCTTTGATCCTTAACTTTGCATTCATTACTGTATTTTTATTGTAGGCGTTTCAGAACGTAATGACACGTGGTAATGGACAACGCATTAGACCACTGCACTCAGATAAATAAAGCGGCTACAATGGGCAATGTAAAAGAAGAAAGCCAAAAGTGGCTTAAGAAAAATGAAATAGATTTCGACGATTGTAGAACAAATCTGCAGTTACTCGAATAAAGAGGCATAAAGAAGACCCACAACACCAAGTAGAATAACTATTAAAGGAACATGGACATGAACTTTTGCGGTTACCGCCGTGATTCATCGTGATTTAAACCCTATTGAAAAAAGAAGATGATTCTATGGAAGCCAATGACTCATTAAAAGAACGTATATGCGCCAAATTTTCAAATAGTGTTATTTATGGTCTCAATAAAAGATTTACAAGTTTAAATTAAATTCTTGTTATTTCGATGTTGGTGTAGGTGGAAAATGACAGATTTTTTATAATGTATAATAAACTATAATAAAGTTTTCCTGGTGACAAGAGACTCAGACAGCATGTACCAATTACCAATGATACTTGGTCATACTGAACCAAACCAGCACTGCAAAGGCGTTCATTACTTCGAGACATTCGTTCATTAAATTGCTTCCCTGAAAAATCCCTTCCCGTACCTGTTTTAGGAAGTTGTACGTTCCCAATGAACGGGAAGGGAACCTATTAGCTTGACCTGGCAACATTAAGTACGCCACCAGTCGCGCGCAGACTTATACTGCGAGCACTATAGACTGGAAATGATGTAGAACAGTTTGTATGAGAAAATGAAATTGAATGAATGAATGAATGAAAACTCTTTATTGTTCACACCTTAAAATAGTACATAAAACATATATAATAGGAATACAGTAAAACTAGTGAAACAACTGTTATAAAATTGTCGTTTTTACTATCTTCTTCGCAAGTTTTCAATATTTTCTCACCGTTTAACCCTTTCGTTAGCTACGACGAACATTCCTGAACCAAAATCAGCCAAATCGGCCCTGCCGTTGTCGAGTTTTAGCGGACCCACGAACAGCTATTCATTTTTATGTATATAGATAAAACATATCATTTATTACATCGAACAACGTCTGCACTGACAATGATCAACACTCTGATTTACTTTTAAATGTTCAACAAATACAGGCAAGTTGCCGAAATGTAATTCCTACGATCACATTCATACCCTGCAGCAGATGATGGAGAAATGTATCAGACGTATCAGAAAAAATTATAAGTAAAACAGGCGCAGGCGGCCAGGAAATTCTAGCGTAGACCGGTTTCGGCGAGACCCGTATTGGACAATGAGGAGGTCAAAAGATTCTAGATACTTCCAGCGCCTGTGTTTACTAGCCCAAGACTACGGTCTTGCAAATAATGTGACAGAGATGGACCTGCAGTTATTAGAGTCAGCAATACTTCTTTAGTATAAGCGGCCAAGTGCGAGTCAGACTCCCCAATGAAGGGTTTCGTAGCAGCTATAGTGCGTTCCAGTAAGGCGTGTAGAAAACCAAAACAAACCAAAAAAAGGGTGATACCATAACATAAACATCGTTTAATCTTATACCGTATACTTAGATTTGTATTGATCAAATAATTCTATACTATCTCATTTTAAAAGTTATAGAAAGCAATGGTAGGATGATAGAAATATGATTTTAAGTACTAGCAATTTGATCTGTGTTTCTCAATCTCTCAACGTTGCATTCAAGACATTTATACTTCTTTTCATCAAATTATTCTTATTAAGGACGCGCCTATTTTTCTAACATACCCCTCTTATGCCCATATTGTGAAAATGCCCATTTCCATTATATTCAAGTATGGATTAATTTTACGATATTTATTTTTGTCATTAATTTGGATTTTTTAATTGTAATGTAATTTGATTTTAATGTAATGTATTATTTGATTTTTATTGTAATGGGATTTTAAATTAACGTCTGTTTTTTTTAAATTATTGACTTGTAATATTTGAATATCTTGAATATTATGACATGTAACTACTCGTTATCAATAAATAGTACAGTAACTTTAAACATTACCGTAGGCGTTAAATCCGGTAGATCTGATTTTTTGCAGACTTGTTTATGATGTTGGCCTAATGATTGTCCCAAGTTTGTGACCTCGAGCGACGAACGCAACTTTGTCAAAAATCGAAAAAACCGCGAAAAAATCGTTTATTTTTCAAATTTTGGCGATTATAACCCTAAACGACTAGTTTTTGTAAAAACTTTCTTATGGCGTTTATAAAGTAGATTAAATTTGCTACAATATGATACTAGAATTGTCTCTGTACTCCCAATAGTTTCTGAGAATAAGCTTTTCAAAGTTTATAATTTTTTTCGTACTTCGCAATTTTTAGCAATATTTTAACTCCTACTTGACCACTTTGTGGCACAGTTACGGCGGTTTTTAACCCCCGATCAAAAAAAGAGGTGTTATAAATTTGACGTCGAAGTCTGTCTGTCTATCAGACAGACACACATCCTGTATGTGTGTCTGGGCCATATGTAATGACTATTATAACTAATAACATCACCTGAGTGTACTGTACCTACATATGACGCAATAAAGATTTGAGTATTGAGTATTGAGTATCTCTATGTGTATCTGCCTGTGTGTGTATCTGTCTATGGCACCGTAAAGCTCAAACGGATGGGCCGATTTCGATGCGTTTTTTTTAATTTGAAGATACATTTTTGTGTTGATGTTTTGAGCTAGTTTTGGTTAATATCGATTCAAGATGGCCGCCTCCACCAAATGGCAGACCAAATATTTCATCACAATCTACGTCAATATGGGTATCAAATGAAAGGGCTTGACTAGTAGAGTACTATACAGTATAACAAATTTCAAATCACAAAATGGCGAACTCCATTTTTTTTTATCACTAATGCCTTAATATGGGTGTCAAATGAAAGAGCTTGACTAGTAGACTACTATACACTATGAACAATTTATATTTATACCATATTTATACCATATCGAGGTAGTTGTGAAAAAAGAAACGTATTTCGTCATTTTGTGGCTGCGGCCATCATAGATTTGAAATTTGTCATAGTGCATAGTAGTCTACTAGTCAAGCCCTTTCATTTGATACCCATAGTAAGGCATTAGTAAAAAAAAATTGGAGTTCGCCATTTTGTGATTTTAAATTTGTTATATTGTATAGTACTCTACTAGTCAAGCCCTTTCATTTGATACCCATATTGACGTAGATTGTGATGAAATATTTGGTCTGCCATTTGGTGGAGGCGGCCATCTTGAATCGATACTAACCAAAAATAGCTCAAAACATCAATACAAAAATGTATCTTCAAATAAAAAAAACCCGCATCGAAATCGGCCCATCCGTTTGAGCTCTACGGTGCCATAGACAGATACACACACAGGCAGATACACATAGAGATACTCAATACTCAATACTCAAATCTTTATTGCGTCATATGTAGGTACAGTACACTCAGGTGATGTTATTAGTTATAATAGTCATTACATATGGCCCTATAAGGGCATGGCAAAAGTGGCAACGGAACGTCTCATTTCTAGGTCATCAAAATTGTCTTGAAAAAAATCTTGTAGTTTGTAATAGCATTTATTCTCTAATATATTCTTTAGACATTCAATAAATTGGTCATTTTTTTCCAAGTCTTTTAGGTCATTTGGCAGCTTATTGAATATTTTAGCAGCCATCGAGTGAGGGCCAGCGCTATGCATTTCTAACCGGGATTTAGGTTCAACAAGTTTGTGCCTATATTGAGATCTAATGTTTCGCGGAGTCTTCCGAGGTTGATCCGCAAATTTATCGAAGAATTCTTTATATTTTTTAACAAATTTACAACATTCTAAAACATATAGTGAAGTAAGAGAGAGTATTTTGAATTTGATAAAATATGGTTTGTGAAAGTTATCTATTTCTTTGTCGGGAGTTTTTATATTAGCCAGGATACGGATACATTTTTTTTGGGCGATAAATAGGCTGGCTGCATCCACACTATTACCCCAAAGAGTAATACCGTATCTGAGCCAAGATGATGCAAACGCATTGTAAGCCGTTATTGCTGTATTCAGATCAGACGCCCGCCGTAGTTCTTTTAATGCATATGAAAAGCTAGACAATTTTAACTTTATTTTACTTATGTGATTTTTCCAATTCAAATGCGTGTCAAGCTCTAAACCGAGTAGTGTGGCCGAATTTACACATTCTAGTTTATTATTATTGTAAGAAAAATTAATGTCAAGAGGTGATTATTGTGGGGGTCTAAATTGTATGATTTTTGTTTTTGCGAAATTTTAGTCAAGACAGTGGTCGGCCATATAATTATTTATACCATTAAATATGTCAGTTAATATGTTATTAAGATTTAAATTATTTTTACAAAATGTCAAAATCGAAATGTCATCGGCGAAAAGAACGCTAAATTCAGTCAAAATTTTGGGTAGTGTGTTAATGTAAAATAAAAATAGGATACATCCAATTACGCTACCTTGAGGGATGGAGTTGTTAATTTGAATAGGCACAGATCTTATTCTGTCAATTGTCCTGGAGTCAAAGTCAAAGTATTCTATTTCAACGTATTGCTTTCTATTTTTTAAATAAGATCTAAACCAGTCATGAACTAGTCCTCGTATTCCCATGTCATATAATTTATCTAATAAAATGTCAAATTTTACCTTATCGTATGCTTTTGACATATCAAGTAGAATACCAATTGCGTAATTTTTATCGTCTAAATTTTTTAATATTTCTTGGACATATTTGTAAACTGCTAAGACTGTAGATCGGTTTTTTCGGAAGCCGTGTTGAGCGTCGTCAAATAGATCAAATTTTTCACAAAATGAATTTAATCGATTTTGCATCACTTTTTCAAATATTTTGGAAGACGTAGGTAGAAGCGCTATCGGCCTGTAATTATTAGGGTCTAGCTCGGATAGTTTTTTATGAACAGGTTTTACAAGAGATATTTTCATTTCGTCAGGAAAACTGCCTTCGTTGAACGATTGATTTACTAGTAGATAATAAGGGAGGGTTAGTTCTTCAGCACATTGTTTTATCAGAATTGGTGGTAATTCATCTATTCCGTAACTGTATTTCCCTTTTAACCGCTTAATTATTTGATGTATTTCGTGCGGTTGCACCGGGGCTAGAAACATTGTGTTGATGGTTTGATGCCGGACCGGTGCCGGCGCCGCGCGGCCGCCGCTCGAGCCGACGCATGCGAAGTGATTGTTCAAAGAATTTGCAATCACGGTGGGGTCGGAGATGATTTTGTTGTTAATTTTTAATTTTATATTATTTTTATTTTTTTTCATATATTTATTAGTGCGCTCCTTTATTATTTTCCACATAGATTTTGTCTTATTTTCCGAGTTTCTCATTTCAAATATCGCTTGGTTTCTTTTTGATACGTTAATGGTTTTTTTTAATAATTTAGTATACAACTTGTAGTGTTTGGATATAATTGGGTTTTTTAAATAGAGTACAATAGGCTTAAGTAGACGCTTATTTTTGCATGAGATCCTAATTCCTCTAGTTAGCCATGGGTTCTTCTTTTTCTCAATTTTGATAAATTTTTTAGGTATGCTACGGTCCAAGGATTCTTTTAACGCATTATTAAATATGGTATAGTTTTCATTTACCGTTCTAGTGCCATCCATAATTAAAAGTTTATTCCATTCAATTTTTTTGATTTCTTTTTTAAATGTAGCTATAGTGTTTTTGTTGAATATTCGTTTTTCTGTTGTCCATGTTATATGTTTGTTATTGTTTGAGATTAGTGCATTTTTTATATTTAATATTATACCTGAGTGGTCCGAGAAGCCAATATCCTTTACGTAGACTTTAATTTTATTTTTATTGCAGTTACAGAACAAGAGATCTATACATGTAGCAGAGGTGCTTGTTATCCGTGTTGGATCTTTAACAAATTGACTAAAGTTATTTTCTAACATTAGTTGCAATAGCTGATTTGACTGTACGGAATTTACTAACATATCCAAATTGAAGTCACCGCCTATTATAATGTCCAAAGAATTATATTTCTTATTTATTAATTGTAATAATGCATTTAATTGACCATAAAATAAATCGCTTCGCTTGCCATTCCAGTACAATGAAATTAATAAAACATTAATTGAATTAATTAACACTGCACACATTTCCACCGAGTATTCAATAGACAATTTTTCCACTTCTTTTATTTCTGTGTATTCAAAATCATCTCGGAGTAGGATCATGGTTCCCCCACCCTGGCGATCTTGCCTACAGAATGACGCCGCTATGTTATATCCAGTGAAGGTCATTAGTTGCAATTTGGCCTTGCAGAGCCATGTTTCCGTCGCGCATAAAGCGTGTGTCCTTGAAAAGTTTTCGTGGAGATATGCCTGTGTTATGTCTTTTTTGCTGTATATACTTTGCATATTTTGTAGTAATACATTGAAATCATTATCGACGAAAATTAGAAGGATTTTGTTGTACGTGTTGTTCCTGTTGAGTGTGATGTGTGATATCGTGCTGTGCGTGTTCCTTGGATAAACGCGATGCATATGAGGCGGACCGCCGAGGGCTCGCTATCGTTGTTAGCCGAGTAGGTATGTACGATTCTTGTGTTACTAATCCATCAACAACTAATTTATTGTTTCTAATTATAGCGTGACGGCCGTTTTGTCGCGCAGTCTTGAGCTGTTGAATTAGATTTTTCCTAAGTTCTTGGCCTTTTTCATCAAGATACTCTGTTATTGACAATCCTGTATTTCTTAGTAGCCGACCATTTTGAAGCAGATATTTAGTCATTTTTTTTGCTAATTAACTCAATAATTATAGGTCGGCGAGTAGATGTTCTTTTACCAATTCTCTGTGTTTCCTCGATGTAGCCTGAAAGATCTACATGCAGCAAGTCTTGGAATATATATATTATTCTATGAATCAACGTAGATTCTGTCTCGTGGTTGTGTTCGTTTAAACCGTATAACACAAATTTTTTCGAAGTGTCGGGTTTATATGCAATGGAATGACCTGTGCAGTCAGATTGTACCTGTTTCAAGTCTTGTTTTAATTGTATATTTTCTATTTCCAACTTCTCGATAGTTTTTGTCAAAGCTGTAATTTGATTTTTAATTGATAATTGGTCCTTACATATAGTGTCCGTTTTTACAGTCATTTCTTTTTTTAGTTTGTCAGTCATGTGTAGAATTCTCGAGTCAATAGCATTTGTTATCTCGCTCAGGATAGATTTTTTTGTCAATTCTAATTTAGTATCTAAAAGCTGGCTAATTTTTTCAAGCATAGAAGTTTCATCAAGACAGTTAAAATTAGTCAAGTTAGTGGGGCTTAGAGTAGAATTATTTGTGTCTTGTTTGTTAAAAGTATCGGTGAGTGATTCATCAATACACATAGAAGTGTCCGTTATGATCTGTTGTTGGCTTCTTACTAGTGTGTCATCATTTCTATTGCGTCTGTTTGTTACGTTTTGGCAGGATTGACACCGCCATGATTTTTTCAATTCGAACATGTTATTGAAATAGAAAGCTGAGGTTATGTTTAGACACGCATAGTGATATTTCATTGAACAACCAGTGCATTTAAGTATTTCATTTTCGTATTCAATGATTCTATTGCATGCTTGGCAGTTCATGGTTTCAATGTCTTGTTATAGTAGTAAGTAAATTGGTACTTATCGCTATCTCGGTGATCTCGTCGGCGATAGTCCCTTTCTCGTTGGAGTAAGGTTTGTTTTTGCTTGTCGCTATCAAACAGCTGACAAGCAAATCGACAGGCGAGCGGTTATTTCAAAATGTGAACACTTTTCCACAAATATTTCCACGAGCACTTGATATATCAAGATGGTTTTATTATCACGTTGTTTCTTAATCACAGGGCTTTTAAATTAAGTATAATTGTCCTGAATTCTTGGAGTTAAACTATTTTTAGATATTTTTACGAAGGAGATAGACCTGTATGTGTGTCTGTCTGATAGACAGACAGACTTCGACGTTAAATTTATAACACCTCTTTTTTTGGTCGGGGGTTAAAAACCGCCGTAACTGTGCCACAAAGTGGTCAAGTAAGAGTTAAAATATTGCTAAAAAGTGCGAAGTACGAAAAAAAATATAAACTTTGAAAGACTTATTCTCAGAAACTATTGGGAGTACAGAGACAATTTTAGTATCATATTGTAGCAAATTTAATCTACTTTATAAACATCATAAGAAAGTTTTTACAAAAACTAGTCGTTTAGGGTTATAATCGCCAAAATTTGAAAAATAAACGATTTTTTCGCGGTTTTTTCGATTTTTGACAAAGTTGCGTTCGTCGCTCGAGGTCACAAACTTGGGACAATCATTAGGCCAACATCATAAACAAGTCTGCAAAAAATCAGATCTACCGGATTTAACGCATCCTACTCCATACATTCAGGCGACAAAGTTACTGGACTAAAAAGAGTACGAGTATGACTAAAGAACTCCGAGAAAAAGGTTTCTAGTGTCGTAATGAGTTGAGAGAAAATCGCAAACCTCTAAATACGTGTTCCAAATTACGCTGTTCACTATCAAAAGCTTGTATAATTTTCACTCTAAAATGCCATAAATTTTGTGTTATTTTGATCATCGAAACTCTTGTATGTGTTACCAGAATATTACATCATAGTGTTAGATCAGTTTTGGGTAGTATGAGGACAATTCGAACGAGATTTAATAATTGTTAAATATAAAAGGAACGTTTTCATATAAGGAAACATCTATCAAGTCACTGGTTCTAGTGTTACATTCTTCTCCGAACTCAAATGCTTTGTCTTTCCATTTTTTACGTGGGGGAAATAAATGTACGTATGCCCGCCATACTCTCATTATGAAATGAGAGGAGATCTCCATCTACCCTCATTTTTAGGCTTAAAAATCGCAGGGTGACCAACACTACACACAACACTAACCATATCAGGTTTCTCCAAACTCAGTGCGCTATAAACACATTTATTTATTAGAAGATTCCGCGACGCCGATAACCGTAAACCGGGTAGTTTTCGGTTATTGGCATCGTGGTCATCGCGTCGTAGTTGAAATATATACCTATGTTTATTATTTTCCAATGCTTCCCGAACCATTCTTGCGTAGTAATGACATTCGGTAGATAGAACCTTCGGGTCGTGGATCTCGATCCAATGACCAGTTTTAGCATCAATCAAATGAAAAAAGAGGCCCAGATATGCAGAGGAGTCAGACAAGGTGACCCAATCTCACTTAAACTGTTTATAACAGTGCTAAAACACGTATTTGATGGGCTCGATTGGCAGACTGAAGGGATATATGTAAACGGGGACTTTGACGGGGGTGAGACTTTGTCATCTTCGATTGGCGGATGACGTCGTTTTATTTTGCGAATCAAGTAAAAAGTAAGGAGAAATGATAAATACTTTGAGCAGAGAAAGCGAAAAGAAAGGGCACAAAATCAACAAGGATAAAACAAAAATATTAACAAACAGCCACACAAACATTTTAAATCCAAGTGGGAAGACACTTGACTATGTCATTACATTTACTTAGGTAAGCAAATATCTTTTGAAGACAAAAACGTAGAAAATGAAGTGGAACGCCGTATTAATATAATTGGCAAAAAGTTTTGGTCCTTAATTTTAAAAGGTGTATTTCCCCTCCTCTTAAAATAGACTGTTTTGGCCACTTGTATACTCTTTACTCTCACATATGGGTGCCAAACATGGAAGTATAATGCAAAAACGAAAATAGTGGCCTGTCAAAATGCAATGTCAAAAGAATATAAAAAATTAGAAGAATACATAGGACAAAAAGCAAACTCATAAGACGAAAGACAAAATTGTAGACGTCTTACATTTTGCTTCAAAACAAAAGTGGCGGTGGACAGGCCATTTGGCGAGATATAAAGATAAAAGGTGGACTTTGACAACGACACTATGGGAAAAGCTGCCAGCAAAAAGAAAAATAGACGCGCTGTCTGTAGGTCTGAGGTCTGAGGCTGAGGAAGTAGTAGTCAGGCGCTGAGGCGCCTTCTTCTTCTTCTTCTGGAAACCACGTCTGACGACTTCCGACCAGGTCTCCAACGCTTTAGCCATACTGATGTATTCGCCAGTATTAGGCGGCCTGCCCCTGCCTCTCCCTCTCCGGGCAGCGGGTACCTTGGTGGTGGTTGGGCCCTCCAAGGTATCGCTGGACCCGGAGCAGGAGTTTGAGCGGCAGCTGTCGTAGCCCTCCCTCTCCGGGCTTCTCTTACGAGAGCGTCCCTCGGAGGAGCCAGGCAACGACAGCTCCAGCTTAAAACTACTGGCGGAGTCATCGGTATCGTCCGCCGTCACCGTATTAACGAGTGAGCACCACGCGTGTGCCTCCCTTGTCTTGGTATCATATGGGGCAGCATGCCCAAGCGTGGAGGGATTCCCTCTCTCGGGGACCCTCCTGGGTAAATCCTTTGAAACCACTGAATGACATTGTTGTTTGCTACTAAATTGGAAGGTATAGCTCCCCTGAGTGGGGGTCTAGCGGCCGACCATGCCTGGATCGCAAGCCCGAGACCGCGCCCTGTAAGCAGCGCATTCTCGGTCTCACGTGCCAGACACTCTCCTCGGCAACCCCTGAACCTTGAGATTTGGATACTGTGCGTCGCGACACCCAGCGAAAAACGCCAGATGTCGCCACGCACAGCATCTCAATGATCTCCAAAGGAGATCTCTTCCTCTGGTCCACCTGTGAGCTCTCTGCTTAGCAGACAGCTCCCAGGGAACCCCGCATCATCTAGGCTTGTACGCGTGACCCTCTCGGGTCACGTGTAGACGCCCTTTCCATCTCGCCCGAGATTTTCCATCACACAACAAGATGCCGTCGGGGCAAGTTGTTGTGTGATGCCCAGGGTGCACCACGCGGAGGTTCCCGAACCCCGCACCCCCGGGAGAGCCAACCTAACCTAAAACGTATTTATATCAGGATAAAGTAGTTTGACCTAGGCTAAACTGCTTTATTCTATCGGGCTTAGGACAAGTTAGTTTAGACTAGGCTATACTAGTTAATCCTATCGCGTATAGGAATAACTAGTTTATCCTAAGCAAACCTAGTTTGTCTTTAAATCGGGTTTGGCTAGTAGCATATATACGGTGAAACAATATCCCGATTATTGATGCAGTTCCATGCAGCATATGCACGGGTAAACTAATAATAATGAAAAACCGTATTAAGTAAAAACAGTCTATAGACAGATAAACTTTTTATTACATGTAACAAACTCACAAAAATCAATTTAAAACCTTAGTTAGAGTAGCAAACAAACCCCTTAAAATTCTTAAAATCTAGTCCAGACAACCGTGAGACTAGCGTCTCGTTATACTATTAAGGTACAAGTTCGCGCTGGGACCGCGACACGAGACCTATGTCAAGTGCCTATCGCGGCCTCCAGTCGCGGTCTCCTGTCGCGTTTTATTTACTCTTCTATCCTGTCCTGTTATATTTGCTCTTTAAAAACTCGCTGTAACTATAAAAAGTTTGATCGCCAGACAGCTTTTTAATCGGTTTTTGAAGCTACCCAAACTCAGAGCTGATTTAACTATTTTAGGTAGAGTATTATAAACTTCCAGTCCCATAATATGTGTCAGTTATTTCGATCTTAGGAGTGTGGTATACTATCCAGCTTGTCACCGTTACGTTTACTGCAAGAATGTCTCTTTTTGCGTGTTGTACGAGTCTATTTCTGACATACACAGCCACTTGGTAGATCAAGAGTGCAGATTACGTAAGTAGACCAAGCTCTTTAAAATATGGTCTGACGTATGTGCATTGTGACATGCCCACGATGGCACGTACGGCATGTTTTTGGGCGCGGAATACATGCTCCCAGTCAGTAGCACGCACTGCTTACTATAGTACATATCTTGTCGATGTGGTGTTTCCACGTCATGCTGCTGTTAATCTTGAACCCCAGAAATGATGTGTTATGTACTTGCTCAATCTGGACACCGTGAAGCATGACTTTTAGCGATTTTGTATAGTGACCCGACAGACAAAAGTTAATAAAATTACTCTTTTTTTTAATACCATAAAACCGTTAGCATTAAACCATGTTTTTAAGCCGTTAATTACAGTAATTAATTTATTTCCTAATTTCGGTATTGAAGAAATTGATCAGAACATAAAACAATGTAAAATGATTTCAACATCAGTGTTTTCGTCTTCTTGTCCTTATACCTAAAATAATGGGAACAACATGGACTACTGGATAATGGGACATAATTAGTACACATGTGCAAACTGAATTATCACAATTAGATAAGTAACACAGAAATTTAACATCATTCCGATAAGATCCGCGTTGAGGGGAATAACTTTATAGGCGCAGAAACTCATCGGTCGTGCTTCTATGTATTCAATGAATTTTAATATATCCTTCACTTTTCTAGCATCTGCAAAAATACAATAAAAATTATGGATGATTGTCAATATTATAGTATGGCGCAAACTATCTTTTTTAACCCCCCGACCAAAAAAAGGGTGTTATAAGTTTGATTCAATATCTGTCTGTGTAGGTATGTCTGTTTGTGGCTCAAACGGATGAACCGATTTCGTTACGTATTTTTTCATTTGAAAGCAAATTTCTTTGCAGTGATTTTAGCAGTTAGCATTGTTTGGTTACTACTCGTATATGGCCGTAACAAATTTCAAATCCAATTTGGCCGCTACCATGAAATGGCGAATCACATTTTTTTTACAACTCCTTCAAATGATGGCAAATGAAAGGTAGTAAAACTAGTAAAATATCGTACATATTTAAAATTTTGTTCTTGTTTTGTTTGTGAAACAAACGAAAAATTACGTGTATAATATTATATTATTTTAATAATCTAACTGACGGAATAATTAGTAATACAAATTGTTATTCTTAATGATACATGATTGAAAAAATGTACTACCTCGCTCGTTCATTAACTTGTTATGAAGTGTGATCTTCATGTTATTTGCCTCCGTGGTCACCATATCAGCCAGCAGTGCAGGTATAATAGTCTCAATCAGAGTGATAGTAACGGTAATGGTTGTTGTTAGATAGCTCATAATATCAACCTGGAACAATTTATAATAACACTAGCGGCCTGTTCCGGCTTCGCTCGGATCATAACCTAGACACTGTCCTTAGCGCCATCTGCCGGAATTAGTTTGTAAATCTAAACCATCCTCGAATCCATATACACATTCATGTACACACACAAAAAAAATCATTCAAATCGGTCCCGCCGTTTAGGAGGAGTCACTGTCAAATGATAAAATTACTAAAATGGAACCACTTGAGCCCCAAGCGGCCAAATTTGGCCAAACCGGTTTTTAGGACTTTAAAACATTATTTTTACATGATGTACATACTCGATGATTAATTTATTTTGATGCCTAAGAGATAGGAGATTATATAAATAAGTACATTGTCGTTTACAGACACACAAAATTTGGTTTCATATTTGAGTGATAATTTTTATGTGTGACGTCGCGACGCCGGCGGCGTCGCTGGCCGGAACCTAAAAAATAGGAGTTGGTGATAAAAGGGTAAAAATGTAGGGTTGTATGTATTTTTAATGCTCCATTATAAAAAAAAAAACAATTTTGTCCACATATAAAAAATATAAGTAGGGGTGAACAACCCTTTTCACTTAGGCGTATGAAAAATAGATAGTAGCCAATTCTCAGACCAACTGAATATGCATAAAAAATTTGGTAAAAACCAGTAAAGCCGTTTCGGAGGTTTTTAGTAAGAAATTTAAGAATTTTAAGAAGTTGGAGAATTTTAATAAGAAAAAGATTAGAAACTTGTTTTTATAGCACACAATAGAGTGACCAGACGAGAAAGTCATGTACCTAATCGTAAACAATATCCCTGCCCATTACAGCCAAAGCTGGATGCCTTGGACGCTGTCACACAATTGTCTAGATAAATTAAAGTTAATTTTAGTATTTTGCTTCAAGCGATAAATTCGCCAATTGCTACTTTATTTTCAGTTGATATCTAAATGTGGATTTTGTTTTGTACATTGCAGTAAAGAGCTTATCTATCTATGTATATATGTAGAGTGATAGTAATACCTAGTAGTAATATTTCCAGAGAAATTACAGGACTTAAAGATATAACAACTTGGATCTCTGGGTGACGAGCGCAGTGCAGTGCTAGGTAATGATTTGGACTCTTCATGTTCCAATAGCTGCGTGTCACTGTGCTGTTATGTGGCAGGCATGTTGTTTACCGTCAGGCACATGTCCTGCTCGTCTCGTCACTCTTGACTCTTGAAAAGAGATATTTAATAAGTATGATAGTTTGTTCTCACCACATTTACTCCCATTCTTATCCAAACCAGAAGTAAAAAGATGTAAAACATGATTTCAGGAACATTGAACAAAATGTTCGTTAGTACCTGTAAAACGTAATACAGTCATGATTATACTATTATTGCGTTGCGTTGCGTTGAATATTATAAATTGCGTTGAATATTATAAATGTCATTTAATTTATTTCATTATTTCAATGTAATTTATGTTTAATCCTCAATCACGTCGTAAGAACTAACGTGATCAAACTAAAATTTGATTCTCATCTGTATATACGATGAGAGAGAGGCGAGACGTGAACGTGGAGGCGGTCTCGCGAATCTACCGCAGCCTCCCATCTCCAGGGTCTTTTCTGGGGCACAGCCCTGTTATCAGCGCACCTGAACACCCCAATCACACCGTGACTACCTCGGAGACCAATCAGTTATTGGGTGCCAGGAACCTCCGCGGGTGTACACTCTTAGCTCCCTGCGACTGGTCTGTGATCCCGGCGCCTAACAAGTTTCAGCTGCAGATGACAATCAGAATGGCGTACCGCTTTCCAGGAATTTATCTTCCTCTACAGTCTGCAGCCATTCCACGTTCGTAATGTAACAGTAACGACCTCGTCAAGGATTTCATTTACACTTGGACCACATTTTTAAAGGTGTTTTTAGAGATTAATTTTGAACTATTTCATATACCACCAAACCACAAACGGGAGCTAACCGTTATGTAAGAAACTCCGTCACCTAGCAGCCTATATCCACCACAAACCCTAGGTGGTCCACTAAAACGCTGCGTTGGGTGTGACTACAGACACTCATTCGCAGTCCTCTGCGACTTCTAAAAGATATCTAATGTAGTCTTATGTTACTCATTGATACAGTAGCATTCTATAAGAACCAGAACCTATAAAACCAGCGCAGTAAGTCTTGAATAGTACCATCCAAAATAAAAACGAATCTCTCTCTGTACAACTAGAATAGATAAAAACTTACCAATGGATCAAATGAACTTTTTATGGATTCAGCAGTATCTACCAAAGATTTGTAGCAAGTATTTAACGAGACAAACTCGTGACTAGTCTTTGTTTCACACGAAATCAATTTCAATTGACGATAAATGGAAAAAAATACAAAGGAAATTGTAAATGATACGTAGTCATGACTTAACCACATACAAAAATAAACGACTGCCAATACAGGTATATCACAGCCGAAATGTGAATAATTCCATAGGCCTAGTGTACACATTTTAATCATTGTTATTAAAATGATTAAAAACACATAAATATTGCCGTAGTTGGATTTGTTTTTTATTTTCATTGCTGCATCAAGTTTTTTCACATCGTCGAGGTACTCGGATAGATTGTACTTTATTCGGAATGTTACAAAGACAAAAATAAAATGCTCTACGCTGTAAGACACATAAACCAAAATGTTGCCTTCCACTGGAAAGAAATAAAAACTAGACAGCACAATAATGGTTGCAACAAAGTGAACGGACAGAGTAAAGTACTTGATGATCTTCTTTTTATTGTAATAATTAAAAAATCCAAAATCCAGGCCGATTACTGGGTGTAAAAACTTATAAAGATTAATTAAAGGTGATTTTTTTTTAATGTCATATGGATTTATGACAAGAGTATTTGTTGTAGGTAGTTTATTCATTGCTATTAAATATTATATTATGAATTCACTTTGATAGATTGAATTGACTTTTTACCTCACGATAGAATCAAAACTACTGACTACTTTAGTGAACTAAGATAATTGATTGCCTTTATTTAAGTAGATATCGCTACTGTAATCAAATTAAGTAAATGCAATAGGTCTTAGTTACTTAAATAATTGATTGCGACGTTCGAGTAATTAATTCAACTGAATAGCGAAGTCACTCTTCGAAAATTAACGATTGTAGTAAGATAGAAAATAAAAAACCTAATTCAATATTGAAGGCAATAATTTAATTTACATTATTAATATATAAAAAAATATTGCTGTTCGTGGGTCTCCTAAAACTCGACAACGGCTGGGCCGATTTGGCTGATTTTGGTTTTGAAATGTTTGTCGTAGCTAAGGAAAGGTTAAAAGGGTGAGAAAATATCGAAAACTTGCGAAGAAGATAGTAAAAACAACAATTTAATTTTCTCATACAAACTGTTCTACATAATTTCCAGTCCAACATTTGACGTTACCAATCAAATATATTTTTTTCGAGAGTTTTAATCAAAGAGTATTTATTTATTACCTTTATAGTTTTAATCAAAGAGTATATTGTAAGTTTTTGAAGTGCAAACTTCTTAAGCGCGCCTAGACAGATTTTCGAGGGCTGTGAATTGAGTTCTAGCGTCACGCTCGGGTATGATTTGGTAGTTAGTGGTTAGTAGATTGTAGTTTATTTTAGTTTAGTTAGTAGTTTATTTAGAATCAGTATTGCACCCGTGCGAATCTTTTTTTTTTTAAATAAAGAGTGACGAGACGAGCAGGACATGTACCTGATGGTAAGCAACATGCCTGCCACATAACAGCACAGTGACACTCAGCTATTGGAACACGAAGAATCCAAATCATTATCTAGCACTGCACTGCGCTCGCCACCCAGAGATCTAAGTTGATATATTTCTAAGCCTTATAATTTCTCTGGAAACATTGCCCTTCAAACCGGAGCACAATAATGTTTGGACATTACTGCTTGGCGGTAGATAGAAGTAGATAGACAGATAACTGGCAAAGTTGTGTTCCTTCCCCAGGCAAACTCTGCTAAGAGTTTACCTTTACTAGTATAGTTTTTAGTCCTACCAATAAAAATCTGGGGCGGGTCGCTAGTTATTAATAATGTTTGCCGTTTTGTTGCGACAATAATTACGTCAATTTGGACAATTGAAATAACAAAAATTACGACGACAGAGTTAAATTTTCGCAAGAGACCTTGGGTTTACCCAAAGATTATTTTACCTCAAGTTTCATAGAGTTCCTGACTACTACAATGCTTCTCGTTCTTTCAATTACAATTCAATTTTCAATTCAATACTCAAAAAGTATTGCCATAAAGAAAATATTCCACTGGATAAGGGTAGTGCTACGCTAGTTCAATGAATTCAGCCCGTGTTCTATGCATTCTAAACTTACATTTTAAAAAGAGGTTTTGTGTAATATAACAAAAATAGGAGGAGAATCTGCAATTGCTGAACATTGGTTGATGCTAAACTGGTCATTGTATCGAGATCCTTGACCCGAAGGTTCTATCTATCGAATGTCATTACTACGCAAGAATGGTGAGGGAAGCACTGGAAAATAAAAAAACATCTATATTTCAACTAACCGGTTTTCGGTTATCGGCGTCGTGGAATCCTCTAATAAATAAATGTGTGCATCGCGCACTGAGTTTGGAGAAGCATGGTGATATGGTTAGTGATGTGTGTCGTGTCGGTCACCCTGCGATTTTCTAAGGCCAAATGAGGGGAGATGGAGATCTCCTCTCATTTCATAATGAGAGTATGGCGGGCATACGTAAATTTATTTCCCCCATATAAAAAAAGAAAGCAAAGTATTTGAGTTCGGAGAAGAATGTAAAGGGCGATTTAAACTGAACGAACATAGAGCTAGAGCTGGAACAAGAGCATTCTTTCTCGATCTTTTCAGTCTTATTTACATCAGACGAGCGAATGCTCATTCTATCCCCACTGTATTAAATTCATTTGGTGTAAACAAACGTAGAGCATTTTTTCGTTGTTCGAACGAACGAAAGATCGTTCTTAGCGTTTTCCATAATTATTATACATTCCATAGAATCTTTGCGAACGCAAACAAAACAACGAAAGAATGCTCTACGTTTGTTTATACCAAATGAATTTGATACAGTGGGGATAGAATGAACATTCGCTCGTCTGATGTAAATCGGCCTTAACACTAGAACCAGTGACTTAGAAAAGTACTTTAGGTGATTCCTTTTTTGAAAACGTTTCTTTTAGTTTTAACAATAATTAAAACATCTCGTTCGAATTGTCCTCGTACTACCCAAAACTGATCATAACACTATGACGTAATGTTCTGGAAACACATTAAAAAGTTTCGATCAAAATAACACATCATTTATTGCATTGTCATATTCAAGATATTCAAATATTACAAATAAAGTCAATAAGTAATTTTTAAAAAATTAGACGTCAATTTAAAATCCCATTACAATAAAAATCAATGTACATTACACTAAAATCAAATTACATTACAATAAAAAATTCCAAATTAATGTCAATATTAAGTAGAGTACGATTAGTTCATTATAGCGACAAGATCTGTGCGAAATGGCTGCGAACCCGAAGTAAACTAGCTTTACATATACATATAATGGAAATGGGCAT
Organism: Ectropis crepuscularia; assembly: GCA_963693475.1. NCBI lineage: Eukaryota > Metazoa > Arthropoda > Insecta > Lepidoptera > Geometridae > Ectropis > Ectropis crepuscularia. The sequence goes on from OY856350.1 coordinate 7,346,524, forward strand.
TTTCACAATATGGGCATGAGGGTAGGTATGTTAGAAAAATAGGTGCGTCTTTATAAGAATAATCTGATGAAAAGAAGTATGAATGTCTTGAATGCAACATTGAGAAACACAGATCAAATTGCTATACCTCATTCCAATTCTCTGTGAATAAAAGGTAAACAAATCGATGTCACTCAAAATATGACAGACCAGCATTTCTCAACCATTGTTTTACAAGATAGTTTGTAGTACCTTTCATTGCTTGCCCTTTTAAATTTTCGCCGCATAAAAAGGCTAAATATATATGTATGCATATCATAAACACCCAAATAAATGTTCGACTGCTGCTGGGACTTGGAACAATCAACACATTGCCGCTGTAAAAAATCGTCAGGCACAAGAATCTGCAATTGCTGAACATTTGATTGATGCTAAAACTGGTCATTGGATCGAGATCCACGACCCGAAGGTTCTATCTACCGAATGTCATTACTACGCAAGAATGGTTCGGGAAGCATTGGAAAATAAAAAACATAGGTATATATTTCAACTACGACGCGATGACCACGATGTCAATAACCGAAAACTAACCAGTTTACAGTTATTGGCGTCGCGAAATCCTCTAATAAATAAATGTGTGCATAGCGCACTTAGTTTGGAGAAACCTGGTGATATGGTTAGTCTTGTGTGTAGTGTTAGTCACCGTGCAATTTTTGAAGCCCAAATGAGGGTAGATGGAGATTTCCTCTCATTTCATAATGAGAATATGGCGGGCATACGTACATTTATTTCCCCCACGTAAAAAAAGGAAAGGCAAAGCATTTGAGTTCGGAGAAGAATGTAACACTAGAAGAAAAGTAATTTAGATGTTTCCTTATGTGAAAACGTTCCTTTTATTTTTAACAATAATTAAATAAGACTGGCCTCGTGGCTTAGTTGGTAGTAGCTCTACCTGCGAAGCCGAGGGTCGTGGTTTCGATTCCCACCCAGTGCAAATATTTGTGTGATGAATTCAAATGTTTGCACTGTGTCTGGGTGTTTCTATGTATAATAAAAATGTATTTCAAACTATATAAGTATTATATCAGCTATCTGGCCGCCATCACACAAGCTTTGCTTAGTTTGGGGTCAGATGGTATTGTGTGTAAATTGTCCACCAGTATTTATTTATAAAAAAAATATCTCGTTCGAATTGTCCTCGTACTACCCAAAACTGATCATTACACTATGACGTAATATTCTGTAAACACATACAAAAGTTTCGATCAAAATAACACAAAATGTATGTCATTTTAGAGTGAAAACTATACATGCTTTTGATAGTAAACAGCGTAATGTGGAACACGTATTTAGAGGTTTGCGATTTTCTCTCAACTCGTTACGACACAAGAAACCTTTTTCTCGGAGTTCTTTAGTCATACTCTTACTCTTTTATTGATAACGAGTAGTTGCATGTCATATTCAAGGTATTCAAATATTACCAATACAAGTCAATAATTTAAAAAAAAAGTAGACGTCAATTTAAAATCCCATTACAATAAAAATCAAATAATACATTATATTAAAATCAAATTACATTATAATTAAAAATTCTAAATTAATGACAAAAATAAATAGAGTAAAATTAATCCATACTGGAATATAATGGAAATGGGCATTTTCACAATATGGGCATGATGGGCAATATGGGTATGTTAGAAAAATAGGCGCGTACTTAATAAGAATAATTTGATGAAAAGAAGTATAAATGTCTTGAATGCAACATTGAGAGTTTGAGAAACACAGATCAAATTGCTAGTACTTAAAATCATATTTCTATCATCCTACCATTACTTTATATAACTTTTAAAATAAGATAGTATAGAATTATTTGATCAATACAAATCTAAGTATATGGTATTTAAGATCGCAATAAAGTCGAATTCTATTTGTGAAAAATATTTTAAGGCTATTTCATAAAAATACTAAGATTAAACGATGTTTATGTTATGGTATCACCTTTGTTTTGGTTTGTTTTGGTTTTCTACACAGCTTATTGGAATGCACTATAGTACTTAAAATCATATTTCTATCATCCTACCATTACTTTCAATAACTTAAAAAAAAAGATAGTATAGAATTATTTGATCAATACGAATATTAGTATATTGTATTTAAGATCGCAATAAAGTCGAATCATATTTGTGAAAAATATTCTTAAAAATACTAAGATTAAACGATGTTTGTGTTATGGTATCACCTTTGTTTTGGTTTTCTAGACGTCTTCCTGGTACGCAGTATAAGTTCAAACCAATTTTTGTTGGAAGTTTGCATGGTAATTTACATCATATGATGTACTACTCTGTGTAAAAAGTATCGGGAATATGTCAATAAAAAGACCCGTGTAAAAGAGGTCGTTTTAATTTTTTCACTGCATGTTGGTAGCACTGTACTGATTTAGCGTGCAAAGTTTGAGCGGGATCTGTCATTTAATTTGTTTTAAACTACACTTTTTGTTGGTCATAGTTTTGAGTTCTCGGCGATTTTTACAATGGAAAATATTGTTGAACAAAGAGTGTGCCTTAAATTTTGCGTTTCGAATGATATTTTGTGAATCACTAAAAATGTTGCGAAATACCTACGGCGAATCGTGTATTGTATCGAAAACAAGGGCTTATGAATGGTATCAGGCTTCTAAAGAAGACCGAGAAGTAGTAGTAGACTTGCCTCGTTCTGGTAGACCTTCAACCGCTACGACCAAAGGAAACGTCGACAGAATCAAGAAGCTAGTGCTCGAAAATCGACGTATGAGTCTGAGAGAGTTGGATAGTGAGGTGAACATATCTTTTAAGCCCGTCCACAACATTCTCATTGAAATTTTAGGCATGAAACGCGTCGCCGCTCGACTAGTTCCAAAAGACCTCAATTTTGTTCAAAAAGCGCAGCGAAAGCATGTCGCTGAAGACATGGTTTCCCGAGCTTCTACGGATCCGACCTTTATGAAACGTATAATAACTGGCGACGAGACATGGGTTTATGAGTACGACATGCAAACATAGGGAGAAACAGTGAATAAAGAATATTATTTAGGCGTCATGAAGCGTTTGCGTGAGAGTATCCGCCGAAAACGTCCAGATTTGTGGCAACACAACTCATGGATGCTGCACCATGATAATGCACCATCACACACATCCATTATAGTGAAAGAGTTTTTAGCGAAAAAATCAACAAAAGTTCTCGACCAAGCACCGTATTTACCTGATATGGCTCCGTCTGACTTTTTTTTATTTCCCAAGTTAAAATTACCACTTCGAGGAAAACGTTTTGAATCGATAGAAGCCATAAAAGAAAATTCGCTGAATGAGCTAAAGGCCATACCGCAAATAGCCTATGAAAAATGTATGGAAGACTGGGTGAAGCGTTGGAGATGTTGTATTGCAAGCGATGGGGCCTACTTTGAAGGCGATAAAATAAATTTAGATGAATAATTTGTAATTTTTGTTTTATTGACAAATTCCCGATATTTAGTACACATAATGTACATGATGTAAATACACTTCCAAAGTGGTAAAATGTCCCCGCTAAAATAAGAGAATTACAAAACTAAAAATTTTTTTTTTTTAGTAGGTCGTCAAAAATTATGTTGAGGTTTCTAATATATTTTTTCTACACTGAATAATTTGCGCGAGAGACACTTAAGTGGTAAAATGTGTCCCCTCCCCCTCTAACTTCTAAAGTAAGATAATGAAAAAACTAAATAAAATAAATTATGTACATTACCATGCAAATTACTAACGAAAATTGGTTTGAACTCGATCTGATGAGTAGTTTTTTTAGTGCGTCATAAATACACTATTATTAAAACTTCGATCAAAGTTACAACGAACTACAAGAACTATGTGTACGTACTATGTATATTACGTCACTTGGCCACTTTATTTTTATTTATTCAAATTATTCAATGGTTTTAAATAGTTACATCTTATTTTCATTTTCATTTCTGTCGTGTGGTCTTAAGCACTCACACATTTATTTTTTCTAACTTGAGTTGCGTCTACTGCGTTTTGAACCTTCATTTCATCTTTTGCTGTGGTTCACTTTCACTGCCAGATAAGAAGTCTTCTAACCGTCAAAAATACAGTTCCAGAAGCGTCGCTTAATATGAAGTAAGATACTTGTATTTGTCAAGCGTAAGCTATCAATGATTAAAAAAAGAACCAAAAAGCTTATGATTAGTAATAGATAGTAATGGATATGGATTAGATGGGTTTCCATTAAAGCTTATTGAATGATAACTATGCAAATTACGTTACGATGGATAATATGATACCAAAGTTTTTACGGCACAGTTTACATTGTAACATCAAACTTAGTTTTACAGACGATTTCGACGAATACTAACAAGTTATAATTTTTCAAGTTATCATATTTTATATCAAAATAATGATTTATGAAAAAGAAATAATTCCACAAATCAATCCCTATTTACAACCCATGAAAAATAAAGATATTCTTACAATTATATTAAATCTTATTTTTAAAATAATACATACTGTATTAGGTATAGATGTAGGATTTTTCGATCAAAAATCTTTTCAAAATATGGTGCGCCTAAAAGTGTTTTCCTTAATCGAGTGTTTTATGTATTGTGGGATTTGTGTCGTTTTAATAACCAAAGAAAATAATGAAATATATTTTATTTGGTATGTCCTTATTTTGACACAACACGTTTTAAATAATCTGGTTTTCATATTTATTCCTAAGACGCTGTCGTTCAAAACTTTTTTGGTCGAATTAGAAACTATCGATTTTGTCTCGAATATAAGAACAGAGTGTTTTAAAACTGAATTGAAACTTATTATTGCATTGTGTTTCCCGTTTTTCTACATTAATATTATTGGATTTTTAGTGTGTATCAAGTATGATATTTTATGTGTACAACCAACATACATGGCAGTTTTTGTAAACTTCGTATTAGCTGGTCTCGATTTTGTAATTATTTTGAATTAATTTGTTTTTTATCTTGGTTATGGTCGTTTGAAAAAACTAACGTACATTTTAAGCAAACCTGTCTCCAAAGTTATTCCATACCATCAAATGTATAAACGATTGGTTGATCTCATCGAATCAGCAAAAAAACCTTTTGATCTGCTGGTAAGTTAATATTTGATGTACAATTGTACATAATAACTTTTTTTTAATAATGAGTGAAAGGATGAGTTCATTATAATCTGACGGTAAGCACTCTTTAACAACACGTTGCCATCTAGCTGCTTGAACATAAAGAATCCAAATGACTGCCTCGCACTGATAGGTACGTCATCCGGAGATTTAAGATAATTTATCTCTTAGCCATGTGATTTATCTGATAACATTTTCACTAAAACCAGAGAGAGTATAGTAGATAATGCTTGTACAATTCTGTGTATTGGTAGAGTAACTAGCAAAGCTTCTTCCGCAGTTTCTTCTACTGTTGTATCGTGTCTTATCACAAATATACATAGAGTCAAACGTTTTCATTCGAGTCTTTGGAACGTAAACCATGAAACGATGTCACTTTTTCGAGCTACGAGCAATCACATGATTCTCTTTTAAAACTAGGTATACCTCCAGGTTTCACTCTTGGACTAATCGTATTTCTATTTGTTTCTTGTGTCAATTTAACATTTAGGTATTTTACCTATTATGATTGTGAAAAAGAAAAACATAGAGTAAATTATGTTCGGCGATGATACATCGCACGTATTTAAGGCTAAGATAAATAATTTCACGGAAATAAACGTAATTTTTGACATTGTTACAAATAATTATACAGTTCTAAAATATATTACAAATAAATGGATAAAGTTCACACTCTGCAGAGTGTGAACTGTCACAGGACTGTTAACTTGATTTTGGACTTATAGATAAACTTATCGAACCTCTTTCTTTTTTTGGGCTTTTCTTTTGTTGGGTTTGGAGCTTTAGCAAAGTTTTTACATATAGAGAGACTGGCTGACGGATTCAGTTCGTAGTTAGGCAAATTAGTACGGTCGGGGCAGACATAAAATTAGCCTTAAATAGAAAAAATTCCGGGGAGCGATTTCTTTTTTTTAAACGTCGAAGAGGGTGGTTGGAAGTATAAATCTCGATTTTCGAACTAATCCCGGTAGAGGGTTTGCCGCCATCTTGTTTTAAAGTTTTTGTGAAATACCTCGTTAATTTTCAACTTTAGAGCAAAAATGATCGTATCCAAAGTTGTTGGAAATTTAATTTCTCACAAGATTTTGATTCATGTCATTTTTACGCTAGAATCAATATTTGCAGTGTTATGCTATCAATTTTATCAAAAAAATCGTAATGGGTGGAATTTTATTTTTTTCAACTTTGGTTGTCGTAACGTACAATCGTAACGAGTGTACGTTACGGTTTTTTTGATAAACTTAATAGTATAAATCTGCAAATATAGATCCTAGCGTAAAAATTATTTCGACCAAACTTGTGAGAAATTAAATTTGGTTTGGTTTGGTTTCCAACAACTTTGGTTACGATCATTTTTGCTCTAAAGTTGAAAAATAACGAGTTATTTCACAAAAACTTTAAAACAAGATGGCGGCGAACCCTTTACCGGGATTAGTTAGAAAATCGATATTTATACTTCCAACAACCCTCCCCGACGTTTTAAAAAAAAATCGCTTCCTGGATTTTTTTCTATTTCAATGTCTGCCTCGACTGAGCTAAATTAAGAAAATATCTGACGTCGCAACAGCTAGACTGGTTTATTTTGACTGCTTTCATAGTATTATGTCCTACGGAATCTTACAATGGGCATCGGCTGCGGACAAAAATATCATTTTCATAATACAGAAACATACTATTTTTGAACAAAAAATTAAACCGACTTCAACACCACAAATAGGGACTCAAAAGCGAAAAATAAATTGGTAGGTATAGGTAATTTTATTTTTCGCTTTTGAGTGCCTATTTGTGGTGTTGAAGTCGGTTTAATTTTTTGTTCCAAAATAGTTTATTTTACCCTTTTTAGTGCACAACAAGTTTTCATTAATGCATTCACACAATTTCGTGTTGACAGGATCGAATTTCATAACTTTTGTGAAATCAACAACTATGTCATCCAGACAACATTGTTAGCAAATTTTAGTTTTGTGTTCTTATTTCAAATACAACTAGACCGATTTCGATAAAATGTAAAAGGGACCATTCGGGAAGCATATCCATCCGAACAAAAAAATAAATGTTATATTCTACTAGTGGCGTCATTAGTTTGCTTGGGACTGTAGTAATGGTTGGTAATCAAGTTTTTTGTATGCGATAAATATCTTAAATATCTATCATATTTTATTTTTAGTATTTGTCTGTTACACATACAACACACTTAATTTTTTACCGTTTCTTGCTCGATTAGATAAGCAAGGAAGCGCATTAGGCCCGCTTCTATTCATCATATACATTAATGATCTTCCAGCCGTTACAAACCATCATACCATCCTTTTTGCCGATGATAGTACTGTATTGTTAACGGGCAAGAACAGTTCAAAAATAAAACATGAAATTGAAATAGTATTGAATAATTTTAATAAATGGATGACATGCAATAATTTTAATATGAATTTAAATAAGACGAACATAATGACATTTAGAAATAAAATTGATAGATTACATGATTTGTCCATTAATTATTTTGGGGATAAAATAAAATCTGTTGAAACAACAAAATTCCTGGGTTTAAGCATAGATTGTTGCTTGAACTGGAAGGATCATGTCGAGGGCATGATAAATAAGTTAAACAAAAGCGCCTACGCATTACACCTACTTTCAAAAACAGTCAACAGGTCTACTGTCCTGACAGCTTATAACGGACATGTTTCGTCATTGCTTAGGTACGGCATTATATTTTGGGGTAACAGTACTAAAAGACAAGCTGCGTTTAAAGCTCAAAAGAAATGTATTAGGGCCATTTGCAAGCTACGCCAAAGAGAAACTTGTAAACCACATTTTAAGACGTTGAAAATATTAACTCTTCCATGTATCTACATATACGAGTGTGTGATGTTTGTGCGAAAAAATTTGAATTTGTACTCAAATTTCACATCTGAGAGACTAAAAAATAAACTGAGACTCCCTACAAATTGTACAACGTTGTTTAATGAAAGCGTATTGTGTATGTCACCAATATTGTATAATCATTTGCCTAAATGTCTAATTGACACAAAAATTACTCACAGGTTTAAGCACAAACTTAAATGTTTCCTTCTAGATAGGGCTTATTATAGTGTTAATGAGTATTTGAATGAAAAATTTTAATCTTTTGACACGGAATCTTCTTTTGACACTTATTGATATTTTAAACTCATTTGTTTTCTAAAACGCTGACATATCAATTGCTTATTTATTATCTGATACACTGACATTGTTTTACAATTTTGAGATTTAATTATGACTAAATGATTTCCGTGCTTTAATTATTATTTTGTGTGCAATTTATGTATGTTTACTTCATGGTTTCCGAATTTTTAACTATTTTCTGTAAACTAGATGGCGCCACTAGTAAAAATAAATCGCGATATCGAATTCATCGTCAGAATCATGAGGTAAAAATAAAAAAAATTGAAGAAATATTTTGCCTGTCTGCGGAAATTGCGATGTATAAGGAATTCCGGATAAAGCCAAAGCGGTTTTCGCCGTTTATTTGCTAATGGTACGGAACCCTTCGTGCGGGAGTCCCAATCGCACTTGGCCGGTTTTATTTTATTTTATCTTATTATGTACACAACATTTTTGAATTGTAAATGACGTTACCAAGCGTCATTTTGAATGAATGGATCGAAAGTTAAAAATGAATGAAATTAAATTGAAATGTTACTTTATTATAGCTCCAATTAATATCGATTTTTCTGTGCTTTTCAGTTCGTCGTGAATCTTCTATTCAACATACCAAAAGTAACAGTTTCATTAATTTATTCCGTGTACATGCTACAAGCAAAAATTAATTCAGTAAGTGTACAAAAATGTTGTTTTGTAGTTTAACAATGTAGTGCAAGTGACATATCATCATCATATCGTCGTCGGCATAAGCAGCTAGCTCCTTTTATGTTTCTCCCGGCTGGAACTCAGGGTCTTCTCTTACAAGGAGAGAATCAATGTCATCCACCACGCTGGCCTACTGCGGGTTGACGGAAGATTAATGATCTCGAAAGATTTTTGGGGCATCTTAGTTCCCTTACGATTATTTTTATTGCAAGTCAATATTATTGACTATGAGTGGCGTATTGCGGGAGATGCCTATGTCCAGCAATGGACGAATATAGGTTGATGATGATAATGAGAGTTTACGACTGAAATTTGACTTCAGATGGGCTCATGCTAGAAGCTTGTGTTTTCCGGCGTGGGTAGTTACAAGTAACACAACTTTTATATGTGCTCTAATTTGAATTTAATTTTAAAAATATAAATCTACATTTTTAAGTAATATTTATATATATAATTGATTAACAGTGTTAAAATACCTGCCGGGGTGTGTTTTAACCCTTGTAGTGCACAATTAACACAATTTTGTAAACACTATTGAAAGCCACTTCTACACTTTCATTGACACTAAATGCAGGCTATACTGGAGTCTCAAGAGAGGCTGCAAGCCTTGTTCCTGCAGCGAATGGACACCTTCCAAGGACAGCTGCAGTGCTCACCCTCCACAACCAAGGCATCACCATCATTGGCCGATGAATTTTCGTCATTCCGGGGATTCATTCTGCAAGCGCTGAAGTCATTGCAGGACCAAATCTCCCTCCTCGCAAGTGAGTCTGATAAGCATGAGATGCGCGCTAGGCGTAAAATTCTCCTTTTTCATGGGATCCCAGAGGTCAAAGGGGAGGACACAGCGGCGATTCTCGTGAAGGTGATCTCAGAACGGCTCAAGATCTCAGAGTTCACCACTGCAGATATTAGCAGGTGTAATCGCATGGAACGTTCATCCGCCCCAGAGAGAACCAGACCTATCCTCTTGAAGGTTAGTAACTTGGTAATGCGTCAGCGTATATGGTACGCGAAAACAGCATTAAAGAAATCAGGGATAACGCTTTCAGAGTTTTTAACAAAGCCTCGGCATGACGCTTTTATGTCGGCCCGCGAGCGCTTCGGCATCGGAAGTTGCTGGACACGGGACGGTCTTATTATCGTGCTTGACTCAGATGGCAAGCGTCACTACATAAGCAATCTATCAGAACTGGACAAATTAGTGACGCCGGCCCCGTTACAGCTGAAAAAACTCGAGGTAGAACCGGTGAAGAAAGCGCCCAAGTCAGCAAGAAGAGTCCCAAAGTAGTGGCCTTCTTGTTTGGTAGATTAGTGTTTTGTTGTTTGTCGTTTATTGTAAATTGTGTGTGCAGGTTAACATCCATAGTTTTTCACGTCACTATTGTTATTTTGATTGAACTGCTAACTTTTAAAATCTTCATAAATTGCTTATATAGCTTTGTAATTCGGTCAAATGTCACGTATTTATATTATTTTATTTTTTCTCATTAGTAGGTATTTTGATTTGTAGTCAGCATAGACAAATAGACAACCGCCAATTGTCACTGACATTTATTACTGTCAATGTCACAGACTTTTTTTTTCTCCTTCTGTCTTGCTAAATTCATATACGGCCAAAATACAAAGTGTTTTTGTCTGTGGTTTTTGGAAAATTATTTATCATGTTCCCGTTACGTTAGTATTATTGTGGTATAATAGTTTATTGGTGGTTATCTTTTGTTTGACAGTGATGTGAAAGACGCAATTTCTTCCCGCACAACCCGATAGGTGTTTATTATATTATATACTAAACTTATTGGATAGGTATAATTATTATTAATATACTAAAATAATATTTGTATAAAATACATTTATATATCTATACATACATATAGTAAATAGGTATTTATAAACATATTTATTGTTTATTTATTATTAATATCATGTTAAATATATTTAGCGATGATGAATGTAACAGTAATAACGAATTTTTATCAGGTTCTTCTGGTTGCTCAAGCAGCAATGAGAACCTTAACTGCACACAGCCTTTGTCTGGCTTTTTGGAGTGCACTTTTTCAGGTATGCCTAAAAATTTTAATGTCATCCATATTAATGCGCAGAGCATTTCGTCTTCCTATCCTGAAATGTTGACGTCCCTTGATAATAATAACATCCATGCTATTTTAGTCTCCGAGACCTGGCTTCGTCCGTGTCTTTCTTCGACATCTTATTCTCTGCCCGGGTTCGTATTAATAAGAAATGACCGCGTCAGCCGTGTCGGGGGAGGTGTGGCTATTTACCTTAAGGCCAACATTCCTTACTCCATTCTGAGCAAATCGCCACAACCGCCCCCAACATGTGCGGGTGAGCATCTTCTTATTGAAGTAATTCTCTCACACACGAAAGTTCTTCTCGGAGTCTATTATAGCCCTTCTAAAAACGTCAACTATTTTTCTTCAATTGAGGGTCTCCTAAATGAATTTATACCTTCTTACAATCACACCGTTATTATGGGTGATTTCAACACTTGCCTTCTAAGAAATGATATTTGCTCTTCTACACTTCAATTTCTTGTTAATTCCTATAATTTAAATATTCTTCCTCTAAATTCTACTCATCATTTTCCTAACAGTGCTTCATCTCTGTTAGACCTGATGATTATCTCTTCTCCTAATAATTTTTCTATCCATGGACAGTACTCTGCTGATGAATTTTCATACCACGATCTAATATTTTTATCCTATAAAATGAAACCTCCTAAATCTAAACCTAAAATCATTCTGCAACGCAACTTTGGTAGTATGGATCATCAATCTCTTCTCGCTGATGCTAAAAAGATTAACTTTGAACCCGTCATTAACGCCAACTCGGTGGATGAACAAGTTTCTATGTTCAATGCGCTCATCACACAACTATACGATGTTCATGCTCCCCTACGGAAAATCAAGATTAAACATCTTCCCGCCCCCTGGCTCACCGATGATATTAAAACACTGATCCACAAAAAAGCAGCAGCCAAATCACGGTATAAATTGCGTCCCACAGATTTTAACAGAGATAAGTACGTTCAGGTCCGTAATCGCTGCAATAAGGTGTGTAGAGATGCAATGCGCCGACATGTCCACAAAGCTGTCACTCCCTCACTCGGCGGTTACTAGTGAAGACGTGTTGCAAATTGTCACCAAGTAATTATTTATTTCCGTGTAAACAAATAACCATAGAAGTTTGGAAATCGTTATAATTTATCATAAATCAAGTTCTAAAAGTGATTAATGTGTTTCTACAATTAAAAACGTACGTACAAAGTGTTACATTATTGAATGCAATTGAAGAAACAAAGAGTTTGTTTCTGAAGTGCCCACATATTTTTAGAGTACATTGTGTCATTCACGACGTGTACAGATATTACCCTCCTTGTAAAGAACTAAACGTACGATACTGGTTGTAAAATTCGACGCATCTCGCAGCGATCGAGTGGCGCAAAGTGGAAGGCGACGCTTTGCGAAACCGAGGTACCGAGATCGAGTCTGAATTGGGATATTAGTTTTTGCAGTCAAATTTTTCTTCAGAGAATTCTGCTATGTTGTTGCTTTAATTCAGCAATCCTTGTAACGATCAAATAGCTCAATTGGAGAAGTTCAGCTTGGCCATTTCGGGTGACCCGGTTCGAACCTGACTGTGCACCGTTGTTTTTGTATTCGACATTTGTTTTAACACAGCTTGAGAGCATAAATCATTGAGTATAACTTAGCTAGATATAGTTAACAAGAAGAATAAAACATGGACACAAGTTTGAACAAATCTGCATCTGATTCAGAAATTCATATGGCGGGAATCTCGAGTTCTAAAACTCCACCGAATTTTGTATCTAAACGTGTAAAACGAACCAGAGAAGACATGGACGATTCAATTACTATGCAATTATCCGAACTTAAAAACGAAATCAAGAGAATGATTGCCCAACAGGGAACAGAAATAAAGCAAGTAGCTGCCACTTTAAAAACAATTCAAAATTCAAATCTTGCCATTGAGAAATCAATAGAATACCTTACTGCACAAAATGATGAGTTTGGAAAGCGGCTCCAATATCTAGAGACACAGATTAGAGAGGACAAAAAGCACTTTTCAAATTGTATCACAATACTGGAAGATAAAATCGAGGAATTACAGATGGGAAGTCGCAAAGCCAATTTTGAAATAAAAAACGTTCCAAAAAAGAATTCCGAAACCAAAGATGATCTCGTTGAAATGGTTTTATGTCTCTCCAAAAATATCGAATATAAAATGAATGAGACGGATATAAGAGACATTTATAGAGTTCGTTCGAAGAAGGCTGATAAACAAAATACGCCCATCGTTGTGGAAACTGGCTCTGCAATCCTGAAGACTAATTTTCTCAAGCGCGTTAAATCTTTCCAGAGAAACAAGACTGAAATCCGCTGTAAACATTTAGGCTTCAAAACTCAGGAAGAAACCCCAGTTTTTCTGGGAAAACACTTGACCCTGAAGGGATCTCGGCTTCATTTTCTCGCAAGAGACCTAGCTAAATCAAAAACTTACAAATTTTGCTGGACTGCATACGGAAAAGTTTATGTCAGAAAGGATGAAAACTCGCCAATTATCAGAATTAGTAATGAAGAACAAGTACATCAACTGTTACTAAAACAATGACTGTTTGCCAGGAATCAGGAGATATCGGCTTATACAAGTAGTTATGTAAAAAATATGCAAATGTGTTTCTATGTAAATTGTATCTTTACTTACACTCATTTACTCACCTCACATATCTCACACGCTTACCTAATACCTAACACACATACTTTGATTACCAAACTTACACTTACAAATAACGTAATACAAAAATACGTGATTCTGGATCATGGTGCAAAGATTCTACTAATGTCTTTATTTCATATTGAACTAGTGCTTACAATTGAGGACGCTTGCTTAGAAAATCCAGCTAAATTCTTAATTATATTCAATTATGGGTGATATCGTGCAAACTATTCAAGAATTGGACAAAATTGAAGTTGCGCGAAGTGTTGAATGTGACGGTTTAAATCTCCACAAAATAGTTAGTGTTAATAGTGATAGTGATCTGACAGTAATTTCTCAGAATATTCGTAGTATATACAAGAATTTTGATGATTTAACAGTTATGTTGGCGAACTTTAAATTTCAAACTGATGTAGTAGTACTAACAGAGTGTTGGCTAAATAATGATAAACCAGTACCCCAACTGAATAATTACTGTACTTATACCACTTCTTCTCAATTAAATCAAAACGATGGGGTTACTGTTTATATTAAAGAAAATTTTAAACATAAAGTAAAAGAAATTAAATTAGCTCAGGCGTCTTGTCTACAACTAGAAATACTAAATAACAAAATATTGTGCATTTATCGATCTCCGTCAAATAAAGATATAAATAGCTTCATTGATTCACTAGGTGATCATCTTGAAACTCTAAACTCGTCTAAGAACATTATTCTTACTGGTGACATAAATATTAACATTTGTACGAAAGATACTGAAACTTCACAGGAATTTGGAAATCGATTAAATTATCTCAATGTGCTTGCAACGTATGGTCTACTTCCAGGACATATTTTGCCAACTAGAGAAAAGTCTTGGATCATGTAATGCTCAAAATTGACAAAAAAGTTGTTTCGGCATTGATTGCCATTTTGCATACTTCTGTCACTGATCATTTCACTACTTTTCTTGTTCTATCAAAAATTAAAATTAGTCCCTATGTAAATAAATCCAGAAGCACAGTAAATTTTGAAGGAGCGTTAAAATATTTAAAGGATCAAAATCTGATAGATTTACTCAATTGTCGCGATCCAAATTTACTAACAGAACAATTAATAAATAAGTTGACCAAATCCATAACATTAAATACTCATGTAACATCTATTTCAAATAGTAGGCGTGTACTTAAACCGTGGATTACTAAAGGTGTTCTGAGATGTATAAAAAATAGAAATAAGATGCAAAGAGATTGCAGTAAAGATCCTCACAATAAAGTACTTAAAATAACATATAAAAGATACAGGAATTACTGTAATAATCTAATTAAAAAACTTAAAAGAAATTATGAAAGAGAATTGCTTGCTGATTCTATTAATGACAGTAAGACGTTGTGGAAAAATATTAAAAACATAACCTATTCCAATAAAAATACAAACCCTAATATGGAATTATTACATACTAAGCCTTGTGCAACTGAATCAGTTGACCATGCTAATGAATACTTCGCTGATATAGGACGACAACTTGCCCAGCTAATCCCATCTCTCCCAGATGATGCGCTGTCTACTTCAGATGAACAACCGACACAGCTCAATAGTATGGTTATTTTGGATGCAGACACTGAAGAAGTGGATAAAATACTAACCAATCTTAAAACTGGAAGCGCTCCGGGGTGCGACGGTATTTCGACAAGATATTTAAAATACATAAGATCTGACATCGTACCTATTATAACTCATCTCGCTAACCTATGCTTTGAAAACGGAATTTTCCCCAAACTTCTCAAACAATCAATAATAACGCCAGTTCATAAGGGTGGGAACAGAGACAGTGTTGACAATTATAGGCCCATATCTGTTTTACCCGCTATTTCAAAAATATTGGAAAGGTTAATAAATGACCGACTTCTCAGATATTTAAATAAATTTGAAGCACTATCACCTTTTCAGTTCGGTTTCCGAAGAGGTTACTCTACTGAAGATGCAGTTATTTCCCTTACCTCTCTGGTCACAGAACAACTAGATAAGGGTAAAAAGTGTGCATCAGTATTTCTAGACCTTAAAAAAGCTTTCGACACTGTTTCTGTCCCAATCCTGTTGAACAAGTTGGAAAAAGTAGGAATAAGAGGAACCCCGCTGAATTTATTTCAGAGCTATCTCTCAGAGAGGACACAAAGAGTTAAAGTTGGAGATTATGTCAGTAGTGAGAAAGTGGTATCATTTGGCGTGCCACAGGGGAGTGTGTTGGGTCCATCGCTCTTTTTGATTTATATTAATGATCTCTGCAACATGAAACTTGAAAATGCACAAGTGTTTTCCTACGCCGATGACACTGCTATTGTTTTCTCTGGGAACTCCTGGGATGAAGTCCGTAGATATAGTGAGGCAGGGATTTCAAGGATTGCTATGTGGCTAAATAAAAACTTACTTACGCTAAATACAGCCAAGACGAACTATATTTGCTTTAGCATTTACAATCACACTCAGCCTAAAAACTATTGTATTAAAGTTCACACATGCTCTAATCACATAAGCTGTGACTGCCCCAGCATAAACAAGGTCACCCAAACGAAATATTTAGGCATAATAATTGACCAAAAATTAACATGGTACCCACATCTTGAACAAGTCATTGGCAGAATTAGGAAGTTAAAGTGGATTTTTAAATCACTAAGATACGTTGTGCCCAGATGCACCGGCCAGAGTCTGGACTCTCCTAATAATCTTCTTAATAAAATATATGTTGCTTTGGTTCAGTCTATTTTAATATACTGCATTCCTGTTTGGGGGGGTGCAGCCAAAACCAAGTTTATGGAAGTGGAACGTGCCCAACGAGCATTGTTAAAAATAATGTATTTTAAAAAATTAAGCTACTCCACTGATATCCTTTATAGTTTTTCTGGTTTATCAACAGTAAGAAAATTATACGTCTTACATATAGTACTAAAAAAACATAAAACTTTGCCCTGCATCAAAGAAATTAAGAAAAAAAGAAATAAAAATACGGTGGCGCATGTGCCTCACTCTAAAACAAACTTTGCAAGTGTACAGTACAGTCGTCGGTGTGCACAACTGTATAATAAATTAAATAAATATCTTGACATTTATTCTAAAACCTACCATGAATGTAAACAATCTTTAACAAACTGGATTAAAAGTCTTAGCTACGACGAAACGGAATCACTCCTTCAAGGAGTGAACTTCTGACAGATTCTCCGTCTTATCCTAGGTCTCCGTGGATATCCTACTTATCGATACCACATGCAAAAGTAGCATACACTCTCTCACATAAACAAACATACACATTACACACACACCCTCTCTCTCACACACACACACACACACACACACACACACACACACACACACACACGCACACAACATAAACACCTGTTAACATCTCAACATGTTCATTTAATTTGTTTTTATGTATTTTTTTCCATTTTTGTATAACCATAACAATAAGGCTACTCATATGTTTGTTATTGTAGTGATTAGCGGAGCCTCCTACTACAGGTATACCCATGCTTAAAAGGAGACTCCATATTACTTGTTTCTTAAGAGTAGTTTTTAGAAGAAATAAATATTTTGATTTTTTGATTTTGAAAAATGAAAATCCAAGTAAAGTTTGGAAGTTTCTCAAAACTATGGGAGTTCGCAAATCACCTCAAAATTTAACTTCAAATAAAATTGACATAAATGCTCTTAACCTACATTTTTCCTCTGCATCTACTATAACGAATGCTGTAAAAAATACTACAATAAATTATCTTTCTGCTCTTCCAACTCCTGATTATTCTCCTTTTACGTTTACCTAATCGATTCACTGAAGGTGATGTTGAGAAGAGTGTTATGTCGATTTCCTCCAATGCTGTTGGCGGTGATAATATCAGTCGCAACATGCTACTGCCCATTCTTGACGCCATCCTTCCTGTCTTATGTTCCATCTTTAATAGCTCAATCGCTTGTGGTGTTTTTCCAGCTATCTGGAAAGATGCACAGCTCACTCCATTGCCAAAGAAACCAAATCCTGCCTCCTTCTCCGAATATCGTCCTATATCTATTCTTCCTTTTGTGTCCAAAGTCCTTGAGCGTCTTGTCCACTCTCAAGTTAACCAATTCCTCAACAGACAAGATCTTCTTAATCCTTTCCAATCCGGTTTCCGTCCCGGGCATAGCACTGTATCTGCTCTTGTTAAGATCACCGACGACATTCGCAAAGGTTTGGACGACGGCAGGCTTACTGTTCTAGCTCTGTTAGATTTCAGTAATGCCTTTAATGTCGTCGATTTCGATATCTTGCTGGCGACATTGCGTTCTATTAACATATCTCCATCGGTGATCGATTGGTTTCACAGTTACTTGTATGGACGCCGACAACGTATTCGCCTCGACGAGATTTTTTCGTCTTGGTGTAGTACAAATACTGGAGTCCCTCAAGGCGGCGTGCTATCACCACTTTTATTTGCCATTTTTATCAATTCTATTTCTCACTTTTTAACTTTTTCCTACCACCTTTATGCAGACGATCTCCAAATTTACTCGCAAGCTCGACTCTCTGACTTAAATGTGGCTATTGACATCGTAAATGCCGATCTTAAGCAGATTGTACACTGGAGTAACTCCTTCGGCTTAGATGTAAACCCCAACAAGACCCAGGTGCTCGGCACTCGGCAGTGCCTACATGATAGCTAGAGTCGATTGGTCCGCAATCCCTAAGATTGTTTTTAATGGGGTCACTATACCGTATAGCGAATCAGTTAAGAATCTTGGCGTTGTTTTTGATCGCACGTTGAACTGGGAATCGCACCTGAAATCGATCAGCTGTAAGCTGTTTGCATCGGGCGGGTCATTGAGACGATTACGTAATTTTTTACCCACTGCTACTAAAATTGCGCTTGCACAATCTCTTCTTCTCCCCATCCTGGACTACGCAGACGTCTGCTTTCTTGACCTCAAAGAAGATCAGCTGGATAAACTTGAGCGTCTCCAAAATTATTGTATAAGATTTATATTTGGTTTACGCAAGTATGATCATGTATCTCAATTTCGTATACAGCTCAAGTGGCTCCCTATTCGCTTTCGTCGGAATGCTCATATTTTGTCTTTTCTCTATAGCGTATTATTTAACCCCTCTTTTCCGCGGTATTTGAAAAAACTTTTCACTTTTTGGAGCAATGCACATGGTCTACCGCTCAGGTCAAAATATAACTTGTTCCTTGAAACACCGCCGGCACGCAGCGAAACTTTTTATGGCAAGTCATTTGCTTTCCAAGCTGTCCAGTTGTGGAACGCCTTGCCCGTCAACATTAGACAAGCTCCTTCTCTTGCTGTTTTTAAAAACCAAGTTAAAGAGTTCTACTTGTTGCAGTCATCAGCTAGTTAAAGTAATTATTCTCCTTAAAATCGTTATGAAATTGTAATCTATTTATCTTTAAATGTTTTAATTCGTTGAACATGTTATTATTAATTAATTATCTATTAGTCTATTATTGTGAAATTATTTGTGTTTTAG
This sequence comes from Ectropis crepuscularia, assembly GCA_963693475.1. Classification (NCBI taxonomy): domain Eukaryota; kingdom Metazoa; phylum Arthropoda; class Insecta; order Lepidoptera; family Geometridae; genus Ectropis; species Ectropis crepuscularia. Next base: position 7,365,764 of record OY856350.1, read on the forward strand.
GATGTTAAATCGATACATATAATATTTATATTTATTGTTGTTTTTTAAATTAGTTGTTTGTTATTATAAATTGTTAGTACTCCTAATTGTACTCCCCGTCTTCCATTATTGATTGATTTATTTTTTACCATCCTATGGTTGCCTGGAAGAAATCGCTCTCAGCGATAAGGTCGCCAATTGCTACTATATTATAAGTTTTTTTCTGTATTTTTCTTTGTTATGTAAGTGCAATAAAGAGTTTATCTATCTATCTATCTTGTGGTCAGCCTTCAGTGTCACTTCTCCGTACTCAGCCTGTGCTCCACTACGGAGGTCGCCGTCTTGCTTCGCTCGTCATTCTCATCTCGTCATCTCCCCCTTCGCATCGCTTGGCTCCGCATGGCTCGCTCCACTCATGACCTTTAAGCTTCTGGCCCCGCGCTTTTTATATTCACTCTAGGGGTAGTAGCGACAAGATTGGGTGGAGTCGGGGTCCTCCGAGTCGGATCTGGGTCCTAAGTAATCTAATCGGTCCGATTAGGTTATGATTGGGAATAAAGTATCAAGTATCATTTGAAATCATTTGTAAATTGGAAAAATTTCTAAATAATTTACGTTAAGCCAAACTACTCTGTAACTAAGTTGCGTAACTAATATTTTCTTTCGTTTCCAGTTACTTTATGTAGAAAATTACCTGATTGATTGTGTTTTAACTTATAAATATGTTTGTTTATGTTGCTGAATATCTAGTAAGACAGTTAATATTACGACGTCATTAGTTATTGCTAGTCACACCAGATAGTATGATTCGGAGGAAATAATTGTTTCTGTTCCACACTGGTGCCCCCAGTAGATCGTGGGTTCGATTCCCACCCAGCGCAAATCTTTTAAATACAAATATTTGTTCTGTGTCTGGGTGTTGTATGTTTGATATAAATGTATTTAAATTTTATAGGATTATATCAGCTATCTGGCTCTTATAAACTTTGCTTAGTTTGGAACTAAATAATGATGTATTAGAAATGTCCATACAGATTTATTATTATGTATTAGTAATGACAATCTTGCACTCATACATCTCCAAGTAGTATAAGTGATGCTTAGAGGAGTGGGCGGGATCCGAAAATGTTCTACGAGTCGGTAGTAACAGGCTCGCTAGCTTCCATTTATTTAATGCAAAGGGCTTTGGCTTCGAATACATCACCGTCTTCGTGGTTTCTGGAGACCTCCAACCTGGAAATCTTCAACTCAAAAGTACCTTCGAATAAGCACCTTCTCGAAGTAACTTAGCACAGGGTAATAATGAGCTTGCCTACTTTCTGTTGTATTTTGCCATATCATGAGCAATTATCGTTACATTGTTAATAATGTGATGCTTGTTGTTAATGTTTTCTTTTTCAATACCTACCCCTACTAGCCTAAAAACAGTTTTATTCCAGAAAGAAAACTCTAAAGCTTCCCTGTAAAACCACTCTAATTCCAGATATCTGCGGTAAATCTCGTCGTGGAGTATTTAGACGCCCTGCAATCTCTAGCACTAATGCTGACACCGGCGGTGTGTGCTGCCATGGTGACGTCACAAGCTGAAGAACTAAAAATACAATTACACAATCAACTCCTCCTAGAAACTAGTAAGTGTACACATCACTGCAATAGCGAGTGTGTTTGTATGTTGCACTAGGAGCGCCCGCGATTTTACCCGCGCTGTTTTCTTTACCGTTCTATTCCCATGATAAAAAGTAATCTATTCCAGACTAAAAATGTGTTCCAAATTTCAGCCCGATCCGATCAATCGTTCGTTGTTGATGTTGATGATGAAGATTTTTTACTGCCAAAAGCGAAAAATTGGCTGCATTTTAGTGTTGAATGGATGAAAGATGGAATGAAAGTTTTGTCATTTTGTCATTTGAAGCTAGAAGCTAGGTTCTAGATCAGACATAAATAAATATGTTATTCAGAGTTTATTTATCATTTTTATTTTAAAAAAACCTTTAATTCGTAAACAGATAAAAATAATATCAAGTAACACCTGAAGAGAAAACAAATCAAAATCTTTATTTTTCTCTTTAACTGTACGAAGTCTCGGACGGGTACTAGTATGTAATTGTATTACGTAAGTACGTACGTTTTTTGAGAAAAAATATGCCTATGCGTTATTTTAAGTTATAATCTATCTATCTAGGTTCCGAATTTCATCCTACGTCTGCCTAACTGAAGCAGTTATAGCTTTCGGTCTCTCTATAATTTCAGGCACAAATAAACATACACCAGCACTAATGCTAAGAGCAATTTAGTAAATAGACTTTTATTTTTGTTCCACAGCAAAAAAGTCAAAAAAACATTCAACATTTCACACTCCACTACAAAGTAGGAAGTTGGATAATAAAATAAAATATGGTAAATTATGTTATTTGTTTCAGATGCATCAAAATCAAAATCCATAAAGAAATTCATCGCCTATATAGAAGCTCGTCCTTGTAAGTTCTATGCTTTCAGTGTTATACCGCTGAACGCAAACTTGCCAGCTGTCATTTTGAACATTTGCATTACATATTTTATTGTACTCCTACAACTCGCTCATTTGTATTAGATTAGATACTGTGTCGGCCTCCCCAGGGCAAACATTTGAAAATCTTTTGTTACAACAGTTGGATGTAGCCAATAACGTTATATCACATGGACGCAACGCCACACACAAAAGTTACATATAAGGTGTTTCTATTTCATCTATACGTACTTACACGCTTACATATTAATAATTATGATCCCAAAAATAATATAAATATAATTAATAATTTAAATAGAGCTTTTTAATATTATTAAGAAGCTCAATTTCCTGACAATAAAGTGTAATTTGGATTGACGACATTAAACCAAGCAGTTTTATTTGGATTTTTATTCTGAGTTGTTCATGAATTGCTTTTTAGAGTATGTAGAATAGCTTTGAATTGATAAAATAATGACATACTGAAAATATAATCCACCATCACTTATTTACGTTTTCTAGAGTAATTCTTTCACGACAATATCCACAAAAAAACAACGACTGCCGTGAAAGAGTGCCACACTTGCCATTATAACATTTTTCTGGTAAGGACGTTTTTAGACGCTAACGTGATGTCCTTAGTTTGCACATCTATGTACTTATATGTAAGTAGTATAAGTACATGGCATATACATCTGTGGGCACTTGAACTTCCGTACTTCGCAAAGAATGAAACTAAGGCCCAATTTTCACGACGCGGTTTCAAACCACAACCGCGCGCGGGCGCGGCGCCGCGCCGCGCGACGGTTTTGTTTCAATACTCACGAGACCGGTTTCTGCTCCGGAAAGCAACTGCGCAAGAATTGCACGCAGCCACGCGGGCGCCGCGCGGCTGCCGCAGCCGCCGCAGCCGTAAACCGCGTCGTGTGTATTGAATCAATTTTATATGGAAATCTGCCGCGCACGCGCGCGGGCGCGGTTGGCAGCCGCGCCGTGAAAACCGGCTCTAAGAGGCTTCACTTAGTTTGAAATAACACAAAATTCATGCAAGTACGGGTAGTTTTTTGTAGTGGTAAGTAGGACTCTTTCCAAAGTCCGCCTGGGGAAGTATCACAACTTTTCAAGTTATTCTATTGCCAAGTAGTAATGTGAAAATATCCCTTTTTTCGGGCTTAAAGAGCAATGTGTTCAGTAAAATTACAGGGCATAGAGATAAATCGGACTCCATGTTTCAATAGCTGGGTGTCACTTGTTGTAGGCTGGCATGTTGCTTACCACCAGACACATGACCAGCTCGTTTCATCACTCTATACCTACCTACTATAAAAAAGTTGAGTTTTGGCAAACATATGCTTTCATTCACCTTGTTGAAATAGTACATCACAATAAAAACATTAGCAAAGATATTTTTAATTTATAAAATGGTTCTTTATAGTGATGAGCGACCACGAGACGTAAGTAGAGGTATAAGATGAAGCCGAGCTTGCTTGGAACTTCTATTCAAGCTTTGTTTTCACCGCAGTACTCTAGGGTTTTTGTCTTTATTCGTGTATACCAGGGGTCGGCAAAACGCGGCCAACGGGCCGCATGAAGCCCGTGACCACAGGTGAAACACCCGGTTGATCGGTGATAAAACGAAACTAGCTTAAATTCACAAGTCACCAGCGGGGGCGCAGGACGAGGTAAAAGCCGCTGGGATAAGCCGAATACCCGTGTGACGTGCCCTACTTTCCACCAATGGTCGGACAAAACGAGACATAGTTATGCAAACTTCTAAGGACTGAGCAGGATGCAAAGAAATACATCAACGGGTGCCCATTTCGTTTTAATTTTAAAGATTGATGGCGTTATGTTTTTCTAATTATTGCGTTAAATTACTTACTTGTGAAATGATACACCGACCTTTGTTAAACTAGATATCCTGCTATTCTTTCCGCACCATTTCACTGAACAGAAACCCATATTTTATATTTTTACGGTTTTTTGCCAGCACTCTTTCGGTCGAAATCAAAAGCCTGAGTGACCGAACTCGCAACAGGTATAGTGCAATTATGCTTCTTAAACGCTAAGAAAGGGCAGTCGTACGATCAGTCAAATGGGTATATTGTCTTTACCCGTGACCTACCTCCTTGCGGCCCCCGACGGTTTTAAATAATATTGAAAAATATAAATAATTAATTCCCGACACAAAAAAAACTATAAATTTCACAAGTTGCAAATATTTATATAGCTACCTATATTTCTATATTTATACACAACTTATTTATACAACTGAATAAATTTATTAATTCGCTACCTATCTTACCAGGAACGCATTTTTATTAAAATGCGTTTTTAATTCCTAGCTTTTAGAAGTGTTTTTGTACATTTACATGTACATTTTTTACCATGTGGCCCATGGCTCTTAAAAGGTTGCCAACCCCTGATGTAGGCTGATTTCTTTTTATTTTACTAATTTTTATATTAACCGTGTAAACTACTAGAGTTGTAGACCTAACTCGAACATGTTCCAGCTATTGTTGTATTATAGTACATTATGATATAAGTGCGCTAAGTTGATAATTACAGCTGAGACGATATTGCTAGCTCGAGCCGTAGGCGAGAAACTAAATAAACAAAATTCTGACGACATTTTCGAATAAAAACAATACTTACAGGGAAAAAAAGCGCGCGGAATATTTATAGTACAGTAACTTTATACATTACCGTAGGCGTTAAATCCGGTAGATCTGATTTTTTGCAGACTTGTTTATGATGTTGGCCTAATGATTGTCCCAAGTTTGTGACCTCGAGCGACGAACGTAACTTCACGAAAAAAACGTTTATTTTTCAAATTTTGGCGATTATAACCCTAAACGACTAGTTTTTGTAAAAACTTTCTTATGGCGTTTATAAAGTAGACTAAATTTGCTACAATATGATACTAGAATTGTCTCTGTGCACCCAATAGTTTCTGAGAACAAGTCTTTCAAAGTTTATAATTTTTTTCGTACTTCGCAATTTTTAGCAATATTTTAACTCCTACTTGACCACTTTGTGGCACAGTTACGGCGGTTTTTAACCCCCGACCAAAAAAAGAGGTGTTATAAATTTGACGTCGAAGTCTGTCTGTTTTTTTTTTTTTTTTTTTTTTTTTATTTAAAATTGCTACTCCACAGACTCCGGGGTCCGTGACTTTTGTCATTTAAAATCTTATTTATTTTTACATGTTTCTTGGATAATCAGAAGAAGAGGAAAATAAGGGGGGAGTTGGGAACATTTTAAACCTAATACTAGTTAGTGCTCGTCTGTTGAGCCGATCACTACCGGTTGGGATTCCGCTAGTAATCGACTCGACATCGATTCTTTGCCTTATTGCCATTTGCCTAAGCCGCCTCCTCCCGGCCGAGAGCCTCCACTACGGCTGCATTTCTGTCCCTGATGGCCATCTGTAGGTTGAACTCTCGGATGGTCTTCGGTGATGCAGCCAACGCTCGCCGCACGAACCGACCGATGGCGTCGTCGGTGTCGTCAGCGTAGTACGTGAAGGTCCCCGTGTGCCGTGAGATTGCAACAACCGCATGGGGCACGCTCTCGTGCAGCTTCATGTTTGCCTTTGTTTTTATTGCGATTACCGACTCATATGTCAGTCCCTGAGCTTCATGGATGGTGAGGATACGTGACCCTGTGCCTGACCCATAACCCTGGTTTGTCAGGGTCTCTTTCTCCTCTTGAGTGTGAACTAAGAAGAGGGTGTTTGGTAGGGTGTTGGGTATTTGCGCTCCCTTGTACCTTTTCTGCTCTAGGGACTTTATACGGGATGCTGAGGAGTACATACCTGAGTATATTTCCCTCAGCGCATATGCGACATCCATCGGATTGCGATGTGTGCAGAGCAACTCCTGGCTGATCTTTGTTACCAGGTTTGGGCGGTGATACCTCATTTCGAAGAGATTTTCCCTGTCGATATAAGGCAACTGATTGACGTCTCCGATGAGGACAATTTCACCAACATCAGACAGCCTTGAAGCCATTACAATGGCTCCAAAATGGTTCATGAGAGCTTCGTCCACCATGAGGCGACTGAAACTTTCTCTTCCGAAACCATTTACCAGAGCAGAAGCCATGGTTCGCACTCTGGTTTTGACCAGGTTTCCGATACGGTGCGATAGCTTTTCTCTTAGATCTTTTGCTGCCTCAGTTGTTGTAGTGATGATGGCGTCCTTGTCCACATCAAAGTGTCTAATTACCCATGTTGTCTTTCCACATCCTGGAACTCCGTTGACCCACTGTATTCGCGGTACCTCCCAGTTTTCCCAACCCGCTTTGACGTTTGAGTTCCCTTCGATGGTTTTGGCCATCTCAAGGATCCTATCGTCCAGCATAATCTTGGTGCATCGGGCGGTAACTACGATTGGGTCGTTTGGTGGTGTCGCATAAACTGGCATTCCCGCGCGCTCTGTCTCTTTCTCGTTCAGTGTCACGAAGCCATTTTCTACACTGTAAGCTGCCATATACTTTCCTGTCATGGTTCCCTTGATGACCCGGGAAGTGACATTATTGTAAATGGCTGCTTCGGCCTCCTCGAGTTTCGCCTTTAAGAGGCTTTCACTTCCTAGCCTATAGGACTGCATGATGTTTTCGCAGGTCTTGAGGTTGACTTGTCTTGTCGCTCTCAGTGTGGCTAGGAATTCGATGAAGGCGTTACGTGCATGACTCCGCGGCTCCGAAGCCATGACATAGCGGGGCGGTTCAACCTGTCCCATGTCGGCTCTCGTTCGGCTCGTTTGTTGCTGTGAAGCTACGTTGGGGGTCCTTGACGTCAAGGAGGGTGATGAGTGGGATGAGATTCGGAGTATGCTCCTTGCTGCTGCATTGAAGGCAGTCACGAAGGTCGTGTTGGTGCCTCGGCTGCCGCTTTGATTGGCTGCGGCTTTTTCCGTGGCTGCCCTCTGCTGTGCTCTTTCGGAGCCGGTTTGGATGGTCGAACTAGGAACAGGATGTCCCCAGCTGTCAGTTGCATGTGTTTGGTCGTGTGAAGGGGCTCTGAGGAAGCTCAGATTTTCTCCCCTGTCTTCATATACGACTACCTCATGATGTTTAGAGGCCTCAATGCAACCCAGCCGGTCTGCGACTCTCGCTCTTGAGTATTCGATTGCCATCGCATCCACGCTTATCACCCGGGGTGTTTCACCTGCATTTCTGCTCAGATGTTCGAGCAGCGCACTTGCCTGTGTGAAAGGGGTCCGACCTTCCGAGTACTCTATTAGTGCAATCGTTTTGTTTTTCGATCGCACCAACCGAAATCGGTGGCCGTCCACCTCGCACACTGGCATGGCGTCATATGTTTTCCGCTTCATTGTGACTTTTGCGGTACTCCCATTGAGCAGGCAAGACAATCCAGGTGACAAACGGGCTCGTTTCCGTTCCCAGGCAAAGCAAAAGCTTATTCCGAATCTTTCTTTGTTGCTGTCCATGAAGAGAGCCACTCCGCGGATACGGATCCCTGCCTCTCCTCGGTCTGCGTTTTCCAGTAGTTGTTGGATGGAGGTACTTTTCGAGGAACTATTGAGAGGTTGGGCGGGAACCACATTCCGCGTGGCGTCCACGGGCAGCGGGTCAGGGTGTGGTGGCGAGGGGAGGCGTGTATTTGATATTGTGGAGTTTCTCTTGGCCGCTATGCGGAATGAGCTCTCCATGAAGGATAGGAGCCGTGTTCTGTTGTCTGGATCTGCTAAGATGTTATGGAGATCCGAGACAACCAGCTTCCTGTCGATCATAGATTCGAGTTCATGTCTTACGACCATGAATCGGGGACAATCGATTAGCACGTGCCAGACCGTTTCGGGTTGGTCGGGGTCACACTCGCATGCAGGACCGCTCTTGAGCTTAAATCTGTACAGGTATTCTGCTATTCCTCCGTGTCCCGTCAACGCTTGTACTTGGAAGGGAGTCAATTTTATGGTTCTCAACACTCGATATGCGTTTGCTATATCGGGGAGGAACGTCTGGGTGACTTTTCCAGTGTCCGAGGTCTCATATCGATCTTGCCATTTCTTGACCGATTCTTCGCGGATTTTGCGTTTGACGTAGGACAAAGGGATCCCCTCGTAATCCCTGGGTGATTCCGTGAGAGCTGCCAATTTGGCTAGTTCGTCAGCTCTTTCATTGCCAACGGTGCCCACATGCGCTCTCACCCAGAAAAGACGAAGAGATCTCCCTTCAGCATTTATCTGTCCAATGTTTTCCTTTATGCACTTTGCCAGGGGGTGACTCGTTTTCGGGTTACTTAGCAGTTCGAGTGAAGATCTGGAGTCACTCAGGACATTGACTTCTGGGTCCTTGCTTTCTAACGCCATTTGAGTTGCCCGGCAAAGAGCATAGAGTTCCGATTGAAAGACTGTGCATTCGGAGTGGAGCTTGAAGGTCGAGTTCTTGACCTCTTTGCCGTTCTCCCACCATGTTAGAGCAGCTCCAACTTTACCTTCAACCTTACTGCCATCAGTATAAATTTGAGGTCCTTCTGGAAGATTGGAGGTGTCTTCTAGGAGCTCGTATTCTACGGGTACCAGCGTGGACGGATGGGATTGGTCCAAGTAGTTAACGTTCCGTTCGAGTTCCACTTCTGGTGGGAGGTAGTCTTGGGAGAGGTTCTTTTTTACTCTGTACAAATTAGCTGCTTCCTGTATCCTCAGATCCAGGGGGAGCAAACCGGAGAGTGCAAGTGCTGATTTCAGGGAGACAGTACGGTATGACTTACAGATTTTCTGGGCAAAACCTCTTTGGATTGCGTTCAAGTGAGACTTGTTTTCCTCGAGGTCTGCCGCTTGTGCCCATACACTTGAGGCATACATGATTATAGGTTCCGCCACAGCGACGTATATAGTTCTCGTGATTTCGCCATTCAATCCCCAGGTCACCTTCGCTGCACATGCTAGCTGTCTATAAATGTTCGCCACTTTTTTACATTGGGCGGTCACATGTGCTTTAAAGTTGAGCCGTCGGTCGATTAGTAGGCCTAGCAGTTTGACTTCCTCGACCAGATCAAGCCGGACGCCGGACATGACTATGTTTGGAGGTTCGTACTTCAACTTTTTTGTAAAAAGCATTGCGTTGGTTTTATGCGCTGCAAAGTTGAGTTTGTTAATTTTACCCCATTCCACTGTCATGCTCAACGCCCTGCCCGCTTGCTGTTCGATGATGTTCGGGCTGCCTGTAAACACGAGAACGACGTAGTAGACGTAGTGCATAGTAGTCTACTAATCAAGCCCTTTCATTTGATACCCATTTTAAGGCATTATTGAAAAAAAAAATTATGGAGTTCGCCATTTTTTTATTTGAAATTTGTTATACTGTATAGTACTCTACTAGTCAAGCCCTTTCATTTGATACCCATATTGAGGTAGATTATGATGAAATATTTGGTCTGCCATTTGGTGGAGGCGGCCATCTTGAATCGATATTAACCAAAAATAGCTCAAAACATCAATACAAAAATGTAACTTCAAATAAAAAAAAAACGCATCGAAATCGGCCCATCCGTTTGAGCTCTACGGTGTTATAGACAGATACAAACACAGGCAGATACACATAGAGACAGACCTGTATGTGTATCTGTCTGATAGACAGACAGACTTCGACGTCAAATTTATAACACCTCTTTTTTTGGTCGGGGGTTAAAAACCGCCGTAACTGTGCCACAAAGTGGTCAAGTAGGAGTTAAAATATTGCTAAAAATTGCGAAGTCGAAAAAATTATAAAATTTGAAAGACTTATTCTCAGAAACTATTGAGTGTACAGAGATAATTCTAGTATCATATTGTAGCAAATTTAGTCTACTTTATAAACGCCATAAGAAAGTTTTTACAAAAACTAGTCGTTTAGGGTTATAATCGCCAAAATTTTAAAAATAAACGATTTTTTCGCGGTTTTTTCGATTTTTGACAAAGTTGCGTTCGTCGCTCGAGGTCACAAACTTGGGACAATCATTAGGCCAACATCATAAACCAGTCTGCAAAAAATCAGATCTACCGGATTTAACGCCTCCTACTCCATACATTCAGGCGACAAAGTTACTGGACTATTTTACTTGTTAACAGATAAATTATGTGCGGGCATCAGCGCTTTCTTTTTAAACCAAAGCACCTAACGAGCTAGTTTCGCCGGCATGACATTAGTAATAAACGACATTAATATTTTTGTGTTTTATTACTGATAAACTGTTGTAATTTATTGTCAATATTTATTAAATTAACGAACTAAATAATTTTTAATGTTTCTGTTAGTTTGGTTGACTTGTAAATACACAATGAAACTAACAAAGTTAATAAAATGTAAATATAACTAACATAATCTAGAGTCTAGAAAAATTAAATACAATTTATTTACAATATGTACATAAACTTAATCTAAAAGACCGGTGCCAGTGGGAATTCTGCCCAAAATGCTGGCCCCATTGCCACGTTGAATGACGATACTTACGCGTTGAGCAAAAAAAAGGCCAGCATTTTGGTCCCGAGTTGTATCACAAAGCCGCTTACATAACTCTTTGTAAATGCTTTTGGCACTCAGTCCCCACGGTCCCAAAGTTTCGACCCCAAAAGGCTCAAACATGTATCCGCTATCGATACAGCTATATGTGCCTTTTGAGGTCTTCAGCTTGCTCAGCTGCCGCGCCAGCTCTAACTTGTGTCCTAGAAAGATGAGACGGCGCCAAAGTATCGACGCAAGTGGCATCCCTGACCAAGCGCCGTCCCATCTTCCACGGAATCAAAGTCATCCCGTCTGGTCTTTTACCATCGTTCCGAGCTAGGCCGCTTGGCTCTAGAACAGCTGTGCAATTAGCGGTGGTAAAAGCCCGACGGATGATGTTATTTAAGTTAGCGTGGCGAGGTAGCCGTCCAGCACTCCTGGTGCAAGAGAGACCGTCGTGACCGAGCCGATCGACTGTAACACCGCACTGGCAAAGGTGTGGTGCACAACACGATGCGCCCAATCGGAGGGAAGTGGCAACATGAAAAGTAGAGGAATATTTTTATTTATATTTCATCTCTCAAAGTTATTTTAAATCATAAAAGGTTGTCTACTTTTCTGACATAAAAACTCTTTACTAAGATTTAAAAAGGTACCGTTCGTTTTAGACGCAGCATCTTTGAACCGTGTGTTTTACATTACATTACCTCACAAGTACGTAATGAGATACATTACGGTACAGAAATTGGTGCAATAGGAGACCCTTTACGAGCAAATGTGTTATAATAGTACATTATGATATAAGTGCGGTAATTATCAAAGCGCACGTATGTCATACGACGTTTTATAACATATTTGCGAGGAAATAAACGAAACTCTGACGACATTTTAAAATAAAAACAATACAGCGAAAAAAAACGCGCGGAATAATATTTACTTGATCACAGATCACAGCACAGACCACAGAGTAAATAGGAACTCACTATGGATCACAGATTAGCAATGCGCACGCATCGGCGCCTTTTTTTTTAAGCAACGGCACAGAACCAGCCGGTATGCCATTAATAATAAAGTAAATTAATATTTTTGTGTTTTGTTACAGAAAAATTAAAGTAATTTATGGTCTAAATTAATTAAATTAATAATTATTTATTATATTTTACCTCTCAAAGTTAATTTTATTCATAAAATGTTGACCACACTTTTCTGACATAAAAACTCTTTACCAAGATTTAAAAAGGTACCGTTCGTTTTAGACGGAGCATATTTCTCTACCTAGTCTGTGGACGGAGCATTTTGAAACCGTGCGTTTTACATTACACATTACAGCACTAGTGCGTAATAAGATACATTACGATACAGAAATTGGTCCAATAAGAGACCCTTTACGAGCAAATATGTTATAAAATTATTTAATTCACAGTTAATAAATTTACCTATGTTTATTCCTTTCACAGCTTCAAAGCAGTAGGAGACTAAAAGGTACGGAAGTTTTAGACAGTAAATTATATGTATTTGTATTTTATGTGCGCCAACCTAAAAATATTTAATATTTTAACTTCTAAAGTAAATGTTTCATCTGAATAAATACAATTATAGAGTTAACAAAAACGTCAATGGTATGGAAAATTAACGAGGAATCCAGAGGAATTATTTTATAAATTGTGAATTTCAGCGGCCGAGACTCGATATAACGAATGAATCTTGTTATATTTTCAGCGTGTCGTTTTCCTGAAACAAATACATGTTTGTAAAATAATGCCTTCATTTGATATAATTTGATTGGAAAACAGTCTAAAAATACTTTAATAAACATAACATTCACGCCGTATTTCACACCAAAAAACTGTAACTCTTTCCTATAGGAGCTATGATGCCACACATTGACCGAGACGTCATTACCTACTTCTTAACTTGTGGTTTTTTGTTTGTTCGAAAGACAAATTCTGCTTCTTCTTCTTATGGTGCCATCTCCTTCCGAAGGTTGGCAATCCTAACGGCTATTTACACCCTGGACACCGCCGCACGGAAGAGCAATCTGGTACTTTTATTGTACCAATCACGTAAATTTCGCAGCCAAGATTTTCTTCTTCTACCAGGCCTTCTCCTGCCCTGGATCTTCCTTTGTATGATTAGTTGGAGAAGGTCGTACTTGCCATTTATCATTATGTGTCCGAAATATTTGAGCTTTCTAGTTTTTATTGTGGTTAGAATCTCTGCGTCTTTCCCCATCCTCTGCAACACCGTGTCGTTACAGATCCGCTATGTCCACGAAGTCCTCAGCATTCTCCGATACACCCACATTTCAAATGCTTCCACCTTGCCGCTTATAGTTTTAGTGAGCATCGAGGCCTCAGCACCATATAGAAGCACCGAGAATACATAGCATCGAGCGATCTTAATGCGTAGTTTTAGGTTTAACCTGCGATCGCAAAGAATCCTACTCATTTTTCGGAATGTATTACGGGCCTGCTAAATTCTGGATCTTATTTCTAGGTTGTTGTCTCCCGTGCCATTCAATAAGGCACCAAAGTATCTATATCGGTTGATGCATTCCAAATTGTTACCATTGATGTTCAAGGAAGAAGCTGAGTCCGGTGTTCGACCCACAGTCATGTACTTGATCTTCTTACAGTTGATGTTGATACCGTACCAGTATTGATGTTGTATACGCGATCCACGAGTGTTTGCAAACTCACAAGACTATCGGCTATCAAGATGGTATCATCAGCATATCGGTTATTATTGCTGACCTGGCCATTGACAACTATTCCTTCCTGCAGATCCTCGAGAGCCTCGGAGCAAATAGCTTCCGCATTTGCATTAAATAGCAAGAGCGAGAGAATACAGCCTAGTCTTACACTCCTCACTATTTTAACGTAAGGAGAAAGCTGTTCTTCGACTCTTACATTGATCACTTGTTGTCAATACAAATTTTAAATTATCATCAAATCACGAGAGTCAATTCCAATGTTCTGCAGGGCGCCTATAAGTTTCTCATATATATGAGCCTATAAGTATCACCTTATCGAAGGCTTTCTCGTAATCGACGAAACAGATATGTAGTTTGCGATTGACGTCCCAACATCTCTGTACCAGTAGTTGATACCCGAATAAAGCGTCACGTGTTCCGAGTCCGGAGATCTAAACCTAAATTGCGAATTTGAGAGTGCAGCATCGCATTTAGCGTATATTCTGCCATGTATTATTTTAAAGAGGATCTTTAGGACGTGACTCATGAGGTCATGAGTGAAATTGTACGATATTCGCTGCAGCTTTTCGGGTTGTTCGGTTTTAGGGAGAGAAACGAAAGTTGACTTCAGCCAGTCCATTGGCATAACGCCTGCGGTATAGATTAGACTAGCAGTGCCCAGCGGTGTTACCCGCTAAGTTCCGGTTTCCGTTGTTCCCGTTGATTTTCCGGGATAAAAAGCCTATGTGTTCTTCCAGACTATAATCTATCTGTGTTCCAAATTTCAGCCCGATCCGTTCATACGTTAGGACGTGATTGAGCAACAAACATCCAAACATCTATACATTGACATTTATGATATTAGTAGGATAGGATAGTAGGATTAAAAAGATGCGTCAGAAAATCCAAACTGCCCTCGTCCAATTCCTTCAAAATAGCTCTACTGAAATTTCGTCGTGCCCGACAGCCTTCCCGTTCTTAGCTTGCTTAATAGCAATGGCTACTTCCTCCTTGGTAATCGCTGGTCCGGAATTGGCGTCCCGTATATTAACGCACTCTGTGCGGTTATTGTTTTTGTATATATTTTTCACAACCTTTCATCTTCCCTTCGATGGACGTAGCGAATTGGCCGTCCTCGTCTAGCAAGATCAATTGTTTTTGGATGGTGTTCTTGTTAACAAGTAACTGCTTGATATTTTTGTGCATGTTGAAGGAGTCATGCTTTGCATCAAACTGCTCAATTTCCTGACATCTGTCCGACAACCAACTCTCCCTAGCTTCAATTATTTTCTTCCTGATGGTATTTTGAATGTCTTTGTATTTCTGGATGCCCTTACCTCTCACTTCTCGTCTCAAAGTCATAAGTTTTAGTATATAATATGAAGTCATCCAATCATGCTTTGCCACACTAGCCGTTGGCGGTAGAATAACTTTACTTTCTTTTATCAGTGTATTTTTTGAATTACCTCCAGGTATGTAGGAAATTACTACAAGGTCAGACTCCTGTAAGCGCAACACCTTATTGTTGGCAGACAGGTTAAATCGTAGACGCAGATCCAGATCCCTGAGCTTGGAAGTATCTATCAAATATCTTGGTGTACGGTGCCTAACTTTCTTTAGTTTGACCCTAATAGATGCCACTAAGGGATTGTAGTCCGAACCAATATCAGGTCCAGGGTAGGTTTTAACCGATTTTTTACAGTTTCTGTGTCTGCGGTGTACTAAAATATAATCTATTTGGTTCCTTACAATATTTTCAGGTTTATGTGCGGGTGACGTCCATGTTTACAGTCTTCTAGGTGTGGTAGCTTGTACAAGGTGTTAGTTATAACATAACATAATCATATTCCTGGGAGAACTGAACAAGTCTATCACCACGCTGATTCCTCTTTCCTAATCCGAAATCACCGACAACGACATCAAGCCGACCCTTGCCCATCTTAGCATTGAAATCGCTCAATCACTCTTTTTTCATGATTCTTTGTAATTTTCAACACTTCTTCAATTTCTCCATAAAATTCCTCTACGAAATCATTATGAAATCAAATACTCATAAAAATGAAGTGTAAACGAAACGTTTGTCATCATTTCGTTTCTATATTTATTATACCCAGCTTTTCACCTTTTTCCTTAAAATTCCTATGTTGTAAATTATGTATTATTCACTCTAGTACTTACCATGAAACGTAAAATACAATTGTTTTCTATAATAATTTCTAACAGGAGCGTACATTCACGAAAATCCTAAGCAGGTAGAAAAGGTCCAAGTTACCGTTTGGGGACAAATAATAATAATCAACTCCTATTTCAACCCCTTGCAGTTCAACATTACAAAATTGCTTGAACAAACATTCATTGGCTTTGTGTTAAAGTCTACATACAAACTTTCATGATATTCAATAATGACGAATTTCCATATTTATGAACTTTTATCCCCTATTTCCACCCCTTCTACCCCTTTTACGGAATAAAAAGTAGCCTACGGCCTTTCTCGGGATTTATTTTATATATGTAACAAATTTAATTTAAATCGGTTCAGTGGTTTAGGTGGTAAGGCGGACAGACTGACAAACAGAGAGTAAATTTCGCATTTAAATATTAGTATGGATTATTATATATTTTACCATTTTCTTGCAACAGACGATGATGTAGAATAATTTTCATCTTATTAGCTTCGAGTCCCAGTCTTTCGGCGACCAACGCAGGAGTGAACGTTAAAATCAAAGTTTTTAAAAAAGGTATGTAGATAATGCGGTTTGGGTAATAATTATAGTTCTGTAAAAATAAAACCATAATAAAAAATTTGATTAACATGCGGAAACAGATGATCAAAAATTCTATATCTGGATTAAACATATCTGTAGGCAAACGTACTAATAGTTTAGTACAGATATGGCCCCATTAAGGGGTTCCTCCGAACACCTCCAAATCGGCTGTGTTACCTTGCAATTTGCATTTGCGAACAAGGGAGTGGTTGCCTATCAACCTTTTGGCACTTTTGATTCCTGTGATTGAGTACAAGCTCTAGCCTTCTTTCCAAAACTATCAGCTACTATATAGCTAGCTCCTTCTAAAGATACGATCAATACTCCGTACAAAATCGAATCTGAGCTTGGTACAAAGTGACCAGTTCAGACGTGAAGTACCTTTGCATCGACATGACGCGATGTTTTATGGCAGCTAAGTAGTATTTATTTAATCAATGAATTATGCAATGATGAGCTTTGATGGTAAAGTTTGGGGACCGAGTCATCTCCATCCGTGGGGAAGTACTTGTCTACTGAAACCCCACTTGTAGACTCTGGGTGGTGTTAATCAGGTGACAAACTACTTACTGGTAGTTTGGGCGTGGTTAATGACCACTCACCAGGCTTAGTTATGTCATGGTGTAATGAAAACCATTTCACCGCATTCCAAAAACTTGGTCAAGGCTTCCAAAAGCAAAATAACAGTCAAATACTTGAGTACTCACTCTCATGTAAAAAAATATGTTATATAAAAAATAAGATGCCAAGCAAACTCAAAGAGTAGAAATTGGGCTGACTGACTATTTGTGTTATGACAGTTACTAGGAGGATATTTTCTTTCGTACAGACCCCTTCATCATTGTCATAGTCATCCACAGCCTCTTGTATCCTACAGATGAGACCAGGACTTACTTTGGTATGAGCCTCGGTTCTGTGCTAATCGAGTCCACGTCCGATATTTCCAATATTGTCGGTCCTTCTTGCTGATATCGAACAAGACATCCAGCACCTTGCCTAGGCCACTATTATATTACAATTTTGGTCTACTTGTCATCGCTGTTCCGATGTCCTAAACTTTGTTTTTGGTCGTATTTCAGTGTTACTACCTCGATCTCGTAGTTTTATGCCAAACTAGGACCTTTCCATGGCTCTTTGCTATCCAAATTACACGTATGCATATCTACGTGTATGGCGTTCACTTCTCAACACCATATATGTATGTCGTAGTGGACCATTGCTTGAAACAAAGCCCTAACTTAAAAACTATTAAACAATACTTACGTCTCCTTTAAAAATATCTATCAGTAACATGAATAACGTCATCAGTAGATAAAACGTGTTATTCAACCACATTACGAAGAACTGAAAAATGGGATCATTTAAATATATCTATTAAAGGCAAAGCACATGCAAACTGTGAAATAAACGTACTAATTAGGTAGTCTATTTAAGGTATTGTATTAAACGTTTTTTGACGTGATAACGTCTTATAATTCGATGAAGCCGGCTGCACGCTCACAAAACATGACGTCATGTACCGTTACCGTCGGTCGTTACCTCGCCGCATGTTTGTTACAGTTGTATTAATTATTTCGACCAGTAGTTCAAGCGGGGATGTAGCTCAGTGGTAGAGCGTTCGCTTTGGATGTGAAATGCCCTGGGTTCGATCCCCGGCATCTAAAAGCTTTTTTGCATTGTTTTGATTGAAAATGACTAAATTCTACTGATTACTTTTACATACAAATCTATTAAACAAATGAAATTAAAATTTTCTTTTGAAAAATGCTTCCATTCCATCAGTATTTTCTTAAGACGTTGTCACGTTCTTTCGTCAGTAAAACTTTACAGACAAACATTTTTTTCTTATGTTAGGTGCCATACAAAAGATTCAAAACATTACTTGGCAGAACCACGTTGAATGTGTACTACCAAAAAAATTAGGTACAATAAATATGATTTAACGTTGTTATAATTTTACTACCGTATTATCTATTCGTATTGTAAGAGGATTTCTAGGTTTAATAGAGGAATAAGGTTCCAATATTTCTGACGCAGTTTCATGATTAAAGTTAACGGGTAAACTACTGCCACATAATCGTGATAAATCCCAATGCGTTTATCACTGAAACCTGCCAATCACAAGCGCTATTAAGAATACCATCAGCAGGCTCAAAAGATTCATTCATCGAACAAAATAACCAACAAGCCAAAAGTAAGCAATAAGCATGCTGTGTATGTGTGTGCGTACGAATAATAACTACCACTGAATTTTCGTATCACAGCATGTATTTCCGCAACTGGGCGTCTACTCTCTTTCTACGAAAACGTAATTTCGAAATAAAACTCGCGACTTTCCAACTCTGATTCTACTTCGATCCGTCGTTTTGTCCGTTTAACCTTTTGAACGCCAGAGACACCTATACTTGACAAGCGCTAGCGAGCCCTGTACGCCAACGACGTCTATTATAGGTGACAATATTTTTTACTTATTTCTTACGCTTGGCGTCCAGGGCACGGAAATGCAATTTAGTCCTGGCGGTCAAAAGGTTAAATGTTCTAAGCCTATTCTAATTAGAGTATGCTTAGAACATTTAAACGCCAAACAATGTTGTGTAGGATAAAACGAAGTACTTGAACGAGAGTAGAAAAGTCGCGAGTTTTATTACATACAAAATTACGTTTTCGTAGAAATAGAGTAGGCGTCCTTGGCGATATACCTAGCTTTATCTTTTAATTGAACTGATAAAAGTCTTTTCAACAACCACAATAGCTTAAAATAATGGATGACAAAATTTACTCACAACAATATCAAGTTTTTTCTTGGTCTGTTCAACGCACTCAACCAACGATTGATATATAGTCTGCATCTCATCTATTTCGTTACACCATTTCAGGGTATCCTTTAAATATGTCAATCTAGACAGTACCGTGTAGAATGTAAAACTATATATAGCAATGAATATGTCTGAAGAGCATATTGGTATGATAATTAAGTTGAACAGATGTGCAAATGCAGAGACACATTTTGGTCCTAAATAAAAACATTGTATGCATAGTACGACTCCATTCAGAAGTAAAATAAATGTGATTAAAACAAAAAGTATGAAATGTAGTTTTTTAAATTTTTTCGATGTTCCCATTTTTAAATCAATCTTTTCAACAGACACAAAAAAATCATTCAAGACATGCTTCCATTTTGTACAGTTGAAGACGAAACTCTCGAGTACATATACAACGAATGTGCTCACATAAGTGATCTCAAATAAATTATTCAATGGATGCGTTAAGAAAATCAGGTAACACATAAATATAACTTGAGTCATGGAAAGAACTCGAAACAAGAAGTTGAGTAACGCAGATTTACATTCTAAATTTAAAATGTTTACAGAAAATATTAAATAAACAAAACCGAAAAATATTTGTAGACGCTTTGTCATGTTGATGTCCAACTGATGCCACTTGATAAAAGAGAATACAATTTCGATGAATATGTCCAAGTAAGTATCAGTAAGTAAGTAAGTATATAGAAGTACGTCCTAAAACAGGGTTACGCAGAAAACCTGTTCTCAGCCGAAAAGGTTGAATATTTGTGATAGTAGAGATTGATAAATAGAGCGTTTCTAGTGGTGGCAGTTTTTAAAAACTTATGACATAAGTCTAATCGACTGATATCATGGCATAGTTGGTAGGCTGCCTGCCAGGCTGAAGGCGGGTTTAATTCCCACTCACGATAAATGTTGTTTGATGGATGAATACAAACATTTGTTCTGTGTCTGGGTATTTCTATGTATCATCAGTATATATTTACGATTATTAAAATGAAAGCAGTTGTGCCAACAAAAAATAAACATAAAACAAAAACACAAGAAAAAGCTACGCTACAAAACAACTATAAAACGTTAATATTAAAATAAAAACACTATTAACAATTTTCTAAAATAATGAAAATTTCCTTAAAATATATAGTATTGCATTGTTTGCAGTATCGTTACAGCTGTTTCCTATTATAATGAGCTCTGCTTAGTTATGAGTCTCTGCAAATCATAGCGATCTGCGACAGCTTTGGCGTCGTAACGTTAATTTAGTTGAAAAATAGGACAAGAAAATGTCAAAAGCTAGCTTTATATACAATTTCGTAAATAGCTCATAAGTTTTGTATTTATCGTATAGCATTTCCGTGTCGCCGGTTTCAAAGTTAGCCCCTTGCCGTGTTTTTAAGTTAGCCCTATACTACGTTATTACTAATATAACAAATCCGAAAGTTTGGATATAGAGATGTTTGAGTGTTTGTTCCTCAATCACGTCGAAACGGATAGGGTTGAAATTTGGAAACAGAATATGGCCTAGAATACCTTACCCATGAGCCTACGAGAAGTGAGGACAAAAGCTATTTTTAAACATAAAGTAAAGATATTTTTGACAAACACTGTCGAGTCATAAATGTATTACTTCACGTTATGGTACATCGATTTTTTTTTAAATTAATTTCGGTAAATTCACGTGTTAAAAGTAAAAAAAAAACAAATAAGTACAACTTAAAATGTCATTCATCATCAACAGCCCACTAAATGGTCCCACTGCTGGGACTCGGGTCCTTCTCTTGTAAGGAGAGAGTTTAGGCTATAATCCACCACGCTGGCCCAGTGCGGGTTGGTTGACATGACTTCGAAAGATCCTAGGTACATGTCGGTTTCCTCACGATGTTGTCATTCACCGTCTTAAGTTAGCGGCACTACCCACATGACTTCGAAAAGACAGTGGTGCGTGAGGGGTTTGAACCCGGGGTCTCCGGATCGGTAGGCCCCGTTCTCCCCACTTGACCAGCCGTAACTTATCATTATCATAAAATGTCATTAGAAATTCGGAAAAAGATTATTTAATAATTGACATGTAATATTTATTGTAAGTTACCAAGAAATAAATGAAATGAAATGAAATGAAACAATACATAGGCTTCTTTTTATTTTGGGGAAATAATGGGAACGGGAATTACGCGGGTAAAACCGTGGCACTGCTAGTAGTTCATAACGTCATAGGTACTAACTGCACATCTCTTTCGGCTCAGTACAGCCGTCACTTGTAACCCTGTCGTAACGAACTTATAAGTAACTTAAAATTATAGCACTTAGAGAAATGGTTACAAAACGAGTATAATAATCATCTTTCTGAATGTTTCTTGAAATGATAAATGTTACAGTTAGTGTTAAACACTTTAGTTTATTATAATGTAAAGTCTAATAAGTATCAAAAGTAGTTTCGTTTAGATAAGATAAAAAAACTCGTTAATAAACGTCAAAACAAAAAAACAATGTTTGGCACAACAGAAACATAAAAACGAATACATATAAATAACTTAAGAACTATATACTCGTATTATAAAAATTTGCGGACGATAAACCCGACACCCTCTTGGGATTGTTGATCTTCCTCCCGGTAGTAGAACAAGTTGCCGGATTCGAGGGTTATCCTGTCCTCGCCCTGTCTACGGACTTCGGATAACCCTATGATATCCCAGCGCAACTTGTCCACTTCTTCTTCCAGCTCCACAATCTTATCGTCAGCCCTCAGCGTCCGTGCGTTGTACGTTGCCAGGTCGAGTTGTTGGGTTTGGTGGCGGGGCGTCTGCCGGGAATTCTTAGCACCCCATGCTCCGCCGGAACTAAGGCTGCCACCGACGCCTGGAATAAGGGAGCCGCCGGGGACTAGGGGCCGTTTCTTTTTTGTGACCATCATTTGGGGGGGTATTTGCCATAGTCACCACGCCTGGCAGGCGGGTTGGTGACCGCGGAGCCAGTACTTTGCACCGATAACGCCGCTGCCCGTCACCGGCCAGGTCAATTTAGGACTGGCTTTTAAATGGAAATACCGCCATTGGTTCGGTCGTCAGAGCCTCGTTAGTTGGCAGCAGGGTGTACCACGCGCAGGAGAGGTTGACATTTGGGGAAACTAGATGTTTAGCGCTTCCGCCTTACACCCCACAGTATACCAGTCGCTAAATACAATGATTTAAAGCGTTTGTGTATGAATAGAATAGAATAGAATAGAATAGAATAGAATATTTTATTCACCTTATAACCACTTATGTTACACTGGGCACGTCAATCATACAAGTTTATAAGAAAATAAAACATAAAACACCTATTACACTTTAAACGTTCTGAATTGAAGCATAAAAAAAAAACTAAACTATTTCATTAACAATTTTTGTATGTCAGGTGAACAAAACTAAAAACACTAATTTTATAAGACAATGGGTCGAATAAGTCAAATAAATTTTCAATTTCTTCTGTAATAATATCACAAAGTCAGAATAAAATTAAAACAAAAAAAAACAGATATATATCGTAAAAGTATGTCAAAATCACATAAATGTCATTTTCATGCGAAACAAATAGGTATTTAAAATAATTATAAAATTGATGTAATTAATATTTTGTGTACCTAGCATGTATCATTGGGTTCAAGCAAGAATGAAGATTCTGCCAAACGCAATTCCATAAATTCATTTATTGAATAAAATGGATTGTTTTCAAAAAAGTATTTAAGTTTTCGCTTGAAATCATTTGGATGCAGTTTAGTTAAGCTGCGAGGTAGCTTGTCAAACATTAACATTTTATTTAAGATTCCCTGTTTTTTTACTTTGGTTAATCGCACGTTAGGCATGTACCAATCATCTCCGTTTCTCAGTTTCATTTTTAAATTATAATGCTCCTTTTTTGTGACTAGCTGTTTTCCTATTTCATCGTACATTTCAAGCAAAGAACTGTAAATGTATAGCGATATTACTGTCATTATCCTGTTTTTCTTGAAGTGTAATTTTGCAGACGAACGTTTACGAAGTCCAAACATGACTCTTATCGACTTCTTTTGTGATTTTAACACTCTATTTATGTCTACACTGTTGCCCCAAACTGTGATTGCATATCGTAATCTTGCTTGTATGTACGAATAGTAAACCGCGACTATTGAGTTCTTGTCTATTAGCGGTCTTAATTTTAGTAGTGCGTAATTTGCGCTTGATATTTTCTTGCACAATTTATCAATATGAGCTATGTGAGTTATGGTGTAATCAATGGTATATCCCAAAAATACATTTTGCTTAACAGTGGGATTCTTATCAATACTTTTTTTTGTTTGATATTCCATGATGACACTCTTTTCTTCATTTAAAATTATTCCATTGGCTTCAAACCAGTCTTTAATACTCTTCAGAGCTGATTGTACCTTTTCCTTCATCTTATTCTTGCACTTATCCTTTACACCGATATGGGTGTCATCAGCAAATAAAGAAATACTTGCCCACTCAGGCACAGCATTCACAAGATCATTAATATAAATTAAAAATAGTATAGGTCCTAATATTGAGCCTTGTGGTACCCCTATGTCCATATATTCACAATTGGAACTTACATTGTTGATTGATACTCTTTGCATCCGTTTATGTAAGTAAGTACGCATAATATTTAATGCCGTACCTTCAAAGCCGTAGTATTCCAGTTTTGATAAAAGTATGTCATGTCTTAGACAGTCAAATGCTTTGGATAAATCACAGTAAATGCTAGCACACTTCTGTGATTCATCCAACGATTCTAAAATATAATAAATTACTTTTCTTATCACCATTTCAGTCGACCGGCCTCTGCGGAATCCAAACTGTGACACAGTAAACAAGCAGTGTTCATCAAAAAATTTAATTATCCTATTTTTTATGATAGTTTCCAAAATTTTTGAGATTGTAGGTAATATACAAATTGGACGATAGTTGCCAAGATCTAAACTGTCCCCTTTTTTGTATAATGGAATAACCTTGCCTAGTTTTAAACAATCTGGAAAAGTACCTTTTTCCAAGCAGTCGTTAATTGTCATAAGTAGCAGTTCCATTAGACATCCATTTTCAATGATAAGTTGCCTCAAAGTTTTACAATTTATGTCATAAATATCCGGGGTAGTTTTAGGTTTCATTTCCCGCACAATCCTCAACAATTCATCTAGATCTATTGGGTCAAATTTTATTGATTTCGGTGGTTTACTGTTTTTATTTAAGTATGTCATATATTTATTATGGTCAATTTTTGAATTTAATGTCAGTTTATGTGCAATATTTTTGAAAAATGTATTAAATAAATTAGCTATATTTTTACAATCTGTTTCTTCGAGCCCATCCTCATTATTTACTGATTTTATATGATAGTGTTCTTTTTGTCTACTACCAAATCTCACTTGCTCATTTATGATTTTCCAAGTCTCTTTTACTTTATTTTTTGATAAATGTACTCGTTGGCTGTATTGAAGTCTTTTAGATGCAGCAAAAACTTTACGCAGCATTTTTCGGTATTTTTTAATCTCTACTTCCCTTTCCTTGCTCGGATTGAGCTCCTGTAACGATTCCATGTTAGCCAACTTTTGTTTGGAGACCTCTATGCCTTTAGTTGTCAATTTCTGTCTAATTTTGTCAGTTTTACATTTTCCTTTTGGGAAAGCGGTGTCGTAATAGAATTTTACTGCGTTTTGCAAAATATTCATCCTTGCATTGGGATCATTGCACGTGACTATTTGATGTTTTAACCTAGCATAATCTTGACCAAATAAATAATGAAAATAAAAGCAATTACTTGGAGACATGTTTCTTATAAAGCTAGGAGTACTATTTTCTTTGTTATTACAATTTTTGTTTGGGTTGCCAGAAATAACCAATTTGATTACTTTGTGATCAGACAGCTTGTGATCTAAAACAAATCCCTTACAGTTCTCAAAGTTAACGATAAAATTGTCTATACAGGTTGCGCTGCTACCTTGAACTCTTGTAGGTTGATCCAGAACAAAATTAAAGTTAAAAATTTTTACAATTTCCAGAACTTTTTTGATATTTTTATCCACTTTCAATAAATTCAAATTGAAATCTCCGGCTAGTACAACTCTTTTCCCTTCATAACAAAGTTTTTTCAACAATTTTTTAAATAATTCAAAAAAGAGATATATATCTTTATCTGGTCTATACACAGCAATTATAATAAGTTTGAACTCTTTTAACTCTATAGCAGACATTTCAAAATTCATTTCAAACGAAATCCTATTTATATCATTTCGTACCTTATATTCTAAACTTTTTTTTATAAATATAGCGGTACCCCCATGCATAAAAAATTTTCTATTAAAATAAGCAGCCAATTTAAAATTAGGAATCACCATACTAGGCACTCTTTCCTCTTCTCCCCATGTCTCAGATAAGCAGAGAACATCACAGTCACAATCATTTAAGAGGTCTTCGATGGCTAAATATTTGTTATTTATACATTGTACATTGGCATGTAGGATTATTTGTTCCCTCGTATTTGTGAACTTGCTGGAAAATTTGATTTACAAGAATCTAATGTGACGTCATCAGCCCTACTTACATTACATTTTATGAACTGAAGCGTAGAAGAGCCTAAAAATTGTTTTTGTTTTGCTGACAATAGTATCGTATTTGTCACTATATCTTTAGATTTGTAGTATTCTAAAACTTTGCCTTGACTGTCCCTTAAATTAGGATCTATAAATTTTACATTCTCACTTGTATTAGCTAAGTGTGCTATTTCTTCATTTATTTTATGAATTATTTTGTCATTTAAATTATCATACCTAATTCCGCTGATTATTACATTAAAAAATCTGTTTCCTGTGCTTATTATATCTCTAATTGTATCTGTATACTCTTGCTTCTTCGTCTTAAGATTTACAGTTTCATGATAATTTGTAATAAGTATAATGGCGATATCGTTCCTTGTGAAATGTTTTGTCATCTCTCTAAAATGAAGTGAATGGTACTATACCAAAGCGTTTCCATAAGGAGTATTTAGATCTACCGGCTTTAGGAACTGTTAAAGACAGTCTTTCACGAAGAAGACGATAACGACATTGATTAAGACTTAAAAAGTCATCCACATAAGTTTCAGAAGGAGTATCTTTAAAATACATAATTGATTAAGTCTTTAAGATTAGAAAACAATAATTAATAGTGATAGACAATACAATAATTAATAGTTATATTGATAAGAATGTCAATTGATTCGAAAAAAAACGATTAATAAATAGAAAATAGAAAATGTTGTATTTCATTCAGGTTTGCTACCTCAAGAAACCCCTATTGTACGTAGGTACATATTTCTTAACTAGATATTTAGTTTTTATGTTCCTTTTACCCCCATAATCTTTGATTTAATTGATAAATACTACCCATTAATGACGAAGATAAGTCCTTTAATACACATCTGATTTTTTCACAACCAATTTTTGGTGGTAGTAAAGGACATTCAGGTCTATTTTTATGGGTCGACACTCATTTTCGGTATTTATGTTAGTTTTATTTTGTTTATTTAAATATAAATAAAATAAATAAATATTGGTGTAACAACACAACACCATCTGACCCCAAACTAAGCAAAGCTTGTACGATGGCGGCCAGATAGCGGATATATTACTTATATAGTTTTAAATACATACTTATAATACATAGAAACACCCAGACACAGTGCAAATATTTGAATTCATATTCATAACACAAATATTTGCACTGGGTGGGAATCGAACCCACGACCCTCGGCTTCGCAGGCAGAGCTACTATCCACTAAGCCACGAGGCCAGTCTAAAATTTAAATGAATAGAACACGAAAAAATAGTTAGGATACCCTTTGACACCATATATTACTTTGTTTAAAAAAGTTATAAGCCAAAAACTTGTTTTTTTTTTCGTTTTTTGGTTTTCCTGAAAAGTAGTGGTTTGTCCTTTACGACAACTGAAATTTCTGGTATCGATATATATTCAGGATTGTATTTCCAACGACGACTAATCGACAGTGCGTAATTGCTCTTAGTGTTGGAATAGAACGTGTAGCGATAAATGTAGTTAAAGACGTGACGATAGCTGTAGCTCCCATTCCCATACTCAGTTATTTAGTCATTATCTATATAGAATTTGGTGTATTCCCAGACTCTAAAAATATGAATATGATATATCTCAAAAAAGGAGATAGATGTCCTATCTAAGGCTATAGAGTATATCTGTACCAAATTTCATTTATATCAGCTTATAAATATGTATATTATTAGTAAAGGCGTGCAAGCTTACTAGACAAGCGTACTAGACAGACAGAGTTAATTATACATTTACAATATTAGTAAGGACGATAATTTATCATGTGTAAAAAATAAAATGATTGATGAAAAGAGCTAATGTTTGTAAGTGAACAATCAAATGAACATTTATAACAGTTTCAATACAATTATTGCGAGAAACTCTCTTGCGAGAGAAGGCCCCGAGTCCCAGCAGTGGGAACATTTAGTGGGCTGTTGATAATGACATAATATGAAATTGTTGTTTTGTCGTACTGGCCAACTTGACCTCTTTGGTTAAGAATTACAATTTAAAATTTACTCATGTTTTGTGTTTTGAGAACCGTAATTCATGTGTTTTTTCCTCTATTGTTTTTTTCTTTCGGTCACTCAATTTACAAACTTGAACTTGCATTTTCGCTTGGGGCAGGCTTGGCTGGTTTGCCAGGGTTCACCTATTGCAATAAGCGTTTCCGACTACTGTACAGGATCCACTTTTCATGATTGTATTTAAAACCCCGACATTATTATGCCGGTCGAGTAAAGTAACACAAGAAGTCGACGCGCGTTTGTCAAATTTTAGGCGAAACGTTTGAAAGGCAATCCTTACTAACCGACATAAATTCGTAAAATGAGTTATATATACCATTCGAACCTATTTAAAAGCTCAATTTCCTGACAATAAAGTGTAATTTGGATTGACGACATTAAAGCAAGCAGTTTTATTTGGATTTTTATTCTGAGTTGTTCAGGAATTGCTTTTTAGAGTAAGTAGAATCACTTTGAATTGATAAAATAATGACATAAGTACTTACTGAAAATATAATCCATCATCACTTTTTTTTCGTTTTATAGAATAATTCTTTTACGACAATATCCACAAAAAACAACGACTGCCGTGAAAGAGTGCCACACTTGCCA
This sequence comes from Ectropis crepuscularia, assembly GCA_963693475.1. Taxonomy (NCBI): domain Eukaryota; kingdom Metazoa; phylum Arthropoda; class Insecta; order Lepidoptera; family Geometridae; genus Ectropis; species Ectropis crepuscularia. The sequence goes on from OY856350.1 coordinate 7,394,130, forward strand.
TTTTAACATTTTTCTGGTGAGGACGTTTTTAAACGCTAACGTGATGTCCTTAGTTTGCACATCTATGTACTTATATGTAAGTAGTATAAGTACATGGCATATGCATCTGTGGGCTTTCGTACTTCGCAAAGAATGAAACATCGTTCACGACGCGGTTTCAAACCGCACACGCGCGCGGGCGCGGCGCCGCGCCGCGCGACGTTTTTGTTTCAATACTCACAAGACCTCAAGATCTGCGAAAACATCATGCAGTTCTATAGGCTAGGAAGTGAAAGCCTCCTAAAGGTGAATCTCGAGGAGGCCGAAGCAGCCATTTACAATAATGTCACATCCCGGGTCATCAAGGGAACCATGACAGGACAGTATATGGCAGCTTACAGTGCAGAAAATGGCTTCGTGACACTGAACGAGAGTGAGACAGAGCGCGCGGGAAGACCCGTTTATGCGACACCACTAAACGACCCAATTGTAGTTACCGCCCGATGCACCAAGATTATGCTGGACGACAAGATCCTCAAGATGGCCAAGTCCATAGAAGGGAACTCAAACGTCAAAGCGTGTTGGGAAAACTGGGAGGTACCAAGAATACAGTGGGTCAACGGAGTTCCAGGATGTGGAAAGACAACGTGGGTGATTAGACACTTCGACGTGGACAAAGACGCTATCATCACCACAACAACTGAGGCAGCAAAAGATCTAAGGGAGAAGCTATCGCACCGTATCGGAAACCTGGTCAAAACCAGGGTGCGAACTATGGCTTCTGCTCTGGTAAATGGTTTCGGAAAAGAGAAATTCAGCCGCCTCCTGGTGGATGAGGCTCTCATGAACCATATCGGGGCCATTGTGATGGTCTCACGGCTGTCTGGTGTTGGCGAAATTGTCCTCATCGGAGACGTGAATCAGTTGCCTTACATCGATAGGGAAAATCTCTTCAAAATGAGGTATCACCGCCCAAACCTGGTAGCAAAGATCAGCCAGGAGTTGCTCTGCACACATCGCAACCCGATGGATGTTGCATATGCGCTGAGGGAAATATACTCAGGCATGTACTCCTCAGTACCCCGTATAAAGTCCCTGGAGCAGAGAAGGTATAAAGGAGCGCAAATACCCGGCACCCAACCCAACACCCTCTTTTTAGTGCATACTCAAGAGGAAAAGGAGACCCTGACAAACCAGGGTTACGGGTCAGGCACCGGGTCACGCATCCTTACCATTCATGAAGCGCAGGGATTGACATACGAGTCGGTAATCGTAATTAAAACTAAGTCAAACATGAAGCTGCACGAGAGCGTGTCCCATGCGGTTGTTGCAATCTCACGGCACACGGGGACCTTCACATACTACGCTGACGACACCGACGACGCCATCGGTCGGTTCGTGCGGCGAGCGTTGGCTGCATCACCAAAGACCATTCAAGATTTCAACCTGCAGATGGCCATTAGAGACAGAAATGCGGCTGTAGTGGAGGCTCTGGGCCAGGAGGAGGCGGCTTAGGCAAAAGACGATGTCGAGTCGATTACTATCGGAATCCCAACCGGTAGTGATCGGCTCAACAGACGAAATCGGACTGACTAGCTTTAGAATTACGTTTAAAATGTTCACCAACCCCCTACTCCCCCCCTTATTTTCCTCTTCTTCTCCTAATCCAAGAACTATGTAAATAAAAAAAGATTATTGTAATGACAAAAGTCACGGACCCCGGAGTCTGTGGAGTGTTTAAATTAAATAAAAATAAAAAAAATACTCACAAGACCGCAGGTTTTCGCGGTTTCTGCTCCGGAAAGCTACTGCGCAAGAATCGCGCGCAGCCACGCGGGCGCCGCGCGGCTGCCGCAGCCGCCGCGGCCGTAAACCGCGTCGTGTGTATTGAATTCAATTTTATATGGAAATCTGCCGCGCCCACGCGCGGGCGCGGTTGGCAGCCGCGCCGTGAAAAACGGCTCTAAGAGGCTTCACTTCGTTTAAAATAACACAAAATTCATGCAAGTACGGGTAGTTTTTTGTAGTGGTAGGTAGGACTCTTTCCAAAGTCCGCCTGGGGAAGTATCACAACTTTTCAAGTTATTCTATTGCCAAGTAGTAATGTGAAAATATCCCTTTTTTCGGGCTTAAAGAGCAATGTGTTCAGTGAAATTACAGGGCATAGAGATAAATCGGACTCCATGTTTCAATAGCTGCGTGTCACTTGCTGTAGGCTGGCATGTTGCTTACCTCCAGACATATGACCAGCTCGTTTCATCACTCTATACCTACTATAAAAAAGTTGAGTTTTGGCAAACATATTATGCTTTCATTCACCTTGTTGAAATAGTACATCACAATAAAAACATTAGCAAAGATATTTTTAATTTATAAAATGGTTCTTAGTAGTGATGAGCGACCAGAGACGGGGGTAGAGGTATAAGATGAAACCGAGCATTTTTGGAACTTCTATTCAAGCTTTGTTTTTACCGCAGTACTCTAGGCTTTTTGTCTTTATTCGTGAATTACGTAGGCTGTAGCCGGAGGATCCAAAAAAATGCAAAGTTTTTCAATAAAACTAATTTATTTAAATAAAAGTTACAATTAATTTCTATGTACTAAGAGTATGTATTGATCAATGAATGATCGGAATACAAAAGAGGCCGATGCCTCGTGTCCGCCGTCGCAGGTAACCTCGGGTTGACGTCAATCTAAGCAGCGTTCTGCTGAGCTTGCGCCTCGTGTCGCTGGAGCCGCGTGCAGTGTATTGCGGGCGATGCTGATGCGGCAATACGCTAGGGTTGGCTATGTGTAACATCTCCCCCCGTAGAACAGTGACTATTGCAGAACTTGTTCGAGATAGTCGCTGGTAGGCATAATATATGTGATCAACCCTTATTTGGCTAGGGTTGATGTTGCAGGATTCCGAGACTGCGTTTGTTGCTTCTGGAGCGCCACTGAGTGTCTCCGCAGATGCTCTGTCTTCGTTGCTTGCACGTAGTCGGCGGTACAGTAGCGAGGCAATGAATGTGCCAGTGCCCAATGATAGTATCATGTAGATAGGTATGGTGGTGTGATATATGGCTGGATCAGTGATGTCATGTAAGTTGATTGATGAAGATTGGGCTGTTAATGCGCTATTTAGTGTGTGAAGTTTTTCTAAGTTCGGCGAGTTGAGGGTGAGTTTTGGGTGGTCCTTGGAGCTTGGCTCGTAGTGTAATGGCATTTCCATTATTCTAATGACATGTCCTTTGATGTGGTCATTTGAGTTGGAGATTGTGAATCCTGGTGTTTTCAGGTTACATTTTAGTGGAATAGTAACCTATTTGGTACTGCCTTGTAGTGTCCGATATTCTTCTTGTCCGCAGGATATCTTCACTTTGGTTGGTACAGGAAAGCTTAGGGTGTAATGCTTGTCATCCAGTGATTCCAGGGCTTCGTTTGACAGGGTCACAGATGTCATCTTGCAGGTTGGCTAGAGTTCCTGGCGAGTTATGAGGTGCTGGATGCAATCCGTGTTGTCCTGGGTATTAAGGCTGGGCTTTGCTTCGCAGAGATATAATGCATTAATCTTCGGACATTCTGTCTCTACGTACCTAGTGTCTTTGCTAGAGAGTGCTATGAAAGGTGAGGGTGGTACTAGGATTTGATGGTCTATATTGGGAACGAGGGATAACTTATAAAACTCATAAGTCAAGGGAACTACGATAGGAACCTTGATAACTACTACTACCAGGGTGGATTGATAAGTTTCCGGCCTGACCAAGAGATGGCGCCACTAGGCCTACCTTGAGGTGGCGTTCTATAGTACCATCCTTAGATAGCTTGTAGCTATAGTTTTAGTCCGATCGCCATTTTAGTTTAGGTTTGAGAGCACGCTGAACAAGACGCCTCTGTGTTTTTCGTAAAAATGGAAAAGCTGGAAATTCGTGCTGTCATCAAATACTTTTATTTGAAGGGGTTAACGCCGCAGGAAATTAAAGAAGAGATGAACTCAACACTGGGGACATCCTCCCCATCATATTCAACCGTTAAGCAGTGGGTTTCCGAGTTTAAAAAGGGTCGTGTGAGCACCTCTGATGAGCCTCGCTCAGGACGCCCCATTGAGGTCACAACTCGATCGAAAAAATCCATCAAATAGTGCTGAAAGACCGCAGATTAAAAGTGCGTGAGATAGCTGAGACCTGTATGATGTCATATGAACGTGTACAAAATATTTTGCACCAACATTTGTACATGGAAAAGCTCTGTGCAAGATGGGTGCCGCGTTTGCTAACAGTCGACCAAAAATTGATTCGAAAGAACATTTCTACCGCCAATTTGGCGTTGTATAAGCGTAATCAGATTAAGATTAAGATTAAGAGATAAAGAGAGTTTCTGTTCGTCGCTTGCCCTGAACAGACGTGTGTCAATATTTTTGTAGAAAATTAACAAATCGTATCGTTTAACTTGAAACATCACACCTTTGATAATTGAGATTTATATTGTAAAACAGTGTTAAACCTAAAGAAGTAATTTTGTTCTTGTGTGCTGGAAGCGCCGCCCCCGATAGGTACCCTCCTTCACCTCTGCGAGAACAAACGGTTCGCAATACAATACAATATGAGCGTCCAGAGATCGCCAACCCGTCCGAGTTGCAGTACAAATGCCGGTGGGTCACAACCGAACTTATCAACATTGAGTCTTACAAATGTGGATACGAATATTACGCAACGTATAAAGCGTAGGTGGCAATACCAATGCGAATGCTCTAAGGAATTAACGGAAGTCAGATCAGAGATGTCGCACATCAGCTCCTTACTAGAAAAATATGTTGGATCAAACGAACAAATTCTGAAGAAGATGCAAGACAGCATTTCTGACATTACCTCCCAAATCAGTGATTTGAGGTCCGCTAGCGAACAAACAACAAACATAATCCGAGATAAAGTAGATGGAGTTATGGTGCGAATCGGAGAAATTCAGTCATCGACATCGCGTATGCTGGCGGAACAGGAAGACATTAAGCGCAACGTCACAAGCCTTGAAGATTCTATTGCTCACGGCCAAGCCAAGATAAAGATACTCGAAGCTGATCTCAACACCATTAAAAAATCTACTCACGCCACGCTTACATTAGAAAATCAACTAGGTCTAAACGAACAAATAATCCAAGAAATACAAAACCGTAATAACAGAGAGAAGAATATTATTCTAGTGGGCCTGCCAGAATCAATCTCCCCCCGTGCAGAAGAAAAGTTGATCCAAGATGAAACCAGTGTGCTTAATGTATTGTCTTTGCTGAACACGGGTTTAAAAAAACCAACAAAAGTCTTTAGAATTGGAAAACCAAACCTGGGAAAAAACCGCAGTCTTAAAGTATGCCTCGAAACAGCAATCCCCGCTAAACAACTACTACGTAGCAAGGAGAAGCTACCCGAGGGCCTAAAAATCTACTCAGACCAAACCCCAGGTCAACAGAATTACATCAAAAGCCTAAAAGATGATTTAAAGAGACGTGAGAGCACTGGCGAGACAGATCTGACTATCAAATATATAAATGGCACACCAATGATTATAAAAACAGCACCAAAAAACTACAAACAATAAATATCACTACCAAAACTGATGCTGAAAACTGTAACACTTACGAAATACTAGACAAATATCAGAATTTTCCAATAAGCAAATCACGATTTACATTCCTGTACCTCAATGCTCGTAGTATTCGTAAGAAAGGCAAATTTGACGAACTAAAGTGTATTGTACAAGCCATACCAAACAGAGAGACGTATTTCTTAGCATTCCATGGATTCACCGTGCGGGTGCCGGGTCTATCGTGTGACAGAGAGAGAAATCTCGAGTAGACCCCAAGACTTGTGACTCGGGCGTAGGTTTAAAAGGGGCCCCTTATATTGACGTACGTCAACACTCACCTTCACTACTCGTATTTCTCTCCCTGCCCAGCCAAATCCGATATGATCCTACTAGTGCAGCTTTAGATACTCGTTCTAGTATAGAACTTACTGCACTTCTGGACAATCCAAGGTCTTTAAGCAAGTTTTAGAGAGATTTTGCTGGTATACCTCTCGCTCCTACTTCTACAGCGTATAAATTAACTACATAGCCATTTTTTGTTAATACATTGTTTTTTGTACATATCATTACAATAACAGAAACGTGGATACGATCTGAAGCTCAAGCCTTACAATACCAACTCCCAAATTACACACACTATTACAATTATAGAACGGATACAAGAGGAGGTGGAGTGTCCGCATATGTTCACAATGACCTAAAACATAGCTTATCAGAATCTAAATACACTGCAGGTAACAATTACTTATGGATAAAATTAGAAAAGTATGCACTCGAGGTAGGAGTGGTGTATAACCCCGGAGATACAGATTTTAAAGAATTCCTTGAAGAATATGAGTCACAACTGGAACGACGAGGACGATCAATTGTCTTTTGTGATTTCAACATAGATTTATTAGCAAAAACTAAAAGAACCAAACAGTATAAACAACTTTTAAAAGGATCAGGACATAAGATCATCAATAAAATTAACAAAAAATATTGTACGAGAGACGGCAATACTAAAAAATCAATCTTGGATCATATTAGCACCAATTTGAAAAATGACAACTTCCACATGATAACAATTAATTCATCACTATCTGATCATAAACAACTTTACGTAGAGATAAAGAAAACAAAACCTCCGCCGAAACACATTCAAAGTATGAAGCCATAAATTATGATAAACTATTTCAAGCAGTAGAAAAATCGGGCCTGCAGAACAATAATGATGACTTTCAAACACTAGAAGAGCAAATTAAAACATATACTGAAGACAGTAAAGTAGTGAAAACTAAAATACTCAATCAACCACGAAATGAATGGATAAATAAAAATGTGCTAAACGAAATATACTTAAGGAATATGTTATGGACAGAACTAAAAAGAAATCCTACCGATGATTATGCAAAACAAAAATTTTACTCTAAAAGAAAACAAGTGACTACAATAAAGAATTTGATAAATATAATAAAAACCCAAAGAAAATGTGGAATTTGGTAAATATCTTAGCACACAATAAAATTAAACAAATGTCTGCCCCTTCAGAACTTATCGTTGGTTCAAAAGAAATTACAAATCTGCGTGATATCGCTCAAATATTTAATGAATATTTTTCTACTATAGGTTCACGTTTAGCGGATGAAATACCTAACAATTTCCATAATACTTTTAGTGTTGCCTTACCACAACCTTCCAGTCAAAATAATAAAATGCATAGTTTTGAACCATGTACACAAAAAGAAATTTTAAACATCATTAACGATCTTGACTCAAATTGCAGTATTGGGCTTGACGGCATAAGCACGAAGGTTATAAAATGCATAAAAGATTTGATAATTCCGAGGTTAACAGCATGCATCAACAAGCTTTTACTTGATGGAACTTTCCCAGACTCTTTAAGAATGGCCAAAATTACCCCTATTTATAAATCGGGATCAAAAACTGACCCAGGCAACTACCGACCCATCTCAGTGTTACCAGTTTTGTCAAAAAATCTGGAAAAAGTATTACATACGAGGCTTAACAAATTCTTAGATTCCATTAACTTTATCTCAGAACAACAATACGGTTTTCGATCTAAATGCAATACACTAACAGCAACAATTGATATAATTACAAAAATAAAGCAAAACATAGACAAAAAGAACTTGGTTTTAGGTATATTTATTGACTTAAAAAAGCGTTCGACACTGTTAGCCATAAACTGTTAATAAAAAAACTGGAGGCCATTGGTATCACTGGAAAAGTTTTAGAAATGTTTAAATCATACTTAACAGGAAGACTACAGGTTGTTAAAATCAATGACAATGGCAAAATCAACGCCCAAAGTGACCCACAGCCTATCACATGTGGAGTCCCACAAGGCTCAATCCTGGGTCCTCTGCTATTTCTTGTGTATATCAACAACATGCATGAATTAGGACTAAACGGGCACATAACTTTATACGCTGATGATACCTGCCTGTTCTACTTCGGATCATCAATTCATGACATAATATCTCAAGCCCAATACGATTTAGACATCCTTCATAATTGGTTTCAACATAACCTACTTACAATAAATATCTCAAAAACCTGTTACATTATATTCAAAGCTAAAAACAAACAAATACCTACACATACACCACTCACAATAAATAATATTCAATTACAAGAAAAAACAACTGAAAATTACCTTGGTTTACATATGGACACCCATCTATCATGGAAAGTTCATATTGACTCCATTAAAAAGAAATTGGTAACACTCCGAGGTTCCCTCCGGGACATTGTGCGCTACATCCCTAATAAATTACGTCTGACAATTTACAACACACTTGTAAAGCCGCACTTATTATACCTTATCGAAGTCTGGGGAAATGCAGTCAAAACTAGAATAGCTGAACTTCAAATCCTGCAAAATAAAATCATCAAAACTATCTTTAATTACCATTACCTAACATCAACTGACAAAATTTACAAAGAAACAAAATTAATGAACATAAAACAACTATTCATCTATAACACTTGCATTTTTATACGAAAATCTATTAATAAAAATATTCACACAAAGTTGCTATTCATCAAACGGAAAGAAATTGTTTCATACCCCTGCACTCGCCGCGCTAGCTTCATTGTATTACCGACGGTACGAACTAACTACGGCAAGTCAATGATAACTTCGGAAGGTGCACGAATTTTTAATCAAATACCCTCGGATATTAAAAAAATAAACTCGTTTCACGCATTCAAAAAGGGACTTACTGTACATGTACTTAAGATGCATGTGTAGTTAAAAAGACACCTATCCAATCTAAATCTGTTTTGTTGAACGTGTATCATTTGTTTATTGTTTTATGTTTCAATTATTTAAATCTGTTTTTGTTTTTATAAATTTATTACTTATATTAAGTTTTTCTGCGGCGACGAACTACCTAATGTATTTATTTATAAGTGTTCTCATGGAAGTGATAATTATCTTATATGAGAATAAATGTCTATAAACCTAAACCTAATCCAAGCGAATTTTTGCGTCGATTCATAACCGTTACGAAACTTGGGTCCACCACTACACTCCTGAAACCAAAAAACAGTCTAAACAGTGGATTGGACCAGGGGAACCAGGGAAATATAAGACCCTAATGATGAAACAATATTTCATGAAATGTATGAATCAGGGTAATCAGAGTAACGTCGAGGTATTCCTGCTAAACCTAAGAAATGTTGAGGAAAAAATGTTAAGTTTACTCCGATAAATATAATAAAAAATTAAATTTTTAATATATAAGGGTTTATTGATAGCCCAGTAAATAATGGGTATCAGTGAATGAATCCTCCTATAAATACCCTCGGATATTAAAAAAATAAACTCGTTTCACGCATTCAAAAAGGGACTTACTGTACATGTACTTAAGATGCATGTGTAGTTAAAAAGACACCTATCCAATCTAAATCTGTTTTGTTGAACGTGTATCATTTGTTTATTGTTTTATGTTTCAATTATTTAAATCTGTTTTTGTTTTTATAAATTTATTACTTATATTAAGTTTTTCTGCGGCGACGAACTACCTAATGTATTTATTTATAAGTGTTCTCATGGAAGTGATAATTATCTTATATGAGAATAAATGTCTATAAACCTAAACCTAATCCAAGCGAATTTTTGCGTCGATTCATAACCGTTACGAAACTTGGGTCCACCACTACACTCCTGAAACCAAAAAACAGTCTAAACAGTGGATTGGACCAGGGGAACCAGGGAAATATAAGACCCTAATGATGAAACAATATTTCATGAAATGTATGAATCAGGGTAATCAGAGTAACGTCGAGGTATTCCTGCTAAACCTAAGAAATGTTGAGGAAAAAATGTTAAGTTTACTCCGATAAATATAATAAAAAATTAAATTTTTAATATATAAGGGTTTATTGATAGCCCAGTAAATAATGGGTATCAGTGAATGAATCCTCCTATAATGGCAAATACAGCCCCTATAGATAATACATAATGAAAATGAGCTACTACATAATAAGTATCATGTAAAGTAATATCAATAGATGAATTAGCTAAAATTACTCCTGTTAATCCTCCTACAGTAAATAAAAAAACAAATCCTAATCTTCACAATATTGATGGATTGTAATTAATTTGAGTTCCGTGTAAAGTTGCTAATCAACTAAAAATTTTAATTCCGGTTGGTACTGCAATAATTATTGTAGCTGATGTAAAATAGGCTCGAGTATCAATATCTATTCCAACTGTAAATATATGATGAGCTCATACAATAAATCCTGGTAATTCCTACAGCTCATACAAATAAAGGTATTTGGTCAAATGATAAATTATTTAATCGTATATTAATAATTGTTGTAATAAAATTAATAGCTCCAAGAATTGAGGAAATTCCAGCTAAATGTAGGGAGAAGATTGCTAAATCTACGGAGCTTCCTCCATGTGCAATATTAGAGGATAAAGGAGGATACACAGTTCATCCGGTTCCTGCTCCATTTTCTACAATTCTTCTAGAAATTAATAAAGTAAGAGATGGGGGCAATAATCAAAATCTTATATTATTTATTCGTGGGAAGGCTATATCAGGGGCTCCTAATATTAAAGGTACTAATCAATTTCCGAATCCTCCAATTATAATTGGTATTACTATCCTAATTATAATTGACTGTCCTCGTGGCTTAGTGGGTAGTAGCTCTGCCTGCGAAGCCGAGGGTCGTGGGTTCGATCCCCACCCAGTGCAAATATTTGTGTGATGAATTCAAATGTTTGCACTGTGTCTGGGTGTTTCTATGTATAATAAGTATGTATTTAAAACTATATAAGTATAATATCAGCTATCTGGCCGCCATCACACAAGCTTTGCTTAGTTTGGGGTCAAATGGTGTTGTGTGTGAATTGTCCACCAATATTTATTTATTTATTTATTTATTTACTATAAAAAAATTTATAATAAAAGCATGAGCTGTTACAATAGTATTATAAATTTGATCATCCCCAATTAAAGATCCGGGATTTCCTAATTCTGCTCGAATTAATAATCTTAATGAAGTTCCTACTATTCCCGCTCAAATTCCAAAAATAAAGTATAATGTTCCAATATCCTTATGATTTGTTGAATAAAGTCATTTTCGCTTTATAAAATAAAATGGCTGAGGTTATAAGCGATAAATTGTAAATTTATTAACGAGAAATTTTCTCTTTTATTAAGTCTTATATTCAAAAAATGATATAAAATTGCAAATTTTAAGTTATAATTTAAATATTATTAAGACTTAAAGAAAATTCTCTTTATAAATAATTTTGAAGATTATTAGTTTATGTTAACTTAAAACCTTCATTTTTTTTTAAAAAAATATTGTTCTTAAAATAATTCCTATAATTGAAAAAATTGATAAAAAATTTATAATTAAAAATAATTTATTTTTAAAATTAATTTTAAATCATTTCATTTTAAAATAATTTATTATAAATGATGAATAAATAATTCGAATATAAAAAAAATAATATAATTAAACTTATTATAATAAAAATAAATGTTATTAAATAAAAATTATTTAATAGTAAAAAATTAATAACAATTCATTTAGGGAAAAATCCAATAAAAGGGGGCAATCCCCCTAAAGAAAGAAAATTAATTAAGAAATTAATTTTAATTATTGGTTTTATATTGATAATAAATAGTTGATTAATAAAATATGAATTTATTTTATAAAAAAAAAAACATATTGAACTAATAAGAAAGGTATATATTATTAAATAAAAAATTCATAAATTTTCTCTGATTATAATAGAAGAAATTATTCAACCTAAATTATTAATAGATGAATAAGCTATTAATTTTCGTAGAGAAGTTTGATTTAATCCTCCAATAGCTCCAATAATAATATTTATTAAAATTCTAAAAATTAATAAATTTTTATTAAAATAATATGATAATAAAATTATAGGGGTAATTTTTTGTCATGTTATTAAAATAAAATTATTAAATCAAGATAATCCTTCTACAATATTGGGGAATCAAAAATGGAATGGGGCAGCTCCTATTTTTATTAATATTGAAGAATTAATTATTATTGAAATAATATTATTAATTTCAAAATTTTTAAATAAAACTATTTTTATAATAATATAAAATAAAAAATTAATTGATGCAATAGATTGAGTTAAAAAATATTTTAATGCGGCTTCAGAAGCTAAAAGATTATTAGATTTTGAAATTAAGGGGATAAATCTTATGAGATTAATTTCTAATCCGATTCAACAACCAAATCATGAATTTGAAGAAATTGAAATTATAGTACTAAAAAATAAAATAAAAATAAAAAATATTTTATTTGAGTTTATATAAAAAAAAATTAAAAATAATTAAATTAATAATTTGAAAGTAATTTAATTTCTTTACATTTATTATATTTTAGTGTAAGATGCACATTAATTTTTGATGTTAAAAGATATAGTTTAATTCTATAAAATATAATAAAGGTAAATTTTAATTTACATAATTTATCCTATCAGAATAATCCTTTAATCAGGCACTTTATTTTAAAAAAAAAGGGGTTTCCTTTATATTTGGGGTATGAACCCAAAAGCTTATTTTTAGCTTATTTTTAATTATTTATGGTAAAATAAATTAAAAATGGTTTTGATAATTTTTAACTGTATAAATGATTAAATATTATTTTTTAGGTATATTCATATATATATTCATTGTTATATTAATATTAATAGTAAACAGTTACTATTATTTATAGTATATAAAATATTTAATGGCAATTTTAATATTAAAATATAGTATTATGAAAAAAATAGAGAAGGATTATTAAATTATTTATATACATATTAATTAAATATAATAAATTTAATTAACATATATATGTATATATAAATAATTTAATATACATATATACATGTATAAATATAAATATATTTGTATATGTACAATAAAATAAATATTTAATATATAAAAAAAAAAAAAAAATCTGTACACAATATTTTAAGTATAAATAAATTTTATATAGTTTAAAAAATTTATTATAAATTTATTTTACATATAAATTTTAGTATGTAATAATTATTATTTAAATAATAGTAATTTTATATTTGTAGTAATTAATATAAAATATTTAAGAAATTAAGATTTAGTAATATAAAAATTATTAACAAATTTTGTGCCAGCAGTTGCGGTTAAACAAAAGTTAAATTAAATTTTGTTAGTTAATTAATAATTAATTTATTTATTATAATTTAAAATTAATATTATTAGGTGAAATTTTAATATTATATTTATTTATTTAATTTAATTTATGATTTAATAAATTTGAATATTAAACTAGGATTAGATACCCTATTATTTAAAATTTAAATTTAAAATACTAAAATAGTAGATGATTATTTATTGAAACTTAAATATTTTGGCGGTATTTTAGTTTATTTAGAGGAATCTGTTTATTAATTGATAATCCACGAATAAATTTACTTAATTTATTATTTTGTATATCGTTGTTAAAAAAATATTTTTTAATAATTATAATATTTTATAATTATAAATAAAATTTAAATCAAATCAAGATGCAGATTATAATTAAGAATATAATGGATTACAATAAAATTATTTAAATGAATTTTAATTTGTAAAAATTAAATGAAGGTGGATTTAAATGTAATTTTTATTTTTTTTTATTTAAATGATTAATAATTATAATATGTACATATTGCCCGTCGCTTTCATAAATAAATTGAAATAAGTCGTAACAAAGTAGAGGTACTGGAAAGTGTTTCTAGAAAGAGCAAATTAGAGCTTGTAAAAGTATTTCATTTACATTGAAAAGATATTAATAATATTAATTAATTTGAGGGGAAAAATTAATTAATAGTATAATTAATAAAAATAATTTTAATTTATTTAATATTTATTAGGGGTTTTAGTATTATTTAAAGAAGAAATTTTTATATTTATAGTTTATTAGTATTGTGAAAATATTTTGAAATATTTGAAAATAAATTTGCTTAAAAGTAATTTTTATTTATTGTATCTTGTGTATCAGAGTTTATTAAAAAATTTTAATTTATTTTAATTTCTCGAATTTAAAAGAGTTAAATAATTATTAAAGTTAATGTTGCAAAATTATTTTAAATAATTATTTTGAAATGAAATGTTAATCGTTTTTAAATATATCTAGTTTTTTTAGAAAAAAAATTAATTTTAAATTTATTTAATTATTAAATTAATTAATTAATTTAATAATTTTTAATTTTTATATTTTAAGGGATAATCTTTAATTTAAATTTTTATAATAATAAATTTTATTTTTAAAAATTTTATAATTTATATTGTTAATAAAATTTATTTTATTATAAATAATTTTAATTTTAATAAAAATTTAAAAATGTATATTTAAATTTTTATAAAAATTTAATTTTTAATTTTAAAATATTAGAAATAATGATAAAATTAGTATATTTATTTTAGTTTTAAATTGTATTAATTTGAAATTGTAATTAATAATTAATTAATTAAAAGGAATTCGGCAAATATTTATTTTCACTTGTTTATCAAAAACATGTCTTTTTGTTTTTTATTTAAAGTCTAATCTGCCCACTGATGAAAATTGAAGGGCTGCAGTATTTTGACTGTACAAAGGTAGCATAATCATTAGTCTCTTAATTGGTGACTTGTATGAAGGATTGGATGAGAAATAAGCTGTCTCTTAAATTAATTTATAGAATTTAATTTTTTATTTAAAAAGTTAAAATATATTAAAAAGACGAGAAGACCCTATAGAGTTGTAGGTGTTACTGGTACCGGAGAGGAAATGAAACCACGTCACTGTATAAACTGCTGACTATATTGATGTTAATTATACACAAGTGACGCAGGGCGAGAGACTGATCGCTCTACCGCTGTCATCTGCTTATATACTAAATCTTACCACATAAGTACGTGCTCTTAGCCTCTATATACACCCCTTTCTTAAAAAAGGAGAAAAACATAAGCTAATAACATAAGATAACAACCCAAAAAAAAAACATATCTACTTATATCACAAATTGTTTACACTATAAAATTACGTTCAACTCGTCACAGTCATGTCTCTTCCGCTTCTTCGGCACATTTTTAATTCCGTGCTAACCTTGGCATATTGACTTCGAACCGCTTTGCTAACTCAGCGTTCTAGTTTGCACTAATGACTATTGATTTATATTACGTGACGTATGTCACTCACAATACAATCTCTTAAATAAACAATACACATCTATCTTTGCAATACCCGAATAAATCACCAGAAGTTCCTTGTCGTATACACAGTACTTTTCCTGGGATTCCGAGGGATTCTTTGCAAAAATAATCGAGGGTTCTCCAAAGACTCTTTTCCTTCTGTGCAATACCGCGCCTATACTAATGTCTGACGCGTCTGTCATAAGGGTTAACCTTGCCCCTGGACCCGGGTCCGATTACTTGGCAGCATTTTTCCAACGCTCTAATTGCCTCTTTAGCCCATATTGTCCCTTTTCTTTGCACATTGTCTGTCAATATCTATCAAAAATTCTCTATACTCTTGCAGCGTTTGGTATGCATGCTCTATAAAAATTAAACATACCCAAAAACCTGCGTAACTACTCTACTGTCTCCGGTTTGAGATAGTCCTGAATAACCTTGACTTTGTCAGGCAAAGGACTTATTCCATTTTCCGAGACTTCGTAACATAAAAAATCTATTTTACTTTTCTCAACATACATTTTTTCAACTTCCATTTAATATATCTGTAAACGTTCAAATAACCTACGCAAATGCTCTTTATGCCAGGTTGCATTTCTCGAGCCAATTTATTATGTTATCTAAGTATCCAAGCAAAACTGATTGCTCGGCATTATTACCGCTGCCATTGACCCCATTATGTATTTGTTCTATGCCAGCTAAAACGTTCGTGTTTATAAATCTTTGAAACGTCTGCGCTGCATTTCATAACCCAAAGGTCAATCTCGTAATTTCTAAAATACCAAACGCGTAATAATTGCTATTTTTCTATATCCTCTGTACTAATTTTCTACCGTCAGCTTAAAATTCCTTGAACAATCGGCTCCAATTATCGGCTGTTTAACATCGCATAGCAATTTTCTTAAACCGGAAATGGGGTCTGCACAGCCACTCTGGATCACCTGGTGCCCTTTTCTTCCGCGAACCAGTCCTATTTTCGCTCCATTTTTGGCGGCTTCTGCTTCTTCCGCGTTCTTGGCCTTTACCCTTACTGCGTAGTGATGTTGCTTCTAACTCCAGCATCCTCATCTGCCTGACCAGCTCCGTGAGAGGTAAATGGGGTACCTGTTCGTTACTCCCGGACACAGCAGCGATGTCGTAGCACGTGGTGTTCTCTATAATTTTGTTCTTGTTGCTAAGTTCTTGTCGCTCAGCACTATCCTCATAGACCTGCAGCAGTCGGTCCTTCAGCGCCGTATACTTGTTGTTCACCGGCGTCTGGAATGAGTCTCTCCCCAATTTTGATATAACCATGTTGAACTTTCCTCCATCCCCTTGTTTCTGCGATGCCATCACTGCTTCAAACTGGGCCAACCATAACCGCGGCATGTCAACCCAAAAATCTGGAAGTCTCGTTGACACACCTATAGCGGCCAGGGCACAATCAGCGGAACTCGTTCGCTCGTCTTTCATGCCCTGCTGACCCACTTGCCCACTTACTGGTGCAGTGTGCGGAAACATTGTTCAAAAACAATTTACTAACGTAGTAACACCAAAAAATATCTTCTGAATCTTCCCTTTAACTCACTGATCAATCACGTCGGGCTGGATCACGTCGGGCTGGAACACGTCGGGGTCACCACTGTAGGTGTTACTGGTACTGGAGAGGAAATGAAACCACGTCACTGTATAAACTGCTGACTATATTGATCGTAATTATACACAAGTGACGCGGGGCGAGAGACTGATCGCTCTACCGCTGTCATCTGCTTATATACTAAATCTTACCACATAAGTACGTGCTCTTAGCCTCTATAGAGTTTTATAATTGATTTATTAAAAAATTATTTATAATAAAAATATTTTTATTAAATTAATTATTTTTTTGGGGTGAAAGAAAAATAAATCAAACTTTTTTTTAAATTTATACATATATAAGTGATTAAATGATCCAATTTTATTGATTAAAAGATTAAATTACCTTAGGGATAACAGCGTAATTTTTTTTTTTAGTTCAAATAAGAAATAAAGTTTGCGACCTCGATGTTGGATTAAGATAAAATTTAAATGCAAAAGTTTAAAATTTTTGATCTGTTCGATCATTAAAATCTTACATGATCTGAGTTCAAACCGGTGTGAGCCAGGTTGGTTTCTATCTTTTAATAACTAAAATATTTTAGTACGAAAGGATCAAATATTTTAATTAAATTATTTTAATTTGAATTTTATTAAGTTATTATAATATTGTTAATATTTATTTTATTATTAATAAAGATTAACTATTTTGGCAGAAAAATGTAATGATTTTAGAATTCATAAATATATAATTTAAATTATATAGATAGTATTGTTTTTAAATGATATTATTTTAATTATTGTTGGATTATTAATTTTAATTTTAGGGGTTTTAATTGGGGTTGCATTTTTAACTTTGTTAGAACGTAAAGTTTTAGGGTATATTCAAATTCGTAAAGGTCCTAATAAGGTGGGGTTTATGGGTATTTTACAGCCTTTTTCTGATGCTATTAAATTATTTACTAAAGAACAAACTTATCCTACGTATTCTAATTATTTTTCTTATTATTTGTCACCAGTGGTTAGTTTTATTTTATCTTTAATAATTTGAATATTAATTCCTTATTATTTTAATATAATTAGTTTTAATTTGGGGATTTTTTTTTTTTGTTGTACAAGTTTAGGTGTTTACACTGTTATAGTGGCAGGTTGATCTTCAAATTCTAATTATGCTTTATTGGGGGGTTTACGTTGTGTAGCTCAAACTATTTCTTATGAAGTTAGATTAGCTTTAATTTTTATATCTAGAATTGTTTTAATTATAGATTTTAATTTAATTGGATTTATGGATTATCAAAATATAGTTTGATTTATTTTTATTATATTTCCTTTAAGTTTATGTTGATTATCTTCAAGATTAGCTGAAACTAATCGAACTCCATTTGATTTTGCTGAAGGAGAAAGAGAATTGGTTTCTGGGTTTAATGTTGAGTATAGAAGAGGGGGATTTGCTTTAATTTTTTTAGCTGAGTATTCTAGAATTTTATTTATAAGTATATTATAATTATGTTTTAGTTTATTTAGGGGGCTATAATATAACTTTAGTTTTTTATTTAAAGTTAGTTTTTATTTCTTTTTTATTTATTTGAGTTCGGGGTACTTTGCCTCGTTATCGTTATGATAAATTAATATATTTATCTTGAAAAAGATATTTACCAATTTCTTTAAATTTTTTATTGTTTTATTTAGGGCTAAAAATTTTTTTATTATAAATTTTAAATAAATTATAATATTTTTAGTATAAATTAATAGAATTAAATATTCTTTCTTAAGTTTTCAAAACAAATGCTTTTACAAGCTCATTAATTAATTAAATAATAAATTATCTCAATATTTATTTATTAATGGGTTAATAATAAAATATGAAAAATAAAAAAATGTTAATAATTGACCAGTAATAATATAAGGGTCTTCTACAGGTCGAGCTCCAATTCATGTTAATAAAATTACTATTATTACAAAAAATCAAAATAATATTTGATTAATAGGGTAAAATTGAATTCCTTGAATTTTTTTATTAAAAGTAAAAGGTAAAATAATTAAAATTAAAATAGATATTACTAATGCAATTACTCCTCCTAATTTATTGGGAATTGATCGTAAAATTGCGTATGCAAATAAAAAATATCATTCTGGTTGAATATGGATTGGAGTTACTAAAGGATTTGCAGGAATAAAGTTATCAGGGTCTCCTAATATATTTGGATTAATTAGAGTTAATATAATTAATAAAAATAATAATGTGATAAACCCAATTAAGTCTTTATAAGTAAAAAATGGATGAAATGGAATTTTATCTAAATTTCTATTAATTCCTAAGGGATTATTTGATCCTGTTTGGTGTAAAAAAAGTAAATGAATTATTGTTATTATTAATACAATAAAAGGTAGTAAAAAGTGAAATGTATAGAATCGTGTTAATGTTGCGTTATCTACTGCGAATCCCCCTCAAATTCAATTTACAAGTATAGTTCCTAAGTAAGGAATTGCAGATAATAAATTTGTAATAACTGTTGCTCCTCAAAATGATATTTGTCCTCAAGGTAGTACATAACCTATAAATGCTGTTGCTATAAGTAAAAATAAAATAATTACCCCTACTATTCAAGTATATTTTAAATTAAAAGATTCATAATAAATTCCTCGTCCAATATGTAAATAAATGCAAATAAAAAAGAATGATGCCCCATTTGCATGTAAAGTTCGAATTAATCAACCGTAATTTACATTTCGACAAATGTAATTAACACTATAAAAAGCTAATTCAATATTTGCTGTATAATATATGGTTAAAAATAATCCTGTAATGATTTGAATAATTAAGCATAAAGCTAATAAAGATCCAAAATTTCATCAAGATGAAATATTAGAAGGAGATGGAAGATCAATAAGAGATCCATTAATAATTTTAATAATTGGATGTGTTTTTCGTAATGTATTAAATTTTTTAGTTGTCATATGTAAAATAAATTTATAATAAATTAATTATTTATTTTAAAAAATTATATTGATCGTAAAGGACCATAAAAAATATTCGTAATTTTAACAATTGCTACTAATGAAATAAATAAGTAAATTACTATTAGTATTATTAACATATAGTTATGGCTATTGTATAATTTATTTAAGTTAATTTTATTTTCATTATTAAAGAATGATAAATTTATTAAATTGTCATTTTCATTAATATTATTTCTTAAGTTTATTCAGTTTAAATTTTCAAATATAAAGAATAAATTTGTATTATTATAATAATTTTAATTGAAATTATTATTATTATTTTAATGTTATTAGATAAATTAAATATTTCATTAGATGCTACTCTTGATACATAAATAAATAAAACTAATAATCCTCCTAAGAATGTTAAAAATAAAATATATGAAAATCAATATGTTTTAATTAATATCCCTGAAAGTAAACATATCAAAAATGTTTGTATTAAAATCATTAATCCGATTGATAATGGGTGATTTAGGAATATCATAATAATTGATAAAGTTATTATTAAGGTAGATAAAAATATTTTTGTCATGTCAAAGAGTAGTTTAATAAAAATTATAATTTTGGAGATTATTGATAAAGAATTTTCTTTTTCTTTGAAGTTTTTAAAGAAATTTCTTATTTTTGGTTTACAAGACCAATGTTTTAATTCAAACTATAAAAACTTACTAATGATAATTAGTTATATATATATTATTATTATTTTTATATTTATTATTGGTAATTTAATTTTTTTTTTCAAAATATAAACATTTATTAATTATTTTATTGAGATTAGAGTTTATAGTTTTAAGAGTATTTTTTTTATTTTTAAGTTATTTATTAATATTAAATTATGAAATATATATATTAATAGTTTTTTTAGTTTTTACTGTTTGTGAAGGTGCTTTAGGGCTATCTATTTTAGTTTCTTTAATTCGAACTCATGGGAATGATTATTTTAAAAGATTTAATTTATTATAATGATAAAGTTTTTAATAATGATAATTTTTATGATTCCTTTATGTTTTATAAAAAATATATTTTGAATGGTTCAAATAATAATATTTTTAATGATATTCTTATTTATGAATTTAAGTTTAAATATTAATGGTTATAGTAATTTTAGATATGGGTATTCTTGTGATACCTTATCATTTGGTTTAATTTTATTGAGAATTTGGATTTGTGTTCTTATAATTATGGCAAGAGAAAATTTATTTAAATTAAATTTTTATGTTGGATTTTTTTTATTTAATATTTTATTATTATTATTATTACTATATTTGACTTTTAGTACAATAAATATGTTTTTATTTTATTTATTTTTTGAAGGTAGATTAATTCCTACATTAATATTAATTATTGGTTGAGGGTACCAACCTGAGCGAATTCAAGCAGGGATATATTTATTATTTTATACTTTATTTGCTTCTTTACCTTTATTAATAGGAATTTTTTTATGTTTACAATCAGGTTAATTGTATTATAATTTATTTTTTAAAATTTTATAATATACATTTTTATTTATTATATATTAGAATGATTAGAATGATTTTAGCTTTTTTAGTTAAAATACCTATATATATTACTCATTTATGATTGCCAAAGGCTCATGTGGAAGCTCCTGTTTCTGGGTCTATAATTTTAGCGGGAATTATGTTAAAATTAGGGGGGTATGGATTATTGCGCCTTATAATTTTTTTGCAGGAAATTAATATAAAATTAAATTATATTTGAATTATTATTAGTTTAATTGGGGGATTTTATATTAGTTTAAAATGTTTTTGTCAAGTAGATATTAAATCATTAATTGCTTATTCATCTGTTGCTCATATAAGATTTGTAATTTGTGGTATTATAATTATAAATTATTGAGGGTTTTTAGGGTCTTATTTATTAATAATTGGTCATGGATTATGTTCTTCAGGAATATTTTGTTTGGCTAATATTAATTATGAACGAATTAATAGTCGTAGATTATTAATTAATAAGGGAATAATTAATTTTATACCTTCTATGAGATTGTGGTGATTTTTATTATTGTCTTCAAATATGGCTGCTCCACCATCATTAAATTTAATAGGTGAAATTATATTAATTAATAGATTAATTAGTTGGTGTTCTTTATCTATATTAATATTAATATTAGTTTCTTTTTTTAGAGCTGGCTATAGACTATATTTATATTCATATACTCAGCATGGCAAATATTATTATGGGATGTATAGATTTTATATAGGGTCTTCTCGTGAGTATTTATTATTAATATTACATTGATTACCTTTAAATATTATGGTCTTAAAAATTGATTACAGAATAATTTGATTTTATTTAAATAATTTAATTAAAATATTGATTTGTGGTATCAAAAATATGAAATATAATTCATTTTAAATTATTAATAAAAATTATATTTCTATTTGTTTTATTTCTTTTTTATTTTTATTTATATTGTTAAATTTTTTTTTATGATATATTTTATTATAAATAATATAGTTTTATTTTTAGAGTGAGAAATTATTTCTTTTAATTCTTTAAGTGTGGTAATATCTATTTTATTGGATTGAATATCTTTATTATTTATGATGTTTGTTTGTTTAATTTCTTCTGTTGTTATTTATTATAGAAAAAGTTATATAAGTTCTGAATTAAATTTATCTCGATTTATTATTTTAGTTTTATTGTTTATTATTTCTATAATTTTATTAATTATTAGCCCTAATATAATTAGAATTTTATTAGGATGAGATGGTTTAGGGCTTGTCTCATATTGTTTAGTTATTTATTATCAAAATTTAAAGTCTTATAATGCTGGAATATTAACTGTTTTATCTAATCGTATTGGGGATGTTATGATTTTAATAATTATTTCTTGAATAATAAATTTTGGTAGTTGAAATTATATTTTTTATTTAGAGTTTATAAAAAATGATTTTAGTATAGTTTACATTAGAATTATAGTTATTTTGGCAGCTATAACTAAAAGAGCTCAAATTCCTTTTAGATCTTGATTACCAGCTGCTATAGCTGCTCCTACTCCTGTTTCTGCTTTAGTACACTCTTCTACTTTAGTTACGGCTGGAGTTTATTTATTAATTCGTTTTAATTTATTATTATCGGATACTTTATTTTTTAAATTTTTATTATTAATTTCTGGTTTAACAATATTTATGGCAGGGGTAAGAGCTAATTATGAATTTGATTTAAAGAAAATTATTGCATTATCTACATTAAGTCAATTAGGTTTGATAATAAGAATTTTAAGAATAGGTTTACCGTTATTAGCTTTTTTTCACTTATTAACTCACGCTATGTTTAAAGCTTTATTATTTATGTGTGCTGGAGTTATTATTCACATAATAAATGATATTCAAGATATTCGATTTATAGGGGGTATTAGATTATATATTCCTATAACTTGTTTATGTATAAATATTTCTAATATAGCTTTATGTGGTATTCCATTTTTAGCGGGGTATTATTCAAAAGATTTAATTTTAGAAATGGTTAGATTTAGAAGTTTTAATTTTTTAATTTTTTTTTTATACTATGTTTCAACTGGTTTAACTATATTTTATACAATTCGTTTAACAATATATTTAATAGTTAATGATTATAATTTATTAAGAGTTTATAATCTATATGATGAAGATTATATTATAGTAAAAAGTATATTAGTTTTATTATTTATGAGAGTTGTTAGAGGTAGTATATTAATGTGATTAATTTTTTACTACCCTTATATAATTTATTTACCTTTTAATTTGAAATTAATAGTTATTTATGTGAGATTAATTGGAATGTTTATAGAGTATTTTATTAGAAATATAAATATTTATTCTTTAAATAAATATTTATTAACATATAATATAAGAACATTTTTATGTGTTATATGATTTATGCCAAATTTAAGAACTTATGGCTTAAGTTATTATTTTTTGAATTATGGTCAAAAGTTATTAAAAAATATTGATTTTGGTTGAAGTGAGATATATAGAGGATGAGGGATATTTAATGTTACAAAAAATTATTCTATTTTTTATAGAGTTTATCAAATAAATAATTTTAAAATTTATTTATTTAGATTTATTATATGAATTATAATTTTTTTATTTATGTTATTAATTTATTTAAATAGCTTATAATAAGAGCATAATATTGAAGATATTAAGGAGATAATTTTATCTTTAAATAAATATTTATAAAAAAAAATTTTTATTTTTACAATGAAAATGTAATGTTTTATTTAAACTATATAAATATAATAGAAATAAAGAAATATTAATGGAATTAAACCACTAAAAATTAAGTTAGCAGCTTAATTTTAAACTTTATATTTCTTTTATTGGAATTTTTAAAATTCAATTTTATCATTAACAGTGATAGACCTCTATTTTGGTTTCAATTAATAAATAAGGAGTATATTTTACTCTTTCTTTTAAGTCGAAATTAAATGCAGTATTGCTTCTTATTTAAGATAAATTGAAAATTTCAATATTTTTTGAATGCAAATCAAGTGTTTTTTATAAACTATAATCCTATTTTAATTAGTTCAGTTTAATATATTTTGATTTCATTCATGGTATAATCCTAATAATAAAATAAAAATAAAAAAAAATCTAATTTATATTCAAATTATAAAATTTACTAATTTAAATAATTTGATGATAGGGAAAATTAATGCAATTTCTACATCAAAAATTAAAAAAATTATTGTAATTAAAAAAAAATGTAATGAAAATGGAATACGTGCTGATGATTTTGGATCAAATCCACATTCAAATGGTGAAGATTTTTCTCGGTCTGTAAATGTTTTTTTTGATAAAATAATTGATAATATTATTATAATATTGGCAATTAATATAATAATAATTGATAAAATTAATATTAAAATAATTATTTATATTAAATTTATTTAAACTTTTTGATTGGAAGTCAAATATACTTTATATATTATATAAATAATTAGTTACCTCATCAATAAATTGAAATATAAAGAAATAATCATACTACATCAACAAAATGTCAATATCATGCTGCAGCTTCGAATCCAAAATGATGATTTCTAGAAAAATGTTTATTTAAATGTCGTATTAAACAAATAATTAAGAATATTGTTCCAATTATAACATGTAATCCATGGAATCCTGTGGCCATAAAAAAAGTTGAGCCATAAATTCTATCTGCAATTGTAAATGGTGCTTCTAGATATTCATAAGCTTGGAGAATAGTAAAATAAATTCCTAAAATTACAGTTAGGAATAATCCTTTTGTACATTGAGAGTGGTTATTTTCTATTAAAGCATGATGAGCTCAAGTAATAGTAATTCCTGATCTAATTAAAATGATTGTGTTTAAAAGAGGGATTTGAAATGGGTTAAATGGTGTGATTCCTATTGGGGGTCAAATTACCCCAATTTCAATGTTAGGGGATAATCTTCTATGAAAAAATGCTCAAAAAAAAGATAAAAAGAAAAATACTTCTGATACAATAAATAAAATTATTCCTCAACGAAGTCCTTTAGTAACTAAGATTGTATGCTTACCTTGTAAAGTGCCTTCTCGGCAAATGTCTCGTCATCATTGATATATAGTTAAAATAACAATTAGGTATCCAATAATTAATAAATTTAAATTGAAATTATGGAATCATTTTACTATTCCTGTTACTAATGTCATTGTACCAATAGCTCCAGTTAAAGGTCAAGGACTATGATCTACTAAGTGGTATGGATGATTAAAATTAATTTTCATTTGTTAATTTACTTCTCTAGAATATAGTGTTCTTAAAATTGCAATTACATAAGATTGAATAATAGCTACTGCAGATTCTAAAATTAGTAGTAAGATTTGAATGATTACTAAAAAATAATTAAGTAAGATGCTATATTTGATCCTGTTCCTCTTAATAGTGTTATAAGTAAATGTCCTGCGATTATATTAGCCGTTAAACGTACAGCTAATGTTCCAGGTCGGATAATATTTCTAATTGTTTCAATTAATACTATAAATGGTATTAGAATTGCTGGTGTTCCTTGTGGGATTATGTGGGAGAATATATGTTGATAATTGTTAATTCAGCCATATAACATAAATCTCAATCATAAAGGTAAAGAGATAGATAAAGATAAAGTTAAGTGACTTGTGCTTGTGAAAATATATGGGAATAAACCTAAAAAAATATTAAATAAAATAAATGAGAATAATGAAATAAAAATGAAAGTTGAACCTTGAAAATAGTTATTTTTTAATAGTGTTTTAAATTCATTATGTAATTTTATTAAAATAAAATTTCATAAATAGTAATGTCGGTTAGGAATTAATCAAAATCTATAAGGAATAAATATTAATCCTAAAAGAGTTCTAGTTCAATTAATAGATAAATTAAATAAACTTGTTGATGGGTCAAAAATAGAAAATAAATTACTTATCATTTTCAAATTAAATTATTGTTTGTTGACTTTAAATTAAAATTATTTTTATTATTTAAATTTTTATTATTTATAATATAGTAATTTATAATATTAAATAGAATAAAAATTAAGATAAATATCATAAAAGATAAAATTCAATTAATTGGTATTATTTGTGGAATAAAAGAATATTACTTTTGTAATAATTTAAATTTGACATATTTATGTTATTTATTAACTAATTCTTTAATTCATTAGAAGTAATTGTTAATTTACTATAAAATGGTTTAAGAGACCAGTACTTACATTTCAGTCATCTAATGAAGAATAATTATTAATTCAATTAATAAATTTTTTAATTGAAATTCTTTCAATTACAATAGGTATAAATCTGTGATTAGCCCCACAAATTTCTGAACATTGTCCATAATAAATTCCTGGTCGATTAATAAAAAAATTAGTTTGGTTTAATCGTCCAGGATTTGCATCTACTTTAACGCCTAATGAGGGAATAGTTCAAGAATGAATTACATCAGTTGCTGTTACTATAATTCGAATTTGATTATTCATGGGTAATACAATTCGATTATCTACATCTAATAATCGAAAGTTATTTAATGAAAGTTCATTTGATGAAATTATATAAGAATCAAATTCAATATTATGAAAATCAGAATATTCATATCTTCAATATCATTGATGTCCAATTGATTTTAATGTAATTAAAGGATTATTTAATTCATCAAGTAAATATAATAATCGTAAAGATGGTAGAGCAATAAAAATTAAAGTAATAGCTGGTAAAATTGTTCAAATTAATTCAATTATTTGTCCTTCTAATAAAAATCGATTAATATATTTATTAAAAAATAAATTAATTATTAAATAACCAACTAAAATAGTAATTATAATTAAAATAATTAAAGTATGATCATGAAAAAAAATAATTTGTTCCATTAAAGGAGATGCTCCATTTTGTAAATTAAAATTAGATCATGTTGCCATTTCTAAAAAAAGGATAATCCTTTATAAATGGGGTTTAAATCCATCACATATAATCTGCCATATTAGAAGTTTCTTAAAATAGGTAATTCATTATATGAATGTTCTGCTGGAGGTAAATTTTGAAATCATTCAATATTTGATGATATATTTAATGTAAATGAAATTATTCGTTGATTAATTATAGATTCTCAAATAATAATTAATATAAGTATAACTGCTAGTAATGAAATATAAGACCCTAATGATGAAACAATATTTCATGAAATGTATGAATCAGGGTAATCAGAGTAACGTCGAGGTATTCCTGCTAAACCTAAGAAATGTTGAGGAAAAAATGTTAAGTTTACTCCGATAAATATAATAAAAAATTGAATTTTTAATATATAAGGGTTTATTGATAGCCCAGTAAATAATGGGTATCAGTGAATGAATCCTCCTATAATGGCAAATACAGCCCCTATAGATAATACATAATGAAAATGAGCTACTACATAATAAGTATCATGTAAAGTAATATCAATAGATGAATTAGCTAAAATTACTCCTGTTAATCCTCCTACAGTAAATAAAAAAACAAATCCTAATCTTCACAATATTGATGGATTGTAATTAATTTGAGTTCCGTGTAAAGTTGCTAATCAACTAAAAATTTTAATTCCGGTTGGTACTGCAATAATTATTGTAGCTGATGTAAAATAGGCTCGAGTATCAATATCTATTCCAACTGTAAATATATGATGAGCTCATACAATAAATCCTAATAATCCGATTGCTATTATAGCATAAATTATTCCTAAACATCCGAATGTTTCTTTTTTTCCTCTTTCTTGAGAAATAATATGAGAAATTATACCGAATCCAGGTAAAATTAAAATATAAACTTCTGGGTGCCCAAAAAATCAAAATAAGTGTTGGTATAAAATTGGGTCTCCTCCTCCAGCAGGATCAAAAAAAGATGTATTTAAATTTCGATCGGTTAATAATATGGTAATAGCTCCTGCTAAAACTGGTAAAGATAAAAGTAATAAAAATGCTGTAATTCCTACAGCTCATACAAATAAAGGTATTTGGTCAAATGATAAATTATTTAATCGTATATTAATAATTGTTGTAATAAAATTAATAGCTCCAAGAATTGAGGAAATTCCAGCTAAATGTAGGGAGAAGATTGCTAAATCTACGGAGCTTCCTCCATGTGCAATATTAGAGGATAAAGGAGGATACACAGTTCATCCTGTTCCTGCTCCATTTTCTACAATTCTTCTAGAAATTAATAAAGTAAGAGATGGGGGCAATAATCAAAATCTTATATTATTTATTCGTGGGAAGGCTATATCAGGGGCTCCTAATATTAAAGGTACTAATCAATTTCCGAATCCTCCAATTATAATTGGTATTACTATAAAAAAAATTATAATAAAAGCATGAGCTGTTACAATAGTATTATAAATTTGATCATCCCCAATTAAAGATCCGGGATTTCCTAATTCTGCTCGAATTAATAATCTTAATGAAGTTCCTACTATTCCCGCTCAAATTCCAAAAATAAAGTATAATGTTCCAATATCCTTATGATTTGTTGAATAAAGTCATTTTCGCTTTATAAAATAAAATGGCTGAGGTTATAAGCGATAAATTGTAAATTTATTAACGAGAAATTTTCTCTTTTATTAAGTCTTATATTCAAAAAATGATATAAAATTGCAAATTTTAAGTTATAATTTAAATATTATTAAGGCTTAAAGAAAATTCTCTTTATAAATAATTTTGAAGATTATTAGTTTATGTTAACTTAAAACCTTCATTTTTTTTTTAAAAAATATTATTCTTAAAATAATTCCTATAATTGAAAAAATTTATAAAAAATTTATAATTAAAAATAATTTATTTTTAAAATTAATTTTAAATCATTTTATTTTAAAATAATTTATTATAAATGATGAATAAATAATTCGAATATAAAAAAATAATATAATTAAACTTATTATAATAAAAATAAATGTTATTAAATAAAAATTATTTAATAGTAAAAAATTAATAACAATTCATTTAGGGAAAAATCCAATAAAAGGGGGCAATCCCCCTAAAGAAAGAAAATTAATTAAGAAATTAATTTTAATTATTGGTTTTATATTGATAATAAATAGTTGATTAATAAAATATGAATTTATTTTATAAAAAAAAAAACATATTGAACTAATAAGAAAGGTCTAGACACAGTCTAGTGTTGAACGCGGCGAGAGTCGGAGCTGCGAGGTGACGTAATACGCTGACTCAGCCCGCATCTATATAAACCACGCGCCCGCACCCGCGCTCCACAGTAGTGTTGAACGCGGCGAGAGTCGCAGCTGCGAGGTGACGTAATACGCTGACTCATGTGCGCGTTATTGATTTATGTAATAATTTGATATTCTGTTACCTATAAGTTCTTAGATACCTATATAGATACTATTGACTATTGATAAGTATTCATAAATGGGGGATTCAACGGTACGTTTCTGTTGTCTTCACTGCCCAGCGTCTACACGGACCTTTACTGCTCTGGGCCTTAAAATTCACATCGGTCGGAAACACAAGGATGTGCGTCGTCTGGCTGCCGCGACACAGATACATGCGATTGGTGCAGATACTCCATCGGTAAGCCAGGTGCAACCTTCTCCTCCGCCTGACTCGTGCCCTTTGGCGGGGCTAGCTCGTGCGAGGGAATGTATACCGGTTCTCAGACATATCCCTAAGGGTGCGCGCAATCAAGCTGCTGGAAAACTGTGTCAGATTATAGATGTCTGCGTTGATAACAATGAGGTTAACGACTGGTGTTCTCTTCTTTATTTTGCATATGTGGCTTTAAAAGTGCCGGCAAGGGATCAGTCCGGTAATATGACGACTAAAGTTAAAGCCAACATTTTGTCTGCTGGGTCGAATTATCGTGATGATCCTGACGGAACGACGTCGAGCCGTGTATTGCGCTCGGCGAACAAACTCATCGAGTCGAAGGTTTTTGAGGGCGACCTGAGAGGGGCGGTTCGTCTTTTGTTATCCGATGATACGTATGCACGTCAGGACCCCGCAACGTTGGCAGCTCTGAGGCTGAAGCACCCAGCTCCATCCCGGCCCCTTAGCTTCCCACCAGAGCCAGACAAATCTCTCACTCCTTTATCCATCAGTTTAGCGGATGTGGAATCTGGGCTTGGTTCATTTTACAGTGGGGCCGCTGGGGGTTTGGATGGATTGCGCCCTGGTCACCTTAAAGAGTTAACGTCTGTATCCGCTGGGGAAAATGGGCGACGTCTTCTGGGGTGTTTAGTGAACCTCACAAATTTCTTGCTTAGTGGTCAACTAAACCCCCTCGTTACTCCCTATCTGTACGGTGCGTCGCTATGCGCATTGGAAAAAAAGGGCGGAGGTTTAAGACCTATTGCTGTTGGCAGCGTTTTTCGCCGTCTCGCTGCTAAGCTGGCATGTCGCGCTGTTAGGGACGAGATAGCAGGATATTTGGTACCACATCAATTAGGGTTTGGGACGCGTCTGGGTTGTGAAGCGGCTATTCACGCGACGCGTTCGTACGTCATGAATCCGAGCAATGCGGGTAATGTCGTGCTGAAAATTGATATTGCCAATGCCTTCAATACCTTGGAAAGGGATGTCCTGTTGAGGGTGGTAAAGGAAAAAGTTCCTTCTATCTACCCTTTCCTCCACCAAGTTTATAGAACTCCTTCCAAACTTTGTTTCAATGACCATTTCATGCTTTCACAAGTAGGAGCTCAGCAAGGAGATCCACTAGGACCACTTGTTTTTAGCTTGGCCATTCACAAGCTCATCGTTGAACTAAAATCCTCTCTTAACATATGGTATTTAGACGATGGCACTATTGGAGGTAAACCGGAAGAAGTATTTCAGGACCTTGGGATACTTATTCCACTCCTCAAGGATCTCGGCCTCGTGGTGAACCCTTCCAAATGCGAGTTTTTCCCCTGCAGTGTGGAAGCGCGCGGAAACTTTGCGCATTTCAGTTCTATGTTACCAGGACTTAAGGAAGTGTCGACTTCGGAGTTCACTTTATTGGGGTCCCCGATTTTTGCTGATGCTGTTCCCGAGGCCATTACCTCTCGTACGAGGCTTCTTCTCAGCACTCGTGAACGCCTTAAAAACATTTCCGCGCACGTGGCGATAGTGTTATTGCGAATGTGCTTCGCCGTTCCTAAAATAACATACTTGTTGCGGACGGCCCCCACCTGGAAATATCCGGCTGAAGTGTCTGCGTTTGACGAGGCTCTGAAATCGGCGGTTGAGTCTATTCTTAACGTTGCCCTTGATGAACGTCAATGGTCACAGGCAGCTCTTCCAATTCGGTTTGGGGGTCTAGGGGTGCGTTGTGCGCGAGATGTCGGCCTGCCTGCTTTCCTTGCGTCGGTGCATGGGGTTGCTGATCTTGCCGCTACTATTCTAAATTCAAATGGTAGCGAGGAAAGGTTACCTTATGCTTCTGACGCTTTGATGGTCTGGAGTGCCCTCAACTCCGGGGAGTCGACTCCCGTAGAGTCTCAAAGCCAACGGGCGTGGGATGCTATTGGGGTCAAGCGGGTCCAAGCACAACTTTGGTCATGTGCCTCGGGAGCGGATATGGCCAGACTCCGGGCCGTCTCGCAGCCTGAATCTGGGTCTTGGTTGCAGGCGCTACCTTCTCCTCACCTAGGCACCTTATTGGATAACAACTCGTTGCGCGTTGCGGTGGCTCTTCGCCTGGGCTGCAAGGTGTGTGAACCCCACGTATGCACCTGCGGCTCCCTGGTAGAAGCCAATGGCCATCACGCTTTGAGTTGCCGACGGTGTGCAGGAAGGTTCTCGCGACACCATGCACTCAATGACATAGTTCGGAGAGCCTTAGTGTCGGCGGGAGTTCCATGCGTACTTGAGCCCCCGGGCCTATGCAGATCGGACGGCAAGAGACCAGACGGGTTGACTCTGGTGCCCTGGAAGAACGGGAAGTGCTTAATTTGGGACGTCACTTGCGTCAGCACTGTCGCCGCCAGCCACCAAGGTCGCACTATCCACTCACCATCGGCCGCGGCAGAGGAAGCCGCTGATAAGAAGAAGCGAAAGTATGGTATGTTGGTGTCGCAGTACGAATTTATACCTGTTGCCGTGGAGACCTTGGGTTGTTGGGGCGCAGAGGCTAAAGGGTTCCTCTCAGAATTGGGGCGCAGGCTCAGGGAGAATACGGGTGACTCCCGCTCTGGTGCGTTCCTGGAGCAAAGGTTGGCCATTGCCATTCAGCGTGGGAACGCGGCGAGCATCATGGGCACTTTTGCGCCGGGAGCAGTTAGAGGTGGGTTATTCGGAGATTAGTTTTTTAATTATGATTTTGTTGTCATTCTATTCTATACTATATATATTAAATTTAAACTTCTGAACTTTGGTAGATCAAAATCTACGAAACAAAAAAAGAACGTTCAAAATTGATTCAACATTGGTGGAACTATCGCGTAATACAAAAAATTCGTGCATTATAAGAAAGGTATATATTATTAAATAAAAAATTCATAAATTTTCTCTGATTATAATAGAAGAAATTATTCAACCTAAATTATTAATAGATGAATAAGCTATTAATTTTCGTAGAGAAGTTTGATTTAATCCTCCAATAGCTCCAATAATAATATTTATTAAAATTCTAAAAATTAATAAATTTTTATTAAAATCCTCCTATTTTTATTAATATTGAAGAATTAATTATTATTGAAATAATATTATTAATTTCAAAATTTTTAAATAAAATTATTTTTATAATAATATAAAATAAAAAATTAATTGATGCAATAGATTGAGTTAAAAAATATTTTAATGCGGCTTCAGAAGCTAAAAGATTATTAGATTTTGAAATTATGGGGATAAATCTTATGAGATTAATTTCTAATCCGATTCAACAACCAAATCATGAATTTGAAGAAATTGAAA
Organism: Ectropis crepuscularia; assembly: GCA_963693475.1. Lineage (NCBI taxonomy): Eukaryota > Metazoa > Arthropoda > Insecta > Lepidoptera > Geometridae > Ectropis > Ectropis crepuscularia. The sequence continues at coordinate 7,427,272 of OY856350.1, forward strand.
TTATAGTACTAAAAAATAAAATAAAAATAAAAAATATTTTATTTGAGTTTATTAAAAAAAAATTAAAAATAATTAAATTAATAATTTGAAAGTAATTTAATTTCTTTATATTTATTATATTTTAGTGTAAGATGCACATTAATTTTTGATGTTAAAAGATATAGTTTAATTCTATAAAATATAATAAAGGTAAATTTTAATTTACATAATTTATCCTATCAGAATAATCCTTTAATCAGGCACTTTATTTTTAAAAAAAGGGGTTTCCTTTATATTTGGGGTATGAACCCAAAAGCTTATTTTTAGCTTATTTTTAATTATTTATGGTAAAATAAATTAAAAATGGTTTTGATAATTTTTAACTGTATAAATGATTAAATATTATTTTTTAGGTATATTCATATATATATTCATTGTTATATTAATATTAATAGTAAACAGTTACTATTATTTATAGTATATAAAATATTTAATGGCAATTTTAATATTAAAATATAGTATTATGAAAAAAATAGAGAAGGATTATTAAATTATTTATATATATATTAATTAAATATATAAATTTAATTAATATATATATGTATATATAAATAATTTAATATACATATATACATGTATACAACGTGTGGCGGAAAGGTCCAACAATATTTTAACAGGTCATTCCAACACTGATGTGGACTTCATCTCCGAAGGTCTCTTTCCCCTCAGCATGTTAGATCATGAGATAATACGAGTCAAAGTTTGATGTAAAATATAACAGCAACAACCCTAATGCACGTTGCAACATGCAGTTCTATAGGCTAGGAAGTGAAAGCCTCTTAAAGGTGAATCTCGAGGAGGCCGAAGCAGCCATTTACAATAATGTCACATCCCGGGTCATCAAGGGAACCATGACAGGACAGTATATGGCAGCCTACAGTGCAGAAAATGGCTTCGTGACACTGAACGAGAGTGAGACAGAGCGCGCGGGAAGACCCGTTTATGCGACACCACTAAACGACCCAATTGTAGTTACCGCCCGATGCACCAAGATTATGCTGGACGACAGGATCCTCGAGATGGCCAAGTCCATTGAAGGGAACTCAAACGTCAAAGCGTGTTGGGAAAACTGGGAGGTACCAAGAATACAGTGGGTCAACGGAGTTCCAGGATGTGGAAAGACAACGTGGGTGATTAGACACTTCGACGTGGACAAAGACGCTATCATCACCACAACAACTGAGGCAGCAAAAGACCTAAGGGAGAAGCTATCGCACCGTATCGGAAACCTGGTCAAAACCAGGGTGCGAACTATGGCTTCTGCTCTGGTAAATGGTTTCGGAAAAGAGAAATTCAGCCGCCTCCTGGTGGATGAGGCTCTCATGAACCATTTCGGGGCCATTGTGATGGTCTCACGGCTGTCTGGTGTTGGCGAAATTGTCCTCATCGGAGACGTCAATCAGTTGCCTTACATCGATAGGGAAAATCTCTTCGAAATGAGGTATCACCGCCCGAACCTGGTAGCAAAGATCAGCCAGGAGTTGCTCTGCACACATCGCAACCCGATGGATGTTGCATATGCGCTGAGGGAAATATACTCAGGTATGTACTCCTCAGTACCCCGTATAAAGTCCCTGGAGCAGAGAAGGTATAAAGGAGCGCAAATACCCGGCACCCAACCCAACACCCTCTTTTTAGTGCATACTCAAGAGGAAAAGGAGACCCTGACAAACCAGGGTTACGGGTCAGGCACCGGGTCACGCATCCTTACCATTCATGAAGCGCAGGGATTGACATACGAGTCGGTAATCGTAATTAAAATTAAGTCAAACATGAAGCTGCACGAGAGCGTGTCCCATGCGGTTGTTGCAATCTCACGGCACACGGGGACCTTCACATACTACGCTGACGACACCGACGACGCCATCGGTCGGTTCGTGCGGCGAGCGTTGGCTGCATCACCAAAGACCATTCAAGATTTTAACCTGCAGATGGCCATTAGAGACAGAAATGCGGCTGTAGTGGAGGCTCTGGGCCAGGAGGAGGCGGCTTAGGCAAAAGACGATGTCGAGTCGATTACTATCGGAATCCCAACCGGTAGTGATCGGCTCAACAGACGAAATCGGACTGACTAGCTTTAGAATTACGTTTAAAATGTTCACCACCCCCCTACTCCCCCCCTTATTTTCCTCTTCTTCTCCTAATCCAAGAACTATGTAAATAAAAAAAGATTATTGTAATGACAAAAGTCACGGACCCCGGAGTCTGTGGAGTGTTAAAATTAAATAAAAAAAAAAAAAAAAAAAAAACCCTAATGCACGTACAACAAACGTCAACAGCTGACACGTTTGTCAGCTGTTGACTGCTGTTGACCTTTCCTGTCAAAGACTAAATTTTGTGCAGAAAAGGTATTTTTTGCCTACTTCGAAACTGTGAATGGAATAAACAGAAGTTAAATTATTAATTAATTAATTAATACTTAATAGGTAATGGCTAGAACTGTTTGACAGTTGAGAGTCCATTCAGGCGGTCTACAACTACAATACCTCGTCATCAAATCATCAACAGCCCACTAAATGTTCCCACTCCCAGCAGTGGCCTTCTCTCGCAAGGAGAGAGTTCAGGCCATAATCCACCACGCTGGCCCAGTGCGGGTTGGTAGATGACACATGACTTCGAAATATTCTAGGTACATGTCGGTTTCCTCACGATGTTTTCCTTCACCGTTTTAAGTTAGCGGCATTACGCACATGACTTCGAAAAGACAGTGGTGCGTGTGGGGTTTGAACCCGAGATCTCCAGATCGGCAGTCGCCGTTCTCCCGACTAGACCAGCTGTAACTTTCCCGACTAGACCAGCCGTAACTTTCCCGACTAGACCAGCCGTAACTTTCCCGACTAGACCAGCCGTAACTTTTTCATTTTTTTCATTTCATTTCACACGAATTTCCAGAACAGAAGTTCCATGCAACCTCGATCTTATACCTACGTCTCTCGTCGCTCATCACTATACCGAGCAATTTTATGAATGAACAAGAACAAAATATTAAAAAATGATTTACCCCGACTACCTCGTACCGGATTTGTAAACTGTTGTTTTTTTTTAATAAAGAGTGACGAGACGAGCAAGACGTTTGCCTGATGGTAAGCAACATGCCTGCCACATAACAACACAGTGACACGCAGCTGTTGGAACATAGAGTCCAAATCATTACCTAGCACTGCACTGCGCTCGTCACCCAGATATCTCAGAAGTTATATCTCTAAGCCCAGTAATTTCACTGGAAACATTGTCCTTCAAACCGGAACACAGTAATGTTTGCACATTACTGCTTGGCGTTATAATAACAGGGAAATGTGTGGTACTTCCCCAGGCGGACTCTGCTAAAAGTCCTACCACTACTAGATTATTACTAGTCCTAGATTGTGATAGTAAGATTACATTCAACAAGATGTAAGAAGTCAACTATCAGTACTTTGATACATTTCGTAGAATTTCAAACTAATGTTCACTTCTTAATTTACTTTTAATCTTTGCGAAGTTGCGAAAAGTCCCCGACGGCAGAATCAGATTGTCGGTAAGTCGGCTTTGTCAATAGGTTTGACCGTATGCCGCCGGCCAATAGGAGAACGCGCCGGTCGAAGCGCAGGGGAATTTTCGGCCTTTCGGCATAGCGCACCGCTCGGACTTAGAAATCGTCAAGAATGATTTTTTTAAAGTTGGGGGTTCCGTCATATTTGGTTTTAAGTTTGGTTTTACCTTGACAAAGAAAACATACGTAAGCCTTACATATGTTTTCTCATGAGCACGGGAAATCGTTAGTTCGGTTCTCGGCTTGGTCGACATTTGAATAATAAATTCGATTGTTTTCTATGGGTCTAAGATTTAGTTTTCCTTGTGAGTTCACAAGAACAACTAAACAGCTTCCCCAACACAGAACGACCTAGTGAAGAGCTACGATTGTGAGGAGTTCTTACATGGCTTTTACAAAGATAGATAAAGGAAATAGCACATAGGATAGGTACGTAACTACCTAGGATAGGTACATCACACATCGGTACATGTAGTACCTAATAATAGTAGTAGTAGTAGTAGGACACTTTGCATAGTCCGTCTGGGGAAGTACCACAACTTTGCCAGTTATTTTACCGCCATGTAGTATTGTGCAAGCATAACTGTGTTCCGGTTTGAAGGGCAATGTTTCCAGTGCAATTGCAGAGCATAGAGATATAAGATCTCATATCTATGCGGTACGAGCGTGGTGCAGTGCTGGGTAATAATTTGGACTCGTGTTCCAATAGCTGCGTGCGTGTTGTTAAGAACAGGCATAGATCCATCAGGCTTACCATCAGGCACATGTCCTTCTCGTCTCGTCACTCTTCATTGTAAAAAAAGTTCGTCGCTTTTAAAGTGCGGAACCCTAACCGTTCAATTTGAATTTTTTAGAAATATTTATGATTTTAATTTTTGAGTTCAGTCGCTCTCTACCGTCATAGCTGATGTGTGTTGTTTGTTTTATCGCGAAATTGATACCTACGGTGCGCTGAATGTGCGCTATGCCGAAAGCACCTTGGATTGCAGTGTGAAATGGATAAATATGATTGTGTTTTTGTGCGGTGAAATTTTAGTGTTAGGTACTTACAGTGCGACTATGGTTAAATAACAATGTGATTATTAAAAGGTAAGCTCATTTAGCCAAAAATAAGTAGCTAGTGTAGGTATCTTCCCAACTCATTACAGAGTTTAAATAATCAAATTAATTATTTTAACTTTTTATTTGACTGTGACTCAAACATGTACCTACCTACCTACTTACATAGTTGTATTTAATTTGACATTCTTTCCTGACCAAGGACGTTTTTGTTCCTGACTAATATTGTTTGAAGACTTCTTACTTACATTTGACAACATTTTGTCGACTGAATTTAGAAGCAAGTTAGACAAGCAATCCTCGCTTCCGAATTTAGTATGCTACTCGTAGACTCGTAGCTTATTGAATGCTAATAAAAAGCATCTCTTTTTATTATAAACTGGCTTAATCGAATATTGCAGTGCAATAGCTTCCACCTTTGATGAAAGGATGAAACTAAGTAAACGAAGATAAGGTACGCTCTAATATAAAGACAGCATAATGTAACGAAAATCTCACACAAGTATACGCAATGTGCACACAGCTTCACTTGCATCGTGAGAGACGTTTGAATGAATGACAAAGACATCATGACAAGTAGGCAGTAGGTGGAAATGAGATAGCTATACATCACATTTGTTTAGATATTTTTTTCGACAAGAATAGAAAGACATACAAATGCACTGGCGTGAAAGAGACAAAATAGCCGCAACTAACATATCGCCGGTCGTGTTGCACTCTTACGCTGTATGTATATCTGTCTCTTTTTAGAAATGGCTAATTGTAAAATTGTTTCCAACAGAAAAATAATTTTAGATGTAATAATCATTTAACTGTTATGGAAATAATTAAAGATTTTGTGTACTTACGCATGAAAAGTGATACCATGGAACTTGTTCTTGGTCTTTGAACTGTTTGTGCACCTTGCAAAAGCAGAATAAGACATTATTACGGCTCATATCGGACTTTTTTGAATTATTAGCGAACGTCCACTCAACTTGTGGCTCCTGTTGCGACTGAGACTCAATCAGGAGACGTCACCTGATTTTACATTGTGATCGTAGATGAGCGCATGCCGCTTCTTAGTGTTTTAAGAGTTCAATGGCTTCCACACCTAATCTTTCTATTCCTGTTCGATTTCTATGCTAGATATTTAGGTAGGTTTTTCAAACGACACATAAGTAGTAGCTATTGAGCCTGCGTCGGCGCGGCGGCGTACGGCTGCGTTTCTATGATCTATGGCGGCGCGGCGTCGTGGTCGCGGCGTCGCGGTCGCACGGCACGAAGTAACTATTTTCTGATCTGTGGCACGGCGTGCGGCGGCGCGGCGCAGTCACTGACCGATGCGCCGACGCTGGCTAGGGTTGCCAAATAAAAGTAATAAACAACGAATTATTAACTTTGTATGGAAAAAAAAATTTGTGCTTTCGTGTCTAATATTCACATATGTGATTCGATACTTAGTATAGATGAAGTACCATAAATATTGTTGGACCTTTCCGCCACACGTTGTATATATAAATATATTTGTATATGTACAATAAAATAAATATTTAATATATAAAAAAAAAAAAATCTATACACAATATTTTAAGTATAAATAAATTGTATATAGTTTAAAAAATTTATTATAAATTTATTTTACATATAAATTTTAGTATGTAATAATTATTATTTAAATAATAGTAATTTTATATTTGTAGTAATTAATATTAAATATTTAAGAAATTAAGATTTAGTAATATAAAAATTATTAACAAATTTTGTGCCAGCAGTTGCGGTTAAACAAAAGTTAAATTAAATTTTGTTAGTTAATTAATAATTAATTTATTTATTATAATTTAAAATTAATATTATTAGGTGAAATTTTAATATTATATTTATTTATTTAATTTAATTTATGATTTAATAAATTTGAATATTAAACTAGGATTAGATACCCTATTATTTAAAATTTAAATTTAAAATACTAAAATAGTAGATGATTATTTATTGAAACTTAAATATTTTGGCGGTATTTTAGTTTATTTAGAGGAATCTGTTTATTAATTGATAATCCACGAATAAATTTACTTAATTTATTATTTTGTATATCGTTGTTAAAAAAATATTTTTTAATAATTATAATATTTTATAATTATAAATAAAATTTAAATCAAATCAAGATGCAGATTATAATTAAGAATATAATGGATTACAATAAAATTATTTAAATGAATTTTAATTTGTAAAAATTAAATGAAGGTGGATTTAAATGTAATTTTTTTTTTATTTTATTTAAATGATTAATAATTATAATATGTACATACTGCCCGTCGCTTTCATAAATAAATTGAAATAAGTCGTAACAAAGTAGAGGTACTGGAAAGTGTTTCTAGAAAGAGCAAATTAGAGCTTGTAAAAGTATTTCATTTACATTGAAAAGATATTAATAATATTAATTAATTTGAGGGGAAAAATTAATTAATAGTATAATTAATAAAAATAATTTTAATTTATTTAATATTTATTAGGGGTTTTAGTATTATTTAAAGAAGAAATTTTTATATTTATAGTTTATTAGTATTGTGAAAGAATTTTGAAATATTTGAAAATAAATTTGCTTAAAAGTAATTTTTATTTATTGTATCTTGTGTATCAGAGTTTATTAAAAATTTTTAATTTATTTAAATTTCTCGAATTTAAAAGAGTTAAATAATTATTAAAGTTAATGTTGCAAAATTATTTTAAATAATTATTTTGAAATGAAATGTTAATCGTTTTTAAATATATCTAGTTTTTTTAGAAAAAAATTTAATTTTAAATTTATTTAATTATTAAATTAATTAATTAATTTAATAATTTTTAATTTTTATATTTTAAGGGATAATCTTTAATTTAAATTTTTATAATAATAAATTTTATTTTTAAAAATTTTATAATTTATATTGTTAATAAAATTTATTTTATTATAAATAATTTTAATTTTAATAAAAATTTAAAAATGTATATTTAAATTTTTATAAAAATTTAATTTTTAATTTTAAAATATTAGAAATAATGATAAAATTAGTATATTTATTTTAGTTTTAAATTGTATTAATTTGAAATTGTAATTAATAATTAATTAATTAAAAGGAATTCGGCAAATATTTATTTTCACTTGTTTATCAAAAACATGTCTTTTTGTTTTTTATTTAAAGTCTAATCTGCCCACTGATGAAAATTGAAGGGCTGCAGTATTTTGACTGTACAAAGGTAGCATAATCATTAGTCTCTTAATTGGTGACTTGTATGAAGGATTGGATGAGAAATAAGCTGTCTCTTAAATTAATTTATAGAATTTAATTTTTTATTTAAAAAGTTAAAATATATTAAAAAGACGAGAAGACCCTATAGAGTTTTATAATTGATTTATTAAAAAATTATTTATAATAAAAATATTTTTATTCAAATTTTAATTTCAACCAATTTAAATTTTACCAACCTCCAAAGAAATCAAAAACAATTTTTTCGGCGAACAAGGTTATGGCTTCTGTTTTTTGGGATGCAAGAGGTATTATATACATTGATTACCTTGAAAAGGGTAAAACTATCACTGGTCAATACTACGCAGACTTATTGCAACGTTTGAGCCACGAAGTGAAAATTAAACGTCCTCATCTGGCGAAGAAAAAAATCTTGTTTCATCACGATAACGCACCAGCGCACACGTCAATCGTTGCGATGGCTAAAATCAACGATCTGAAGTTTGAATTGATGCCGCACCCTCCCTACTCTCCAGACCTAGCCCCGAGTGACTATTATCTGTTTCCTAACCTCAAAAAATGGCTTGGCGGTAAGAGATTTGCGGACAATGAAGAAGTAATCGAAGCTGTAAATGGGTATTTTGAGGAGCTTGACGAATCAGTCTATAGAGATGGCATTACTAGACTAGAACACCGCTATGAGAAATGTATCAGCCTTGGAGGAGATTATGTTGAGAAATAAAAATAAAAAAATCTTAAAAACGTTGTTTTTCTTGGTCAGGCCGGAAACTTATCAATCCACCTCGTATTTGCTTACCCAAATAAAAGTACCCTAATTTGATTATTTCATAAAAGTTTCTAAATTCTATGTTAAGGATTTCATCATTGGAATATAATGTCCTTAACTTCTCAAACATCTCTTTAACGTTGCCTATGCTAACTAAAGAATAAGGAGTGCTCGATGCACGAATAAAAGCTAATGTATTTTCTAAATTCTGTAACTCCTCACACAAATCTTCTATATTATCTCCCAGGATTAATAAGTGTTGTGCCAGATGGGCGTATTTAACCAGATCTGCGTCTCTAGTTGCATCGGTTTGATTTATAGCGTTCAATGCTTTATTAATTTTCTCTTGGTTTGTGACTATATTACTAATTATTTGAGAACTCTGGGAAATAAAATGTTTACTCAAACTAATATGATTATTAAATTCCGATTCTAATTTCTGTTAGTTATTGCGCAACGTGTTAATAGAATGCTCATATTTTAGTGCGTCGGTATAATCTAGGTTACCGGAAATACTTTTTATAACAGAGCCTAGACCGTCAATGAGGCCTCGTTTATTACGAACTGATTCAAAAATATTAAGTTTTTCTGTAATTAATTTGACTTTATTGTTAAGATGTTCTAGGTGGGGATCAAATATAGATAAGGTTTTATTGTTCAACAAGGGTTTTAACTCTGTTGTCTGGGACTTAACTGATTCTATCTGAAGACGAATGTTTTCTAAATCAATGTAACTTAGGAAAGAGTGATAATGGGAGACCATTTTTGCAGCTCCTAGTTTAAATGGAAGAAGTCCTGGTCCATGGTCAAGCGAGTCAATCATCATTTCCTGTCCTTGGGTCTGGTAGATCATTGTCAGCCATAGTAGTGTCCTGTAACAATTTGGTGTGTTTAGGGCTTCGCTTAAGGCGAGATTTGGCTACAGGGCCGCGTTTCTTCTTCGTATAAATGTGTATTGGAAAATCGGCGAGCACAGTGTCTTGTGTGTAGCGTGGGGCTAACTTTTGTCGGGAAGCTATCGGATTTCGTATAAAGACTTGTTGGTCAGGAGAATAGTCTTTCTCGGGTTCTCTATTTTTATTACGAGCCTCGGTCAATTGGGTCCTATTATGCAAAGAAGTTTGATTAATGAGGTCATATACTTGATTCATTCGTTTCCTGTGGTCCTGAGAGTACTATTGGAATAAATTGGTGGTGGTGGACAATTCACACACAGCACCATCTGACCCCAAACTAAGCAAAGCTTGTGTGATGGCGGCCAGATAGCTGATATAATACTTATATAGTTTTTAAATACATACTTATTATACATAGAAACACCCAGACACAGTGCAAACATATGAATTCATCACACAAATATTTGCACTGGGTGGGAATCTGATGTTGTGATGTTCTGATATATCAATATCTATAGGGTCACGCGGGTCAAAATGTCCGGTTATTAAATCTAAAGGTCTGCACTTGGTAAAACTATGGATTGAACTATTGTACGCTAAGATGGCGTAAGGCATGAGGTTTACTGCTGGTTCATTGCGTTTCTCGATTTTCAGTATCCTAAGATGTTCCAGAATAGTGGAATGAAACCATGCCACGATGCCATTGTCATTTGGGCAATGGGCTAGTATTTTGTGATGTTGTATCTTGTGAATTCGGGTGAATTCCAAGAACAATGGTTGGTGAACTCGGGGCCTCCATCCGTAACAACAGTTAAGGGGATGCCATGATGAGTACAGAATACTAGAAGCGCTTGTACAACGCTCAGAGCAGTACTGTCTCTCAAATAGTAAGCTTGTGCATACTTTGAGATGGCATCTACTATTGTAAGGAACTTTTCATTTTGGGCGGTAAAGAGATCGAGATGAACTGTTTGGAATGGCTTAGAAGGCGGTGGAACTATTGAGAATCTTTGTTTAATTGGATTTCGGTCGTACTTGGCCTGGCCACAAATGCTGCATTCGTTTATATATTTTGCAATGCATTCCTTCATTTTGGGCCAGTAATATTTGGAAGACAAAGCTAGATAGCATTCGGCTATGCCTCTATGATTTGTCTTGCCTTCGTGGTACTTTTTAATGATCTCTTGTTGGCGTAAGTACTCTTTGACGTTTTCTAGTTCGACCGTAGTTAGTACAAGGTTCATAGAAGAGCTTCTGAAGAGGAGGGTTGGTCTTAGTCAAATTTGTGTTCTCATTATTTAGTTCGATACGAGAAAGTGCATCGGCATTGGTATTAAGTTTGCCTTGCTTATATATGGGCGTGAAGTTGTATTCGCTCAATTTAAGCCTCCAGCGTGTGAGTCTGGAGCCGGGCTCTTTTATACTCATTACCCATTGTAAGGGTCTGTGGTCTGTAATTACCTTAAACTTTCTTCCAAACAAGTATGGTCGAAAGTATTTAGTAGCCCAAACAATGGCTAATAACTCCTTTTCAATCGTATAATTAGTTTCGCTCGAGTTTAGTGTCCTAGATGCATAAGCTATAGGTTTGTCGCTACCTATTGATCCTTGAGAAAGGACAGCACCTATTGCAAAGTTAGAAGCGTCAGTTGTCAAAATAAAGTTTTTCGTGAAGTCGGGGTATTGTAAAATAGGGTCGTTTGTCAAGAGTACTTTACATCTCTCAAAACTTTCAATATACTTAAGATCGTCGTAAGTAACTTTTGAACCTTTCTTCAGACACTGTGTCATTGGTTTTGTAATACGCGCAAAGTCTGGGATAAATTTCCTATAATATCCTAGCAAACCACCTGCCACCGAGATCAAAGAAAGCGTTTGATCTCGGTGGCAGTCTTAGGGATTGGGAATCTTTGAATGGCGGAAATTTTGTCAGGGTTTGGCTTGATGCCATCCTTACTTATAACGTGACCTAAGTATGCGGTCTCTAGTTTCAAAAATTCGGACTTATCCATCTGAATCTTAAAGTTCGATTCCTTAAGTCTTTTAAAGACTTTTCCCAAATTCACCATGTGTTCCTGTAGTGAAACACTAAACACGATTATGTCATCAAGATACACTAAGCAGATGACGTTTTGGAGGTCTCTAAGGACATTATCCATCACTCGTTGGAAGGTGGATGGAGAATTTTTAAGTCCCATGGGCATTCGTAAAAATTCAAAGTGTCCATGTTCTACATTAAATGCCGTTTTGTGGATATCGTCAGAATTCATTTTCACCTGGTAAAACCCACTTGCGAGATCTAACGCGGTGAAGTAATGACAGTTACCAAGTCTCTAACACGTCATTGATGTTCGGAATAGGGTACTTGTCGTCGATGGTCTTCTCATTGACTTTTTGGAAGTCGACGACAATGCGCCATTTTGGTTTACCGGACGCGTCCGCTTTCTTTGGAACTACCCATATGGGGGAGCTCCAGGCAGATTGTGAAGGGCGGATTATACCCTGATCGAGCATTTTTGAAATTTGTTCCTGAACTTCCTGTCTGTGAATGAATGGGTATCTATAGGTCTTGGTATAGACGGGTAGTTCATCGGTGGCGTTGATATGGTGTTTAATTTTATTGGTGAAAGTTAGAGGCGAAATCACTTTTGTGGCTCGGTTACATATTTTCTGAGTACGCGTGCATTCAGCGTTAAATAGTTCCGCGCTAACTGGTTGGTCCATCGAAAATACTACGTAATGTTTGGTCGGGTTAGTGATCTCTATTATACCACGGTTATTCTTAACGATAGTGACGCAATCAGGTATAGTACAGTTAGATATTGTCTGTTCTGTAACTAATACGTCACCGTCGTGAAAGTTAATTGGAACTCGTATCAATTTAGATGTATTTGCTGGTATAATGTCTTCGTATAAGTTGCAATTTCGTGAGTCGTACATGCACAAAGGGTTAGTGGATTTGCGAGTGACAAGGACTTTATCCTTTAGGTCAATATTAGACTCTAATTTTTCCAGTAAATCTAAGCCAATTAATCCATCGAAATAATCATGGAATTTGTATACAAATAGCGTAATGTCGCAATTTTCATTAAACTCGTCAAAGCACGGTAAAGTTATGGAATAATTGTAACGAGTGGTCGCGTGTATGTTGGTCACTTCAAACGGTTCATAATTACACTAGATGTCTGAGTAATATCTTTCTACCGCATCGGGACTAATGAACGATTGGTTCGCGCCTGTGTCAATTAATAGTTTCAGGGGTGGATTTCTAATTTGTACAAAGGGAAGTTGTCTTTGCGTTTGAAGATTAATTTCTATTTTAGTTTGTCTGATTTAGTGACCTTCATAAAATCCTGCTGATCACCATGGTGGTCTTCGTCTGGTGTCTTTTCCACATACGCGGGAACATAGTCATGCGTCTGTTCATACGGTGTGACGTCATACGTTGTGTCGTAGTAGGGTGTGTCATAGTACGTCGGATCATAGTCAGTATATACATTTTCAGGGTCATAGTAATTGTCAGATTGCTCACAGTATTGTCCGTCGTTGAAATTTAATTCTCTCGTCTTAAAATCATTTGTAGGGGGTGGATTTCCGTGTTTAGACCAGTCATGTAACATCCTGGTAGGTTGAGCAGGTTTTGTCACATAGTGGCTAACGCCACTCATCGGCTTAGGGCCCATGCCTGAAGGGCTTGGTTGTTGGTAATTTGGTCTGTTCTGGGGCAATCTAAAGATATTACTCTGCATTCTGTAGTTAGGTGGGGGAGCAGCGAACATCTGTTGTGTTCTGGTAAGACCACGGTTTATTGGCATTTGGGGTCTCCAAATTTGCATTGGCCTAGGTGGTGGAAAGCTCATGGGCTTTGAGGGTCCTGGTGTGTTATTATACGGAGGGGAGAAAGTCAATGGTCGCTGTGGAACGTTATAGAATTTAGTGGCATTTGCTGAAAAATCAAATGAAGACGAGGACGTTGACTGCACCCTTCGCTCTGGTAATTGGTCGTTGCGCTGTTGTAAATACAAGGTATTGATTTCCTCGTGAACAAATTCCAGAGCTTTCTCTATCGTGTCGGGTCTCATACAACGAATTCGCGAGCCTAAAGGTTATTAATTTAAGGCCGCGAACAAACGCTTGCAGTGTCAGCTTTCTATAAAGGGAGCGTTTTGCCTCAATAGTTGTTGGTATTGCCTCGTGCAATGTGACGTAAGTCATTAAAGTGCTAAAAAGACTTTGTCACTTTTCATAAAATTCCTGAGGGGATAAATGCCTCTGGTTTAAAAGGGCCAAGTCGTTATACAACGCGGTCTCATCTCGTTGGTCTGAGAAATTATTGATTAATGTGTTTCTTATACCCTGCCGATTTTCGGGTATGCCATTAGAGTTAATAGTTCGGGCGGCATGTCGGGTAACTTTGTTAAGAATTCCATTTAAAAGTGCTAGGTTGCTTAACTCGAACCCGGGCTCCGCTCTAACAAATTTCGCAACTAACTGGTCGCATAAATGTATAAACCGCGTTAACACATTTGAGTTCCCGTCAAATTCCGGTAATAGGCGTAAAGCCTTGTAGACTTGGTCGACTAGGTCTATACTCATAATTGTGGTTAAGTTATTGTCAAAAGTATTTCTTAATGTAACACTATCTTCTAAAATAATTTCTAAATTTCTATTTGCATCAATTTGCGCGATTCTACTTCTAATCCTAGCTCTATCAGTACGCGATTTACGAGGGTGAAAAATTTTCGAAACTTTCTAAAACGAAAGAAAAAAAACACAAAGAAAGTAACCACTGTTAAATCGTATATACAAATTTTAAACTTGAAAAATGTATGAAAAAGGAAATATTAAAAGGAAATTATAAGTAGGAAAGGCGAGCAACTCTAGTAAGATCTAGGTACTTACCAAATTTGCATTTCTCTGTCGTATCTATGTCTGAATACACCTCTTGGCTGCAGCTCTCACGTAGGTTCAGAATACCCGGGCCGGTGATCGATTCACTGACTTTACTTTACAGGTATCCTACCGACTGCGCCAATTACGTAGGCTGTAGCCGGAGGATCCAAAAAAATGCAAAGTTTTTCAATTTATTAAAATAAAAGTTACAATTAATTTCTATGTACTAAGAGTATGTATTGATCGATGAATGATCGGAATACAAAAAAGACCGATGCCTCGTGTCCGCCGTCGCAGGTAACCTCGGGTTGACGTCAATCGAAGCAGCGTTCTGCTGAGCTTGCGCCTCGTGTCGCTGGAGCCGCGTGCAGTGTATTGCGGGCGATGCTGATGCGGCAATACGCTAGGGTTGGCTATGTGTAACACGTGTATACCAGGGGTCGGCAAAACACGGCCAACGGGCCGCATGAGGCCCGTGACCGCAGATGAAACACCCGGTTGATCGGTGATAAAACGAAACTAGCTTAAATTCACAAGTCACCAGCGGGGGCGCAGGACGAGGTAAAAGCCGCTGTGATAAGCCGAATACCCGTGTGACGTGCCCTACTTTCCACCAATGATCGGACAAAACGAGACATAGTTATGCAAACTTCTTAGGACTGAGCAGGATGCAAAGAAATACATCAACGGGTTCCCATTTCGTGTTAATTTTGAAGATTGATGGTGTTATGTTTTTCTAATAATTGCGTTAAATTACTTACTTGTGAAATGATACACCGACCTTTGTTAAACTAGATATCCTGCTATTCTTTCCGCACCATTTCACTGAGCAGAAACCCATATTTTATATTTTTACGGTTTTTTGCCAGCACTCTTTCGATCGAAATCAAAAGCCTGAGTCACCGAACTCGCAACAGGTATAGTGCAATTATGCTTCTTAAACGCTAAGAAAGAGCAGTCGTACGATCAGTCAAATGGGTATATTGTCTTTACCCGTGACCTACCTCCTTGCGGCCCCCGACGGTTTTAAATAATATTGAAAAATTTAAGGGGGCGCCTAAAGCCAGAAAACGAAAAAAGGACATTTTCGACGCCGCTCACTGAAGTTAAGAAACTAAAAACTATGACTAAAAAAATATTGACGTGTGGGTACAATCAAGAAGAAGCACAATAACCGAATAGAATTTTAAAAATAGATCAGAGTTTTTTTTTTTTGGGCTGGCAACCCTGGTCCAAGTAACAACTGTTTACTTACGCTCCGTCGCGAATTTCAGTGTAAAATTCAAATAGCAAGTTATTTTCACCAATTTTGTAAGAGAAGTGCGTGAACAAAACACATCATCACTCTGCCTATATAAAGAAATACTGGTAAGCCGTATCATCCTAAATATCACTCAAGAATTGCAGATTGCAGACGAAGAAGTTTTAAATGCTACCTTACAATTAAAGTAGATATCATTAGGACTGCAAATTATTAGTTTATTATCCACCCACATTACTTATGCACAATGGGCTTCAACTTCAACTTCTTAATTTAATGGCGCGCGCTGTGACATATGATTGTCACATCTCTGCCAATGTCCGTTTCGTGGCAGCTTCATAAACGGCAGCGAAATATTTAAATTTATAAGAATTTGATCGGTTTAATGCGCCTTTACTTTTTTTGATTATCCTAAAACAAAAAAGACAACACAAAAGCTCAAGACGGTTACACAAACACTTTGTTAGTGGGGAACAAAAATAAGGTTATTACAATCAGCATGCATCTTATTTACATAAATATATTACAATCTTATATTATTCTTAACTATAAATTTACACAATATACAATAGATTAATGGGGTTGAGGAGAGGGACAAAAGACACTTCATGGATGAAGGACGAGGGATGCTAGGAGGGAGAAAATCATAGAGCGAGCGACTTAGTAAATTAGGGCAGTTAAAAAAAATATGGTCCACGTTTCCCTCTTCCAAACCACACTCACAGATGGAATGATCCCTAATCCGCAATTTGGCTAAATGCACAGGTGTACAAGCGTGTCCAAGACGCAAACGAATTATTGTGGATATTGTAAACTTGTTAGCATGTCGGAGTTTGAAAAACCAAGGTTTTTTTGGAATATCAGGTTGTATGTCGGCATAATACCTTCCCTTCACTTTTTGAGATGCATTCCAATGTCGGGACCAAGTTGTCTCAAGATGCATTCTAGGTAGAAGGATGAGGTCATGAGCATAGACTGTGTACCTTTCAAGGGATCCAATTTGTGCAGCGGCTTTGGCACAAGAATCCGCATTCTCATTCCCCGGTATTCCAGAGTGACCCGGTATCCAGGCAAGGAGAACACGAATTCCAGCACACTCACATTCATAAAGTTCCTTTCTTATTTCAAGAATTAGAGGAAAGCGGGATGAGGAATGGAAAGGGTTAGCTATTATAGATTGGAGGCAACTTTTGGAATCTGAGAATATGATAGATTTATTTAAATTATGTGATTTGACAAAACGGATAGCTTCCAGGAGGGCTAGGGCCTCTCCTGTAAAGACAGAAGACAGGGAGGGAGATTTTAGGCTTAAACATATGTTTGTGGCTGGGATCCAAACAGCCACACCTACAATGCTATTTTGAGACAACTTAGAGGCATCTGTAAATATAGGGTACCAACCAGGATATTCAGTGTTGAGGTGTTCACTAAAAAGCTTACTGGCGTTATTGTCATTTTTATTGATGCCAAAGTGTAGTAAGACATTGGGTTTAAAGACTAGGGCTTCATATGGAGTAAGATATAAAGGATTGGATGGGAATTTGGCAATGGGATCAGGAAACCTTGTGAGTTTATGGTAGCTGTACACCAGACATGGAATATTATCAGAAGTCTGTGGTCCATATAGAGAGGAAAGACGTTTTAATTTTCGAAGGAGAGGATGGTTATAATTTTGAAATAATTTAAAAAGAAATCTGTCTGATAGGTACTGGTTTCGAAAGATTAGTGGAGCTTCACCACACTCTACCTGCATGGCATTAATTGGAGAAGATTTCATTGCTCCTAAAATAATGCGCATACACTTCGATTGAACTTTAGCAATTTTATTATGGCCTGCTTTATTATCAACTTTTAGTAAGAAAGACCCATAATCCATATGGCTCCGCACTATGGCATTGTAGAGTAACTTCTGGGAATATGGGTGTGAACCCCACCAGGCTCCAGAGAGGGATCTTAAAATATTAATATTTTTTTCACATTTTTGTGAGATGTATTCAAAATGTTGGTTACCAGTCAGCCTTGAGTCAAAATATAATCCTAGAAATTTAGTATGATTAGATTGTGGAATTTCTTCTAAACCAATATGCAGTTTGATAGTAGGTATTAATCTCTTTTTTGTGAACACTATAGCTGTACTTTTGGGAGCAGATACTGACATGCCCTGATCAAATAGATAATTGTTCAGATATTCAAGTGCTGTTTCCATCCTGGTAGTTACTTCCTCCAAAGATTTCCCGTGTTGATATAGAGCGAGGTCATCGGCATATTGGAGCACATTGCAAAATGGTTTCACACAAGACTCCAGGTCATAGGTGTAGAGGCTGTACAGAATTGGGCTCCAGACTGCAAACCTTTCCTTCCTACTCCTTTCTTTCCTTCAAAACCTTGAGGCAAACCTTTCCAAACAGTTTTTGGTGGGTAGAATTGACCTCCAGCAGCTTTAACCACAACAGAGCGTTCCATGAGCATGTTGCAGATGAATCGAACCAGCTTCACAGGGATATTCAGCTGAATAAGTTTATTCCTGAGCACCGTAAGTTGGACGTTATCATATGCAGAAGCAATATCAAGGAAGACTGATACAAGGTATTGCTTCTTCTTGAACGCAGTTTGAATATCTGTTGTAAGAATACTGAGGTTGTCTAGAGTAAACATACCTTTTCTAAACCCAAATTGAGATTTTGCTATTATGCCTTTATTCTCCGAGAACCATTCGAGTCTGTTTTTGATAAGGTGTTCAGTTATTTTTGCCAAAACAGATGATAGAGCAATAGGCCTATAACTACGTGCATCTAAAGCCTCTTTACCAGGTTTAAATATTGGTACAATTATTTGTGTTTTCCACTGGTTTGGCACAATACCAGTTTCAAAGAAGTAGTTAATTAAATTGAGAAGTGTTTGTTTACAATTGTCCGAGGCTTTAACTATAAAAGAGTAAGGGATTCCATCTATTCCTGGTGATGAGTCTGTCAGTCCGTCAAGTACTAGAGCCAGTTCATTGAAGATGAAAGGGCTATCAAGATAATTCTGGGACTGAAGTATGACTGAGTTAGAGGGTAATGAGTCTAGATAAGGGGCATAAGGAGGAGCTATGTTATCAGAAAAAGTTTCAATCCATGATGAGGGGTCGTTACTAGTTAAATTATTGCTATCTGACTTTGTAGAGCATCGAAATCTATTTATTTGTTTCCAAACTATTGCCGCAGGTGTTTTAGGTGAGAGGTTTTCACAGAAATTAAACCAGCCAAGCTTTTTCTTTTTTCTGGTTATCTTTCTGAATTCTGCTGCAGCTTTTTTATAGTTGATAAAATTTTCCAGAGACATGTTCCGGTTGTAACCTTTTTCTGCGTCCTTACGTTTTTTAGATGCTGCTGTACAGTCTGAGTCCCACCAGGGCGTGGAAATTTTGAACCCTTTAGCAGGTTTTTTAATTGGAATGTGTTGATCTGCCGAAGTGATGATGGAATTTATAAATGCACTGTATGAAGTTAAGGGATCAGGCTCGATGGGATATATCTGGGAGGAGTCTAATTTATTATCAAGAGAAGAGGAGTAGGCACCCCAGTCAGCAGAGGATGTCCTATATTTTAGGGAAGGAGATGGGTTGCAGGATGGAGTAGATTTGTTTGAAAATGTGATAACAATTGGGAAATGATCACTACCATGTGAGTCAGATAGGACTTTCCATGACATGGTGTAAGCCAAAGATGGAGAGGCCAGAGTGAGGTCCAGGACACTTTTAGGATTTTGTGAGGGCTGCACCCTACGGGTAGGGGAGCCATCATTTATCACACACAAATCTATTTCATTAAAAATGTCCAGGAGTGAGCGGCCAAAGCTATCTGAGTGGCTTGAACCCCACATCACATGGTGGGAATTAAAATCCCCCATGATTACCATGGGGGACGGGATAGATGATAATAGATGTCGCAAGTCTGGGATTAATGAAGGGGATGGATGGGGAATGTAAATAGAAACAAAGGAGCTGTTCAGGGATCTAATACCAATAATATTGATATCAGGGGTGTGGGAAGGGAAGGGTATTAAGGAATAGGTGAGGGAGCGTCTTACAAGGAAGGCAGTCCCTGCATACCCATCTGCTCTGTCATCCCGCAAACAGGAGAATCCAGACAACTGAAAACAGATGCCCGGTTCCCACCATGTTTCCGAGATGGCAACAACAGATGGTTTGGAATCATTGATAAGGCTGACCAGTTCATGCTTCTTGCGACGCATGCTCTGGCAGTTCCATTGGAGAGCTATTAGTTGCTTGTCCATGTTGGTTGGAAGAGGATATTAATTGGGTAAGTTTTGAGGCAACGTGGGACGGTAATGGATGGGAATTAACGGAGATAAAATTAATTAGGAGTGTGATGAGCCTTTGTATGGCCAAATCTGCAACATGCTAAACATTGTATTGTAGGATATTCATACAATTCTACAGGTAATGATGTGTAAAATGAGTACACCTTTGGTGGAAGTACCTGACCTTGGAAGGTGATAACTATAGTTTGGGTAGGTACCCATGTCGTAGTGCCGTCAGCAATATTTTTCCTATTAAATCTGCGGGCTTTTAAAACTCTTCCACAGGGTGATGGTATGCTGAGAGACTCTACAAATTCTGTCATTGACAGGTCGGTTGGAACTCTTCTAATAATACCCATTCTGGTGATATTATATGTGGGGATTGAGGCAGAATAATTGTTCAAGGATAGGCTTGGGTGGGCTAGAAAGGAGTTGGCATCCTCAGCGGTGGTAAATTCAACCGATACTTTATTGCGTCCTACACGCTTGACACCGTCGGTACAAATATTTTTAATTTTGTTCTTGGTTAGGAATTGGCCAAATTTGATAGGTTTAATCGTTGTTCCTAACGCTGGTTCCGGTTCTGAGCGAGAAACGTGGATTAAAAACGGGCCTTTATCATTCCCCGTGTAACATAAAACACCTATAGAGAGAGAAGGGTCTACGAAGATCGAGTCTATAGAGGCACTCGGGGAAGTAGAAGTTTTATTGCAGGGCGCATTCGAGTCATCTTCCAAGTGTCTTTTGTGTTTAACTGAGCTATCTACTACTATGGGGGATATATCAGGGGGGTCAGGCTCGGGATCTGGTTCACTCATTTTTTAAGGTAAGAAAGTCAAAACACAACACAAACAAAAGCTTTTCTTACCACCACCGGTACACAGAGGACACCACACTTGATTTAAGATAATCAAACACTAAAAAACCACTGAAATAAACAAAAAAATTCTGCCGCCAATTTACTCGCTCTCACTAGCGAACGCAGAGTCCACAATGGGCTAAACTTTGACAAAACTAACAACTGACAACGTTTAGACAGATACATATATGTGACTTTGACAGAGGTGTGGTAGGGCCAACCTAACGGTCTAGAAAACCAAAGACAAAACTCTAACATAGTTTACAACTGACAGAACTGCGGTAGTGTCAACTTCAAAACATATTTTGTTCCGAATCACTGTAATATACAATGGAGTGTAACGACACCCTATCATTTCGCCAGTATCGGAAGGCAAACTCCCTGGACGTATCGGAGTCTAGCTCGATGGATTTAATTGAGGAAACTATTATTAGTCTCCCTGATTGCGATGACAATGACCAAAATCGCATCGTGGAGTATGAAAAACGTGTAGAAACGTTGAATATACAATTATTATCTGCAACAAACGAAATTGACAACTTAAATTCTGAAATACATCAGCTGCAATTGGAATTACAGAAACAAAAAAACTTAGTAGATAAACTTAAAAAGCTAGGGTTTTGTGATAGTCCCGCTTTATGCAGCAGGAAAAATAAGAAACGGAAACGCATACCACCACTAAATAGTGATGATTCTTTTGCCAAAAATATGAATACTGCAGAGATTCATACAGAACATTCTATATACAATCCAATTACCACAAAACCAATTACAGACATTACCCTGAAGCCAACAACTTTAAATACCAGTAGTAGTAGTAGTTCCAGCACTTCATTACTTCTCACTGCAGCTGTAAGTACACTCAATACAGATATTACTCTGCATAAGGTTGGTAACTCAAAGTTAGTCCACACAACGTTAGTCGAATCTTCCCAATCAACACCAAATGCTACAGCATTTCATACACCAACAGCAACACCCACCGGTTCATTGAACAGAAGTAAATTTGTACATACAGGAAGTCAGATCACACAACCACAAACTGTTAGAGATACAGTACTAGATTTGGAGACTATGGATACACTAACTGTGCCTAACTTAAATAGCATCGAAAAAACTGATAACTTAACCAAAGATAGGATAAATGGCAAAACAACAAATACCTTAATGAGTAAAACCAAATATAGAAACCAACTACCGTCTCTAGGTACACATACTCAATCAAGCAACCTGAAGAAAAAAGTATTGATAATTGCGGACTATCAAGGAAAAGGGGTCAGATCCAACTTACAAAAGTTACTGGGCGATGACTTTGAAGTGGTTTGCTTCTGGAAATCAAATGCCCCACTTCGCGAAATAACGATGTCCTCCAATTACATTATATCTAATTTTACAAAAGAAGATTTCGTTATTCTTATAGGCGGCACTAATAATAAAAACCCATTTGAATTACTGCTAAACCTGAATATATGGTTAACACAAACTACCCACACTAATGTGATATTGTCTGAGATACCACACAATAGTTACCTTCGGGAGCGCAAATTAAATTATGAGTTCAGATATATTTGTGAGAGACATAGCCATTCCACGTTTCTTGACTTGAATTATAGTAGGCACATAAACTATCATTATTTATTTACTCAGCACTTATGTCGCTCTCTTCTGAGGGAAATATTGCGTCAAGAATATCAGACCAAAATTGTAAAATTAGGCAGAAACCAAACTTATAGTGTTGTAAACAGGGAAATACAAACACAACAAACAGATAATTACACTCAAACCTGTGAAAATGATTTTTGCAAAAGTGGCATCTCAAATAATAGTTTAATGTGTCAAAATAGTGTAACTGTTGGCATAAACAATGACAATGGACATAATGAAAACCAGCAGAATTTATTTCGTTTATAACTTTGTTTCAATTATACATCAAAACATTGCAGGACTTATGAACAAATCAGACAGGTTAATGGTATGCTTGAACAATCTTAGTAATAATAAAACACATATTGACATTTTATGCCTTACAGAACACAATATGACATTGGATGATATTGACATTCTAAATATCCCTAACTTTGACCTGATCTCATATTATTGCAGACACAACCGTCGGGGTGGTTCTTGCATACTGGTAGGGTCCGACCACGAATCTCATAAAATAATTGCAGTTGAACAATTATCAGCTCCTGATATGGCGGAATGTTCAGCAATTGAGTTACCCAAACATAGAATCAATATTGTGTGCATTTATAGGCCAGCTATCTACAACAGGAAAAATTATAACGGTTTCCTAGGTATTCTTGAAAAGATACTCTACTTTTTGTCTCGTAAATCCAATTATAAAACAATAGTGTGTGGTGACTTCAATATTGATCTTCTGAAATCGAATAAGATAAAGGGAGAATTCGAGACAATTACACAACAGTACAATATGAAATTCCACTTTAAACAAGCCACCCGCTACCCGAGTAAGACGTGCATTGACAACGTTATTCACAATTATATTAGAGGTAGTAAGGGTGAATTAATAGAAAATTGTCTGTCAGATCATACAGCACAACTTTTTCAAATCCCTGTAAAAAAAACCTTCAGATTCAAATTCTGGTACGTAGAACAGAGGGATCATTCTCGGGAATTTCTCGAGAAGTTTAGGACACATTTGTCCAAACTAAGTTTCATTGATGTTTATGACAGCGACGACCCCAACGTAGCTTTCAATAATTTTCACGACTTGTTTCTACTTTTCCATGAACTGTGTTTTCCAGTTCGTAGGAAAAGGATGTTCACAAAAAAAAGCCCAAATGGATAAGTAAAGGTATACAACTCTGTTCCAAAAAAAGAAGAGAAATGCTTTGGAAATACAGGCTTTCGCCCAATGAGACCACTAAAACACTTTTCAAACAGTATACACGTAGATATAAACAAATTATTAATCTCACTCAAAAAGCTCAAAACGCTTGTTATATAAGAGACGCAAAGTCAAAATCTAAAGCGACCTGGGCAATAATCAATAATGCAAAACACAACTACCCAAAGCAACATATTGCAAAAATTTCAGTTGATGGTGAGTCTATTACAAACACTAAAGATATTGCGCAAAACTTCAATAACTTCTTTACGGACTTGATAAAACCTCAACAGAGAGATAGTTTTTCCACTGAAATGAAGTTTAGTAAATGTCATTCTCTATTTTTAACACCAATAACCCCTAGTGAAACATGTGAAATAATAAATTCGCTTAGGAATACTGAGAGTTTTGGGTATGATGGAATAACCACGAAAGTTGTAAAGTATGTCAAATTCATTATCGCTCCCGTAATTACCCATATTATAAATTTATGCCTTGAAAAGGGAATTTTCCAGAAAAACTTAAAACATCAGTTATAAAACCAATATTTAAAAAAGGAGATCGAGATAAAATGTCAAATTACAGACCTATAACCCTCATACCTATCTTGTCGAAAATATTAGAAAAAGCGATTTACCAAAAATTTAATGCTTACTTCGAAAATCATAATATTTATTCATCAAGCCAATACGGGTTTCGAAAAAAGAGGGATATTAATTTGGCCATTTATGAGTTTTTGCTAAGAGTCACTGAAAATATGGACAAGGGGAAGTTAACGGTAGGCCTTTTCATGGACATGAGCAAGGCGTTTGATCGGGTAAATCACGAAATACTTCTAAGCAAGCTCCATGTCTATGGTGTTAGAGGGGTTGCAAATAACCTAATTAGATCATATATCAGTGACAGATATCAAGTGACAAAAATAAATGGAATATGTCCTGATTCCCTAACTGAAAAAGTATATTCATCAGAACTCAGAAAAGTAAACTCAGGTGTCCCACAAGGGAGTATCTTGGGTCCTCCTTTCTTCCTTGTCTACATAAATAACCTTCCAGACGCTATACAACATCCCATGACATTATACGCCGACGATAGCACTATCTTATATACAGGTGATAAAAAAGATATTATTTACCTACAAACGGAAATTAATGAATCCTTGGGATTAACTATTGACTTTTTAAGTAAAATCGACTTGGAAGCAAATTTAGAGAAGACGAAAATAATTAACTTTAAACAAAGGCAAAGTTTTTTGTGCAGTCATAAACTTAACATAAACTATCACGGACACAAAATCGATGAAGTCGACTCAACTAAATTCTTGGGCCTTCACTTAGATAGCAAATTGACATGGGACCAGCACATCACACACACCGCCAAGCGCGTCAATCAATTTTCATATGCACTATACAAGCTAAGTAAAATTGCGAACAGGGACACTCTATTGACAGCGTACCATGGCCACGTTGCTTCTATGTTAAGATATGGAGTGATATTCTGGGGAAACGCCACAAATAAATTAACAGTCTTCAGAGCCCAAAAAAGATGCATCAGGGCTATGTGTAGATTGAGACAAAGACAATCATGTAAAAATAAATTTATAGAACTAGAATTATTGACCTTTCCTTGTATCTACATCAGTGAGGTTGCTTTATTCGTGAAAAAAAACTCTGAACTTTTTCCTAAGTATGAACAAGGCAGTAGAAAGGAAAACAATGTCAAATTTACAAGAAAGGTAAAGACCACTCTAATGTTAAAAAGTGTGTTTTGTATGGCACCTATTATATACAATAAAATTCCTCAATCAATCCGTGTATGGAGTGACTTTGTAAGTTTTAAAAAAAGACTCAATGATTTCTTATTATCTAAAGCATACTATTCCCTAAATGATTTTCTAGCAGACAAGACTATTTGACCTTAATTTTATATTATTTTGACATTTCTATTTAGTTATTGTAACATGACATTTAATTGTATGACATGATTTTATTTAATTCCTACTGATAATGTCTTATATCCTAATTACTATACAAATTGAAACAGCTTGCATGCTGATACGGCGGGAACTGGAGATCCCTATTGTTATTTTGTAACATCTATTGTAACCCAGGACAACAAGCTAAATAAATGATTTGATTTGATTTGATTTGAGTTTTTTACAATAAAAAAATAAAAATGACACCGCAAAAACCCGTTTTAATTCGAGTACTCGAAATTATCAGCGATGACCCCACATTATTTTTTGGTAATAAAATTCCTATTTGTACGTTCTAGTAAAGTAACCGAACACTTTTTTAAATTTATGTTTAGTTATTGAGTAATTAAATAAAACTTGGTCAAAAATGGACTCCTGATTAAATATTGATTTTTCCTCCAAACTGTGTCATGCTATTCTTGACTTTATGTACATCACATTAAGAAACGCGTCGCGCAGGTGAAATCAGATTTTTTCCTGGCTTTAGGCGCACTCTTAAATAATTCATTCCCGACACAAAAAAAGGTATAAATTTCACAAGTTACAAATATTTATACAGCTACCTATATTTCTATATTTATACACAACTTACCTATACAACTGAATAAATTTATTAATTCGCTACCTATCTTACCAGGAACACATTTTTATTAAAATGCGTTATTAATTCCTAGCTTATAGAAGTGTTTTTGTACATTTACATGTACATTTTTTACCATGTGGCCCATGGCTCCTGAAAGGTTGCCAACCCTTGATATAGGCTGATTTCTTTTTAATTTACTAATTTTTATATTAACCGTGTAAACTACTAGAGTTGTAGACCTAACTCGAACATGTTCCAGCTATTGTTGTATTATAGTGCATTATGATATAAGTGCGTTAAGTTGATAATTACAGCTGAGGCAATATTGCTAGCTCGAGCCTTAGGCGAGAAACTAAATAAACAAAATTCTGACGACATTTTCGAATAAAAACAATACTTACAGCGAAAAAAAAGCGCGCGGAATATTTTTTACTTGTTCACAGATAAACTATGCGCGGACATCAGCGCTTTTTTTACAACCAAGGCACCTAACGAGCTAGTTTTGCCGGCATGACATTAGTAGGTAATAAAGTAAATTAATATTTTTGTGTTTTATTATTGATAACCTGTTGTAATATTTGGTCAAAATTTATTAAATTAACGAACTAAATATTTTTTTATTTATCTTATATCTCATCTCTTAAAGTTATTTTTAATCATTTTTTTTTTCAAATATAGAGTTACGAGACGAGCAGGTCATGTGCCTGATGGTAAGCAACATGCCTGTCACATAACAACACAGTGACACGCAGCTATTGGAACATGAAGATTCCAAATCATTACCTAGCACTACACTGCGCTCGTCACCCAGAGATCTAAGTTGTTATATCTCTAAGCCCTGTAACTTCACTGGAAACATTGCCCTTCAGACCGGAACACAGTAATGTTTGCACATTACTGCTTGGCGGTAGAATATTTGGCAAAGATGTGGTCCTTCCCCAGGCGGACTCTGCCAAGAGCACTACTAAAATAAAGAGGCCAAGTGCGAGTTGGACTCGCCCATGAAGGGTTCCATTGCAGGAAGTAACATTATATACATAGTAGGTACACATCGTTCTTGTAGTTCGTTGTAACTTTGATCGAAGTTTCCATTTATTTATGACGTACTAAAAAAAACTACTTATCAGATCGAGTTAAAACTAATTTTCGTTGGTAGTTTACATGGTAATGTACATCATATATTTTTTTTAGATTTTTCACTCTCTTACTTTAGAAGTTAGAGGGGGGGGGGGGACACACATTTTACCACTTTGGAAGTGTCTCTTGCGCAAATTATTCAGTGTAGACGAAAATGATTTAAGAAACCTCGACATCATTTTTAAAGACCTATCGATAGACACCCCACACGTGTAGGTATGATGAAAAAAAAAATTTGAGTTTCAGTTCTCAGTATGGGGGGCAACCCTAATTTTTCTTTTTTTAAAATTTTTCTGTTGAAATCTTAATGCGGTTCACACATCTACTTACAAAGTTTCAACAGTGTAGTTCTCATAGTTTCGGCAAAAAGTGGCTGTGACATACGGACGGACAGACAGACAGACAGACAGACAGACATGACGAATCTATAAGGGCTCCGTTTTTACGTTTTACGGAACCCTAAAAAGGTAGGTTACTTTTCTGACATAAAAACTCTTTACTAAGATTTAAAAAGGTACCGTTCGTTTTAGACGGAGCATCTTTGAACCGTGCGTACACAGATTACAGAAATAAACCCAGATGGAACGCGCAGAACAGAGAACCTGAAGCAGACAAAACAAATACAAAACACCGAAGCAAATACAAACTCCAGTCAGTACGAAACGGACTTCCGTGTTGTACGGGAGTCCCGTGTCATTTTAAGTTTTGTTTTAAAATCTGCCGTCTTGTGAATTCAAATATTGCAAACAATGTTCCCAAAAACAAATAAAGAAGCCAAGTGCGAGTTGGACTCGCCCATGAAGGGTTCCGTTCCAGCAAGTAACATAATATACATAGTACACATACCTAGTTCTTGTAGTTCGTTGTAACTTTGATCGAAGTTTTAATAATAGTGTATTTATGACGTACTCAAAAAAAACTACTCATCAGATCGAGTTCAAACTAATTTTCGTTGGTAGTTTTCATGGTAATGTACATCATATATTATTTGTAGTTTTTTCATTCTCTTTAGAAGTTAGAGGGGGGGACACACATTTTACCACTTTGGAAGCGTCTCTCGCGCAAGTTATTCAGTGTAGACAAAAATTAAATTAGAAACCTCAACATAATTTTTTAAGACCTATCGATAGACACACCACACGTGTAGGTTTGATGAAAAAAAAATTTTTGAGCTTCAGTTGTCAGTATGGGGAGCACCCCTAATTTTTGTTTATTTAAAAAACTTTTGTAAAAATCTTAATGCGGTTCACAGAATACATCTACTTACCAAGTTTCAACAGTGTAGTTTTCATAGTTTCGGCAAAAAGTGGCTGTGACATACGGACGGACAGACAGACAGACAGACATGACGAATCTATAAGGGTTCCGTTTTTACGTTTTACGGAACCCTAAAAAAGGAAAGAGTAGTATCATTTCATAGGAAAATTTGAATATTTTTACTGCTATTTGTATAGTTTAGGCGATTTCATTTTGGTGAAGAATGGAACACAACACCTCAACGAAAATAGGTTAGTGTGGCGATACTAAATCGAAATTATTTTCCCTGAAGTAAGGGTAAAAAATAGGTTTTTTTTTTGAAGATACTCGTAGACCAAATTATTGATGGACATTGTATTATTCAATTTAATTTAATTTCAAATTTAATTTAGGTAAATGTTAATGATAAAAGCATGATTAATTAATTAATTGATTTTGACAATACCATTCTAATGTTAAAAACAAGTACAAAAAACCAAATCATTAATATATCATAAAATTTGTATGTGTATTTATTTATTTCGTTAGTTGCACCACTGCCCAAAATATTACAAATTTAGTTTCCTCATGAATCAAAAGGTTATAAATATGGAAGAGATCTTAGCGATAAGATCGCCTTTTGTGCCCATATTGTTTTGTTATAATACGTGTAACTTGTTGTCAACTTTGTTTATGGTGCCAATAAAGTGTTTTGTATTGTATTGTAATGTCATTCGATATATCATCTAAGTGAAACGGTGGCTATATAATTAGTTACAAAATGATGGTTTATAAAATTAATAATTTGTTGAAGGAAGATATTTTAGAAGTTAATATTATGCATAACGTTGCTTGTAAAATGAAACATGTTTATATTGTAAAGTTTTTTAAATATTATACGGTTACTTGGTTTCAAAGAGTTGTATTGTCAAAAAAAAAAAGTGAAACATAAGTGATAAGTGAACTGTTAAAATTATTATTTTGTTATAGTAGATCCAACCGTTTATCCTCTTTTTGACAGCACCAATAGAACGTAACTGCGTCATGTTACGCAAAAGTTCACTTTTAAATGCGAGGTTTTAAAAATATGACAACTGCTTAAATTTGCTCCTTGATCCCGTATAATAATCATCTTTCACAAAATGAGTCCATAAGTGCAGTAGTTTTTTAATAAATTCCATAAAATAACAAACGTTTTTAAAAAATTACGTTCTATGGCTATCAACATAGTGATGTTACGAAGTTACGATTGAGATAACGATATTGTTTATGAACTATTTTTACACGGGTTTTTTCCGTTCTCGGCACATAATATCGGATTTATTTTTATGTAAAATCGTTATATTGATGCGCCTCAGGAAAACATGCTGCATTATTTGAAGACGTGTTTATCTCCTGGTGTATATCCAAAAAAGAACAAGGTTATGATGACTGAAACATTTGAATACTTATTAAAATAAAGTGTTAAATAACATTTTGTAGTTAGGTAAATTAACAAAGTTTATTTATGTCTGATGTAAACTTTGAAGAACATGATGTACCATTTTCGTTAATTTCTAAATAAATTAACCTGATATGCTTAATGTGTAAAAATATTTCCATATTTGGCTTAATAATGTCTCATCAGTCGGTTGGGTATTATTTCATCACCCAAAGGTTACTGCTATACCTGATCTACGTCTACTAGTTGTGCGTCTATAGCACTGTTTCAATAGACTGGACAATCTGGACATATCTAATTTTTCAATAAAAGGATGTTAAGCAACTGCTATAAGTAAAATTTATTTAATATGACTCGAAATTTATTCGGGTTTTCGTAGATAGGGACTAGTAATATGTGATAGCACACAAATTATCTTCGTTTTCTATGATTATACTACCACCGCAACAATACTTATGTGTATTCGGTCTGTAACATTTAAAAAAGGTAACAAATCTACCCTTATTCTCGGAAATGTCTAGGGTATTATTAATACTCGTGAAGATGTTAATGTGATGACATCTTTCAGCGACATGTACAGCGGACCAGCACGGCGGGCCACGGCCTTTCCCCGAGTTCTAGTGGTGGGAACGAGCCATAAGGCTGGGCATGGGCATCTTTCGCCATTTTTGGCGTATCCTGGGGTTTGTGCTAGACATAACATAGTATTTACTCATGGTATTTCGGTTGCCTGGAAGAGATCGCTATTAGCGATAATGTCGCCACTTGGTTCGCT
The DNA here is from genome assembly GCA_963693475.1 of Ectropis crepuscularia. NCBI lineage: Eukaryota > Metazoa > Arthropoda > Insecta > Lepidoptera > Geometridae > Ectropis > Ectropis crepuscularia. The sequence continues at coordinate 7,458,107 of OY856350.1, forward strand.
AGTTCTAGGATAAGTCCCTGTTGTTTAAGTATTATATTGTGGATAATATAGAGTTTCTATCTTTTTAAAGTCTTTTATAATATTAGTTGGCTAGTAGAGAGCCACCACTTTAAACGTCATTGTTGTATAGTTCAAATGTATAGTATGTATTTATATAGTTTGAAATGGATATTTTGAATCCGTTAATTATTTATCTTCTAGTTTGCTTTCTATTCTCTCTCGCTTCGTCTAATGCTGGCTTTCATTAGACTCAGTATCTGTTTTTTCTTACAAGTACATAGTTTTTGTCGTCTAACATAACCACAAATAAAACAATTGTTCATTTTAATACAATTCATTAATTTATAATGTTTTTGGCAGAATAACTGAATTTAAGCTTCTTCTAACTCAAAACGTATGAACATAAGAAAAAAAATTAAACGAAATAAACTAGTCTTTAAAAAAGGTCTGATGCGTTTTATTGATTAATCTAATATTTCAAGAGTTATCGGCTGCAATAGAAAAACTGGTTAATTAAATGGGCCATAAATCGTAAACGCTACATGTCACAGAAAAGTTTTCCGGCCACAAAAGATGCAAAATATTATTTTCTACAATAACGACCTCAACAATTTTTGCCCTAAAGTTTATAGTTTCCGAGATATTAGCCAAGCTCGCAGCAATGTTTTACTTTTAAAAATTCGGCAACCGGACTTAGGGACTGATTTTTTGCAGGCGACCCGACAAAATGTCATGTTCTTATTTGCCAAAATAATCTTTAATTTTATTTAATTTCAATTTAATAACCAGACCGTTGCAAAATGCTAGTATCGATGTACCTGTTTATACTTGGTCACAACACTATAACTGACAAATTAGATCTGCCAAAAAGAAAATAAATGGTTGGATTCACTATAGTTGTTTTTTGTTTGTTGTTTGGGCCTATAACAGCCTATATGCATTTTATCAAAATTGGTTTGGTCTTAAATATGATTGTTTTAGTTTTAACCTATCTAAGCAAGTAAATTACACTAATTTTATTATTTGCGATTCAAGTTGATTTCTAGTTGCATGCAAAATCAAAATTCTTATCTTCACAGAATGGGAATAGTAGTAAAAAGAAATCCTTGCATAATCGGTGTAATAAAATTATTATTTTAAAATATTAATTGATGTGTTTATTATACGTAAAGATTTCTGAAGCTACGACAACAATAGTGGGACTCTTTTCTTAAGACTGACAACATTATACAAGTAATTTGGAACGTTGATTTGTCAATTTTACGTCAACATGACTAATTACGGGCCTCACAGTGTCGTTCACGAAGGCTCCATCTGTGTTTTATTTCTGTAATCTGTGCGTGCGTAATAATAAATTTATAAATTTACAGTAAAGGTGGGACCGCACTGGGCGACGCGACGCGACGCGACGCGCCGCTGCCAAATAGTCACAGATCACTTTATACTACTAGCACAGATAAGTAATTTTACGTTCACTCATTCATTCTATGCTGCCATATAAAAAAAATAACAAAACTGGCCAAGTGGGCTTTGACATTTTGTGACCTTCGAAACGGAACACAGTGATTGTTGCAAATTACTGCTTGGCCGTAGAATAACTAGCAAAGATAGTAGTTCCCCAGGGGGACTCTACAAAGAGTCCTACCACTACTAAACTATCTATGGGTGTTGAGCGCTTTGCAGTGTTAGGTAATGATTAAAACTAAAGAATTGTTTAATTGACAAAGCATATTATACTATTGTTGATTATTTGAATGATAAACTTAACGATTAAATTGACATTATAAACATTGACATTATATTTATAGAAATTAATGAAGTTATTATTTTAAAATTGAGAATAAGTAATTGAAGTTTTGTAATTGAAACAATTTGTATTTAATAATGTGTGATGTTGCACGCCCTATGGGTGCGAATATAGTGATACCTTGCTTAAATGTATTATATTAGATCTGTTACTAATACCTATATTCCAGCAACAAAGAATTTGATTTGATTTAGACTTAAAAAGTCCACATCATGTTCAAACGCTGCGTGACGCTAGGTTGTTATGGCTTACCATCCATGTTCTGCTCATCCTGTCGCATTATACATATGCCTCACTTTATATAGGATGAAACATTATGGCATTAAGATATAGTTATATCAAACTTTTTCAGATTAGAAAACTGTTAGGTTTATTCCGAAACTTGATCAAAAACAACTTCAACTGATTGCATAGCCAAATTGACAAGATAATACCACAATTTAACTATATATCGACTGTGTTAACATTAAAACGCTATATATTTATAAAGGAACTACGTAGAGATATTCCGATATGCATTCATAAAGCAACCTACATTTAAGAAGTTCAGTTCGATTAACTCTTTTGTTGTTCGACAATCTTGTTTTACTTTTCACACTAAAAAAAAATGGCAGTCATAGGAACTGCCGATAGAAGTGAAAACATATAACTCAGAATTTGATAGCTTACCTTGGAAACTACACGGATGTAACTGGAGGGCGTTGCCTCGCCATCTTGGCATTGCGTCTAGAAATGCGTCAGCATTTCCCATTGGCTGACGCATTTCTAGATGCCCAATCGCCAAGGTCCCGAGTTTACCCGAAGATTTCTTATCATACCCGAGCGTAACGTTAGAAATCAATTTACCCCCCCCCCCCCACGAAAAACTTGTCGAGGCGCGCCTGAAGAAGTTTTCACTTCAAAAAATAATGTATGGTGATTGTTCATTTCGTAAGATTCCATTCAAAAGATCGTATATTTTGCGTACGATTTCGACTTTGCAATCGTACATCGTACATGAGCCAAAAAGATCTTATAAATACGATTTAAATCGTATTAACTCGTATCATTTGGCAACACAGTTCGTAACAATAATGTTTGTCACTGATTCACTGACACTGACATTTAATAATATCTCGAAAATGACGGCAGCTTCAAGATTTACTTATCTGTGCTAGTAGTAGACTCCGTGCCATCACTGAAGTACTTTGGCGAAATTATTGAACTAAGCCACTATAATATCATCAGGTTTCATCTGTCATTGTGGAATACGACAGTGGCTCCTTTCGCCAACGGTCACGAGTGGTGGCGCGGAGTCTATATTGTGATCTGTGACGATTTGGCCGCGGCGCGTCGCGTCGCGTCGCGTCGCCCAGTGCGGGCTCACCTTAATAAGAGACTAAAAGATACGGAAGTTTTAGACAGTAAATTAATTATATTTGTATTTTCTGTGCGTCAACCTAAAAATATATAATATTTTAACTTCTAAAGTAAATGTTTCATCTGAATAAATACAATTATAGAGTTAACAAAAACATCAACGGTATGGAAAATTAACGAGGAATCCAGAGGAATTATTTTATAAATTGTGAATTTCAGCGGCCGAGACTCGATATAACGAATGAATCTTGTTATATTTTCTGCGTGTCGTTTTTCTGAAACAAATACATGTTTGTAAAATAATGCCTTAACTTGTTATAATTTGATTGGAAAACAGTCTAATAATACTTAATAAATATTACATTCACGCCGTATTTCACACCAAAAAACTGTAACTCTTTCCTATGGAAGCTATGATGCCACACATCGACCGAGACGTCATTACCTACTTCTTAACTTGTGGTTTTTTGTTTGTTAGAAAGACAAATTCTGCTTCTTCTTCTTATGGTGCCGTCTCCTTTCGAAGGTTGGCAATCCTAACGACTATTTGCACCCTGGACATCGCCGCACGGAAGAGCAATCTGGTACTTTTATTGTACCAATCACGTAAATTTCGCAGCCAAGATTTTCTTCTTCTACCAGGCCTTCTCCTGCCCTGGATCTTCCTTTGTATGATTAGTTGGAGAAGGTCGTACTTGCCATTTGTCATTATGTGTCCGAAATATTGGAGCTTTCTAGTTTTTATTGTGGTTAGAATCTCTGCGTCTTTACCCATCCTCTGCAACACCGTGTCGTTACAGATCCGCTGTGTCCACGAAGTCCTCAGCATTCTCCGATACACCCACATTTCAAATGCTTTCACCTTGCCGCTCATAGTTTTAGTGAGCGTCGAGGCCTCAGCACCATATAGAAGCACCGAGAATACATAGCATCGAGCGATCTTAATGCGTAGTTTTAGGTTTAACCTGCGATCGCAAAGAATCCTACTCATTTTTCGGAATGTATTACGGGCCTGCTAAATTTTGGATCTTATTTCCAGGTTGTTGTCTCCCGTGCCATTCAATAAGGCACCAAAGTATCTGTATCGGTTGATGCATTCCAAATTGTTACCATTGATGTTCAAGGAAGAAGCTGAGTCCGGTGTTCGACCCACAGTCATGTACTTGATCTTCTTACAGTTGATGTTGATACCGTACTAGTATTGATGTCGTATACGCGATCCACGAGTGTTTGCAAACTCACAAGACTATCGGCTATCAAGATGGTATCATCAGCATATCGGTTATTATTGCTGACCTGGCCATTGACAACTATTCCTTCCTGCAGATCCTCGAGAGCCTCGGAGAAAGTAGCTTCCGCATTTGCATTAAATAGCAAGAGCGAGAGAATACAGCCTTGTCTTACACTCCTCACTATTTCAACGTTAGGAGAAAGCTGTTATTCTACTCTTACATTGGTCACTTGTTGTCAATAGAAATTTTAAATTATCATCAAATCACGAGAGTCAATTCCAATGTTCTGCAGGACGCCTATAAGTTTCTCATATATATCAGCCCATAAGTATCACCTTATCGAACGCTTTCTCGTAATCGACGAAACAGATATGTAGTTTGCGATTGACGTCCCAACATCTCTGTTCCATTAGTTGATACCCGAATAAAGCGTCACGTGTTCCGAGTCCGGAGATCTAAACTTAAATTGCGAATTTGAGAGTGCAGCATCGCATTTAGCGTATATTCTGCCATGTATTATTTTAAAGAGGATCTTTAGGACGTGACTCATGAGGTCATGAGTGAAATTGTACGATATTCGCTGCAGCTTTTCGGGTTGTTCGGTTTTAGGGAGAGAAACGAAAGTTGACTTCAGCCAGTCCATTGGCATAACGCCTGCGGTATAGATTAGACTAGCAGTGCCCAGCGGTGTTACCCGCTAAGTTCCGGTTCCCGTTGTTCCCGTTGATTTTCCGGGATAAAAAGTAGCCTATGTGTTCTTCCAGACTATAATCTATCTGTGTTCTAAATTTCAGCCCGATCCGTTCATACGTTAGGACGTGATTGAGCAACAAACATCTAAACATCTATACATTGACATTTATGATATTAGTAGGATAGTAGGATTAAAAATATGCGTCAGAAAATCCAAACTGCCCTCGTTCAATTCCTTCAAAATAGCTCTACTGAAATTTCGTCGTGCCCGACAGCCTTCCCGTTCTTAGCTTGCTTAATAGCAATGGCTCCTTCCTCCTTGGTAATCGCTGGTCCGGAATTGGCCTCCCGTATATTAACGCAATCTGTGCGGTTATTGTTTTTGTATATATTTTTCACAACCTTTCATCTTCCCTTCGATGGACGTAGCGAATTGGCCGTCCTCGTCTAGCAAGGTCAATTGTTTTTGGATGGTGTTCTTGTTAACAAGTAACTGCTTGATCTTTTTGTGCATGTTGAAGGAGTCATGCTTTGCATCAAACTGCTCAATTTCCTGACATCTGTCCGACAACCAACTCTCCCTAGCTTCAATTATTTTCTTCCTGATGGTATTTTGAATGTCTTTGTATTTCTGGACGCCCTTACCTCTCACTTCTCGTCTCAAAGTCATAAGTTTTAGTATATATGACGTCATCCAATCATGGTTTGCCACACTAGCCGTTGGCGGTAGAATTACTTTACTTTCTTTTATCAGTGTATTTTTTGAATTACCTCCAGGTATGTAGGAAATTACTACAAGGTCAGACTCCTGTAAGCGCAACACCTTATTGTTGGCAGACAGGTTAAATCGTAGACGCAGATCCAGATCCCTGAGCTTGGAAGTATCTATCAAATATCTTGGTGTACGGTGCCTAACTTTCTTTAGTTTGACACTAATAGATGCCACTAAGGGATTGTAGTCCGAACTAATATCAGGTCCAGGGTAGGTTTTAACCGATTTTTTACAGTTTCTGTGTCTGCGGTGTACTAAAATATAATCTATTTGGTTCCTTACAATATTGTCAGGTTTATGTGCGGGTGACGTCCATGTATACAGTCTTCTAGGTATGGTAGCTTGTACAAGGCGTTAGTTATAACATAACATAATCATATTCCTGGGAGAACAGAACAAGTCTATCACCACGCTGATTCCTCTCTCCTAATCCGAAATCACCGACAACGACATCAAGCCGACCCTTGCCCATCTTAGCATTGAAATCGCTCAATCGCTCTTTTTTCATAATTCTTTGTAATTTTCAACACTTCTTCAATTTCTCCATAAAATTCCTCTACGAAATCATTATGAAATCAAATACTCATAAAAATGAAGTGTAAACGAAACGTTTGTCATCATTTCGTTTCTATATTTATTATACCCAGCTTTTCACCTTTTTCCTTAAAATTCCTATGTTGTAAATTATGTATTATTCACTCTAGTACTTACCATGAAACGTAAAATACAATTGTTTTCTATAATAATTTCTAACAGGAGTGTACATTCACGAAAACCCTAAGCAGGTAGAAAAGGTCCAAGTTACCGTTTGGGGACAAATAATAATAATCAACTCCTATTTCAACCCCTAGCAGTTCAAAATTACAAAATTGCTTGAACAAACATTCATTGGCTTTGTGTCAAAAGTCTACATACAGACTTTCATGATATTCAACAATGACGAATTTCCATGTTTATGAACTTTTATCCCCTATTTCCACCCCTTCTACCCCTTTTACGGAATAAAAAGTAGCCTACGGCCTTTCTCGGGATTTATTTTATATATGTACCAAATTCAATTTAAATCGGTTCAGTGGTTTAGGTGGTAAGGCGGACAGACTGACAAACAGAGAGTTAATTTCGCATTTAAATATTAGTATGGATTATTATATATTTTACCATTTTCTTGCAACAGACGATGATGTAGAATAATTTTCATCTTATTAGCTTCGAGTCCCAGTCTTTCGGCGACCAACGCAGGAGTGAACGTTAAAATCAAAGTTTTTAAAAAAGGTATGTAGATAATGCGGTTTGGGTAATACCACCTTGGCAGAACCACGTTGAATGTGTACTACCAAAATTAGGTACAATAAATATGATTTAACGTTGTTATAATTTTGCTACCGTATTATCTATTCGTATTATAAGAGGATTTCTAGGTTTAATAGAGGAATAAGGTTCCAATATTTCTGACGCAGTTTCATGATTAAAGTTTACGGGTAAACTACTACCACATAATCGTGATAAATCCCAATGCGTTTATCACTGAAACCTGCCAATCACAAGCGCTATTAAGAATACCATCAACAGGCTCAAAAGATTCATTCATCGAACAAAATAACCAACAAGCTAAAAGTAAGCAATAAGCATGCTGTGTATTGTGGAGCCAATTATCAAGCAAACTCATTGGGGTCACGTACGAATATTAACTACCACTGAATTTTCGTATCACAGCATGTATTTCCGCAACTGGGCGTCTACTCTCTTTCTACGAAAACGTAATTTCGAAATAAAACTCGCGACTTCCAACTCTGATTCTACTTCGATCCGTCGTTTTGTTCTAAGCCTACTCTAATTGGAGTATGTTTAGAACATTTAAACGCCAAACAATGTTGTGTAGGATAAAACGAAGTACTTGAACGAGAGTAGGAAAGTCGCGAGTTTTATTACAAAATTACGTTTTCGTAGAAATAGAGTAGACGTCCTGGGCGATATACCTAGCTCTGATAAAAGTCTTTTCAACAACCACAATAGCTTAAAATAATGGATGACAAAATTTACTCACAACAATATCAAGTTTTTTCTTGGTCTGTTCAACGCACTCAACCAACGATTGATATATAGTCTGCATCTCATCTATTTCGTTACACCATTTCAGGTTATCCTTCAAATATTTCAATCTGGACAGTACTGTGTAGAATGTAAAACAATATGTAGCAATGAATATATCTGAAGCGCATATTGGTATTATAATTAAGTTGAACAGATGAGCAAATCCAGAGACACATGTTGGTCCTAAATAAAAACAATGTATGCATAGTACGACTCCATCCAGAAGTAAAATAAATGTGATTAAAACAAAAAGTATGAACTGTAGTTTTTTAAATTTTTTCGATGTTCCCATTTTTAAATCAATCTTTTCAACAGACACAAAAAAATCATTCAAGACATGCTTCCATTTTGTACAGTTGAAGACGAAACTCTCGAGTACATATACAAGGAATGTGCTCACATAAGTGATCTCAAATAAATTATTCAATGGACGCATTAAGAAAGCCAGGTAACACATAAATATAACTTGAGTCATGGAAAGAACTCGAAACAAGAAGTTGAGTAACGCAGATTTACATTCTAAATTTAAAATGTTTACAGAAAATATTAAATAAACAAAACCGAAAAATATTTGTAGACGCTTTGTCATGTTGATGTCCAACTGATGTTACTTGATAAAAGAGAATACAATTTCGATAAATATGTCCAAGTAAGTATCAGTAAGTAAGTAGGTATATAGAAGTACGTCCTATTAAACAGGGTTACGCAGAAAACCGGTTCTCAGCCGAAAAGGTTGAATATTTTTGTGATAGTAGATTGATAAATAGAGCGTTTCTAGTGGTGGCAGTTTTTAAAAACTTATGACATAACTCTAATCGACTGATATCATGGCATAGTTGGTAGGCTGCCTGCCAGGCTGAAGGCGGGTTTAATTCCCACTCACGATAAATGTTGTTTGATGGATGAATACAAACATTTGTTCTATTTCTAGGTATTTCTATGTATCATCAGTATATATTTACGATTATTAAAATGAAAGCAGTTGTGCCAACCAAAAATAAACATGAAACAAACACTCAAGAAAAAGCTACGCTACAAAACAACTAAAAAACGTTAATATTATATTAAAAAACACTATTATTAACAATTTTCTAAAATAATGAAAATACCCTTAAAATAGATAGCATTGCATTGTTTGCAGCATCGTTACAGCTGTTTCCTATTATAATGAGCTCTGCTTAGTTATGAGTCTCTTCAAATCGTAGCGATCTGCGACAGCTTTGGCGTCGTAACGTTAATTTAGTTGAAAAATAGGACAAGAAAATGTCAAAAGCTAGCTTTATATACAATTTCGTAAATAGCTCATAAGTTTTGTATTTATCGTATAGCATTTCCGTGTCGCCGGTTTCAAAGTTAGCCCCTTGCCGTATTTCTAAGTTAGCCCTATACTACGTTATTACTAATGTTACAAATCCGAAAGTTTGGATATTGAGATGTTTGAGTGTTTGTTCCTCAATCACGTCGAAACGGATAGGGTTGAAATTTGGAAAACAGAACATGCCCTAGAATACCTTACCCATGAGCCTACGAGAAGTGAGGACAAAAGCTGTTTTTAACATAAAGTAAAGATATTTTTGACAAACACTGTCGAGTAATTAATGTATTACTTCACGTTATGGTTCGTACATCGATTTTTTACCAAAATTATTGTCGATAGATTCACGTGTTAAAAATAAAAAAATAACAAATAAGTACAACTAAAAATGTCATTCACCATCAACAGCCCACTAAATGGTCCCACTGCAGGGACTCGGGTCCTTCTCTTGTAAGGAGAGAGTTTAGGCCATAAGCCACCACGCTGGCCCAGTGCGGGTTGATTGACATGGCTTCAAAAGATCCTAGGTACATGTCGGTTTCCTCACGATGTTTTCCTTCACCATTTTAAGTTAGCGGCACTACGCACATGACTTCGAAAAGACAGTGGTGCGTGTGGGTTTTGCACCCGGGGTCTCCGGATCGGCAGGCGCCGTTCTCCCCACTAGACCAGCCGTAACTTATCATTATCATAAAATTTCATTAGAAATTCGGAAAAAGATTATTTAATAATTGACATGTAATATTTATTGTAAGTTAACAAGAAATAAATGAATTGAAATGAAACAATACATAGGCTTCTTTTTATTTCGTGGAAATAGTGGGAACGGGAATTACGCGGGTAAAACCGTGGCACTGCTAGTAGTTCATAACGTCATAGGTACTAACTGCACATCTCTTTCGGCTCAGTACAGCCGTCACTTGTAACCCTGTCGTAACGAACTTATAAGTAACTTAAAATTATAGCACTTAGAGAAATGGTTACGAAACGAGTATAATAATCATCTTTCTGAATGTTTCTTGAAATGATAAATGTTACAGTTAGTGTAAAACACTTTAGTTTATTATAATGTAAAGTCTAATAAGTATCAAAAGTAGTTTCCTTTAGATAATTTAAAAAAACTCGTTAATAAACGTCAAAACAAAAAACAATGTTTGGTACAACAGAAACATAAAAACGAATATATTTAAATAACTTAAGAACTATATATTATAAAAAATATAACTACGAGTATTATAAGATAAATGAATGCTTTCGAAGATATTACAGATTTAATATACAATTGAATGGGACATTTTTACCAGCATTACACCCGTGCAAAGCCGGGGCGGGTCGCTAGTGAATACTTTTCTTTATTTAATCTTACCGGAATAATATTAAAAAAATGAACGGGATATTTTTTCAATAAACAAATAAACATCACAAGTCCAATTAGTTATAGCTTTTTTTTCGGCGGTGCCCCTACCGACTAATACCCCCACAGGTTTCTCCGGCATAGCAGTGGGTCAAACTCTTCGCACTCCCTCTACGACTTCAATTCAACATTCACCCTTGCGGGCCCGCCTCGCGGGGGGATGAAGCCCCCGCATTTGGCTCCAGTGACGCACCAGAAACCAATGGCGCGTCACCGCCTCGGGAGGACCTATCCCTAGGTGGGGTGCCGGGCGGCCCTAAACGCTCGACGCCCTAGGCCCTCCAAGTGGAGACGGGGTGCGAGCCCGAGTGGCTCGCCCCCGTGTCCGCTTCCTTCTCCGCGGAGGACGACGAAGAGGATCCACCTCCCTCTCTCGCTCCTCGGCCTCCCTCCGCAACATGACTGTCTCGCAGAACGAGACCACTGCCTCCCACGACCACTCATTATCGAGCATCTTTGGTAAGATGGTCAGCAATGAGAGGTCTGTCCCCATGACCGCATGAACCGCAGCTAGGGATCGCCGCGGTTCCTCCTCTCCCGGGCATGCCTCCAACACGTGTTGCGCGGTGTCTTCCGCGCAACCGCACCGGTGAGACACCGGAGTTTCCTCCCTTACGGCTACTCTACACAGGTACCTCCCGAAACAACCGTGTCCCGAGAGCACCTGCGTAGTCTGGAAGGTGAGGACTCCGTGTCTTCTCTGGACCCACCCCGATTTCTCTCTGAGTGGGTCCCGAGAGGATCCGCTCCTTCCACCTAGCCAGGGCCCTAGGCCTGGCATCTCTGCACCACCGCACCACAGGAGGTGGTGCGGAGCGCGGTTCCTGCTCTCTTGCACGCACCCGGCACTGGTAGAATGAGGACAGAACCTCGGCTTCCAGGCACCATGGCAGCGATCCGGCGAATTAGTTATAGCTTACTTTAGTCTTGCTTAACAACGCCATCTATTGTTAAGTAGCTATAATGTTGCTGTCTCAGTAAGTTTGTATAGAAACATTGCCATTAGATTAAATTTGTTCATGTTATTTTAGATTTTATTAAATTAGATGCGTTGGTAAAGGGCTCCCAGTAAAAGGGTTTCTCAGAAAATGGGGAATTAGAAAAAAAAAGGATATGATCTGGGTTCGTTGAAACCGCCCCATTTCTCTTCTGTGATATAATGATACTAAACACGTGTACGAAATATGCATTTGTATTCTAATGATATTGTAGCAATTCTTCATTGCTTGAAAATGCACTTAAAAAAAAAATTATATAGGATAGGATTTACTATAAAAAAACCTGAACCTTCAACTTAAAATAAAATTCAGACACACGATTAAATTTTACAAGAAGCTATGACTACGTCGACTATTAGGACTTCGCCACACTGATTTCCATAAATTTTATACGGGACCACCTCTCAAGTATATTGTACCAAACAAATGAAAAAAAATCATTAATATAATATCGATTCTCAAGTAGCGGAGCTATCGCGTAAGATACGTACCAAATTATACAATGGAATTGGGAACCTCCTTCTATTTTAAAGTCGGTTACAAAGATACATATTTTGTCACATAACCGCTTGCTCCACTTTTGGCGACTTGATTTTACAATTTTGGCGGGAAAACGGATGTCAGGTTACCTAAGTGCGTTTGTTTACGCTTCGGCATATGAAGTGCCGCGTTACTTGTACCTGTTTAAGCCCATTATTTTCAAGAGCGTTTCAAGGCGCGTCTAGCGGTATCGTTTGTTTCTTAATGTACTTAAAATGTAAACTAACATTTTTGACACTTGAGATTTTTTTTTTGCGATTTCTCAAGTAGTCGATCAGCTATCATATTTAATTTATAAAGGAGACAGTGGTTTTATGGCTTAAATGTGTTGTATGCGAAATGACAAACTAGAAAAACCAAAAATAACTGCATTCGATAGCACAATCTTTTTTTTTTAATTTTTTCAATACTTCGGGACCATTTTCCCTTCAAAAATTATACTTTTATATTATTTTACTATTTTTCTATGTAAACGAACTCTAATTTTAATGTGAATTATATCAAAACAGGGATCAGTTCAAGTAGACGCCATTAAACACAAATTTATCGGTATACCTTCCCAAATAAAAACACGAAAAAAAAACCCTCCAAAAATCTGACCGCAAAGTTAATTTTATATTTTTTCGAGTGTATCAAGCGGATAAGCGAATAATTGATAATTATTGTTGGTCTACCCTCAAACCAAATACTTATAGGCTTAGTTGTGCAACGCAATCTATTGTTAAGTACAACAGTCAGTTTGTGCAGATAAATCGCCAAAAGGATGTTTTATCCTTTTTTTTGTAAGAAAATACTCAGATACAAATTAAATGCGTTGATAAAGAAGGAGCCATTTTATATTTTTTTTAGTAATCTAATAAATAAATAAAGTGTTTCCCAGAAAAAAATAACAAAAAGAGCAGTACCTAGCGTCAGGATTTGAAACGGGGTCTCTTGATTTCAAAGGCGAGTGTCGGCCGCTTGCGCCAATTAATCATGGCTCATTATGGCGAAATTTATTATCGTATTCTAATGACATCGTATGAGTTTTAATTGCCTGAAAAAGCCCCTAAAATGACGTTTTCTTTGAATAAAACCTAGCTAGATCGATTTATCGTCCCCGAAACCCCCTGCATACAAAATTTCATGAAAATCGTTTGAGCCGTTTGCGAGATTCAGATTCTTTATATATATATATAGGTACAAGATATGCTCGTTTAGAGGTATAAGATTTGTGATTAGTGTTAACATCCCTATTGCACTTAACAAAACAAACTTAAAACATAGTAGTAAATGGCAACCTAATCGCTATGATGATGAATAGGAGTGTATATTTTAAAATTTCTAAGCATCCTGGTTTTACGGCACCACGATGTACCAAAACCGGAGAGCTACGAACAGATTTGTAAGCTGAAGGCTTTACAATAAAAGTCATCTAAAGTTAACAAAAGTAAAATAACAAGTAACAAAAACAATCACTATTACTTTGTGAGAGAATATGCTGTAAATATTCGAGCTTAACCTGGCCAGTATAACACATACATAATTATGTCGCCGTAAAATTGTGAACACCGTTCGTGCGTCAATCTAATGTGTGGTTATATAATCCTACAGTAGATTAGATTAGGTTAGTTTATAATATGACAGTAGTTAGAATTTTACGTTGACATTTACATTTTGATAGATTGGTTAAGCCACTATAATGTATAATTTTTTAATTGAGCCCTTGTCATAGGAAAAAAACTGGAAAGAAAAAGGAAATCTGACGTAATAACAGTGTTTTTTATTATTATTGTTTAATTAAAAGTGTTGATATAAGGCAATGTTTTTGTTTTAATTTTTGTTGAGATTTTTTATTTGATTTTTTTAAAGAATTTGTATCACAGATGCACAATTGTATCTAAAAATATACTTAATTGTAGTTTTTCAATGAAAAATTACTAGAAGCGTCTAACAATAATAATATCTGACTAATTTTACTCAAATTTGTATTTTTACTCAAAAAACCGTCAAAACTTCATATTTTAGTAGGTTTAAGTATAAAATAAATAAATATTGGTGGACAATTAACACACAACACCGTCTGATCCCAAACTAAGCAAAGCTTGTGTGATGGCGGCCAGATAGCTGATATAATACTTACATAGTTTTAAATACATACTTATTATACACAGAAACACCCAGACACAGTTGTTTTTGTGGTTTATTACTATAAAATATACTACTGAAATCTGCTTTAAAAGACCTACATACTTAGTTTAACACAGTTTTAGAAGTCATATACTTTTTGAGTTATTAGTAAAAATGTAAATGTTTTTTGGTACCTTGAGATTACCGGTATAATGTATTTCCAAATGTTGTTTTTTTGAACTGCTACACTATTTGAGCAAAGGTGCGACATGATTTTAACATGTTGATACAAATCTAAAATTAAAATGATAAGTAATTTTGAGAAGGGCTGATAGGCAGTTTTTTTTATTTGACATAACATGTCAAATTAAAAAGTGACTCATAATCACTTGATTTAATATCTATGCTAAATCTGTTGTTCACATGAATTTGACGTATCGTTGCTCAAAATAGAGTAAGTAAGCTAATATTTGTAGTAGGAAAATAATAGTAAAAACCCACTACTGCCATCAAATACTTTAATACAACTATTTGTTTTCTTCTGAACAAGGATCATTTACAGCAGTCTTATTTCTAGGTAATCTAGTTTTTAGTACAGATGAGTCAACTGTATTAGGACAATGACGTATGAAATGGTTAGACTTAGAGTAATTCCGGGCAGACTGGCGTCAATCGGTATAAAGTTCCAAAGTTTGAATTGTAGTGGTCGAGCTTCTATGTATGCAATCATTTTGTTAAGTTCACGAATTTTTTGCTTTTCTGTAAAATGAGGTCAGAGTAAAAAAACATGCAATAAAAATAAAGGTTTCCGTTTTGTGGCCGTCTAGGTGAAAAACTAAACCAAAGGTAAACAAACACATATATATTAGGGTGTCCCTTAAAATTCAATGTCAATATATTTTTACGCATACCTTCTAAAAACTTTTATATGGACCTAATATAGTACAGAAATAAATATTAGCCCGATTTATAAACGATAACCCGTGCCGACTTGAGTTTTTAACTTGTCCATACAATTGCGCGGGTGCAGCGCTGCTACCTGTTACTGCGAGTTTCAATTGTCATTTCATACGTGATTTCTAACATTATTAGTGCGTTGTTGTTTATTGTGTGGAGATGTCTGTGGAATTACGAAGTGATAAACAAAATATTTACCTTATCGGACTGCCAAGCCACCAGATAAATGGTGCAAAATTACCATCTAATCGACCAGTTCTCACCGTTTTACGTTACAATATACGTGAGGTCAAGCTGACTGTTAGTGAAAGTGCGAATCTTTTTATAAGAGAGTGCATTAGATTTTGGGAAAAGCCAGAATTCCTACAAAGGCATTTCCTAACTGCGTGAAGAAACTTCTTGATTTATATAATGTTTGGAGGGAGCTGCAAAAAAACTGTAAGAAAACTCAGGACACGTTCAAGAACCGTGAACACAATTTTGTAAAAGACCTTGATAACTTGTTTGATATTGCACATGCTGATGCCTTCGACAGAATGAAGATAGAGGAAGACAAAGATTTTTTAAGGAAACAGAGAGAGACCAGGTCGACCGGGATGCAGGCGAGAAAATCCAGGCCAGAAGCAATAAAAACTGACTTCCAGAATAGTTTGCCTGACGTAGTCACAGTCCATTGGGATGGAAAACTATTACCTGGATTGGATGTATGAAGTTTAAAAGAAGAACGCTTCCCAAGTCTTGCTTCATTTGACGATAGAGAACAACCTCTTGCAGTGCCAAAATTAGAGAGTTCTTCGGGAAAACCTCAAGCTAAAGCCATTTCAACTGCACTCTTTGACTGGAACCTACATGATAAAGTAGGTGCTGCGATACAACAGCTTAAAATACTGGCCGTTTCAGTGGAGCTTGTTCTATTTTGGAGCAGACTTTAGAAAGGGAATTACTGCTTTTTGCTTGTCGTCATCATTTTTAGATGTTGGTCTTCAAAGCTGTTTTTGAAACCAAGGTAAAACAAATTACAAGTAGCCCAGATATGCCAATTTTCAAAAAGTTAAGAGTATACTAAACCTTGGCTCGAATGTACAGAGTCAATTAAAGCACCTAACCAAGACTTATGCTTTTTGAAAGCTCTAAAAGAATATGAAAAAGTAGACGCGACAAGTTCCAAGGCATCCACAAGTTTGTTCATCATTTATGGTATTTGTGTGAAGAAGCAGTCATGTTATTACTCTTTGATGAAGAAGTTGATTTCAAAACCAAGACAAAAACGATTAATAATTTAAACAGAGATGAAAGTTCAGATTCCGCCAAATGCTATATCCCATCGAAGGAAGAAAATACGCAAAATTTCTTTAGTAAGCTTAATATTTTCTTGTTTCTTTTTTCAAAGTTTCGTGGCTTAGTTTTTGCTTTTTAGACTGTTTTTTCTTTCTTTCAGATATTATGATGATGGATGATTTTGTGACTCAAAGAAGCAAACAATTTCTATCTTGACTGCAGATCGACGACAGTTTTCTTCGGGAGGATGTATCTTCTTGGGGTGACAATACTACTTTTTTGGAAGCTAGAAAACAAATAAGTTGTTTGAAAGGTCGTAAATGACACTGCTGAAAGAGCTGTTAAATGAATGCAAGATTTTAATGGACTTATCACGGCTGAAGAAGAACAAAAACAGTTTTTGTTGCGTTGTGTTCAGGAACATAGAAATCTGTATCCAGACTGTAAAAAAACTATACCAAAGAGAAGTCACCCTAATTAATTATTATTATAATTTGTATTTAAATAAAAGTTTGTGTTGATCTTATTTTGTTATTACTCATTTTTACTTTATTTGTTTCATTTTAATTATTTTGGATCAAACCAAGATGTCAGGCCAAAACACCATTTTCTAATAAACTTTAGAGCTCGGTCGGCACGGGTTGCAATCATGCTACAAATACGAAATTTCGTATTTAAGTATATTTTAGCAATCATAAAAAAAATAGAGGGTATGCGTTTCGAAATTCTAAAAAAAATTTTTTTTGGCCATATAAGGGACACCCTAATATATATAGAATAACATTTGGGTATTTAATGACCTTCGTTTCTTTGTCTATCGGTTAAAAAAGTTAATTTACCATCTTCTCGTTATAGAACAGTTACTAGTTAATAGCATTAATTTAAACAGCGCCACTCTTGTTCCTACTATGGAAACTATTAGCATTTTCCGTGACCTAAGATATTGGTTAAATTTCTCTAACAAACTAAAAATAAAACATGAGCGACACTTTAAGCAAAATTAAGGAGAATATTTGACCAGTTTACTTGTGTTATAAAAACGCCTCATTGATCTTGTAGTTTCAGAAACAGGTGAGTACAAATGAAACAAATGCACCACACACGTTAGTTAAAAACAGAGTTACGCATAACGTCTATATAAGCCAAAGAGTCAAATTAAATGTATCATTACAATCACTTCTCTAAAGAACCAAACATGAAATGATGTTATAATCATCTATTTTAAACAATTTGGCGCAAGTGGATAGCAATATTTTTCGCGTTTTAAGGTTAGTTCCCATAGTAAAAATTGTTCATCATTGTAATGATTTCAACGCAACGAAATCCTTACGCCTCTAATTAAGTGTGGCTCTCAATATTTAATTGAGAGAGCTGGTAGCAAATTTTGGGTAGGTATTTGAGACAAGTTGAAAACTTGTCACACACTTCTCCTATTAGGTATACCCCAACACGGAAATGTTGACCTGACTGGTGAGTAGCGGGCAAATGAATCCCTCAATTTAGGTCACCTAACAGGTAGAAAGTCCTACCGAAATGATCGGTATTTTTGAGAATCCCTATTTTTTTAGTTATATATAATACCATATTTATTAAAATTAAAAATTGCCTAAAATACATTTTGTTATTTTTTGTGACACAGTTTGGCAATGCATGCGTATGGCATTAAAACCTCGAATAAATCGTCTTTCTCATTTTTTTAATCTACAGCACAATCATACATACATACCTATTGGCTATTTTGGGCTTCATTATTTTGCTCCGTCTCATTTCTCATTTTTCACCAGCCAGGTCTGCCCCTTCATGTTGAGGTATGATAGGAAAAATAAAGGAACAAGTTTTCAGCTTACCTCAAATACTTACCCAAAATTTGCTAGTTTTGAGAAACTCGTAATGGTATCGACTAATTTTGGTCAAACTACTTACCACTTTCTTCAATCAAAATATCGTAAAGTATTTTTTTTATTTTATTGGTATGAGACGACAGTAGACCAGCTTGTATTGGAGGTAAAAAAGTCAAAGTAACCGCTGCAATCATCGTCAGTAATTCGCCTTCTAAACCTCTAGCACAAAACTAACAAAAGACAATATTATTAGTAATTAGGTTTTTATAAGATACAGTGTGAGGTGAGGTGAGGAAGGTGAAGTTACGAAGACGAAGCAAAGTAAGGTAAGGCAAGGTATGGATGGTGACTGTAAAATGCAGCTTTCTTGCGGGTCTATATTTATGTGGTAGCATAACAATTTTTGTACTAATTTAGCTAAGCACAACGTTTTTAGGACTAATGATAATTTATCATAACAACTAAACGCATAACTATTTATAGCATAAAGATAACTTACCATAATGTTTAAACACATAACCATATATAGCATAAAGATAACTTAGCATAATGTTTTAAGGCAAACATTGAGAAAAGCAGATGGACGGGCGAAAAACTTAAGAAATATGGTGCACTTTTTGACTCCGTTTGGGCTCCCGCCAGCTCTGCGGTCAGCCCTGAGTGTCTCTTCTCCATACCTCCACTTATTCCCCATACATCATTCAGGACCTGCCTTGAGCTTCTGGCTCCCGCATTTTTTGTATACATTCTAGGGGTAGAAGCAACAAGACTAGGTGGAGTCCGGGTTCTCCGAGTCGGCTCTGGGTCCTATGTAACCTGGGTCTATATTTAGTAGCACGACAAATAAATAAAAAATGCCTAAAGGCTATTATGCGTCTCATCAATAACATGCCTAAAAACTTTTATGCGTCTTATCAATAGTTAAATTGAAAGTAGTACAATAGATTGTTAGCCTTAAAACACATTACGCCAAAAAACTGATATCTAAAAGTTACATTAAGACACTACATATTATGCTACATTTATTATGAAAAAGTAAATTAGCCAAAAAAATATGCGTTTTAAATGGCACTAGTTTCTTGCATGTGTGTGTTTTATGAGACGACAGTAGACCAACTTGAATTTCAGGTAAAATATACTACTGCATACATCGCTGCCGCTATAAAATCTCCTTGTACAGACCACGTTGATGATTAACAAATGACAAAATTAATACTATTTGGAGTTTCGTGACATTAAGTGTGTGTTGCAGTGAGTTTTAACGCCAAAGTGAGAGTAAGGACTTGCGGTGAATTGGTAGTAAGACCATATGGTAGAATTACCATTCCATTGGGAAGAAGAAATGGTACGGGCCAAATGCTGATCGACTTCCTCGAAAAGAAAAGGCTTAATTCTCTATTCTGATTAATTCGTTCTATAAGAAACAGCCTTAGGAGGTGGACATGGCAAAGTCCCGGCGGACGGACGAAGAATGCGATTGACTTAATCATAGCGAATATTCAGGGGTGTCTCAGTGATCTCTCGGTTTGCTATCGGTAGCGACCACAGATTTGTTCGAGAAACCCTGAATATTAATAAGAAGCTTAAACGAGTCTGTTTGAAGTCCACACTTTGCCCGAACTTTCTCCAAACTATAGTTGGTTCTGAAGCATTCCAGCTAGAACTGGAGAACCGATTTGCTGCCTTGGAAACCACAAATAGCGTTAACCAGAAGCTCGAAAGTGTGGTGGATGTCCTGCGAGATGAAGGCACAAAGTTTTGCAAAATGCGGCTCAAGCTTTCGGAACGTCGGAATCCCACGTTAAGTTCTTTTACGTGAGATTCGTTAAAACAAGGTGCTCTTAGCAAGAGAATTACCAAGCTTGTACAACGTGACCTCCGATTAGCTAAAACGCTCTTGATTGAAAAATCGATTGAACAAAATTGGGGGTTAAAAGTGTTCGTTAAGACATTGGGTAGAAGCCACCTGACGAAGTTAACCAACTCGGCGGCAGGTGTCGTTGCATTCAAAGCGGATGTTCTCTCGGAAGTGGAAGACATTTACAGCCAGCTGAACGCATCGCATGCTCCTCATCTCCTACAAAACAAGGCGAGGACAGAATTACTACATAACTCTTAAAAGATAGTGAGGCACTACTTATAAAAAAGCTTCAAGAACTGTTAAATGCCGTCCTCTCCAACGGGAGAACTCCACAGGCGTGGCACAGAAGTGTGGTCATCCTATTCTTCAAAAAGGAAGATAAGACGTCTTTGAGATTGTTTTCGAGAGTTATCACAAATCGTTCGCCCGAAGACTTGACGAGTTTCAGCCTCCTGAACCGGCTGGATTTTGAAGTGAGTACAGCACCATAGATCACATTCACACGGTACGGCAGATTGTACAAAAGATAAAGGAGTACAATCGGCCACTTTACGTAGCGTTAGTGGACTATGAGAAGGCGTTCGACTCGCTCGAAACCTGGGCTGTTTTGGAGTCCTTACAGCAATCCCAGGCCGATTGTCGATATATTGAAGTTATGAGATGTTTACATGCTACGATGGCAGTCCAAATTCAAGATCAGCAGACAAAACACATTCTTTTGCATCGAAGCATGAGGCAAGGAGATTTTTTCCCTGAAATTATTCTCAAACGCACTAGATATGTTTAAGTCGCTGGGTTAGGTTGGACATGGCCCCTAAACATCGATGACGAATACATCTCTCACCTATAACTTGCGGACGTCATCGTCAATATGGCAGAACCACTGGAGGATATGCAGTAGTGGATGCTAAACAGCCTGGCTAACATTTCTCAACGCATTGGCTTTCGGATGAATTTGGACAAAACCAAAGTCAAAGAGCAAAGTTCATTGCTCCAGGACCGATTGCCGTAAATGGAACCACTCTCGAAATTGTTCAGAGATACATCTACCTAGGTAGATGTATCTTTGAGAGTGAGCCCAATCTGAAGTGAGAAGAGTCCAGTTGGGCTGGGCAGCGTTTGACACACTTGGTCGAGTCTTCTCATCACCTATCCCACGAACTCTCAAAACAAAAGTGTACAACCAGAGCGTCCTACCCGTTATGACCTACGGTGCTGAAACGTGGACACTGACTGTTAAAGCTCAAAGTCGCTCAGCGAGCTATAGAACGGGCTATGCTTGGAGTTTATCTGAGGGATTGCATTCGTAATGAAGTAATTCGTCAGACAACTAAAGTCACCGGCATAGGTCAGAGCGTATTGACAAACTGAAGTGGCAATGAGCCGGTCAGATCTATTGCAGACCCGATAACCGTTGGGACGGATTCTGTGGAGACCGCGAATCGGTAAACGTAGTATAGCACGCCCGTTTGGAAACGTTAGATCGAGGATCGGCCTAAGTGGTGTATTATGGGAGAGGCCTATGTCCAGCAGTGGGCGAACACAAGCTGATCATGATGTACATAGTGAGTGAGAGTGAGACGAAACGAGGCGAAGCAAGACGTGTAAGGTGCCATGAAGTGCAATTTTAATGCATATGCGTGTTGACTTCGCGCCTGTTAAGAGCAAGTAGAAGTACAATACGAAATTGAAATAGAAAAAATATGTAAATGCAACTATAGTACTGGTTCCATTCCTATAACTCAATGCTTTCTCTTACAAGCAGAAAATCGACGGGATGCAGTACATAAGTTTTAGGGATGTATCCTCGGTTATATTCTTGATAGGCATATATTCCTCCTAATGTTTTCTTTCGCTATTAAAACTAATGGTAGACAAATTTAAGCATCTGTTAATTTTAAAATATTCAGAAGTGCGAACAAGTGTATTGGGGATGCGTTGACTTGAACTTCCGATGTTAAAAGCAAACATTAAAAGAAAGCAACATACTTTTTAAACTAATTACCGAAATATTTTTCAGTTTCATTTCCATTATTTTGATGTAAAAAAATGCAGAAGTATTGACAATATTCCAAAACAACGTTGTTGCGTACTGCGAAGGAAATAAACGATGATTATGAAATTTTAACCGGATTCGGGAAGAAGGCCCAGTTGAACAAATTTAGACTCAATCAAAAGGAATTTAGATTTAAATTAACAGGAACGCGGCGTTCCACCGATGAGCCCATGCCACGTAAGAGGTCATATAACACTAGCAACGCCCCGCGGATTTACCCGCGCAGTTCCCGTTAGGTTAGGTTATAATTTGACGTAGTTAGAATATTATCTGACGTTGTGTCTAATTTCACATAATATTTAGACTAAAGTGAATTTAATATGTAATTTAAGTGATAAAATTGACCCTTCGAAGTTAAAAAGAATGTACGGTTGACTTCTAGGATGACAACTAGTTTCTTTTTAAATTTTAAAATACTCACCACCGGATCAAATGCCTGTTTGATTTGCAAGGTAACTTCACAAATTGATTTATACACACGATTGGCTGTATGTATGCTTATTTCAGAAGCATTTAACAGCTCTTCTAATCTAACAAGCCGGCATTTAATCATATACAACACATAGGAATGCGTAATACTAGCAATGTCAGTAGTAAAAAAAACGAAAAACAAAAAAACATTCATCCACACCTCCGGTAAGCAATATTTGAACCTGACACAAATGATAATAGTGGTCATCATTTTAATGATCAAATGTACAAAAATAATTAACAAATGCTTAATTTGAAATTCGGCCTGTTTATTCAAATTCAGTTTTGAATCGATGTATTTAAATACTGTTGTACATTCTGATATTGTACTTTTGCGGTCCATAATCATATACGTAATTATATACATAATATATTGAAAAGTATACGCAGAATGTCGGTAGAAAGTAAGATCGTCTTCGTAGTGATAAGACTGAGCTACACTGACACTAGTAAGTACTAAAATAAGTATAACATTGACAGTTCGAGTTATTTTGGGTGCTTTGAACTGAATAAAGCCAAAGTCTAAGAGTGTTATTATTTGGGCTATCTTATAAGCTACTATTATTATATCGTTTTGCTTCATGATCTAAGTTGAAAACTAAGAGGAGACACAAAATTTTACAATTGTACTGCAAAATACAACCATTTATGATTACGAGCTCTATAAATGTAATGAAAATGACAAGTCTCAACTAAAGTGAGACCAATTTTCGAGTCGATACTTACTATTTAAGTAAAGTAGTACTACAATTACTTATTAGACATAGCTTAAATTATTAAACTCTGAATGATAAGTTGTGGTAATCAAACAGTAAGTAATTTGACATTGTTATGGAATGTTTACCAACTCATTTGACTAGCCTCGTGGCTTAGTGGGTAGTAACTCTGCCTACGAAGCTCAAGGATAGAAGGAGAGATGTATATTAAGTATGTTTTTTAAAGCTCCATTGTACAAGCTTTGCTTAGTTTGGGGTCAGATGGTGTTGTGTGTGAATTGTTCACTTTTTTTTTTTATTGAATCTATTCTAATTACATTACCTGTAGATTAGGGATTAGTGTTAGTTACTTTCAATTACCCATTTTTCAGTAGTCTCAGTAGTCTATGTGTACTAACACTAGCAGCGCCCCGCGAGCTTACCCGCGTAGTTTCCGTTCCTGTTATTGTTCCGCAATAAAAAGTATTTCAGTATAATACTCTAACTTTGTTCCAACTTTCACCAGATCCGTTAAGATGTCTCGACGTGATTGAGCAACAAACATCTAAACTTTTGCATGTGTATTAGAAGTTTAGAAGGTTATATTAAAGTCAGCGTGTTTATCAGGTTTTAATAGGTATGTGCGAAATAATTATTATAGGAACAACTATCCCTATACTTTAAACTATGGGCACTTTTGGGCGAGGATCTGACGATCGCGGGAAAGTTTAACATTGTATGTTTTTACTAAATTATTTTTATCCAAAACTATACCGATATCAATTATTGTTATTTAATTTTCATTCATATTTATTAATATTTTAATGATGGAACGTCAAGTTTGCCACTTGTGCTCAAAAATGTGAAACGGCAAGTATATTTGGGAACTGCCGATCAGGAGTCCTGGTGTTTTCGATGTCATGTGCATAATGCCGCTATCTTAAAAACGGTGAAAGAAAACATCGTGAGGAATTCAACATGTTCCTAGGAACATGGCGATTTCGTAACGTTTCATAGAAAAAATCGTAACATGGTTTAACAATATTTTAGAATCTTTCGAGGTCATAATCCATCCACCAACCCGCACTGGGGCAGCGAGGTGGATTATGGTCTTAACTCTCTCCTTGCGAGAAAAGTTCCCGAGTCCAAGCATTGAGAACATTTAGTTGACTAATTAATGCTCAATTTTTTTGTGCCAAGATGTTCATAAGCGTCCTGAAATATCGATGCAATATTGAAAGAACATCAAAATAAAATAAATTAATGTCTCCCGCAAGCAACAACATAATTAATACTTTAATCGTATTATACTGCTTGCCCGAGTAATAATTTACCTAATTACAATCGTTATAACCTAATTTACAAACTACCGAAGCCGAACCGCTGTAGTCAAATTGGATTCGGTTTTATGGTCGAGCAAAAAATTGGTTTGGTTCATTGAGCTGTTATGAATATTATTGCTCTTATTGCTTGGTCTACTATGATACACGGAGATTAAAGTAGGAAAATAAAACCAAACCATGTAATGGGCGCATGATGCGCCCTACAATATCAAGATAGGTTTGACAGTCAAAATTATCTCGGTATTGCTAATTATTTGAAAGTTTTACGTTATATACAGTACATGTTATATGTTACAGACATTTTGCTCTTGCACTACTTCCCCATTAGTGGCAGCGACGTACGTGCCTGTCCATGGCTTACAAAAGTGCCCGTGCAAATAGTTGGTTGGCTTCATCAATATAAATCAATTGATATGCTCTCTTAAACTTCAGGTGCACGGAGCTATGTTATAGTTGGGAAGAGTGTGCTCACTTTTTCCGTTGTAGGAAGCGGTGAACGCGTTATGTTTATACCTATCACTATTTTGTTGTCAACAACCAAAATTAGCAGAACCGCAACGCCGCTAGCGATTCTATGGGTCAAGTAGATTGGTAGTTGTAAACCACTCACGCTACACATTGAGGCGCAGTTTGTTAACAATTTCAAGGTGCTCAGGGCTCATATTTTGATTAACATCGATGGTTGGCTTGCCTTTCGCGTCGCCGATCCCAGTGGCCAGCAGACCTACAGCTTAACTCTCCTGCTTTCTGATATGCTTTGATTTCATTACCCTCCACTACTTGTAGCTCGGGAAAACGACATTATTTCATGGTTCATGTTTAAAAGGCTCAAACGGAGAGGTTTGGCTCCACTTTTGTGTTAAAAACATCTAACTGTGGAATGCAGTTCATGTTTAGATATCCCATTTATTTTGGATATAATTTGAGCGTCTTGAAAGATGATTGCAAGAGTCAATTGGGTTTCTCTTGGATAGCTTGCTCCATCATCGACTGCTCTGTTGCTTAAAATCACTATCAAATGCAAAATTGTATCCTCATTCCAAATCTACGTGAATAAAAGGTAAACAAACCAAAGTCACTTTCAAAATGACAGACCAGCATTTCTTAACCATTGTTTTACAAGATAGTTTGTAGTACCTTTCATTGCTTTTAAATTTTCGTCGCATAACAAGGATAAACATATATGTATGCATATCATAAACACCCAAATAAATGTTCCCACTGCTGGGACTTGGAACATTCAACACATTGCCGCTGTAAAAAATCGGCAGACACAAGAATCTGCAATTGCTGAACGTTTGATTGATGCTAAAACTGGTCATTGGATCGAGATCCACGACCCGAAGGTTCTATCTACCGAATGTAATTACTACGCAAGAATGATTCGGGAAGCATTGGAAAATAAAAAATATATATCTATATTTCAACTACGACGCGATGACCACGATGCCAATAACCGAAAACTACCCGGTTTACGGTTATCGGCGTCGTGGAATCCTCTAATAAATAAATGTATGCATAGCGCACTGAGTTTGGAGAAGCCTGATATGGTTAGTGTTGTGTGTAGTGTTGGTCACCCTGCGATTTTTGAAGCCCGAATGAGGGAAGATGGAGATCTCCTCTCATTTCATGATGAGAGTATGGCAGGCATACGTAGATTTATTTCCCCCACGTAAAAAAAGGAAAGGCAAAGCATTTGAGTTCGAAGAAGAATGTAACACTAGAACCAGTGAGTTGTTAAGTAATTTAGATGTTTCCTTGTTTGAAAACGTTCCTTTTATTTTTTGTTATCAATTGAGTAAAAGTAAACCAATTGAATAAATGTAAGAATTTATATTGACAACTGTTCGATCTTTCCCATATAAAATTTCATAAAGGAATGGTCCTCAACGGCTTAGCTCCATCTACTTATAGCGCCAACCCCTCTAAAACTCTTTTGAGAGTGCGGGTAGAAGTGAATGGTATCCCACCAGCGCCCTCTACACTAAATTTTATCAGTCATACCCAATTCTTTCAATAATCAGATACTTGTTATTTTATGACACATATTTAGACTCAAATCCGAGTATTAAATACAATACTATAGTGAAATACACTACAAACAAATACAGGTGATAACATTTTAACAATAATTAAATCTCGTTCGAATTGTCCTCGTACTACCCAAAACTGATCATAACACTATGATACACATACATAACACATACAAAAGTTTCGATCAAAATAACACAAAATTTATGGCATTTTAGAGTGAAAATTAAAATTATAAAGTTTTGATATTAAACAGCGTAATTTGGAACACGCATTTAGAGGTTTGCGATTTTCTCTCAACTTGTTACGACGGAAACCTTTTTCTCGGAGTTCTTTAGTCATACTTATACTATTTTATTGATAACGAGTAGTTACATATCATATATTCAAGATATTGAAATATTACCAATACAAGTCAATAATTTAAAAAAATAGACGTCACAATTTAAAATCCCATTACAATAAAAATCAAATCCGGCGACGATCCGGGATGATCCGGCACCTCCGCCCGTGGTGAATCGACTCGGCGACCACCACCCCGAACGCCCGTATTGTGGACGTTCGGCACACACTCGGACCGCTGCTCGGACGCTCCCAACCTGGAGACCTCCTCTTACTGTCGTGCAGCAAGGGTCCGGTCGGACTAGCACCGGACTCTGCACCAACATTACCCCGAAAGCCCCGTACTGTGGACGTTCGGGTCAAACTCGCGGTTGGTCAACCTGGTGACCGCCGCTCGGACGCTCCCGTACTGAAGACGTCCTTTTACTGTACTACTGCAGCAAGGGTCTGGTCGGACTAGCACCGGACTCTGCACTACCACCACATCCAGAGCAGGCCATCAAGAGGAGGCCTGCCAAACAAGTCAGACAAGCGTTGAACAATACGATGTTAGGCGCTTGCACTAACTTCTCTGCCAATTTTTAGTTTATCGACGCTTTGATAGGCTAGCAATTGTAAAAATACTGATAAAATTGCTGCTTTACTAAATATAAATTTGTATGGGTATTTTTCTGCAAAATATGTATAAAATATACTGCTCGAGTTATCTTAACCTGTAACACTTATTTATTTAACGGGTACGAAGCCGCGGGTAAAAGCTAGTATAATATACACAAATAATGGGATGTTGGCGTGTCGATGAAATTGTAAGTTTTTGAGGTTGTATTTGTTTACGACTAAACAAGCAACGTTTGTGCGTTAATCTTAAACACGCTGGCATTGATAGGCTGTATCTTCTTGAATACAAGTTCCGCAGGACAAACATAAATAATTCATCATATTTTCGCTATTTCTGACTAGCATGGTCTTCATTTTTAACCTATCGAAGTCAAAATCAATATCCAAACATATATTATCTTCATTTCGGGCTTCGAAAATGCGTACAATGACAGCTCCGCAATAATAGTCGTCTTTTTGGGAAACATGGTCTGGTGCTAGTATTTTAAAAATCGCATCGTCCATCTTTTTTGTCGCAATAAATACATTATTTTTGTGAAATATAGCTGTTTTCTGAGAATGGTATTGCCAATTGGGTCTATTATTGTTAAAGTTTTATTTTTTAAGCAAACTATAGCCATGGTGTAATGTAGGTTTAAACATATCGGGAATACAATTTTTTTTACATCGCACCCATCACACTGGATCCAATCAGTTAGAACGTCAATTTGTGATGATCCATGTCCGCAGTATGTGCATTGCCATAAATTTTCGGTAGTCTCCTTGTCATAACATTTAACAATATCTAACGTCGAAATGGCAAAGCTTTTTTTTAATTTTTTGTTCCACTGTTCTTCCTCATTTTCTAATTTTAATGGTTTTGTGAGTCTGTTTTTTTGGATTTTATTTAAACTTTCTTTGGATAACAGCTAATATTTCAGACCTTACTTTTCTCATGAACTGTGTGCATTTTCGATTCTTTTGTCCATGAAGAAATAATGTTTTGAGTTGTACAAAGTAATTTTCAACTAGTGCATCACTTGTTCTTTTTCACTTGTGTCACCCAAGAGGTGCCAAAAATAGACATTTTTTCAGAATAACATTCCATAATTCAGGATTATAAATTACATTTTTCCCCATCACAGTCATCTATTTAGACAGATTTAGAGTTTTCTTTCGATCTAACATAAAAAGGGCTACTTTGATACTGAGCTACAGTTTCGATCTCATTTATTTCAAAATGTATGGGTTCTTGCGAAGCAGTTAAATCAATGTGAAAATCTTTATCAGAAGGCCTCAAATTTTCTAGAGCATTATTAGTTTCGTCAGACATTATTTTAAAATTTGTCAACATGAACAAGTTTTTGACAAAGTTGTGATACTTTGTGATGTTTTTACATAACGTGAATTGAGCTAAAATATGTTTTAGCTCGTTTTTATTCGCTGAACAGATTTTATTTACATCGTTGGTCATCATTTTGATGAAATGTGCACAACAAAGATGAACAAAATGGGCGTCATCGTTTTTGACTCATCATTAATCTTATCGGTAATCATTGCGTGGCCTCAATTTAAGTATTCAACTAAATCACACCTATTTAATGGACTACAAATAGCATGTATTGATGCCAACGCCATGTCCGTAACAACACCGCTAAATGCGGGCCAGTGTTTATTATGTTCAGAAAATGACTGAAGTCGGTAAGCAGCTTGGCAATACTATTACTGTCATGTTTTTTGGATAACATGGCTAAAACAGGTAAACACCGATTCAATGGTGATGTTTCTACTCCTGCGTAATACAAAATCCGCTTATTTAGAAAGATTTGATCATTGAGACGTCTTACAACACTGCCCGTAGTGTCAAAATGAAGTAAACGGGACCAATTTGTTTCAAAATATTTAATTGTTCCAAGCTAAACATTTTAACGCATATGGCAAGCTCACTTAGTGTACATTTTATTATTTATGGTCCTCTTAATACAACAACAAATCTATAACATCATTATTAGACATGATTATTGTTTTTGTTCAGAGCCTCGGATCTTATTTTTCTGAATGTAGAATCTGATTTTATTCCCTCTAAATATTTTCAGTAGAGGCTCGGTAGAGCCTCTGAAAAAGTAGGTCTTAAAATGAACATGGATAAGACAAAAATCATGTCAAATAACCATGTTGTACCCACTCCTCTTAAAGTAGGACTCTCTACGCTCGAGGTTGTTGACGAATACGTTTACCTAGGACAAACAGTCCAATTAGGTAGATCCAACTTCAAGAAAGAGGTCACTCGTCAAATCCAACTCGGCTGGGCGGCGTTCGGGAAACTACGTAATATCTTCTCGTCCAAACTACCGCAGTGTCTCAAGACGAAAGTCTTTGACCAGTATGTGTTGCAAGCGATGACATACGGAACAGAGACGTGGTCGCTTACTATGGGCCTCATAAGAAGGCTCAAAGTCACCCAAAGGGCAATGGAAAGAGCTGTGCTCGGAGTTTCCCTGCGCGATAGAATCAGAAATGAGGAAATCCGCAGGAGAACCAAGGTAACCGACATAGCTCAACGAGTTGCTAAACTTAAGTGGCAGTGGGCAGGGCACATAGCTCGCAGAACCGATGGCCGTTGGGGCGGAAAGGTTCTCGAGTGGCGACCGCGTACCGGAAGACGCAGCGTTGGCAGGCCCCCCACAAGATGGACCGATGATCTGGTAAAGGTCGCCGGAAATCGTTGGATGCGAGCAGCGCAGGACAGATCTTTGTGGAAATCTTTGGGGGAGGCCTTTGTCCTGCAGTGGACGTCTTTCGGCTGATATGATGATGATGATGATGAAATATTTTGTTTGTTGTTATTTTGATGATTAATTTTCAGTATCTATTCATTTTTATATTGTTTTGGTTGCAAATTTTGCTTGAAAATATCTCTCTCTACTTCGGAGACTGGCAACGTAAGATATTCTTTGTGGAAATAATTTTACTTGTACTGTAAACAGATACGGTGTTGTTTTTGATGATAATATTTAACTTTTTATACATTTTGTGCTTGCATTGAGCAGCGATTGTTATATTGGAATTGTATTTAGCGTATTTAAGTATTAGCAAACATGTATTATTGATTTCTGCTTATTTAGGAATTTGCATATGCAGAATTTAGGAATACATGGTTTTCTGGTGTAAAAGGGTCGATAACAGTTTTTTGTTCAAAAGGAGTGTTTTTCTCAACTGTGAGTCGTCTAACGTCTAAGTTGTTTTCATTCAAATCTGTCGAATATTCCTTGTCTTTATCAAACCCTTTATTTTTCAGTTAAGTATCATTGGGTGAGTTACATTGTAATATGGCTTCGTCTTTACCGCCTTTGGCAGCATCAAAACAGTGTTTTACTGTTTTTAATACACTGGAATTTTTACCCAAATTACTTTGGTATATTTTTAATTATTTCAAATACCCAATCATCGTCTGCGTCTGATTTTAATGTCTTTTCTGCTACGATATCACACTTTTGTTGAATATTGCCCATTTTGTTTACACATTTCTTTGTTTCTATTTACGTCCAACAAATGTCATGTAATTGTAATCTTATTTTCGATTTTTAGGTCTGTTTTTTATTTTATTTTTTTGCGTTATCGATTCATACTGGTCAAAACTTCACCAACTTGGAGCATTTAACGGAATTTTTACTCTCAATTAATTCTCCGATAGTTTTATTACTTTCCAGCGAAATTTTCATTGTTAAAAAAATTTAAGTATGTAAATGATTTTAAATTATTCACAATTATGGATTAAAAGAATATTATGAATACAATAGGAAATGAAAATATGCTAAAACTAGTATATTTACTTGATTTAATAATTTTACTTTAACTAATAGGTACTAATACCAAAACAATTTGTTTATGACTTCAAACAAATAATTTTACTTAATTCAATAATTTACTTAAACTATCATTAAAACTAATACTAATATCAAAACAATTTTTTACAAAAATAAAACACGTATTATTACTTAATTTAATTATGTTACTAAAACTAATAATTTCACTAAAACTATCACCAATACTATTTTTTAAACTGAAGTTCTAGAAAATGTTGTAAATTAAAAAAAAACAATGATTTATGCTGTTGCTGGAATGTCAAAAAAAACTAAGAGAAATAAAAAACGATGCTCAAGTACGAGTACACGAGTTTGCAATATGGCAAAAGTTAAATGTTAAATTCAATTATTCAATTCGTTGCAATAAAAACGACATTTATTATTGAATTTTTTTGATTTATCTCAACAATCTAACGTAGAAAACTATAATTTCAGAAAACTTTGCTAATATGACTGTGTTCATCAAAATTTTTCCTACTGCTGTGGCATAGATTCAACGTCAAGACGAGTAAAAAAAGGTGTATGATGTCTCCATACACATGAGTTTGCACCATTTTTTTTTTTTTTTTTTTTAACTTCTATAGGCTTACACTTGACCGCCATCTCGCCTGATGTTAAGCGACGATGCGGTCTACGATGGAGCGTGTTTACCTAGAAGAAACCGATTCACTCTCGACTTGAAGACACAAAGATTGTAACCAACAGGGAAAACCCACTCAGGCAACGCATTCCACAGCCTAGACGTTCTTATCACAAAAGTAGAGTCAAATCTCTTCGTTCGCGTCTTTGGAACATCAACCATGAAACGATGTCGCTTTCTCGAGCTACGAGCATTCCGATAGAAAAAAGGGCAAGGTGGTATTAGATCATGTAAATCAGTCGCACACTCTCCGAAGTGTATCCGATAAAAAACCGAAAGACTAGCAACTTTTCGGCGATGTTCAAGACTTTGTAGTCTTTTTCGCACAAGAGTGTCGTTGCCTATGAGCCTTTTGGCACGTCTCTCGATCGATTCCAAGGCCTCCAGCTGATACTTAGCCGAACCATCCCAAAGATGCGAACAGTACTCCATACAAGAACGAATTTGAGCTTGATATAACGTGAGCAACTGCTCAGACTTGAAGTACCTTCGCACCTTGGAGAGGACACCTAGCTTTTTGGCAGCTAATTTAGCCTTGGACTCGATATAAGAACCAAAGTTGAGCGTAGATGTTAATGTAACGCCCAAAAGCTCAAGACGGTCAGAAATCGGCACGGATACACCTCTAAAAGTTGGAGTCAGTTGGAATGGACTCCTTTTAGCGGAGAACAGACACGCCTGCGTCTTACTCTCGTTGAACTTGACCAGATTGGCATCGCCCCATGTAGACACCGCCTCAAGGGTCAAGCTCAAACGCTCGATCAGACTCTCTCTTAGTACCTGAGTTTGCTGCCCAGTGGCTCTCGCACTAGATATGTAACTCTCTACAACGGTGCTATCATCTGCGTACCCAAAGATACCGGGCTTCAACAGATCGTTGATATGTAGCAGGAAAAGCGTCGCAGAGAGTACCGACCCTTGAGGGACTCCGGCATTGATAGCCATTTGATCCGACGAGCAGCCATCAATGACGACTCGTATGGATCGATCCCTCAAAAAGTCCGATATCCACGCAATAAACCCAGGACGCAAACCATAACCAGAAAGCTTGCTTATAAGGCCATCATGCCAAACCCTGTCAAAAGCCTTCGAAATATCCAGGGAGACTGCAAGTGCTTCCCCGTGCTTCTCGATAGCTTCACTCCAGATGTGAGTGACGTACGCTAGAATATCCCCGGTGGACCGGTTTCGGCGAAACCCGTATTGCCGGTCACTGAGGAGGTCGTTTGATTCTAGGTACGTCAGAAGCCTGTGGTTTAAGACACGTTCCATAGTCTTGCAGAGTATGGACGTGACTGAGATGGGCCTGTAGTTGGCAGGGTCAGCACGACTACCCTTTTTGGGCACTGGTTGCACATTGGCAAGCTTCCAAGACTTTGGTACCAATCCAGTTTCGAGAGAGAGTCTAAATAGACGTGTCAGTATCGGGGACAACTCAGGCGCACATGCCTTCAACACTAGAGCAGGAATACCATCTGGGCCACTGGCTTTATTCACGTCCAGACTGCGTAGCACTTTGCGAACCTCAATTTGACGAATGTGTACCTCTGACATGAGAGTCGGACAGCCAGGTGGAGTAGGAGGTGTCGCGCTACCAGCATCTAGACGCGAAGATTCCGCAAACTGAGATGCAAACAAGTTTGCTTTCTCCATTGCGGTGTGAGCCAGTGTCCCATCAGGTTTCAGCATTGGAGGTAGTGAGGGGCGGCAGAAGTTCGATTCGACCGATTTAGCTAGGGACCAAAACGCTTTGCTACCTGCAGGGTACGAAGCTAGTTTGTTCCCTATTCGACTAATGTGGTCAAAACGAGCCCTCTGAAGAACCTTTTTGCTTGCCTTAGCAGCCTTGTTGAACGCTTGCACCATGGCAAAAGTTAAATGTATGAGAGTAAAACGAGGGGTATAAGAATTTGGATGCCTATTAAAACGCATATTTTTTTTGTTCCTAATTTACTTTGTCATAATGAATGTAGCATAATGTATAGTGTCATAATGCAACTTTAGTATGATACTTTTTTTTGGCATAATGTGTTTTAAGCATAGCAATCTATTGTACTACATTAAATTCGACTATTGATGAGACGCATAATTGTCTTTAGGCATATTGATAAGACACATAATATTCTTTAGGCATTTTTAATTAGTTGTTGTGCTACTAAACATAGACCCAGGTAACATTTCGACTTTGAATATGTCTAAGACAAATCATTATCTTATATATAAAATTCTCGTGTCACAGTGTTTGTTTCCTTACTCCTCCGAAACGGCTTTACTGATTTTAACCAAAATTTATATGCATATTCAGTATGTGGGGAATCGTGAACGTGGAGAGGGGGAAAACAATACCCCTAGGTTGAACTGCTCAGAGATTGTAAAAGATTGTAACGGCAGTAAGTTTAGTTCGCCAAAAGATGCCGTAAATACTATGAATGTTCGGTTTTTAAATGCAGCTGCTGCCTGTGGGGCACCTAAAGCTGATACTGCTACTGTATGTAAAATTTTAGTATCAGCACGGCAAGCATCTGATCGTTCCCTCAAACTAACAAGTTTCTCGGCTGATGAGGTATTCCGCATAGTATCCTCCAAAAATACCCCCAAAAAAGTCGAAAGACATATACGGTGTGTCGATGGAGCTCATTAAACTAGCAATTTTGCCTCTAGCTCCGGTTCTCGCCACACTGTTTAATAAGTGTCGTACCCGTCATCGCTGAAGATATCGAAAGTGTCCCCGATATTTAAAGGCAAGGGCAAAAGGGACGATATTGATGGATATAGACCAGTATCGATTATACCAGCAATAGCCAAAGTGTTCGAAAACGGCTTGAGTTCGCGATTAGTGGCCTACCTATCGAAAACCGAGGCGCTGTGTGAGCAACAATACGCATACCACGAAGGGAGGTCTACGATTTCTCTAACGCGTGAAGTGATATGTAGTGTGTTGGCTGCTCGTGAACGTAAAGAGCAAGTAGCTGTCTTGTGCTGTGACTTATCGAAGGCCTTCGATGTCGCAGACTACGAGACCTTAGCTTTAAAGCTGAAACACTATGATATAGCTGGGAAATCATACGAGGTATTGACTGACATGTTACGAGACCACTCTCAGGTAGTGGATGCTGGCGATGGGGATAATGAATAAGATCCGCTGCCTTCGTCTATGGGAGTACCGCAGGATTCGTCGATTTCAAATATATAATGTTCTCTCTCCTACTAAACGATCTCCCTGATGCCGTAAAGGGTGCAGGCATATTCACGTATGCAGATGATGTGGCTGCCGTAGTAACGGCTCTTTAAATTGAGGATTTAGAAGATAAATTAAATATTGTAATTAACGGCTTAAATTCATGGTTTAGAGCTAATGGTTTTATGTTAAATTAAAAAAAAACTCACTTCGTGCACTTTTGTCTGTCGGGCCATCATACAAAACCACTTAAAGTTTCGCTAAACGGTGTAAGGATTGAGCAAGTACAGAACACTACATGATTTGAATCATACAATACGCAAGAAGAGAGACATTCTCGAAACATACGTAACGCGGACAAGCTGGATGTCATATCACACTCTCTCACAAGGTCACGGAAGCTAACTCTAATTATGGGCCCTGAAGTTTGTTTATAACACTCTTCCCAAAATAGTTATATCTGTCCCAAGTTTCGGCAGCTTCTAAAACAAATTAAAGTCCTGGCTTATCGATCAAACTTTTTATAGTTACACCGATTTTTTAGAGAGTGATGGCAAAGTCCTATAAAAATCTATACAAAAATTTGACATGGGTCAGTACAATTGTTATAAAAACATATTATGCTCATATAATGCTTGACAGTTTTCCGTACAATAAATTATTATAATACAGTAAAGTGGTCATTTCAAAATGTATACAATTTGTATGCTCTTTCTTTTGTTTTTATTTTTTATTTATTGACGTGTAAATTGTACATTTATGAATAAAGTACTTTGACTTTGACATAGGACCCAGATCCGACTCGGAGCACCCCGAGTCCACCTAGTATTGTCGCACAGAATGTATATAAAAAATACGGGAGCCAGAAGCTCAAGGGAGGTCCTGAGTGGAGCGAGCCATGCGAGGTCAAGCGTAGCGAAGGGGGGAGGTGGCGAGCGAAGCGAACCGGCGACCTACGTAGTGGAGCGTAGGCCGAGTATGGAGAAGCGACACTGAGCTGAGCTTCTGGCGGGAGCCTACCCGGAGTCAAAAAGTGTCACATTTCTTAGGTGTACCGTCTGTTTTTTCCGATGTGTGCCTTTAAATATTATGCTAAGTCATCTTTATGTTGTATATGGTTATGTGTTTAAACATTACGGTATGTTATCGTTGTGCTATATATGTTTATGCTTTTAAACATTATGCGAAAACAGTTATGCGTTTAGTTCTTATGCTAAATTATCATTAGTCCTGAAAAAGTTATGCCTTCTTAAATTATTACAAAAAATGTTATGCTACCCCATGTAGACCCTAAGAGTTTTCGTTGCTAACATATCGATTAAGATTTTCCGAGTTTTAGATATATCTCGGCAATAAATAATTCGTAATCATCAAATTAAACGATGAAATGTGGAGAAAAATATTTCCAGAAATAATAAAAACACTAACCTAAATAAAATAATAAATAAAATTGTTACTTTTTATTGTGTGGCAAGTTTAGGGTTAAAACGGCATGAAACCTTATCCGTCATGACATACTTTGATAGAATTTATATAGACCTAGATTAGGTGATAAGATATTTGGCTAATTTCAGCTATGGGAATTCACGATAAGCCAACAGCAAACTTTTCCTCCTAAGATTTCTGCACCCGAGCAATTTCAAATGTAAATTTCTAGGAATTGAAACCTTTCTGTCGCATTAATACTATGTTCGTTTGGTAACGCATAAAACACGCTACAACGCTGTTACATAATATTTCAGAATTTCAGGGTCTGCCAGCTCACAGTATTGAAGGAACCGTGGACTTGGCGATAAAAAAAATCCTTAACTTTTTATGGAGTCGTTTAAGGGTTAAGTAATCGTGTAGCCACATTCTCATTTTGTTTTTTAGACAGACTAGGTATCAGTCTATAGGATTAAACCTAAAAACTCCAGTGTTTCAGGGGCTTACAGGTCGTAATCGAGCATGTTGTGGTTTAAGGTTAAGCACTTTCACTACTTTTGTTTGTGTGGCAAGGTTAGGGTTAAAATGGCATGAAACCTTGCCCGAAATGAACTAAATTAATAGAATATATTTTATAGATCTGGATAAGGTGATTAGATTTTTGGCTAGTTTCAGCTATGGGAGTTCACAATAAGCCAGAAGCCAACTTTAACTCCTTAGATTCCGGTACCCGAGCGATTTCAGATAAAAAAATCTAAAACAAAAATTAATTTTTCATGGAGTCATTTGAGGGTTAAGTAATCGTTTAGCCACATTCTCACTATGTTTTTTTAGATATACTATAGGTCACTCTATAGGTAGTATAAAAATAATTTAAACTCATTTCTGAAATATCTTCTGTTCTATTGTTTTATTTCAAAATGCAACACGAACACTTCAGCGTACTACAACTACAAATCATTTATTATTAACATAGTAACAACAAATATTTCACTACTTATATATTAAACAAGGTGAAAATAAGCGTGTTAAATGTGACATAAGTACAACTACAACTCTGAACAATTTATTATATTTTTATATTTAGAGCCAACTCTGAATCAATAGTATATTAACCTTTTCAAGTATTTGAAAGTTATATTTTGAATAATAATACGCTACCTTCTTTGAAATTTTAGGGTTGACTGCATGGTAAAAGTAATTCAGATAGGTGTAACCATGCGTGAAATCGTAGGGCGCATCGTTAATGAACATCAGGCGATATGGAGGTCAAGTCTAAAACCTATTAGCCCTTGGGACATTCTATCGCAAGGAGAGATCAAAATACCAAAGTCCATCACGTTGGCCCAGCCCACTGCAGGTTGATAAATTACCTGGAAAAGTTTACATCTGCAATAAGTACATTTTGATACAAGGTACATTTTTTGTCGGCGCTGTTTAGTAAAAAGGCTAGGCGGTTAGGCTGTTGATTAAACAGTTAACTAAGGTAGTTTTGTTTTTAACTATCCACTCCACAGACTCGTGGTTCCATAATCTTTGTCAATACATTTTTTTTTTACACATTTCTTGTATTAGGAAAAGAAAAGGAAAATAGGGGGAGTTGGGTACATTTCAAACCTAATTCTAGTGCTCGTGATTCTTTGCTTAATTGATATTTGCCTAAGCTGCCTCCTCCCGGCCGGCAGAGTCTCCACTATTGCTGCATTTCTGTCCCTGATGGCCATCTGTAGGTTGAACTCTCGGATGGTATTCAGTGATGCAGCCAACACTCGCCGTTCGAACCGACCGATGGCGTCGTCGGTGTGGTCAGCGTAGTATGTGAAGGTCCCTGTGTGCCGCGAGATTGCAACAACCGCATGGGACACGCTCTCGTGCAGCTTCATGTTTGCCTTGGATAGCGATTACCGACTCGTATGTTAGTCCCTGAGTTTCATGGATGGTGAGGATGCATGATCCGGTGCTTGACCCATAACCCTGGTTTGTCAAGGTCTCTTTCTCCTCTTGAGTGTGAACTACAAAGAGGGTGTTTGGTAGGGTGCTGGGTATTTGAGCTCCCTTATACCTTCTCTGCTCTAGGGACTTCATACGGGGTGCTGAGGAGTACATACCGGAGTATATTCCCCTCAGCGCATATGCGACGTCTATTGGGTTTCGATGTGTTCAGAGCAACTCCTAACTAAGGTAGTTGCAACATACATATTATATTTAAACTCTATTGCCCGCAATGCGACCGGGTCTTCAAGACGAAGTTTGAATTTGCCAGCGACATTCGATCACACACCAGAAACTAGCTAGAGACCAACATCGGACACGAGGTGGACGACATCATCGTCATATTAAACTACGCTGCTTAAGCTCATGATCAAATTAAATCTAAGAGACATGTGAAATTTGTAATACGATAATGAGATAAGTGATACAAAAGCTTATGATAGTCCCAGGCAGGCTCGCGTCCAGAGGTAGCACTTTATATAACACGAACTTCAATGGATTAGCTTCTACGTAGCTGATAAAATCCTTCATCTGCAAATAATCGTGTCTAAAGATATCTGAAAACAAGTAAAACTTATTATCATTGAAGTACTTTAAAGAAAGAAGAGAAACTCATAGGTTCGTATTTATATTCGTGTAATATTAATTCCAAAAACTTTACTATTTTAAATGTTTCATTTTACAAGCAACATGTTGCGGGTCATGAATTTAAAAAATATCTTGTGTCTAAAAATGTTTTATTTCACAAACCATCATTTTATAATTTATGTTCACCGAAAAAACAAAATCCGGCTTCAATTTAAAATCAAATTCAGACACTCGGCCAAATTTCATAAGTCATCGAGGTATATGAAAGTAAATTTTAATTTTTTTTCCTCATATTTCAAAAATCACCTCACTAATTTCGATAAAACTTACGAAAAAATACCTCTAAGCAATGTTCTACCGAACAAAACAAAGAAAGAACCATCAAACCCTATTAACTGTGTGTGAATTGTCCACCAATATTTATTTATTATTTATTACTATTATTAACTCACAATGAAATGAATTGATTATTTAGTTGCCAAGAATTAACTAGATCTAGCTAGATATTACAATGAAATGGTATTTCTTTACACTCTGCTATTTTTAACATGCAAAAGTTTTTGAAAATTACCATAATTTTCAAAAACTTTTAACTAATAATGTCTAATTTATTTGTCAATTTAAAAAATTGGTTGTCTGTAAAGTCGGTTGGTTTACGAACGATAGTTTAACGTGACAACGTCACAACAAAACATTGATGGATGCGGCGCAAGCGTACAATGAGCGTAACGGGACATAACGGACCACTTTTATGAACATGTAGCCTGCGTTCATTGATTTATTAGATGTTGTCAAGTCTAAATATCTAAGTATAGGTACCTATTGTCAACAGACAGGTCATTTATTTGAAATTAAACAAGTCCTATGTCATTTAAAGGTTTCCTGAAGATCAGATAAAACCAGTGATCCAGTAAATAAGCTGTTACTTTGTGCTTAAATTTGCAGTATGTTATCGCGTAACATACATACAACCGAATTGAGAACCTCCTTCGTTTTTTCCGAATTGAGAACATCTTTAATAATGAATTATATTTATGGGAAACGTTTAACTTAGACAATTATTCCAATTTTATTTTTGATCCTCTTAATTTTAACCTAGCGGTAAAAAGTATCCTGCCAAAATTAAAGCTCTGCGGTTTGCCCTGAATGTCGTTTTGTTTGTGTCAAATCAATACTTATTACTTTGAGATAATATGTTGTAACCAATTCGTAAATAATTGAATGTGAAATAATATTTGTTAAACCGTGAGTTTGTCGGTTATATGCTGATTTAAAAATAGATTGTGAAAAGACCGGATACCAAATTCTTAAATACTACGTTGTGTATTAAAATACCTTGATGTCGTGAGCCAAGTTCATGATAAACAAGTACTCTATCTTGCATAATATGAATTATATCTTGAGCCTTTGAAGCTAGCGAATCAGCAGCAAATGCAGGACCAAAAGTCGTCACAATAAAATTCATTGGAAGCCATATAATAGCCACAATTACATTTAATATCTGAAATGAAATACGACTTGCTTTTTACTGCAATTTTTTCACAACACTATGTAGCCCCATAACACATAACGGACTTTAAAAAAAAAGTTATATGTTTACTTTTGACCGCCATTTTGCCTGATTTTAAGCGACGACGCAGTCTACGATGGAGCTTGCTTAGACTAAGAACCGCGGCGGGCGCGGTTTCTGAGGTGGTGAAAATCGCTCTGTGAGTTCTTAGCTGAAAAAAAACCGATTCACTGTATTTTTTAAGACACCATGAGTCACCAATGACCAATACACTCAGTCAATTCCCTGTGGAATGCGTAATGCCTAAAAGTTTTTGTCACAAAAGTAGAAGGAGACCTCAATCTGAGATGAAAGTCCCCGGCTCAAGAAGTCAACACGTAATACTAATCACTATTGCTGATTGTAACTACTGGCTACAAAGACTATACCTGTACGTGAAATTTACTACAAACAGATCTGCCATAAAGTGCATAGTTACCTGCGCACTGAGCTACTTTGACGACGCGGCGTCGTGTCGTGCAAGGAGATAAAACTGCGA
This sequence comes from Ectropis crepuscularia, assembly GCA_963693475.1. NCBI lineage: Eukaryota > Metazoa > Arthropoda > Insecta > Lepidoptera > Geometridae > Ectropis > Ectropis crepuscularia. The sequence goes on from OY856350.1 coordinate 7,499,646, forward strand.
TTAAACAAATTTGAGTTTTGTCAGAACTAAGCTCAGTAATGTCTTGTTGAGTTCGTTTGACAATACGACTACCGACATTTTTTGTACTGATTATTTTAAATCATTGATAGGTTTACGTGAGACCACCGTCATCTTTGATGCAGTCTACTATAAAGTGCACTTTCCTATGTAGAAGAACTTGATTTGTTCGCAACCTGAAGAAACCGAGTTGGATTTTTCGGAAAAAAATCCACACGCAATGTAATCCGCTCAAACAAAACTAATCAGTTCAGTTCAGTGCACAACGTGCTGTGATCATGCGCACGCACTTTCCTTTAAAAAGATCGCCGGACGCGGCCGAAACTTGAGTCGGACTGGACTGACTATATCAAACGTGAGTTAACCGTGTATTTATTCCAAAGTAATCCAGTCTAATTGTTTACTTAACAAAAATGAAGTTCCGTAGTTTAACCTTGGATTCTATGAAAAACCCAAACTGGAGCGTAGATCCTAAAGAAGCTCCATATGGTTCGAGTACAGATACAAAAAAAAGTAGCAGCCATTTAGAAAAAAAAAATTTTTTTTTGGCAAAACTGACACACTTTTCTGTTTATGTTATTTAGGTTGGCTTTCCTGCAATTAGATTGCCTTACATACAAGTTTAGGCCCTCGATTCACTCGGCAAATCCAGTTTTGCATTACCTTCGTTGACCAAACTAAGTATTCGGTGTCCTATAGATTAAATAACTTAAAAATGATCCCAGGTGTTCCAATTTCTCTTACCTCAAATTCAGTGTCTTGCATCAATTTAACTTCATAATAAATTAACGACGTTGTGGCCACTACATCACATAATAATGTGACAGAAAACTGCGAAAAAAATATTAATTAGGGAGGTTAAAATATAAAAATGTAAATTTCGAAAGACAAGCTGCGCTCGACTTATACACAGCTCTGTTCGAGTATCAATATTTCGTCTGAAATAAAAAAATTGACACATTTCGTCCTTTCGTACCTCAAGTCTTGTTAGGTTTTTGATTGTGTGTTTCATTTTCATTTGGAACGAATCTCAAGTTTTGGACCTATTTCATCGTTTCATTTTTCCTCATTGACTTCGATTAAAAGCAGTGTTTGTAATAACATCACCTAACCAAATATCATCCACATTACAATGTGTTTTAGCCGAAGACGAAGACAAAATGCTTCTATTCCATGTTAAAGATTTTATTACAATAAAAGGCTACTTAGTTTGGTCATATAGTAAAACTAATTCACTAATTCTAATTAACGGTGATTATGATGCACCATTTGGGCAGGTAATTTGAACCAGAGTTCTTTGTAGCGCTAAAGGTACATAATTTAAGTTTTCAAAGATAGTCAATCATTGGAACGAAGTTCCTTAGGGCAGACTTGGTGGAGATAGGGATTTCGCTGCGCGACAGAACTGTAAATAATTATTATAATAGTTTAAAAAACTAAAAAACACGCTTTTGCATTTCAAATAGCCAATCCGCCATCTTGGATGTCCGCCATCTTGTATTTAAGTCACGTGACTATATTTTTTCGTATTCCTAACAGCAAATCCTTTCATTTGGTACCCACATCATGGAGGTGGATTTTAAGCACCCAGTCCGCCATCTTGGGGAGGCCGTCATATTGGATTTGTAATAACGTTTCTTAGCTAGTCATGTATCAATACATGACTGATGTCAATTGACATCAGAACTCAGAGCGTGTGCAAAATTTCATCCTAATCAAAGACCAGAAAGTAAGTCCAATTAAGATTCCAAGATTTTCTTACATACATAGTTAGTTACAAGTGAAGCTAATACAAGCGTGTTAAAAATATGAGAGTAAAACCGAAAGAAAAACATACAACGGAAGTGACGCGTAAAAACTGCCCGTGACCAGTGTTGCTAACTCTATTTTTCAGATGGTACCATAAATTAAAAAAATTAAGCAATTATTTTTATTCAAATTGTATCGCTTCGGTATTATCCGAAGGAACTTCATTCCTACCTGGTGTTCCGTGACACCACAGCTAGTGCTATTATTAGTTAAATATGTACATTAAATTACTCACCAGCCGACCGTGGACGCGTAACATTTGGAAAGAAATATCGGACAATTCTTTGTAAAGTTGATGAAACGATATATATTTATCACCGCCGTAAGTTTGTAGATTGGTCACAAATGTAGCCAGCCGACATTTGACAACATAAAATCCGAATACATTCACAACTACAACTAAATCTCGACAAAGCTGCATCCATAAGAAAAATATGTTGGTACCCATTCTGTTAAAGCATGATTCGTACACCACACATGTGATCAACATACAAAGCCCTCGTGCGAGCCATAAAAAAATAGCAGATTTCATGAGTTTTGTTTGAATATTGTAATATTTACCGGACAAATTTAATTTCGTATCGATACCTTCAAACATTGTCATATATGTTGCCGGAGAAATCATTCTATTCATAAACATGAAACAACATACATACGACATGTGAGTAAGAAAGAAAGCAAATTGTTTAAAAAATATAAATATGTTTTCAGATTGGTATGTTTTAAACAAACAGAAAGCAGAGAAGACGATAGTTGGAATCAAGAGAAGACATTTAGTAACAAGTTTCACTCTAACTGATTTGTATTTTATGAAGCCGAAATCCATTCCGCTTATAATAAACATAAATATGAAGCCTAAGGACATAATTTTGTGAGATGTTTGTTTTTCGGTGTTGAATTTTATCAACATTTTAGATACACAGTGTTTTGATATAATTAAAAGAATATTGTGGCTTTTGCTTTTGAAACAGCCAGTTGAGTATAATTAATTTTATTGAATTAATTCACTTTATAAGCTCCTTCATTAGTTCTAGTCATCATTGGTTAATTGAGGGTAGGGATAAGTGCGGAGGGCTTTGTTGTTCAATATTTCTCAACATATGTTTGTATCTATCACTCCTTTTATGTACCTTCCCATCTCCTATCCGTATTTTAAAATCTCTCATTTAATCCTATGGTTGCCTGAAATAAATTTCTTTTTGCGCTAAGGTTGCTTTTTGTAACTATATTTAATTTTGAGGAATGCTTAGTTTACTATAAATTATGTAGAATAAAAAGTTAATTTATCTAACATACATAAATAGATTATTTCTTGGAAAGCTACTTTATCCTGTAGATAATTCTGTAGATATTTTTGTAATTGCAGATATTGACTTATATAGTTAACATAATATCTATTTCATAACACAATTCTGACTCATTAAGTTCTATGGACGCCATAAATATATGTATCTCTAAATGGAATTAATTTTCGTTAAGCATTTAAATTGCTCATAGCATCGCAAGTGTTATTGGGTTATCATTAAAAAAAGGCCCCAGCCGCGGCCGATACTTAGTCGGACTGAACTGACAATAGCACATGTGAGTTACCTGTGGCATTTAAATAGTCTAATAGCCACGTTAGTTTTCACTCTAGTTTATGACATAATTTATCTACCATGTATATACTACATGTATTCTGCTATGCATGATTGATTATTCTACATACATAATATATAAGATTATTTTTGGCTGTGTGTGTAATTTTGTTAGATTTTTGTTAATCATTAACGAGCAAATAAAGAATTGAATTCGGAATGTTTTTAAATCAGCAAGTTATTATTGAATTGAACAAAATGTTTCATTTAATATTTATTAGCGAGGCATTGCGGCCACCTTAAAAAGCACTTTTGTACTGGGTAAAAAAATTATAACACCAAAAATGTATTAATGACGCAACCTCGAAAAAGCCGCGCGCAAACATCACTCTGTTACATTAATATTGAAATATGGTCGAAGAGGTATTACTAATTACGTTTTATTCAAAGAAAAGGTTGATAATACTAGAAGATACTACAACTGAATAATTAATATTCTACGGAAGAACAAAAATCAACTGTAAATTATAGATGAAATTCAGACACTCGACTAAATTTCATAATAAAAGTGGTCAAGTGCGAGTTGGACTCGGCCATGAAGGGTTCCATAGATAGCAGCAAATAGCATAATATAAAAATTATTGTAGTTTGTTGTACATAATATGTTTGGTCGATGTTTTAATAACACTGTATTTATGACGATTACAAAATAAACTGCTGACTAGATCGTGCTCAAACCAATTTTTGGTGTAAGTTTGCATGGTAATGTACATCATACTTTTTTTTTAGTTTGTTATTCACTTATTTTAGAAGTTCCAGGGGGCGGGGGCGCACATTTTACTCACTTTGGAAGTCTCTCGCGCAAACCATTCAGTTAAGAATAGTTTGCGCGAGAGAAAAAAAATGACATAGGTACCTCAATATTATTTTTAATCTCTTATATTAAACGAGCAATTCTTGTACCTATATAAATATCTTATATATAAAATTCTCGTGTCACAGTGTTTGTTTCCTTACTCCTCCGAAGAGCAACAAACACTACAGTTTTAGCCACGTAGTTCATGTTTCCGTTATCTTCCCGAGATAAAAGTATACCCTATTTGTTCTTTCAGGTTATTATCTAACTGTGTTCCAAATTTCAGCCCTATCCGTTCATACGTTACAACATCAAACCAACAAACATCCGAACACTGACATATTATAAAATGTTTATAATATAATTAATTAAAATTAGTAGTAGTAGGATTTTAGTAAACATGGGCCTTGAATAAAATTAATGTTTGATATGCTGTGGTTTAAAGCATTTATATACATTTTATTTGAAAATTAGAATCTGTCTCCGTTCTATATATTGATCGACAATCTCCAACTCCGACACTTGTAAAAGGATATTGAAATAATTTAGCGTTACTTTGCTCAAAAAAAAAATAATATCATGGAACACTTAATGTTCTAACGGAATTGTAATAATCTTATTGTTTATAGAATTTTCAATTTAAACTCTCAAGTACGAAGTTCAAACTGCAATGTTATTAAAAAAACAATTTAAAGATCGGCTGAACCGATCGGTATGAAATTTTAAATACAATTAGATAATATAGCTATAGTCTGAAATAACACAGGCTACTACTTTTTATCCTGGGAAGATACCGAAAACGAGAAATACTAGGGTAAAACGGCGGAGTACTGCTAGTGTTTGAATACAGCTCAATAAAATTCAATTTTTGTGAAGTCAAACAAACTAAAGCAAACGAAATAAAAAGGTAAAATGCCTTTTTGAGCGCTTTGTCGACGCGACGTGCGAACGAAATGCTAGTGTTTATAGCAAAAACACATCATCATCATTCAGCGTGGTAATACCGCCAGCACGCTACGCACAATATCGACAATAAGCTTTGTGGGGGGCGTCCCTACACCCGCACTTAGTTTCACTGAAACGCCGAAAACCAGCGACGTGTCATCTCCTCGGGAACGCCTATTCCTAGGATAGGGTGAAAGATAGCCCTAAACGCACGACGCCCTAGACCCTCCAGTGGAGACGGGAGGTGAACCAGAGTGGCAACTCTCCAGGTTCGCTTCCGTATACACTTACTCCTCAATGGTTGAGCGAGAGGAGAGAAGAGAAGAACGATGACTGAACGAATGAAAAAAATAAGGTCATCTCATCCCTATCTGCTAATTGTAACGCCACAGCCGCCGGTTGCCTTTATGAGTCTATGTAAAGCGTTGTCAAATACTCTTCCCAATCAAAGTTCTGCGTGACACTGGGTTTATACAAATTGGGAGTGTTCCGTATAATCGGGCAACATTATATCGGCCGACGATTAGCGTGTATCTATGGTTTTGACAGCCGGCTGTGAAGTGACGTTGTCTGTTTTTCGCTGGAACGAAAAAGAAGCGTTTTTTACTTTGATCTATATAATCTGGTTTAAAGTGTTAATATTGTGCGGGAATACGTATTAACGGGAATATATCGCTACGGGATTAGTACTGGGATATTATTTGTGAAGGGGCCACTGGATTGGCCGTTTCTAGAACGCAGGATCGTTCTGGGAATTCGCGAGATCGCCTGGAAGCTCCCTGGTTTGGTATCTCATTTATTCCCTTCCTTCCTTCTTCCGGTCAGACCAAACTGGGCTTTGGACGACGCCGGGAACCCTAGGTAAGTGTCTAACCTGTTAAAGTGTGGGGGTAAACACATTAAAATCGGTATAACGGCATTTAATTTGTTTTTAAGGCTTGCTATGGGCCCCAGGTCGATATTTCTGGTATAAATATTAAACATTTTTTGGTAGCAGGAGCGTCGTTGGCCGTAAATACTCCCTTTTTGTTTTATTTTTCTGGCAAAATATACCGGGTAGGCCGAATATTTGGGGGTTCCCAGTTTACAATTTCTCCCCAAACTGTCGGGAAATTAGTATTAAGTGGTATCCGGGTTTTTAGGTTGCGGATATATTTGTTGTGACATTGTCCGAACTTTAGGCTAATTTAAAATTTAAATTTAAATTTAAAAATGGCTTCGGATTTGGCCAACCAGCTCCGGTGGTTTGAATCCTTGCAAGGATTGGTCGGCAGGAGAGATTGGGAGGAGGCGCTATTAAACAGGGCAGAACACCTCGACAGGCGCCTGGAGATCGCTGAGAGGAGCACAGGATTGCTGCGGGATGCAAGGCCGCCTCCACCTGAGGACCAGATGGAGAGGATTGACGCGGACATGCGGCGCATCCTGGATGTGTACGACGAGGTCTCCGAAAGGGTTCGCCAGCTGGAGAGGTCTCGTCAGGGAAGGGCGAGCTCGGGACCCGTCATCAGGGATGCGGGCTCGAGTGTAGTGGGACGCCTTCCCACTCTGGACTTGCCCAGGTTTACAGGGAACCTGCGGGAGTGGAGCGGCTTCCGGAGCATGTTCGCCTCTCTCGTAGATTCACGCACGGACTTGACGAGGGCGGAGAAGCTGGCCTATCTCCGCACGTCACTGGAGGGTGAGGCACTCTCCCTGATCCAGCACCTGGAGCTGGACGACGACAACTTCGGCACGGCGATGGAGTTGCTGGATACGAGGTTCCAAAACCCTCGGCTCCTCGCCGACGCTCACGTGTCCCAAATACTGGGGCTGCCGAAGGTGACTGAGAGGTCTCAGTTGAGGCCGCTAATCCTCACGCCCGTGAAGGTGGCGTACAACGCCTTGCGCAGCTTGGGAATGCCAGTGGAACACTGGTCGTTTCTGCTGGTCCACATCCTGCTGGGCAAGGTGCCGCTGGAGTTGCGCGCCCGGTTCGAGCGGGAAAAGGGCCTTCACGCCGACCCGAAGGTCTTCCCCACGTTTGAGGAGCTACTTCGGGTCCTGGAGTGGGAGGCGAGGATGGCAGAGTCGGCGCCTCAGGAGGCGCAGCCCGCCGCGTCAGCTCGTGGCCCTGCCGGAACAGGACCGCGACCTACCAATTCCCGCACTCAGGGTGGGGTGAAGCGGACGGCGACGGTGACGAGTGCGTCGGAGCAGGAGTGCCCGAACTGTGGCCAGCTTCACGCGCTGGTGCAGTGTCCGGCCCTGCTTGCGCGGACGACTTCCGAACGACGAGGGATCGTTCGGCGGTTGCGTCGGTGCTACGGGTGCCTGGGGGGTCATTTGTACAATGACTGCCCAGGACACGGCACGGCCGTGTCCTGGGTGTGGGGGACCACACCATCAGCTCTTGTGCGTCAGGAGCGATGGTGCTGGTCGACAGCCCTCAGGGAGGGGGCCCTCCACGGGCGGGGGCGCTCCCACGCAGAGCCACGCATTGTACAACAATGAAGTGGCTACAGCGTGGAGCACACCCCCTCCACCCCAACCCACGGCAGCACCGGGCAGCCCAACAAGGGGCGTCCTACACGCGGCTCGGTCACCGACCTCACAGCCCGCGCGGACGCGGGCGAACTGGAGAGGTGGAAGGGTGATACCGGAGTCACCACGGGGGCCACCTCCCCAGCGTTATCCTTCTCCGCCGCTGGATCCGCGACCAATAGAATGGAGGGCGTACACGCCTCCCCTCCATGAACATCCGAGGCTGGATTACCACCCGCCCTACTTTAGGTACGGCAGGGCAGCTGGATATGCCCCCCCTCCGATGGCCCTTTGCACTCGGCAGCCATACTGGGCTGGGCCCGGTAGTCCGACGGGTTCGGACGGGCCTCGGAGGGATTGACTAGCCTCCGTTCCCTTGGCACAGGATCAACCGGTGGTCCTGCTGCCCACCCTCTGGTTAAGGGTTTGGGGTCCAAGAGGCGACTACGTCCGGATACGAGCGCTCTTGGACACAGGGTCCCAGGGGTGCATTTTAACAACCCGGGTTGCTCATCGCCTGGGCCTGGCTAGGTTTCCGTCACCGACTCCGTTGCGAGGAGTCGGGAACACAGAGGTGCGGTTGGCTGGACAGACCCGCCTCTCCTTCTCGTCCGTACATTCATATTCGGAAAGGATTGCGGTCAGGGCCACCGTCATGGATTCGGTTGTCGGTTGGCTTCCTCAGGCGGACATAGATCCGGATCTTTTGTCCTGTACTAAGGGTCTCAGGTTGGCGGATCCCCGCTTCGGGATGGCGGGTCCGGTAGACCTTTTGTTGGGTTCTGATGTACTGGGTTACATCATGAACGGCAAGCCTAGACTGCTGGATCAGTCTTCGCTGATGGCGCTGCCCACCATCTACGGGAACGCCATTTTGGGAATGGTGGATGAGTGGCAGCAGACGAATCAGGCTTCTTTTACGGGAACGGCCCTCGCTCAGATCATGCAGAGGTTCTGGGAGATCGAAGAGCCGCCTACCGTGTCTCGGCTGGATCCCGAGCACGTGGAGTGTGAGAACTTTTATCAGGCTCACACTCGGAGAATGGTTTCTGGGCGATTGGAGACTAGGCTGCCTTTCCGGGATAACCCCCCGCGTCTGGGCCAGTCTCGATCATTGGCCGAGAAAAGGCTCAGGTCCATGGAGCGACGCATGGCTCGAGATCCTGTACTTCGGGAAAAGTACATCGAGTTCATGAGGGAGTATGAGGCACTGGGCCACATGTCTCCGGCTCGCGACGACTGGTCGACCATGGACCACTACTTTTTGCCTCATCACGCTGTTTTGAAAGCGTCGACAGGCAAACTCAGGACGGTGTTCGATGGATCCGCTCCGACTTCGACAGGAGTGTCACTGAACCAGTGCCTCCACGCTGGACCGAAGTTACATCGGGATATTGTAGACATCATCCTGAATTTCCGTAGGCATCAGGTGGTGTTGGGAGCGGACATCCGTATGATGTTCCGACAAACGGTCATACACCCCGAGGACAGGAGGTTCCAGTTGATCCTCTGGCGGGAAAGTCCTCAGGACCCTATGATGGTGTATGAGTTGAACACCAACACCTATGGGTTGAGATCAAGCCCCTTCATTGCGATCCGCTCACTGCTGGAGTTGGCGGAGCAAGAACGGGCTCGGTACCCACGTGCAGCCGCAGTTCTGGAGCGCGACCTGTACGTGGACGACGTTTGCACTGGCGCGCAGACGGTGGAGGAAGCTCTGTTGCTCCGGGATGAGCTTACAGAGCTTCTCGCATCTGGAGGCTATGAGCTTCGGAAATGGCTCTCTAATGAACCCAACGTCCTGGCTGGTATCCCGGACGATCACCAGCAGGATCCCGGGCTCTTTGAGGAAGGTAACGATCCGCACGGGATTGCGGTTCTGGGCATGCAGTATCAACCGGTTGCTGACATCTTCACCTTTCGGGTGGCACTGGAAGCCACACGCGCGTGGACGAAACGGACGGTTTTGTCCACCATCGCCAGGATGTTTGATCCAAACGGTTGGATCAGTCCGGTTCTGTTCGCAGCCAAGTGTCTGTTACAGCGACTTTGGACTCTGAAGGTCTCATGGGACGACCCCCTGGTTGGAGACTCGCTTAACACTTGGCTTCGTTTAATATCTGCCCTCGAAACGGTCAATCGAGTGGCGTTGCCCCGTCGCATTCTGCCACCAGGCTGTAGCCGGATCAGCCTGCACGGGTTCTGTGATGCGTCCGAGCTGGGCTATGCCGCATCTGTGTACTTGCGTACAGTTGACGCTGGAGGCCACGTCAATGTCACGCTCTTATTGGGGAAGAGCAAGGTAGCTCCTATCAGGACACGACTCACCATTCCGAAACTGGAATTGAGCGGAGCCACATTACTTGCTCGGCTGCTCAAGCATGTATATCAGGAACTGTCCACCTCGATAGACATCCGGAATGTCTATGCGTGGTCCGACAGTCAGGTCGTGCTTGCCTGGTTAAGAGCAGCCCCTCACACCTTGGAGACCTTTGTGGGAAATCGGGTTTCCCAAGTCCAAAACCTTGGACTGGACATGGTTTGGAGACATGTCCCGGGTGAGTTGAACCCCGCTGACTGTGCTTCGCGCGGCTGTTCCGCGCCGGAGCTAGTTGATCACCCCTTATGGTGGGGTCCGGACTGGCTGCGGGAGCCAGAAGCTTCCTGGCCAGCTCTCGGCGCGGACTCGGAGCGAGCGGAGCTGCCCGGAGTCCGCGTGCATGCGATTGTGGCGGAAGTGCCCCCAGACCCTGACTGGTTGACGGGTCGTTACAGCAAGCTGGATAAATTGCTGGGGGTAACTAGCTGGATTAAGCGCTTCATCCACAACTGTCGTCACCCTCGTCAGAGGAGGAGTGACCAGATCGCCACTGTGGAGGAGCGTCGGAGTTCCTTGCTGCACCTCATTCGGCTGGTACAGGGTGAGAGGTTTCCGACGGAACTTGAGGCGCTGCGCTGCGGTCGCGCTCGCTTGAAGGGTGCGGTCGCCAAGTTGAACCCTTTCACAGATCAGGATGGTCTTCTGCGCGTAGGAGGTCGGCTCCGGAAAGCCAACCTGCCGTACGGCAGCAGGCACCCCCTGTTGCTACCGAAAGGAGGTCCTCTGGTGGACCTGCTGATCACCGATCGGCATATCGGTAACGCGCACGCTGGATGTGGCGCGCTTCTCGCTGTGTTGCAGCGTGAATTCTGGATCTTGTCGGCTCGCAGGGCGGTCCGAAAGGTGCTGTTTAGATGTGTCCCTTGTTATAGGCTCAAGGCGTCTACCATGCAGCCCATGATGGGAGATCTTCCTCCGGATAGGATTTCTCCCTCGAGGCCGTTCGACGGGGTCGGAACGGACTTCGCTGGGCCCTTCTCGGTCAAGTCATCAACGTTGCGTAACGCCAAGGTCGTTAAAGCCTACCTGTGCGTCTTTGTGTGTTTGGCCACCAAAGCAGTCCACCTGGAGCTGGTCTCTGCGCTGTCTACGGAGGCCTTTGTCGCGGCGCTGGATCGCTTTGTAGCGCGAAGAGGAGTACCCTCTTTAATACGTTCGGACAATGGCACAAATTATCGAGGGGCGGTGAATTATTTACGCGAAGTTAATAATTTTTTAAATTCTGGTAATAATAGTTTAAGTCTGGCTCTCGCCCAGCGGGGAATCAGCTGGCAATTTAGTGTGCCGGCCTGTCCTCACTGGGGAGGAATTTTTGAGGCTGCGGTGAAGTCTGCTAAAACCCATCTCCGCCGTGTCATCGGGGAGACCGTGTTAACTTGGGAAGAGTTAGTCACGGTACTATGCCGCGTGGAGGCAGTGCTTAATTCCCGTCCTCTCTGTCCAATCTCGCCTGACCCTAACGATCTAGAAGTCTTGACGCCGGGTCACTTCTTGATCGGTCAGCCTTTAACCGCGTTGCCGGAGTATCCCTGGAAGGATGAGCGCCCCGGACGCCTGTCCCGTTTTCAGTTATTGCAGCAAATAAGTCAAGACTTCTGGAGGCGCTGGTCGGCCGAATACTTGCATCTGTTGCAACAACGGGTAAAATGGACAGATAGGACGGAGGCCCCTCGGGAAGGGGACTTAGTATTATTAAAAGAGGCAAATTTGGCCCCCCTACTCTGGCGTAGGGGACGTATTTTAAAATTGATATCTGGTACTGATGGCACACCCCGCGTGGCGGAGATTCTGGTTTCTGGTTCCAGACTTCGGCGCGCGGTGTCCTCTCTGGCACGCCTGCCTCTTTATTAGATATACGTATTTTTCATGGTTAAAATTTTATTTAATTTTATTGCTATTTTTGGTAAAGTTTTTTTTGGTTTGATTTCCACTTTCGGGTCAAAGTTGGGAATTTCGTTTTATTTGGGGTCCGGATACTACTAAATACTAGTTACTAAATACTAGTTGCTAAATACTGGTTTTCTAAAATTGACCTGGAGTTCAATTGGTCGGGGGTTTTGTTCCGTATAATCGGGCAACATTATATCGGCCGACGATTAGCGTGTATCTATGGTTTTGACAGCCGGCTGTGAAGTGACGTTGTCTGTTTTTCGCTGGAACGAAAAAGAAGCATTTTTTACTTTGATCTATATAATCTGGTTTAAAGTGTTAATATTGTGCGGGAATACGTATTAACGGGAATATATCGCTACGGGATTAGTACTGGGATATTATTTGTGAAGGGGCCACTGGATTGGCCGTTTCTAGAACGCAGGATCGTTCTGGGAATTCGCGAGATCGCCTGGAAGCTCCCTGGTTTGGTATCTCATTTATTCCCTTCCTTCCTTCTTCCTGTCAGACCAAACTGGGCTTTGGACGACGCCGGGAACCCTAGGTAAGTGTCTAACCTGTTAAAGTGTGGGGGTAAACACATTAAAATCGGTATAACGGCATTTAATTTGTTTTTAAGGCTTGCTATGGGCCCCAGGTCGATATTTCTGGTATAAATATTAAACAGGGAGTATTCTTATGATACGAGTATACTTCAGGTCGTTACTCAAGTACGTACCAAATGCTAGGGTACAATGATACGTAAAAACCGCCACGGGATATCGGTCTGAAACAGTTGTCAGCAGAAGGTCCAAATAACAAGGAGTATGCGACTCAACGTCAAGTACGTGTGGTCTCTTGGACCACCTATGTTAGGTATATAACGATAAAGCTAGCTTACTTTTTCCAGCCCAGTGTGGCCAGTGTCCTGGTATGGGAACAGACATTCTTTATGATGGCCGTTGAAATCCCCCAGTAACACTAATTCCGCTGTTTTACTTAAACATACCATGAGCTTAGTTGCCTCCAGATCTCCACCGTGCAACCGATAAATACAGGCATAGACAATTTTGTTTATGTCTGTGTCTAGCGCCCAAAGAACAAAGAATCTGGTGCCTGAAGGTTATGAAGACGCCGACAGCAGGTATCGTCACGAGCGTACAAGTATATTCTAGCAAGAGCCTTAAAATTGTGCTAAGACCGTAGTCTGTGAGCGTGGGAAAATAAAATTGCATAACTACATTGACAACATGACTCACACAGATATAGCACTATTCGTATTCTGATAGGCGCCCACAGACAGAGCCATAGTTTCTACGAAACGGGGATTCCGGAGCAGGTGCGAACTGCTACATATTCCATGTTAAGTTACTGTTACGTATTCAATATCATACACCATTTAGGAATATTAGACTTTAGTGTGCTCTGTTGTAAGTTGCATTTCGATTTGGAATGTGACAATAACAAACGGCTATAATCTCAATGTTCCAAACTGTCATTCAGCAAAACACATCCACATAATATCCAAACATTGACTTTCATAATAGGTACTAATAGGACATTTATCTCTACAGGGTTACTGTAACGAACGTGCAGGAAGGACAAAGTGCAGGGTTAGATAGAAAAAGTGTTTTACATAAGTGTTTTTTTAGGTTAAGCCATTAATTTCATATGAAGTAAAAAAAATCGCCGAAAAATTACTAGCTTACCGGTTTTTTATCGGATACACTTCGGAGAGCCGAGAGTCGTGGGTTCGATTCCCACCCAGTGCAAATATTTGTACTGTGTCTAGGTGTTCATATCTATAATGAGTATTGTAGGAGGATGGTAATTCGGTTGAAGAAGAAGACGGACGATGGTTTTCGTAAAACGAAGTTTAATTGAAGATTATTTACAATTTTAGAAAATGTAATCAGTATAATTTGAAGAAATAGACAAAAATAAAACTAAGTCGGAACTTGCGTAACACCGAATACAAGCGCGTCCGCGTGGCGAAGCACACTTGTAATGGTGGTCCCTAAGTAGTACAACTCCTGAGTCCAGCTAGTTCCACTAGGTATGGAAGCGTCGCCGAAGCACAAGAGCGTACTGTGCCTTCGGAGCCTTGCGTGGCTGCTTAAGTAGGCGATCCGTCGCGTGCCCCTCCGCGCGCCGTCGTCCCGCCCGCTGGAGGTGGAACTGGTGTGAATCGAGCGCAGCATGCCGGGTCGCGACGTTAGCCGCGTTAGTGGCGGCAAGTTTAAAATGCGTGGTGTTACAGACTCCCCCTCTGACTTCGATGACGTCCCGGTGAGAAGTCAGGAAATAGGTGTAGGACAGGTGTAGTCTTGATAAAGCTGTAACACAAAAGAGCTATTGCTCTCTTAAAGCTGGCAATTGTTTGCTTAGTCAACGGGGTGTTCATCTTCATCCTCCCCCTGCACTGAAACAGCTTCCATAGCCTAATCATGGCAGCATTGCTTTGGAAGGTAACATATAATGTAATGCCTGTGTACTTTAAACGTCCATGTCATCATCCAAGCTACTCATGAATAAAGCTCGAGAATGCGATGACAATTTTACATTTTGATGGGCATTCTCTTGGGCATCTCGCAGCATGTAGTCATAGCGCGGTGAGTATCCATCGAATAATCTTGGGTTCGGTTTTTCAGGTGTAGGCGGCAAATCTATTCTCTTAAGAATGTAGGGGATGCTAGCACTTTCCTCAGGCAGTGCGGGTTCTTGTGATGGTGTTGTAGAAACTCCAGGAACAGCGCCGAGGTTTGAAGTGCCTGCCTCTTGTGGTAGTTGAGCCGGAACCTCTATACAAACGGCGGCAGCAGCTGGAGATGTCTCTGGGGTAACCGACAATGGGGTAACCGGACTCGGTAAAGCCATAGTTTTTAGAGCATCTTGTGGTGTTATATACTCGTCCGGGAAAAACGCAAAATCTTCTTGGTAAAGTTCATTTGTGATGTCCGGATCGAGTAACGAATGCCACGTAAATTGAGGTAAATCCAGTACCATCTTAGCATCTTGGATGAATCCGATACCAAGCAGCGTCTTGTTGTCTCTGGACTCGGGGAGCACCACAAATGTAGTTGGTATGGTGTACTTGCCGAGTGTGACTATAGTTTTTACCGTTAATACATTCTGCCATTTCGGTACGCCGTCAGCCATAGTGATGCATACTTTTTTGTTCTCGAAACTATAGCCTTTCTCTTTCAACTGGCAGTACAGCCCATATGACGCTACACTTGTCTTCGCGCATGAGTCGATGTGTGCCTTTCCGTTTATACCATCGATAGATATGAAGACGACTGGTCTAGCTCTGGTGTCGACTTGGATGTCCATGGCACAGAAACTGATCGCCTCTGTCTTTGGCGCCTTCAACTTTCCGGAGCAGGTTGGACAGTTGCTACGAACTACTCCCGGTGCACCGCAACCGTAGCACGAAAATCGTGGCTGTGATGGAGATGGCACTTGAGTTACTGCTTCGCTAAATTTCGGCTTGAGAGCTGAAGTAGAATCGCGACTGTTTCCTTCCTCTTTCTTTCTCTTACGGCAGACGTCCATTGTGTGTCCCGGATTCCGGCAGAAACTGCATCGAAGCTTATTGGGACGCTGCGAAGGAGTTTGTAGAAGTTGACACATATTCCTTTCTTCGTTGTTCCTCTCTACCCCTCTAGCCAATTCTAACAGTTTGTCAAATGAGTCGACGGAGTCACGCGGTATGGCACGTCTCAGATCTAGACGCAACATGCTGTAGATCATATCGATTTGCTGTGTCTCTGTGTGCTCTGGTTTGGGAAGTTGAGCGAACAGCATCCTCTTCTTAGCGACGAAACGTTCAGTCATCTGCTCCATAGCTTGTTTCTCGGCCATGATCTCCTGGTAGACAAGGTACGCTGGTTTTTTTGGCGCGAAACAGTTTCTGATCTGCCGGCAAAATTCAGACCACCTGCTGGCTCCATTCTTAACACCTTGCCACCAGAGACTTGCTTCACCCTTCAGAAGTAAAGACAGCCCAGTGATCGCATCTTCTTCGCTTATCCGCTCGATGTTTTTATATACTTCTATGGCGGATAAGAATGCTTCTAGAATCTCCGGGTCCCTCTGTCCTTCGTAGAAATGGGAGCATTGCGCGAATGATCCTCTCTTCGAACTTCCCATTGCAGCCAGCAACTGCTTGAATTGATCGTCAGATAAGGTGACGCTCATGTTGTCTTCCGTCTTCGTTCTTTTTGTTGTCGTAGTTCGTCCCGATCGTGTTACAATGAACTTCGGATTTCGGGCCCTCTCGTTGGTCGCCAGTGTAGGAGGATGGTAATTCGGTTGAAGAAGAAGACGGACGATGGTTTTCGTAGAACGAAGTTTAATTGAAGATTATTTACAATTTTAGAAAATGTAATCAGTATAATTTGAAGAAATAGACAAAAATAAAACTAAGTCGGAACTTGCGTAACACCGAATACAAGCGCGTCCGCGTGGCGAAGCACACTTGTAATGGTGGTCCCTAAGTAGTACAACTCCTGAGTCCAGCTAGTTCCACTAGGTATGGAAGCGTCGCCGAAGCACAAGAGCGTACTGTGCCTTCGGAGCCTTGCGTGGCTGCTTAAGTAGGCGATCCGTCGCGTGCCCCTCCGCGCGCCGTCGTCCCGCCCGCTGGAGGTGGAACTGGTGTGAATCGAGCGCAGCATGCCGGGTCGCGACGTTAGCCGCGTTAGTGGCGGCAAGTTTAAAATGCGTGGTGTTACAGTATGTATTTCCTACTATATAAGTATTATATCAGCTATCTGGTTGCCATATTACAAGGGTGCTTAATTTTGGATCAGATGGTGTTGAGTGCGAATTGTCCACCAATATATAAGTATTATTTATAATATTACCGTGAAATGGTTTTCCAAGCTTTGAGCAACACATTTGCTAACATTCAAACATTTACATACATTTGTAAAGACCAGCAGCTCCTCTCGGTTTTACGGTTTTAGGGTCTATATGGGGTGGCATAACATTTTTTGTCCTATTTTAGGTAGGCATAACGTTTTTAGGACTAATGATAATTTACCATAACAACTAAACGCATAACTGACTTCGCATAATGTTAACTAGCATAACCATATATGACATAACGATAACTTAGCATAATGTTTCACCGCATAGCCATATATAGCATACAGATAACTTAGTATAAAGTTTCGACGCATAACCATAAATAGCATAATGTTTAAAGGCACACATTGAGAAAAGCATAACTATACTTAAACATAATGATCAACGGCATAAACTTTAAACGCCTAACTAAAAAACAAGTCAAATGCGGGTGGGTACTTTGACAACAATATTTATTACTCGTAATGTAGGTATCTACTAATTAAATGGAATATCATTGCCAACAGTATCTGTCATTATCGCATTCGTGTTATCATACTGTTGCTGTGAAATTATTTAGTATATTTTGAGGATTAAGAATCGTTGGTCTGAGAATAACACCATATTTTTTTTATGGTAAACACCATTTTTATGGTAGGTACTATAAACGGTATTTATGCAGTAGTATAGCAATGTTTGTACTAATTTGTGTAGACAACATTTTTAGGACTTAAAAACCTACATACACCTAAGACAAATGGTGCACTTTTTGGCTCCGGGTGGGCTCCCGCCAGAAGCTCTGCGGTCAGCCCTGAGTGTTGCTTCTCCATACTCGGCCTGCGCTCCACTACGGAGGTCACCGCCTCGCTTCGCTCGCCTTCGCTACGCTTGGCCTCGCATGGATCGCTCCACTCAGGACCTCCCTTGAGCTTCTATCTGGCTCCCGCATTTTTTAAATACACTCTAGGGGTAGTAGCGACAAGACTAGGTGAAGTCGGGGTGCTCCGAATCGGATCTGGGTCCTATGTAACTTGGTTATTTATTATGTAGCACAACAAATAATTAAAAAATGTCTAAATGCGTCTGAGCAACGGTCAAATCAAATGTAGTACAATAGATTTTTATGATTAAAACACATTACGCCACAAAACGACTGTGCAAAAGTTACATTATGACACTATAAATTATGCTATATTCATTATGACAAAGCAAATTAGGTGAAAAATAATATGCGATTTAAAAGGCACCTTAAAAAAAATGAGATCAAATAAAAAAATGCCTAAAAACTATTATGCGTCTCATCAATAGTCGAATTAAATGTAGTACAATAGATTGTTATGCTTAAAACACATAACGCAAAAAAACTATTATGCGAAAGTTGCATTATGACACTATACATTATGCTACATTCATTATGACAAAGTAAATTAGGAACAAAAAATTATGCGTTCTAATAGGCTCCCACGGTTTTACCTGCGTAATTCCTGTTCCCGTATTTTTCTGGGATAACTATATCCTATGAGTTCTTCCAGGTTATAATCTAACTGTGTTCTAAATTTCAGCCCGATCCGTTCTCACTTTACCATGTAATTGACCAACAGATATCCAAACATTGACATTAGGAAATTTACCTCTACAGGGTTACTGTGACAAACGTACAGGAAGCACAAATGCAGTGTTAGAAAAAATGTTTTACACAAGTATTAGTTCATTAATTTCATATGAAGTAAACCTGTTTTTATTCATTTCTTGGCTAGATATTTTCAAATTCGCCTGAGTAGGTACCTAAAATCAATATTCACAAAAATCGATCAATTGTTATTGGTTTAAAAAATTTAATCTGATGTTGTAAGATTATAACCCTATCATTGCTTTACGATTGTGAGTCATCTTCTTCTTTAAACTTTTTAAAAAATCATCATTCTGGTCATCTCATTTCAAATCATACATTGTCACTACATAGTATAAAACAAAGTTACTTCCCACTGTCTGTCTGTCCCTATGCTTGCTTAGATCTTTAAAACTACCAAACAGATTTTGATGCGGATTTTAATATATAGAGTTATTTAAGAGAATAATAAAAAACTCTTTATTAAAAGACCACACAAGGAAAAAAACTATAAATAACTTATAAAATAACGGATGACACTTTTAATGACCTAAATAAAAATAATTAAGCTTAGGAACCCGCTCCAAAGAGAAACAAGTAAAGCCGCAGTTGCTTTTTTGCTTCCTGTGATGATGATGAAGGCAAAATACCATTAAACTCTCCAACATTGGTGTTTTGTACAAAAAGACTCTGACGGAGCACTTCGTTTCGGACGTACTCCATCAAAATATGTTAGACATCCTCTATCACATCTCACATCACATTCTGAACACTCCTTGGGCTAAACCAACTCCTGTAGTTCGGCATAATGTGACATTGTCATCTATCGGAACCAACAAGACTCTTTCATGAAGAAATTGCCATAGATATTTACAGAAATCTGATCCCACTTCCAAACCATCCAATACTTGCAAGAGACTTGTTATATTATTGACGTTGATGTAGGCGCTTTCTATGTCTAGTGTCTACAAAACAACCTGTAGTTGGATAACTTTCTGTGTGACCAATCTGAATATATGACCTAGCTAAATTATCAAGGCATGATCTAGACCGCCTAAAACCGACAGTTTCCTCTGAAAATCAGGTCTTTTTCTCAAGAAACCAATCAAGTCTACGAATAAGTATAGCTTGTAAAATTTTAGTATGGACAGCTGACGTTGGCCGGTTTTCATTTCATGTTTTTGGTATAGGAACTATCTTAAATTTCTGCCATTGTTTGGAAACAAAATTAGTACTCCAAAATCGATTGTATAAAGAAACTAGATTACCTATATCTGGAAGGTTTTTAACCATAAAGTACGAAATATTGTCCATGCCGGGAGCTGTATCTGATCGTTTAATGCAGTTTGATAGTTCCTCTATCGAAATTTGATTGGATAAATTCTGATTACATTACATAAATTGGGCCATTTCTGGGGATGCAAAATCTGGTGTCAAACTATTTAGGGGCTGTTCATTAATCACGTGATGTTTTTTTTTAATTTTTAACCCCTTCCTCCCCCTTGGTGATACTTGGTGAGGTTTACAACTAAAACCAAAATCACGTGTATATTTAATTTCTTCAAAAAATCCAATTGTTTTTAATCTTTTTTTTTAAATACCGGTAGTAGAATCTAATCCTATTCTAGGCGCGCGAGGTCTTCGTTCGTTACCTTAACGGGGAGTCAAGGTTTACACTACACGTCGATTTTCGATTTAAAATCACGCGGTTGACGAAAAATAAATACACGTGATATCTTACTATCACGGAAATGTCTATTTTGTATATGTTTAACTCTTGCTGAATTACCGTCTTGTTAAATTGAGTTGTATTCAAAGTTTCGGAAATAAATTATTAATTTATTATTTATTTTAAGAATACACCACAGCCCCCGTATCCAAGTGACTTTGAAGCCATCTGTGCATCCTTACTTTTCTGCTGCCACAGCTATATTTTGATTTTGCATTAATTTGGATATTGTATATAAACATATTGTTATGTTTATGGGTGCCTCAAGAAGTGTTATTTCTTTCAGAATCCGTTGCAGTTTTTTTTAGTGTCGTGTTTCTATGTTTGTTCTTAGTTTTAGGGTATATGCCTTTATGATTTGAACTCTTGGCAACATTTGGCAACTCGAACAGAATTTTCTCAATATTCCCAAATCCGTACTAAACGGTTTGAGTCCACTTTTCTCGTACGTACAGATTTAGAGTGGAATAAGTTGTCGGCCTCCTTGTTCTCTGAAAGATACAATTTAGAACTTTTCAAGGTCAGAGTGAATACGTTCTTACTAGGTCAACGTGCGTCATCTTCGACCACACCGTCGCTTACCATCAGGCGAGTTGGTGGTCAAAAGAGGACATATACGCGATAAAAAAAAACTCACTGTCTTTATAGTAATCCTGTATACGTGTTTAAGAACAGTACCCACCTTTTGAAGAAGTCTAACCACCGATAGATGCAGCCGAACAAAACAACGTATAATTTTTATCACAAACGCGAAGCTTGTGATGAAAAAAAAAACATTATGAACGTTTGTTCATAACCACTTACTGTGCCCGCCCGTTTTGAGGGTTTTCTTTTTCTAATTATTTTCCTCAAGTAAGAGTAACCTGTCATGCCTTAGGAAATCTTTAGTATTGGTAGGACTCTTGGCAGAGTCCGCCTGGGGAAGTACCACACCTTTGCCAGTAATTCTACCGCCAATCAGTAATATGCTAACATTACCGTGTTCCGCTTTGAAGGGCAATGTTTTCAGAGGAATAACAGGGCCGAGAGATATAATATCTTAGATCTCTGGGTGACGAGCGCAGTGCTAAGTGAGGATTTGGACTCTTCATGTTCCAATAGTTGCGTGTCACTGTGCTGTTATGTGACAGGCATGTTGCTTACCATCAGGCATATGTCCTGCTCGTAAAAAAAGAGATCAGCTACCTATGTAATAGTGCAAGTCATGTCATAATCGGTCCAACCTTTTCGGAGATTAGCCGGCACAAACAAAGAGCTAGACAAAAAATAGTTTTTAGGTATAGGTACTGTAGGTATTTAGTTTCATTGGAGCTAAGTGTAAAGCTGTTAATTTGATATTACAAACAGACGACCCAATTTTATTTATTTGTATAGGTATGTATAGATAATATTTTTATAATTTTATTACATTGCATTTAACAGATTATAGCAATCAATCAATACCTAGTATGTGAGAATTCTATATCGCACATCGGCAATCAGTTTCTACTTAGGTGTACGCGAAAAAAATATTGAAATGCACCTCTACATGTAGGTATAAATACATACCTATATCAACTCTTTCGAAACATAGCAAACGTAAGTACAAAACGAGCGAGCAACCAAACAGTGGCTGTTATTATGTATTATATGGCTGGCACAGATTATGATAATAGTTACTACTGTGAATAACGTGGCCGAGCAACTACAAAAACGCCTGTTGTTTGAGTGATAGCAAATACATCTGTGCAACATCGTTCGTTCCATGGATTTATTCAGGAGGCTTTTTTAAAAAACTTTCAAAAACTATCCCTGGCTATCTGCTGATTAATAAGTAGATTGGCATACAAGATCTAACCCATATATGTATCTACATAAAAGTTAGAATCTTTAAAAACACGGTTTTCATACAATTTTTTCACATCAAAATTACGGGTGAAAACAAATTTGGCCAAACCAATTTCATAGTTTCAAGAGACAAGAAGCATATGCAACGATTTTTAAAAGTTCAGTTTGAAATTCAGGATATGTGTAATAGTATGTATTAATTTCACACTTCCACATAATGTATTAGGCCATGAATTGGCTACAAAAACACATCGATTTCGTTAAAATCGCAGACTCGCCCCTTCTTATTGACGGTTGCGCAGTCTCAAGGTGAGGGTGGACTGCTGTAACATTTGAGTGCAGAACTCGGATATTCTTGAGGTCTACTTTGATGGTGAAGGAGTACAGCCGCTTATTTACTCTGTTTCTATTTTTGACCTTTATGATTGTTTGAGTTTGAATTACGGTAGAAAAAGGGAAGTAGAATGAGGTTACACACTGCTGACCAACGGCTACAACACATGACACGAATACATCTTTAGAAAACCAGTCTTGAGACTGCGGGGAAGCCCGAACCGAACCCCGAGATGTCTATCTGGCCTTGATATCGGTAGGTCTAACGCCTAACTCTTCTGCTTTCTGCTATGCTGGTTTGTGACGTCATCAACCAATTTGGTTAAGCCGATGAAAGCAGATTACAACATCTGCTTTCCGTATGCAGTGGAATGGAAAGCAGATGTAGTTGTCTGTTTTCAGCTGCGTCACAAATCAAGGCATAGCAGAAAGCAGAAGAGTTAGGTGGTAGACCTGCTAATCGCCAACCGGACGATTGCGCAGTCCGGGATTTTTCACTAGATGGCGGGGCAGCCTTTTATTAGTAACTAGCACACTACTTGACTTCTTTATATTTTTAAACATAAATCGATGGAAAAATGAACAGTTTTAAGTGAGAATTTAGTTTACAAGAATCTCTAAAAATGTATGAGTCCAATGTGTTTACAGCTGCTGATGGAGTTGTAATAACCATTAATCGGGGTGAAATAGCAAAACTAAATATTTATTTATGAAAATACATTTATTTTAACATAAATTAGATACTAGTAACGACTATTATTAGATACACTCGTTAGTAACAAAGTAAGTATAATTCAAGCTGTCGGTAGAACGGCGACTGCCCATCCGGAGCCCCCGGATTCAAATCCCACGCGCACCTCTTGTCTTTTCGAAGTCACATGCGTAATGCCGCTAACTTAAAAACGGTGAATGAAAACACCGCGAGGAAACCAACATTTGCCAATTTTGTAACTAGAATCTTTCGAGGTCATACGTCATCCACCAACTTGCATTGGGGCAGCGTGGTAGATTACTACCTTGACTCTCTCCTTACGAGAGACGGTGTGCCCACTGCTGGGACCCCGTGTCCCAGACACATTTAGTGTAGTGCGTATGCTATGCTATGTATGCTATAAAACTTGCCACAACGAAATCCTTAATATTAAAAATGTTAATTTAACTTTGTTCGTTTCGCTTTCACACAAAAACTACTTCATTCAACATCATACAATTTAGTACACTTATTCTTGGAAGTATTAAAAGTAACGTGGGTTACTTTTTATTCCGAGAATAATGGAAATGGGAATAGCGCGAGTGATACCTCAGGGTAGTCAATTTTAAATTTAAAGTATGTGAATGCTGTCAAACACAGCATTGGTCGAGGTTTTAACACGCTTTTATTAGCTTCACTTGTAACTAACTATGTACAATAATGTACATATGTAGGGAAATCTTGGAATCTTAATTTGACGCATTCCCGGTCTTCGATTAAGATGAAATTTTGCACACGCTCTAAGTTATGATGACAATAATAATACATGACTAGCTAAGAAACGTCATTACAAATCCAATATGGCGGCCTCCCCAAGATGACGGACTGGCTGTTTGAAATCCATCCCCGTGATATGGATATTAAATGTAAGGGTTTTCTGAATGGGAAACGAGAAAAAAAAATCACGTAACCTACATTCTTTTTTTTTTGGCTATTTAATATGCAAAAGCGTGTCTTTTAGTTTTTTAAACTATTATAATAATTAATATTACAAACTTCGTTCATACGCTACCATAATTTATACGATTACATACGGACAGACAGAACGAAACACTTTAGTATGCACACCAGATAAATAAAATACGATTGAGCAATACAAACAATGGCTTATATCTAGTGCTATAAATAGCGGCCTTATCGTTAATAGCGATCTCTCCCAAGCAACAATAACAGCAGGAAAAACTAGAAAATTAGAAAACAGTGAGGATAGAGATCTTAACTTTGTAGTTAACCTGTATACGTATTGTAACCCGATACACTAGAGCTTATAATATAATATCTGGAGAGGGCTATGCTCGGAGTCTCTTTGCGCGACAGAATCCGTAATGAGGATATTCGCAAAAGAACGAAAGTGGCCGACATAGCTCAAAGAGTAAGCAAGCTGAAGTGGCAATGGGCAGGCCACATCGTTCACAGAACTGACAACCGATGGGGAAGAAAGGTTCTCGAGTGGCGACCACGAATCAGAAGACGCAGTGTTGGATTAATTTCTTTGTGCCCGTTAAGCGATGTAATCATTATTTATACTTAACAACAGGCGTTATCAATAACAACAGGATATACAAATAACAACAGATTAGGTACAAAAAAGAGCCATCTTGAAGACAGCATGTATCATCACGATGTTTATCACATTGCACTTTGAAACAGGACGTCTATTTCTACGAAAACGTAATTTCGAAAAAAAAAACTCGTGACTTTCCTGCTCTTGTTCTAGATCGTCCGATACAACATTGTTTGACGTTTCAATGTTCTAAGCATACTCTAATTAGTGTAGGCTTAGAACATTTAAACGGACAAAACGACGGGTCGCAGTAGTAGAATCGGAGTTGGAAAGTCGCGAGTTTATTTCGAAATTACGTTTTCGTAGAAAGAGAGTGACGTCCTGTAGTGCTATGTATATGAATATCTAGGGTATTGTCCTAAGTTTGACACTGTAGATTTAAATTATTTAAAATTTGTTTATGTTCTAAAATACCTTATCATCATAGTATACAATGCTAGACATAAACCCTAAAGATGTAAAACACGGCAGTTAGATGATGATACAAAATGTTACATAACATTTGTTGTTTTACTTTTTGTAACAAAAGTAATTAACTGTTATTGGCGTTACACAACTTCATGTAATAAAATGATATACAAGGTGATAGAACAAATTATAACTTAAAGGCCTGTTTTTATTTTGATTAATGCGAGTGACTAGTGTGGGTGTTGAGTGATTAGTAGCAAACACGTGTGGACACCGATTGATTACTATGCCCTCGCAATAATCAATCGGTGTCCACGCGTGTTTGCTACTAATCACTCAACACCTACACTACTCAATCGAACTCGCACTAATTAAAATGAAAACAGGCCTTTAGTGGCAGGTGGATTGGAAAAGAATGCCTTTTCTTTTTTTTTCAAACTGAAAATAAAAGCCAACCCAATTAGCACTCCTTTCATTAAACCATTCACTACCAATTTCCTCGAAAGACGTTGCCCGTTGCAATACGAGTTCAATCAGCTTAGGAGCGTTTATAACATACAACATTCTTCCATATGTTATAGCAAATATTACACTTGTGGCAAAATGTTATTGTATTTCTTGAACAACAACGTTGTCTACAATATTATATAACGTTATAAAATTGCAATGTGGCACTATAAAAATATGGCACTCGGCCCGTTCGCTTGTATTTGCGTTTCCAACAACCACCATCTTTATGTTAATGCATTTGTTAGTTCAGAAGTATTTCTTCGCTCTGTTAGTGAGATGTGATATCCAGATACTGCCTTTAATACATAATCTGCCTTGAATCTGAGCTTGGTTACATCACCGTTGACGCTATATCGCCGCAGCATATGTGACAGTGCTATTTTCATTAACATCATTGCGTACGCTTTACCTGAAACAGAATTAATAGTAGATTTTGGTATAAGTGTGTAAAGTTACGGCTGGTCTAGTCGGGAGAACGGCGGCTGCCCCGGGTTCAAACCCCACACGCACCACTGTCTTTTCGAAGTCATGTGCGTAATGCCGCTAACTTAAAACGGTGAAGGAAAACATCGTGAGGAAACCGACATGTACCTAGAATCTTTCGAAGTCATGTGGCATCCGCCAACCCGTACTAGGCCAGCGTGGTGGATTATGGCCTCAACTCTCTCCTTGCGAGAGAAGGCCCCGAGTCCCAGCAGTGGGAACGTTTAGTGGGCTGTTGATGATGATGATGATGATGTGTAAAGTTGGTGATTACCGCTGAGGCGCCATTAAGGCCTGAGCCGAAGTCCGAGGGCATTAAGAGAACCGAAGACGGTAATCATCAATAGACACGTGTATCATACGACGTTTTTCAACACACTTGTGAATAAAATAACAACAAAAAATCATTTCAACAGTGAAAAAGAGCTATGAACAATTTTTCGTTTTGGCGGGAAAAAATAATTAGTTGTCATTTATTTTACAATGCGAGCGCAACTTAGCCACATACTAATCTGTTTAGCCGGGCCAAAAGAAGTTTGGACTCCAAAAATAAAAAAGTTTGTAGAAAAAGACAAAAGAAAGTTTAGATGAACTCTGTCAATGACAGTTCGAAGAGGTTGAAAGTTAAGATGCTGCATGATATCAGTAATGAACAGAAAAAAACGTATGTTGTAATAACCCTACACGAGTTGGATAAGTCTAATCAGATGGTGTTGTAAAAGTCAATCTTTGGATTACGGCTATTGGGCGAATAAATTAATGAATATTGGTATTGGAACATTTTTTTTACACAACACCACCTGGCCCTAATTAAACAAAGATTGTTCTATATATTATGTAAGCCTTGTATAAAGATTTAAAACTGAGTTTTGCTGTAGTCACCTATGCAGTTTCTTTTCCCGAGGCCAAACCCTGAGTAGGCGCTGGGTAAAGGTTTCCCCTCCAGCCACCGCTCTGGTCTGAACTTGTCAGCATCAGCACCCCAGGAAGAGTGACGATTGACTCCGTAGAATGACATAATAATGTGATCTCCAGGACGGAGATAGTGTTTTTCTGTAACAAAAAAACGAAGATTTAATGGGATAATATAATTATTTAATTATACATAGATTTTCACCAAAAAAATATTATCTCGTCATGTTCAAATAGCGCCGTAGAACGGTGTCGTTAAGCGTCAGCGTCTTGTTTACCATCGAGTGCATATCATGCTATTCTATCGTGAAGGGTACTATATTTTGGTGTATTCGAACCGATAATGAATTGACTTCTTCCAGTTCAATTTGCTAAACAATGTAAACCGGGATGTCACTGAACGTCAAGCGAGATAGTAGTCAAGCGTAAGCTTATCTCTTTCTAGCGGTTCTCCTCGGCTTCGCCCGTGGTACATAATATACATATATCTTATAGCATTTAGGGATCACATGCAAACGCCACAGTGAAATAATTTTTGAAATCGGTCCAGTAGTTCCAGAGATTAGCGCATTCAAACAAAAAACCTCTTCAGCTTTATAATATTAATATAAATTAACGTCATTTATGTGAAATATCCACCAATATTTTAATCTGTAATGTATCATTATTGAACGCCTGTGATGGCCCAATGCTTTTTTTATGTGGAAGAACTGTATTTTCCACCATAGGGGCAGCATATAACTCGTGCATCAGAAAACTTATGACACGCCGGGGCTACCTAAGATGCTATGGGTCCGATGATCGGCTCCGTCGCCTACCTCCATCCAGCTGCAGAAACGGAGAGCGATGCACCATAATACTCATTATTTTCTGCAGCAACGTACGATCACGTGCGGATGCGTGGAGAACAGTGGGTTGTACAAGCACTCTACTAGCTTCTCTGAGAACTACGTGGCCGCAATATTTACAATACCTACTTGGCTGTGAGAGTGCTAAAAAGTTTAACAAATTTGGGCGCATCACCGCAGGCTTAGAGCTAAAAGTCGTGGCGTGCGAGCTCACTTCAGATCCAACCACCTGCACTCAACAATTGTCCTTCTGGACTATGAATTATTTTATTATTATTATTTAATTACTTTGATTGATTGATTGATAAATTAATTGATTGATATGGTTTTTATCATAACTTGATTGATTGATATCGTTTCCAAGTTTATAAAGCCTCACGCCAACCCAGAACGTTATCTAGCACTGCTTAGAGAGCGTGGAGTTTGTATTGAAGTTCCTATCACGGCCGAGATTAGTGTTTAGTAAGCGAGCACCCACTAAGGGAAAGTCACTGACTTATTCTCAGTGAACACTTTAGAGGTTTTCGAGCCACGCACCCCGTGAGGTTCCGTTTCCAGGCCAAAACTTCTTTGCCATCCATTTCTAAAGCCAGAAGAAAGCATTTTTATTGTGTGAAGAAATAATTGAATAAAATTAATAAATAATTAAATGAATAAGTCTTACTAAGTTGAAGTCCAGCCTGCAAAGTCCTGGCGCTGACAAGTCCGATAGGATAAAGCCTTAGTGTCTCCATTATGACCGCTTCCAAGTACACTAACTTTGTTAAGTCGTCTTTGGTCACATCTCTGTTCGAGCTTTCAAATACTTCGGTTAACCTGTTTGTAATGGAACGACTTTTATCAGGTTGCTCTCTGGGTATAATGGATTATAAATTGCTTAAAACATAGATTTAGTAAAGATTTACAGTACACCTAAATTGTCTTTTATTATCTAAGAGCGTGTAAGTACTTACTCTTGATAAATTTTTCGTTGGACTTCAGGGTAGCTTCCAATGTAAACACAGATGTACGTAGTAACCCAGGACGTAGTATCGACCCCGGCCACCATAATACTATGTACCTCCTCCGATACTTCTTTTTCTGTCAGTGTACTTTGGGCTTCGTGGTGTAGTAGGCGACCCAACACTGCATTTTTAGCCTTGTCTGTAAATAATTAATTATTTATGAACCATCTTTTTAACCTCTTCATAACCAGAGCGTAGAATGCCTTATTGGTCTCTACTGTCTTTGGCAAGAAAACGCAATAAGAGAACCGACTGATGATGATCATATTATCCCAACATTAAGGCGTAAATTAAATCCCGACCTGGAAGGGGCTATAAGGTCACGAAGTTACATATCTTCGCTAACTCGCAACCCCAGTGTAACAACTATGGAATAAGTATTTTCTGATAGGTCCCAAGAAACGAAGGCCTTGAATTCCCAGCCTATCTATTAGTTCCAGCAATACGGTGGTCATGGTAAGAGTAAACGAGGTGTGAAGCTCTCCCGGGCTAACGTAGACCGCCAAACCAAACTAGCACTCGACAGCAGACTAGCAGCAGTACCAAACGAGAAACATTGAAACTTAGAATTTCAGAGCAGAACACAGCAATATTTACCCATTAATGCTTGGCGGTTAATAACTGGCAAACTTGTGCTACTTCATTAGGTCAATTCTGCGATAAGCCCTACTACTACGCAACTCTTATATATTTGTCTAGGTGACGGGCGCAGCGCAGTATGCTGCGCTAATAGCTACAGGAAACTGTGTTGTTATGGGCAGGCGGGCTACTTATCATCAGGTATGTACGTTAGTTTTTTTAACGCTATAAGTGCAAAATAATACTGACCTGATACACCATACGTATCGCTGAACTTAGGAAGATTTTTTATTTCTGACCTTTTTATGTTAATTACCTGAAAAATTTAAAACAATTGGACTAGTTAATTTATGTATTTACAACTTTATTGTGCGCAAGTATTTTGATTTTTTTCTGGTCGCCAACAAAAAGTCTGTAGACCTACAAGGAACTGCCTACAACCGAAGTTTTTCCAATGAACGTCGACAAAGCTAGTATAAAAAGGGTATTTTAAGTCAAAGTCAAAGTACTTTATTCATAAATGTACAATTTACACGTCAATTAATAAAAACATAAAAACAAAAGAAAGAGCATACAAATTATATACATTTTCAAAGTTTAAAATGACTACTTTACTGTATTATAATAATTATTGTACAGAAAACTGTCAAGCATTATATGAGAATAATATTTATGTTCCATGTCAAATGTTTGCATTCATTTTTATAGGACTTTGCCATCACTCTCTAAAAATTCGGTGTAACTATAAAAAGTTTGATCGATAAGCCAGCACTTTAATCTATTTTTGAAGCTGCCGATACTTGGGGCAGATATAATTATTTTGGGAAGCGTGTTATAAACTTCAGGTCCCATAATGTGAGTTAACTTCCGTGACCTCTTGAGAGAGTGTGGTATAACATCCAGCTTATCCGCGTTACGCATGTTACGTGAATGTCTCTCTCCTCGCGTATTGTATGATTCTAGATTATTTCTGACATACACAGCCACCTGGAAGATCATTATAGCAGGTAACGTAAGTATGCCAAGCTCTTTGAAATATGGTCTGACGGATGTGCATTGCGATACGCCAACGATAGCACGTACGGCACGTTTTTGGGCGCGGAACGCACGCTCCCAATCGGCAGCGCGCGCGTATAGCTCGGCGCCGTATTGTAACCGAGAATGTGGCAAAGTAACACGCCCGCGACACATCCGCACGACACCACTCTGGATACTCGTCTTAACGCAAAGCACGCACTGCTGACTTTAGCACACAGCTTGTCGATGTGGTGCTCCCACGTCATGCTGCGATCAATCTCGAATCCCAAAAATGTGGTGTTCTGTACTTGCTCAATTCTGACACCGTTTAGCGAAACTTTAAGAGGTTTTGTATGATGGCCCGACAGACAAAAGTGAACGAAATGAGTATTTTTTGAATTTAACATAAAACCATTAGCTCTAAACCATGAATTTAAGCCGTTAATTACAATATTTAATTTATCTTCCAATTCCTCTACTCTTCTGTTACTACGGCAGCCACATCATCTGCACACATGAATATGCCTGCACCCTTTACGGCATCGGGGAGATCGTTAAGTAGGAGAGAGAACATTATATTTGACACCGACGAACCCTGCGGTACTCCCATAGACGAAGGCAGTGGATCTGATTTATTATCGCCATCGCCAGCATCCACTACTTGAGAGCGGCCTCGTAACATGTCAGTCAATACCTCGTATGATTTCCCAGCTATGCCATAGTGTTTCAGCTTTAAAGCTAAGGTCTAGTGGTCTGCGACATCGAAGGCCTTCGATAAGTCACAGCACAATAATACAGCTACTTGATCTTTACGTTCACGGGCAGCCAACACACTACGAATCACTTCACGCGTTAGAGAAATCGTAGACCTCCCTTCGCGGTATGCGTATTGTTGTTCACACAGCGCCTTGGTTTCCGATAGGTAGGCCACTAATCGCGAACTCAAGCCGTTTTCGAACACTTTGGCTATTGCTGGTATAATCGATACTGGTCTATTTCCATCAATATCGTCCCTTTTGCCTTTGCCTTTAAATATCGGGGACACTTTCGATATTTTCAGCGACGACGGGTACGAGCCTTCTCTAACACACTTATTAAACAGTGTGGCGAGAACCGGAGCTAGAGGCAGAATTGCTAACTTAATTAGCTCCATCGAAACACCGTAAATGTCTTTTGACTTTTTTGGGGGTATTCTGGAAGAAACTATACGGAATACCTCATCAGCCGAGAAACTTGTTAGTCTGAGGGAACGGTCAGATGCTTGACGTGCTGATACTAATATTTTACGTACAGTAGCAGCGTCAGCTTTAGGTGCCCCACAGGCAGCAGCTGCATTTAAAAACCGAACATTCATAGCATTTACTGCATCTTTTGGCGAACTAAACTTACTGCCGTTACAATCTTTTACGATCTCGGAGCAGTTCGACCTTGGGGTATTGTTTTTCCCTCTCTCCGTGTTCACGATTCCCCACATAGCTTTACATGGATTCGTACTTCCGTGTATTATACTACTATAATGATTTGTTTTACACATATTCAAAGTCGAAATGTATTTCCTGTCAAATATAGCTATTAAGTTCTCTTCCTCAGGATATTGGTCAACTAATTTTGAAATATCAAACAACAACGATTTTAGATCAATTATGTCAGGTGTAACCCACGACGCGTCACGTTTGTTATTTGGTGTTCGTTTTATCGGGAAACAAGTATCATACTTATTTGCTAAAATATTAATCAGTGCCACCACAAATGTTTGAGCGGTTTTGTTTCTCTCGCTTACCTCGGGCCAATCTATACTGTCAATAGACATAACGAAGTTTGACCGGTTATTTTGCGAGAAATCACGCGTGCGGCGAGTGAGTTGTGCGGGTGTTGAGTGAGCAAACTTCACTACTCCACGTACAGCCAAGTGATCCGACAGAAGCGTATTTATTGAGTTTTTTAATTGCTACTTTATATAAAGGTGTTTCTGAATTTTGTTTTTATTATTTTAGTGTATTAAAGAGTTTATCCAGTGACACGCAGTTATTGGAACATGAAGAGTCCAACCTTGTGTTCTACTGTATTTGTCACCCAGAGATAAAATATGTTTATCTCTAATCCCTGTAATTTCACTGGAAACATTGCCTTTCAAACCGGAACACATTGATGATTTCCTATTACTGCAGAATAACCGGCAAAGGTATTTTCCCAGGCAGACTCTGCAAAGAGTCCTCCTACCACTACAACATTATTACATACTCTTTCGGATATCTTATTGAGTTCTCCGATTATGGTCATCTCTTTCTTCTTCAGCCCAGTCAGCGTATACATGAGGTTACTGTGAAGCCACGCATTTTGGAACCTTGTTACGATCATTTCCATTAATGTATCTGATCCTTTCATGTAAGGTGTGAGAAAGTCAGTTTCTTCTAAGTTCGTGAGACCAAACGAAGTTTCTGCAACAAGAGAGATAAGGATTAGATTAAATGGTAACGATAAGGTATCAAGTAGAAAGAAATAATTAGTAAAATAATACAGACATTTTTCTTTTCAGTTCACAGTGAATCCTTTCGACTACTGGCTAAACAACTGAACATCAATGAGTATATTTTTTGCCCATGTATTAAATAGCTTAATTAGTTCATGTGTTTTAAATTTATTTGCAATGTCAATAACGAACGACAAATAAATTATTTTTAGCTCTAAAAATGGTAAAATAAAAAAAAATGAACTGACTTCTAAACCACAAATAGGCACTCAAAAACGAAAAATAAATTAATATAATATATACCTGTTAGACTTGGCTGGTACCACATAAATCTAAATAATAAGGTACTTATTTAGATTTCTGTGGCTGGTACCGGCTTTAAATATATGAGTGGGTAGCGCTTGTTATAATTATATCAATTTATTTTTCGCTTAGAGTGCCTATTTGTGGTTTTGAAGTCAGTTATTTTTTTTTATTTTACGATTACATTCATGCGTTTATACGATTTCGTATTGATAAGATTAATTATATTTTTTGTACGATTAACAACTAAGTCATCAAGAAGAAAATGTTAGAAAATTTTAGTTTTTTTTTCATATTTCAAAAACCGCTGCACCGATTTCAATAAAATGTATCTGAGACCATTCAAAGAATGCATTTTTCGAACAAAACAATTTATATTAAATCGGCTTGGGCGTTCTCGAGAACGTTTAAGGTAAAAAATTACGTCGAATTGATAACTTTCAACTTTTTAGAAGACGGTTTAAAATAAATTTGTTGCAGTAGTTCGTAAATTATAAGCGTTCAATATATTTGAAAATGTTATTTACTGGGAATTTTGGGAAACTAACATGTTCCATAAAATACATTTTTTGAGAACGTGTATCATCCGCAAACCCGCACTTAGCCGTCGTGGGATTGTGGCCTTATCTTTCTTTCTTTGCAAAACTAGACCCCAAGTACCAGCTGCAGGAACAGAAAACGAGCTGCTTTTGTTTATGTATATGTTCTACGTAGCATTTTAATCATGCAATGGTAAAAATAAAACTTACGGCTTAATATCTTCATGGCACATAATTTAAACAGATTTGTTACGTTCACGGGGCCATTACCCACTTCAGAAGACAGGCTTTCCGTCAGGTTACGGGCCTCGTCGTTATACACCTGGAGGTAGCTATATAGCTGGTTGAGACTAAAAGCTGGGCTCAAAATTCTACGATGATGCTTCCACACTGACGCTGGAACAAAGATACTGTGTTGGTTCCATAGTAGGTGGGACAGATGATAATGATGATTAACAGATGATTCTCGTAATGTCCAAGAGGATCTTGGAGCAGTGAAGACATTATTATTATTTGCACTTTTGTGTGATCTCCTAACCTGGAGATTACATTGGCACGAGCCGAAGCCAAGGGCTTACAGATTTGAGAATTTTCTAACAACTCTACACGTAGGTATAACGTACACGTATAACACGATAACTGCTATTATTGTTAGACATTATATCTGGGTGATGACGAGTGCAATAATTTCATATTTCAATAGCTCCGTGCTGTTATAGGCAGTCGTGGTTTCACTCGTTGTCGTCCCTGGTTTCTGCTGGTGAACTCTCCTGGAGCCACAGGACTGTCTCTGAATTATAGTGCCAGACGTGGGATCCTTTGTTTCGCAAGGTACGCACTAAATTTGTATTCAATTTAAATTATTTTTGTTTTTGCAAGTGAGACTACCCACATTTATAATTCTAAAAGAAAGCAATAGCTGGTGCCGTCATGGCCCATGATTTTAATTCTTACCTGGTGCTGTAATAAGGCCATTTCCAAGCCATGATTTAGCGAAATCAAAAGAAAAGTGTTTTGACAAAGCATTGTTAGCCACTGTTGTGAGATCCTCTGGGTCCGTGACAACTGAAAATAACGCAAATTACTAATTTATGAAATAAATATATCATTTCTTGACTCAAATGACTTGATAACTTGGTAACATATTATTGAGTACACGAAATTTCGTAGTGATAGGAATCTTTGCTGAGTCTACTTGAGGAAGTACCACACCTTTGTCTATTATATTAACGCCAAGCAATAATCTGGAAACATTATTTTATTCCGGTTTGAAGGATAATGTTTCCAGAGAAATTACAGGACACAGAGATTCATCATCATATATCTCTGGGTGATGATTGCAGTGTAGAGCTAGGTACCTATTTATTACCTATTTGTATTTTTATTATAGACTAGCGGCCCGCTCCGGCTTCGCTCGAAAAATAACCTAGATATCAACTGCAGCGCCATCTGCCGGGCTGATTTGTGAATCTAAACCTTCCAGGGCCCTACCCAAACGTATACAAAAAAAATCATTCAAATCGGTCCAGCCGTTTAGGAGGAGTTCAATAACAACGAAAAGTGGCATTGATTTTTATATATATAGATTACAGTATGCTTTTTTAGGGATCAATATTAAGATTTAACAACGGTTGTAGAACAAACGTTGTTTGTTTATAAATACAGAATACACAAACATGCCTTTAAACGGATGCAGGCTGATTACCAGTAACCCTGTATTTTAACAGGTAGAGCCTTATTTAAAATATTCAAATGACAACGAAAAATGTGTATTACGTAAATAAAAAAATCGTAGTCATATGGCCAATAAACAAACTTGCACCTCAGTTATTATTGAACATCACTAATGTTGCAAAATACGTCAGTTTTATTCTGCTATAACGCAAGTCAGTGACGCGAACTCACATGATTAAATAATAATAAATATTGGTGGACAACAGGCGAGACAACTAAAACAAACTAATAAGTCCGTCGGTTATTTTATTAAAATACTAGCGGCCCGTTCCGGCTTCGCTCGGACATAACCTAGACACTGTCTGCAGCGCCATCTGCCGGGCTTATTTGTGAATTTAAACCATCTTCGAATACACACACAAAAAAAACATTCAAATCGGTCCCGTCGTTTAGGAGTTCACTGTTAAATGATTAAATTACTAAAATGGCTATACAAAAATAGGGGTTGGTGATAAAAGAGTAAAAATGTAGGGTTGTATGTATTTTTTAACTCTCGTAAAAAAATAAAAACAAAAAAAATTTACCAAAAATTTAAAAAAATATGTTTGGGGTGAACAACCCCTAACACTTAGGGGTATGAAAAATAGCTAGTAGCCGATTCTCAGACCTACTGAATATGCATATAAAATTTGGTAAAAATCAGTAAAGCCGTTTCGGAGGAGTAAGGAAACGAACACTGTGACACGAGAATTTTATACTCGTATATAAGATATTATGCACTTATTTTTTCTTATGTTTCACAAACAATAAATGACAAAAATACAGTGCTTAGAAGTTTTGAGTGACGTCACGTTATTGTACGATTTTGACGATAGATTGACGTCACAACCTCCCACTCCGGAAGTTTGATGATCTATATCTTTGTCAATGTTTGATTATTTGGTAAAACAAAAAATACGTGTCCCATATTTTTCCATAATCTACCTGAAGAACTAATTAGAATAGTATAGTTTAGACCCTGTCGTCATCCCAATTCGCACATAACACTATCTGAACACAAACTAAGGAAAGCTTGTACTATGGCGGCCAGATAGCTGATATAATACTTGGATAATTTTATATACATACTTAATATACATAGAAACACCCAGACACAGTAAAAACCTTTTAATTCAAACAAATATTTGCACTGGGTGGGAATCGAACCCACGCCCTCGACTTTACAGGCAGAGCTACTACCCACTAAGCCACGAGGCCAATCAACCACCAATAACAAAATAAATTAAAACAGAATTACCGTAATAATTTTCCATACTGAATACAGTTCTGCAGATGCCACCATGTTTCAGGCTTTCATTAGATAGTTTTATTATAATCTTGTACAATTCTGAAACGAGGTAAAATATTTAAAAAAAATATAATTAAGTCAAAATCAAAGTTCTGTATCTTATCTTATTACTTTAAACGAGCAATTCTTGTATATACACATATATATATATATAATCTACTAGCGGCCCGTTCCGGCTTCGCTCGGATTTCGTCATATAAGGACTATTAATCGAAAAAAAAACTATCCTATCTCTCAAGTTGGACCAGACTGCTCATGGTGTGCCAATTTAATTTAAAATCGGTTAAGTAGTTTAGGAATCCATCGCAGACAAACATCGTAACAGGAGATTTTTATATATTAAGACTAGCGGCCCGTTCCGGCTTCGCTCGGACATAACCTAGACACTGTCTGTAGCGCCATCTGCCGGGCGTATTTGTGAATTTAAACCATCTTCGAATACACACACAAAAAAAAACATTCAAATCGGTCCCGTCGTTTAGGAGTTCACAGTCAAATGATTAAATTACTAAAATGGCTATAAAAACAGGGGTTGGTGATAAAAGGGTAAAAATTTAGGGTTGTATGTATTTTTTAACGCCACATTATAAAAAAATAAGAATAATTTTTTTTTAACAAAAATTTAAAAAAAAATGTTTGGGGTGAACAACCCCTAACACTTAGGGGTATGAAAAATAGCTAGTAGCCGATTCTCAGAGCTAGTGAATATGCATATAAAATTTGGTAAAAATCAGTAAAGCCGTTTCGGAGGAGTAAGGAAACAAACACTGTGACACGAGAATTTTATATATAAGAAAATGTTTGGGGTGAACAACCCCTAACACTTAGTGGTATGAAAAATAGCTAGTAGCCGATTCTCAGACCTAGTGAATATGCATATAAAATTTGGTAAAAATCAGTAAAGCCGTTTCGGAGGAGTAAGGAAACAAACACTGTGACACGAGAATTTTATATATAAGAAGAAGAAAGAAGATAAACTCGGAAACGGCTGGTTCGATTTTCATGAAATTATGTATGCAAGGGGTTTCGGACGATAAATCGATCTAGCTAGGTATTGTTTTTTAAAAACGTCATTTATTGCGCATTTTTAGGCAATGAAAAAATATGCGCAATAAATAAATGACATATTAGACATTAAAATGCGAAGGTAAATTTTGCCCTGTGGCGCGACAGTATAATAGCTCAGGTGGGAAGTCGGGCGGTCACGAATTAGTAGATCCGGGTTCGAATCCAAACGGCTTCTCTTCTTTTTAGAGAAATTCTTTTACTTGGAGGGCGTTTATCTGTAGGTATGTAAGCATGTTTAGTATTTAAACCGAGCAAAGCTCGGTCAATGACCAAGTTTGGACGCCATAACTGAGAATGGGGAGAACACACATGTCCAAAATTTTACGTCTGAGATGCAGAAAGAGATTGAGAGAAATACCTACTAGTTTTTATTTCGATTAATTGTCTTTAGATGACAATGTAGTTTGTTTCGATAAATTGTCTACTTATATAAGGCAATATACGAGCGAAGCCGGAACAGGCCGTTAATTATTTATTCAATACTAAATATTATTTTATCCCTCTATATTGCATAAGTTTTTGGTTTTTTATTTTTATCTTTTTCAAAGACATTTTTTTTCCACCGAATTTGGTAAAAACTTACCTACCTTATTATGTCCCAAATATACTGTAATTTATTTGATTTTAAATGTTTATTTTTTCGCTTTATTTTAACATAAAACTTGGTGATTTGCATTTTCACCTATATTTTGAGGTTATGTGAAAAAAATGTGCATACAAAAGTTGTAGATCTTTTTATTACCTACAACTTTGCAATAAAACTTTTTTCCGTAGAACGTGTAGTTTTGCTGGAAATCAAGATAAACCATTTTTCACCCTTAAAACTTACCCCCTCCCTTTTCCCGAACTCGGATCGACCAAAATATATTTTTCCTTTCATTTTTATCATATTCCTCTCCATTTCTAATGGGTTTCATCCTACTGTAATTTTTTTTTGTTTCAAAAATTATGCTTTATGTAAAAAAGTTGAAGTAAAAAAAGCGAAGTTTATGTAAAAAAAATTGTGCACATAAAAGTTGTACATCTTTTTATTACCTACAACTTTGCCATGTTTTTTTCCATATAACTTGTAGTTTTGCCGGAAATCAAGATACACTATTTTTTTACCTTAAAACTCACCCCCTCCCTATTCCCGAACTCGGATTGACCATAATTTATTTTTACTTTCATTTTTATCATATTCCCCTACTTTTCTAATGGGTTTCACAGTTTTTTTTTTGTTTCAAAAATTATCGACCCTGGTCTAATAAGAACATAATTTTTGTAAGCCAACAGGTCCGCAATAGTACCTTCTTACAAACGACGGTATATCGTTTGTCTACTTACTTTCTGTGCCGCCAATAAGCTTGTGCGTATATCCAATGATGGGAAGGGATCCACTGGCCATGGGGCCCGAACCACTTCTAAGAACTCTCAACCACCAGACATACAAACTAAGACAACTTGCCACAAGAACCAAAACTAATAATAAAACCATTTTCAAAATATTGTTTAAAAAAACGGATTTCAATTTGTGAATTTAAAGTTATCTGTATAAAAAATGCCATTAAAACTTTTTAGAGTTAAGCTCTTTTTTATTTCAAAAACCATTTAATTAAGATAAAGATTAGATTTAAAAAAAGTTTGTTAGAGTTAAATGTTAATGTTTTAACTTCATTTTTTCTTGACGACTGTGGTAGTGAGAGGATGTCGGTGAATATATAGACTGATAGGTGCGTTGTTTACGTGTATCGAAACATTACATATATATGTATATTGGTTTTTAAATGTTCAACGTCCCCATGACGTCAAATGAACACAAGTTGGAGCTTACACGAGGTTTCGTTTTTTCACTGGAAATATGAAAAAGTAGGTGTAGATATATGAAATAACTTGCTGTGCGGCACATAGCAATTATTAACTTTACCGGGATAAAAGTGGAAAATGTGTTTATTCTGGTATTATTATTATCTCAGACTAATATTGTCCCATTGCAGAGCAAAGACCTCTCTCCTCTCCCTCCAATTCTCCCGGTTCAGAGCAGCAGTCCTACAGTCTTCCCTATATATATCGAGTTCATCTCTTCCTGGGTCGCCCGGCTGTTCGTACACGTTGTGGGACCCAATAAGTTGTTCGTTTGGCCCAGAGTTGTTCCGGCATTCGGCATATTATATGACCCGCCCAGTCCCATTTGAGCATGGCCGCTTTTTGAGTGGCATCTGTTATTTTAGTTTTTGAGCGTATTGTTGTATTACGTATGCGGTCGGTGAGTTTAATTCCGAGTACACTGCGCTCCATTGCGCGTTGACAGACCCCGAGTTTGAACTTCTGTTTGCGTGTCAAAGACCATGTCTGTGCGCCGTTCGTCAGGATGAGGAGAACACACATGTCCAAAAGTTTTATTTTCAAGGATATAGGAAGGTTTCCTTTCATCAGGTCTTTCATGGACCAAAAGCGCTTCCAGGCGTTTTCGGTGCGTCTAGTAATTTCATGGTCTTGTCTCGCCTGGAATGAAACTATTTGGCCCAAGTATATGCACTCTTCGACATATGCAATCTTCACATCCCCAACATAGGTTCTGCGTTTAACGCTGTTGGTTATTAATTTAGTCTTTGACATGTTCATTCGGAGCCCAACATCGAGGCTCACTTTGCTCAGGTATTCGAGCATGGTTTGTAGTTCTGAAACGGACGGAGAGAACAAGACAATAACGTCAGCAAAACCAAGATTCGTCAACTTCGTTTCTCCGTTATTCTGGTTATATGATGTATTTAACTTCAAGAAAAGAAGACTTCAGGAGCTACTTAATTCAGTTAAATGTACATATTTAAAGCGATTGCTCCGCCAGTTATGAATGGATTTTGTTGGTTATTTTTTTTCGTTTGGTAGATTATAGTTTATTAGTTACTGAATGAAATAAATTAAATTTACTTTCCATCTGGACAACTTAGCTTCTAATGAAATTAGGTGGAGTGTCTGAATTTAATTTTAAGTATATTAAAGTCGGATTTATATTTTTTCGGAGCAAAAAGTTTAAGATTAAAGTTTATTCAGCCGTCACAGAGTTACTAGAAAGCAAAGACGCACATTTCCACGCTTGTACGCAAACTTAAATTAAAAATGTGTCTGATTTTTGGCTTACATACGCTTTCAGTAAACAATACTGCGGTAAGTAAGTGCCTTGTCTACACGTGGTCGCATTTGTAGTTATTGACCTTCAGCTGTAGGCCGTGCATCGGCACCAGTTAGAATAATATTAACATTTTAATAACACTGATACGATAACATTTTAAATCTAATACAACGAGTACCTCTATCAATATTAATTAATTTAAACTGAATCAACAGGCTGTCCATTAGTCAGAAGAACGACGACTGTTGATCCGAAGCCTTGGGTTCAATCCCACACGTGTCACTATTTCGAAGCCATGTTCGGATGTGCGTAATGTCACTAACTTAATATCGGTGAAGGAAATTATCGTTAGGAAACCGACATGTAGGATCTAGAATATTTAGAGGTCATGTGTCATCCAGCAACCCGCATTGGTCCAGCTTGGTGGATTATGGCCTTGATTCTTTCCATGCAATACAAGGCCCCAATTCCCAGTAGTGGGAACATTTAGTGGGTTTCTTATGCTACTCGTATAGCGGTCCCCCCAGGGTACTTAACTATATCCTATTTTTTCTACAAATATCACAAAAGCGAAAGTTTTGATGTCTCTTGTTCAACCACTTTTGAACGGATCGAACTGTTTTGCACGCAATTAGATTTTACCTCATCTGAAATTGCACATACATAGGTTATTTGGTATTGCGGGAAGATGAAACTGCGCGAGTAAACCCACGGGGGATTCTAGTTACAAACAAATCAATATTAATCCTGAAGTAACTTTTATAAAAAATAACTTAACCATTCAAACCACAGAATTCCAGAAAGCGGTTAAGTTCCAGATTTTCCCCCAGGCGAGTGCGAAATTAAGAAGCACTAAGTCGGCGTTTCACCTCGAAGGCGAAACGAAACTCCAGGTATCTCCGTCGTTAACTTATAAGAAAGTCAGTACTAATGTGATTTTACACATAAGTCCAAGATTTAATTATTGCTATGATCTTCCAGGTTTAGTTACACCATTATTATTGATTGAAAATCTATATGTATCTATATATATATAAAAGCGAAAGGTCACTCATCATGGAAGCTCAGACTACAAATACTAGGAATCTGAAATTTTGGATGTAGGTCCCTTTTAGCACGTAGGCACTCGCTAAGATGGGGTTTTGGGAAATTCAACCCCTAAGAGGGTGAAACAAGGGATGAACGGTGGTATGAAAATTCGTCATTTTTAAAGTAATCAATTTTTGTATCTAGCCACTTGCAATGTACACGAAGCAATTAAATGTTTCTTCTATCAATTTTGTAATTTCAGAATGTACGGGGTGAAATTGGGGTTGCAATGGGAGATAAATGTCAATATGAAAGTTCCCAACCGTTGCAGATAAAACCATAAAACTGTGTATATAGACACTTGACCCGCAGCAAACGAATGTTTGTTCTTGCAATTTTGTAATTTCGAACTGTTTGGGGATGAAATTGGAGTTGAAATGGGAGCCGACTGTCTCTTACGCTTTCAGATCTAAACAACAGAGCCAATTTTGATGAAATTGTATACAATTGTTTTATTGTAAGCTGGTTTTAGTAACCGTAAATGTGTCTGGGGGTATACGAGTACATAGCGGCACTGCTTGAGTTACCTTAGTATTTATTTTGCGCGGTTGAAGTCGCGGGTAGCAGCTAGTACAAGTATAAAAATAGATCTCCGAAATGTATGTACGCTCATAACTTTCGAATGACTGCACTAAATTAGACAATTCTTTAATATATGTTATTGTTTTCGAAATTTCGCGATTTGAACGCAATGTTTATATTAGGGACATAATCACGATATTATAAATAATTGTTAAATTACCTCGACGTTTCGGGAGCGTTACAACCGCAGCCGCCGCGGTCACGAAAAGACTGGAGAAATTGCGGGTCGTCTCATTGCGAAATGAGGTGATCTCAATCTACCCTCATTTGGTCTTAAAAAATCGCAAGGTTACTAACAAAACACACAACCTTAGATAAAGAATAAGTAAATAAATCAGCTTTTTCCGTACGGTGCCTTTGTACCAACCGTAAGCAAATGAGGTGCATGTTAGCTCAACTATGGCGACATTGTGATGTGCCGTGACAAAAGTATGCCACTTCTACAAGAGCAACATGATAAAAGGGATCAGACCCGTGCTTTCGGTGTAAAGCGTTTGTTGTAACTCTATACGAAGTAAATTAAATTTAACCTCTTTGTACACCACACTTACTAACCGTATCACCAGGCTTGTCCGAACTCACTCCGCGATGCGTACAAGCGTACATTTATTTATGACTAGCGGCCCATTCCGGCTGCGCTCGGATATTGTCATTTAAAAACTATTAATCGAAACAAAAACTATCCTATCTCTCAAGTTGGACCAGACTGCTCACGGTGTGCTAATTTAATTTAAAATCGGTTAAGTAGTTTAGGAATCCATCCCGGACAAACATCGTGACAGGAGATTTATATATATTAAGATTTATTTTGATG
Organism: Ectropis crepuscularia; assembly: GCA_963693475.1. NCBI lineage: Eukaryota > Metazoa > Arthropoda > Insecta > Lepidoptera > Geometridae > Ectropis > Ectropis crepuscularia. Next base: position 7,543,047 of record OY856350.1, read on the forward strand.
AGGATTAATACCAAGGTACAAATGAAGAGCCTTTTCAAGAGGCGGCATATATAAATTAATATTTTAGAAAAAAAAAAACTGCTTACTGTGAGATAACTATAATATTTAGACATATGCTGTCGCGACACTTTTTGTAGATAATAATGAGTTCTGCAAAGTCGTAGTAAATGATTTTGTTCTACCATCAATAGTTTTCGCAGCGCACGCGACGTAAGGAATTTTTCAGGTCATTTTTTTACACCTTATGTTACATTATTGGAGTTTTAGTAAGGATCCCTAATTTTTTTTTAAATATAATATAGCCTATGTTACTCGGGAATAATGTAGCTTTCCAAAAGTGAAAGAATTTTTGAAATCGGTCCAGTAGTTTCGGAGCCTATTCATTACAAACAAACAAACAAACAAATCTTTCCTCTTTATAATATTATTAGTATTAGTATTAGTATAGACAAGATTCCAAGACGCTGGTAACCGAAAACTATCCTACCGGTTAAAATTACAATATTTTTTATAATTCCTAAGGCTTTCCATCTATTCTTGCGTAGTAATGATGTTCAGTGGAGAGAATCTTCGGATTGTGGAGCTCAATGCAATGATCTACACATGTACGCTGAGCTACGTCGGTGACTTTAGCTCTTTGACAAATTACTTATTTGCGGATGCAATCCCTCAGAGACACTCCAAGCATAACCCTTTCCATACAGCGAGCAACACGGAAGGGAGTAGGCAATGTAGGCATACACAGCGTTTCCCCTCTGTCAAAGTACAAGTCCGCGTGGACCATGGAGTTTGATAATATACTGTGGCGTGAGGGCGGGGCTAGATTTGTGAATGGTGCTTTATTTTTTATGTGTTAGTGATTTGGTTGTGTGAGTATGATCTGCAATGGATCGGTACAGGTATGTTTTGTATGTAATAGTGCGGCTTTGCGCTAGTGTGCAACTTCCCCTCCCGCAAGAAATGACAGAAAGATTTGAACAATATTTTTTAGCTAAGGCTACTCCCTTCCGTGTTGCTCGCTGTTTCCATAGCTCGCTGATTTCCGAAATATACTCCTGATGTTCTAGCAGCACCCCGCAGTTTTACCCGTTCCCGTGGAAAGTAGTAGCATACGACGTTTTTCAACACGCTTGCGAATAAAATAACAATAAAAACTCATTTCAACAGTGAAAAAGAGCAATGTTTTTTTTTTCGTTTTGGCAGGAAAAATGAATCAGTTCAACTTACCTAAACTTTTTATTATATATTTATTTTATTTATTTTCTATTTAAATTGCTAGCATGCGCTTACAGCAAAGCCAAAACGCACATTATGACCTCCATTCGGTAATGTAACCGGAATTTAGCCAGTGTCCAGTGAGTTAATCAGTTGTCATATTATGCGCGCGCAACTAAGCCACAGACTAAAAAAAGTGTTTTTTTTTATTTGTACGGATAGCGTTTTTTTAGCCACTTACAGAAAGTGGCATTTATTTTTTTCTTTATTACAAAAACCAAAAGTTATATTTGAGTAAATGTTTTATTTTATGACACGAACAAGTTCAAATTATTAATTAAAGACGAAACTGCATGTAGTGTGCCAGCAATAGCTACATTCATTCATTTGTTCCATTGAACACGATATTTTTTGTATAAAGTTTTTTTTAGAACAAAGAAACTCAACTAATAAAAAAAACTCTATACCTCACTTGTGAGTAATAGAAATGAAAAATACAGTTTGATTATAGGTGTCATTATTTGAGGTTAGAAGGCCATTATTCATTACGAGCTAGTCCCACCAGGCGGGACCATCGGTTCTGAACTCTACTGCAAACAACTGATGAGATTAAAGCAAAAGTTGAGAGAAAGCAACCGGAATTAATCAACAGAAAGGGTGTGGTTTTTCATCATGAAAACACTAGACCTAACACAAATCTTTAGGCACTCAGCAAAAATTAAGAGAGTCTGGCTGGGAGGTGTTAATGCATCCGCCGTATAATCCTGACCTTGCACTTTCAGATTTCCACCTGTTTCGGTCTCTTCAGAATTCTTTAGCAAAACCATTTGTCGCGGTATTTTGATCAGAATTTATATAGCAAAGGGATCATGTCCGTACCTACAAGATGGCAAAAAGTTGTCGAACAGAATGGTACCTACACACTTTACAGAGATGTATATAAACTACTTAAAAAATGTTTTGAATTTTATTAAAAAATGTGAAGAAACTTTTCCCCCAACCTATTATTGAACCTGTTCTGATTAGTTCTTAAGTTAACTTGTTTTTAATGAGAGCATCGCAATAATGTTTTAGATAACTAATTGATAGTAATTAGCTAAGTTTGTAGTTCTCATTTAGACCTCAAATTGAATTAGTATCAAAAAAGTTTTTGTGATCACCTGTCGATCCACGCAAATCCTTACTTCCTTACTAATATTATAAATGCGAAAGTAACTCTGTCTGTCTGTCTGTCTGTCTGTCTGTAATGATTTACCATCTAAACCAGTGAACTGATTTTAATGAAATTTGGTACACAGATAGACTAGACCCCGAGAAAGGATATAGGCTACTTTTTATTGCAGAAAAAGGGTTGGGGGTTGAAGAATGTAACAAAAACGGGGAAAAATATTTCTCTTCGAGAGCTTTAGCTGCGTGTGCCATTCTCCTTGGTATGCGCTGAAGTCTGATGACAGATGACAGGACATGTCGGTCTTTATTTGAAGGTTACGTCATTTTAGGTAATCAAATTTTCAATAATGCATTGTTTACATTAAAGTATTATCAAATTAAAAATCTATCTAATCTTATATTGTAATGCTGTTTATATAAAATTTGTTCGTTGATTTATATACCTCTACACTAAACATTACTATTTTACCATACTATTCACATACAATCGTATATTGGAAGTACTTGAAGGAAGAACCCTGCTGCCTCGATTTCACACTAAAGAGGTTTTTGACAATCAAGCTCAAGATTATCTGAAGAAGACTGATCACCTGAATGAAGCATCATACCATACTCCAATGAAAAACATACAGAACATGGATTAACGATGCTCTCAGTTCAAACATTCTTCACAGTTCATTCAATCATGTTCAAACGCTGGACGTCGGCGAAATTGCGGTGGTACCCATTACCGACTCATTGCCATAAGAAAAAAGAAGAAGAAAAATGCAACAATGCAAAGAAGAAAAAACATTGTTCGCGGAGGTATTTTTATAAACACGATGTTCGGATAAACATTTATCCGAACGAGTACATTATTTATCACAAATATATAATTTTGAGCAAAATTGCCCTTGGTATTATTTGATTTTAATGAATATTTTAGGAAATATTAATCTACAATGAAGCTAAGAGAAACCCGCAGTGGTACTGCTAACCAGGGCTATGGGCTCCAAGCCTTGCGTTCCTAGCAATGCGGTCAGGAGGGAGTTGTGCGGCGTAGACGGTGTTGGCGCGAATGAGACGTGCCGCGATGTTTGGTGGTATGCACCGTGACCGTAGAGAAGAGGATGAATGAGATGAAATGAGATGGGAGGCTGAAGAGGAATACCGGTATAACGGTGCACCACTCTCCCTGCCCACTGTGGCCTTGCGTGGTCGCCAACGTATGATGGCGAACGCGGTGGGAGTGTAGCGGAAGAAGAGTGCCGGTGTATCGGTGAGCTGCTGTCCCCGTCCTCTTCAGTCGGATGGTGGTAGATGACGAGGCCGACCATTTGGCCCGCCGTGAGAGACAAAGGGTGTCTAGACATGAAGTTGTCCGGTACCCACTCTGGTGACCACGGTGTGCATTGTCCCGCGGCGGGTTCACAGAAGAGTGCGAGAACATCCCGGTGTTTGCGCGGTTTGTGGCAAAGATGAATTAATACTGCCGAGGTTTTAGCCGGTAGGGTAGGGCCGGTAGGCCATGGTGTCGAATCCGACACAAATCGACTATTCCCTTCAAGCGCAATGGTATGTTAATGCATTACCTCCACATAAAATGGTACCATTTGCCTTTTAATTTCAAAATAATACAGTTTCCCGTTAAGTCGTCGTATGCTGAAACTATTATTAAAGCACAGGGGCAAACGTTTAAGCGCTTAGAAATCGATTCTTCGCGCCACGACTGTTTTTCATACGAACAACTACTTAGGTATCTGAAGCGTTATCAAGATCATCAAGTTACAGAGATAACCAATTTGTTCTTCTACCCCAAGAATTAAAAAACTAAAAATATCGTATATACAGAAGTACTTTAAAATACCTGTACTATAAAACACATTTTACTAGATCCCAGTACTTTTACGTAGCGTTTCTTTATTCTTTTGGTATGGTTCTCTTACTGATCATAGCTTTTTATAGCAATGGATATTTTAGTGGACATTTTCCTCAAATAGCCGCGGGTGAAACCGCGGGTCACAGCTAGTTGTAAAATAAAAGTGTTTGACCCAACATCAGGACCCAACGAATTAATTGTGTCTATTTTCAATTTGACGTGGAAAAATCTGTCAATATTATTTCTCAACATTAGACAGAAATAAGAGATTGGGATACAAGTTTTTATCAATCATGATTATTTACCAGTTGGCGTTGTCAAGGTATGTATTACTTATTGTTTTTAATTCTGTTGTTTGTTTTTTGTGTATATGCTATACGATAGCTCCGCCAATTGAGAGTTGATTTTAATGATCATTTTTTGATTGGTAGATTATATTTACTTCAGAAGTCATCTATAGGTCTCATGTAAATGTTAAACCAACAAAAAACCTAAAATTTGTTCACTTCGATGAAATTTTATTCTTATATATCTTCGCTTATCTACGCCGAAACTAAATTATGTCAAGTGTTTGAGTTTGATTTTAAATTGAAATCGCTGAACAAATATGATTGAAATTATATATATATACACATAATAGGTACATTTTCTGAACTTATTAACAGATTCTTTTCTATCCCATAGACAGCACAGTGTCACGAAGCCACGTGAAGAATCCAAGTTATTGTCAAGTTCTGTTTACCACTTGAGACTTCTATGCATCAGCATAAATATTCCCACTGCTGGGACTCACGGCCTTCTCTCGCAGCCAGAGATTCAACGCCATAATCCACCACGCTGGCCTAGTGCGGGTTGGTGGATGACACATGACCTTGAAAGATTCTAGGTACATTTCGGTTTCCTCACGATGTTTTCCTTCACCATTTTTTAAGTTAGCGGCATTACGCACATGACTTCGAAAAGACAGTGGTGCGCGTGGTGGGATTTGAACCCGGGTGCTCCGGATCGGCAGTCGCCGTTCTCCCGACTAGACCAGCCGTAACTTACTAGACTTCTATGACCAAGCCATAATCTCTGAGTCAAGGACACTCTGGCCCATTACTTATTGGTGACCTCAAATTCTATGTGCATGTCGGTTTCCTCACGATGCTTCTTGAAAGTTATAGCTAGTAGTGATAAATTCATATACCTAAATTGAATATTTGCCTTTGGACTCTGTGAAAAGCATGTAGGTAATTGCTATTTGTGCGTTTAAGAAACTATTCCTATCATTATAAAATTCATTTGTACCCTAATGTTGATTAAACCGAGACTCGAACGGATTCGTACAGGTAGTGTAACCCTGTTTAAAAAAAACTAATTTAGTTTAATTATTTTGTCTCTTTTTTCAGAGTTATTCAATATTTCGGCTTAGATGCTCCATTCAGCGAAGAAGAACTTCGAGAATTAATATTAAAGAAACAAGTTAAAAAAGTTTATAAAATAACTTTAAGAATAAACCCTAGGTTAAACTTATGGGTGTCCATATTACTTACCATAGTGACAGTTGGGACCTGTCTCACAATCCCTTTTATAGTTCTAGAAAATCCTTGCAGAGCACTTTATTTAAACGATTATTCTAAGCTATATGTTATAGCAAAATGGGTAGAACATTATCTTATTGTGATAGATTGTAGCCTTATTATTTTGTTTCTATGTTTAGTAGCTGTTTGGAGTGTAATGGTTTTGGACGCGATTAAAAATACACGTATCGACATAAGTCCTTGGGTCTTGAGAGGGAAATACATACCGAATAGGAAATCAGAGAGAGTTGAAAATACAAATGTTACATATACTTATGTTTTAAAACATTAGATAATGTATGAACTGCGTAAGTGGCTCGAATACTCATGCTCATTTAAGTAATAAAGCCGAAAAAAATTATCACTGAAACATGACTCATACTTGTGAGTTAGTGCTGCTTGAAATGGATAACTTGTAACTTGTATGCTAGATAGAATTTAAAGTGTTGCGTATTAGACTACTTTTTAAATTTAAGCGAAGTTATGTAAATTAAATGTCATTTTTTAAATTAAATTAAAGACTTAAGATTATTCACAAGGACATTATCACTTACACAAATTAAAACTTTTGTATGTACTGTTGAAAGATTCAATATAATTAATACAAATTAGAACTGTATGTGTCTTGCTGGAACGACGAAAATAGAAAGAAGCCAGATGTAGATTGCCTGTTGAGTCGAAGCAGAAACAAACAATATTTTATTAGTTTAATAAAAAGTTTTTTTGGAGTTGCTAGAAGACAATGTTTGTGTTTTTGTCAACACTTAAGGTCTTTGGTTTTCTCCGAAATTGTTAGTGTAACTTATACTCAAAATGTAAATTCAGAAAACTAAGCAGAAGTTTTCGTATCTCTGGAATTTTCTTTATGCTGAAAAATATCACAAGTCACAAGATTTGAAAGTAAAATGTCAAACAATCATTATCGTTTACACGAAATTAGACTATGAAAACATAATAATAGTGATCAAACTGTACAAATAAATACTTAAGATTTTTATTATGGTTTTAGTTTCTCTGAAATATTTAAACCTACTTGAAGTTATTTAAATTAAGACCTCACTTTTGTACTTAGTGCACTCGCGTGCTTACTAATACCATTTAATTTTTATTCGACTTCAAAAAAGGTTTTTTTCTAGAGTGTATATAGATGTATCCGATAGCTCCGTTAATTTTGAATCGATTTTAATAATTGTTTTTTGTTTAATAGAAAGTACTTTAGAGATAATTTCATTTTATTTTTATTCCGAAAATGCGACGTAGTCGATAGCTTCTTATGAAATTAATCGAGTGTCTAAATGTAATTGAATTTGATTGATGGAAATGTTTTTGTTTTTCATCGGAGAATATTAAACTAGTAACCAAAATAATCTAAATAATTATTTTTTCTCCAAAAACAATTTTAAACAACCGACTTCAATTTCAAAATTAAACTCTAAGTCGGTTAACTAATTTGAAAATAATAAACTAATAAAGCATCAAACGATGCATCAATGTATAAAACGATGCATGTGTTTTTTACCCGAATGCGCGACGCAAAGGAGTGGTAATGTGTTTAACAGTCTATGTATGTATGTTTGTATGTTCCTTTGAAGCACTATACAGACCAAACGCCTGGGCCGATTTTTATGATTCACACGTCAATCGATTCCTCTTAATCTGGCGAGTAACACTAAAGACATGACATTAGTGTAAATCTAATATGGCGGATTCAGGACGCCATTTTGTCCAAATTAAAAAAATGAAAATCACCAAAATATGTCAAGAGGGGTATTGTTGAATAGGTATTTAAAAATAATGTTTAGCTTTCTCTCAATGTTTTTCGATTTGACTGACCGTTTAGGATGTATATCGATTTAAAGTTGAGTAACAACCATTGTCACATTTATAGGTCTTTAGGTAGCAGAAAACTTCGTATAACTAACTGTACGTGTGAATGTGGATGGACATTATATACTAATGTATCTAGTAGGCATCAATATAAATCAATAGATGTGCCCTGAGCACCTTGAAATTGGTAATAAACTGCGTCTCTGTATGTATCGTAAGTGGTTTACAAACAACCAATTTACTTGACCCCTATAATCGCTAGCGGCGAGATTTGCTGTGGTTCTACTTATTCTTGTCAACAACCGTTGAACCGAATAATGATAGGTAAAAACGTCCGGCGTCCACCGCGTCCTGCAACCGACTAGAATGGAAAGAGTGAGCTCACTCTTCCCAACGTTGACATGATTGCGTGCGCCGTGAAGTTTGGGATGGGGCCCATCTTGGGTTCTACGATCTATGCTAGTAGGTATATTGGACTACCTTTTTTTCGTACGTGCAGGAAATGTATTTACCCTACTGCCCCGCCTGGGAGACACAGCCGGGTTATGTTGCACTCTATATCATGTATGGATATGGTGCCCCTATCTACTAATAAACCTCCATGGGGTTTCAACTCTGCCACTGATAGTGGGAACACGGAACCGCTCTCGGATTGCTCCGCCTCGGTCGCCCATCTCCAACTTCAAACGATTTAGTAGGTACTCAACGTCAATCGAAAACCTATAGGTACTGACACAAAACTATAAATAATATGAATTACATGCAGTAGAAGATCCTACATATTATATCAGTAGAAACGAAGACATTTGCTCAACAACCAAAAGATTCATAAAATATTATTATGTTGAGCATATTCACAACATTGTTCATGACATAAAAGTATAAAATAAAAAAATATTATTTAAAAACTCAAAAACCCGACTGCGTAAAAAGTGAACCAAACTACGTACTCGCATACTAAAAAAACTGAAAAGAATAAAACAAGCATTTAGATTTCTGGTGGTCTAGAATTCTATAATATGTTATTGTATTAATACTATTGAAATATATACAATTTTTTCAACTGTATATATATACAACTGAACAGTCGGGATCCATTGATAATCGATATTATTATTCGACATACAATGTAATTATTAATTTTCTTTATGCTGAAAAATATCACAAGTCACAAGATTTGAAAGTAAAATGTCAAACAATGCAAACAATAATTATCGTTTACACGAAATTTGACTATGAAAACATTATAAAAGTGATCAAGCTGTACAAATTAATATTTGAGATTTTTATTATTGTTTTAGTTTTTCTGAAATATTTAAACCTATTTGAAATTATTTAAATTAAGACCTCACTTTTGTACTTAGTGCACTCGCGTGCTTTTTAATACCATTTAATTTTCATTAGACTTCAAAAAAGGTTTTTTTCTAAAATATATATAGATATATCCGATAGCTCCGTTAATTGTGAATCGATATTAATAATTGTTTTTTTGTTTAATAGAAAGTACTTTAGAGATAGTTTCATTTTATTTTTATTCCGAAAATGCGACGTAATCGATAGCTTCTTATGAAATTAATCGAGTGTCTAAATGTAATTGAATTTGATTGATGGAACTGTTTTTGTTTTTCATCGGAGAATATTAAACTAGTGACCAAAAAAATCTAAATAATTATTTTTTCTCCAAAAAAATTTTTAAACAACCGACTTCAATTTCAAAATTATTTATGTTTGTTGATACTATGATAAACAAAAACAGCTCTATCCATATCAATAAAATGTGTATGGAAAAATAAAATTTAGGAATATATAGAGAATATATCGTTTCGAACTTAATAATATTTTTTATCAAAATCGCTTTGGGCATTCTCGAGAAATCGAGTATGTATTTAACAACAAAAAGGTTGGCGAATTGACAAACTCTTCCTTGAAGTCGGATAAAAACATTTTTTTTTTTTTTTTTTATTGGTGGACAATTCACACACAACACCATCTGACCCCAAACTAAGCAACGCTTGTGTGATGGCGGCCAGATATCTGATATAATGCTTATTTATATAGTTTTAAATACATACTTATTATACATCGAAACACCCAGACACAGTGCAAACATTTGAATTCATCACACAAATATTTGCACTGGGTGGGGATCGAACCCACGACCCTCGGCTTCGCAAGCAGAGCTACTACCAACTAAGCCACGAGGCCAGTCTTGAAGTCAAATTCTAAAAATGAATGCGATTTCATATACATTTCACAAGCATGTGGATTAATGAACTTAAGCACTCTAATTTCTATTTTCATGCTATTTACCTATTTATATTACCAAATTTCCACCGAGTGAAATGCCTTCTCATGGTTCACAAACGCCAAGGAAAGAAACTGATTGAACGAAAAAATATGCCATAAAAAGTGGCAATGGGCCGGTCATATCTGTGGCAGAACCGATAACCGTGGAGTAGACGTGTCCTTGAGTGGAGACAGTGAATCGGCAAACGTTGTACACCCTGAGACTAGACTAGATGGAATAACGATTTACGTAAGACAGCAGGCAGTAGATGGAGACGTAAAACTGAGGTTAGGGCTGAGTGGCAGCTATGGGAGAGGTCTATGTCCAGCAGTGGACTAAGATAGGCTGATGATGATGCCATAAAAAAACACCCCTTATTATAAGGAGTTTAGCGTGATAGCGATTTCAGGATCATGTTTCAAACATTTTTCATGTATCTGAGCAGAACGTATGACTTTTTTACTCGGTACAGGGGCTTTGTTCACCTAATTAAGCGCAAAAACTCTTTGCAGAGTCCACCTGGGGACTTACCACACATGTGCAGGCAATTCTATTATTACCTGATTGTAATGTGCCAACATTATAATTAAAATACATGTATTTTATCATCTATCTGGCTTCCATAGTACAAGTTTTGATTACTTTGAGGTCATATGGTGGTTATGTGTGAAATGTCCACCAATATTTATTACACTTGTTCCGGGTTGAATGAATTGTATTCCAGAGGTACCACAGAGCAAAAAAAGTAAAAAAACCTGTGGCTGACGAGCGCAGTATAGTTATATAGCTATTTAGAGTTTTCATGTCCTCATAGCTGCGTGATACTGTTGTGTTATGGGTACGCGTATTGCCTACCATCAACCGCATATCTTGCTCTTCCTTTCACTGTACCTATATTAATAAAAGCCTTGTTATCAGCCATAAATCTCTATTACATCTATACTTATTTACAACACGTACGTCTTCTGTGGCCTTCGTAGCTACTCCGGTAATTATTTGATTGATTTAAAAATAAATACAAAAACTATTAAAATCTAAATTGATGCAATGATAATAAAGAGCTTAACGAATTAATTGAACCACAAACAGAATGTAGTTCCATAAGCAATCAAATAAGCATAAATGTAATTGAATAGACAATATATTTAGAAAAATTCAATTAATATCAATAGTAATAACAATAAAAAACATTTAAAAAATGTACTTTCGTCCCAGAATCTAGTTTATTATTGACGTTGTTTATAAATGTGTTATTTTTCATTGTGGAACGGTCTTTGGTTGGTCATTGTCCAGCTGTGGACGTCATTCGGCTGATATTACGATGACGATGACGATTGTTTTGAAGTGAAACTTTTTTTGGCGCACCATACGCAGATTTGTTTGAGGGCTGTGAATTGAACTCATACTCCGAGAGCTACTAGCAAATTTTGAGTAGGTACTTGAGGCAAGCTGAAAACTTGGCGCATGGCTCTCGTATTATTCCCCAACACAGAAGTGCAAACCTGGTTGATGAGAGGCGGGACAGGGAAAATACACTTTTCATCCCACCAGCTCGGAAAGAGTACTTTTGCTCCTCGATATCAGGGCGCAAAAGTCGTTTTTACCCTCTAGAGGGTAAAGTAAATTTGAATTTAGAACATCGTGTATACTGAGGTTTTGAATGCAAAACATAATTTAACCTATTTATTTCTACCTCCTTGGTGCCGAATTCAACATACATTTATTTTTTATTTTTTTAAAACTCATACTCGGTACCTCCTTGGTGTACTTTTTTTTAATGCTTTGCGCGCAATTTTCTTTTCACGTATGGAGGATAGAGGTAAAGAATGTTATTTTAAATGGCAAAACATTTTAAAATGCTATGAATGAATCAATTGTAATCGAATTGAAGTATCCCGAGTTGTCGAGTTAAATAATTAAATATTATTGACTACTCAAATCAAATCAAAAAATCAAATAAATAATTACTATTTAGAGAAAACATGTAGGTACAATATATTTTGAAGTCAAAACTTCTTTTGGCGCGCCAAAGGCAGATTTTTCGTGGGCTGTCAATTGAATTCTAGCGTCACGCTCGGGAATGATAAGAAATCTTTGGGTAAACTCGGACCATAGCCATTGGTCATGTAGAAATGCCTCAGCCTTTCCCATTGGCCTTTTAAAAATGTGTCAGCATTTCTAGATGGCCATGCTCATAGCCACGCCCTCCGGTTTTACACGCGTAGTTTCCAAAGTAAACAATCAAATTCAGAGTTACAAGTTACCACTTCTGTCGGCAGTGCCTATGACTGCCAATATTTTTCTTCCATTAATTCTGAATAGTATGTTTATTAATTTCCTTTAAAATGTACCCTGATGCAAATTTAGTGCTACTATAATTTAATGCATTTGGGCGGACACTTTTTCATGTACACATTTGAAACTCCTTACCTCAATCGGTCAACTCTCCATATTTTCACGTCATATTGTTAAAATAAAGTGGCCAAGTGCGAGTTGGACTCGCCCATGAAGGGTTCCGTTGCAGCAAGTAACATTATATACATAGTACACATAGTTCTTGTAGTTCGTTATAACTTTGATCGAAGTTTTAATAATAGTGTAGGTATTTATGACGTACTAAAAAAAAACTACTCATCAGATCGAGTTCAAACCAATTTTCGTTGGTAGTTTTCATGGTAATGTACATCATATATTTTTTTTAGTTTTTTCATTCTCTTACTTTAGAAGTTAGAGGGGGGGGGGGGGGGACACACATTTTACCACTTTGGAAGTGTCTCTCGCGCAAATTATTCAGTGTAGACGAAAATGATTTTAAAAACTTCAACATCATTTTTGAAGACCTACACCCCACACGTGTAGGTTTGATGAAAAAAAAAATTTGAGTTTCAGTTCTCAGTATGGGGGGCAACCCTAATTTTTCTTTTTTTTTTAATTTTTCTGTTGAAATCTTAATGCGGTTCACAGAATACATCTACTTACCAAGTTTCAACAGTGTAGTTCTCATAGTTTCGGCAAAAAGTGGCTGTGACATACGGACGGACAGACAGACAGACAGACATGACGAATCTATAAGGGTTCCGTTTTTACGTTTTACGGAACCCTAAAAATGGCTAAAGAAACTTAAAGTTTAAAATTGAATACAAGTGAAAAACCGAAATACCATAATAATAAGTGATTCTAGCGACCAAGAAGTTTATTTGACGCCAACAGAATCGACTGAAACTGAAAATGCGCAAAGCATTTAGTAATTTCCTCGCTAGGGGGGTTGAAAAATTACGTGTTACACTCGAGTGCAAAGATTTTTCACCTTGTGCCCTTTTGATTCCCTTGCTACGCTCAGGATTCTAATTTTTGAATCACGAGCGTAGCGAGGGATTCAACTTTAGAATCTTTCGCTTGCTCGATCATCAAAATTGAGCACGCGGTTAAAAAGCCACTTTGCACTCTTGTACAACAAATAACTATTCTTTATTTTGTATGAAAAAAAAAAAAATCTAATTTTTATACATAAACTTTAGAACAAACGTTGACGTATTTAATGTTCTTAACCTCTCCTTAAAATAATGCAGGCTGATTACCAACAATTCTGTATAACTGGAACCGTCAAAGTAAAGTTTCAATTCAAAGAAGGCCAATTTTATTTTATTATAAATTTATTAAGCGACATCGTTCGTCGCTTACATCAGACAAGATGGCGGTCAAGTGTAAATTTATATTTGTTAAAGAAACTTTTATTTTTTTAATACGTAGTGACATGACGAGCAAGACATGACATTGCTCCTGACGGTAAGCAACACGCCTGTACATTGCAGCACAGCATCATGCAGATATTAAACACACAACTTATAAAGAAAACTAGCTGTGACCCGCGGTTTCACCCGCGTCTATTTGAGGAAAATCTCTCCTAAAATATCCATTGCTTTAAAAAGCTATGATCAGTAAGAGAACTATAAAAAATAATAAAGAAACGCTAGGTAAAAGTACTGGGATCTAGTAAAATGTGTTTTATAGTACAGGTATTTTAAAGTATATAAGTACGATATTTTAAGTTTTTTTTAGAAGAACAAATTGGTTATCTCTGTAACCTGATGATCTTGATAACGCTACAGATACCTAAGTAGTTGTCCGTATGAAAAACAGTCTTGGCGTGAATCGATTTCTAGGTGCTTAAGTATTTGCCCCTGTGTTTTAATAGTACATTATGATATAAGTGCGCTAAGTTGATAATTACAGCCGAGGCTTTATTGCTATAATTTAGCAGAGGCTGTAATTATCAAAGCGCACGTATGTCAAACGACGATTTATAACATATTTGCGAGGAAATAAACAAAACTCTGACGACATTTTCAAATAAAAACAATACAGCTAAAAAAAAGGCGCGGAATAATATTTACTTGATCACAGATCACAGCACAGAGTAAGTAATCACTATGGATCACAGATTAGCAATGCGCGCGCATCGGCGCCTTTTTTTAAGCAACTGCACAGAACCAGCCGGTATGCCATTAGTAATAAAGTAAATTAATATTTTTGTGTTTTGTTACAGAAAAATTAAAGTAATTTAGGGTCAAAATTAATTAAATTAACGAATTAAATAATTCTTTATTATATTTGACCTCTCAAAGTTAATTTTATTCATAAAATGTTGACCACACTTTTCTGACACAAAAACTCTTTACTAAGATTTTAAAAGGTACCGCTCGTTTTGACGGAGCATATCTCTCTACCTAGTCTGTGGACGGAGCATTTTGAAACCGTGCGTTTTACATTACACATTACAGCACAAGTACGTATTATGATACATGACGATACAGAAATTGGTCCAATAAGAGACCCTTTACGAGCAAATATGTTAAAATAATAGTTACAGCAAACGACTACTTAACGGGAAACTGTATTATTTTGAAACTAAAAAGCAAGAGGACGGGGACAGCAGTCCACCGATATACCGGCACTCTTCTTCCTCTACAGTCCCACCGCGTCCGCCATCATACGTTGGTGACTACGCAAGGCCACAGTGGGCAGGCAGAGTGGCGCACCGTTACACCGGTATTTCTCTTCAGCCTCTCATCTCATTTCATCTCATTCATTCTCTACGGTCACGGTTCGTACCACCAAACATCGCGGCACGTCTCATTCGCGCCGGCACCGTCTGCGCCGCGCAACTCCCTCCTGACTGCATCGCTAGGACCGGAAGGCTTGGCTATAGTCCTGGTTAGCAGTCCCACTGCGGGTTTCTCTTAGTTTCACCGTGGCTGATCAGGCCACGGCTACTGAACCTCTCGCCTCGTCAATGCGGGAACCCCTCGGGAAGGAAGCAAATGGTATCTAGTGGAGCAATCGGTGGCCGCCCGCTGTCTTCTTTCTATTCGCCGCGATCGTTTAATAGTTGAAAATTATGTATGTACATTTTTTTACGTAGGCGAATACATTTACGCATGGTCACGCATAGTGATGGCCGCGGTTCCGCCTCTGTGGCTACATCGCCTCGAGGACCCTCATCTGGAAGACAACGCTAAGAAACATCACCGTACCACGTTTTAAAACTAAGATATTTCCTAATATATTCATTAAAATCAAATAATATCAAAGGCATTTTTGCTCAAAATTATATATTTGTTATAAATAATGCACGCGTTCGGATAAATGTTTATCCGAACATTGTGTTTATAAAAATACCTCCGCATACAATGCATCTTTTTTCTGCTTTTTTCATATGGCTTCCATTCGGTAATGGGTAACACTGCAATTTCGCCAACGTCCAGCGTTTGAACATTAAGAGCGTCGTTAATCCATGTTCTATAATTATGTTCTCCATTGGAGTATGATTATTCACTCAGGTGATCAGTCTTTTTCAGATAATCTTGAGCTTGATTGTCGAAAACCCCTTTAGTGTGAAATCGAAGCATCAGGGTTCTTCCTTCAAGTACTTCCAATATACGATTGTATGTGAATAGTATGGTAATATAGTAATATTTAGTGTAGAGGTATACAAATCAACGGACAAATTTAATATAAACAACATTACACGATTTAAGATTAAAGACATTTTAAATTTGATAATACTAAAGTTTGTAAATATGTAACAATGCATTATTGCAAATTTGATTACCTAAAATGACGTAACCTTTAAATATAGACAGACATGTGCTGTCATCTGTCATCAAACTTCAGCGCACGCCAAGGACAAAGGCACACGCAGCTAAAGCTTTCGAAGAGAAATATTTTCCCCCGTTTTTGTTACATTCTTCAACCCCCTAACCCTTTTTCCGCAATTAAAAGCAGTCTATGTCCTATGTCCTTTCTCGGGATCTAGTCTATCTGTGTAACAAATTTCATTAAAATCAGTTCACTGGTTTTGACGGTAAATGGTAACAAACAGACAGACAGACAGACAGAGTTACTTTCGCATTTATAATATTGAAGTAAGGACGTGAGGGAGTGGCTGCTTCAGTTGTCATGTGCGGAGACAAAGAGCTTCATTCACAATATTTATGGAGAGTAGTTTTAGTGTTTGAGTATCTTGCGTTGTGTGTATGTCACACAGTACACCGTTTCATTCACTAGAACGTATATTTATTGCATATTCAATGCTTATATATTTAACTTAATTCGAGATAATATACATTCACTTGTCACACAAAAACACATTTTAACAACTTGGCACCCGCGCTCTTGAGCTCTAAGACACAAACCTTGTGCTAAGTTTGGGTTTGTTAACAATTGTCAATTGTGTACACTAGGTATTCGAATTATTGTGACACAATAATTGTGTCACATTTAATCTAAATAGCTCGTACACTGCACTGTGCTCGACTAAATTATTATCTCTTGGCCCTGTTATTTCTCTAGAAATTTTGGTATTCAAATCGGAACACAGTAATGTTTGCCGGTTACTGTTTTGCAGTATAATTGTAATGAATAACAGGAAAAAACGTGGTACTTCTTCAGGCGGATTTTGTCTTTTCGCTTGATATTATTATTTTTATTAAAACAAGAGTTTGATTATTTAAGGCAAGAATGTTGGTTTCTTTCATGTTTCAGTCTTGATTAATACCAATTTTAATAAAACTTGTGAAACTAAATAATACGGGACGGCAAACTTAAATGCACAGCTGCTCTGATGAGACAGCGAAATGTTGGAGTAAACGATGATTTGTCATCGATGTATAGAATTTTGTTGAGTATTCAAAATCCACTGTATGCATTTCTGTGGAATAATCCCTTACAAATGCCCTTTAAATTGTTTTCCAAATTAGTTCGATGACCTCCAGTAATTAGTGAACATATCCAAAAACAGATTCCAGTGAGTTAAGACAAGTCCTTTTAGCGCATACATGTAGGTCCATGTTTGAGCAATAACACGCCTGGTGGTTAGCAAGTTAGGTCTGTTGGATGCGCAAAAGTTGTGGGGTGTGCGACAACAACCGCTACACACAACACTAGAGAGGATACGCAAATAAATCTAAAACGATCGCTGTAATTGTTGGACCCCTCATCGTTACACGGAGGACGCTGGATTCTCAAGGTAGGACCATTCATTGCGTCTTGGGAGGAAAAGTCTAGTCCCAGAATGTTCTACCCATACCTCCAGAATGTTCTATTACCTCCTATAATTTAAGTCCCATATTGTATTTAAGCCGTACTATCGCACATCGTAGCACTGGTGGTGAGAATAGACATGGAACCTAAAAAAACGAATTAGTCTGTCGGTTAGTTTATTATAATATATTTAACACTATTTTTCTTTTATTCACGAACATAAAATAACGAGGATAAAGTGCTTAGATGTTAATAATATGATAAAACAAAAAATATGTGTCCTATTTGGTGGATTGGTGGACAATTCACACACAACACCATCTGACCCCAAACTAAGTAAAGCTTGTATTATGGCGGCCAGGTAGCTGATATAATACATAAATACATACTTATTATACATAGAAACACCCAGACACATCATACATCCTATTTTTTTCCATAATCTACCTGACGGAATAATTAGACGGTTTTTGACCCAGTTATGGATTATCAATTAATTGTCTAAATTGACTTTCTTCACGACTTATACATTTGAAGATGAATTCTAATACTAATCAAATAAATAACAAAACCATTATTATACAACATAAATACAAACACATTAATGTAACTGTAAATGCTAATACATAAATGCGAACTTATTACTATCATAATACGTAAATATCACATTTTAGTGAAGACCACTGCTGGTAGTGTTAGTTAGCTTACTCAGTTTAAGAGCTTCCTTGAAGTCAGTTAAAAATCTCTCTTAAAGTCGGTAAAATATCTTTCTTAAAGACAGTTATAGAGCTTCTTTGAAGTCGATCTAAGATTTTCTTTAAAGTCAGTTAAAATATACCTTCAAGTCAGTTAAAAAGGCCGCTACCGCTACTGCGGCCCGAAAACCTCATTTACACTTCCAATGGCATGGGGATTAATAGACATGAGTTATTTGTAACACAATAATAAGATACGTGACACAGAAAGATCGGACCATCCCTGGAAGGCTGGCGTTGGGCGCTATAACCTTCCATACTGTGAACTTCATTGGATGGGCTTCCACGTTTTGGATGAAATTCTTTAAATTGTAAGCTTCAAGTAAACCTGAAATACGAAATCACAGTAATGTTAAGTAAAGGATGTTGTGTTTGCAAATGTGTAAGCGTGTATGTTTAACGCCTTTGAATGGAATTAATTCAGTAATTAGATAAATCTATATAATGAACACTTTATTGCTCTAAAATACAAAAAAAAACATCATAAAACCATAGCAATAAAGTAAAACGAAAATTTGAGTTATCCTTCTACTAGTACAACGTCAAAGTTTGGATTTTTATTGCTAAGAGGCCCCCCTCCCCTCTTACCTTGGATCCGTGCTTGTTTATACTTTCGTTTAAAAACATAGCAGTTACCAATTACGTACATACAGATTAAATACATTTTATGCAATAACTAGCTTTTGCCCGCGGCTTTGCTCTCGTTAAGGGTAATTATTAACTAAGTTGAGTTTCAAGTTTTCAAGATGTAAATTTCATGCAAATATCTCAAAGGCATAGTTTCATACAATCGTTCATCCCCCATTTCACCCCCTTGGGGGTAGAATATAACAAAATTATTTCATAGCGGGTGCCTACGTCATAACATACTACCTGCATGCCAAATTTCAGCTCGATCCCTCCAGTGATTTCGGCTGGGCGTTGATAGATCACTAAGTTAGTCACCTTTGAGTTTTATATATATATAGATAGATAGACAGAAGATAGATTAGAAGGCAGAAGATAGAAGATTAGAAGATAGAAGATGAAAAATCGATTGTAGTTTTTGAGTTTTTAAGTTATCGAATGTGACCTGCGGGGCAACTTAACGGTTTTACGCAATTTTTACGAAGTTTCATGCATATATGTCCAAGGGATATAAAATTTCATTCAAACTTTCATCCTTTATTTCACGCCCTTGGAGACTGAAATTTGAAAAACTTTTTTAAACGTACTTCATGATTATAGTTGAACTTATTGTGTACGAAATGTCATGCAAATATATCAAAGGAATTAAAAGTTTCATATAATCGTTCATCCCCTATTTCACCCTCTTGGGAGTAGAATTTATAAAAATCCTTTCTTAGCGGGTGCCTACGTCATAACATCTACCTGCTTGCCAAATTTTAGCTCGATCCCTCCAGTGGTTTGGGCTGTGCGTTGATAAATCACTAAGTCAGTCACCTTTGAGTTTTATATATATATATATATATATAAACCAATAAGATATACCAACATTACATGTTAACAGTTTATTACTAGATACTAATTTGTATATTAGGGCGTAAAACAGCGCCCTTTGATTTCACCCGCTTGATTTTTTCGCACCCGCTTTTGTTGTTAAATACCTCTCATTATTTCATATCTCTTTTCAGACGCTAAATCTAATATTTAGCATTGGATGGCCTCCACTTACGAGTAATTTCGTTTTAGGAACGTTTAGTCCTGCAATCGCCGCTGGAATGCTAACTACAGAGGCACAAGATATAGTACATATCCTGCAAGATAAGGTACTGGCGTACCATGTACTTCACTTACGCTCCAAAAGTATTGGCACAATAATTAGGTATTCACAGTCTCCCTTGATAAATGTTTTCTTATAAATACTTAAGTAGTAATACATTTAACATTCTTGCAGATCAACAAAAATATTTCCAGTTGAAGGATTTTATCAGCTACTTGGAAGCTAATCCAATTTCTTCGTTTACAAAGTGCTACCTCTGGACGCCAGCCTGCCTTGGACGGTTATGGGCTTCTGCATAACTTATCTCATTGTTGTATTATAAATTTCCCATGTATATTAGTTTCAAAGTGGCAAAGTAAAATATAAGCCTATATAGCAGTGGAAAGAATAACCTGTCTGACGATGATTCAGATGATACCCAACAAGTTCGCGTTTGATAACTAATTGCCTTGATAATAGGCGCCGATTTAAATAACATCATTTTTCATGACGAGCTTCTAACGTGTAAACTTATGTATAAAGCTTCTCTTCAGTTGGTAAAGTTTCAGCCGCACTCGACAGTATGTATTCGATGAGCGGTTGTTTCTTTTGTTCCACGTTTTCGTTTGTCAGTAGCACTGATTTGGTGGAATTCTTAAACCTTATTTTGTATTTAAGTTTAAAAAAATAATGTGAAAAGGATATCACTAGTAAAAGTACTTTTAATCATTAATCTTGCTTTGAGTCAGTCAATTAAACATTTATTGATAGCTACATAGCCATCTATGTAGGTAGCTATCAATATTCTGATTCTGTTTTTGTGTGTTATTTTATTACTTATCTTTTTCCTCAGATTTCTACTCATAGCCACAACATCTGTTTGTTAAAAATAACCAAAGCGTATCTATCTATTGTTAAATTTATCAATTGTTAGTCTTTTTTTTATTTCATATCTTGGGACTGGCCTCGTGGCTTACTGGGTAGTAATTCTGCCTGCGAAGGGTCGTGGGTTCGATTCCCACCCAATGCACATGTTTGTGTGTTGTGTGATGAATTCAAATATTTTTACTGTGTCTGGTTGTTTCTATGTATAATAAGTATGTATTTAAAACTATATAACTATTGTACCAGCTATCTGCCCGCCATAGTACAAGCTTTGCTTAGTTTGGGGTCAGATGATGTTGTGTGTGAATTGTCTACCAATATTTATTTATTATTAATTTATTAAAACAAGGTTTAAAATAATGTTACATATATTATAACACATTAAAAACATAAAGGAATGAATTTACCCCTATTATTATTAATCATAAGTGAGTGGCGGTCTTCTCACGAAATAAATGTGTTGAGTACTATTATCCATTATTTATAAAACTTTCATCAAGTAAGTGTGCCGAATGCGATACAATTACTGTAAGTGGTCCAACTTTAACAGTGTAACATAAGTCATTTTTAATATGGACAAATGACACAAGTTTAGTCAAAAAGGATTGTCACTACAAATATGTGTAGTTGTGTAGCTAAACCATAAACCAACCCAGCTTATGTCGCCATGTCCGAGACTCAGAGTTATCTCATATGACGAGAAATTTAAGACCATAATCCCAAATGACAAAGGTCACGGACCCCGGAGTCAGTGGAGTTGCTAAATTTATTTAAAAAAAACATAATCTACCATGGTGGCAAATCGAGGTTTGGAGAATGTCACAAATTCTATGAATATAAATACTAGTAATGCAGGAACATTGATAACAGTGTGAAAGACGAGTGAATACCACCAGAAAGGTACTTTATTTATTAATTAGGTATCCTTTCAAAAGTGCGGACGCTTTTAATGTCTGAACAGTTGCACAGATTCGTTTGTGTATGTAGTAATGTCTTATATTTCTAATGGCGTAACCGGTTACGCCGGCTAAATACCAGCTCTGGAAGCTCTGGCTCTGGAATCGATTGAGAGACGTGCCAAAAGACTCATAGGCAACGACACTCTTGTTCATATATTACTTCAAATACTGGAATAGCGCGGCAAAATTGATAGCCTAACCGGGTTTTTATCGTATGCACTTCGGAGAGTGTGAACTGATATGCATGATCTAATACCATCTTGCCTATTTTTCTATCGTACTGGCGGTGGCCCCAAAAAATAACATTGATCCATGGTAGACGTTTCAAAGACTCGAACGAAAAGATTTGACTCTAGTTTTGAGATCAGAACGTCTAGGCTGTGAAACGCGTTGCCTGAGTGGGATTTCCCAATAGTCGCATCTTCTCAATCAATCAATCTCAAAAAAATCAATAGCAATCTCGGTGTCTTTTAATCGATTGTGAATTGTTTTCTCTTGGGTACGCACAGTCACAGGCTCTATTGTAGATTGCGTCATCGCTTAACATTGAACGAGGTGGCGGGCAAGTTTAAAACCATACTAGTGAAAAAAACACAAAAACAATCTATAAAAAAGTCAAACTTTTCAGCTTAAAACAGATATTTTGAGTAGCCCTGTTTAATAAGTCTTACTTGTTACGTTTACATACATATAGGTATTTACTCTGACATATTCATCGAAATTATATTCTCTATCTCGAAGTACCATCAGTTTGGACATCAACATGACAAAGCGTCTACAGACATTTTTCTGTTTTGTCTATTTAATATTTTCTGTAAATATTTTGAACTTAAAATGTAAATCTGAGTTACTGAATGTTTTGTTTGGAGTTGTTTCAATGTGTCAAGTTATAATAATATGTTATCAGATTATCTCATCGCACGTTATTAACACGTTTGAATTTAGTTATCTGTGTATATTGACAGGATACATAATGGTGGGCGTTGTTTTCAACTGTACAAAATCGAAGCATGCAATGAAAGACTTTTTAGTGTCTGTTGAAAACATTGATTTAAAATTAGGAACATTGGCAGAATCAAAAAAAACGTTATTCAGACTTTTTGTGTTAATTACATTTATTTTATTTTTGAACAGCGCCGTAATTTGCATTCAATGCTTATATTTGGAAAGAGAATGTGTTTATGGAATTTTCATACCAATAAGCGCTTCGGATATATTCATTGCTATGTATTGTTTTTTTTTACTGGACTATACTGCCCAGATTGAAATACTTGAAGAATAATTTGAAGTGGTGCTCCGAAATAGATGAGATGCAGACTATATATCAAATATTGGTTGAGTCTGTTGAACAGGCTAAGCAAAAATTTGATTTTATCGTGAGTACTTTTGGCATAATTATATTGGAACTGAGTTCCTTACGGCAGGTTTGGAAGGCATAGGAATTTTGCTGCGTAATCAAACTGAAAAAAATGTGAGACTAAAACCGTAAGAAAAATATGAATTAATGAATATTGGTGGACAAATCACACACAACACCATCTGACCCCAAACTAAGCAAAGCTTGTACGATGGCGGGCAGATAGCCGATATATTACTTATATAGTTTTAAATACATACTTATTATACATAGAAATACCCAGACACAGTGCAAACATTTGAATTCATCACACAAATATTTGCACTGAGTGGGAAGCGAACCCACGACCCTCGGCTTCGCAGGCAGAGCTACTACCCACTAAGCCACGAGGCCAGTCTATTATGTAATATGTAACGGAAGTGACGCGTAAGAACTGCCCATAACCGGTGTTGCCAACTTTATTACCCAGATCATCATAACATAAGTAAAAAAATTAAGCGATATTTTTTTTGCAAATTGTATTGTCTATATTATCCGTGTCTACATACACATTTGCAAAATTTCAAAGTGCGGAGCGAAGGTTACGTGAATTCGAAACGAATTGGTTAGCGTGCCGCGGCAGCGGTCGGCCAAATTCTGGAACCAAACCGCAACAGAAATTTACATACATATTTTCAAAATTTCAAAGTGCGGAATGAAGTGTTGGTGTGAATTGTCCACCAATATTTATTTATTCATATTTTTCTTACGGTTTCAGTCTCACATTTTTTTCAGTTTGATTAGAACTATGATCAGCATTGCACGAGCCGAGCGAATGAATCGAGCGTGCCGCGGCAGCGGCCGCCAAAGTGCCAGAACCAAATCGTTTTGGTTTCAGTACACACAGCACTTGAATATGTGCTACAATAGAAAATAGTAATGGAAAAAAATATTCGAATAATAACATCGACCTGTACATAATTTATCCTAAATGAAAACAGCATCCTTGTAAATAAACTTCTTGAAAATTTGATCGAAGACTCAGTATAGCAGCTTTTTCGAAATATAACACACTAGCGGCCCGCCCCGGCTTCGCACGGGTACATACACACACACATACACCCATTTAAATTAATATTTTAGAATAAAAAACTGCTTACTGTGACATAACTATAATATTTAGACATATGATGTCGCGACACTTTTTGTAGATAATAATGAGTTCTGCAAAGTCGTAGTAAATGATTTTGTTCTATCATCAATAGTTTTCGCAGCGCACGCGATGTAAGGAATTTTTCAGGTCATTTTTTTACACCTTATGTTACATTATTGGAGTTTTAGTAAGTATCCCTAATTTTTTTTAAATATAATATAGCCTATTTTACTCGGAAATAATGTAGCTTACCAAAGGTGAAAAAATTTTTGAAATCGGTCCAGTAGTTTCGGAGCCTATTCATTACAAACAAACAAACAAACAAATCTTTCCTCTTTATAATATTAGTATAGATGTATGTAAAAAGTATGTGATAAGGTTAGCAAATTATTATACGGAGAAATAAAATTCTTCGACACGTTAGTTGGCAAGTGATAATCGGCCAAACAAGTTTCGGCAAAAAGGCAAAGAACCCTTATTAGCACGTAGTGAAAATTGTGACAAATTAATGGATTTTTACACTCATAACAAAATATCCCACAATGTTAGCCTTATAAACATATTATACATCAATTTTGTTCGGGATCCTGCCTTTTTGCAGAAAATTATTTGGCCAATTATCACTTGCCAACCAACGGTTCGCCTATTTTTCACTTTGACAACTAACGATTGGCAAAGTTTTGTATCACAACGTTTTATTTTGTAGAATTATTGTTAAGCTGATTATATAATGACACAACACGTTAAGTGCACGTATCATTTGCCAAATCCTTCACTAGGCCAGACAACTTTTACACGAATAACGTTTCGTTTGGGTAACAGTTCCCTTTTGGTACATTTATATCGAATGCAATTTTATAGCAACATAAATCTACATACAGATTTGCAAAAATTCAAATCAAAATTAAATTAATGCACTTTTTATTTATTTTGTAAAAGAAAACATTAACTTTTTTTTTTAAAACTGTAGAACAAAATTTGACGAATTGAATGTACCTAACATCCCCTTAAAAGGATGCAGGCTGATTACCAATAACCCTGTATATCGATATGTTTTTCAGAACTTTTTCCAATTTTCAAACAACATTATCTACGTACCATTTTTGAAAGCCTTGATTTTGACGTTTACTCCAGCATTGATCGCCGAAAGATTGGGACTCGAAGCTAACAAAATGAAAATTATTCTACATCATCGGCTGTTGCAAGAAAATGGTAAGTATTAGAAACAATTGTTTATTTATACAAATCATTAAAATACAATATTTTGCACTGAACACTAGCATGAATATACAATATATTTATATATATTTATGTATAATATATATATTTAGTATATTTTAATTAACTCAAGAGTTACTCAATATTTATATTGTTGTCACGACTAGAATGAACAAATTTTAGACGAATTTTAACGCCCTTTTTAAACGTGCAACAGCGTCCCGTTTGCCAGTTTTTCATAGCTTACTAAACAAATTATAAACTTTTTATGTTAAATTATATCACTCTGTACTGTTCCCGGACTAAAATATGTTGCAGGGTTTGTTCATAAACAGTACTTGTTTCAGGAAAACGACACGCAGAAAATATAACTAGATTCATTCTTTACATCGAGTCTCGGCCGCTCAAATATACAATTTATAAAATAATTCCGCTGGATTCCTCGTTAATTTTTCATACCATTGATGTATTTGTTGACGCTATTATTGTATTTATTCAGGCGACACATTTACTTTAGAAATTAATCTGTAATTTTTTTTAAGTTGACGTACAAAAGAGTACAGATTAGATATAGCAAACATCAACACTCCAGTATCTGTTTATCTGGCTCACCTACTTTGGTGTATTTTTCAAAGCATAATATATGGCAAGCAAACTATATTTTTATTTTTACAGCTATGGTTTGAGAAGGTGTTTTTAAATATCTTCTTTTAGGTTGAAAATGTTTCCTTCTGGCCCTTTTCTTCTCTTAATCCATAATTAGGATTATATTTTTATTATTTGTATGCTAAAAACAAGAACTCAAATAACAAAAATCACTAACCCTTAAGATTAGGGAGAGACGTCACGCAAGGATCCTCGGCTTACTGTATTCAATTTTAAATGACCCCAAGACTCCTACATATCTAAAAGAACTCGTGGCTTATTTTTCTGACACCAGGATCAACCCTTCAAGGGGCAATAGTGTATTGCGCCTTAATTGGCCTAGCCATAGCACTTCATTTGCTAGCAACTCATTTAGAATCACAGCGGTGCGACTCTGGAACGAGCTCCCACCGGACATTCGTCAGGCCCCGTTCAAGGATATTTTCAGAAGGCATGTGCGTGAGCACTATTTGAAGGAGCCATCATCTTAGCTAGTCACTCATATGTAGTAATTTATATATATACGTTACCTATGTTATTTTTTATTTTATTTTATTTTTTAGTATGTGTATTTATTTAAAATTGTATCTATATATATATACATACATAATATGTATTTATATATTCCTATATATACTATGTATTTTTTTTTTAATCAATATTTTCTTGTATTACGTATTCATAATATTTATGTGTATAAGTATTTAACAGCGTGTTTAAATGTTGATCTTTTAAAATATTTCCCACATTCTTGTGTGTTTAAAAATAATTTTAGTTTTTACTGCTTAAATTTGCCTACATTACATTTATATTCTACTCAGCGGGTAGCTGGTAGAAAATGCGCCTTAGCATTAAGCTTTCCGTTTGTACATTATTTTTTTTGTTATTGTGCAATAAATATTAAATAAATAAATAAATAACCCTGGAGTCTGTGAAGTTGCTATATTAATAAAAAAATCTCCTAAATTGAAACGTCAAATCCAATTTTGTATTAGAATGTCAAACAATAAATACATTTACTATCATCACTTAGGTATAAGAAATAGGGTTTAAAAAAAATATATATTTTATTTTAAATATCTTATATTATCTCTAGTTGACGAGCACAGTGATGTGCTCGGTAAAGATTTGGACTTTTCATGTTCAAATAGCTGTGAAACACAATGCTGTTATGGGCATCGATATAAACTATAAAATGTGCCCTCCCAAACTTCAGGCGGACGGAATTATATCATCGTTGGGAAAAGTGAGCTCACTCTTTCCGTTCTAGTCAGTTGCACGAAACGGTGAACGCCGGACGTTTTTAACTATCACTATTCTTTGTCAACAACCAAAATAAGTAGAACTACAGCATATCTCGCCGCTTGAGATTCTAGGGTTCAAGTAGACTGGTGGTGTGTAAACTATTTATGCTACACACACAGACGCAGTTTATTATCAAATTTCAAGGTACTCGGGGCACATCCAATAGTTTATATCGCTGGTTATGGACAGGTGTCTTGTTTGCCATCAGAAACATGTTCTGCACTCTAGATTTAAAAAAATACTAAGTGTGATGTGGGATTAGTCCTTGATCGCTTAGACATTGTTCTGAGCGTCACGTATCACGTTTCTTCACTACTTTAGTATTATTTACTTTAGTACCAAGGTTGCCTGGAAGAGATCGCTTTCAGCGATAAGACCGCCAACTTGTCGCACAAGTTTTAAATGTATCGATGATTTTTTCGGGTGTGACAATAAAGTGTATCTATCTGTACCTGTATCTATATGTTAATATTAATTACGGGGTATACAATACAATACAAATTTATTTATTGATTTAAAACTTCTCTTTAAATAAATTTGTATTGTAAAATATTGTATTTACGGGGTATAATTAATTGTACCACGGTTATATGGTATAAGATGAAGCTGAGACTCCACTAAAGCGGAGATGTGGGAGTTGAGTGTCTCACTTTTAAAATGCCACTCTATGGAGGTTCAAATCAAGTTCATACAAAAACGGTGTTTTATTTGAAAAAAATGTGATTAGAAATTCATCGCGACTACGAAATATATTGGGGAGTTCGAACATTGTACGTAACAGAATAACTAATTACGTAGCAATGGAAAGTTATCGCATGTGTTTTTGAAAAGTAAACTAATGACTATTTGACTATAATATATATGTATATAAGTTAATCTAAAATATTAATAAAACATGTAAATAAAGTTCTTTAAAATATCTTAGAGTTTTATTACAGTACAGTTATTTCACAATATCTTTATTTTAAATTAAACGAGTAAAAAAAAAACAAAAAAAAATTTGAATATGCTATGTACTGTTAAATTGTAAACGACGTTAGATTACAATCTCATTAGGTAGTTAGGTTGTTAGAGTTTATAATCCTACTAATATTATAAATTTCAATGTATAGATGTTTGGATGTTTGTTGCTCAATCATGTCCTAATGTATGAATTGACCGGGCTGAAATTTGGAACACATAGATAGATTATAGTCTGGAAGAATATATATGCTACTTCTTATCCCGGAAAAACAACGAGAACAACGGGAACGGGAACTACGCGGGTAAAACCGCGGGGCGCTGCTAGTCTAATATAAACTAACATAATCCAGACACAGAATGCTCTGCTGTAAGACCGACCATTCACGACCGTTTCACAATTTGACGGCTTCACTTTGACAGATAATAATCTACCGAAAAACAATCCGTTAAATTAAGGCCTACTGTCCACGCACGCGTCTTTTGTCGAATGCATGCATCCTACGAACAAACGCAAGACGTGCGGCTGTCGTGTCGTTGTCGTTTCATGGACACAGACTTCATTATTTGTACGCAAGATGCAAGCATTCGTCTTGCATCCGACAATTGTCGAAATCGTGCGGATGTCGTGCAGCTACGTGGACAATTGGCCTAATTGTAAACAGTATGTTTGGTTCACAATATTTGGACACATTAAAATCTTTCTAATGAGAACAATCTCATAACAACTACGTAACGGTGACAATTAAACAAAATACTAACAATTATGTGCATAAACAGCCTACTAAATGTTCCCACAGCTGGGACTCGGAACTTTCTCGCGCAAGGAGAGAGTCAAGGCAGAAGTATCTGAAGCAGAAAGTTTATGCGAGGGCAAAGCGCGGCATCTGGTCAGTGTTAGTCGAGCTCACAGAGGGAGCTTGGATGCGTGTTATCGAACGTGCATGTGAACAAATTGAACCCATGGAGTCTGTTTCGATAGACTCTGTGGACGTTAGCTATGCCATCCGGACGGCTCAGAACCGGAAAAGTCCTGGGCTGGACGGATTGCACAACTTTTGTATAAAGTGGTTTCGATTCTCACATGAACGTTTGGCAACACAATTCCAAAAAGCCCTCGAGACGGGTTCTCTTCCCAGTTTCTTGACCATCGGAGTCACCTTTCTGCTCCATAAGTCTGGTAGTACCACAGAACCAAAGAACTACAGACTCATTACGTGCTTGACTACCATCTATAAGCTGCTTACATCCATTCTGAGAGCAAAAATTAACGTGCATATTGTCGCAAATAACGTTTTGGCCTCCTCTCAGAATGAATGTAGGATTGGGTCCCGTGGTACTAAGGAGCTGCTCTTTATTGACATGACCATTTGCCAACAAGTCAAACGAAACAAAGACGCCCTCTCCACTGCCTGGATTGATTATAAGAAGGCCTATGATACGATGCCCCATTCGTGGCTGAAAAAGGTTTTAGAGTTATTTTTTATTTATTTATTTCAGACTACAGTCCATAAAAAATACAAATTAATAATTGTTTTGTTATGTCAAAAAAGATATTAAGCAATCATAACCAAATTAATTTAAAAAAAACGATGACAAATTAAATTAAATAAACGAAGACACATATACACTAAACTTTCTAAAACTAATACTATCTTAATCTAAACTTCGGTTTAGATCCGGAGTGCTCAATGTGCAGCCTGGTCCAATGCTGCATTATTGAGCAGCCCAGATCCATCCGCCAGGCGAATAGCTGCAGGTAGCTGTTAGGACTGCCCCGCACCCGGCGCATCAGGGACGCAACCCGCTTGCGCATGATCGCTGCAAACCCGTCCACATGTGCGTCTGCAAACATCCCCGATGCGCTACAGTGGCGCGGCAGCCACAACAGCGACCTGAAGGCATTGTTGTATTGAACACGCAGGGCGTTCCAGGACTTTTTTGTGTATTTGACCCATAGGCTGCACGTGTAGAAAGATTGACAGTAGGCTTTAAATAGAGTAACCTTTACTTGCGCTGTACATCGAGCAAACCTACGAGCCAGTATATTGCTCCTAATAGACTACGCCCTGCGTTCCCTTTCCATGTCAACGTCATCTGCGAGTGTGTCGATGACCCAGTGGCCCAGATACTTAAATTGCGGAAAATGTTTCAAAACACTTCCGCCTAATAAAAGCGGAGGGACTGTGTCATATGTTTTCGTCCCCGCCTTGAACACCATAAATTCGCTTTTGCTGGTGTTGTATCTGAGCCCATGCGCCTCCGCATAGCGCTCGCATATCGTGAGGAGCTTTCTGAGTGCTCTGATAGATGGGCTCAGCAAGACCATGTTATCTGCATAACTGATGCTGTTCACTAAAACACCATCAATCAAACAGCCGACAAGGGCATTGCTGAGCCCACGAATCAGGCGGTCCATGTACATGTTGAAGAGACTTGGTGATGTCAGTCCTCCCTGTCTTACGCCACACTCCAGCCTGTACACATCCGACAATAACCCCGACCACCTCACAAAATTGCTCTGATGGGCGTACCAATACTTCAAGAGTGAAATGAACATAACAAGGAGGTCCGTATAGCTCCCCAGCTTTTGCCACAACCTGTCATACACCACCAAATCAAAAGCCTTAGATAAATCCAGGAAGCAGGCATAGACAGGTGTGCCTCTCTCTGGGTAGTACTTAATGGTGTGCTTGAGATGCAGTACAGCCATCTCAGTCGACAGCCCAGGTCTAAACCCAAACTGAGCATCATGTAACGTTAGATGTAAACGTAAATGCTTGTCAATCACACCATCCAACACCTTGGCAATTATAGTTTGCGAGCGATATAGGCCTATAGTTCCCGATGCAGGATGCATCTCCAGTTTTATTTTTGATAATGGGAACAACTATAGTTTTCATCATTGCATCAGGCAGGTATGAGTGGCTTACGCAAAAAGTGAAGAACATAGCGAGCACCCTTGGGAGATGAACGCCTGCATGTTGCAAGTGTTCAATACTTAGGGAGTCATGACCTGGGGATTTTCCTCGCTTCATGTCCCTCACCGTCTGCTCAACCTCTTTCGGCGTAATTCGGACAGTCGATTCACCTATGTTTATGTTATTTGCCTCAGTATTTACAGGCCTTAACTGGGAGTGCACTTTAAAATGTTCCTTAAAGAGGTTAGCGCAGATCTGAATCCCCAGACGTGGATCCCAACTTAGCGTTAAAATCGCCTAGGACGATTAACAGTTCTCTTTTTGGTATAGCAGCTAAGCTGGCTTCTAGTTGACTGTAAAAATCTTCGATCACTTCATCCGAGGCGGCGCTTGTTGGAGCGTATACTTGGAAGATGTTGAGTGGGGTTGGTATTGCGCTCATTTTTTCGACATTATTCTCTCACTAATAGGATTCTAGCTTAAGACCGACTTGTTCCATCGCTTGGGAATAGCAATAGCGACGCCTGAAAAGCTGGAGTTTTCATTTCCAGAGAAGTAGATAGTGTGTTTCTCTGTGTTGCGATGTCCACTTTCCTACCAGTGCGTCTCACTTATACCCGTGATGTCAGAGCTGCACCGCACGAGCTCATGATCCAAGACATGGAGTTTGCCCTCATCATTGAAGCCTCTCACATTCCATGTTCCAAGCTTAATGACATTTCTTAGTTGGATCTTCGTCCTTCCAGGAGCATAGTTTCCATGGGATGCCTGGTCGCCTACTGTCCCATGGCCGGTAGCTCATTTCACACCCTGATTCCCGGACAACCGTAGGCGCCGGTCGCTACGCGAGTCACTACGCAAACTGTCATTCGTAATGGACCTTCTCATAACTCTCGTGGGATGAATAGTGCAATGGTATCCCGTTGCCTTTTGCACCAGACTTTTTCAGGCGTTATTTGGACGCCAGGCCGCTGTAGCCTCTTCCAGCCGGTTGCCCGACTGGGCGTATGGTTATACCGCCATGACTCGTTCGCCAGAGCTCCGTCAGTTGTCTAGCAGGGAGCACCACGGCGACCCGAGAGTCGCCGCCGCCAGCTATTCATACGAACCACCAGCGCGTGCAGGTGAGGTTGATATTTGGGTCGGATATGATGTTGGTTCCGTACTCCCCTTACTCCCCACTAATAAATATCATATGAGACGGGTATTCGAGATGTTAAAACAGAACTAGGCTCGTCTTTAGTAAGAATAATTTGTCTGAAGGCATGCTTAAAAACAACGTTTGGAAATATGAAATTATTAATGGTTTTTGTTTTTTCGATGAAAATGAATTATTCAGTAGTACTATCATCTACTATAATTAATATAAGAGGTATATACTATAACAACCTTTTTTAGTAAAAACGTAAATAGTCATTCCTCCTCAATTTCTTAATTAATTCAACAGTGTGATACTTGCGCGTGGCTTTTTCGCCTCTGTCATTAATTTATTTATGGTATAGTATGTTTTTTAATCAATCATTTTGTTCCATTAAATAATTTGCTGGTTCATAAAATAATCAATTCAATGAAATTATTTAATTACTCGTTAATAGTAAACAAAAATCTAACAAAATTACACACACGGTAAAAACTCATCATATTAGGTACATAATATGCAAATTAATTAATTAGGTATATCAGAATACATGTAGTAGATATACATGATGATGAGATATATTATGTATGATATAGCTAAGTTTCGGCCTCGCCCAGCGGGCTTGTTTGCCACTGCAGTGCCAGACGCAGGGCAGCGGTCACGCGCGTTCACTCTCCATGAAAAAGACCGCGGGCCTTGGACGCGGCTGAAACTAAGTGTCTATCTTGATGGAATTGTATTTCCCTTTCTTTAAATTCACTACATTCCACATTGCCTTACAGGAGTTCCCACTTTTCTCGATGATATTGGAATAGTACTTAATTCGATTTTGTGAATGTCAATAACTTGGCATATTTATGTTTCATGTCATTCAATATGTCAAGATTAGGATTCAATTTACTAAATTCAATGGTGTCAAATAAGAGTAAATAAAAAAAAAATTATCTGCCGATACCCAATTATGGCTTTTTTCTACATTTAGCTATCCGAATAGGAAAACATGACTCGAATTTGGTTCTAATTATATTAATAACCAAGCCGCCACATCGTTATACCATGAATTAGCAAAATAATGGTGAAAAATATGCTAACTGGCAGGAAGTCAAACGTAGACGCAGCTCGAGAAACCAGCGACGAATTGTCACCGGTTCCGGTAAGGAGAACGAATCTCTAAAAACGGTAGAAAAACGTAAACATATTCAACCTTTGTCATTAAAACCTGACACGACTGAAGACCGCATCAACAAATTCTTAAAAAAAAATGTCAATTGTGACTATTACTCCGTCATTAAGAGGGACATCAAAACGAACCTACACTCAGCTTTTGTAATAAGTGTCCCCGAAAGACTTTATGAAAAAATATGCGACCCCGTGGTGTGGCCGCCAGGTGTAAAATTATCGGACTGGTGGTTTCCGGGAAAGCCCCGCGGCGAGCGGGGCGTGCGGCCCGTCGCCGGGCCGGCCGACCGGCCCACCGGCCGGAGCGCGCACGCGCCGCAGCGCGGGCATGTGTGACTCAGCGGAGCGGCCGACGACGAACGTATGCAGTAATTCTGGCGCCGTAATCGTTTCTTACCAAAATTTTGCTTCGCTAGGGACGAAAAAATCGCAACGACTCGAAGTTTTACTGCAGTGTGAATTTAATTGTACCGTAATAGCGTTAATAGAGCATTAGTTGTCGGCTGACAAATTAAAATGTGTCAATTAAAATGGTTATACGCTTGGTTCCTCTTTCTGTAGAACGGAGCTAGGACACGGCGGGTCTTGTATTTTTATAAAAGACGACGTACGATGTACCGAGAACTCTGACATAACAAATTAAGTACGGAGAGAT
Organism: Ectropis crepuscularia; assembly: GCA_963693475.1. Taxonomy (NCBI): domain Eukaryota; kingdom Metazoa; phylum Arthropoda; class Insecta; order Lepidoptera; family Geometridae; genus Ectropis; species Ectropis crepuscularia. The sequence goes on from OY856350.1 coordinate 7,577,319, forward strand.
ACTGTGAAGGATCAGCTATTGATTTAATCTATCTATATATGACGCAATAAACATTTGAGTATTGAGTATTGAGTATTGTATTCCATACTCTAAGGTATTGAGTATATAATAAAAAAAAATAAAAAAAAAATATACGGTCGAATTGAGAAACCTACTTTTTTTTTAAAGTCGGTTAAAAACTCAAAGGTAACTGACATAGTGATCTATCAACGCACAACCCAAACCACTGTAAGGATCAGCCTGAAATTTAACATGTAGGTAGATGTTATGACGTAGGCATCCGCTAAGAAAGATTTTGATAAATTCTACCTCCAAAGGGGTGAACTATTGTATGAAACTTTTTATTCCTTAGACATATTCGCATGAAATTTCGTATAAAGTGAGTTTGCCTAAAATCATGAGGTACGTATTACAGCATTTATCAAAATTCAATCCTCAAAGAGGTGAAATAAGGGTTGAAAGTTTACATGGAAACTTTTTATTCTTTGGAGACATCTAAATTTCCTCACATGTTTTTTATATGAAGCAGGCTAGCCGGAAAGATTTTTTCAAATTCATACCCCAATAATGGGTGACGTAAAGGATACAATTTTGTACGAATTTTTCTTCCTTAAACATGTTCTAAATACTATAAAGAAGAGCTCTGACGGGCTACTTTTGTGATAAGAACTTTGAGGTTATGAAAGGCATTGCCTGAATGGGGTTTTCATGACGGAATCAACAGTCTGGCGTTGAATCTGAATCTTTATTTATTTATTTATATTCGCAAACTTTCTAGGATTCGAAATTGACTCGGTATTAACCTGGGAACATCACGTACACAAACTATGTGGGAAAGTTGCTAGTGCGTGCTATGCACTGCGCTGCGTGGCGCGGGTGGTGCCGGCGCGGGTGGCGCGCATTTGCTACTTCGCCACGGTGCACTCGCTGCTGTAGTACGACGCCGAGCTGTACGGGAGCGCCGCGGATTGGGAGCGCGCTTTCCGCATGCAAAAAAGGGCCGTGCGAGCAATAGTAGCCATTGGCAGCGACAAAACCGTGCGACCTCATTTTAAAAAACTGGGGATCCTTACGTTGCCCTGTATAGTCATTCTCCAAGTAGGGTTGTATGTAAGGGAAAACCTACACACGTATACTGCATGTGGAGACCGGAGTGCATATCCTACACGATGCGCAGGGCAGCTTGAGCCAGTTTCCAGGAGACTAGCGAAATCTGACAAGCTCACTCATGTTATGGGACCGACTGTGTACAATAATAGGCTACCTCGTGACGTAATTGGTGCTCCAAGTCAGGCCTATTTCAAGTTTCGCCTGAGGCGCTGGCTTGTCGATCGGACTTTCTATAGCTTCAAGGAGTTCCTTGAGTTTAAAAAACAATAGATAAATGTACTCGAGTACAATCAAATTTGTTAAAGCATGTATTTTCTGTTTAGTATTAGTGTTTATTTGTAACCTGACTGTATTATTTTATTTTATCTTTATTTGACAAAGATGTAGATAACATTTTACCACATTTTAATTCAGATAATGATTTCTCGCCGTTATCACTAACTCGATGCTATAAGTTGTTGAGGACTGGTAGTGCCTACGCCCACTGAGACCACGTCTAAGGAGAAATCCGACGACGAGGACGACGATGGCTGGGCTAAGAGGATGAGTAGGCTGGAGCTTGAGGTGGAGGGAACTCTATCCGATGGCGACGGCACCCCATTCAGTCAGGACCCTTAAGGCCCTACAAATCAACCTCCAACACAGTCGCACAGCAACGGCTCAATTGCGCAAATGGTTGGAGGTTAACACCGGGGCCGTCATCCTGATCCAGGAGCCGTGGATCAGGGGAGAGAAAATATGCGGCCTCAACATCACCGGAGGTAAGATACTTGCTTACAGTGGGCCACAAGCACCAAGAGCCTGTATCTTAATTCCTAATAACATTTCTGTGTATATGCTAACAGAGTTCTGTTCCAGGGATCTGGTAACCATCAGTATCCTGCAGGCTCAGAATTCGAGTCTTCCGAACCTAGTAGTGGCCTCTGCCTGCATGGCAGATGACGAAACGGTTCCACCACTGGAGGTCTCAAGACTGGCCGAGCACTGCGAGCGCCAAGCCCAGGAGCTGATCATCGCAGCAGACTCTAACGCACACCATCCAACGTGGGGTATGAAGGCAAGTAACAGGAGAGGGGAAGATTTCATCACCTATCTCTTTTCTACCAAGCTAGCTATTATCAATAGAGGCTCTAAACCAACATTCGTCACTAGACGTAGTAGAACGATCATCGACGTGACACTTGCAACGGAGGGAACTGCGGAATTTATCCAGAACTGGCACGTGTCGGACGAGGCATCTTGTTCCGACCACAGATGGATCCGCTTCAACCTGCAGGCGTGCACGATGATACCCGAGCCAACTAGGAACCTGAGGAAGACGAACAGGGCCACTTTTGCTAAAACAGTGCAAGGTAAGCTCGGTGGTACCCGGTCTTCGGCCCGGCTCCAGACTAGGCCAGGCAATCAACAAGAAATTGAATCACAGGTAAACTTATTCACTGACACAGTTATAAAAAGTTACCATACATCGTGTCCTATAATCTCACCCGCCAAAAACAGCAACAGCAGCAGTTTATGGTGGGGTCCCGAGCTCGAGAGAATCAGGAAAAAGGTTAGACGACAGACGACGAGTTCTAAACAGGAACATGAACACCAGTGAAGACCAGGACTGGGACAAATATAAAGATGCCAAAACACACTACAAAAAACGACTACGCTACAGAAGTTCGTCATCCTGGCGCGGATTCTGTAGGAACATCAAAACTGCAATGAAGCAGCACGGGTAAGAAGAATTCTATCCGCAGGGACACAACAAAACATTGGGTCCCTATGCAGGAACGACGGCACATATACTGCCTCCCTAGAGGAGACGTACGAGGTGCTACTCCTAACACACTTCCCGGGCTGTCAGCTCACTCAGAGCTTGGACTGGGAAGAGGAAAGTTATTCGCCTTCAGAGACTGACTGGCAGATCGCCCAGAAGGTAGTAACGTATGAAAAAACTCTCTGGGCCATCAACAGTTTCCATCCATTTAAAGCGGCCGGACCGTACGGCATCTTCCCTGCTTTGCTGCATGGTAACCACGGTTCTACGAGCCTGCCTGGCCTTCCAATACATCCCTCTTAAGTGGCGAGAAGCTAATGTGATCTTCATTCCCAAACCAGGTAAGAGTGACTACACCAACGCCAGGTCCTATAGGCCTATCAGCCTCACCTCCTTCATGCTGAAGACGCTGGAAAGGCTATGCGATAGGTATATCAGAGACACAACGCTTGTATCAACCCCACTACATAGGAATCAACATGCCTATACAGTGCGGGAAAATCAACCGAATCAGCACTTCATGCTATCATAACTGAAGTTAAGGCAGCAATCCAATCCAAGTCTGTCTGTCTAGGCGTCTTCATGGACATTGAGGGTACCTTCAATAAGACAAAGTTCTCCAGCAATAAAACGTCCGGCCTCCAGGAAACGCAACTAAAATGGCACTTGTTGCGAGAGGGTGCCCGCCCTCAAGGGGGTGTCCTCTCTCCCTTACTATGGAACCTGGTGGTAAACGGTTTGATTGAGATATTGAACGCGGGGCGTTTCTACACAGTAGGCTATGCCGACGACATAGCAATACTGATAACAAGTCTCCACGCCAGCACCGCTTGTGACCTGATGCACGCGGCTCTAAGAATAGTAGAGAAATGGTGCACGGAGTACGATCTAAACGTGAACCCGTCAAAGACGGAACTGGTCATATTCACACTCAAACGCTCTCTAGGCTTGTATACACTACCTCTATATACGGCATAACGCTACAGCTGTCTGAGGAGGTGAAGTATTTAGGAATGATCCTCGACAGCAAACTGACCTGGAACAAGCACCTCGAGAACAAGATCAACAAAGCCTGTATCACCTTCTATCAATGTCGCAGAATGATAGGTAAGACGTGGGGACTCATCCAAAAGTCACCCTATGGCTTTACACCACAGTGATTAGGCCCATCATCACCTACGGGGCTTTGGTCTGGTGGACCAGGACGACGCTGGCCACAACCATCGCGAAGCTACAACAATTCTAGAGGTTGGTATGTTTAGCAACTACTAGCGGTATGAGCACAACACCAACGGCAGCCCTAGAAATAATGCTGGATCTGCCTCTGCTGCATTTATTTGTGCAGCAGGAGGCGGCGATGTCTGCATTAAGACTACGGACTATAGGTCTCTGGCACAATACAGGTATTCCTCACACGCGAGTTCTTCAGGACAGTCTGAAGCACCAACCCATGCTGCTGGCGATCAGTGACAGAATACCCAAACAGTTCGTATTTGACAAAAAATACAAAATTCAACTTGAGGAGTCCCCCTCCGGTGATCATAGCTCTACCGAGCTAATGATCTTTACCGATGGATCGAGAACCAACGAGGGCGTCGGATGCGGTACCTTCTCGGAGGACTGAAACATCAGGTATCACACATCCCTTGGGGCCTACAACTCCGTCTTCCAGGCAGAATGCATGGGCATCACGAGGGTGGCTACCATAATCACCGACAAGAAGGTACAAGGATATAACATCCGCATACTATCTGACAGTGCGGCAATTTTACACGCCCTAAAGAGCAACACCATTACTTCGGGGCTAGTTCTTGAATGCCACAAATCTCTTATGGAGGTTTGTAAACATAATCAAATCGCTCTTCAATGGATTAAAGGCCATAGTGGATCGAGAGGTAACGACGCAGCGGACGAACCTGCGAGGAGGGCATCAGCGAAACAGGTACAAGGTCCTGAACCGATTGTCCCACTCCCATTGTCACAGGTTCGGAAATGGATGCGTGAAAAATCGCTGAAAAAACATAATAACAACTGGACCAACAGGACAGACTGCAGTCAGTCTAGGGTGGCACTGGGGGGCCGGAATGCACGGTACACCCGGCAGCTGCTGAGCCTGAATCGACAACAGTTGCGTCTGGTCACAGGCGCACTGACTGGTCACGGTTTGTACAATAAACACCTACTCACACTAGGTATTACCGACAGTCATCTTTGCAGAGCCTGCCTCGAGGCTGAAGAAACGGCTGCTCACGTGCTGATGGAGTGCACGGGAGTGGCGGTGCATCGGGCGAAGTTCTTGGGCACACCGGGGACGCTCCGCGAAGCATGCGGCAACGTGAAGACGCTTCTGGGCTTCCTGCTGGAGCTGGGTTGGCAGGAGTGAAGCCTACTTCCCACACACGCAAAAGAGACGTCGAGTTGCGAAAAACAGCCCGCCTACGAATACGAATACGAAGTTGTTGAGGAAAGTCATTGTGTTTCAGACGTTTACATAAAAATTTAATGTTTTTATAGATTTGACGAGAATAGATTTTAAGGCGACAAAATTGACCTATTGTGACCTACTTTTCGGTGAAGGTGTGATACCCAGGGTGCCAACGTAGAGGTTCCTGAGCCTCACACCCCATATTATGGATGTCTATGGTAACTATATATATCTACAATGGCAAAAGCATTTTCCAGTTATTCTACCGCCAAGCAGTAATGTGCAAACATTATTGTGTTCCGGTTTGAAGGGCAATATTTCCAGAGAAATTACTGGGTTTAGAGAAATAACATCTTAGATCTCTGGGTGACGAGCGCAGTGCAGTGCTAGGTAATGATTTGGACTCTTCATGTTCCAATAGCTGCGTGTCACTGTGCTGTTATGTGGCAGGCATGTTGCTTACTATCAGGCGCATGTCCTGCTCGTCTCGTCACTATTTATTTAAAAAAAAGCTTATAAACTGGGTTTTTATCAAAAAAACATTTTTTCACCGTCTTTTAATTGAGAAATGTTGAGCAACAAAGCCCTGTGCAACAATCGCGACCCTAATTTAAAATAATAATATCTTGATATATAGTAAGGAATGAGCTTTTTAAACATATCATCAACAGTCATTAAAATTTATTCCACGCAACGCACAGAATACAACATTGTCAAATCCACACTAAATCATATTAAATCGAATTATTTAATTTTTTTGCGAAAATGTTGATAAAATTCAACGCGGAAAAACAAACTTCTTTTAAAATTATGTCCGTAGGCTTTATATTTATGTTTATTATAAGCGGAATTGATTTTGGCTTCATAAAATACAAATCAGCCAGAGTTAAACTTATCACTGAAGTCGTTATCTTGATTCCTACTCTCATTATATCTGCTTTCTGTTTACTTTGGACGTACCAATATGAAAATATGTTTCTATTTATTAATCAAGTATTTTTCCTCCTTTCTCACTTGTCGTATGTATGTTGTTTCATGTTTATGGATAGGATTATTTCTCCATCTACATATATGACAACGTTTGGAGAAATTGACTGTAAATTAAATTTTTCCGGTAAATATTACAATATCCCAAAAAAAATTATGAAAACAACAATATTTTTATGGGTTGCACGAGGGTTTTGCACGTTAGTAAATTGTAAAGTGTACGATTCCTGCTTTAGTGGAATTAATTTATACCTGTTTTTCGTATGGATGCGGTGTTCTCGAGATTTAGTTGTAGTTGTGAATGTATTCGCTTTTTATGTTGTCGAATGTCGCCTGGCAACGTTAGTAAGCAATTTGAAAAGTTACAAAGGTGAAAATTTTATTTTGTTTCATCAACTTTACAAGGATTTGTCCGACATTTCTCTCAAAATTCAAAGCGTTCACGGTCGTCTGGTGAGTTAAATCGCTAGTAGGTATTCTAAAACTAATAATTATTACTAAATGGACCCTATATTGTAAAAATAACCTTTGTCACATACGTTTTGGAATGAACAAAATTCATGAAATATCATTTTTTTTGCGATTTTGGGGTTAATATCCCAACAAAGTTATTCTATATGATACCATTGTGTAATTTTCGGCTTAATATTGGGTTTTTTGTCTTAATTTGCATCGATATAAATCACTCGATGTGTCCTCCCAAACTTCAGGCGCAGCGTTTAAAAAAGATTGGGAAGTTCTGGACCGGACTAAAATTATACTGTCTCTAAATTTTGTTATTTACTGTTACTGTAAATAGAATTAATGTCCTTGGAAACGTTATAAAATAAAAAGTGGAACATAATTTATTATGTGAATTTATTATTCATAAAATGTACAAATTATCTTAGATTAATTGAAAATTTTGTTCGCAGTTTTCTGTCACACTATTTTTTGATGTGCTGACTACAATGTCGTTTATTTACTACGAAGTCAAATTAATGCAAGAAAGTGAATTTCCAGTAAGAAGCATTTTAATATCTAAGACAATTTCCAGGTTTTAGTATTAAAATTAACGTGGTTGTTACACATATTGATTAGGTAAACGGATAACTCACGTGTAATGAGGTCGGTCAATCCGACTCGAGTTTCGGCACTGACATGTGCCAAACGGGACGCCATCGGGCGCGTACACTCTCCTTGAAAAAGGCCGCCGGACGCGGCCGAAACTCGAGTCGGATTTACCGACCTCATTACACGTGAGTTACCCGTTTACCTAATCAATTTCCAGGTTGTTGTATCAATATTTAGTGCACTGAATACATATGAAGCTTGGGCTTAACATGTAAGGCGAAACTGTATTTGCCCGCAGAATATATGCTTGAGCATCAGAGCAACTTGGTATTTAAGACATCATTGAAAATAAATCAGTTTTGTTTTCTTGAAATGGACTAAACATTTTCTTTAACTATACTAATTGGTATAAAAAAAAAATGTGTGCGCTTAAAACCGCACGACAGAAGTGAAAACTAAAATAAAAAATACTTAACTATATAAAGACTACTAAATAATTTTTATTTAAAACTTTTACGGCTGAATGATTAGTATCCATGGCCAAGAATAAATTTAAAAAAAATAATTACGCGGGTCGAAAATGCCGTTTGACTCACAAGTTTTTAGTGTTGCTATTTAGTTATGTCACATTTATGTATTTCGCTAAAAATGCATAAATATGTTGTGTTATAGTGTATTTGTGTAAGCACTTTCTTATGAAAATGGGTATCATTTTGTGTGTTTACGTAGTGTAAGTGCTGTGATAAAATATTACAACCATAACTTTTTTGCAATGGACGTGAAATACAAATGTAACATTTCGTGACAGGTTCAATTGATGTGGTAAGTACCTAGAAGTTAATGTCGTGATAAAAAAGTTTAAAAATTCGCCAGTTTCAGCGAGAAAGTCGCTAAGGTGTCAGTCAACACTGGTAGTGAGCACTGAGCAGCGAGAGAGAGTAAGAGTATGTATTGTCCCATGTCCTCCTCTAACAATTATCTTTCTCGGTCTGGCACGTTTGTTTACCACATTATCTTTCTCGCTCTAGCATCCCGAGTTTACCCGAAATTTCTTATCATATCCGAGCGTGATGATCACGTGATCATTAATCCATTTCACAGCCCACGAAAATTCTGTCTATAACGCGCCTAAAGAAGTTTTCACTTCAAAAATGTTGATGATTGTAACATTATTTTGAGCTATCCCTGTTGTTTCATAACTGTTTTATGATTAATAATTGAAAAATATGTACTGTGCTATAGAACTACGAAAACTATCCTGTATTTGTCAATTTATTACATTTATCGTAATTAAGCAGATTGAATTAAGTCGCTACTGAATTTAGTGTAGCATAATAGCATACAGTAAACTAGCATACTAAATACAGTAGTGAGGATTGCTTGCGTCTAACTTACTTTCGACTAACCTTCCAAATCTAAATTCTTCGTTTTCAACTTGGCTCGGTACATAACGAGGTAACCCACGCGCTTCTTTGCTTTATTGGAGATTGTTTATGTTTATAAGTATTTGGTATTAATAATCTTGCTACAATTTAGCGCTTGACTAACAGAAGTTTTCTTTGTAGCGCATCATTATAATAAGCAATTACAACTAAAAGATACTAATCTGTCTTTTGATTCATAAACAACAAATGACGAAGATACAGTGAGTAGAAGTTTGGAGTCGAAAACAACAGTGACGTCACAATTCCCTAGTCCGGAAGTTTGATGGTCTTTGTCGATTAGTATTAATTTGGTGAAAAAACAGATATAGGTTTCTATATTTTGCCATAATCAACTGGACGGACCAAGGCGTCAACCATATAACTGTATTCATTAATAGGGGTTCTACCCGAGAATCTCGTATGTGTTAGTGTGGTGAAAAAAAATGTGTTGGTAATCGTATTCAATATTTCGTATTTAATTTCAGTTACTAGACTTAATGGTGGCTATTGGATGGCTCCCACTGAATTTTATTGTAACGACGTTCGGTCCTGCCTTCGCTGCTGAATCGCTAGCTTCAAAAGCTCAAGATATAATTCATTTTATGCAAGATAGAGTGCTAGCGTACCATGTAATCGGCTTACAAGACCAAGGTATATACAGATGTACAAGGTATATGTAGTGGTAGGACTCTTGGCAGAGTCCGCCTGGGGAAGGACCACACCTTTGCCAGTTATTCTACCGCCAAGCAGTAATGCGCAAACATTACTGTGTTCCGGTTTGAAGGGCAATGTTTCCAGAGAAATTAGAGATATAGCAACTTAGATCTCTGGGTGACGAGCGCAGTGCAGTGCTAGGTAATGATTTGGACTCTTCATGTTTCAATAGCTGCGTGTCACTGTGCTGTTATGTGACAGGCATGTTGCTTACCATCAGACACGTCTCGCTACTCTTTATCAAAAAAAATATACACAATGTAGTAATTAACAAATTTCAATCCTATCAAAAAGAAATAAAATCCAAAATAACTTAGTAATTTTTACTATTAACTTTTTTCCAGACCAACATAAATATTTACAAATGAAGGACTTTATCAACTACGTGGAGTCTAATCCATTAAAATTTGTGGTGTACAAAGTGATTCCTCTGAACGCCGGCCTACCTGGATCTATCATAGGCTTTTGCATTACTTACCTCATTGTCGTGATACAAATTTCTCATGTGTATTAAGTATATCATAAGTAGGTATAAGCTACACTATTTTTTTAAAATTAATACTGCATATATTATGTATACGTTTGTTTTAGACTACAAAATTTCCTGATATTTAAGATATTTTTAGAGGTAACATAATTAATTTAAGAAAGTTTAAGTTTATTACTATTACATTTGTGTGAGTAGTCCATCTGGGTTTGATTTTTGATCATTGCGGCGAGGTCTTACTTGCAGTCGATCGTTCAGAAATTAGTTCCATTGCGAGGTTGCATAATCTCTTTTATATAACCTGTTTCATGCAAATGCTTTTTTCTGGATATTTATAAGCGTAGCTAGATAAACTTAAGCGTCTACAAAACTACACTAAATGACTGACATTGACGTTCATGTGTAAATAAAAATTTAAGTGTAATAAAATGCAGATATTTCCGTTTCCTATATCCATAAATTACATAATTAATGCTACGGCTGGTCTAGTCGGGAGAACGGCGCCTGCCGATCCGGAGACCCCGGGTTCAAATCCCACACGCACCACTGTCTTTTCGAAGTAATGTGCGTAATGCCGCTAACTTACAACGGTGAAGGAAAACATCGTGAGGAAACCGACATGTACATACCTTTCGCAGTCATGTGTCATCCACCAACCCGCACTGGGCCAGCGTGGTGGATTATGGTCTTAACTCTCTCCTTGCGAGAGAAGACCCCGAGTCCCAGCAGTGGAACATTTAGTGGGCTGTTGGTGATGTTGATGATATAATTAATTAACAAAATCTATAGTCGAAGATCTTAATTTCCAAAGTTTTAATTTAAGAGAGATTCAAAGTCTTAATTAAATAAATGAAAATGAATATAAAACAAACATAGCAATTCTTACAATAAATTGTAAAAACTATGACTATAAGGTTATAGTCATAGTACGTGCATACATTTATTTATTTATTTATGTCATAGCTACTTAACATACTCACGTACAGCTACGTAACATAGTAGTAGATGTAGTAGACATAGTAGTATCAAGATTGATTAAATATATCTCGAGGCAGTGTCGGGAAACGTATAATCTAATCAATTCACAATGAATCATGAAAATAATACCATTAATCGATCTAATTGAAATTTTTTTGTAGTAATGACTCAGCTATTTAATTTTATGTTGTCATTGATTGATGTGTACATCTATTTCATTTGACTGAATATTTTATTGACATTTTTATACTTATATTTGGAATAGAGGTATACTCTCTTTTAATATAAAAGTAGGTGGCCCAAACCAGCTATGATGTATCTGTCAACGTAAATTTGTAATTAAATCTATCAATGTCAGTTATAAAACTAATCTAACCAACCATAGGATTATAATCACGCGCGTTAGATTATAATTTTACGGTGTTTACAATTCACTGTGACATATCAACATTTTGTCCCTTTCCCTTCTTTACGAAACGGCTCTATAAATCCTGCTACATTCTATCAGTAAAATAACTATTTATTTTAAACACAACACTTTTTTTTATTTTATTTAAATTTTACAGCTCCACAGACTCCGGGGTCCGTGACCTTTGTCAATCGTATTCTTTTTGTTACATGAATCTTGGATTGGAGAAGAAAAGGAAATAGGGGAGAGTAGGGAACATTTTCTTGCTAATTCTAGGACTATTTTATTTTCTAAGTCGCCTCCTCCCGGCTCAGCGCCTCCACCACGACTGCGTTATACAAACACGACACTAAAACAGTATAAAACACTTTCTAACTGCACTTATATTACAAGAGATGTAAAGATATTGTATGTAGTAGATATGCACACAGACAAAACATGCTTTCACAAGCAGCTTTTTCATATTTCTTGGTCCACTACTCAACAACCGACTAAATTGATTGCTATCTTTTTACAACCAAAATTTGTATGACTGTTAATAAACTGTTTGCGAATATTTACTAACACTGTCATATGAGGAAGTTGAACATTTGATATTAGTTATAAAATAATTAAGGGATTGCATACCAATTTTTTTACTAAGCAAAGTAGTTCGTAATACTTTTTCTTTTTACTGAATTTATTATTTTTAATAAATGGTTTAGTTCTATTTTCTTCCTAAATGTAACTAATAGGTAAAATAAGCATTTTTCTCGCCTGAAACAGGTTCTACCTAGTTCAGGCTAGTAAAATGTATATCTGTTTATAGCTGTAAGAAAATATAGTATGGTTAAGATCTATTTTTACTTAAAAAAAATATATATCTATCTCTAGGCTAAAAAAGCATTCCATTTCGAGTTGAAATAAAATTGTGTGATGCTCCAAGACACTTCCTGCACAGTTTGCTATCCGCAGAATGCAAAACGATGACAGACCACGCGATGTATAAATTAATCCTACTGATGTAATAAATTGGAATGTTTGGATGTATGTTGCTCAGACGTCAGAACGTTTGAATTGATCAGGTTGAAATTTCGAACACAGAATATAGTCTAGAACAACACATAGACTACTTTTTAAATCGGGAAAGTACACGAACGGCAACGATACTAACTGTACAACAGAACATCAAATCATACTTCTAATGCAACCTTTTTAAAAACGTTTATAGGTAAGCAGTTGACCGCCATCTCGTCTGATGTTAAACGACGCGCATCGTCGTTTCAAGTCGATCAATTCAAACGTTCTGACGTCTGAGCAACATACCCGTATGTCCAAACATTCCCATTTATTACATCAGTAGGATTAATTTATACATCGCGTGGTCTGTCATCGTTTTGCATTCTGCGGATAGCAAAATGTGCGGGAAGTGTCTTGGAGCATCACACAATTTATTTCAACGATGGAGCGTGCTTACCTAGAAGGAACCGATCCACTCTCGATATGATGACACCAAGATTGCTATCAGCGACAAAACTGGCACGCTATTTGTCTTATTAAATACTTAGATACTCTCCGTTAACTTCATGAAACTATAAGTAGTGTTCCGCGGTTTTACCCGCACAGTTTCTGTTCTCGTTATTTTTCGTGATAAGAAATGCCTATTTGCTATTCCAGACTATAATCTGTATTCCGAATTTCAACCCAATCTGTTCAGATGTTCTGACGTGATTCAGCAACAAATATTCAAACATTGACTTTCTTAATTTGAATTGGATATACCTACCTATCCATAAAATCCATATTTATATAGTAAACTTTACATTTATAACAAACGTACCTATCGTAAAAAACAAATCGATTCTCAAACTGTTCAAATCGTCGTGTAATAACCACGTTAGTTTTCATACTAAAATCGTTTCTGTAAAACTGGTTGCGATTCAAAATTAAATGTACACACTCGACCATTATTTCATAAGAAGCTATCACTATAAACATAACGTCGAGATAAATATAATCGAATTTCAGTTTTTTGTTCATATTTCAAAAACCGTCTCGATTTCAATTAAATGAACATAGATATATGGGGACTACTTCTGAACTTTGATCTAGCAATAAAAACTAAATATAATCATCAAAATCGATTCACAATAATTATTTCACTGTCGCCTAACATACAAAAAAAACATACAACCGAATTGAGAACTTCCTCCTTTTTCTAATGTCGGTTAAAAACGATTAGAATGAAAATGAATGCAGCAGTAATTTCTGTTTTCGTCTGTTTTAGTAAATTAAGTATTATTTACGAGATAAATTACTAGATGATTATTGATGTTACCAGACGAAAATAGGCTTTCTTTGTTGGGAATAGGTACACAATTATTAATTCGTAATAGGTTTTAAAATGGTATCAAACTAGATCAAGTTCTACAGGTTTAAATAAAATGGCACTGTTGCAATGCTAATACTAAATGATGAATAAAATATACCTCTGTACATTTAATGTTAGTGGACAAAACTCGTACAAGACTGTACGTATTTGTATAGTCATACGAATGGACTAAAGATTAGCCAGCTAGTTTATTAAACGCTATGCCTGAACATCATTCAGGCCGCTAGTTAAACGGCGCTAATTATTAGGGAGTTTTGAACGAGGACTGAATGGGTAAATAAGCTAGCTGGCTGCCACACATACAGACATGAACGTTTGCTGAGCGTGTAAGATATTTTTTGGATGGATGAAATCTTATAAATTAGCGTCACGGACTTAAATAATAACAGCATATATGGTAATGTATTGTGAAGTATTAGTGCTGTTTGCAAAAATTCTAAGTTATCAGTTTCATCGATCGATCGACACTAGGCAGACATAGCGGCTGATTGCCTAGTTTAATTTGTTTAAATTTTTTAAGGTCGGCCACTTATTAGACGTCGCTCAGAACAATACAAAACGTTTTTCGGTGTACCTAGTCAAAGGTGTCTTAAATCTATATATCTATACTAGCGGCCCGTTCCGGCTTCGCTCGGATAATAACCTAGATACCAACTGCAGCGCCATCTGCCAGGCTGGTTTGTGAATCTAAACCATCCATTGATTTAAAATTGTTTTATAAAAATAAATGTTTATTTTTATAAAACAATTTTAGATTTGCCATAAGCTCCGGGAAATTTTAATCGAAATAGAGTGAAAAATATTTATAAAAAAGATAATAATTGATCAGTTTTCAAGCGGGATGAAAAATAATGATTTACTAAAATGGCTATTAAACAATAGGGGATGGTGGTAATAGGGTAAAATGTAGGGTTGTATGTATTTTTAATACCACATTATAAAAAAAACTAACATTGTGACACGAGAATTGTATATATAAAAAGAAATAAGATATATAAAAGCGAAAGGTTCACATCAGGGATATCTAAGAAACTACAAATGCTAGGAATCCTTTTAGCACGTAGGCGCTCGCTAAGACGGGGTTTTGCGAAATTCAACTCCTAAGAGGGTAAAACAAGGGATGAACGGTTGTATGATGATTTGTGATTTTCAAAGTTATCAAATTTTGTATATAGACACGACGCAGACGAATGTTGGTTCTAGCAATTTTGTAATTTCAAACTGTACGGGGGTGAAATTGGGGATGAATGTCAATATGAAAGTTCCCAACCATTGAAGATAAAACCATGAAACTCTGTATATAGACACTTGACACGAAACAAACGAATGTTTGTTCTTGCAATTTTGTAATTTCGAACTGTACGGAGATGAAATGGGGAATGAAAGTGTACATGGAAGTTCGTCATTGTTCATTGTTGAAAATAAAACTATGAAGTTTTGCAACACTAGATACACTATGAAATATACTAGGTAGATATATTAAAAATATGAAAGTAGGTAAGTCTGTCTGTCACGCTTTAACGTCTAAAGCACTATACCGATTTTGATGTAATTTCACGTGGAAGTTCGTCAATGTTGAAGATAAAACTGTTAAATTTTGGAACTAGAATCTAGAAATCCATACTATTTTAAGTTATAAATGTGAAAGTAACTGTCTGATTGTCGGTCATGCTTTAACGCTGAACTGATTTTGATGAAGTTGTACAAAACTGTTTTAACATAAATAAGCTGTTTTTAGTAAAGGTACATTTGTATGGGTGTACAAGTAATTACTGCCTCAGTTACCTCAATATTTATTTTGCGCGGACGAAGTCGCAGGTAAAGCTAGTTACCAATAAGTTTAGAAAAAGAAACTAAATGTTCTGCAATAATAGTGACTTTATTTGATCAGCCTAAATAAATAAATGTAAAAATTGGATGATGACAATAAGAGTAATACAAAAGTTCAATAAAATTCCAACCAAGTCTGTATTGAGCGGGATAATCTATATCTATACTTATAATAAAACTGTAGCGGGTCGAATTCTGTACATTGAAGATATTTTGAAAAAAAAAATTTGGGGGCACTCCATAGTCGGTACTGATGGCGAAACTGCATTTTTTTTCTTTCATGTCTGTCTGTCTGTCTGTCTGTATAGGGAGCTCACATCACGCCGAAACTACTGATTCAATTCAAATGAAACTTGACATGATTTAAGATCATACTAAGTAGATGGTAGCTGTCTACTTTTAATCCCCAAATTCTGCACGGTTTTCGTGCAGAAAGGGGTTAAAGTCAGAATGTGTTTTTGGTTGAAACTCATGTTTGCATTGTTCAATTTCGTTAATTCTTATTTTGTTAGAAAGAACACATTTTTAATATAGTCTCATAAAAAATTTAGCATTATTGGTCGTGTGGTTCGGAAATAACGTAGAAATTAAATAATAACTGAATTAATAAGTTCGGTACATACTAACTTCTAAGTATTCTGTGACAATGTAAACAACAGCAGGTCTACTACGAAGTCCGATAAACGATATATCGGCCGAACTTATGAAGTTTCCGACCACGAAAGACAATCGGTCGGTTGATCAGATCGGCCGTTTCGTTCGATCCGACCTTCATCCGACCTAATTCTATAACTTCCGACCCGAAATGTATCGATCCGAATGTTTTTCGTGGTAGGCTACAATCCGATTCAGCTGTCGGTCGGATGCGATCATTCGGAGTTTGTTTTCGTAGTAGACCTGCTGGGATGTAACGGAGGTCATTTTATCGGATTCGAAGGCGGAGTCGGAGTTTTAAAATATGATTTATCGGAGTCGGAACCGAAGTCGGAGGCATAGGCAGGATTAGAAGTGGTGGCAGGAGATACATTTTTATTGGTTTTTTTTTTGCCAAACACGTGGACACGACAAACATTGACGAGCAATTGATTTAGGAAGTTGGCATTTTGTATTTTAATTTACTATCCACCACAATAAAGGATTATCTGAAATATTTATACACCTTACCTCCGATTATAAGCTCCGTTTTAAAAATTTCGGAGCCGAAGTCGGAAACGAAGGTCTAATAGTAATCGGAGGTTCCGACTTATCGGAGTCGGATTCGAAGCAGCTCTTCCCTGGTAGGCAAACAGTACTTAAATCCGTCATCCGTCATCTATCGTCAGGTAATAATATGACAGTACCTGTCTTATGTTTTTCCACAAAATGGCAGCTCATGGTCGAAACACAAACGAAACACAATCTGATATTTATTAGAAAATGTGTAATGTAGTATTTGTTGTTGTAGCGACAATAGTCAGGTATTTTGCCATCGTCACGCGTAAGACCACTCCGGTTTGAGTAGGGCTGGGACATTGGCGGTGGAAAAAGCCAAAGTTGTGTGTGTGAATTGTTCACCAGTATCTATTTATCTGGACGACGTAGTCATAGCTTCTTAAATTAGTCGAATGAACTTTTTTCTTGCCTAGAAATTAGTAAGTTGACGTGAAATGATAATAATTGAAGTCGGTTTTTGTTTTTTCTGATATTATTTGAATCCAAATACTGTACTAAATTTAGTGTTCAACCACAGACTAAGTAGAGAGTCAACAAGCTTCGGTGCAGAAGCAGAACCAAAGCAGAACGTTGTTTTTCTAAAATTGAATAAAATGTTATCTTACTAAGTATTATTATGTATATATTATGTAAAGGTTTGATTTGGTTGAAATTTGAAACACAGATAGTTTATATAGTCTCATATACTACCTATCATCTCGGAAAAAGCATGGGCGCTGACGAAACAAATATTAACGACAGAATGACATTACCAATTAGATTGACATTTGAAACACACATGGTTTAGAGTCTTCAATATAACATCGGCTAATAAGTCTATCACCTACTACTTAGGATATCATCCTGTAAAAATGTACAAGTGGGTAAGTATCAGATCACGCACATCAGCTACAGACTCTTCGTAATGTATCCTATAAAAATCCTACAAACTTAACACTGCGGCTATGCTCGATACTCCACAACCTTACTACGAGTGTGTTTGATGTTGCTTAAAATATAAAATATGAAGTTGCTAAACTTGAATAAATATATTTTTGTGTGGAAAAACAAATCACTGTGTTTGTGTAATGACCACCCATCCAAACATTTTTACGTAAGTACTACGAATGCACTAATAAGGTCGCAAGATCAACGTACGCGAACGAAGTAGCGGGTTCAGCTAGTTATTTGATAAACGTATAAATTCATAGGCCGTGCTTCAATGCACAAAATTAAGTCTGATATAGTTTGGAAGTCGGTTAAAAATGGAATCGTACGGAGAACCTTTTCCTTTTTTGAAGTCGATTAAAAACTGGTACCACTGAGTTACTATATATATTATTATCGAACCTAAGTTAGTTAACTTTTTAAAAAATAGTGATCACACAAATCTACGGAAATATATTACTAAACCGAACGCGATTTATGCTACTTCGATTACAAGTAAAAGTAAGACCACAGATCAGAAAATAGTTGCGATGCTAAGACACTTAGTGACTCAATGAGAACCAGCACGTCTGAGGGCTATGCAGGGAATGAGAGCGAGCCCCAGTGCGCGACCGTTTTTATAGGGCCGATATGGGGGTAGGCAGGTATGGGGTAAACTAGATTCGGTAATACGGCCGTTCCTGACGGCGAGGCGTCCTCGACCGCTTCATCTCCCAACGGAGGCATATCACTCCCAGCCACATCCTTGGCAACCACGAGTTCACCCTCTGCAATATAAAAACGTACTTAAAGCACCATGTTCTAAAAAGTATAGAGTAGAGTAGAGTAGTGTAGAGTAGTGTAGTGTAGAGTAGAGTAGAGTAGCGTAGAGTAGAGTAGCGTAGAGTAGAATAAAAAGAAAAGCGGGTTTTGTACAAATGACTTAAACTGCGCAATTTAAGGCACACGCACAACACCCAGGTTATGTTAACTCGTATATGAAACGGTTAACATAGCAGTACGTTATCATCGTAATATTCAACGATACAGGAAATGAATATCACCGACATAACACAACTACACAGTAGGGAAGTACAATTCGGCCGAATCCACCTCTATCCATACTGCTCTAACAAAGGGAAGTAAAGCCCAGTGGGCCCACCTCAATCGCTTTGAAAAGGGAAGTAAAGCACATAGTGCCCACCTCAGACCTTTGAAACGGGAAGTAAAGCACATAGTGCCCACCTCAAACCGCAAATCATCTCTAAGAACAGCGCTGCACGTGTCCGGGGTCCACTCGCCGCGCCCCAGCACCATGTTGGGCCGCCGCCTGCTGCTCGCCTGCCCGCCTGCAGCTCGTAGCGGTGGTGTGCGGTGGAAGCGTGCGCAGGACCTCGTAAAGGCCGCGCATCCCGGAGTCTTTGCCCGTCGACTGTGCCGTCTCGTTGACGAACACGAAGTCGCCCGCGGCAGATGATGCAGGCTGGCGGCGGGTCACCGGCATTCATGAAACAAAGGTTTCAGTTTTAAAGATAAAGATAGTAATCAGACAGTGTGAAGCTAAGCAAAAACTTGGAGCTCTCAAATCTCATTCACGATACTTCTTCTTGAAAGTTTTAAGAAATTCTTTAAGTTTCAAACTCCAATCAGTTGCAACGGCGAAATACATATAAAGGCATGCTGCAGTCATTCCCATATATGCATTAAACCACAATGAACAGACGAGATAAATGAATAGACATCAAATTTAACAGACGCATGTAGACTTACGAATAACTCAAACATGCGAGAGGAGACTTAGACACTACTTCCGATAAACTGTATTGGGCACGAAGCAAGAAGCTATCGCAGACGCTAGCTTCGTGATTCTGTGAAGAGATCACTCGTGAATCCTATCTCAGTTCCACCGTACCTCCTTTAAGTGCTTTAGGATCTGGAGATTCAGCAAGACTTTGACTCTTATCAAGTCTCGGCCGCACCTGACCCTGTTTTATGCCAAGAGTTATTTCACCACTTTAATTCATCATTTGGCCACCCTACCCCATCTAAACGCCAAATATCAGCCCTCGCTCATCGTCAAAATGTTCAAAACCAGACGTCAAAACTAAAGGAATGTACGAACCACCAGCCATCGATTAGGACATTGACAGCCACGCCACGTAGCGACTACGCTTCCGGATTACTGACGTTATCACAGAAAAACTTCACGTTGTCTACATTTCGCAAAGCAAAACCATTGCGAATTGGCCTCTAGCAAAAAGAACAGGTCCTGACCTCAATTGACATGAGAGCAAGTCCCGCTTGCGTCATTGGCGAGAACAGTTTCCCTTAGATCTACCCTCATCTCACTGCAATAGGTTTGTCGATAACTGGACAACCCAAACTTTCATCAACTACCTTCAAATTTTACTCACTTTTTGTCAGAATCTATCCTCATATCCTGGTTGATTGAGATTATAACAGTGAAGAGACTAGTTTTCTTGAAATGCACACTAGTAACCACGGAATGAGGAAACGTTCACTCTAGCCGTGAGCGGTTATTGAAGTGGTTATTTGAAGCACTGGCACTAGAGAAAATTACTTTCACTAAGAAAAGCGTTTTAAGTTCAAATTTGAGACTATCAAGTACAGTTGATACCAGTCGATTCACGTAACCAAGACAGTAATTCGCCTTTTGGGGATAATCCCACACGAGCAGGGTGCTCTTTGTAGTCACAGGTTTTCCGATCGCGCGAGACTCACTTAATCACTGTTGTTACACTGATGTTATAATTTTTGGATCAAAACCAGAAACATAGCAATGGATAGATCTCACCGAAGGTACCGCCCTAGGCGCGCAAATGAGACGCCTCGCAACGTCCGCGGGGGCAGGGCTCGAAGCCCCGCCGCGCGGTGGCGCCGCGGCCAGCCGAACCCGTGCCAGTCCGGCCCGCTCCCGAGCGCCAGGAACCGCCGCAGCGACGCCTCAAGGAGGCCCGGCCACAGCGACTCCTCACGGAGGCTCCGCCGCAGCGACGCCACAAGGAAGCTCTGCTGCAGAGACGCCTCAGGGAGGCTCCGCCGCAGAGACGCCTCAAGGAGGCTCCGCCGCAGCAACGCCCCAAGGAGGCTCTGCCTCAGCGACGCCTTGAGGAGGCTCGGCCACAGCGACGCCTCATGGAGGCTCCGCCGCAGCGACGCCTCAAGGAGGCTCTGCCGCAGAGACGCCACAAGAAAGCTCTGCCGCAGAGACGCCACAAGGAAGCTCTGCCGCAGAGGCGCCTCAAGGAGGCTCTGCCGCAGATCGCTCGTCCAACACTGAAAGCCTAAATAAGATCACTTCCAGAGTGCTCCTCAAAGCGGAGATAAAAGCCGGTTCTCCGCACCTTCCATCGAGATTGCCGTAGCTAATGAGACGACATTCCAAATCTGCCATTTTTCTATTTCGATTCTAACCTTACTTTTACTTCGATCAAATATACAAGACAGTGGGCGGGTGGGATAGAACCCAGAGGATCCTATCCCACTTCTGATATTATCGAACCTAAGTTAGTTAACTTTTTAAAAAATAGTGATCACACAAATCTACGGAAATATATTACTAAACCGAACGCGATTTATGCTACTTCGATTACAAGTAAAAGTAAGACCACAGATCAGAAAATAGTTGCGATGCTAAGACACTTAGTGACTCAATGAGAACCAGCACGTCTGAGGGCTATGCAGGGAATGAGAGCGAGCCCCAGTGCGCGACCGTTTTTATAGGGCCGATATGGGGGTAGGCAGGTATGGGGTAAACTAGATTCGGTAATAATATTATATATTTATTTTCATGGCTTCCTGATTTATTTTCATGGCCATACCTTTTTAGGGTTGCGTAAAACGTAAAAACGAAACCCTTAAGGTGGATTCACACATATCAGTGACGGCACAGTTCCGTCAACGTGTCCGCTCAGTTCAGTATCAGTGTTTCAGTGCTGCGTCAGTGATTCAATTCACACGTCAGTACTCAGTTTACGGAGCTTCAGGGAAAATGTGTCCGTCGTCAAGTATCGTAATTGCTGTTGTGGCTCTCTGTGCAATACTGCGGAGCTAGATAATATAATACAACAAATACATACATAAATAAAGTATTAAAACTATATGATGGTATTTATCATCTAACTTTATTTGCGCTCCTATTTAGTTCCACAAATTGGTTTTGTATTTCGAATCCATGTACGTTGCATGAAACAAACCACTGGTCTCTTTGGAGCCCAATGTAGACCTTTTCCATCGAATGCTTTGCCAAATTGCTCGATGTAGAGCGTCCAAAAACGCTCTGTGAATGCGAGGTGAGACCTCGATCACTCGATAGAACTCATGCTGGTTTCGCGCCTTTTTCCTGTGCCGAACTCTAATCGCGCTCTCTTGCAAATTAACTCCCTGTAGCAGATGTTTATTCTGCGCCAGAAGGTTTTCCACTATCTCATTGTCTTTGTGGTAAGACAGGACGACTCTAATGATGATTAGTGGATTTCCCGCTTTCGCGGTCTCCACCTGTTTTGTCCTGCTGCACACGATTTCTAACCAGACCAAGGTCTTCCTCTGTGCTGCAACTCAGGATAACTTTCCTGTTTCGACCTTTGCGCACTCGGTCAACCCTTGCTCCGGTCGTTTTTGTGTCCAGTGCTACCGCTATCCTGTCTATTAGTTTTTCGGCAGTCGTGGGAGATGTGGGATTCGCTGTTGTCACGATAAGAGTGAGGTTCGGTTTTGGCACGATTGGTTTAGCCGCTATTTTTGCGTAGTTGAGCTTAGATGGCTTGCCCGTCTCCGCTTGGCAGATATCGGCCTCGATGCTAAGGGCTGGTGGGGGAAGAATTAGTTTTTCCTGTCGCATCGTCCAGAGTTCTGACGATACAGCTTCTAGATGTTCAGTAATAGGCAGCACGTGCTCATCGATGTTTATTCTGATTGGAGCGGAGGATGGGGGTGGCGTTTGTTTAGTCAATATTTTTTCTATCGTACTTAATCTGTCTGAGTAATTTGGGGGGTAGGAGGTGGAGGAGTCGAAGCGAGCTCTTTCAGAATTTTTGCGTTTTGGTGAAGGACCTCGATGGCTTCTGCCCTTTTTGCGTTTGAGTCTCTGTGAAGCTCGTCGACCTGTCTCCGAAGAATTTCGATCCCGGTTTTTAAACTGAGATAATTGTTCTGCAGTGGAGTCAAATCGACGGAGACGTTTCGACTTGGCGCAGGTGACTTAAGAAAACCACTGATATCCCGCACCGCTTCGGCCGTTGCTTTGATATGTTGGTGGGGTTCTCTCGACTCAAAGCTCTGCCAGTCTCTAACGGCTTTGATCTCTTTTTGGACTTCGCTGAGTGTTTCTCTGGCCAGAGCTACCTCCTTTGTTAAACCGTTGTGAATTTTTTGTGTTGATTTGGTGTGGGTCCGTTCCACCAAGAGCAGCTCCATGGCGTGTCGAGTCCGCTCCTGTTCGAGTGAGCTGATGTGACGATGTCTGGACTCTGCCATGGAAAGGACAATCTCGAAGAGCGTCTGGAGGCTCTCGATCGCGGTTTGTTTTAAATTCCGTCTTTGATTGGTGGATTGTTCGAGAGCGTCCTTTCCCCGGAGTAATGCGTCGTTTGCCACCTTCGTGGCGCTGTCCATCTCGACCCCCGTCCGCTTTGAGCAGTGTGCGATCAGCATACTGGTCCTTTTGCATCGGGAGGAGGTCGGGAGTGACGACTTTGACACACTTCTTCCTTCCCAAAATTGAATTTGTCAATATGGTCACGTACACGCTCGACGTGGTTGTTCTTCGGGCTGTTTTTGCGCAGGGGCTGACGATGATTTTGTTGTCTCCTAAGTCCGCCTCTGGGATCGGTTATGAGTGCAGAGGGTGTGACGTCACACTTGGCGGGGAAAGTGTCGTAGGCGCCTGCCATCGACGTGCTTCGGGTTGGTGCGTACGGCGAACGGAACGTGCAGGCGGAGATGTTTATACTGACGAGATAAGGTATGCGACGAAACGTGTCTTTTGTTCGCTTCTCAGCTATGTGGTCTTCAGATATTTCTAGCAAACTAACCTTTGTTTCCAGTTGTTTGTCGGATGTTTTTGAAAATATCTCCTTATCCCGGGGGTCCTGGGGGCCGTATATACCGTTCTGGGGTTGCTGGACTGTTGCCGGTTACACTGAAACTACTGGACTGCGCGCAACTCGAAAAAATCCACTGTTTTGATTTTTTTCTGCAGAGCTGACATGAAGCGTGTACGTGATCGATTGTATATGGCGGTCAATTATCTAATGCATCATGCTCTGTCCTTAGAAGTTTGCATAACTCTTTCTCGTTTTGTCCGATCATTGGTGGAAAGTTGTGCACGTCACACGGATATTCGGCGGCGTATCACAGCGCGGCTTTTTACCTCGTCCTGCACCCCCGCTGATGACTTGTGAATGGAAGCAAGATTCGTTTCATTGCCGATGAACAGGCTGTTTAATCTGTGAATTACAAGAACTTATGTAGTATGTTACTTACTGCAACGGAACCCTTCGCGGGGGAGTTCGACTCGCACTTGGCCGCTATTTTAAAGTAAACATTGGTTCTCTTTTTGAAGTGAAAACTTCTTTAGGCGCGCTATGGACAGAATTTTCGTGGGCTGTGAAATGGATCCATGATCACGTGATCATCACGCTCGGATATGATAAGAAATTTCGGGTAAACTCGGGATGCTAGAGCGAGAAAGATAATGTGGTCAACAAACGTGCCAGACCGAGAAAGATAATTGTTAGAGGAGGACATGGGACAATAGATACTCTCTCTCTCTCTCTCGCTGCTCGCTACCGGCAACCAGTGTTAACACCTTAGCGACTTTGTTGCTGAAACTGGCGAATTTTTAAAACCTTTTAGCGGATTTAGACGACGTGTTACCGACAAAGGGGAATATACTAGTGTAGTGTAGAAGGTTGGAGAAGGAAAAACACAAGGTCATTGGGAGTCAGATCATATTCATAAGGAAACTAGCTGACCCCGCAAACGTTGTTTTGCCATATAAATAAAGGTATAAAAAATAGCTAGTAGCCGATTCTCAGACTTACTGAATATGCATATAAATTTTGGTTAAAATCAGTAAAGCCGTTTCGGAGGAGTAAGGAAACAAACACTGTGACACGAGAATTTTATATATAAGAAGATTAACTCATTCTCTCAAACATAAACAACATGGAAGTCTGCCATAAACTCTACTTCAAATTTCTAAACATACAGATATATATTAACGCACATATATATACGCACATTATAGCAGGAACTTTCCCAATTATATTATTAACACTAAATTCAATCATTTGTATTTTCGTTTGAATCTTACATGATAATAATGTTAATTATTGCCTTAAGTTATTTCGTTTCCCTTTTTTCCTTTTAATTTAAATTGCTTAACATTGTAGGTACTTAGACCAGTGCCATTTTATATTCTTACTAGCAGCTATATTTCCGGGATAAAAATAGCTTATGTATTCTTCCAGACTGTTATTCCCTTAATAATTCAATCAAAACCGGCGACTTTGTTTCATAACTATTTGGCGACAAGCTCAAAATCATAGTGGCAACACTGACGGCTACCAACTCCAAAATACTTTTCTTTGAGCGGGAAAACACGACGGGTGCTTTAAAATTTTCACAATCAAATTAATTAGTTTTGCTGTGTAAATATTTCGTTTCTTTCGTGTAAATATTTAGTTTTGTATATAGTCAGTAGTATAAATAAATATGAGCGTCGCTAGCGACAGGGGTGACTCCGTCGAACAGACCAGAAAAAGAAAACTATTGAAGCCAAATCCAAGTGAAAATGTGTCTTACAAACTATTTAGAAACCCCCTTTATAAGAGAAAGAGACTATTCCCTGACTGTGTAGGAGACTGTGTAGTGTATGTGGAATCGACGGAACAGGAGAAAGCCGGTAACAAAAATCCTATTACACTCACCAACCTTTTTGCGGACAATGTTAGGGGCATCATAGGGGTGCACCGTGTGAATGCATACAAAGTTGGAGTAACTTTTAAAAAGCCGGCCCCGACCAACAACTTTTTGAACATGGACACTTTTTTTACTAACCATAAATGTGTATACAATCTGGGTATACAAATAAGTACTGCCTGAGTAACCATAGTATTTATTTCGCGCGGACTAAGTCGCGGGTAACAGCTGCGTTGTATATAAATAAAATTTAAATAAATATTTACTTTAATTTCTGGCTTGTTTTACTCGTTTATTCAACTAATACGATCCATAATATTTTATTATAATACGACATACCTATCTAATACAAAAATCAGCTAATGAAGTTTTCACTTCTGCCGTGTGGTCTTAAGCACACACCTTTTTTTTTATTTGAAATGCCAGAAGACGTAATTATTCGTGATAACTGAGTATCTCTAAAACTATTTTATAGGCCTAAGTAGATCCTAGATCCTCCATCCTCTACCTTCCCTAGGTCTAGATCCTCCATCATCGCCACATTGCGATATTTTATGACCTTCTAAAAGTTGTAGTCTTTGATGGCGCTCGATGGCGTGATCGACGTTTGCAGCATAAGACGACAAATCACATCAACATAATGACGTAGACACATTTTGATCCAACAACCTTATGTTTTGTGAAATTTGACGTTTTTGGCGCTAAGCAGTGACGGAAATATATTGATTTAATTAAATTTATGGAATACGACGGTAATTATCATACTGACTAACCCAATAAGAAATTTTATGAAACTCGTAATACAATTAGTACAAATAGAGTAGTATAAGAAAAAACAAACATTAAACCTGATGTATACGGAGTCAAGGTACACAGTTGCGGGGTGTGCGCTAGTGTGCTATAATGAATTAATTGAATGTGACATATAATAGAAAGAAAACCATAATTTCAAAAAAGATTAATTAAATTATAATTCTAGGGTTAGCCAAAACAGCTATTATACGATGGAGGCGCGAGCAATATGGGTCTAATCCTGAAATCGCAGAAAACCTCTATGCACGGTCGTCCTTCTTACAGCAGCGAAAGATAATCAGATCAGTCAATAAAACACACCAGAGTCAGGGAAGTTGTTAACTGATCTCCAGGTTTTCGTCATCGAGGAATTTCCGAGCCCCGAGTTTGTTTTTTTCTTGTTCAAAGTTGTTCATAACAGTCGGCATAGTAATATCTCTTTTGGCCCAGAAAAAAAAATTACGTCTGTAGGTAATCAGCGTAACCTCAGATTCAATATCGTGGTGTTTGGTGAATGTTATCACTGTTTCGTAATTTTTCGAAGGAAATAGGCACATGCTAACAGATTTATAATTTAAGAACTCTACTATTATAGAAATCGCTACCACCATTTCATATCTATCACCATGTTTAATTATAAAAATACAACGTCAAAATTACTAATTATATTCTACAAATCGTTTTACGTATTGTGTGGCTACGACTTTGGATTCTTTGAATTTAGTTCAATGAAAATAAAACGCATCGTAAATGTTTTCAGCTTCATCCAAAATGCTTTATTGTTTACATTTATCTACTTAAATATACCTCAAATTGCAAAATCATCGCAATATGCCTTGTTTTGGTATTGCGTTTTCCCACTTCAACATGCATGTTATGTTGTATTCTTTGCATCACTACCACTTCACAAAAATGTTTGTTCATTTCATCGCGATATTAGGTCTTTAGATTTCATGATGAGAATTGAGTAAAAAAATGACTTATTTGGCCTTGAAATTTTAACTATGTTTATCTGCGTGAGTTACAGACTATCTATATTGTTCTTATGGTTTGCTAAAATCATTGTAGAACCACAAAACTTAATAACATTTATTGCTTATATTCTTGTAACTGTATTTATTGAGTATGTTAATGTTCATACTGTTTTTATTTTTCTCGCAATTCATTCCCGTCTCAAAACCCTTTCCTTTCACTTAAATAAAACTGATAACGTCTTAGTGCCGATTAACTGTGCCATTTCTATTTACAAATTGATTGCTGATATTGCCGAGAAATACAAACGTGTATATGATCCAATGGTAAGTAATTTTCTCCATACAAGACTCCATACAAGAGTGATATATGTTTGGTAACATGAGAAACTCTTCAGATTAGAAGTACTTTCGCACCTTTGAGAGAACCACTATTTTTTGGCATCCAAATTAGCCTTAGATTCGATCAAAACGCCAAAGTGAACATCAAAGTAACGCCCACACACAATCACTTTAAACAGTAGGAGCCAGTTGAAATTTACTCTTTTTTTTCGGATTACAGACACACTTGCGTCTTTCTTGAATTAAATTTAACCAGAATGGCATCGTCCGATTCAGCGACTGCTTCATGAGCCAAGTTCAGACGCTCCATCATAATCTCTCTCTTTCTCTCTCTCGCAGTGCTAGAGGTTGTTGCCACACTGGTTCTAGCACTATATTTGTTACATTCTACATTATACCTACCTACAGACACTAGTTTTTAATTATATCGTTGACATACATTAGAAGAAGCGTCGGAGAGAGCACCAACCCTTGAGGGACTCCGGCGTTGACATCCATAATTCGACGGTTAAAAGGAAATACGGTATAAGCGCCAAAAAGTGAAATGTTCAGGAGAGCCGTTCAAAGTTTTGAATTTTAGAAAAACTGATGTATCTCTTTTATTTATTAGCATATTGTGAAAATTGAAACAGTTATAAAATGAGAAAAAAATGGGGCAGTTACCGGTATTGTCAGTTTTAATGATTTATTGCTATTTAACGTGGTTTATGTCGCTTATAGCAATAGCTTTTAATTTTCCAATGAGGTAATATGGTGTAAGCGACAAATGACAAAATAAAATATTAATGGATAAGAAGCCTAAACAACATACCTATATCTCACGTCGCGAGGGAAAAGGGGTATAAGAGACTAGACAGTTCAATAAGTGTTATGGGAAAAGAAGGATAAGGTACTTTTCACAGTGGTTGTATAACAGATAATAGAACACAAGTAACAGTCGACTTTCACAAAAAACAGAATTATAAGACATTAGTGACACACAATGTAGCTTGAAAGTAAAGGAAAAGAAGGATAAATAACATCTGGCATTGCGTGAGTCTAAGGAAATATAGATGAAAAGACATTTCCTAAATAATGAAGTAGTACAACCAACACGATCTCGATTAAGTAATTCTAATTTACGCTAAATTATGGTAGATTTATAAGGTGATTGTTCTTTTTTTTGCATTATTTTCATGTCACCTTTTCACTAACAGTCAGATAGTACGATTTTTTAAATAAAAACAAAACAACATATCTGTTATTATTTTTAATTACGAAAAATCAAGGCTAGAGTTGGTAGGTATCAACCTACAAATTTTTGGAAAAATAATACTTAACCTAGTAGGTAGGCACATAACTAAGAAATAAATTTAGGAGGCTTGGTATGTATTCGTAATGTTAAACGTTTAAAAAAATAACAAACAGTATAGAAAATACTCTCAAACATTTTCCGGGGTGTACGATAACAGTCCGGTAAATCAAGATATTTCATTTTTGATACGACTTCAATACGATGCTCGGGTGCCTCCGAGTCCATCGAGTATTTGACAGTTGATGATGTGCAGTACATTTTAAAAGTAGCTACTCGTCTTTTACTAATCTAGCCGACATGATTATTCACGAAGAATTTGTCAGCGAGAAGGTCCCATCTCTTAAAGTCTGTGTGATTAACTTCTCCAAATCAATAGGCTTTGCATGTTGCCGTCTGAAACATTGTATATTATTGCGATGGAGCCCAGATAGTGGTCACGAAATCACGAAGGCCGTGATGGTGCTTCGGCTGTCGCTATGATTGCCTGCGGTTTTTTTCTCTGCTGTGCTCTTTCGGAACCTGTTTGGTTGGTCGAACTAGGAACGGGGTATCCCCAGCTGTCTGTTGCATTTGTCAGGTCGTGCGAAGGGGCTCTGTGGAAGCTCAGATTTTCACCCCTATCTTCGTACACGACAACCTTATGATGTTTAGAGGCCTCAATACAACCTAGCCGGTCTGCGACTTTCGCTCTTGAGTATTTGATTGTCATCGCATCCACGCTTATCACCCGGGGTGTTTCTCCCGCATTTCTGCTAAGATGTACAAGCAGCGCACTTGCCTTTATGAAAGGCGTCCGACCTTCTCAGTACTCTATTATTGCAATCGTTTTGTTTCTCGATAGCACCAACCGAAATCGGTGGCCGTCTACCTCAAGGGTTGGATTTTCATCCGGCGAGCTTACCATTGAAATGGTCTGTCCGCAGGCTTCATGTAAACTAGCTGTGTAGTTCGGAACCATCGACTCGAGTTCCAATGGAAATTCACATTTCTCCACTGACTCCGGCGAGAGCTTTCCTTCTTGCAGGGAGGATTTTAACTGTGTTTTAACTGATTTTAACATAAAGTTTGACCACTGTGCCTTCTTGGTTTAGTATTTGCATGTTGTTATTATTGATATCTGTTGTTTGAAAGGTTTAACTAGGCGCAAAACCAAAGTGATTGCGTTGTGGTCTGATGTCGTAATACTTTTGTCAACCTTCCATCCCTCGATTTTTTCCAAGAGAGACCCACTGCACATTGTTACATCTATTATGCTTGTGCAGAGTTTGCCTTCCCTAACGATCTCGAAGGTTGGTGTATCGCCGTAGTTATAAATAAGTCCATTTCGTTGAACAATGAGTTTACGGCTTCTTCTCTCTCATTTTGGGATGTGCTTCCTCACCAGTGGGACTACGCATTCACGTCACCAGCAACAATAAGGTCATTTGTCGCTAGTTTTTTGCTGAAAACCATAATCCTGCTGAGGAAGGGTTCGACTTTTTGGTTCGTTCTAAGTAGACAGAAATGACTCCCAGATTTAGGCCTGTGCCGACCAACATAATAGCCACTCCCGTTTCGGTAACAAATTGGGGAGCATGGATTACCACCAGCCTGACACCGAAAACTATTATGGCTGCCTTAATTGGTTTTTCCTGTTTAAACTCTACTGGATAACGCGAGTTCCAGGATATTGTTTCATTACGCCTTTGTTTCCCACATAGGGATGTTGAACAAATGCAACTGAAACTCCCCTTTCTCTCGCTACCTTCAGGAGTTCTGCCGTTGCGAGCACTGCAGGTTGGCTTGGATGAACCGTATACTGGAGACTGAGCCACTTTCCACACGAGCGCCCTTAGCAACAAGATATTCTAGAACGCGCTATACCATCCCATTTTATCCTTTCAGGGTAATCGCTACTAAAGGCGTTGTGAGCGGATTCTCTGTTGGGGCTGTTGGGATGAGCAATCGTGCAGTTCTTGCATTTGGGTGGCAGGTCTTTTTTTCTTGCCTTGCATTGTGTCCAGGAGTGGGTTTTTTCCGCAGTATCTGCAGGACTCATCCCTTTCCCGGCAGATCGCCTTTGTATGGCACAAAACCTAGGCACTTGGACCACTGCACCAAGGGCGAATGGTCTGCCACTGGTCTGGAGTCTGGAGTCCTATGTAGACCTTTTCGGCGTCCGAAAACGCTCTGTGAATGCAAGGTGAGACCTCGATCAGTGGATGACACCCATGTGAATTACGCCTTTTTTTCCTGTGTAGCACTCTGATCGCGCTCTCTTGCAAATCAACCCTCTGTAGCAGATGTTTATTCTGTTCCAGAAGGTTTTCTACCATTTCGTTATCTTTGTGATAAGCCAAGACGTCTCGAATGATGATCTGTGGATTACCCGCTTTCACGGTTTTCACCTTTAGAAACTTGTGTTGCTGCACACGATTTTTGACCAGGACAAAGTCTTCCTCTGTGCTACAATTCAGGATGACTTTCCTGGTTCGACCTTTTCGCACTTTGTCAACTCTTGCTCCACATTCTTTTTCGTGTGTACTTTAGTGATATCAAATGTCATAAGCACGGATTTGGAATGAAATCCTCATTGTGTATCACAGTATGAATGACGTATTACTTTGATCGTTGATCGTGAAAGTAGGTTGTAATCGACACCATGGTATGTCGTTCAATTTAAGTAATAAGGGATTAGCAACTAAAATGTGTGTATATTCTTAACGGAAGTGAGGAATAACCAACAGCGTGACATTAACATTAAATTAGGTAATAGGGTATAACCGACAGAGTAAAATAACAATGAATTTTGGAAAAAGGGTACAAGCGTCAAAGCTATGTTCAATTACTAAATGGAAATAGGCTATAAACAACGTTTGTATTTTTTGAGGAAATAGCTTAGAAGGCATAAACAACCGAAGACTGGAGACCCCTATGAAGTAAAAAAGCATTACCGACAATAACTCGAGAATAAATATTTTTTGCAGGGGTACAAGCACCTTTATAGACAAAATGACCTGAATTTACGTCGGTTACGAATAGTATAACTAGGGAAATGTTGTTTTTTGCTCGGGCATAAGCGCCAAAAAAGTCATCTTAGAGCTATGGGAGTCAGCTCATTCGAAAGAGCGGAAAATTTTAAGTAAAATGGCATTTAAAACTGATTTTTGACCAAAATGTCGCTTATGCCCAACTTCCTTTTAACCGTCGAATATAATCCGACGAGTAGTCATCAATGATCACTCTTCAATATCCACGATTCACTGCAAGCGCTTTTCCTTGGTTCTCGAAAGCTTTACTCCAAATGTGAGGGAAATATGCTTAAATATCACCGGTAGAAAAAGTGTTTCAAAATCAGTATAACAGTCACTAAGGATATCGTTATTCTAGGTAATCAAGGTTCTGTGGTTTAAGACTCGTTCTATAGTCTTCCAGTGTATGGACGTACTCGACACTCTAGAAGACTAAAGACAAAATCCGAGGTGGGTCTGTACTTGGTAGGCTCAGTACAACTAACTTTATTGGGCACTGATTGCACGTTAGCAAGCTTCCATAACGCCGGTACTTGCCATGTTTTGATGGATAGCCTAAAACCACTTTTGTAAAATAACGAGTTTTATGATGGAGTTCTCCTGCGACATAAAACTTGAAAAATTATCATCATTATGTTGTACTAGCAGCGCCCCGCGGTGTTACCCGCGAAGTTCCCGTTCCCGTTGTTCCCGTCGTTTTTCCGGGATAAAAAGTATTTCCTATTAGTCCTATGTGTTCTTCCAGACTATTATAATCTATCTGTGTTCCAAATTTCAGCCCGATCCGTTCATATGTTAGGACGTGATTGAGCAACAAACATCCAAACATCCATAAATTCACATTTATAATATTAGTGGGATTGGTATTGTATTAACCTATCTTGTCTTTCCGTCGAGGAAAATCTTTAATTCCTTTTCCCCAATTTATTGTAGTACATAGTATCAAAAGCAGAGCTATTGTGGACAATTTTTTGTTGGGAAGGTTTATTTTTTTAGCTTTTGTCTTTTGATGTCTTTCTGGACCGGCTTGGTTGCTGTTTATCCTCCGGAATTTCCGGGAGTTAGTTTTCGTTTTGGGTGATAATTATTCTGGCATACAATATATTTGTGTTTTGATCAGTTATATTTCAGCACAACAGTTTTAAGGCAACCTTTGAATGTCCTCTGAATATCACTGTAAATAATTCCTTAAACAATACTAATCTAAGCATGAAGCGAAAACTGTGTTAGTAGTCATTAGAAGTATAGAACGTAAAGGTAGCGGTTGGCGCCGCGACCGCGACGCGAGACCAAGACAGGCACTTGACACTATGGAATTGTATGGGCGCCAGTTCGCGCCGCGACCGCGACACGAGACCGCGACGCGAGACCGAGACGCGAGACCGCGACAGGCACTTGACATTATGGAATTGTATGGACCCCAGTTCGCGCGCGCGACCGCGACACGAGACCGAGACCGGAGACCGAGACGCGAGACCGCGACAAGCACTTGACATTATGGAATTGTATGGGCGCCAGTTCGCGCCGCGACCGCGACACGAGACCGAGACCGGAGACCACGACAGCACTTGACATTATAGCTTTGTATGGGTGCCAGTTCGCACCGCGACCGCGACACGAGACCGCGACCGGAGACCGCGACAGACACTTGACACTATGGAATTGTATGGGCGCCAGTTCGCGCCGCGACCGCGACACGAGACCGAGACCGGAGACCGCGACCGGAGACCACAACAGGCACTTGACATTATGGAATTGTATGGGCGCCAGTTCGCACGCGCGACCGAGACCGGAGACCGAGACGCGAGACCGGAGACATCGAGACGGTCGCCGCCCCGGTCAAGTAGTGTCTCGTGTCGCGCTGGAAAAGCATGCGTGTTATATCCAGTCGACACACCGCTGATTACACTAGGACAAAAGCTTATTAAAAATACTTTTTGTCAACGTCGCATCGTCAGAGGCATATTTTTAACCGACTTCCTAAAAAGAGGAGGTTATACATTCGACCACCGTTTTTAGGGTTCCGTACCCAAAGAGTAAAAACGGAACCCTATTACTGAGACTTGGCTGTCCGTCCGTCTGTCCGTCCGTCTGTCACCAAGACTGTCTGTTTGTATCTCAAGAACGGTGATAGCTAGACAGTTGAAATTTTCACAGATGATGTATTTCTATTGCCGCTATAACAATAAATACTAAAAATAAAATAAAATAAATATTTAACGGGGGCTCCCATACAACAATTAATTTGTTTTTTTTTTTTACAGTTTCTTGCTCGATTAGTCCGTTCCAAAATAAACTAGATGGCGCCACTAGTACACCAAAACACGCATTCGACCTCGTCGTTAAAATCGTAAGCTAAAATCAAAATTTTAGAAAAACTTTTGCATGAAAGCCTGTCTTTAGTAACTGCGATGATTTATGTATACGGAATTCAAATAAACGGCGAAAACCTCTGGCTTTTGAAAGTACCTACGTTTCCCGCCAAAACTTAGCTTCCCGCCAAACCGCATAAATAAGTTTGGTGGTTTTCAAATTATGTGCTTGAGTCAAAGTCCAAAGGATCAGTGAGCTTCAAGCTTAGACTTATCGAGCAGTTACTAAAAATGACTAGTTTTTCTAACGAAAATTGTAAAGCGCTGATTGAGCTAATCAGACAGCATCCCTTGATATACGATTCACAACTAGACTCACAGGGACGAAAATCTGAAGGACAACATTTGGAGGAGTATAGGTGAAACCACAGAAATCTAAATACTTACTTATTATTTAGATATCTGTGGGTGAAACCTTAAATAAAATAGGTGTGTTTTTTAAAATTTATTTATTCTGCATAGACATACGCACATACTACTTAACATAGATGGAATCAACTTAGGCAAGCCGTGTGACACGTTGTATTTGCGATTCTACGGCTCCTTGCTGTGGCGTAAAGAAATCGGTTAATTTTGCTCTAATGTCTAGTCCGTTGCTATTCGAAAACCCTCCGGTTCCACGTAATGAAACTAAATTTGAAGGTAAATTTTCTTCTTGATTCCATCGATGTACGGGCATTTGAGTGTATTCCAAAAATCCGTCTCTTAATAGGTTATGCAAACAACAGACAACTAAGATCATATCTGTGCATGTTTCTTGTGCTATGCCGATAGGGGTGTAAAATATTCTAAACGCCTGAGACAGCAAACCGAACACGTTTTCCGATACTCGTCTAGCACGACAAAGGCGATAGTTAAATATATCTTTGCTTAAATCGTTTTGGCGACTTGTCTAGCGTAACTAAATGCTTCATCTTCAACTAAAAAATGTGGTAATATTAAGTTCGAATTCGGTAGATTTTTTGATTCTGGAAAATTTAATAATTTTTTCATGATTTTTTTCCATTTCCGACTTTTGAAATATTCCACTATCTCCTTCTTTGCCGTAAGAGCCAACGTCTACGTCGTCTACTGAACTTGTAATGATGGTCTACAATAGCCAGGAGAACAATCGAGTAAAATTCCTTATAATTAAAATATAACGATCCACTGTTTTCAGGGGCCCTTATTCTGACGTGTTTTCCGTCAATAGCGCCTGTGCAATAGGGTACAATCCTCAAAAAAAACTAAGTAGCCCGTTAGTTAGATTGCCAAAAAATATTGTACACGTATTTTTTTTTGTTTCACAAACAAAAAATTACGAAGATACAGCGCTTCGAAGTTTCGTGTGACGTCACTTGTGAGTACGATTTTTACTCACGAGTGACGTCGCGACCCCCCACTCTCGAGGTTTGATCTTTGACGATTTTTAATATTATGAAAAAACAAAAAATACGTGTCCAATATTTTTCCATGATCAAGCAGACGGACTAATTAGGATGATGTATTTTTACCCAGTCCCTATTGTGGAATTGCCATTTATCCCAAAAGCCTTTAGATATCAACCTAAAGTCACTTTCTTTTGGCATAGGCACTAAAATTGGCACTAAAACAATCTTCAAATGTTTCAACACCTCTTTGACTATTTGAGAAATGTAACAAGGTGATTGATATACGAAATGCGAATGATAGCGACGCATATGTTTCTCCATTTGCCAATAACCGGAAAAAAGTGTGTGCATAACAGCAGAAGTGAAAACTAAAATAAGAAATAACTATTACATACTTTTGAATTATTTAACAAATAAAAATGAATGCATATTATAATAGGGTGGGGGCGGAGTGGAGTTGAGTATGCAACCAGTATGAGGACCAAACTCGGTGTACGGTTTTGGACTCAGAAAAGCATGCAGATAATGATTTTAGATTTTTTTTCACCCGTGCGAAGCCGGCGCGGGTCGCTAGTTAATCATAATAATCATTTGATATTGTGTCTAAAACAGTTATTGAAGTGAAAACTTCTTTAGGCGCACCTAGACAGATATTTCCTGAGTTGTGAATTGGATTCTAGCATCATGCTCGGGTCTGATAAGAAATCTTCGGGTAAACTCGGGACCATGGCTATTGGCCATTTAGAAATGCGTCAGCCAATAGATGGCCATGTCATGATGGCCAGGCCACGCCCTCCGGTTACACCCGTGTAGTTTCCAAAGTAAGCTATCAAATTCTGAGTTATTAGTTTTCACTTCTATCGGCAGTTCCTGTGACTGCCAATTTTTTATAATGATACCAAAGCATGTCTCCACTTCATGTTTGTTTGGGGCACCCCCTGTAAAAAATGTACCAATACACCTCCTGGCAACATCCAGAATCATAATTTTAGAGAGAGTTTCAGAGTTCAAAACTGTACACCGAATGCGGTCCTCATATTACGCATACTCAAGTCTATTCCACGCCTGCCTATAAATTAAACAATCTCTAAACGAGCAATTCGTGTATATTTATATTTATATAGAATCTGAATCTCGGAAACGGCTCGAACGATTTCATGAAATTATGTGAGCAGGGGGTTTCGGGGACGGTAAATCGATCTAGCTAGATTGCATTGTTAAAAAATGACATTTTATATGCTTTTTCAAACAATTAAAGACTCCTAGAATATCATTAGAATACGATAATAAATTTCGCCACTATGTTCAAAGGTTAAATGGCTCAAGCGGTAAAACTCCGCCCTCGGTATCAAGGGACCGCGGTTCGAATCCTGATGATTACTTCTCATTTTTAGGGTTCCGTAAAACGTAAAAACGGAACCCTTATAGATTCGTCATGTCTGTCTGTCTGTCCGTCCGTATGTCACAGCCACTTTTTGCCGAAACTATGAGAACTACACTG
The DNA here is from genome assembly GCA_963693475.1 of Ectropis crepuscularia. NCBI lineage: Eukaryota > Metazoa > Arthropoda > Insecta > Lepidoptera > Geometridae > Ectropis > Ectropis crepuscularia. The sequence continues at coordinate 7,614,587 of OY856350.1, forward strand.
TTGAAACTTGGTAAGTAGATGTATTCTGTAAACCGCATTAAGATTTGAACAAAAAAATTTAAAAAAAAAGAAAAACTAGGTTTGTCCCCCATACCGAGAACGCAAAAATTTTTTTTTCATCGTACCTACACGTGTGGGGCGTCTACCGATAGGTCTTCAAAAATGATATTGAGGTTTCTAAAATCATTTTCGTATACACTGAATAGTTTGCCCGAGACACACTTCCAAAGTGATAAAATGTGTATGCCCCTCTAACTTCTAAAGTAAGATAATGAAAAATCTAAAAAAAATATGTGATGTACATTACCATGTAAACTACCAACGAAAATTAGTTTGAACTCGATCTGATAAGTAGTTTTTTTTTAATCCGTCATAAATACACTATTATTGAAACTTCGATCAAAGCTATAACGAACTACAAGAACTATGTGTACTATGTATATTATGTTACTTGCTGCAAGGGAACCCTTCATGGGCGAGTCCAACTCGCATTTGGCCACGTTATTTTTTTTCGTTTTTTTTTATGTACCTATGTATCCTTAGATCTTTCAAACTACGTAACGAATTTTAATGCATTTCTTAAATTGTATCTGCCTAAATATAATTTCAAAAAACCGAGCAAAGCTCGGTCAACCAGGTACTTAAACATTACGTAGTGAACATAGCGACACGACAGTGACAGATGCGGCAGAAGGACTAATATCCACGGCCAAGAATAAATTAAAAAAGAAGATAGTGACAGCAGCCAGACAGCAGCAGCAGCTGTTTCTCTCTCGCTCTAGTACATTCGGTGGGTCTATATGGGGTGGCATAACATTTTTGTCCTATTTTAGGTAGGCATAACGTTTTTAGGACTAATGATAATTTACCATATCAACTAAACGCATAACTGTCTTCGCATAATTTTAACTAGCATAACCATATATGACATAACGATAACTTAGCATAATGTTTAAACGCATAGCCATATATAGCATACAGATAACTTAGTATAATGTTTCGACGCATAACTATAAATAGCATAATATTTAAAGGCACACATTGAGAAAAACATAACAATACTTAAACATAATGATCAAAGGCATAAACTTTAAACACCTAACTAAAAAACAAGTGCAAAGAGCGGACTGTAGCAACATTATTTAAATAAAATACGTGGGTGTGTGAAATACGGGTGGGTACTTTGACAACAATATTTATTATTCGTAATGTAGGTATCTACTAATTTAATGGAATATCTATGCAGGACTATGCAGTAGTATAACAATTTTTGTACTAATTTATGTAGACATAACGTTTTTAAGACTTAAAAACCTACATACACCTAAGACATATGGTGCACTTTTTGACTCCGGGTGGGCTCCCGCCAGAAGCTCTGCAGTCAGCCCTGAGCTTCTAGCTCCCGCATTTTTAAATACACTCTAGGGGTAGTAGCGACAAGACTAGGTGGAGTCGGGGTGCTCCGAGTCAGATCTGGACCCTATATAACCTGGTTATATATTACGTAGCACAACAAATAATTAAAAAATGCCGAAATGCGTCTGAGCAACAGTCGAATTGAATGTAGTACAATACATTTTTATGATTAAAACACATTACGCCAAAAAAAATTATGCAAAAGTTACATTATGACACTATATTTATGTTATGCTACATTCATTATGACAAAGTAAATTAGGGAAAAAAATTATGCGATTTAAACGGCACCTTAAAAAAAAATTTTACAAACAAAAAAATGCCTAAATACTATTATGCATCTCATCAATAGTCGAATTAAATGTAGTTCAATAGATTGTTATGCTTAAAACACATGACGCCAAAAAATGATTATGCGAAAGTTGCATTATGACACTATACATTATGCTACATTCATTATGACAAAGTAAATTAGGAACAAAAAGTTATGCGTTTTAATAGGCTCCCCATTCGGCGGTCTCGAGTTCACCCGAACATTTCTTTCACTTCCGAGCGTGACGATGATCTTCATTCACGAAAATTCAGTGTGTGTAAATTGTACTAAAAATGTTTTCACATAAAAAAAGTGTCGAAATTTGCGGCATAGACCGCTGTATCTTTTGATTGCATTGTCTTAAAAGTTTGATTTTGTCACGGCTTCAAGGGACAAAAAATTTGAGTGCATGATATAAATTGCAACTTGTTACGTTTACGTGTTCCTGAGAAAAAACATCTTGACAGGCAGACGAACGGACGGACAACAAAGTGATCCTGTAAGGGTTCCGTTTTTTCCTTTCGAGATACTGAACCCTTAAAATATTAAAAGTACTACAAACAATTACCTTTATTATTATTCATTACAGATTCCGAATGTCGTAAGAAATTTAGTTTTAATTTTTGTGAGAGTTAGTGCTAATTTTTCTTTCATCAATATTTTTCCTTTTTCATGCGTTGTTTTTTTCAATAAATTTAATATATAATCAAACTGTGTTTTATTCAGCCGAAAATACTTCCTGAATATAATTATTGTCATCAAACATTAGGTGTTTCTTGACTAATAGCGAAAATGATCCTTCTTAGCCTCTACTTATACGTAATTCCCTAATAAGTAATCTTCTTTTAGTTTTATATTAATATAAGAGCAAATCATCGTCTTCTTCCTCCTCCAATAGAAGTTCTACAACTTGGTTTTCCATTGTGATCCACAAAACACAACTGACTCTATCGACAGACTTCCCATACTGAAGCAGCCGTGACACTTGTCGCGGTCTCCGGTCTCGGTCTCGTGTCGCGGTCGCGGCGCGAATTGGCGCCCATACAATTTCATAATGTCAAGTGACTGTCTTGGTCTCCGGTCGCGGTCTCCGGTCTCGGTCTCGTGTCGCGGTCGCGGCGCGAACCGACACCTCAGAGACCGAGACATGTGTCGCAGTCTCCGGTCTCGGTCTCCGGTCTCGGTCTCGCGTCGCGGTCGCGGCGCGAACCGCTACCTTAAGGGGCATTTTACGCCAAGCGGACAGCCAAAAAACTATGAGGTCGTGAATTTTGTTTATATTCTGGTCAGTTATAAATACTTCTAGTAGACGTGGGGGTTTAGGCACAATTTTTTTTCGTGTGATGCTTTATTCCAGAGTTCATCATCATCATATCAGCCGAAAGACGTCCACTGCAGGACAAAGGCCTCCCTCAGAGATTTCCACAAAGATCTGTCCTGCGCTGCCCGCATCCAACGATTTCCGGCGACCTTTACCAGATCATCGGTCCATCTTGTGGGGGGCCTGCCAACGCTGCGTCTTCCGGTACGCGGTCGCCACTCGAGAACCTTTCCGCCCCAACGGCCATCGGTTCTGCGAGCTATGTGCCCTGCCCACTGCCACTTAAGTTTAGCAACTCGTTGAGCTATGTCGGTTACCTTGGTTCTCCTGCGGATTTCCTCATTTCTGATTCTATCGCACAGGGAAACTCCGAGCATAGCTATTTCCATTGCCCTTTGGGTGACTTTGAGCCTTCTTATGAGGCCCATAGTAAGCGACCACGTCTCTGTTCCGTATGTCATCGCTGGCAACACACACTGGTCAAAGACTTTCGTCTTGAGACACTGCGGTAGTTTGGACGAAAAGATATTACGTAGTTTCCCGAACGCTGCCCAGCCGAGTCGGATTCGACGAGTGACCTCTTTCTCGAAGTTGGATCTACCTAATTGGACTGTTTGTCCTAGGTAAACGTATTCGTCAACAACCTCGAGCGTAGAGAGTCCTACTTTAAGAGGAGTGGGTACAACATGGTTATTTGACATGATTTTTGTCTTATCCATGTTCATTTTAAGACCCACTTTTTCAGAGGCTCTACTGAGGTCATTTAGCATTCTGCCGAGGTCGTCCAGGGTTTCAGCCATGACCACGATATCATCGGCAAAACGGAGGTTGGTCATGTACTCACCATTTATGTTGATGCCGAGTCCGTTCCAGTCCAGAAGTTTGAAGACGTCTTCCAATGCGGCGGTAAACAGTTTCGGGGATATGACATCCCCCTGTCTCACACCTCGTTGCAGCTGGATCGGTTTCGAATTCTGGTCCTGAAGACGAACTGACATGGTGGCGTTTTCGTACAGGCACCTTAGCACCTCAATATACCGATAGTCAATTTGGCACCGCTGGAGCGACTGAAGCATAGCCCAGGTATCGATCGAATCGAAGGCTTTCTCATAGTCCACAAACGCCAAACATAGGGGCTGGTTATACTCTTCGGTCTTCTGTATAACCTGCCGTAGTGTATGTATGTGGTCTATGGTGCTAAAGCCTTTTCGGAAACCGGCTTGTTCGGGCGGTTGGAAGTCGTCAAACCTGCGTGCGAGACGGTTCGATATGACTCTCGAGAACAGTTTATAAACGTGACTCAGAAGCGTGATGGGCCTGTAGTTCTTCAAAAGGGTCTTGTCACCCTTCTTAAAGAAGAGTTATGAGCTTTTAAAAATTTACTAAAAATTCAATAATAATGTTTGGATGCTTCTTATTTGTATCAATTTATTATTTTAAAAAATAAAAAAGTATTGTTTCTAATAGTAAAAAAGTTGTACTTTTTAATTATTTTGTCGAATTCGAAATTTGAATTTTTTTGCGTATTGTGAACCGGAAGTGAACATTTCAAATCTGTTTTTGAGTAACTTGGACAGATTTTTTTTTAAATGTTTAATTCTTGAATTAAAGCTCTATGGCCAGAATATAAACAAAATTCACGACCTCATATTTTTTTGGTTGTCCGCTTGGCGTGAAATGCCCCATGTATCTTGTACTGTACTAAATTTACTTCATTAAATAATTTTGTGTGAAGATGCATATTTTTGAAGGCGTATCTATTAATGTGTTTTCTTTCAATGATTTATTTTCGACGTTTTATTTCAACTGTGATTTAAATTAATTAAGTCATTGTTTTTTTTCAGTTTCTTATTTCACTTTTGATGAATGTTCCTAAACTGTTGATTTCGATCTACTATTTCGTTTGGGTCCTCAAATGTATGGAAAATAATGTAAGTATAATAGTGAAAAATAAATACACGATCAATATTGAACGTTACATACGATTATTGTCATTTATTTATTTTAATCATAGGTACTGAATAACTACATGGCTCGTAATATAATATTGATTTGAGGTAGATACACAAATACACATGCATGTATTCATTCGTTCAATAAGTTCTCAATGATTTTAAAAGATGTTCTACATATTTCTCAATTGAATTCCAGAAAATCATAGTGACATAGTGTACAAAATGCCATTTTTGACATAGGTATATAGAAAACAGTTTATTGTAACACAGACAAGTCGATATATTACGATGAAACACTTATGAACTCACGTCCCACATGGCGGCCTAATAAGGTATCGGACTGATAAAAAATAAACCATTCTACATAGTCCGTCAACTAAATCATGGAAAAATATGGGGCACGTATTTAAAAAAAAAAGATATTATATATTATCAAACTTACAGAGTCGTTCACAACAGTACTTTCATGAAGGTATTCGTATACCTACTGTGCCTATGAAAACGTAATAACCTGTTTTAGGAATCATCATTGAAGTCTTAAAACACTAAGAAGCGGCACGCACTCATCTACGATCACAATGTAAAATCAGGTGACGTCTCCTGATTGAGTCTCAGTCGCAACAGGAGCCACAAGTTGAGTGGACGTTCGCTAACAATTCAAAAAAATCCGATATGAGCCGTAATAATGTCTTATTCTGTTTTTGCAAGGTGCACAAACAGTTCAAAGACCAAAAACAAGTTCCATGGTATCACTTTTCATTATCATTCAATTAAAGATTTTATGTACTTGCGCATGAAAAGTGATACCATGGAACTTGTTCTTGGTCTTTGACCTATTTGTGCACCTTGTAAAAGCACAATAACGCATAATTACGGGTTATATCGGATTTTTTATTCACAACTCAACTAATTGGCTCAACTTCAAACTCCAAGAACAAGCCTTACTCCATCCTGGGTTCAGCACCTGATTGGACTATTTTAATGGACACGTATGAAAAGCACTACAAAATCCCAGAGGATGTGGGTGTTTCGTCATCCAGACCGGACATTTTCCTTTTTTCTAGGGCTACGAAACGCATAGTCATGGTAGAACTTACCGTACCGTGGGAAACTAATATACCTAAAGACCACGCGATGAAACAAAATAAGTATTACGACCTACAAAATGAACTAACAAAAAATGGCTATGTAGTTAATTTATACGCTGTAGAAGTAGGAGCGAGAGGTATACCAGCAAAATCTCTCTATAACCTGCTTAAAGACCTTGGGTTGTCCAGAAGTGCAGTAAGTTCTATACTAGAACGAGTATCTAAAGCTGCACTAGTAGGATCATATCGGATTTGGCTGGGCAGGGAGAGAAATACGAGTAGTGAAGGTGAGTGTTGACGTACGTCAATATAAGGGGCCCCTTTTAAACCTACAGCCCGAGTCACAAGTCTTGGGGTCTATTCGAGATTTCTCTCTCTGCCACACGATGGACCCGGCACCCGCACGGTGAATCCATGGAATGCTAAGAAGTTCGTCTCTTATTAGCGAACGTCCACTCAACTTGAAGCTCCTGTTGCGACTGAGACTCAATCAGGAGACGTCACCTGGTTTAGCATTGCCATCGAAGAAGAGCGCGTGTCACTTCTTAGTGTTTTAAGAGTTCAATGATCTGAAATAATAATTTCATTATTTTATACTTTTTAATTTGATTATTATAATTTACCAAATTTGTCGTTTGCCGATGCCGTTTTGGCAGTTTGGAGAGTTTTTGCAGCTAGGTGGCAGAAAGTAGAACTAAATTGAAATGAACAGGCTAGGCAAGTACTGAAATGTCATCTATCCAAGTTATTTGCCGAGCTGTTTGATCAAATGGCTGAATATAATTCAGGCCGATAGTTAAACAGCGATGTTCAGTAAAAAGGCTAGGATGTTGATTGAACGACTGATTAAGCTTAGTGTTAGTAGACATTAGTGGCGTAAATTGAGAGAGACATTTGTGGAAAAGTCGACTGCATAGGGCTGATGATAATATTTAGTCATAAATTGCTAACAGATTGTTTTTATCCAACAGGTGTGGTTTCACGAACTGTATATAAATCAAGCGACATCACTAGTCACTGCATTAGTTACTCTAGCTCCGGCCCTAGCTGTCGGGTGCTTGGCGATGGAAGCTAATAAAATTTTGTTGATATTAAATGACAAGTTGATTTTGGAAAGAGGTATGTAATGTTAAGATTTAAGTCTTCGATCGTAGTATTTTTCGTAGAACGCTTGGAAAAGATCTATTCTTTGCTAATTTTACTACTGCCAAGCAGTTTTATACTGCAAAGTAGTTGGGGGTACCTACTCATTGAGTATCTACGGTATGTGAGTATATTTTGTTATGTACCTTTAGAATGTTTTTAGGTAATATTATTAGTACAGGAACAAGGTTGATGATAAGGTAAGAGAGAAACCAATATCTAGCAGTAGGATACAGAAGACTATGTATGATGATGTTGATAGATTAATAAAGACTAGTTTAAACATACATACATAGATGTGTCTGATAAATATGGAAACCCTAGAGCGAAGAAGTTCTGGCGCAAGTATGAATCCTGTGTATTCATTCTGTGAATTTTATTAGAATATGAATTTGTTTGAAATACTGTTTTAATATTTAAAAAACCTTAAGTGTTCATACTATTTTACACCTTTTTTGCAGATAAATCGAAGTGTAAAGAAATAGAGGTATTTATCCGCTACGTGGAAGCTCGACCACTCAAATTCACGGTATATCGACTAATACCCCTCGATGCAAATTTATTGGGAATTCTCTTCAATTTTTGCGTCACTTACCTCGTTGTTATAATACAGTTTTCACATCTCTATTAAGCAGTGACAACTCGGTGTCAAAAAACAACCAACTTTACAACCTAAGGTCGTAAGCTCGAACTTTGTCTAGACCGCCTATACTCAACCTGCGGGCCAAATAAAATTAACTAAACATATAGGCGAAATGGCCTCGTGGCTTAGTGGGTAGTAGCTCTGCCTGCGTTGCCGAAGGTGCCGAAGGTGCCGAATGTGGGTTCGATTCCCACCCAGTGCAAATATTTGTGTGATGAATTCAAATGTTTGCATTGTGTCTGGGTGTTTCTATGTATAATAAGTATGTATTTAAAACTATATAAGTATTATATCCGCTATATGGCCACCATCATACAAGCTTTGCTTAGTTTGGGGTCAGATGGTGTTGTCTGTGTCATTGTCTAGAAATATTTAAAATAAAATGAACCACTAATTGGTGTCCAAAATATGAACGACCTCCGGGTCAATCAAGACGAAGGTGGCTTAACATATTGGAATCGCACAATAAAAACCGGGTCACCAAAGCCGTAAATTAACCTATCTGGAAGGAGGGAAAAGAAGTCTTTGCTCAGCAGTGGGACAATTTACGTTAGTAACAAATAATTCATAATTATCAAACTTATTGAAAAAATATCATAATGATAATATTATAATGCATAATACTGTCTAGTAGGATACGCTTTAAATTATTTGAAGATATGTATTTCATCAATATTTAGTTAATTCATTGGAAGGTTACGCATACATCAGCGGGACCATATAAACTTAAAATTGTTTGCGCATATTTATTATCTTAAGTTTATTGTTTTGTTGTTCCAATGTTATTTATTTTGATACATTTACTCGTATTCTTATTGATTACAATTTTGTTAAGACGTAGTAAATTGATTACTTCTCGTTGTAAAGTATGATGGATATTAAATTATATGCTCAGTATCTCTGGTCAATATTTTACCTTTAGTAGTTCCAATTTATTTGATAATCAATTTGAATGAAAAATACTTATTATTAAATGTTTATTATATAGTAACAAATATATCTGAATAACCAATAACTATTGTAATAGTTATTGGTTATTCAGTCAGTCAAAACGTTATACAGTAAACATTAACCAATCAACAAAGTAAGAAATTTAATACGATGAATATACTAAATAAAATTAAAACTTTCTTGAACAATACAAACAACAATGGAACAAAATCTTCAAACATATTCCTATTTTATAAGTTTTTACAAATAGTTTTTGGGTTTGGACTTTGGTTTTTTTAATCTACATAACAAAAAAACTATAGTGCTCGCCGTATAAGTCTGCGCGCGACTGGTGGCGTACTTAATGTTGCCAGGTCAAGCTAATAGGTTCCTTTCCCGTTCATTGGGAACGTACAACTTCATAAAACAGGTACGGGAAGGGATTTTTCAGGGAAGCAATTTAAGTAACTACACGACAACTGAGACTCAAGAACGAATGTCTCGAAGTAATGAACGCCTTTGCAGTGCTGGTTTGGTTCAGTATGACCAAGTATCATTGGTAATTGGTACAGGCTGTCTGAGTATCTTACCACCAGGAAAACTTTATTATAGTTTATTACATTATAAAAAATCTGTCATTTTCAACCTACTCCAACATCGAAATAACAAGAATTTAATTTTAACTTGTAAATCTTTTATTGAGACCATAAATAACACTATTTAAAAAAAAAATGGCGCATAAACGTTCTTTTAATGAGTCATTGGCTTCCATAGAATCATCTTCTTTTTTCAATAGGGTTAAAATCACGATGAATCACGGCGGTAACCGCAAAAGTTCCTGTCCATGTTCCTTTAATAGTTATTCTACTTGGTATTGTGGGTCTTCTTTGTGCCTCTTTATTCGATTAACTGCGGATTTGTCCTACAATCGTCGAAATCTATTTCATTTTTCTTAAGCCACTTTTGGCTTTCTTCTTTTACATTGCCCATTGTAGCCGCTTTATTTATCTGAGTGCAGTGGTATAATGCGTTGTCCATTACCACGTGACAGTACGTTCTGAAACGCCTACAATAAAAATACAGTAATGATACAGAGTTAAGGATCAAAGAGCATCCAAGCTAACGTTAAAAAAAAAAAAGTAAAATTTATTTTGGCGCACCGCTGTTAGGTGAAAGGGTCGATCGGGTGAACATGGAACTGCCGAGTGTACCCGAGCGAGAAAGATACAATCAGCTGATCTTCACTGCTGTGTCACCGTGTTTTCTATTTTCATTTGTATATTATGAAAAAAAATACATGTATAACTAGTTTCTCACATTCGGTCTTAAGCACACACATTTTTTCCCACGGGTAAATTGGCGATAAAACAATCAAACCCAAAGCCGCACCTCAACCTAAAGCCTCAGCTTTAAAATATGCCGATAATAGGTGGAGATTTGATTGCTATGGTATCCCTACATGTTAGTTGACAAATAGCTCTGCGTTTGGAAAACTGCACTTTTGGCCCGTTATCATCCGTTATTGTATCGTTCTTATTCACAACCACGAGTGATTTTCAAGAACCAGCCACGGCCAGCACTTTTAATCACTTTCGGCATAATAAAAGCTATTAATTATTTTGGAAATTAATAAATACACCAAACGTAAACAAACTTTTGTCAACTGACGTAAATAAGAAGTTGACGGCCTGTCAATTAGTTCCATATTTTGCTACGCGCAGAGTTATATTGCGAGCACTATAGCAAGCGTTTAACATTGTCAGTTAATTTAATTGTGTCATTTGGAACCTTGCTGTGTGGCTTGCCGGATATATCGACAAAGACTATATTTTACAAAGTATTAGTGTATTATACCGTACAGCATTGTATTTATAATATTATTCTTTTTACTAAAAAATATACAGTGTACGACTATTACAACGATATAAGTAAAATCGATCCACTGTTACAATTCAGAAAGGAAACCACAGAGTTGAACATTACAAACTTATAGTCATTTCAGTTGTGATTACGGTTGCAAAAGGTGGTATACTGGCTGTCTGGCATTTTCATAATCATTATTTTTAAATCCCATTTTGGATTAACGTCCCGTATTCACTAATGTGGGTATGCCATGACATTATTTTAATAACAAACTCTTTTATATTTTTCTCCTTACATCATTATGTAAAAATACTTTCCGAGGAGGTAGATATTGCGAAATCGAATTATATGTTATATAATTCCATATATAAGGCTATTGTTGATACAGCGGAAATGATAAAAAGATCGTTCGATTCAATTGTAAGTTGTTAGGCTTTTGAATTGATTTATGTTTAACTATATTTAATTAAGGTTCTCGAATAGCGACCACGAACGGGCAGACGTAGTGTAGTATTATGTCAGCTGTCTGGCTTCCATAGCACAAGCTTTGCTTAATTTAGGGCTAGGTGGTGTAGTGTGTGAAATGTCCATCAATATTTTTACCACTATAACCAATATAAGTACAACGGTGACAAGTAAACTAATGAATCGCAGGAGTTGGCACAAAAGTTTTTAATCACAGACAGAAATATCGAACTTTATATAACTACTAGCGGTCAGCTCCGGCTTCTCCCGTGGTACATAATATGACCTAAAGTAGCACTCACAGATCACGTAGATATTCTGCAGGCCTACTACGAAGTCCGATAAACGAGAATATCGGCCGAACTTATGGACTTTTCCTACCTCGAAAGACAATCTGTCGGTTGGTAGGATTGGCCGTTTCGTTCGATTCGACCCTCATCCGACCTAAATCTATAACTTCCGACCGAGATGTATCGATCTGACTGTTTTTCGTGGTAGGCTACAATCCGATTCAGCTGTCGGTCGGATCCGATCATTCGGAGTTTGTTTTCGTAGTAGACCTGCTGATGATAGAGTTTTTGAAATCTAAATAATAAATCGAAATAGTTTCTGAGACTAGCACGTTCAAATAACTCTCCAGCCTTATAACATTATAGTATAGAAAAGTACTTTTTTTTTAATATTTTGGAGACGATAGCTACTGTTAGGGTCTGTCCACACAGCGCTACGTACGTCGTAACATAACAATTAAAAATATTTAAGCACGCAGCCTGCTACAAGGACGCTACGCGAGTCCAGCGTTACTACGACGCAGTCGTAGTAACGTTGCCTTTCTTCGTCGTACAGTTGCGTCGAGTATTCTGTAAAAATATTATATCTATCTTGCTTGTGTTGCGTCGTTGCAGCGTATGCCACGACTGAAATGACTGGCCTCGTGGCTTAGAGGGTAGTAGCTCTGCCTGCGAAGCTGAGGGTCGTGGGTTCGATTCCCATCCAGTGTAAATATTTGTGTGACAAATTCAAATATTTGTAGTGTCTGGGTATTTCTTTGTATAATAAGTATGTATTTAAAACTATATAAGCAAATCAGCTATCTGGCCGTCATTGTACAAGCTTTGCTTTGTTTAGCGTCAAGATGGTGTAAAAAAGAAAAAAAAAACTGTAGCTCTCGATACATTATGAAACAATGAAATACAATGATCATTATTAGTACGTAAAGCGACGCAGCGACAGCGCTACGTTGATGCAACATGCGGTGTGGACCAGCCCTTACTGTGTTGAACTTACTTACCGTAAATGTTCTTTAATTGAAATACTAATTAATAATACAATAGCTTTGAATAGAGTTTCATTTAAATGTTAAAAAATGGCGCAACATTGAAAGCCTATCGATATTATAACATTTGTTGATAGTTTATATTTATGAAAAAAAAAGCTGTCACGTTATTGAGCAAATCCAAGTCGGTGCATATTTTATTATTTGATGTTTGTAAAGGTAAAAAACCAAAAGAACAAACCTGAGCAATGTAATACTATTAAAAATACTATTAAACAATTATAATATAGTCCCTTCCAAACAAACGGGTTCTGAACTGGAGACCGGGAAAATAGCAAAGAACCCATTATTTAAACAAAAACTCTCATTGATTTTGTAGCTCTAATTTAACTTTGTGCTTGAAATTTTTAGTTTTTATGGAATCTTTTATTTAATGTTCCTGAAATTGTGGTGTACTTCTATTACATAATTACTTACGTAAGAAGAGTTTCACATTTTTCGGTAAGTGGCTAAAATTAAATATTATACCATTAATTAAGTTACGGCTGGTATAGTCGGGAGAACGGCGACAGCCGATCCGGAGCCCCGGGTTTCTGAAACTGTTTTTCTCGAATTCATGTGCGTCATGCCTTAAAACCATGAGGAAACCGTCATGTACCTAGAATCTTTCGAGGTCATGTGCCTCCTACCAACCAACCTGCAGGGTCAGCGTGGTGGATTATGGTCCTGACTCTCTCATTGCGGCGTATTTCCAATCTATACAAGGCCAGAACGCAAGGGTATGAAACTAATCACGTATAGATTGTAAATAAGATTTTTTAATAAGAGCTTCCAAACCATACAAGGCCAGTACGCAAATACTCGCGTATACTTTGTAGTAACGTAGAAGTATTATGCTGTTACAAAATATACAGCGCCAGTACGCTTGCGGACTAATCGTGTATGTTTTGGAATAAGCGCGCGAAACTAACATTACAATTTGTACGTGAGCAGTTGCATTTTTTTGTTTATATTAAGAGTGACGAGACGAGCAGGACACTTGCCTGATGGTAGGCAACATACCTGGTACATAACAGTACAGTGACACGCAGCTATTGGAACATGAAGAGTCCAAATCGTTACCTAGCACTGCACTGCGCTCGTCACCCAGAGATCTAAGATGTTTTATCAAGATGTTGTACTGACTGATTTATTGTAGATGTTGGTTTCCCAGATCCGACTCGGTGCACCCCGACTCCACCTAGTCTTGTCGCTACTACCCCTAGAGTGTATATAAAAAATGCGGGAGCCAGAAGCTTAAGGGAGGTCCTGAGTGGAGCGAGCCATACGAGGCCTAGCGAAACGCAGGGGGGAGGGAGGTGGCGAGCAAAGCGAGCCGGCGACCTCCGTAGTGGAGTTCAGGCCGAGTATGGAGAAGCGACACTCAGGGCTGACCGCAGGGCTTCTGGCGGGAGCCCACCCAGAGTCAAATCTCAGCATCGGATCGACAACATAGACAATCAGTACGAAAAATTATTGTATGCATTGTAATAACAGATTTAAAACAACATTACAATATAATATACTCGTACGCGAACAGTTTCCTATGGCTGCGTTCTGGCGTTGTATAGAATGGAAAGACGCGACGCGAGCATCCACGTTACAAACTATACACGATCAGTACGCAAAACTCTTGTATGGTTTGTATTAACAGATTTTAAAACAACATTACAATATATACTCTAGCAGTTTCCTATGGCTGCGTTCTGGCGTTGTATAGTTTGGAAATACGCCTCATTGCGAGAGAAAACCCTGAGTTCCAGCGGGGCTAGCACGGGCAGTGGACAATTACTCCACCGGGAAAGGAAATAATCTCTTTCCCCCTTGTCAATTTTGTCCACTTGCAGAGCACGGACTCGACGGTCGATAGTTATTCCACGGTGGATATACGGCGGCTACTCCCGCTCGTTATCACTTCAGTATTGCCGTTATAAGAAAATTAAATAATAAAGTGGCCAAGTGCAAGTTGAACTCGCCCATGCAGGGTTCCGTTGCAGCAAGTAACATAATACACATAGTACACATAGTTCTTGTACTTCGTTGTACTTTTCGTTGAACTTTGATCGAAGTATTAATGATAGTGTATTTATGACGTACTAAAAAAACTACTTATCAGATCGGGTTCAAACCAATTTTCGTTGGTAGTTTGCATGGTAATGTACATCATATATTTTTTCATTCTCTTACTTTAGAAGTTAGAGGGGGGGGGGACACACATTTTACCACTTTGGAAGTGTCTCTCGCGCAAATTATTCAGTCATATCATTTTTGAAGACCTATCGATAGACACCCCACACGTGTAGGTTTGATGAAAAATAATAATTTGAGTTTCATTTCTCAGTGTGGGGGGCAACCCTAATTTTTTTTTTTAATAAAAACTTAATGCGGTTCCCAGAATACATCTACTTACCAAGTTTCAACAGTGTAGTTTTCATAGTTTCGGCGAAAAGTGGCTGTGCCATACGGACGGACAGACAGACAGACAGACATGACGATTCTATAAGGGTTCCGTTTTTACGTTTTACGGAACCCTAAAAATGACGTATTAATCATCAGTATTTTTGTCAACGTTCGCTCTTTTTACTTTTATTTTTTTTCTGTGCTGCGTTTTGAGGTTTTATATGTAGGTTTATTTTTGTAAACAACTACTACATTTTCTCATCTAAATCACATACCTTAGTATAGAGAACGCATTTAGATATAAAAATGAGTACCTAATTATATAATTAAAAATATAATTATAATATGCTCGCGACATTATGTTTGAGAGAGATTTACTTATATCGCCACCTCCAAATCAGACGATAGTTTTTCCCCTGTCATATGTCAATTGAAGAGTATTTATCTTCGTTTTCCCGAGTCCGTGCTATACAGCGGGGAGTAGCGGGATATAATGTCCACGACAAACGTCAAGTGGAAACATTTTATCCCTTTTCCCTGTTGCCATGCTATGCATGGTGGAAATGATTATTATATCCACTGACAGGTGGATAAAAATGGTGGAAAGACTATTAGTCAGCTGCCCGTGCTAGCCCCGCAGCAGTGGGCTGCTTATGTAACCAATTAAGCATTCAACTATTTAGGTCGTGCATAGCAGCCATTTTGAGTTCCCACTGCTGAGAACCTTGTCTCACAAAAACAGAGTCCGGGCAATATTTCACACCGCTGCCAAATACAGCATAGTGGATGATGCATACAAAAATGACTTTCATTTCAAATCAGCTTCGCTGTGATTTTTAACTGTTGTAGGTTGAAACTTGACCACCATTTCATCTGTTGTTAAGCGACGATGCTGTCTACCCTGGATCATGGTTACAAAGAAAAAACCGATTAACACTCAATTTGAAAACACCTAGGTTGCAATAATTGGAAAAAAACCACTCAGGCAACGCATTCCACAGCCTAGACGTTCTAATCATAAATGTAGTGTCGAGTCTCTTCGTTAGAGTCTTTGGAAGGTCCATCAAAATGGCACTATTTCGAGCTGTTCCAAAGAAAAAAGGAGTGTAGGAGCACGTATGTACGTGTCAGATTTAGTATATAAGTGGATGACAGCGGTCGAGCGAATAGTCTCTCGCCCCGCGTCACTTGTATAGTTAAGATCAACATAGTCAGCTGTTTAAACAGTGACGTGGTTTAATTTCCTCTCCAGTACCAGTAACCCCTACAGGCAGGTTGGTGTGCAACTAATCAGAAAAACCTGTAAGATAGCAATTTCGTGGCGGCGTTCAATAATTAAAGTCTTCTACGAACAAGGGCGTTATGAAATATTTTTTTTAATTTCTAAGTTTCACATAAGCGCTCGCTACACCGACCGGTCGCTACTCGCGTTTACAATTTTGGCGGGAAACGGGTGGCAGGTTACCTAAGTGCATTGTTTACGGTTCAGCATATAAACTGCCGCCTTCTTGTCAACTATCGAATGTATTTTCATTTATGAAATTTAAAAAATACAGTGGTTACTGCTGCTAGAATAATCAAGAATGATGTAGAAAGTTAGATGAAAAAAAAATTTAAGTTTATATGTATAAAAAAGCAAACAAATTTAATAATGTATCCACCAAATCAAAAGAGTAATTAATCCGTAAAGTGGCCAATAACAGCGTTCGTAATAATTGTTTTTGTTTTACAATATTTTATAGTTTTAGTGTTCAATACACCTCATACAATGGCATCGATTTATTATGCTTTATACTTTATACGTTCCAGGAGCGATCCGGTAACTATAATTGAACTATTTTAGTAGTTATGTAATAAATTTCGATTGTGGTTTATTTTAATCTTCTACAGGTAACTGTTCAAAAGTCAGCTGTATTTAGGGTTCGATATTAGGTCCAATAATATTTCTAATTTATATTAATGATCTTGCAAAGGTCATGCCAAGCTGGACATATGTAAGCGTATTTGCTGAAGACACACACGTAGGACTTAAAGATAAGGATAAAAACAAATTAAATGAAAAAATCAGGAACGTCATGAATATTCTAAATGATTGGTTCCACGCAAATGGTATCATACTTAATGAAAATAAAAGTGTAGTTATGCGTTATCAGTCAAGAAAAGGAGTAGACAAAGATATCAACCTTCATGAAAACGTATTCCTAGGATATACCATTGATAATACTATAAGTCATTCAGCCCATATAGAAAAAATATGCAAAAAACTATTTAGTGCCAGCTACACACTAATTAAACTAAAACCTCTTCTTGACAGAAAAGCCTTAATGACAGTTTATTTTGCATAATATACACTCCCTAATAAGGTATGCTATTACTGTGTGGGGCAATACAACTAGTATGAAAAAGGTTCTTCGGGCTCAGAAAAGAGCCTTGCGAGTTATCCTTGGACTAAAGAAACGAACTTCTGTGAAAAAACACTTCAGTGATAACAAAATCATGACTGCCATTTCCTTGTATATTTATAACTGCTTAATAGAGGTACATGCTGCAAATCTAACAAAAAATAAGGACATACATTCAGTTAACCTACGCAACAAAGAAAATCTAGCTATGCCTAGAACGAGATTAGTGAAAGTTGAAAAACAGGGAATACTTGCCAAAACTTGTATGTTTAACTGCCTACTGGCATAAGAGATTTATCTACCAATGAGTTTAAAAGAAAACTGAAGGACTTTTTCATACGTAATCTTTTTTATTCCCTGACTGAACTTATGAATCTGCGGCTTGTAGAATCCTCATTCTCATGAGATCAGTGTCGTGAAATATTTTCGTTCTTCACTCGTTCACATCGTGTATTTTTGCATCAAGAATATTGATTACTTGGGATGTTAATAACATAATGGACAATGTCATTGTCACATTTTTTTTCTATTTACTTATCTGTTCTTTTTTTTTAAACACCATTGACATTTTATACAAATTTCACTGACTCAATTTAAGCTATTTTGACATCTATCATGTTGTTTTTGACATACTATCATGGAATTTAGTAACTTTTATAAAAATACGATTTTATATTTAATTTTCCGTTTACCGCTGACATAAGTATAAATATGTATTTGAAATTATGTTTGTACCCTCTGACATTTGAATTATTGTTTAGTATGTGGAATTAATTAGTTGATTCAATTTTCATTTAATTTGAAATATCTGTGTACTAAATTGTTATAATGATAATAACTTCTGTTTGTTTGTTTTTTTTGCCTAATTGTATACTTAATTTGTTTTTTTTTTTTGTTTTCCTTTGATTATAAATTTAATTTTAATGTACCTGTCACTTGCCCAGTGTAACAATATTGTGATAAGGTCAATAAATAAATCCAATCTAATCTAGTATTCAATATATTGCACAGTTAGCTTACAAATACATCTATCCATTTTAAATATGGTGCTTTGCTTTAGTATTCTAATTTTGTCTAGGTTTTCAAAAGTTTTCCTTACAGGCTATTTTCCTTGAATTTCACAAGATCTTAAATTGTCTCAAAATGTACTTAAATATTTTTTTCTTGTTTAATTTTAGATTTGGCAGACTGATTAACTTTACGGCGGCCCTTGTTATGGGTCTAACGTTAGCACCACCCATTTTTGCTAGCCAACTTGCCAGTGAAGCGAAATATATTAAAATATCACTTCACGAAAAACTGCTTCTTAGTGATGGTGACTTTGTTTTTATTTTGAGAACTTTCTTTTTTTATGTGGGGGGTAATATTTATTTACAAATAATCAACATGGCGGGGTACGTCGGGATCGAAACCATGAATGGTATGTAAATGGATCAAATTTACAAAACAAAGTTAATCCAGTTGAGAAGTAAACACAGTAAAGCTTGAAACAACAATAGCTTTTTTTAGTCTAAGATCCCAAGTGACATTGACATTTATCCATCTTTTTATTGGATATTTTAAGAACTGTTATTTAAATCTCAGTACGATAATCAGCTTCTGGAATAATTAAATACATGAAATATATGTACATTGGCCGAGATTTATAACATCAGATTTTTTTTTGTAGTGGTAGGACTCGTTGCAGAGTTATTCTGGGGAAGTACTTTTGCTAGTTATTCTACCGCTAAGCAGTAATGTGAATAGATGAATGATTTAAAAACACTACAAAACATACACTTGCATATCTTCTGGCTTCATCATCAGACCTTGAACTAACAAAGACTTTTCTAACAAATCCAAACATAGTTTGGATGACACGATGTTCCATCATAAAATTCCAGTTCATATCTTCCGGCTCCATCATAGATCGGTTTGACAGTACCATATTATTGTATTGTCATCAGAACTACATACAGCTGCCAATTTTCATGACACCACGATCTTTGAAAAGATGGTTAAATTAGTTTACTTAGATTTCATTGGATAGTTAGTTACTTAAAGGTCGATAACAAAAGCGTGTTAAAAATCACTGTTTCAGTTTGGACGCCATTGTTGCCAGTGAAATTACAGGGCATAGAGGTAAATAATAATTTGGACACTAAACTTTATGTTCCATAGCTGTGTGTCACTGTGTTGTTATGGGAAGGCATTTTGCTAAATCAAACACATGTTATGCTTATCTTGTCACTGTATATAATAAAAAAATGCAAACAATCTTAAATTTAAATAAAAACACGGTACCAAATAGTACCAACTCCGGGAGTACTGACAGAAGCAAACACACAATCCTTTAATTCTACTTATCTTATGTATAATAAGTATGTATTTACAACTGTATAAGTATAATATCAGCTATCTGGCTGCCATAGTACTTGGCTTTGCTTAGTTTGGGATCAGACGGTGTTGTGTGTAAATTGTCCACCAATAGTTATTTACGTAATAACTTCCTACTATTATAATATTCAACTAATGTTATAAAATGTTTGTTGCTCAATGACGTAAGGTCTTCAAAATTTTTGAAGTTAAAACCTCTTTAGGCGCACCATAGACAGATTTTTCGTGGGCTGTGGATTCATTTCTCAGGGATTGCTCCCTTAGATTATTCTATCTTATTGGAAACAGCTTCAATATAGTTGTCTGACGAACATATTTTCAAATGGGGCATGAGAATTTTAAATTATTATTTTGGAATTGTTAGCAAAACTGCCGACGGAAAGTGTCTGGGAGTATTGGGTCCTTGTTTATAAGGATATTGCCTACAACATACGTGAAAATCACTTATTAGAAAATACGTGAAGTAAGTAATGTTTGTATGTACCTTCATTACCCCATATCTCAAAATTGGCCGTCTAAGCAAGTTAGCGAGTAAGCATGTGTTCTTAGTACTTACAAACTCTACTCAATCGTCCACATTTCATTAATCAGAAAATAGGTGACGTCTGGCAGCTCTGGGATCTTGGACTATTATGTTTTACGCTTGTCATCTAAAAGATCCTTGCACATAATTATTATTGCTTGCGTTGTCAGTGTTACCTATGAATATGAAATAAAAACAGTAATGCACAAGAAATCAGTTACCAAATCATGTTTTTCTGAAGAAAGACATATTAGTCATTCAGAAAAACAAATGATGTCTTTCTGAAGAAAATCAAGTCAAAGATGTCCAGGCAATAAGACGTGTAGGGGTGCAATACGCTGCCATATCCCACAGAAATCTAAATAATAAGGTACTAGAAGTCGCATGACCGCGTGACATTGTCGCCGCACAGGTGACTTGTAGGCCACCAGTGCTCGAATTGTAGTTTAGTCTTGTTCGAACCGGCAGGCGTGAATCATCTTT
This sequence comes from Ectropis crepuscularia, assembly GCA_963693475.1. Lineage (NCBI taxonomy): Eukaryota > Metazoa > Arthropoda > Insecta > Lepidoptera > Geometridae > Ectropis > Ectropis crepuscularia. The sequence continues at coordinate 7,635,223 of OY856350.1, forward strand.
AAAAACTTGTGTTATGCAGCATAAACAACTGTGGAAGTTCTTCCACAACTTGCAATTATACCAATAATGAGATTACATTTCACTGATAGGTATTTTATTTTATTTTAATTGTATTTTTTAATAAAATAAACGGAGCCCAATGCTTCACTATGATAGTTATACATTTTTGGTGTGATCGTCATTTTGCATACCATTGCTGCATACATTAATTAACATCTAAAGTGGTACAAGCATAAACAGCAATGTAATGTAAAATTAAAGATATCGTCATAACCTCTAATCTTCCATGGTACAACCGCAGGTAGCGATTGTGAGTTAGTGCTGTGACGGTCCAATTTTACTTTCCCAAAAATAATCGATGAAAATTTTATTTTAAATTTTACATAGTTTTATCGATAAAGTAACATAATAAATCGATAAAAAAATTTGTAGGCAATTAACATTACACCCGTACGTACAATCTTTTAATTCGCGGTAAACATTACTTCATAATTCATTAATTATTAACAAAAGTATATACATACTGGCTATAACGCGCGATTGTTCGTCCGTGCAAAATAAATATTAAGATAACTGAGGCAGTATTTATCTATTGTAAGCTTTTATTTTTAAGACTTTATTAGTTTTCATACAAAATCAGCGAGCAACACGGAAGGGAGTAGGCATACACAGCGTTTCCCCTCTGTCAAAGTACAAGTCCGCGTGGACCATGGAGTTTGATAATATACTGTGGCGTGGAATACACTGAGGGCGGGGCTAGATTTGTGAATGGTGCTTTATTTTTTATGTGTCAGTGATTTGGCTGTGTGAGTATGGTCGGCAATGGATCGGTACAGGTATGTTTTGTATGTAATAGTGCGGCTTTACGCTAGTGTGCCACTTTCCCCTCCCGCAAGAAATGACAGAAAGATTTGAACAATAATTTTTAGCAAAGGCTACTTCCCTTCCGTGCTTGCGCGGAAGATCGAGTTGCTCGATGTACAAAATATACAACAACCTTTGTTCTTCAACTATACCTAAGCCCATGTGGTGTCAGAATTACATAGTTCAGTTTTCGAAACAATAGTATACCCCATGTGACTCACTTATTTTATAGGTAGGCATATTGACTTTGTTGTAGTGTAATACACCTAATGAAATCAATAATAACCTTTATCAAATGTTAAAATTGGACCGTACTTTGAAATATCGATATGTTTTAATTTTTGTCAAGCACTAGCGTATATGTGAAAAATTGTTAATTTTTCAATGTATTAGTATGTTCACTGATAAGCGTTTATGAATGTGTGTGGTGCAATCACAGACCCAGGTTAATAATGTGCAAATATTGGTATGTGAGTGGAGCTCTATTTGAATACTACGCGCATGTAGTAGTGATCGCGGGGGTAGGGGAAATGTGGCGACAAGCGTTTTGCAAGTAATTTGAGAGTTATGCCATTTCTATTACCTTATTATTTAGATTTCTGTGCCATATCCATACTTCTGTAGCCGAGGATAGCCCAGCCAAAGTCTGAAAATTTCTCCGATCGATAGGAATAGGCAAGTGACGTTTATATTTAGCTTTTAAAAACATCAACTACGATGCACTTGATCAACATTTTTCTTCTGTTTCTGCTATGCCAGCTGCAGATGTAAATTCAACACTTAATTACCTTTCTGCCTTGCATCACCCGAGTATGCTTAATAAAATATGCGTGTCTTTCCAAACAGAAGGGAAAACTCCTTGTACTACAGAATTATTTAAAATGGGACATAGAGTGGGAAGTATTACTTCAAGGATGTGCAAAAGTATGTTCCGACTTATACTGTCTTTGCCAACCGCGTTGGAGGATATCGACATTAGGTTTTTCTCAACATCACACTCAGTAAATCGATTAAAACAAAAAGAGTTTCCTCTTTCGTCGGAAACATACTTTTGCACATCCTTGAAGGAATACTTCCCACTCTATGTCCCACTTTAAATAATTCTGTAGTACAAGGAGTTTTCCCTTCTATTTAGAAAGACACGCTTATTTTACAATCGATCAAAATTACACCGAACTACAAGAACTTATTTACTATGTTACTTGCTGCTACGGAATCCTTCATGGGCGAGTCCGAGTCGCACTTGGCCGCTCTTATTTTAAAAGCATTTTTATCCTAAATAATGTTGTCAAGTTGTAAAACAACAACGAGGTTAGAAGTGAAGACAGCGACGCAAGTAGGGAACAGCGCCATGTTGACTACTGAGCCAAACGCTCTCATGTGTAGAGGATGTGTTCTCACAAACAGGATCATGGCTTTGATCCACTTGTTTTGGGGCTCACCTGGAAATAAAGAATATAATCTTTTATATAATTTTAAAGTGAAAACTTATTTTGGCTTACCACTAACAGATTTTTCATGGGCTGTGAATTTAATTCTAGCGTCACGCTCGAGAATGATAAGGATTGTTTGGGTGAACTCGGAACCACAGCCATTGGCCATCTAGAAATGCGTCAGCATTTCCCATTGTCCATCTAGAAATGCATTAGCATTTCCCATTGGTTATCTTGAAATGCCACTCGGCCAGTCGTTTAACACAGGTTTTCTGACGCACTTTATGTTTATTTTTAAGATAAAATACTTACATTTGCTTGAACGTATAAGGATGTGGCTTAGTTGCTGTTTCAGCCTTTTCTCGTTATTGTTGATTAGCTGAGCTGCGTTACAGCACAGGTAAAGAGCGATCGTTAATTCACATAAAGCCATCTTGCTTACAATTTCTAAACATAACACGGAATTTCCCTAAAATAGAAAATATAATGTTAAAGTGAAAACCTGTTTTGGTGCACTGATCGTGACGCTCGGATGAATCGGAATCGGAAACGGATCGGTGAAAGGCTCAATCGAGTGGACTCGGGACCACTGAGTGTACGCGAACGAGGAAGATACAATCAGCAGAGACTCTTCACTATCGTGTCACTGTGTTTACTATATTCTAATGATGTGTATTTTTTTATGATAAAAAAATATTTTATTGGTTTTTTATTATTTTAGTTTTCTTTTTTGTCGTGCGGTCTTAACCAAACACAGATATTTTTCCTGGTTAACTTAGATGTAATTTGGTGGGTACAGTCCGACAACGACAAAGTAAGATTTACCCGTGAATTAATGATATATTAGGTGTTACAACTACGTTCATTTTCAAACTAATAAAGAAAATACATGTTTTTTTTTGATAAAGAGTGACGAGACTAGCAGGACATGTGCCTGATAGTAACCAATATAACTGCCACATAATAGAACAGTGACACGCAGCTATGGGAACATGAAAGTCAAAATCATTACCTAGCACTGCACTGCGCTCGTCATCCAGAGATCTAAGATATTATATCTCTCAGCCCTGTAATTTCTCTGGAAACATTGCCCTTCAAACCGGAACACAGTAACGCTTACACATTACTGCTTGGCGGTAGAATAACTGGCAAAAGTGAGGTACTTCCCCAGGTGAACTCTGCCAAGAGTCCTACCAATACTAAATGATCTACTAAACAAAAAAAAAATGATGAAAAACAATTCACAGTTTGCGGAGCTATCGCGTAACATATAACCTAATTGAAAACCTATTCCTTTTCTAAGTCAGTTAAAAATTGGGAGGTGGGCCGTAATTTTGAATTTTTAAACAATTTTAAGACCTATAAAATAGTGTATTTAACTCTGAAAAAATGTATGTACTAGTTAAGGATCTAATCTAGTGTAATTCGCAGTAAGTAACACGTTTTAAATAATTTCACTCGATTTAAAAAAAATCTCAAAGTTACCTCTTTTCAGAAAGTTGTTTCAATTGTATGACTAAACTATTGAATTTTTACGCTTAATTTTTATACTCAACGAAAGCCACTAAAAAGTTGTAGGTAAATTCGTAGAGTTTGACTTGATAAAAAATATCAGTTATTTGACATGTTTAAATAGCTACAATTTATATAGCGCACCGTTCGGCAGGCCCGATCAGTCGCGTTTTGGCGCTCGCGGACAAAGGACCTGTGCTTGATTTTGCAATTTTGACAACCAATAAATCTTTAATATTACGATCATTGTACCACAGTATAACAATATCAGTAAGTGTTACTACTGAAGAACGATATGATCTTGATTTTTGATACCGTTTGCATTGTAATTGCAAAAAGACACTAATTCTGATTAGTACATTGTTTACTTTATGTTGTAGGCCAACATGGCAGCCCCAAAAACTGACGTCGATTCTGCTTCAGCTTACCACCGGATTCAATGGAAAAAAGATAAGTTTGGGTTAAAATGTTCGTCCGTCAAATTAGAAGTTAAGAGAAGGGAATAATAAGAGCGGAGGAATCCCCTGCGTAATGTTTGAAAACGTTTGTATGGATAATACTTAACTTGCATTTATATGCCAGTTAGGTAAATTATTTGGTAGTAAGGTACTTACTTAGAACAAAAGTCTACCTAAGAATAATTTAAAAAGCTAGTAACGCAGGATATTTGATTAGTTAACAATGTCGTATCAAATTATCGTTCTCGCTCAGATCCACTCGGTGGTTCCGATTTCAATACATCGAGCCTTTCATTTCCGAGCGTGACGATCAGCCTCATTTACAAATACGTCAAAAGAAGTTTTTACTTCAAACCCTCACAATAAAGATCTCAACAAGAATCAGGACCTGCGGCTTACCAACCTTTCACAGTAATTTATTTTCGCTAAATACGATTTTGAGGTTACCTTTTTTTCAAATATTGAATGTCTACTATCAAAATAGTAAGGGACAGATTGCACATCGCCAATATCGATTCGTCATAACTGATAGTATTTTCAAATTGCCTCAGCAAAGAGTATACAAGCCGACGCTAATAAAAAAAAACGAATTCGTTAAATAAACTTTTGAGTTAAGTTAATTTAAAATTAATTTAAGACACTCGACCAAATTTAATAGGAAGCCTTTTAGGCAGTAATAATATAATTTAACTCTGCACTAAATTTTCGATACGTAAATATATTGGTAAAGTTTAGAAACATATATACAGAGCATAAAATCACATAATAATCACAGATCCAGGAGGAGCTTCAAGCGCCATCTCGAAAAAACGTTTTCGGCTGATATCTCAAAAACCATGCACTATAGAAGAAAAGTCATCCAGCCAATTATTATTGTAGTAAATAAAACTTCACATCTTTTGTTTCCAGCAAACATTTTTTTCGAGCTTACTGATCACGATGTATATATCATTTAATGGTAGCAACGTTTTTCGAAAAAACAACATCCTTCATCATCATGATTGAAGAGTCGAACGAAGAGTTTTGTCTCCCCTTTTGTAATAAGAACAACTAAGCTGTGAAACGTATTATTGTCAGAGTGGGTTTTTCTTGATGGTTCGAACCTTGGATTTTTCAAGTCGAGAGTGAATTTGTTTCCATTAGAGAAGCACGTTCCGTTATAGACCGCGTTATCTTCATCCACCATCATCGGCATCATTTAATGGGCCACTAATCATAAACGGTGAGTTTTACAAAAAAGGTTTGTTGGCAACAAAAGATGCAAAATGTTATTTTTACAATATCATTAATCGTAATTGTTTCCGAAATATCGGCTAAAACAGCTTGTTCAATTAGCGTTTGAAGCTCCAGCAAAAATTTTTTTGGTCAACTTTGCACTAAATTCCTGAATCAATTGTCAATTGGAACAGGTCCTGGACCTGTGAGTACTTTGTGATCTTTGTAAGTGATTTTTACCTCATATAAAAAAACTGGATCAGGAATTTGGTGCAAAGTTGACCTAAAAAATGTTTACTTCTGAATTTATGGATTAGAAAACACTTTAAAAAGATGAATTAAATTGTTAAAGCTGTTCTCAGCTTACAGCATACCAAAAAAGAAAAGGTTCAGTTTTGTATACCGACAAGTTTAAAGAAATATTTCTTGCTTTATATGGCAACAAAATTCTTATCACTATTATTATAAACAAATCTTAAACATAAAATGAGTTTAAATTACATATATATGTAGTTAAATTAAGTCAATTTTTTTCTGTTATTTCTGCACTGTGGCACCGATTCCGCACAGAACGGCGCATGAGAACGGTCTGCGAGACAAGACAGCGTTCAATGCTTACTTTGACAAAAATACCCAGCCTAGGCTCGGCCTAGAAAAGTAAAAATAGTAGTAATTTAATAGGACACGTGTATTAACTCACCATGACTTCAGCTTTCACATCCATGTAAACTACTACAATATCGCCGATGACTATTCCAGCAATCATCAAAGATGTCTGTAAAAAAGTACATAATCCTACTAATCCTATTAATATTATAAATGTGAATGTATAGACGTTTGGATGTTTGTTGCTCAATCACGTCCTAAGGTATGAACGGATCGGGCTGAAATTTGGAACACAGATAGATTAATTACCCGGAGATTGTTAACCCGGAAAACTACGGGAACGGGAACTTCACGGGTAGCACCGCGGGGCGCTGCTAGTATTTTTATAAAACTTTGCAATTTTCGTGAATGACCAAAAAACAAAAATATTCCGAGAGCCTGCAGCAAATTTCGGGTAGGTATTTTTGTGGTAGGTAGGTCTGTATTGTAGGGATAACGATCGCTGCTGTGTGCGTTCAACCTGCCTAAGTTTCTCTAATTAACCCGCGTAATCACTATAAGCGTAACAATTTCTTACTAACACTCGTTTGTCGCCATCTTATACCTTTAAACGAGCAATTCTTGTACCTATATAAATATGTATATATATATAGAATCTGAATCTCGGAAACGGCTCGACGGATTTTCATGAAATTATGTATGCAGGGGATTTCGGAGACGATAAATCGATCTAACTAGGTCTTATTTAAAAAAAACGCATATTATGCGCGTTTTTAGACAATGAAAAATATAATGTCACATTAGACATTAGAATGTGAACGTAAATTTTGCCGCGTGACGCGACAGCATAATTAGCTCAGACGGGAAGTCGGGCGCTCATAGCGGTCACGACTTAGTAGCTCCGGGTTCGAATCCAGACGGGTTCTCTTTTTTTTCAATTCGTTTTTTTTTAAGAAAATCTATTTCTTGGAGTCTTTTATCTGTAGGTATCGAAGTATATTTAGTACTTAAACCGAGCAAAGCTCGGTCACCCAGGTACTAAACTATTATTGCAGCTACTCTACCTCCATAACACTTTAGGTTCTAAAATAATCCATATTTGCAGCCAAAATGTTTTTTGGGATGAGTTTGAAGAGTTTGAAATAAGTCTAAAATGAATTGCAGTTTACTAACTACAATTCATTTTGAACACACTGTTAACGTAATTACTCACCTGCCAATAAAATACTCCATTGCAATGAATTGTAGCTTTTTCAATAACCTCATAAGATGCACACCATTTATCAAAAATATTTTTGTCCTTATATAATGAAGAACAAATAACAGATTCCAATTCATTTTGTTTGACTCTCCAAAATATTTCTTTGTTAATTTCGTCTATAAGGCAATATAACTCATTTCCTATTGCAACATATATGCACCACACTAAACTTGCTTCAAGAATAAATCTAGCATAACTTTCAATTACTATTAAATGATAGATCGGCCTTATATAACAAAACAGGTCCTCTATATGACAAATCACAAATATGTACTTTATTATTTGATATACACTTGTTAGCAGATTTGTTATAAAAAAGGTTGTAAATATAGAAATTAATATTAATGTGTGAATCTTTTTTTTAGTAAATAATCTTTTTGGAACAAATTCGGAAGTAGTTTTAAGCAAAGTCAGTAATATTTTAAATTTGTGAGAAGTCCACAACGCATTAAAAATAATTAAAATAGAGTGCATATGTGAGAATAAAAAGATTCCGAATCTCTCTTCAAATATCTGATTTATAAAAGCAATTATAACAGTGACGATTTTAAACACAATCCATAAAAAAGCAAACAGTTTTGACATACATTTTAAATTCACGAAATTATGGTATACGCCAACAACATTTTCGAGGGTAATGAAAAAAATTATAGGGTTCATTGTTTACTAAATTTTCTGTTTTAACGGTGTACGACAAACAATTTTGATACAAGCGTCCAACGAATCTAAAAAGCTTTCCAATACCAAGCCATTCAAGTTACAAATACATAAATATACTGGTGGTATGTAATTAATTTATTTGAGAGCTACCGTTGTAAACATAGGTTTATTAAGTGTATAGAGTTATTGACGGATTATTCACATGTAATATGGTTGAACTTTGGATAGACCTGTCTGACCAGTATGAGAGACCTGAGCACCGCCACTCTAGGAATTACACAACAGCTGGGCTCGGAGGCATCTTGTCGTATAACGGCTACGGCCAACCCCGCACGGCCCGCCTCCCGCTTAACTAAATCGGCTTTGTCTTTGCTATTTCTGTCTCTACTGTTTGTGAAAAGAGAAGGAAAAATCAAAGCATAGACCATTTTAGTGAGTAGACCCTCTGGAAGGAAACTTCTATTCACGCTCCTCGCTCTTCGAGCAGTGCGCCTAGATCTTCGGGGAAAGGAACTGGAAGACTTGAGAAAGCTACTTGACTGATTCTCTCATCGGTTAAGTAAAATTCCTAAGTCTGTTAGATGAAGGTCCACCGAGAGTACGTTAGGTATAAATATATTATTGAAAACAGAGTGCTCAGTCGCGCCCTACAGACGCCTACCTACAGATGGAGCCGCAATGTTATTTTGAAGACATTGCAGTCACGGAGACGGAATGACGGAATCGCGGCTAGAGATAGCCGCGGTTGCTGGTCGGGTCTATCATTGCCAACTGCCTTAGCCGAGATGCTCGACAGTGAGGTCAAGTGAGGTAGAGGAGCACGACGACATGGACAACCTCTGTAAGGAGGAAGTGGAGATGGGAACGAGCCTGCAAAGGCTCGCCGGTCAAATGTGCTGCGATGCCAGCTTGATTGATATCATACGGTGGGTTTTCCTCATAGCCAATGTCCCATGCTCGAACTGAATAGACCAAGTTCAAGAATGTCTGATATTGTGTTGCGGGCGGCTTTTGTTTCTTATTCAGAGGAGGAGATTAAATCATATTCACGTGGAGTACTGAACCATTAACAAAGTAACGCTTATTTTGTAGGTCATTACGTAGTGTACTCACTTGTACATGAGTTACCACAGTGTAATGTAGTTTTCATAACGTTTACGAAATATGTGTCCACATCACAATACCCAGTTTACATGATTCCAGTCCAGCGACCGAATCCAGCGCTGGATTGCTTACTGGAATAATGGAGACCGGCACTGGAATGCATCAATCCAGTGCCAGTGCATTCCAGTGCCGGTCTCCATTATTCCAGTAAGCAATCCAGCGCTGGATTCGGTCGCTGGACTGGAATCATGTAAACGGGGTATTATCTTCTACATTGTATAGTATCATACACTATACTATTATTTTATGAACTTAACAGTGCCTTATGCTACTTATACTACTTCCTACCAAGCCGCTAATATTATAAGGAGCGCCCCGCGGTTTCACCTGCGTAGTTCCCATTCCTGTTATTTTTCCGGGGTAAAAGGCTACACCTACGTATTCTTCCAAACTATAATTTAGCTGTGATCCAAATTTCAGCCCGATCCGTTCATATGTTACATCGTGAATGACGAACAAACATCCAAATATCCAAACATTGACATTTACAACTTTAATTTAAAAACCCGACTGCCGTATATTACTATCTAAGGCCACTTGGGTGACTGAGACAAATCTAACAATATCTTAGTTGTTAAAATCCATCCAGTCGTTTGGAAGATACGTTGGAATAAAGAAATTTAGAAACATAAAAGATACGCGCGAAAAACATAACTCTTCTTTCAGTCAGGTAATAAAAGGATGCGAAAATTTTGGATATTTAGATGTTTGTCAGAGCCAGAATGTCTCCACGAATCAGGTTGAAATTCGGAATTCAGATTTTCGTCTAGAATAGCACATAGGCTAGAATATCGGGAACAGAAGTCGCGCATGTGATACCGCGGGGCGCTGCTATAATTTATTAAATCATACATTGTTTATTTCTTAAACAATATACCAATCAACCACACAAAATAAATGTCGAACAAACATATCAACATAAAAAAATACGAAGTGCGTACGTTCAAACAACGTAGTTTTAGTAATACGGTCTCTTTTCTGTTACTAAGCCCTAAAAACCTGAACCTTTGATAAAAAGTAACATCACCGTCGTATGCAAATAATGAAATTGATATTTATTCATCAAATAACACGTGTACGTGGACTGGGTCATATCATTCTATCTTTTAAAGTAATTAATAATAACTTGTACTGTGTTTTATGACAGTAAGGCACTTTCATTCGTGTTTCATTACAAATAACAAACACGACATTGTTACGAACTAAAATTAGGAAATCTAACGCCACAGAAGTTGACTTATGTCCAATTAAAATAGAACAACTAATGTCAATATTTTATAAATTCCTAAACGTCATATCTGGTATAAATTTTGGTATATAATTAAAAACCAATAAAAATATATATTAGCCTTTTGGATGGCATTTTAGGACAGCTTCATTGTTGTGAGGTACTGCCAAAGAAAAATACTGATAAAATTTATTGATCCATTGTATCTTTTATGTAAATTAATATTAAACAGTTATTTATGTCGTCGGATAATTAATTAAATCAACATTTTGCAAACATTCTAGGGATATACCGAAAACAAACAATAACAATGACTTTGATATTTTCTAATCTTACTAAACAGATAGAGTTTTTGCAAAAATGAAAGTCAGCTTTGTGAGGTTGCATTGCTTAGCAGTGGTAGGACTCTTGGCAGAGTCCGCCTGGGGAAGTACCACACCTTTGCCAGTCATTCTACCGCCAAGCGGTACTGTACAAACATAGCTGTGTTCCGGTTTGAAGGGCAATGTTTCCAGATAAATTACTGGGCTTAGAGTTATAACATCTTAGATCTCTGGGTGACAAGCGCAGTGCAGTGCTAGGTAATGATTTGGACTTTTCATATTCCAATAGCTGCGTGTCACTGTGCTATTATGTGGCAGGCATGTTGCTTACCATCAGGCATTTGACATGCTCGTCTCGTAACTCTTTAAAACAAATCTTTTGCTATTGTGGTTTATGCACATTTGCACACTTATTGGTATTCTTTGATTGGTCAATGACTAGACTATGCGAATTATCATAATAAACTGTCTATGATGTTTTTAGAGAATCTGCCCCATTGACTTTTCAACGTCATGTGCGTAATGTCCATAACTTAAAATGATGAAGGAAAACATTGTGAGGAACCGACATGCACCTTGAATCTTTCGAGGTCATCTACTAACCTGCGCTATTCCAGCGTGGTGAATTATGGCCTTGACTCTCTCCTTGCGAGATAAGGCCCCGAGACTCAGCAGTCGGAATATTTGATGGGCTGCTTGTGCATCACTACATAACGACTAATGATGATGAGCAACACTAACTCTTAATAACACACAATAGTTTGTTTTTTTAGAACGAACAGGACATGTGCTTAATTGTAAGCAACACTCCTGCCCATAGCAGCACAGTATCACGCAGCTATTGCAACTTGAAGACCTCAAATTATTATCTAGGATTAGTTAAGATGATTTATTATGACTTGTAATTTCTCTGGAAACATTAACCATCAAACCGGAACATAGTGATGTTTGTATATTATTACTGCGCGCTTGTATAACTGGAAACGATAAATATGGTGCGTCTTCAGTCGGACTCTGCAGATAATCCTACCATAAGCCTAGCCTATAGATGTAGACGTTTGTGGTTGGTGTTAAATCTACAAACTTAATAATAATGAGAAGACTGGTTTTGGTACGCGTTCTAAAACGTTGTCAAAACGGTTGAATGACCACAACAAAACATTAAGGAGAATTAATCAAAAATGACATAAATAACTTACATCGATTGGGTAATTTCTCTCCTAATGATTGTAGAAACCGCCTGATAATTAATCTTCATAGAAGCCGTAACATTTATAGAACTTGTAAGCATAAATGGCTGTATCTTACCAGTCAGTTTAAAAAATATATTTTATCAGTTTACTTGACTTTGTAAGACCAATAGTTAATACGTAATACTAAATTGCAAACTATTAAGTAACATGTGAACTCTGTTTCCCACACTAGGTCGGTCCTGTGTCGTGGGAGACAACGCATAATAATACATTTTCTACAAAATCAAAAATTAAATTGTGTGTTACCCCAAAATTTCAACCCAGATTATGAATCAAAACGATGTTATAGTAGTAGCTTATAAGCTAACACAGATGATAACATTCTTAGACTTCGGCTATATTAAGTTCAAATCATCAAAAATAACACGAAGAATAATAGATTTTCTTTTGATTTTATTTATTATCAGTGTTAGTGCGATAACTGTGGCCCAGTTTTATTACAACAAAGAATTTATTGCTTTCTACAAATATGCCGCTTACAGTCTCCAATATTTTATGTATACAATCGCATATATGCTCATGAACCGAAAGATTACCATATCGGGGTGTACTTCAGCATTTGGAAACATCGATTCAGTGTTAAAATTCAATAAACAGGCCCAACTTCAAATAACGCATTTATCGATTATATTTGGGCAACTGATTTGCAAAACTCTGTTCACTACCATCGCCTGTAATAGGCCAGAAGGTTGCTTACCAAGATCCTTGAAGAATGTTTTCTATTTCTTTGTATTTTTTGCCAATGACGTGGCTAATATTACAAATACGTATATGTTTTATTTCATCAAATGCAGGCTTGTTAAATTGGGACAGCAGCTGAATGCTTCTGAAATAAGCATTCGTGCAGCCCACTACGTGTATAAAGACATTTGCGAAGTTACCTTACAAATAAAACAAGCATTTGATCCGGTGGTGAGCATGGCAGTTGTAGTTTTTTACATTTTTAACCCACCACACAACAAAATTTCCAGAAACAGAAACACAGACAGATATAACAAGTCTAACATGTTTGTCTGTGTTTGTGATTGGGGCATAATAGCTTACAGATTAAGGCCTATTGTCCACGCACGCGTCTTTTATCGAATGCATGCATCCTACAAACAAACGCAAGACGTGCGGCTGTCGTGTCGTTGTCGTTTCGTGGACACAGACTTCATTATTTGTACGCAAGATGCAAACATTCGTCTTGCATCCGACAATTGTCGAAATCGTGCGGATGTCGTGCAGCTACGTGGACAATTGGCCTAAGTAAGTGGTAGATATCACGCTTTTTGAGGAGAACGGCCACTGCTGTTTCAGGAACCCTGGTTTGAACCCCACGTACACAACAGTCTTTTCAAAACTATGTGCGTAATGTCACTAACTTAAAAACGGTGAAGGAAAATGTCGCGAGGAAACCATTTTATTCTAAAAAATCTTTCAAGGTTATTCAAACGTGCACCAAACATGAGTCAGCATGATCGATTATAGCCTCTTCTATAGGCCCGGGGCCCAGATATGCGAACATTTAGTAGGCAGCTTATGTATACATGTTATATTTATACCATTAGATATACATAACCCTTTACTCCCCGGTGGAAGGGCATGCATAAATAATTTTCCTCTACGTACAAAAAATAGGTTAGCTTACGGTATTTAAAATTTTACGATTATTTATGTACCTATATAGGTATTAATAATAATTATTGTAAAAATAATTGAGTTTCTTCTTCGCAGTTCACAACGACTTTGTTTTGGAATATTGTACAATGTTCCGCATATATTTACATCAAAATAATGGAAATGAAACTGAAAAACATTCCGGTAAGCAGTTTTCAGTAGTGTTGCATACTTTTGTTGTTTGTTTGTTAATTAACATAACATTAACGTCTGAAATTGGCAATTCAAGTTTTAGAAACATCCTCATTACTATCGCTTGCACTTATTATTTGCCGACCAGATGTTTTTGTTTGTACGCCATTTTAACGAAAGAAAACACGAAGAAGAAACCAATATATACATATACCACAAAGCTTACAAGTATAAAAGGCATCTACAATCCCGCTTACTAATGTAGTGGATAATGCCGTTGTTCTATCTTTATTGTTATTTTCGAGATGCACCCACCACAGCACAGCCAACTCACAAACTTTCTAGAGGTAGAAAACCGTCATCTCGCCCGCCTCGCTTCGCTTTGCTTTGTCTTGGTTCACTACACCTCTCATTACCTCAATTCACTTCACCTCAACTTACCAAACCTCTTTTTGCTTCGCCTCGTTTCATCACACCTCACTTCGTTTCATTCACTTCACTATAAATCGATCGAAATATTAATAATTTTGACATTTGATAGTTTTTTTCGTGGGACAGACAAGCCGAAATAACAATGATGACTACAGCGCTAATTTTGACTTTTCTACCCGCAATACTAGCTGGTCTGCTGTCGTCTTATACTAATAAGATCAAAAAAATACTATACGATATTTTAATTGAAGAAAATGGTGAGTAGCTAAAAATAGTCTTTACCCACTAACCTAAAAGGTTACACAAAAAACTAAAGACACATGCAATAAAGTATATCTTTTATTAAAAAATATTAATTATCATTATCTTATCTTGCATCTGACAGAAGAGTATGTTTTTTGTTATTTATTTGTTCAACCTGTCCTAATTTTTCAGATAAACAAAAAAATCGTGATCTAAAAAAGCTAATAGCATATATAGAAGCTCGTCCCTTACGATTCAAAGCTTGGAACGTTATACCGATTGATACAAGTCTGCCCAAAATTGTTTTAAGTCTAACCATTTCATACGTCATTGTTCTAATACAGTTGACTCATCTGTACTAATAACTTGAGTATCTACGTATAAATGGCTTGTCAATAAATCGTTCTCAGAAAGTAACTAACCCTAAAAATCGTACTAGATACTCGTAGTAATAGTTGATTTGTAATACTAAAAACTCAGTAGTAATATTTAGATAGTTACGTAAATTTTACTTAAACAACTTTTTCGTGTTTTCGCTAATATCTATTGTTTGGGAACTACACATTAAAATTGTAGTAGATAGCATAATGTTAATCCGTTATTAGCCGTAAAATAGCTTATAAGCTTATAATAGCTACACCACTGCCCTTATCTGTAAACTTATCCTATTAACCACAATGTTAGATCGCTATTAGCGATAAGATCGCCTTTTGTCCCCAAAATGTGTTGTTTAATCACTATTTTTTGTAATATTTTTGTGGTATAATAAAGTGTTTTGTATTGTATTGTATAAGTAAATGAATTTCTGTTTTAAGGACTGTGGATTTTGTATCAGTAAATAAATAAATTATAAACATATCACTATTTCGTAATTCTAGCGTATTCAAATGACAATAATAAAAAGTGGCAGCCATAGATAGACTGCCGATAGAAGTGAAAACTTATAACACAGAATTTGATAGCTTACCTTGGAAACTACACGGGTGTAACCGGAGGGCGTGGCCTCGCCATCTAGAAATACGTCAGCATTTTCCATTGGCTCACGCATATCTAGATGGCCATGCCACGATGGCGAGGCCACGCCCTTTCAGCATTTCCCATTGGCTGACGCATTTCTAGATGTCCAATCGCCAAGGTCCCGAGTTTACCCGAAGATTTCTTATCATACCCAAGTGTGACGGTAGAAATCGATTTACACCCCACGCAAAATTTGTCTAGGAGCGCCTAAAGAAGTTTTCACTTCAAAAAAAAAAGATATACAAAAATATGTAAGTAGTTAAGCAATGTGGGGTGCGTGGCTCGGGAACCTCCACGTGGTGCACCCTGGGCATCACACAACAACTTGCCTCGGTGGCATCTAGTTGTGTGATGATAAATCCCGGTCGAGGCTGAGAACTTCTACACGCGCTCCTCACCCCCCTTGAGCAGGGCGTGTAGAGGTTGAGGAGGGGGACTGGAAGACTTGGAAAGGTTACTCGGCTGATTATGTAACAAAAAACTTGACGAATCAATTATCGTTTATCTAATCGTATTTCTTAAATGCTCAAATACCGTACCGTATTTGAGTATTGAAGAAATACGTTAACGTTATCAAAATATCTATGACCTATGACTAACGAATGATTAGATAATCGATCATTGATTCGTCGAGTTTTTTGTTACATACATTTGTACATCTCTAACTCTCCGATACTCACTACTCAGAACAGAATGAAAACAAAAGAGCGCATTGCTATTCAAACTCAAACAAACATGTTTGTATGCTATACATCGCCATTTTGATATTGTTTGTTTAAATGTTACTTTTTGTATTACAAGCAATGTATATGAAACTGTTTGTTCGTTCACAAACGAGTAATCAACTTTACTAGAGTTTGAGTGAAATAGACAATACATTATTTCCTCAGAAGAAGTACCTATAGAATTACAAAGTTCCTGATTACTATAGTGCTTCTCGTTCTTTCAATTTCAATTCAATTTTCAATTCAATACTCAAAAGGTATTGCCATAAAGAAAATATTCCACTGGATAAGGGTAGTGCTACGATAGTTGAATGAATTCAGCTCGTGTTATATCCATTCTAAAATTACATTTCAAAAAGAGGTTTCATGTAATATATTACATGAAACCTCTTTTTGAATAGGAGGATATAAATAAAATAGGAGGGAGAATAATAAAAAACAGAACAATAAAATTTTTATTTCAAATTGTACTTTACATTCAATATTATTATAATAATATAGTTTGATTAACAAATTTAGATATACCATTTAGTAGCAGCTAGCCTAGACTTCACATAGGTAACTCGGAACTTACGTATAGAACAAACGTTTAACTTTTTCAATGTTCGAAGCCCTTGTTTTAGTAGAGATACTACATACTACTATTAGATGTTGTGGTAATTCAGGATAATTGATTCATTATTTATTTATTTATTACTTCATGAAAAATATTGCATTATTCACACAATGTTTTATCCTATTCTTCAGAGTGTCACATCTGCAAAATGATAATTAATTTGGATGAATATTGGTGGACAATTCACACACATAAACAATCAAAATTATTACTAGAAATGTAGTGATACATTCAAGTTGCATAATTGGAATTGCAAAAGGGTTAAATCAGAGGTGAACATTTGTATTAATCTTTTTTTAGAGCTTCATCATCAACAGCCCACTAAATGTTCCCACTGCTGGGACTCGGGGCCTTCTCTCGCAAGGATAGAGTTAAGACCATAATCCACCACAATGGCCCAGTGCGGGTTGGTGGATGACACACGACTTCGAAAGATTCTAGGTACATGTCGGTTTCCTCACGATGTTTTCCTTCACCGTTTTAGGTTAGCGGCATTACGCACATGACTTTGAAAATACAGTGGTGCGTGTGGGGTTTGAACCCGGGGTCTCCGAATCGGCAGGCGCTGTTCTCCCGACTAGACCAGCCGTAACTTTCAGAGCTTAGTACTTCATAATCTACTCACACAATGTACCTACTTTTCACTAAAAGCATCATTCATTCTCATTAGAATGGGACGGGATCTGTATAGGATAGTGTAAGTTAATTGTAGTTTGATGCAATTCCCACTCCAGAAAACAAGAGTTGCAATGTCCTGACATTGAGATTTTGACAAACATGGAGAAGAAACAGAAATTGAAGCGTAGGGATTGGTAACGGAAAAAAAACTGGCAGTCATAGAGACTGACGATAGAACTGAAAATTTATAACTCAGTACTTGACAGCACACTTTGGAAACTACGCAGGTGAAACCGGAGGGCGTTTCTGGTTTGGAATAAATCTTTAAAGCATTGTCATCTAAATAAGCCTTCTCACACGTCATGGCCATTGGCTATCTAGACTAAAGATGTGTAATGGTAACCATGGTAACACGCCATGACTATCTAAAAATGTTTACCCATTTGTGGCCATAGCTCCGAGTTCCCCCGAAAATTTATTTCATTCCGAATCATGATGTTTTTAGCTCAATTCACGGCCCACGAAAAATCTGTATGTAATGAGCCAAAGGAAGTTTTCACTTCAAAAACTAACGAATGCGAATCCGCAGGCAAAATCTAGTACCTATTATTAGTAAACGGCCAGTAAATAAACTGTCAATTATGTACCGACTTGTATATTTCATGGGTAAATTTGTAAGAAATAACTGGTCACACTTTTTTGTTTGTTTTGTTATATAGGTTATGTTTACATTATACATATTTTGCAAATTTTAGACTAGATGCAGCCGTTATGGTATAAATTTAACTCATGTTGATATCTAGAATGCATCATTATCAATTTTTATCAAGTGGGCATTTGAAAATATTGTCTACTTACGAGTAAAATGAGATTCCATTGATTTTTCTTCACTTTCACATTTCACTGCGGATATTTTAGCTTAAAACACAGCAAACACACATTGTTCATATACTAAAACATAAATGACTTACAAATCTTTCTCAAACACGTTTCAAATATTATTATAATAAACATATATTAATTAAATCAATAAAAAACAGAATCCAAGCTTTGAACAGACTTTTGTTGGGGAACCCGGTGTCAGATTTGAAAGCTTAGCCAGAGAAAAACCCGGCCACGGTGACAAGGACGTAAAATCAGTATCTCTTTCTCTCTCTTTCACAAGTAATAGGTAATTAGAGTGTCTCGTTCCCGCAAGTTGTGACGTCACTTATTGTGCTCCCCTGATTATTTCAGTACCATAGAGCGAGACAGTAAATTATGAACTAATTTAACTAAAGATATGGTTGCATTCAAAGTAAACTAGTGAAGGATGAACTAAACGCAACTGAAGTACTTCATTTGAAGAATTCATTCAAGAACTACACACGTCTAATACCAGTTCACTTGAGAAGTTGTATTATTTATATCTACGACCATCAAGTTCTACATTCAACGGAGTGCGACTCCAAACACCGAGTGCCTTTGTTTTGTGCACAAAAACCGACACCGGTTACGAGAGAGGAGTCGAGACAAAACAGCCCTATACACACTGGCCACTTGCCGTCACTCGGCCAGCGAGGCGAGCGACGCGAGTCATCACAAAACTACCCTCCACACACTGGCGTTGGCCTCCACTGGCCCAGTGTGTATAGGCAGCTTAAACTTTCATTTTAATATGATAACTAATTATTCCAGTACAAAAAGTAATGATATCCCATCTAAGAGATAAATGTAAAATGAAAGCCAAGTTTAATAACGACAATAGACGAATAGGCAAAATGACTGGCCTCGTGGCTTAGTTAGTAGTAGCTCTGCCTGCGAAGCCGAGGGTCGTGGGTTCGCTTCCCACCCAGTGCAAATATTTATGTGATGAATTCAAAAAAGAAGTGAGATGTAAATGGGTGCCAAGTTCAATGATCAGTCCTGAAATTGATTAAAACAACATGGATTATTTTGTAAGAACATAAAGTTTATTGTTTTCTTACAACTTAACCTACCATATTGATGCTTCAGATCTTACTTGGCTAATTTTCATATACGAATTATTAGCAGTCATCGTACATTCTAAAGCTGATATTTTACTCTTGCGTTAATTTGGATTGCTGATAGTAGCTACTCATCTTTAGAAAGCTCTTAAATTTTATTCTAGTACGTAGGTACTTAAGAAACAATCGTGTAAGATAACTAGGCAAGTAAGATCTGAGGCTTTGAATTTTTTTATGACTAAAATATAATTGTGGGGCACTCACTCACTTCAAATATCTACAATCGTCGATTGAAATGTACAGCTAGCATATTGAAATGTACAGCTAGCATGTAGCAGGATAGGCACATATCCTGCTCGTCGTCCATTTGTCGTGCTCGTGATGGTTAGCAACATGCCTGCCACATAACAGCACAGTGGCAAGCAGCTATTGGAACATGAAGAGTCCGTAACATTACCTAGCACTGCACTACGCTCGTCCGTAAGCCCCGTAATTTCTCTGGAAACATTCCCTTCAAACTGGAACACAGTAATGTTTGCATATTACTGCTTGACGGTAGAATAACTGGCAAAGGTGTATGTGTGTGTGTGTTGGTTCAATTCTGCGCCAGTGTGTGTTGAGCCTTTTACTACATGTGACTGTATTACTATGTCTTCGCTGGACAATGATACCCATTCTGCTAACATATATAAAAAAACAAACTTTCATCGTATAATTTTAGTAAAAACAAAAATGACTTAGGTACTATCTCAACTTCCTAATACACATGAGACAATTGAAGTACAACAATGAGGTAAGTTACGCATGCGCCTAGAACCATACCAGGGAGAGTGGCGTCCAGAGGTAGCACTTTATACAAAACAAACTTCAATGGATTAGCTTCAACGTATCGAATACAATTGTTTATTTGAAAATGTTCGTAAAAATCTGAAAAAAAAACAAACACATTTGTAAATGCAATGCCGTATGATAATCCAAAATAAGAGTTTATTTAAAAAAAGTTTAAAGATGGATAATGTATAGTACTAAACCGATTCGTGTCTCAAAATATTAAATTTATTATTAATATCTTATTTTCCATCCTTCAGTGCTTGAAAGAAATCGCTATTAGCAACCAGGTTGGGAATGGCTACGTTGTTTTTGGTAGGGTTTTTAAAAATTTTGTTTTTAAACGACTTAAAAAGGAGAAGGGTCTCAATTCCGCATTTTTTTGCATATATGTATGTGGAACGATAGCTCCGTTGATTGAGAATCGATTTTAATTAATATTTTTTTTGCTTTGTAGCAAAAACTTCAGACACGGTCCAATATATATTTTAATGAAAGTAGCGGTTTTTTTAATATGTTTGTATTCAGAGGACGTAGTCATAGCTTCTTATGAAATTTGATCGAGTGTCCGAGTTTAATTTCTCGGATTAAATTAAATGACTAAAATTTAAATTCTATGAGGAGTTCATCTATCAATGAACTGAGTAATGTTTAGATCATTTTAAGACACCTAGATAAAAAATAACAAGTGCAATTGAATGCCAACCGCTGAATGCCAAAACAAAATTTTACAAAAAAAACAGTTGAAAGTAAGTAAACATTTCTATTATGAAGTCAGAACATCTTATCATGGGTAGTAAGCAATTTATCATACAGTAGATGTATAATGTCTTAAACTTGTGAAGACACCATTCCGGCCGCTATTGGAGCAGCAAATGTGTAAAAAATAAAATCAATCATCACCCATATTGCGGTGAATATTAAAGGCCACACCTGAAATCAGAAAAAATCTGTCAAAACATTTTTCAAATTGCATTACTAGTGGCATCCCGCAATTCCACCTACGTAGTTTTGGATAATGAGAATGGATAGGGGTGGGGAAAAAATCGAGGAGAATTGCTTTTAATGCAACTAAATACAAAAATAATGAATCAGATAGACAATGCACAAATGGAATAGAGTACATTTACAAAGCACTATACTCGGAATTTTAATTCGATTCCAGATTTGACATTAGCTACTGTCATTTTGTGAAATAATGATACCACATATAATAGTGTAGTGATGGACCAAAGCGAAGTTTCAAAGATAAAATTGATGAATTTACATTCTCTGCAATACGATGAATTGTTCATCAGTTCTTTTACCGAAATGAACCTCCAACCATTGCAAAGGTTAGTCGATCAGTCAGACAGTATTATTTTATACCTACATCTTTTATATATAAGTAATTATTCCAAGCTATTATAAAATTTACTATTTTAGATTTTACAAGTGATGAACGATGATTCAGAAATGCCCAAGATTTCCAAAGACACCCTCAGAAAAATGTTGAAGCATCTTAATTTTAAATTTGTTGCACGGTCACGCAAGAGCACACTTACTGATCGAAATGATATAATAACATGGCGCCAGCGTTACTTGCGATCTATATGTCAGTTTCGACGAGAAGGGAGACATATAAAATATATTATCAAGATGAAACTTGGGTTAACGCAGGTAAGGCTAATATTTATACACAAAATGAATTTATATACATTTTACATTAAATTTATTAGTAATATTGAATGTTCATGTACTATATTTATTTTAAGGTCATACTGTAAAAAAACCTTGGGTGGTCAAGAAAGTCACATCACCTCGACAAGCGTTTTTGGAGGGACTGACCACTGGATTAAAAAATCCATCTGGAAAAGGCAAACGTCTCATAATTAGCCATATAGGTAGTGAAGAAGGCTTCCTGGAAGAGGGGCTCATGATTTTTGAAGCTAAGAAAAATTGTGAAGATTACCATGATGAGATGAATGCAGTTTGTTTTGAGGAGTGGTTCGCTGGAGTCTTACCAAAATTAAGACCAAACTCAATTGTGGTGATGGATAATGTACCTTACCACTCCCGAAAATTGGAAACGGCACCAAAAATGAGCTGGAAAAAAGCAGCCATTCAAGATTGGCTTTTAAATAAAAATATTCATTACGAACCAGATATGGTTAAAGCTACGCTTTTAGAACTGATTCCACATAACGAGTCTTTTAATAAGTACGCTGTAGACGAAATGGCAGCACAACATGGGATCACGGTTTTAAGACTGCCCCCTTACCATTGAGAGCTAAACCCTATCGAATTGATAATATGGGCGCAGGTAAAGAGGCATGTAGCTCAAAATAATAAAACCTTCAAATTGACAGACGTGAGAAATTAATTTCAGGAAGGCATTCAAAAAATTACGGCTACCGAATGGTCTAAATGCATATCCCATGTTGTCAAAGAAGAGGAAAAAATGAGTAGGCTAGATATGTTAATTGACAATACACATACACATTTACAATAAATGTTACAGAAAGTGACAGTGATAGCGATAGCGATGACGGCGACAATTTATAAAATAAATTATTACCATAATACATCTATCTGTTTTATTTGTCATCTTCCTTCATGATCACATTTTTTTATTTATTTCACACACAATTATAAAAGAAAAGTCTCAGATCGTTAATTAATCGTCAAAACTAAATTAACTTTTATTTATTTAATTATCGGTTCAGAAATATTTAATTTCCTGATATACTTAGTTTACGAGAGTAAAATTATAAACGAGAAGAATCGATCCGGAAATATTCCATTTCCATATCGAATAATTTCACAACGTCACTATTTAGTACTTGTCATAACGTTGCAACACTGAAATTGTCAAATCATTGGATGCATAGTATCACCTCTACTGTTTAACATCTACACCGAGCTTATAATGCGAATCACTCTCGAAGGCTGGATGGCTGGCTGGCAGATGGGGTTGCGATTGGTGGATACAAAATTGCAAACTTGCGATACGCAGATGACACCACCTTGTTCGCTAGTAACGCGGACCTTATGGGAGAATTACTTCTCAAAATGGAGCACGTAAGCCTAACTTTTGGATTAAGGATAAACCGATCTAAGACGAAGATTATGATCGTGGATCGCGTCAACAACAACTCTCCCGAACTGAAACAAATTGCGAACTGTGACGTGGTTCAGACCTACGTATACCTTGGAGCCTTAATCTCAAACAATGGCGGCTGTGTAGATGAAGTGAAACGACGTATGGCTATTACCAGAACCGCAATGGAGAAGTTGAAGAAAATAAGGAAGAATCGCAACATTACCAAAGCCACCAAAGTCAGGCTCATGCGAACGCTTGTATTCCCCATTTTTCTTTATGCGGCGGAGACGTGGACAGTGAGTGAGTTGGAAAAAGGAAAGATAGACGCTCTAGAAATGTGATGCTGGAGGAAGATGCTCGGGATATCGTGGACAGAGTTTCGCACTAACTTGTCCATCATTCAGGAGCTCGGCATCAAACAGCGTTTGTCGGCTGTAGTACGGTCTCGCATACTACAGTATTTTGGACATGTCTCCAGACGAAATGACGACTCCATAGAGCGGCTGGTTGTGCAAGGAAAAGTGGAAGGAACCAGATCCCGCGGCAGGTCACCTATGCACTGGATTGACCAAGTGAAATCCGCAATAGGAAGCCACGTGTCTGACTGCGCCAGGCAG
The DNA here is from genome assembly GCA_963693475.1 of Ectropis crepuscularia. NCBI lineage: Eukaryota > Metazoa > Arthropoda > Insecta > Lepidoptera > Geometridae > Ectropis > Ectropis crepuscularia. The sequence goes on from OY856350.1 coordinate 7,659,136, forward strand.
TCTACGTATATGGAGAGATGGCGGGAGATCATACGGAGAGCTGTGTTCACCTCTACCACCGACGTGGACGCCTCGTCGTGACCACGACCGCTCTGCTAAGAGCGATACGATAAAGAAGAGGAATAGCAGGGGTCACCAAATGGCGGACCGCGGTCCTCATCTGGACCACCGACCCATTGGCATTGTGTGCGGACTGAAAAAATATATTCCCTGCAGTATTTTTATTGACGTAATATCAAAAGCTTGCACTAATTTCACTCCTAACTTCAGACAGATAATAAGCAACAAAAAATATCACTTTCTCATTAATAAGTAAATTTCCGTAATTACCTTTATTTCATACATTTTTTTTAATGAAATGTGTGGACCTCAAAGGTTACCCCTTAAAACTAATTGGTGACCCTATAGCACTCGGAGATTTTATGATTATCCAGCACGCAGCGGTAAAAAAAATTGAAATCGGCCCAGTAGTTCCTATGATTAGCGCGATCAAACAAATAAACTCTTTGGCTTTCTAATATTGGTAGATTTTAATATTCGAACTTTTTTGTTATGGGATTACCTTTAATTCTGTTCCTTTTGCAGTTACTACACCGTGGTACATAAACGACATAGTACTTATGACGTTGATAAGTAGAGTGATGGTGAACTGTAAAAATATATAATTATTATGTGTAGCGGTAAATATGCCTTAAATTTGTCTATATATAACAAAACAAGAACAACATTAATTTTTGTTCTTCTAGTCAAGCACTTCCATTTGATACCCATTTTGAGGTAGTAGTAAAAAAATAATGTAATTCCCTATTTATGGTGGTGAGCATCTTAGATTTGAAATTCGTCATGGTATATAGTATTGTACTAGGCAAGTCCTTTCATGTAATATCCATATTTAGGTAGATTGTGAAGAAATATTTTATCTGCCATTTTGTGGAGGCGGCCATCTTGAATCGATATTAACCAAACATAGCTAAGGACTACGGCAAGGAAATTAGCCTTCAAATAAAAAAAAATACATCGAAATCGGCCCATCCGTTTGAGCTCTACGGTGCCACAGACACATACAAACAGACAGACTGACTGACAGACAGACAGACATCGATGTCAAACTTATAAAACCCCTTTTTTGGTCGGGGGTAAAAATAATGACACAGATCATAATTATTAATAGTAGGTAGGTATGTCTTTTAACATCTATTTAAATAAAAGCGAAAGGTCACTCAACATCAAGGAATGTCAGAAACTACAAATGCTAGGAATGTAAATTTTGCATGAAGGTCCCTTTTAGCACGTAGGCGCTTGCTAAGATGGGGTTTTGCGAAATTCAACCCCTAAGAGGCTGAAACAAAGGATGAACGGTTGTATGAAAATTCGTAATTTTCAAAGTTATCAAATGTTGTATCTAGACACTTGACGCAAAGCAATTAAATGTTTGTTCAATCAATTTTGTAATTTCGAACTGTATAGGGATGAAATTAGGATTAAAATGGGGGATGAAAGTATACATGGAAGCTCCCAATCGTTGAAGATAAAACCATGGAACTCTGTATATAGGCATTTGACACGAAGCACATAAATGTTTGTTCTAGCAATTTTGTTATTTCGAACTGTATAGGGATGAAATTGGAGTTGAAATGGGGGATGAATATCTCTTACGCTTTCAAACCTAAACAACTGAACCGATTTTGATGAAATTGTTTCAAATTGGTTTATCATAAGCTGTTTTTAGTAACCGTAAATGTGTCTGGGTATACAAATAGGTACCTTAGTATTTATTTCACGCGGACAAAGTCGCGGGTGACAGCTAGTATACTTATATTTGAGAGTTGAGAAATTAAGAAATTCTAATCTTTCATTTTTCAATTCTTTTATTATAAACTGTAGCTGTATCCTACGTTTCTGCACGCCTTGCTAAGCCACCTGTCGAAAATTGGTCGTCTAAACTCAGAAACCTTCTGTGACTCAGGCGCAACCACTTTGCTAAATATCATCACAACATGATGAAATACAAAGCTTACGACTTTAATTTTTAGGTGTGTAATTTTTAGGTAGGTTTTTCAACAAATTAAAAGTACCATATAAAATTAAAAATGATACAAATAAATGACAACAATAAAGAATCACTACTCACCACAATATCATAGGCTCCCTTCAACTTGTTCGATATGTCGGATATCATCTTGTATAGTAAATGAAATGAAATAATATTACCATTACAACGTTCAAAACATGAAGTAAATCTTTCCAGACGACATTTCATAGAATAAAATGCAAATACGTTTACAAATACAGTCAAGTCGCGACATAAGCGCAACCATAAAAAATATAAATACCCTGGTGTAGAATTTGGACAATATTGAAAAACGGTGCAAGCTATTCCTGCACATGCTATTCTGACAATACCCAAAATGGATATGACTACTAAGGTTTTAACAATCAATTTATTACGCAGGCTTGGGGCTTTCAATCTAATGTCTACTCTTTGAAAGACAATCATACAACCAGCCAAAGAATAGTCTGAGTTCATAAACATGAAAGCGCACACGTAACATATATGTTGAATGACATAAAACAAATGCAGATAATGTTGAGAAGGGCTTTCTGCGATGTCAGTCAAATTTAAAATAGTAATACCAATAAATGAAAGGATAAGAAGACAATTTGTAATGTACTTTGTTTTGATGGATTTATATTTAATGAAACCATAATCGACACTGCTAGTTAGATGCAAGAATTGAAAAATTGTAGTCATTATTTTAGTCGTTCATTCGTATATAAAAGGAATTTTAATCAACATATTGAAATGTTTTTTGAAATGCCGTGTAACCGCGTTTTATTTGAAATTTGAATGGGAATGTAATGAGTAGAAATATTATCGTTTCCCTACTATAAGGCCTTCGCTTGTCACGTTTGTAATTACGTAATTAAAGGTTTTGTTGGTGTTGGTTTATAATTAAACACAAGTTACCTGTGGTATGATGACTAAAAAAGTTTTATGTCGGAAACGAAAATATTTTTATATTCGACTTTTTTGTATTAGGTAACGCTTATTATTAAAATGTTATAGTTAAAAGTTTGTTTAAATACCAATACGTATGTTTCACCACCGTCACTAATTTTTATTGACCAAGCATAAGCAGCTTACTGAATATTCCCACTGCTGGGACTTGGAAACTTCTCTCACAAGGAGAGAGACAAGGCCATAATCCACCACGCCGGCCCAATGAGGGCAGGTGGGTGACGCATTACCTCGAAAGATTCTTGAAACATGCTTCTTCCCTCACAAAGTTTACTCGGGAGAACAGCGACTGCCAATCCTGAGCCCCCGACACAGATAAAAAATTAGTTACTTCGTTACCCCCGGGTTCAAATCCCACGCTCACCATTGTCTTTTCGAAGCCATGTGTGTAATTTCGCTAATTTAAAATGATAAAGGAAGATATCGCGATATTACCGACCCAGAATCTTTCGAAGTCCTGTGTCATCCACCAACCCGTACTGGGCAAGTATGGTGGATTATGGCCTTGACTCTCCTTGCGAGAGAAGACCCCGAGTCCCAGCAGTGGGAACATTTAGTGGGCTGCTTATGCTTATGCTGTGTCTTGATAAGTCAAATAGCGTACACTTAATCTATATATTTATATAAAACAGAAAGGTCATCAAGGAATCTCAGAATCTAAAATGTTGCTTGGCTTTCTCTTTAAGCACGTAAGGGCTTGCTAAGACGGGGTTTTGCGAAATACAACCCCTAAGAGGGTGAAACAAGGGATGAACGGTTGTATGAAAATTCGTGATTTTCAAAGTTATCAAATTTTGTATCTAGACACTTGACACGAACCAATATTTTTTTTTCTTTAAATTTTTGTAATTTAGAACTGTACGAGGGTGAAATTGGGGTTGAAATGGGGAATTAATGTCAATATGGAAGTTCCCAACCGTTCAAGATAAAACCATGAAACTCTGAATATAGACACTTGACACGAAGCAAACGAGTGTTGGTTTTAGCAATTTTGTAATTTCAAACACGGAACACATTTACGGTTACTAAAAACAGCTTACAATAAAACAATTTCATCAAAATCGATTTAGTTATTTAGGTGTGATAGATAACCCAATTCCACCCCCGTAACGGGGGTGAAATTGGAGTTGAAATGTGGGATGAATGTCTTTTACGCTATCACACCTAAACAACTGAATCGATGTTGATGAAATTGTTTTATTTTTTTTGTTTTAATAACGCTCGTATTGGATTATTTTTTTCATAATCACAAAATAACACATCATCGAACAATAATTATTTTAAATACAGCTAGATGTGACCAACCGCAGCGGCCATAATAAGTGAAGCCTCGTCAAAATTACAAAAAATAATTGTTAGAAATAATACATTTATATGATAAGATAGAATGTATACCTGAGAAAAATCATCGATACTCAGAACAAGATCATTTTCTACTTTATACATTACTAACACTGTCTCGCGATTTTACTTGCGCTGTTCCCAATCCCGTTATTTTCCCGGGATGAAAAGTAATATCTGTGTTATTTCAGTCTATAACCTAACTGTGTTAAACTGTATATAAATATTATGTACCACGAGCCACGAGCAAAACCGGAGCGGACCGCTGCTATTATCATAAGATCAATGCTCACGTGAGCCAAATGTAATTCTGTAGTGAATCTATAGTGTATCTATCTATCTATAGTGTATCTGACAAACTTAATTAGAAAAGATAGAACTTTAGTCAAATTCGGAATAATAATAATTATTATTCCGTTTTACATTCAAATATTCGTTTTTCATGATGTCGATTCAATATGTGGATACAACCAAATCAAATACGCCATTAGAAATACAACAGAATGAAAAATGCATACCTCGATGGCTTGTATTATTTTTTAAAACTATTCAAGTAATGACAGGTTTAGATTTCGGGTTTTTTGACAATAAATATAGGAAAACAAGAGCGGTAATCACGGTTGTTTTAACATTATTAATTTGTGTTACTGCTATTATTTTGGCCCTTAATCATTTTACGATGGACGTCGTGATACATTTCATATATCGCTTTGTACATTACTTGTTCTGTGTCTATATTACAATAATATATGAAAATCGTTGTTATTGTTTTATCAAAACTATGCGAGATATTAACAAAAATTTCACAGTGTCCATACAAAATCGCCATTCACATAAAATCATTATAGCAGGAGCTATTTATTTCTTGGTTAGATTTTCAATTTATCTCGTTTGGTGTGGTCCAAAATTAATGTATTGCGTACGCCCCATATGGTTACTTTTAATACGAACGTTGATACTTCTATACGTTGATGTAATACTATTGACAAATATTTTAATATATTTTGAGGCGTGTATTAATTTGGTTGCACTTGGCAAACAATTGTTATATTTTGAAAATTTCTCGTCACAAAGGCAGATTTACAAAAGTATCGTTGATGCAGTAGAAAATGTAAAAAGTTTTTTTGACCCATTGGTAAGATTTTAATCAAATATATTTTATTCACTTTTCTTAGTATAATTTGTTTAAAAATATTTAAGTATTAACACTAATATTTCGAGAGCTGGTTGCAAGTTTTGGATAGGTATCTGAGGCAATCTTATTATACTCCAACACGGAAGTGCAGACCTGGCTGATGAGTAGCGGGGCAATATGGATCCCTCAATTTAGAACAGCTAACAGGTAGAAAGTCCCATCAAAATGATCTGTCTTTTTGAGAATCTCTTTTTTTAAGTAACACCCAAACAAAATTTCAAACTGCCGAGAACATTTTTTCATAATTTTTGCAGGCCGCTGGCAATGTAAAAACTCCGACTAAATCTAAAGCTTATTATTTTTCTATCAGTTCTCGGAATATGAAGTTTTTACACAAACAATTCACATAATTTTAATTCAAGGAGTATAGTTTCTAAATTTGCTTAGAACTAAAATACTTAGTTGTAAGATTTCTATTTGCAGTCACTTTGACTGCAATTTTTATGTTCATTGCTAAGTTGATGATGCCTGATCCAATTTAGAAAATTATTTTTATTTCAAATGGTAAAACCCTACGCACGGTTGCCTGGAAGACATTGCGCTCAGCGATAAGGCGGCCAAATAAAATATCTAGCTCATAATGTTTTTAAGTTAGTTTTGTAACTTTTTTTGGGATATTAAATATTTTTCTTATATTTTAACCTGTCCTTCCCATAAATGCTCTCATATACCCGTACATATAAATTTAATCTAAATCAGTTAATAGGTTACTAAACCATCATGAATCCATAAAAACTGATGATATTCTTATTAAATTATAAACCTCGCTGTTTCATTGAAACAGTGCGTTTAGCTGGCCTAGCCACATTACTTACTTTTTAGGGTTCCGTACCCAAAGGGTAAAAACGGAATTGTATTACTGTGACTTGGCTGTCCGTCCGTCCGTCCGTCCGTCCGTCTGTCACCAGTCTGTATCTCAAGAACGGTGATAGCTAGATAGTTGAAATTTTCACAGATGATGTATTTATTTTGCCGCCATAATAATAAAATAAAATTAATATATAAGGGACACAACAACAACCATCCCATCAAACAAACTTGATTTTTACCGTTTCTGGCTGGATTAGTCCGTCCCAAGCAAACTAGATGGCGCCACTAGACGACTAAAACACGTTATCAAATTCGTCAATACAACCATTAGGTAAAATCAAAATTTTAATAAAGCTTTTCGGACAAAAGCCTGTCTGCGGAAACTGCGATAGTCTACAAGTATGTATACGAAATTCGGAATCATGATCAAAAAGGCTAACACCGTTTATTTGCCAATGGTACGGAACCCTTCATGAGGGAGTCCCACTCGCACTTGGCTACTTTTATTATAATTTTATTTGAATTGGTTGAGTGTCCGTTTAATATTGTTGAAGTGAAAACATCACTGGGCGCACCACACACTGATTTTTGTGGGCTGTGAACTGAGCTCAAGCGTCACGCTCTTGAATTAAAGAAATCTTCGAGAGAACTCGGGATAGTGGCCATTTAAAAATGAGTTATGAGCATTTCTAGATTGCCATGGCGTGGTACCATGGTTGCCATGACACATTTACACATCTAAGCATGGTCATATCTGGTCTAGATGGCCATGTTTAGCAGACTTATTTAGACGACAATCCTTTGTAGATTTATTTCAGACTAGCAGCGCCCTCCGGTTCCACCCGCGTAGTTTCCAAAGTGTGTATCAAATTCTGAGTTACTAGATTTCACTTCGATCAGCAGTCCCTGTGACTGCCAATTTTTTTTCAACTTTTGCGATATGAACATAAATTGTAAACATTATATTACAAGACTCAATCATCGACGACGATAAGGTGATTTAATAGTAATTATGATCGTGATTAAATCATGTTTAATGTTTCCAATAATATGTGTCCGAGTTCAATGATAGTATATTTGGAGTCGGTTGTTTGATATTTAATGGATAATATAATAACAGTTATTGTTTTCAGTATGTAGCCACGTTGCTGTTAATTATACCTGATGTCATGTTGTTCATGTATCAATTCGTTGTTAAGTTGCACTCTCACGAAGTAGTGGTACGTTATGAAAGAATTATTATGCCTGTTCTTTCTTAATTTTGTTATTATAGTACCTATAGAGCGACAAGACGAGCAGGACTTATGCCTGATGGTAAGGCAGGCATATTGGCCTATAACAACAAAGTGACCAGCACCCATTGGAACATGAAGAGTCCAAATCATTATACAACACTACACTGTGCTCGTCATCCAGAGATATAAAGTGTTTTATCTCTTAGCCCAGTAATTTCTCTAAAAACATTTCCTTTTAAACCGGAACATGTCGGATGGACGGACAGACGGAACAACGGATGTTTGCTCACTAGTGCTTGGCGGCAGAATATTTTTTTAATGAGAATTTCTTACCAACTTCCAAAATGTTTCTTGTCAAAGAAGGTTTTTAATTTGGTTGTATGTTTTTGAAGTGAAGCCTTCTTCTGGCGCACCACACAAAGATTTTTAGTGGGCTGTGAATGAAGCTCAACGTCACGCTCGGCAGTGAAAGAAATACTCGGGTGAACTCCGTTAGTGCGTCAGAGCGAGAAAGGTAGTCAGTTGCTGGTTGCTGCTGTCAGTCTGTTGTCACTATCTATTTTAAAATGTATTCTTGTCCATGGATACTTGTCCTTCACCCGCATCTGTCACTGTCATATTGCTGTTTACTATGTTCAATTTAAACGTAGTCGTTTTTAGGGTTCCGTAAAACGTAAAAACGGAACCCTTATAGATTCGTCATGTCTGTCTGTCTGTCTGTCTGTCTGTCTGTCTGTCTGTCTGTCTGTCTGTCTGTCTGTCTGTCCGTCCGTATGTCACAGCCACTTTTTGCCGAAACTATGAGAACTACACTGTTGAAACTTAGTAGGTATATGCATTCTGTGAACCGCATTAAGATTTGAATAATAAAATTTAAAAAAAAGCAAAATTAGGGTTGCCTCCCATACTGAGAACTGAAACTCAAAAAATTTTTTTTCATCATACCTACACGTGTGGGGTGTCTATCGATAGGTCTTCAAAAATGATATTGAGGTTTCTAAAATCATTTTCGTCTACACTGAATAACTTGCGCAAGAGACACTTCCAAAGTGGTAAAATGTGTGTCCCCCCCCCCCTCTAACTTCTAAAGTAAGAGAATAAAAAATCTAAAAAAAATATTTGATGTACATTACCATGTAAACTACCAACGAAAATTAGTTTGAACTCGATCTGATGAGTAGTTTTTTTTAGTACGTCATAAATACACTATTATTGAAACTTCGATCAAAGTTATAAGGAACTACAAGAACTATGTGTACTATGTATATTATGTTACTTGCTGCAACGGAACCCTTCATGGGTGAGTCCAACTCGCACTTGACCACTTTATAATTTTTATTTCTTTAATATTTTATACAGTAATTTCTTATTTTAGTTTCCACTTCTGCCGTGCGGTCTTAAGCACAAACGTTTTTTTACATGGTTTTTCACACGTGTATGTATGTTGCCCAATAGCTCCGCTAAATCAGCTATCCACACATATTTTATACAAATTATCGAACATAAAATATTAGTAGCATTTTTAGAATAGGTTATTGTAAACATTGAGAAGCCCGCATGTCGAGAATGCTAGTGATTTTTTTTCATGAAAACACCCAACTGTACAACCTCAACGAAACATCCCCGTATCTTGTTAGCATAAGCAACCTACTACCTAATGTTCCTACTGCTGGGACTCGGGGCCTTATCTTGCAAGGAGAGAGTCAAGAGCAAAATCCACCACACTGGCCCAGTGTGGTTTGGTGGATGATACAAAAGATTCTAGATGCATGTCGGTTTTTTAGTACCGGTGCAAAGTTAGCGGTATTACGCACATGACTTCGAAAAGACAGTGGTGCGTGTGGGATTTGATCACGGAGTTCTGGATCGGCAGTCGCCGTTGTCTCGACTAGACCATTCGTCACTCCGTACGCCCTAACATATCGTGTTAATTAGCGGTTATTATTTCAGTTTACATCATTGGATACGATACTTAGCCTTGTATTGGCATTGGGAACTGTTGTACTCGTACTTCTGCCAGCATTGTTCGCTGGAACATTGAATACTGAGGCCAACAAAATAAAGTCGATCTTAAACGAGAAGCTTTTGAACGAAACAGGTAAGACCATTAACAATTCTTCAATTACCATATATTTATTTACCAGTTATTATATGCAAACAAAACATTTTCAGAAAAACTAAAGGGAAAAAGAGTTTGTTATATTTCTGGGTGACAAGTATAGTGCAGTTCTAGATCCCAAGAGAGAAGGCCCCGAGTCCCAGCAGTGGGAACGTTTAGTGGGCTGTTGATGTTGATGTTGAAGCAACATGCTTGCCCATAACAGCCCAGCTACTGGAACATGAAGAGTTCAAATCATTAGCTAGCGTTGCACGGCGCTCGTCACCCGGAGATATAAGGTGTTTTATCTCTTAGCCCAGTATTTTTTTTAAACATTGCCTTTAAAACCGGAACACAATAATGTTTGCACACTACTGCTATTGGTTTGACCATTTATGCCCAAATAAATAGCTGCATCGCGTTTTCGTATTGTCATGGGCAGCCGTGTTCTTTAACATCAGGCACATTTCTTGTTCCGTTATTCAATTCATTATTTTTTTGTGTGGGGTAAATACGCTTTCGTATGACCATCATGGTGGGATAAGTCGGGCTCGACAACATGGTGGAATATGGTGCCCCTTCCTACTATAGCCCCAGAAGTTTGGGGGGCATGTCGCGGGGGGTGTCCAAACCCCCGCATTTTGCTCCTAGTGATGCGACGGAAATCGACGGCGCGTCGCTTGCTCGGGAAGGCCTATCCCTAGGTTGTCTGCCGTAGAGATGGGATGCGAGTTAGAGTGTGCCTTCGGGCTCGCCCCCGTGTCCACTAATGTCTCAGAGGAGGAGCGAGAGACTTCTGCATCTCTCGCTCCTTCAACTCACACGATCTCGCACTATCCAGCTTCTTGGCTAAGATGACCGGCAGCGAGAGATCCGCCCTCGCCACCGTCTCTATGCTCGCATCACAACTCTTGTACTCCGACTGAGCAATCTGCTAACCAAAGTGCTCGTGGAGGACTTCTGGAAGACTTACAATTTTTACTTTACAAGTTTTACTTGGCCGATATATCAGCCGAGTAACCTTCCCAAGTCTTTCAATGCTCTTCCCTGCTAAAGAGGGAGAGGAGCGCGTGTAGAAGGTCCCTGCCCCGTCCGGGATTCACACAACAACATGCTACCTAGGCAAGTTGTTGTGAAGCCCAAGGGGCACTACGTGGCTCCCGAGCCACGCACTCCGCTCCGCACACCCCTGTCACTCACCCAGTAACATCTACCCCCGCTCCCTGCTTAGCGCACAGGCGATAAGCGAGTGAAATGGTCGGCCTATAAAATAAATTATTGTTTAGTTGTCTCGCTTATTCATTAAAAAGTTACATAGAGTTTATAAGTATTTTTTATTCTTTTACAGATTTAATGAAGGCTAGAAGCATTAGAAAGTTCATTGAATACCTGGAAGGCCGACCAATAATATTACATATATTAAGAGTTATCCCTATGAATGGGGACTTACCTGGAATAGTCCTTAATTTTTGTATCACTTACTTCATTGTGATTATTCAATTGACGAATATGTATTAATCACCGTACCTTTACGCGATCAAAAACTTTGTCAAAATAAATCAAATCTATCTGTGTAGTATATTAGACAAGAATCTGACGTCTGTGACATCAAAAATAGACTCAAGACGATTAGAATAATCAAATTGTTTGGAAATCATACAGACCAAAAGCTGATCGATATAAAATATTATGTGACGTTGAACGATTCAAGTATGAGCCTTTGAGCTAATAGACTACAGGCCCGTGAACAAAATTTATGGGTTATATGAACCACCACGAGACCTTTGTAGAATGATAGAAGGATATAAAAAATAATAAGATTCAACACTATGCTGTCACTAACTTGTAAGCTGTCCAACCGAGTGCAGGTGAAGGGAGAGGGTTGCGACTCTCGATCATTTCTCCTTCTCCTTGTCGCATGATTTTTGTACGGCGTTGCGAAATAATGGATTAGAAGAGGTATTAAAACTACGAAAATTGTATTTTTTTTATCGTTATTTATGTCGGAAGTACTGCACGAGTAGTAAGGTAGTGTGTTGAAATCAAGCTTTGTTTAAGACAGTGTGTTGAAATGGTCTGTTATAACGCCGTATGTAAAAAACATAAAATTATGTTACCTTATAAGGCGATGTGTTGATATCATTAAATTATCTTGTTGGCCTTCCACCTTCGGAGTTTAACGTGAAAAAAATCTATTCTTTTCTCGTAGTTTATTTATTTAAATTATTAATACATCGATTTGTGATTATTCATCATAGCCTTGCACGAAGTAACTATTTTCCTATCAGTGGCCTTGCGTTTGATCGCCATTTTAAGTTTTGTGTTTGGATCCAAATTTAGATGAGTGTTATTGATATACTTTTTCTATCCATGTAAAGTTAAATCTATCTATATATATAAAAGCGAAATGTCACTCATCAAAGAATCTCAGAAACTACAAATGCTAGAAATCTGAAATTTTGCATGGAGGTCCCTTTTAGCACGTAGGCGCCTGCTAAGACGGGATTTTGCGAAATTCAACCCCTAAGAGGCTGAAACAAGGGATGAACGGTTGTATGAAAATTCGTGATTTTCAAAGTTATCAAATTTTGTATCTAGACACTTGACACGAAGCAATTAAATGTTTTTTTAATACTCTTTGTAATATCAAATTGTATAGGAATTGGGGTTGAAATGGGGGATGAATGTCAATATGGAAGTTCCCAACCGTTGAAGATATAGATTACTTGAAACGAAGCAAACGAATGTTTGTTTTAGCAGTTTCGTAATTTCGAACTGTACGGGGGTGAAATTGGGGTTGAAATGAGGCATGATTGTCGATATGAAAGTACCCAACCGTTGAAGATAAAACCATGAAACTCTGTATATAGACACTTGACACGAAGCAAATAAATGTTTGTTCTAGCATTTTTTTTATTTCGAACTGTACGGGGGTGAAATTGGAGTTGAAATGGGGGACGAATTTTTCTTACGCTTTCACACCTAAAAAACTGAACTAATTTTGATGAAATTGTATAAAATTGTTTTATTATAAGCTGTTTTTAGTAACCGTAAATGTGTCTGGGTATACAAATAGGTACTGCATGAGTTACCTTAGTATTTATTTCGCGCGGACGAAATCGCGGGTAACAGCTAGTTATTAATAATTACTACTGCCTTCGAAAATAAGTCCCGGCTTGGTGTTAGGCGACAATGTTTGTGGTCTATAATAATAATTTAACTGTCTCAAAACAGAAAACATTGCATGTGGAACCAAAAAAAAATGTGACAAAGCCTTTCCTCCGAGCTCTTGGTTGAATCAAATCAAATCATTTATTTAGCTTGTGGTCCTGGGTTACAGTAGATGTTACAAAATAACAATAGGGATCTCCAGTTCCCGCCGTATCAGCATGCAAGCTGTTTCAATTTGTATAGTAATTAGGATATTATAAGACATTATCAGTAGGAATTAACTAAAATCATGTCATACAATTAAATGTCATGTTACAATATCTAAATAGAAATGTCAAAATAATATAAAATTAAGGTCAAATAGTCTTGTCTGTTAGAAAATCATTTAGGGAATAGTATGCTTTAGATAATAAGAAATCATTGAGTCTTTTTTTAAAACTTACAAAGTCACTCCATACACGGAATGATTGAGGAATTTTATTGTATATAATAGGTGCCATACAAAACACACTTTTTAACATTAGACATTGACGCGACGCGTAATGCTTATTTGACTCAATATAACCTTTGTCATTTGGCGTGGTAATGCATCCAGCATGCTGGACACGTTTCTGGCTAGTAGTGGGTTTGAGCATCTTGATTGTATTTAGACCTTAATTGGTCTGTGGCTAACTCAGTTTTTTTTTTTAATAAAGAGTGACGAGACGAGCAGGACATGTGACTGATGGTAAGCAACATGCCTGCCACATAACAGCACAGTGACACCCAGCTATTGGAACATGAAGAGTCCAAATCATTACCTAGCATTGCACTGCGCTCGTCACCCAGAGATCTAAGTTGTTATATCTCTAAGCCCTGTAATTTCTCTGGAAACATTGCCCTTCAAACCGGAACACAGTAATGTTTGCACATTACTGCTTGGCGGTAGAATTATTGGCAAAGGTGTGGTACTTCCCCAGGCGGACTCTGCTAAGAGTCCTACCACTACAAAAAGAGCAGCTGTGCTTAGTGTGAGTCTTTAGAGGTATGTAGCGTAGTGTAGTTCTCATTGTATTTTAATTTTGTACATAAGGGCCCTGGCCGTTAAAAAATCATGCTAGTTGTGTCTTGATTTCTGTTTATTAAAAACGTAAAATGAATGAGGACATACAAAATGTAATTTTAATTTACAGAATTCTTAAGATAAAATCTACTGAAATTGATTACAAATGTTTCGATTTTGTCTGTGTTCTTCTTTTTAATCAGCTAAAGTAATTCAATGAACAATATTAGTTTTAATTAATGTGATTACAATTTCAGCGCCATGGTTACAATATCATAACAGCTTTATAACTTGAGTATAATAGAAATAGAATACCAATATTATTAAGTACGCCGAATCTTAAGGAAGTATCTTGACGTTTCTTGATAAAATTTATAATTGTTTTTGGAGTGTAGATCAATTATTTTAATTTGTAATTTACGTTTCTTTAGAGTGAAGACTAAGCGTTTTTTCTGTAATTTATATTTTTTGAAGTGTAGATTTACTTACATCTTTCCAAATATTAATTATCATTATTTATTCATTTGAAAGCTGATTTATTAATTTTGTTTTAAATAATGGAAAGTACACTGAAAATAAATTCCTTTTTTAAAAGCACACAGAAACGTACGATTAATTCTTCAAGCTTTGTTTTATTTTACAAATATCTGCACTTTTTTTTCGGTCTCGACTTTGGATTTTTCAACTCCTCGAAAAATAAAGATAAAATTAAATATTTTACGCTGTTTGTCTGTGTGGGTGTTTGTTCTGCGCAAATAGTTGGTTGTTACTATTTAGCGGCCAAACCAGCTTTTTTCTCAAACGTGTATTTTATAGCACATCATTTAATTAATATTATCATTCTTTGTGCATCAAAATACACGTTGTGCAACTTTTTTCGCGATGTTCAATTAATCGATGCAAAATTGAACTTTACGCAAGATAAATATATCGAAACTGTGTTTTTAATTATTATTTTAACGATAACTGCTACTAAAGTAACTGTTGGAGGTACTTTTAGTGCTACCTATGAACATTACATGGGGCCTTCGTGGACATTATGTTTGTATGTAACGATGTGGATAAGTCACGACTTTGTGTCTATTGCGAACATGTTAGTGTTCTTTACTATAAACCGTCGAATTAAAGCATTGACGAGTCAACTTGAAACGGCAAATGTAGGATACCTAACTTACAATATTGTGTACAAGTCTATTACAGATACCGCTGAATCTATCAAAGCTTCATTCGATCCTATAGTAAGTACCTACTCGTACTAGTTCGTAGTAGTTAAATATAGTTTGAACACCTGCACCATGGTAATATTATCTATCATTATCATCATCACCAGGCCGTCGTTGTCCACTGCTTGCACATAAGCATTTCCAATGTTGCGCCACCAAATCCGATCCTGGGATCTCCGCATCCATCCGCTTCCTGCCACTCTCTTTAGTTCGTCGGTCCACCGAGCGGGAGGCCGTCACACGGGACGTCTCGAATGTGGTCTTCACTCCAGAACCCTTCTCCTCCAACGCCCATCAGCTCTGCGACAGAATAGATGTGACCCACCCACTACCGCTTCAGCTTGCTTATTCTCATGACTATGTCGGTTACCTTACTTCTCCGTCGGATATCTTTGTTGCGAATTCTGTCCTTTGGAGATACTCCAAGCATAGTCCTCTCCATAGCTCGATGTGCAACTTGAATAAAATAGAATACCATTTATTGTCATGTTAGTACATTCACATATATAATTGCAGAAATGAATTAGTATGAATGCAACTACACAGACTCGTCATATTAATTACGTTTGATTTTATGTTGCGTTACAAAATAATAATAAATGAACAAAAATATCTTGAACACACTTGTTAAACATTAAATCAAACAACTGGTAATTATGGTTATATACAACTTAACAAATGTATAGGGGCTTTAAATTTGTGGACGAGGCCTTTTGTCAGAGTCCATGTTTACGCCCCATAGGTTAGGACCGGAAGAATACACTGATTAAACACTTTGGACTTCAGGCACTGAAGAAGTGGCGATTCAAAGATTTGACGCAGTTTCCCAAACGCTGCCCAACCCAGACGTATTCTTCTGTCAGTCTCTTTGTCAAAGTTGTTTCTACCCAGTTGAATAATTTGACCTAGATAATATATTTATTCATGAACACCTTCGATACCGACATTATCGACTGTGATTGCGATTGGGTCTGCGAATGAATTGAACGTGACTATCGTCTTATCCAAGTTCATTCCCAAACCAATCAGTCTGGAAGAAACACTTAGGCCCTATCTCCGACATCTCTGATAAGTCCCGCGGTGACTCTGCCATTATAACGATGTCGTCTGCAAATCGTAAGTGGGAAATGTATTCGCCATTGATATTTACGCCCAGACCGTTCCAGTCTAGTGTTCTTAAGACGTCCTCCAGCGTTGGCAAAGAGTTCCGGAGAGTAACATCTCTTTGTCTCACTCCACGCTGCCGAAGTATTGGTCCTGTCTGGATAGCTTGGATTTGTACAGTCATGGTTTCGGCTTTGTAAATACACTTCAACACTTCGATGTAGCGGCAATCGACTTGGCATCGCTGCAGAGACTCCAGTACAGCCCAGGTTTCGATTGAGTCAAAGGCTTTCTCGTAGTCCACGAACGCCAAGCAAAGAGGGCGATTGTACTCTTCGGTCTTCTGTATTATCTGCCGCAGTGTATGTATATGGTCTACGGTGCTGTAGCCTTTTCGAAACCCAGTCTGCTCCGGCGGTTGAAATTTGTCTAGGCGATTCGAGATGACTCTTAAAAACAGCCTATATACGTGGCTCGGAAGTGATATCGGCCTATATTCTTTAGTAGCATTTTATCGCCTTTTTTGAAGAACAAGGTGACCACATTTCTAGACCATGGCGTTGGACGTTGGCCTACCGGCTTTTCTTGGGTCAGTGCATGGGGTTGCTGACCTTGTCGCTGTCCTTAATTCAAATGGTGGCGAGGAAAGTTTGCCTTATGTTCTGATGCTTTGATAGCTTGGAGTGTCCTCAACTCTGGTGAATCGGATGCGGTGAAGTCTCATGTCCAGCGGGAGTGGGATATTGTTGGGGCTAGGCGAACACAGGGACAGCTATTGTCATGTGCCACGGGGGCGGGTATGGCCAGACTCCGGGCCGTCTCGCAGCTTGAATCTGGGGCATTGTTGCACGCGCTACCATCTTCTCACCTGGGCACCTTATTAGAAGACAACTTGCTGCGAATGGCGGTGGCGCTTCGCCTGGGCTGTAAGGTGTGGGAACTCCATATATATGCACCTGCGGATCCATGGTTGAAGCCGATGATCATCAGGCTATGAGTTGTCGACGGTGCGCAGGAAGGTTCTCGCGTCACCATGCACATGAGTTACAATACTGTATTGAGAATTTTATTACCGTGCCTGCACTGTATCTCTGTCTGTATATACTATGTTTATACTGGACATGTAATGTATATGACTCATCATCATCATCATCAACCTGTATTCGTCCACAGCTGGACGTAAGCCTCTCCCATAATACGTCACTCAGCTCGATTCTACGTCTCCAACTACCACCGTACATCGTTGTTGTCTTTCGTATAATCGTCACCCCATGTAGTCTTAGGGCGTCTTACACTATGTTTACCGATTCGTGGTCTCCACTCCAGAACACGTCTTCTCCAACGATTATCGGAATAATGTATAGGACTCACAGGCGCGTTCAACAATTTGTGAAATGAGAAAACAATAATTGAAATCATGACAGGACGAGTATCACTGTTATCGCATACACTGCGCTGACGATACCGACGACACCATCGGTCGGTTCGTACGGCGGGTTGGTTGCATCACCGAACACCATCAAGAGTTCAACTTACTGATGGCCGTCAGGGACAGAAATGGGGTTGTGATGGAGGCTCTGAGTCGGCAGGATGTGACTTAGAATATTTAGCATAATATGAACCTGATAGTTGTAAGCAACTCGCCTGCGCGTAACAACACGGTGTTATTCACACAATTTCACTGCACTACGCTCGTTACTCGGAGACACATTGCTTAGCAAAATCTCTAAAAACATGCTTTAGCTTTATAGCGTAGCTAACATATCTTTACACTTTCCATAGCTATAATATATCTTAGCTAACATAACCGGAAAACGACATCTTTCAAATTACTGTATGCAGTAGAATAACTGCTAATGGATAGCCATAGACTGATTCTGCTAAGAGTCCTATCATTAAAAAAAAATTGTGATGTTATTTAAGACATGACATTTAATAATAAATATTATTTATTTCAGTTTATAACCGAACTTGTATTTAACATTCCGGAAGCAATGTTTTACATCTTTTATCTAGTTGCTTCTATTCAAAATAGTTCATCAAAGGTAAGTAATATATATCTATTTGTTTAAAAATGAATGTTTCTATGTCTATGTCCTTTATAGCATCGTAAAGAATAGGCATTTCATTATCTTGAGCAATGTTGTTTGTGCATGAGCCAAAGAAGGAGTTGGGGCTCTTACACAAAATGCGATGCGATGCGACGCCGCGTCGGAGCAATTTGCATGGCATCGCATTACATCGGAGTTTTGTGCGGAAGCCTTTCCTCCGATGCGGCGTCGAATCCCATCGCATCGCAGTTTTGTGTGGGAGCCCTTAGTACGACCAACTTTCGAATGTAGGCGTAGCAACGCGTGCAAGGCAAGTACTGTACTGATGAATTTACGCAATGGAATTCTTAATGATGAGATTGACATAATTATATTAATTTTTATGACATATTTGTTAATTTATTTACATTTATTTTCATAAATTTTAGTGACATTTACATTAATTGATTTATAATATGACATTTATCATTTTAATTGATGTGGTGTATATTTTACGCTCCGCTAAGGAAAATTTTTATTTACCAGATTTTTATAATGAATTTATTGTGAATTGAATGGTGTATGACGTCTAACATTGGTTATAAATAAATGATTATGATTATTATGATTATGATACCTACCTATCCATCACAAAAAAAAAATTATTGCCTATTTTCAGATTGATTTGGAAATGTTTTGCATATCAACTTATGCTGTTGGAATTACTTTACTGAACTCTATTGTTCCCGCTTTGCTAGCGGGCACGATCACCACACAAGCAGAAAAAATTAAGATCATACTCCACAACAAGCTAATGACAAAAAAAGGTACACAATTTTCTTTTAGCCTTCCCCTAATTGAACTTGCGACGTAATGATTTTTACTGACATCGATGTTTTGGTCACGTCATCGCGAATCGTGTATGTGATGAATTCAAATATTTGTACGTTGTCTGGGTGTATTCTATGTAGGTATAATAAGTATGTATTTAAAACTATATAAGTGTTATATCAGCTATCTGGCTCCCATAGTACAAGCTTTGCTGAGATTGGGGTCAGATGGTGTTGTGTGTGAATTGTCCACCAATGTTTATTTATTATTTATTTAAAATAGTTTTTTTTTGTACTATATTGCCATCAAAATATAAATAACACGTGAACAACCGATAATTGAAACAACTTGAACTGGTAAATCAAGGACACATTGACGCGAAAAAGAAGAAGTGAACAACTGATTGCTACTTGGTAATGGCGTATTTAATATGAGTGTAGTACATACCGTTATTTGAATAAAAATATATCTCATGGAAAATAAAAATAGTTGTATTATATTAATGCGTATATATAATCTAGATGTGTAGTCGTTTAATTATAATAGTCCTCACATATTTTTCTTTTATAAGTAAAAATATTTGTATATTTCTCATTTTCCAAAATGTTCATTTTTTCAGATGCTACAAAATGTAACGACATAATTAAATTCATCGAGTACATAGAAGCACGACCCATGAAATTCTATGCTTATAGAATAATCCCCCTGAATGCAGATCTACTTGGAATGATTTTTAATTTTTGTGTCACTTACTTGATCGTCATGATTCAATTCGCACATTTGTATTAAGTAAAATATCGTGTTAAAAACTAAGCAACCTGTCCAATATTGTCCTGTCATATAAATTATCAACTGAGTTAAGTATTCAGCTAAAAATCTTACTATATTTAGCTAAATTTAAATGAATTTAGTCGCTACTAAATTCAGTGAAGTGTAATAGTATGCAGTAAGCTATAGCATGTAATATTCAGAAGCGAGGATTGCTTGTTTCTATACGTACTTGCGTCTGAGTTCTGTTAACTAATTTTGCTTCGCAAATTGTATCTGAATTCAGTCACTACATTCATGTAATTAGTATTTCAGACTCCAACAGCCAAGGCCGTCACTCTGCTTAACGTCTTGGTTGCTCAACAGCCAGATATTTATATTTAAATTTAAGCTTTATTTGTTTTTAAATTACCTGCATTTTTGTTATGAAGCGAGCTAGGTTTACATGTGAGTTTTTGTTATTATATGTAGGTACCTATAATTTCTGTGTGACACGTTTGTGTGTACAATTATTTTGTGACTTGTGCTTTTAATGTTATGTGATGAAATATTAATATAATTATGAATTAATTAATATAAAATCATACTGTGAGTTTCTGATTGATACCCTCAAAATAATTACAGATTATATGTTATTTATCGATATTTTTGTTTTTATTGTTGTTGTTCAATTTGTCTATGTTTATTTAATTTATAAGTAAGGCATGCTTTGTATTATATTTTTTTTAATTTGTCATTGTTGGACATTGCTCTTTATAAGCATAACTGTAATTGTAAAGTTTTTTTTAGTATTGTTGTGTGTTAAATATTAATCAATGTCAAAACTAATGACTCGTCACACCATTTGGCATGTCTGTAGGTGAGAGAAGTCATTACGAATAAATAAATAAATAAAATGGGGCGTGTCACTCCATTGTAAATTATATCACGTTGATGAACGACATGAAGATTATAAATTTAAGGTTTTAATGTTAATCACTAATTCAATGTTAAACGACAAATAAATAACTTAAACCATCAATTACTTACTAAAATTCACTCATTATCGTAAGATAATATCAAACATGTGGAAAATAATCGCTTAGATAGGGGCTTCTTTAACTAGGAATACTTTACAGTCAAAGTAAGTTAAGTATAATTAAATGAGTGTGTATCAAAAAAGCACTATCGCTTACTATGTTTAAGGAACGTGTTGAAAATAATTATTATTTGTCTAAAGGTGCGCTTAGACGAGGGCAATAATTGCTTGGCGACACGAATGGACCGATCTGGAGCAATTAATGGAGCAATTAAACACAATTTCAAACGGCAATTATTTCGGCGATATTGCTTCTAATTGCTCCAGATATTTTTTATTACTCAATGTCGCCGATACTAATTGACGAATATACAATGGGCTTGGATATTCCTAGCAATTGTTGTATATATCTCATTCGCACTTGTTTGTTTTGCGGCTTGCCGTCTTGCTTCCGCGGGGAAAGCGAGAGGTCGGGTGGCGCTACAAGCCGCCGCAGCAAGAACAATGTCGTCCATAGCGAGCAAATACTGAAATGCTCGTGTAGGACAGTATTGCCTAGTTAATGAAGTTGCGCGATATCGCTCAATATTGTATTGCGCAGTATTGATGCTTGTTGCCGTTGGCGTAAATTGCTTGATGTAGTCGTGACGTCATAGTTGACGAGTATTGACTAGAATTGAGCAATTTTAGTCGCCCGTATAAGCGCTCCTTAAGTCTTGCTTGTTGGTCAATATCACTTCAAAACGGCTAAACGAATCGAGCTTCAAACTTGGAACAGTTAGAATATAAGTTGGAGTAGCACATAGTCTATTTTTTATTCTTAGTGGTTTTACGCAACAAATAAAACGATGAAAACACTGCAAAAATATATAAATATATTATGTTTTTTTAAAGACCTTTAATATTTACATTCAAACTAACTTTGCTGTTTGTAATTGGCTACGATTGACAATGATTTCTTCTTTAGTTAAATTGTTTTGTTTAAAAAAGTAAATTCAGTTAATTACTGTTATATCATCGATCAATGAACATTCTAGACACACGGTAGAGTGGCAACCGAAGTTCATTTAATTATGTATACTAAGTATCAACTAAATTATTCATATATGTTGATACTAGCAGCGCCCCGCGGTGTTACCCGCGTAGTTCCCGTTCCCGTTGATCTCTTATTGGTTCTCGTTGTTTTTCCGGAATAAAAAGTAGCCTATGTGTTCTTTCAGACTATAATCTATCCGTGTTCCAAATTCTAGCTCGATCCATTCATCCGTTAGGACGTGATTGAGCAACAAACATCCAAACATCCATACATTGACATTTATAATATTAAGTAGGATTAGTAGGATGCTTAATAAACTTTAAATTTGATTTAAAAACATTAAATGTCAAATTGTAACCTAGTATAATGCAATACAGTGTTGCTTAAAATATTATAATGTAGTAAACATTAAACATAATGATCACTTAAAGATAATTGAATAAATTTTGAAATTATTGTCAGTGTGGATCTTAGTTTTTTATTTATTCTATAGTGATGAGACTACGACTACGAAAGTTACGGCTGGTCTAGTCGGGAGAACGGCGCCTGCCGATCCGGAGACCCCGGGTTCAAACCTCACACGCACCACTGTCTTTTCGAAGTCATGTGCGTAATGCCGCTAACTTAAAACGGTGAAGGAAAACATCGTGAGGAAACCGACATGTACCTAGAATCTTTCGAAGTCACGTGTCTTCCACTAACCCGCACTGGGGCAGCGTGTAGGATTATGGCCTTAACTCTCTCCTCGCTAGAGAAGGCCCCGAGTCCCAGCAGTGGGAACATTTAGTGGGCTGGTGATGATGAGTTATGAGACGAGTGACATGGTAAGCCACACAACTGGCCAAAACAGCACAATTCCTCACAACTATTTGATCCAGAATGTATAATGTCTTGGTGCCTTCAAGTCGAGAGTGAATCGGTTTCTTCCATAGTCCGTGCCAAATAGATTTGCAATGAAGTTCGTTCACCTCTTGTCAGGCGCTAGTAAACAAAAGACTATAACTAAAAGTGGCAAGACTCGTGGCAGAGTCCGCCTGGGGAAGTACTACACCTTTGCCAGTTATTCTACCGCCAAGCAGTAATGTGCAAACATTACTGTGCTCCGGTTTGAAGGGCAATGTTTTTTAGAGAAATTACAGGGCTTAGAGATATAACGTCTAAGATATCTGGGTGACGAGCGCAGTGCAGTGCTAGGTAATGATTTGGACTCTTCATGTTCTAATAGCTGCGTGTCCCTGTGCTGTTATGTAGCAGGCATGTTGCTTACCATCAGGCACATGTACTGCTTGTCTCGTCACTCTTTATATAAATAATAAATAAATAATAAAAAAAATGTTTGTCTGTAAAGTCGGTTTACTGACAATAGAACGTGACAACGTCTTAAGAAAATACTGATGGAATGGTAGCATTTTTCAAAAGAAAATTTTAATTTCATTTGTTTAATAGATTTGCATGTAAAAAGTAATCAGTAGAATTTAGTCATTTTCAATCAAAACAATGCAAAAAAGCTTTTAGATGCCGGGGATCGAACCCGGGGCATTTCACATGCAAAGCGAACACTCTACCACTGAGCTACATCCCCGCTTGAACTACTGGTCGAAATAATTAATACAACTGTAACAAACATGCGGCGAGGTAACGACCGACAGTAACGCGGTAACGGTACATGACGTCATGTTTTGTGAGCGTGCAGCCGGCTTCATCGAATTATAAGACGTTATCACGTCAAAAATTGCCAAAATCGATGACAAGTACATAATTTTATGATCGATTTTCATTATAATTATTCTGCATAGTGCAAGAACATACATGAGTTATACAGTCAAAAAAGTATCGGGAATGGATGATATGATTTTGGTTCCAAATTCAAATTTTTGTTTTAAATGTTGTTGTTAGATTGGCATAACTAAAAAAAAACTGTTTATAAATACACTGTTTTTCGTTTCGGCGCGGAATTTGAGTTGCACCTTGTAACGGTCCAAATATGTCCTCGTTAACAGAAATTGATTAATCAGATCTGTCGAAGAAATCAAACTTATATTTTTTATTTTATTCCTTAATTTAATTTTCCAGCTTTGTATTCTGTCCGTGACTGGGATGAAACAGTGATGGTAATGTGTTATCTCAGAATCTTGTTCAAGGAGTCACCCATTAATGACGGACACTTGTTGATTTAAGCAAACACGCGAATAATATGATTCAAATTACAAACATTATCAATTGACCATACTTTTAGCACAGTCTATTAAATCATACAGTCGTTCGACGAAACCGTCTAGACAGGGGAGTTGTGCGGGACGTGCGGGATGAGATGCGGAAAGCGCGCTCCTGCACTGCCTACATTACAATGTTAGTATTGCAGGAGCGCGGCTCAGGGCTGACGTCTTCTGCATGTTTTAAGAGTGCGCCTAAAGCCAGGAAAAAATTTCACCCGCGCGACGCGTTTCTTAATGTGATGTACATAAGGTCGAGAATAGCATGACACAGTTTGGAGGAAAAATCAATATTTAATCAGGAGTCCATTTTTGACCAAGTTTTATTTAATTACTCAATAACTAAACATAAATTTAAAAAAATGTTCGGTTACTTTACTAGAACGTACAAATAGGAATTTTATTACCAAAAAATAATGTGGGGTCATCGCTGATAATTTCGAGTACTCGAATTAAAACGGGTTTTTTCGTTGTCATTTTTATTTTTTTATTGTAAAAAACTCTGATCTATTTTTAAAATTCTATTCGGTTATTGTGCTTTTTTTTTTTTTTTAATCTTTATTAAAGCGCTTTTTCGCGTTGCGAAAATGCCGCGCTAATTGATACATGATTTACTTACTACTAGACTTAAGAATTGGATATATTCACACACTTCTACTATAAAACACAAACACTAGAAAATCAGAGAAGGTTCGTTCTAGTGGCTAGGCCTAGTTTTGTCATGTTTATAATTTTTTTAACAATATCCGATGTTGGGCAAGATAGGTATGAGTTACATAATCCAATGGAACTGTCGTTAAACAATAGGCGTCGTTTAGCTTCGTTTCGGACACACTCCATCAAAATATGATAGGCGTCTTCCACTCTCTGGCAGTCGAAGCAAAGTGGAGATTCCACTTTGCGCATGAGGTGCGCGAACGCATTCAGCGGGAGGTGCCCGGCACGGAGTCGCAGCAGCAGAACTAGATCCTGTCTACAGAGCTGGCTGACATTAATCCAGGGGGCGTGTAGTGGCTGTGGCTGGATAGTTTTAAACCAAATACCTTTGTCTTTAGACCTTTTATCAAAATATTCTTGCCATAAATCGCGACACATATTTTTAATTATGTATATGCGGTCATTATACGTGGGAAGTATGTGAAACTCAATGCCTTCGCTACAAGCTTCTTTGGCTAACCTGTCGGCTACGTCATTGCCAGCTATGCTTACGTGTGATGGAATCCATTGTAATTTCACCACCTTAGACTGTGATAACAAATCTAAGATCGAGTTTATAATGGCATAGGCGATCGGTGTACCTCGAAAGGTCGAAGTGCAGCGAGCCAGGTGTTGGAATGCACTTTTTGAATCAGTCAGAATGACAAATTTATTGTGATTTATGGATTCAATGTAAGATAAAGCTTCCGCTATAGCAATGAGTTCCACATGCATAATCGAGATGTTACAGTTAATTTTGAATTTTATACTTTGGTTATTTATATCGTCAAAGAAGGCCGCCCCACTATTGTCAACCTCTTTGGAACCGTCGGTGAATATTCTATAAAAATCACTGTATTTTGCAAGGGTTTCGGTACATATATTAATCATTTCCGCTATATTATAATGACGTTTAGCTCTAGTCATTGGGATATATGTAATGACGTTGTTGAGATTTATGTGGCTTAACCAGGTTCTGAGGGAAAACATTTCCAGTGTTGAGCTAGAATGTACAGACGTATCTTTAAGGAAGTCATGTAGCGTAATTAACAGGGGTAGTTGTTTGCCCTGCCAAAATGGTTTGTCTTTTAAATTAAATAATTCATCTAAGGCTGAGTGAACTGGATTATTATCAAGAGAACTAGATTTAAGTTTGTATTTTCCCGCTAAGTACATCCTTCGAATATGCATCGGTTGAAGCTGTAGGTCTACTTCCATTACATGAATGGGGGTTGTTTTAATGTAACCACCTATGACGCGCATCGCTTGGTTTTGTAATCTGTCTACTTTATTTAAATGAGTGTTACAGCTGGTTCCGTATAAAAAACTTGCATAATCTAGCCTACTTCGAATCAAAGAGATGTAAAGACGTCGTAAGTGTTTAGGGTGAACCCCCCACCCCGGGCCTGACAGAACTTTAAATAATTTGATGCGATCGCTCAGATTTTGACATAGCTCGTTGATGTGCTTCCCCCACCTCAACGAGCGGTCGAGCCAAATACCAAGATATTTAACGGAATCTACCACTTCTAAGGGTGTATTATTGATCTTCAGATTAATACGATTAGTCATATGTTTTCTTTTCCTAGTAAATAGACACAGTTTACTCTTGAGTGGTGAAGCTTCTAATCCTATAAAATTTAGTTCTTTGGAAAAGTAATTTAGAGCTTTTTGTAGTTTAGAATGAGTATTTTTCAAATTGTTTCCACCGTGAAACAAGACGAAATCGTCAGCATACTGCGATATGTACACGTTATCAATTTGTTGACAAACTCTAATAGTTGCTACGTTAAATAGAAGACAACTTGTTGGACAGCCTTGTGCTAAGCCCTGACGAGTATACCTACTAATGTTTTTGTTGTTATCTACTCTAATGTTTAAATTTCTACAGATAAGAAAATTCCACAAATAATCGCATAATTTTGCACCTAGATCAAGGCCATTTTGAATGTGCAAGAGCTGTCCTATGTCAACATTATTGTAAGCATTATTTATGTCAATAAAGCAACTCAGCGAAAACTGTTTTTTACTCAAACTACTTTGTAATTTGGTCACTAAATAACAGAGATTGTCCAAACAGGATTTAGATTTTCTAAAACCCACTGTATTGTCAGAAAAACAGTGTTTACTTTCTAAGAACCATTCCAGTCGTTTAGTGATTATTAAATAAAATACTTTACACAAGCATGATATCAGCGATATGGGTCTCAGTGACTCGGTCAACATTGGGTTGCGACCGGCTTTCGGGATAGCTATTATCTGTATGTCGCGCCATTGTTTAGGTACAAATCCTCGAGTAAGAAACCGGTTAAATAATAACTGAAGCATGTTTTTACCTGCGGCAGGTAAATGTTTAATCATTGAAAAAGAAATCTTATCTGCACCGGGCGCCGTATGAGTTATCTTTATGCTGTTTTCTAATTCTTGAATAGTAATTGGAACCTCTAATGCGATATTTGTGGATGAAAAAACTGGCTTTTGCGGCGGGACTGAATCGGGTGTTAAGCTGATCAACAAGGATTGAAGACGATCGCTATCTATGTACCTATTATAGTTATTGTTGTAGCCTTTTAACCATTTCATTCGCTTCCACATTTCACTAGATGTTGCCGCAGAATCAATAGATGTACAAAATTTTTGAAATGACTTACTCTTTGATTGGCGAATTAATTTTTGTGCATTCCTAATTTTATCTTTAAGAATAATTAAGTTTGCTGGGATGGGGTTTTTCCTAAATGTTCGAAGTGCCAAACGGCGCTCAGCTACAGCTTTTGACAATTCCGCGGTCCAATAAGGTTTAGGTACAAAGTTGTTAGTAGGGTTCTGATTAATCTTTATGTAAGGTATATGTAGGTCAGCGGCTTTATTAATTTCACCCACAAATAGGTCATATGAAGTCTGAGGATCGTCTGGTAATTGTAGCTCTGACAGAATATTTTCTAAGTACGTACAATAAGATACCCAATCTGCTTTTTTTTAGTTTCTTTTTAATATATGCCCTATGTTTGAAGTGTTTTCTGTTGAAATTTTTAATATCAAGTGGTCGCTGTTAAGAGATTCGTTCGTGACCTTCCAGTTGTACTTGGTAGCTATGTCTGTGGAAACAAAAGATATATCTGGTGAGGTTTCTCGCAGTTGATTATTTACCACTTGAATTCTAGTTGGTGACCCGTCATTTAGAGGTATAAAATTACAATCAATTAAAGCGTCATAGATTTGTTGTCCGCGGGTATCAGTCTTGTACGACCAACTTGCATGGTGTGCGTTGAAATCACCTAAAATTAATGTTTTTCTATCGCATAATGACAACAATTCATCCCAATCGCGTTGACTTGTTCTATTACTAGTATAAGGGGGGCAGTACAGTGAAATAATATTTACTAATGAATCGCAATTAAACAGTTTGACGTGTAAAATTTCAATATCTGGATTACTCAACTCTGACTGAATTAGTTGAGCATTTATGGATGAATGTACTAAGATAGCTACTCCACCGTATCCATCAATCCTATCACGGCGGAAAGTGTTATATCTACTAAACCTTAGGCTCATACGATCATCATACCACGTTTCGTTCAATGCAGCGATGTGTATTTTTTCTTGAGATAGAAACTGTTCGAGTTCCAATCGCTTATCCTGAAGGCTTTGACAATTCCATTGGATTATATTTAGCTTGCAATTATTGCGGTGATAACTGCTACCCATAACTATTCAGGAATAATTTTACAAAAGGCAAGTCACGAAAGTGTTTCATTAAAAAGGATACTAACCAATCGAATATAATCTTTGCGGCGGCTTTAAACTTTTCTAGAATCGAACCTTCTTCTCGGAAAAATATTTTATTCACTGATTCTATAATCTTTTCAAATTGACCTTTTTCCTCATGTATTCTTCGTCTTCTTTCTGTTCTATCGCAACCAGCACTCTGGTTGGGCTCGTTTTCAGGACTTTTTCCGCACTCCGAGTCGCTGCAGCAACAGTCCCAGTTGAAAGTAATATCATTATTTACTGTTTGGCTGTGAGACCTTCGTTTAGGTGTCTTCTTTACATTTCTTTCGTTACCTATCAATTTTTTCTTCTCTTCTGTCGTTTTCGTTTTATTTTTAGGCGATTTTTTTAACATAGTAGAATAAGGTGCATCTTGAAAATCAGACATATTCAACGTGAAGTCTTGATCTTCTGTTCTCGAGCCTAATCTACTCGGGGTTCGTGTCGGTTGGTTCAGCTGTGGGAAGTCTATATCTTGAGGCACGGGGCTCATCGCTGGAACGTACATGGTTACGGCTTTACGATAATTACAGTTAAAATCCGCCAGAATAGAACGAATTTTCCGTTCTTTTACAAATACTGGACACTTTTTGCTCAATGCCATGTGGTTGCCTCTACAGTTGACACAAACGAAAGTTGTAGCTTCACAGTTTTCATGGTGCTTACTACACTTCGGACATACTACTTTCTTACGTGGACACATTTTTCTGGAATGACCGTAAGTCCAGCATAAAGAGCATTGTGTCACAGGAAAGATGTATTTGTCGACTTTTACTCTTATTTGATGTATGTACACGTGCTGGGGGAGGGAAGTTCCCCTGAAGCACAGTCTGACGCATTCGCTGGCAATCCATCCTGCACCGTCATCAGATCGTCTGGACAGCCTTTTTACAGAGAGCAGCTCAGAGTCACAGGTGATACTTCTGATTAATTCCTCTTCTGTAACATCGAGTTCGATTCTTCTAAGTATTCCATATGACGAAGTTGTCTCTGAAGTTCTGTATGCTCTCCACTCGTTATCCTTAACAGCTTGGCAATTAATTAATTTGTCTAAACCAACTAAAGTTTCAAACTGTACAAGTATTTTCATGGGGTTTATGTACTTAACCCGTGACACGTCTGTAACTCCGTTCTCTTTTAGTAAAAGTGCGAAAGCGAACTGTTTGGGTAATTCTTTACTCGATGTAATGAAGACCTCAATGTTATCCTCATTGATGTTTTTCGGCTGTCTTCTGCTTCTCGTTCTCTTCCCATCTCTCATGACTTCCATCCATGGTTCGTCGTCTTCCTCGTCCCGCCCGCGCTTTGAAGGTCGACTCTCTCCGATGAGCAGCAAGTCCCCCATGGAATGTCTTCGCTGTTCTCCTCCTATTGTCACACCAGGTAGCTGAGATGATTGTGACGTCATCTCCTCGCGAGCTGAAGTAGATGCGTCCGCCATCTATTTAAAAAGACAAGCTGGGCGCGCGCGATCGCGCACTCAGCGTGCGTTGTTGTTCGAGTTTATCTCGTGTGCATACACGTCAATCGCCAATGACGGTTGCGACCGAACTCGTTATTGTGCTTCTTCTTGATTGTACCCACACGTCAATATTTTTTTGTCATAGTTTTTAGTTTCTTAACTTCAGTGAGCGGCGTCGAAAATGTTCTTTTTTCGTTTTCTGGCGTTAGGCGCCCCCTTAAACACACTATCACAGAAACATAGTTATAGTTATAACTAGGGTGAATGAAGTAGTATAATATTATAAAATAGTAAATAAATTAGTTGTGGTATTGACGATTGCCTCGTTTTACTTATTAAGTATTGAATAGAATTTTAAAAATAGATCAGAGTTTTTTACAATAAAAAAATAAAAATGACACCGAAAAAACCCGTTTTAATTCGAGTACTCGAAATTATCAGCGATGACCCCACATTATTTTTTGGTAATAAAATTCCTATTTGTACGTTCTAGTAAAGTAACCGAACACTTTTTTAAATTTATGTTTAGTTATTGAGTAATTAAATAAAACTTGGTCAAAAATGGACTCCTGATTAAATATTGATTTTTCCTCCAAACTGTGTCATGCTATTCTCGACTTTATGTACATCACATTAAGAAACGCGTCGCGCGGGTGAAATCTGATTTTTTCCTGGCTTTAGGCGCACTCTTAAGGGCGTACCCCGAGCAAATGACCTTGAGTATTTCTTACCTTATCGCACACCGCAAGAAAGAGCAAGAGAGAAACAGTAGGATTTGTCGCTGTTTTACACTCAAATTTTAGAATAAACTCTTTATAAAATCAGATTTTGGTCTTTTGAAAAAAATAAAACTACCAAAATATTCGTAATGGAATTGTCTATCCGTTGGTGTAAGTACAAAATCAAAATAATGGACGATTTTCGAGGAGATGCATGATAACTACAATTATTTAATTTTTTCATGGTTTCGTTGTGAGGCGATAATTTAAACAATAAGTTCATTATCTAAAAAGTAAAACTACCATTTTGAAGCCAAGAAGTTGTAAAAATTTAATATATTTTTTACCAGTTGATATTTGTGTTGGCTAATGAGTAGATAGCTCTTAAAACTGGACAAAAAACTCGTTTTGCTGGGGGACGCACCTTAATGGAAATGCTTACCACTATTCCTTTATCCGTCCTATGACTATCCAGTTCAGCTTCGCCCCTGGTACTTTTTTTTTTTTTTTTATAGCATAGAGTGACGAGACGAGCAGGTCATGTGCCTGATGGTAAGCAACATGCCTGCCACATAACAGCACAGTAACACGCAGCTATTGGAACATGATAGTCCAAATCATTACCTAGCACTGCACTGCGCTCGTCACCCAGAGATCTAAGATATTATGTCTCTAAGCCCTCTAATTTCTCTGGAATCATTGCCCTTCAAACCGGAACACAGTAATGTTTGCACATTACTGCTTGGCGGTAGAATATTTAGCGGTTATTTAGTCTATAGGAAATGTTTTTCTCGGGAATCAGGTACATATCACATATCCAACGGTTTTCTCGTGTTTTAAACTACATTGAACGTGTGCTCCTCCATACTACAATCTAATTGCATTTGAAATTTCAACCCAATCCATTCCGCTGTTCCGATGTAATCGAACAACTAACATTTAAACATCTTGACTTTGAAATGTGTAATATTAGACTAGCCACGTGGTTTACGTGGTAGTTAGTCCGCCTGTAAAGCTGAGGGTCGTGTTTGGGTTTGGTTCGATTCGCACCCATGCAAATATTTGTCCGGTGTCTGGGTGTTTATATGTTTAATAAATATGTATCTACAACGATAATAAAAGGATTATTATCGGCTACCTAGTTCCCATAG
Source organism: Ectropis crepuscularia (assembly GCA_963693475.1). Taxonomy (NCBI): domain Eukaryota; kingdom Metazoa; phylum Arthropoda; class Insecta; order Lepidoptera; family Geometridae; genus Ectropis; species Ectropis crepuscularia. The sequence goes on from OY856350.1 coordinate 7,691,066, forward strand.
TACAAGCTTTGCTTCATATGGGATACTTCATTGGGGACAGATGTTAATGTGTGTGTATTTTCCATTAATATTTGTTGATTTATTTACTAATAAGAAACATTTTATTACCTTGAAAATAATATTTTACTTAAATATTATTTAGTTACTTATTATCTACTCTAGCCCCAAGCGGCCCAATTGGGCCAAACCGGTTTTTGGGACTTTAAAACATTATTTTTACATGATGTACATACTCGATGATTAGTTTATTTTGATGCCTAAGAGATAGGATATTATATGAATAAATACATTGTCGTTTACAGACACACAAAATTTAGTTTCATTTTTGAGTGATATTTTTTTTGTGTAACGTCGCGACGCCGGCGGCGTCACTGGCCGGAACAATGGGCTATGGCTCAATATTATACTATGATGAGAGTGAAAACATTAATATACATGTGTCAGCTGAATAATAACTATAAGATAGGTTACACTAAAGCTTATCACTTTTCCTAGAAGACTCGCATTTAAAGGTATAATTTTGTAAAGGTTGAATGACATTGGGCGTTTTTTTACATATTCAATAAAATTACTTATGTCCCTGATTTTAATTGGATCTGAAAACAAATAGACAAAATTAATTTTCATAAAGTTAGACTTCAGATTATCAAAAATTAAATAAACCTGGTTTTGAACCTTAAGGTTTACGTCGTTCTAGATAAGAAATGTATGATTGAAAATTTACTACATTGTTAGATCAGTTAGTTTCTGTACTCGTACAATGGTCACTATGATTATATGATTTTTAATGGCGGTACGTATCAACAAATATTCATACAATAACTGTCGAACAAAAGTCGTCGTATTTAATGTACTTAGCACCCCCTTAAAATGATGCAGGCTGATTACCAGTAACCCTGTATAATGTATGTGTTATTGTCACTTATACACAATACGCACAATAATTTAAAATACTTATGGATAGTGTTAGACGGGACGAGTAGGACATACGACTGATGGTAAGCAACACACCTGCCATCAACAGCACAGTGTCACGCAGCTATTGGGACTGAAAAAGTCCCAAGTCATTTTACCTAACAATGTACTACGCTCGTTACCCTGATATAGACGATGATTTTTTTCTGTGCTCTGCAACTTCTATGGAAACATTGCGTTTCAAAACAGAACACATTACTGATGGTAGAAACCTACACTACAAGGTACTTTTTCACACAACATTAGTGGAAACAAGTTTGTAGTGGTAGGACTCTTGGCAGAGTCCGCCTGGGGAAGTACGATACCTTTGCCAGTTATTCTACCACCAAGCAGTAGTGTGCAAACATCACTGTGTTTCGGTTTTAAGGTGCGTCCCTCAGCTAAACGAGTTTTTTGTCCAGTTTTAAGAGCTATCTACTCATTAGCCAAAACAAATATCAACTGGTAAAAAATACATTAAATTTCTACAACTTCTTGGCTTCAAAATGGTGGTTTTATTTTTTTGATAATGAACTTATTGTTTAAACAATCGCCTCACAACGAAACCATGAAAATAATTAAATAATTGTAGTTATCATGCATCTCCTCGAAAATCGTCTACTATTTTGATTTTGTACTTACACCAACGAATAGACAATTTCATAACAAACATTTTGGTAGTTTTATTTTTTTCAAAAGACCAAAATCTGATTTTATAAAAAGTTTTTTCTAAAATTAGAGCGTAAAACAGCGACAAATCCTACTGTTTCTCTCTTGCTCTTTCTTGCGGTGTGCGATAAGGTAAGAAATACTCAAGGTCATTTGCTCGGGGTACGCCCTTAAGGGCAATGTTTTCAGATAAATTACAGGGCTTAGAGGTATAATATCTTAGATATCTGGTTAACGAGCGCAGTGCAGTGCTAGGTAATGATTTGGACTTGCAAGTTCCAACAGCTGTGTGTCACTGTGCTGTTATGTGGCAGGCATGTTGCTTATCACCAGGCACATGTCCTGCTCATCTCGTCACTCTATGCTGAAAAAAAAACATAAAATAATATATATTTATTGTAACAATAATATTGTCAAACATACATTTATGGTAATTTATGGAAACGCCAAATTATGGTGGGGTAATTAAGGCCCCAAAAATAGGAGTGGACTGTATAGAAAATTAAATTGTGTTGATGGAAATAAAATGATGCAGTACAAAACAAACACAAGATATGACAGTGAAGGAAAACTAGGAGCAACACTTACTTCAGTGACTTATTCTGATCCTTTTCTCCAGGCCTGGGATGTCGAGGAGAGGCGTGCGGACTTAGTGTCTCGCACGCTCACTAGTTTTAATATTATTTGCACAACACAGAAATAAAACGTTTCACATATATACGGTTTTGACCAGAACGTAATGTTCAATCTATTAATTTTGAGCACGACGGAAACACACTTCAGCTTCGCACGTATAGCCGAAGGCGGTCACATTCATACTGACTGCGTCACGACGTCACCCACGGTTCATCGATCATTGTGGGTAGATTTGACACAGCCATAGTCACATAGTGTTGCATGAGGGTAGGGATAAGGAAAATGGGAATGCACCGTGTAATTATCAAAAATTATCACCACTCACAATCTGGCGTAACCATCCACCCGCCCAAAAGGGGTACCCTTTTAAGAAACAACTATGTAGAGTAAGAATAGCAACTCTTTTAATAAGAGTTATACCAACGCTCAATGCGTAATTTGAAATGAAACGCTCAATGCGTAATTAAGTAGGTATATTTAACGCTTAATGCGTACTAGTTATAGAACGCTCAATGCGCATGAGTGAAAAACAAAAAAAAAGGAAAATATCTATTGCCATCGCATAACAAACCACAACATTCTATAGTATAAATCAAAAATAAAATAATAAACTTAATGTAAAGCAAAGACATCTAAATTAAAATAAAAGGAATTTTTACTGCGTCGGGAGAGGGCACAAACGCACGACTGGACGGAGGTAAGTTCTCCCACCAAATCTCACAGTCGCCACACGTATAATGCCATCCTTGGAAGGATGTACCTTATCTATAACTGCCAAAGGCCAAGCCAATGGTGGTACGTTATCGTTGATCACAACGACGATAGTGCCTGGAGTGATCGGTGTAGAAAGAGTATTCCACTTTTGCCTCACCTGCAAACTGTGCAGATACTCTAACCTCCAGCGGTTCCAGAAAGATTGAACCAAGTTGTCCAATAACGTATGTCTTTCTAGTAAGCTGACCTTCTCAGAACTCACATCAGGTGCAGGTAATGAGAGTAGAGGCACAGTATGCAAAAAGTGGCTCGGTGTAAGAGCCGTAGGCTCCGCTGGGTCAGGACTGAGCACAGTCAGCGGCCGTGAATTTAACAAACATTCGACCTGCGTTACGACAGTACACAGTTCCTCGTATGAGAGAAGCTGTTGGCCGATAACTCGAAATAATATCGATTTAGCGACCTTAATCATACTCTCCCAGCATCCACCGAAATGAGGACTATTTGAACAAATTCTTTTCAGTGTTATGCGGCTTTCAGCGCACTTGAGCTCGAGTTTCGGGTTATATTCATCCCTAAGAAACTTATAGAGAGCTCTGAGATACGTAGCGGCACCCTGAAAGTTAGTAGCGTTATCGCTATGAAGAACCTTTACAGGGCCTCTTCTTGAGATAAACCTTTTGAAAGCAGCTAGGAAGCTTGGCGTACTCAGTGACGTCGCAACTTCAAAATGACAACTCCGCGTAGTCAGACAGGTAAAACAGACTAAATATGCCTTCTCGCTATGTACACCACGACGACGTACTGGCGTATAAGCAATAGGGCCTGCATAATCGCAGCCTGTTTCCGTGAAAGCTTTAAGAGCCGGTCGAGTCCTCACTTCAGGCAGATCGGCCATGAGAGGATAAGTCGGACGCGGCTTGAGACGGAAGCACGTATTGCACTTGTGAACTCTCTGTCGTACAAGGCGACGAGCTGACAAGATCCAAAACTTCTGTCGAAGCAATGATATTAACGTTTCGGGTCCAGAGTGCAAATATTTCACATGATAATAATCAATGATCAAGTTTACTACGTGATCATTGCGTGGCAGTATGACTGGATGCATTTGTGTATACTCCATTGCCGAATTGACAAGGCGCCCGCCAACACGGATCAGGCCATTGTCAATGAACGGCCTCAAACGATTGAAAGCCGGTGAACAATTTTTATTATTCCGTATGTTGTTATACTCTTCAGCAAAATATTGAGCTTGTAGAGCACGAAGCATTTTGCCTTCAACAAAATCTAACTCCTCAGCAGACACTGCAGTAGTGCTACGACGAGGCAATAACTTTGCGAATTTAAAGACGTACACAATTATACGTAGTAATTTGCTCCACGATGAAATGCGAAGAGCGAGCTCATATAAAGCACATTGCTTTACAGGCGTGCACACAGTGTGCGTTAAAACCTTTTGTTCCGGTATATCGGACAATGGCTCACCATCGAGGCTCTTAAGAGGCCACTGAGATGGATGTAGTGAGGCCCACGGAGTACCCTGGAGCCACAGTGGATCTGAGATCAATTTCTCAGGAGTCACTCCTCTGGACAAGATGTCCGCACTATTTTCAATGCCGGCGCAGTGAAAAAATATGTCAGGTGATACGTTTTCCGCAATCTGTAAAACGCGGTTGGCTACAAACGTTTGCCACCTGTGCGGCGAGCTCTTAATCCAGTATAAGGCAACTTTCGAGTCAACAAAGGCGTAAGTCTTTATAGGTACTTGGGCTGTATAATTCTCATGAACAGTGCGCAACAACTTAGACAGTAAAAGTGCTCCGCATAATTCGAGACGCGCGATAGACAGTGGCTTCGTCGGTGCAACCTTACTCTTTGCGCATACGAGGCGGACAGTGATACCCGCAGCTGAGCTGACATGCAAGTATGCCACTGCGCCGTACGCATTAAGGCTAGCATCAGAAAAGCCTAGAAGGGTGACTTCGCAGTCTTTGGACACGCCCACATGACGTGGTATGCGTAATTTGTTAAGTGCCGGTAACTCGTTGCAGAAACGCTTCCACATCTTAACGATATGTGCAGGGGGAGTATCATCCCAACCTGACTGCATTTCCCAAAGATTTTTCAGTAAAATCTTGGCGTATACAATCGTCGGAGCTGCAAAACCCATAACATCCCACAATCGTGCAATTGTCGATAATATTTTCCGCTTAGTACAAGTTTCATCGCTTGGTGTCGAAATTTTGAAGAAAAAAGTATCTTCGTCTGTGGACCAATGTAAGCCTAGAATTTTATTTGATGACCTGTCAAACTCAACCTCGGTAGGGAGTTTGTGTGTGTCGGGAATAGACTCTAATACCGCAGTGGAATTAGAGTTCCACTTAACGAGGTCCCACTGCGCACCTTTAAACAAACCTATCATTTCACGTGACGCAGTGATAGCTTGACTTTCTTTAGGAAGCGAAAAGGCTACATCGTCCATGTATAACGAAGGTAGTACAATACTACTCGCCAGCGGATACTTCGCACCATCGTCCTGGACGAGCTGAGCGACCGTGCGCAGTGCATGGTACGGACTCGACGTCAGGCCGAAGCAAACGCGATTAAACTGGTACAGCACCAGGGGGTCTTGCGGATTAAATCGATATAGAAAACACTGATAACGACGGTCAGCTTCGCGCATAATTATTTGCAGAAACTGCTGACGACAATCTGCGGTCATAGCTATGGCATGCAGGCGGAAATTTAAAATAATTTTAAATAAATCACCCTGCATATTTGGACCGCTGTGTAGGACGTCGTTTAGTGACCGACCGGAAGTGGATTGGCTACTGGCATCTAACACAATGCGAAGTTTGGTAGACGATTTATCTTCACGAATTACACCGTGATGTGGAATAACGTAAATCGGCGCGGGGTCCTCGCAAGCGTACGACGGCGCCCGAGATACGTAATCATTCGCAAGATAATCTCTGATGACGTCATCATATGCCGACCTCAAATTAGGCGAAGCTTCGAGCTTTCTTTCGAGGCACATGAAACGTCTACGAGCCACGTCTATCGAATTCCCCAAGGAATAAGAATCGTCCTTGAATGGCAGGCCGACTACGTATCTGCCACTCACAGGATCGCGTGTCGTAGTGGACACATAAAAATCCTCACACTCAATGTGCGATGGATGTTTAACGGAAGCGGAAGGAAGCTCTTCCAGTTCCCAGAAACGCCTGACTAACGAGTCAATAGCGGTAGGCTCTTGAGCGAGGCAACATGTCAAGGCCGTATTAATATTTGTTAATGGTATGGTGGGCGCTGACCCCAATAGTACATAGCCCAGCACCGTGCGCAATGCAGCTGGTGCGTCCGAAGTCCCGCGCGAAGCATGGACGTCCGGTAATAATAAATGCGGAAACAAAGAAGCTCCGATTAACGCGTCAATACTAGACGGTACGCCGAAGTTCTCGTCCGCGAGAGGTAAACCCTGCAGATGTGATAGGACAGACGTATCTACCACAGCTGTAGGCAACATATCAGTTACCTTATCTACTACGAGAGGTGAAATTTCATAATTTATATTTTCATCAAATCGAGAATAGAACTTTAGGTTAATTTTACTTGTCTCTAAGACCTTCTCCGATCCACCGAAACCCCTAATAATAGTACGTTCCGTAGTCGATAACTTTATACCTAATCTTTCGCAACATTGTTGAGTGACGTAATGACTCTGTGAAGCAGAATCTAAAAGCGCGCGAATAATATGTCTTTCGCCTTTAGAATCGTAAACGGCAACCTGAGCAGTTGACAACAAGACTGTATTATTCACAAGTTTCCTTTGCACAGGCAAATTCGAATGCTTATTATGTGTATGCACGCATAAAGCTATATCAGGCCGCGACGCGTCAACAATAGGCTGAGGATGAACAGGTAAACTGCACGACTCGAGATGCGCCGGCGTCGATACGCTAGAACCGGCCGCCTTATCAGTAGGCAGTGATAACGGCGCACGGCTGTTTACACCCTTCCGCATAAAATGTAATTTACCATGATGCATTTTACCGCAAACCTTGCAACCAGGTTTTACGGTGCAGCTAGAAACCTTGTGATTGAGTGCCAAACAATTTACGCACGCATTACAATCTTTAACCCGTTTAAATCGCTCTTCAGGCTTCAATTTATCAAAAGCAGCGCACTTGTATAAATGTGTATGCGTCACATTGGCGCATAAGCATTTTTGTTGCAAAGAAAGTTCAGCTGACTTATCAATAGTACTTACATAAGCCTGATACTTTGGTAGTTTAGAGACAGAACCAACATTCGGTTTTTTAATATTATTATTATTAGAGCGAACATTCGTAACGCCACTAGTTCTTTCCAAAACCTTTGTACGCGTTGTAATAAATTGAACAAATTCGTCAAAGGTAGGTATTTTATTACCGTATGTGGTCTCAAACGCCCGTACTGTCTCAGAATCCAATTTCTTTAACGCGATATGCAATATCATTAGATCGGCTAACTGATGTTCTATTTTTAGATTTTTCAAAGCGCTGACTGCGCTTACGAAACTATCAGTGAATAAATCGAAGTTAAACGCACTAGCGACTTGAAAAGGTTTGAACTCAAACATTTGCGTAAGATAAGCAGATATAAGCATTCGCTTATCATCGAATTTTTTAATAAGTGTCTGTAAAATTAATTCATAATTATCAGCGCATGGCGTAATGCCCGAAATCGCAACTTTTGCACGTCCAATTAGTTTTGGTAAAAGGTAGTACAGCTTCTCACTTTCCGTTAATGACTCATTGTCATGAACGGCAGATTTAAATGTCGCGTAAAACATAGGCCAGGACCTGATATCACCGTCAAAAGACAATAATTCGATCGGCGCAAGCCTCGGTCTCGATGTTTTAGGACATGCAGAATAATTACTACTAGATGTTAAACTTTGAGAAGTGTACTGCGCGCTAACCCTTTTTACTTTGCTAAACAGTGATTCAAAGGCCAAGAGGCATTTATAGTAAGGCTTTGCAGTCGGATCTAACTCTAATCTTCGAGAATTATAGTCGTCGACTAATTGTTCGAACTTAACGCGAAGTGAATCTATTTGTGAAGACTTGTCTAAGAAAGCTTCCCTCAACGTTACGTTCGTGCTCATCTCCGACGAACCCGACAAATCATAACACTCTTGTACTATCTCGAATATAGTTTCACGTTTAGACAATAACATTCTTAACTTCGCATCTGACTCAATGTCAGTATCTGCGTCTTTCCTTCGAGACATTTTTCGATATTGAAATAAATAAATAAAGAAGGTTCGACGCTTTTGTTATGAATGTTACGTAAATAACATAAGTACCACAAAATGCAAAGGATGAATTAATTATACGATAGCAATGATAAGAAATAAGGCAATATAATACAGACAATTTAAGTTGTATGTGCAGGCGCATATATTTATTACGCTACGACTACAACTATCGATGTTCGTAATTCGGCCGTATAATATTAGCCGGTTATTACAAAGATCGAAACGGCGAACCGCTGTGAATTTAAATACAATAAGTTATACCGGGGGTAGAAATGAAATATCTGACGCAATGTCAGGGTATTAAAATATTTATTCGTAATGAATATACTCAATTAAGTTACTTATTAAGGCTTCTAATATATCCTAATAAGGGAATAACTGAGCAAGGATACAATATCCGATCTCATAAAAAAGGTTTATGGATGTAAGCCACAATGGCAGCATCTGTACTATAGAAATATAAATTTATTTTGAGGGTCACTCATGTAAATTATTAATACAATTTGAAAAAACCACTCAGGGTAATTATTATCCGGCTCGAAGGACCACTTATGGAAACGCCAAATTATGGTGGGGTAATTAAGGCCCCAAAAATAGGAGTGGACTGTATAGAAAATTAAATTGTGTTGATGGAAATAAAATGATGCAGTACAAAACAAACACAAGATATGACAGTGAAGGAAAACTAGGAGCAACACTTACTTCAGTGACTTATTCTGATCCTTTTCTCCAGGCCTGGGATGTCGAGGAGAGGCGTGCGGACTTAGTGTCTCGCACGCTCACTAGTTTCAATATTATTTGCACAACACAGAAATAAAACGTTTCACATATATACGGTTTTGACCAGAACGTAATGTTCAATCTATTAATTTTGAGCACGACGGAAACACACTTCAGCTTCGCACGTATAGCCGAAGGCGGTCACATTCATACTGACTGCGTCACGACGTCACCCACGGTTCATCGATCATTGTGGGTAGATTTGACACAGCCATAGTCACATAGTGTTGCATGAGGGTAGGGATAAGGAAAATGGGAATGCACCGTGTAATTATCAAAAATTATCACCACTCACAATCTGGCGTAACCAGGTATCAATTTGCAGAGCAAGACTTGTGACGTCACATGTTCTTAAAAATCTCACCATAAAGTGAGGTCATATGAATTTTTTAAGCACTATAAATACTTATCTTCGTAATTTTTTTGTTATGATATAAATAAAAATACGTGTACCCACGATGTGTTCTAAGAATTTAGCTGATGGACAATTTTTTTTCTAGTCATTTCGCCTATTGACGGGCGCAAAGATCTTAAAAAAGAGTTGTTTCATATAATTTTATTTTATTTATTGTATACTAGCAGTGCCTTGCGGTAATACCCGCGTCATTTCCGTTTTCTTTATTTTGCCGGGATAAAAAAAAAGCCAAAGAAAACTGTGTTTTTCCAGACTATAATCTACCTGTATTCCAAATTTCAGCCCGATCCGTTCATTCGTTACGATGTGATTCAGCAACAAACATTAACATTTATAATATAGTAGGACAATAATAGTTCAATTTGTGTTACCTTTGGTACAATCGATCAATTTATCATGGAGCTGAACTTTAATCTTGTTTGCTTGAGAAGTGAGTGAACCCACAATAAAAGCAGGTCCAAGTGTTTGTAATAACGTCATGAGTACTGTGATTGTGTTCAGTATGAAATTCAAAGAATCAAACTGAAAAGAAGATTTGTTTGTTTATTTATTAATGATTTAAAATGATGCTGTTACAAATACTTCGATAAAAGTAGCCTTTTATCACTAAAGCTTGAGAAGCATCCACTAAACAGTTTTCATAAAAGTTTACATGATCATATTAGAATTATATATGTTTTGTGTCATTCATTTTCTTATAGCTAAGATTGGTATAATTCAGTATAATATATAATTAGAGCAATTAAATAATAATTTGGATTCTGATTAAATCCTGAATAGTATTTACGTTACGTGTTTGAATCGCGAAAAATCTGAGTGTATTTTTCCGATAGTTACAATAGTCGTGTCTTCAAATCGTGAGTGAATCGGTTTTTTTTTAAATAAAGAGTGACGCGAGACAAGACAAGACGGATGTGCCTGATGGTAAGCAACATGCCTGCTACTTAACAGCACAGTGACACCAGAACATGAAGGAACATGAAGAGTCTAAATCATTCCCTAGCACTGCACTGCACTCGTCACCCGGAGATCTAGGATGTTATGTCTCTAAGCCCTGTAATTTCTATGGAGACATTGCTCTTCGAAGCGGAACACAGTAATGTTTATACATTACTGCTTGGCAGTAGAATAACTGGCAAAGGTGTGGTACTTCCCCAGGCGGACTCTGCCCAGTGTCCTACTACTACAAGTGCACCTTCTTCTAGGTAAGCATGTTCCATCGTAGACTGCATCGTCGCTTGACATCAGGCAAAATTGCAGTGAATTGTAAACCTACAATTGTCCAAAAAATTCACCAAAATGTATAATTAGTTTTATTTCACGTGCTAATCAAACATTCAAATAATTATATCTCACAACATACAATAGATGCATTTTATCGCAGTCTAAAGTACGTACCGTCATATCTCCAGCTTTTAGCAAATTTACAGAATTGTATATGTAAATCATTATTTCTGGAATATTGAATAATATATTCGCTAACATCTGAAAAGATACCGAAAATAATTTATTAATATCAAGCTATGATTCAATGTCCTAAGTCTTACTCCCGGCCGGGAGAGATCTTCTACTTGCACTCCTTGCCCTTTTTGAGTGTAGTATGTAAACATCCTAAGTCTTCCAGTTGAGAGTTGTTCACGACCACTCTGAGCAAGAGTATTCAGTGGAAGCACAAGGCCGCGATGTGGCCACAGTGGTGGAACCGCGGCTATCCCTGGCCGCGGTCGTGAACCTCTCGCTGCCGAACATCACAGCCAAGATGCTCGACAGACAGAGGTCTGTGAGGTGGAGGAGTAGCAGTGAACATCCTTGACGGGGTCGCCGCCATTAGATGGCGAACCCGGTGGTGCTACAGGGGAAGAAGAGTGCTGGTATTGCGGTTCGTCATTCTCCCTATACTCTGCAGCTAAAATGTGGTAAGTGGCGAGACCACAGGCCTGACTACATAACTAAGGGTTTTCAGACGCAGTGGCGTCTGGCGGGTGCCAGACGACTTATTGATTGATCCCCGTAATAATAGTTCTGGCGGATTTTGGGTTCATGTATACCGGAACGAGGCTGGTAAACCATTGAAGAGCTCAGAGTGTCTCGGTGAATGCGAGAGCGGTCCCGCGTCTCCATCATAAGTGGCAAGGATAGAATTTATGACGGTTTTAGTCGATGGGGGCACCATGTTCATCCATAATGTCCAGTCCGACATAGCCCGGCCGTCTCCTCAGGCGGAAGAGTAAGTGTAAATGCATTTATGGTACAAAAAAAGAGCCAGATAATAATAAAATTGGATTATAGTAGCTGTTCTTGCGATTTCACTAGCATTTTATTTTTTTCGTTTAGTTTAACTCGATAAAATAGTAGCGGTTAATTAGATGTTACGCACAGGCAGTACATTTTTTATTTATTTATATAGATGCAAAGATTTTCAATTTGCGACAACTCTAAAGATATTTTATTTTATATACTTTATATTTTTTTACCATAGGGTCCAATGAAATTTTTATTGATTCAGTGGCATCTGCGATAAATTTGTAAACTTCCATTAATTTATTGTAATTGTGTTCATTTTTGGCTTCCAAGTGGTTGTAAAGTGTTTTCAAACGATGATGAACCGATTTAAAAACAACAGCATTGATAGCATATATAATGTCACAAGAAGTCCACATAGTGAAAACAATGATATGTACCCAAAAAGGGCGACCAAATTTTTTACTAAGCTCCAAATTAAGATATGCACAACATGCCTTAAAAATCAATGTTACCATAGTCTGAATAGTAATTTTAAAATATATTATTTTATTCTCGTGAAAGACACTCAATTTTTTATCAACATCTTTTATATTTGTGAAATATTCAAAAACGGTAAAACAGGAACTAAAACCAAAAGAAACTAATGTGTAAATAAGAAATTTGATGGCTACTGTTACTCCAAATACGTCAGGATCAACCCGAGACTCGAATGCACCGTAAAATAGTATTAAAATACTTAAGCTTATATGAAAAATTAAAATTAAAACATTGAGGAGACGTTTAAATATAGTTTTTTGAAAGTTAAATTGTCCTAAATTTAAACCAAATATAACGTGTAAAATAAAACACAATGTAACATTTATTGATTTCGAAAAATTCATATTTTGTATTTTTACACGAAACACGAATTATGTGGATACACTAGTGATTATGAAGCTATAGTGAGCACTGAGCACTTGATGTTATCATTAAATTATTGTTATGCTAATCAATTAATTGTGATCGTTATAATACTACTAATATTGTAAACTAGCTTTAACCCGCGTCTTCGCTCGCGTATGTAAGTTTCTTATGGCAGGTTCCCACTTTGAAAAGTACCACGACTGTCGAATAATAATTTAACTATAATCCTTAAAAGCCCTTAAGGTTAATTCCATGCGTTTACGTTAAACTTCTATCCAAACTACAAAACATAATTTTCTTTATATTTAGCCATTAAGGGATTGAATTTAAAAAAAATTAAGTAAGTACTCAATTTGTTCGAAACGATTAGACTCAGATATATCAAAAGACGTTAAAAGTTTCATACAACTTATTATGCTCTATTTCACCCCTTTGGTGTTGTATTTTGGACAACGCTGTCATATATTACTCATTATTTGGACCGTACTCAATTCATTCGATATGCACAAATGACCAAAGGCAAAAGTTCCTTACAAGATTTTCTCCTTTATTCATCTTTGCCTTTAATTCATTCATTTCACCCTAGGGCTGTAATTTTGGAAAATGATGTTATACCAAACTCATTATTTTAGCCGTACTCAATACGTACGAAGTTTCATGCAAATGTATGTTTAAGAAAAAAGTTTCGTACAAACATTTATCTTCTATTTCACACACTTGGGGGTTGAACTATCCGCAGGGCTTGGCCTGTTCATTTATGTAAAACTGTTATCCTCTATTTTACCTATACTCCGAAGGATTGAAATTTTGAAAAAACATTACATTTATTTTGTTTTTATTTCGGCTGTATTCAATACGTACTAAATTTAATACAAATATGTCCCAGGAATAAAAGTTTCATACTATCGTTCATTCCTTATTTCATCCCCTTGGGGATCGAATTTCGAAAAATCCTTCCCTAGTGGGCGCCTACGTTAAAAGAAGAATATGTGTGGGAAATTTAAAGTTTCTAGCTCTTACGGTTTGGGCTGTGCGTTGATCTACCAGTCAATTACCTTTGCTTTTTAACCGACTTCAAAAAAGGAGGTTTCTCAATTCGACGGTATATATCTTTTTTTATGTATATAGATGTCAATGTTTGGATGTTTGTTGTTCAACTACGTCGTAACGCATGAACGAACGTATCGGATTGAAATTCGGAACAGAGTTCAATTATAGCCTTGAAGCATACATAATATGCATTATAATCCCAGAAAAATAACGGGAACTACGCAGGTAAAACCGCGGGGTGCAGCTAGTATATAATATATATTATAGTACAGATACTGATGGCACAACTAGAAGCTGACTAGTATCCATGGCACATTTTTTTAAAGACAGACTGCAGCAGCTGACTATCTTTGTAGACTTCAGTAATGCTTTTAATGCCGTTGATTTCGATATCCTACTGACAATCTTGCGCTCCCTTAACATATCTCCATCGGTGATCGACTGGTTTCATAGCTATTTATATGGACGCCGGCAATGTGTTCGCTTAGACGATATTTTTTCGTCATGGTGTAATACTGAAGCTGGTGTTCCTCAAGGCGGTGTGCTATCACCTCTACTCTTTGCAATTTTTATTAATTCTATATCGTTATATCTTACTTCTTCCTACCATCTTTATGCAGACGACCTCCAGATTTATTCTTTAGCATCACTCTCCGATTTGCACGTGGCAGTTGACGCTGTGAACTCTAATCTGCGCCAAATTTTAAATTGGGGTATCAATTTTGGTTTGAGCGTTAATCCAGCAAAAACACAGATCATCATCATTGGCAGTTCTTATATGGTATCTTGGATTAACTGGGCTACATTACCTCAAGTTGTTTTTGACGGGATTATAATTCCTTACACCAAATCAGTAAAGAATCTTGGGGTAATTTTTGATCAAACTTTAAGTTGGGAAGCGCACTTGGAGTCAATTAGCAACAGAGTATTTACATCTGGTGTTCTGGTGGATCTTTAAGGCGACTCCGCAATTTTCTACCCACTGCCACCAAAGTTACACTTGCCCAGTCTCTCCTTCTTCCACTCCTAGATTATGCAGACGTTTGCTTTCTTAATCTCACTGAGACCCAGTTTGATAAACTTGAGCGACTTCAAAATTACTGTATTAGATTTATATTTGGCTTACGTAAATATGATCACATATCCGAATTTCGTAATCAGCTCAAGTGGCTCTCCATTCGTTTTCGCCGGAATGCTCATATTTTATCTCTTCTTTACAATGTCTTGTTTAGTCCTTCAACCCCACGTTACTTGAAAGAAAACTTCACGTTCTGGAGCAATACGCATTCTCGCCCTTTGCGATCTAATGACGATTTAGTACTAAAACCACCCTCTGTACGTTCTGAAACCTTTTACGGCAAATCGTTCGCGTTTCAGGCAGTACTACTATGGAATGCCTTACCGGTGCCTGTCAGACATGCTCCATCATTGCCTGTGTTTCAGAACCAAGTCAAGGCCTTTTATTTATCACAGCTGTCACCACAATGAGTTTATTCGTATTAAATATCTATTTATATTTATTTATTTATTTTATTTAAGTAGGTATAATATCAATGTATTATATATTAGTTTATTGTAGGTTAAAAGTAGGTATTCTAAGTATTAGCATGTATGATTATTGATATGTATGTTTATGTGATACCTTTAGTCACACTGTACCCTAACCCCGTCTATTTCCATTGCATGTTTCTCTCCATCCTTCGGTTGCCTGGAAGAGATCGCTTTTAGCGATAAGGTCGCCACTTGTTTCACTTGTTCTAGGCTAAGTCTCTGTTTTGTAAGTTTTTTTTTATTGTGAACAATAAAGCGTTATCTATCTATCTATCTATCTATCTATCTATCTATCTATCTTTCTCGCTCTAGCACACTCGACGGTCCTGAGTACACACGAACATTTCTTTCATTTCCTAGCGTGACCTTGAGCTTTGTTCACAGCCCATGGAAAATCTGTGTGTGGAGCGCCAAAAAAAGTGTTCACTTCAAAAACCAAAAGAATAGCCACAAGTCATAATATATAAGTGAGGTAGTGAAACGAGCCCCGAATTCATATGCCACGGCCACCACTGTATTTCCGCAGTCATGTGTGAAATGCCTGTGTGCTAACACTGTGTGCCAATGTGTGTGTGTGCTGTGATCATGTGTCCCAATTTCGCGCTAAACTCAAGTGGTTGCCCATTCGTCTGCGTCGTAATGCCCATATTCTTTTTCTGCTGTTCAATATTCTATTTAACCCTAAAACTCCACTCTATCTTAAAGAACGCTTTACTTTTTGTCAAGATTGTCATTCTCGCACATTAAGATCAAAAACTAATCTTACTTTGATGATCCCATTAGCACGTTCAGAATCATACTACGGTAAGTCTTTTGCCTTTCAAGCAGCTCAATTGTGGAATGAATTACCTATTTCTATTAGAAAATCTCCCTCATTGGAGTCTTTTAAAGGTCACGTCAAAGAACATTTTCTATCGAAACAGCAATCATAAGAATGTCATTATTACAATTAGTTTCCTGTTTTACCTATAGTATGTCATTATTTACCATCTATTTTTATTCATATTCATATCATTATTCCTTAGATATTTGTCTTTAGTAAGTATCATAAGTAATGATATATACAGTGTATATATCGACGGTAAAAACCAAACCTGCTGTAACCCACAAAATGCAAAATGTTCACCAGAGCCAAAAAACTTTTGAGATTTTACAAAAAAATTCATAACTCAAAAACTATTATTCCTATAAATGTAATTTTTAGAAACAAAACGCATTATTTAATTGTTTATTAAATAAAATAACTAAAACTAACCAAAAGTTTGTTTTTGTCTATGTTTTTGTGGGTTACAGCAATGTCACTTTTTTTTCTGTTCCGCAAAAATGCTGTAAATGAAGAGGACAAATGTATGGACAGCTCCAAAATAAACATTTTACTTAAAAGCAAAATTGTCTTAATTACGTATGGTACTTATTTAGTTTTGAAAATTATGACGTAAATAACATTAGTATTAATGCCTCGGTACACTTAATTGTCGTTACTATAAGAAATTATGAGAGGTCAGTAAAATAAAAACGATGTAAGTGTGGGATGATATAAATTTGACATTATTTTAATACGTTTAGGAACAATCACCACTACTAAATCGAGATTTTTTTTCAATTTAAAAACAATCAAAATACACTTTGGAGCACAAAATGCACAAAATCGGAAATTAAGAACCTTAGGTAACTTATCTTCTGCTTAAGGCCTTCGGATCGACCGTGATGCTGCACCATGATGATGATGTTAGGCAATACACCTGCCGATCACATTATCACGCGGCTATTGGAACTATTCCTATCTATAATATCCAATAGCTATTTGGCTGCTATAATACAATGTTTACTAAGTTTGGGGTCAGCTGGTGTTGTGTTTCAAATGTCTGCCCATATTGATTTACTCTACTTGTCCAATGGAAAAGTAACACATTGCTGTTGATGACAACACGATGGATGTCGCATATGCGCTGAGGGAAATATACTCCGGTATGTACTCCTCAGCGTCCCGTATAAAGTCCCTAGAGCAGAGAAGGTATAAGGGAGCGCAAATACCCACACCCTACCAAACACCCTCTTTTTAGTTCACACTCAAGAAGAGAAGGAGACCCTGACAAACCAGGGTTATGGGTCAGGCACCGGGTCACGTATCCTTACCATCCATGAAGCTCAGGGACTAACATACGAGTCGGTAATCGCAATCAAAACCAAGGCAAACATGAAGCTGCACGAGAGCGTGCCCCATGCGGTTGTTGCAATCTCGCGGCACACAGGGACCTTCACATACTACGCTGACGACACCGACGACGCCATCGGCCGGTTCGTGCGGCGAGCGTTGGCTGCATCACCGAAGACCATCCGAGACTTCAACCTGCAGATGGCCATCAGGGACAGAAATGCGGCCGTTGTGGAGGCTCTGGGCCGGGAGAAGGCGGCTTGGGCAAATTACAGTTAGGCAAAGAATCGATATTGAGTCGATTACTAGCGGAATCCCAACCGGTAGTGATCGGCTCAACAGGCGAGCACTAGAATTAGGTGTAAAATGTTCCCAACTCCCCCCTATTTTCCTCTTCTTCTCCAAATCCAAGACACATGTAAAAAAAAAAAAAGAATTGTAATGACAAAGATCACGGACCCCGGCGTCTGTGGAGTGGTTAATTTAAATAAAAAAAAAAAAAAAAAAAGCTATGAGAAGGGATTCGACTCGAATAAAACCCGGTCTGTTTTGTAATCCTTACA
The DNA here is from genome assembly GCA_963693475.1 of Ectropis crepuscularia. Classification (NCBI taxonomy): domain Eukaryota; kingdom Metazoa; phylum Arthropoda; class Insecta; order Lepidoptera; family Geometridae; genus Ectropis; species Ectropis crepuscularia. Next base: position 7,709,002 of record OY856350.1, read on the forward strand.
GCGATGTCAAATTAACTGGCGATATATTGAGGTGATGATATGTTTGACGCCGCTACTATGACCATTCAAGTTCAAAACTCGCAGACGAATGATCTACCTGCAACGAGAAGTGAGCCAAGGGAACGTAATCTCCCCGAAATTGTTCTAAAACGCATTGGAGGATATATCTAGGACACTGGATTGGATTGAACGTGGCATCAATATAAACGGTGAATACGAAGTGTATAACCTACGATTCGCAGGCAACATTGTTATAATGGCCAAAACACTGGAGATACAAGAGATGCTGAATAGCTTAGCTGAATTTTCCCAACGCATCGGTGTCCAAATATTAGAGCAGGTAAAACCAATATTATGGTAAACGAGCTCCTAACTATGGGACCGGTTTGCCATAGCCAGGGAACGCTTTAACTTGGGAAAACAATTCCGTATGTGAGTCCATGAAGCGGATTCAGCTAGGCTGTGCAATGTTTGGGAAATTCTCTCTTCTTGTCACCAATCCCACAAAACCAGAAGACGAAAGTTTTCAATCAGTGCGTTCTACCGGTCATGATCTACAGTGCCGGAACGTGGAAACTGACAATTAAGATCGTCCAAGTTTAAGGACGCATAGTATGCTATGGAACGAGCTGTGCTCGGTGTCTCTCTGAGGAATCTCTAAATGAAGTCATCCGTCATCCGTTACTGACAAAGCTCAACGTCTTAGCAAACTGAAGAGACAGTGGGCTAATCATATCTGTAGGAGGACCGAAGACCGTTGGGGTAGACCAGTTCTAAAGCGGAAACCGTGATTAGGTAAACGTAGTGTAGGAGATCCTGAAACCCAATAGAGTGACGATATACGTAAGAATGCAGGCAGTGGTTGGAGAAGAAAAGCCGCCAAGAGAGCTGAGTGGCGCACCATGGGAGACGCCTATTATGTCTAGCAGTAGACTAGAATGCGCTGATGATGATGATGTGGGTATTGAGTTTTAACAAAAGTTGTAAAACGAGTATTGTTTGTTTAAATACACAGAATATGCTCTTAAATGGATGCATGCTGATTAGCAGCACCCTTGTAAAGTTAAAAATTCATACTCATTATACAAATAAATATACTGACACAAAATAAATATGTATTTGTATTCATGATACAAATATTTGCCCTGGGTGGGAATCTGGGAATTAAACCCACGACCCTCGGCTCGAAGGCAGACAACTTACTACCAACTAAGCCACGAGGCCAGGCGAGGTACCTACTACCAGTACAAAAATCGCGGTAAATTTAACTTTTTCCAGGATAAAAAGTATCCCATGTTTCAGAAGTTCAGCAATTTAGGCATGAAGAGGTAATAGATAAATTAGGTTACTTTTCACATTTATATTTGTTTTAACTTTTCCATTCCAAATTATATCTCTAAATTATTTGAAATGATTTAAGATAAAAATGAAAAACATTGAGGAGACATTCATATTCATCGTCAAATCACTTACGTTTATAAATTGAATCTAGTTCGGTAGTAAAGCACAACAACAGCACACTTGTCACGCCTTCCCAAGTTTCATACAGGAACGTACATAACTGAACGACGTAGTGATCCGCGGTGCACCCGGCGCGAACGTATTTTACAATGGCAGTAAATGAGAAAAATTTGCAGATGGCTACCGTGTTGAAAATAGCTTAAATAACAAATTACGGTAAATTTTAGTAAGCTTAAGTTGGCGTAACTAGTTATTGTCTATAATACCACATTTGTTTAAAATGTAGTAAATTAAAATTATCCACGTTTGATCATATAATAGATGAAGTAAATACCATGCGTTACATAATTGTTATAAGCAATTTGCTGTAACCCACAGTCCTCAACATTTCATGACGCTGTTATTACAATGCACACATTATTTGCAAAAAGGAAATTGTTGTAAATGGCAAATGAAAGAAAAAGGCCGTTTTTGTGTTGTTTACAGCAAGTGAAATGTTGTATTTTTTGAAAAATTGAAAAAATTTCAATGCTGTACAAAAATTTCTAGAGGTCGTAGAGCCACGGGAGTGGGACCATTCGACGCAGTATTTTTTTCTGATTCTAAATCTGCAAAAAAAAAATTTTGCCAAAGGTGCGGTTTACAGCAGGTTTGGTTTTTACCGTCGATATATTAGTATATCATAGAAGTATGTAACTATTAGCATGTATTGTTATTAGTACGTATGTTTATTTATTTGTATTCTAGTGTTAACGTATATATCTACATGATTTGTATTTACTGATGTATGTATGTCTAGAATGGCACACCCCACTATTAAAATTTTCAAAAACCATTTCCACCCAAAGATTGCCTGGAAGAAATCGCTTTCAGCGATAAGGCCGCCTGTTGTGGCACTAGCTATTATTGTTTTTCTTTGTCTGTATATCTGTTTTCTTTTGGTGTGTACAATAAAGAGTATCTATCTATCTAACATAATAGCGGTAAAGGAAAACATTGTGACGAAACCGACATGTACCTAAAATCTTTCGACGTCATGTGTCCTCCACCACCCACACTGGGCCGGCGTGGTGGATTATTGCTTTGACTCTCTCCTTGCTAAAGAAGACCCCAAGTTTTTTTTTACTGTACTTAATAGGCTTGCACTTGACCACCGTTTCGCCTGATGTTAAGCGACGATGCGATCCATAATGAAGCGTGCATACCTAGAAGAAACCGATTCACCCTCGATTTGAAGACACCAAGATTGTAACTATCGGGGAAAACCCACTTAAGCAACGAATTTCACAGCGTAGACGTTCTTATTACAAACGTGTAGTCAAATATCTTCGTTCGTGTCTTTGGAATATTAAATATGTAAGGATGTCGCTTATCAGTCTCAGTTTCAACAGTGGGAACATTGCAGTGAGCTATGGAAAAAGGTTTCTCAGAGATATTGTATTCGTTATGAGGTAATACATTGGAGAATAAAGTTCTAGCTCAGTGCATTAGCAAGCTGAAATGGTAGTGGGATGGTCATATTTGTCACAAAACCGTTTACTGATATACTCGTATGCACACGTTTGACGACGTTTCGGTGTTCGTCGGGAAGTAAATGAGAGTGTACATAGGTGCGCGTGCTTCTTGTAGTTTGTTTACTTTCTTTAGATACCTAAATAATAATATAACTGTTTACATTAAAGGTAATCCTACTAAAATTATAAATTTCAACGTATGGATGTTTGTTGCTGAATCACATCGTAACGTAACAACGGATGAGGCTGAAATTTGGAATACAGGGCATACACACACTTGTTATCCCGGCAAAATAGCGGGGACGGGAACTATGCGGGTAACACCTAGGGGCGCTGGCTGCGCTGGTAGTACATTAAACAATTTACATTTACTTGTTAAATATACTACTTAATTGTTAAATATACTAGTTGTGGCAGTTACGGTCGCAAAATGCATTAGGGTATCGGACTGAGTCAAAATTATACCATTCTAATTAGTCCGAGAGCTAGAACATGGCAAAATATGGGACACGTATTTTTGTTTTTTTACAATGTATTAAAAATCTACATAGATATAATATTATTATTCTTCGAAAGTGGGGGGTCGCGATGTCACTTGTGGGTAGAAATCGTACCACGAGGGACGTCACGCGAAACTTGTAAGCATTATATCTTCGTAATTTTTTGTTTGTGAAACAAAAGAAAAAATACGTGTACAATATTTTTTAGCAATCTAACTGAGCCTCTATCTCATCTCGCCTATTGGCGTGCGAGCTTTATGTGCATTTCAACCGCATCAACAAAACAGACTGATCGACCTACAGATGTGTGGTTGACTCGTGGTGATTTATCTGCTAACGTATCTGACTAGGTACGTGTAGAGAAGGCATAACGAGGCTATGGAATCGATCGAGAGGCGTTCCAAAAGGCTCATAGGCAATCACACTCTAGTGCGAAAGACTTCAAAGTCTTGAACATCACCGTAAAATTGCAAGCTTATCGGTTTTAAATCTGATACACTTCGGAGAGTGTTAACTGATCTGGTAAATACGCCCCATCGTAGACTGCATCGTCGTTTAACATCAGGTGAGATGGCGGTCAAGTGTAAACCTATAGATAAAAGTAAAAAAAAATGCACAGTGCTCCAAATGATCAATAGGTACCTAGGTACGCTACGCTGTAAATAAATGAATAAAATCGCAGGACAAGGCAAGTTTTCACACACACTTCAATATCATTTTAAAACAATATGTCGCCGTCGTCAATTAAATATAATTGTATGAAGCTGTTAATAAGGAAAGTGATAATTATTCACATTCATTAATCATTCGTAACCAATCAAATACGAACTTATCATTTATTCATTATCAAGACAGAATAAAATATACAAACACTTAAATATAAGTATCAGTTATAGTATAATATTTTATAGTACTTATTAGTTATGTTTGATTTAAATAAATTGGAAATATACGTTTTTTTTCATAAAACAAGCACTATTCGTTATTTTAAAACTCACTAGATCTAGTGACAAAGTCACTAAAACGGCAATACTGAGCGTGGCTGAATATTTTGTAGTACTTATTAGTTATGTTTGATTTACATAAATTAGAAATATACGTTTTTTTTCTTCATAAAACAAGCACTATTCGTTACTCTAAAACTCACTAGATCTAGTGACAAAGTCACTAAAACGGCAATACTGAGCGTGGCTGAATATTTGTATCACTTGCATGCAGCAGCGTGGACATAGCAAAGATGCAAAAATCGCCTATCGTCATTTGTAGGATGCATGCATTCGACAAAAGACGTATGCGTGGACAATAGGCCTAAGTTTTTTTTTTTTTTTTTTTTTTTTTAACTTCTATAGGTTTACACTTGACCGCCATCTCGCCTGATGTTAAGCGACGATGCGGTCTACGATGGAGCGTGTTTACCTAGATAAAACCGATTCACTCTCGATTTGAAGACACAAAGATTGTAACCATCGGGGAAAACCCACTCAGGCAACGTATTCCACAGCTTAGACGTTCTTATCACAAAAGTAGAGTCGAATCTCTTCGTTCGCGTCTTTGGAACATCAACCATGAAACGATGTCGCTTTTTCGAGCTACGAGCATTCCGATAGAAAAAAGGACAAGGTGGTATCAGATCATGCAAATCAGTTGCACACTCTCCGAAGTGTATCCGATAAAAAACCGATAGGCTGGCAATTTTTCGGCGATGTTCAAGACTTTGAAGTCTTTTTCGCACAAGAGTGTCGTTGCCTATGAGCCTTTTGGCTTTAAACAAATCTTAAAGTAAACTTTCTAAATCTAATTACATATTATCATTGCTCAACCACTGAAACTGCTGCATCGCTGACCCACATTTACCTACACGGGTTTGCACCGAGACACGAGTTGCAGCGTCAGCTCTTCATGACGGCCGAGCGAGGCGACCTGCGGGCCCCCGTCTATTAGATAGTTAGTCTTCACTACACATCAGTTAGGCTCACTTAGGTTTAGTTTTTTTTTAATATATATAAAGAGTGACGAGACGAGCAGGACATGTGCCTAATGGTAAGCAACATGCCTGTCACATAACAGCACAGTGACACGTAGCTATTGGAACGTTAAGAGTCCAAATCATTACCTAGCACCGCACAGCGCTCGTCACCCAGAGATCCAAGTTGTTATATATCTAAGCCTTGTAATTTCTCTGCGAACATTGCCTTTCAAACTGGAACACAGTAATGTTTGCACATAATGGCGGCAGAATAACTGGCAAAAGTGTGGTACTTCCCCAGGCGGACTCTGCTAAGAGTCCTACCACTACAAAAACTAGTTAGTAGTAATATCTTAACTTAGTTAATTAAATTAATTCCTTAGAACTTTTAGTTTTTTTTAGTCCTCCGTCTGCAGCAAACGTAATTATCTTCGAAACAGTGAAAGAGTTTTTATTTTAGGTAACTCACTCGTACACACACACACCCTCACACACACATACACACCCTAGCGCCGTCTAATGGTTGTGTGTTGTTGTGTGTGTACACAACAAAATATATTTATACAAATTTAAAAAGTGAAGACCCATTGTCTTCTGAAATAGGTACTTATAATTAGGTATTTCTAGTTCGGTGCCAACAAGTTCATTTCAAACGTTTGTTAAAGTTTTACAAGGCTTATGCGAGTCAAAAACTATATCAAATTAGAACTTTTGATTACGATTGAGTAACGCAACAAGCAAGTAAATAAGCAGGGCATACTGACACACTAAAACAGTGTACCCTTGACGGGCGTGCAACATTAACAAATTTACATAATATAGGTAATTATGATTCTGTTTTTAATGATAAACATTATTTTGATCAGTTACATACTAATACAGCTGTAAAAAGTAATATTTTCCGTCATTAAAATACTCCTTAGAATCGTACAATGCATATGTATGGAGTATTTTTTTTACAGACTGCTTATGGCCTTACTTAAACTAATAAAGGTGAGTTAGTTGGATTAGAACTATGAAATATGAAATGCTCATATTTAAGACAATCCCAGGTAAACTTGAGTCCAGTGGTATAACTTTCCAAGTAGTGAATTTTAACGGGCAAGCATTTATGTAATCAATAAAGTTCTTTAGCTGACGAATTTTAATTTTATCTGAAAATGAAAATATATAATTAGTATTTGCCGGATAATGGTTATGAAAGTCTGGAAATAAATGTATTTTTATGAAGGTTTTTTTAAACGAAATTAGATAGCATTGTATAGATAATACTTTTTATCTCGAAAAAAATACGGGAACTGGAACTATGGGGGTAAAGCGGCAAGGCGTTACTACTAGTCAATGTTACTAATGTACATTAAAACCAATATTTTTACAATAAACCAATTTATGTTTAATCAGGAAATGAAATGTATTGCCTGTATTACCTTCCTCTTCCACTAATTTGTCGTGAAGTGTGATCATCATTTTTTCCGTATGTAAGGATAGCAACCCTGCCATTACCGCTGGCAAAAAAGTAAATACAGCTGTTGTTGATAATACAAAGAAATCGCCTTGTGAAAACCATACGAAAAACTAGAAAAAAAAGTGTGTCATAAAATTAGACAAATTGGAAATAATAATTAATTTATAGCATCATAATAGTATTTAAGCATCTATGTATTTTTAAAGATGTTTACTCAAATATGACTCTATAATATCACCATCAGCCCTTCGTCCGCTGCTGGGCTTAGGCCTCTCCCAATTTATGCCACTGAGCTCGATCGGTAGCTCTTGTTTTCCAATGTTTCCTTGCGACTATGAGCAGACTATAGTCGCTCCACCTGCCCCCAGGGTGTCCACACAGCGCTAGGCTAGGCGCGGTCTCTACTCAAGAACAACTATCCCATTGCTTTAGTTTTCTAATTCTCTGAACTACGTCGGCAAACTTACTTCTGTGTTGGATGACGGTAACGATGTTTGTCCTACAGAGACAAATAACATAGGTGTCTTCAATGCTCCCTGAGCAACTCTGAACTTATAAATACATTTCATAGTGAGTATCCACGTCACAAATACACGTCAAAGTAATTGTAGTATGACGGCTCGAAAGCCCGATGAAGCCTACTAAATGCTGCCCATCTTAGTTGAACCTTTGGCATATCTCTTGAAGTTATTTTACCTAACCGAACAGTTTGTCCAACAACTATTCGGTTAGATAAAACTCCAAAATATAACCGTTTTCTACCCCGAAGGGAGGAAAACGAGTATTTCAGGTCTTGCCGAGGCTTGACCTTTCGGAGATTAGCCTGCCTACCTACCTGGTACTTACGTTCCTAGCACCTACATAGTTTCATCCATAGTCGAGCGAAGGATGCGGGACGGAGGTCCGCGCGGGGAGTCGGCGGGGCGCGCGGGGCGCGGTAATTGAAGTTTCCGCGTCGCGTCGTGACATTCCTCAGTACCTACTTCCGAAAAAGTCGGCAAGGCCTTACTCAGGTCAAGCCTCGGCAAGACCTGAAATACTCGTTTTCCTCCCTTCGGGGTAGAAAACGGTTATATTTTAGGTCTGTGCCTTCGGCTTGACCTTTCGGAGAGGTGTTTTATCTTCTGCCGGCTCCAACAGCAGCGTACTGTGACAGGATTGTTCTTGAGTAAAATCTTCGAAGAATTATGAGTATTTGAAAAAATACACAGTTTTCGAAGAAAAAAACAAAATTTAATGCCAACAATTTCCAGGCTTACTATTCTAAGAGATCAGAGAACACCATACATTATATATGGTAAAATCACACAGCCTCGAAAGTATTATTAAAAATATTTTGAACATTAATTCTTGGCTTGTCCACTGCCTTACAATAGAACTTAAAAAAATTTGTGGAACCTCTCCAGTTTCCTCGTTTTAAAATAAAATCTAAACCAACATCATTTTCATAATCAAAAGAAGCCACGGCAGACCTTATTGAGCCTGGGGATGCTTTTATACCAATTTCTGCAAAGGGGGACTTTAACCAGCCAGCAATCGTGGCTCTAGAAGCCGCCTTCACCTTCCCTCGTGTCGTTATAAAAAGGCTATTCAATCCTTTACATGCTTTTCGCCTCTGCGATGATGTTTCAATAAGGTGGTTAACCCACATCACCAAATCAAAAACGGGATCATCGGAACTAGACAATAACCACCCTGACTGACGACTTTTTGTATTATCCGTCTTTGACCCAAATATGGGCCACATGGTAATAGAATCACAGGTCGATTCAAAATGATCTGAATCAATATTTAAGAGAGTTAAATCATGAATTCGGCGCCCTGATGCTAACAGCAAAAGAAGAGCTACATGACGTGACACCTGGTAAATGCTATTTCTATCCGGCGGATGATTCTGTATCCAGTGGAGAAGGTCTTGTATGTTCCATATTGGAGGTTTTGGATTAATTGAATTTTGTCTCTGTAAATTTATTGCTTTCAGAATAGACGTAACCAGTGGATGTGATGCAAATTTTTTGTTTTGTTCTGGGTCACACAATGTTACTATAACAGATTTATGAACTAGTATTGTAGTGTACGCTAATTTCCTTACTCTGTGCAAATACCCTAAATAGGAGACAATATCGTGTGGACGAGGATCGCTCGGGGTTATCCCATTTTGTCTACACCACATCGTCCACTGTCTCCATGAAGAACTATAAGTTTTCCAAGTTGATTCCCTCCACGCTTTTTGAAGAAGTCCAATATTTTCCGTTTTAAGGCCTGAAACTAATTGGCTCCAACGTGTATTCTCCAAACCTCCAAAGAGAAATCTTTCACGTTCGGTGGAGGTTTGCCTGTGGTCAGGTCTGTCAAGTGTTGATCTAGGTTTCGAATTCGAAGAGGAGCAGAGCTCGCTAGCTTTCTCAGATTCACCCTCCAAAACGCACCCTCCCACCTTGGGACAATTAGCAGAAAGCAACCGGAGGCTTTGTCTAAGTGCTGTAGAACCTTGGGAATTAGAGGAGGAGGAGGAAAAATCCAAGCCAACTGGAAGTGCCATTCCCTGCTGAAGGCGTTCACAAATGTCGCTTGACGATCTCTGGCATCTAATGTTGCATATTGTAAAACTACTCTGGAGCGGTTTGAAGCAAACAGGTCGATCACGGGTCTGCCCATCTTTTGAAAAATCATAGACGTAGTCTTGTTGTCGAGGCTCCATTCCGGAAGACCGTTGCCTCGAGAAAGCGAATCTGCGATCGAATTGTATCGTCCTGGAATGTATACTGGCAGAAGGTTCACTTCTAGTTGATGAGCTAATATGAGCAGCTTTTTTGATGATTCTAGGAGCGTTAAGGATCTTGTTCCTCCTTGATTCCTCAAATAAGCCACCACGGTCTTGCTGTCCGACTGCAACATTACCGACTGGCCCTTTACTAGATCGCTGAACTTTGAAAAAGCCATAAAGACCGCGAACAGCTCCTTTTGATTTATGTGCCAATTCAGTTGATTTCCGACCCATTCCCCGGATAACACATGGCTGTCTAACTGCACTCCCCAGCCTAGATCGGACGCATCTGTCGTGATGAATACTTGGGGTTCTGGAGTAAAAAGTAACCCCGGGTATGACAGGTTCTTTAGCCACCAGAGACAATCTTTTAGGGCTTCCTTTGGTACCGGAAAATTTAAAGTTGGATATTCCTGTAGTAACTTCATACTTGACCTTTGAATGTGTCTCGAGAAGAGCCGCCCTAGTGGAGTCACCAGTGATGCAAAACCTAGCCGACCTACTAGGGATGTGCCTTGATTCCAGTTCCAATGTTCGCGATTGATTATTTCGTTTAAGTCTGATTTTATTCGAACTAACTTTTGATTCGGTAACAGTTTCCTGTTCGTTTTTGTGTTCCATATAATTCCTAAGAACTCTATCTCTTGCGTGGCCCGTAATATTGACTTTTCTATATTTAACTTCCAACCGAGGCTCTCGAGAAGAGTGACTGACTGTGACATCTGTATTTCTAACACGTGAGGGTCTTGGTGTGCAAAAAGAAAATCGTCTAGGTAGACCAAGACCCGACACCCTCGAGCTCTCATTAACCTTGCTAACCATTTGCTGACTTTCGAAAAAATTAAAGGGGCACTTGATAGGCCGAATGGTAGAGAAGTCATTTGAAATATCTCGGTTTTGTAGGCAAATGCTAGATAACGACGATGGCTTTCCCTGATTGGGATATGAAAATAGGCCTGAGAAATGTCCAATTTTCCCATAAAGTCGTTGGCGCCCAGAAATTTTGGGACAAACCTTTGATTTATCAGACGAAATTTCGGCGGGTTTAAGTATAGGTTTAGTCTTCGAAGGTCGAATACCTGACGTACCTTTCCATTTTGCTTTGGTATGAGGAAAAGGCGAGACAAAAAACCCTGTGCTGACATTGCATCTTTCGATCACCTCCATCTTTAGTAAAGACGAAATTTCTTCGTCCATTCGATTTGAGGCTTGTGTTGCAAATTTTTGTGCCGCAATCAAGTTTAAGGGAACCGAAGGTGGTTTCTTTACAAATGGAATCGCGTAGCCATTGAGTATTTTCAAGATGGAAGCTGGAGCCTCCATTTCCTTCCACCGTTCTATATGCATCTTGAGTTGTCCCCCTTTGAAACCGTCAAAATTTAAGCCGCTGTTGCCGAGGATCCTTCTTTTCGGATCTTTTCTTTTGAAAATTTGGAAGCTCGTTACGGACACGTTTTTGACTAGGCTGACCTCGCCTTGCACTCCACGAAGGCTGCTTAGACTTCGGAATTTGGGATTGGCGATTTTGTTGTGGATTTTGGTGATAGATCCCGGGAAGTCCCGAACTGGCTTGTCGTCTACCAGGAAATTGTCCGGACCGGGACGGAAAAATCTGAGCACTGCCTCCATGATCTTTAACGAAAGCCGCAAGTTTTTTATCGTCAAAAATGTAGCTTGATGAAGGAGGTATCTGATGAAGAATAGCTCCTTGAGCTTTAGACTTAGGCTTATATGCTCGTCTTCTTGACTCTATTGTTTCAGCTCGGTGAGCGCACACAAACTGAAGCAAATCGTCTGAAGTGCTTCTGAATTGCGATCCATCTGAGAGTACTTTCTTTACTTCCTCTGCAGTCTCAGGGAACTTTCTGGCAATCTTCTTCAATTCCTCTGCCAGGTATTTTCTTTGGCATAGGAGCCCATGAGTAACCGTGCCAAGGATGCTATCCAATTTAATTAAGAACCCTGAGATTTGCCCTGCCATACCCTCTAGCTCAGGGTTTACCTTGAGGGCACTAAAAACCGGAGAAGCGTGCAACCTCTTGACCACTTCCTTATATCTTATACGGTTCCACGATTCCGAGCCAAACCTTTGGCATTTAATTCCTTCTTCCATAATTTCTTCTGATGGTTTTGGAATAGGAGGTCCATCTTCTTTCACTTCCGGTAAAAAATCTAAGGTCTGATCAAGATCATCTACCAAGGGGGCCTGCCAATCGTCTGTGGAAAGCGATGGCGACCGGGACAATTCTAGGTGGTAATTTTCTTTGTCCGAGCTTACATCGCCCTCCAAGCAATTTGGGGGTTCCAATGCCTCTAATTTCTGCATGAACATCGAAAACATATCTTCCATGCGCTGTTCTATCTTATCCATCCTCCTAGCTCGTTTTGGTTTCGTCGGATGTTCTTGTTGGTCTTCTGAATCCGGTTCCGTCGAGATATCTATGGATAGAGCTCGATTAGCCTCCCTCCTTGACATTGGCTTATCCAATCTCACAGCAGCATTAAAAAGCTCTGTTCCTGCCGCAGATCCTCTAATTTTGTTGCAAATAGAAGGAGGACTAGTAATTAGTGCTCTCCCAAATGCCCAATCTAGCATCTTTGGTTTTAAATCTCGGAAACCTCTTTGAGACAAGTTTGTTGCCTCTGGAATAAAGGCCTTTGCTAGCTGATCTGTCGGAAGGGCAAATCTGATCTTGTTAAGGATCTGAGAATCTATCTTATCACCGAATATGTCTTGCTTGGAACGGCGTGTTATTTTCCAAGACGTCCACCCTTCTGGAAGCACCTCCTGTGCCAGGAGTTTGATTCGTTCGAGTATTTCATTTTCTTCTGCAGATTCGCCTGTCTCTTCCAATAGCTCACTCAGAGAGACGAATGCTGCCTCCTGGGCCATCTAGAACAACAGAATTCTTGATGAGACAAGAATCTTTACGATATCAACTTTTTGTTGGTAAATGTTCATGCCTTTGACAAGCCGTCGGCTACGTTTGTCGAGCCGTCGGCTGCGTTTGGTGAGCCGTCGGCTGTGTTTGGCGAGCCGTCGGCTGCGAATGGCGAGCCGTCGGCTGCGTTTGGCGAGCCGTCGGCTGCGTTTATCGAGCCGTCGGCTCCGTTTATCGAGCCGTCGGCTCCGTTTATCGAGACGTCGGCTGCGTTCGGCGAGCCGACGTCGTCGGCTGCGTTCGGCGAGCCGTCAGCTGAATTTGTTGTGAGCACCAACCAAGTGCTAACATATACCCTGAAGTAACTCACTGGGTGAAAACATATATTAGCAATATTGAGCAACATTAAATAAGATCATTCACATTATTCCCAGCAGAACATTAAAGATAACACTAATCCTATTATACATTTTGATCCATGTAAATCAGAGCTTAGCTTGTAAGCTTGTGTAAAGTTACACTAACATTCACTCTTTTTAAACAAATGGAGAAACTTCTAAGAAATAAAGGTTGAAAAGCTTACCTCGTCCAGCGTACTGTTGACTCAGATAAGTCACAATTCACCTTTACAATCAATATAAACGTTACAACAACGTTAAATTTTGTAGGCGTAAAAACGCATGCACCGTCTAGGTAAAATCACAGCGTACTGAGGAATGTCACGACGCGACGCGGAAACTTCAATTACCGCGCCCCGCGCGCCCCGCCGACTCCCCGCACGGACCTCCGTCCCGCATCATTCGCTCGACTATGGATGAAACTATGTAGGTGCTAGGAACGTAAGTACCAGGTAGGTAGGCAGGCTAATCTCCGAAAGGTCAAGCCGAAGGCACAGACCTAAAATAAGAACAATTACTCTAGTAAACAGCGAATTTATAAACACAAACAAAACACTAAAAAAATATCTAAATATCCTTCAAGCGATTAAAAACTAGGTTTTATGAAAAATTGTTTAAGGCGTTTGTGATGTCTAAATACTCAAATAAAAAAAAATCTGCTCAAGTGAAGTTTTGAAACACGCAGCCTAGCCAAAACTACGACATAACATACGAGATGCGAGCAGTGTTTAGAAACATTATAAATAAATATGAAGATTGGTTGATCACAATTGGTATTTTGACTGGGTCAAAATATACCATTGTAATTAGTCCGTCAGGTAGATTTTGTAAAAATATGGGGCACGTATTTTTGTTTTATCAAATTATTAAAAATTTACAAAGATATAGTCTATCAAACTTCCGCAGTGGAGGGTTGTGACGTCAAGTCTACATAAAAATCGTATAAAGTAACTTATAATAACTTACATATCGTATATATAGGGAGCCTATTAGAACGCATAACTTTTTGTTCCTAATTTACTTTGTCATAATGAATGTAGCATAATGTATAGTGTCATAATGCAACTTTCGCATAATCATTTTTTGGCGTCATGTGTTTTAAGCATAACAATCTATTGTACTACATTTTATTCGACTATTGATGAGACGCGTAATAGTTTTTAAGCATTTTTTTATTTGTTCTATTTTTTTTAAGGTGCCGTTTAAATCGCATAATTTTTTTTTCCTAATTTACTTTGTCATAATGAATGTAGCATAACATATAGTGTCATAATGTAACTTTTGCATAATCGTTTTTTGGCGTTAAGTGTTTTAATCATAAAAATCTATTGTGCTACATTCAATTCGACTGTTGCTCAGACGCATTTAAGCATTTTTTAATTATTAAATTTGTTGTGCTACGTAATATATAACCAGGTTATATAGGATCCAGATCCGACTCGGAGCACCCCGACTCCACCTAGTCTTGTCGCTACTACCCCTAGAGTGTATTTAAAAAATGCGGAAGCCGGAAGCTTAAGGGAGGTCCTGAGTGGAGCGATCCATGCGAGGCCAAGCGTAGCGAAGGGGGGAGGTGGCGAGCGAAGCGAGCCGGCGACCTCCGTAGTGGAGTGCAGGCCGAGTATGGAGAAGCAACACTCAGGGCTGACCGAAGAGCTTCTGGCGGGAGCCCACCCGGAGTCAAAAAGTGCACCATATGTCTTAGGTGTATGTAGGTTTTTAAGTCCTAAAAACGTTAGGTCTACATAAATTGGTACAAAAATTGTTATGCTACTGCATAGTCCTGCATAGATATTCCATTAAATTAGTAGATACCTACATTACGAATAATAAATATTGTTGTCGAAGTACCCACCCGCATTTCACACACCCACGTATTTTATTTATGTCCGCTCTTTACACTTGTTTTTTAGTTAGGCGTTTAAAGTTTATGCCGTTGATCAGTATGTTTAAGTATTGTTATGCTTTTCTCAATGTATGCCTTTAACCATTATGCTATTTATAGTTATGCGTCGAAACATTATACTAAGTTATCTGTATGCTATATATGGCTATGCGTTTAAACATTATGCTAAGTTATCGTTATGTTATATATGGTTATGCTAGTTAACATTATGCGAAGACAGTTATGCGTTTAGTTGTTATGGTAAATTATCATTAGTCCTAAAAACATTATGCCTACCTAAAATAGGACAAAAAATGTTATGCCACCCCATATAGACCCGTATATATAACTTCTAAGCAATATATCTTCGTCATTTTTTATATTTGAACCAAAAGAAAAAAATGTACAATATTTTTTAGTAGTCTAATTGACGGACTAATTAGTTTTTTTAAGGCACCATGCATGCCTATTGCAGAGGTTAAACACCCTTCATGTTGATAAAAGCATCGTAAGAATATAATATTATGGGCTTAAGTTTCAAGTCAAATTGTGTAGACTATATCAGAGTATTCATTTTCGTGTCATGTTGCGTAAGACATTGTGGTCACTATACAAAGTCCTAAGTTTTGGTCAAGTGGTGACAGAAAACACTTAACCCTTCCAAATCGGGGGTACTAAACACTCAAAAATCAAAAATAAACGAAAGGGTTTGAGCCGCGCGCATTTCTGCGCGCGGCGTGCGCACCATGCGCATTATTTTATACCTAGTGATCGATTAGTTCGATCTAGGATGCTTTGAGCTACTTTATCATAAAGCTATTGAAATAAGCTACAAAACGATATATAATTGTTCTGTATTATATTTTTACTTAATTTTACACAGATTTTTCTTTCCACCCGAAGTCGAAAAAAGTTACACTTTTGAAAAAGTGGGTGTTTGTAAAGAAAGTATATTGTTTTATGTATAGGTTGTTATGATTTTTATAAACAGTGATATCTACCCCTTATAAATCGAAACTAAAAAGTATATGCTTTCATACTTATATTTTGATATTTTCGACTTTGAAAATACCTAACAGAACAAAAATTGCGTGCCGTTTCGGACCGGTTTTTTAAAACATTTCGTGTGGTACGATTTAGGTATTTAGGCCTTATATTTATATACCGATCGATAGAAAATATATTCAGGAATTTTATTAAAATACTAGTAGAACCGATAATTAAAATAATCTATACTCAATTAGGCAAAATGTGAGGAACGACAATTGAAAAATCGCCGCCATTTTCGTAAGCCATATGGCTCATTCCGATCTAAGGTGACAAAAATCTAAAACACAATTTTTAGTGATTATACGTAAAACATATATCTAAAGGGCCCTAAAATGTATTAAAATAAGCCACTTACCAAAATATAATCACCAAACACACAAATTTACACAAATAATCACCACTTCACTGAACTACGTCGTAAATCACGCGCGGGTGTCATGGCGCCCGGACCGGCCGCTTTATACTGCCGTTATTCCGAGAAATTTGTTTCAAGTGGATGCCGTTATCGGGCTCATTTTGAAGCTCTATCCAATAGGTCTTATGTGAATAAAACAGTTATGGGAAAATAAACCTTTGCCTGAACAAAATAAGGTCCGAAAGCAGAAAAAAATTTTGTGAGTCATATGTCTTATCCGATCTCTAGCGCGCAAAAATTTGTGAGTCATATGACTCCATCCGATTTTAAGAGGTTAAGAGGTTCTAGAACACGCAGTAAAGATGTGTAAAATGTGCATGTAAAGTGACATCAATCTTCAGAAATAAATTACCGGCACGTTTTTAGTTCTCATTTCCATAATCCTGAAATACATGTACACGAATTTTTGGACGACGTTGAAAATCAAGCAAGTTCCAAACTGTAAGAAAAAAAAAATTATGAACAATATGCGCTGCGCTATGCGCTTAGACCAAAATGCGTATAATATTGAAATTAAAATTAACCTGCTTGCCACATGTCTTGTAATGTGGTAAAACAGACAATTAATTTTAATACCTCTCGTTGTAAAAATAGTAACAGCGAGTAATTAAGCATGGGGCTTACCTTACTTGGGTTGATGCTTGACAACGTAAGGCAAAGGACACACACCAGAAGAAGAAAGCGTTTAACAAGGCTGCTAAGGCATGCAAAAAGGATCTACAGAGGGCTCAATTTGACCATATTAGTCGAATAGGGAACAAACTAGTTTCATACCCTATGGGCAGCAAAGCGTTTTGGGTTCCTAGCTAAGTCAGTCGAATCGAACTTTTGCCGTCTCTCACTACCTCCAATGCTAAAAACCTGATGGGACGCTGGTTCACACCGCTATAGAGAAGGCAAATTGTTTGTATCTCAGTTTGCGGAATCTTCGCGTCTAGATGCTGGTAGTGCGATACCTCCAACTCCACCTAGCAGTCCGACTGTAATGTCTGAAATACATATTCGCTAAAAGGAGGTTCGTAAAGTGCTACGCAATCTAGATGTGAATAAAGCCTGGATGGAATTCTTGCCATAGTACTGAGGGTTTGTGCACCCGAGTTGTCTCCAGTACTAAAGCGCCTGTTTAGACTTTCTTTCCAAACTGGGCAAGTGCCGCCGAAGTCGTGGAAGCTTGCTAACGTGGAACCTGTGCCCAAAAGCGGTAGTCGTGCTGACCCTGTCAACTACAAGCCCATCTCAGTCACGTCCATACTCTGTAAGACTATGGAACGTGCCTTAAACCACAGACTCCTGGCATACCTAGAATCGAACGATCTCCTCAGTGAGCGCAGTGACCTAACTGCAGACTGCAAAAAACAAATAACCCCAAATTCGCTTCTATAATTTAATCCCTGTACAAATGGCAGGCTTAAAACTGAAATTAAAAGCTACCTAATGGGCAAAACACTGCACTGCAATTACACTGCAGATTATTTTGTAAAGGACAGTAATGTTTGGAAAAGGAATATGTCGAAACTGGAACTATTGAATAAGGTCAAATAATACTGGACATTAATGTAAATTTTTATAAGTACCTACTGTACATATATTTTATGTATTAATTATTTTGATAATTTGTATTTTGTCAGAACAAAGCATTTTTACAGCTGCATGTAATTGACAAGGCCCCTTTACAGCTGATTAGTTTTTATTTGACATTATTTTTTGGTATTATTTTATTATGTACACAGAATAATTATCTATAATTTATAAATTGTAAGTGACGTTACCAAGTAGTGTTCTTTTGAAGTAATGGTTCGAATAAATACATTGAATTGAATTGAATTGACCGGCAGTACGGGTTTCGCCGGAACCGGTCCACTGGGGACATTCCAGCGTATGTTACCCACATCTAGAGTGAAGCTATCGAGAAACACGGGGAAGCACTGGATATCTCGAAGGCTTTCGACAGGGTTTGGCATGATGGCCTTATAAGCAAGCTTTCGGGCTATGGTTTGTCACCTGGGCTTATTGCGTGGATATTGGATGTAGTGCTTGACAGCTGTTTAGAGATATGTCTATGATCGACCCTCATGTTACGCCATCGCAAAATTAATGAAACGCTAGAGATAACTACATAATTTAGTTGTTTCATGTCAAGTTACGGTTGGTCTAGTCGAGAGAACGGCGACTGCCGATCCGAAAGCCCCGGGTTCAAATCCTAGGTGCACCACTGTTTTTTCGAAGTCATGTGCATAATGCCGCCAGCTAAAAACGGTGAAGGAAAACATCGAGAGGAAACCGACATGTACCTTGAATTTTTCGAGGTCGGGTGCCATCCACCAAGACGCACTGGGGCAGTGCCAGATTGGTTGATTATGGCCTTCACTCTCTCCTTGCGGGACAAGGCCCCGAATCTAGTAGTGGCAATATTTATAGTAGATCCAACCGTTTATTTTCTTTTTGACAGCACCAATAGAACGTAACTGCGTCATTTTACGCAAAAGTTCACTTTTAAATGCGAGGTTTAAAAAATATGACAACTGCTTAAATTTGCTCCTTAATCCCGTATAATAATCATCTTTGACAAATTGAGTCCATAAGTGCATTAGTTTTTTTTTAATAAATTACATAAAATAACAAACGTTTTTAAAAAATTACGTTCTATGGGTGATGTTGATAGCCATAGAACGTAAATTTTTAAAAACGTTTGTTGTTTTATGTAATTTATAAATAAAGTTGCCTAGTGCGAGTTGGACTCGCCCATGAAGGGTTCCGTTGCAGCAAGTAACATAATATACATAGTACACATAGTTGTAGTTCGTTGTAACTTTGATCGAAGTTTCAATAATAGTGTATTTATGACGGTTAACGATAATTTGTGATAATTTGTGTATTTGTGACGGTGTATTTATGGGTTAAGGATAATATCGAACAGTCTCGTCTTAGTCTTCCGACCGCGACCGCTTTCCTTGGCTCACCTTCACTGTATAAATCGGTCCAGGCCAAGGTTTTTGAAGGAGACTTGAGAGGCGCCTCGCGCCTTCTTACTTCCGAGTGTAGTTTTGCTCCCCCTGACGCTGTTACTCTTGCTTCGCTTAAGGAAAAGCATCCCGCTCCGGTCCGTCCCCCCGATTTTTCTAACATACAGGATACCTCGACTACAGCCCTAGAAGTTAGAATCGATGATGTCACTAGTGCACTTCACTCATTCTTTCGGGGATCCGCAGCTGGCTTAGATGGTTTGCGGCCGGACCACCTGAAGGAGCTCACGTCCCTTTCGGCCGGAGATAATGGAAAAAGACTGTTAGAATCCTTGACTCGTTTATGTAATTTTTTGCTGAAGGGGAAGTTGAATCCTGAAATTTGTCCTTTTTTCTACGGGGCTTCCCTCTGTGCACTGAAGAAGAAGGATGGTGGTATTAGGCCGATAGCGGTTGGAAACTGCTTCCGTCGTTTGGTGGCGAAGTTGTGCTGCCGCGCTGTTAGACAGGATGTTACCTCTTATCTCTGTCCCCACCAGGTGGGAGTGGGTACACCTCTTGGGTGCGAGGCAGCCATACATGCTGCTAGATTTTTTGTTATGCGTGAGGGTAGCAATGACGTCCTATTGAAGTTGGATATCCGAAATGCTTTCAATAGCGTAGACAGGGTACCATTGCTTTCGGAGGTCAAAGATCTCACTCCCTCTATCTTCCCTTTCCTGTACCAATGCTACTCAGCCCCGAGCAACCTTGCCTTTAATGGAGAGTATATCCTGTCCCAAACAGGAGCTCAGCAGGGCGATCCCTTGGGGTCACTCATATTTAGTTTGGCAATCCACAAGGCAATAAAGTCTCTGGAGTCACCCTTGAACATCTGGTACTTGGATGACGGGACTTTGGGCGGTGAACCGGATATGGTGAAAAGAGACGTGGGGTTGCTTTTTCCTGCATTGCGTGCACTGGGTTTGGAAGTTAACACATCTAAGTGTGAATTTTACCCGTGTTCCGCGGTAGCTGCAGAATCAAGCACTGAATTTGCGTCTCTCATACCCGGTCTCCGGATAATGGACCGAAGATCCTTGCAATTGTTGGGTGCTCCAATTTTCGCGGACGGTACCGGAGACGCCATTGTGTCTAAAACTCAGTCACTGGCATCGCTCGCGAGTCATTTTCAGCATCTTCCCGCACACGTTTCATTGCTTCTTTTGCGGGCTTGCTTCGCATTGCCCAAAATGACTTACATCATTCGGACAGCCCCGACGTGGAGTTTTAGTAATGAAGTGAAAATGTTTGACGACACTTTAAAAAGGATCGCGGAAGAGATGTTGAATGTCAACATGAGTGAGACGCAGTGGTGCCAGGCTAGTCTGCCAGTCCGTTTTGGCGGTTTGGGGCTGCGGCGGTTGCACGAAACTGGCCCCATCGCTTTTCTTGCTTCTTCGCATGGGGCTGCCGGATTGGTTGCCACTATGCTGCCGAGCTTCGGAGACGCAATGTGCGTACCTTTTCAAGAAGATGCTCTCACCGCGTGGTCCTCGTTGTATCCCGAGGGTGTTCTCCCTGAAAAGCCTGAGATACAGAGAAACTGGGATAACCTGTTAGGAGCACACATTCTGGCACAGTTACGAAGCGAAACATCGGGAGTCGGATTGGCTCGACTCAATGCTGCCTCTCAGCCGGAGTCCGGTGCTTGGTTGCATGCCCTACCTTCCCCACAATTGGGCACGCTCCTTGACGACGACTCTATTAGGGTAGCGACGGGTTTCCGGCTCGGCTGCGCTATATGCGAAACACATGTTTGCATTTGCAGTGCGATGGTGGACGCAACTGGACTGCATAGTCTCAGCTGTTCTCGCTGTGCAGGACGAAGACCGCGACACCACGCCTTAAACGATATTATCCGCAGAGCGCTCGTTTCAGCCGACATACCCTGTGTCCTCGAGCCTCCCGGCCTCTCCCGGTCGGACGGAAAACGACCGGACGGACTCACGTTAATCCCTTGGCAACGTGGTCGCTGCCTTATTTGGGACGCCACGTGCGTAAGCACTTTTGCGTCTTGCCATCTCCCTGCAACTCAGCGAGTTGCAGGTGCGGGTGCAGAAGCGGCCGCTAGAGGTAAACACCTGAAGTATTCCGCATTGGAGTCTGCATATGAGTTTGTTCCGTTCGCGGTGGAAACGGCGGGCCCATGGGGTGCGGAGGCCAAGGATTTTGTGTATGCGTTGGGTCGACTCCTGAGAGATAAGGGGTGTGATCCCCGGTCCGGTCGTTTTCTAGTTCAGAATGTCTCCCTGGCGATCCAGCGTGGGAACGCCGCAAGTTTAATGGGTACTTTTGGGCGGGGATCTGACGATCGCGGGACTGTTTAAATTTTTTTTTTTTTTTTTGACTTGTTTTAGTTGATTGACATGGTATTATAGTAAGTAGAAGTTAAGTTAAGTAAGTAGTTTAGAATCCATTATATACCTATTTATGACGTACTAAAAAAAAACTACTCATCAGATCGAGTTCAAACTAATTTTCGTTGGTAGTTTACATGGTAATGTACATCATATATTTTTTTTAGATTTTTCATTCTACTACTTTAGAAGTTAGAGGGGGGGGGCACACATTTTACCACTTTGGAAGTGTGTCTCGCGCAAACTATTCAGTGTATACGAAAATGATTTTAGAAACCTCAATATCATTTTTGAAGACCTATCGATAGACACCCCACACGTGTAGGTTTGATGAAAAAAAAAATTGAGTTTCAGTTCTCAGTATGGGGGGCAATCCTTATTTTTCTTTTTTTTAATTTTTTTTGTTCAAATCTTAATGCGGTTCACAGAATACATCTACTTACCAAGTTTCAACAGTGTAGTTCTCATAGTTTCGGCAAAAAGTGGCTGTGACATACGGACGGACAGACAGACAGACAGACAGACATGACGAATCTATAAGGGTTCCGTTTTTACGTTTTACGGAACCCTAAAAAACTACTCCACCTATGGACTCAATTTGTCCATGTTGATTATTATACGGGATCAAGGAGCAAATTTAAGCAGTTGTCATATTTTTAAAACCTCGCATTTAAAAGTGAACTTTTGCGTAACATGGCGCAGTTACGTTATATTGGTGCTGTCAAAAAGAAAATAAACGGTTGGATCTACTATAGTAGGTTGTTTATGCTTTGCATGCCATTCTCATGTTAGAAGTTATATTAGTCAGGTATGTAAGTAGGGCATTGTAGTATTTTTATCGCATTGTTGTTACGTTGACAACAAGCTGCCCCAATAAAAATAATACTAATTGCGACGTAGAAACAGGACCGAGCGATACAAAGACGTAAATGGGACTTTGTTCTAATAGTCTAAAATGAACTTAATTTTTTTACACAACCCATTTGCAATATGATGTACATACTTGCAGCGCCCCGCGGTGTTACCCGCGTAGTTCCCGTTCCCGTTGTTCCCGTTGTTTTCCGGGATAAAAAGCCGGGATAGCCTATGTGTTCTTCCAGACTATAATCTATATGTGTCCCAAATTTCAGCGCGATCCGTTCATACGTTAGGACGTGATTGAGCAACAAACATCCATACACTGTCATTTATGATATTACTAGCAGCGCCCTGCGCTGTTACCCGCGTTGTTCCCGTACCGTAAAACAAAGGGAACTTTGTTTTTTGGGGATAAAAAGTAGCCTATGTGTTCTTCCAGACTATAATATATCTGTGTTCCAAATTTCAGCCCGATCCGTTCATACGTTTCCTAACGTACGTGATTGACCAACAAACATCCAAACATCCATACATTGATATTTATAATATTAGTAGGATAGTAGGATTTGTTGACATATTATAAATTGAATATAAAATACTTTTCATCCAATAACCAGCTCGGTGATGGTCGTTGTATAGCGGGATCTCCTACTATAATATATTGTCAGAACCACTACATTTCAACGCTTTATAGCGATGAACGCAATCCGATTTTGTAAAGGCCCTTTTTAAATGATAAAAATTATTAATTATGAATAATTAATCATTTGTGTCGAATTAGTTGTCTAGACAAATCAATTAGATTTTAAGGCAACTTTTGTTTTGTATGAAAAATTTTGCTGTTACTTAATATAAATACTAAATCAACTAAACCAGCTTTTGCACATTGGATATATTATAAATACGATATTTAAAAAATCCAATACTTTTTATAAATCCTTAGTTTAATTGACATGTGAATTGTTTAGTTTTAAATTAACTTTCTTGTGAGTTCGCATTTAATTTTAAGTACCTGGGTAAGTAGCTTTGCTCGGTTTAAACACGGAATATACTTAGATAGGTACCTACAGATAAAGAAAGGGCTCCCAGTAATAGATTTTAGTAAAGTACCTAACTTGAAAAAAAAAACCAAGCAGCAATCTGGATTCGAACCCGGATCTACCGTTTCATGACTAATTTTCCGTCTGAGCTATTATAATAACACGCCACGCGGCGAAATTTACCGTCGCATTCCAATGTTAATGTAACAGTTTTACATTGTCTAATTACGCGCACAAAATACGTTTCTTAAAATGAAACCTAGCTAGATCGATTTATCGTCCCCGAAACCCCCCTACATACATAATTTCATGACAGTCGTTCGAGCCGTTTCCGAGATTCAGATTCGATATTTATATATACAAGAATTGCTCGTTTAAAGATATACAATTATTTTGTATTTCTATTGTTTAAACTAAAGTACGTCCTAATCAACGATTTAGAGCTAGATATAATGTTATAAGTTAACAAGAACATAAACAAATTTACTCGATGAAAAACAGATAACATTATTTGCCATACATACCACAGGGTCATAAGCCTTTTTAATCTTTAGTGCAACGTAGTAATTTTCTTTATACACACGATGAGCTGTCTCTATGAGTATTTCTGAAGCATCTAATTGCTGCCTCAAGCAAACTAAGCGACATTTAACTAAATAAAATGCGAATACATTCATTATTGTAGCCATGTCGTTTGAAAGAAAAACAAAAAATAAATAAACGTTCTTCCAAATCCCTAGTAAGCAAATCTTAGCATGAACACAAAGAAATACTGTGTATAAAACTCTATACATTAGATTTATAAGCAAAGTATTTGTAAGTTTTATTTGAAACTCAACGTTCTTATCTAGCTTTAACATTGAATCGATATTTTGAAATGCCATTGAAGACATCGATATAGTTAAGATTCTTTCCATTTTCATGTAGATAATAACATTTATAATATGTTGTACAATAAACAAAATATACTGAAACCTGTCAATAATGTTTTCATCGTAATACAACTGAACTGATGTTGCCAAACTAAGACAAGTTATTGCAATAATTAAAAACATTTTTACTGCACGAGCCATATTTAATGATTTAAACGTAATGTAGCCGAAATCTAAACCAGTAACCAACTGCAAAAAATTACAAAATAAAATGGCCATTTTGTATATCTCATTCATTTTAAATCGTCAATTTGAAGTAAAAGTTTAAGTAGTTTTTTTGTAAAACACACCCGTCTTTAATGGTCACTACAATTATTATAATAAAACGCCATTTAGTAAACAATCATACTTAAATTGTTAAGTTTTTCTACTCGCAACCATTTATCATTTTACTAAGTAATTGTCGCAAGATTGTTATGACAAGATAATTTTGAAAAAGCTTATTATCCCTTCACAACATTAAGCACATATCGAACTAATAATATAAACGTGAAAGTTTGTAGGAATAAATGGATGTTATCATCGCCATTAACCATTGGATGTGGTTCCTCCTCCCAAACTTCAGGAACACGGAATTATGTCATCGTTGGGCAGAGTGAGCTCGTTCTTTCCGTTCTAGTCGGTTGCAGGAAGTAAAAAAATAATAATATGTTTATACACACTCCTACTAAGCAACTTTTTACAAAAACACATATAACTATCGTAATAGTACATTATGATATAAGTGCGGTAAGTTTATAATTACCTCCGAGGCTTTATTGCTAGCTCGAGCCGAAGGCGAGAGCTATAATTTACCAGAGGCTGTAATTATCAAAGCGCACGTATGTCATACGACGTTTTATAACATATTTGCGAGGAAATAAACAAAACTCTGACGACATTTTCAAATAAAAACAATACAGCGAAAAAAAGGCTCGGAATAATATTTACTTGATCACAGATCACAGCACAGAGTAAGTAATCACTATGGATCACAGATTAGCAATGCGCGCGCATCGGCGCCTTTTTTTTTAAGCAACGGCACAGAACCAGTAATAAAGTAAATTAATATTTTTGTGTGTTTGTTACAGAAATTATCCGTCAATAAAAATAAGTAGGGTCACCAGCTCAGCGTACGTAATAATTAATACCTCTCTAAAATAATATCCTCTTTGATCAAAAATTAACTTTTCGTGACCAATATGAAAACATAATCAATAGAAGTAACAAATTGTTAGGTTTCGTTTCACGAACCTCAACGAACTTTACTAATCCCTATGGTCTCATGTATCTTTACTTTGCTCTTGTACGCAGTATTTTAGAGTACAACGCAGTTATTTGGTCTCCATTCTATAAAGTTCATAGTAATCGTATCGAACGCGTCCAGTCTAAGTGTCTTAATGTACTTTTTTATATGCTCGGTATCCATCGCCAAGTACGCTCATATACCAATCGGTTAAAACATATTAATTTAGCATCTTTTGAAAATCGCCGCCAATACTCGGACTTTGTACCTATGTCTTTTTAAAATCACTCACTCCTTAATTGATTCCCCTTCTCTCCTTTCTAGCATCAACATCAATATCTCTCCCAACTCACGCAGGTCTTTTGAAAATACATTTTCACTTAGTGTGTTAAGAATTATACTTCTCTATACAACCCCATTGTCAGAATGTGTCGCCAATACAATGATATCCTCAATAAACATCATCAATCTATCGATATATTTGAATGTAATTTAGCTAAATTTAAGCGAAATATATTAGCCACTATTTAATTCCAGGGCAATTAAGCCTTAAACTCAACAAACATGTTATTAGCTCTACAAATTTTTCGTCATTGTAATAATATTTTTTAGCTCACGCTGTGTACACATATTTTAGGTATACGATTTGGAACTGAACCTATTATTTTATAACCTTGTTCATTTTATTTAATTGTATACTGTTTTGGATTGTTAATAAATAAAAAATACCTCTAAAATTAAACAGCTGCGCCAAAAGTACCGTCTTGTCTTGACGTACCTACGGCCGTTAACCCCGTTCGCTGATACTAGCTATTACTTATTCTGTGCAAGAGCGCTCGGCCGGCGGCGGCGCCGGGGATTCACTCGTGTTACACAGAATACTGCATAGTAATTATACAGCTAAGCTGGCGACCGATAGGCACTGTGTTGTCCATAATTTCCGCGTCTTCGCATATTAATGTAATGAAGGTTTTTTTGTAATTTATTTGTATTTTTATAATTATATATTTTTAAGCCCTTCAAGTGACTATGATGCATCATATCCTTGAATATCTAAAGTGTTCAAACAGTCAGCCTGTATATCTATAGTCCCTGCTAAATCGATTGGCAATGAAGTTCGTTCATGTCTTGTCAGCCGCCAATAAACAAAAGAGTTTAACGTAAAATTTTGCCAAAATCGATCACAAGTGCTACATCATTTTATCATCTCATTACAATTTTACATAGTGCAACAACACACATGCGTATATACGTGTACAGATAATATGCTTATATTTATTTGCCTATTTACATGATTTTCATAATTATTGCCATTATTTCTGTAAAAAGAGTCTGTCTGAACCGAGCTCTTTGGCGCTGGTTTGATACACATAACCAGCCCACTAAATGTTCCCACTGCTGGGACTCGGGGCCTTCTCACGCAAGGAGAGAGTCAACACACGTGTGCAAATTATTGTACGTAATTTTACGAGTCATGAATAGAAAGTTGCGTTCGGGATAAAACTTCTTTATTTAGTTACCATTTCATCATCAACAGCCCACTAAACGTTCCCACTGCTGGGACTCGGGGCCTTCTCTCGCAAGGAGAGAGTTAAGGCCATAATCCACCACGCTGGCCCAGTGCGGGTTGGCGGATGACATATGACTTCGAAAGATTCTAGGTACATGTGGGTTTCCTCACGATGTTTTCCTTCACCGTTTTAAGTTAGCGGCATTACACACATGACTTCGAAAAGACAGTGGTGCGTGTGGGGTTTGAACCCGGGGTCTCCAGATCGGCAGCCGCCGTTCTCCCAACTAGACCACCGTAACTTTTACCATTTACCATTACCATTACATAAATCATTTATTACAAGGGCACATTCCATACCGGTGTGAAGTTGGCAGCCAAAAGTTTCTGCCATATTATCCGACCAAATTAAAATGGTTTTTTTGTACGATTTGCTTACATCAATTAATCTTGTGCTTATGCTTCAAAGAACTAAAGCAAAATGGTGAAACGCGATACTTAAAACTTGATAAAGCTCAAAAATAAACCAAATAAATACATAAACCCAGGCGCACTTTTTTCGCCTAGCACACGTTTCCTTCAATAATGCGACCTGACGGCCCCTGAAATTCTGAAATATTATATATTAGTATTGTAGCGTGTTTCATGCGCTATCAAAAAACATAGTAAAAATGAGGCAGAATGGTTACTACTTAGAGAACTTATCATCTGAAATCGCTCGGGTACCGAAATCTTAGGAGGAAAAGTTGGCTGCTGACTCATTGTGAACTCCCATAGCTGAAATTAGCCAAAAATCTTATCACATAATCAAGGTCTATAAATATTCTATCAAAGTGAGTCATTTCAGATAAGGATTCATGCCGTTTTAACCCAAAACTTTCCACACAAACAAAACTAGTGAAATAGCTAAACCTTAAAACACAACATGCTCGATTACGACCCGTAGGCTCCTGAAATACTGAAGTTTTTAGGTTGTATTCTATAAAATGATACCTAGTCTATCTAAAAAGTATAGTCAGAATGTGGCAAAACGATTGCTTAACCCTCAAATGAGTTCATGAAAAATTTACAAATTTTTTTTAAGCCAAGTTCAAATTTCCTTCAATACTGCGACCTGACGGCCCCTGAAATTCTGAAATGTTATGTATTAGTATTGTAGCGTGTTTCATGCGCTATCAAAAAACATAGTAAAAATGAGGCAGAATGGTTACTACTTAGAGAACTTATCATCTGAAATCGCTCGGGTACCGAAATCTTAGGAGGAAAAGTTTGCTGCTGACTCATTGTGAACCCCCATAGCTAAAATTAGCCAAAACTCTTATCACATAATCAAGGTCTATAAATATCCTATCGAAGTGAGTCATTACAGATAAGGCTTCATGCCGTTTTAACCCTAAACTTTCCACACAACCAAAATTAGTGAAATAGTTAAACCTTAAAACACAACATGCTCGATTACGACCCGTAGGCCCCTGAAATACTGAAGTTTTTAGGATGAATTCTATAGAATGATACCGAGTCTATCTAAAAAGTATAGTCAGAATGTGGCAGAACGATTGCTTAACCCTCAAATGAGTTCATGAAAAATTTACAAAAAAAATTTAAGCCAAGTTCAAATTTCCTTCAATACTGCGACCTGACGGCCCCTGAAATTCTGAAATGTTATGTATTAGTATTGTAGCGTGTTTCATGCGCTATCAAAAAACATAGTAAAAATGAGGCAGAATGGTTACTACTTAGAGAAATTATCATCTGAAATCGCTCGGGTACCGAAATCTTAGGAGGAAAAGTTGGCTGCTGACTCATTGTGAACCCACATAGCTGAAATTAGCCAAAACTCTTATCACGTAATCAAGGTCTATAAATATTCTATCAAAGTCAGTCATTTTGGATAAGGATTCATGCCATTTTAACCCTAAACTTTCCACACAAACAAAACTAGTGAAATAGCTAAACCTTAAAACACAACATGCTCGATTACGACCCGTAGGCCCCTGAAATACTGAAGTTTCTAGGTCTTATTCTTTAGAATGATAACTAGTCTATCTAAAAAATTTAGTCAGAATGTGGCAGAACGATTGCTTAACCCTCAAATGAGTTCATGAAATATATACAAATAAATTTTCGCCAAGTTCAAATTTCCTTCAATACTGCGACCTGACGGCCCCTGAAATTCTGAAATGTTATGTATTAGTATTGTAGTGTATTTCATGCGCTATCAAAAAAACATAGTAAAAATGTGGCAGAATGGTTTCTACTTAGAAAAATTATCATCTGAAATCGCTCGGGTACCGAAATCTTAGGAGGAAAAGTTGGCTGCTGACTCATTGTGAACCCCCATAGTTAAATTAGCCAAAACTCTTATCACATAATCAAGGTCTATAAATATGCTATCGAAGTGAGTCATTTTAGATAAGGATTCATGCCATTTTAACCCTAAACTTTCCACACAAACAAAACTAGTGAAATAGCTAAAACTTAAAACACAACATGCTCGATTACGACCCGTAGCCCCCTAAAATACTAAAGTTTCTAGGTCTTATTCTATAGAATGATACCTAGTCTATCTAAAAAGTATAGTCAGAATGTGGCAAAACGATTGCTTAACCCTCAAATGAGTTCATGAAAAATTTACAAAAATTTTTTAAGCCAAGTTCAAATTTCCTTCAATACTGTGACCTGACGGCCCCTGAAATTCTAAAATATTATGTATTAGTATTGTAGCGTGTTTCATGCGCTATTAAAAAAACATAGCAAAAATGTGGCAGAATGGTTTCTACTTAGAGAAATTATCATCTGAAATCGCTCGGGTACCGAAATCTTAGGAGGAAAAGTTGGCTGCTGACTCATTGTGAACCCACATAGCTGAAATTAGCCAAAACTCTTATCACGTAATCAAGGTCTATAAATATTCTATCAAAGTCAGTCATTTAGGATAAGGATTCATGCCATTTTAACCCTAAACTTTCCACACAAACAAAACTAGTGAAATAGCTAAACCTTAAAACACAACATGCTCGATTACGACCCATAGGCCCCTGAAATACTGAACTTTCTAGGTCTTATTCTATAGAATGATACCTAGTCTATCTAAAAAGTATAGTCAGAATGTGGCAGAACGATTGCTTAACCCTCAAATGAGTTCATGAAAAATTTACAAAAAAAATTTAAGCCAAGTTCAAGTTTCCTTCAATACTGCAACCTGACGGCCCCTGAAATTCTGAAATATTATGTATTATATTAATATTAGTAAATATTAGTATTGTAGCGTGTTTCATACGCAGTATTGAAGGAAATTTGAACTTGGCTTAAATTTTTTTTGTAAATTTTTCATGAACTCATTTGAGGGTTAAGCAATCGTTCTGCCACATTCTGACTATACTTTTTAGATAGACTAGGTATCATTCTATAGAATTCATCCTAAAAACTTCAGTATTTCAGGGGCCTACGGGTCGTAATCGAGCATGTTGTGTTTTAAGGTTTAACTATTTCACTAATTTTGGTTGTGTGGAAAGTTTAGGGTTAAAACGGCATGAAGCCTTATCTTTAATGACTCACTTCGATAGGATATGTATAGACCTTGATTATGTGATAAGAGTTTTGGCTAAGTTTAGCTAGGAGGGTTCACAATGAGTCAGCAGCCAACTTTTCCTCCTAAGATTTCGGTACCCGAGCGATTTCAGATGATAATTTCTCTAAGTAGTAACCATTCTGCCACATTTTTACTATGTTTTTTTGATAGCGCATAAAATACGCTACAATACTAATACATAACATTTCAGAATTTCAGGGGCCGTCAGGTCGCAGTATTGAAGGAAATTTGAACTTGGCGAAAATTTATTTGTATATATTTCATGAACTCATTTGAGGGTTAAGCAATCGTTCTGCCACATTCTGACTAAATTTTTTAGATAGACTAGGTATCATTCTAAAGAATAAGACCTAGAAACTTCAGTATTTCAGGGGCCTACGGGTCGTAATCGAGCATGTTGTGTTTTAAGGTTTAGCTATTTCACTAGTTTTGTTTGTGTGGAAAGTTTAGGGTTAAAATGGCATGAATCCTTATCTAAAATGACTCACTTCGATAGCATATTTATAGACCTTGATTATGTGATAAGAGTTTTGGCTAATTTAACTATGGGGGTTCACAATGAGTCAGCAGCCAACTTTTCCTCCTAAGATTTCGGTACCCGAGCGATTTCAGATGATAATTTTTCTAAGTAGAAACCATTCTGCCACATTTTTACTATGTTTTTTTGATAGCGCATGAAAGACGCTACAATACTAATACATAATATTTCAGCATTTCAAGGGCCGTCAGGTCGCATTATTGAAGGAAACGTGTGCTTGGCGAAAAAAGTGCGCCTGGGTTTATATAGTTTTTTGGTTTATTTTTGAGCTTTATCAAGTTTTAAGTATCGCGTTTCACCATTTTGCTTTAATTCTCTGAAGCATAAGCACAAGATTAATTGATGTAAGCAAATCGTACAAAAAAAACATTTTAATTTGGTCGGATAATATTATGGCAGAAACTTTTGGCTGCCAACTTCACACCGGTACATTCCATAGCGATAGAGCATTGGTACAAGGTCAACAGATCAAACCTAACCATGCACATAAAAAATATTGATCACGAGTTGTACCATGCGCGCGTAGAAAGATCCTAGAAAGAAGATCGACTGCTTGAAACATGAAGAACATTTAGCACCTTTTTTTTGTATCCATATCCGTTGCATTTTGTTATATCATTTAGGTGCCACAAATTTACGCCTAGACTAATCCCTGACTGATAATTTTTTATTGAAATTATTTTTTTTTGTAAAAAAAGATGTTTTTGATATTTATAATATGTCGCTGTTAGATTGTAAACGCCGTGTAATTATAATATCTCTGATTGTAATCT
Organism: Ectropis crepuscularia; assembly: GCA_963693475.1. Classification (NCBI taxonomy): domain Eukaryota; kingdom Metazoa; phylum Arthropoda; class Insecta; order Lepidoptera; family Geometridae; genus Ectropis; species Ectropis crepuscularia. The sequence continues at coordinate 7,741,135 of OY856350.1, forward strand.
GTCGAAATATTGTGAACCGTCACATACTATTTACAATTAAATACTATTAACTATAAATCAACGCATCGGTTCTTCAATCAAAGCTCTTTAGACATTCGCGGATAAGCTGGATGTTATACCACACTCTCTCACGAGGTCACGGAAGTTAACTCACATTAAGGGACCTGAAGTTTATAACACGCTTCCCAAAATAATTATATCTGCCCCAAGTTTCGGCAGCTTCGAAAATATATTAAAGTGCTGGCTTATTGATCAAACTTTTTATAGTTACACCGAATTTTTAGAGAGTGATGGCAAAGTCCTATAAAAATGTATACAAACATTTGACATGGAACATATTATACTCATATAATGCTTGACAGTTTTCTGTACAATAATTATTATAATACAGTAATTTTAGTAAAGTAGTAATTTTAAACCTTGAAAATTGAATGACAATTTGTATGCTCTTTCTTTTGTTTTTATTAATTGACGTGTAAATTGTACATTTATGAATAAAATACTTTGACTTTGATAGACATTATAAATAAAATTATCTACGTCTGTTTATATCGGTCGCACAGCGGAGACCGGGAGATGACTAGGCTCACAGAGTTAGGCGGCGGACGCGGCTTATCAGAGCTCTTCAGCCAATTAGTGTTACTGGGGGATTTCAAAGGCCATCATTATAAATGGCAGTATGTATACCGGCAGGTCTAGGGCCTAACTTTTAATCTTTCTGCTATGCTTTGGTTTGTGATGTCATTGGCCAATTTGGCACTGCCGATGAAAGCAGACAAGTACACCTGGTTTCCGTTTGCAGCGGCAGGTCTACCACTTAATTCTCCTGCTTTCTGCTTTCATCGGCGTTATCAAATTGGCCGATGACGTTACAAATGAAAGCATAACATAAATCAGGAGAGTTAGGCGGTAAACTTACATCGACGACAGACATCGACGTCAAGCTTATAACACCCATTTATTTATTTTTGGTCGGGGGTTAATAAGACGTAGGGCCCCTAACTTACCTAATAAAGGTGAGTTAGCTGTATTAAAACTATGAAATATGAAACAGTCAAATTTAACACAATCCCAGGTAGACTGGTATCAAGTGGTATTACTTTCCAAGTTGTGAATTTTAATGGACGAGCGTTTATATATTCAATAAAATTCTTTAGCACGCGAGTTTTATCAATATCTGAAAAACAAAAACAGATTATTTATAATGGTAGACTGCAAATTGTATTTTTAAATACAGGATAGGTATTTACATCGATATAAACCATTAGACGTACCCTAAGCACCTGGAATATGGTAACAAACTGTGACTCTGTGTGTTGCGTAAGTGGTTTACACACCACCAATTTACTTGATCCCTAGAATCGCTAGCGGCGAGGTGTGCTGTGATTTTACTTATTATGGTTGTTGACAACAAAAATTGATAGGTAGCAACGTCCGGGGTTCATCGCACATTAGAATGGTAGGTATACATCTTTGATCCATTTATTATCCCATTTACCTATTAGTATGAATGAATATTCAGATAATATCAGCGCATTGATATCTAGGTGAAAATGATTGCATGTGTTTTTTCTTCATATAGGTAGAGTGACGAAACTAGCAGTACGAGATAATCGTATGCCTGATGGAAATCAACATGCCTGCCCATAATATCACAGTGTCAAACAGCTACTTAAACATAATGAGCCCAAATTTGGAATAACCGGCAAAGATGTGGTACTTCCCCAGGCGAACTCTGCAAAAAATGTTCATTCCAAAGTTGTTGTACTATGTAGAATAGTTTGCGTTATAATTACCTGTTTCGTCTATTAGTTTATTATGCAGTACCAATTTTATTTGTTCAGTTTGTAATGGCAGTAATCCAGCTGTTATTGGTGGTCCAAAAGTATACATAATGGTTGATATTAATATCATTAAATCGCCAAGGGACATCCATAACAAAAACTAGAAAAATATAAATTCTAATGTTTAATTAACTAAAAAGATAAAAGCATTCTCTTCCAGGCAACCTCAGTGGCAAATAATGTGTAGACATGTCAGAAAACGGGGTGCGCGAACAAGACGTAAATAATTGATCAAAAGTTTTTTTTTATCCTACTAATAATGCAATTTTTTTTTAATTATATTAAAAATAATATAAAATTATATGGATAAATTATACCCGTCATAGCAAGCGCCTACGTACTAAAGTGCAAAATTTGAGACTCCTAGCATTTGTGGTTTCTAAGATTCGGTGATGAGTGACCTTTCGCTTTTATATATATATAGATCAAGGGTAAACGCTTTTTTGTTATTTTTGTTAGTCTTTATTGTGGGGGAAAGAGACCATAACCCTACAGCAAACACTAAAACAACAACTAACGAAAGAAAACAATCACCACAAACTCTCTATTTTGGGACATTTAACGTAAGATCTCTGGCTACGACAATACAATTTATGGAACTGACATACATACGAGTATTACAAAAAATTAAAATCGATGTACACTTGGCCTAGCAGAGGTTAAAAGAATGGGCTGTGTTATAGAAGAATACGAAAGTTACATCTTCTGTTATAAAGGCGAAACACGCGGCTAACACGGAGTTGGATTTTTAGTTCAAAAAAAGAGCATAAAAATTGAATAATGAATTTCTCAGCCTTCTCAGATTGAGTTGCACTGTTGAAAATGAAACACGAAAGCCAATTTTTTACAATAATTCAAGTTTACGCACCAACAGAAAAGGCTACTGAAGAGGAAATTAACTCGTTCTACGAAATTCTACGTACAGCGCTACAACAAGCAGAAGGAAATGTCCTTCTAATCGGTGATTTTAATGCAAAAATTGGCCAGCCGATAACAAAAGACAATGAAAATTTTGTTCTGGCAAAATTCAGTTACGGAAATAGAAACCAGAGGGGAGAGATATTAATTCAATATGCTATGGAACATAAAATGTCAATATGAACACCTTCTTTAACCCTTAATTTGGCAAAAAAAAAACATGAAAAACGAAGTAATTTTTCAATAGATCTGTTTTTTGGTACCCTAAATAATAAAGAAAAAATGTGAAAAAAAAATCTCCCTTTTTAAAGTTTTCCGGAAAATGCGTGTTAATTATACTCAACAAAAACGAATATTGAAATATGGACTTACTGTTAATTATGTTAAGCTGGCTTAACAAGTTGCATAAAATGATAGTTTAAAATCAAAACCACTTAGTGTTATATTCATTTATTTGTTCAATGATGTAGATAAAGGTAGCAAATTTTATTCGTTTTGTAATGATAATTAAAATTACAGTTACGTTCTTTGAGAAAACAAAGGCTTACGTTGCATTTCAGGCAATACACAGTCGGGATACCTTTTTGCAGTATGTACATCGACCATACCCTATTCCATGTTCTGGAAAATAGTGGATTTTCTCAAATGTGACATTATCTACGGGACAATACCGTGTAGGTAGGTTTAGCGTAACTGTAGAAAGTAGAAAGTGTTAGAGGTTTCCATACAGCTGGTAAGAAGGTAGTTACTTAATAAGGCAATAAACAGCTGGCCAGTAAAATAAATTAACTGGTCAAGTGCAAGACTAGCCAAGTAGGTTAAGCAAGCACAAACAACAGGATTTTGTGATTCCTGATCTAATAAAATAAGAAAAAGTATAATTTACCACATGGTAAATTGTACTTTTTCTTATTTTTGTTGAGAATTCCCAACACAAAAAACTAAGCGCCGTTTACCTATCATCGAACTTTGTTGAGTGGACTTAACACATTTGTCAGAGGCCTATCATATCCTTGCTTCATGAGTCGAACGCTTGAAAAATAAATAGAAACAAAGTTTAAACACACATCAACCGATTTAAACCGTTACTTTTATATTTTATACACATTCCTTTATTTAAAAGATATATATATATTAACTTGAATAGTTCGCAGAGCTCGTCGTTTGCTCGTCATCTTGACGCTCAAATCTCAAAAATATTCTTATTACACGGTAATATTAAAAATTACCCGAAAAAATATTACATAAGAAATCACATTCAATTGAAAAATAACTGTTTGAACGCACACATAACTTGTATTTTTTTTTTCAACCAGACTGTTAAGCATACTTTACATAATCAAATTAAGAGTTCAAGCACGAAAAAACCGTAAATGGACCCCTGGCTTTCCCTCTGCAGCAATATAAAAAACGAAATTGATTTTATTCTCTCGAACCACCCAAAGCAAATAAGAAATGTAGAAGTAATACATGGCTTTGGTTATAGATCTGATCATCGCTTAGTTAGATGTACTTATGTATTGGATCAAGGCAAAAAGAGTAGAACATCATTTAAAATACAAATTAAGCCGCTAAAAACACAAAAATATATATCGTCATACTTATTGAACATCAAAACCAACCTCAGTCAACTGGATACACAACAAGATAAAGATGTTGATATTCAAGCTTTCTACAATAAACTGGTTAACGTTATCAAAAACAGCCTCGCACGTAATCAGAATAAAAAAGAAAAAAGGACCATCGTGAAAATCATTAGTAAATCTACGCAAGCTCTTATAACAAGACGAAACGATATCTTGAAAGTAAATCATAAAACAAGATAAATGAAGGAAGAGTTGAGCAGTTTATTCAAAAGTACAAGTAAGGCAATAAACAAGGACTATAAAAATCATAGAAACAAAGTAATCGAAGCTAATCTGAGAAAATACAGAAGCACGAAAAAAGCCTACAAAAAGCTGGAAACCCACAAAAACTTGATTAAAAATCTAAAAACAAAATCAAAAGAAACCAAGACCAGAGAAGACATCATGAAGTGCGCTACAAACTTTTATAAAAAGCTTTTTCAAAAAACATCAAACTCAATGTACTACTCTATTTAAACTTCAACTGACGAAACAATGGATAAATCTCAAGACAGGAACGACCTACCACCAGTGGATGTCAGGGAAATCATCAGACACATTCAAAAACTCAAAACGGACAAAAGCCCTGGCCCGAATGGCATACAAAACGAAGCCCTAAAAACTGGAGTTCTTTTGTTAGCCGACCCACTTACATATCTCTTTAACAATGTTCTCAATACAGAAAAGGTGCCGGAACAGTGTAAAAGGTCTGATATAATCCTTCTTTATATGAAGATATCGCTAACTATCGCCCTATAAGCCTTCTTTCATGTGTTTACAAACTGTTTACTTCAATATTACAAACCCGGCTGAGCCCACAAATTGACAGACTTCAGGCTGTAGAACAGGCGGGGTTCCGTTCAGGATTTTCCACAACTGACCACATACAAGTACTACAACAAGTGATAAAGAAATATAAAGAACATAACAGAGCACTATATATAGCTTTTATCAATTATGCTAAGACATTCGACACAATCTGTCATGATGCTATCTGGGAAGCGTTAAATAAATGTCCCATAGACAATAAATACACAAAAGTACTGAAAAACATCTATAAAGACAGCATAGTGTATTTTGTAGTGGTAGGACTCTTAGCAGAGTCCGCCTGGGGAAGTACCACACCTTTGCCATATATTCTACCGCCAAGCAGTATTGTGCAAACATTACTGTGTTCCGGTTTGAAGGGCAATGATTCCAGAGAAATTACAGGGCTTAGAGACATAATATCTTAGATCTCTGGGTGACGAGCGCAGTGCAGTGCTAGTTAATGATTTGGACTATCATGTTCCAATAGCTGCATGTTACTGTGCTGTTATGTGGCAGGCATGTTGCTTACCATCAGGTACATGACCTGCTCGTCTCGTCACTCTATGCTATAAAAAAAAAATAAAAAAAAATAAGTCTAATTTACTTAAATCTCTAGAGGGTAAAACGACTTTTGCGTCCTGATATGGAGGAGCAAAAGTACTCTTTCCGAGGTGGTGGGGTTAATTTGAGATCGGAATTCTTGGTTATATAATACTAAGATAAAAGCAAAATAAATTCAGTGCCATTTCTCGCAATCTACTTATTTATTTCTATTTTTTTTTAGTGACGGCCAGCTGACTACCGAAAGCCTTTCCTATTTATAAAAAATCAGGTATTATTCTTTTCGAGGTAAGAGTGACCAGATGATTTTTAGTTAAGCATGCGTCATCTTCGACACTAGGTATCGCATACTTGATTCAACAAGGAACAATGCCCGAAAAAATGTGTTGTTAGAAATAAAGAGAATGAATACATACGTGGCAATAAATGACATAAGCGTAATTTTTAAATGTTTTAAAACTATCAAACCTATCAATATTAATTATTATTTATAATAACTAATTATTAATTATTAGGTAATATTAGTATAAATGAGTAAACTGAATTAACACAATAACGTAGGTGACGCAGAAGTGAAAGATCAACCCCAGCAGGTCTGCGTTAAGTGGGATCATTTTGTAAACCTTGAACTTGAGCGGACGAGCTTGAATGTAGCCGATGAATCTCTGAATTTCAGCCGCAGTTTCAGTACCTGTAAAGTTGAATTTCCAAAAATTATTTATAAAAACATATCAAATTAAATTACATTAACTATAATACTCTCTGCAGTGTCTTTAGTGATCAGCTGTGAGAATATCTAATTCCGAAGCGTCGTATCGCATGCATAAGGTATTTAAAAGCTATGCGTAATTTACAAATGTTCTTTTATTTGATTATCACAATAACATACCTATAAAGTGTAAGCAAGCTGTTTACATTAATATAGCTTCACATTTTAGTGGTGAAACTTGTATTCTCTATTATGGTCTCTGACGAGAACAGAAAGCCAATATTTTGCCTCTACCAAGTTTAGTAAGTAGTAGTTGTAAGTTTGGTTTGTAGTAGCGTAGTGTAGTTCTTATTGTATTTTAGTTTTGGTAATATAAAGCGATTAAAACAAAACTTCAAAGATATTGCTACGACGTTGCGACGTTGCTACGGCATAGACGCGGCGTCTAAAACCGGCATATCATCTAAATTATTGATCTTCCAGTGTAAAACAACAATTTAAACATTAAAAAAAAATACAGTGTAAACTAAATACAAATAAAACATACAAAACCTCAGTAAAATAAAGTAGCCAAGTGCGAGTTGGACTCGCCCATGAAGGGTTCCGTTCCAGCAAGTAACATAATATACATAGTACACATAGTTCTTGTAGTTCGTTGTAATTTTGATCGAAGTTTTAATAATAGTGTATTTATGACGTACTAAAAAAAAACTACTCATCAGATCGAGTTCAAACTAATTTTCGTTGGTAGTTTTCATGGTAATGTACATCATATATATTTTTTAGTTTTTTCATTCTCTTACTTTAGAAGTTAGAGGGGGGGGACACACATTTTACCACTTTGGAAGCGTCTCTCGCGCAAGTTATTCAGTGTAGACAAAAATTATATTAGAAACCTCAACATCATTTTTGAAGACCTATCGATAGACACACCACACGTGTAGGTTTGATGAAAAAAAAATTTTTGAGCTTCAGTTCTCAGTATGGGGGGCCCACCCCTAATTTTTGTTTTTTTTTTAAACTTTTGTAAAAATCTTAATGCGGTTCACAGAATACATCTACTTACCAAGTTTCAACAGTGTAGTCCTCATAGTTTCGGCAAAAAGTGGCTGTGACATACGGACGGACAGACAGACAGACAGACAGACAGACAGACAGACAGACAGACAGACAGACATGACGAATCTATAAGGGTTCCGTTTTTACGTTTTACGGAACCCTAAAAAAGAAGTATGTCGATTTTTCATAAAGTTATACTATATTATTACCGAATCTAGTTTACCCCATACCTGCCTACCCCCATATCGGCCCTATAAAAACGATTGCTCACTGAGCCTCGGTCATTCTCTGCGTGGCATTCGGACGTGCTGGTTCTCTTAGAGACACTAAGTGTCTTAGTTTTACTTGAAATTGAAGTAGCATAGTTGTTTTGGATAATGATCGGTAGATTTGTGTGATCACAATTTTTTTTAAAAAGTTAACTAACTTAGTTTCGATATCATCAGAAGCGGGATAGGATCCTCTGGGTTCTATTCCAACCGCCCACTACTGTCTTGTATATTTGATCGAAGCTTAAATAAAAGTAAGGAATCGAATCATCGATCAATCAATCGAAGAATCGAAATAGAAAAATAGCAGATTTAGAATGTCGCCTTATTAGCTACGGCAATCTCGATGTAAGGTACGGAGAACCGGCTTGTATCTCCGCTTTGAGGAGCACCATGGAAGTGATCTTATTTAGACTTTCAGTGTTGGACGAGCGATCTGCGGCAGAGCCTCCTTGAGGCGTCTCTGCGGCAGAGCCTTCCTGAGGCGTCGCTGCGGCAGATTTCCCTTGTGGCGTCGGCGTCGCTGCGGCAGAGCCTCCACGAGCCATCGCTAACTATTATCTACAATATATACAATATATATACTATTATAGATCTCTGGGTGACGAACGCAGTGCAGTGCAGTGCTAGGCAATGATTTGGACTCTTCATGTTCCAATAGCTGCGTCTCACTGTGATGTTATGTGGCAGGCATGTTGCTTACGATCAGGCACATGTCCTGCTCGTCTCGTCACTCTTTATTTAAAAAAGAGATAACTTACTATCGTTTTGAAGTTGTTTATCATACAGGATAACTTTAATTCGCTCAGCTTGAGTGCTCAGAAATCCGGCAAATAACGCTGGCATGACGTTTATTGTGAACTTAAATATTTGTGATATGTATTCTGCTTTGAACGCACGCAGATATCTCTGAAAGTAAAAAATATATGTATTACTAAATAATAGTAATTTATTGACACTGGCAATCAATTACTGTAACTAATTTGTAGTTTCTGAATCTTTTAATCGTATAGATATATATTTTCAATGTAATTGAGTAACCTATTAAAATTACGGAATACAATTAAAACAAACTTATTATTGTTATTAATTGTTAAATAACCTGTAATGTAATAACTGTTCTATTAATTTTAAAAACCGAATTTGGAATACAACAGGACCTAAAGGGTTCCTCTCAGAGTTAGGCCGAAATCCTTTGAAAATAATATAATTATGTACTTATAAGAAATATTGAATTGTTAAATTACGACGTATTACCATAGCATTTTCAATTTTAAGATTCCAAACCAAGTAGTATAGTGATAACGTCATTTCTGGTAGATAGCAGATTATTATCAGCACAAACTGAAAAAAACAACTTTAGTTCACACAATATAGCGATGTACTCCACTTTTGTAATAAGACCGTCTAAGCTGTAGAATGTAACTATTGCCTGACGGTTTTTTTTGTAGGATAATATTTTATCGGTGTTGTCAAGAGTCAGATTCTTCTAGCCACGCTCCATGATAGACCGCACCATCGTTTAACATCAGGCGTGATGGCGACGTTTGTCTTCGCTCGACATCGGTCAAGCTTTAGGTTATCGGTGAAGTTTTTTTATGTAACGTTGGTTCTTTTTGGCTTGATTTTTTACGGCTCTGAGTAATTTTGTTGTTTACTATATTGTCTCCGATTTTATTATTTTAAATTGCGTTTACAGTACTTTTAGCCGACGTAAAAAAACAGGAGGACTAACTAAAATTTACTTTCATATATCTGGACGATAGCTTCTTACGAAATCTATCCAAATATGATAACCGTTGTACATACATTGTCAAGAAACGAATAAAATGAAAGCTCCAGAGGCTTTGACACTTCACACATTTTCTATCTGAGTTTTCTATATATTTAAATAAGTAATATAATAGTTTAAAAAACACGCTTTTGCATTTCAAATAGCCAATCCGGCACCTTGGAACGGCCGCCATGTTGGATTTAGGTTACGTGATTATTTTTTTCGTATCCCATTCAGCAAACCCTTCCATTTAATACCCATTTCATAGGGTTTATTTCAATTAGCTAATCCACCATGTTGGATGTCTGCCATGTTGGATTTAAGTCACGTGACTATTTTGTTCTTATTCCTGACAGCAAACCCTTTCATTTGATATCCATATCATGAGGGTGGATTTCAAATAGTCAATCCGCCATCTCGGGGAGGCCGCCATATTGGATTTGTAATAACGTTTCTTAGCTAGCCATGTATTGTCAGGCTAGCTAAGAAACGTTAGAGCGTACTCAGAGCGTGTGCAAAATTTCATCCTAATCGAAGACCGGGAAGTGGGTCAAATTAAGATTCCAAGATTTTCTTACATACATAGTTACAAGTGAGCTAATAAAAGCGTGTTAAAAATAATGTTTGTCTGTGTGTTCTTAGAATTGTTAACTATGCATTTGATCATTTGTGATGATCGATGTCTAACAAAGTTGTTATGCATGAGCCAAAGATAGTTCCTGAATTGGTACGACCAATTTTATTGTAGACAGGTGGCGTAGGTACAGCTAAAACTTGATAGAATAATTCGCCAATCCAGGCTTAGAAAGTAAAGGCATGTATATAATATGAAACATTACAACATACTTGAATGTAAGATTAAAAACACTTACCATGAAGTCATGACACTTCTTGATTTTCTCAGTTTCATCAACAATATTTTTATAAAGGCTCTGCAGTTTATAAAAACCATAGTTTACCTCTTTTAAACGAAAGATCAATAGCTCCAATCGTTGGGACATAGTATAATATAAAAATGAGTAAGATATCATAAGTACTTGCAAAGATGATAACATTGTTGATAAAAATAAATATACCCAAAATGGTTTCAGACATCGCTTTTGGAAACCACAATGAATAGCCCATGCCATCTGGTGGCTATATAACACACATAAACACAATAGCTCTCGTTTTTCTAAAATATACCTAATATTCTCAAACCTTAGTTGGACATCGACCTCCTCAAAATTGTATTTCAATTTGAAGACAGTTTTATCAGATTTCCAGAATGTGAAAGCTAACACTATGACAAAATATTCGGTGGCTGATACTTCATAATATATTTTTGCTATATTATACTCAATAACAAACCAAAATAATAAGTAAAATAACACTACACAATAAATTGTGGTAAATAATTTGAAGAGGCATTTAGTTTTGTAATTCTTGAAATCAAAGTAACCGTAATCTACGCCCCATAAAATTTGCGATTTATAGAATCCATTCAAAAGAATAGAAATTTTATTTTTTCTTCTAAAATCAATCATTGTTTAGTATTTTAGATAGCCGTATTGTTTTGCGTTGAATAACTAAATAAAATATAGTTCTATGTAGATACAATATATTTTGTCGTACGAGCAGTGACACCCAAACTTTGATAAGTTCTGTGTTTATAATCGTATTAAAGTAATTAATTTACATAATATGTCACCGTTAGATTGTAACATACCGTTATATTACAATAACACTAGCGAGATTATAATCAGTCCAAATATTATGAGCCGTCACATACTGTTTACAATTTTACGGATTATTTTTCAGTAGATTATAATCTGGCGAAGTTAAACCGTCAGACCGCAATCCGTTAAGCGATTGGCCGGTTGGTCTCGGCCAGACACAGTCTGTGTCTGGGGTGCGGGGCTCGGGATCTCCACGTGGTGCACCCTGGGCATCACATAACTAATTGTCTCGATGTCATTTTGTTGTGTTATGTCGAATCCCGGCCGAGGAGGAGCTCTACTCGCGCTTTTCTCACTTTTGAGCAGTACGTGTGTGAGGGTCTGGAAGGCTTGCGAAGGCTGATATATCGACCAAGTAAAATTCCTAAGCTTTCCAGATGGGAGTTCTCTACCGTATTTTCTCAGTGGAAGGACAAGGTAGACAATGTGGCCACAGAGGTTAAAAAAATCATTATTGCTCTAAAAAGTCGCAAAGCTCCTAATGGGCCTAATGGTATTTCAAACGTTCTCATCAAAAATCTACCTTATAAATGTATAGTATTGCTCACCAAAATATTCAACGCATGCCTACTAACTGTACAATCACTTTCCACAGGTCTGGAGGACGGCTAAGGTCATTGCTGTACACAAACCTGGGAAAAAATTTACTGACCCCTCATCCTATCGCCCCATTAGTCTTCTTCCGTGTCTGGGGAAGGTTTTTGAGAAGATTATCTCTGTTAAATTGTCTCGGGCTAACGACTATTACTTGATGATCAGTTCGGATTCAGAGAGGCCCATTCAACTGTACAACAATTAGCTAGATTAGCCGAATACATATCTTACAACCTTAACATGAAGTCAAAGTCAAAGTATTTTATTCATAGATGTACAATTTACACGTCAATTAATAAAAACATAAAAACAAAAGAAAGAGCATACAAATTGTACACATTTTCAAAGTTTAAAATGACTACTTTACTGTATTTTAATAATTATTGTACAGAAAACTGTCAAGCATTATACGAGTATAATATGTTCCATGTCAAATGTTTAGTGAAGAAATCAACTGGCATGATTCTAATTGACATCGAAAAAGCATGTCAAATGTTTAATGAAGAAATCAACTGACATGATTCTAATTGACATCGAAAAAGCATTCGACTCAGTTTGGCGCGATGCTTTGTTACACAAACTAATAAGCTCTAATGTTCCCATGGCGTTGGTAAAACTGCTGAAATCATATCTCTCAGATCGTTCGTTTCGTGTTCATATGGATGATTTTTCTTCCAATCTTAGACCAGTACCGGCTGGAGCGCCTCAGGGATCTATTGTGGGACCTAAATTATGTGTTATCTTTATAAATGACATTCCGATCCAAACACGCACAAGTATAGCGTGCTTCGCAGATGACACTGCTGCTTATACTTCTTCAGAAGACGTAGATTTGATCATAAGTAGGCTTCAATTGACCATAGAAGAATTTGTCACCTATTTCCATAGCTGGAAACTATAACTAAACGCTTCGAAAACGAAAGCTATAGTTTTTACAGGGCAGAGAGGTATCCCAATTCCTAACTTGGTGATTGAGGGTTACAAAATACCCTGGAGTACTACGGTCAAATATTGTCACGTTAGTGAACAAAAAGGAATTTAGTTGGGAGGAGAGAGGTAAAAGGTGGAATAATAAACAGTTATAAATACAAGTATATTAAAAGTAAAGATTAAAAGGGATGATAAGAAAGGTAAAGTGAAATTAAGAAAAAGGTGTAAAAGAATAAAAAGAACTAAGAGGGTTAAGTGGCAGAGAGGGGCTAAGAGGGTCCAGTGGCTTCCAGCAGGGAAAGGCTCGCGGGTTCAGTGTTCACAGCAGGTTCAGCAGCCTGGAGCAGGTTCAGCGTTCAGCATCCCACAGCAGGGAATGGCTCGCAGGTTCAGCAGCCTGGAGCAGGTTCAACGTTCAGCATTCCTCAGTAGGGAATGGCTCGCAGGTTCAGTAGCCTGGAGCAGGTTCAGCGTTCAGCATTCCTCAGTAGGGAATGGCTCGCAGGTTCAGTAGCCTGGAGCAGGTTCAGCGTTCAGCATTCCACAGCAGGGAATGGCTCGCAGGTTCAGCAGCCTGGAGCAGGTTCCGTGTTCAGCATCCCACAGCAGGGAATGTCACAGTAGTATCATCCATGAGCGGTAGGTTCAGCGTTCTGCAGTCTTCAGCGTTCAGCAGTCATTTCAAGTTCCCACTTCTTCAAGGCATCTTGGTGTTCTTCTCTCGGAAGCCAATTCTCAACTGGAGATGTTCCTCTATTGGAAGTCAGATCCTCACTGCCCAACTCAATCAATTCGATTTAAAATGTAAACTTTTAGTGATTCAAATCTGGAATGACAAAATAATTATTTTTTATAATGAATGGCCAGATATAATTCGACCTCAAAACTATAAAACCTTATGAAGATGGTAGAGGTTGCTAAGCGACGAATGATGTTTGAAGTATGACATGATGAAATGATGTAAACAAATCAATTTTTTGGAAAAACGTAAGTTTTACAGGTTTAAAATGAGATATTTATAAAAAGCATATTAATATTATGATGAGAAAATTATGCTTTATCGTATGGACACGATTAAAAAGATATTAGTTATATGAAAATTTGGTATGTAAATATCTATGAATTCTATGAATAAGTGCTAGTTTTGAGATGAAAATAGAGATAAAATGTACGTTTACATATTGTAGTCAATATGTAATGTTACAATATCTGGGCACGATTTTGGACAGAAAGCTCAATTGGACTGCTAACACATCCAATTTATGCCTGAAGGGTTTAAAGTCTCTAAACGTCCTGAGCCCCGTACTCAATAAACGGTCTTGCCTTGGTAGCCACACCAAGCTCGGTATTTATCGCACACTGGTCCGTCCCTGCATTACTTATGCATGCCCAATCTGGAGCAGCACATGCCCTACGAATATAAACAAGTTACAAATTATATAGAATAAAGCACTGAAGTTGTCCTTTAATACTCCAATGTACACAAATCTAATCCAAAAACACGAAGAAATTGGCTCCCCAAACATATATAAATACATATATAAACTATCGAAAAAATTCTGTCTTGAAACAAATCCCAATAATAAAAATAAAATCATTAACAATATATGCAAGACTAGAAACATGAGCAACAACCACCCTTATTGTATTGAGATTTACGGAACGGATCGGCGCACGCGTAATTCATCTGAGCTGTGTTAGCTTGCGCGTTTTAGTATATGACGCATCTAGTATAGTACCGAGTTGCTGCTGCTACCTATGTATCGTTCCCGGACGTGTTTGCGAGTACTACCCTCTAATTATGATTAATATTAATCAAAATAAATTGATTATTTACTTTTTGTAAATAATTAGGTTACAAAAACAAAAAATATCTGTCTTAAATGTAAACCCATTTCGAGGTTTGCATGTAAAAAAATATTTATGATTATCAATTATTTGTTTATATTCCTGTTATGCCAAAAACAATGTAATCGACAGTTGATAAGTTTTTAATAGGCCCATACTTTTAAGCTTGAAAAATGTAGAAATTGCTTGAAAATTTGTTGTTTTGTCTCTTCTAGGATTTAACGCACACTAGAAATGTTCAATTTACGTTTTTATGGCCAATAAAGATATTTTAAAATGAAAAAATGACTAGAGCCAAATACGTACTAGAGAAGTGCGATTGCAAGTGGGTTAAGGTCGTTGGTGTGAGTGTGAGAAGGACCATGTCTGTCGTCGTCATGGTGTCGAGCCCGACACACCTGCCGTGTCCATTCACGGTGGAAGGTGAGTAAAGGCATTTTCCCCATTAAAACAAAACCTAAATAAACGCTGCGTGGCTTTATAATCTTCCAATTTACATTACATCGTAAAATTACATTCGACAGCAAATAAATTGGCTTAAATATAAGTATAGCGGTGCGGGGCATATGACGCTCAACCAATCAGCGCGCGAGATGCGTTCCTTTGCATATCGTTTTGCAAGTTGACACACATTGTAATCTACCGAAAATGAATTCTTTAAATTGTAAACAGTGTGTGATGGTTTCCAATATTTCGAGAGATTACAATCTCACTAGCGATATTGTAATTTCACTGTGTTTACAATAACATAACGGTAACATAAAATACTCGTATACGAACCTATTGATTAATATTAATTACAATGGCGTTTTTAAATTGATTGTGTTGTGACATGAATATGTACATCATACTGTAGGTATTAAAGTACTTGAAATATTAACTAATACGTGTACTGTAAACTGGGTTGCACAGAACGAGTATGCTAGACCGTAAGCGACTGTGTGTTTCTAAGGTGAAGCGTACGTACCCAGAAGATGCTCTATAGATTTGATGGCACTCAGGATGGACTTGGCAAATAAACACTCGGGCAGCATACTCAATAAATTTTCTGTTAAAGAAAGTAGAGTCAAACTGAGTCGTCCGAGTTTTCCAACCGGTGTCGCTTATATCATCCTTAAGCTGGAAAGAGTTTTAGGGATGCCCGATAGAAAAAAGGACTTACATTTATAGTTCAAATTGTACCCAAAGTACTTGTGACCCAAAACATATTTTTAAATTAAATGTTTTGTTTACTCTGTTTTCTTAATTAAAAAATTAGTTACTGAGATGTAAGTAAAATTATTTGTCTCTAATACAACAATGTCATATTCATTTAATTACGTTGATATCTTCAACATCCATAGCTACGAACATACTTTTGAAGTAAGACTTAGTAACTATTTTCTGATTTGTGGTAAGACGTTCTTTATTAGACCAGGAGCTGGATGGAGTAGAGTGTGCAAAGTTTAAAGACCGCATTTCGTGTACGGGTTTGAAGTCAAAAAAAGCATACAAATTATGATTCTGGATGTTGCTAGGAGGTGTATTAGTCCATTTTTTACAGGGTACCATTAAACATCAAGTAAACTTTATCAAGTAAACTTTACTCAAAATATCAAATTGTTTTTAAGATTACCTAGCAACCGCCGCCCTGGTTCTGCACGGGTGCCTTGCTGATACTATACCAACTAAATTTAAAAATACGAGTATGTATTGGTATGTTAAATACACAAATGAAAATGGTTATTGTGGGTTATCTATAAGAAATAGATATGCACTGTCGTTTGTAGAGCGTTTCAAGATGTACAATACTGCTGTACATAATTTTGATCTATCTCGTAGGTCAGCCAGCGTTTGCAAGGTATCTAAACGAAAAAAATGTGTAAATTGATAACATTACAAACCTCTAAAATGATCAGTGTTTTGTTAATTATTCATTCGATTATTAATAATTGTTAATTCGATTGGTATTGTAGACGTAATTTTAATTAAAATAAGGGTTTCCCGAATACTACGTGATCTGTTCCAGTTAAAAGACCTTACAAATTTTTGTTATGTATTAAGTGTTATCGTGCCTACTTAGGCAAATTATTTCTCATGCCTATCATCTATTTGATATTAACAACGAGATTTGTGTTTATTTATGTTGTTTTTTCTTGTTCTTTTTGTACATGAAACTTATTTACTTTGTATAATGAAACCTTTTTTGGCATAACTGTAATTTTGTTATGAAAAAGTTACAAACACAAGTTTAAAAAAACAAAAAAATACGCTTTTACAGAAAATAACTAAAAACTAACAAATAATTTCCATTATATATGTATTAAGGAGAGGGTGATTTAAAAAAAAGATTTTTTAGTTAAAAGGCGCGAGTGGTACTATTCATTGTTATAAATATGGGTACTCGTTGTTGTATGACAGATGTTGGATGAAGTAGTAATGTTGAAAATATCTCGAAAGGCACCCCACGCTTTTACTAAAAATATTGTAAGCTTGACAATAGCATTTGCGTAGTGCGCTGAATCTAGATAGCTACGCCAAGAAGTGTCACTCGATCACGTGACCACAATAAATTAGTGATTTTAGATTTAAATTGTCAGCATCCAACTTATTTTGTATTTTATCAAGAAAAAAAACAAGATTGTCTCGATGTTTCGTTACTAGCGGGAGCCCAAGCTGAGATTGTACCATCTGAGGTGCCTTTGCGCTAGTCAATGCACAAGTTATTGTACTTGTTGAGTACAGCAAATGAGAATCGGTTGTACCTAAATGGAAAGTATGATATATGCTGTTCATAAGTTAGTACGATAAGATAAGTAAGACCCTGCACCTCCTGCACCAGCCCAAAGTTTGGTAGGCAGTATTTTATTTTTTGAGAATGCTAGATTTGTACCAGAATCTTATCTGATGTTATAAGTGACGGCATAGCTAACTATGGAGCATATTACCTAGGAGAGATCGATTTACTCTCAATTTGAAGACACCAAGATTGTAACCATCGGGAAAACCCCACTCATTTCTCAACGAAGCGTTTATTACGAAAGTGGGTTCATACCAGGTAAATCAGTAACCAGGTCAAGTTTTGCGAAAAAAAGTTTTTATGTATACGACACTGGCCACTTGTTATTATTTTGAAAACTTCGATTATTTATAAGTAAAAATACATCTGTTCGATTTTCAAATTTCAGATGCACCGGAAACGGATTCATACATGGATAAATCTTATTGAAATAGGTGTAGCGGTTTATGAAATATGAACAAAAACCAAAAGTAAAAATTAAAATAAGCAATACACATATGTGTATTTGTGTATTGCTTATTTTAATACGTTAATCGTATATACGATTAAAATTTAAATAACCTGCTCCTTGTTACATTGACTGTGGTAACTGTGTCGCTCTTTAAATAATAAATAAATCGCATAAACAAATTAATTTGTATAACCCATAACACTTTAATAATCAAATTAATTTCACTGTCACTCACATCGTTTGTTTCCAATCTTCATTAGTTTCCAATTTAGTACCAGCCACTGAATACGCAATTCCTTTTATATGATTTAAGTTTACAAAAACTAGTGCTTGCTTAATTTCCGTTTAAATATTTATACCGTTAATACATAAAACCATGCATCCTGCACCTAAAATTAATTGTTTCCTGAATGTTACTGACAAAATGAAAAAATCTCCAAATTTTATCTTATTTCTTAACTATTTGCATGTTTGTTTTGGATTAGATTTTGGATTTAATAATTCGTCAAAAATAAGAAAATTTATTAAGTACTCAGTACTATTTATCACTTTAGTAGTTACCGCAAGTAGCGTACTAAATACATATTTTTATTGTAGTTTAAATGACACTATTTATATCGCATATAACATGATACATCATATTATTAATGTAATAATACTTTTTAGAGCAAAATATACTGTGTGCAAATTTTATCACGATATGTTTATTATTGATGAAAAGTTAAAAATAAAAAACCAAAGTGAAGACATGTTTCTATATATTTCAATTGGAGTGGTAAATGTTAAATTCATAATGTAATATCTTGTAGTTATTTTGATGTGAGTTATTCAGCTCCTGTTTGGACTGTACTTCTATTAGTACTAACGTGGACATATAGTGATTTTACGTCAGTAACAAATTCTTTAGTATTTTTTTCGGTATGTGATCGTTTAAAATCGCTATCAAATCAACTAGAAACTGCCAGTACAGGATATAAATCATACAATAACATCTACAAATCGATTACTGATGTCGCCAAGTCAGTAAAATGTTCATTTGATCTATTAGTAAGTTATTTGTTTATTTATTATTTCTATACATAAGTGTACAAGAAAATTATTTTACTGATTTTTTTTTATTTTCAGTATACAGTAAATGTGTTAATGAATATATTAGAAGTAATGTTCTACACATTGAATCTGGTTATTTCCACACAATTGCATTCCGACAAGGTAAGTGAAAAACAATCTCCAAATAATCGGTAAGGTAATTAAATGCTTTCGGAGTAAGGTGTACGACACAAAAACTGTCAGATCTATGTCAGGCGGAATTCGGAATGAACGAAACTCCCGATCCGATCAACCGACTGATTGTGTTTCGTGGTAAGAAATGTCCATAAGTTCGGTCGATGTATCGTTTATCGGACTTCGTAGTAGACCTGCAGGTAAGATGGTTGTTCTAGGCTTACATATAAACGATCAGTATAAAAGCGTAATTACGCTATTGTTTTTGATAACTGAAAACATTGTTTCTACTGAATATTGGTACTTATTCTAAAACCAGGAAAAAATGGAATTGGTAAACCTAATCCAAATAAGACCCGAAGTAGAAAAGTGTGTTTCAACAGACAATCCAGCTTGTTTCAACTTGTTTCAACAGTATAGTTCTAGTTTTGGAAAAAAGTGGTTGTGACATACGGACGAAAAGACAGACATGACGAGTCTATAAGGTCCCGTTTTTGCTATTTCGCTACGGAACCCTAAAAAACTACCAGATGACGTAATAAATTGTACTCAAACCAGACGTAGGGATTGAATGAAGTAACCCACTTGCTATGGCATTGATCTCACAACTAGCACAACAACTAAGTTTCGAGACTTGGTCTTTTTTACAAGTTTTGTTTTTGAATGCAATAAAACCGAGTGTGTATTTATTTTAAGTGACGACTGGTCTAGTCGGGAGAACGGCGACTGCCGATCCCGAGTTTCCGGGACCCCGGTTTCAAAACCACGTATACCACTATCTTTTTGAAATCATGCGCGTAATGCCGCTAACTTAAACCGTGAAGGAAAACATCTTGAGGAAACCGACATGTACTTACCTAGAATCTTTCGAAGTCATATGTCATCCACCAACCCGCACTGGGCCAGCTTGGTAGATTATGGCCTTGACTCTCTCCTTGTGAGAGAAAGCCCCGAGTCCTAGCAGTGGGAACATTTAGTGGACTGTTTGTGCTACGTATTACTTACAATGCAATAACTAAAGATTTTTTTTTTCAGATGGACTGTTATGCAATTATATCAACAATGCTTACACTTTTGATAACATTTGGAACGATAATTTTACCAGCATTGTTTGCTAGTATGGTGACCACACAAGTATACAAAATTAAAATTATTCTTCACAACAAACTGATGAATATCGAAGGTACATACATTTGCTGTTTGTGACAATTCTACTATATTCCAAACATTTACACAGAGGTCAATTATGATGAGCTGAAGATCTGAAAAATTCAAAAGTTAAAAAAAAATATAGCTCAAGACGTCTAATGTGATTTGTGTGATAGAAAGTTATTGTGATGAGGATGAAAATAAAGTTCTGTTCAGGATGGCCTGGTAGCCTAGTTGGTAGTCAGTCTGCTTAGGAATCAGCGTATTTGATCCCCATCCAGTGCAAATATTCGTGTGGTGAATACGTATATTTGTACTATGCCTGTATACTTTCTGTGTATAAGTAATATTTATTTATATCAGCTATCTTATTCCTATAAATCAAGCATGGTTCGATTGGGGGCTAATATTTTTTCCGTTTCAAAAATGTTAGGTACAGGAATTGTGAATTCGACGTGCAATACCTATATGCCAAATAAACGGTGTGATTTTGAAAAATACTGAATTTTGACAAATATTTATTTACTAAATATGTAAATTATAGTTTCAGATAACGTGAGAATCAATGAGATATCAAATTTCATTTTGTATGTTGAAGCGCGGCCCATGAATTTTAACGTTTTTCAAATTATTCCGCTCAATGCTGACTTGATTGGAATTTTGTTTAACTTTTACGTTACTTACCTAATTGTTATCATACAATTTTTACATTTATATTAAGGCTGTTTCTTGTTTAATGTTAAAATTCTACAAAATAAACATACCACCTGTATTAAATACATACTCGTTTCAATCCGATTTCATTTAGGTATTTCAT
The DNA here is from genome assembly GCA_963693475.1 of Ectropis crepuscularia. Classification (NCBI taxonomy): domain Eukaryota; kingdom Metazoa; phylum Arthropoda; class Insecta; order Lepidoptera; family Geometridae; genus Ectropis; species Ectropis crepuscularia. Next base: position 7,762,214 of record OY856350.1, read on the forward strand.
GTAAGTTTTCTGGTCACACGAGATGTCTGTTACCTAGACAAAACAATATGTTGTAGTAACAAGCTAGTCAAAACAATAAAACAAAATTACTATAAGAACAAACTTGAAACAACCCGCGGAATTATAAAAGATACGTGGAAAATTATAAAAGAAGTTTGTAACTTTAATCCTTGTTAAACTAGTTCTCAACCTTTGTTACAAACTAAAAGCACTCCGCTTGACTCACTCAATAAGGTTGACCATTTTTTTACATCCGTTGGACAATAAGACCTTGCAAACGTAACATTAGCAAACTTGAACAAAACAGATACTGAACTAGCAACAGCTGCATTGAATTCTGACACCTCGCCATCTGGTTCACTGTCGTTATTTCTAACAGATGCTTTAGAGGTTACAAGTACTATTGCAAACCTAAAGTCTAACAGCGCGCCTGGCTGGGACACTATCTCTACCTCTCTATTAAAAGCTTGTTCCCAATCTTTAGCTGAACCTATTTCTTACTTGTGTAACCTTAGTTTTAGTAACGGCATATTTCCCTCAATTTTCAAAAAGGCTATAGTTTGTCCTATTTATAAAGCCGGTGATAGAGTTTTACCCTCCAACTATAGACCCATTTCTCTTTTACCTACTCTTGCAAAAGTACTTGAAATAATAAGTAACAAGAGACTAGTTTCATTTTTAGAAAAGAACGGTGTTTTGGCTGTCAATCAGTACGGTTTCCGTGCTCGAATGTCGACTGATGATGCTGTTCTTAGGTTAACTTCTTTGACGACAAAGTACTTAGATATGGGTATGAAATTCTTAGGTGTGTTTTTGACCTGCAAAAGGCGTTCGATACGGTCTCAATTCCCATACTCCTGGCATATAAAGACATATAAAGCTCTCGGTGAGTGCATAATAGGGTATTGTATTGGCTCTTGGGGCAGTGCGGCAAGAACGTACCTACTTCAGGCAGAGCGTGTTCAATGCGCTCTGCTTAAAGTTTCTTTGTCTCTCCCATTCAGGTACCCGACTACTGATTTATACAAGGACTGTAACGTATTATCAGTTAGAAAATTTTTTGTTAGCCAATGTATCAAAAGGTATCATGTACTTACGGTACCCCACCTACCAGTAAATAAAAAAGACGACCCATATGTCCGGTTCCTTGCTATAAGAGCGCATTAGCGTGGAGACACTTCAACCATATAGCACCAGTACTGTATAACCAGATAAACAAAAATAAAAACCTAAACGAGATGACCAATTACAAGGTAAAAAAATATTTAGTTGACTGGCTAAACCAGTTAGACTACGATGCGTCAGAACATTTAGTCTTAAAAGTAGATTAATCCTATCTGCAAACCCTGACTCTATTGTGAACTTGTGTATAGCAGAGAAAACAACAACACTTTCACAAACAACACACCCGCATGCATTCATAAACACATATATGCATACATACACATATGCATACACACACATACCCTCTCTCTCTTTCTCACTCACACGCACAAACACAATTATAATACATACATACATACATAACACATACAGTATACATAATACAAACGTACAAAAATTGATTAAGTATCTTAAATTAAGTGATATAGTATAAAGCCCCCATTTAGTTATTTAGTTTTAATCTTTATTGTTATTTGCTCAAGTTTAGGAAGACACTGCCTGCAGCAACACAGCTAACGCTGAAGCTACAGGCAGGGGTTATTAATGTATTTATTCTAAGTTATTATTCAAGAAAGATATTTTGTATTTGTATTTGTATTATTCTGAGTCATGTTTAATATTAGAAGGATATTGAACGATTATAGCAAATTTATTACAAAATGAAAGCGGCCAAATGCGAGTCGGACTCGCTCATGAAGGGTTCCGTAGCAGCAAGTAACATAATATAAAAGTTTCGTAGTTCGTTGTAACTGTGATCGATGTTAAAATAATAGTGTGTTTATGACGTACTATAAATACGAGTAACAACTTACATACTAGATCGAGTTTAAACCAATTTTCAGTGGAAGTATACATAGCAAAGTACATCATATATTTTTTTTAGTTTTATCATTCTTATTTTAGAAGTTACAGTTTTTAACACATTTTACCACTTTGCAAATGTTTCTCGCGCCAATTATTCAGTATAGAAAATTGTTTAAATTTGAAACTTCAACATCATTTTTAAAGACCTATCCGTAGATACCCCACACGTATGAGTTTGATCAAAACATTTTTTTTGAGTTTCAGTTCTAAGTATGGGCACCCCCAAATTTATTGTTTGTTTTTATATTTTTGTGTACAAACCATAATGCGGTTCACAAAATACATCTAGTTACCAAGTTTTAACAGTATAGTTCTTATAGTTTCGTAGGACAGACAGACAGACAGACATGATGAATACATAAGGGTTTCTTTTTACGTTTCACAGAACCCTAAAAAGTAGTTCTTAACCTTTTTACAAGTATGTTTTGTTAACGCACGCAGTTTTTTTTTAAACTTTTATAGGTTTTCACTTGACCGCCATCTCGCCTGATGTTAAGCGACATGCGGTTTACGATGGAGCGTGTTTACCTAGAAAAACCGATTCACTCTCGATTTGAAGACACAAAGATTGTAACCATCGGGGAAAACCCACTCAGGCAACGTATTCCACAGCCTAGACGTTCTTATCATAAAAGTAGAGTCAAATATCTTCGTTCGCGTCTTCGGAACATCAACCATGAAACGATGTCGCTTTTTCGAGCTTCGAGCATTCCGATAGAAAAAAAGGACAAGGTGGTATTAGATAGATAGATAGATACTCTTTATTGTACACACCAAAAGAAAACAGATATACAGACAAAGAAAAACAATAATAGCTAGTGCCACAACAGGCGGCCTTATCGCTGAAAGCGATTTCTTCCAGGCAACCTTTGGGTGGAAATGGTTTTTGAAATTTTTAATAGTGGGGTGTGCCATTCTAGACTACATCAGTAAATACAAATCATGTAGATATACGCTAACACTAGAATAAAAATAAATAAACATACGTACTAATAACAATACATGCTATTACTTACATACTTCTATGATATACTAATATATATACACTGTATATATAATTACTTATGATACTTACTAAAGACAAATATCTAAGGATAAAAAAAAAAAATGATGGTAAATAATGACATACTATAGGTAAAACAGGAAACTAATTGTAATAATGACATTCTTATGATTGCTGTTTCGATAGAAAATGTTCTTTGACGTGACCTTTAAAAGACTCAAATGAGGGAGATTTTCTAATAGAAATAGGTAATTCATTCCACAATTGAGCTGCTTGAAAGATCATGTAAATCAGCTTAAATGACATATTTGCATGAAACTTCGTAAAAATTTAGTAAAACCGTTAAATTACCCCGCCGGTCACATTCGGTAACTTAAAAACTCAAAAACTACGATCGATTTTTTTTTCTTCTTATCTGCTATCTTCTATCTATCTATCTATATATATAAAACTCAAAGGTGACTGACTTAGTGATCTTTCAACGCACAGTCGAAACCATTGGAGGGATCGAGCTGAAATATGGCATGGATGTTTTAGCAAACTGTATTTTACGGAATAGACTTATACTACAATTACAATTAAACTTATTCTACTTTACAAGTGCGGACCGTCTCCGAGCCCGTCTTCCAAACGAATGCCCAGAATATCACTCATCTGACCTCCACTGTAGTTCCTGGTCCCACTGTAGCAATGAGCAGCGCCCACGGTTATTTCCATTCCATTCGTTCAACCGTGGACTTTAAAGGTACAAGTTCGCGCTGAGACCGCGACGCGAGACCGCGACAGGAGACCGCGACCGGAGACCGCGACCGGTTTTTATGGTTTGTATGGTTTTATCTTCAAGATCCCACCCGCTGAAGATCATCATGATGATGATGATGATCTTCAACGGGTGGGATCTTCCATGTTGACATTCATCCCCCATTTCAACCCCAATTTCACCCCCGTACAGTTCGAAATTACAAAATTGCTAAACAAACATTCGTTTGCTGCGTGTCAAGTGGGACCAGGAACTACAGTGGAGGTCAGATGAGTGATATTCTGGGCATTCGTTTGGAAGACGGGCTCGGAGACGGTCCGCACTTGTAAAGTAGAATAAGTTTAATTGTAATCGTAGTATAAGTCTATTCCGTAAAATACAGTTTGCTAAAACATCCATCGTACCATGTACCTTTACCAACTTGTACCTTTACAATGAGGCTAGAGGGATGATATTCCGCCTTACAATACATGCTACCTACGGGTTTTTCCATGGTTCGGCCAGATGCAAACATGTGGCTGAACCTTCTAATAATGAAACAATAGGCGGTCGTCGGGTTTTCTTTATCTTAACGTCGGTCGGACGGTTCAAAGAGAAAGCGACGCTATACAATTCAATATTGTTTGGTTATTATATATACAATGCCATATTATCCGTAGGCGCATCCTAACCATAAAATTAACTTATACTACAAAGACGTCTTATTTTACAGCTCTAAGAACGCCTTGTTTAACAACTAACATTTTTTATAACCATTCTCAATTTTATTAACTTAATCACACGTGTTGCTTACTCTACATAGGTATAAACACAAATTTAACACTATTTAAGTCTAAAAAGTATTTTCCATGGGCACCAACACTGGATGGTCGCGGAACGTCTCGCTGTCGCTAACAGCTATTCATTGAAATTCCGATATACACCTAAAACATTTTCAACACTGATTACAAATTTAATCAGCAACATTTTTAATGAGTTATGTTTTATAAAACCTCTTTAAAATATAATTGAGTTAAATTAAGTTGACTTCACCAAAGCAGCAAAGGTAACGGTATATGTACATATTTGGTATAGGTACAAATTATTTGAAATACAATTGTACATAATAGCTTTTATGTTGACGATCAAAATTGTTCTTTAATTTCGTAATTTCGTTTTCGTTGAAGAATACATCAAGAACAATATTATTACTAAACGACATTATTAAACTGTAAAAGAACCACAAGATTTGAAGTAACGATAGCGACGAATGTAGGCATGAGAGTAATGTCGATCAAGAAACCAAAAGCTTTCATGTGAATCGGGTGTGTTTTTACGAAACATAACAGCGCCCTCGCAGACTTGAATTGCGGTTCACCTGCAACAAAGTACACAACGTAGAGACTCAATAAAGTACCATATTCCAATTAAAACACTTGAAAATTATTTCAAATTAAAACTATTTTGTGCCTTATCAAAGTATTTCGAAAAGGGGTTTGGGTAAAGTTGGCGTCGCTTTTTTTGCGGCCAAAGATCTGTTTTCACTTTCTTGTAACAATAAATTACCTCGATGTTATTTGTGCAATCAAATTTGCTCTAAGTCATATCGGAGCTGAGTTAAGGCCTATCAAAGTTATTTATGGGGACTGTGTCAGCTTCGTCCGTGAGAAAGAACCTGTAAATAGAAACCTCACACGTGGTCCCTGGGTGGTGCTAAACAGCTGACAAAAATACCGGTGGTAGGCCTCGGCCGTGGCTGGTGACCACCCATCAGACTTAAGTCATGCCGCCAAGCGGCCTAGCCGTGTTCCGGCCATGTTGTCTGATGACGCCATTTGGGAAGACGGGTCAGAACAGTTGCTGCATAACTGCAAGACCGGATTACCACACAACATTACTTTGCATCGGAAAGCTAGTCGTGGAGGGTAGCGGGATCCGAGGCACGGTTGCCGCGACCGACCGCAGACAGTAGGGGGCCCAAGTAGTGAGCTAGCCCCTCATGAAAGGCTGCCCCGCCATCTAGCGAAAAATCCCGGGATGCGCTATCCTGCCGGTTGGCGACCGGATATCAAGGCCAGATAGACATCCCCGGGGGGGCTCGGGCGTCCCCGCAGTCTCCAGACTAGTTTTCCCATAGATGTATTCGTGTTGTGTGTTGTGGCCGTTGGTCAGCAGTGTGTAGCCTCGTTCTACTTCCGTTTTCCCACCATAATTCACCCTCAAACAATCATGAACAAGGTCAAAAATAGAAACAAAGTTATTAAGCGGCTGCACTCCTTGATCCTTAAAGTGCACCTCGAGAATATCCGAGGTCTGCACTCAAATATCACAGCAGTCCACCACCATCTGGAGACTGAGCAGCCATCACTGTTGTTTCTTACGGAGACGCAGATAGGACGTCCGTCAGACGTGGCGTACCTAAACTACCCTGGTTACACGTTGGAGCACAACTTTAAGCCACGTGCTAGAGTGTGCCTGTACGCTCGTGACGATATCTGCTGTCGGCGTCTCCGTAATCTTGAGGACACCAGATTCTCTGTTCTTTGGGCGCTGATAGACACAGGCATAGACAAAATTGTGTATGCCTGTGTCTATCGGTCGCACAGTGGGGATCTGGAGACAACTAGGCTCATGGAATATTTGAGTGAGGCGGCGGACGCGGCTCAGCAAAAGTATCCATCAGCCCAACTAGTGTTGCTGGGGGATTTTAACGGTCATCACAAGGATTGGCTGTTCCCATACCGGGACACTGACCACGCTGGGCAGGAAACGAGAAAGCTAGCTTTATCGTTAGACCTGACCCAGCTGGTCCAAGGGGCCACTCGGGTACCTGATGTTGCGTCGCATACTCCTTATTGTTTAGACCTTCTGCTGACAACTGATCCAGACCGATATTCCGTGGCGGTATCTTCGCCGTTAGGCAGCTTCGACCACTGTCTGGTGAAGTCAGTATCAATGTACCATCCGCCTGATCCAAGCCCTAGAGGCAACCGGCGGTTGTGGCGGTACAAGTTAGCAGATTGGGATGTGATGCGTTCTTTTTTTGCGTCTTACCCATGGCAGTCATTGTGCTTTTCTTCTGGTGATCCTTCAACTTGCGCGGATGCTGTGACTGAAGTGATCCAAACGGCTATGGAATATTTTATACCATACTCTGACGTTCCATTATCCAGCAAAGCTCGCCCTTGGTTTGGTCCTCAGTGTAAAAATGCTGAAGCATTTAAGCATGAAGCTTACCTAGCTTGGGTTGATGCTCGACAACGTAAGGCAAAGGACACGCACCAGAAGAAGAAAGCGTTTAACTTTAGGCTGCTAAGGCATGCAAAAAGGTTCTACAGAGGGCTCGATTTGACCATATTAGTCGAATAGGGAACAAACTAGCTTCATACCCTACGGGCAGCAAAGCGTTTTGGTCCCTAGCTAAGTCAGTCGAATCGAACTTCTGCCGCCCCTCACTACCTCCAATGCTTAAACCTGATGGGACGCTGGCTCACACCGCTATAGAGAAGGCAAACTTGTTTGCGTCTCAGTTTGCGGAATCTTCACGTCTGATGCTGGTAGTGCGATACCCCCAACTCCACCTGGCAGTCAGACTGTAATGTCTGAAATACATATTCGCCAGAAGGAGGTTCGTAAAGTGCTACGCAATCTGGATGTGAATAAAGCCAGTGGCCCGGACGGCATTCCAGCCATAGTACTGAGGGTTTGTGCACCTGAGTTGTCTCCAGTATATTCCTCAAGCGTAATGATGGAGGAGCAGAATACCACAAAAATGATTCTTACTGAAGTTTAATTTTTCGAGGTCTCGAACGCATTTGTGACAAAGGCTCTTCATATTCAGACGAAAATTCTTGTTATGCAGGTAAAATTTGAGGTTGCGATACAATAATGCCATGATTCTATTCAAAATTAGATTCTTCGCCTTCATAATTCGATTCATAATTATTCCTCAATGCGTGCTGTATGCCAATGTCCACGTCGACGTCGCTACCTTCATCATTTGGTAAGTTTTTATCGTCAGAAAGATCTTGCTTTAACCAACGTTCAATAAGACTATCACTAGAAGCCATTTTAAAGTGAAACACAAAAAAAACATATTTAAAAAAAGTCACGCAATCACCTACCAACCGTCTCACAGACGGACAACAACAGTTTTTTAATCACCAGTGACAAACGCGTGCACCTCTGATCACGACGAGTGCGTGCGCGGCACTAAGGGACGCGGCGAGAAGGTACAGGGACGCACAAGTTGATAAGTGCTTTGAACGCCAAAATATTACCGATTTTAATTTACTTGCGTCTGTGAGACGTATGTCAGGTGGTTAAGGGTTAATTTCACCAAGATGAAAAAATACATTTTCATCTCTTTCATACAACTTTTAACCTAATCTTCTTACTTCGAAAAGGCCGACAATTTTTTTTTTTTTCATTTGTAGGTTTACACTTGACCACCATCTCGCCTGATGTTAAGCGACGATGCGGTCTAAGATGGAGCGTGCTTACCTAGAAGAAACCGATTCACTCTCGATTTGAAGACACCAAGATTATACCCATCGGGAAAAACCCACTCAGGCAACTCATTCCACAGTCTAGACGTTCTTATCACAAAAGTAGAGTCAAATCTCTTTGTTCGTGTCTTTGGAACATCAACCATGAAACGATGCCGCTTCTTCGAGCTACGATAAGTCCGATAGAAAAAAGGGCTAGGTGGTATTAGATCATGCAGATCAGATGCACACTCTCCGAAGTGTATCCGATAATAAACCGATAAGCTAGCAATTTTTCGGCGATGTTCAAGACTTTGCAGTCTTTTTCGCACAAGAGTGTTATTGCCTATGAACCTTTTAGCACGCCTCTCGATCGATTCCAGAGCCTCAAGCTGATACTTAGCCGACCCATCTCAAAGGTGCGAACAATACTCCATACAAGAGCGAATCTGTGCTTTATAAAACAAAAGCAATTGTTCAGACTTGAAGTACTTTCGCACCTTTGAGAGGACACCTAGTTTTTTGGCCGCTAATTTAGCCTTGAACTCGATATACGAGCCAAAGTTGAGTGTAGATGTCAAGGTAAAACCAAAAACCTCAAGATGATCAGTAACCAGCACGGATACACCTCGAAAAGTAGGAGTCAGTAGAAATTCCTGACTCCTTTTTGCGGAGAACAAACACGCCTGCGTCTTTCCTTCATTAAACTTGGCCAGATTGGTTTCGCCCCATTCAGAGACTGCCTCAAGGGCCAAGTTCAAACGCTCAATCATACTCTCTCTCAATACTTTAGTTTGTTGACCACTGGCTCTCGCGCTAGATATGTAACTCTCTACAACGGTGCTATCATCTGCGTACCCAAAGATACCGGATTTCAGCAGATCGTTGATATGTAGCAGAAAAAGCGTTGCAGAGAGTACCGACCTTTGAGGGACTGCGGCATTGATACTCATTTGGTCCGACGAGCAGCCATCAATGACAACTCGTATGGATCGATCCACGATTCACGATCGAAGCTTCCACGATTTCGGTACTTGCCCTGTTTGGAGAGAGAGTCTAAACAGGCGCGTTAGTATAGGAGACAACTGACAATGTCCCAGTTTGCGTCTTTGAGACTATTCTCAAGTTCCAATAGACGACTGTCTTCCCTTAGAGTTTGTACATTATAAGTCAAAATGTTTAGCAAATCAGTGTCATACTTGAGCCACGATAGATGTTAATAGTACGGTACGATTAGAATGCAATTTAGCAAATTGGTTATCATGGCTACACAGGCGATTTAGTTAGTTTTACTAAAAAAACAAGATAATGCAACAGAACAAGTAAAATAAACCACGTTAAAAATAACGAATGTATAACTTACATGTGCACGAATCAAGAACAATCCTGCTAAGTATTTGTTTGAATTTTTGCCCATTGTTGCTAATCTTTTGTGCTGTGTGTGAAATTAAATACAGACCACACAGTAGTTCAAATGACATGAGCTTGTATAGAATCGATCCAAGAACTACGGAGTTTCCCTGTAAATATGAAATAATTTATACTACTAGCATTCCTAATTATAATTAGTTATTGGACATGAGGGCGCAATGCGCGATGATTCCCCAATAGACATTTTGCTTGGGATATATTATATACTAGCTTTTACACGCGACTTCGTCCGCGTGAATTAAGTATGAAAATTGTGAAGTTACTCATTTACATATTTTGCAAAAACATACCTGTACAAATATATCTACTAGAAACAGTTTATATTAAATCATATTTGTACAATTTCATCAATATTGTTTCAGTGTTTTAATTATGAAAGCGTAACAGACAGACAGAGATACGTTAATATGTATGGATTGCTCCATGGCAAGTGTATATTTCTTTCATTTCCGAGCGTAACGGTAAGCTTCATTCACAGCCCATGAAAAATCTGTGTGCAGTGCGCTAAAAGAAATTTTCACTTCAAAAAATCGTTCGGGAGTTTGGTTGAGTAACCAGATAACGTGTTTACTGTTCATGAGTAGACCGCACCTACTATAATGCAGAGTAAGCCATCGATATAAACCATTGGATGAGCCCTGAGCTCCTTGAAATTAGTAATAAACTGCGTCTATGTGCGTAGCGTAAGTGGTTTACACACCAGTAATCTACTTGACCCCTAGAATCGCTAGCAGCGAGGTATGCTGTGGTGCTACTTCTTTTTGTTGTTGACAACGAATCGTGATAGCTAAAAACGTCCGGCGTTCATCGATTCCTGCAGGCGACTAGAACGGAAAGAGTGAGTGAGACTCTTCCCAACGATGACACAATTCAGTGCGCCTGAAGTTTAAGAGGGCAGATCTAATGGTTTATATCGATGGTGTGAGTCCTCTTGTGGCCAGGGGAAGATGCCAATCGAGCTCAGAGGCGTAAATTGGATGAGCCCTATGTCTGGCATTGCAGTGGAAGATGTTGGCCGATGATAATGAATGGTATTATGAATGGGCAGCCAAAACTTCTGAAAATTTGTAGCTATTCGAATCCAATTTAAACAAGAGTACACTCGCTGTGAAGTCACCTGGCAACATGTCAAGCCCAATTCTGTTACTTGTTAGTAAAATCATTGGTTATTTTATAACAATAAACAAGCTGACCCGGCAAACGCTGTTATGCCATATCAATCATTAATACAAATTTTTAAAATCCAACATTAACCCTAAACTTTAATAATAAAACTAAATGTTTATTGTTATAAAATAGTTTTAGATTTGCCGTAAGCTCCGGGAAATTTTAATCGAAATAGAGCGAAAAACATTTCCAAAAAATAAACGATAATTGATCTGTTATCGAGCGGGATGAAAAATTATTAAATTACTAAAATGGCTACTTATTAAATATAGGGGTTGGTTATAAAAGGGTAAAAGTTTAGGGTTGTATGTATTTTTTAATGCCACGTTATAAAAAAAAACAAATATGAGTTTTAAAACAACAACCCTTATCACTTAGGTGATCTGGGGTGAACAACCCTTATCTCTTAGGGGTATGAAAAATAGATAGTAGCCGATTCTCAGACCTACTGAATGTGCATATAAAATTTGGTAAAAATCAGTAAAGCCGTTTCGGAGGAGAGAGAGACGTACTTCTTAGCATTCCATGGATTCACCGTGCGGGTGCCGGGTCCATCGTGTGGCAGAGAGAGAAATCTCGAATAGACCCCAAGACTTGTGACTCGGGCTGTAGGTTTAAAAGGGGCCCCTTACATTGACGTACGTCAACACTCACCTTCACTACTCGTATTTCTCTCCCTGCCCAGCCAAATCCGATATGATCCTACTAGTGCAGCTTTAGATACTCGTTCTAGTATAGAACTTACTGCACTTCTGGACAATCCAAGGTCTTTAAGCAGGTTATAGAGAGATTTTGCTGGTATACCTCTCGCTCCTACTTCTACAGCGTATAAATTAACTACATAGCCATTTTTTGTTAATTCATTTTGTAGGTCGTAATACTTATTTTGTTTCAACACGTGGTCTTTAGGTATATTAGTTTCCCACGGTACGGTAAGTTCTACCAGGACTATGCGTTTCGTAGCCCTAGAAAAAAGGAAAATGTCCGGTCTGGATGACGAAACACCCACATCCTCTGGGATTTTGTAGTGCTTTTCATACGTGTCCATTAAAATTGTCCAATCAGGTGCTGAACCCAGGATTGAGTAAGGCTTGTTCTTGGAGTTTGAAGTTGAGCCCTCTTTTACAAAGTTAATTTGTCTTTTGTTCATCGTCAATCCCTTTTGGGCTCTAGCTACCGAAAGGCTTACGGCTTCACGTATGATTTCAAGTACTCTGTCATGGCGCTGTGAGTAATGACCCCTATTAAGGAGCACCTTGCATCCCACCAATATGTGCCTTGCTGTACATATCGCCTCACCACAAGTATAGCAACATTTTTCAGAGGCTTTTCCCCACCTTACCAAGTTACTCTGGTCAGGGAGGGTCATTTGGAAAGCGTTCAGATAAAATTTTAATAAGGCAGGAGACCAGTCATATAGCAAGGTGCGCCACTTTAGAGCTAATGGGATACAAAACTCACCTATGGTTAACCACTCACTTTGCATTTCTAAATTCATAGCGTGCACTTTGTAACTATCATTTTCGTCTTGTTGTAGAAAGGTTTTTACCATGTCTCGGTCTTCCCTTTTCTTTCTCGCACCCAACCCAGCTGTATTTACTTGCGCACCTGCCATAAATTGTTTGTGGAATTGAAGTCTAGATTCAAGGTCCGAAGCGCTTTTGTCTTTTGGGAGAGATGCGATTAATTCGTCTTTCGACTTTCCCAAAACATGCGTTTTTGTAACTCTTAGGTGTTTGTAGAGTTCGGATGGTTTTTTTAGTTTCAGGCCAAAACTATTGTGATCCCTAAATAGAGTAGAGGGATCAGCCGGATGTGCCAATCCAAACCATGACTTCAATATCTTTATGACATTAGCATCTAATTTTGCGAGGAGGGTTTTACCGATGTCATATACTAGGAAACAGGGCCGAGCCGCCCCTGTGTGCGAAGTGTGCGGCGCACACAGGCGCCAAGACAATAGGGGCGCCAGCGCCGCCACCGAATGTTTTTTAGACTTACTCAACACCTTGTTCTTTGTAGTGTGTGATTATAAGTAGGTAGGAACAATCCATAAATTGCTAAGTTGCTATAGTTTATTGTAAAAGTCTCCCATTATGATGTTTACATTGGTGGTTTAATTTTATGGTTTGGTTTGTTTTACATTCATTACATCAAAATAATCGCCGCGCCGTAAGTTTGTTGTTAATTTAATTGAGATTATAAACGCAACTCGATACAAGTAGAGTGTGTGCGATGCAATTAGGGTAGTGTCACAGGGGTTCCCTTGTTTTTTAATGAACGAGTGAGTCAAAATTATGGAACAATTATTCGAAAGTATTTGTGGAATTGGTTTTAAAAATAATTATGTTTCAAATTTCTACTGAATCCGCTTAGTAGTTCCGATGTTACGATATATTTTTGTTCCCTAAAAAGATTTACACTATTTTCGGTAAAAAAGTAGTTAATGTTAAATTTCAGACTAAAAAAAATCTGTGTTTCAAATGTCAACCAAATCTGTTTATAACCCGTTTCGATTTCGGATGTTATAGTTAATATTATATTTGTTCCTTAAGGAACTATGGACAATTTTGTAATAAAAGTACCTATAGTTTAATGTGTTATTCTATACCATCACGTCAAAAGAACACAACGTATTGGTTCGATATTTGAAACACAGGTGTTTTATAATGTGAAATATCACAAATAATATACACTTATTATCCCGGAAAAATGTATAGTTTCATAAATAAAACTCATATTATTTATCATGCTGAAACAGTTCGACGGATTTAGTTGAAATTTAGCAAGATAAGCAGCCCACTAAATGATCCCACGGCTGGGATTCGGGGCCTTCTCTCGCAAGGAGAGAGTCAAGGCCATACTCTACCACACTGGCCCAGTGCAAGTTGGCGGATGTCACATGACTTCGAAAGATTCCAGGACGACTACTCTCTTTCTACGAAAACGTAATTTCGGAATAAGCTCGCGACTTTCCAACTCCGATTCTACTTCGATCCGTCGTTTTGTTCATTTAAATGTTCTAAGCGAACTCTAATTAGAGTATGCTTAGAACATTTTAAACGTCAAACAATGCTGTATCGGACAAAACGAAGTAGAACGAGAGAAGGAAAGTCGCGAGTTTTTTTTCGATATTACGTTTTCGTAGAAATAGAGTAGTCGTCCTGGTACATGTCGGTTTCCTCGCGATTTTTTCCTTCACCGTTTTTAATTTAGCGGCATTACGCACATGGCGTCGAAAAGACAGTGGTACGTGTAGGATTTGAACTCGGTATGCTGAGTGTGAGTTTTGTCGACAACAGAACAATTTTATAAAGAAATCCGATGCCGCCAGACGTGCTAGAAATTTCCTCATACAAAAGGTAGTAAAACGCGTTTTGGTTTCGACAAAATTCGCACTCAGCAGCCGGGAAGGCGCCGACTAGAGCAGACTTTACTTATTAAAAGTCGAAATTTTGATAAAACAATCAATTTCTACATAGACCACATCTCAGGTTCTCTGCGGATAAAGTCGCGGGCAACGGCTGGTTTATAATATTTATTTCCTAAGAAACTAAGCACTTTTAACTATTATTAAACATTACTTTCTGTGTTTCAAATATGCATTCTGCGTTCAGTCGTTTAGACCTCCTAGCATTGACTTTTATTATATTAGTTGGATGTTTGGATGCTCGTTGCTCAATCATGCTGGAAAATGCGAACGGATCGGGTTCACATTTTAACACAGAACGTAGCCTGGTATAAAGAATGTTGTCACGGGAAAATATCAGGAATGGGAGCTGCGCGGGTAAAGGGTAATAACCGTGGGGCGCTGATAGTATAATTTAAGTATGTTTATATTCTTACAGATTTTAGACTAATGTTTTTCTAAACATAGCATACATAGGTAATAGTGAAATCAGTATTTATTATGAGACAGAATGCCCATAAATAAATTAATTTATCCCCGACTAGCTTGAATTTCAAATTTGGTAAAGTACTCTGCAAGTAAAGTCCTTTTAGGTATTTGATACCCATATTAAGGTAGGTTGTGAAGAAATAGTTTGTCCGCCATTTTGTGGAGGCGGCCATCTTGAATCGGTATTAACCAAACATAGCTAAGAACTACCATACGGAAATTACCTTCAAATAAAAAAACCGCATCGAAATGGGTTCATCCGTTTGAGCTCAACGGTGCCACAGCACAGACAGACAGATATCAACGTCAAACTTATAACACCGTCAAACTTATAACTTTTGGTCGGGGATTAAAAAGGGGCGCCATAAAGGTTTTGCACACAGGCGCTGGTGGAAGTCGGCTCGGCCCTGCTAGGAAAGGCCAAGTGAGACGTGATGTGAGATAGTTGTCATATATCCATGCTTTTTTGATATTGCTGATAGGCTGTTGGTCTACCTTACTGAGGTCATTCATGAAATTTCCAACAACTACCTCTAATGATGGTGTACGTCCTTTGTAGTCTATCTTTCTACCAAGAAATTTGAAAGGCACTGCCTCTGCTATTGTGGCAACTCTTTGGCCACTTATGGAGAGTCCCGGATCGTAAGAAGTATATTTGGTATCTCGTCTACCCAGACATAAACAATGACATTTACTTGGTTTTGCCCTCATTCCCTCCGTCCATGTACAGAACTCATCAACATCATTCAACAATTGTTGACACTGACAGGTAACTAACACTGTGACACGAGAATTTTATAAATAAGATATTATTCACTTACCTGTATGTGACTTTGTACATCCGTGTACAATAATTGTATCATATTGTATGCTACCGATGCCACTATGGAGAACACCTAAAAAAAAAAAAAAAAAGTCCCAGAGACCGCACGGCAGAAGTAAAAATGTAGGTAATGCTACATTTTGGACCATGTAGTATTATTTTGAACCGTATTTGTGGAATAGCTGAGAAAGAATAGATTAAGATAATTTAAGAAATTAATGACATAAGTAATAATACCCCTGACAATCTTGTTCGTCAGGGAATAGTTGCGGGCCGGGCCTATGGCCACGGACACTAATAAAAAAAAATAGCTGAGAAATAATATTTGTTTTTAATTATTTAAATATAAATATTATATATTTAAGACAATATGCCATTTTTGTACGTTGTAGTTTAATGTTTAAAGAATAAAAAAAAAAAGTTAGAGATTTAGTTGGGGGTTTAAACATTTCTAGACGCGTCCGAAAATTTTGTACAATAAATGCAAATTGTTTGTGGTAAGTAATTTGAAATTTTAATTGGGTATCAAATTTAACTAAAATATAGGGATTCTCAAAAAATAGGGTCATTTTGGTGGGGCTTTCTACCTGCCAGGTGATCTAAATTAAAGGTTTCGTTTTGTCCCGCTACTCACCAGCTAGGTCTGCACCTCCGTGTTGGGGTATACCTAATATGTGTATGTCCCGTGCCTCGACAGCGTAAGGCAAGGGACATACACCAGAAGAAGAAAGCGTTCAACAAGGCTGCTAAGGCATGCAAAAAGGTTCCTCAGAGGGCTCGTTTTGACCACATTAGTCGAATAGGGAACAAACTAGGTTCATACTCTGCGGGCAGCAAAGCGTTTTGGTCCCTAGCTAAATCGGTCGAATCGAACTTCTGCCGCCCCTCACTACCTCCAATGCTGAAACCTGATAGGACACTGGCTCACACCTCAATGGAGAAGGCAAACTTGTTTGCATCTCAGTTTGCGGAATCTTCGCGTCTAGATGCTGGTAGCGCGACCAGTGAGTAGTGGTAGGACTCTTAGTAGAGTCCGCCTGGGGAAGTACCACACCTTTGCCAGATTCTACCGCCAAGCAGTAATGTGCAAACATTACTGTGTTCCGGTTTGAAGGGCAATGTTTCCAGATAAATTACAGGGCTTGGGGATATAACAACTTAGATCTCTGGGTGACGGGCGCAGTGATGTGCAAGGTAATGATTTGGACTTTCATGTTCCAATGGCTGCATGTCACTGTGCTGTTTTGCGGCAGGCATGTTGCTTACCATCAGGCACATGTCCTGGTCGTCTAGTCAATCTTTATTTTAAAAAAAAACCTGCTACTTCATCTAGCTGTTTGACTTCTATGTTAGACATACACATTCACCAAATGGAAGTTCGCAAAGTGCTACGCAATCTGGACGTGAATAATGCTAGTGGCCCAAATGGTATTCCTGCCGTAGTGTTGAAGGCTTGTGCGCTTGAGTTGTCTCCAATACTGACGAGCCTGTATAAACTCTCTCTCGAAAGTGGGCAAGTACCGAAGTCTTGGAAGCTTGCCAACGTGCAACCAGTACCCAAGAAGGGAAGTCGTGTTGACCCTGCCAACTACAGGCCAATCTCGGTCACGTCCATACTCTGCGAGACTATGGAACGTGTTTTAAACCACAGGCTCCTGACGTACCTAGAATCGAACGACTTCCTCAGTCACCGGCAATACGGGTTTCTCCGAAACCGGTCCACCGGGGATATTCTAGCGTACGTCACTCACATCTGGATTGAAGCTATCGAGAAGCACGGGGAACCACTTGCAGTCTCCCTGGATATCTCGAAGGCTTTCGACAGGGTTTGGCATGACGGCCTTTTATGCAAACTTTCAGCTTATGGTTTGTCTCCAGGCTCTATAGCGTGGATATCGGACTTTTTGGGGAATTGATCCATACGAGTGGTCATTGATGGCTGCTCGTCGGACCAAATGGCTATCAATGCCGGAGTCCCTCAAGGGTCGGTGCTCTCTGCGACACTCTTCCTGCTACATATCAACGATCTGTTGAAGCCCGGTATCTTTGGGTACGCAGATGATAACACCGTTGTGGAGAGCTACATATCTAGCGCGAGAGCCAATAGGCAGCAAGCTCAGGCACTGAGAGAGAGTTCAATCGAAAGTGTAAACTGACCCTTGAGGCAGTCTCTAAATGGGGCGATGCCAATCTGGTCAGGTTTAATGAGTGAAAGACGCAGGCATGTCTGTTTACCGCAAAAAGGAGTCCATTTCAACAGACTCCTACTTTTCGGAGTATCCGTGCCGGTATCCGACCATCTCGAGCTTTTGGGCGTAATTTTGTCGCCTACGCTCAACTTTGGCTCGTATATCGAGTCCAAGGCTAAATTACTGCCAAAAAACTGGGTGTCCTCTCTAAGGTGCGAAGGTACTTCAAGTCTGAGCAGTTGCTCACGTTATACCAAGCACAGGTACTGTTCACACCTTTGGGATGGGTCGGCTAAGTATCAGCTGGAGGCTCTGGAATCGATCGAGAGACGTGCCAAAAGGCTCATAGGCAATGACACCCTCGTGCGAAAAAGACTGCAAAGTCTGGAACATCGCCGAAAAATCGCTTGCTTATCGGTTTTTTATCGGATACACTTCGGAGAGTGTGCCACTGATTTGCACGATCTGATACCACCTTGGCCTTTTTTCTATCGGAATGCTCGCAGCTCGAAAAAGTGACATCGTTTCATGGTTGATGTTCCAAAGACACGAACGAACAGATTTGACTCTGCTCTTGTGATAAGAACGTCAAGACTGTGGAATACGTTGCCTGAGTGGGTATTTCCCGATGGTTACAATCTTCGTGTCTTCAAATCGAGAGTGAATCGGTTTTTTCTAAGTAAACACGCTCCATCGTAGACCGCATCGTCGCTTAACATCAGGCGAGATGGCGGTCAAGTGTAAACCTATAAAAGTTAAAAGGAAAAAAATGGCAGTCATAGGAACTGCCGATAGAACTGAAACCCTATAACTCGGAATTTGATAGCTTACTTTGGCAACTACACGGGTGTAACCGGAGGGTGTGGCCTGCCCATCACGGCATGACCATCTAGAAATCTGCACCATCATTTTTCCCATTGGCTGACGCATGGCATTTCTAGATGGCCATGCTATGATGGGCAGGCCACGACCTTTTAGCATTTCCCATTGGATGACGCATTTCTAGATAGCCAATGGCTATGGTCCCGAGTTTACCCGAAGATTTCTTATCATATCCAAACGTGATGGTAGAATTCATTTCACAGCCCACGAGGCAAGTTTTCAGCTAGCCTCAAAAACCTACCCTAAATTTGCTGACAGCGCTGGAAGTAATAAGCCAAATGAGTTTCTACTTTTGAAGCGTATTTAATGTTCTGAATACGCACAATTCATATATTGTTTTGATGGATGTCTGAATTTTGGTTAATCATTTCGGAACATCTAATAACATGGGGTTGAAAATTGTAACACAGTTGGATTTTAGTCTGCGATGCCACAAAGGCTACTTTTATCCCGGGGAAACTACGACAACAAAGTCATGCTTTACACTAGTCTAATGTAAAGCACGATTGGGTAAAGTTATTTCACGGGCTACTCACTTGTTTTATGGTCAAAATATTCAATTCTAAGTTTCAGCCGCTTTCGACGGTCTATTTCAGAGAAAGTACACGTGACTTTGTCATAAGAGCCGTATGTTAAGTTTTTAAATTTGACATAGCCACGCTAATTTTCGTAGTAAAATGAATGTACCGAGTTATGTTTATTACAATTCTAATTAATTACTAGTAACGCCCCGCGATTGTACACACGGGATTCCTGTTCCCGTTATTTTTCCCGGATAAAATGTAGGCTATGTGTTTTTCCAGACTATGTAGCTATGTTCCAAATTTCAATCCGATACGTTCATACACTGACATTTATAATATTAGTAGGATAAATGTAGACAGCATACCTGCCAATCAAAAATGTCGCTGCAGACAATCGCCGATTTGTTGATAGTCTCATAAACAGTTCTCCATTTATCAAGCAATTGTTTGTTCATATGCAACGACAAGTGATTTGACGGATTTATGCCATTCTTTAGATCACGAGCTATGTCTCTTTTTATCGACGTTACGGTAAAATGGAAATTATCTGCTATGGTACAATAAAACCCCCAAACAACACAAAACTCACAGTATAATGTGATTTCCATTGCATTATATATAATTAAAAAAGCTATAGTACCGTAGACCACATACATACGCTTCGGCAGATTATACAGAAAACCGAGGAGTATAATCGGCCACTATGTATAGCGTATGTGGACTATGAGAAAGCCTTCGATTCCATCGAGACCTGGGCGGTGCTTCAGTCTCTCCAGCGATGCCGCATGGACTATCGCTATATCGAAGTGTTGAGGTGCATTTACAGCAAAGCCACAATGTCTGTCCGATTACAGGACCAGTGCACAAAACATATCCGGCTACAGAAAGGCGTGAGACAGGGAGATGTCATATCTCCGAAACTGTTCACTGCCGCGCTGGAAGATGTTTTCAAGCTACTGGACTGGAACGGACATGGCATCAATATCAACGGCGAATGCATCACTCACCTTCGGTTTGCCGACGATATAGTCATTGTGGCGGAGTCGATGGAGGACCTCGGTGCTATGCTCAGGGACCTCAGTAGAGTATCCCAACAGGTAGGTTTGAGGATGAATATGGACAAGACGAAGGTCATGTCAAATGTTCATGTCTCACCTGTACCGGTTATTGTTGGGAATACCACACTCGAAGTTGTTGACGAATACGTCTACCTGGGTCAAAAGATCCGATTGGGTAGATCCAACTTCGACAAAGAGGTCCAGCGAAGGATCCAACTCGGATGGGCAGCGTTCGGGAGACTACGGCACATCTTGGAGTCCAAAATACCCCAATGCTTGAAGACGAAAGTCTTCAATCAGTGCGTGTTGCCAGTGATGACTTACGGAACTGAGACGTGGTCCTTAACTGTGGGCCTCATAACAAAGCTCAAAGTCACACAGCGAGCTATGGAGCGAGCTATGCTCGGAGTCTCTTTGCGCGACAGAATCCGTAATGAGGATATTCGCAAAAGAACTAAAGTAGCCGACGTAGCTCGAAGAGTAGCTAAGCTGAAGTGGCAATGGGCAGGCCACATCGCTCGCAGAACTGACAACCGATGGGGAAGAAAGGTTCTCGAGTGGCGACCACGAACCGGAAGACGCAGTGTTGGACGGCCTCCCACTAGATGGACAGATGACCTCACGAAGGTCGCTGGAAACCGCTGGTTGCAGGTTGCGCAGGACCGTTCGTTGTGGAAATCTAGGGGGGAGGCCTATGTCTAGCAGTGGACGTCTTACGGCTGATGATGATGATGATGATATATAATTAAAATGTAAACACCAACAATATCCAAAACATCATGTTTCACAAAAACAAGGGCGTAATAATTGAGGACTGCAGTTTGTATTAAGACAAATGTGATAAAACATTGTAAACAAAATATCTTAAATTTTATTTGTTTTTCGTAAACGGAACTTGAAACATATTCAGAACTTCTCTGCAAATATGTAATCAATGTGCTAAATTTGTCTGACTTGTACAACAGAAGTGGAACCAAGACTGCCATAAAACAACCTCTGACTTCATAAAACAGCAATAATTCGTCTAATTTCCAACGAAAATTAAAAATGCTCATTGACATCACAAAAAGAATTAACATTCTTGCAAGAATAACACATTTAAGTTTGATGCTATATCCATTGAAATTCCGATATAACCCTAAAATATTTTCAACACTGATTACAAATTTAATCAGTAACATTTTTAATGTGTCAAGTTTTATTAAACCTCTTTAAAATAATGATAATTTGATAAGTTGACTTCACCATAGCAACAAACGAAACGGTATGGTCTAAAAAATACATATACGATTAAGGTGATTAGGTGTAGGTACATATTTGGAATAAAATTGTACACAATAAATAGCTTTTATGTTAACGATCAAAAATTGTTCTTTAATTTCGTTTTCGTTGAAAAATACATCAAGAACAATAATATTACTAAACGACATTATTAAACTGTAAAAGAACCACAAAATTTGAAGTAACGATAGCGACGAATGTAGGCATGAGAGTAATGTCGATCAAGAAACCAAAAGCTTTCATGTGAATCGGGTGTGTTTTTACGAAACATAACAGCGCCCTCGCAGATTTGAATTGCGATTCACCTGCAACAAAGTATATTACTTAAAGAATCGATTCAACATCAACATCAACAGCCCACTAAACGTTCCCACTACTGGGACTCGGGGCCTTCTCTCGCCAGGAGAGAGTTAAGGCCATGGGCACTGGGCCAGACCACGCTGGCCCAGTGCGGGTTGGCTGATGACACATGACTTCGAAAGATTCTAGGTACATGTCGGTTTCCTCACGATGTTTTCCTTCACCGTTTTAAGTTAGCGGCATTACACACATGACTTCGAAAAGACAGTGTTGCGTGTGGGGTTTGAACCCGGGGTCTCCGGATCGGCAGCCGCCGTTTTCCGACTAGACCGCCGTAACTTACTAGACCACCGTAACTTACCGTATTCCAATTCAAAAACTTTAAAATCATTGCATAATAGTATCCATTTTGTGCCTTATTAAAGTATTCCGAAAATTTAACAGGCACAGGCGCGGGTCTTCATAAGTTTTCGTTTAGACCTAGTTGATTTTCTAATGTAAGCGTGCCGTGAGTAGATTTTTTAATGGTGTTGAGATCAGCTGCGAGTATCTTTATCTTGGCTTGGCCGTGAGCAATAGAATCTTTTTTTTTTTTTTTTTTTTTTTTATTTGAAAAATTTCACCTCCACGGACTCCTAGGTCCATGCCTTTTATTAACATTTTATACATTATTATTTTTTTATTTGTTATTTTCCTTTGTCTAATGCAGGAAGACTTAAATATTAGATCAGACTTCTAAAAAAAAAAACATGCATCTACATATTTATAACCTAAACTATTTAAACATATTTTGCAATTAAAGCTTCACCCCGACTCAGAGCCTCCATCACCGCTGCATTTCGATCTTTAATGGCCATCTGGAAGTTATAGTCTCTGATGGCACTAGGTGGCGCGGTCGACGTTCGCAACACAAAACGACAAATCGCATCATCCTCGACGTCGTCGGTGTAATAGACAAAGGTCCCAGTGTGCCGAGATAAAGCCACAACTGCGTGCGGAACACTTTCATGTATTTTAATCTTAGCCTTGGTCTTAATGGCGACTACTGACTCATATGTTAGTCCTTGAGCCTCGTGGATTGTCAGTGTGCAGGACCCCGCGCCTTCACCATAGCCCTGGCCAATGAGGATCTCCTTCTCTTCCTGGGTGTGAACCAAGTAGAGGGTGTTCGGGAGAGTGCGTGAAATGTTAGCACCCGTGTACCGTCTCTGTTCCAGGGACCTCAAACATAGAACTGAGGAATATATTCCGGAGTAAATCTCTCTCAGCGCATACGCAACATCCATTGGGCACCGGTGTGTGCACAACAACTCCTGGCAGACTTCAGTTATCAGGTTTGGGCTACCGTACCTCATATCAAAGAGATTTTCTCTATCGATATAAGGCAACTGGTTTATGTCTCCTATGAGGACAAGCTCGCCAGCATTGGACAGCCGCACTGCCATTATGATGGCTCCAAAATGGTTCATTAGAGCTTCATCCACCAAAAGGCGGCTGAAAACCCTGTCGAATCCATTTACGAGGACCGAGGCCATAGTACGCACCCTGGTTTTCACCTGGTTACCAATGCGTCCAGATAGTCTCTCCCTCAGATCTTTTGCTGCCTCTGATGTGGTCGTGATGATAACGTCCTTGTCCACACTGAACTGTCTGATAACCCATGCCGTCTTTCCACACCCCGGAACACCGTTAATCCATTGTATTTTTGGCATCTTCCAGCTTCCCCAATTTGCTGTGGCTTCCGGATTCCTCGCTACAGTTTTAGCCATATCAAGGATCCCGTCATCCAGCATTGTTTTGGTACACCGGGCGATAACTACAATGGGATCTGTTGGTGGTGCCGCGTATTTGGGTCTTCCTATTCGCCTCGTCTCAACCCTGTCCAGAGCCACGAAACCACATGCTGCACTGTAGGCCATCATATACTCGAATTGTCCCATCATTGTTCCCCTGATTACCTGGGAGGTGACGTTGTTGTATATGGTAGCCTGTGCTTCCTCGAGTTTCTCTCGCAGTATTTTATC
The DNA here is from genome assembly GCA_963693475.1 of Ectropis crepuscularia. Taxonomy (NCBI): domain Eukaryota; kingdom Metazoa; phylum Arthropoda; class Insecta; order Lepidoptera; family Geometridae; genus Ectropis; species Ectropis crepuscularia. The sequence goes on from OY856350.1 coordinate 7,786,048, forward strand.
GCTGCCTAGCCTGTACGCCTGTAGGATGTTATCACAGGTCTTGAAATATACTTCTCGAGTACCTCTTAGTGTGGCTATGAATTCAACGAATGCATTTATTGCATGATCCCGAGGCCCCGAAGCCGTAATATATCGAGGCGAATCGATCTGTCCCTTATCAGCTCTCGTTCGTATAGTCTGCAGTCGTCCCGCAGTGGTTGCTATCCGAGAACCTGAGCTCTCTTGTGTTTGAGATAAGCCCCGCGCAGCAGCACTGAGTGTTCTTACGAGTGCTTCTGAGATACCTCTGCACACTCGATATGTTTCCGCGAGTGCAGTGTCTTTTTCAGCTGCTGCTTTTTGCTGTAACTTTTCGGACCCTGATTGAGTAACCGAGCCCGGAACGAGATTTTGGCTGTTTGTTGCAGTGTGGTCGTTGGTTGGGGTCTTGAGAAAACTCAAGTTTTCGCCCCGATCCTCGTACACGACTACCTCATGGTGTTCAGAGACTTTTATGCAACCGAGCCGGTCCTCGACCTCCGCTATCGAATACTCAACTTTCATCGCATCGACGCTTAAAACCCGAGGCGTGTCTACCTTGGTTTTGCTTAAGTACGAGAGAAACGACCCAGCCTGCGCGAAAGGAGTCCGCGCCCCCGACTCGAACAATGCTATGGTTTTATTATTCGATCGCACTAAGCGGAATCGGTGGCCTTCCACCTCACACACTGGCATGGAGTCATAAGTCTTCCGCTTCATGGTGACTTTAGCGGTGCTCCCGTTTAGTAGACGTGCTAATCCGGGTGATAAGCGAGCGCGTTTATGATCCCAGGCGTGGCAAAAGCTTATTCCAAATCTTTCTCTAGCACCATCCATGAAGAGAGCAACCCCACCAATTCGGAGTCCCGGTTTGCCTCCTTCCGCGCTCTCCAAGAGCTGTTCAATGGTAACGCATTTAGGAGAAGAAACACAAACACTACCCAGCGCAACCGACGTCCCCGCAAAAACCTGGGCTGCGTGTGCATTGGGCTGTTGGACTAGCTCCCGGACCGTTCCCAAAGTTGAATTACGTTTGGCCGCCGTCCGGAACGACTTCTCTGCGAAAGAAAGGAAGTGTGATCTGCTGTCTGAATCTTCTAAAATGTCGCGTAGATCCGAGAGCACCAACTTTCTGTCCAACCGCATTTCGAGATCTTGCCGTGCGGCCATAAATCTAGGGCCATCCAGCAACACGTGCCAAACTGATTCAGATACATCGGAGTCGCACTCGCACCCAGGGCTGTCTTTAAGCTTAAACCTGTACAGGTATTCCGCTATTCCTCCGTGCCCCGTCAAGGTCTGGACCTGGAATGGAGTCAGTTTTGATGTTCGTATCACCCGATATGCCTTCGCAACATCGGGGAAAAACAACTGTGTGACTCGACCTTTATCTGAGGTCTCATACCGGTCCTGCCACTTTCGGATCGATTCCTCGCGGATCCTTCTCTTGACGTAGGATAAAGGGATCTCCTCGTAATCTCGCACAGCACTTGAGAAAGCCGCCAACTTCGCGAGCTCATCAGCTCTCTCGTTACCAGCGGTTCCAACATGCGCCTTGACCCAAAATAGACGAAGAGTCCTCCCTTCTGCACTTATCATTCCAATGTTTTCCTTTATACGCTTCACCAAGGGATGGCTCGTTTTGGGATTCCGTAACAGTTCCAGCGAAGATAGTGAGTCGCTCAAGACATTAACTTCGGGATTCCCACTTGTTATTATTAATTGCGTCGCTTGGTATAAAGCATAAAGTTCCGACTGGAATACCGTGCATTCGGAGTGTAGCTTGAACATCGCGTGTTTAACTTCTCTTCCATTTTCCCACCAAGTTAGGGCAGCACCTACTTGACCCTCAATCTTACTGCCGTCTGTGTATATCTGAGGCCCTTCAAGTTGGTCGAAGACTGTCTCAAGAAGCTGAAACTGTACGGATATCTGTCTGGACGGATGAGGTTGGTCCAAAATGTTGACATCACATTCGAGTTCTACTTCTGGTGGAAGGTATTCATGGGAGAAGTTTTTCTTTGCTCTATATAAATTTGCTGTTTCATGTACCCTAAGGTCCAGCGGTATGAGACCAGAAAGGACAAGTGCCGACTTGAGAGAAACTGTACGGTATGACTTGCAAATTTTTTGGGCAAAACCTCTCTGGAGTGCGTTTAGATGTGATTTGTTTTCCTCGAGGTCAGCCGCTTGCGCCCATACGTTTGAGGCGTACAAGATGATGGGTTCCACCACTGCGACGTAAATTGTTCTTATGATCTCGTTATTTAGGCCCCAGGTTACCTTCGCCGCGCACGCAAGCTGTTTATAGATGTCCGCCACTTTTTTGCATTGGGCGTTCACGTGCGTTTTAAAGGTGAGCCTGCGGTCAATCAGAAGGCCAAGTAGCTTTATCTCATCAACAAAAGCAAGCCGAATATCAGACATAACGAGGTTTGGGGTTTCAAATTTTAGCTTTTTAGTGAGCAGCATGATGTTGGTCTTGTGGGCTGCAAAGTTGAGCTTATTTCTGTTTCCCCATTTCACAGTCATATCCAGAATTTTATTGGCTTGTTCTTCTATAATGTTAAGCGGGCCTGTGAACACGAGAACAACGTCATCTGCGAAGGCTTGACAGTACACTCCCTCTGCTTCCAGTGATCGTAGTAGCGAGTCTAGGATAATATTCCAGAATGTAGGTCCTCCGATGGAGCCTTGGACACATCCCTTGGAGGTCACTCTCTCGCACTCTGCTCCAGCATAGTGAACTTTTATTTTCCTGTCGCTAAGGTATGAATGTACCATCATATAGAGGTTTGATGGGCACCTCTTCTTCGCAATCTGGTGTTTTAGGGCGGGCCACCATGCATTGTCGAAGGCACCCTCTATGTCCAGGGAGACTAAGAGTACTGACTGTTTACTGTTTACTCCTTTTTTGATGTGCTCCACTAAGTCATAGAGAGCGTCCTCGGTTCCTCGTTGGGGCATGAAGCCATACTGTTTTCGACTGAGAGTCGGGAGAATATGCCAGTGGATTCGGTTTACCATCAGCTTTTCGACAATTTTCCCCAGAACAGACAAGAGACCTATAGGACGATACGATTTTGGTTGCGTATAATCTGTCTTACCGGGTTTCCGGAGAATGACCACGTGTGCTGATTTCCATTGCGTAGGGAAATACTTTAACGACAAGCACTTATTGGCTATCGATAGAAAAACCTCCCAATCACTTTGTATTGCAGCAACACAGATGTCAGCTGTTAGCCCATCTGCTCCGGGGGCTTTTTTAGGATTCAGTGTCCGTAATACCAATTCCAGTTCTGCCGACGCGAAAGGTGGATCATCTCCCGGCAAGTCCATCGGTAGATCTTGTGTCTGCGCGCGTAATTCCGTATGGTACGGTTGGTCAGTGTCAACGGAATCCTCAGGGAAGAGAGTCTTGGCCAGGAGCATTGCAGACTGCTGCGGCGGCAGAGTGTTTCCATCTCGGTCCCGTAGGAGCGTATCGTCCTGTCTGACTGAGGTTTTACTTATCACTCTATATATTTTATCCCACATGCTTTCTCTGTCCTGACTCGTGCAAAACTCCTTCCAGCTCTCCGTCTTAGCTTTCTCGGCGCTGTTCTTATAGTCGTCTCTTGCAATTCGATATCGTTCGACCACACTCTGGATTCGGTCGGGAGCGGCGTTTCTAATCCTTCTCTTTCTTCTCAAAACTTCCTTCTTCAAATCATCGAGCGTTTTCGTGTACCATGGGGGAATCGGATTCCCTTTGCGAGGGCCCGCTAATGGAATAGTATGTTCGCAGGCCTCGTGTATACACTCAGTGTAGCTCGTGATTATCAGTTCAAGCTGTTTCGGGTTTCCACATTCCTCAACTGACTTCAGCGATATGTTCCTCTCCTCAATGGAGGTTATTAGACACGACTTAAAATCTGACCACTTTGCTTTCCTAGTGTTATACTTACGCGTAGTGTTAGGTTTTAGGCGTTCGAGTGCTTTTGCCAAGCGTAAGGTGAAAGTTGTCTGAAGTTGTCATTGTGGTCTGAAGTTGTGAGATTTCTGTCAACACGCCAACCCTCGATTCTTCCCAGAAGGGGCGTGCTGCACGTAGTAACATCCACGATACTTGTGCAGAGTTTACCCCCCCTGACAATCTCAAACGTTGGCGTGTCGCCAGTGTTTAGAATATGTAAGCCCATCTCATTGAAGAAAGAGTGGACGACGCCTCCTCTCTCATTTTCCGATGTACTTCCCCACCATTGGGACCAAGCATTAACATCACCGGCGACTATCAGTTCACTGGTCGCTAGTTTTTCGCTAATTACTTTGATCCTGTTTAAGTACGGATCGAGCTGTTGATCCCCTTCCAAATAAATAGAAACCACTCCCAATTTTATGCAGTCGTTGCCAAGGAGTACAGCTGCTTCCGTCTCGGTGACGAGCTGTGGGTCATGAATAACCTGTAGTTCTCCACCGAAAACGATAACAGCCGCCTTAACCGGCTTTTGCCTGTTCAAGCTGCATTGAATGATGCGTGTTCCGGGGTACTGACTCATGATGCCTTTGCTACCTACATAGGGTTCTTGAACTAAAGCGACCGAGACCCTCTTATCCACCGCAACTTTCATCAGCTCTGCTGTTGCTTTTTGGGAGCGTTGTAGGTTTGCTTGAATAAACCGCAAACCTTCTTTTCTTATTCTTCTGGGAACTGATCCTTGTACCTCGGGGGTGCCCTCAGCAATAAGCTATTTTTGAACGTGCTATTCCATCCCATTTTGCTCTTTCAGGACATTCGCTACTAAATGCATTGTGAGTATGTTCCCCACCTGGACTGTTGCGACGTGCAATTGTGCAATTCCGGCACTTCGGTGGGAGGCCTTCCTTCCTAGCTTTACATTGTGCCCAAGAGTGGGGTTTCCCGCAGTGACTGCACAGGTCATCCCTCTCCCGGCAGATTGCCTTTGTGTGGCCGAATCCAAGGCATCTGGTACACTGCACCAGAGGCGAGTGATCTGCTACAGGTCTTCTCTGAAGACCAATGTAAACCTTTTCGGCATTCACAAAAGCTCTGTGCAGCAAAGGTGAGACCTCCAGCACCGGATGACACTCATGCTGGTTTCGAGCTCTCTTACGGTACCGCACCACGATCGCACACTCTTTCAAATCCACCCCCTGTAGCAGGTTTTTGTTCTGCGCCAGGAGGTTCTCCACTATTTCCGAGTCTTTGTGGTATGACAGGACATCTCTGATGATGATAAGTGGATTTCCTGCTTTTGCAGTCTCCACTTTCAGATTTATATCCCGTTGAACACTATTCCTTACCAGGGTCAGGTCTTCCCGAGTACTGCAGCTCAGAATAACTTTTCTGTTCCTGCCTTTACGTACCCGATCGACCTTTGCTCCGGTAGTCTTCGTATCCAACGCCACTCTTATCCTGTCGATTAAGTTCTCGGCAGTAGGTGATTCTGCTGGATTCGAATTAGATACGATCAAGGTGTGATTCGGTTTCGGCACGAACTTGGCTGCGGCTTTGGCGTAGGTTATGAGCCTGGGTGGTTTTGCTTCTTCCGCATTGGCGAGTTCTGCGTTAATACTGAGGGCTGGTAGGGGCTGGGTCAGTTTTTCGTGCCGCATCGTTCGAAGCTCTGACGACACGGCCTCAAGTCGCTCCGTGATTGGCAATACGTGCTCCTCTATGTTAATGTTGATCGGTACTGGAGTTTGAGGTGTCCGAGGCATCGGTGTCTCCACGAGCTTATTTATTGTTATTTCCATTGCGTTTAGTTTGTCTAGATATTCAGAGGGGGGACCGGGAGGGTTCGCAACGAGATCCACTAGGGTGACGTGGTTTTGTTGGATGTTGTTAGTGGTTTGCGCGATTTTTGTGACGATTTCCTTTCGGAGAACATCAATTTGTCTTTGAAGAGATTCCACTCCGGTCTTCACTCCGATGTATTCTCTCTTCAAAGGCCTCATATCAACAGTCTGCGTTGTTGGAATTAACCGCAACTGATCTCCAAGGACTTTCACCGACATAGCTGTTTCCAGAATCTTCTCATGTGGTTCCCTCGTTTCGTAGCTCTGCCAGTCTCTGATTGCATTTGTCTCTTTCTTAATTTCCGCAATCTCAGCTCTGGCCAGAGCTATTTCTTTTATCAGATTAGCCTGAGTTCTGGTAAGCTCCTTAATGTGTGCTCTTTCAGACGCCAGCAGTTCCGCCGCATGTCGGGCTCGCTCGCGCTCCAGAGAACTTATGTGGCGATGGCGAGAGTCAGCAAGGGAAAGGACCACCTCGTAGAGCTTTTGGAGACTTTCAGTGGCGACCTGTTTCAGGTCTTTTCTCATTTTTCCAGCGGTCTCGAGTGCTAGCTTCCCGTGTTGCAGTGCTTCGTTGGCCACTTTTGTGGCCATGTCCATCTCGACTCCCGTTCGCCTGGGACAGTTTGCAAACAGCATACTAGCTCTTCCACTTCGAGCGGGAGTCAGGGCGGACAATTCAGACACGGTGTCCAACTCTTCTTCATCGATTCCCCAATCCTTTGGCGGGAAGATCCCGCACTGCTCCCAGTCGCGAACCCTATCTACCGCCGCCACGTATGCTGAGCTAGATTGTGGAACCGAAATCGACGGGGTCGAGACCTCACTGGCTGCTTGTGATAAGGCAAGTGGCGAAGGGGGGCCCATGGGCTGAACAGAACGTGGCTCGGCCACCATGGGCGCCTGCGACGGCGTACCAGGACTCACCTTGAGAGCTTGCGTCGGCTGCGCCACCTCTGATTTGCTGGTGTTTCCATTTCGTTTCGTTATCCTCCTGTGGAGCGAGGACGCCACGGATCGAACCGATAGCGGCCTCGTCCGCGGTGTAGTGGGAGCTGAGGTGGGGAGAGCTGTTTTCTTTTGAGACATTTTTAGTTTAAGGATATTCCGAACAAATGTAAATAATCTATCTACAACTATATGCCTATTCTATCTAAATTATACGCCGATGTTTTGCGTTCTTCCTGCACTTTCTTGCGCGCCAGATGCCGACTTGATGGAGGTGGCGGATCTGCGATGTTCAGTGCGCTTCAAAGTCGTCGAGCGGTGTCCCCACGGTGTCGGTGTACGCTTGTGATGACGATGATAATGATGTTAGGAGGAGGGTCTCGTTATCCCGGTTCTGGGGATACTAAACACGGGTATTTTGAGACTCAAGGTGTTGGAGATCCCTCGAAGTTACCTGGCTGCGGATGGCGGTCTTGAGCGGATTTTCAGCTGACGGACGCAGCGCGGCCCGTCACTCGTGACGGCACTCGGTATGACGTCGAAGGCGCCGCGGAGACGGCGGCCGATCGCAGAACGCCACACGTGTCCGAAAGTAGGTCACTGCGCGCCGCCGCGCGTCGACGGAGGCTAGTTCCGAATGTTTCTGATTTTTGAGCCTTGTTTCTGTCTTGGTTTTAAGTAACTTTGAGCACGTCAATAGAGAGGACTCAATAAAATCTCTCTTGTAGTAGTTCGAGTGCACTGTTATCACTAACCTCCGCACCAGTAGTCTTCTCCAAAGTCTTGGCCTTCCAACTCCTAGATCCCGACGAGTTCGTCGCCACAAACACTGTTCCGGACGAGTCACACACTTGTTATCCCTATGAATGCACTTTTGCGCGTCTAGCTCAAAAAATACTATTTTTAGATATTTTTTTTTCGCGGAGCTAATGTTATTCTGATCGTGTATACTTCGTTGCAAAAGAATCTTCAAGGCTTGTGACGTTGCGCTAAATGTCTTCCTGTTCCGCCAGCATACGCGATGTCGATGACTGAATTTCTCCGATTTGCACCATAACTCCATCTACTTTATCTGGGATAATGTTTGTTGTTTGTTTGCTAGCGGACCTCAAATCACTGATTTGGGAGGTAATGTCAGAAATGCTGTCTTGCATCTTCTTCAGAATTTGTTCGTTTGATCCAACATATTTTTCTAGTAAGGAGCTGATGTGCGACATCTCTGATCTGACATCCGTTAATTCCTTAGAGCATTCGCATTGGTCTTGCCACCTACGCTTTATACGTTGCGTAATATTCGTATCCACATTTGAAAGACTCAATGTTGATAAGTTCGGTTGTGACCCACCGGCATTTGTACTGCAACTCGGACGGGTTGGCGATCTCTGGACGCTCATATTGTATTGTATTGCGAACCGTTTGTACTTGCAGAGGTGAAGGAGGGTATCGGGGGCGGCGCGGCGTAGCGCACGACCGGCACACAAGAACAAAATGACTTCTTTAGGTTTAACACTGTTTTACAATATAAAACTCAATTATCAAAGGTGTAATGTTTCAAGTTAAACGCTACGACTTATTAATTTTCTACAAAAATATTGACACACGTCTGTTCAGGGCAAGCGACGAACAGCGATTGTTCAATTGGTGATGCTTATCCTATTCCAAATATCGCTGATATTCTAGACCAATTAGGTCACAGTAAATACTTCTCAATTCTTGACTTGGCGTCTGGTTTCCACCAATTAAGGATGTCTGAAGCAGTTGGACCCAAGACAGCTTTCTCTGTTCCTAATGGACATTTCGAATACACAAGAATGCCATTCGGTCTTAAAAATGCCCCTGCTACCTTTCAAAGATTAATGAACACTGTTCTTTCGGGCTTGCAAGGCTTACACTGCTTTATCTATCTTGATGACGTCATCATATATTCCCATAATTTACCAGATCACATCCAAAAACTTAGTCTAGTCTTCGATGCTCTCAGACGTCATAATTTCAAGTTACAGCCTGACAAGTGCTAATTTTTAAAGAAAGAAGTCGCCTATCTTGGCCATGTTATCACTGACAAAGGTGTGCCCCATAATCCCGAGAAGATCAAAGCAGTACTTGCTTATCCTGCTCGTAAAAACCCAAAACAAATCAAGAGTTTTCTTGGTTTAGTTGGATACTATCGAAAGTTTATAAAAGATTTTGCCAAAGTCACCAAGCCTCTTACTTCTCTCCTGAGAAAAGATGCTGATTTCATATAGGAAGAGGCACAAGAAAGTTCACTCAACTCACTCAAAAGTCTGCTTACTAATTCACCGATCCTACAATATCCAGATTTCTCTAAAGAATTTACACTCACTACCGATGCCTCTAATTACGCTATAGGTGTTGTTCTTTCTCAAGGTGAACCAAACAAAGATCTGCCTATTGCCTATGCCTCTAGAACGCTTAATAGCGCAGAAGGAAATTATAGTACCACAGAAAAAGAACTCTTAGCCATTATCTTTGGAACAAAAACTTTTAGGCCCTACTTGTATGGCTGAACATTTAAAATAGTCACCGACCATCGCCCCTTAACTTGGCTCTTCAACTGTAAAGATCCCAGTAGTAAACTAGTACGCTGGAGATTAAAAATTGAAGAGTATGATTACAAAATTGAGTACAAACCCGGCAGAATAAATTCAAATGCCGACGGGTTGTCACGCCCTCCTATTCACAATATTACAGATAACATTGAAACCGATACACTCACATACCAACAATTTATGAAATCACGCTCTAGCCCAATTTTGCATGATACCATTATTCTCGAACATAACAAAAGTCTTCTAGACTCACATTGTCCAATTATCGCATACTCTACTTCCATCGATTTAGATTCTTCTAATCCATATACTGAAAACATTCTTAATCTTCTTCAAGACAAAAATGACTTTGAAATATCTGAAAAGGAACTGTATACAGTCAGAACATCTCAAGTCAACATTAAAACTTACTTTCACATGTTCACTAAAATTCACCATTTTGAATCCGTCACATACCAAGAGATTTTTAAAGTTCTCAAGGATCTACGGAATAACCTTATTGTACTATTTCCCGAAGTAAAATCGATTGCTATGTCCGACTTTACCAATCCCTTCGACAAACTCAACTTCATTCTAATCCATGAAATGCTCTCTTTTCTATTTCACAACACTGGCATTCAAATTCACATTCATCATAATTTAATGAAGTATCCAAAACCAAATGAAGTGCCAACCATACTTCTCGAAAACCACGATTGTCCCACAGGTGGCCATATTGGCTCATCCAAAATGTTTAACAAACTCAAGGACATATACTATTGGAAAGGAATGAAAGGCGAAATCGAGAGGTATGTCCAGAATTGTTCGTCTTGTCAAAGGAACAAAGCTTTAAGAGGAATAAACAAAGCTCCTATGGAAATTACCACTACGTCCTTTGAACCCTTTCAAAAAATTTTTACTGACATTGTTGGCCCTCTCCCAGAATCCGGTTGTGAAAATTACAAATATATAGTCACATTTCAAGACGACTTAACAAAATACTCTATGGCTTATCCTATCACTGAATCTAAAGCCGAAAAAACGACCCAAAGTCTAATCAAATTCATAAGTCACTTCGGCATCCCGAAAAGTATCCTATCAGACCAAGGAGTACATTTTATTGCCGATGTATACAAACAAATTGCCCAACTTTTCAAAATCAAACATCTTTTTTCATCTCCTTATCACCCACAAACAAATGGTGCTTTAGAAAGGAGTCATGCCACTCTCAAGGAATATTTAAAATCTTATGTCAATGAAAATCAAGATAATTGGCATTAATTCCTTCCCACTGCCATTATATCGTATAATTCCTGTGTACACTCTTCTACAAATTTTTCGCCACACGAACTTCTTTTTGGCTGCAAGCCTCATATACCCAGCTCTATTTATGATACTAATCCTACTGCAACGTATCCCGACTATATAAAAACTCTCAAACAAAAATTAATAAACACTAGAAATCTAGCTCGTGACAATATCCTCCGTAGCAAAGAAAGATCTAAAACTTATTACGACAAAAAACAAAGGACCCGTCTTATAATGTAGGAGATATGGTTTACCTTAAGCAACATCATAGGTTGCGTAAGGCTTTATCTTCAATTTGGAAAGGTCCATATCGCGTAATCAAAGTTCATAATAATAGCAATGTCACTCTCCAAGTTAATCGTAGATTTAAAAGGTACCATTTCAACGAAATCAAACATGCTCATGAACACTCTATTTCAGGGCCATCGCGCCAGGAGCCATCTCAGCCTTCAACTTAACGACGCCGATTACGAATAGTCCCGGCGTATACTTCGATCCCTTAGGAACTCTAAGATTTTATAATGATCACTGGAACCTTATTACTTATTCTGATATCTCTCATTTTAAGCCTCACCTCGAAAATCTGTATTCTATTCTAGAAAACTCAAAAGTTATTTGCAAAACTTATCCTGTCATATACAATGATTGTGCAAATGTCCTAAATCCTTTAGAAAGTCTCTATAGTAATGTGAAGTCTAACTATTTAGCACTGTCTCATCTCACGGATAGTAATAATAGTAGTCTCAGAATCAAACGCGCCTCGTGGTTTGGTATAGGAGGTCCCATTCTAAGACAGCTTTTCAACGATCAACGTCACATGGCCTCTCTGATGAAACAAAATATTCATATTTTGACATCTTCTATTTCTACTTTCAATACTATTATTCAAAAACTAAATCATAATGAAATAGCATTAAATGAAAACATGATTAAACTCAACGTAATCTTAGAAACAATTTCTTCAAATGCCAACAAGCTTGAAGTTAGCTCACATCTCGCAATGACGTTTAGTGCACTAGAAAGTTCCCTTATGATTCTCAACTTCCATCTCAAAGATATTATAGACTCAATTTTATTGGGTAAACAAAATCTAGTTTACCCCTCTATCTTGAGCCCGTCTCAACTATACGATGAACTTAACTCAAGAAATAATGAACTCGTAAGAACATTCCCAATTCCTGTAAATCTTAACAACATTCACACTCTTCTAGATGTGTCAGATGTCTCATCATTTATTTCAGACAACAAATTAGTATATGTAGTTAAGTTTCCATTAGCTATTCTGACAGAATACAATCTCTACCATATCTATGCTCTACCAACTCCTCATAATATTCAAGAACCAAATTCTTTTGCCTTAATTAATCCATCTGCAAAATATCTAGCAATAACAGAGGACAAATTAACTTATTCTGTGATAAGCGATTTAAGTGAGTGCAAATCGATATCTAGATACAGCCTACTGTGTCAATTGAAAAGTGTTCAGTCCAGTGTGTCAAGTCCAATCTGTGAAGTGCAACTATTTCGCGAACATGTCACTAGTATTCCACAATCTTGTAATGTCAAAATCATGTTTGGCGATATTGACATTTGGCAGAAACTTACCAATAATAGATGGATCTATGTCCAATCAGATTTGACAAAAGTTTATGTGAAATGTAGTAATAGTCATATGACCGATCATGATGTAGTTGGAACTGGTATACTCTACCTTCCAAAAAATTGTAAAGCCTATCATAAACTATTACAATTTGTGCCACAGCACGAAAACGAAACAAATTTGTATATTCCGTCACCTAATTTTAAAATAATTGACGATGACTGTTGTTCTAAATCTAAAGTAAACAAGAGTATTCCATATTTAACGCCGATAAAGCTTTCTGACATTAATTTAGACTCATTGCAATACGCAACCCATAAGTTAAATCAATTTAACGATGATCTTACAAAAATCGAAAACCAGCCCTATCACATTAAGTATGGATACTACTTCAGCTTCTTGACAACCCTGTTGTCACTGTCTGTATTTTCTTATATGTTTTACAAATTATATGTATGCCTCTGTCCTAGACGAAAGAGAGCTAACTCCAACTGCTGTGTACAAATATTTAAGAAATGTTACTCAAGGCCTAATACTAATATTCGGTCTAGAACGGCCATTGAATTGAATAAACGAGATATCACTGAATCTTCCAATTCCGATAATACTTCTTTATCAAATGTTTCTATGTCTAGCCCAAGAAGAAACATACAAATTTAAAAGCCAACTTTGTTATTTTTACTAAATCCTTTTTACATCATTTATTTTACTGATATATTAATATCAAATTCTGACTAACTATTGTTTACATAATTTAGTGCTAAGTCTTAATACCATGTTTAATAATAATAATTTTATTGTGTTTTAGCCTTGTGCGTTTCAGTGTTACTAACTTAGTTTTCTATTTCCATTTGATCTTGTGTATTAATTTTTAAGTTTTGTGTAATCTTTCAACTAGTTTTCTATTTTCATTCTGAATTTTAATTGAGTATATTATTGTTTTGTGTAATCGTTTACTTAGTTTACTATTTCCATTTTCAAATTTTAATTGTATTTAATGTTTTGTATAACTCATTACTTTTTCTAATTCTATATCATGTGAACTTTGCTAGACCAAAATCCTACTCACATACTAACCGATTAGTATGTTCCGTCTTAAAGGGGGGAGATGTTACAACCCTAAAACTGCTGATCCTGCAGAGAGTCAATTCCTCAATTTCGATATTGGCGATTCTGCAGTATTTTGCTATATAAAGTCGAACTCTCGGTTAAATCTCCCAGTCAGTTCTCGAAAGGTTACTCTGCCTCTCAGCCTACGGACCTGGTTCATGCCCGCCGGACCTGAGACCTCAGAGACCCCCAAGAGAAGTGCCGCGCGCGCCTATTTTCCATTTCGGTTGGTCTAGGAAAGGCCCCATACAAAACTCATAAAATTTGTGAAGTGTTTTTTTAAATTAAATAAAAGTCAAAAGTTCAAATTGATTTTTTTTATAGACTCAGTGAGTTTCGACCTAACAGTATGCAACCAAACAAACACAAAATAATTTTATATTATCAGGCAATATCCAATTGCCGAGTGTAAACGCAACCTTACTTTCCGTTGTCTATGGTTTGTTGACCAATCCAAGCAAGAACTTCAACCAATCCGAGCGGGTTATTTTTCCACTAATAACCCTCAAATAAAGCAAATCAAACAAGATGACGCAACAATATATTTTTCCAAGTTTCAACAAATTCCGTTGTTAGAAACACAAAAAACGACCAAATAATAAACCGTTATGTAGGCAATATAAGCAAAGCCACGCTGAAACGCGTTATCCAACTACGCTCTGTTTACCAAAAATTGTTCCGTAAACTCCGATCAGCCAGGGAATCCGCCGCGATCTGACCGGCAGTGGTTACAGAGATGATTTTTTACTTACTAACTAAACTCTGCTACCACCCAGTATAGCGACTGGGGCGTTTTCTTAAACTAATAAATATGTAATTAGGACACGGTACCTTGTCTAACTAGGTTCCTCTGGTTAGGGTGTCTGAATCTACATTCCCTCGAATCTATCCCGTTCCCCGTGTAGCTTATTTTATAATATAAATAAATATACGGTACGATACTTGTCAGCCGTTATCCGAGGTGCATTCGGCCTCCTTCCGACCACCCTCGTTCTAAGGTCGGTTTCCTTCCGAAGCACTGAAATTCTTTTTCAAGCACAATGTCCACATTCGACGCCCGGCGTCTACCACCTTAATCGAAGCACAATTATATCGCGTCCGCGCGGTAAGGTCCCTGACCGAAAGAATAGGTACGTGTTCACAGTCCCGGACTGAAAATGCGAATGAATTACAAAACACGTGCGCCCGGCGCAGTCGAAAATGCGACAATGACAATGGACTCTCCCTTATTGAACCGTCCCAACAAAGTACTGAATTAAAACGGAATGCGGGTACTTTACAAACATTGTCCGCGCCTCGGCTTTAAAATTATTACCATTACCCTTTTCAACAAGTTAGGTAAAATATATTGTTACGTCATTCTATTCTAAACAGGGGGCGACCTAATTTTTCTCTTTTTTTATTTTTTTGTAAAAATCTTAATGCGGTTTACAGAATACATCTACTTACCAAGTTTCAACAGTGTGGTTCTCATAGTTTTGGCAAAAAGTGGCTGTGACATACGGACGGACAGATAGACATGACGAATCTATAAGGGTTCCGTTTTTACGTTTTACGGAACCCTAAAATCACACCTGGTCCAGCGGTCCTGACGCTCACAATTGAACACAAGCAAATTAACTTTACACTGGCGAGCAATATAAGTTTTATGTATCTACATATGTATCTATATAGTTAAATTGTGTAGTTAATTCAGAAGTTGTAAGTATTTTTAGGGTTCCGTAAAACGTAAAAACGGAACCCTTATAGATTCGTCATGTCTGTCTGTCTGTCTGTCTGTCCGTCCGTATGTCACAGCCACTTTTTGCCGAAACTATGAGAACTACACTGCTGAAACTTGGTAAGTAGATGTATTCTGTGACCCGCTTTAGGATTTGAACAAAAAAAGTAAAAAATTAGGGTTGCCCCCCATACTGAGAACTGGAACTCAAAAATGTTTTTTTCATCAAACCTACACGTGTAGGGTGTCTATCGATAGGTCTTCAAAAATTATGTTGAGGTTTCTAATATCATTTTTGTCTACACTGAATAATTTGCGCGAGAGACACTTCCAAAGTGGTAAAATGTGTGTGTCCCCCCCCCTCTAACTTCTAAAGTAAGAGAATGAAAAATCTAAAAAAAATATATGTTGTACACTACCAACGAAAATTAGTTTGAACTCGATCTGATGAGTAGTTTTTTTTTAGTACGTCATAAATACACTATTATTGAAACTTCGATCAAAGTTACAACGAACTCCAAGAACTATGTGTACTATTTATATTATGTTACTTGCTGCAACGGAACCCTTCATGGGCGCCATGGGCCCTTCATCACTTTATTTTTTTTAGTAGTGGTAGGACTCTTGGCAGAGTCCGCCTGGGGGAGTACCACACCTTTGCCAGTTATTCTATAGCCAAGCAGTAATGTGCAAATATTACTGTGTTTCGGTTTGAAAGGCAATGTTTCCAGAGAAATTACAGAGCTTAGATATATAACAACTTAGATCTCTGAGTGACGAGCGCAGTGCAGTGCTAGGCAATGATTTGGACTCTTAATATTCCAATAGCTGCGTGTCACTGTGCTGTTATGTGACAGGCATGTTGCTTACCATCAGGCACATGTCATGCTCGTCTCGTCACTCTTTATGTAAAAAAAAAAACAAAGTAATTAATTTATACTACTAATTAATTTAATATTCTTTTGTTAGCCATCATTTCAAGTAAAAAGTTGATGTATAAATCAATCAATAATAATCAAATGTAAAGATGTGGTGTCATTGGACACCAGGTAGGAACGAAGTTTCTTCGGATAATATACCTCTACACAATAATTAACAAGCAACACAGTTAGAGAAAAAAAAATATGTACGGTCGAATTGAGAAACCTACTTTTTTTTTAAAGTTGGTTAAAAAAATGCTTAATGGTTTGATCATCTGAAAAATAAAGTTAGCAACGCTCACGGGCAGTTTTTACGCCTCATTTCCATTACTTACATTTTAACACGCTTTTTATTATGTAACTAACTATGTATGTAAGAAAATCTTGGAATCTTAATTTGACCCACATCCCGGTCTTCGATTAGGATGAAATTTTGCACACGCTCTGAGTTCTGATGACAATACACGACAAGCTAAGAAACATAACGACGGCAACAAAGAGCAAAAAGACATCTGCATTTTGGCGAAATTAACTTTTTTGGATATTTGAATTCAGAATTCTTTATTTTATCTGCTGAATTTTTTTTTTCATAATAAATATCATTTTTTAAGCTTATTTTGTGGCGTAAATAAAGACATTTACACCATTTTTTACAAAGTAACGAAGTACTCCCGGACATCTACAATTATCCGTATGTACGACGTATAATTCAGCAAGCCCCTTACTTATAAACAAAGACATCAGTTACGTGACCGTTTTGTCTTCGGCATCGGGCGGTTGACTTTTTTTAAACTTATAGCTAATACGTTAACAAATCATTTTTCTGCCTTCATAATAGTATACCAAAATTGTGTATAAAGTAGTGTTTGAGAAATAAATAATAGGAGAACTAAATTATTGTTAAGTTTGGCGAAAAATAGAAAGCAAAGTGGTATTTGCAGTTGTGAAGATCTCTTAAATCTAATAGATAATGAACAAATTGAAGAATTAAATGAAGGTAGATTTATTTACGAATTTAAGTGAAACATAACTTAAATTTTAGTAAAATGTACCAAGAATGGACTAATGAAAATCATATCCAGGACAAAGTCAATATCGTCACTTAGACAATATCGGGACGTAGTTAACTCACATATACACATAGATTTTTATTCCTAAAAAGGATACACGCGATATCTTTACCGTTAATACTAATAAACCTAATACATAGGAATCTAATATTGATTTCTTAAATTATATAAGAAATAAGCATATCGCTAGATCACTTTAGATGCAGGATAAAAATATGGCACGGTGTAAGACGACTGAAGTTTAAGTCACAACATTTGATTTCCAAAACATTGTTTCAACCCCTCACGGTGAAAGTAGTTCCTTTTACTATAAGCGCAATACTGATACTATTTAATTTTACAATATTTGACATGGGCCACAAAAAAGGACTATCCTATAAATATGTGGGATGAGACGACTGCAAAACGAGGGTCTCATGAAGTGTGCAGCTGCGTATACAATTATATAGCCAAATGTGCATATAAGGGAATCAAAGACTATGGTCCGATAATTGTGGCGGCCAGAATCGAAACCGCTCAGTATTTTTAATGTACTTGCATGCTGCTAAAACATTTAAGGTTCACATTTGCCAAGATTCTTAGAAAAATACCACACTCAGCAGGAGGGTGACAACATGTATGCCTCATTGAACGATCTTCCAAAAGGAAAATGATTTATAAGCCTCAAGAATGGTATACTTGTGTTAGATGGTGCAAAGTAAATGGTAAACCTTATGAAGTAATAGAAGAGTCTAAAGAGGACATTTACTACTTCAAATCGGACACGAAACAACAATATACATGGATCAAAAAATATAATAATGAAATGGTTAAATGGAATCAAGCCAGAGAGGTAAAAGTAGACCCAATTGAACCATCTTTTATTAACTATAAATATTATTTAAGTGAGATTCAGTCTTTGAAAATAGTTTACTGCCGTCGAGCAAGTAATAGGAACAGGCAAACTAATATTGCACCACTAAAACTTACTTGCAATGATACCTAATAACATCAGCTAAATATAAAAATTCAATTAGTCTTTTAGTAGTCCCAGAATTTAATTCATCCAAAATATTATAATTTTTATAAAAGAATAAAGCATACGACATAGATCTGACGAAGAAAACTGAAGAAAAATACTGTTTTTTTTTAATTTTAGTTGTATTTTTAAGAAGCGTTGATTAGTTATCATTAACATGGTGTCATTGAAGTAATTTACTTATGATATGATTGAAATAATAAGCTTACTAATTGATAAAAAAGTCTGTTTTATAACTGTTAATGTTTACAGTTTATTATATAGTTTTGTAAAGTGGTTTAATATTATAACATTAAGCTTAGTTTAAGTGTTATAACAGTACCACTCCAGTTCCTTTCTTTGATTATTTTGTTGAGTGTTGAATTATTGAAAATAGAAGAACCCATTTTTTGTTAATTTTGTGTAAAATATTGTAATGAAAATATGTTTTGAATCGTGAATCCATTTCTTTTGTTCGATCATAGCTTGTCTAATTAATATTTGATTGTTCGTCTTATTATTTTTAAAGAAAGTTATCATCCTAAAATATTATTTCTCTGCAAAACTTGCATTTTTGTTACTTTGCTCATAACAATTAAAATGTAATAATCACGTAAATTAAATTATACTATTGAACTCCAAAACATCCACATATGATTAGTATACCTGCAATATCAATGTCTGTACCATAAAAAAATCCGAAGCAATTTGAGACAACTGCAATATTTTAGAGGTTATCATAGTCACGCATGATTTTTTGTCGTAGTTAGATAGATATTACAAGAAATATCAGTAATAACGTCTTTTATAAGAGAAAATGTTTGAAAATTAGTAATTAAAAAGTCCTACGTAGAAAAGAACATATGTCAGTTGACTCGAGTTATTCATTTATATGTGTGGTGTAGAAAAATACATCTACAGTAATTCGAAAAAAAAAACAATAATTTGTTAAACGAATATCACTATCTGCTGCGAAATATTATCTAAATTACTTATTCCAAATTTGAAGAACCTAGCATTCTTATAGTAAAAGTTATCAAACTTTCTCCTTAAAAACGCTCTCCTGGAAACTAACGATTTTGTAGATATCCGTTTGCTCTTTGCTGCCGTCGATAAATACAAATCCAATATGGCGGACGTCCAAGATGGCGTACAGGCTATGTGAAATGCATGATATGGGTATCAAATGAAAGGGTTTGCTGTCAGAAATACGAAAATAATAGTCACGTGACTTTTTTGGAATTTTTAGTGCGTGCTTAAAGCGTTTTTTTTAGTTTTTTAAACTAGGTATTACTTTTGTTACGGTTTTAGTATCACATTTTGTTTAGCTTGACCGCGCAGCAAAATTCCTATCTCCTCTAAGCCTTTAAGGAACTTCGTTTGAATGGAGGGAATAAAATAAAACTAACAGTAAAGTCGTTTATTTACCATAATTTACATCGTGTTATTATGCGGATTATAAAAGAAGGTACATTGTTTAATTGTGAATAACAGGTTGTATCTACATTTAAAAATAAATGTTAATCTGTATGTCCTTTATAAAATTGTAAACTATACATTTGACCATGTTTGTGATGATCTCGAGCAAAGTTTTTGTGCCTGAGCTAAAGAAGGTTTCTGAGTTGGTTCGACATGTTTTCGACAGATGGCAAAGCAACGCGCGCAGGTTACTGCTAGTTAATTTTAAAAAATATTTTCTGCCTTTAAACTGTGAACATAGGGAGAACTTTATACTTGTTCACGATAGGAAGTTAATTGTTACTAAAAAATGTGCCCATTAATAGTATACCTAATTGAATTTTTTGCCATCTCACGCTATTGAAATAGATTTTTTTTTTCTTTGGCTGCTTCAAACAGCTTAAGTGGTCCAGCCTAAACTTAGGCGACAGATTACAAAGTAACCTAATCTAACCTACCGTGAGATTATAATCTCACGCGTTAGATTGTGAAATGATAGTGTTGACAATTTTACGGTGACATGTAGGTAGGTAAACCAGTCAACTAAGAATCGGACTCTCAAGCGTAAATTAACCAAACATGTAAGTAAAATAGAAATATTAGTTATAATGATTGCCGCATAGCAGATAATATATATATCATCTATAATTAATTAATATCTACGCACAATTAGTGAAAAATTATTTAAAATGCTCATACAAAATAAAATAAAACTCGTAGATCAACAATTATTACATCGACAAACGGCAATAGCGTGTGTTAACACACGAATCTCAAAATGCAATAGCAAACCACACAATTGGTGAACAGTTCCAATATACTTAGGTAGTTGATGGAATCTTTTCTCTCTACAGAGAAAACTCTTCAGAAAAAACTAGATTTTATATGTGTCTCTCCTCCACTGTTCATCCTCACCCCAAACACCACTACTTAAATTATTAACATTTCAATTACATATACAACCACAATAGCAGAGCTGCGGTAACATATTGTGTTAAAATCTAATTTGCCTTAAAAAGAATACACACAAATAAGGTGGACAGATAAACATACCAAAGTAATACTATAAAATAAATCCTGTTTTTCTTGTGCGTCAACCTTACATATTTTAAATTCTAGTAAATTCTAGAGTAAATGTGTCATCTGCATAAACACAATAATAGCGTCAACAAAAACATTGAAAGTTTGGAAAATTAACGAGGAATCCAGCGGAATTATTTTATAAATTGTAAATTTGAGCGGCCGAGACTCGATGTAACGAATGAATCTTGTTATATTATATTCTAGTTGTCGTTTTCCTGAAATAAATAGCTCTTGTTAAGACTGTTTTTTTTTTATCCAAATAATTATATATGTTATACACACACACGGTAGAAGATAAAGCTTTTTCGGCAATCGTAATTTATATGGTAATAGTAAATAATAAGGTTGGGAAAAAAGTCTTTTCGCATTATAAATATGTAGTATGTATTTTGAACAATAAAATCTCTTTAGCTATACTATATGTATCAGGCTGGTTTTGGTATCATAAACAATCTAAATTTTAAAGAACATAATTCCAAATTAATATTAGGAAAATGTTTCCTTTTTATTAGTTTTTCGTACTGTCAAGTCAAGATGAGTGATCTAATGAAGAAATTCGATACGTTGTAAAATTATACTAAACAAAAGATAAAAACGCAACGCAAGCCGCGAATTTTTTGCGATATTTACGGAGCTTAAGCTGTGTCTGTGAGAGTAGCACAAATTCAGTTTAATCGTTTTCAATCCGGAAATTTTGATGACAAAGATGCACGTCACTCTGTTTACCCTATTACGGATAAATGGTTGCCATTTTTTAAAAAGTGGAGCAAGATCGGCATATCAGTAGGTAGTTACGATGTAGCTGAAGAAGTGGGAATTGACCTCAAAACAGTTGTGACGCATTTGAAAAAAAACTAGTGTTCAATATTTATCCCGAAATATCGTCCTGGGGCCCATAGCAGGAATAAAACCAATTATATATGCCGTTATACCGATTTTAACATTTACTTCCCTGATTGCAAACCGAGTAGTGCAAAGAAATGACTTACCTGGGGTTCCCGGCGTCGTCCAAAATCCAGTTTGGTGGTAGGAAGAAGGAACGGGACCAGAGGGAATCGGAATACCAAACCAGAAACTTCCAGACGATCTCGCAAATTCCTAGAACGATCCTGCGTTCTAGAAACGGCCAATCCAGTAGCCCCTTCACACACAAATAGTCCAGCACTAATCCCGTAGCGTCACAATTAATATTCCAGCACTAATCCAGTAGTAATTAACGTTAATAATGTATTCCCGTAGCAAATATTAACACAGTTGTAACCACAAAAAAAAAACTCATGTCATGCCGGTCCCGCGGCCAGAGACAACGTACAAGTGACAGCCGGCGACCACAGACACACGCTAATCGCCGGCCCGATATAATGTTGCCCGATTATACGGAACAAAACCCCCGACCAATTGAACTCCAGGTCAATTTTAGTAACTAGTATTTAGTAACTAGTATTTAGTAGTATCCGGACCCCAAATAAAACGAAATTCCCAACTTTGACCCGAAAGTGGAAATCAAACCAAAAAAAAACACTTTACCAAAAATAGTAATAAAATTAAATTAAATTTTAACCTTGAAAACACGTATATCTAATAAAGGGGCAAGCGTGCCAGAGAGGACACCGCGCGCTGAAGTCTGGAACCAGAAATCAGAATCTCCGCCACGCGGGGTGTGCCATCAGTACCAGATATCAATTTTAAAATACGTCCCCTACGCCAGAGTAGGGGGGCCAAATTTGCCTCCTTTAATAATACTAAGTCCCCTTCCCGAGGGGCCTCCGTCCTATCTGTCCATTTTACCCGTTGTTGCAACAGATGCAAGTACTCGGCCGACCAGCGCCTCCAGAAGTCTTGACTTATTTGCTGCAATAACTGAAAACGGGACAGGCGTCCGGGGCGCTCATCCTTCCAGGGATACTCCGGCAACGCGGTTAAAGGCTGACCGATCAAGAAGTGACCCGGCGTCAAGACTTCTAGATCGTTAGGGTCAGGCGAGATTGGACAGAGAGGACGGGAGTTAAGCACTGCCTCCACGCGGCATAGTACCGTGACTAACTCTTCCCAAGTTAACACGGTCTCCCCGATGACACGGCGGAGATGGGTTTTAGCAGACTTCACCGCAGCCTCAAAAATTCCTCCCCAGTGAGGACAGGCCGGCACACTAAATTGCCAGCTGATTCCCCGCTGGGCGAGAGCCAGACTTAAACTATTATTACCAGAATTTAAAAAATTATTAACTTCGCGTAAATAATTCGCCGCCCCTCGATAATTTGTGCCATTGTCCGAACGTATTAAAGAGGGTACTCCTCTTCGCGCTACAAAGCGATCCAGCGCCGCGACAAAGGCCTCCGTAGACAGCGCAGAGACCAGCTCCAGGTGGACTGCTTTGGTGGCCAAACACACAAAGACGCACAGGTAGGCTTTAACGACCTTGGCGTTACGCAACGTCGATGACTTGACCGAGAAGGGCCCAGCGAAGTCCGTTCCGACCCCGTCGAACGGCCTCGAGGGAGAAATCCTATCCGGAGGAAGATCTCCCATCATGGGCTGCATGGTAGACGCCTTGAGCCTATAACAAGGGACACATCTAAACAGCACCTTTCGGACCGCCCTGCGAGCCGACAAGATCCAGAATTCACGCTGCAACACAGCGAGAAGCGCGCCACATCCAGCGTGCGCGTTACCGATATGCCGATCGGTGATCAGCAGGTCCACCAGAGGACCTCCTTTCGGTAGCAACAGGGGGTGCCTGCTGCCGTACGGCAGGTTGGCTTTCCGGAGCCGACCTCCTACGCGCAGAAGACCATCCTGATCTGTGAAAGGGTTCAACTTGGCGACCGCACCCTTCAAGCGAGCGCGTCCGCAGCGCAGCGCCTCAAGTTCCGTCGGAAACCTCTCACCCTGCACCAGCCGAATGAGGTGCAGCAAGGAACTCCGACGCTCCTCCACAGTGGCGATCTGGTCACTCCTCCTCTGACGAGGGTGACGACAGTTGTGGATGAAGCGTTTAATCCAGCTAGTTACCCCCAACAACTTATCCAGCTTGCTGTAACGACCCGTCAACCAGTCAGGGTCTGGGGGCACTTCCGCCACAATCGCATGCACGCGGACTCCGGGCAGCTCCGCTCGCTCCGAGTCCGCGCCGAGAGCTGGCCAGGAAGCTTCTGGCTCCCGCAGCCAGTCCGGACCCCACCATAAGGGGTGATCAACTAGCTCCGGCGCGGAACAGCCGCGCGAAGCACAGTCAGCGGGGTTCAACTCACCCGGGACATGTCTCCAAACCATGTCCAGTCCAATGTTTTGGACTTGGGAAACCCGATTTCCCACAAAGGTCTCCAAGGTGTGAGGGGCTGCTCTTAACCAGGCAAGCACGACCTGACTGTCTGACCACGCATAGACATTCCGGATGTCTATCGAGGTGGACAGTTCCTGATATACATGCTTGAGCAGCCGAGCAAGTAATGTGGCTCCGCTCAATTCCAGTTTCGGAATGGTGAGTCGTGTCCTGATAGGAGCTACCTTGCTCTTTCCCAATAAGAGCGTGACATTGACGTGGCCTCCAGCGTCAACTGTACGCAAGTACACAGATGCGGCATAGCCCAGCTCGGACGCATCACAGAACCCGTGCAGGCTGATCCGGCTACAGCCTGGAAGCAGAATGCGACGGGGCAACGCCACTCGATTGACCGTTTCGAGGTCAGATATTAAACGAAGCCAAATGTTAAGCGAGTCTCCAACCAGGGGGTCGTCCCATGAGACCTTCAGAGTCCAAAGTCGCTGTAACAGACACTTGGCTGCGAACAGAACCGGACTGATCCAACCGTTTGGATCAAACATCCTGGCGATGGTGGATAAAACCGTCCGTTTTGTCCACGCGCGTGTGGCTTCCAGTGCCACCCGAAAGGTGAAGATGTCAGCAACCGGTTGATACTGCATGCCCAGAACCGCAATCCCGTGCGGATCGTCACCTTCCTCGAAGAGCCCCGGATCCTGCTGGTGATCGTCCGGGATACCAGCCAGGACGTTGGGGTCGTTAGAGAGCCATTTCCGAAGCTCATAGCCTCCAGATGCGAGAAGCTCTGTAAGCTCATCCCGGAGCAACAGAGCTTCCTCCACCGTCTGCGCACCAGTGCAAACGTCGTCCACGTACAGGTCGCGTTCCAGAACTGCGGCTGCACGTGGGTACCGAGCCCGTTCTTGCTCCGCCAACTCCAGCAGTGAGCGGATCGCAATGAAGGGGCTTGATCTCAACCCATAGGTGTTGGTGTTCAACTCATACACCATCATAGGGTCCTGAGGACTTTCCCGCCAGAGGATCAACTGGAACCTCCTGTCCTCGGGGTGTATGACCGTTTGTCGGAACATCATACGGATGTCCGCTCCCAACACCACCTGATGCCTACGGAAATTCAGGATGATGTCTACAATATCCCGATGTAACTTCGGTCCAGCGTGGAGGCACTGGTTCAGTGACACTCCTGTCGAAGTCGGAGCGGATCCATCGAACACCGTCCTGAGTTTGCCTGTCGACGCTTTCA
Organism: Ectropis crepuscularia; assembly: GCA_963693475.1. Taxonomy (NCBI): domain Eukaryota; kingdom Metazoa; phylum Arthropoda; class Insecta; order Lepidoptera; family Geometridae; genus Ectropis; species Ectropis crepuscularia. The sequence continues at coordinate 7,811,154 of OY856350.1, forward strand.
AAACAGCGTGATGAGGCAAAAAGTAGTGGTCCATGGTCGACCAGTCGTCGCGAGCCGGAGACATGTGGCCCAGTGCCTCATACTCCCTCATGAACTCGATGTACTTTTCCCGAAGTACAGGATCTCGAGCCATGCGTCGCTCCATGGACCTGAGCCTTTTCTCGGCCAATGATCGAGACTGGCCCAGACGCGGGGGGTTATCCCGGAAAGGCAGCCTAGTCTCCAATCGCCCAGAAACCATTCTCCGAGTGTGAGCCTGATAAAAGTTCTCACACTCCACGTGCTCGGGATCCAGCCGAGACACGGTAGGCGGCTCTTCGATCTCCCAGAACCTCTGCATGATCTGAGCGAGGGCCGTTCCCGTAAAGGAAGCCTGATTCGACTGCTGCCACTCATCCACCATTCCCAAAATGGCGTTCCCGTAGATGGTGGGCAGCGCCATCAGCGAAGACTGGTCCAACAGTCTAGGCTTCCCGTTCATGATGTAACCCAGTACATCAGAACCCAACAAAAGATCTACCGGACCCGCCATCCCGAAGCGGGGATCCGCCAACCTGAGACCCTTAATACAGGACAAAAGATCCGGATCTATGTCCGCCTGAGGAAGCCAACCGACAACCGAATCCATGACGGTAGCCCTGACCGCAATCCTTTCCGAATAGGAATGTACGGACGAGAAGGAGAGGCGGGTCTGTCCAGCCGACCGCACCTCTGTGTTCCCGACTCCCCGCAACGGAGTCGGTGACGGAAACCTAGCCAGGCCCAGGCGATGAGCAACCCGGGTTGTCAAAATGCACCCCTGGGACCCTGTGTCCAAGAGCGCTCGTATCCGGACGTAGTCGCCTCTTGGACCCCAAACCCTTAACCAGAGGGTGGGCAGCAGGACCACCGGTTGATCCTGTGCCAAGGGAACGGAGGCTAGTCATTCCCTCCGAGGCTCGTCCGAACCCGTCGGACTACAGGGCCCAGCCCAATATGGCTGCCGAGTGCAAAGGGCCATCGGAGGGGGGGCATATCCAGCTGCCCTGCCGTACCTAAAGTAGGGCGGGTGATAATCCAGCCTCGGATGTTCATGGAGGGGAGGCGTGTACGCCCTCCATTCCATCGGTCGCGGATCCAGCGGCGGAGAAGGATAACGCTGGGGAGGTGGCCCCCGTGGTGACTCCTGTATCACCCTGCCACCTCTCCAGTTCGCCCGCGTCCGCGCGGGCTGTGAGGTCGGTGACCGAGCCGCGTGCAGGACGCCCCTTGTTGGGCTGCCCGGTGCTGCCGTGGGTTGGGGTGGAGGGGGTGTGCTCCACGCTGTAGCCACTTCATGGTTGTACAATGCGTGGCTCTGCGTGGGAGCGCCCCCGCCCGTGGAGGGCCCCCTCCCTGAGGGCTGTCGATCAGCACCATCGCTCCTGACGCACAAGAGCTGATGGTGTGGTCCCCCACACCCAGGACACGGCCGTGCCGTGGGGCAGTCATTGTACAGATGACCCCCCAGGCACCCGTAGCACCGACGCAACCGCCGAACGATCCCTCGTCGTTCGGAGGTCGTCCGCGCAAGCAGGGCCGGTCACTGCACCAGCGCGTGGAGCTGGCCACAGTTCGGGCACTCCTGCTCCGACGCACTCGTCACCGTCGCCGTCCGCTTCACCGCACCCTGAGTGCGGGAATTGGTAGGTCGCGGTCCTGTTCCGGCAGGGCCACGAGCTGACGCGACGGGCGGTGCCTCCTGAGGCGCCGACTCTGCCATCCTCGCCTCCCACTCCAGGACCCGAAGTAGCTCCTCAAACGTGGGGAAGACCTTCGGGTCGCCGTGAAGGCCCCTTTCCCGCTCGAACCGGGCGCGCAACTCCAGCGGCACCTTGCCCAGCAGGATGTGGACCAGCAGGAACGACCAGTGTTCTACTGGCAGTCCCAAGCTGCGCAAGGCGTTGTACGCCACCTTCACGGGCGTGAGGATTAGCGGCCGCAACTGAGACCTCTCAGTCACCTTCGGCAGCCCCAGTATTTGGGACACGTGAGCGTCGGCGAGGAGCCGAGGGTTTTGAAACCTCGTTTCCAGCAACTCCATCGCCGTGCCGAAGTTGTCGTCGTCCAGCTCCAGGTGCTGGACCAGGGAGAGTGCCTCACCCTCCAGTGACGTGCGGAGATAGGCCAGCTTCTCCGCCCTCGTCAAGTCCTTGCGTGAGTCCACGAGAGAGGCGAACATGCTCCGGAAGCCGCTCCACTCCCGCAGGTTCCCTGTAAACCTGGGCAAGTCCAGAGTGGGAAGGCGTCCCACTACACCCGAGCCCGCATCCCTGATGACGGGTCCCGAGTTCGCCCTTCCCTGACGAGACCTCTCCAGCTGGCGAACCCTTTCGGAGACCTCGTCGTAGACATCCAGGATGCGCCGCATGTCCGCCTCGATCCTCTCCATCTGCTCCTCAGGTGGAGACGGCCTTGCATCCCGCAGCGATCCTGCGCTCCTCTCAGCGACCTCCAGGCGCCTGTCGAGCTGTTCTGCCCTGTTTAGCAGCGCCTCCTCCCGGTCTCTCCGGCCGACCAATCCTTGCAAGGATTCGAACCACCGGAGCTGGTTGGCCAAATCCGAAGCCATTTTTAAATTTAAATTTAAACTTTAAATTAACCTAAGTTCGGACAATGTCACAACAAATATCAAAAACAACAATATATCCGCAACCTAAAAAACCGGATACCACTTAATACTAAATTTCCCGACAGTTTGGGGAGAAATTATAAACTGGGAACCCCCAAATATTCGGCTTACCCGGTATTTTTTGCCAGAAAATAAAAACAAAAAGGGAGTAATTACGGCCAACTACACTCTGCTTACCAAAAAATGTTCAATATTTATCCCGAAATATCGTCCTGGGGCCCATAGCAGGAATAAAACCAATTATATATGCCGTTATACCGATTTTAACATTTACTTCCCTGATTGCAAACCGAGTAGTGCAAAGAAATGACTTACCTGGGGTTCCCGGCGTCGTCCAAAATCCAGTTTGGTGGTAGGAAGAAGGAACGGGACCAGAGGGAATCGGAATACCAAACCAGAAACTTCCAGACGATCTCGCAAATTCCTAGAACGATCCTGCGTTCTAGAAACGGCCAATCCAGTAGCCCCTTCACACACAAATAGTCCAGCACTAATCCCGTAGCGTCACAATTAATATTCCAGCACTAATCCAGTAGTAATTAACGTTAATAATGTATTCCCGTAGCAAATATTAACACAGTTGTAACCACAAAAAAAAACTCATGTCATGCCGGTCCCGCGGCCAGAGACAACGTACAAGTGACAGCCGGCGACCACAGACACACGCTAATCGCCGGCCCGATATAATGTTGCCCGATTATACGGAACAACTAGGTACACAAAAAAAAAAATAGCAGTCATAGGAAATGCCGATAGAAGTGAAAACTTGCTGTTGCCCTGGTACTGGTACCTAGGGGCAAACGCAACTCTTTTACATTTCTGTTGTCCTGGTATCTAGAGATAAACGCTGGGCTGTTGGAGGTAGGTAATCGAAACTCTTTACTGTTTCTGTTGCCCTGGTACCTACCTGGCCGTTTTTACCGAGTTTACCCAAAGATTTCATATCCGATCCAATCCATTATCATATCCAAGCGTGACGATTGATGAATCCATTTCACAGCCCACGAAAATTCTGTCTATAGCGCGCCTAAAGAAGTTTTCACTTCAAAAAGCTCGATATTTGGGTAGCTCCCGCGCTTACTAAAAGAGACCTTATGAACTGTGTACTCAATTGTGATTATTTATTACGACGTAATGAAACTGAACCATTTTTAAAGAAGCTGATAACTGGTGATGAAAAGTGGATTACGTACGCCAAGAAGACTTCACAGACTGTGGCGAAACCCGGTTTTATGTAGGGGAAATACATTTATGTTTATGTATCTTCACCATGCAGGGACATGGTGAGGTATGTCGGGCTCGACACCATGACGACGACAGACATGGTGATCCTACCGACTAAAACCCCACAGATTTCTCCTGCATGGCTGGTCGGTAGCGAGAGGTTAGCCCTCACCACTGCGGCTAGGGATAGCCGCGGTTTCGCTTCAATGGCCGCATCGTTGCCCTTGTCCTTCCACTGAGCACTCTACTAATCAGAGTACTCGTAGAGGACCCTCATTTGGAAGACTCAGGAACTTTACTTAGCCAACATATCAGCCAAGTAACCTTCCTTAGTCTTTCAGTCCCTCTTTCCAACCTCTACACGCACTGCTCAAGGGGGTGAGGAGCGCGTGTAGAAGTTCCGAGCCCCGGTCGGGATTCGCCATCACACAACAAGATGCCACCGAGGCAAGTTGTTGTGTGATGCCAAGGGTGCACCACGTGGAGGTTCCCGAGCCACCCGGTAACCCGGGTAAACTCGCAACAAGGTGATGCTGTGTGTGTGGTGGGATTGGAAGGGTTTTATTCATTATGAGCTATTACCACCAGGGAGGACCATTGATTCTGAACTCTACTGCAAAGAACTGATGAGATTAAAGCAAGAAGTTGAGAGATAGCGGCCGGAATTAATCAACAGAAGTGGTGTGGTTTTTCAGCATGATAACGCTAGACCTCACACATCTTTAGCCACTAAGTAAAATTTAGTTTGGCTGGGAGGTGTTAATGCATCCTTCGTATAGTCCTGACTTTGCACCTTCAGATTCCCACCTGTTTCGGTCTCTTCAGAATTCTTTAGGTAGTGTCAGATTAACATCAAGAAAAACCACTTGTCGCCGTATTTTGAACAGAAAGCCGAACATTTCTATAGCAATGGGATCATATCTACAAGATGGTAAACAGTTATCGAATAAAATGGAACCTACATACTGTAGTTAAATGTAAATAAACAATTAAAAACAAATGTTTTCAATTTTCTTAAAAAATGCAAAGAAACTTTTTCCCCAACCTATTATTATGAAAAATTATTATGGATCGTAGTGGTAGGATAAATGAGAAACAATTCAGACATTTAAATTATTATAACTGTATCTTTCTCGCTCGGGTACACTAGGCGGCAAGTTCGCCCAATTGAGCCTTACACTTTCATGACATTCACAGCCTCCGAAAAAAATCTGTGTGTTAAAAGAAGTTTATACATCAATAGTACATCAATCTATCCTACTAATATTATAACTGTCAATGTATGGATGTTTGTTGCTCCATGAGGTCGTAACGTATAAACGGATCAGGTTGAAATTTAGAACACAGTTAGATTATAGTTTGGAAGAATAGATAGGCTACTTTTTATCCCGGAAAATAATTAAACAAAGGAAACGGGAAATTACGCGGTTTTTAATTATCAATTATTTTTCTTACCATCTTCTTGGTAAAGTCGATGATGTAGAATAATTTTCATTTTATTAGCTTCGAGCCCCAGTCTTTCAGCGACCAATGCTGGAGTGAATGTTAAAATCAACAATTTCAAAAAGGGAAGGTAGAGAAATGAGGTTGTTTCATAAAGAGAGTTCTGTAAAAAAAAAACAGTAATTTAAAAAATACGTATGGAAGCAGATTAACCCAAATTTTAGATTTCGATCAAACTAGACTTAATAACGCGTATGAGTTATTTCTGAATGATTCGGAACTGAACCTCTGTTCTCTTGCACTTTCTTAGAAATATATCCCCTAAAAAAGCGCAATATTATGATCAGTATTCCGTCATGGCCACAGTTAGTCTCTATGCTGGCAATTGAAATCCCCCAGTAACATTATTAATAGGACAGATTAGTTTTTGTTGAGCTATGTCTGCTGTATCCCTTAAATATTCTGTGAGCCTTTTGTCTCTCAATCTCCACTGCGCAACCGATAAACACAATCAGAGACAATTAATTTGTCCATGTCAAGGTTATATAGACACCAACAGCAGATGGTGTCATGGGCGTACATGCATACACCAGTACGGGGCTTAAATTTACAGTCCAGGGTGTGACCTGGATATAAGATACTCCACATCACAATACCACGAAACGACAGTGAGAGCTAAAAAACTGTAACAGATAAAATGCGTACTCAGGTGTACGGCGGTTAGTAAGAAAATATTTAGTTTCATGCAGAGTCTTTCGTAATCATCCGCTGCCTTCTCTGTGCCACTTTTGGGTGTACGCCTCTGTCTCCGATTTGTTCATTATGTCCTGCCTGACTCTATTTTAGTTTTGTCGCCGCTATTACTACATTCTTAACATAAGTTCTTTGCTGGATTTCAGTGATAACAACTCGATCTTGTACTTTGATGCCGAGTCCACCAGAGATAATCCACCACGCTGGCCCAGTGTGGTTGGTGGATGACACATCATGACCTCGAAAGATTCTAGGTACTTGTCGGCTTCCTCATGATGTCTTTATTGACCATTTTAAGTTAGCGCATTTCGCACATGACTTCGAAAAGACAGTGGGGTTTGAACCCGGGGTCTCCGGATCGGCAGTCTCCGTTCAGTCGGGAGACTAGCCCAGCCGTAACTTAGAATGTGCTACTGTTTGCTCTGATTTGTATAAAAGCTTCGTGTGTGAGCGTCCACGTCTTAGCACCATATAAATGTATTTGTGTGATGAATATGAAAATTTGTACTATACATGGAAGTTTTACTACATTAGTTCTGGCTTTACAAGCTTTGCTTAGTTTGGAGTCAGATGGTGTTGTGTGTAAAATGTTCACCAATTATTTTATTTTTATTTTTCATTATATTTCATTGTGAGCTAGATACACCGAGGAAGACAGAGCTTTAAATACTATTAATAATACTCGTACTTACGTCTTGTTTAAAATTGACAAGCAGTATAATAAATAATATCATCAGTAGGTGAATTGAGTTAGACAACCACGTCACGAAGAACTGAAACAACATTATTTGTTTATTTAAGGCAAAATAAATTAAATGTGTTTGTTTATTTAAGAGACTTATACTACGGAATATATTGTTATAGATGCCATCTACAGGATTTAAATCTTTCAAGAGCAAAACCACGGTGTATTTGTGCAACTGCAAAGGAAAACAATAATATTTTAATCAACTAAACTATAACTATAAATTTTAAAAAGATGAAAAAGTGATACAAAAATTAAGGGAACACAACAACATAAATAAATAGAATACGTTAAAAATAAATAATTTCAAAATCACAATTGTCAGAAACGCTACTCTCTTATCCATTTGAAGCCAAGAGTAACATACATCCATACATACAAATATTTTTACAAACTTTTGCGAATATGCTGTGTTCCGAATTTCAAAACGATCCGTTCATACGTTGTGACGTGATTGCGCAACAAATATCCAAACATTGAGATGTATAATATTAGTAGGTAGGATTAGGGCGAGGTAGGATTAGGAGGAGTAGATTTTGATGCAGTTTCAGGAAAAACATATTTATAAGTAAAATACCACCACATAAACGATAAATATCTCGTAAATAATGACAATAGTGTTTTCTAAAACTGCGATAGCTTAAAATAATGTACCTATGACAAATTTACTCACAACGAAATCGAGTTTTTTCTTTGTCTGTTCAACGCACTCAACCAACGTTTGATATATAGTCTGCATCTCGTCCATGTCGGAGCACCACTTTAGGGTATTTTTCAAGTATTTTAATCTGGACAATACTGTCCAGTATATAAAACAATGTAAAGTAAACAATATATCCGAAACGCAAATTGGTATGATTATGAAGTTGAGCAGTTGTGATACTCCATGGACACATTTTCTTCCTAAATAGAAGCATTGAATGCAAAGTACGACTCCGTTTAGCAATAAAATTAAGAAAATTAAAACAAAAAGTCTGAAATATAGTTTTTTATGTGTTTCCGATGTTCCCAATTTTAAATCAATAATTTCAATAGACTTAAAAAAATCTTTCATTACACGCTTGGTTCTTGTACAGTTGAAAACGACACCCCCAAGTACATATCCAATCAACATGAAAAAATAAGTGATGTCAAACATATTATTCATTGGACGACGACCAATGACAATCAGGTAACATACAAGTACAATTTGACTTAAGGACGTAACTTGAATCAAAATGTTGAGAAACGCTGATTTACATTTTAAATTAAAAATATTTACAGAAAATATTAAATAGACAAAACCGAAAAATATTTGTAGACGCTTTGTCATGTTGATGTCCAAACTGACAGTACTTGATAAAAGAGTACATATTTTGATGAATATGTCCGATTATGTATCAGTAAGTATTTAAGTACCAAGTATGTTTTATTAAACAGGGCTACACAGAACTTCTATTCTTTACCGAATAAGGTTTACGTATTCGTGATAGGAGATGAATAAATAAAGTGCATTTTTACAAGAAACCTATGACAGTAACTGCAATCCAAACATTATCTGTTGTCTGACCAGCTCAAGGGTGGATCCAGTTTTGGCTCCAGCTGAGGTCACATGGCTCTAAGGGGGGTCACATAGTCATGGTCATATCACAAAACTGTTCGATAAGTACATGCATAATAGTTTAGTAGTGGTAGGACTCTTGGCAGAGTCCGCCTGGGGAAGGACCACACCTTTGCCAGTTATTCTACCGCCAAGCAGTAATGTGCAAACATTACTGTGTTTCGGTTTGAAGGGCAATGTTTCCAGATAAATTACCGGCCTTAGAGATTTAGCAACTTAGATCTCTGGGTGACGAGCGCAGTGCTGTGCTAGGTAATGATTTGGACTTTTCATGTTCCAATAGATGTGTGTCACTGTACTGTTATGTGACAGGCATGTTGCTTACCATCAGGCACATGTACTGCTTGTCTCAACAATCTTTAAAAAAAAAATGCATGCTTTTTAATCAGTGGTCCACCTAGATCCTGGACCCAGCTCAGGGCACGGCCATATCTCCCCACTGGATCCACGCTTGGATTCAAGTGGCCTCCACTGCTTAACAAACATTGGGCTAACACAGAAGGCGCAGGGTCCAATTAAATGAATTCTTAGTGGTAGCCCTTTTTAAAAATTTTAAATGCAAAGAAAAAAAACACGTTATGGCTTCACTGTAATACGTTTATGCAAGATTTGATGTCGTTAATTATGTGTTTTAAGAACCTATAGTAATACTTTTGTGTTCTACTTCTATCACTGATGATGCACGTCGGACAAAAGTGCTTTTAACATCGTGAAAACAATCACTTATGTCGCTAGGCAAAGTGATAACAGGTGATCGAAAGTGTGGACGGATTGGTGAATAACAGGAGTGTCGGTTGTTTACCGAAACGATAGTTGAACAGCATTTGGAACGTCACAAGTTACACATGGCTGAAATTAGCACAGGATCGGTACAAGTAACAAGCACGAAGAAATTCCTATGCTCAGCAGCTCAGGTCTCAACTCGCTGAGAATGGTGATGGTAGTAATTGTGATCTTAAATATAAGGTAATGTAAGGTAAGTAACTCTATTAGAATTTCAGAGAGATAACTTTTATTACTCGATTAACCAAGGAAACTGTCAACACGGTGCATTTGTGAAAGAAGTTCAAATACTTTTATGATTTTTTTAATGTTTCTCAAGAAACAACAAACACAGTTGCCAAGAAAGTTAATATGTATTATTGTAAGTAATAATACAAATGATTTTTCTTGATGGTATTCGTGTAGATAATGACGTAGTATAAAATCAAAAGTAAGCATAAGCAGCTGACTAAATATTCCCACTGCTGGAACTCGTGTCCTGCTCTCGCCAAGAGAGAGTCCATAGCACAATCCACGACGCTGGCCTAGTGCGGATAGGTAGTTCAAGTAAACCCCGTAGTCACAGATCAGAAAATAGTTACTTCGTAACAGATGCACCACTGCCATTCAAAAGTGCAAATACCTACACGATAATTACCTAAACTGCCATATACCACTTACCTACTGTTACTTCCAAGCAAAAATACACCTTTGCACACGCACGCAGAATTGTGAATGCCGTGCGCGCCGTGCGACTTGTCGTCTGCTTATGTCACTGACCAAACGTCCTAGGGTTGTACGAAATATGATAATATGATAAAAAAAACTAAACTGTAAACTGTAATTTTCTTTATTGTTTTTTTAAATGAAATGAAAAAAATGTTTATAACCACAATAACGAAAGACAAAACACAAAAAAAGCTCGTTATGTCCCGCGAACCTGCTCCGTATGTGCTGACCTAGCGTCTATCGCAGTTTTGTACGACATGACGCTATACTACCTAGATATTTACGCACTGATTTGCGTCTGGAATAGATAATAAGTTCTCTTTAACACCATTGTAATATGTAAAGTTAGTCTGAATGAAATCTTGGACTCATCTTTACGTATTTTAGTTTAAATAGTTTTAATGATATTAAGTCATTAAAATCATCTCACCGATTTCGATACAATTTATATAGTCTACCGAACAAAAACAACCACCAAAATTGATTCACAAGTAGCGGAGCAAAGCGGAGCGAAACATACAAAAAATCAACCCAGAGCCTCCTCCTTCCTTGAAGTCGGTTAAAATTCTGCATTTTTTTAGTCACGTATTATTATAGTAAATTGATACTGAAGTATATTTTAGTTATGCAATGTAGGTAGTTGTAAGTGTAGAATACATTAATAAATAATAAATAAATATTGGTGGACAATTCACACACAACACAATCTGACCCCAAACTAAGCAAAGCATGTACGATGGCGGCCAGATAGCGGATATAATACTTATATAGTTTTAAATACATACTTATTATGCATATAAACACCCAGACACAGTGCAAACATTTGAACTCATAACACAAATATTTGCACTGGGTGGGAATCAAACCCACGACCTTCGGCTTTGCAGGCAGAGCTACTACCCACTAAGCCACGAGGCCAGTCAATTAGTCTCATTTAGTAAGTTAGTAGTTGTAGGTACATAAATATTCAAAGAAGTATGTCTTCAAAAATCCATTTCAATATAATGAGACATAATAAATATGGGAGAAAAGGATATTTCAGACGAAATCAATTGTATGTACATTCTCTACTGTATCTATTCTAAATTGATATATATATATTTTTTTTTTTTCTACCTCTATTATAGATCTTATTGTAAATTTAACAAATAAGTTAATCGAAATAAAAATTTGTGATCTAAAAAAAATTGATATACCTAATCTGTTTCTATATTATGTGCAATTGAAACCAATCAAAGTTTTGCTCAATAATAAATGAATAACAACAAAAACACTTACTTCGCTTCCTAAACAGGAAAAAACAGGCAATTTAAAAAAAGATAAATCACTAAAAACTTCAATTTCTGGCTATTGCAGTCATTCACAGTTTAAAGTGCCGCGATGATATTATTGCGCGCGCTCGGCTTTCGTTCATACGTCATCTCGAGCAAACGCCTGGCGGGTGGCGGCCCAGTGATCAGGGTAGCGATTTTGAAACCATTCGGTTGCATCCGACACAGAATCTCATCTCTCGGTCTTTGTCTTATCTGTTTAGCATGACAAAGACCGAGAGATGAGATTCCGTGTCGGATGCAACCGAATGCTTTCAGAATCGCTACCCTTGTCGCGCCCGGGAGGCACTAAACGAGTGGGTATTTAACTCGCGCAATGAGCAAGTGACGAAGGTCTGCCGTAGTAGAATAGTTCATAACAATAAGTACTGCTCTTCCCTTTCGACTCAATATAGCTGTCACTTCTAACCCAATTATTGTACTAACGAAAGTATTGACGCAACTTAAAATTGTAGGACTTATAGAAATGGTTTCGAACCGACTACAATAATAAATCATCTCTAATGTTTCCTAAAAAGATAAATTTTACATTAAGTGTAAAACACTATAGTATATTATAATGTCTAAAAATAGTATCGTTGCCCATGATTGTAAACTCCATTTTGACATAATTATGATCTCAATCGATACATATTATAATGGTTTCAGAACATGTGCCCGAAACGTGAAAATATTGAAATTTGCATAGATAATATCCACGGTAACCTGTACCTGGTAGAAAAGCCATAAATTCGGCATTCATGCCTCTCTAAATAGCGAAAGGTGACATTTGCTAGCCAGGTGTTAGCTGCAACGGTAGTTATAGTCCCACCATCTTATCTGTTCAGTTGACAGCGTCGCTAGTGGAGAATTTGGTATTGCCATATAAGAAATTCACCAAGAAACAAAGGTAATTAAAACATGTCTTGCAAGTCAGTCTATAGATATCATTAAAATTTAAGAAACTACAATATCAATCATACAAAGCCTAACTAACATAGTATAGATTCAATATGGCTTAATCATAATTACCAGCTTCGATCACATCGTCACTTACCATCAGGTGAGATAGTGATCAAACAGGTCAAAATTTGCGACAGGCTCACAAATAAATAAATATAACATATAGCTATGAATCTTATTAACTACATAAATAAACAATAATGCGGCACAATAGGATTTTATTTATATTTTATAAAAATAATTGTGGTCATGGTCTCTGAGCTCAAGCGGCCGCACTCCAGGAATTCCGGTCGATGTTCCTGAACCATCTGCTGATTCCCACAATTCATCTTCGGAGTCACTCGAATCGCTTTCACTGTCACTCTGTAATTGAATGATAAAAGGTTCATCTAAATACGCATCTTTTTGTCTGTATTCATTTTCAATTTTTTTACATGATCGCAATGGTTTTTCCACTCTGCCTGTGTGATTTTGCGGAATGCATCTTCAATCAATTGAGGCATAATGTGCACTTGATTTTCCGATATTTTTCTCTGCTACATTCCTCTTCATCGAGATCCATATCATTTCAATTGGATTCAAATCACAATGATAAGGAGGCAATCGAAGAATGTCATGACCATGGCTTTTCAATATGTTGTCAATTTCATATTCAGGTGTAGGTTTATTTCTTTTTATTAACTCGTAAAGCTGAGGCTTTGTCATTTGTTCGTAAAACTCGACCTTGTTTTCTACCAGCCACTTTTGCATATCAGCTTTAGTGTGGTTTGAGTTAGGACACCTATTTACGCAAATACTATGATATGGCGCATTATCCATCACAATAAGTGTGGGTTGACGCAGATTTGGCAGTAATTTTTCAAGAACCCATTTTTTGAAATTACTATTGTTCATCTCGTCATGGTAGTCCCCACTTTTTGTATTTGATTTGAAAACGAGAAGGGCATTTTCGACAAAACCTTCTTGTCCGCCAGCATGAACAATGATCCACCTATTTCCTTTCGAAACTGGTTCCAAATCGCCGTCAACTTCAGGACCTTGCCAACATTTGCCAGTTGAGTGAGACGAGTGTATGTAAGTTTCATCTAAATAAACAACAGGCTTTTTTTCTCCTCGCTCATTTTCCTTAATTTTATGTAGATAGGATGCCCGCCAGGCAACTACGTCGTTGCGTTCACACAGCACTTTTCTATTCGATTTTGTTTTTTTAAAACGAAACCCTATTTTGTGGAGCAATTTTCGAAGAGTTTCACGTTTTGCTTGAAAATTTATGTCTTCCCTGAGAACAGTCAGTAACTTTGGTAAGGTCGGAATTTCTTTTTTGACTGAATAAAACTCATGTATCTTTCTTCTTATAACACCAATGTCAAAATCATCAATATCCAGTTTCCCTGTTTTTCTTTCCCTTTTCTTGCCAGGGGTAGAAATGTTTGAATTAGTTTCTTGAGCCTGTTTTTCTTCATTGATTAATTTGTTGACAAACCGTTCTGAAACACCTGTAACAAAAAGAACAATTTAATATTTTATAGGTTTTTTTAATGAACAACCATAAAATAAAATACAGCAACCGCTTTAAAAAGTTAACATTACTTTCAGATTGTTTCCGACCAATCAGGATAAATAATAAACAAAATTTTGACTACGAAATCGATTTCGAAATAATTACTGTGTGGACCACCTAAAAAGTATACCTTTCAACAAAAAAAAAACAAATTTAAATCAATCCACAATAATAATTGACGGAGATGTCGGTAAACATACATAAAAAAACATGCAATCGAACATAGCAATAACATAGCAGGATAATTATTATCCTGTTTTTTAAAGTCGGTTAAAATATACTCAGGTGGCAATTTTATTTGAATATGTTTAGCTTATTTTATATATTTTAAAATATAATCACCAGCTATAAAAATGATTTTTTTTTAAAATGAGTGATTAAAATTTCCATATCTGGCTACACTGACCTGTCGCGGCAGCAACGCGTTCATTCAGCTTTTCAAATGGTATTAATGGAACTTGGAGGCGTTTCTCTTCTTTCATAAAAAATAAAACTTTTAAAATAATTAGCCGTGCATCACTTTTGAGAGGTTTCGGCATTTTATTTGCTTTTTTCACAATGAAATCAATAAAATAACACGGGAGCACTCGCACTAGACATCAACTGACAGTGGAATGACGTTTAGAAAATGGCGGCTGACGCGGCTGTAGTTCCCATTTCGCCCACCTGAACAGTTAAGTTGGTGGCACTGTACTACAGCTTTCCAGTTTTATAACTCTGTGGTCTTACTTTTTCACTTATGGCGCTGAATAGACCCAAATGGCACTTTTTTAACGCAAATTTACCAAAATAAATATGGTTTGAGATGTTGAAAAAAATATAATATGTTATTTATGAACACGTTTATTAGGGAACTTTTGATTTCAAAACATGATTTAGAATAAATATCTCGACAAGAAAAAATCGTAAACTAACCTCTAAAATTAGTATTAGATGTATATATCCGTGTCATTAATAAACATGCATGTAAGCTTTGTGTTGACGTTGACACTGACATTGACATTTCAGTATGTATCAGGAAAGACAAGAGGAATCCACGATTGCGAAATTATGTTAAAATAACGTTTTCTTTCAAAAGAAGTGATATTACAAATATTCTTTATACCTTAAAACTCAGTTATATTCGTGTATTTGTTAATTGAAAAGTGGAAAGACAATTAAAATTATTATTATAGAAAGTAAAGCATGGACATTTAATTGTTGATTCTCTGTTTTAGATAAATCACATTGTGTTATGCTTTAATAAGAAGTAGATACATCCGATCTTATAAATCGACAATTCACTTATACATGTAAAAAAGAAAAAACTGGAATTTCTTGACCTATACAAACTAAGATTTGAATTTCTTGTAAAAGCTAAACCCGATGATAATAAAACAAATATGTATGCCATAACCTCCATTACGGATACACAAAAACAAACTTTTGTCATGCCGAGAGAGTATCAATCAATGCATTTACACAAAGAAATATTAAAACTTGAAATATTTGACAAAGTGAAAAAATCTCTTTTTTTTTTTTTTTTTTTTTTTAACATTTATAGGTTTACACTTGACCACCATCTCGCCTGATGTTAAGCGACGATGCGGTCTAAGATGGAGCGTGCTTACCTAGAAGAAACCGATTCACTCTCGATTTGAAGACACCAAGATTATAACCATCGGGAAAAACCCACTCAGGCAACTCATTCCACAGTCGAGACGTTCTTATCACAAAAGTAGAGTCAAACCTCTTTGTTCGTGTCTTTGGAACATCAACCATGAAACGATGCCGCTTCTTCGAGTTACGAGAAGTCCGATAGAAAAAAGGGCTAGGTGGTATTAGATCATGCAGATCAGATGCACACTCTCCGAAGTGTATCCGATAATAAACCGATAAGCTAGCAATTTTTCGGCGATGTTCAAGAGTTTGCAGTCTTTTTCGCACAAGAGTGTTATTGCCTATGAGCCTTTTAGCCCGCCTCTCGATCGATTCCAGAGCCTCAAGCTGATACTTAGCCGATCCATCCCAAAGGTGCGAACAGTACTCCATACAAGAGCGAATCTGTGCTTTATATAATAAAAGCAATTGTTCAGACTTGAAGTACTTTCGCACCTTTGAGAGGACACCTAGTTTTTTGGCAGCTAATTTAGCCTTGGACTCGATATATGAGCCAAAGTTGAGTGTAGATGTCAGGGTAACACCCAAAAGCTCAAGATGATCAGTAACCGGCACGGATACACCTCGAAAAGTAGGAGTCTGTAGAAATTGACTCCTTTTTGCGGAGAACAGACACGCCTGCGTCTTTCCTTCATTAAACTTGGCCAGATTGGTTTCGCCCCATTCAGAGACTGCCTCAAGAGCCAAGTTCAAACGCTCGACCATACTCTCTCTCAAAACCTTAGTTTGTTGACCGCTGGCTCTCGCGCTAGATATATAACTCTCTACAACGGTGCTATCATCTGCGTACCCAAAGATACCGGGCTTCAGCAGATCGTTGATATGTAGCAGAAAAAGCGTCGCAGAGAGTACCGACCCTTGAGGGACTCCGGCATTGATACCCATTTGGTCCGACGAGCAGCCATCAATGACAACTCGTATGGACCGATCTCTCAAGAAGTCCGATATCCACGCAATAAAACCTGGAGACAAACCATAACTAGAAAGCTTGCTAATAAGGCCATCATGCCAAACCCTGTCAAAAGCCTTCGAGATATCCAGGGAGACTGCAAGTGCTTCCCCGTGTTTCTCGATAGCTTCACTCCAGATGTGAGTGACATACGCCAGAATATCCCCAGTCGACCGGTTTCGGCGAAACCCGTATTGCCGGTCACTGAGGAGGTCGTTAGATTCTAGGTATGCCAGGAGCCTGCGGTTTAAGACACGTTCCATAGTCTTGCAGAGTATGGACGTGACCGAGATGGGCCTGTAGTTGGCAGGGTCAGCACGACTACCTTTTTTGGGCACAGGTTGCACGTTAGCAAGCTTCCACGATTTCGGTACTTGCCCAGTTTGGAGAGAGAGTCTATACAGGCGCGTTAGTACAGGAGACAACTCAGGTGCACAAGCCTTCAACACTAGGGCAGGAATTCCGTCCGGGCCACTGGCTTTATTCACGTCCAGATTACGTAGCACTTTACGAACCTCCATTTGGCGAATATGCATTTCCGGCATCAAAGTCGGACTGCCAGGTGGAGTAGGAGGTATCGCACTACCAGCATCTAGACGCGAAGATTCCGCAAACTGAGATGCAAACAAGTTTGCCTTCTCCATTGCGGTGTGAGCCAGCGCCCCATCAGGTTTCAGCATTGGAGGCAGTGAAGAGCGGCAGAAGTTCGATTCGACCGATTTAGCTAGGGACCAAAACGCCTTGCTACCCGCAGGATACGAAGCTAGTTTGTTCCCTATTCGACTAATGTGGTCAAATCGAGCCCTCTGAAGAACCCTTTTGCATGCCTTAGCAGCCCTGTTAAACGCTTTCTTTTTGCGGTGTGTATCCCTTGCCTTACGCTGTCGAGCATCAACCCAGGCTAGGTAGGCCTCATGTTTAGATGCTTCAGCACTTTTACATTGAAAACCGAACCATGGGCGAGCTTTGCTGGATAATGAAACGTCAGAGTATGGAATGAAATATTCCATAGCCGTACGTATTACATCAGTCACAGCATCCGCGCAGGCTGACGGGTCACCAGAAGAGAAGCACAGTGGCTGCCATTGGTAAGATGCAAAGAAAGAACGCATTTCGTCCCAATCTGCTGACTTGTATTTCCATAGCCGCCGGTTGCCTCTGGGGCTGAGATCGGGCGGATGGTAAACGGATACTGATTTCACCAGACAGTGGTCGGAGCTGCCTAACGGCGAATATACCGCCACGGAGTATCGGTCTGGATCAGTTGTCAGCAGAAGGTCTAAGCAATAGGGAGTATGCGACTCAACGTCCGGTACCCGTGTCGCCTCTTGGACCAGCTGGGTTAGGTCTAACGACAAAGCAAGCTTTCTCGTTTCCAGCCCAGCATGGTCAGTGTCCCGGTATGGGTACAGCCAATCCTTATGGTGGCCGTTGAAATCCCCCAGTAACACTAATTGGGCTGATGGGTACTTCTGCTGAGCCGCGTCCGCTGCCTCACTCAAATAATCGGTGAGCCGAGTTGTCTCCTGATCTCCACTGTGCGACCGATAGACACAGCCATAGACAATTTTGTCGATGCCTGTGTCCATCAGCGCCCATAGAACAGAGAACCTGGTGTCCTCAAGATTACGGAGACGCCGACAGCAGATATCGTCACGGGCGTACAGGCACACTCCAGCACGCGGCTTGAAGTTGTGCTCCAAGGTATACCCTGGATAGGTTAGGTACGCCACGTCCGACGGACATCCTATCTGCGTCTCCGTAAGAAACAAGAGTGACGGCTGCTCAGTCTCGAGGTGATGGTGGACTGGGGTGATATTAGAGTGCAGACCTCGAATATTAGTGAGGTGCACTTTGAGAGACAAGGAGTGCAGCCGCTGTTTTACTTTGTTTCTGTGTTTACTTTTCATGGTTTTATTTTGAGAGTGATTTTCGGTGGGAAAACGGAAGTAGAACGAGGCTGCACACTGCCAACCAACGGTCACAGCACACAACACAAATACACCAATGGGAAACTAGTCTGGAGACTGCGGGGACGCCCGAGCCCCCCCGGGGATGTCTATCTGGCCTTGTCATCCGGTCGCCAACCGGCAGGATAGCGCATCCCGGGATTTTTCGCTAGATGGCGGGGCAGCCTTTCATGAGTGGCTAGCTCACTACTTGGGCCCCCAACTATCTGCGGTCGGTAGCGGCAAAAACCGTGCCTCGGATCCCGCTACCCTCCATGACTAGCTTCCCGATGTAAAGTATTGGTGTGCAACTATCTGGTCTTGCAGTTATGCAGCAACTGTTCTGATCTCTCCAGAAAAGACACGATAAGAGACAGGTTTGGATAACATTAACCAAGAAAATGAAATCAACTTATCTAGATGATGGTAACATGCAATTGGATGGGTTCTTCCTTGAAAAATTGGAGCAAAATCATGAGTCGTCATCAACAGAACCAACATTGTTAAAAAAAAACAGAAAATAAGATGAGATTAGTAGCAGAATTTTCAATAGAAAAGTTTTCAAGATATACAACTAATGTTAAACAGTGGTTAAATACTTTTGAGAGTGAATGTGCACGTTTACAAAATGATACAGATTTACAAAAAATATAAATTTTGAAATTATTACTGAAAGATACTTGTATAGATTGGTACACCTCAATGATTATCAAATATACTATTGATTCAGATTGGTCTGTGTGGAAGAAAAGTTTAAGTGACACGTTTGCTAATAAAAGCTGGTCACCAGTCAGGTATGCTATGCATTTCAAATATATACAAGAATCAATGTTAGAGTATGCTCTTAAAAAGGAGAGACTGTTGCTTGAAATAAACAAATCAATAGATACACAAACCCTGATTTATTTGATTGCTACTTCATAATGGATAGAAAAGACAGACAAAGCCTTAAAGAAGTAAATGACTTATTTAACTGCATAAGAGGACTAGAGAGTTTGACAAGGAAAAACGACACAAAGAAAAACTTAAACTCAAGGAATAAATACAACGAACCAATAAAACAAACTGAAAAAAAAGCATGCAGGATTTGTGAGAATAAAGGAAAAATAAATAGATTTCATCTAGAAAATGTTTGCTGGTATAACTGTACAAATAAAACAACTGATGATAAAAACCTTAATTCTAATTCAATTTTAAAAGTTGATCTCAGTAATGAAGATCCAAAATACTAAAATCCTTAATTCTTTTTAATTCTTTTACTCGTACTGTTATTATTTTGAATAAGTTTAATATTGTTATTGTATTTAGTAATTATAACAAAAGCAAAAGATTTGCGTGTGTGCCTCGAGCACACATACTTGCTTATAAGCCTCTTCTAACGGCATCGTCGTGAGAAGGGTCGCCTTGCCTTCTCAAATGTGTGATTGATTGAGGAGAGCAGCGGTGGCTCACTTACTGTAAATATTTTCTCACCTATGCTTAAGTGTCGTACTTGCAAACGGGTGCTATTTGTGACAGTTGCACTACTCGTGGCACAAATGGTATTTAAAGGTAGCGCTAGGTCTAAGGTTTCTTTCAAAATATTAAATGTCTCTCATATAAAAATCTAAATTCTGACATAGGGTACGGATCGTAATGTGCCTGTATTGGGTAAAGATAAAATATAAATTGTTTTCTAGAAAATCGACTTACGGACGATAATTTTACGTGATAACTTCATAAGAAAACACTGACGAAAATACTTTTGTAACATTAATAATAATTACCGAATTATCATTATTTTGTACTTATAACGCTGTCCGCTGTCTCTCTTCTACTCGGACGCATGGGCCGCTAGAGTGGAAGAGAGGCAGATCTGTCACAAGCAGAACGCCTTGGTCGATCGTGCATCTCTATGGTTTGTTCCGTGCTCTCCCTTGCACGCTTGGCTTGACACTTTTTAGGGTTCCTTTTTAGGGGTAACTAAGTGCGAGTTAGACTCGCCCATGAAGGGTTCCATAGCAGCAAGTAGCATAATATAAAAAATCTTGTTGTTCGTTGTAGCTTCCATTGATGTTTTATAAATACTGTATTTATGACGATCATAAAAAAACTGCTTACTAAATCTTGTTCAGACCAGTTTTCGGTGGAAGTTTGCATGGTAATGAACATACCTAATACATATTTTTTTTCATTCTCTTATTTTTGAAGTTGCACAATCTAGTTAGTAGTGTTTTTAGTACGCCATACACTATTATTAACATCGATCAAAGTTACAACGAGCTTATATAATAGGTTACTTGCTGCTACGGAACTCTTCATGGGCGAGTACGACGCGCTTTTGGCCGCTTTTATTTGAACTTGCAGTCGGCGTTCATCTATACTACTATTATACAGCTGAAGAGATTTTCTCATTTTTCTTTATGAATCTCAGGAACTACTGGACCGACTTCAAACATTCTTTTACCGTTAGATATGTACGTGATTGGTGAGTGCTATAGGCTATATATTGTTATATACCACGTGTGAAGCCGGGGCGGACCGCTAGTCGAATTACAAGACGTTATGTCGTCAAAAAACTTAATATTACATATTCTGAAAGTCCCCCAGTGTAGGGCAAATTGGCCTTAATGGCTACGGAATATCCATGACTTGAAATGTTAGATTTAGTCTAGAAATAAATAAAAAACATTTATTTTTGTTTCGCACACTTTATTGCACACACTCGTTGAGATCAAACTTATGTATTTGTTGTTATAAATCATAAAAAACAACACTTTTAATTACTAGAGTTTACGTCACTAGGGAGAAAAAGTTAATTTAATTTCATCTTTATATAAAAAGTAGATTAGTTTAATAATTGTCAACAGACAGCACTTAATCGAATTATGTAAAATTCCAATCAATTATTTTATAAACATTATTTTTTAATTTACTTTTCCATTGATTGCCATATTCAATGACTATTATAATTTATCGAGACAAACATATTTACAGCATCGATATAAATCAATGGATGTGGCCTGAGCACCTTGAAATTGTTGATTGTCTCTGTGTGTAGCGTTAGCGGTTTACAACTACCAATCTACTTGAGCCCTAGAATCCCTAGCAGCGAGGTATGTTGCGGATCTACATATTTTGGTTGTTGACAACGAATAGCGATAGGTATATAAACGTCTGGCGTTCCCTATTTACAGTCACAAATACTTAGTAACAAGAGTTTGTAACAATAAATGAATATTGGTGGACATTTCACACACAACACCATATAGCCCCAAACTAAGCAAAGCTTTCACTATGGGGTGCCAGATAGCTGATATAATACTTATACATATATTTTTAAATACATACTTATTACAGACTAGCTTAAATATATAAAGCCTATTGACAGCACTTCCGTGCATATAAACTATAATTATTAAATCGTAGTAGGTAGGTTACCATTTTATTATGTGTTGACGAATGTGTCTTCTCTGGTCGTCTACCTACTCTCTCTCTCTGCGAAAAACGTAATTTCGAAATACGCGACTTTCCTACTCCGGTTCTACTTCGATCCATCGTTTCGTTCATTTAAATATTCTGAGCCTACTCTTAATTAGTTAATTAGAGTAAGCTTGAAACATGTAAATGTCAATGTTCGATCGGACGAAAACTAGGTAGAACCGGAGTAGAAAAGTCGCGAGTTTTTTTCGGAAATACGTTTTTCGCAGAAAGAGAGTAAACGTCCTGCTCCGTTCAAAAGTAAAAGTACAAACATCGTTTCTTTTTACAATGACATTATAAATACTACAATTAATAATAGTGATATTTTTTCTTTATATAAACACGAATTTGCAGTGAATAGTTTAAAATAAATGTATAAATTGTATAATGACGATGAGATAAGTAACGGCGAAGCTTACAACCAACTTTAGCAGGTTCGCGTCGAGCGGGACGAGCTCATACACCGTGAACCTGAGCGGACGCGCCTCCACGTAGCGGATGAACCTCGCCAACTGGCGGCGTTTTACTGTACCTATGAAATAAAAATATAAATACAGTGGTTTGACGTTATTGTCCTTAAATAGAAAGTAGAGTAGAAATAAAATGTGTATTTGAAAAACAACAAGACAAAGAATTAATTCGTATTTGAACGTTTTTGCGTATAGTCTGTTATTTTCTTGTCTGAAGTCTTTTGTTACACCAGTAATTTTTTTGAATTTTTGACGTGACAACGTCTTATAAATTGGTTTGCCGGGTGACACTTCAAGAAACTGCGTTACGCTCCGCTCACGTTATGCGCTCACAATGAGAGCGAGTGAGAGGGACGCGTGCCTTTCACTTTTTATGTCTGTCTCTCTCGCTCTTAGGCGGGCTAACCATGCCCGAGTCGCCGATTCGCTTAGGCGCCTGCATACAAGTTTACACGTTGCCAGTTAATTGTAAAACGATTGTGTAGTGATAATGTGACAGACTACGAATGAATATTCACATTAAAATTATTTTACCACTCAAAGTCGTTGTCACGTAAAACTTTCGCCCGTATACCGACTTTACAGGCAACCAATTTTTTAACTTATTTTACAATCTACACTTGCAAACAATCCGAATTGGAAACAATCCGAATTGGAAACAAAAGAGTGGATTTCTTAGATAGTTCGGTATGTATGAAGCCGACAGTTTATTGCCTAGGATGAATAAAGTAACAAAAGAACGTGACCAACCAAAGCCTAAAAATGTTGACGCTTTAGGGAGTTTTTCGTTAAATCGACTGTCAGTTTGTGACAGTAACAGATTGCTACATAGATACTGTAATTATAATCCATCATTGTCGCCACCTATACCCGCTACTAGAAATAAGATCTCAGTACCCTGGAGCAGTTGAACAACTCCGTTCCAGTTCCCTGATTCGCACAGTATAATCCTAGTTTGGGTGCCAAGTTCGTCCTACCAAGAGTACTTATTCTTTTATCTGCTAATGTTTGTTGATGATCAATAAATTACTAGTATTACTATTGCTACTATTAGAATGATGGAGACTGTTATTGCCGGAATCGTGCACGGACATTTAACATCAGGCAATATGGAGGACAAGAACAAAATATCAAGAGTAAGGAAAAGCACTTACTTTTTTCAATAATCAATCTGTTGTGAAGATTAACCTTTAGATGGCAAATCTGCGTCGATATCTTTTCCATATAAAACGCTGGCGCCAACATTAATCCAAAAGACAGGGTTATTTTAGAAAAAGGGCCTCTAATTATATTCCAGGTGAACATCTAAAACAATCACTTAAACATTAGGTGTATTTCATATGATTGTGTGACGCAAACAATAGTAACTGGTAATTATAATAGTATCCTATGTTAGTTAATAACATCTTATAACAATACTGAAGTATAATTTTGTGTCTTTGAGTATAGTAATGTTGATATCACAAAAGCAAAAAAAGGTGATGTGACTGCGTCATGAACACGGGTGTTTGTTGCATGTGAATACGTAAACTTACTACAAGTAGTTTAACATACGTAAAAGCAAAAAGGCAAAAGTTTAAGTTTACTGAGAGGACATCTCGATACACAGCAAAGTAATGAATTTTATGACGCTTTAGCTATCTACTGATGTAGATAATTTAATGGTAATTTAGGTTAGAAATGATAGCTGTAAAGCTGTTGGTCATTCTACAGATAGATAAGTTGGTGGCACTATACACAAAAGTTCAAAAAGCTTGCTATCAGGGAGCACCAACAGAGTACGTAATTTTTTCCTGTTTATTACGTCTTCATAATATAGGTTGTAAACTTTCGCAGTTGAAAATATTGAAAACATTGCACAGGACTTATCACGACAACCCAAACAAGGGCCGATTTATAAGAAATCGGAAAATTATAAATATATTAATTTACATCTTGATTAAGTCCTGTGTAGTGGTTTCAATATTACGTCTTCGTCAGAAATTGCTGAATTCCTAAAACCGGTATACCGTCATAGACAACTGGTCCTCCTTCTTCTCTATGATATTTTGAAGAATTTTTACAATCACGATCATCATTCCGGGAACTATGTTAAGTACTGTCACACAGAACTGCAAAAAGCAAAACTATAATTGGATGATTATGACAACTGAACAAATCTTTCTCATTTTTAAGCTTTCCTCAGATCACACGTCAAATAAATATTATTTTTCATTTACTATTACTCCTCATTTTTTTACTTAATAGCCATTTTACTATTGATAATACCATTAATACGCACCACAAGGTCGTAAGCTTTTTTACATTTTTCAGTGATATCTGCTATAATTTTGTATAGATGATTGGATGATATTATGTCATTGGGTGGTTCAATATTTGTAGTGAAAATCAGAATACGAATGTACATTGAATAAAATGTAAATACGTTCGTAGCCACAATAGTTTCGGCAACAAAAGTAAACAAGTAATACAAAACGGTTGCTGGACTCAACTCGCTTGGTGTATAAAATCTATAAATTGAATCCAACATTTGCAAAAACCTGTGCGTAAATATAAAAGCTACTCCGAACAGTAATCTTTTTTCTGAATCCCTCACAGCGTTTTTGCATTTTAATTTTACATCTAGTTGTTTTAATTCCTCTTTAAAACTATTCAGCGTGATATTCGGGGAGATTATGCGATAAATCGAAAATATTACGACGAACATATAAAATTGCGCTATCTGAAAACATTGAAAAATTGTAATTTTATGATAGCTAGTATGAAAAAAGAACACAACCAAAATTAAGTTTTTCAAGATAGAGAACAGTTGTACACAATTTCGTATGTATGCTGATTTATATTTGTAATATCCAAAATCGATACCGAATATGATATATATTTTGAAAATGACCGTCAAAATATTTGAATATATATTGGATGACATAATAAAGAAATACTGCTCCAAATAAGGACCAATTGAATGAAAGTGACACAATCAACTAGTGCTGTAATCAATATGGTGTGCCACTGAATTATTTTCGTTGATTAGTTTGTCGAAAATAATATTATAGAACTAACGACCCGCCCCAGCTTTGCACGGGTGCAATACTGATACTAAATTAACTACTAACTAAACTAAAATAAACTAACTACTAACTACCAAAACATACCCGAGCGTGACGCTAGAATTCAATCAGCAGCCCACGAAAATCTGTCTAGGCGCGCCAAAAGAAGTTTTCACTCCAAAAATGTCTATTAAACTCTTCGTATTATACTATTTGATTAAAACTATAAAGGTAAACTTTGATTAATCTCTAGAAAAAAAATGTTTGATTGGCAACGTCAAATGTTTGACTGGAAATTATATAGAACAGTTTGTATGAGAAAATGAAATTGTTGTTTTTACTATCTTCTTCGCAAGTTTTCAATATTTTTTCACCGCTTAAATCTTCCCTTAGCGACGACAAACATTTCAAAACCAAAATTAGCCAAATCGGCCCAGCCGTTGTCGATTTTTAGGAAACCCACGAACAGCAATTCATTTATTAGTATTTCTGTGTCAAGATAATCGTTGCTTAGTTACATTTTATTGTCAACAAGGAGACTTATTAAATTAACAAGAAACCTTCGGATAAAATACAATTAATTTAATTACAAACCATTATTAAAAACATTTCATAATCAATATCAATAATCAAATATAAATCTTACACACACACAATCACAGGGTAGTGTGCTATCACCTACCCTGTTTAATATTTACATGAATGATATTCTGGAGCTAAACTTACCAAATATGGAAATAATTTGTTACGCGGATGATACTGTCGCCATCTTCCATGGGAGAGACTGGCTCTCCGCTTTAAAGATGGCAGAAACGGGAGTGATGGAGCTGTCCCGGTGGCTTGATTTAAATCTTCTTACATTAAACCTAAGTAAAACCAATTTCGTGGCTTTCAGCATTACACAAGCTACCGGCACAGAACTATCACACATGCAATTCCACAGCAGCAGATGTGCCTTATGGGGCGTCTAAACGGGCTATATTTTACGACAATTTGTGGCTGCAATACTGTGGCCGGCAACATTGCTAGCAATACCAGCCACACTATGCAATATTTTAAGGATGGCTCGGCATTATAGCCACATATTTTTTGGTATGTCAAAATGTTTTTATGTGTAGCCGGCGTGTGGCCGAACGATCGCCTCGCAATCGAAAATACTGCAATATATCTGGGCCATCCATATTGTTGTTCTGTTTTACTGTATCAAAATCAAAAAATCAAAAAAAGTTTTATTTTAGTAACAAAATACAAAAGTAACTTATATAATATAACCAGAAATTCTCTTTAAGCAAAAACGCCTGTTTTGAGAATTCCTGCTCTTCTACATCTAATAATACAATTTAAAATCATCTTGCGGTTGTGAGAGAGTGAGTGTGTGCGTGCGCGTGAGTGTAAGTGTGTGTGTGTGTGTGAGAGAGAGAGGTTGTGTGTATGCGAGTGAGTGTGTGAGGGTGTGTGTGTGTGTGTGAGGGTGTGTGTGTGTGTGTGACTGTGTTATTAAAGACTCTTCAAAATCAGTTCAATGTTTTCATAATTAATGGGCGATAACCACATGATCACAGTCCTCTTACATTGACGAAGAAGTTTTGGATATAAGTCTAAGTCCTTGTTTAACTTGTTATAAAATCTCGATGAAACCGAACTATACTGATTGCTAGCGAATTCACTTTTGACTTTAGGAACAGGCGCAACTACCATCTTTCTCCTTCCCGTTTGGTCCTGAAGACTGGCAATAAAAGGTAGGCTTTTATATATGCGCGTCCCTTTCTCCCTGCGACGTGAAGTGCTTTGCTTTGCGGACACTCTGAAAAGGTACTCTTGAAAGAATCTCCAGTCGCTAAATACCGTAGAGTTATTGCTAATCTTGTAGTCACAGGTATTGCATTCCTCATGTTTGTATCTTGCCTTTGTATGTTTGGTCCAATTCTGTTCACAAGGAATTCGAAGTCGCTCTTAGGCATTCTTGTAATTTTTTTAAATAAGTATTTATCCAGCATTAATTCCTTGTCTACGGAATCCAAAGTGTCACGCCTACTTAGGTAGGGTCGAATCCACATTCGTGTCCTTTTTTTTCGTTTTTCTGCCAAAACAATGTATAAAGGCTGCGATGAGCGTCATTTAGTCGGCCATTGTTGCTGGATTGTGTGGCTCATTAAAGAGTTCTGCATCAAAGGCCATACTATTGCAGCCATATTGCAACATGTTGCCTGCAATTGATTGCTCAGCCATAAAATGCACTAAAATGTTTTTTTGATGGCTGGGCAATGTTTGCTAATAATTGCAGCCACAAATTGTCGTAAAATATAGCCCGTTTAGACGCCCCATTAATAAATTGCAATCGCATTAAAAAACATAAATCCAGCTGCTCTTGTAGTGGAATTACCCGAGTTGATAGCATTAAATATTTAGGGGTAATGATCGACCAACACTTGTCTTTCAAAAACCACATTACATTTACAGCTAAAAAAGCTCGAAAATTAATATACATAATGAAAGTTTTAAGAACAGCTGCAAAAGACAACATTAAAATCATAGTGTACAAATCGCTGTGTCAGTCACTTTTGCAATATTGTGTTGCGGTATGGGGAGGAGCTGCACAGTCGCACATGAAAGAAGTGGAACGAGCGCAGAGAGCCGTTCTTAAGGTTCTGCTGGGTAAAAAGCGCCGATATTCAACAGAAAAACTCTACAAAAAAGCGGCTGTTCTGACAGTTCGGCAACTCTACATTCTCCGGGCTATTGCCAAGAGCCATCACCTGTCATCTGGTCGGGACAAAACAAAGCGAAAGCGCCCTCGTGATCATCCGCTCCCCAGAATAGGTACCGTATTTGCTTCTCGCTTGCCAAAATATGCCCTCATTTTAACTTACAATGCAGTTTGTAGACATATCGACATAGTCGATAATACTTTTTTGGAATGCAAACCAAAAATACAAAAATGGTTACAGTCTTTGTCCTGTGATCAAAGAGAAAAACTGGTTCAATACAGCGAAGTAAGGATGAATGGTATATATCCCGCTGTGGACTGTCCGCCGCGAACTCAATAATCGTGACCATAAACACTCACATACACACACACGACACATTCACACCATGCCGTAACTTACCAAGGTCATGTTACGTAAATCGACCATCTCCAAAACACATACACACATCATCTTTTCCCTCTCAGATGTTCACACACACATCTCATTCTCGCGCATTTCAATTTCTCGATGTATTTTGTACCCGTCATCATCATCATCATGGCCCTATGGTAGTCCATTTTTGAACGTAGGCCTCTTCTCCTTTTCTCCACTTCTGGCGGTCTTGTGCCCGACTCATCCAGTCTTGGCCTCCGTGTCGTCTGATGTCGTTCACCCAGCGTTGTGGTGGCCGCCCTCTTCCTCTCGTGTCAGCCCGGGGTCTCCACTCAAGGACTCGTTTCGTCCATCGGCTTGCATCCATCCATCCCAGCCCCAGAGGCAACCGGCGGATGTGGCGATACAAGTCAGCAGATTGGGACGAGATGCGTTCTTTCTTTGCATCTTACCCATGGCAGTCATTGTGCTTCACTTCTGGTGATCCCACAGTCTGCGCGGATGCTGTGACTAATGTAATACGAACGGCTATGGAATATTTCATTCCATACTCCGACGTCCCATTATCCAGCAAAGCTCGCCCCTGGTTTGGTCCTCAATGTAAAAGTGCTGAAGCATTTAAACATGAGGCCTACCTAGCCTGGGTTGATGCTCGACAGCGTAAGGCAAGGGACATACACCAGAAGAAGAAAGCGTTCAACAAGGCTGCTAAGGCAAGCAAAAAGGTTCTTCAGAGGGCTCGGTTTGACCACATCAGTCGAATAGGGAACAAACTAGCTTCGTACCCTGCGGGTAGCAAAGCGTTTTGGTCCCTAGCTAAATCGGTCGAATCGAACTTCTGTCGCCCCTCATTACCTCCAATGCTGAAACCTGATGGGACACTGGCTCACACCGCAATGGAGAAAGCAAACTTGTTTGCATCTCAATTTGCGGAATCTTCGTGTTGATGCTGGTAGCGCGACACCTCCTACTCCACCTGGCTGTCCGACTCTTATGTCAGAGATGCACATTCGCCAAATGGAGGTTCGCAAAGTGTCGAGTCCAAGGCTAAATTAGCTGCCAAAAAGCTAGGTGTCCTCTCAAAATTGCGAAGGTACTTCAAGTCTGAGCAGTTGCTCACATTATATCAAGCACAAATTCGTTCTTGTATGGAGTACTGTTCGCATCTTTGGGATGGTTCGGCTAAGTATCAGCTGGAGGCCTTGGAATCGATCGAGAGACGTGCCAAAAGGCTCATAGGCAGCGACACTCTTGTGCGAAAAAGACTACAAAGTCTTGAACATCGCCGAAAAGTTGCTAGCCTTTCGGTTTTTTATCGGATACACTTCGGAGAGTGTGCGACTGATTTACATGATCTAATACCACCTTGCCCTTTTTTCTATCGGAATGCTCGTAGCTCGAAAAAGCGACATCGTTTCATGGTTGATGTTCCAAAGACACGAACGAAGAGATTTGACTCTACCTTTGTGATAAGAACGTCTAGGCTGTGGAATGCGTTGCCTGAGTGGGTTTCCCTGTTGGTTACAATCTTTGTGTCTTCAAATCGAGAGTGAATCGGTTTCTTCTAGGTAAACACGCCCCATCGTAGATCGCATCGTCGCTTAACATCAGGCGAGATGGCGGTCAAGTGTAAGCCTATAAAAGTTAAAAAAAAAAAAAAAAAAAATATGCTTTCTTCCCTCTGCCAGCTTCAGCTTTAAGGATCTTCTGCTGCTGTTCTTCTCAATAGCTGTCTCAACAAGGGTCAAGTGGTAACTTTGCAGGTCACTACGAACTTGTTGTCTTATTTGCCGATGAAGTTGCTTATATTCAGCTGTATTTGCTTTTCCTTCTGTATTTAGCAGTCTACGTTGGTCTATTAGTTGAATTGTATCAGCTGTCAACTTGCGCGATTTGTTTGAACTCTTCGAAGGTGCGACAGAATCAAAGCTCGTCATTAGTGCTGTAGTTATTGTGTAATTTATTTCATCTATTGTCATTTCTTCAAGATTTACCTGACTAAGCATCTGTTCAGTAGCACTCCTGTACAAGTCACTGTTATGACGTA
The DNA here is from genome assembly GCA_963693475.1 of Ectropis crepuscularia. Classification (NCBI taxonomy): domain Eukaryota; kingdom Metazoa; phylum Arthropoda; class Insecta; order Lepidoptera; family Geometridae; genus Ectropis; species Ectropis crepuscularia. The sequence continues at coordinate 7,841,557 of OY856350.1, forward strand.
GAACTTTTACCTTCATTTCATTGGGAAAGTGCCCTTTATTGACAAGTGATCGTCTGTCAGCTCGTATATTGAAATATGCTTCGGCTCTTACCAGACGATGGTCACTACCAGTTGTGAAGCTATTTAGTACTGAAACATTTCTCACGGACGATTTGTTATCTGTAATTATATAATCGTATTCGCTTCTGTGGATACCGTTAGGATGTTTCCAAGTCCACTTCCTCTGGGGTGGTTTTTGGAAAAAGGTATTCATAGCATAAAGAGTTTTTGATTGGAGAAAATTGAGAAGCATCTGTCCTCTGTGATTTCGTGCTCCCAACCCGTATGCTCCGATACATCTTTCATCCTGTTATATTTGTGTTCTATGTGTGTCATACCACTGCTCGAATCAGGGATTGACAAAGCGCTGGGAACTCGGGGTCGATGTATTTTATTGTCAGTCATGGTTTGAAAGAGAAGGGTATTAGCCGTAATCACCACGCCAGCCACGACGGGTTGGTGATCGCAGTATTGCAGCCGGTTGTGATAGTTCCTATCGTCGCCTGCAGGTGTAGCTTCTAAGTAGCCGTACTTCTCCCTGCGAGATCCGCCTACGTAGATACTGACAGGCTGCTTCCCTATGCCAGGGCAACACCTATTTAATGGCGTTTTAATTCGCCATGTCATGAGGTCGTCAACGGGACTGTTGTGGCACTTCATGGAAGTACCCCTGCCAAAAGATACTCCACCACTCCCTGGTAACCTTACCGCCTCGGTCCGGAACTGCTTATTCAGGTTTCCCCTATTCGCAGCTCTGCTATCCTATATACTATAGGACGTGTCACTATCCGCCACCTGTGACCCGGTAGGTAGCCGAGGCTCGCCCCTACATCGTCCTTCACCGCCCTACATCGCTGTACCCGTACTCGTATATATTTTTTTTTCAAATTAAATATTAATTATAGTTAAATATAGAAGGACTTTAATTAAATATTATTCAATTATTAAGATTCAGGCCGTTTTATTACTACTGTAACAATTATTATTAAACACAAATTAGTTGTGTCATGAAAATTTAAACTTAAATGATGCATGAATATTTCAATCTTATTTGTACGTTTTTTATTATAATCAATAAGTGAAATTAATAATTTATTGTTCCAAGTCAAATAAACTTAATTTTGTAATTAAACTCAATTATATAATATATTAAGGTAATAATTTAACTATGTTTAAAGTTACGGAAAGCTGAAAAGTGTGACTCAATCAGAAATCTGAACCAGAGCGCCCAAGATACAGGCTCAGCCTAGTTTGGGGCTCAACGTTAACTGTTGAAGTAATTGACAAAGATTTCATTATGAACTCTTTTTGTAAAACGTAGTAATAATCTTTAAGGAATAAAATTATTAATTGATTGATTGAAATCTAAAACAAATAATACGAAAAGTATTCGTCATTATTATAAAAGAACCCACCCCGAACAGCACCCGGTGCAAAAGTGCCCATTACACTGGCCGCATTGCCTCGCTGGATTGCCATGGCCAGCCTTTGCACCAGGTACGAGCCGGCGCGGGAGACCCCCGACTTGTTTCTTAGTTTACGCCCCAACTTGCTCACCAAACTTTTCGCCTCAGTTCCCCAACTGCCCAAAGTCTCCACAGCAAATGGGACAAAATCATAGGATGACTAACATACAGTATTTCAGCCTCTTGTTAGGCGTCCTCCGCAGCAGCTGCCGGTGCCAAAATGGATCGACTAAGATGGCTGGGCGCCACAGTGCTAACACAAGTAGCATACCAGACACCTGCCATTCTTCCAGGGCATTACAAATAAAAATGAATATTATTGACGCATAAATATTTTAGTGGGTAATAAATGTGGGTACAATACTACTACTAGTTTAATCATTAACACTTAATCCATTTATGATTCGCAATTTTGTGTCGCTTTAATCTTGTCCATTTTGGATTCATTTGACAGTTTTTTGGCAGTTAGTTTAGCCTTGGACTCGATATACGAGCCAAAGTTGAGCGTAGATGTCAAAGTAAGGTCCAAAAGCTCAAGATGATCAGTAACCGTCACGGATACACCTCGAAAAGTAGGAGTCTGTTGAAATGGACTCCTTTTATGGAAAACAGACACGCTTGCGTCCTTCCCTCGTTAAATTTGGGCAGATTGGTTTCGCCCCATTCAGAGACTTAGAGACTTCCTGAAGGGCCAAGTTCAAACGCTTGATCATACTCTCTCTTATTGCCTTAGTTTGCTGTCCACTGGCTCTCGCGCTAGATATTATGAAACTCTCTACTCTAGATATTGTGTACGAAGTTCTGTGTCTTTGGGCACGCGGATGCTAGTACTGTGTACCCAAAGACACAGAACTTCGACAGATCATTGATATGTAGGTAGTAAAAAAAGCGTCGCAGCGAGTACCGACCCTTGAGGGACATTGATAGCCACTTGATCCGACGAGCAGCCATCAATGACAACTAAACTTGTATGGATCGATTTCTCAAGAAGTCCGATATCCACGCATTAAACCCTGAAGACAAACCTAGAAAGCTTTGCTAATAAGGTCATCATGCCAAACCCTGTCGAAAGCCTTCGAGATAGCCAGGGAGACTCACTCCAGATGTAGGTGACATACGCTAGAATATCCCCTGTGGACCGGTTTCGGCAAAACCCGTATTGCCGGTCACTGGGGAGGTCGCTATATTCTAGTTTTTCACACAAATGTCATTTTTACGCGCTCATGGTAAAACGCGTATAGTTTTCGACAAAACTCGCAGGCAGCAGGTTCAACCCGCGATAAAGAAGGTATCGTCAACCTACGAGTATGTCGCTCCACGTAACTACTTCGCTTACCTTGGCTTGGCCATCACTTGATAATAACTTTGCCCTACCTGTTATCACCGTGTCTACTCGTACCAATGTATGTATACAGCCTAACTCTACTTTGGCTGCATTAGCGTAGTTTTGACGTCCCGAACGTTTGTTCTACGTCTAATGGTTTGGCTTCATTAGAGGGCTACGGCGAATATTCGTGTTAGCGCGATGAGTGTGGCCGGGTACATAGTGTCATCGCGAAGTATTCGGGCCAAGACGATTTAGCATCGGGGAGTTTTTGGTAAACTGGCGCGAATCATAGGGATTTGTCGCGACAATATTCGCTTGACCTACGTCAATTAAAAATAAAAATTCATATTATTTCAGGTAAGGTTCCCCATATATTATACAATTCATTCAATCAACGTCGAACGTCACAAAAGTAATGTTAAAGTATTAAGTATTGGATAATTTTACAAGTTTTTCTGATTTCGTATCATTTCGATTTTTTTAACACGCATTTAATAGCTTCACTTGGAACTAACTATGTATGTAAGAGAATCTTAATTTGACCTACTTTCCAGTCTTCGATTAGGATGAAATTTTACACAGGTTCTGAATTCTGATAACAATACATGACTAGCTAAGTAACGTCCTTACAAATCCAATATGGCGCCCTTCCCAAAATGGCGGACTGGCTATTTGAAATCCACCCCCATGATATGGGTATCAAATGAAAGGGTTTGCTGTCAGGAAAACGAAAAAAATAATAGTCACGTGACTTAAATCACGTGACGTCCAAGATGGCGGACAGGCTATTTGAAATGCTTTTGTAATTTTTAGTGCGTGCTAAAAGCGTGTTTTTTTCGTTTTTTAAACTATTATTGCTAATTTGTTGATGGTGTGACCTTTTGTAGTAGTATTTCAAAGCCAGATGTTGACATTTTTGATCGATAGGAATTCTATCCCAGTCTCTGCGGATAAGTCAGGTAAAATACTTTCCATTCCTGTGCTGTACTTGAGAAAAATAAAGTGAAATTATAGTTGTTGCCGAGCGGTGGACTGTAATTGGTGAATACGTGGGACACTCGGAAAGTTTTGAGAAACTAAAAAATACATACAAGTTAGTATGAAAAAAATATTTTTACTAAATCTTTTCAAAGAACTCTCCACCAGCGTCTATACAAAGTTTCATGCGTCTGAATAAATTTTCAAAACATTTTTACCTGTCCTCAAACGCAAACACCTCTTCCACGGCCTTCTCAAATGCTGGTAGCGCGTCTTCCGGCGATGAAAACTGTAGAAAATTGTATCCCTTTGAGCTGATTTTTAATTTTAGGGAATAAAAAGAAGTCACACGGAGCCAAATCAGGACTGTAAGGAATCCTCCATCAAGACTGTAAGGTAAACCCCAAGACTCTGACCGGTGTGGAGTCCAGGAAGTCCCTCGTTTTGATTGCAGAGTGCGCGGGCGCGTTGTCGTGGTGAAGAAGGACCCCGCGGAGCCCGGTGTTTGGTCGCTTGTTTCTCATTGCAGAAAAAACAACTAAATTAAATTTCAGTAACAACTGATCAATATAACTACTTTGATCCAAAGTTAAAATTCTTTTCTGTTTATCATAACAAACTGACATACCAAGACACTGCTTGATTGGTCCCAAATCCTTGATTTTAAATTGAGATCCTAATGCAGATTTCAACTTATTCATTTCATTACAATTGTTTGAAAAACAAAAGAAATCATCCACATACAATGCGACTATGGTTATGTTTTCACCATCTTTCTTAGTATATAAACAAGGTTCATATTTGGACTTTGAATATCCGATATTGATCAAACAAGTATTTACTACTATAAATAGCTTTCTCTAGTCTCAAAACTTTACCAGAATCTGGACAGTTAAATCCTTCAGGTATCTGCATGTAAATATTTTCATCAAGATTGCCATTAAGAAATGCTGTGACTACATCTAAGTGTACAATATCAAGTCCAAGTTTCACTGACAAAGCAAATAGTAATCGTAGAGTACTATGTCTAACTACAGGTGAAAATGTATCATTGTAATATATACCAGGTTGTTGAGTAAAGCCCTTAGCCACTAACCTAGCACGAAAACGCACCTTATTGTCACACTCAATCTTTTTCTTGAGTACCCATTTACACTGCACTATAGTAGAGTTAATGGGAAGCTCCACTATCTCCCATGCATCATTTTCTTCAAAGTTTTTTAATTCGTCCTGTACAGCCAGTAACCATTGATCTTTCTCAGGGCCTTTCAACGCTTGTTTAAATGTAAGATCAGTCACATTGTCTAAACTATTCTCTGTATAACAAATACCACCAAACCCGAATCTGTCTGGTGCACTCTTTCTTTGAGAGGTTTAGCTGTTATATCACATGTACCGATGTACGACAAGCGGACCAATCACGGCACGACTAATACAAATCGAAAGTCATGTTCGCTACTCTCATATAAATAATTAGGTTTCGAATTACGGTACAGTTGTTTAATTTACTATTTTATGATGGTGTTCATCTTGGATTTGAAACTTATCATAGATTTTAATATTCTGCTAGTCAAGCCCTTTTATTTGATATCCGTACTGAGGGAAAAACAGGTAAAAAAATATTTAGTCCGTCATTTTGTGGCCACCATCTAGGATTTGCAATTTATTGTAGTGTATAGTAATTTACTACAGAAGTCTATTCATTTGATACCCATATTGAGGGAATAGTGAAAAAAGATTATGTTATTCGACATTTTGTGGAGGCCGCCGTCTTAAATCGATATTAAGCAAACGCAGCTAAGAACCATCGTACAAAAATTAACTTTCAAATTAAAATAAACTGTATTGCCATCGGTTCATCCGATTGAGCTCTACGGTGCCACAAACAGACACACACAGAGACACCCTGACACACAGGCAGTCAGATAGACATCGACGTCAAACTTATAACACCGATTTTTCGGTCGGGAGTTAAAAACTAACAGCGCACTAACGGGAAATTAAAACTCAAGAACAGGCAACCCTGTAAATTTGGCGGCAAACGACGCCGTCCTGAGACAAAATTACATGTATTATAATTCTATTTCTTCTGTATCTAAATGGTAATGTTAAGGTTACTTACCGATGATAGTTACATTTTTAGTTTTTTCAATCGCCTTTATAATTTCTGCTGACTTTTATAGCTCAAATCGCCAGATACAAATGTCGCAAAATACGTGTTTATCACGCAACGTGACGCAACGTCAGTATCGCAACTAAACCGACAGGGCGACAGCCAACAGTTGTCTGATCTATTTGTTGGTGTTTCTATGCTTGAGCGCTCTATCTAGACAAGTTAATAAACAAAGCACAATACATTGCGCCAAATCGACACGAATCTTCGCCCGCTAATGTAGACAAGAACATCGCCTATGCCCGAATTCGATGTTTTTGTCGCGCCAACACGTTACGAATATTCACCCGCTAATGAAGCCAAACCATGACATATGCACAAAATTTAACTTGCAATATTTTTTTCATGTCACACGCTGGCCCCAGCTGTCAAATTGCCGTCCGATTGAACGGGATATTGTTTTATTTTATCATTTTCGCGCCTAATGATTATAGTCCAAGATCCCAAAGCTGCCAGACGTCACCTATTTTCTGATGAATGAAATGTGGACGATTGAGTAGAGTTAGTAAGTACTAAGAACACATGCATACTCGCTAACTTGCTTAGACGGCCAACTCAACTATGCCTCTATGGGTAAGAGCGCGAGACTTTGTGAGACATTTATTAGGAAATATTGACTTAAAATTGAGTTTAGGATATGATTTGCCCCTTAGACTGGTCTGTCTTATTGGAAAAAGCTTTAAAATAGTTGTCTGACGAACATATTTACAAATGGAGAATGATAATTTAAGTGAAGTTAAGTTATTATTTTGGAGTTATTAAGCAAAACAGCCGACGGAAAGTGTCTGGGAGTATTGGGACCTTGTTTTTAAGGATATTGCCTATAAAATACGTGAAAATCACTGATTAGAAAATACGTGAAGTAAGTAAGGTTTGTATGTACGTTCAATACCCCATATCTCAAAATTGGCCGTCTTAGTAAGTTAGCGAGGAAGCATGTGTTCTTAGTACTTACTAACTCTATTTAATTGTCCACATTTCATTCATCAGAAAATAGGTGACGTCTGGCAGCTCTGGGATCTTACTCTATTAGGTAGGTACTCTAAAACGACTCCAATTTATTGTATACTAGCGGCACTCCGCGGTTTCCTTCATGTTATTTTGCCGCAATAAATAGTAGCGTAATGTGTTTTTCCAGACTATCAGTATTCAAAATTTTAATATTAGTAGTATTTATTTTGGGCTATCTTTTGGTGTAGCTATAAAAAAATGTTTTATGACTAAGTACTCGTACATCATGTTCCTTTCGGGTTACACACACACGTTTGGATTGCGTAACCCTATAAGTAATCTCATTGAATAGAGTACTTAATAAATATTAATGTTATCGATTACGTTGAAACGTTTATGTATCAATACAAATTAATAATTTTGGAGACATGGAAGCATTGTTACGACTTGCTTCTTATTCGTTGCATAAGGACGTACGTTCTGTAATAACTGCGGTACCTACATTCAATAATAATTATTTAGTTTAAAATGTTGTTTTATATAATACATACATATTGAAAATATATGTCTACCTATATATCTCATCAGTACTAAAACTAAATAATAGGGGCTGGATTAAAACTCAAAACATTAACAAAACTCTATGATCTATTCTATCTATAAACTAGTAATATCCCCAATCACAATTGCGTATAATAAAAATAAATTGTTTTATTAGTGCTACATAAGCATAAAAAATTGGAATAAAACATGTCTGCCTTCAATCTGCACTACAATAAATTAGTTAAATTTACAACTAAAGCAATGGAAATATGTTTAGGGTATGATCTAGGATATTTGAAAGGCAAAAAACGATCGACAAAAAATATTGTTAAATTTTTATATTTGTTTCAAATTGTAGTTTCAGTATTTATGGGTATATATCATGTTTATGGAAAAATCAACTTTGTGGCTTTGTTGTGGTATATGAAGGGGCAATTAGAGCATTTGATTATTTGTTTTGTATTAGTTTTCTTGCAAACTGATTTATCTTTTAGTGACTTTGACAATGATTTAAAAACTATTGACTTGGCGTTACAACCAAACAGCAACGCTGCCGTCCGCAAGCTTAAATGCCGTTATCTAACATCGGGTCGATTTGGACTTTTAAATGGCACTACAATCAGAAAAAAAATATCTATCGATCTGTGTAACCCGTGTTTCTCTAGGTATGTTAGTTTTTAGTTTTCCAACGCTAAAACGCAGTTAAATAACAATACTTACCTAAAAAGCCGCTAAGGTATTTTAACGTTACCTTTGGCTAAAATTTTCTTTGATTTTCCATTACTTAATTGCCGTTAACTGACTTTTGTACGCTATAGTGCCGTTAAAGCACTTAAATGTTTTTAAACAAAGTTTCATTTATAATTTATATTGTATTTGTCCAACGCTATAAAGCCGTTATGCTTGAATACAACACAAAAATGCAGTTAAACATACTTAACGGCTTTTTAGACTAGTAAATACGTATGCAATTTTGTAAACTTAAAACAGAAAATATCACAAAGCAACCTTAACTATGTGATATAAATTATTTATTTTTTACAATACTAGACTAAAATGCGGCTATGCCACATTACTTAACTAAAATGCCGTTACAAGTTCTTGCGTATGCAGTACGATAGTATGTGAAGGAAATCATGTGCAGATGAATAAGACGCTTTCGTTCCCTCCAACTTGTTACAATGGCTTAAAACACATTTAGATGAGTCAAACTAGATCTTGTATAGAAAAAATCGGAAATGATCCTTATGTTACATCTTGTTCCGACTCTTCCAGTGTCATTGATACATTTTGGGACGTATAAATTATGTTACAGTACTCGTCTTTCTTTAGATTTTAATGAAATCACAAATCTATTTAATGAAACTTTATCAGGTTTTAATAGACTTACAAGGAAAGTAGAGTAATTCTCTACAAAATCATCAAAACAAACATTCAGTTGTAAGAGTTAACATAAAATTTTACAGCCAGGTGATGATAGCACCATACCGTATCTGTTGAAGTTTTAAACTCCACAATCAAGTTTACAGTGTGATTTCAATTCAGATGACCTGCACGTTATAATGATTTTAAGATAGCTGATTCAAGTGAAAATTTTAGTAACTATTTTCAAGAAATCCATTAAGCATAAGTTTAAACGTAACCATAAGTCTGACTTTAAGAACCACAACATCATTAATAAATACCTACAGAAAACTAGCTTAAAAACGGTACCATTTAACGTTGTATTAAAAACATTGTCAATGCCGTTATACAGAATACAGAAAAACTAACCGAAGGCTGGTTGGAAAAGCGTAGAAGCTCAATTAATGAACCTCAAAAAACTGTCAGTATTTCCATCTCTCTGTCAAACGCGGAGACACATGATAGAAATTGGTGAATATCAGAACCTATCTACTTTAATGTTTATGCAACGACCACAAAGCAGTTGACAGTTTGGAAAATAAAAATTATGACTGAATCGAAGAAAAAGATCTGATGTATACAATTGGGTTGTTAACGGTGCAATGCAGTTGCAGTGCACAAAATAAAATTTACTATTATGTTCACTTCTTCTCAGTGTCATTTATTTACTAAAGCAAAATCATCTGCATATAACAAATTACGCTTTATTATTTCAAATCTGAACACAGTTTCATGAGTTGCGAACAAGAAGATCATAAAGTAAAGTAAGAAATGCAATAAAGGTAAGTTATATGATTTTGACCATTTTGATGAGACAGTATGAGTTAGCAACTCAAAAGTAAATATGAAGTTTATAGCACCAAACAATTTCGCCATTGTGCCAAATAACGCTTCAGAAAGAAGAATTCAAATTAAGCCCCTGAGTTAATCTCAAAAATATGTCGCACATGTGGATTTACTCTGATTTTGAGTTTTATTGTGATAGCTTGTAGGTACAAAAATTATTGCCAGAAAGATTATTTATATTATTTTGCTTTCTTCAATGGCAAATACTTAAAATACCAGAAATTATAAAACTTTGTTTCAAATCAAAAGCAAAATGCAGAAATACCAAGCGGAAGATTAATTTAGTTCAATTCATAGAGCAACATAGCGCCAACACATAAGCTATTGTTTTGGAAGAACTTGTCGACCGACGACAAAGAATGATAATGCTAGTAAAGCAATATTTAGACTCAAGAAAGATATTTGAGTCTTAGGTATTATTTATTATTTTGTAGGAATATTTATCCAAAAGTTTAAGTAATTGTGACAAAAATAAAACAAAAACAATTGATCTCTATTGTAGATTTTTGAAAATCTGTTGTAAGTAAGGGCAATAAAAGTAGTATTTTAATTTTAAATGTAAAATTTTGTAATTTTGCCTTGTTATTTTAAATTTTAACTCCTGAGAAATTGTATTTTTAGATACTTAGGCTTGTATTCGAAAAAGATTAACAAAAATGCTGTTTGTTGTTTTTTAATGCCAATAAAAATCTAGTTTTTAAAGTCATTTTTTGTTTACTTATTTCACATAAATCATCACTTTTATTGTATTTTCTTAAATATCTTGTGAGTCATGCTTAGCTTTATTGCAGTTAAAGGTAAAGGTTTTGCATTTAATCGCATTTTAGTGTTGTAAAATGCTCTGAAATAACCGATTAAAACAAATTTATGAAGTTTGCTAGTTTTAAATGCGGTTAAATGACTTTAACCGCATTGTAATCTAGGATGTTTCATGATATAACGGCATTTTAGTTTTGGAATGATTTCAAATTCTATAGTCAAGTACCATCCAATGAAATTAAAGAAAAAAACAAGCTAAAATGCCGTTAAACTATACATAACGGCATTTTAGTGGTGATTTTGAAAAGATTTTAAGACAAAATTACAAGACTAGAATGCAAAAACGCTTATAACTCTTATTTCGCACACTTTAATATCTTAAAAATACTATCATTTCAAAGTGTTTTCTCAGCTCTATATAAAGGTATCAAAATTATGGAAATATGTATTCCAATTATCAAATGGCATAATTTTAAAATTTAGAAACAGTTTTCCCGCAATATCTCGAAACTACATTTTGGTACTTAACGGCATTGTAGTTTGCGGACGGCAGAACGTGTCTATATTGAAAAAAAAAGTGGCACTTAGTACTTTTTTTATTTTTGATGTACTTATGTCCGTTACTTACTTTGAGAGAGCAATTAAGATTTACATGATTCCTGTTTGGCGAACATTATGTCTCTATATCAGGCATATTTCGGTGTCGTATATTACGTGTAACTATATTTTTATGTTCTATTCGATTTATTTGCGTTTAAAAATACTAAATAAACAATTTATGAAAACTGAGACAATACATGTTCCCAGTCTGCGGCAGTTATACACGTTGATAGCAGATGTGGCAGAGAAATATAAAAAGTTTTTTGATCCTCTGGTAAGTCAACACTAAAAATCGATGTAATAGTACATTCCTGGCGGTCTGTATGATAACACTGCTAATCACTGATTATAGCCGAAAGCGCAAAATGAAATTAAATGAACATTTACAACTACATTTTACAAAGAGAGGTTATAATTACTTCCTTATCAATTACTTCACAGTTAACGTTGAGAATCAGCCTAAAAGGCTCTACAGACGAACCGTTTTATCAGAGGAAGTAGCGTAGAAATGACGTCAAAGTGGGTGGGACCTGGTAAATTTATCAGGTACCACCCACTTTAACTCAATTCCCTGTCTCCAAAAAATCAGACCAAATAATTGCCAACATTGCCGTATGATTTAAATCGTATTTCTACGAACGACTTTTTGGCTATGGTACGATATACGATCGAGTAATCGTACACAAAATATTCTCTTAACTAAGTACCCGACTGAAAGAAGGGTTATGGTTTTTGCGCGTATCTTATATGTTTGTAATAGTACATTGTTCACCGAGAGGAGAAAGTGACCGATTACCGTCGAGGGTGTCGTTTGAAGCCCGAGCCTTTAGAGGGCTAGAGAGAGGGCTTTAAAACACCCGAGATCGGGAATCGCACTTTCTCTCGAGTGATACATAGTGCTTTATACTACCTACGAGGAAAATAAAAAACTAAATCTTTACTTATTGAAATTTATATTCTACGAAAACTGAATCCTCAAACAACACACAAATTGAAAATGGCGCCAATGGCGTCTGCAATTTTCACATGTTCTTTTTTCAAATTGTTTGACACCATCCAACGCGTATTTCCAAACTATACAACGCCAGAACGCAGCCATAGAAAACTGCTAGAGTATATATTGTAATGTTGTTTTAAAATCTGTTATTACAACCCGTACAAGAGTTTTGCGTACTGATGGTGTATAGTTTGTAACGTGGATACTCGCGTCGCGTCTTTCCATTCTATACAACGCCAGAACGCCAAACTGTTCGCGTACGAGTATATTATATTGTAATGTTATTATAAATCTGTTATTACGATGCTTACAATAATTTTTCGTACTGATTGTCTATGTTGTCGATCCGATGCTGAGATTTGACTTTGGGTGGGCTCCCGCCAGAAGCCCTGCGGTCAGCCCTGAGTGTCGCTTCTCCATACTCGGCCTGAGCTCCACTACGGAGGTCGCCGGCTCGCTTCGCTCGCCACCTCCCCCCTGCGTTTCGCTAGGCCTCGTATGGCTCGCTCCACTCAGGACCTCCTCCCTTAGGCTTCTGGCTCCCGCATTTTTTATATACACTCTAGGGGTAGTAGCGATAAGACTAAGTGGAGTCGGGGTGCTCCGAGTCGGATCTGGGAAACCAACATCTACAATAAATCAGTCAGTATAACATCTTGATAAAACATCTTAGATCTCTGGGTGACGAGCGCAGTGCAGTGCTAGGTAACGATTTGGACTCTTCATGTTCCAATAGCTGCGTGTCACTGTACTGTTATGTAGCAGGTATGTTGCTTACCATCAGGCAAATGTCCTGCTCGTCTCGTCACTCTTTATATAAACAAAAAAATGCAACTGCTCACGTACAAATTGTAATGTTAGTTTCGCGCGCTTATTCCAAAACATACACGATTAGTCCGTATGCGTACTGGCGCTGTATATTTTGTAACAGCATAATGCTTCTACGTTACTACAAAGTATACGCGAGTATTTGCGTACTGGCCTTGTATGGTTTGGAAGATCTTAGTAAAAAAACTTATTTACAATCTATACGTGATTAGTTTCATACCCTTGCGTTCTGGCCTTGTATAGATTGGAAATACGCCCATCCAACACACAGCTAGTGGCCAGTGTCATTTTGCGAACTTGGAGATAAAAACTCACTGTAAAAACTTTTGATATTTAGGTTACCAGCGCATAGTCTTACCCAAACTTAAAAAAGAAAAAATAGCCAAGTGCGAGTTGGACTCGCCCATGACGGGTTCCGTTCCAGCAAGTAACATAATATACATAGTACACATAGTTCTTGTGGTTCGTTGTAACTTTGATCGAAGTTTTAATAATAGTGTATTTATGACGTACTAAAAAAAAACTACTCATCAGATCGAGTTCAAACTAATTTTCGTTGGTAGTTTTCATGGTAATGTACATCATATATTTTTTTTAGTTTTTTCATTATCTTACTTTAGAAGTTAGAGGGGGGGGGACACACATTTTACCACTTTGGAAGCGTCTCGCGCGCAAGTTATTCAGTGTAGACAAAAGTTATATTAGAAACCTCAACATCATTTTTTAAGACCTATCGATAGACACCCCACACGTGTAGGTTTGATGAAAAAAAAATTTTTGAGCTTCGGTTCTCAGTATGGGGGGCACCCCTAATTTTTGTTTTTTTAAAAAACTTTTGTAAAAATCTTAATGCGGTTCACAGAATACATCTACTTACCAAGTTTCAACAGTGTAGTTCTCATAGTTTCGGCAAAAAGTGGCTGTGACATACGGACGGACAGACAGACAGACAGACAGACAGACAGACAGACAGACAGACATGACGAATCTATAAGGGTTCCGTTTTTACGTTTTACGGAACCCTAAAAACCACGTAAGAAATGATTTTCATACACTTTTCTCTCCCGCTCAGATGCGTTTTCTCGCCGCATATTTGTTCGATATGCAATGACGTACTTTCTACCGTAAATTTGATAAAGTATCAAGGTACTTTCCGAGCAGGTGTAGTATAAATGTCTTTACCCCCACGTATCTTCCAAACGGCTGGATGACAATTAAGGTATCGTTAGATTTGTCTCAAGCACTCAATTGTCTCCTTAGATAGTACATTGTATTAAGTAATGGTTTTTAAGCTGTTTTTGTTCAGTCGGGTTTTTAAAATTATAGTTATTTATTTATCTTGAAATGAATAACCACTTTTTTGTCGTTGTACAATACGACGGCAACAAAGAGCAAAAAGACATCTGCATTTTGCCGAAATTAACTTTTTTGGATATTTGAATTCAGAATTCTTTATTTTATCTGCTGAAATTTTTTTTTCATAATAAATGTCATTTTTTAAGCTTATTTTGTGGCGTAAATAAAGACATTTACACTATTTTTTACAAATTAACGAAGTACTCCCGGACATCTACAATTATCCGTATGTACGACGTACAATTCAGCAAGCCCCTTACTTATAAACAAAGACATCAGTTACGTGACCGTTTTGTCTTCGGCATCGGGCGGTTGACTTTTTTTAAACTTACAGCTAATACGTCAACAAATCATTCTTCTGCCTTTCATAACAGTATACCAAACTTGTGTTTAAAGTAGTGTTTGAGAAATAAATAATAGGAGAACTAAATTATTGTTAAGTTTGGCGAAAAATAGAAAGCAAAGTGGTATTTGCAGTTGTGAAGATCTCTTAAATTTAATAGATAATGAACACATTGAAGAATTAAATGAAGGTAGATTTATTTACGAATTTAAGTGAAACATAACTTAAATTTTAGTAAAATTTACCAAGAAACTAATGAAAATCATATCCAGGACAAAGTCAATACAGTTAGACAATATCGGGACGTAGTTACATCACATTTAAAAATAGATTTTTATTCCTAAAAAGGATACACGCGATATCTTTACCGCTAATACTAATAAACCTTATACATAGGAATCTAATATTGCTATCTAATATAGAATCTAATAAGCATATCGCTAGATCACTTTAGGTGCAGGATAAAAATATCGCACAGTGTAAGACGACTGAAGTTTTAGTCGCAACATTTGATTTCCAAAACATTGTTTCAACCCCTCACGGTTAAACTAGTTCCTTTTACTATAAGCGCAATACTGATACTATTTAATTTAACAATATTCGACATGGGCCACAAAAAAGGACTATGCTATATGTGGGATGAGACCACTGCAAAACGAGGGTCTAATGAAGTGTGCAGCTTCATATACAATTATATAGCCAAATGTGCATATAAGGGAAACAAAGACTATGGTCAGATAATTGTGGCGGCCAGAATCGAAACCGCTCAGTATTTTTAATATACTTGCATGCTGTTATAGTACATTATGATATAAGTGCGGTAAGTTGATAATTATAGCCGAGGCTTTATTGCTAGCTCGAGCCGAAGGCGAGAGCTATAATTAGCAGAGGCTGTAATTATCAAAGCGCACGTATGTCATACGACGTTTTATAACATATTTGCGAGGAAATAAACAAAACTCTGACGACATTTTCAAATAAAAACAATACAGCGAAAAAAAACGCGCGGAATAACATTTACTTGATCACAGATCACAGCACAGAGTAAGTAATCACTATGGATCACAGATTAGCAATGCGCGCGCATCGGCGCCTTTTTTTTTTAAGCAACGGCACAGAACCAGCCGGTATGCCATTAATAAAAAAGTAAGTTAATATTTTTGTGTTTTGTTACAGAAAAATTAAAGTAATTTATGGTCTATATTAATTAAATTAACGAATTTAATAATTCTTTATTATATTTTACCTCTCAAAGTTAATTTTATTCATAAAATGTTGACCACACTCTTCTGACATAAAATCTCTTTACTAAGATTTGAAAAGGTACCGTTCGTTTTAGACGGAGCATATCTCTCTACCTAGTCTGTGGACGGAGCATTTTGAAACCGTGCGTTTTACATTACACATTACAGCACTAGTGCGTAATAAGATACATTACGATACAGAAATTGGTCCAATAAGAGACCCTTTACGAGCAAATATGTTATAAAAACATTTAAGGTTCACATTTGCCACAGATTCTTAGAAAAAGGCCACACTCAGCAGGATGGTGACAGCATGTATGCCCTCGTTGAACGATCTTCCAAAAGGAAAATGATTTATAAGCCTCAAGAATGGTATACTTGTGTTAGATGGTGCAAAGTAAATATAAAGATTCAATTAGTCTCTGCGACCAGAATTTAATTCATCCAAAATATCATAATTTTTATAAAAGAATAAAGCATACGACATAGATCTGACGAAGAAAACTGAAGAAAAATACTGTTTTTTTTTCATTTTAGTTGTATTTTCAAGAAACGTTGATTAGTTATCATTAACATGGTGTCATTGAAGTAATTACTTATGATATGATTGAAAAAATAAGCTTACTAATTGATAAAAAAGTCTGTTTGCAAAACGAGGGTCTAATGAAGTGTGCAGCTTCTTATACAATTATATAGCCAAATGTGCATATAAGGGAAACAAAGACTATGGTCCGATAATTGTGGCGACCAGAATCGAAACCGCTCAGTATTTTTAATATACTTGCATGCTGTTAAAACATTTAAGGTTCACATTTGCCACAGATTCTTAGAAAAAGGCCACACTCAGCAGGATGGTGACAGCATGTATGCCCTCATTGAACGATCTTCCAAAAGGAAAATGATTTATAAGTCTCAAGAATGGTATACTTGTGTTAGATGGTGCAAAGTAAATATAAAGATTCAATTAGTCTCTGCGACCAGAATTTAATTCATCCAAAATATCATAATTTTTATAAAAGAATAAAGCATACGACATAGATCTGACGAAGAAAACTGAAGAAAAATACTGTTTTTTTTTCATTTTAGTTGTATTTTCAAGAAACGTTGATTAGTTATCATTAACATGGTGTCATTGAAGTAATTACTTATGATATGATTGAAAAAATAAGCTTACTAATTGATAAAAAAGTCTGTTTTATAACTGTTAACAGTTTATTATATAGTTTTGTAAAGTGGTTTAATATTATAAAATTAAGCTTAGTTTAACTGTCATAACAGTACCACTCCAGTTCCTTTCTTTGATTATTTTGTTGAGTGTTGAATTATTGAAAATAGAAGAATCCATTTTTTGTTAATTTTGTGTAAAATATTGTAATTAAAATAAGCTTTGAATCGTGAATCCATTTCTTTTGTTCGATCATAGAATAATCAATTAATATTTGATTGTTCGTCTTATTATTTTTAAAGAAAGTTATCATCCTAAAATATTATTTCTCTGCAAAACTTGCATTTTTGTTACTTTGTGATGTGCTCATAACAATTAAAAAATAATCACGTAAATTAAATTTTACTATTGAATTTCAAAACATCCACATATGATTAGTATATCTGCAATATCAATGTCTGTACCATAAAAAAATCCGAAGCAATTTGAGACAACTGCAATATTTTAGAGGTTATCATAGTCACGCATGATTTTTTGTCGTAGTTAGATAGATATTACAAGAAATATCAGTAATAACGTCTTTTATAAGAGAAAATGTTTGAAAATTAGTAATTAAAAAGTCCTACGTAGAAAAGAACATATGTCAGTTGACTCGAGTTATTCATTTATGTGTGCGGTGTAGAAAAAGACATCTACAGTAATTCGAAAAAAATATAATAATTTGTTAAACGAATGTCACTATCTGCTGCGAAATATTATCTAAATTACTTATTCCAAATTTGAAGAACCTAGCATTCTTATAGTAAAAGTTATCAAACTTTCTCCTTAAAAACGCTCTCCTGGAAACTAACGATTTTGTAGATATCCGTTTGCTCTTTGCTGCCGTCGGTTAATAACATGAAGAAAACCTGAATGAGTATATTTTTTTTGTAAATACGTTGGTTGTAAGTATGTTGATGTGTTTCGTTCCATGTGGGTTTCATTAAAGAGTATGGTAGGAAGGACGGTAGGAGGTATCTTTTTGTGTTTAGAAAACAGTGGTAAGACTTTTTGGGGAAGTAACTTCGCTGGTTATTCTACCACTAAACAGTAATGTGCAAACATTACTATGTTCCGGTTTGTAGGGCAATGTTTCCAGTAAAATTACCGGACATAGAGATAAAACATCTCATATCTCTGGGTGACGAGTGTAGGGCAGTGCTAGGTTTTTTGGATTTTGACTCTTCATGTACCAATAGCTGCGTGTCACTGTGCTGTTATGTGGCAGTCATGTTGCTTACATGTCTTTCTCTTATTGTAACTCTATTCTGTAATAAAGGCGTGTGTATGTTTTATTTTAATCGTTGAAATGTATTTAAGTTCGGTCTATTTTATTGTAGAAATTAAATTAAACCAGAGCGTAGCGATTCTAAACTCTCCGACACGGAATCTCACATCTCGTTCTTTGTTTTATCTGTTTAGAATGACAAAGGCAAGGATTATCCGCCGTTCGGATTGCGTCTAAAACCACTACCCAGTACTACTTTTATCAGCAATATAAATTCGAGATCCATCACCATCGATGAATATCGATCATCCCTGATCCAGACGGTATTTAGTTTATCTTTATATTTCCTTCATTTCATTTACATTCACAGCCCATGAAAATTCTGTGCCCGTACGCTATAAGAAGTTTTCACTTAAAAAAACATCTGAAATGATTTCGTCTGTAAGTTAATTAATTATGCCTTCAACCTTTTCTCAGAAGTAAGTCCCATGGCAACACCTATGTTTTTTGTTCTGAGTAGGGCGTAACTAGGGTATGTAATATCGGAAGATTATCAATTCCGAAACTGAGTCACGATTCTAAATACCTAATATCGGAATTCCGGAACAGTTCCGAAACTGGAAAAATATTTGGATAGTACAGAAAAGTAAAATTGATTATTATCTATTTATATACATATAAACTTTTTATTTTTAAAATTAATAAAACATTCTAAATTTCTGCAACAGTGGGCGGCAAATCATTACCTAGCACTGCACTGCGCTCGTCACTTTCAAGCCAAATGAATTACTCCACTGAATGATTTATTTATTGAATCTTTAATAACTTATTGTGTGTATGTGTATCTATAAATCATGGCTGCGTTTAAAAAAAAGTTGGTGGTCAAAATACCGACATTGGAGTAACGATATTAAAGTGTTTCAATTTCGAAATTGAAATGTCGAAAAAGTTTCTCCAAGATTTCGGAATTCCGGAATACATGCCTTAGTTATGAAAGTTTTCAGTCTATCGAAACTGAAACTTAGCAGTACTTAAATAAATGTATGAAATTTACCAGGTTCATGTCTTCTATCTCTTTCAATAATCTGTTAGGTTGGTACTCTTCTTGTTTTCACGAAGATAACCGTTTCCACGAAGTCGTTGCCATACGGTTGGTATTGAACAGACATGTTAACTGCTCTTCTTGTTAGTTTATACTGAGTGCCAACTTCTGCGTAGTAATTATAATATTATCTTTGCTCTGATCAACGACCGGTCCGTTGCACGGTCGGAATCGTACTGATTAGTATGTACGTGTGTAGAGTAATGCTGATTTCTATTCCCTACCGCTTCTATGTAACTTCCTCTAATAAAAGGGTTCGTCTGTAGAGCTTTTAAGCTAGGCTGATACAGAATCAGCCTAGTTTAGACTGATTCTGTATCTCGGGCGCTCTGGTCCAGATTTCTGTTGAGTAACACTTTCTAGCCTTCCGCAACTCTAGATACCTACATAGTTAAATTATTTTCTAGATTTATTTGAAACATTACTTACTTATTTAAATTTTTGATTTGATTAATAACAGTTACATTATATTATTTTAACATTAGTTAAATTATTAGCTTTTACGGGACAGACAACAGACAACAAAGCTTCCAATGATAACCAATCTCGATACTACCTTTGCGTGACTTGCAGGGCACGCATTGCAAACCGGGCATTCCTGTACAAAAATAATTTCAATAAAAAAATGCCACGCCGCAAGGTTAAGTTTGTTGAGTTTTCATCAACAACATACCCTCATCTACTACTGGTCATAAGCCTCTCCTATGATACGCCACTCAGCTATGTCCTATTACTACTGTATGTTGCATGCAGTTATCATACAGGCCCGTGAATAAAATTTACGTAGTAAATGAACCACCAGGAGACCTATGTAGGATGATAGAAGGGTATAAAGTAATAAGATTCAGCACTATGCCGTAACTTGTAAACTGTCCAACTGAGTACAGTCGAAGAGAGGGGGTTGCAACCCTCGATCATTTCTTCTTGTCGCATTTACTACGTAAGTTTTGTTCACGGGCCTGTAGTCTATTGGAGATTTCAGAACATGCCAGTACTCAGAGTCACGACTGAAATCGAACTGATCTCGGTACGGAATCATACCTTGACAAGGTTTTTCATTCCGAATTTGAATCGTTTGGATTGCGTTGTCAATCAATACCCAGGTTTGCATCGAGCACAATGCTTGCTCATAGTCGTCAAAAGGGTTGTATCGCTGTTTTATAAGACCATTATGACTATGTTGGAGGCATGTTTTGGAGTTCTTCCGGGATAGAAGACGGAATGAAACAACTCACAGAGCCAAAACTCTTTTATAAGTGGCGTTCCACAAGCTTTCAGGAGCTCTACTACGGTTCCAATTACACCCGTACGGTACGGTGGAAGACGACGAGCGTGCAAGTAGTAAAGCTGTCTATAAAATGTCTAAATTTACTACAGGATCTCAGGCTTAGAAGCAGTTACATTGGCCGTTTATGTGATTAACTCCGTCAGGTTGCTTCTACCAATAATCTTGATAAACACTTTGGGTCCCGATTTTCATTCTTTCGGACCACCGAGGTTTTATCACGACCTTCAACGAGGCTCATCCTTGTTGAAATAATACAAAAGAAACTGTTCCTCCGTCCCGAAAAAGTCGTTGTCATTAATTCGACCTAAACTAAGTCTTATTAATAATTCACAGCTAGTCTACAATCCCAGTTTAGCTTTAACTTAAACCTCCATAACAACGTTGAAGTAGGCTCTGGAGATATAGCGTACAGCCTCGGTGCTATCCTCATACAGAGAGTTTCCACTTCGGATTCCAAATATGTCTTGCAGGGGGCAGAAACCATAATTACCCTCAGCGGGTATCTTGAGGTTAGGTTTGATTATTACGTACACAACTCTGGCAGACAGATTTCAGATCTCTAGTACGTTGTTATGGAGGGCTCTATGGGCCAACAGCGCCTTGAGACAGACGGTGTTTTTCACAGTAATACAATAGATGACCTGATTTAAAAATGTATGCCAGAAACATACACAACTCGTAAGAACTACTTGAACAAGCCCAAGTATTTCTTACGCTTAAGGTGTACTATGGCTTTTCTAGAATTAAGGAAATTCCCAGTACTCAAATTTCTAATAGCCTTGCTATTCCTACGACTGTAATAATAACAAAGCCACACGAAGTTGTGCTAGTGGCTACCTCAGGTTTACAGGATTTTCGGAAATCGGCCTGTGGTTCTTAACAATACCGTCAGTTTTAAAAAACATTTTTTTTCTTTCAGTTTGTCGTTACACTCATTTTCAATATCGTCGAGGCGACAATGACAACGTACCAAGTTGTAGCTGGAGTCGGTGTTGACCTGCTCGATGCAGGAATTGACGTAAATAATCGTCGACTATTAAACTCACTCGTTTAACGTCGCTTTACGTTACATAAATGCAAACACGAACTAAGGAGTTACGATTGTTCCGAAAACAACTCTAAAGTCCATGGTTACACGGTGGGACCGTGGTGTTGTTTTTAGAAAGCTCTATTTTTTTCCTTACGCAAATGTCTTCAGACTCCACAGTCCATGTCTTGTCATATTGAGCTCACTCAAACCAGCAAAAAAATCGACATCTATGAGTTAAATGTACTTATTATATTTGGCATGCGAGAAGAATTAAATAATACGTTATCTGGCGGTTAACTAATCTATTATTCATGCCATTTTTGAAGTGAAAACTTCTTTAGGCGCGCTATGGACAGAATTTTCGTGGGCTGTGAAATGGATTTATGATCACGTGATCATCACGCTCGGATATGATAAGAAATTTCGGGTAAGCTCGGGATGCTAGAGCGAGAAAGATAATGTGGTCAACAAACGTGATAGACCGAGAAAGATAATTGTTAGAGGAGGACATGGGACAATAGATACTCTCTCTCTCTCTCTCGCTGCTCGCTACCGGTTACCAGTGTTGACACTTTAGCGACTTTGTCGCTGAAACTGGCGAATTTTTAAAACCTTTTAGCGGATTTAGACGACGTGTTACCGACAAAGGGGAATATACTAGTGTAGTGTAGAAGCATAGAATAGATAATACAGATAGAACGGACACTCCCCACCCCCCGCCAGTTTCAAGCTTCCTACCCCGCAAGGACGCGAGAATCACTCAACGAAGGGTTATATCGGACGATAATTTTCTATGAGAATACGACCATGATGCTGTATTATTTAACAAAATGGTACCAAATTTTTCGTCTATTATACGAAACAAGAATAAGAGATTTTTCATTTCATAAGAATTTCTACAAAGATTGAATCATTTTTATAAACTGTGTTAAGCTATTCTGGTTAGAAGTACGCGACAACACTGAAGTCCTGTGACGAAATTATTAAACTCGTTGTTTTTAAACTGCGGCTTTCGTTAATCGTTGTGAAATACGTCAGTGGCGCCAATAACGTATGGTAACGAGTGATGGCGCAGAGTAGGTATAGTTCGCAATTCACGAAGTCACTAGTCACTAGTGTTGCCAATTTAGTGGATTTTTTTGACTAAGATTGCTACTATTCATATTTATTGATAAGTGATTATTTCTTAGCATTCAACCGACTCAAAAAAAAGAAACAGGTTCTATATTAGACTATCTGTACTTTTATGTGCGTCCATGTATATATTATGTCGGTCAATAGTGAACAATGAATATAGGATTTCATCTAGTAAGTAGTATGCTTATTTAAGATTTCGCAACAACCGTTCATTAAAACTAGTAAGAGGATACGAGTACATTGACTATTGGAATGGATAGTTCCAAAAAAAAATAACGATATTTTTAAACTAAAACTTATTCAGTAATTAACGGCTTTGACATTTACTTATAAACTTTACCGGTTCTTATTCAGTAATTAACGGCTTTGACATTGACTTATAAACTTTACCGGTTCTAGTACTACCGGTACTACTACGATTTAGTTTCATTTTTAACCAACTTCAAAAAAGGAGACGGATCTCAATTCGTTTATATGTTTGTTACGTGATAGCTCCATTTATTGTGAAACAAAGGACATAAGCCCAAATCACATTGAAAAAACCCAGGTGCCACACCTGGGTTTTTTGATGTACCTCGGATTTTAAGTTATTAGTAATAATATTCTAAACTATCATCATCATCCGTTTGAGTGGCTAACCTGCGTTTTTTTGCCTGTAGAAGTTCGTGTCAAAAGCTCGTTTTATGGAACAAAATATATTGTATAATTTGGTGTTAATTATAAAAAAAAAAATATATACCGGCTGAGTCATAAAGATATATATCAAACAATGCACGAATATGCTTAGGTTCTTTTCGCGATGGGTGGCCTTGGAATTGAATTCAAATTTAACGAGTGTAAGTAAAATAATTCATGATAATACGCTTATTTTTGGTAATGTACTTTGGACTTTGTATTCAATTATCAGTATGCTTACATCGCGGGTCAAATCTGGACAAGTACTAGCACAAGCACAGCACTAGCATAGGCCTGGGATATGAGGCGTACTTGAAGAGAGGTATATGCTAAGATGTTATGATGATGATGATTACATCGGATTGCAAACAGTATTGGTGAACTTTAAAAAAAAACGCCTACAAAACTACACTGATAAAAAAACATGTTAGCCACTAATTTGGGTTATGGGAGTGGTGTAATTTTTTTTCTTAAAATATATTTGCATACAATTATTAGATTTTTTTGAGATTAGATACAATTATTTTGTGCCGAGGTCAGGGTACGATTTGGGCCATGTCTTCTATGATGTTTCTTTTTTTTTTGGTAGATCATAGTTTTGAAATATGAAAACAAAACTAAAAATTACTTTCGTTTATTTTTGTTCAAGTTTTTTATGATCGTCGTTAAAATTTGGTCAAGTAAGTTTCTGAATTTAATTTAAAATGGAAACCGATTTTTGTTTCAATGAATTCACAATATTTAAAGTTTTATGCGATCCTTACTATAATGCGAATAAATAAATCACTATTTATCAACATACAAAAGTAATATTCTTTTAAGCATTAGTAATAAATTAAATCCGGAACTAGCAACATTATCGGCCATAGTTGATAACAATTCGTAATGTTTGTTTACAACATTTAATTTGGAGTTTTGAGTTGAAAAATCATGTGCTTTCTCTTTACTGGTCGCTGACATGATGTGTTAATAATTAATAAGTAGTTTGTGCAGTGTATAATACTCTGATATAGTAAACTGTGATACCGCTTTTTAATGCATCTTATGAACGTAGTTATAGCGAATCTAATGTTCTGTGACTAGTCTATAATGAAATACGCGAAATATGTGGAGTGATTAATTAATATATTGGCAGAATAAAGTTTTCTCTTTGGGTAAGTGTACTTAACTTACTAAAATAATTTAGTAACCCTAGATGACACGCATGCGTAAATGTGTTCGAACGACATATGCGTAGTTGTGTGAGTGTAGGTATGTCAACTGCACCGTCTGTATAGATTTTAGGCCGAGTGTCCGGGGTGTGGTAGAAGGTTGGCGAAGGAAAAAGCTTATGTATTCTTCCAGACTGTTATTCCCTTAATAATTCAATCAAAACCGGCGACTTTGTTTCATAACTATTTGGCGACAAGTTCAAAATCATAGTGGCAACACTGACGGCTACCAACTCCAAAAGACTTTTGTTTGGGCGGGAAAACACGATGGGTGCTTTATAATTTTCACAATCAAATTAATTAGTTTTGCTGTGTAAATATTTCGTTTCTTTCGTGTAAATATTTAGTTTTGAATACTTATAGTCAATAGTATAAATAAATATGAGCGTCGCTAGCGACGGGGGTGACCCCGTCGAACAGACCAGAAAAAGAAAACTATTGAAGCCAAATCCAAGTGAAAATGTTTCTTACAAACTATTTAGAAAACCCCTTTATAAGAGAAAGAGACTATTCCCAAAAAATCGTAGTGGAGACTGTAGTGTATGTGGAATCGACGGAACAGGAGAAAGTCGGTAACAAAAATCCTATTACACTCACCAACCTTTTTCCGGACAATGTTAGGGGCATCATAGGGGTGCACCGTGTGAATTGTGAATGCATACAAAGTTGGAGTAACTTTTAAAAAGCCGGCCCCGGCCAACAACTTTTTGAACATGGACACTTTTTTTACTAACCATAAATGTGTATACAATCTGGGTATACAAATAAGTACTGCCTGAGTAACCTTAGTATTTATTTCGCGCGGACTAAGTCGCGGGTAACAGCTACTTTGTATATAAATAAAATTTCAATAAATATTTACTTTAATTTCTGGCTTGTTTTACTCGTTTATTCAACTAATACGATCCATAATATTTTATTATAATACGACATACCTACCTAATACAAAAATCAGCTACTTAATGAAGTTTTCACTTCTGCCGTGTGGTCTTAAGCACACACCTTTTTTTTTTTTGCTATTCTTCTCCCCGCCTTGGCCGTCGTTTGCGTTGCGTCGTTGCGCCGTCATCATCCGTTCACCATCGCCACTTTGCTTTCTTAAATTGCCATCTTAAAGTACAACTTAAACTGACATCAATACATTAGTTAAAGGACAAGATGACGAATTATTAAACTCTTCTCGCATGCTAAATTCAAAAAGTAAATTGACCCCTGATGGTTCAGCCGACGTTCGAAACACAAAACGACTTATTGTATCGTAGCGATTTCGATGTCGTCGGTGTAATAAATAAAAGTCTTAGTATGTCGAGACAAATTCACGACCGCGTGCGGACGCTCGCATACCTATATCTTCAGGTGTATATGGTGCCATAATTGCAAATGAACGATTATGTCTTCGCCACAGACTTTACCGAAGAAACAAAACTCGCATTTAACCATCAAGCTGGATTATGGCCTTCACTCTCTTCTTGTGACAGAAGGTTCCAAGAGCTTACCTAAATTCTTTATAAACAAATTTAGGCGTATAACAACACGCCTCGAACCTTCATTTTAAAAATATATGAGTGAAACACTACGTTAAGTGGTGTTTTAATTCAAAATGTTAGAGTGAGATAGCTCCAGGACAGGCGTTCTAATTAAAGATGTTAGATATTTTCGAAAAATATTTTTAAAAATATTGTTATCATATTTTTAGCTTTGGCCGTTCCTGTACGCGTCCATAAAACGAGGTTACGAAATAATGATAAGCTTGTTTACTATCCTCGCGCCCGCATACTGTGCTCAGAAAGTTACTTCAGAAGTCTACCACCTGAAAGAACAACTTTACGAGAAAATAATTAATGAAGAAAGTAAGTTGAATAATCTATGAAGAAAGTAAGTTTCTATGATATGTTACAATGAATGATTTTTTAAATTTGATTTAATAGCAGGTTTTATTATAGTTTAACGTGTCTATTTGTCTGTTTTTATTCTTGTTTGTTTACTATTTTATTTCTGTATTTGACTATGTCTATGCTGTGTGTCGTAGATACCCTTTTTTAACTGGAGGAATCACATTAACGAATATCCGCTACAAATGGTACCCATATAGCCTAACCAGTAAGTAACCAGTAAGTTACGGTTGGTCTAGTCGGGAGAACGGCGACTGCCGATCCGGAGACCCCGGGTTCAAACCCCACACGCACCACTGTCTTTTCGAAGGCATGTGCGTAATGCCGCTAACTTAAAAACGGTGAAGGAAAACATCGTGAGGAATCCGACATGTACCTAGAATCTTTCGAAGTCATGTGTCATCCACCAACCCGCACTGGGCCAGCGTGGTGGATTATGGCCTTAACTCTCTCCTTGCGAGAGAAGGCCCCGAGTACCAGCAGTGGGAACGTTTAGTGGGCTGTTGATGATGATTGATGATAGCCTAACCTCCACGACATGACACCTTAGCCGTCTGCAGCAGAAACGCGTTCACACTTTCGCATTCATACAAATTCGGTTCAAATTCAGAACTTTAGTTCGTTCAGTCAGGTTGTGCATATCCGGGTTCTCTTCCTAGGCACACCCCAGCCAGTCACTGGTGCACGTAAACACCCAAGGCACGTTGTGATCACTTCGGGAGCCAACCAGTCAGTGGTTACCCTTGTTTTGTGAAACACTTGGATGCTCGCGGTAGACTAGGTCTGTAATAGTCTATATTATGTGGTAGCATAAAAATTTTTGTACTAATTTAGGTAGGCATAACGTGTTAAGGCCTAATGATAATTTACCATAACAACTAAACGCGTAACTATTTTTGCATATTTTTTACTAGCATAACCATGTATAGCATAAAGATACGTTACCATAACGTTTAAACACACATAGAATATTAAAAATAAATTATTAGCATGCTATTTAAAGGCACACGTTGAAAAAAGCAGACGGTACACCTAAGAAATAAGGTGCACTTTTTACATTATGAAAAACAAAAATTAGATTATGACACTATTTATTATGCTACACTAGCAGCGCCCCGCAGTGTTACCCGCGAAGTTCCCGTTGTTTTTCCGGGATAAAAAGCTGTTTTTCCAAATATTGACATCCTACTTATATAATAAATGTCTATGTATGGATGTTTGGATGTTTGTTGCTCAATCACGTCCTAATTTATGGACGAATAGTGGTGGATGCTGGCGATGGCGATAATAAATCAGATCCATTGTCTTCATCTATGGGAGTACCGCAGGGTTCGTCAGTTTCAAACATCATGTTTTCTCTCCTATTGAATGATCTCCCTGATGCCGTAAAGGGAGCAGACATATTCATGTATGCGGATGATGTGGCTGCCATAGTGACCGCCCTTTCAATAGAGGAATTGGAAGATAAATTAAATACTATAATTAATGAATTAAACACGTGGTTTTGTGCCAACGGTTTTATGGTAAACTCAAAAAAGACTCATTTTATTCACTTTTGTCTGTCGGGCCACTATACAAAACCGCTAAAAGTCTTGCTTGACGGTGTCCGGATTGAGCAGGTATAAAATACAACATTTCTGGGGTTCGAGATTGACCGCTGCATGACTTGGGAACACCACATCGACAAGATGTGTGCTAAAGTAAGCAGTGCGTGCTTTGCACTAAGACGGGTGTCCCGAGTGGTGTCTGCGGATGTGTCTCGTTCGTGTTACTTCGCCACGGTGCATTCCCGGTTACAGTACGGCGCCGAACTATACGCGCGCGCTGCCGACTGGGAACGTGCATTCCGCGCCCAAAAACGTGCCGTACGTGCCATCGTGGGCGTGTCGCAATGCACATCCGTTAGACCATATTTCAAAGAGCTTGGCATACTTACGTTGCCTGCAATCTTGATCTACCAAGTGGCTGTGTATGTCAGAAATAACTTAGACTCATACAACACGCGAGGAGAGAGACATTCTTGCAATATACGCAACGCTGACAAGCTGGATAGTATACCACACTCCCTCACAAGATCAGAAAAGCTGACTCACATTATGGGACCGGAAGTTTATAACACTCTTCCTAAAATAGTTAAATCAGCCCCAAGTTTGGGCAGCTTCAAGAACCGATTAAAAAGCTGGCTTATCGATCAAACTTTTTATAGTTACAGCGATTTTTTAAAGAGTGATGGTAAACTCACAATAAAATTGTAAAAAAAATGACATTGTTCATTACATTTTTTTGTAATAAATACATATTATATTTTAATGGTTGACACTTATTTGTACGATACTCATTATCATACAATAAAATGTTAAATTTAAACTTTAAAAATGTATACTCTTTGTATGCTCTTTTTTTGTTTTTAAAATTGACGTGTAAATTGTACATTTATGAATAAAGAACTTTGACTTTGACTTTGGATCGGGCTAAAATTTGGAACACAGTGGAGATTATAGCCTGGAAGAAGACATAGGCTATTTTTATCCCGGAACAACGGGAACGGGAACTACGTGGGTAGCACCGCGGGGCGTTGCTAGTTTATAATATTAGTAGGATTCATTATGACATAGTAAATTAAGATAAACATATTATGCGTTTTAAATGGCACCCGGTCTGAAGTCCCACCGCCTACCACTATGTAGAGTCCCTGTCCTCTGAGCGGCGCACCGCAACATCGGCACTCATCTTTCCTTGTAGGTCCACTTCGTTCCTCGTCTTACGGCTTGTCGCGGTCTCCATACAAATGTTAGTTTACCAGCCAACGTGGTAGGCCACCTCATTCAGTCAAGAAAGTATCGGGAGGGGATGATGTATTTTTGGTTCTGAATTAAAATTATTATTTATTTTGTTGTTGTTGCACAACTATTTTCCGTTTTGGCGTAGAGTTTAAGTTGCATCTGTTATTTATATAACTACAGTCCTGTTTTTAGTTATATCATATCTAATGTGTATGGCAAATTTCATTAAAGACAAAAACATCGAACAAAGTGTTTGTTTTAAATTTTGCATCGCCAATAGAATTTCCTGTTCGGAGTAACTGAAAATGTTACAGAAAGCTTACGGTGAATTGAATTCATCAAAAACAAGTGCTTATGAGTGATACAAAGGGTTCAAAAGCGGTCGAGATGTAATGGAAGATTGGCCTTGCTCTGGTAAACGTGTTAAAAAGCCAGATTTGTGGAAAGGAAATTCTTGGATTTTGCACCACGATAATGCGCATTCGCACACGGCCATCATTGTGAACGAATTTTTGACCAAACACTCAACAAATACCATCGAGCAACCATCATGTCCACCAGATATGGCTCCAGCCGACTTCTTTCTTTTTTCTAAACTCAAATTACCACTTCGTGGCACTCGTTTTCAATCGGTAGAAGACAAAGGAAAATTCGCGGCGAGAACTGCGCTGAATTCAGGAAACAGCGTTTAAATAATGTTTTGATGATTGGATTATTCGTTGGGATTCATAAGTGTATTTTTTTGAAGAAGCATTCTTTGAAGGTGATAAAATAAATTTGGATGAAAAACAAACATTTTGTGTATTATTATTGATCTTTTCCCGTTCCTTTCTTAAAAGAGTTGTATAACAATTGCAGAGCATACATTTAAACTTTCCAGATGAGTTGAGATGCCGCCAAATGGAGCGGCTGGCTCGCTACATGGAGGTGCGGCCGCTGCGGTTCGCGGTGTACAAGGTCGTTCCTCTCGACGCGAGCTTGCTCGGGATTGTGCTCAACTTCTGCGCCACTTACCTCATCGTCATCATACAGTTTACGCATTTGTATTGATACGTTAATAACTCACTATTTCTAAATTCCATTTACTACTAATTCAGTCGAAATTCTTGTCACAAAAAATTAGTATATTACGATACGTGTGACTTAAGTAGTAGATTATTGCACGGCGCGGCGTGAAGTTAAGAAGCTAACCGCCCTTTAAATACTTACTTAGATAAAAAATATTATACAATAATCCATATGATGATACATGTAGGTAATAAACCTATACTAATATTAAAAAGCCGAAGAGTTTTATTTTTTTTGAACGCGCTAATCTCAAGTAGACTGGACCGTTTTCTAAAATTCACCGTTGAATTTGTATGTGATTCCTGTGTGCTATAGGCTATATGTATACCACGAGCGAAGCAGGGGTGAACTGCTAGTATATAAATAAAAATGTACTTACAATAAAAATCGAGAGACAAATAACGAACATATACGACTTGGCATAAAAGCCAGCAGAAAGGATCTTGAGAGTTAGGTTGTCTTTCGATCTTAAAGGAAGATGATGGTTCTGCAAAAAGGTAAAGCGTTCTATAAGGTACTGCTGGATGGAGGGCTAAAATAAAATATTATAAAGAAAAACATTTATTATAATAATATAATACAAACAACATCAAAATAATACAATTACATGTCAAATCAAAATAATATTATGAAAGTACAAGTCCACAAAGTCATTAACAATCTAGGTATTATTTTAGAATTTATAGGAATTGTGAACAGATGAGGAGATAGCACGAAGCCTTGAGGAACACCGGCTGTTGTATTGTACCAATCAGAAAATGTAACTTCTATATAAATCCGTTGCCGGCGTCCTTGTACGGAACTATGAAACCATACAATTACTGGTCGAGATATGAAGAGAACGTCAATGTTGACGGGATTGAAAGCATTACTGAAAACTAAAAGAGCTAGGTAAGATTGCCCTTATATTATATGCTCAAGCGTGTATTGGAAATGATTTTGACAAGTGCAGACACGGTGCTATGCAAAGCTTGTGCTGTAGGTAACAAATAAATAATTTAATACTTACTTAATTGTGAATATATGCACTTATTATATAATGCGAGTTACTTTATTTTTCAACTAGCGTTTCAAAGTTCGACTGTAATCTAATTCAAATTCAGTGTGGGAGAGGATGACCTACTCTGATATCCTGCCAGAAGTGTATTTTTCCCCTCGCCACTCAAACCATTCGAGCTAATTAGAATAGCGAGAGCTCTAAGTCGCTGGCATACCAGTTTACCATTTCGGAAGCTATTTTTGCAAACTCTTGCTCCTCGTGTTTCTTTGCTAAAGTTCGACTGTTAATAACAATTAACCTAAACAACATTATTACACTGTAATAGCACAACAAGGTTTGACACGCAGAAAGCGATACAAGGAGGTGAGAGTGTCATGTCGATCACGAATCCGAACGTCGACATCTGAATAGGACGAGTCTTCAAGATATTGAGAAAAGCCCTCGTGGTCTTGTATTGCGGTTCACCTGAAAAATAAAATAGATAAAAGAGTCAAACATAAGGGTTTCGAATAAACTTTAATGTCGTAGTGGCTAGAACGTCGACGGCACAATCGTATGTTTGTGAGTTCGAATCTCGCTTCTAAGTGGCTCTAATTTCACCGCAATCAGGCATATAATGAGATGATAAATGATAATGAGTTATAGATTTTTTTTATTACCAATAAAAATAATTCACAAATAATTCAAATAATAATTCACAAGTGAGTTATAGATTTTTTTTATTGGTAGCCATACCTATAATTCAACTGTGACTTTTAATCAAGTACAATAGTACTCAATGAAAAGTCACAGTTGAATTATAGGTATGGGTACCAATAAAAAAAATCTATAACTCACTTGTGAATGATTACTCACAAGTGCGTTATAGATATTTTTTTTGGTGGATTTTTTTTCAAAAAAAGAACCATTGAAAATGAAGATCGTGTTCAATAGAACAAATGAATTGATGAAGGTACCTATTGCTTGCTCTTTTCACGCAACTCCGTAATTAAATAGATAATTTCACCTTGTAAAATAGTTTTTTCACTCAAATACAACTTTTCTTTTTTTGTAATAAAGATAATTTTAAAATTAATTTCACATTTTGGATATGGCTAAAGCGCTATCCGCAAAAAGCAAGAAAAAAAACAAACCGCATTCTTTTAGTCTGTGGCTGATCGTCATCGTTAGTTGCGCGTGCACTTGAAAAATAACGTAAGTAAATAACATAAATGTGTTGAAAATCGTCGTATGATACACGTGTGTATTGACGATTGTACCGTCTTCGGCTATCTTAAGACCCTCGCCAAGGCTAGGGTCTCAAAAGCGACTCAGCGGTAATCACCAACATTACACACTCGTACCATAATGTACTATAATAATACGTAACTTACATAATTACAATGATACAATTCTTGATTGGCCTGTGAAAACTAGGTTAGGTACAGATTTTGGTTTTGCACGCAGGCGCAGTTAAGATCTCTAGCTTCTGCCTTACTTGGCATACAGACATGGTATTACAAACAAAATATAATTAGTTACCTTTTGGTCATTTATCATCACGTCAACATTCAGTTTACACAAAAAACATTGCACCAATTAGTATATATCACATAAACACAAACAATTACCGTAGTCACGTATCTAATTATCTATTCTATGTCACGTATTAAAAATAGTAAACACAAACAATAAACAATAGATGTAGGTTATACTTCAAATTTAAAAAATGTGTCAACCATTAAATAACAGTGATGTAGTCGATTATAAAATATACAATCCATTAGAAGGGGAAAAAATATAAAAATACATTAGCGAATTAGAAAATAAATAAAATGTCAATAAATCACAATACATGTCAAAAACAAATACAATGTCAAAATTACGTGCGTTATTTGTCAATAAAAATAAATATAAAAACTTAGTTATTTGATTATTATTTCCGTACCACAGTATTTTTCAATTAATCTCATTCAGCTCATTATCATTTAAAAACATGTCCACAGAATAGTAAGCTTTTGCTATTAAAAGATTATTCAACATATTTCTAAAGATATTTACACTTTGCTTGGATCTAATAGATTTTGGTATCTTATTATAAATAATAGGTGCCATACAAAAAACACTCTTATTTAGAAATGTCGTTCTAGACGGCAGACAATAGAGATTGCCTTCACGTCTACTACCTGCAGGACACATCTCAAAAAGGTCTAGGTTACATTTGACAAAAGATGCGACTTCAAAAATAAACAGAGATGGTAGCGTAAGCATTTTCAAACGAATGAACTCTCCTCGACATGAGTCGCGTTTTTTCAGGCCACAAATTGCTCGAACACAACGCTTTTGAGCTCTAAATATTTTCAAACGGTTTGTTGAGTTGGCCCAAAACATAACCCCGTACCGTAAGATAGATGCAGCATGTCCATAATATGCTGTGAGTAGCGTTGGTTCATTAGCTACTTTACGAAGTTGGAATAATGCATACGAAAACTGATTTATTCTTTTACAAATGTTTGTTATATGGGGTTTCCAAGTCAATTTGTTGTCAACAGTAAGTCCTAAAAATCGCGTAGTTTCCACTTCTTAAATATTTGTATTAATTGTATTGCCATTAGAACTAAAGGCGTACACACGTACTGGTGCACTACTGTTTCGTACAAATAAGAGATAATTCATATAATATCTTTGGATGACGAGTGCAGTGCAGTGCTAGATAGTTAATTAGTTTTTTGTCCTCGTACCAGCGTGACACTATGCTATAATGGCAAACATTGGCAACACTGGCCAAGTAAACAACAAACTGAGAACTCTGCTCGTTTTTAAATCAATTTAATAGTAAAAACAAGTGAAATCAACTTACGACAAAACATCCACAATAGGACGTAACCTGCAAACGAAGTCTCAACAAAAAGCGGATTCAGTGAGCTGTATCTTGGCTAATAAATCATCACAAATGTTGATTTATGAACGTTACACAACTTGAACACTCACGCACACACTCAAGCACACCTGAAACTTGGATATTTTGGAATTTATTGTTTTGTCTTTTCTGAAACCGAGAAATCTGTTTAATGTTTACCCACTTATTTACGACAAAATCACAAAACAGACAGTGACTGACGATACCGACGGCTAATTGAAGTTGACACTGACGTTTCGCCTGACTGACCCCTGACAGTTCTGAAATTGCGTTCCGATACGCACTATCTGATTACACCATCAATTTGTTCCGTGAACACATTGCCGTTCGGATACTGTAATAAGTAAAAGGTAACGATGCCGCTCAAGAGAACTCTACCTGCATCACCTGCTCTTCCCAGTGAACTGGATGGTGAGCCTAAGCAAACAACAGTCCTAAGGATAATGCTCAAAACATTAATAGGGCAAAAAAAGGAAAAACAGCGATGACTTCTCCAATGACGAGTTAACCAATTTTATGTTGGAAATGAAGAGAATGTTCCAGGAATTTAAAAATCAACAGGAAAGTGGTATTTTTACATTGGTTTAATACTGTTCAAGAGCTACGCCAACAAATTACCAGTATTCGAGACTCAATAACCTTCATGTCCACACAACACGAGGCAGCCGTTGAAAGGATCTGTAAACTGGAACATGAGTATAAAATCCAGCTCCCCTCTGTAAAACAGCTAGAAGAAAAAAAAATGTATACAGAACGGTACCAACGCGCAGGTAGTTTGGAAATTAGAAATGTCCCTAAGCTTACTAATAATGTCGAAACGAAGGAAGATTTGACTGAGTTAGTAAAAAGAATTGCGCAAATAGTCAACATCCCAATTATGAATGCTGAGATCCCATCTTTAGGGGCAGCTCTAGAGCAAAACTTAAACCTATAATAGTAGATTTCACCACTGTACTGTACAAAGAGAAATTGCTGCAGTCTGTCAGAACATAAATATGATACGATGCACAGACGGAATAAACCGAACACTAGCCATATGAAGATTGGAGGTTCTCCTAACCCTGTCTATATATCTGAGAACCTCACCCCAAAAATGCGATGGCTGTCCTTTGGGGTCCGTGAGTTTGCAAAAGTTAATACTTATAAATACTGTTGGAGTGCGCAAGGCAAAATTTATCTCAGGAAGACTGATGGTGCTCCCCATATAAAAATCAGTGCATCAAGTGAACTTGAAAATCTTATACCTATAAACGAGCAATTCTTGTATATAAATTTGTATATATATATATAATCTGAATCTCAGAAACGACTTGAACGATTTTGATGAAATTATGTATGCAGGGGGTTTCGGGGACGATCATTCTATCTAACTAGGTTTCATTTTTAAAAAATGCATATTATGCGCGTTTTTAGATAATGAAAAACTGTCACATTAAACATTAGAATGCGAAGGTAAATTTCGCCGCGTGACGCGACAGCGTAATAGCTCAGATGGGAAGTCGGGCGGTCATAGCGGTCACGAATTAGTAGCTCCGAATAGTTCGAATCCAGACGGCTTCTCTTCTCTTTTCATGTTTTCTGTTTAGTATTTAAACCGAGCAAAGCTCGGTCACCCAGGTACTCTTATTAAAAAACCATGACTATACATTAAATACTAGGCTCATTATTTTAGCCTGGCATGTTTGCTTGATATACAATATTGTAAGCTCAAACCATTGAAACTAAACAGTGTCACACAAAAACACAATGTTAACATTAACACTTTAAATTCGCGCTCACAGAGCACATCATATATATACTTTTACTCACTCACTAACACTAACAACAACTCTGAACCTATTGGATTAGGATGTTTTATTGAATTCTTCTATCGCACATTTACCCTCTTAAGCTGGGAAGACAACACGAGTGACGTGTGGTCCTTTAACAAGGTACCTCGCTGTTGGTGTTTTGTCTGTAACACTGAGCTGTGTGCTCTCTTCTACTGTCGTCCCAATGGATAATACTCTGCATATAAGTGACAGTGTTGAGTCTTTTTGCGTTGCCGAGTCATTTACCTGCTCACCGGAACAGTGTAGAATACTTATAACCAAAACAAATAATTCTCTAACAGTTCTCCACTGTAATATTCGTAGCATCAATTGTAACTTTGATGAGGTGCTGGTTTTGCTCTCGAAAATTTAAGTCCCTTTGAATATTCTGGTTCTGAGTGTTGGCTAAGCAAGGTATCAAATATCCCATCAATAAATAACTACATCAGCTAGAAGTCAAATTTTCATAAACAAAATGATGGTGTAGTACTCTATTTAAAAAGTAGTAGATATTAAGTGTACTGTAACCGCAGCCAATATTGCGGATTGCAATTGCTTGGTTGTAGTATGTGAGCCGGACACAGTTTTGGTTGCAGTCTATTATAGATCCCCATCATGTCATTGTTCTGAAGGATTTATTAACTACCCACAAGAGGGGATAATTGTTTAGACCATGTACTTTTTAAGTCCAGATCCAATGATGCCACCGCACTCGTTCTTGAGGCAACAATTCTATTCCACTTGAACTGTTCTGTGCTCTCTAGTAAATTATATAATCCAGTTAAAACTCGGCTGGACATACATGCAATAACATCTGACCTAAAGAATACTGATTTTGCACCGTTACTAGCCTGTGACAGTGCCGAAGCGGCCACCGACCTGCTTATAAGTACTATCACTGGTGTCATTCAAAAGCATACAAAATTAATCAAATCATCACGCACAACTTTTATGATAAAGCCCTGGATGACACCTGGTGCACTTAGGTGCATAAGGCACCGTGACAAACTGCACTAGCGGACGAGGGATAGTCCAGATAATTTGGTACTCAAAGTCACACACAGACGATATCGTAATTTCTGCACTAGCTTATTGCGTAAGCTTAGTTGCAATTACGAACGACAAGAGTTGGAAAAAGTCAAACAAGATCCCAAAGCTACATGGAAAATTGTAAAAAACCTAGCTAATTTACGTACTGGCCACTCATCTGCAACTGACTTGCTGGGGATTGTAGATAACCATCAACACTCCGAAAATCAGGTTAATAGTCATTTTGTGGATGTCGGTAGGCGACTAGCGGAAAAAAATACTACTACATTTAAAGATGGTAATAAAGGTTTGCCGTCATTCCCACCATGCCTTTCAGCCAGTTCAAGCGGAGATTCTATGGTATTACTTCCCACGGATTTCAAAGAGGTAGATACTCTCATTATGGGCCTGGTGCGACTGGATGGGACAATATTCCAGTAAAAGTACTGAAGTACGCCCGACAATCTCTTGTTCCGCCGGTTACCGGCACGTGTTCAACCTGTGTATGTCCACGGGTGTCTTTCCAAGTGGCTTTAAGAAAGCAATAGTCCACCCCATTTTCAAGAGCGGTGCAAAATCAGAAATTAATAATTATAGGCCTATTTCTGTTCTATCCAATCTGTCTAAGTTGCCGGAAAAGATTCTGAACAAAAGAGTTGTGGACTATCTGGGGGCTCTTAATCTGATAGCGGACAACCAGTACGAATTTCATCGAGGGAAAAGTACCGAGGACGAAGTGCTCGAAATTACAAACTGTCTGGTCAGAAGTCTGGAATCTAGAGACAAGACTATTTGTATACTTCTAGATCTCTCTAAGACTTTCGATACTGTATCCATCTTCCTCCTGTTGGCAAAGCTCGTTGGGAAAACATGGGAATACGCGGCTTAGCTCACAGATTTTTTACGGATTACTTGAGAAATAGAACACAGTTAGTTAAAATCGACAACATCCTTAGCTCTCAGCAAAAAATAACATGCGGCGTGCCGCAGGGTAGTGTGCTAGGGCCTACTTTCTTCACTTGCTATGTGAATAACATTTGCATGCTAAACATTCCAGACTGTAAAACTTTAATGTATGCCGACGATACAGCTCTGGTGGTCCGTGGGAGTACCTGGGAGGTCGCACAAGATAATGCGGAAAAAGCCCTCGAGACGGTGGTGTCGAGCTTGTCAGAAAACATACTTACCTTAAACATAGAAAAGACCTTGTACATCGCATTCGCACCAAGTTCAAATGTGCGGCCACCAGTCGGATCTCTTAGGATTAGAGCTCACATTTGTGGTCAAAGGCGCGAAGACTGTAGTTGCCGGGAACTAACACGTGCCTCACATGCCAAATACCTGAGAGTAACGATAGACGATACCCTAAGCTGGAGTTTCCATTTGCATAATTTAATCGCCCGTACTAGAAAGTTCATGTTTGTCTATAAAAGGCTGAGAACGGCTGCATCACTTGAACTTTTAAAGACGGTGTATTATGCTCTTGCACAATCGATATTGTCGTACTGTATTACGGCATGGAGAGGTACCTATACTACTAATATGGAATATGGAACTACTCTCTCTGGAAAGGGCACAGAGAGCTGTCTTAAAAGTGATGACCGGCAAACCACGTAGGTATTCTTACTACACAGATGTATACTGATTGTGCTGTTCTCACG
Source organism: Ectropis crepuscularia (assembly GCA_963693475.1). NCBI lineage: Eukaryota > Metazoa > Arthropoda > Insecta > Lepidoptera > Geometridae > Ectropis > Ectropis crepuscularia. The sequence goes on from OY856350.1 coordinate 7,880,429, forward strand.
GTCAGACAGCTCTACATAAAACAGGTGCTGCTCCGAAAGTACGCAACACTCTCATATTATCCATCTAGCAAACGCAGGAACTACACAGTGTGTCCTATAACTTGCACACGGACAACCGGCATTATGATGCGGTTAGTGCTCGATTATACAACCAAGTGAACAAATTGTTGAACATTTACAATCTGAATTCAATTAATTTCAGAATTGTTAGAGAAATGGCTGATGAGTTAAACCTACAATGATACTAAAAAACTACTCACTATCACCTCATAACATGAACAACTCATACTCTAATAAGAACATGCCATCTGTATCACACACACATCCTCACCTTTACATACACAAACACACCCTCTATTTTACACGCATACACACCCTCGAAACTTCCCGCGCACACATACACACACTCTCACACACACACACACACACACACACGCACACATCCCTAGGATCCATACACACGCATTCCTATTTAATTCTAATTTAGTTTCAGTTGTTGATGCTACTCTGGTTCTGCCTTTATTTAGATTTAGATTCAAGTTTTAATTTTATTTTTGATTTTTATACTGATTTTAATTGTGATTTTGACTTTGATTTTTATTTCAATTTTAATATTAATGTTTGACTTTAAATTTTAATGATGATATTTTATATTGATCCTAATGTTCAAATTTTTTATTTTGTTGATGTTAATTTTTATTTATTTTTTCCAAGGTTGATTTTATTACAATGGTTACTTACAATAATATTTTTAAAATTATGTTCCTATTTAATTCTAATTTAGTTTCAGTTATTTCCACTACTTTGGTTCTGGCCTGATTTAGATTTTGATTCTAGCTTTTTATTCTGATTTTAATACTGATTTTGATTGTGACGTTGATTTTAATTTTTGATTTTTATACCTATTGAATTTTAACTTTAATTTCAATGATGAATTTTATTTTGATTCTATTTTTTTTTTATTATAGTGTTAAGTTTTAATTTTCCAATCTAATATTTATGTTATTATGTATAACTTTTGATTTCTATTTTAGATTATGATTTTAATTTGAACTTCCATTATTATAATTTTTCTCAGCTAGTTAGCATAAGTTAGTGATTAAATTTCTCATGTGTGTTTTTTCTTTAATGTATGTACGTAAATTTATGTTAGAACGAATAGAACTAATACCCAAAATACATGTGTGCTATAGGTACACCTAGTTTGGGAAATTAGAAATATTATTGTAGAATGTACACATTTTATTGAAATACACAAGTTTTTTATATTTATTTTGAATGGGCATTGGGCAAGAGAGTTGCCATTAGGAGCACGTATGCATATAGGTATTACAACAAAAAAACCTCTTTGGCTATTTTAATTCAACAAACAAAAACTTCTAGCTAAATTGAACACGATTATGCAAATTTAATTTTTCTAATGTAAGCTGAAGTTTTACTTACAAATACACCAATCTACGAGAATTCTGCACGTCATTTGTTTCAGTTTCGTCCCGTTGTTGAGAACTTGTTGGGCTGCATTTGATAACGCAAATATACCAAAGGCCAACTCGGTCACAATAATTTTATACGCAAACGTCTCAAAAGGTCTCGGACCTCCCTGTAAAATAGTTCAATATAATATCGTTAGTACTACTCGTAGCTTAGCTCATCATGTATATGAGTAAGTTCCTAGCTACTCATATGGATGTGATCCAAATAAGAAGGACGAATGACGGCAATAAATGACGATTACATTACACAAACTGCTGATCCTTAAAGAACCGAAGTCAATGTTTCGGTATTTTTAATTGCCAAAACTTGTACTGAGATGCTAAATACTTCGAGTTTAAAGAAGTTAATGCTTCAATTTTATTATTTATTGACGAAAGTGGTACCTACTAAGATGATTAAAAAATAACGAAACCGATGCTTCAGGGTTTCAAGTGCCATAAGTTGTAAAGGTGTAGATATCAAATTAATCGTTAAGTTTTTGGGAACACTTAAAAAACTTTTAATTGACGCCTAATTCTACATGCAATCAATATTCATATGCCGTTTTATCAAGATAAAGTCGCGGAAACAAAAATTAAATTGGACGCGATATTTTTTATCGCACTTGACTACTATCTCACATGATGTAAAACGACGATGCGATAGCTCGATAGTAAAAAAATAGGTGAAAAGCTTGGCTCACACAAAAAAACAGTACAATGGAGTAAATTTGAACTCAATTTTAAGTCAAAATTTCCTAATACATGTATCACTTGCAGTCTCGCGCTCTTACCCCTAGAGGCATAGTTGAGTTTAGGGGATGATTTGCCCCTTAGATTGGTCTGTCTTATTGGAAAAAGCTTGAAAATAGTTGTTTGACGAACATATTTACAAATGGAGTATGAGAATTTAATTGAAGTTAAGTTATTATTTTGGAGTTTTAAAGCGTCTGTTAAGCAAAACGGCCGCCGGAAAGTATCTGGGAGTATTGGTGCCTTATTTTTAAGGATATTGCCTACAACATACGTGAAAATCACTTATTAGAATATACGTGAAGTAAGTAATGTTTGTATGTACCTTCATAGCCTCATATCTCAAAATTGGTCATCTAAGCAAGTTAGCGAGTAAGCATGTGTTCTTAGTACGTACTAACTCTACTCAATCGTCTACATTTCATTCACGAGAAAATACGTGACGTTTGGCAGCTCTGGGATCTTTGACGATTATACTCATACACATAATAGCAAGCTGGTAGGGATGGGATTGCCTTGACTTCCAACTTACGATTCTGGTCCCTTTCCTATTAAGTATTGTACTTTGGGAAATGTGAGGTACAAGACGATTTTGATCTTTACGGATAAATCATGAGCTATGTATTATTTAGGTACTAACGTGCGGTCTTAGTAATATTCATGTAAAAACGTACTTGAAGACTCATCCGGACGTCAGAGTACAAAATGCTGATATTACTGAAAATTACGGTGATTATCATCATGAAGATCTGAAACAATCGTTTAAGATCTGATAGTTAGTTGTCTCATGATTTTAAAACCATAAGCGACATGTTCCTATGTAAAACATAAATATGCTCATTACAAATCCTACTTGCTACTGATATTATAAATCTCAAACGTTAGATGTTAGAATACTTAGTTTGCGACAAGTCATGTTTGTTATTTAAGCATTTGATAAAGAAAAAAATAAACTAATTTGTAAATAAAAGGCATGGATGGACCTCGGAGTCCGTGGAGACAATAAAAAACGTAAGTTCTTCAACTGCATCTTCATAAAACACGTCATCTATAAATAAGGTCGTTACCGTCGTTACGTATGAAATTGGTGTTTTGTCGTACTGGCTACTTTGATCTCAAATATTTCCTTTTTGGTAAGGAATTAAAGTTTCAAATTTATGCAGCTATTTACTCTTCCTTTTGTATCTTGTAAGCCGTAATTTATTTGATTTTGAAGTGAAAACTTCTTTTGTCGCGCCTAGACAGATTTTTCGTGGGGTGTGAATTGAATTCTACCGTCACGCTCGGGTATGATAAGAAATCTTCGGGTAAACTCGAACCATGGCGTCTAGAGTTGCGTCAGCCAATGGGAAATGCTGAAAGGCCGTAGCCCGGCCACCATGGTATAGCCATCTAGAAATGCGTGAGCCAGTGGGAAATGCTGACGTATTTTTAGATGGCCATGCCATAATGACCAGGTCACGCCCTCCAGTTTCCCCCGCGTAGTTTCCAAAGTAAGCTATCAAATTTTGAGTTATAAGTTTTCACTTCTATCGGCAGTTCCTTTGATTGCCAATTGTTTTTCTTTATTAGTTTTTTTCTTTCGGTTACTCAGTTTACGAAATGGAAAACTTGAAATATTGCGTTATTTACGAGTACGAGTTCCATCGTGGCACCAGTGCTGCAGAAACGGCTCGAAGGATTACTTATGTGTATGGCGACGGTGTCGCAAAAGAGAACACAGTGTGTTTTTGGTTCCAACGTTTTCGTTCTGAAAATTTCGACCTGCAGAATAAGCCCCTTGGACGGCCGGAGACCAAAGTTGATAATGAAGAATTTAAGGCTATTGTGGAAGCGGATCCATCGCAAGCTACGTCCGGGTTAGCTGCAGGCTGCGGTCTTAGTGATACAATTGTTTTAGTTCACTTGAAACAAATTAGAAAGGTGAAAAATCTTGAAACCTCATGAATTAGAAAACGCGCGTCGACTGCTGTGTTACTTTACTCAACCGGCATAATAATGTAGGGATTTTAAATCGAATCATGAAAAGTGGATCCTGTACAGTAGTCGGAAACGCTCATCGCAATAGGTGAACCCTGGCAAACCAGCCAAAATCTGCCCCAAACGAAAATACAAGTTCAAGTTTTCCATTTTGTAAATTGAGTGACCGAAAGAAAAAAACAATAGAGGAAAAAACACATGAATTACGGTTCTCAAAACACAAAACATGAGTACTTAAATTTTAAATTGTAATTCTTAACCAAAGAGGTCAAGTTGGCCAGTACGACAAAACAACAATTTCATATTATGTCATCATCAACAGCCCACTAAATGTTCCCACTGCTGGGACTCGGGGCCTTCTCTCGCAAGAGAGTTAAGGCCATAATCCACCACGCTGGCATAGTGCGGGTTAGTGGATGAGAAATGACTTCGAAAGATTCTAGGTACATGTCGGTTTCCTCACGATGTTTTCCTTCACCGGTTTAAGTAGCGGCATTACGCACATGACATCGAAAAGACAGTGGTGCGTGCGGGGTTAGAACCCGGGGTCTCTGGATCGGCAGGCGCCGTTCTCGCGAGTGTAGTTATGTGAGGACTTTATATTATAAAGCTGAAGAGTTCATTATATATTTATATGTTTGACCGCGGTAATGTCAGAAACAACTGGACCGGTTTTAAATTTTTTTTCACCGTTGGATATATACGTCATTCCTGAGTGATATAGATGATACTTATATAAATATGTACCAAGGGCAAAGCTGGGGCGGACCGCTAGTTCTCTATTAAGATGTGATGTACTCGTAACGGCTAACACAACAAAAACAGAACAGAACAGGAACAGATGAGTAGCGATAGGTACAGTTTTTATAGAAATTTGTAATGTCTCATACAAAAGTAACTTGCAACTGCTTCAACATTAACGCCATTCTATTTTGCTTGTGTGTTATAATTGTATCAGGCGAGGGGACGCTTCTAGCATGGCCGCCAGATTATAACCTTAGCGAAATAGCGGCAAGATGATGAAGCTTCCATTACTCTATAATACAGGCCGCAGCACTATACATGCATATTATGTGGAACAATAGTTTCGTCACAATACATTTTGAAAAAAAAAGGAAATCTAAAAATGGGAATAAAATATCCGCACTAGAAAGGGAGTTCAGGGCACCCATAAATCACAATCACTAAGAGGTAGATAAATCCAATCTGGTGGCGAGTTTAGCAGTTTATTTACTTAACGGGAATGATAGGTGCACGTTCCATCGTAGATCGCATCGTCGCTTAACATCAGGCGAGAAGGTCGTCAAGTGCGTACCTATTATTGTAAAAAAAAGGATTAAATTTTGCAGAAAACTTCAAAATACGGCAAAAAATTAAAATATGATAAAAAAATTAAGCATAAATTAAAATTAAAAATTAAAATTCATTTATTTCAAGTAACACAAGACTCATCTTCATGGATAAAAAAATTAATTACGTCACATTACATTATAAATATTCTGCAGTCATGTCATTTTATCTATTAATCATTAAATTTTACATTATTATACTTGAATATTAAATTACATTATTAATTATTAAATTTTACATTATACATACACCCAAACATTTTACACATATACACTAAAATAAACATTCACACACTCAACAAGTCTCATTTATGTCATAGTCACCCTTGCAAACTTTACAGCTAGATTGAAATGAAATGATTTTCAAGGAATTTTTACAAAATTTTTACTAACAAAGATTTATGAGATACTAGACGTGCCCTGCGGTTTATTCCAGCGCAGCTCCCGTTTTATTCTCCGCCGGAAAAATTAGCCTTAACATTATTTTACAAATAAAGAATATTGTATATAAAACTAATTCGTTTATTACAATGACACTGTTATTTTGGTTTTACGCCATTAAATAGAAATATTTTATAAGTTAATTTAGGAAAAAACGTTTTAAATGTTTTTGCACAGAAATTATAAATTATCGCTTAGGCAGGGCGCAACCGTAGACACCTTTTGTAATGTGTCAGATACAACTTACCAATGGATATTTGTTTGTTGTAGAACCTGTATGAAATCATCTACTCCTTGCAAAAACTTGAAACATTTTTTTTGTGTCCCGTATAATACAAATTTACGATAAGTGTTCGGTGTCGGCAACTGGAAACTGGAAAACTGTGTTTACGTTTGCGCAGCACCTAAGGTATCACGCTTCAAAAAAATGTGAAACAGGATCTTCCGTTGGGTTTTGTGATAATATTTAAGTAGGTACTGACTATTTTGCAGTTTTTAAACGACATCTTTTTAATTTTATAAATTAACTAGCTGAGCGCGCGCGCGTTGCTACGCCAGGGTCTATATGGGGTGGCATAACATTTTTTGTCTTATTTTAGGTAGGCATAACGTTTTTGGGACTAATGATAATTTACCATAACAACTAAACGCATAACTGTCTTCGCATAATGTTAACTAGCATAACCATATATAACATAACAATAACTTAGCATAATGTTTAAACGCATAGCCATATATAGCATACAGATAACTTAGTATAATGTTTCGACGCATAACTATAAATAGCATAATAGTTAAAGGCACACATTGAGAAAAGCATAACAATACTTAAACATACTGATCAACGGCATAAACTTTAAACGCCTAACTAAAAAACAAGTGTAAAGAGCGGACATAAATAAAATACGTGGGTGTGTGAAATGCGGGTGGGTACTTTGACAACAATATTTATTATTCGTAATGTAGGTATCTACTAATTTAATGGAATATCTATGCAGGACTATGCAGTAGTATAACAATTTTTGTACCAATTTATGTAGACATAACGTTTTTAGGACTTAAAAACCTACATACACCTAAGACATATGGTGCACTTTTTGACTCCGGGTGGGCTCCCGCCAGAAGTTCTTCGGTCAGCCCTGAGTGTTGCTTCTCCATACTCGGCCTGCACTCCGCTACGGAGGTCGCCAGCTCGCTTCGCTCGCCACCTCCCCCCTTCGCTACGCTTGGCCTCGCATGGATCGCTCCACTCAGGACCTCCCTTGAGCTTCTGGCTCCCGCATTTTTTAAATACACTCTAGGGGTAGTAGCGACAAGACTAGGTGGAGTCGGGGTGCTCCGAGTCGGATCTGGACCCTATATAACCTGGTTATATATTACGTAGCACAACAAATAATTAAAAAATGCCTAAATGCGTCTGAGCAACAGTCGAATTGAATGTAGCACAATAGATTTTTATGATTAAAACACATAACGCCAAAAAACGATTATGCAAAAGTTACATTATGACACTATATGTTATGCTACATTCATTATGACAAAGTAAATTAGGAAAAAAAAAAATGTGATTTAAACGGCACCTTAAAAAAAATAGAACAAATAAAAAAATGCTTAAAAACTATTATGCGTCTCATCAATAGTCGAATAAAATGTAGTACAATAGATTGTTATGCTTAAAACACATGACGCCAAAAAATGATTATGCGAAAGTTGCATTATGACACTATACATTATGCTACATTCATTATGACAAAGTAAATGAGGAACAAAAAGTTATGCGTTCTAATAGGCTCCCGCTACGCCATCTATCGAAAATTGGCCGTACCATTTCAAATTTTGAACAAATTCGGTTACTTTAGGTTCTAATGACGCAAACTTTAAAATATGACATTATGCTGTCACGCAACGAAAGCTCTCAAAAAGCAATATTTTTTCCCGTTTTTGTTACATTTTTCATTTATGCTCGGCTCCTGTTGATAGTAGCGTAATGTTAAATAGCCTATAGCCTTCCTCGATAAATGGACTATCCTACAAAGAAATAATCTTTCAATTTGGACCAGTAGTTCCAGAGATCCGTGCGTTCAAACAAACAAACAAACTCTTCAGCTTTTTAATATTAGTATAGAGTATAGATTAATATTGTTCTAAGTTGTTGTTTGAAACGTGGACACTAACAGTAAAAGCAGTCTGCAAATTCAAAGTCACTCAGAGAGCCATGGAAATAGTTATGCTTGGAGTTTCTCTGAGGGATTGTTTTTGTAATGAAGTCGTCCGTCAGAGAACCAAAGTCACCGACATAGCTCAGCGCATCAGCAAACTGAAGTGGCTGTGGGCTGGTCATATCTGTCGCAGAACCGATAACCGTTGCGATACACGAGTTCTAGAGTGGAAACCGCGAATCGGCAAACGTAGTGTAGGACGCCCAGAGACTAGGTGGAGTGACGATTTACGGAAGGCAGCTGGTGGCAGTTGGAAACGTAAAGCCGAGAATCGGGTTGAGTGGCGTATTATTGGAGAGGCCTATGTCTAGCAGTGGATGAATTTGGGCTGACTATGATGATGATATTCTTAGTTGTTTGCAAATTTAGTTTTCTAACTTTCATCTTTGCGAATGACATGCAGAGTGCGTATAGATACCACATACTGAGTCCAAATGACGAACACTGACTGTGAGTAACTAAAAACGGCGATGATAAAATCAAGTGTAGAAGATACGTAAAATAGTAAGTAATGCACAGTTACATACCTGCCACCGAAATATATCGTTGCAAAGCCTCGCAGACTTTTCAACCATCTCATAAGCGACCAACAAATTATCAATCAAAGTTATATTTTTGTACAAAGAGAAGTGCTTCGTTGGTTTCTTTTGCTTATGAATAATATCATAATGTACGACTGCTACAATGCTATGTAAGTGATCAGAAATTGAAATATAAATGCTCCACACAACACCTAACTCGATGATAAATCTTGACATAGTTGCGCTGCGAAGAAGCTGAAGTAGTAATTTAACACAAAAAACTGTTTTGGAGTAGTTTTTATTAGCCAACTCACAGGCATTAAAATATACCAAATTTACAACTACAAACCATATTATGGAACATTTGACCATATATTCTCTAAATCTGGTTTCAGTTACTTCTAATTTTTCTCGGCTTGCTTTCAAATAATTCAACATTTTACTAAATTTCATAGAGTTGAGGATAACATAGAAAACTACGCCCAGTGAAGAGCTGATCGAAAGTCCATAATGTACAATATCATACTCGTACACAAATAAGAAACCGAATAAATTGGATATATATATTATACTGATTGTCACAATAAATTCTACTAATGCTCTAATAATTATTATCGACTGAGTCTTTTCACTAAGAAAACAAAATTTGCGATATATGCCAAATACATTTTCAAGATATAAAAATACTTCCAAGGCATTCATGATTTTTAATGGATATGTAAATTCTTAAGAACGACTATTACATGGAAAATTTCGGTCAAATATCCGTGCAGTAAAACATATTCGTTTATAACATTTCATAATTGTATTGAAACTGTTATAAATGTTCATTTGATTGTTCACTTACAAACATTAGCTCTTTTCATCAATCATTTTATTTTTTACACATGATAAATTATCGTCCTTACTAATATTGTAAATGTATAATCAACTCTGTCTGTCTAGTACGCTTGTCTAGTAAGCTTGCACGCCTTTACTAATAATGTTCATATTTATAAGCTGATATACATTAAATTTGGTACAAATATACATATATCTCCTTTTTTGAACATTGGTTTAACTACTGATATTTTTAGAGTCTGGGAATACACCAAATTCAATATAGATAATGACTAAATAACTGAGTATGGGAATGGGTGCTACAGTTATAGTCACGTCTTTAACTACATTTATCGCTACACGTTCTATTCCAACACTAAGAGCAATTACGCACTGTCGATTAGTCGCCGGCGACTCGGTCGCTGGCGGCTGTGACTTACTGCAGTTTAAATAGGTGGTTACGCACTTGGTCGTCGTTGGAAATAAAATCCCGAATATATCGATACCAGAAATTTCAGTTGTCGTAAAGGACAAAACACTACTTTTCAGGAAAACCAAAAAACGAAAAAAAATACAAGTTTTTGGCTTATAACTTTTTTTAAACAAAGTAATATATGGTGTCAAAGGGTATCCTAACTATTTTTTCATGTTCTATTTATTTAAATTTTAGACTGGCCTCGTGACTTAGTGGGTAGTAGCTCTGCCTGCGAATCCGAGGGTCGTGTCGTCAATATTTAAGGTTCTCTTTTTTTTCAATTCGTTTTTTTAAATAAAATCTATTTCTTGGAGTCTTTTATCTGTAGGTATCTAAGTATATATAGTATTTAAACCGAGCAAAGCTCGGTCACCCAGGTACTGTGTATTAAAGGACTTATCTTCGTCATTAATGGGTAGTATTTATCAATTAAATTAAAGATTATGGGGGTAAAAGCAACATAAAAACTAAATATCTAGTTAAGAAATATGTACCTACCTACTATAGGGGTTTCTTGAGGTAGCAAACCTGAATGAAATACAACATGTTTTACTATTTTCTATTTATTAATCGATTTTTTTCGAATCAATTGACATTCTTATCAATATAACTAATAATTATAAATAACTGAATGTCGGTAAAGTAAAGACAAACCTATCCCTCAACTAAATAATTATGCCTCATATGTCTCAACTTAACAACTAAATCAAAATGATGGAGTCACTGTGTACGTGAAAAATACACTGAAACATAATGTTAGAGAGATTAAACTGCAACAGGCTTCTTGTCTGCAATTGGATGTCCTGAACAATAAGGTTTTATGCGTATATCGATCACCTTCGAATTCAAACGCGGAAGCTTTTATTAATAGTCTCAGTACCCACCTAGCCTCAGTCACTTCGCAAAATAGTATTGTAATAACAGGGGACATTAACATAAATATTAAACAGAAAGCCACAGATATAGATACAGAGATAGTATACCATAGACAGAAACATCTAAATATGTTGTCTGTCTATGGTATACTACCCGGGCATATGTTACCCACCAGAGGAAAAAACTGTCTCGACCATTTTATGCTAAAAGTAAATAAACTGAAAGTCTCTGCATGTATTGCTATTCTACAAACATCCATTACAGACCACTTTACAATACTATTGTGCTTATCGGAAGTAAAGAATATACCAATTGTAAATAGGATCAGAAAGTCTGTAGATTTTGAACTTGCTTTGAATTATTTAAAAGAAAAAAGGCTATCTGATTTACTCTCTTGTGAGGATCCTGATGTACTAATTAATCTCCCCATTGAAAAACTGACGGACTCAATTAACATTAATTAGCACTAATGTTACAGAAATTCCTAGGAGTAAGCGCACGATAAAACCATGGATTACTACGGGTATTTTACGTTGCATTAATTAAAGAGATAAAATGCAAAAGAAACTTCGATCTGACCCTTATAATGACATTCTAAAAATAACATATACTAGGTATAGGAATTTTTGTAACAATTTAATTAAAAAATTTAAAAAAAAGTATGAAAGCGAGTTACTTGAGAAGTCTGTAAATAACAATAAACAACTTTGGAAAAATATTAAAAATATAACTTACACGAACAAAAACAATAGTCAAAATACGGAACTATTAAGCATTAAATCATCTCCTAAAGAATCAGTAAACTTTATAAATGACTATTTTTCTAATATTGGAAAAACGCTTGCCCAAAATATCCAACCTACTATATGTTCAAATACAATAAACCAACAGCTAAGCTCTTTTCTTCTAATAGACGCAAATGTTATGGAAGTTGATAGTTAGAATCCTCATGAGTCTGAAATCTGATAGCTCACCCGGTTGGGACGGTATATCAACTAGATTCTTAAAATTTATCAGAAGTGAAGTTGTTCCTATCATAACTCATTTTGCAAATATATGCTTTCAAAAAGGATTTTTTCCAGGTCAATTAAAAAAGTCAATAATAATTCCGATTCACAAGGGTAGGGACGGAAGTGACATTAACAATTATAGACCTATATCGGTATTGCCAGCAATATCAAAAATCGTAGAAAAGTTGCTTAATTCACGATTACTTGATTATATGAATTCTCTTAGTATTTTATCTCCTATGCAATTTGGTTTTAGAAAAGGAAAATCCACGGAAGATGCAATAGCCGCATTGACTTCACATGTAACAGAATAACTTGATAAAGGAAACAGATGTTTAGCAGTTTTTTTGGACTTAAAAAAAGCATTTGACACGGTTTCAGTCCCGATCCTTGTAAAGAAACTGGAAAGTATTGGAATAAGAGATACCTTTAAGACTTTTCGTAGATTATTTAACCAACAGGAAACAGAGGGTTAGAGTAGGACAAATTATTAGTGATGAGATGGAGGTAATTTATGGGGTTCCACAGGGTAGTGTATTGGACCCTACAATGTTTTTAATCTATATTAATGATATATACAATTTAACAATTAAAGATGCCAACTTTTATTCTTATGCTGATGACACTGCCATTATTTTCTCAGAAAAATCCTGGCATGCTGTAAAAAACAGTGCTGAGGTTGGAATGTCTCTGGTATCTGTTTGGCTGAAATCCAACCTCCTTACACTAAACACTGCCAAGACCAACTACATATGTTTTAGTATTAGTAATCGTACTCAGCCACCAATGGAGCTTGATTTAAGAATTCACGAATGTAATGTTATCAACAATATGAACTGTGGGTGTCCCAGTATTCAACAGATAGCAAACACTAAGTATTTGGGGGTTATAATAGATTATAGACTATCTTGGTACGCACATTTGGAACAAGTATCCAGTAGAGTAAGGAAATTGATTTGGATATTTAGGTCCCTTAGGCATGTTGCGCCCAAAAAAAGTAGTAATTCTTCTCGTAATTTATTAAATGACATTTATGTAGCCTTAGCACAATCTATCTTGATATATTGTATCCCAATTTGGGGAGGAGCATCAAAGACTAAATTTATAGCAGTGGAACGGGCTCAGCGCGCATTAATAAAAGTAATGCAGGTATTTTAAAAATATTAGATTTCCAACAGAAAGTATTTATTTTATTAGTAATTTGCTGTCAGTAAGAAAACTATATCTTGTTTATTTAGTTCTCAAAAAACATAAATCACTAACGTTTGATACTAGCATACGGAATAATTCGAAAAGAAGAAAGATCTCGGTAGTACAAATCCCAAAATGTAAGACGGATTTTGCTTTTAAGCAATATAATGCACGATCAGCATTTATTTATAACAAAATTAGTAAAGATCTTGAAATAATATAAGCCAAGAAATACTATGAATGTAAAGATTCTATTATCAAGTGGGTAACGCCGCTTAACTATAATGAAACTGAAATGCTGCTTCAGGTTCAATGAGGTACATTAAAATCCATACGCACATACACACCCTCTCTCTCACACACACACACACCCACTCACACACATCCTCACTAACACTTACATACCCTGTCATACTTTACAGATACACCGATTGTTAATTGTATTTCTATGCTAAGGAAGAGCAGGGACTCCTAAGACAGGCTTTTTTTGCCTAAAAGGAATTCCTAGTTGATTTAATTATATGTATTATCTTCTGTTAGTGAAATAAAGATATTATTATTATCCACGTATTTATTTCGTTTCTTAAATTTAAGTTTTTACAATATTTATATAAAAGAACATAAAAACATTATAAAAACTTAAACCTAGATAGCCGCCAGCAGCGGGGCAGGGCCCAAGCTACCGGTGGTTAGAGCTGCAGAGTGAGGAACCTCCTGACGATGCGCGCTGTGTCGAAAATGACCGCCTTCTGCATCTGACCCTTGATCCAACCGTCTAGCGAAAGTCTCTTAAGGTGTTGGTCGAGACTTTTTGCTACAAGGCCGTTTGCCGACACGACTATTGGGACTATGATCGTCGAATCAACATGGCGGTAACCTCATGAGCCAAGTCAAGGTACTTGCTTAGTTGTCCTTCTCGGCTTTCACGAGGTTCTCGTCATGTGGTACGGTGATATCGACGATCACAGCCCGGCGCTGAGACCGGTCTACCAGCACGATATCAGGCTTATTGGCGACAATAGTCCTGTCCGTGATGATAGACCGGCCCCAGTAGAGCAACGCAATAATAATAGACAATACAATAATAATTATTATTAATTATTGTATTGTCTGTCACTATTAATTATTGTTTTCTAATCTTAAAGACTTAATCAATTATGTATTTTAAAGATACTCCTTCTGAAACTTATGTGGATGACTTTTTAAGTCTTAATCAATGTCGTTATCGTCTTCTTCGTGAAAGACTGTCTTTAACAGTTCCTAAAGCCGGTAGATCTAAATACTCCTTATGGAAACGCTTTGGTATAGTACCATTCATACACAAACGCTTTAAATCATTGTATTTAGCGACTGGTAAATAGGCTACAGTGAGGTGTAAGGAGGAAGCGCTAAACATCTAGTTTCCCCAAATGTCAACCTCTCCTGCGCGTGGTGCACCCTGCTGCCAACTAACGAGGCTCTGAACGAGGACCGAACCAATGGCGGTATATCCATTTAAAAGCCAGTCCTAAATTGACCTGGCCGGTGACGGACAGCGGCGCCATCGGTGCAAAGGACTGGCTCCGCGGTCACCCACCCGCCTGCCAAGCATGGTGACTATGGCAAATACCCCCCCAAATGATGGTCACAAAAAAGAAACGGCCCCTAGTCCCCGGCGGCTCCGTTATTCCAGGCGTTGGTGGCAGCCTTGGTTCCGGCGAAGCATGGGGTGCTAAGAATCCCCGGCAGACGCCCCGCCACCAAACCCAACGACTCGGCCTGGCAACGTACAACGCACGGACGCTGAGGGCTGACGAAAAGATTGTGGAGCTGGAAGAAGAAGTGGACAAGTTGCGTTGGAATATCAACCCTCGAATCCGGCAACTTGTTCTACTACCGGGAGGGAGATCAACAATCCCAAGAGGGTGTCGGGTTTATCGTCCGCAAATTTTTATAATATATAGTTCTTAAGTTATTTATATGTATTTTTTTTTATGTTTCTGTTGTGCCAAACATTGTTTTTATGTGTTGACATTTATTAACGAGTTTTTTTTATCTTATCTAAACGAAACTACTTTTGATACTTATTAGACTTTACATTATAATAAACTAAAGTGTTTTACACTAACTGTAACATTTATCATTTCAAGAAACATTCAGAAAGATGATTATTATACTCGTTTCGTAACCATTTCTCTAAGTGCTATAATTTTAAGTTACTTACAAGTTCGTTACGACAGGGTTACAAGTGACGGCTGTACTGAGCCGAAAGAGATGTGCAGTTAGTACCTATGACGTTATGAACTACTAGCAGTGCCACGGTTTTACCCGCGTAATTCCCGTTCCCACTATTTCCCCGAAATAAAAAGAAGCCTATGTATTGTTTCATTTCATTTCATTTATTTCTTGGTAATCAACCCGCACTGGGCTAGCGTGGTGGATTATGGCCTAAACTCTCTCCTTACAAGAGAAGGACCCGAGTCCCAGCAGTGGGACCATTTAGTGGGCTGTTGATGGTGAATGACATTTTAAGTTGTACTTATTTGTTATTTTTTTATTTTTAACACGTGAATTTATGGACAATAATTTTGGTAAAAAATCGATGTACCATAACGTGAAGTAATACATTTATTACTCGACAGTGTTTGTCAAAAATATCTTTTCTTTATGTTTAAAAACAGCTTTTGTCCTCACTTCTCGTAGGCTCATGGGTAAGATATTCTAGGCCATGTTCTGTTTTCCAAATTTCAACCCTATCCTTTTCGACGTGATTGAGGAACAAACACTCAAACATCTAAATATCCAAACTTTCGCATTTGTAATATTAGTAATAATGTAGTATATAACTTAGAAACACGGCAATGGGCTAACTTTGAAACCGGCGACACGGAAATGCGATACGATATATACAAAACTTATGAGCTATTTACGAAATTGTATATAAAGCTAGCTTTTGACATTTTCTTGTCCTATTTTTCAACTAAATTAACGTTACGACGCCAAAGCTGTCGCAGATCGCTACGATTTGAAGAGACTCATAACTAAGCAGAGCTTATTAAAATAGGAAACAGCTGTAACGATGCTGCAAACAATGCAATGCTATCTGTTTTAAGGAAATTTTCATTATTTTAGAAAATTGTTAATAGTGTTTTTTTAATACTAGGTCAAAGAAATGTAAAAGAGCCTGGATTCCCACGACGCAACTCGCCCTAGTGTGATTTCCAGTGCACAATATAATATTAACGTTCTATAGTTTTTTTGTAGCGTAGCTTTTTCTTGTGTTTTTGTTTTATGTTTATTTTTTGTTGGCACAACTGCTTTCATTTTAATAATCGTAAATATATACTGATGATACATAGAAATACCCAGACACAGAACAAATGTTTGTATTCATCCATCAAACAACATTTATCGTGAGTGGGAATTAAACCCGCCTTCAGCCTGGCAGGCAGCCTACCAACTATGCCATGATATCAGTCGATTAGAGTTAAGTCATACATTTTTAAAAACTGCCACCACTAGAAACGCTCTATTTATCAATCTACTATCACAAATATTCAACCTTTTCGGCTGAGAACAGGTTTTCTGCGTAACCCTGTTTAATAGGACGTACTTCTATATACCTACTTACTTACTGATACTTACTTGGACATATTCATCGAAATTGTATTCTCTTTATCAAGTGGCATCGTTGGACATCAACATGACAAAGCGTCTACAAATATTTTTCGGTTTTGTTTATTTAATATTTTCTCTAAACATTTTAAATTTAGAATGTAAATCTGCGTTACTCAACTTCTTGTTTCGAGTTCTTTCCATGACTCAAGTTATATTTATGTGTTACCTGATTTTCTTAACGCATCCATTGAATAATTTATTTGAGATCACTTATGTGAGCATATTCCTTGTATATGTACTCGAGAGTTTCGTCTTCAACTGTACAAAATGGAAGCATGTCTTGAATGATTTTTTTGTGTCTGTTGAAAAGATTGATTTAAAAATGGGAACATCGAAAAAATTTAAAAAACTACAGTTCATACTTTTTGTTTTAATCACATTTATTTTACTTCTGGAGGGAGTCGTACTATGCATACAATGTTTTTATTTAGGACCAAAATGTGTCTCTGCATTTGCACACCTGTTCAACTTAATTATCATACCATTAAGCGCTTCAGACATATTAATTGCTATTTATAGTTTTACATTCTACACAGTACTGTCTAGATTGACATATTTGAAGGATAACCTGAAATGGTGTAACGAAATAGATGAGATGCAGACTATATATCAATCGTTGGTTGAGTGCGTTGAACAGACCAAGAAAAAACTTGATATTGTTGTGAGTAAATTTTGTCATCCATTATTTTAAGCTATTGTGGTTGTTGAAAAGACTTTTATCAGTTCAATTAAGAGATAGAGCTAGGTATATCACCAAGGACGTCTACTCTATTTCTACGAAAACGTAATTTTGTAATAAAACTCGCGACTTTCCTACTCTCGTTCAAGTACTTCGTTTTATCCTACACAACATTGTTTGGCGTTTAAATGTTTACTCTAATTAGAGTATGCTTAGAACATTAATTTAACCTTTTGACCGCCTTAAAATATTTTTTAAAATTTTAAGGCCGCTTTTAAAATTAAAAAAAAAATTGTGCTGTCACCATTTCACATCTAACACACAATTTTTTGGTATAGTCCGTTTTTTTGTCACCTATATACGTCGTTGGCGTACGGGGCTCGCTAGCGCTTGTCAAGTATAGGTGACTCCGGCGTTCAAAAGGTTAAACGGACAAAACGACGGATCGAAGTAGAATAAGAGTTGGAAAGTCGCGAGTTTTATTTCGAAATTACGTTTTCGTAGAAAGAGAGTAGACGCCCAGTTGCGGATATACATGCTGTGATACGAAAATTCAGTGGTAGTTAATATTCGTACGTGACCCCAATGAGTTTGTTTGAAAATTGGCTCCACAATACACAACAACATGCTTATTGCTTACTTTTGGCTTGTTGGTTATTTTGTTCGATGAATGAATCTTTTGAGCCTGCTCATGGTATTCTTAATAGCGCTTGTGATTGGCAGGTTTCAGTGATAAACGCATTGGGATTTATCACGATTATGTGGTAGTAGTTTACCCGTAAACTTTAATCATGAAACTGCGCCAGAAATATTGGAACCTTATTCCTCTATTAAACCGAGAAATCCTCTTATAATACGAATAGATAATACGGTAGTAAAATTATAACAACGTTAAATCATATTTATTGTACCTAATTTTGGTAGTACACATTCAACATGGTTCTGCCAAGGAATGTTTTAAATCTTTTGTATGGCACCTAACATAAGAAAAAAAACGTTTAATACAATACCTTAAATAGACTACCTAATTAGTACGTTAATTTTACAGTTTGCATGTGCTTTGCCTTTAATAGATATTTATAAATGAACCCATTTTTCAGTTCTTCGTAATGTGGTTGAATAACACGTTTCATCTACTGATGACGTTATTCATGTTACTGATAGATATTTTTAAAGCAGACGTAAGTATTGTTTAATAGTTTTTAAGTTAGGGCTTTGTTTCAAGCAATGGTCCACTACGACATACATATATGGTGTTGAGAAGTGAACGCCCATACACGTAGATATGCATACGTATAATTTGGATAGCAAAGAGCCATGGAAAGGTCCTAGTTTGGCATCTAACTACGAGATCGAGGTAGTAACACTCAAATACGACCAAAAACAAAGTTTAGGACATTGGAACAGCGATGACAAGTAGACCAAAATTGTTATACAATAGTGG
Source organism: Ectropis crepuscularia (assembly GCA_963693475.1). Taxonomy (NCBI): domain Eukaryota; kingdom Metazoa; phylum Arthropoda; class Insecta; order Lepidoptera; family Geometridae; genus Ectropis; species Ectropis crepuscularia. Next base: position 7,899,315 of record OY856350.1, read on the forward strand.
CCTAGGCAAGGTGCTGGATATCTTGTTCGATATCAGCAAGAAGGACCGACAATATTGGAAATATCGGACGTGGACTCGATTAGCACAGAACCGAGGCTCATACCAAAGTAAGTCCTGGTCTCATCTGTAGGATACAAGAGGCTGTGGATGACTATGACAATGATGAAGGGGTCTGTACGAAAGAAAATATCCTCCTAGTAACTGTCATAACACAAATAGTCAGTCAGCCCAATTTCTACTCTTTGAGTTTGCTTGGCATCTTATTTTTTATTCAACATTTTTTTTACATGAGAGTGACTACTCAAGTAATTGACTGTTATTTAGCTTTTGGAAGCCTTGGCCAAGTTTTTGGAATGCGGTGGAATGGTTTTCATTACACCATGAGGACCAATTCACCTCCGTCAACAAGGACCTCCGTAACAAGGAGTGTGACCGCTGTTTAATTTTGTTTTCTTTCTTAACCTATAAAATTAATTTTATGTCGAGATAAGTTGGGTGGGTAAATGGAAGTAGAACGAGGCAGTATACTACTGATCAATGGTAACAACACACGACACGAATACAACAGAAGGTGACTAGTCTGGAGACTGCCGGGATGCTAGATGTTGGAACAGTCTTTCATTGGCAAGCTTTCTACTTGGGCCACTACTACTCGTATCTACGGTCGGTCGCGGTAAACAGTGGCTCGTTGCCCGCTACACTCCAACCTACTTTTCCGATGCTATTTGTCGGTGCTTGACGACTGGCCTCGTGGCTTAGTCGGTAGTAGCTCTGCCTGCGAAGCCGAGGGTCGTGGGTTTGATTCCCACCCAGTGCAAATATTTGTGGGATGAATTTAAATGTTTCCTGTGTCTGAGTGTTTCTATGTATAATAAGTATGAATTTAAAACTATATAAGTATTATATCAGCTTTCTGGCCGCCATCATACATGTTTTGCTTAGTTTGGGGTCAGATGGTGTTGTGTGTGAATTGTCTACCAATATTTATTATTATATTATTATTAAAATCCGGTCTTGCAGTTATGCAGCAGCTGCTTTGACTCGTTTTCCTTGATAGCGTTATTAGGCCACATGCCGGAATACGGCCAGGCTGCTTGGCGCATAACTAAGCCTGGTAAGTGGTCATTAACCACGGCCGAACTACCGGTAAGTAGTTTGTCACCTGATTAACACCACCCAGAGACTACAAGTGGGATTTCAGTATACAAGTACTTCCCCACGGATGGAGATGAATCGGTCCCCAAACTTTACCATCAAAGCTCATCATTGCATAATTCATTGATTAAGTACTACTTAGCTGCCATAAAACATCGCGTCATGTCGATGCAAAGGTACTTCACGTCTGAACTGGTCACTTTGTACTAAGCTCAGATTCGATTTTGTACGGAGTATTGATCGTATCTTTAGAAGAAGCTAGCTATACAGGGTTATTGGTAATCAGCCTGCATCCTTTTAAGGGGATGTTAGGTACATTCAATACGTCAACTTTTGTTCTACAGTTTTTAAAATTTTTGTTTTTTTTTTATTTTACAAAATAAATAAAAAATGTATTTGCACAGTCTAAAAGCATCGAACTCTCCGTAACAATTCGTAACAAGAGTGCGTACGCTCCTTAACGCGCAAAAAATTATGTGCCGAAGTGAATAAACACTAAAAAGTCACTAAACAGTACAAAAAAGGGCAACAAACACTTTTTTTTTTGGGTTTTCTATTGAGTTTTAACGAAAGTTGTAGAACAAAAGTTGTTTGTTTAAATATACAGAACATGCCCTTAAACGGATGCAGGCTGATTACCAATAACCCTGTATAGTAGCCTATAGTTTTGGAAAGAAGGCTGAAGCTTGTACTCAATCACAGGAATCAAAAGTGTCAAAAGGTTGATAGGCAACCACTCCCTTGTTTGCAAATGCAAATTGTAAGGTAACACAGTCGATTTGGAGGTGTTCGGAGGAACCCCTTAATGTAGTTTAGTACGTTTGCCTACAGATATGTTTATTAATCCAGATATAGAATTTTTGATCATCTGTTTCCGCATGTTAATCAATATTTTTATTATGGTTTTATTTTTACAGAACTATAACTATTACCCAAACCGCATTATCTACATACCTTTTTTAAAAACTTTGATTTTAACGTTCACTCCTGCGTTGGTCGCCGAAAGACTGGGACTCGAAGCTAATAAGATGAAAATTATTCTACATCATCGTCTGTTGCAAGAAAATGGTAAAATATATAATAATCCATACTAATATTTAAATGCGAAAGTAACTCTCTGTTTGTCAGTCTGTCCGCCTTACCACCTAAACCACTAAACCGATTTAAATTAAATTTGGTACATATATAAAATAAATCTCGAGAAAGGCCGTAGGCTACTTTTCATTCCGTAAAAAGGGTAGAAGTGGTGGAAATAGGGAATAAAAGTTCATAAATATGGAAATTCGTCATTGTTGAATATCATGCAAGTTTGTATGTAGACTTTTGACACAAAGCCAATTAATGTTTGTTCAAGCAATTTTGTAATTTTGAACTGCAAGGGGTTGAAATAGGAGTTGATTATTATTATTTGTCCCCAAACGGTAACTTGGACCTTTTCTACCTGCTTAGGGTTTTCGTGAATGTACACTCCTGTTAGAAATTATTATAGAAAACAATTGTATTTTACGTTTCATGGTAAGTACTAGAGTGAATAATACATAATTTACAACATAGGAATTTTAAGGCAAAAGGTGAAAAGCTGGTGTATAGTATTTATGCCAGAAATACCGACTTGGGGCCCATAGCAAGTCTAAACATTATTATTTTGCTTTTATACCGATTTTAATATTTACCCCCTAATTGCAAACAAAGTACCGAAAAGAAATCACTTACGTAGGGTTCCCGGCGTCGTCCAAAGCCCTGTTTGGTTATTAGGAATAGGGAACGGAACACGGGAATAAGGAAACCAAACCAGGCAGCTCCGTAGACTTCCCGTTCCAGCAGTATTCAACCGGTCCAGCGGTTGACAAGGGGCCAGTCCAGTAGCCACTTCACAAATAATAGTCCAGCACTAATCCAGTAGTCACAATTAATGTTAATAACGTGTTCCCGCACAATATTAAAGCTTTTATCCCGAAAAACACCAGATTATCAAAAAACAAGGAGTCGCTCGAACGTACCGGCGAAACGAGACAACGTCACTTGACTGCCGGCTGTCAAAACATAGATCCGCTATATTTCGATGGCCGATATAATGTTGCCCGATTATACGGAACAAAACCCCCGACCAATTGAACTCCAGCTCAATTTTAGAAACCAGTATTTAGTAGTAGTATTTAGTAGTATCCGGACCCCAAATAAAACGAAATTCCCAACTTTGACCCGAAAGTGGAAATCAAACCAAAAAAAAAACACTTTACCAAAAATAGTAATAAAATTAAATTAAATTTTAACCTTGAAAACACGTATATCTAATAAAGAGGCAAGCGACGGCCAGAGAGGACACCGCGCGCTGAAGTCTGAAACCAGAAACCAGAATCTCCGCCACGCGGGGTGTGCCATCAGTACCAGATATCAATTTTAAAATACGTCCCCTACGCCAGAGTAGGGGGGCCAAATTTGCCTCTTTTAATAATACTAAGTCCCCTTCCCGAGGGGCCTCCGTCCTATCTGTCCATTTTACCCGTTGTTGCAACAGATGCAAGTACTCGGCCGACCAGCGCCTCCAGAAGTCTTGACTTATTTGCTGCAATAACTGAAAACGGGACAGGCGTCCGGGGCGCTCATCCTTCCAGGGATACTCCGGCAACGCGGTTAAAGGCTGACCGATCAAGAAGTGACCCGGCGTCAAGACTTCTAGATCGTTAGGGTCAGGCGAGATTGGACAGAGAGGACGGGAATTAAGCACTGCCTCCACGTGGCATAGTACCGTGACTAACTCTTCCCAAGTTAACACGGTCTCCCCGATGACACGGCGGAGATGGGTTTTAGCAGACTTCACCGCAGCCTCAAAAATTCCTCCCCAGTGAGGACAGGCCGGCACACTAAATTGCCAGCTGATTCCCCGCTGGGCGAGAGCCAGACTTAAACCATTATTACCTGTTCAGTATTTATGCCAGAAATACCGTCTCGGGGCCCATAAGCGAGAATTAAAAACAAACTAAATGCCGTTATACCGATTTTAAGATTTACTCCTTAGTTGCAAACAGGGTACCTAAAATTACTCACCCAATTACTGCTCCCGGCGTCGTCCAAAGTCCAGTTTGGTTGTCAGGAAGAAGGAAGGAAGGGAATTTGTGATACCAAACCAGACGATATCGAGGCGACCTCGCGAATTCCCAGAACGATCCTGCGTTCTAGAAGCGGCCAATCCAGTAGCCACTTCACAAGTACTCCAGCACTAATCCAGTAGTAAATATTCACGTTGATAATGTATTCCCGCACAACACTCAAGGTTTTATCCCGAAAAACTCGTCGTTCCCGCGAACTATAACACTTTTATCCAGAAAAGCAAACCAGGAGTCGCTCGAACGTACCAGCGAAACGAGACAACGTCACTTCACAGCCGGCTGTCAAACCATAGATCCGCTATGATTTTTAATGTTGCCCGATTATACGGAACAAAACCCCCGACCAATTGAACTCCTGTTCAATTTTAGAAAACCAGTATTTAGTAACTAGTATTCAGTAACTAGTATTTAGCAGTATCCAGACCTCAAATAAAAACGAAATTCCCAACTTTGACCCGAAAGTGGAAATCAAACCAAAAAAAAACCTTTACCAAAAATAGCAATAAAATTAATTAAAATTTTAACCATGAAAAATACGTATATCTAATAAAGAGGCAGGCGTGCCAGAGAGGACACCGCGCGCTGAAGTCTGGAACCAGAAACCAGAATCTCCGCCACGCGGGGTGTGCCATCAGTACCAGATATCAATTTTAAAATACGTCCCCTACGCCAGAGTAGGGGGGCCAAATTTGCCTCTTTTAATAATACTAAGTCCCCTTCCCGAGGGGCCTCCGTCCTATCTGTCCATTTTACCCGTTGTTGCAACAGATGCAAGTACTCGGCCGACCAGCGCCTCCAGAAGTCTTGACTTATTTGCTGCAATAACTGAAAACGGGACAGCCGTCCGGGGCGCTCATCCTTCCAGGGATACTCCGGCAACGCGGTTAAAGGCTGACCGATCAAGAAGTGACCCGGCGTCAAGACTTCTAGATCGTTAGGGTCAGGCGAGATTGGACAGAGAGGACGGGAATTAAGAACTGCCTCCACGCGGCATAGTACCGTGACTAACTCTTCCCAAGTTAACACGGTCTCCCCGATGACACGGCGGAGATGGGTTTTAGCAGACTTCACCGCAGCCTCAAAAATTCCTCCCCAGTGAGGACAGGCCGGCACACTAAATTGCCAGCTGATTCCCCGCTGGGCGAGAGCCAGACTTAAACTATTATTACCAGAATTTAAAAAATTATTAACTTCGCGTAAATAATTCGCCGCCCCTCGATAATTTGTGCCATTGTCCGAACGTATTAAAGAGGGTACTCCTCTTCGCGCTACAAAGCGATCCAGCGCCGCGACAAAGGCCTCCGTAGACAGCGCAGAGACCAGCTCCAGGTGGACTGCTTTGGTGGCCAAACACACAAAGACGCACAGGTAGGCTTTAACGACCTTGGCGTTACGCAACGTCGATGACTTGACCGAGAAGGGCCCAGCGAAGTCCGTTCCGACCCCGTCGAACGGCCTCGAGGGAGAAATCCTATCCGGAGGAAGATCTCCCATCATGGGCTGCATGGTAGACGCCTTGAGCCTATAACAAGGGACACATCTAAACAGCACCTTTCGGACCGCCCTGCGAGCCGACAAGATCCAGAATTCACGCTGCAACACAGCGAGAAGCGCGCCACATCCAGCGTGCGCGTTACCGATATGCCGATCGGTGATCAGCAGGTCCACCAGAGGACCTCCTTTCGGTAGCAACAGGGGGTGCCTGCTGCCGTACGGCAGGTTGGCTTTCCGGAGCCGACCTCCTACGCGCGGAAGACCATCCTGATCTGTGAAAGGGTTCAACTTAGCGACCGCACCCTTCAAGCGAGCGCGACCGCAGCGCAGCGCCTCAAGTTCCGTCGGAAACCTCTCACCCTGCACCAGCCGAATGAGGTGCAGCAAGGAACTCCGACGCTCCTCCACAGTGGCGATCTGGTCAATCCTCCTCTGACGAGGGTGACGACAGTTGTGGATGAAGCGTTTAATCCAGCTAGTTACCCCCAACAACTTATCCAGCTTGCTGTAGCGACCCGTCAACCAGTCAGGGTCTGGGGGCACTTCCGCCACAATCGCATGCACGCGGACTCCAGGCAGCTCCGCTCGCTCCGAGTCCGCGCCGAGAGCTGGCCAGGAAGCTTCTGGCTCCCGCAGCCAGTCCGGACCCCACCATAAGGGGTGATCAACTAGCTCCGGCGCGGAACAGCCGCGCGAAGCACAGTCAGCGGGGTTCAACTCACCCGGGACATGTCTCCAAACCATGTCCAGTCCAATGTTTTGGACTTGGGAAACCCGATTTCCCACAAAGGTCTCCAAGGTGTGAGGGGCTGCTCTTAACCAGGCAAGCACGACCTGACTGTCAGACCACGCATAGACATTCCGGATGTCTATCGAGGTGGACAGTTCCTGATATACATGCTTGAGCAGCCGAGCAAGTAATGTGGCTCCGCTCAATTCCAGTTTCGGAATGGTGAGTCGTGTCCTGATAGGAGCTACCTTGCTCTTCCCCAATAAGAGCGTGACATTGACGTGGCCTCCAGCGTCAACTGTACGCAAGTACACAGATGCGGCATAGCCCAGCTCGGACGCATCACAGAACCCGTGCAGGCTGATCCGGCTACAGCCTGGTGGCAGAATGCGACGGGGCAACGCCACTCTATTGACCGTTTCGAGGTCAGATATTAAACGAAGCCAAATGTTAAGCGAGTCTCCAACCAGGGGGTCGTCCCATGAGACCTTCAGAGTCCAAAGTCGCTGTAACAGACACTTGGCTGCGAACAGAACCGGACTGATCCAACCGTTTGGATCAAACATCCTGGCGATGGTGGACAAAACCGTCCGTTTTGTCCACGCGCGTGTGGCTTCCAGTGCCACCCGAAAGGTGAAGATGTCAGCAACCGGTTGATACTGCATGCCCAGAACCGCAATCCCGTGCGGATCGTCACCTTCCTCGAAGAGCCCCGGATCCTGCTGGTGATCGTCCGGGATACCAGCCAGGACGTTGGGGTCGTTAGAGAGCCATTTCCGAAGCTCATAGCCTCCAGATGCGAGAAGCTCTGTAAGCTCATCCCGGAGCAACAGAGCTTCCTCCACCGTCTGCGCACCAGTGCAAACGTCGTCCACGTACAGGTCGCGTTCCAGAACTGCGGCTGCACGTGGGTACCGAGCCCGTTCTTGCTCCGCCAACTCCAGCAGTGAGCGGATCGCAATGAAGGGGCTTGATCTCAACCCATAGGTGTTGGTGTTCAACTCATACACCATCATAGGGTCCTGAAGACTTTCCCGCCAGAGGATCAACTGGAACCTCCTGTCCTCGGGGTGTATGACCGTTTGTCGGAACATCATACGGATGTCCGCTCCCAACACCACCTGATGCCTACGGAAATTCAGGATGATGTCTACAATATCCCGATGTAACTTCGGTCCAGCGTGGAGGCACTGGTTCAGTGACACTCCTGTCGAAGTCGGAGCGGATCCATCGAACACCGTCCTGAGTTTGCCTGTCGACGCTTTCAAAACAGCGTGATGAGGCAAAAAGTAGTGGTCCATGGTCGACCAGTCGTCGCGAGCCGGAGACATGTGGCCCAGTGCCTCATACTCCCTCATGAACTCGATGTACTTTTCCCGAAGTACAGGATCTCGAGCCATGCGTCGCTCCATGGACCTGAGCCTGTTCTCGGCCAATGATCGAGACTGGCCCAGACGCGGGGGGTTATCCCGGAAAGGCAGCCTAGTCTCCAATCGCCCAGAAACCATTCTCCGAGTGTGAGCCTGATAAAAGTTCTCACACTCCACGTGCTCGGGATCCAGCCGAGACACGGTAGGCGGCTCTTCGATCTCCCAGAACCTCTGCATGATCTGAGCGAGGGCCGTTCCCGTAAAAGAAGCCTGATTCGTCTGCTGCCACTCATCCACCATTCCCAAAATGGCGTTCCCGTAGATGGTGGGCAGCGCCATCAGCGAAGACTGATCCAGCAGTCTAGGCTTGCCGTTCATGATGTAACCCAGTACATCAGAACCCAACAAAAGGTCTACCGGACCCGCCATCCCGAAGCGGGGATCCGCCAACCTGAGACCCTTAGTACAGGACAAAAGATCCGGATCTATGTCCGCCTGAGGAAGCCAACCGACAACCGAATCCATGACGGTGGCCCTGACCGCAATCCTTTCCGAATAGGAATGTACGGACGAGAAGGAGAGGCGGGTCTGTCCAGCCGGCCGCACCTCTGTGTTCCCGACTCCTCGCAACGGAGTCGGTGACGGAAACCTAGCCAGGCCCAGGCGATGAGCAACCCGGGTTGTCAGAATACACCCCTGGGACCCTGTGTCCAAGAGCGCTCGTATCCGGACGTAGTCGCCTCTTGGACCCCAAACCCTTAACCAGAGGGTGGGCAGCAGGACCACCGGTTGATCCTGTGCCAAGGGAACGGAGGCTAGTCAATCCCTCCGAGGCCCGTCCGAACCCGTCGGACTACAGGGCCCAGCCCAATATGGCTGCCGAGTCATAAGGGCCATCGGAGGGGGGGCATATCCAGCTGCCCTGCCATACTGAAAGTAGGGCGGGTGGTAGTCCAGCCTCGGATGCTCATGGAGGGGAGGCGTGTACGCCCTCCATTGCATTAATCGCGGATCCAGCGGCGGAGAAGGATAACGCTGAGGAGATGGCCCCCGTGGTGACTCCGGTATCACCCTTCCACCTCTCCAGTTCGCCCGCGTCCGCGCGGGCTGTGAGGTCGGTGACCGAGCCGCGTGTAGGACGCCCCTTGTTGGGCTGCCCGGTGCTGCCGTGGGTTGGGGTGGAGGGGGTGTGCTCCACGCTGTAGCCACTTCATTGTTGTACAATGCGTGGCTCTGCGTGGGAGCGCCCCCGCCCGTGGAGGGCCCCCTCCCTGAGGGCTGTCGACCAGCACCATCGCTCCTGGTGCACAAGAGCTGGTGGTGTGGTCCCCCACACCCAGGACACGGCCGTGCCGTGGGGCAGTCATTGAACAAATGACCCCCCAGGCACCCGTAGCACCGACGCAACCTCCGAACGATGCCTCGTCGTTCGGTAGTCGTCCGCGCAAGCAGGGCCGGACACTGCACCAGCGCGTGAAGCTGGCCACAGTTCGGGCACTCCTGCTCCGACGCACTCGTCACCGTCGCCGTCCGCTTCACCGCACCCTGAGTGCGGGGATTGGTAGGTCGCGGTCCTGTTCCGGCAGGGCCACGAGCTGACGCGGCGGGCTGCGCCTCCTGAGGCGCCGACTCTGCCATCCTCGCCTCCCACTCCAGGACCCGAAGTAGCTCCTCAAACGTGGGGAAGACCTTCGGGTCGGCGTGAAGGCCCCTTTCCCGCTCGAACCGGGCGCGCAACTCCAGCGGCACCTTGCCCAGCAGGATGTGGACCAGCAGAAACGACCAGTGTTCTACTGGCAGTCCCAAGCTGCGCAAGGCGTTGTACGCCACCTTCACGGGCGTGAGGATTAGTGGCCGCAACTGAGACCTCTCAGTCACCTTCGGCAGCCCCAGTATTTGTGACACGTGAGCGTCGGCGAGGAGCCGAGGATTTTGAAACCTCGTCTCCAGCAACTCCATCGCCGTGCCGAAGTTGTCGTCGTCCAGCTCCAGGTGCTGGACCAGGGAGAGTGCCTCACCCTCCAGTGACGTGCGGAGATAGGCCAGCTTCTCCGCCCTCGTCAAGTCCGTGCGTGAATCTACGAGAGAGGCGAACATGCTCCGGAAGCCGCTCCACTCCCGCAGGTTCCCTGTAAACCTGGGCAAGTCCAGAGTGGGAAGGCGTCCCACTACACCCGAGCCCGCATCCCTGATGACGGGTCCCGAGCTCGCCCTTCCCTAACGAGACCTCTCCAGCTGGCGAACCCTTTCGGAGACCTCGTCGTACACATCCAGGATGCGCCGCATGTCCGCCTCGATCCTCTCCATCTGCTCCTCAGGTGGAGACGGCCTTGCATCCCGCAGCGATCCTGCGCTCCTCTCAGCGACCTGCAGGCGCCTGTCGAGCTGTTCTGCCCTGTTTAGCAGCGCCTCCTCCCGGTCTCTCCGGCCGACCAATCCTTGTAAGGATTCGAACCATCGGAGCTGGTTGGCCAAATCCGAAGCCATTTTAAATTTAAATTTTAAATTAACCTAAAGTTCGGACAATGTCACAACAATTATATCCGCAACCTATTAAGCCGGATACCACTTAATACCAATTTCCCGACAGTTTGGGGAGAAATTATAAACTGGGAACCCCCAAATATTCGGCCTACCCGGTATATTTTGCCAGAAAAATAAAACAAAAAGGGAGTATTTACGGCCAACGACGCTCCTGCTACCAAAAAATGTTCAGTATTTATGCCAGAAATACCGTCTCGGGGCCCATAAGCGAGAATTAAAAACAAACTAAATGCCGTTATACCGATTTTAAGATTTACTCCTTAGTTGCAAACAGGGTACCTAAAATTACTCACCCAATTACTGCTCCCGGCGTCGTCCAAAGTCCAGTTTGGTTGTCAGGAAGAAGGAAGGAAGGGAATTTGTGATACCAAACCAGACGATATCGAGGCGACCTCGCGAATTCCCAGAACGATCCTGCGTTCTAGAAGCGGCCAATCCAGTAGCCACTTCACAAGTACTCCAGCACTAATCCAGTAGTAAATATTCACGTTGATAATGTATTCCCGCACAACACTCAAGGTTTTATCCCGAAAAACTCGTCGTTCCCGCGAACTATAACACTTTTATCCAGAAAAGCAAACCAGGAGTCGCTCGAACGTACCAGCGAAACGAGACAACGTCACTTCACAGCCGGCTGTCAAACCATAGATCCGCTATGATTTTTAATGTTGCCCGATTATACGGAACATTACCAGAATTTAAAAAATTATTAACTTCGCGTAAATAATTCGCCGCCCCTCGATAATTTGTGCCATTGTCCGAACGTATTAAAGAGGGTACTCCTCTTCGCGCTACAAAGCGATCCAGCGCCGCGACAAAGGCCTCCGTAGACAGCGCAGAGACCAGCTCCAGGTGGACTGCTTTGGTGGCCAAACACACAAAGACGCACAGGTAGGCTTTAACGACCTTGGCGTTACGCAACGTCGATGACTTGACCGAGAAGGGCCCAGCGAAGTCCTTTCCGACCCCGTCGAACGGCCTCGAGGGAGAAATCCTATCCGGAGGAAGATCTCCCATCATGGGCTGCATGGTAGACGCCTTGAGCCTATAACAAGGGACACATCTAAACAGCACCTTTCGGACCGCCCTGCGAGCCGACAAGATCCAGAATTCACGCTGCAACACAGCGAGAAGCGCGCCACATCCAGCGTGCGCGTTACCGATATGCCGATCGGTGATCAGCAGGTCCACCAGAGGACCTCCTTTCGGTAGCAACAGGGGGTACCTGCTGCCGTACGGCAGGTTGGCTTTCCGGAGCCGACCTCCTACGCGCAGAAGACCATCCTGATCTGTGAAAGGGTTCAACTTGGCGACCGCACCCTTCAAGCGAGCGCGTCCGCAGCGCAGCGCCTCAAGTTCCGTCGGAAACCTCTCACCCTGCACCAGCCGAATGAGGTGCAGCAAGGAACTCCGACGCTCCTCCACAGTGGCGATCTGGTCACTCCTCCTCTGACGAGGGTGACGACAGTTGTGGATGAAGCGTTTAATCCAGCTAGTTACCCCCAACAACTTATCCAGCTTGCTGTAGCGACCCGTCAACCAGTCAAGGTCTGGGGGCACTTCCGCCACAATCGCATGCACGCGGACTCCGGGCAGCTCCGCTCGCTCCGAGTCCGCGCCGAGAGCTGGCCAGGAAGCTTCTGGCTCCCGCAGCCAGTCCGGACCCCACCATAAGGGGTGATCAACTAGCTCCGGCGCGGAACAGCCGCGCGAAGCACAGTCAGCGGGGTTCAACTCACCCGGGACATGTCTCCAAACCATGTCCAGTCCAATGTTTTGGATTTGGGAAACCCGATTTCCCACAAAAGTCTCCAAGGTGTGAGGGGCTGCTCGTAACCAGGCAAGTACGACCTGACTGTCTGACCACGCATAGACCTTCCGGATGTCTATCGAGGTGGACAGTTCCTGATATACGTGCTTAAGCAGCCGAGCAAGTAATGTGGCTCCGCTCAATTCCAGTTTCGGAATAGTGAGTCGTGTCCTGATAGGAGCTACCTTGCTCTTCCCCAATAAGAGCGTGACATTGACGTGGCCTCCAGCGTCAACTGTACGCAAATACACAGATGCGGCATAGCCCAGCTCGGACGCATCACAGAACCCGTGCAGGCTGATCCGGCTACAGCCTGGTGGCAGAATGCGACGGGGCAACGCCACTCGATTGACCGTTTCGAGGTCAGATATTAAACGAAGCCAAATGTTAAGCGAGTCTCCAACCAGGGGGTCGTCCCATGAGACCTTCAGAGTCCAAAGTCGCTGTAACTGTTACAGCGACTTTGGACACTTGGCTGCGAACAGAACCGGACTGATCCAACCGTTTGGATCAAACATCCTGGCGATGGTGGACAAAACCGTCCGTTTTGTCCACGCGCGTGTGGCTTCCAGTGCCACCCGAAAGGTGAAGATGTCAGCAACCGGTTGATACTGCATGCCCAGAACCGCAATCCCGTGCGGATCGTCACCTTCCTCGAAGAGCCCCGGATCCTGCTGGTGATCGTCCGGGATACCAGCCAGGACGTTGGGGTCGTTAGAGAGCCTGTATGATAATTTAGCCAGAAATTACCGTCTCGGGGCCTATCAGCAAGACCTTAATACAAATTAAATGCCGTTATGTCGATTTTAACTTTTCACCCCCACAATATCTATAACATTAACACTTACTTGTGCTTCCCGGCGTCGCTCAAGTCCGGTTTGATCGATGGGAAAACAGGGAACGGAAACACAAGGGAAAATAGGGAATCGCAAACCAGACTAGCTTCCGTAGATCTCTCGTCCGTCCAGACAACGATCCTGCGTTGGAGAAAGGTGGCCGATCCCGCAGCCCGCTTTCACTCTGTGGTCTTCCAGCACCAATCCAGAGTGTTCCAATAATTAATAGCCTCTTCCTGTAGCACTATTACGTTACGTACGTTTTTATCACCAGAAAAACACCAGAATCATATAAAACGCGTCGTTTCGTTCCAGCGAAAAAAAGACAACGGTACAAGTGACAGCCGGCGACCACAGACACACGCTAGATTTCGATGGCCGATATAATGTTGCCCGATTATACGGAACAAAACCCCCGACCAATTGAACTCCTGTTCAATTTTAGAAAACCAGTATTTAGCAACTAGTACTTAATAACTAGTATTTAGCAGTATCCGGACCTCAAATAAAACGAAATTCCCACTTTGACCCGAAAGTGGAAATCAAACCAAAAAAAAACTTTACCAAAAATAGTAATAAAATTAAATTAAATTTTAACCATGAAAAATACGTATATCTAATAAAGAGGCAAGCGTGCCAGAGAGGACACCGCGCGCTGAAGTCTGGAACCAGAAACCAGAATCTCCGCCACGCGGGGTGTGCCATCAGTACCCGATATCAATTTTAAAATACGTCCCCTACGCCAGAGTAGGGGGGCCAAATTTGCCTCTTTTAATAATACTAAGTCCCCTTCCCGAGGGGCCTCCGTCCTATCTGTCCATTTTACCCGTTGTTGCAACAGATGCAAGTACTCGGCCGACCAGCGCCTCCAGAAGTCTTGACTTATTTGCTGCAATAACTGAAAACGGGACAGGCGTCCGGGCCGCTCATCCTTCCAGGGATACTCCGGCAACGCAGTTAAGGGCTGACCGATCAAGAAGTGACCCGGCGTCAAGACTTCTAGATCGTTAGGGTCAGGCGAGATTGGACAGAGAGGACGGGAATTAAGCACTGCCTCCACGCGGCATAGTACCGTGACTAACTCTTCCCAAGTTAACACGGTCTCCCCGATGACACGGCGGAGACGAGTTTTAGCAGACTTCACCGCAGCCTCAAAAATTCCTCCCCAGTGAGGACAGGCTGGCACACTAAATTGCCAGCTGATTCCCCGCTGGGCGAGAGCCAGACTTAAACTATTATTACCAGAATTTAAAAAATTATTAACTTCGCGTAAATAATTCGCCGCCCCTCGATAATTTGTGCCATTGTCCGAACGTATTAAAGAGGGTACTCCTCTTCGCGCTACAAAGCGATCCAGCGCCGCGACAAAGGCCTCCGTAGACAGCGCAGAGACCAGCTCCAGGTGGACTGCTTTGGTGGCCAAACACACAAAGACGCACAGGTAGGCTTTAACGACCTTGGCGTTACGCAACGTCGATGACTTGACCGAGAAGGGCCCAGCGAAGTCCGTTCCGACCCCGTCGAACGGCCTCGAGGGAGAAATCCTATCCGGAGGAAGATCTCCCATCATGGGCTGCATGGTAGACGCCTTGAGCCTATAACAAGGGACACATCTAAACAGTACCTTTCGGACCGCCCTGCGAGCCGACAAGATCCAGAATTCACGCTGCAACACAGCGAGAAGCGCGCCACATCCAGCGTGCGCGTTACCGATATGCCGATCGGTGATCAGCAGGTCCACCAGAGGACCTCCTTTCGGTAGCAACAGGGGGTGCCTGCTGCCGTACGGCAGGTTGGCTTTCCGGAGCCGACCTCCTACGCGCAGAAGACCATCCTGATCTGTGAAAGGGTTCAACTTGGCGACCGCACCCTTCAAGCGAGCGCGTCCGCAGCGCAGCGCCTCAAGTTCCGTCGGAAACCTCTCACCCTGCACCAGCCGAATGAGGTGCAGCAAGGAACTCCGACGCTCCTCCACAGTGGCGATCTGGTCACTCCTCCTCTGACGAGGGTGACGACAGTTGTGGATGAAGCGTTTAATCCAGCTAGTTACCCCCAACAACTTATCCAGCTTGCTGTAACGACCCGTCAACCAGTCAGGGTCTGGGGGCACTTCCGCCACAATCGCATGCACGCGGACTCCGGGCAGCTCCGCTCGCTCCGAGTCCGCGCCGAGAGCTGGCCAGGAAGCTTCTGGCTCCCGCAGCCAGTCCGGACCCCACCATAAGGGGTGATCAACTAGCTCCGGCGCGGAACAGCCGCGCGAAGCACAGTCAGCGGGGTTCAACTCACCCGGGACATGTCTCCAAACCATGTCCAGTCCAATGTTTTGGATTTGGGAAACCCGATTTCCCACAAAGGTCTCCAAAGTGTGAGGGGCTGCTCTCAACCAGGCAAGCACGACCTGACTGTCTGACCACGCATAGACATTCCGGATGTCTATCGAGGTGGACAGTTCCTGATATACATGCTTGAGCAGCCGAGCAAGTAATGTGGCTCCGCTCAATTCCAGTTTCGGAATGGTGAGTCGTGCCCTGATAGGAGCTACCTTGCTCTTCCCCAATAAGAGCGTGACATTGACGTGGCCTCCAGCGTCAACTGTACGCAAGTACACAGATGCGGCATAGCCCAGCTCGGACGCATCACAGAACCCGTGCAGGCTGATCCGGCTACAGCCTGGTGGCAGAATGCGACGGGGCAACGCCACTCGATTGACCGTTTCGAGGTCAGATATTAAACGAAGCCAAGTGTTAAGCGAGTCTCCGACCAGGGGGTCGTCCCAGGAGACCTTCAGAGTCCAAAGTCGCTGTAACAGACACTTGGCTGCGAACAGAACCGGACTGATCCAACCGTTTGGATCAAACATCCTGGCGATGGTGGACAAAACCGTCCGTTTTGTCCACGCGCGTGTGGCTTCCAGTGCCACCCGAAAGGTGAAGATGTCAGCAACCGGTTGATACTGCATGCCCAGAACCGCAATCCCGTGCGGATCGTCACCTTCCTCGAAGAGCCCCGGATCCTGCTGGTGATCGTCCGGGATACCAGCCAGGACGTTGGGGTCGTTAGAGAGCCATTTCCGAAGCTCATAGCCTCCAGATGCGAGAAGCTCTGTAAGCTCATCCCGGAGCAACAGAGCTTCCTCCACCGTCTGCGCACCAGTGCAAACGTCGTCCACGTACAGGTCGCGTTCCAGAACTGCGGCTGCACGTGGGTACCGAGCCCGTTCTTGCTCCGCCAACTCCAGCAGTGAGCGGATCGCAATGAAGGGGCTTGATCTCAACCCATAGGTGTTGGTGTTCAACTCATACACCATCATAGGGTCCTGAGGACTTTCCCGCCAGAGGATCAACTGGAACCTCCTGTCCTCGGGGTGTATGACCGTTTGTCGGAACATCATACGGATGTCCGCTCCCAACACCACCTGATGCCTACGGAAATTCAGGATGATGTCTACAATATCCCGATGTAGCTTCGGTCCAGCGTGGAGGCACTGGTTCAGTGACACTCCTGTCGAAGTCGGAGCGGATCCATCGAACACCGTCCTGAGTTTGCCCGTCGACGCCTTCAAAACGGCGTGATGAGGCAAAAAGTAGTGGTCCATGGTCGACCAGTCGTCGCGAGCCGGAGACATGTGGCCCAGTGCCTCATACTCCCTCATGAACTCGATGTACTTTTCCCGAAGTACAGGATCTCGAGCCATGCGTCGCTCCATGGACCTGAGCCTTTTCTCGGCCAATGATCGAGACTGGCCCAGACGCGGGGGGTTATCCCGGAAAGGCAGCCTAGTCTCCAATCGCCCAGAAACCATTCTCCGAGTGTGAGCCTGATAAAAGTTCTCACACTCCACGTGCTCGGGATCCAGCCGAGACACGGTAGGCGGCTCTTCGATCTCCCAGAACCTCTGCATGATCTGAGCGAGGGCCGTTCCCGTAAAGGAAGCCTGATTCGACTGCTGCCACTCATCCACCATTCCCAAAATGGCGTTCCCGTAGATGGTGGGCAGCGCCATCAGCGAAGACTGATCCAGCAGTCTAGGCTTGCCGTTCATGATGTAACCCAGTACATCAGAACCCAACAAAAGGTCTACCGGACCCGCCATCCCGAAGCGGGGATCCGCCAACCTGAGACCCTTAGTACAGGACAAAAGATCCGGATCTATGTCCGCCTGAGGAAGCCAACCGACAACCGAATCCATGACGGTGGCCCTGACCGCAATCCTTTCCGAATAGGAATGTACGGACGAGAAGGAGAGGCGGGTCTGTCCAGCCGACCGCACCTCTGTGTTCCCGACTCCCCGCAACGGAGTCGGTGACGGAAACCTAGCCAGGCCCAGGCGATGAGCAACCCGGGTTGTTAAAATGCACCCCTGGGACCCTGTGTCCAAGAGCGCTCGTATCCGGACGTAGTCGCCTCTTGGACCCCAAACCCTTAACCAGAGGGTGGGCAGCAGGACCACCGGTTGATCCTGTGCCAAGGGAACGGATGCTAGTCAATCCCTCCGAGGCCCGTCCGAACCCGTCGGACTACAGGGCCCAGCCCAATATGGCTGCCGAGTGCAAAGGGCCATCGGAGGGGGGGCATATCCGGCCGCCCTGCCATACCGAAAGTAGGGCGGGTGGTATTCCAGCCTCGGATGTTGATGGAGGGGAGGCGTGTACGCCCTCCATTCCAACGGTCGCGGATCCAGCGGCGGAGAAGGATAACGCTGGGGAGGTGGCCCCCGTGGTGACTCCTGTATCACCCTTCCACCTCTCCAGTTCGCCCGCGTCCGCGCGGGCTGTGAGGTCGGTGACCGAGCCGCGTGCAGGACGCCCCTTGTTGGGCTGCCCGGTGCTGCCGTGGGTTGGGGTGGAGGGGGTGTGCTCCACGCTGTAGCCACTTCATGGTTGTAAAATGCGTGGCTCTGCGTGGGAGCGCCCCCGCCCGTGGAGGGCCCCCTCCCTGAGGGCTGTCGACCAGCACCATCGCTCCTGACGCACAAGAGCTGATGGTGTGGTCCCCCACACCCAGGACACGGCCGTGCCGTGGGGCAGTCATTGTACAGATGACCCCCCAGGCACCCGTAGCACCGACGCAACCGCCGAACGATCCCTCGTCGTTCGGAGGTCGTCCGCGCAAGCAGGGCCGGACACTGCACCAGCGCGTGAAGCTGGCCACAGTTCGGGCACTCCTGCTCCGACGCACTCGTCACCGTCGCCGTCCGCTTCACCGCACCCTGAGTGCGGGGATTGGTAGGTCGCGGTCCTGTTCCGGCAGGGCCACGAGCTGACGCGGCGGGCTGTGCCTCCTGAGGCGCCGACTCTGCCATCCTCGCCTCCCACTCCAGGACCCGAAGTAGCTCCTCCAACGTGGGGAAGACCTTCGGGTCGCCGTGAAGGCCCCTTTCCCGCTCGAACCGGGCGCGCAACTCCAGCGGCACCTTGCCCAGCAGGATGTGGACCAGCAGGAACGACCAGTGTTCTACTGGCAGTCCCAAGCTGCGCAAGGCGTTGTACGCCACCTTCACGGGCGTGAGGATTAGCGGCCGCAACTGAGACCTCTCAGTCACCTTCGGCAGCCCCAGTATTTGTGACACGTGAGCGTCGGCGAGGAGCCGAGGATTTTGAAACCTCGTCTCCAGCAACTCCATCGCCGTGCCGAAGTTGTCGTCGTCCAGCTCCAGGTGCTGGACCAGGGAGAGTGCCTCACCCTCCAGTGACGTGCGGAGATAGGCCAGCTTCTCCGCCCTCGTCAAGTCCTTGCGTGAGTCCACGAGAGAGGCGAACATGCTCCGGAAGCCGCTCCACTCCCGCAGGTTCCCTGTAAACCTGGGCAAGTCCAGAGTGGGAAGGCGTCCCACTACACCCGAGCCCGCATCCCTGATGACGGGTCCCGAGCTCGCCCTTCCCTGACGAGACCTCTCCAGCTGGCGAACCCTTTCGGAGACCTCGTCGTACACATCCAGGATGCGCCGCATGTCCGCCTCGATCCTCTCCATCTGCTCCTCAGGTGGAGACGGCTTTGCATCCCGCAGCGATCCTGCGCTCCTCTCAGCGACCTCCAGGCGCCTGTCGAGCTGTTCTGCCCTGTTTAGCAGCGCCTCCTCCCGGTCTCTCCGGCCGACCAATCCTTGCAAGGATTCGAACCACCGGAGCTGGTTGGCCAAATCCGAAGCCATTTTAAATTTAAATTTAAATTTTAAATTAACCTAAAGTTCGGACAATGTCACAACAAATATATCCGCAACCTAAAAAACCGGATACCACTTAATACTAATTTCCCGACAGTTTGGGGAGAAATTATACACTGGGAACCCCCAAATATTCGGCCTACCCGGTATATTTTACCAGAAAATTAAAACAAAAAGGGAGTATTTACGGCTAACCGCGCTCCTGCTACCAAAAAATGTTCAGTAATTTAGCCAGAAATTACCGTCTCGGGGCCTATCAGCAAGACCTTAATACAAATTAAATGCCGTTATGTCGATTTTAACTTTTCACCCCCACAATATCTATAACATTAACACTTACTTGTGCTTCCCGGCGTCGCTCAAGTCCGGTTTGATCGATGGGAAAACAGGGAACGGAAACACAAGGGAAAATAGGGAATCGCAAACCAGACTAGCTTCCGTAGATCTCTCGTCCGTCCAGACAACGATCCTGCGTTGGAGAAAGGTGGCCGATCCCGCAGCCCGCTTTCACTCTGTGGTCTTCCAGCACCAATCCAGAGTGTTCCAATAATTAATAGCCTCTTCCTGTAGCACTATTACGTTACGTACGTTTTTATCACCAGAAAAACACCAGAATCATATAAAACGCGTCGTTTCGTTCCAGCGAAAAAAAGACAACGGTACAAGTGACAGCCGGCGACCACAGACACACGCTAGATTTCGATGGCCGATATAATGTTGCCCGATTATACGGAACAGAGCCATTTCCGAAGCTCATAGCCTCTAGATGCGAGAAGCTCTGTAAGCTCATCCCGGAGCAACAGAGCTTCCTCCACCGTCTGCGCACCAGTGCAAACGTCGTCCACGTACAGGTCGCGTTCCAGAACTGCGGCTGCACGTGGGTACCGAGCCCGTTCTTGCTCCGCCATCTCCAGCAGTGAGCGGATCGCAATGAAGGGGCTTGATCTCAACCCATAGGTGTTGGTGTTCAACTCATACACCATCATAGGGTCCTGAGGACTTTCCCGCCAGAGGATCAACTGGAACCTCCTGTCCTCGGGGTGTATGACCGTTTGTCGGAACATCATACGGATGTCCGCTCCCAACACCACCTGATGCCTACGGAAATTCAGGATGATGTCTACAATATCTTGATGTAACTTCGGTCCAGCGTGGAGGCACTGGTTCAGTGACACTCCTGTCGAAGTCGGAGCGGATCCATCGAACACCGTCCTGAGTTTGCCTGTCGACGCTTTCAAAACAGCGTGATGAGGCAAAAAGTAGTGGTCCATGGTCGACCAGTCGTCGCGAGCCGGAGACATGTGGCCCAGTGCCTCATACTCCCTCATGAACTCGATGTACTTTTCCCGAAGTACAGGATCTCGAGCCATGCGTCGCTCCATGGACCTGAGCCTTTTCTCGGCCAATGATCGAGACTGGCCCAGACGCGGGGGGTTATCCCGGAAAGGCAGCCTAGTCTCCAATCGCCCAGAAACCATTCTCCGAGTGTGAGCCTGATAAAAGTTCTCACACTCCACGTGCTCGGGGTCCAGCCGAGACACGGTAGGCGGCTCTTCGATCTCCCAGAACCTCTGCATGATCTGAGCGAGGGCCGTTCCCGTAAAAGAAGCCTGATTCGACTGCTGCCACTCATCCACCATTCCCAAAATGGCGTTCCCGTAGATGGTGGGCAGCGCCATCAGCGAAGACTGATCCAGCAGTCTAGGCTTGCCGTTCATGATGTAACCCAGTACATCAGAACCCAACAAAAGGTCCGCTTGAGGAAGCCAACCGACAACCGAATCCATGACGGTGGCCCTGACCGCAATCCTTTCCGAATAGGAATGTACGGACGAGAAGGAGAGGCGGGTCTGTCCAGCCAACCGCACCTCTGAGTTCCCGACTCCTCGCAACGGAGTCGGTGACGGAAACCTAGCCAGGCCCAGGCGATGTGTCCAAGAGCGCTCGTATCCGGACGTAGTCGACTCTTGGACCCCAAACCCTTAACCAGAGGGTGGGCAGCAGGACCACCGGTTGATCCTGTGCCAAGGGAACGGAGGCTAGTCAATCCCTCCGAGGCCCGTCCGAACCCGTCGGACTACAGGGCCCAGCCCAATATGGCTGCCGAGTGCAAAAGGCCATCGGAGGGGGGGCATATCCGGCCGCCCTGCCATACCGAAAGTAGGGCGGGTGGTATTCCAGCCTCGGATGTTCATGGAGGGGAGGCGTGTACGCCCTCCATTCCATTGGTCGCGGATCCAGCGGCGGAGAAGGATAACGCTGGGGAGGTGGCCCCCGTGGTGACTCCTGTATCACCCTTCCACCTCTCCAGTTCGCCCGCGTCCGCGCGGGCTGTGAGGTCGGTGACCGAGCCACGTGTAGGACGCCCCTTGTTGGGCAGCTCGGTGCTGCCGGGAGTTGGGGTGGAGGGGGTGTGCTCCACGCTGTAGCCACTTCATTGTTGTACAATGCGTGGCTCTGCGTGGGAGCGCCCCCGCCCGTGGAGGGCCCCCTCCCTGAGGGCTGTCGACCAGCACCATCGCTCCTGACGCACAAGAGCTGGTGGTGTGGTCCCCCACACCCAGGACACGGCCGTGCCGTGGGGCAGTCATTGAACAAATGACCCCCCAGGCACCCGTAGCACCGACGCAACCGCCTAACGATGCCTCGTCGGTCGGAAGTCGTCCTCGCTAGCAGGGCCGGACACTACACCAGCGCGTGAGGCTGGCCACAGTTCGGGCACTCCTGCTCCGACGCACTCGTCACCGTCGCCGTCCGCTTCACCCCACCCTGAGTGCGGGGATTCACAGGTCGCGGTCCTGTTCCGGCAGGGCCACGAGCTGAAGCGGCGGGCTGCGCCTCCTGAGGCGCCGACTCGACCATCCTCGCCTCCCACTCCAGGACCCGAAGCAGCTCCTCAAACGTGGGGAAGACCTTCGGGTCGCCGTGAAGGCTCCTTTCCCGCTCGAACCGGGCGCGCAACTCCAGCGGCACCTTGCCCAGCAGAATGTGGACCAGCAGAAACGACCAGTGTTCTACTGGCAGTCCCAAGCTGCGCAAGGCGTTGTACGCCACCTTCACGGGCGTGAGGATTAGCGGCCTCAACTGAGACCTCTCAGTCACCTTCGGCAGCCCCAGTATTTGGGACACGTGAGCGTCGGCGAGGAGCCGAGGGTTTTGGAACCTCGTCTCCAGCAACTCCATCGCCGTGCCGAAGTTGTCGTCGTCCAGCTCCAGGTGCTGGATCAGGGAGAGTGCCTCACCCTCCAGTGACGTGCGGAGATACGCCAGTTTCTCCGCCCTCGTCAAGTCGGTGTGTGAATCTACGAGAGAGGCGAACATACTCCGGAAGCCGCTCCACTCTCGCAGGTTACCTGTGAACCTGGGCAAGTCCAGGGTGGGAAGGCGTCCCACTACACCCGAACCCGCATTCCTGATGACGGGTCCCGAGTTCGCCCTTCCCTGACGAGACCTCTCCAGCTGGCGAACCCCTTCGGAGACCTTGTTGTACAAATCCAGGATGCGCCGCATGTCCGCGTCGATCCTCTCCATCTGCTCCTCAGTTGGAGACGGCCTTGCATCCCGCAACGATCCTGCGCTCCTCTCAGCGACCTCCAGGCGCCTGTCGAGGTGCTCTGCCCTGTTTAGGAGCGCCTCCTCCCGGTCTCTCCTGCCGACCAATCCTTGCAAGGATTCAAACCACCGGAGCTGGTTGGCCAAATCCGAAGCCATTTTATATTTAAATTTAAATTTTAAATTAACCTAAAGTTCGGACAATGTCACAACAAATATATCCGCAACCTATTAAACCGGATACCACTTAATACTAATTTCCCGACAGTTTGGGGAGAAATTATAAACTGGGAACCCCCAAATATCTGGCCTACCCGATATATTTTCCCAGAAAACTAAAAACAAAAAAAGGGGTATTTACGGCTAACCACGCTCTGCTACCAAAAAATGTATAGTATTTATGCCAGAAATACCGACTTGGGGCCCATAGCAAGTCTAAACATTATTATTTTGCTTTTATACCGATTTTAATATTTACCCCCTAATTGCAAACAAAGTACCGAAAAGAAATCACTTACGTAGGGTTCCCGGCGTCGTCCAAAGCCCTGTTTGGTTATTAGGAATAGGGAACGGAACACGGGAATAAGGAAACCAAACCAGGCAGCTCCGTAGACTTCCCGTTCCAGCAGTATTCAACCGGTCCAGCGGTTGAGAAGGGGCTAGTCCAGTAGCCACTTCACAAATAATAGTCCAGCACTAATCCAGTAGTCACAATTAATTTTAATAACGTGTTCCCGCACAATATTAAAGCTTTTATCCCGAAAAACACCAGATTATCAAAAAACAAGGAGTCGCTCGAACGTACCGGCGAAACGAGCCAACGTCACTTGACTGCCGGCTGTCAAAACATAGATCCGCTATATTTCGATGGCCGATATAATGTTGCCCGATTATACGGAACAGCTGGGTATAATAAATATAAAAACGAAATGATGACAAACGATTCGTTTACACTTCATTTCTACGCGTATTTGATTTCATATTGATTTTGTAGAGTAATTTTATGGAGAAATTGAAGAAGTGTTGAAAATTACAAAGAATCATGAAAAAAGAGCGATTGAGCGATTTCAATGCTAAGGTAAGCAAGGGTCGGCTTGATGTCGTTGTCGGTGATTTCGGATTAGGAGAGAGGAATCAGCGTGGTGATAGACTTGTTCAGTTCTCCCAGGAATATGATTATGTTATAACTAACGCCTTGCACAAGCTACCACACCTAGAAGACTGTATACATGGACGTCACCCGCACACAAACCTGACAATATTATAAGGAACCAAATAGATTATATTTTAGTACACCGCAGATACAGAAACTGTATAAAATCGGTTAAAACCTACCCTGTACCTGATATTGGTTCGGACTACAATCCCTTAGTGGCATATATTAGTGTCAAACTAAAGAAAGTCAAGCACCGTACACCAAGAATTTTGATAGATACGTCCAAGCTCAGGGATCTGGATCTGCGTCTACGATTCAACCTGTCTGCCAACAATAAGGTGTTGCGCTTACAGGAGTCTGACCTTGTAGCAATTTCCTACATACCTGGAGGTAATTAAAAAAATACACTGATAAAAGAAAGTCAAGTTATTCTACCGCCAACGGCTAGTGTGGCAAAGCATGATTGGATGACTTCATATATACTAAAACTTATGACTTTAAGACGAGAAGTGAGAGGTAAGGACGTCCAGAAATACAAAGACATTCAAAATACCATCAGGAAGAAAATAATTGAAGCTAGGGAGAGTTGGTTGTCGGGCAGATGTCAGGAAATTGAGCAGTTTGATGCAAAACATGACTCCTTCAACATGCACAAAAAGATCAAGCAGTTACTTGTTAACAAGAACACCATCCAAAAACAATTGACCTTGCTAGACGAGGACGGCCAATTCGCTACGTCCATCGAAGGGAAGATGAAAGGTTGTGAAAAATATATACAAAAACAATAACCGCACAGATTGCGTTAATATACGGGACGCCAATTCCGGACCACCGATTACCAAGGAGGAAGTAGCCATTGCTATTAAGCAAGCTAAGAACGGGAAGGCTGTCGGGCACGACGAAATTTCAGTAGAGCTATTTTGAAGGAATTGGACGAGGGCAGTTTGGATTTTCTGACGCATCTTTTTAATCCTACTATCCTATCCTACTAATATCATGAATGTCAATGTATAGATGTTTGGATGTTTGTTGCTCAATCACGTCCTAACGTATGAACGGATCGGGCTGAAATTTGGAACACAGATAGATTATATTCTGGAAGAACACATAGGCTACTTTTTATCCCGGAAAATCAACGGGAACAACGGAAACCGGAACTTAGCGGGTAACACCGCTGGGCACTGCTAGTCTAATCTATACCGCAGGCGTTATGCCAATGGACTGGCTGAAGTCAACTTTCGTTTCTCTCCCTAAAACCGAACAACCCGAAAAGCTGCAGCGAATATCGTACAATTTCACTCATGACCTCATGAGTCACGTCCTAAAGATCCTCTTTGAAATAATACATGGCAGAATATACGCTAAATGCGATGCTGCACTCTCAAATTTGCAATTTATGGTATCAACTACTGGTACAGAGATGTTGGGACGTCAATCGCAAACTACATATCTGTTTCGTGGATTACGAGAAAGCGTTCGATAAGGTGATACTTATAGGCTGATATATATGAGAAGCTTATAGGCGTCCTGCAGAACATTGGAATTGACTCTCGTGATTTGATGATAATTTAAAATTTGTATTGACAACAAGTGACCAATGTAAGAGTAGAAGAACAGCTTTCTCCTTACGTTGAAATAGTGAGGAGTGTAAGACAAGGCTGTATTCTCTCGCTCTTGCTATTTAATGCAAATGCGGAAGCTTTTTTCTCCGAGGCTCTCGAGGATCTGCAGGAAGGAATAGTTTTCAATGGCCAGGTCAGCAATAATAACCGATATGCTGATGATACCATCTTGATAGCCGATAGTCTTGTGAGTTTGCAAACACTCGTGGATCGCGTATACGACATCAATACTAGTACGGTATCAACATCAACTGTAAGAAGATCAAGTACATGACTGTGGGTCGAACACCGGACTCAGCTTCTTCCTTGAACATCAATGGTAACAATTTGGAATGCATCAACCGATACAGATACTTTGGTGCCTTATTGAATGGCACGGGAGACAACAACCTGGAAATAAGATCCAGAATTTAGCAGGCCCGTAATACATTCCGAAAAATGAGTAGGATTCTTTGCGATCGCAGGTTAAACCTAAAACTACGCATTAAGATCGCTCGATGCTATGTATTCTCGGTGCTTCTATATGGTGCTGAGGCCTCAACGCTCACTAAAACTATGAGCGGCAAGGTGGAAGCATTTGAAATGTGGGTGTATCGGAGAATGCTGAGGACTTCGTGGACACAGCGGATCTGTAACGACACGGTGTTGCAGAGGATGGGGAAAGACGCAGAGATTCTAACCACAATAAAAACTAGAAAGCTCCAATATTTCGGACACATAATGATAAATGGCAAGTACGACCTTCTCCAACTAATCATATAAAGAAAGATCCAGGGCAGGAGAAGGCCTGGTAGAAGAAGAAAATCTTGGCTGCGAAATTTACGTGATAGGTACAATTAAAGTACGAGATTGCTCTTCCGTGCGGCGATGTCCAGGGTGCAAATAGCCGTTGGGATTGCCAACCTTCGGAAGGAGACGGCACCATAAGAAGAAGAAGCAGAATTTGTCTTTCGAACAAACAAAAAACCACAAGTTAAGAAGTAGGTAATGACGTCTCGGTCGATGTGTGGCATCATAGCTCCCATAGGAGAGTTACAGTTTTTTGGCGTGAAATACGACGTGAATGTAATGTTTATTAAGTATTATTAGACTGTTTTCCAATCAAATTATATCAAGTGAAGGCATTATTTTACAAACAGAATATTTGTGTATTGTTTCAGAAAAACGACACGCAGAAAATATAACAAGATTCATTCGTTATATCGAGTCTCGGCCGCTGAAATTCACAATTTATAAAATAATTCCTCTGGATTCCTCGTTAATTTTCCATACCATTGATGTTTTTGTTAACTCTATAATTGTATTTATTCAGATGAAACATTTACTTTAGAAGTTAAAATATTATTTAATTTTAGGTTGGCGCACAGAAAATACTAATATAATTTATAACATATTTGCTCGTAAAGGGTCTCTTATTGGACCAATTTCTGTATCGTAATGTATCTTATTACGCACTAGTGCTGTAATGTGTAATGTAAAACGCACGGTTTCAAAATGCTCCGTCCACAGATTAGGTAGAGAGATATGCTCCGTCTAAAACGAACGGTACCTTTTTAAATCTTAGTAAAGAGTTTTTATGTCAGAAAAGTGTGGTCAATATTTTATGAATAAAATTAACTTTGAGAGGTAAAATATAATAAAGAATTATTAAATTCGTTAATTTAATTAATTTAGACCATAAATTACTTTAATTTTTCTGTAACAAAACACAAAAATATTAATTTACTTAAATATTAAAAATATTTATTAATGGCATAACGGCTGGTTCTGTGCCGTTGCTTAAAAAAAAAGGCGCCGATGCACGCGCATTTCTAATCTGTGATCCATAGTGATTACATACTCTGTGCTGTAATCTGTGATCAAGTAAATATTATTCCGCGCGTTTTTTTCCGCTGTATTGTTTTTATTTGAAAATATCGTCAGAGTTTGGTTTGTTTCCTCGCAAATATGTTATAAAACGTCGTATGACATACGTGCGCTTTGATAATTACAGCCTCTGCTAATTATAGCTCTCGCCTTCGGCTCGAGCTAGCAATAAAGCCTCGGCTGTAATTATCAACTTACCGCACTTATATCATAATGTACTATTACTGTCTAAAACTTCCTTGATTTTAGTCTCTTACTGCTTTGAAGCTGTGAAAGGAATAAACATAGGTCAATTTATTAACTGTGAATTAAATAATTTTATAACACATTTGCTCGTAAAGGGTCTCCTATTGCACCAATTTCTGTATCGTAATGTATCTCGTTACGTACTTGTGCGGTAATGTAATGTAAAACGCACGGTTCAAAGATGCTCCGTCTAAAACGAACGGTACCTTTTTTAATCTTAGTAAAGAGTTTTTATGTCAGAAAAGTAGACAACCTTTTATGATTAAAAATAACTTTGAGAGATGAAATATAATAAAAAATTATTTAGTTCGTTAATTTAATCAATTTTGACCATAAATTACAACAGTTTATCAGTAATAAAACACAAAACTATTAATTTACTTTATTACTAATGTCATGCCGGCGAAACTAGCTCGTTAGGTTCCTTGGTTTAAAAAAAAATGGTTGTCTGTAAAGTCGGTTTACTGACGATAGCTGAACGTGACAACGTCTTAAGAAAATACTGATTGTGTTAAGCGCCATCTAGGTAAAACATTCTGAAGCTTTTTGAAAAGCTGTTCAAAGCGCCATCTCTGGGTACATCATTATACTAGCACAAGTTCTTAACTTCATATCGTCGCTTTTCTAAAACATGGACAGACTCCTTGAACGTAATACACATTTCACTCACTAGATGGTGCGAAAAGTAATAAGGCGAGGTAACGGCGGTAAGTTATTATCTAATCTATGGCGGTAACGTTACATGACGTCATGTTTTGCGGCTCCATCGAATTATAAGACGTTATCACGTCAAAAGCGCTGATGGCCGCGCATAGTTTATCTGTGAACAAGTAAAAAATATTCCGCGCGCTTTTTTTTCGCTGTAAGTATTGTTTTTATTCGAAAATGTCGTCAGAATTTTGTTTATTTAGTTTCTCGCCTACGGCTCGAGCTAGCAATATCGCCTCAGCTGTAATTATCAACTTAGCGCACTTATATCATAATGTACTATAATACAACAATAGCTGGAACATGTTCGAGTTAGGTCTACAACTCTAGTAGTTTACACGGTTAATACGAGGGTCAAACTGAAAGTTCTTAGAAAATCAAAAACTGATTACATTAGCCAGTTATTAGTTTTATTATATCTTTTCAAAATATTGTCCATTCACGTCAATACACCGCTGCATGCGATGGAACCACTGGGAAAAGCACTTTGCCCACTCGTCCTTAGGGGTCTCTTCAATGGCATCGCAATACGCAGCCACCGCTTCTTCAGCATTCATAAACCGCTTTCCTTTAAGTTTTTCTTTAATTTTTGAAAATAAATAAAAAGCACAAGGCGCGAGGTCGGGGCTATACGGCGGGTGACAGTAATTCAACGTTTGATGTCGCCAAATAGTCGATCGTTCGCTTGGCGGTGTGCGATGAGGCGTTGTCGTGGTGAAGGAGGATCCTACTGCGAGGTCGTTTCTCTCGAACTTTTTCCAAGACAAGTGGCAAACAATTGGTAGTGTACCATTCTGCAGAAACTGTTTTTTGATCCTCTAACACAATTGTTGCGAAATGACCTATCCTTCCAAAGAACGAGGCCACCATTTTTTTCCCCGCACTTCGATCTCTCTTCACTTTAGTTGGCAACTCCTCGAAAGGAAACACCCACTGAGCAGATTGTCTTTTGGTTTCAGGATCATAACAGTAAATCCAGCTTTCGTCACCTGTTAGTATGTCGAACACAGCATTTGAGTCACCTCCGTTAAATCTTTCAATCATTTTACGGCACCAATCCACACGATGGAGTTTTTGAGCCTCAGTCAAATTATGAGGTATCCACCGGGCGCAAAGCTTCCTGACTGCTAAATGTTCGTGTAGGATTTTGTGCACTTGACTCATACCGATGCCTAAGCTTGTCCGAATCTGCTGATAGGTCACTCTTTTGTCAGTCTCTATCATACGCCGCACAACACAGATGTTATCTTCAGTCGTCGCCGTAGAAGGCCGTCCCTCACGTAAGTCATCAGTGAGATTAGTGCGACCACGTTTAAACTCATTAAACCAGTTGTAAACAGTCGCACGAGATGGGGATTCATCGTGAAAGGCCAATCGTAGTCTATCATAACTTTCTTGTTGACTTAAATGACATCGAAAGTCAAAAAAAATCATTGCACGAAAATTTTCTCGTGTTAAATTCATGTTGACGTGACACAGACAATTTTCAATTTGCCGCCAAATCGTAAAACAAATGACAAATGAATGAAGTATATACTCAGTAATATTGGCAAAGAGTTATATTTTCAAATTATAGAATTATTTTTTTATTATATTATCTCGTATAAAAATTAGTAAAATAAAAAGAAATCAGCCTACATCAGGGGTTGGCAACCTTTCAAGAGCCATGGGCCACATGGTAAAAAATGTACATGTAAATGTACAAAAACACTTCTAAAAGCTAGGAATTAAAAACGCATTTTAATAAAAATGCGTTCCTGGTAAGATAGGTAGCGAATTAATAAATTTGTTCAGTTGTATAGGTAAGTTGTGTATAAATACAGAAATATAGGTAGCTGTATAAATATTTGCAACTTGTGAAATTTATAGCTTTTTTTTGTGTCGGGAATTAATATATATATTTTTCAATATTATTTAAAACCGTCGGGGGCCGCACGTAGGTCACGGGTAAAGACAATATAAATACCCATTTGACTGATCGTACGACTGCCCTTTCTTAGCGTTTAA
Source organism: Ectropis crepuscularia (assembly GCA_963693475.1). Classification (NCBI taxonomy): domain Eukaryota; kingdom Metazoa; phylum Arthropoda; class Insecta; order Lepidoptera; family Geometridae; genus Ectropis; species Ectropis crepuscularia. The sequence continues at coordinate 7,929,687 of OY856350.1, forward strand.
GAAGCATAATTGCACTATACCTGTTGCGAGTTCGGTCACTCAGGCTTTTGATTTCGATCGAAAGAGTGCTGGCAAAAATCCGTAAAAATATAAAATATGGGTTTCTGCTCAGTGAAATGGTGCGGAAAGAATAGCAGGATATCTAGTTTAACAAAGATCGGTGTATCATTTCACAAGTAAGTAATTTAACGCAATAATTAGAAAAAACATAACACCATCAATCTTCAAAATTAAAACGAAATGGGAACCCGTCGATGTATTTCTTTGCATCCTGCTCAGTCCTTAGAAGTTTGCATAACTATGTCTCGTTTTGTCCGATCATTGGTGGAAAGTAGGGCACGTCACACGGGTATTCGGCTTATCACAGCGGCTTTTACCTCGTCCTGCGCCCCCGCTGGTGACTTGTGAATTTAAGCTAGTTTCGTTTTATCACCGATCAACCGGGTGTTTCATCCGTGGTCACGGGCCTCATGCGGCCCGTTGGCCGCGTTTTGCCGACCCCTGGTATACACGAATAAAGACAAAAACCCTAGAGTATTGCGGTGAAAACAAAGCTTGAATAGAAGTTCCAAGCAAGCTCGGCTTCATCTTACCTCTACCTACGTCTCTGGTCGCTCATCACTATAAAGAACCACTTTATAAATTAAAAATATCTTTGCTAATGTTTTTATTGTGATGTACTGCGATGATGCCGAGCAATTTGGTACTGTTCGACTACAAGTTCAACTCTATCAGGGGCGGCATTCCTAATCCTTCTCTTTCTTCTGAGAACTTCTTTTTTCAGATTTTCGAGCGTTTTAGTATACCATGGGGGTATTGGATTACCTTTCGGCGAGCTTACCAGTGGAATGGTGTATTCGCAAGCTTCATGTATACTAGTTGTGTAGCTCGTAATCATCGACTCAAGTTCTAGTGGACTTTCACATTTCTCGACTGACTCCGGCGAGATGTTTCTTTCTTTAAGGGAAGATTTTAGCTGTGACATAAAGTTTGTCCACTTTGCCTTCTTGGTGTTATATTTGCGTGTTGTTATTGGCTTCTGTTGTTCGAGAGCCTTAACTAGACGCAAAGTGAAGGTGATTGCGTTGTGGTCCGATGTTGTAACACTTTTGTCAACCTCCCATCCCTCGATTTTTCCCAGAAGAGACTCGCTGCACGTTGTTACATCTAACATCTACTACGCTTGTGCAGAGTTTGCCTTCCCTGACGATCTCGAAGGTTGGTGTATCGCCGGAGTTGAGAATGTACAAGTCCATTTCATTGAAGAAAGAGCTTACAGTTTCTCCTCTCTCATTTTGAGATGTACTTCCCCACCAGTGGGACCATGCATTCACGTCACCAGCAACAATAAGGTCTTTTGTAGCTAGTTTTTCGCTGAATACTTTGATCCTGCTGAGGTAGGGGTCGACTTTTTGGTCTCCTTCTAAGTAGACAGAAATCACTCCCAGTTTTAGGCCTGTACCGACCAATAGGACAGCTGCTTCCGTTTCGGTAACAATTTGGGGGTCATGGATTACCTCCAACATGTCGCCGAAGATTATTATGGCTGCCTTAACTGGTTTTTGCCTATTTAAACTGCACTGAATAATGCGAGTTCCAGGATATTGTTTCATCATGCCTTTGTTTCCCACATATGGTTCTTGAACAAGGGCAACTGAAACTCCCCTTTCTTTCGCGACCTTCAGAAGTTCTGTCGTTGCATTCTGGGAGCGCTGCAGATTTGCTTGGATGAAACGCAAACCTGGTTCGCCTACTCTTCGGGAGACTGAGCCACGTTCCTCATGAGTGCCCTTAGCAATAAGATATTTGGGACCGCGCTATCCCATCCCATTTTACTCTTTCAGGGCACTCGCTACTAAAGGCGTTGTGAGCGAGCTCCCTGTTGGGGCTGTTTGGATGAGCAATTACGCAGTTTTTGCATTTGGGTGGCAGGTCTTCCTTTCTTGCCTTGCATTGGGTCCAGGAGTGGGCTTTTCCGCAATGACTGCAGGATTCATCCCTTTCCCGGCAGATCGCTTTTGTGTGACCGAAACCTAAGCACTTGGTGCACTGCACCAAAGGCGAGTGGTCTGCCACTGGTCTCCTCTGGAGCCCAATGTAGACCTTTTCGGCGTCCAAAAACGCTCTGTGAATGCGAGGTGAGACCTCGATCACCGGATGGCACTCATGCTGGTTACGCGCTTTCTTCCTGTACCGCACTCTAATCGTGCTCTCTTGCAAATCAACCCCCTGTAGCAGATGTTTATTCTGCGCCAAAAGGTTTTCCACGATCTCGTTGTCTTTGTGGTAAGACAGGACGTCTCGGATTATGATTAGTGGATTACCCGCTTTCGCGGTCTCCACCTTTAGAGATTTGTCCTGCTGCACGCGATTTCTAACCAGACCAAGGTCTTCCTCTGTGCTGCAACTCAGGATGACTTTCCTGTTTCGACCTTTGCGCACTCGGTCAACCCTTGCCCCAGTCTTCTTCGTGTCCAGTGCTACCGCTATCCTCTCTATTAGATTTTCGGTAGTCGTGGGAGATGTGGAATTCGCCGTTGTTACGATGAGAGTGTGGTTCGGTTTTGGCACGATTGGCTTAGCCGCTATTTTTGCGTAGTTGGGCTTAGGTGGCTTGCCCGTCTCCGCTTGGCACATTTCGGCCTCGATGCTTAGGGCTGGTGGGGGAAGAATTAATTTTTCCTGCCGTATCGTCCGGAGTTCTGACGACACAGCTTCTAGCCGTTCTGTGATAGGCAGCACGTGCTCGTCGATGTTTATTTTAATTGGGGCGGAAGATGGGGGTAGCGTTTCCTTCGACATTATTTTTTCAGTGAGTAGTTTTTCTATTTTGGCAAGACTATCCGAATAGTTTGGGGGACTAGGAGGTGGAGGAGTCGAGGCGAGCTTTTCCAGCATGTCTGTGTTTAGGTGAAGGACTTCGACGGTTTTTTCACTTGTTGTATTGGAGTGTCTCCGGAATTCGTCGACCTGCCTCTGAAGAATTTCAATCCCAGTTTTTATCCCGAGAAAATCGTTCCGCAGCGGCGTTAGGTTGACCGTGGTATTTTCACTCGGTAAAGACTTAAGGTAACCGCCAATGTCCCTCACCGCTTCCACTGTTGCTTTTATGTGCTGGTGGGGCTCTCTCGACTCGAAGCTCTGCCAGTCTCTGACGGCTTTAGTCTCTTTTTGTAGTTCCACTAGTTGTTCTCTGGCCAGAGCTACCTCCTTTGTAAGGTCAAGATACATTTTTTGTGTTGCTTTTGTGTGAGCCCTTTCTACGGAGAGCAGCTCCATGGCGTGCCGAGCCCTTTCTTTCTCGAGCGAGGCGATGTGACGATGTCTGGACTCCGAAAGGGAAAGGACGATCTCGTAAAGCGCTTGTAGGCTTTCGATCGCCGTTTGCCTTATATCGCGCCTCACGTTATGAGACGACTCGAGAGCGTCCTTGCCCCGGAGCAGCGCATCGTTTGCCACTTTTGTGGCGCTGTCCATCTCGACCCCCGTCCGCTTTGAGCAATCTCCGATCAGCATGCTGACCCTTGTGCTGCGGGCGGAGGTCGGGAACGACAACTCGGATACGCTGTCCGTCTCGTCATCGGTCCTCAGCTCTTTAGGCGGTGATATCCCGCACTGCTCCCAGTTCTCGATTCTGTCCACCGCCGCCACTTGTCCTGAGGTCGTCTCGGGGACCGAGGTCACCGGGGCCGAGATCTCACTAGCTGTTTGTGACTGTGGCGGCGACGGCACATTGCCGAGAGACGGAACACGGCTACAATCTACTTCGGGAATCTCTATGGGCTCGCTGGGGCTCTCCCCGTGTTGCCGCGTCGGTTGCACCACTTCTGACCCGCCGGCTTTAACATTTTTTTTTAAAATTCGCTTATGTAGGTTTGACGCTACAGATCTTACTGAAAGGACCCTTGGTCGTTTTGGTGCAATGACGGAGGCAGAGGCGGAGGAGGCAGAGGTGGAGGGGGCGGCTTTCTTGTTTATGTCGGACATTTTGTATGACAGAATTTGATTTAACGGAATTGGGTAAATTTAAATTATACTACAATTATAACAACTTATACTACTCGCGTATGATCCCTTTCTTCTTCGTCTTCTTCTTCTTCTCCAAGTTAAAGTTTGTCAGTGTTCTTGCGTACACGCTCGTTTTAGATGGTGTTCGGGCTGTCCAGTAGGTGTCCAGTCACTAGCAGTCAGTTCTTCCGCCGGGGTTGGCGATGATGATGATGTTCTCCCAATGATGTTTTACTTGGCGGGGGGAAGTGTCGCTGATGACGTGCGTCGAGTCGCCGGCGCCGGTCGGTCGTGCAGCGATAAGAACGTGTCGGCGGAGGTTTTCTATACCGAAGAGGACGGACGTGACTTTTGTCCAAATACAACTTTGCGATCTTGTGATGTTGAAACTAAACTAACCTTTATTTTCGGCTGTTCGTACGGTATTTTTGGTGATTCCTCTTTATCCCTGACGTCCTGGGGGCTGTCAACACGGCTCCGGGCTCGCTGAACTGTAGCTGGTTCACTGATATCACTGGGCTGCTCGTAGCTCCAAAAAATCCGCTTGTATTGATTTTTATTTACAGAGCTGATGTTGAGCGTGTACGTGTTAGTCGGGTTTTTCTTAAAATCTTTATAACGTGCAGGTCATCTGAATTGAAATCATACTGTAAACTTGATTGTGAAGTTTAAAACTTCAACAGATACGGTATGGTGCTATCATCGTCTGGCTGCAATCATCATCATCATCATCAGCCGCAAGACGTCCACTGCTGAACATAGGCCTCCCCCCTAGATTTCCACAACGAACGGTCCCGCGCAACCTGCAACCAGCGGTTTCCAGCGACCTTTGTGAGGTCATCTGTCCATCTAGTGGGAGGCCGTCCAACACTGCGTCTTCCGGTTCGTGGTCGCCACTTGAGAACCTTTCTTCCCCATCGGTTGTCAGTTCTTCGAGCGATGTGGCCTGCCCATTGCCACTTCAGCTTGCTTACTCGTTGAGCTATGTCGGCCACTTTAGTTCTTTTGCGAATATCTTCATTACGGATTCTGTCGCGCAAAGAGACTCCGAGCATAGCTCTCTCCATAGCTCGCTGTGTGACTTTGAGCTTTGTTATGAGGCCCATAGTTAAGGACCACGTCTCAGTTCCATAAGCCATCACTGGCAACACGCACTGGTTAAAGACTTTTGTCTTTAGGCATTGGGGTATTTTGGACTCAAAGATGTGTCGAAGTTTCCCGAACGCTGCCCATCCGAGTTGGATCCTTCGCTGGACCTCTTTGTCGAAGTTGGATCTACCTAATTGGATCTTTTGACCCAGGTAGACGTATTCGTCAACAACTTCGAGTGTGGTATTCCCAACAATAACCGGTACAGGCGAGACATGCACATTTGACATGACCTTCGTCTTGTCCATGTTCATCCTCAAACCAACCTGTTGGGATACTCTACTGAGGTCCCTGAGCATTGCACCGAGGTCCTCCAGCGACTCCGCCACAATGACTATGTCGTCGGCAAACCGAAGGTGAGTGATGCATTCGCCGTTGATATTGATGCCATGTCCGTTCCAGTCCAGTAGCTTGAAAACGTCTTCCAGCGCAGCAGTGAACAGTTTCGGAGATATAACATCTCCCTGTCTCACGCCTTTCTGTAGCTGGATATGTTTTGTGCACTGGTCCTGTAATCGGACAGACATTGTGGCTTTGCTGTAGATACACTTCAACACTTCGATATAGCGATAGTCGATGCGGCATCGCTGGAGAGACTGAAGCACTGCCCAGGTCTCGATGGAATCGAAGGCTTTCTCATAGTCCACATACGCTATACATAGTGGCCGATTATACTCCTCAGTTTTCTGTATAATCTGCCGGAGCGTATGTATGTGGTCTATGGTACTATAGCCTTTTCGGAAACCGGCTTGTTCGGGTGGCTGAAAGTCGTCAAACCTGCGTGCGAGACGATTCGTGATTACCCTCGAAAACAACTTATAAACGTGGCTCAGAAGTGAGATGGGTGTGTAATTCTTCAACAAGGTGTTGTCACCTTTTTTGAAGAAGAGCACCACCACACTTCTGCTCCACGCTTCTGGCGTATTACCGTCAAGTATGACGGAGTCGAACAGCTTCTGGAGGACTTTAAGTACCGGTTTTCCACCCGCTCTCAGAAGCTCAGTCGTAATTCCGTCATCGCCAGGTGCTTTGTTGTTTTTAAGTTGTTTGAGGGCCATCCTAATCTCATACAGGCTGACTTCCGGGATATCTTCGGTAAAGTGCCGGGTCAGCTTGGCTCTGGGGTCTTTTGCCATGCTAACGATAGGTTGTGCTTGTGTAGAGGTGTATAACTGTTCATAGAACTTCTCAATCTCCTCCAAAATCTCGGGCTTCGACGAGACTACGTTACCGCTATCGGTCTTTAGTTTGGCCAGCTGACTTTGCCCAAGAGACAGATTTCTTGCGAACACTTTCGAACCTTGGTTCCGCTTGATCGCTTCTTCAATACACGAAGTATTGAAGCAACGTATATCGCGTCGCACGCAAGTAGAGATCCGTCTATTGAGCCGTCTGTATACCGTCATGTCGACCGAAGACTGCAACCGCATATCTCGCCTAACTGCCATGAGATTTAGAGTATGATCGGAGAGCTTTTGGGTTCTATTTTGGCGTCGGCTCTTATAAAATTTCCTGCCAACTGCTTGAACAGTTTCCACCAGCCTGTCGTTTATTTCGTCCGCCGTTACGCATTCATCTAAGGCTTCGAAGCGATTTTGAACTTCGAGTTGTAAGTTATCGGGATCTTCGATTTGAGCATAATTTGGTCGGAGCGTGGACTTCATTAGACGTGATCTTTCGAACTTAATGTTTAGATTCAGCGTGCCTCTTACAATACGGTGATCGCTGCCGGTCTTAACCCTACTGATCACAGAGACATCGCTGAATATTTGCCGTTTAGTCGTCATAATGAAGTCGATCTCATTTTTTGTGGAACCATCTGGGCTAATCCATGTCCATTTTCGTTGTGGCTGTTTCTTGAAAAAGGAGTTCATCATAAAGAGGCTCTCCCTTTCCAAGAAATCAGCTAGACGTTGCCCTCTTGGGTTCCGCTGCCCATATCCGAATTGTCCCACTCTCAACTCATCACCGCTACGTTTGCCCAGTTTCGCGTTGAAGTCTCCCATCACAACCGTGAAATGTGTTGGCGAGACATGTATAGCTTTGGAGATGTCCTCATACATGGTCTCAACCTCTTCGTCGGGATGTGTCGAGGTCGGTGCTTACACCTGTATGACCTTCAATGAGTATCGGTCGGTAATTTTAAGTACAAGGTACACGACCCTGCTCGACACACTCTCGATCATTATCACGTTGTTGACGAGAGACTTGCGGACTAAAAACCCGACACCCCCTTGGGATTGTTGATCTCCCTCCCGGTAGTAGAACAAGTTGCCGGATTCGAGGGTTATCCTGTCCTCGCCCTGTCTACGGACTTCGGATAACCCTATGATATCCCAGCGCAACTTGTCCACTTCTTCTTCCAGCTCCACAATCTTTTCGTCAGCCCTCAAAGTCCGTGCGTTAAACGTTGCCAGGTCGAGTCGTTGGGTTTGGTGGCGGGGCGTCTGCCGGGGATTCTTCGCACCCCATGCTCCACCGGAACCAAGGCTGCCACCAGCGCCTGGAATAGCAGAGCCGCCGGGGACTAGGAGCCGTTTCTTTATTGTGTTCTTCATAGGGGGGGTATTTGCCATAGTCACCACGCTTGGCAGGCGGGTTGGTGACCGCGGAGCCAGCCCTTTGCACCGATGACGCCGCTGCCCGTCACCGGTCTGGTCAATTTAGGACTGGCTTTTAAATGGTTATACCGCCATTGGTTCGGTCGTCAGAGCCTCGTTAGTTGGCAGCAGGGTGTACCACGCGCAGGAGAGGTTGACATTTGGGGAAGCTAGATGTTTAGTGCTTCCCCCTTACACCCCTGGCTGCAATACTTTATGTTAAATCTTCAAACTGAATGTTTGTTTTGGTGATTTTGTAGAGAAGTACTCTACTTTCTTTGTAAGTCTGTTAAAACTTGATAAAGTTTCATTAGATAGATTTGTGATTTTATTAAAATCTAAAGAAAGACGAGTACTGTAACATATTTTTTTAATTTAAACGTCCCAAGATGTATCAATGACACTGGAAGAGTCGGAACAAGATGTAACACTTATGTTACATCTTGTTCCGACTCTTCCAAACGGAAACGGAACGAAAAAAACGGAAACGATCCTTAGATCGTTTCCGTTTTTTTCTATGCAAGATCTAGTTTGACTCACTTAGATATTATGTTTTAAGCCATCGTCAGTGCCTGATTAAGAGTTCTGACCGCCCTAGGCTAATTATAAGGACGCGCCCCCACCAGAGGGTCTACCGCCAAACGGAAAGTGCTTAGCTTAAAAGTCTTAGCTTTGGTATTGCTATCTCTTTTCTTTTCGTTTGATATTGTAGAGATAGCAATGGGCAAAACCGATTTAGTTAAGCAGTAGAAAGGCTGGTATGTTATGGTCGGCCTAAAAACTTAAGGTAAAAAGTACCTAGTACTTTTTAGGTACTTTTAGATACTTTTTTATATTAGTATTGACTTTGTTTCCCTGTGTACAAATTTTAACATGATTTATACCAGGGCTTTTTTAAAAAGGCACGCAAGAGCCTACAGTAGGTACAGTAGGTACCCTCAAAGGATTCGAAAGTATACCCCGGATTTCTCCGGCAGTGATTTGGTGACTGATTCGCGAGAGCGCTCTCATACTCGACAGCGACCTTATCGCTGACTCTATCGTAGAGCTGTCACTGACCCTGTCGCGGGGGACAGAACCCTTACACACCAACCATGCAACGGAAACCAGCAGTACTTTAGCGTCACCTTTTCGGGAGGGCCACCACCTCACCTTCTGAAATAGGGTGCTGGACGGCATTGAACGTCCGACACCTCAGGCTTTGTAAGTGGAGATGGTGTAGGTACGAAGCCAGAGTGGCTTGCTCTCGTCATCACTTCCTCCTTCGCGGAGAAGCGAGAGTCCACCTCCTTCTTGCTCCACAGCTATCTTCGTCTCCGACTTCTGCGAGATAATGATTTCTCAAAAGGAAACCACCGCCTCCCATGACCTCTCACTGTTGAACATCTTGGCTAAGGTAGTAGGCAGTAAGAGGTCCACCGCTTCACCCGGGTACATGCGTGTTGATCGGTGTGATCTGCGCAATTGCACCAGTGACACACGAGCCTTTCTACCGTTTAACTAAATTGGCTTTGGTTTTGCTATTGATGTCTATATAATTTCAAGCGAAAAGAAATAAGGTACCGTCTGATGCACCCGCACCCTATAGCATCTATGTCGCTCTCACTGAACCCACTCAGCGTCGGTCCTGAGCTCCTGAGACAGTTTGCTCTTCAGGTTGACGCAAACACGCCCCAAACTTCCATCTAATTAGCTGATCTGCTGTCAAATACCGAAATGTTACAGTCTCAGATTGCCAGCGACAGACACGCCACACAACCACACACCACAATATTAGAAGCAGAGCTTGCAGGTGCAGGTGAAGGTGTCTGTCAGAAACCACGGAAACAGATGGCCTCCAACTTGTGAAAAACTACCTCTAGGCCGATGCTCCTCATCCTGGCTACCACTGTCGCCAGCACCGCCACCTCGTGAAACCTCCGCCTCTCACAATAACCAGCGTGCCGTTGGCATAATAAGCGACACCGATGCAACGCAGTTCGCAAGTCGTAAGTCGGCCCACTACCACCCCTACACTGTGGATATTCCCAAAATCGGTACAAAACGGTTTGAATCCACTTTTCTCGTACGTACAGCTTTAGAGTGGTATAAGTTGCCGGCATCCTTGTTCCGTGACAGATACAATCTAGAACTTATCAAGGTCAGAGTGAATAGGTACCTACTTTCTAGGTCAACGTCCGTCATCTTCGACCACACCGTCGCTTACCATCAGGCGAGTTGGTGGTCAAACTCGAATCTATACGCGATAGAAAAAAAAAAGTTAGCGCTGCTTATTTGTAATCGAACAACCTAAGTGCCACAGGGGTAGAGTAGGAGCAAACTCCTGTCGAACCCCACTTGACACGAGGATAAGCTCCCTCCCTTTCTATTGTTGGGGATACCACCTCTCTGTGAAAGAGATAGTCTCTTACGATGCGCCATAGATATTGGGTACCCCATCACTTCTGTTGTGGTTGTGGTGTGGTTGATTGGGATGTAGAACGCGTTTACTATGTTAGGAGACACCGTAAACAATACGCCGCCACTGGAGTACACCTTCTTTCGGACCTTCGGACGAACGGCGTCGGTCGTGGAGAGGTTTTTCTGAAACCCGAACTGTCCCTTCGACAAGTCCAGATGATTTCAGCGCGCCCCTCCAGATCCTCGCGCCCTAGGCTGCAGCCTAATTAGCCTAAGGGTTAATCAGGCCCTGGCCATCGTAACAAGTTGGAGGGAATGAAAGCGTCTTATTTATCTGCACTTGATTTCCTTCACATACTATCGTACTGCATACGCAAGAACTTGTAACGGCATTTAAGTTAAGTAATGTGAGATAGCTGTGTTTTAGTCTAGTATTGTAAAAAAATCAAAATGTATATCACATAGTTAAGGTAGCTTTGTGATTTTTTTCTGTTTTGAGTGTACAAAACTGCATAAGTTTTTACTAGTGTAAAAAGCCGTTATGTATGTTTTACTGCATTTTTGTGTTGTATTCAAGCATAACGGCTTTATAGCGTTGGACAAATACAATATAAATTATTAATTAAGCTTTGTTTAAAAACATTTAAGTGCTTTAACGGCACTATAGTGTACAAAAGTTAGTTAACGGCAATTAAGTAATGGGAAATCAAAAGAAAATTTCAGCCAAAAGTAACGTTAAAATACCTTAGCTGCTTTTAAGGTGAGTATTGTCATTTAACTGTGTTTAAGCGTTGGAACCATACAAAATAAAATGACTTAACGGCATTTTTAGTTTTGGTATCTTAAAAACTAACATAGCTAGAGAAACATGGGTTACACAGATCGATAGATAATTTTTTTTTTATTGTAGTGCCATTTAAATGTCCAAATTGACCTGATGTTGGATAACGGCATTTAAGCTTGCGGACGGCAGTTATGTTTTTAATGCCTTCAGATGACACAAGTTTTTAAAAGAAGATTGATAAGTGCTATTGATAACATTTTAAACAAAACCCGAACGAAAGTTATAATTGAAATAATAATTTTAGTTATAAGTACTTAGTTATTTTATTTGTGTTTTGTTTGACACGCCATCAAGAGTAATTTAAGACATTTCAAAAATATAATTGTGGAGAATTTACACACACTTGTTTTTGTGGCCAATCGCCTATGACCCATTCTGTTGGCGTCAAATAAGCTTCTGGGTTGGTATAATCACATATTTCGGGTTTTCATTTCTATTCAATTTTACCTATTCTTAACCTAAAATTTTAATCGGGTTCATTTAGCCATGGTTTTCATAATAACAATATGACGTGAAAACATGGAAAGTTGACCAGTTGAGGTAAGCAGTATTATCTGTGTATATGAAAAAGTGTTCGTCCAAATGCATTAAAAATAAAGAAAGCGCTAAATTAGCATCAGAGTAAATTTTAAAAGAAACAAATAAACGTACTAGGTATTTAGAATTCATGAAAAAACTTTCTAGATGTTTTGATGTTTTCTTCATTTTTTCTCAAAATAGTAATTATGTGATGTTATTAGTATTTACGACATTATTTTGTACTAGGTCTGCAAGTAGTTGAATTTTTTTATTTTAGTCGTCAATAATATTAAATGATTTAACTCGGCATACATCAATCCGTTTACAATTGATTAATTCATAGTATTTTTAAATATTCTGCCATTTAAGATAACATTCCTTACCTCTGTCCTCCATGCGTGAAAAGAAAATTGCGCAAAAAGAAGACGAGACTGAATTTTTCAGAAATAAAAAAAAGATGAATTCGGCACCAAGCAGGTAGAAATAAAAAGTTTATATTTTGAATTCAAAAACATAGTGCACACGATCTTCTAAATTCAAATTTACTTAAATCTCTAGAGGGTAAAACGACTTTTCCGTCCTGATATGGAGGAGCAAAAGTACTCTTTCCGAGGTGGTGGGGTTAATTTGAGGTCGGAATTCTTGGTTTTATAACACTAAGATAAAAGCAAAATCAATTCAGTGCCATTTCTCGCAATCTACTTATTTATTTCTAATTTTTTTTAGTGACGGCCAGCTGACTACCAACAGCCTTTCCTATTTATAAAAAATCAGGTATTATTCTTTTCGAGGTAAGAGTGAACAGATGTTTTTTAGTTAAGCATGCGTCATCTTCGCCACTAGGTATCGCATACTTGATTCAACAAGGAACAATGCCCGAAAAAAATGTGTTGTTAGAAATAAAGAGAATGAATACATACGTGGCAATAAATGACATAAGCGTAACTTTAAATGTTTTAAAACTATCAAACCTATTAATATTAATTATTATTTATAATAATTAATTATTAGGTAATATTAGTATAAATGAGTAAACTGAATTAACACAATAACGTAGGTGACGCAGAAGTGAAAGATCAATCCCAGCAGGTCTGCGTTAAGTGGGATCATTTTGTAAACCTTGAACTTGAGCGGACGAGCTTGAATGTAGCCGATGAATCTCTGAATTTCAGCCGCAGTTTCAGTATCTGTAAAGTTGAATTTCCAAAAATTATTTATAAAAACATATTAAATTAAATTACATTAACTATAATACTCTCTGCAGTGTCTTTAGTGATCAGCTGTGAGAATATCTAATTCCGAAGCGTCTTATCGCATGCATAAGGTATTTAAAAGATATGCGTAATTTACAAATGTTCTTTTATTTGATTATCACAATAACATACCTATAAAGTGTAAGCAAGCTGTTTACATTAATATAGCTTCACATTTTAGTGGTGAAACTTGTATTCTCTATTATGGTCTCTGACGAGAACAGAAAGCGAATATTTTGCCTCTACCAAGTTTAGTAAGTAGTAGTTGTTGTAAGTTTGGTTTGTAGTAGCGTAGTGTAGTTCTTATTGTATTTTAGTTTTGGTAATATAAAGCGACTAAAACAAAACTTCAAAGATATTGCTACGACGTTGCGACGTTGCTACGGCATAGACGCGGCGGCACCGGCATATCATCTAAATTATAGATCTTCCAGTGTAAAACAACAATTTAAACATTAAAAAAATACAGTATAAACTATATTAATATATATTATTTTTATATTATTATATATTAATCAACATTGGATTAACTTATCTGTTTAAATAACGGCATACAGTTGGTCTATAAATTTTTCGCTTTGTGGAGCTCAGACATTTAAGTACTTCATTAAATAATGCAAACAAATATATTAAAATTTATTATTTTGGTAGTTCTGATTCGTTTTATATCAACAAAAAATTAAATTTATAAAAATTGGTATCATAAATAGTGTATGGTTTTCCAGGGTGGTTCAAGATATGCCTCCCATTGTTCTAGATGGATCACCGTTAGATAGAGTGGACATTTTTAAATATCTGGGTCACTTTGTTACACCTACCCTGAGAGATGACATTGACATATGTAGAGCGGGAGCGGAAGGCGTTGGCGTTGAGAGCCGATATGATGATCCGCAGGTTTGCTCGTTGCTCAGAGGACGTTAAAATAACTCTATTCAGAGCCTACTGCACAACGTTCTACACGTGCAGCCTGTGTAGCGAGCGCGCGGGAGCCCTAAGAGCATGCTGGCTGCGCTCGCGGCTAGACTAAATTGTGTTCCTATTGTACACAGTTGTCATAGGCATGTTACATACAGAAAGCACAAGGTATCTGTCTAGCTTAAATTAAATGACATCTAATTGGTGATATAAATATTATGATTGACATTGAGTGTGGTGTTGAATGTGTTTTTATTCTATTTAGTTTTTTAATGATAATGTATTGTGACTGTCCTGAAATTATAATTGTAATCTATTTTTATAAATTGTTTTAACATAAGATCTCACTATTATTGCTGTTTTTGCATCTAATATTATAGGTATTAATTAACATTAGAAGATAAAAAATACGTCATTTGTCATGAAGTTGTTTATGGAAAAACCAGGCTAAGTGCCCGCAATTTAACTCTGCGCGTAGCAAAATTTTGAACTAATTGACGCGCCGTCATCTTCTTGTTTACGTCAGGTGACAAGAGTTTGTTTATAATATTTGGTGTTATAATTCATCTCTAAACTAACTAATTGCTTTAATTATGCCAAAAGTGATTAAAAATACTGATCGTGGCTGGTTTTTGAAAATCAATCGTGGTTGTGAAAAAGAACGAGACAATAACGGGTCAAAAGTACCGTTTTCCAAAAGCAGAGCTATTTGACAACTAATATGTAAGGATACCATAGCAATCAAAACTCTACCTATTATCGGCATATTTTTAAGCTGAGGTTTTATTTTAAGCTGAGGTTTGATTGTTTTATTGCCAATATCAATACCCGTGGGAAAAAAATGTGAGTGCTTAAGACCGAATGTGAGAAACTAGTTATACAGCCTAGCGCTTTGGTGTCGACATTTTTTTTTTTTTTTTTTTTTTTTAACTTTTATAGGTTTACACTTGACCGCCATCTCACCTGATGTTAAGCGACGATGCGGTCTACGATGGAGCGTGTTTACCTAGAAGAAACCGATTCACTCTCGATTTGAAGACACCAAGGTTATAACTATCAGGGAAAACCCACTCTGGCAACTCATTCCACAGCCTAGACGTTCTTATCACAAAAGTAGAGTCAAACCTCTTCGTCCGTGTCTTTGGAACATCAACCATGAAACGGTGCCGCTTCTTCGAGTTACGAGAAGTCCGATAGAAAAAAGGGCAAGGTGGTATTAGATCATGCAGATCAGTCGCACACTCTCCGAAGTGTATCCGATAAAAAACTGACAAGCTTGCAATCTTGCGGCGATGTTCAAGACTTTGAAGTCTTTTTCGCACTAGAGTGTCTTTGCCTATGAGCCTTTTGGCACGCCTCTCGATCGATTCCAGAGCCTCAAGCTGATACTTAGCCGATCCATCCCAAAGATGCGAACAGTACTCCATACAAGACCGAATCTGTGCTTTGTATAAGAGAAGTAATTGTTCAGATTTGAAGTACTTTCGCACCTTTGAGAGGACACCTAGTTTTTTGCCAGCTAATTTTGCCTTAGACTCGATATACGTGCCAAAGTTGAGCGTAGAGGTCAAGGTAACGCCCAAAAGCTCAAGATGATCAGTAACCGGTACGGACACACCTCGAAAAGTAGGAGTATGTTGAAATGGACTCCTTTTTGCCGAGAACAGACACGCCTGCGTCTTTCCCTCGTTAAACTTGGCCAGATTGGTTTCGCCCCATTCAGAGACTTCCTCAAGGGCCAAGTTCAAACGTTCGATCATACTCTCTCTCAAAACCTTAGTTTGCTGTCCACTGGCTCTCGCGCTCGATATGTAACTCTCTACAACAGTGCTATCATCCGCGTACCCAAAGATACCGGGCTTCAACAGATCGTTTATATGTAGCAGAAAAAGCGTCGCAGAGAGTACCGACCCTTGAGGGACTCCGGCATTGATTGCCATTTGATCCGACGAGCAGCCATCAATGACAACTCGTATGGATCGATCCCTCAAGAAGTCCGATATCCATGCGATAAACCCAGAAGACAAACCATAACTAGAAAGCTTGCTAATAAGGCCATCATGCCAAACCCTGTCGAAAGCCTTCGAGATATCCAGGGAGACTGCAAGTGCTTCCCCGTGTTTCTCGATAGCTTCACTCCAGATGTGAGTGACGTACGCTAGAATATCCCCGGTGGACCGATTTCGGCGGAACCCGTATTGCCGGTCACTGAGGAGGTCGTAAGATTCTAGGTACGTCAGGAGCCTGTGGTTTAAGACACGTTCCATAGTCTTGCAGAGTATGGACGTGACCGAGATGGGCCTGTAGTTGGCAGGGTCAGCACGACTACCTTTTTTGGGCACAGGTTGCACGTTAGCAAGCTTCCATGATTTTGGTACTTGCTCAGTACGGAGAGAGAGCCTAAACAGGCGGGTCAGTACAGGAGACAACTCAGGTGCACAAACCTTCAACACTAGGGCAGGAATTCCGTCCGGACCACTGGCTTTGTTCACATCCAGATTGCGTAGCACTTTACGAACCTCCTTTTGGCGAATATGTATTTCCGGCATCAAGGTCGGACTGCCAGGAGGAGTAGGAGGTGTCGCACTACCAGCATCCAGACGTGAAGATTCCGCAAACTGAGATGCAAACAAGTTTGCTTTCTCCATTGCGGTGTGAGCCAGCGCCCCATCAGGTTTTAGCATTGGAGGGAGTGAGGAGCGGCAGAAGTTCGATTCGACCGATTTAGCTAGGGACCAAAACGCTTTGCTGCCCGCAGGGTACGAAGCTAGTTTGTTCCCTATTCGACTAATGTGGTCAAAACGAGCCCTCTGAAAAACCCTCTTGCATGCCTTGGCAGCCCTGTTAAACGCCTTTTTCTTCCGGTGTGTGTCCCTTGCCTTACGCTGTCGAGCATCAACCCAGGCTAGGTAGGCCTCATGTTTAAATGCTTCAGCACTTTTACATTGAGGACCGAACCATGGGCGAGCTTTGCCGGACAATGGAACGTCAGAGTATGGAATGAAATATTCCATAGCCGTACGTATAGCAACTGTCACAGCATCCGCGCAGGCTGACGGATCACCAGAAGAGAAGCACAGTGACTGCCATGGGTAAGATGCAAAGAAAGAGCGCATCTCGTCCCAATCTGCTGACTTGTATCGCCACAGCCGCCGGCTGCCTCTGGGACTGAGATCAGGCGGATGGTAAACGGATACTGATTTCACCAGACAGTGGTCGGAGCTGCCTAACGGCGAAGATACCGCCACGGAGTATCGGTCTGGATCAGTTGTCAGCAGAAGGTCTAAGCAATAGGGAGTATGCGACTCAACGTCTGGTACCCTTGTGGCTTCTTGGACCAGCTGGGTTAGGTCTAACGACAAAGCAAGCTTTCTCATTTCCAACCCAGCGTGGTCAGTGTCCCGGTATGGGTACAGCCAATCCTTATGGTGGCCGTTGAAATCCCCCAGTAACACTAATTGGGCTGATGGGTACTTCTGCTGAGCCGCGTCCGCTGCCTCACTCAAATAATCAGTGAGCCGAGTTGTCTCCTGATCTCCACTGTGCGACCGATAGACACAGGCATAGACAATTTTGTCCGTGCCCGTGTCCAATAGCGTCCAAAGAACAGAGAATCTGGTGTCCTCAAGATTACGGAGACGCCGAAAGCAGATGTCGTCACGGACGTACAGGCACACTCCAGCACGAGGCCTAAAGTTGTGCTCCAAAGTGTACCCTGGATACGTTAGGTACGCCTCATCCGACGGACATTTTATCTGCGTCTCCGTAAGAAACAAGAGAGACGGCTGCTCAGTCTCTAGATGGTGGTGGACTGCGGTGATATTGGAGTGCAGACCTCGGATATTCGTGAGGTGCACTTTGAGTGACGAGGAGTGCAGCCGCATTTTAACGTTGTTTCTATTATTCTTGTTCTTCATATTGTTTGGGAGTGAGTGTCGGTTGGGAAATCGGAAGTAGAACGAGGCCACACACTGCTGACCAACGGTCACAACACACAACACGAATACATCCGTGGGAAACTAGTCTGGAGACTGCGGGGACGCCCGAGCCCCCCCGGGGATGTCTATCTGGCCTTGTCATCCGGTCGCCAACCGGCAGGATAGCGCATCCCGGGATTTTTCGCAAGATGGCGGGGCAGCCTTTCATGAGTGGCTAGCTCACTACTTGGGCCCCCAACTATCTGCGGTCGGTGCGGCAAACCGTGCCTCGGATCCCGCTACCCTCCATGACTAGTGTCCCGATGTAAAGTTTTGGTGTGTGACTGTCCGGTCTTGCAGTTATGCAGCAACTGTTCTGACCCGTTTTCCCTAATGGCGTTACTAGACTACATGCCGGAACACGGCTGGGCCGCTTGGCGGCACGACTCAGTCTGGCAGGTGGTCACCAGCCACGGCCGAAGCCTACCACCGGTATTTTGTCACCTGATTAGCACCACCCAGGGACCACGTGTGGGGGTTTCATTGTAGAGGTGCTTCCCCACGGACGAGGGTGACACGGTCCCCACATTTAATTAACACACGGACATTAAATTAACACACTTGTAGGGTTACTGACCAGTAGTCATACAAACTATGTGAAAAAAAAAGACGTGTGGCACTCGGGGACTGCCGCGGTAAAGCTATTGCATACTAATAATAGTATTTAAATGGGCGGCGTTACCGCTTCAAAGTGATGTCTTCCACGTAACCGTGATAATTCATGACTGTTTCCACTTAACTCCATAAAGAGCTGATGTACATAACAAACGCAGTTATACACGAACAAATTTAAAAAAAATTATTTACCCCCGACTACCTCAGATTTGTAATCTGTATCATTCTACTAATCAAGCCTTTTCATTTGATTCCCATTGAGGGAGTAGTGAAAAAAGAAATGTATTCCGCCATTTTGTGGTGGCGGCCATCTTGGATTTGAAATTTGTTACAGTGTATAGTATTCTACTAGACAAGATCTTTCATTTGATACCCATATTGGTGTAAGTTGTAAAGAAATGTTTTGTCCGCTATTTTGTGGAGGTGGCCATTTTGAATCGATATTAACCAAACATACTCGTAACTAAGACGGAAATTAACCTTCAAATAAAAGAACCCGCTTCGAAATCGGTTCATCCGTTTGAGCTTTACAGTGCCACAGACATACAGACAGAAAGATAGAGAGACATTGACGTCAAACTTATCACACCTCATTTTTGGTCGGGGGCTAAAAATACCTCAAGAAAAAGAAACAATATAAAGGAATGAACACAAATTCTTGTTCACCCATACTAATATTATACAACCGAAAGTCACTCCATAGTAAAAATTGTTCATAATTATTAAAACACGTTTGGTTATTCGCAATGAACTGACTTTATTTCTGAAAGATCAATTGACATTCCAATGTCTACTGCAAACTTACACACTAGATAGCGCTAGTAGTCACAAAACTCAGAGACAATATTTATATTTTGATACATTAGGTATTTATACTACTACTTTACACTCCCACTTATCAAAATAAACAAAACACTATGAATTTTCAATTCGGACCAGTAGTTCCCGAGATCCTTGCGTTCAAACAAACAAACAAACTCTTCAGCTTTATAATATTAGTACAGATTTTGATTATCTTATCTTATCATTAATAACATTTCTGATATAATGATATCACACATCAATGTGTTTCGTTCTGCTATACTACTATATTATGATACTATTGACTATAGTGCGTTCCAGAAAGGCGTGTAGAAAACCAAAACAAACCAAAAAATAGGTGATACCATTACATAAACATCGTTTAATCTTAGTATTTTTGTGAAATTGCCTTAAAATATTTTTCACAAATGGGATTCGACTTTATTGCGATCTTAAATACCATATACTTAGATTTGTATTGATCAAATAATTCTATACTATCTTATTTTAAAAGTTATAGAAAGCAATGGTAGGATGATAGAAATATGATTTTAAGTACTAGCAATTTTATCTGTGTTTCTCAAACTCTCAATGTTGCATTCAAGACATTTATACTTCTTTTCATGAAATTATTCTTATTAACCCGTGAGAAGGCGCGCTATGAGCATTTTGCTCACACAAAACTTCGTCCAGAATATTTTTGTTACTACGGACTCCATAGCGCGTCAAGTGTCTAGGTACCTTCCTAACTATTCAACCTCTCTCCCCTGACGCAACTCACGCGCCGCTCAGTGTCGCGGTGGCCGCGTAGTGAAGTGTTTGTTGGGGGTGTGAATCGCTGCGCGGCGTTTTGCTCATCGCGCGCCCATCCACGTAAGTATTGTTTTCTTCATAATTTGTATTTTGTTCTACAGTTATTACGTTTAATGTGTGTTTGAACGTTAACAAATCTGTTAGTACTTTACATCATATGATTTTACAATCAAAATTATATTGTAATGGAATGTTTATTTGGTTTTCTAGCTAACAAATACTAGTACAATGGGCGATAGATATGAAAGACAAGATGCTCAAATTTCTTCGTGGCTGGGCGAGCTTTCTGATGATCATTCGGTACTAGACCCTGATGATGAAGACCACACTCGTGTTGATAGCCCTGAAAGTGACTGTTCCGTCATACAAAGTCCTCATGAAACTGATACCAAGCAATCTTCAGACGAAACTGCAGATGACGTTTCAACGTGTTTTCCTAAAACAAGTGGGATTGGAGCTGGTAAAACCACATATTTCACGACGAATTTACATGCAAAATGTTGTATATGATCTCAAATGTTTGATGAAGCGTTTTGTACCTGTTCCCAACGCTCAAGAAGGGCCAGGACCAAGTGGATTTTATGCCATATGCCCCAGAAGGAAAAATAGATGGTCTAAAAAAGCGTGTACTTCGTGTCATAAATTACTCTGCACGGAGCACGTCACGTTCTTGTGTCAACCGTCTTATGAGAGGCACACTTGTCAAAATTTGATGGAATAGTGTTTTTTTTTAATAATATGCTATTTTAATTTTTTAACCATTTTTTTCTTTAAGACTGCCAAAAAAGTCAACCAATGTTTATAGGATTTTTAATTTTGCAGAGAAACTGCATTTTTGTTAATTTTTATTAATAAAACGCCTATTTTATAGTAAATATAATGTCGTTTTACTCAAATCAACCAGTTTTTAATTAATTAATATGACAAATTGGTAGATAATGACATTTGAAATAGCGTGAGCGAATTGCTCGCGCGCGCCCATCCGTGTAACGTTTTAAGGCGCGCCTCCTCACGGGTTAAGGACGCGCCTATTTTTCTAACATACCCCTCTCATGCCCATATTGTGAAAATGCCCATTTCCATTATATTGAAGTATGGATTAATTTTACTCTATTTATTTTTGTCATTAATTTGGAATTTTTAATTGTAATGTAGGTGATTTGATTTTAATGTAATGTATTATTTGATTTTTATTGTAATGGGATTTTAAATTGACGTCTATTTTTTTAATTATTGACTTGTATTGGTAATATTTGAATATCTTGAATATGACATGTAACTACTCGTTATCAATAAAAGAGTATGAGTATGACTAAAGAACTCCGAGAAAAAGGTTTCTTGTGTCGTAACGAGTTGAGAGAAAATCGCAAACCTCTAAATACGTGTTCCAAATTACGCTGTTTACTATCAAAAGCATGTATAGTTTTCACTCTAAAATACCATAAATTTTGTGTTATTTTGATCGAAACTTTTGTATGTGTTTTCAGAATATTACATCATAGTGTTATGATCAGTTTTGGGTAGTACAAGGACAATTCGAACGAGATTTAATTATTGTTAAAAAGAAAAGGAACGTTTTTATATAAGGAAACATCTAAATTACTTTTCAAAGTCTGTCTCAAGTTCTAGTGTTACATTCTTCTCCGAACTCAAATGCTTTGCTCCTTTTTTTACGTGGGAGAAATAAATGTACGTATGCCCACCATACTCTCATTATGAAATGAGAGGAGATCTCCATCTACCCTCATTTGGGCTTCAAAAATCGCAGGGTGACCAACACTACACACAACACTAACCATATCACCAGGTTTGTCCAAACTCAGTGCGCTATGCACACATTTATTTATTAGAGGATTCCGCGACGCCGATAACCGTAAACTGGGTAGTTTTCGGTTATTGGCATTGTGGTCATCGCGTCGTAGTTGAAATATATAGGTACCTATGTTTTTTATTTTCCAATGCTTCTCGAACCATTCTTGCGTAGTAATGACATTCGGTAGATAGGACCTTCGGGTCGTGGATCTCGATCCAATGACCAGTTTTAGCATCAATCAAATGTTCAGCAATTGCAGATTCTTGTGCCTGACGATTTTTTACAGCGGCAATGTGTTGATTGTTCCAAATCCCAGCAGTGGGAACATTTATTTGGGTGTTTATGATATGCATACATAATTTAGCCTTAAATATTTAGCCTTGTTATGCGACGAAAATTTAAAAGGGCAAGCAATGAAAGGTACTACAAACTATCTTGTAAAGCAATGGTTGCGAAATGCTGGTCTGTCATATTGAGAGTGACATTGATTTGTTTACCTTTAATTCACGTAGATTTGGAATGAGGTATAGAGGTCAATTTCGTGGCACTCTGATTATCACAATGTAAATTGATAACAAACAGTTTCCCAGTCATTTCATGGATTAAATCTCTTAAATAAACTGTCTCTCTGGAAGCTTCAGATGTAACTGTATACTCTGAAAAACTGCCTCTCCAGCTAGAAGCTTCAGACATAGCTGTACAATCTGAAAAACTGCCTCTCTAGAAGCTTCAGACAAAGCTCCGATTAAGTACTAGACAGACTAAATGTTTATTGTTTATGGCTCTACCAGGAATCAGCTGATTCTGATATCATAAAACAGAATCCAGTGTAAGCTTTCCTATCTGAGACATCTGATACCCAATCACTATCAAAAAAACCTGTCAAGTCCATATCATTACTAGTATATTTAAAACATTTTTTTTAGCACATTGTATCTTAATATACATTTAACATAATTATAACAATTTTCATCATAACATGTATTAAATTGACTTACAGCATAAGCAATGTCTGGCCTTCACTGCCAGATACATTAGACTGCCAATAAGTTTTTGACAAGGAAGATTAATTCCACAATTAAATTTTTCTAATTTCAATCTTGGTTCAATAAGAGTACTTTGAGGATTACAATCCGACATCTGAAACTTTTCAATTCATTATTCAGTATACCATCACATACAAGAAAATAGTTACTTTGTAAACCATATTGGATCAATACTAATAACATATGTTTTTATCTTTGTTTACATTGATTCTCATTCCCAGATACTGTCGGACAAGACCCAAATCCTTTAACTTGAACTATGGAGCTAATGCATTCTTTAATTTTTCTGTCTTTGTTTGAAAAGAAAAATCAAAAAATCTACATACAGCCCAATAATAATTTTTATATTACCTTGTGTTTTGCAAACAAACATGGTCCATATTGACTGTTGTTAAAACCTAGTTTACAAAGACAATCTTTTACACTCTCATACTACGCTAATGAGGACTGCATTTAACTGTAAATAGATTAGAGTAAGATCCCAGAGCTACCAGACGTCACCTATTTTCTGATGAATTAAATGTGGACGATTGAGTAGAGTACTAAGAACACATGCTTACCCGCTAACTTGCTTAGACGGCCAATTTAGAGATATGGGGTAATGAAGGTACACACAAAACATGACTTAAGTACTTCACGTATTTTCTAATAAGTGATTTTCACGTATGTTGTAGGCAATATCCTTAAAAACAAGGTCCCAATATTCCCAGACACTTTCCGTCAGCCGTTTTGCTTAACAACTCCAAAATAATAATTTAACTTCACTTTAATTCTCATGCTCCATTTGTAAATATGTTCGTCAGACAACTATTTTGAAGCTTTTTTCCAATAAGACAGACCAATCTAAGGGGCAAATCATCCCCTAAACTCAATTTTAAGTCAATATTTCCTAATAAATGTCTCACTCAGTCTCCCGCTCTTACCTATAGGACATAGTTGAGTTTAGGGGATGATTTTCCCCTTAGATTGGTCTATCTTATTGGAAAAAAGCTTTAAAATAGTTGTCTGACGAACATATTGACGAACTGTGTAAAACATAAATTTTTAAAGAGTTCGGTGATGTAAAAGAGTAATAAGGTAAATATTTCCAAGTTATTATACTGAAAACTTAAAACAAGGAGTCAATTACTTATGTCATGATTTTTAGTTTTGATTCGTAGTTTAGTCGTATTTTATTATTTCACATTATAATACCTGGTAACTCTTGTGTTGAATTCCGGTAGTGCCAATCTACTAACTAATTGTCTCTTTTAATTATCATCCTACAAGCAGTTATTTTACAGTGTACCAACCTGCGAAATTTGATAACATTAAAATAAATGGTCTGGTGGTTTGCATACTAGATTCAATTCTCATTTCCTGACCAGAGCCGAAAGATAGTTGGCAGTAATAATTTATAGCATTGTTAATACATCATTAATGTACCTATGTACCTGAGTATAATAAATGACAATATAAGTAGAACGAATAACGGAGTTTTCTTACATCTCAGAAGAGGGAAACGAAGGTATGTTGAAAAATTATTTATTTTTCAAATGTTGAAGTATTGATATTACGCCCACGAAGTTTTTTATACTTTCTTTTAAATTCGGATTGAATAATGATACGCTTAATATAATGTGCAAATTAATGCGTGTGTGATGTGCGTTGATCCTCGGCCAAGGCTACTCTTTGGCAGTGTTCATCGTATACTCGCATGCGTTTAAGTAAGTTGGACATTTCATTGCTCGATCGGGGCTACTCTCTGATAGCATTGAAATGTTTGATGTGTACTGTACTATGCTAATCATTTTTCTTTCAATGATCTTGCGAACGAATTGTTTAATTACGAGTAAGTATTTAATTGACTTTCATTTAATCGAGATTTGACAGTGATGCGCGTAATCATGACTGTGTTAATGTATGTTTGATGTGCGTTGATCCTCGGCCAAGGCTACTCTTTGGCAGCGTTCATTGTACACTCGCATGCGTTTTAAAATGGAACATTTCATTGCTCGATCGGGGCTACTCTCTGATAGCATTGACATGTGTGATATTTATGTACTGTTGTTTGCGCTTGTCAATTGAAAATCTCGATTATTAATGTTTAACTACCTCGCTTATTTTAGCAAAAGCTTGTTTTTATCAGCACATCAACATTTTATGACTACCCCCATTTAAGATTGTTTTGAAGTCACAATTAGTTAATTCAATATCTTTTTACCCGCCTATTAAAGTATGTTTTTGTTAATTGAAATCATGTTTTTTTCCGCTGGATAAAACTGAGCGAGTATGTTTCTTGCTCGGTAACTATGAGTGACCCACTTAAAATTTTGTGGAAGTCACAAATTATTTCAAACGTTATTTTTAAAAAGGAGCGGTATTATTTTTGTCGAGACTGTGGATAACTTTTTCTATAACAAAACTGTGTGTTAATCTTTGGGTTCAAAACCAAGACCCACTATCGTTTTATTGTTTATTTAAATTACGTTTTATTGATATTTCTGCTGAGCGAGTATGTATCTCGCTGAATATCTGACTATGAGCGAGTATGTGTCTCGCTGGATAACTGACTATGAGCGAGTATGTGTCTCGCTGGATAACTGACTATGAGCGAGTATGTGTCTCGCTGGATAACTGACTATGAGCGAGTATGTGTCTCGCTGGATAACTGACTATGAGCGAGTATGTGTCTCGCTGGATAACTGACTATGAGCGAGTATGTGTCTCGCTGGATAACTGACTATGAGTGAGTATGTGTCTCGCTGGATAACTGACTATGAGCGAGTATGTGTCTCGCTGGATAACTGACTATGAGCGAGTATGTGTCTCGCTGGATAACTGACTATGAGCGAGTGTGTGTCTAGCTGGATAACTGACTATGAGTGAGTATGTGTCTCGCTGGATAACTGACTATGAGTGAGTATGTGTCTCGCTGGATAACTGACTATGAGTGAGTATGTGTCTCGCTGGTTAACTGAAAAACAGATTGTGAGCGAGTATGCCTCTCGCTGGATATCTAATCTATAATTTCCCATTGTGTAACAGAGTAAAATATACCCCTAACGTGGCTGAAATATTTTAACAGATTTACAAATGTGTCTAACATTAGAACTTGTTCTTGTCAGATCTACTGATTGGTTAATCGTAAACTATTTTCTATACTAATCACATATATTGCAAGAGGAAAAGATTTGATTGTTGGTTACATAGAATTCTTTAATATTTTTCCCGTATAACGTGAAACTTGAATATATTACCCGTTTTATTACTACCCGTACAAATACAGAGCGTACCGCTAGTATTTATAACAGACTGACTAGGCAGCTAGTTTCATTATAATTTATGAACGGTTTAATAATTTATGTTATGAATCATTTTCATATATACATAACATTTGACAAATTCCAAATCACACAGCCGGGTGTCTAAGGTTAGGTATGTCGTTATAGGTACAAATGTAAACAGCCATTTTCGATTATGTGCATCGAATGGTATAATAATGTTCATAAAAATAGGTTTGAATCGCACAGTAGATATCTTATCAAATTAGATATCTTATCAAATATCTTATCTTATCATCTTATCAGTAGATCATTAAATATCAGGAAAGCTCAGATTTTACAAGGAATTACAGAATCATATAGACCACATATTTTAGTGTTATCTGAGACATGGCTTAATGAAAGTAATGCTAGCAATGTAGTGATTCACGGTTACAGCCATGCTAACTTTTTCATTAGAAAAAAACGTATCCATGGAGGCGTTTCAATATTTGTAAATGACAAATTGACTTATACTCCAAACCATAAAGTTGATGAACTATCTGTTGAATTTCATTGTGAACTTGTATCTGTCGAAATTAATATTTGTTCTCACAAGATTTTGATAATAGGTGTATACCGGACAGGTAATGGTAATTTCAAAATATTTCATAATGTGTTTAAGAAATTATTTGACTTGCTGGGCAGTCTCTCTAATAGAAGTACAATTTTGATCGGTGACTGGAACATAGATTTTCTGGTTGATTCATCCCAAAAAACAAAACTTAGCGATATTATACAACCACACGGGTATCGTAATGCCGTTGATTTCCCCACAAGATATCAAGAAAATTGTGCAACATCGATAGATTGTGTGGTCACAAATGTGTCAGGTACAGAGTTAAACGTTGTCCCTTTAGCGACTGGTGTTTCGGATCACGATGCACAACTCGTCAATATGAAATGTCAAAATCAATTAGTAGAAAAATATAGTTACGTCGAAAAGCGTGTTTTTAGTGACAACAAATTAATGGAATTTGGCAACGCAATGTTATCCTATGACTGGGATAACATATTTAGGGTATATGATTCCAATACCTTCAGCATTTTCATAAAAAAAATTATTTGGAATTTTGATGTGTTTTTTCCGTTGTTAAAAACTAGAGTTGAGCATCGAACACGATGCCCATGGATATCTAGTGAAATAATTAATCTACAACAAGAAATTCACGATTTGTATCACATACAACGTCAGTTCCCACAATTGTCTGACACAATTATTACAAAGAAAAAAAATATTAGAGATGAAAAAACTAAAAGAAAAAAAGCAGATTACATCCAACATAGAATAATTAACTCAAAAAACCCTAAAAAAGAAGTGTGGAGTGTGATTAAAGAAGAAACATGTAGAAACTTAAAAAAATGGAACTGGAACCTTATGGATAGCCAGAATAATACCATTATACCTAAAGATAAAATAGCAGAATATATCAACAGTTATTTTGGGTCCATAGCCAGTTCCATAAGTTTAAATTCATCTCCTAATATTTTAAAAGCCTTACAATACTTAGAAGAACAAATACATGGCAAAGTATCATTTGAATTTAAGTTTGAAACTGTATCTCCCGAACAAGTGATAAAATTAGCTAAACAAAAAATAAAAAACTCAGATACAAAAGACTTATATGACATGTCTGGAAGATTAATATTTCGTATGCTGGATTACTTGTGTGATCATTTTACTTACTTAATTAATAATATACTCGAATCTGAATACTATCCTGATTATCTAAAGAAATCGAGACTCACTCCACTTTACAAAGGTAAAGGAGAAACTTCTTGTGTCAAAAGCTATAGGCCCATAACGATTGTACCTACGTTTTCAAAGCTTATTGAGTCTGTAATGTCAGAAAACCTTATGGCCCATTTAAATCGTAATAAAATCTTGTCAGAGGCCCAGCATGCGTACAGAAGTGGTAGGTCTACAATATCGGCTACCAACAATTTAATGGAAAACATAATTAGCGGTTTAGATGACAAACAAAAAGTAGCTGCTATTTTCCTAGACTTATCGAAAGCTTTCGATTCCGTTAATCACGAGCTTTTAATTAAAAAGCTCATGATTTACGGAATCCATAAGGAGAATTTAGAGCTCATAAAGTCTTTTTTGAGAAATAGAGAGCAAACAGTGGAAATTAAAATTAATGAAAAACGTCAACGATCAAGCTCTACATGTATAAACACAGGAGTTCCCCAAGGATCCTCTTTGGGAAATGCGCTTTTTATTTATTTCATAAATGATTTGTCAATGCTGGAAACAGAGGGCAAGGTTATCCAATATGCGGATGACACATCTATAATGTTATCGGCCCCGACGCAAGCAGAGTTACTTGATAAAATAAAAATAACTATGTATAAATTCAATACGTGGTTTAGTAATAATGGACTGAATTTGAACACTCAGAAAACAAATATAATGTTCTTTAATACAAAATCGTTAAATCAACCAGCCATATCTGTCAACTTACCAGATGGCACAAACCTCTTGTCTACTAATAAAGTTAAGCTATTGGGATTTGAACTCGATGTGACTCTGTCATGGAAGAGTCACATAGATGCAACTTCACGAAAGATGGCAAAAGGCGTATATGCCCTCAAGCAACTGAAACATGTCACATCTCAGGATCATTTGAAGGACATCTATTATTCCTATGTACACTCAATAATGACCTACGGCATCATCTTCTGGGGTTGCTCTACTGACTGTCAAAGGATCTTGAAAATGCAAAAGAGAGCTATAAGGGTATTGGCCAATGCTAAGTTTCGGGAAACTTGTAGAGACCATTTTAAAAGGTTGAATATCCTGACATCGGTCGCATTTTATATATTAGAAGTTGTTAAATATATTAGGCACAATCTGGAAAAATTTGATACAGGTGAAACTCGAAACAGAAGATCGGGCCTGAAGAAGACCGTCTTGCTACCAATACCATGCAGACTAGCCGTAGCAAGAAAATCCCCATTACAGATGGGACGTGTTTTATACAATAAACTGCCCGAATGCTTTAAGGCCATCACTAATGACACAGCTTTCATTAGGAAAGTGAAGCAACTTCTATTAGAGAGAACACTGTACAGCATAAAAGAGTATATGAATTGTGATTATGATGAATATGACATCCTAACTTAATGTTTTGAAGTGACTTTGCCTTCCTTTAATAATTCGGATACCTACTTTGTAAAATGATTAATTGATTGTTTATTATTCTTATGTTTAGAAGACGCTAATTGTATTGCCCCTTTACAGCAAATTTATCATAAGATTTATTTAAACTGTTTTAATTTTGTACGTGACGAGACATATTTTAAGCGCTATTACTCATTGTTTAACAATTTTTTGCAGTGAATAATGTTAATAGAATGTTTAAATATGTTAATAAAAGTATTCTATTCTATTCTATTCTTAGACTGTGTTACTGTTAGTACGAAAACAGATTTTGTCGGGAATTATGTTTAAATTTCAGAGAGTACGAAGATGCCTGAAGACGATGTGAGTACACCACCTGGCTGGCGAAAGACTAACAAAAGGAAAAAGAGAAGGAGATCGATGCCATCTCTTTGATAATATTCTTCAGATAATGTAGTTCTAGTAGTGAACTCTCGTCACCTCTAAAGAACCGGAAGAAAACCAAGTAAGCTGTGAATGTTAAAATATTAAGTCTTGAGTGAAGGAACAATTGTAATAATGTTTCATCATTATTTCACCCGGAAAGCAAAGCTCAAACCAATGATTGTTGAAAAAGTGTGCCATTATACATTACAATATTGTTGAAATGATAAATAAAAATTGCAATTGAAATGAGAAAAATGACAAAATGAACTAAGTGTAGTAGTATACGGATTTGAGATTACTGAAAAAAAGGCGGTACATTTTATAATTTATGTATAAAAGATAATGCAATCGATCAATTAGCAATGGAGCACAGGCATTTAATTGTCTAGAGCCGGAAGTTTGTTCTGTTTTTCTTTTATCTCAAAAACCATAAACTCATTAATAAAATGAGTTATATAATTAAAACACTAGACCCACTTTTAAGAAAATTAACAGATCCTAGTCCTAGTATTGATATACCTACCAAATTAATTAATTTGCATACCTAACATGAGGTTGTTTTTGGCTGTGTGTATACCTAATTTTGTAAGATCTTTGTTACCCATTAACGAGCAAATAAATAATTGAATTGAATAGTATTGATCACTAAGTTTCAATCGCGTGCTATAGTTGCCGTTCCAAAGGGCTTTTGAAGTAAGACTTCAAAATGTTCTAGACCAGTAATAAAATTCAATCGTTGCAACCGGGTGGGACATCACCATACATAAATGTCAAAATCGATGAAATAGTCAAGTTAAGGTTTTGATGGTTCTTCCAACACCTTTGCTCATGGGCCAAAAATATAAGGATTTACTTTACGTTACTGTTTAACAAGGATATTATTATATCGGACAATGAAGGCCCTTTAAAATTTTGGTTGATATAGTGCTTACTGTTCATAAATATTAAACAATTTTAACCAAACAAAAAGTGTGTGTGTCAACTAAATCTACTAAATCAACTAAATCGTCATAAACAGTAAAACCGTACGCAACCGTAATTAGGTACAACTTACCATAGTTTGATGGTAGTTCCAATGAGAACCCCAATAACTTTGATTCATTTGATATATTATGTATCATGTCATTTTATTAGATAAGTACATTTGATATGATTTTTACATCTCAAAACTATATTTAGATAAGAGCTACATTTTGACATAGATACTGATTTGTTTGGATCTTAGTTATTATTCTAAAGATATTTCTTACTTGATAGGTATATTATATTTAAGTTTTCTGAATTATTGTACGTAATTTATTTATTTTAATGTCTCGTTTGATTGATTGTATTATTGGAATGTTAAGTTTTACATTGTAATGTACCTAATTAATGTATGTAAATAGTTTCAGGTGTTTGATAAGTAAAAATAAAACAATCACATAAATCTGTACGGATGTATGATTTTTAGTTTGTTGATTATTTACAGTATTTTCAA
Source organism: Ectropis crepuscularia (assembly GCA_963693475.1). NCBI lineage: Eukaryota > Metazoa > Arthropoda > Insecta > Lepidoptera > Geometridae > Ectropis > Ectropis crepuscularia. The sequence continues at coordinate 7,960,772 of OY856350.1, forward strand.
TTGTCTCACGTGAAATGAAAACTTGCACTTGTTTAAATTTAGATACCAGTCCAGTAATTTGTAATACATTACTCTATTTAAGAAATAAATAGATTATAAGGGTTTTGATAAGTATGAAACTTGAACTTGAATTGTAAAAAAAAAAAAAAACATGTGAGTACCTAACAGATGAACAATAATTCATTGTGATCTACTTGGTGTTACATAGGTATATTTGTTATTTAACGTACCTACTGCCTACGTAATAACTGTATAATTTTAGTACCAACTTTACTTAGTCTTTTAAATTGTATTATTCACTACTTCACACAGAATTCTAATTGTGAGATTAATGTGTATGCCGGGAGGCAACACGTGGTCGGATGGCCGAATGTCATGATTTTTAGTTTTGATTCGTAGTTTAGTCGTATTTTATTATTTCACATTATTATACCTGGTAACTCTTGTGTTGAATTCCGGTAGTGCCAATCTACTAACTAATTGTCTCTTTTAATTATCATCCTACAAGCAGTTATTTTACAGTGTACCAACCTGCGAAATTTGATAACATTAAAATAAATGGTCTGGTGGTTGGCATACTAGATTCAATTCTCATTTCCTGACCAGAGCCGAAAGATGGTTGGCAGTAATAATTTATAGCATTGTTAATACATCATTAATGTACCTATGTACCTGAGTATAATAAATGTCAATATAAGTAGAACGAATAACGGAGTTTTCTTACACTTATGAAAAAGGCAAATAGTTGCTCCTTGAAAATCGACTTATACTTATTGGAACGAAAATTTAAGTATGATGGTTAGCTATATGACAAACCAATATTACGATTGAAGACGTTATACGAGTAAAACGGTTGTGTTCACAAGAATATTAAAAAATAGTAACATCATATCAAATTACCGAGTAAAATGCAGAAACATAACGAAATGATATCTACGTTTTATAAATTTGCTCAGATACTCGTAATAACTTGTTTAAATATTGGTTTTATTACGTTCAAATCATCAAACATGGCTCGACTAATGAAAATGTGTTTAGTTCTTGTATTAATCGTTTTGGGTATAACAAGTGCGGTCCATTTGTATTATGATGAAGATATATTTGTTTTTTACCAGTACATATTTCATGCTGTCCAATCTTAATCTTAATATATATAAATCTCCTGTCACGATGTTTGTCCGCGATGGATTCCTAAACTACTTAACCGATTTTAAATTAAATTGGCACACCGTGAGCAGTCTGGTCCAACTTGAGAGATAGGATAGTTTTTATTTCTATTAATAGTCTTAAAATGACAATATCCGAGCGCAGCCGGAATGGGCCGCTAGTATGTTATAATTATTTTTATCTTTATGCACATTGACAAAAACGTTACTCTATCGGGATGTTCGACAGCATTCCAATATATCGACTCAATATTAAAAATAGACAAGAATGTTGAGTTTCAAATATGTTTTTTGTTGATCATGTTTATAAGTATAGTTTGTAGAATTCTGTTTACGATGTTTTTATGCCTTACTGTAAACCAATGCTTGGCAGGAGGGTGGACGAACACCTATTACTTCTTTGCATATATATCTTATGACACGGCTGCAATTACCAATTCATTCGTGTTTTATTTAGTTAAATATCGTCTGGTTTGTTTGAGACAACAATTAGATTCTTCAGAAATACTCATACAGACAGCTTATCATTTGTATGCGAAAATTTCTATTGTTGCACTAAAGATTAAAGAAGCTTATGATCCTGTGGTACGTATGACAAATGAATCCCACTAATCCCACTAATATTATAAATGTCAATGTATGGATGTTTGGATATTTGGATGTTTGGATGTTTGTTGCTCATTCACGTCCTAACGTTTGAACGGATCGAACTGAAATTTGGAACACAGATAGATTATAGTCTGGAAGAACACATATGTAACTTATTGAAATTAGAATGAGAAACGAGAGAAAATGAATGAAGGACGAAGATTCACATTACTGAAAGGGATATCTTTCAGAGAACCGCAACATAAATCCTACTAATATTACAAATGTTAAAGTTTGTGAGGATGGTTGGATGTTTTTTAATCTTGCACGCAAAAACTACCACACGGATCTGGATAAGATTTGGTACATATAATACCTAGTCTGAAATAACACAGGCTATTTTTATTCTGGGATATGGAACTACGCGGGTGCAACCGCGGGGCGCTGCTAGTATAATATTATAAATGTCATTGTATGGATGTTTGGATATTTGGATGTTTGTTGCTCAATTACGCCCTAACGTCTGATCGGATCGGGCTGAAATTTGGAATACAGATAGATAATAAGCTGGAAAACTCATAGGCTACTTTTTATCCCAAAAGAACAACGGGAACAACGGGAACAACGCGGGTAACACCGCGGGGCGCTGCTAGTAAACTAAATAATTTAAGTATGAAAACTAACATTGCACATTTTAAATAAATACACGGGTAACTCATGTTTGATATAGTCAGTCCGGTCCAACTTCAGTTTCAGTCACGACCGGCGACCTTTTTTAAAAAGAGTGCGCGCGTGTGATTTCATCGGATCTATATGGGGTAGCATAACATTTTTTGTACTAATTTAAGTAGGCATAACGTTTTTAGGACTAATGATAATTTACCATAACAACTAAACGCATAACTGTTTTTGCATAATGTTTACAAGCATAACTAAATTTAGCATAACGATAACTTACCATAATGTTTAAACACATAACCATATATAGCATAACGATAACTTAGCATAATATTTAAAGGCACACATCGAAAAAAGCAGACGGTACACCTAAGAAATATGACACTTTTTGACTCCGGGTGGGCTCCCGCCAGAAGCTCAGCGGTCAGCCCTGAGTGTTGCTTCTCCATACTCGGCCTACGCTCGACTCAGGACCTCCCTTGAGCTTATGGCTCCCGCATTTTTTATATACGCTCTAGGGGTAGTAGCGACAAGATTAGGTGGAGTCGGGGTACTCCGAGTCGGATCTGGGTCCTATGTAACCTGGGTTTATGTTTAGTAGCACAACAACTAATAAAAAAAATTCTAAAGACTATTATGCGTCTCATCCATAGTCGAATTTAATGTAGTACAATAGATTGTTATGCTTAAAACACATTATGCCAAAAAAAAATAATGCAAAAGTTGCATTATGACACTATACACTATGCCACATTCATTATGACAAAGTAAATTAGGAACAAAAATTATGCGTTTTAATAAGCACCCGATCCCATCTCGTTTAGCACTACTTAAAAAAGGTCGCCGGACGCGACCAAAATTGTTTACAAAATGTATTTATCTTAAATAATTTACTCGTAAGTAGTTATGATGTAGGCAATATTAATGTGTGATGTGACGTGTAAATTACTTTGATTAAGTAATAAAGTGTAATAAGCTGTATAAATGTTTGCTTTCAGTTTGGAATTAACTTATTTTTCAACGTTCTTCAGAAGTTCATGCACATGTATTTAAGAGTTACAGAAATGAAAACACAAAACGTGCCGTAACCAGTTTTTTAATGTTATTTTTATCATAATATTCAAATTTGATGGCTGAATGGCTAACTGCATGGTGAACTGTACTATATTGTATTTTTTTTAACCGACTTAAAAATAAGTGGGTACGGCTTAAAAACGAAACTGAACTTACCAAAATGCGTTCCACGATCTGGGCTTGATCCGGGACGTATTCCAGACTCTTTTTCACCGCTCTACCTATTCTTGGGTCGTCGCTGATATAATATTTGGCCTAAAATTCTCACAATTTGGGTTTATTTAATAAAATGCGCAGACGCGTTCGATGAAGATGTGGGTTGTGGAGTGGCGTACCTTGCGATCGTGGCGATGCGCCGAACTATTAGGTCGACTATCTGACCGAAACCGATTGCTCGTGTGGCGGAAAAATTTATTCGTTTTTTGAAACATGCCATTAGATAGAAACCCGACAAGGAGGTTCTTAATATACCTGTAGGCATCGATATAAATAAATAGATGTGTCCTCCCAAACATCAGGCGCACGGAATTATGTTATTGTTGGGAAGAGTGAGCTTACTCTTCCCGTTCTAGTCGGTTGTAGGAAACAGTGAACGCCGGACATTTATACCGATCACTATTCGTTGTCAACATCCAAAATAAGTAGAACTGCAACATACCGCGCCCTTTCCACGATTGTGCCCATGATTATGCCACGATTCTAGGGGTCAAGTAGATTGATAGTTATTGTAAACCACTCACGCTACACCACACAGAAACGCTGTTTGTTAACAATTTCAGGGTTCTCAGGGCATATCTTTTGATTTATATTTATGCCTGTAGGTATGTTTTGGTATGTATGTTACGTTATAGTGTGTATAGATTTTAATGATTAGTTTTTTGTTTCGTAGAAAATACTAGAGGTGCAATTTTTACAAAAATTGCAATTTTTTTTTACATTGATGACTTAGTGATAGCTTCTTATAGTTTCTGACTTGTCTTCATATCATTAGCCATCATAAGGTTGCCTGGAAGAGACCGCATTTACCTGTGCAGTTAATTAAACATTTTTTTTCTAGTTTTTGGTATGGATATCCCATGGTGATTTAATGATATTAATATCAACTATTATGTATACTTTTGGACCGCCAATAACAGCTGCATTACTGCCATTGCAAACAGAGCAAATAAAATTGCTGCTTCACGATAAACTAATGGATGAAAAAGGTAATTAATGACGCAAACTATTCTACATTCAATAACTTTCATAAAATTACATATTTTGCAGAGTCCACCTGGGGAAGTACCTTTGTGAATTTAAATCTACTGCGAAGCAGTAATGTCGGGTTTGAAGGGCAATATTTCCAGTGAAATTACAGGGCATAGATATAAAACATCGCATTCCGTTCTGTGACGAGCGCAGTGCAGTGCTAGGTAATTATTTGGACTCGTCGTGTTGTAATAGCTGCGTGTCACTGTGCTGTTATGGGCCGGCTTGTTGCTTACCATCAGGCACAAGTCCTGCTCGTCTTGTCACTCTATACTGAAAATAAAAAAACTACTTTGGTTTTTAGTTACACTGGTATAAGATATTAATTGCCGGATATTTACCGTGAAAAAATAGTAGCTAGTCCCGATATTTCGATGCAATTTCATGTTCCATGTTCACTGGTAAACCAACATCAATTAATGGTAACGTATAAACAGATTAGTAGACAAAAGTGTGCATGCAATTGCACTAAAATATCAAGTACTTCTTCCATTATGTTCCTACTCATAAATATTCTGTAACTAAAAATGTAATTTGCAGTCTACTTTTATACATATATTATGTATATATTTTAATTCTAAATGATGGTAAATTACACAAATTACTGATTATTTCCGTAATCTGTGGTAAATTATTTGTTTTTATTTTTCAGATATTGGTAAATCTCGCGAGCTAAAGAATTTTATTGATTACATAAACGCTCATCCTTTAAAATTCACAACTTGGAAAGTTATACCACTTGATACCAGTCTACCTGGGATTGTTTTAAATTTGACTGTTTCATATTTCATAGTTATAATTCAGCTAACTCATCTTTATTAAGTAAGTTAAGGCTCTGCGCCATTTTAACCCTCTATTCCGAGATCTGGTACACAAATTTGGGTTGGTATTTCAGACAGCTGAAAATTTGTCACATGGTTCTCCTATTAAATAAATAAATAAGTAAATATTGGTGGACATCACACACAACACCATCTGAGCCCAAACTAAGCAAAGCTTGTACTATGGCGGCCAGATAGCTGATATAATACTTATATCAGCTATCTGGCCTGCTAATAAATAATAAATAATCTGCTAATCCCTAAACGGAGATGCAGACCTGGCTGGTGAGTAGCGGGGCAAAATTAAACCCTGAATCTATATCACCGGACAGTTAGATAGTCCCTCCAAATTATAATTTGAGTAATTTGGAGGGACTAATCAAATATAATAGCACTCCAATTAAACTTTAAATTACCTCAAACACTTTTTTTGTAAGTTTTTCAAAATATAATTATTTGTACGCGCCTTTCAATGTTAAAACACCTGTTGGCGATCATCGACACATATATGTACATTGTACATACACAATAAAGAGTTTTCTTATCTTATCTTACATAACTAGTTATAGCGATTTTTATAACGCTTAGGTAAAATTGTATTGAGATTTAATTTAACGGTAAATATTGTGGTAAATAACGTTTATTAGGTGTAGTGTAAACATTGTAATGGTAGAAATAGGTAGAGTGTATATTTATTTACCTAACTTTAGACTAACTAAACATACAAATCGTATACATTTCCGAAGTTTGAAATAACCACTGTATTTTATTAGTGATCGTACAGGAAACTGTCAAGCATTATACGAGTTTACAATTGTTTTTATTACAATTGTAGGTACTAATCCATGTCAATTTTATTTTTACAGAAGTTTTGCCATCACTCTCTAAAAATTAGTTTGTAACTATAAAGGGTTTGATCAATAAGGCAACACTTTTAATCTGTTTTTGAAGCTGCCGAAACTTGGGGCCGATGTAACTATTTTAAGAAGAGTGTTATAAGCTTCCGGTCCCATAATATGAGACAGCTTTCGTGACCATGTGAGAGAGTATGGTATAATATCGAGATTGCGAGAATGTCTCCCTCTTCGCGTGTTGTACGATTCTAGATTATTTCTAAAATATACAGCCACTTGGTAGACCAAGATAGCAGGTAACGTAAGTATTAAAGCTAAAGGGTACCTCTGCTGAGCTTACTTAAATAATCTGTAAGTCGTCTTCTGGTCTTCTGGTATCCACTGTGCGACGACTGTTATGTACACAGACGTAGAGATTTTGACCTATGTCCGTTTTTATCAGTGCCTCAAGAACGGAGAATCTTGTGTCCTGAAAGTAATGGAGACGCCGATGCGTCAAATTGTAAAAACAACGCATATAACGCATAAAATGTTAATTTCAATAAAAAAACCGATGACCGTCTGGTCATGGCCCCATGATGTAATGGTATATGGTAAAAAAATAAAGTAGTTTTATCTCTGACGCTACATTTTATTCATGGCCCCGTAAAATAATATAATATAATTATTTGCACACGTCCTACTTATTTTAAAAGTGTTGGGAAAGTTACGTTAATGGTCTAAAAATACAAAATTTTGTATGTATGTATTGTCTTACTCTTTCGAGCAATAATGTATGAAATTTGATACTTAAATAGATAGTCTAGAGTAAACATATGTCAATACGAATGTTATATTTATTCAAATACCTTTTAACAAAAAGTTAAATGAAAAGAAAATAAATTACGAGCTGAAATTAATATGTGGAAAATATCTAAATGCAACGTATCTATCTAGACATGAATTATGCTACTCAACGTTCATTTCACAGGTACTTATTTACCCATATAAGCCAACTAGTGTTAAGAGAGATATTAAGAATTTCTTATGCCAATGAGCACAAACTGTACCACAAATTTCGGTTTCAACAAGAAAATCTAGTTCATAAAAACACTCAAACTGATGCCAATTTGTGTGATCAAGCCAGCTATGTTGGGTGCAATGATAAATTTGTAAGCAATAGTGCACAAGGTGATGTAAAAAACTGCTCAATTAATAATATGTCGTGTCATGGTACTGAATCTTCAGGTAGTAACGACAACGAAAAATCAGTAGTCAATAATAATGTAATGGGTAATAGCAATAATTTGTTTCGTATATAATCATATAACTGTTCTGCACCAAAATATAGATGATTTGATAAATAAATCACATAAAGTCACGGTGAGTCTTTCAAATTTGGAGACGGAGGGTGAACATATAGACATACTTTGCTTCACTGAACACAACATGAAAGAAAGCGATACCTCGCTTTTATTTATACCTAATTTTAAACTTGCAGCACATTTTTGTAGAGCTCAGAGACGGGGAGGATCGTGTATTTAAGTAAAAAATGATATACAATTTGAAGTGATAACTACAATTAATGAAGCAACTGCCATACCTGATATAATTGAATGTTGTTCTATAAAACTAAATGAACACAAAATTTACATTGTATGTGTTGTGTACACAGGCCTCCTCGAAATAAAAACAAAAGTATTGTTCTTTGATAAATTAGATAACGTCCTAAACCAGTGTTGCAAAAATAGAAATTTTAAAGCTATAGACAATGTTCGCGGGGCTAGAGGGAACAAAGTCGAACTGGCCTTCTCGGATCGCACAGCGCAAGTCTTCAAATGTCTGGTAAAAAAAAGTTGTCGTATAAAATCATGGTATGTAATTAAACGCAATTATAGTTACGAAAACAGACTTAAGTTCGCTGAATATATTGATAGCCTAGGTTTTCAAGAAGTTTAAGACAGCAATGACCCAAATATTGCGTTCGGTGCTTTTTATGAAACGTTTCTACTGTTCTACTGTACCTATCGTCATCAGCAAGACGTCCACTGTTGGACATAGGCCTCCCCCCTAGATTTCCACAACGAACGGTCCTGCGCAACCTGCAACCAGCGGTTTCCAGCGACCTTTGTGAGGTCATCTGTCCATCTAGTGGGAGGCCGTCCAAGACTGCGTCTTTCGGTTCGTGGTCGCCACTCGAGAACCTTTCTTCCCCATCGGTTGTCAGTTCTGTGAGCGATGTGACCTGCCCATTGCCACTTCAGCTTGCTTACTCTTTGAGCTATGTCGGCCACTTTCTTTATTTTGCGAATATCCTCATTACGGATTCTGTCGCGCAAAGAGACTCCGAGCATAGCTCTCTCCATAGCTCGCTGTGTGACTTTGAGCTTTGTTATGAGGCCTACAGTTAAAGACCATGTCTCAGTTCCATAAGTCATCACTGGCAACACGCCCTGATTGAAGACTTTCGTCTTCAAGCATTGGGGTATTTTGGACTCAAAGATGTGCCGAAGTTTCCCGAACGCTGTCCATACGAGTTGGATTCTTTGCTGGACCTCTTTGTCGAAGTTGGATCTACCTAATTGGATCTTTTGACCCAGGTAGACGTATTCGTCAACAACTTCGAGTGTGGTATTCCCAACATTAACCGGTACAGGTGAGACATGAACATTGTCCATATTCATCCTCAAACCTACTTGTTGGGATACTCTACTGAGGTCTCTGAGCATAGCACCGAGGTCCTCCAGCGACTCCGCCACAATGACTATGTCGTCGGCAAACCGAAGGTGAGTGATACATTCGCCGTTGATATTGATGCCATGTCCATTCCAGTCCAGTAACTTGAAAACATCTTCCAGCGCGGCAGTGAACAGTTTCGCAGATATAACATCTCCCTGTCTCACGCCTTTCTGTAGCCGGATATGTTTTGTGCACTGGTTCTGTAATCGGACAGACATTGTGGCTTTGCTGTAAATACACTTCAACACTTCGATATAGCGATAGTCCATGCGGCATTGCTGGAGAGACTGAAGCACTGCCCAGGTCTCGATGGAATCAAAGGCATTCTCATAGTCCACATACGCTATACATAGTGGCCGATTATACTCCTCGGTTTTCTATATAATCTGCCGAAGCGTATGGATGTGGTCTATGGTACTATAGCCTTTTTGGAAACCGGCTTGTTCGGGTGGCTGGAAGATGTCAAACCTTCGTGCGAGACGATTCGTGATTACCCTCGAAAACAACTTATAAACGTGGCTCAGAAGTGAGATGGGTCTGTATTTCTTCAACAAGGTGTTGTCACCTTTTTTGAAAAAGAGCACCACCACACTTCTGCTCCACGCTTCTGGCGTATTACCGTCAAGTATGACGGAGTCGAACAGCTTCTGGAGGACTTTAAGTACCGGTTTTCCACCCGCTCTCAGAAGCTCAGTCGTAATTCCGTCGTCGCCAGGTGCCTTGTTGTTTTTAAGTTGCTTGAGGGCCATCCTAATCTCGTACAGGCTGACTTCCGGGATATCTTCGGTAAAGTGTCGGGTCAGCTTGGCTCTGGGGTCTTTAGCCATGTTAACGACAGGTTGTGCTTGCGCAGAAGTGTATAACTGTTCATAGAACTTCTCAATCTCCTCTAAAATCTCAGGCTTCGACGAGGTGACGTTGCCATCATCGATTTTCAATTTGGTCAATTGATTTTGCCCAAGAGACAGATTTCTTGCGAACACTTTCGAGCCTTTGTTCCGCTTAATCGCTTCTTCAATACTCGTAGTATTGTAGCAGCGTATGTCGCGTCGCACACAAGTAGAAATCTGTCTATCTGTCAAGGTAGCAAAATGTATTTTGCTACCTTGATGATATAATAATAATTAGTAAAACCTTCGAGGATCACGTTAACATTCTGACTAGAGTTTTACAAAAACTAACGAAAGCTAATCTAACTATAAACCTATCTAAGTGTCAGTTCTTTAGAAGGCAACTAAAATATTTGGGATATGTGGTTGACCATAATAGCCTCCGCACCGACCCTGACAAGGTCGAAGCCATTCTAAAATTCCCTACTCCTACTACAAAAAAAGAGCTTAAGAGATTTCTGGGTACTGCCTCGTGGTATAGACGTTTTGTGCCAAATTTTAGCACTATTGCTGGTCCTCTAAATAAGTTAACGTCTAACGGAAAAAAAGCACCACTTTATACGTGGACACCCGAAGCGGATAACGCATTTAAAGTTCTAAAAGCTAGTCTTACTGATACTCTCGTACTGGCGTGTCCTAATTTTGACTGTGGTTTTGAAGTCCACTGTGATGCAAGCAATTATGGAATTGGAGCAATGTTATGTCAAACTGTAGATGGCGTCGAACATCCTATTGCTTACATGAGCAAATCCTTCACTGGCGCTGAGCGTAACTATAGCGTAACAGAACGGGAATCACTGGCGGTTTTGATTGCCTTAGAACACTGGCGATGTTATTTAGAAAATGGTAGAACTTTTGCTGTCTATACTGACCACGCTGCGTTAAAATGGTTTCTTACTCTAAGTAACCCTACTGGTCGTATTGCTCGATGGGGAATCAGGCTATCATCCTTTGATTTTGAAATAAAACATCGTAGAGGAAAAGACAACGTTATTCCTGATGCTCTTTCTAGATCATTTCCAGTCGCGCCGATTGCCTCAGTGCAAAATACGGGACCTACTACTACAGATCCTTGGTATTTGGCAATATATAATGGGTGTCTAGATTCACAGACTGGGTTTCCAAATTATAGGGTTGAGGCTAACGTTCTGTATCGGTATATGAAAAGTAAAAATCCACTTGCTTCAGAGTTTTCCTGGAAGGAAGTAGTTCCAGAAGAACTGCGTAATGAAGTAATGGGCAAAAATCATTCTGATCTACTTGCACCACACTTTAGTATTTACAAGACATACAGACGCTTACTTTTAAAATACTACTGGCCGGGAATGTATGCTGACGTAGTAAAATATGTAGGTGAATGTTCGACATGTCTCGCTTAGAAACACCCATCTCATGCAATTCTAGACAAAATGGGGAGGCCTAAAAACTGTTCTCGCCCGTGGCAAACTATATCAATAGATATTATTGGTCCACTTCCTACTAGCAGAAAACAGAATAACTATATTCTTTCTGTTTGCTGTTGCTTCTCTAAATACTGTTTAATATTTCCTATGCGGCAGGCCACTGCAGTTAATGTGTGTAGAAATCTAGAGCATAATGTCTTTCTTGTACATGGGATACCACAGAATATAATTATGGATAATGGTTGCCAATTTGCTGGTCGAGAAATGGATAAGGTTCTTAAGAAATATAAGGTACCACATATTCATTTTACTCCTAAATATACTCCACAAATAAATAGTGTTGAAAGATATAATCGGACTATTATAACAGCTATCTCCACTTTTGTGGAAAATGATCACAGAAGTTGGGATGTCAATGTCCCACAAATACAATTCACTGGCTGGCCTCGTGGCCTAGTGGGTAGTAGCTCTGCCTGCGAAGCCGAGGGTCGTGGGTTCGATCCCCACCCAGTGCAAATATTTGTGTGATGAATTCAAATGTTTGCACTGTGTCTGGGTGTTTCTATGTATAATAAGTATGTATTTAAAACTATATAAGTAATTATATCAGCTATCTGGTCGCCATCATACAAGCTTTGCTTAGTTTGGGGTCAGATGGTTTGTGTGCGAATTGTCCACCAATATTTATTTATTTTATTTATTTAATTTGCCATAAATAATTCTGTTAACGAAGTAACTGGTTTTACACTTTCTTTCTTGGTTCATGGAAGAGAGCTAGTAAATTGTGGTTCTCACTATGTAGATAATGATAATGCTAATGAAATCATCTTTTTACCTCGAGATATTTATGCTGAGAACCTTGGTCACTTGGCTAGCATATTTAATGACGTTCAAGCAACTCTTTGGCATAGTCATCAAAAATCTACCCAACGTTACAATTTACGACGTAAAAATGTAGAATTTAATATTGGCGATATAGTATGTAGTACGTTGTTTTTTCCAAAGTGATAAATACGCACGCTTTAGCAAAAAACTTGCGCCAAAGTTTGAAAAATGTAAAGTCAAAGATAAAAAATCACCGTTAGTTAACGTTTTAGAAGATATGTCAGGCAAAGACATTGGCGCATGGCATATAAAAGATTTAAAACTTAAATTATAAGCTATTACGAATAAAAAATTATGTGTAGCATGCACATCTAAACATAATTGGTTTGGCTATAAAGAACCAATTAAACTATTCGTTCTACAACTAGGTCTAAAACATGCCCGAGTTCGAATTTTTCTACTACGAAAAATTCTTGCCTAGGAGGGGGTGTACTGTTACATTGCTTACGGAATACAGCTAAACAGAACTATTCTTCAATAATGTATAAGTAACCTCTTTGGAATTTTTTTACTAAGAATAAACAAACCGTATGCAATGTCAGTTAAATTCGTTTTGATTTGACATTGAGGATTGAACCGTCAACTACAGAATTTTACTTTCGGTTATTCTAATTCGTTATTAGAAAATTATTTAAAAAGAATTACTGCTCATAGTAATCTGCGAGCATCAGGCCCCGTAATTGGGTAAGTTGTGCATTATGTAATTTTATTGTTTCATTGGTCAAAGAAGTAAGAATGCTACCATTTACCATTTTTCACTTACTTCAGCGTATCGCAATTCTAGGTCTAATTAATTTACATAGTCCTTTTCGCTTGTTTTAAACCGTGACTGCATCATCCTGGAACGCTAAATATTTTGCATATTTATACGCGCTACTCATAACATCTGGCGGAAATGTTGCAGTCATGGTGGATAAATTTGACATTTTCATAATTGCCCAAAAATGTCATTCCAGGGACTTAAGCTCACCCATAAATCACGTGAACGTTTTCACGTATTTCTTACTCGCCGGCTGAGCTACTCCAGGAGAGACACTTGAGGTGTCACGTCATTGGTGCCGGAACTACCCCGCACCAAAGTTAACCAGGGGAGTAGTGCTTATCAGCCAGTGCAGTTGCAGACTATCTATAGTTTATTTCCTTTTGTTCTCTTTGCATATTTTGTTTAATTCTAATATTCTGATTATAGTTTCTCAAAATTCAACTTTTTTTTTATATTCTTACTAAATTTAAATTATTTCTAATACGTCAAGAACGTATCAGTACCTAATTTCAATTCGACTTTGAGACCAAAGCAGTATCAACGCCGAATGGTACAGCATAAAATGGTTGCCAGAAGTTTTTTCTGCAATGAGAAACAAGCCACCGAACACCGGGCTCCGCGGGGTCCTTCTTCACCACGACAACGCGCCCGCGCACTCTGCGATCAAAACGAGGGACTTCCTGGACTCCACACCGGTCAGAGTCTTGGGGCAACCTCCTTACAGTCCTGATTTGGCTCCGTGTGACTTCTTTTTATTCCCTAAAATTAAAAATCAGCTCAAAGGGATACAGTTTTCACCGCCGGAAGACGCGCTAACAGCGTTTGAGAAGGCCGTGGAAGATGTGTCTGCGAAGGTCTGGAAAAAATGTTTTGAAAATTGGTTTAGACGCATGAAACTTTGTATAGAGGCTGGTGGAGAGTTCTTTGAAAATATTTAGTAAAAATATTTTTTTCATATAAGTTAGTTTTTTAGTTTCTCAAAACTTTCTGAGTGTCCCACGTATTATTACACTGTTTATCAATAAATTTTCTTTTTTTATGATTCAAAAACGAACTATTTTTTATATTTAAATACGTACTTATTATACATGGAAACACCCAGACATAGTTCAAACATTTGAATTCATCACACAAATGTTTGCACTGGGTGGGAATCGAACTCACGACCCTCGGCTACAAATAATGTTGTATTTGTGTCATTTACCTATTACTATTTCTTTAAATGCTCTTCTTATATATATTTTTTCTTATATAAATATATTGAGATCTTTCATGTCTGATTGTATTAGTTTTTACTACGGTAAACTCATTCAGCGATGATTACAAAAACGAATGACTTTTTTGGTCATTTACATAAAAGCTATTAGGTACAATTTGTTTCCAATTATAGTCACCAAAGCGATTCTGTATTTAGTGTATATTAACAACAGTACTGTTTGTTACCTATGTCGCTTTGGTAAAGGCAATTAAATTTGAAGTATCAAAAATGTTACTCATTAAATTTGTTATTACTCTTGAAAATGTTTTCGGGTTATATCGAAATTTCAATGACTACAGCACAAAAGTTAAATATGTTTTCCTTGCAAGAGTGTTAATTCAATTTATTATGTTAACGAGCACACTTTATTTTCGTTGGAGTTTTTTCGATTCATTGATGTATTATAATATCAGAAGTAGCTTACTGATACACTTGCTGGTACTTGTGTTGTACAACTCGGACAAATTTAGCACATTGATGATATACTTGCATAGAAGTTCTACATTTATTTCAAATTCAGTTTACGTTAAAAAAATGAAATTTAAAATATTATTTATAAACTGTTATAATACATTCCTCATAATTGAAACTGCCGTGCTCAATTATTACGCACTTTCTTTTGTGAAACATGATGTTTTGGATGCTATTGGTTTATATTGTTTATTATTATATAACGCAGTGGAATTGATATTGAATTGTGAGTTTTGGGTTCTTTGGGGGTTTTATTGTACCATAGCGGAGCATTTACATATCATTGTAACGTCGATAAAAAGAGACATAGCTTGTGATCTAAAAAATGACATATATCCGTCAAATCACGCAACATTACATAAAATAAAACAATTTTTTGACAAATGGAGAACTGCATATGAGAGAATCAATAAATCAGTGATTCTCTGTAGTGATATTTTTGAATGCCAGGTATGATATACACGCTATCAAAAAATAGAAAAAAAAATAGAAAACATACATTTTATCTTGAAAACTAATGTATTTATTATTTAACTAGCAGCGCCCTGCGGATTTAGCCGCATAGTTCCCGTTCCCGTTGTTCTGTTTATTTTTCCGGTATAAAAAGTAACCTATGTGTTTTTCCAGCCCATTATCTAGATCTCTAAATTCCAAATTTCAGCCTTATCCATTTATGCGCTACGACGTGATTGAGCAATAAACATCCAAATATTGACATTTATAACATTTAAATTGATTTACATGCCACTCGCGTGTTAAGTAGTTGCTTACGCATAGTACCCTTGAAATAGAACGTTGGATGCGGCTGTTATGTTGGATTAAATTGATCAAATGACACTTGGGTAAACTTTATAAAATTGTAGCATGAAACATTATCAAAATAACCGTGGTTAATCAGCACGATAACTTTGTTGTGTATGGCAAAGTCAAAGTCAAAGTTCTTTATTCCTAAATGTACAATTTA
Organism: Ectropis crepuscularia; assembly: GCA_963693475.1. Classification (NCBI taxonomy): domain Eukaryota; kingdom Metazoa; phylum Arthropoda; class Insecta; order Lepidoptera; family Geometridae; genus Ectropis; species Ectropis crepuscularia. The sequence goes on from OY856350.1 coordinate 7,976,553, forward strand.
CACGCCAATTTTAAAAACAAATAAAGTGGCCAAGTGCGAGTTGGACTCGCCCATGAAGGGTTCCGTTGCACCACGTAACATAATATACATATTAGGTACATATTTATAGTTCTTGTAGTTCGTTGTAACTTTGATCGAAGTTTCAATAATAGTGTATTTATGACGTACTAAAAAAAAACTACTCATCAGATCGAGTTCAAACTAATTTTCGTTGGTAGTTTATATGGTAATGTACATCATATAATTTTTTTAGATTTTTCATATTCTTACTTTAGAAGTTAGAGGGGGGGGGACACACATTTTCCCACTTTGGAAGTGTCTCTCGCGCAAATTATTCAGTGTAGACGAAAATGATTTTAGAAACCTCAACATCATTTTTGAAGACCTATCGATAGACACCCCACACGTGTAAGTTTGATGAAAAAAAAATTTTTGAGTTTCAGTTCTCAGTATGGGGGGCAACCCTAATTTTTCTTTTTTTTAAATTTTTTTGTTCAAATCTTGATGCGGTTCACAGAATACATCTATTTACCAAGTTTCAACAGTGTAGTTCTCATAGTTTCGGCAAAAAGTGGCTGTGACATACGGACGGACAGACAGACAGACAGACAGACAGACAGACAGACAGACAGACATGACGAATCTATAAGGGTTCCGTTTTTACGTTTTACGGAACCCTAAAAAGAGCATACTAAGAGTACATAGGTACATTTTTAAAGTTTAAATTTAACATTTTATTGTACGATAATAAGTATCGCACAAACAAGTGTCAAATGGTATTATTATGGTGTAACTAGCGGCCTGTTCCGGCTTCGCTCGGATATCTTAAAATAATACAGTCCGCGAGGTATAAGCTGAGCTTTGCATTAGTGTGAGTGATCACATGCATACGCATCTATTACCAAAAGTACAGTCAGACAACAAACTCTTAAACAACAAGCTGACATTAACTATCCAGGATCAATATGGTCATTGCGAAAAGAAGTATCTCTTTTAGGATTCAAATGGTCAAGGACAGAGAATAACAGAAAATTTTTAATGGAAAAGCATGAGATCCGTCACCTACGTATAACTTATTTACTTAAAATTTCCGAATACCGTATTCAGGGCATGCCTATCGTTTATACCGATGAAACATATATTGACACCACTCACACTTCATCAAAATCATATTCAGATGGCAGCACTTCTGGTTTGAAGAAACACCTTATTAAGAGAACATGGTCACAGCGTCCTGCGTCTGACTGTACTTTTGGTGATCACTCACACTAATGCAAAGCTCAGCTTATACCTCGCGGACTGTACCTGGTTGGCCGAGCTTTGCTCGGTTTTTTGGAAATTATATTTGGGCAGATACAACTTAAAAAAATAAATAAAATCCGTTGCGTAGTTAGAAGGTACAAAATCTGTCTTAAACAGAATCTGTCCTTAACAGAATTTGTCTTAAACAGAATCTGTCTTAAACAGAATCTGTCCTAAACAGAATTTGTCCTAAACAGAATCTGACTTAAACCGAATAAACCGTATTAAAGATCTAAGCATACATAGGTACATAAAAGAGAACAAAAAAAGATGAGATGTAATCATCAGGATTCGAACCGTGGTTTCTTGAAACCGAAAGCGCCATTTTACCGCCTGAGCTATTTAAGCTTTGAATTTAATCTAGCTAGATTGATTTATCGTCCCGAAACCACCTGCATACATAATTTCATGAAAATCGTTCTAGCCGTTTCCGAGATTCAGATTCTATATAAATAAGTATTAGTAAGTACGTATAAGTATTGGCAGAAAATTCACACAAAACATCATCTGATCCCAAACTAAGCAAGGTTTGTACGATGGTGGCCAGATAGCTGATATTACACTTAAATAGTTTTAAATACATACTTATTGTACATTGAAACACCCAGACACAGTGCAAACATTTGAATTCATCACACAAATATTTGCACTGGGTGGGAATCGAACCCACGACCCCCGGCTTCGCAGGGAGAGCTACTACCCACTAAGCCACGAGGCCAGTCAAACAAGAATACAAATATATACATACTTCCACAAGAATTACAAATACGTATATACAAGAATTGCTCGTTCAAAGGTATAAGATATAGGCTCTGTCTACCCTCGGTTGAAGACACAAGTGTTGAAATATCGTTGTATTTTAGATTTTGACTAAAAATAGTTAAAGTGGTATTAAAGGATTGTATCAGTGTTAATTTGATTCATTTTTGCTTAAATATCACATAAAGTGTTTAATTTTTGTTAGATTATATCTCTGTTTTGAAGAAAATTGTGACAAAAATCGCAACCGTCTTTCTTTTTCAATTTTTAGGGTTCCGTAAAACGTAAAAACGGAACCCTTATAGATTCGTCGTGTCTGTCTGTCTGTCTGGGTTGCCCCCCATACTGAGAACTGAAACTCAAATATTTTTTTTCTTCAATCCTACACGTGTGGGGTATCTATCGATAGGTCTTCAAAAATGATGTTGATGTTTCTAAAATCATTTTTTTGTCTAAACTGAATAATCTGCGCGAGAGAGACTTCCAAAGTGGTAACATGTGTGTCCCCCCCCCCCCCCTCTAACTTCTAAAGTAAGAAAATGAAAAAACTAAAAAATATATATGATGTACATTACCATGCAAACTACCAACGAAAATTGGTTTGAACTCGATCTGATGAGTAGTTTTTTTTTAGTACGTCATAAATACACTATTATTAAAACTTCGACCAAAGTTACAACGAACAACAAGAACTATGTGTGCTATGTATATTATGTTACTTGCTGCAACGGAACCCTTCATGGGCGAGTCCAACTCACACTTGGCCACTTTATTGTTTTTGTACTCTCAGCCAAAACTGTCAATTACTTATCTAACCAAAATGCAGTGTTTCAAGTGCGAAAGTCACTTAAATAACGACAACAATGTGCAGTGTGATGGATGCAAACGGCACATTTGCCTGCAGTGTAGTAACCTCACTAGCAGCGAAGCGCGCGTCATGGGACTAAAAGGCAAGCGGACGCTCCTTTATCTTTGCGATCCATGCAGAGAGGCTCTTTTTCAAGTGCCGAAGCTGATCCAATCCTACGACGGACTAAAAGCAGAGGTCGAAGAAATTAAAGCGCTTCTTTCTGAAACGCGTAACGACAGGCAGGGTCCCATACCAGCGCCCGAGTTGGGAGGTCAAGATAGCTCGTCGGTAGTCTTGCCGTCGCCACCGCAATCGTCACCATCGATTCCTAACACCAACTCAATAGTCGAGGAACTATTGGAACGTGAGAGGAGATCAAATAACCTGATAGTGGTTGGCGTTAAAGAAAGTGCAGCTGATGACGGCGCGGCTAGGAAATTATTTGACGAGAAATGTGTCCACAAGATACTTCACGATGTCAATGGCGGCGTTTTAATGAGAATATAATGACTGTGCAGCGTCTCGGTCGCCGTGAGGAGGGGAAACAAAGGCCTATAAAGGTAATGCTCAAGAGTCGACAGGAGGCTATTCACATACTTAATAATAAAGGCAAGGCCAGCCGGGAGGTAAGAATTTATGATGACAAAACACCTGAACAGAGGGCGGAGCTTGTCAAATTACGTGAGATACTTAAACATAGAGTTGAAAATAGGGACACTAATCTAACTATAAAATACATAAAGGGCACATCTAAAATTGTTCCAAAAAACTAATTAACTGTAGCAATGGAAATCCGTACAGTGACTTTACAATAATGTACACAAACCTCTTCTCATTACGCCCTAAATTTGACCTTTTCATGGCCCCTGTCAACTCTTCTCAACCATCGGTAATAATAATCACTGAGACTTGGCTTAATTCTAATGACCGAAACAGCTCATATAGCATACCTGGTTACACTTTGTTTAGATTAGACCGTAAACACAAAAAGACCAAGTCTGAAGGTAAAACAAGGGGCGGAGGTGTAGCTATGTATGTGAGGCATCAATTAAATGGTGTTCCTATCATAGCAAAAAAGAACCGTAGATACATGTGTGATGAGGTAGAAGCACTTTACATTGATATCCAATATGGCTCTAATCATTTTTTGGTAGTGGGAATCTATTGTCCAGATGATACAGAGGAAATGATTTGGAAGACTCGTGATGCCAAATTAGTGCAGAATCTTTTATCTGCGTCCCAGTATAACACCATAGTGATAGCCGGGGATTTTAATTATAGGCACCTAAAATGGCCTATCACTGTAACACAATATCGCAGTGGCGACCAGATGTCTAAACCTGAAGATCTTTTCATCAACATGTATTTATCAAGTAGTCTGCATCAGTTAGTGAACAGTCCTACAAGACACCAGATTAATCAACAGCCATCAATGTTAGACCTTATCTTAGTGAATGAGGACACTCTTATATATGATATTATTGCTCATTTACCTCCCATAGGGAAAAGTGATCATTCTGTGTTACAGTTTACCATTCAATGCATAGTGCATAAAAAGAATTCTACACCAAAGTTGAGAAGGAATTTTTTTTTTTTTTTTTTTTTAATATTGGTGGACAATTCACACACAACACAATTACAATTACAATCGCATTGATTATGACAATTTTAACACTGACCTTACCAACAATTTGGAAATGATAGATATAGCAAACAGTCCTGAACAACTGTGGAATGGTATTTTAAATGCAATTAACATCACTACTGATAGCCATGCTCCATTGCGCCAAGTAATCACCAAGCCAAAAAATAAACCATGGATTGATGTTAGTGTCCTTAAATTGATCTCTGAGAAAAAAGCATTGTGGGGAAGTATAGGACTTCTATCCATGTAGATGACTATCAGAAGTTTAGAGAGGTGAACAACAGATGTGTTGCACTGTGCAGACAACGAAGGAGCAGTTATGAATCTAAAATTCTCAATAAGGGTGATAAAGCTTTCTACTCCCAAATGAGACGATGTACTATGTCAATAGTTAGCATTCCTCCGGCAATTAGGAATCACAATGGAGACCTTGTTACTCAAACTTGTGAGATAGCTGATGCTTTCGGTGATGAATTTGAAAAAGCTTATTTAAATGACCCACCCTAGATCCTGGTGTGATAATTTCATCAGTTCCACGTGTAAATGATTGCTTATGTGACATAACTTTCTCTGAATTGGATGTGATAAAAATCGATTAAAAGTTTTAACACCCAGTCATCTCCGGGTCCGGATCAGCTTCCAGGGTGTGTTTTAAAAAAATATTCTCACACACTTGCCCCTGCTCTCTCAGCCCTGGTGAACGCGTCTTTCGAAGCTAGACAGCTGCCTCAGGATTAGAAGCATTCTGTGGTCACTCCCATATTTAAGAAGGGGGACAAAATGCATCCAGAGAATTATAGACCCATAAGCCTTACTAGTATTGTAGTTAAAATAATGGAAAAGATTATAAATAGGCAGCTGACAGTCTTCCTCAATAGGCATTGTATTATATCTACCAAGCAGCATGGTTTCGTTGAGAAAAGATCCACTATCACCAACTTGCTAGAGTGTACTACTGTGATACTTGGAGTAACGAAGTGGATGGACGGAGTCCAGTAGACATTATTTATTTAGATTTTCAGCGAGCTTTTGATAGAGTCCCTCGTTAGCATCTCTTGGTGAAATAAAAGCATTATGGCATACGTGGCAGGCTACTGAAATGGATAGAGCATTACTTGATTGGAAAGACTTTTCAAGTTCGAGTCGGGGATACCCTATCACAGCACAGGAACGTGTCCAGTGGTGTGCCTCAAGGATCGGTGACTGCTCCACAACTTTTTGGGATTCACATAACTGATCTAATTTAAACAATTGAAAGCTAATCTGCCTTCTTTTTTCTGTCAGTTCTGGGCGTCTCCAGAAGGATCTAGATCTAGTACAAGACTGGACCATGGACTGGGTTGTTAATTTGAATGTTGCAAAGTGTGGAGTCTTACATCTGAGCAAGAATAACCCACCTATTATCTCATCTATTATCTCAATGGTGTTGCTTTATCTTCAGTGAATCAGCAAAAAGACCTTGGTGTTATAATTACACCAAATTTAAAATGGGAAGAACACATTTCTGCAATTGTAAAGAAAGCAAACTCTTTTCTTTACGTTATTCGTGGATCCTTTCAATCTATTACTGTAGAAATGTTTCTTAAAATATATAAAACTTATGTGAGGCCGCTACTAGAATATGGTTATCAAATTTGGAGCCCCTACTTCAAAAAAGATATTAATTTACTTGAAATTGTGCAAAGAAAAGCGACAAAATGGCCATACGCCCTTCGACGTAAATCTTACACAGACAGGTTGAAAGCCCTACGTCTCACTACATTGGAAGAGAGACGGTTACGGGAAGACTTGATCGAAACATTTAAAATAATGACTGGATTTTATAACCTCCTCCACATAAAGAACCTGTACAGATTGAAGGAGCATAAGAGAGACAGTCAGCGTCATAAGTCCCAGTTGTCCCATGCACCATCACTGACAAATACTGCACATCACATCCTCAGCAACAGAGTGGTTTACAACTGGAACAGATTGCCTGAGGATGTTATTTCGGCAAAATCATTGAACTCTTTCAAGAACAAACTTGACAAATGGATAGCAAGAAACAATATCGTTTTAACAGACCTATAATTTTTGTTACATATTTCAACACTGAGATATAGGAATATCAACTAATGCTGCTCGCCTATTATTAAATAAATAAATAAAATAAATTACGCGACACATATCCGCAATTTACTTTGTATAGCATAAAAAAGATTACAATGGCGCAACTTTAAAAGATGGACTCATGCTGGTACGGTCTTTAGCGCTCGTCAACGCACGCAACGAAAGCTCTTAAGAAGGAATATTTATTCCCGTTTTTGTTACATTCTTCATTTATATCATACTCCGTTCTTATTGATAGTAGCGTAATATTTTAAAGCCTTTCTCGATAATTGAACTATCCAACAGAAAAATAATCTTTCAATTCAGATTAGTAGTTCCCGAGATCCTAGCGTTCAAACAAACAGACTCTTCAGCTTTATAATATTAGTAGGGTATCTTAGGATTGAACAATCTTAAATTGTAACAACAAGTCAAAAACCATGGAAAGAAGACTTTATTTCATTGCATTATTCAGCAGATTCAATACGATTGAAGATTAAAAAGTGTATACTACTCGTAATATTCTGTAATTTTGAATCGTAATTACATTTTAGGTGATCACAATAGTGGTTTCCGTGGCTTACGATATACTACTGCTTACGTACAAGGATATAAAAACTCAAGTACAGGTAAATGAATAATAATATAATTTTAAATAATAAGAAGTGAAGTCGCTCAGCTGAGCGACTTTGAATTAATCAAGCAGTTTCACCGTAAGTGGCCTCGTCTCTACGTCGCGTCGTAGGTACGTCATGATATACACATATAATAGGAATAGGAAGGATTAAAGACTTTTTTTACAGACGAGACGAGCAGGGCATAAGCCTTAAAGCAACATGCATGTAAGCGCTCGTCACCCAGAAATTTAAGATATTATACAACGTGGTGGATTTACCCCCAACAATATTTTAACAGTCCATTCTAACACTGATGTAGACTTCATCACCCAAGGTCTCTTTCCCCTCAGCACGGTAGATCACGAGATAATGCGAGTCAAAGTTTGACGTAAAATTTCCACCAAATCACCAGCTTCAACCCTAAAGCATGTATAGCAGACAAACGACCTTGCTGCCGACGCTGCGTACAAAAATCAGTGCGGATATCTGGCCATTAGGGGTATGTCAAATAAAATAACAATAAAAAAAAAATTATGGAAAAAAAATTTTGAGCTTTCATGCGTAATTTTCACATACATGATTATAAACTTAATGTAGATGAACTACCATAAATATTGTTGCACCTTTCTGCAACACCTTGTATATCTAAGCCCTGTAAGCCCTCTAGAAACATTGCCTTTCAAACCGGAACATTACAGGGCTTAGAGATATAACAAGTTAGATCTCTGGGTGACGAGCGCAGTGCAGTGCTAGGTAATGATTTAGACTCTTCATGTTCCAATAGCTGCGTGTCACTGTGTTGTTATGTGGCAGGCATGTTGCTTACCATAAGGCACATGTCCTGGTCGTCTCATCACTCTTTATTTAAAAAAAAATAGAAACATAGAAATGTTTACACTTTACTGCTTGGCGGTAGAATAACTGGCAAATGTGACAAAGGTGTGGTATTTTCCCAGGCGGTCTTGCCTAAGAGTCCTACCACTTTTAGCCTGACGCTGTCAAACAAAAAACGAATTCTACTATTACATCAACATAGAAATCGCATAGAAGAAAACAACGGTATATAATACAGTACATTAGGTTTGACAAATATTTTGTAAAAGTGATGATTTTTAGGGTTCCGTAAAATGTAAAACGGAACCCTCATAGATCCGTCAAGTCTGTCTGTGTCAGTGGCTGTGACATACGGACAACAGGTCCGTCCGTATGTCACAGCCACTTTTTTTTTCAAAACTTTAAAACTTGGTGTGTAGATGTATAATATCCTGTACACCGAATTAAGATTTTTACATAAAAATATTTATAAAAAAAACAATAAATTTATGGGGTGCCTCATACTCAGAACTGAAACTCAAAATTTTTATTTTTATATAACTTATACGTGTGAGATGTCTATGGATAGGTTTATGAGGTTTCTAATATATTTTTTTACTACATTGAGAAATTTGCACGAGAAACACTTCCAAACTGGTAAAATGTGTTTTAAATACGTAAATACAGTATTATTAAAAGTTGCCTTGCCCAGAAGTGTAGTAAGTTCTATACTAGAACGAGTATCTAAAGCTGCACTAGTAGGATCATATCAGATTTGGCTGGGCAGGGAGAGAAATATGAGTAGTGAAGGTGAGTGTTGACGTACGTCACAAAGGGGACCCTTTTAAACCTACACCCGTGTCACAAGTCTTGGGATCTACTCGAGATTTCTCTCTCTGCCACACGATGGACCCGGCACCCGCACGGTAAATCCATGGAATGCTAAGAAGTTCGTCTCGTCTCGATTAAAGTTACAACGAACTTCAAGAACTTATATATAACGTTACCTGCTGCTACGGAACCCTTCATGGGCGAGTCCGACGTTCACTTGGCCGCTTTTTATTTAGAAAAGAGAATCAAGTGGCGGAAAATTCATCTCACTTTTTAAAGTAATTCTAGGTGTTATTAACACATTTTTACATGGCATTTTCCAATAACTTTTTTTACTTATTTACAGGGAAATTCCATTGTGTTTGGAACAATTCTATACAAGTTCGCTTTATTTCGACTATTTTGTCTCTTGTATTCAATTTCATATACATCACAACAGATATGCAACAATGGGGAAAAACTGAAACAAATACTTAGCAGGATCGTTCTTGATTCGTGCACATGTAAGTCTATCAGCTAATTTAAATTATATTGGTTTTACTTTTGTTGTTGTATTTTCTTACTTCTTCTACGGTCCCGCCTCTGTCACCACATTGCATCCATTCTGAGCACTCTACTAATCAGAGTGTTCTTGGAGGACCTTCATCTGAAAGGCTTAGGAATTTGACCTGGCCGATAAGGCCAAGTAAGATCAGCCTAGTAACCTTCCCATGTCTTCCAGTCCCTCTCTCCAACCTAACATCGTTCCATCGGTTGATGTTCCAAAAACACAAACGAAGAGATTTGACTCCATGTTTCTGATAAGAACGTCTAGGTTGTGGAATTCGTTGCCCGAGTAGATTTTTCCCGATGGTAACAATCTTGGTGTCTTCAGATCGTGAGTGAATCGGTTTTTTCTTAGTAAGCACGCTCCATCGTAGATCGCGTCGTCGCTTAACATCAGGCAAGATTGTGGTCAAGTGCGAACCTATAATAGTTAAAAAAATCTCTACACGCACTGCAAAAAGGGAGGTACCTACAAGTAGATACTTCTTTCTTGGCTGGGATCGGCCGTCACACAACAAGATACTACCGAGGCAAGTGACCAGAGAGTACCCAGAGTGCACTATGTGAAGGTTCCCGAGCCACGCATAATCCGTTAAATTGTAAACAGTATGTGACGGAGACGGCCGGAATGCTCATATTTTGTCTCTTGCATATAACGTGTTGTGTAACCCATTGTCTCTGCGTTATTTAAAACTTAAAATTGACTGGCCTCGTGGCTTAGTTGGTAGTAGCACTGCCTGCGAAGCCAAGGGTCGTGGGTTCGATTCCCACCCAGTGCAAATATTTGTGTGATGAATTCAAATGTTTGCACTGTGTCTGGGTGTTTCTATGTATAATAAGTATGTATTGACAGGCCTTGTGGCTTAGTGGTTAGTCGCTCTGCCTGCGAAGCCGAGGGTCGTGGGTTCGATTCCCACCCAGTGCAAAAAATTGTGTGATGAATTCAAATGTTTGCACTGTGTCTGGGTGTTTCTATGTATAATAAGTATGTATTTAAAACTATGTAAGTATTATATCAGCTATCTGGCCACCATCGTACAAGCTTTGCTTAGTTTGGGGTCAGATGGTGTTGTGTGTGAATTGTCCACCAATATTTATTTATTTATTATTTATGTATTTAAAACTATATAAGTATTATATTAGCTATTTGGCCGCCGTCACACAAGCTTTGCTTAGTTTAGGGTCAGATGGTGTTGTGTGTGAATTGTCCACCAATTTAAAAGACCTTTTTACTTTCTGTAGCAATGCGCACTCTCGGCCCCTTAGATCAAAAAACAATTTGTTGTTGCAAACACCATCCGCACGTAGTGAAATGTTCTACGGCAAGTCGTTTGCATTTCTGGCAGCTCAGCTGTGGAACGATTTGCCTGTGACCACTAGACAAGTTCAATCGCACGTTGTTTATAAAAACCAAGTAAAAGAAATATACTTATCGCAGTCATCACCCAATTAAAGCTGCTATTCTGGTTAAAATCACAATGCTTAATACATATCAAACCATATTGTTTTATGTATTAGTGTATTATTATGTTCGTATTTATGTATTAGGATGTATAACTACTATATAAGTATGTCAATATGTAATTTGGTTTTTTAGTTTTTAATTTCTATCTTATTGTCTAATTATTGTAGAAGTATCAACCACTCCTTTTTGTACTACCACACCTCCTTAATCTCTCATTCCATCCTACGGTTGCCTAGAAGAGATCGATTTTAGTGATAAGGCCGCCAATTGCTAGTTTATTCTGTTTTGTTATGTAAAGGTACAAGTTCGCGCTGAGACCGCGACGCGAGACCGCGACAGGAGACTGCGACCGGAGACATTATGGAATTGTATGGGCGCCAGTTCGCGCCGCGACCGCGACCGCGACCTGTCTCGGTCTCCTGTCGCGGTCGCGGCACGAACTGGCTTCCATACAATTCTATAGTGTCAAGTGCCTGTCGCGGTCTCCGGTCTCGGTCTCCGGTCGCGGTCTCGCGTCGCGGTCGCGGCGCGAACCGCTACCTTAAGTATTGTTTATTTTTTAAATTAAGTGCAATAAAGAGTTTATGTATCTACACAATATTACGACAGATCACTGAAGGCCGATTTAAACTGAACGAACATAGAGCTAGAGCTGGAACAAGAGCATTCTTTCTCGATCTTTTAGTGTAAACGAAAGATCGTTCTTAGCGTTTTCCATATTATATATTCCATAGAACCTTTGCGAACGCAAACAAAGCAACGAAAGAATGCTCTACGTTTGTTTACACCAAATGAATTTGATACAGTGGGGATAGAATGAGCATTCGCTCGTCTGATGTAAATCGGCCTTAAAGGTCGATTAGATTGTTTTAGAACAGTGTTTAGGTACAATGCAATTACAATGACATGATTGTTTAGTATTATATTTAGAAGTGTATTTATCGTTTTGTAGAGGTATTTTACATACATTAGTGTAGTATAGAAGTATTTTAGTATCTAAGCACTAGTATTTCATGTGAGGTATAATTATATTATTTTAATAGTATCTACATCCAATCTTTTTTAGATTATTTCCACATCTTGATGGCGCACCCTGTTTTCTTAAAGTTGCCTGGAAGAAATAATTTCTAGTGATAAGGACACCAACTTGTCGCACTAGTTTGAAGGTGTATTTTTTTTTTGTTTCCTATTATTTTGGTGTGCCATTAAAGAGTATCTATCTATCTATATATCTGGGTTCCGCGGGCCTTGAGTAATGTTTGGAATACTTTGATAAGGAATAAAACATTATGAAAAAAGATGTTTTGAATCAAAACTCGCTAAATAATACTTTAAATACTACATTTATTTTGTTTCAGGTGAGCCGCAATTCAAGTCCGCGAGAGCTCTGCTATGTTTCGTAAAAACACACCCGATTCAAATGAAAGCTTATGGTTTCTTTATTGACATGACTCTCATCCCCACGTTCATTGCTATCGTTACCTCAAATCTTGTTGTTCTTTTACAGTTTAATAATGTTGTGTAGTAATATGTTACTTTTATGTATTCGTCAACGGCGATTACATTTAGCGATGACTACGAAATTCAAAACAATTTTGATCATTAAAATAAAAGCTATTGAGTGCAATATTGCTCCTACCACGAGCGAAGCCGGAATATTGTTGTGTATTATTTATTCAGGATATCCTTGACGTATTTGTCAACGACGAATATACAGTGATGATTAACAAATAAATATTTACGTAATAGCTATTGGGCACAATTTTGTTCTAATCATAATTACCCTAATCGTTTGAGTCCTTGGATTGTACCATCGTACTTCTATGTTATAACTCAAAAACAATATGTCTCCCTCCATCGCCATCGCCATCCAGCGAGGCAATGCAGCCAGTGTCTTGAGTACACGATTCAAGGCGGGTTATTTTAGTGTATGACTCTGTGCGTGACGTGTATTTTTGAATTATTTAATTTTATGTCAATAAACTATTTTGGGATTATATGTATGTCTTATTCTTGCAAGAGTATTAAAATTAATATTTGTATACTTTTCATTTGTCATTTTCAATGGATATAAGACAGTGCATTACCAGATTTTGAATTGAAAAGTAGTGTGGTGGTAATTTGGTTTATTTTTATCATTTGCATTTCTTATTTTATTGTTTTACAAAATTATTAAAAATCGACAAAGATATAGAAGTTAAAAGATGTGACTCAATTAAATCGTAAAATTCGTACCATGAAGTAACATCACTCGAAACTTCTAAGCGATGTGTATTTCGACATTTTTTGTTTCTGAAACAAACAAAAGAAAAAATACGTGTACAATATTTTTAATAATAATCTCTATTTACAGCTGATTAGTTTTTTTTTTAATCGTCATGGTTATTGTCGTGAACACATGGCTTGCACAACCGGCGACGCGACGTATAGATAGTGCAATCCACAAAGACGCGCCCCACTATTCCTCCTAACCGTTTATAGTATATGTGTGCAAGCTTCCGTCAATGTTTGAGTGTTATCGGTACACGCACTCTACAATGACTGCTGAATGGTTCGCGACTGACGCTCGGAGCAAACGCGATTGGTGGAAACGAAAATTGGTGGGGCGCGTCTTCGTGGATTGCACTATCTATAGCATCGTTCGCTTTTTGGGTGTGTCAATTCTTGTGAGTTCGCGTTGGTGATGCGAAATAGCAGACATTTGTAGCTATACAGATGACGTATTGAGCAATATTTTACGAAGTAACTATTTGATATGTGGTGCTGGTTTATATTTGATTTCCGTTTCACTTCTATCGGCAGTTCCTAAGACTTCCAACTTTTTTATTAGACAGAGAATCGAGAAAAGTAAGATGTATGCCTGGTGTTAAGCATCAGGTCTCTCCATAGTAGCATAACACTTTGAATGTGAAAAGTTTTAATTACAACGTAGCACTTACAAGTGCTACGTAGTGAAAACTACGTAGCTTGTCAAAAAAATGTTTTTTTTTTTTAAATAAAACGTGACGTGAGTATTTAAAAAAATAGTGAGATTTTAGATCTAACATTTTATTACAAATAACAGCAATTGTTATTATCATCATCATCATCATCATCAGCCGCAAGACGGCCACTGCCTCCCCCTAGATTTTCAAAACGAACGGTCCCGCGCTACCTGCAACCAGCGGCTTCCAGCGGTTTCCAGCGACCTTTGTGAGGTCATCTGTCCATCTAGTGGGAGGCCGACCAACACTGCGTCTTCCGGTTCGTGGTCGCCACTCGAGAACCTTTCTTCTCCATCGGTTGTCAGTTCTTCGAGCGATGTGGCCTGCCCATTGCCACTTCAGCTTGCTTACTCTTTGAGCTATGTCGGCCACTTTCGTTCTTTTGCGAATATCTTCATAACGGATTCTGTCGCGCAAAGAGACTCCGAGCATAGCTCTCTCCATAGCTCGCTGTGTGACTTTGAGCTTTGGTATGAGGCCCACAGTTAAGGACCACGTCTCAGTTCCGTAAGCAATTGTTATAGGTGTCCAATAAAGCAAAGATATAGAGTTTAATACTTGTTCATAATGCTATTTCGTTCCTATAAATACATATTTGGATTTTTCATAGAACTTGACACTCATTTAGATCTCCATGCTTTTTGCGGCGACACTCACAGCCAAGCATAATATTTGTATTGAACTTGGCTCTTCTTTTTTACATTCATGTTTTTGGAGGGATTTTGTATACTTCAGATCTTTAGCGTTTGATTGTATTAGTGCTTACTATGGTACACTCATTCAGGGATGATTACGAAAATGAATAACAATTTTGGTCATTTACATAAAAGCTGTTGGTACAATTTATTTCCAATTACAATCACCCAAATCGTTTGTGTATTTAGATAATACCATCAGTACCGTTACCTATGTCGCTTTAGCGAGGTTAATAAAATTTGAAGTATTAAAAATGTTACTGATTAAATTTGTTATAACTTTTGAAAATGTTTTTGGGTTATATAGAAATTTCAATGAGCACAGAACAAAAGTTAGATATTTAATCCTCGCAAGAGTATTAATTCAATTTGTTATGTTAACGAGCATATTTTATTTTCGTTGGAATTTTTATGACTTACGATATTATGAAACAAAGAGTATCTTACTGATAACATTGCTGGCACTTGTGTTGTACAACTCAGACAAATTTACCACATTGATGATGTACTTGCAGAAAAGTTCTCAATTTATTTCAAATTCAGTTTACACAAAAAAAATGATAAATAAAATATTTTTTGTAAAATGTTATATTACATTCGTCTGGATTCAAACTGTAATTCTCAATTATTACACATTATCTTACACAAAACATGATGTTTTGGATGCTATTGGTATATATTTTTTGATATTATACAATATAATGGATTTAATATTGTATTGTGAGTTATGGGTTCTTTGGGGTTTTTATTGTACCATAGCGGACCATGTACATATCATTGTAACATCGATTAAAAGAGACATAGCTTGTAATCTAAATAATGACATAAATCCGTCAAATCACCCAACATTACATACGATGAAACAGTTGTTTGACAAATGGAGAACTGCTTATGAAACAATCAATAAATCAGTGATTCTCTGTAGTGATATTTTTAATTGCCAGGTAAGTAAAAAAAAAAGAAAAATGCCGCTCTCGAAAAATAGAAAACATTATAAATGTACCGTCTAACTTAATCTTGAAAACTTATTTATTTATTATAACTAGCAGTGCCCTGTGTTTAACCGCGTAGTTCCAGTTCCGGTTGTTCTCGTTGTTTTTCCGGAATAAAAAGTAAACTATGTTTTTTCAAATTCAGATTCAGATTTTCAGACTATTATCCTATCAGTATTCCAAATTCAGCCCGATCCGTTCATACGTTACGACGTGATTGAGCAACAAACATCCAAACATTGACATTTATAATATTTCAATTAATTTTCGTGGTACTCGCGTGTTACGTAATCGCATCCGCATAATATTATTTAATTAGACTGTTGGATGCGGTTGAAAGTTATGCTGGACTGAATGGGTCTATATGTAGTAGCGGTATCCGTTCTTTTGAAAAACTTTTTTTTCACAAATCTACACCTGATAGCCAACGTTCGACAAACTCACGGGTCGTCAAATAATTATTACACAAAAAAATATTTAACAAATTGGTTATATCTCAAAGTATTTATTTGACAAACTTTCATTCTATAACGTATTATTTGACAATCGATTCTTTTAATATTTTAGTTAATTAACAAATGTTTAAAAACAAAACCAACACTTGACACATTTTTATTTTAAAAAGTGTTGTTTGTCAAACAATTCAATTTATATCTTAATTACTTAACAACTTAAAAATAAAAACACTTCATTTAACACAAATATTTTATTAATTCATCGGACCGGTTAGGTGTCTTAGGACCCAGATCCGACTCAGAGCACCCCGACTCCTCCTAGTATTGTCGCTCTAGGGGTAGTCCCCTAGAGTGTATATAAAAAGTGCGGGAGCCAGAAGCACAAGGGAGGTCCTGAGTGGAGCGAGCCATGCGAGGCCAAGCGTAGCGAAGGGGGGAGGTGGCGAGCGAAGCGAGCTGACGACCTCCGTAGTGGAGCGAATCCGAGTATGGAGAAGCGACACTCAGGGCTGACCGCAGAGCTTCTGGCGAGAGCCCACCCGGAGTCAAATCTCAGTGTTCAATAATTTATCCAGAAATTACCGTCTCGGGGCCCATCAGCGAGATCTAAACATTATTATTAAGCAGATATACCGATTTTAATGTTTACCCCCTAATTGCAAACAAAGTACCGAAAAGAAATCACTTACGTAGGGTTCCCGGCGTCGTCCAAGGCCCAGTTTGGTTGTCAGGAATAGGGAACAGGAGGAATATGGAAAATGTGGACACCAAACCAGTCAGTTCCGTAGACGATCTCCCGCCCCAGAACGATCCTGCGTTCTAGAAGCGGCCAATCCAGTAGCCACTTCACAAATAATATTCCAGCACTAATCCAGTAGTAATTATTAACTTAACGTATTCCCGCACAATATTAAAGCTTTTATCCCGAAAATCACCAGGTTAGAAAGAAAAAACGTGACTCGTCGTTCCCGCGAACAAAGACAACGTATGACTGACAGCCGGCTGTCAACCATAGATCCGCTATGATTTCGATGGCCGATATAATGTTGCCCGATTATACGGAACAAAACCCCCGACCAATTGAACTCCAGGTCAATTTTAGTAATCAGTATTTAGTAGTATCCGGACCCCAAATAAAACGAAATTCCCAACTTTGACCCGAAAGTGGAAATCAAACCAAAAAAAAAACTTTACCAAAAATAGCAATAAAATTAAATAAAATTTTAACCATGAAAAATACGTATATCTAATAAAGAGGCAGGCGTGCCAGAGAGGACACCGCGCGCTGAAGTCTGGAACCAGAAACCAGAATCTCCGCCACGCGGGGTGTGCCATCAGTACCAGATATCAATTTTAAAATACGTCCCCTACGCCAGAGTAGGGGGGCCAAATTTGCCTCTTTTAATAATACTAAGTCCCCTTCCCGAGGGGCCTCCGTCCTATCTGTCCATTTTACCCGTTGTTGCAACAGATGCAAGTACTCGGCCGACCAGCGCCTCCAGAAGTCTTGACTTATTTGCTGCAATAACTGAAAACGGGACAGGCGTCCGGGCCGCTCATCCTTCCAGGGATACTCCGGCAACGCGGTTAAGGGCTGACCGATCAAGAAGTGACCCGGCGTCAAGACTTCTAGATCGTTAGGGTCAGGCGAGATTGGACAGAGAGGACGGGAATTAAGCACTGCCTCCACGCGGCATAGTACCGTGACTAACTCTTCCCAAGTTAACACGGTCTCCCCGATGACACGGCGGAGATGGGTTTTAGCAGACTTCACCGCAGCCTCGAAAATTCCTCCCCAGTGAGGACAGGCGGGCACACTAAATTGCCAGCTGATTCCCCGCTGGGCGAGGGCCAGACTTAAACTATTATTACCAGAATTTAAAAAATTATTAACCTCGCGTAAATAATTCGCCGCTCCTCGATAGTTTGTACCATTGTCCGAACGTATTAAAGAGGGTACTCCTCTTCGCGCTACAAAGCGATCCAGCGCCGCGACAAAGGCCTCCGTAGACAGCGCAGAGACCAGCTCCAGGTGGACTGCTTTGGTGGCCAAACACACAAAGACGCACAGGTAGGCTTTAACGACCTTGGCGTTACGCAACGTCGATGACTTGACCGAGAAGGGCCCAGCGAAGTCCGTTCCGACCCCGTCGAACGGCCTCGAGGGAGAAATCCTATCCGGAGGAAGATCTCCCATCATGGGCTGCATGGTAGACGCCTTGAGCCTATAACAAGGGACACATCTAAACAGCACCTTTCGGACCGCCCTGCGAGCCGACAAGATCCAGAATTCACGCTGCAACACAGCGAGAAGCGCGCCACATCCAGCGTGCGCGTTACCGAGATGCCGATCGGAGATCAGCAGGTCCACCAGAGGACCTCCTTTAGGTAGCAACAGGGGGTGCCTGCTGCCGTACGGCAGGTTGGCTTTCCGGAGCCGACCTCCTACGCGCAGAAGACCATCCTGATCTGTGAAAGGGTTCAACTTAGCGACCGCACCCTTCAAGCGAGCGCGACCGCAGCGCAGCGCCTCAAGTTCCGTCGGAAACCTCTCACCCTGTACCAGCCGAATGAGGTGCAGCAAGGAACTCCGACGCTCCTCCACAGTGGCGATCTGGTCACTCCTCCTCTGACGAGGGTGACGACAGTTGTGGATGAAGCGCTTAATCCAGCTAGTTACCCCCAGCAATTTATCCAGCTTGCTGTAACGACCCGTCGACCAATCAGGGTCTGGGGGCACTTCCGCCACAATCGCATGCACGCGGACTCCGGGCAGCTCCGCTCGCTCCGAGTCCGCGCCGAGAGCTGGCCAGGAAGCTTCTGGCTCCCGCAGCCAGTCCGGACCCCACCATAAGGGGTGATCAACTAGCTCCGGCGCGGAACAGCCGCGCGAAGCACAGTCAGCGGGGTTCAACTCACCCGGGACATGTCTCCAAACAATGTCCAGTCCAATGTTTTGGATTTGGGAAACCCGATTTCCCACAAAGGTCTCCAAAGTGTGAGGGGCTGCTCTTAACCAGGCAAGCACGACCTGGCTGTCTGACCACGCATAGACATTCCGGATGTCTATCGAGGTGGACAGTTCCTGATATACGTGCTTAAGCAGCCGAGCAAGTAATGTGGCTCCGCTCAATTCCAATTTTGGAATAGTGAGTCGTGTCCTGATAGGAGCTACCTTGCTCTTCCCCAATAAGAGCGTGAGATTGACGTGGCCTCCAGCGTCAACTGTACGTAAGTACACAGATGCGGCATAACCCAGCTCGGACGCATCACAGAACCCGTGCAGGCTGATCCGGCTACAGCCTGGTGGCAGAATGCGCCGGGGCAACGCCACTCGATTGACCGTTTCGAGGTCAGATATTAAACGAAGCCAAATGTTAAGCGAGTCTCCAACCAGGGGGTCGTCCCATGAGACCTTCAGAGTCCAAAGTCGCTGTAACAGACACTTGGCTGCGAACAGAACCGGACTGATCCAACCGTTTGGATCAAACATCCTGGCGATGGTGGACAAAACCGTCCGTTTTGTCCACGCGCGTGTGGCCTCCAGCGCCACCCGAAAGGTGAAGATGTCAGCAACCGGTTGATACTGCATGCCCAGAACCGCAATCCCGTGCGGATCGTCACCTTCCTCAAAGAGCCCGGGATCCTGCTGGTGATCGTCCGGGATACCAGCCAGGACGTTGGGGTCGTTAGAGAGCCATTTCCGAAGCTCATAGCCTCCAGATGCGAGAAGCTCTGTAAGCTCATCCCGGAGCAACAGAGCTTCTTCCACCGTCTGCGCACCAGTGCAAACGTCGTCCACGTACAGGTCGCGTTCCAGAACTGCGGCTGCACGTGGGTACCGAGCCCGTTCTTGCTCCGCCAACTCCAGCAGTGAGCGGATCGCAATGAAGGGGCTTGATCTCAACCCATAGGTGTTGGTGTTCAA
This sequence comes from Ectropis crepuscularia, assembly GCA_963693475.1. NCBI lineage: Eukaryota > Metazoa > Arthropoda > Insecta > Lepidoptera > Geometridae > Ectropis > Ectropis crepuscularia. The sequence continues at coordinate 7,996,523 of OY856350.1, forward strand.
CTCATACACCATCATAGGGTCCTGAGGACTTTCCCGCCAGAGGATCAACTGGAACCTCCTGTCCTCGGGGTGTATGATCGTTTGTCGGAACATCATACGGATGTCCGCTCCCAACACCACCTGATGCCTACGGAAATTCAGGATGATGTCTACAATATCCCGATGTAACTTCGGTCCAGCGTGGAGGCACTGGTTCAGTGACACTCCTGTCGAAGTCGGAGCGGATCCATCGAACACCGTCCTGAGTTTGCCCGTCGACGCCTTCAAAACGGCGTGATGAGGCAAAAAGTAGTGGTCCATGGTCGACCAGTCGTCGCGAGCCGGAGACATGTGGCCCAGTGCCTCATACTCCCTCATGAACTCGATGTACTTTTCCCGAAGTACAGGATCTCGAGCCATGCGTCGCTCCATGATCGAGACTGGCCCAGACGCGGGGGGTTATCCCGGAAAGGCAGCCTAGTCTCCAATCGCCCAGAAACCATTCTCCGAGTGTGAGCCTGATAAAAATTCTCACACTCCACGTGCTCAGGATCCAGCCGAGACACGGTAGGCGGCTCTTCGATCTCCCAGAACCTCTGCATGATCTGAGCGAGGGCCGTTCCCGTAAAGGAAGCCTGATTCGACTGCTGCCACTCATCCACCATTCCCAAAATGGCGTTCCCGTAGATGGTGGGCAGCGCCATCAGCGAAGACTGGTCCAACAGTCTAGGCTTCCCGTTCATGATGTAACCCAGTACATCAGAACCCAACAAAAGATCTACCGGACCCGCCATCCCGAAGCGGGGATCCGCCAACCTGAGACCCTTAGTACAGGACAAAAGATCCGGATCTATGTCCGCCTGAGGAAGCCAACCGACAACCGAATCCATGACGGTGGCCCTGACCGCAATCCTTTCCGAATAGGAATGTACGGACGAGAAGGAGAGGCGGGTCTGTCCAGCCAACCGCACCTCTGTGTTCCCGACTCCTCGCAACGGAGTCGGTGACGGAAACCTAGCCAGGCCCAGGCGATGAGCAACCCGGGTTGTCAAAATACACCCCTGGGACCCTGTGTCCAAGAGCGCTCGTATCCGGACGTAGTCGCCTCTTGGACCCCAAACCCTTAACCAGAGGGTGGGCAGCAGGACCACCGGTTGATCCTGTGCCAAGGGAACGGAGGCTAGTCAATCCCTCCGAGGCCCGTCCGAACCCGTCGGACTACAGGGCCCAGCCCAGTATGGCTGCCGAGTCATAAGGGCCATCGGAGGGGGGGCATATCCAGCTGCCCTGCCATACTGAAAGTAGGGCGGGTGGTAGTCCAGCCTCGGATGCTCATGGAGGGGAGGCGTGTACGCCCTCCATTGCATTAATCGCGGATCCAGCGGCGGAGAAGGATAACGCTGGGGAGGTGGCCCCCGTGGTGACTCCGGTATCACCCCTCCACCTCTCCAGTTCGCCCGCGTCCGCGCGGGCTGTGAGGTCGGTGACCGAGCCACGTGTAGGACGCCCCTTGTTGGGCTGCCCGGTGCTGCCGGGAGTTGGGGTGGAGGGGGTGTGCTCCACGCTGTAGCCACTTCATTGTTGTACAATGCGTGGCTCTGCGTGGGAGCGCCTCCGCCCGTGGAGGGCCCCCTCCCTGAGGGCTGTCGACCAGCACCATCGCTCCTGGTGCACAAGAGCTGGTGGTGTGGTCCCCCACACCCAGGACACGGCCGTGCCGTGGGGCAGTCATTGTACAAATTACCCCCCAGGCACCCGTAGCACCGACGCAACCGCCGAACGATGCCTCGTCGGTCGGAAGTCGTCCTCGCAAGCAGGGCCGGACACTGCACCAGCGCGTGAAGCTGGCCACAGTTCGGGCACTCCTGCTCCGACGCAGTCGTCACCGTCGGCGTCCGCTTTACCCCACCCTGAGTGCGGGGATTGGTAGGTCGCGGTCCTGTTCCGGCAGGGCCACGAGCTGAAGCGGCGGGCTGCGCCTCCTGAGGCGCCGACTCTGCCATCCTCGCCTCCCACTCCAGGACCCGAAGTAGCTCCTCGAACGTGGGGAAGACCTTCGGGTCGGCGTGAAGGCCCCTTTCCCGCTCGAACCGGGCGCGCAACTCCAGCGGCACCTTGCCCAGCAGGATGTGGACCAGCAGAAATGACCAGTGTTCTACTGGCAGTCCCAAGCTGCGCAAGGCGTTGTACGCCACCTTCACGGGCGTGAGGATTAATGGCCTCAACTGAGACCTCTCAGTCACCTTCGGTGGCCCCAGTATTTGGGACACGTGAGCGTCGGCGAGGAGCCGAGGGTTTTGGAACCTCGTCTCCAGCAACTCCATCGCCGTGCCGAAGTTTTCGTCATCCAGCTCCAGGTGCTGGATCAGGGAGAGTGCCTCACCCTCCAGTGACGTGCGGAGATAGGCCAGTTTCTCCGCCTTCGTCAGATCGGTGCGTGAATCTACGAGAGAGGCGAACATACTCCGGAAGCCGCTCCACTCTCGCAGGTTACCTGTGAACCTGGGCAAGTCCAGGGTGGGAAGGCGTCCCACTACACCCGAACCCGCATTCCTGATGACGGGTCCCGAGTTCGCCCTTCCCTGACGAGACCTCTCCAGCTGGCGAACCCCTTCGGAGACCTCGTCGTACAAATCCAGGATGCGCCGCATGTCCGCGTCGATCCTCTCCATCTGCTCCTCAGGTGGAGGCGGCCTTGCATCCCGCAGCAATCCTGTGCTCCTCTCAGCGATCTCCAGGCGCCTGTCGAGGTGTTCTGCCCTGTTTAATAGCGCCTCCTCCCGGTCTCTCCTGCCGACCAATCCTTGTAAGGATTCAAACCACCGGAGCTGGTTGGCCAAATCCGAAGCCATTTTAAATTTTAATTTAAATTTTAAATTAACCTAAAGTTCGGACAATGTCACAACAATTATATCCGCAACCTATTAAGCCGGATACCACTTAATACCAATTTCCCGACAGTTTGGGGAGAAATTATAAACTGGGAACCCCCAAATATTTGGCCTACCTGATATCTTTTCCCAGAAAACTAAAAACAAAAAAGGGGTATTTACGGCTAACCGCGCTCCTGCTACCAGAAAATGTTCAATAATTTATCCAGAAATTACCGTCTCGGGGCCCATCAGCGAGATCTAAACCTAATTGCAAACAAAGTACCGAAAAGAAATCACTTACGTAGGGTTCCCGGCGTCGTCCAAGGCCCAGTTTGGTTGTTAGGAATAGGGAACAGGAGGAATATGGAAAATGTGGACACCAAACCAGACAGTTCCGTAGACGATCTCCCGCCCCAGAACGATCCTGCGTTCTAGAAGCGGCCAATCTAGTAGCCACTTCACAAATAATATTCCAGCACTAATCCAGTAGTCATTATTAACTTTAATAACGTATTCCCGCACAATATTAAAGCTTTTATCCCGAAAATCACCAGGTTAGAAAGAAAAAACGTGACTCGTCGTTCCCGCGAACAAAGACAACGTATGACTGACAGCCGGCTGTCAACCATAGATCCGCTATGATTTCGATGGCCGATATAATGTTGCCCGATTATACGGAACACTCAGTGTTAGATCCTAATCGGACCGGTTTAGTCAAAAGTATGAGACAGGACCCAATTAACGGTTAACTCACATGGACAATTTATTGGGTCCTTTTAAGATTATGTATTTAACTTCATAACGGAAGATATTCATTTTCTCGAAAATTATGGGTTTCCTTACTTCTTTCTTTAGAGGTATCTTTTTGCATCCCTTCCCCCCGCTACCGCAGGGTACTAGAGCATTACCCACAATAGCGAATCTTGAAAATGACGATGACGAAATGAATGATGAAGTTACTTTATTATAGGAATACCCATCTAGATAGATTTTGGTTTCACCTGTATTCAACCTAAATAATCCAAAAAATTAGCTCGTCGCTCATTATGCCTGGAATACAACAGAACCGATAAGCGTTCTTAACGCAATACACGAACGATTCACGATAACTTGTCAGTGCAATGATGGTTCAGTAAAATATTTTTGTTGGCAGTCACATAAAATTAATGTAACGATATTATATATAAATATATACCTATCCGCATTATTGGACGTTCTCATCTTGATTTACTCTTGAAATTGGGGCTTATACATTCAAAATATTCGTTGTCAAATTGGATTTTGGTAAATAATAAATTTGTAAAATGAATGGTATATGAAACAAAAAGTGTACAAATAACAAAATATCATTCGACGCATTGTCTAAATGTAACATTTGCCATATAAATAGTTATAAAATGATGGTTTGTAAAATAAAACATTTGTTCATGTAAGACATTTTTGAAATAAATATTATACAAAACGTTGTTTTTAAAATGAAATTAATGTTATTTTTGTATCGAAAAATTGATAATTTTATCTAAATAGCATAGAAAGCTGGATATGTTGCCAGGCAGAATCACAGTAAGTGCACTCTAGCGTAGACAGATTGGAGGCAAAACAAGCTTTAATTACCAACTCGTTACATAATGAGCCCTCCATCGTCCACTACTGGACAAGGGCAATGCTGCTGCTGCTGTTGTGAGTTTCCTGTCATTAGTGGTTGCCTGGAAGAAAGCGCTATTAGCGATAAGGGCGATAAGGCTGCCATTTACGGCACTAGTTATAAGTATTTCATGTTTGTATTTTTTTTCTGGTGTGCATAATTAAGTGTTTCTGCCTGACTGTCTGCTGGATATAGGCCTCTGCCAACTAACTCCACTGAGCTCTATCGGCAGTTCTCAAACAGTTACGCCGTGAGAGTCCTCACCTCTAAGCCGTACGTCATTACCTATAGGAAGAATTAAAGATTTTTTTACCCTGATGCACTACGGTATAAATAAAATTGTAGTCTTTACTACAAACAAGTTCTACTCAGTATGAGCTTAGAAATCGTAGAGGAGATTAAAATCCAAGATGGCTGCCATCACAAAATGGCGGAATATTTTTTTATTCATCATCATCATCAACAACTCACCAAATGTTCCCACTGCTGGGACTCTAGGCCTTCTCTCGCAAGGAGAGAGTTAAGGCCATAATCCACCACGTTGCGTTGGCCCAGTGCGGGTTAATGGATGACACATGACTTCGAAAGATTCTAGGTACATGTCGGTTTCCTCACGATGTTTTCCTTCGCCGTTTTAAGTTAGCGGCATTACGCACATGACTTCGAAAAAACAGTGGTGTGCCTGGGGTTTGAACCCGGGGTCTCCGGATCGGCAGACACCGTTCTCCCGACTAGACCAGCCGTAACATATTACTCCCTCAATAAGCGTATCAAATGAAAGAGCTTGACTAACAGAATACTGTACAAATTTCAAATTTAGGGCAGTCGGGCGTGAATCATTTCTTTTAATTTTGTTCTTATTCAGAAAGGAGAAACAAGTAGATGAAAATCCAGTAGTTCTAAATTATAACGTAGTTATTAAGATTTTTTACCGTGGAACTGTTAAATATTTTTTTTTTCCTTACAGGGAAACTCTAGGATTATTGGATCAATTATATTCAAGCTCGTTTTATTTCAACTATTATGTCTCCTGCATTTAATATCACATACATCACAAAAAATTAGTAACAATGGGGAAAAAATTAAACAAATACTAAGCAGAATTGTTCTTGATTCGTGTACATGTAAGTTAACCAGTTAATTTTAACGAGATTTGTTTTACTTTTGTTGTTCCATTTTCTTACTTCTTCCGCGGTTCCGCCTTTGTGGCCACATCGCGACCCTTGTTCTTCCACTGAGCACTCTGCTAATCATAGTTCTCTTGGAGGACCCTTATCCAAAATCTTTGGAATTTTACTTGCCCGAAAAGAATATCAGCCGGGTAACCTTTCCAAGTCTTCCAGTCCCTCTCTTCAACCGCTATACGCATTTCTTATAAGGGACCTCACCCTTACTTACTTAGTAGGTACAAGTAGAGGCCTATTCCCTGGCCGGGATCCGCTATAACACAACAAGATGCCCCCAACGTAAGTTGTTGTGTGATGCCCAGGTTGCACCACGTGGAGGTTCCCGAGTCTCGCATGATCTGTTAAATTATATAACGTATGTTTGTGACTGTACACAGTATATGCACAGTTTAGAGAGATTGTTTTATAATAATTAATAAATTTCACGGTGACATAATTATGTATTTTCATATTTATAAGTATATTACTGTTGTAAAGAGGTATTTTACATACATTATTGTTATATAGAGGTATTTTAATATCCAAGTAGTGTTTCACTAGTATTTCATGTTAGATATAATTACAATTATATTTTGGTAATACATTCAATCTCCTTACGATTGATTGCACATTTTGTTTGCACACCCCGTATTCTGTCTTGTCCACAAACATATATATTTTTAGGGTTCCGTAAAACGTAAAAACGGAACCCTTATAGATTCGTCATGTCTGTCTGTCTGTCTGTCCGTCCGTATGTCACAGCCACTTTTTGCCGAAACTATGAGAACCACACTGTTGAAACTTGGTAAGTAGATGTATTCTGTGAACCGTATTAAGATTTGAACAAAAAAAAATTTGGGTTGCCCCCATACTGAGAACTGAAACTCAATTTTTTTTTTCATAAAACCTACACGTCTATCGATAGGTCTTCAAAAATGATGTTGAGGTTTCTAAAAACATTTTCGTATACACTGAATAGTTTGCGCGAGACACACTTCCAAAGTGGTAAAATGTGTCCCCCCCCCCCCCCTCTAACTTCTAAAGTAAGAAAATGAAAAATCTAAAAAAAATATATGATGTACATTACCATGTAAACTACCAACGAAAATTAGTTTGAACTCGATCTGATGAGTAGTTTTTTTTTAGTACGTCATAAATACACTATCATTGAAACTTCGATCAAAGTTACAACGAACTACAAGAACTATGTGTACTATGTATATTATGTTACTTGCTGCAACGGAACCCTTCACGGGCGAGTCCAACTCTCACTTGGCAACTTTATTTTAATTTAAGTAACCTGGTAGAGGTCATTTTTAGTGATAAGGACACCAACTTGTCGCACTAGTTTAAAGTTTTACTGTTATTTTTTGTGTACTTATCGTTTTATTCTGGAGAGCCATAACAGTGTATCTATCTGGTTTCCGCGGGCCTTGAGTAATGTTCGGAATACTTTGCTATGGAACAAAATATTATGAAAAAAAATGTTTGGAATAAAAATACGCTAAATGCTTCTTTAAATACTACATTTATTTTGTTGCAGGTGAGCCGCAATTCAAGTCTGCGAGGGCGCTGCTATGTTTCGTAAAAACACACCCGATTCGTATGAAAGCTTATGGTTTCTTTATTGACATGACTCTCATGCCGACGTTTATTGCCGTCATTACCTCAAATCTTGTTGTTCTTTTACAGTTTAATAATGTTGTGTAGTAATATGTTGTATTGATGTATTCAAACGGCAATTACATTTAGCGATAAATACGAAATTGAAAACCAAGTTTTGGTCATTAAAATAAAAACTATTGCGTGCAATATTGCTCCTACAACGAGCAAAGCCGGAATCATCATCATCATTATCATCAGCCGCAAGACGTCCACTGCTGAACAGAGGCCTCCCCCCTAGAATTCCACAACGAACGGTCCTGCACAACTTGCAACCAGCGGTTAATTGAAGCCGGAATATTGTTGTGTATTATTAAGATATATTGACCTTGACGTATTTGTCAACGACGAATACACAGTGATGGTGAACAAATAAATCATTTACGTAATAGCTAATGGACACAATTTTGTTCTAATAATAATGCCCCTAATCGTTGGAGTCCTTAGATTGTACTATCGTAGTACCGTTATTTCCATTGATTCGATAAAATTCAAACAATCTAGTGTTTTTCTTGTAACAAACTGCAAATTAAGAGAAAATAGTAATAGTTAAATATGTTACTAATTGAATTCGTTGTTAGGGCTCCCGCACAAAACCGCGAATCCGCGTCGTATCGGAGATATCTTCGAATTCGCACGAATGCATCGCAAGAACGTCCGATGTGATTCGCATCGCGCATTCTTCCGATCTTACGTCATACTGGTCAAAATGGTGTCACCACCATTTTAGTCAGTTCTGAGACAGAAGAAGAAAAAGACGATGACAGATTTAATTAGGTATTATTTTAGCCATTTAGTAATAAATTAATTTTTGTGAAGTTGGGGTTGAAATGGGGAATGAATGTCAATGTGAAAGTTCACAACCGTGGAAGATAAAACCATGAAACTCTGTATAGGAACACTTGACACGAAGAAAATGAATGTTTGTTCTAGCAATTTTGTAATTTTAAACTGTAAGGGTGTGAAATTGGGGTTGAAATGGGGGATGAATGTCAATATGAAAGTTCCCAACCGTTGAAGATAAAACCATGACACTTTGCATATAGCACTTAACACGAAAGAAATAAATGTTTGTATTTTTTTATTTCTAACTGTACGGGGTGAAATTGGGGTTGAAATGGGGAATGAAGGTCAATGTGGAAGTTCCTAATCGTTAAAGATAAAACCATGAAACTCTGTATAGGTATAGGCAATTGACACGAAGCAAATAAATGTTTGTTTTAACATTTTTTTTTATTTCAAACTGTACGGGCATGAAATTGGGGTTGAAATGAGGAATGAAGGTCAATGTGGAAATTCCCAACCGTTTAAGATAAAACCATGAAACTCTGTATAATATATAAGCACTTGACGCGAAGCAAATAATATTTGTTCTAGCAATTTTGCAATTTCGACGTGTATCGATAAAATTGCAGTTGGAATGGGGAACGAATGTCTCTTACGCTATCATACCTAAACAGAACCGATTTTGATGAAATTGTATAAAATTGTTTGAGAGACGAACTTCTTAGCATTCCATGGAGTCACTGTGCGGGTGCCGGGTCCATCGTGTGGCAGAGAGAGAAATCTCGAATGGACCCCAAGACTTGTGACTCGGGCGTAAGTTTAAAAGGGGGCCCCTTTTAAACTTACGCCCGAGTCACAAGAGTTATTTTCCGAAAGTTGATCAACTACCTAGTGAATTGATAAACTAACGGTTCTTGGTTATTTTCCGGTGACATATACATGTTATTAGGCGATGTTTACATCAAATAAATAAATAGATATTGCATGATTTTGCCACTTACGAAGAGCAATTGCAAATATCACAAGGTACCAGCTTTTGATGAGTCAAATTTTCTTATAATCTAGACGGACTAATTATTAGATTGGCATCTTGGATAAGAAAATGTTACTCTTTGATTGGCATATTTTTGATCCAGCCATCATTCCAATTAAAATATGATTTGAGTTAAGAACTATTTCATATCTTAGGTACTTCCTTACACCTAACAAACGCTAACGACAAAGACAAAGATATGTTTATTTTTGTACAACATGAGTGCGTTTACCTACCTATCTACCGCAACAAGCTTTCAACACTTGCCGCCTTTATAGATATAGAAAGGGCATCTGATAAAACCATGCATTACAGCATAAACCACGCCCTCCCAAGACTCAAGGTTGAACCAGTCATTAGGAACTGAATTACCGAACTGGTCAGCAAGAGGGCGGTTCAGATAGTGATGAATACTACTACAAGAGCGAAAGTAGTCAAGGGATGCCCCCAGGGGGGTGTCCAATCACCACTATTATGGAACATAGCAGTGAACAGCCGCTTAAAAGCACTTAACGAGAAAGGGTACACTACTGTTGGTTATGCGGATGACCTTACAATACTGATAAGCGGGAGCGTGGAAAATATGATAAGTAAAGTTATGCGTTCAGCGCTTCAGATTGTAGAAAAATGGTGTGACAAACATCAACTGTCAGTAAATCCAAGAAAAACAGAACTTATTCTTTTCACCAAAAAAAGAAGTTACCAGAACTACAACTACCAAAACAATTAACACCAAACTCTGAAGTGAAATATCTGGTTGTCACTCTTGACAACAAATTAAATTGGGCTAGCCATATCGAGACAAAAATTTTTGGCAATTCCGGAGACTTGTTGGGAAGAAATGGGGTCTCAATCCAAAAATCACGTTATGGTTATACACATCAGTTATGTTATAAATGTGATAAAACATTTAAAAAAATAATCTTAAATTTTATTTGTTTTTCGTAAACGGAATTTGAAACATGTTCAGAACTTCTCTGCAAGTACGTAATCAATATGCTAAATTTGTCTGAGTTGTACAACACAAGTGCAACTAAGACTGCCACAAAACAACTTCTGACTTCATAATACAGCAATAATTCGTCTAATTTCCAAATGCTCATCAACCATACCATACATATAAATTACCATATGAATAAACATTCTTGTAAGAATAACGTATTAAAATTTGATGCTATTATTAGCATCACGCCTCGGTCTAGACGATATGAGACTTTCGATTGTGGACTGTATAAAATTATTGGCGGTTGTCGTCGCTAATAGTTTGGGGGATCTATCGTGATTAGTTCTTCAGGAGAGCGGAATTATTCGATAAACAATGGATGTTTTAGCAAACTGTTTTTTACGGAATAGACTTATACTACGTGTTCCGTATAATCGGGCAACATTATATCGGGCCGGCGACAAGCGTGTCTGTGGTCGCCGGCTGTCAATCATACGGTCTCTTTTGTCGCGGGAACGACGAGTCACGCCTTTTTTTCTAACCTGGTGCTTTTCTGGATAAAAGTGTTAATATTGCTACGGGAATAGATTATTAACGATAATTCATACTTGTCTCTGGTCGCGGGAACGACTTTCACTTGTGTTCTTTGTTCTGGATAACATTTCTTTCAACTACTGGATTAGTGCTGCTATTATTGTACGACGGACGCCGCCTGGTTTGGTATTCCAAATTCCCTTTCTGACCCTGTTTCCTTTATCCTTGACGGCCAAACTGGGTTTTGGACGGCGCCAAGGACAATAGGTAAGTACTTTATTACAATTATGGGGGAAACTTTAAAATCGGTATAGCTGTGTAATAATAATGTTTTAATCCTGCTTATGGGCCCCAGGACGATATTTCGGGATAATTATTGAACATTTTCTGGTAGCAGGAGCGTGGTTAACCGTAAATACCCCTTTTTTGTTTTTATTTTTCTGGGAAAATATATCGGGTAGGCCAGATATTTGGGGGTTCCCAGTTTATAATTTCTCCCCAAACTGTCGGGAAATTGGTATTAAGTGGTATCCGGCTTAATAGGTTGCGGATATAATTGTTGTGACATTGTCCGAACTTTAGGTTAATTTAAAATTTAAATTTAAATTTAAAATGGCTTCGGATTTGGCCAACCAGCTCCGGTGGTTTGAATCCTTGCAAGGATTGGTCGGCAGGAGAGACCGGGAGGAGGCGCTATTAAACAGGGCAGAACACCTCGACAGGCGCCTGGAGATCGCTGAGAGTGTAAGGGTATCCGGGGGTCAAGGGTTGTGAACTCAATTGGTGAAAATTGAATTCCCAAACCTCCCCGGAAAAAAAGTTAATGTTTAAGTATAAAATAAAAAAGTAAGACTTTTTCAAGCGTTTATTGATAGGACACAAAGGCATACATCAATACTAAAAAGGGTAAAAGGCCAGGGGTTGATCGTTGAGTTACTGTTCCTTCAAAAGACCAAAAAAAGGAATTTGAAGAATTCCTCGACAACCTCTATATTAAAATTTGGTTATTCCCAGTACAGGGTCCTTTAGTAAAGATGGGTAAATTCCGAATACCACCCTAGGTTAGAGAGGGGTTCAGCAAAGGCAAAACTCCCCGGTTAGGTTAGATCAGTAATTGGGCAAAAATCAACCCCTCCTTACAGCCAGGAACCTATACTGTTACCGAGAACTGACAAGATCAACCAAAATAAAAGTGGCGATAGGCCTTCATCAGTATGGGGTAAGACCGTGGAATTTATAACTATAAATCCAGTTGACTAAGTATGGTAAGTGACCTAACCACAAATTACAAGTACAAAGTCAGTTCCCACGCACTAAGAATAAACCGTTGAAATAACATTATTAGGTAATTGGTGTAAGACCAAGAAATTTATAACTATATTTATAGTAGATTAAGTAAGGTAAAAGACAACATTACAAATTACAAGTACAACGTCAGTTCCCACGCACTAAGAATAAACCGTTGGAATAACATTATTAGGTAATTGGAGTAAGACCAAGAAATTTATAACTATATTTGTAGTAGATTAAGTAAGGTAAAAGACAACATTACAAATTACAAGTACAACGTCAGTTTATGACTGACTCTCAGTCACTTACAGGAAGTATGGTATCCAACGTATAGCCACCCCTGGACAATTCTAGACTTGTGTCTCTCTGGATTAAACTTTATAGTGTTTACATGAGCGATAACCGAAAGTACACTAACTAGACACTAGCGGTGACCCGGGAAAATTATTAGGTAATTACTACTGTAAGCTCTGATGAAAATAACGTTTAACCGCAACAGCAGGAAAAAGTATATGTTATAGAACATAGAAATTTATTTATTATCTAGGTCAGAAACCTGACCTTTATTAACCGACCTCGGCCGGACACTTTCAGGACACTTAACTCCTCGGGGGAACCTAATCGACCACGGCCCATGGCCCTGCCGCACTCTCCACTCCACATTCCACCACTCTTCCACAATACACTAAACAATAACCTGTCGGGTTCTGGCGAGCGCTGTCCCGGCCACGAGGCACGAGCTCGGGGTCGACCACCGAACTGGGCGCAGCCCGGGAAAACCGCCAGACACCATCACACCACAACAAAACACCTCCTACAAAAGAACAAACAAAATTAACAACGTGTTCGTCAGACACCCGCCTGCCACGCGGCCTCTCGGTACATTTTTATACATTCGACTTACCCCTTTAGGAAGGTGTGTTCAATTAGAGACGCTTAAGACAGGCCCTCCCACGCGCACGACGCGGATGGCCGCCGCCACGGGACACGTCACTAGAAAAAACACGTTATCACTTTTCTGCGACACGAACAATCGATCGATCGACGATCGAACCAGCAAAATCACAGCACATACTCACCAAAATCTTCAAATTCAGCCACTCACGCACCAGAGACCATAATTAATTAAATAACGGAGCAGCGGTCCGAGACCGCCGCCCGTGACACGAGAAAAACGAAATGGCCGCTCCCTTCCCTTCCGCTGTCAAAAACCAGCTAGTGTTGCGGTAAAAGGAAACGATTATTAGGGATGTCCGTATATCGCTCGGCCGCATGGAGAATCGATGCGTTCCGATTCACGGAAAAAAAAAGTGTTACAGTACTCCTCCCATCACCAGAATTTTTCGAAAGGAAAGAGAAAAATTCAGACGGCCCTCCGTCTCTACACCTAGCAAGCACAACACCCTACAGCTTCAAGCTAAAATAACAAAGAAAACCTAAAACAACTAGCAAAAATCTGGAATTCTATACAAAGATATCCTGAAAAAGATGTAGATATTGTTCTTCCTTATGTCCAAATAAGTGGGCTGGTCATAAATAACGATGAGGGTCGCACAACAGCGTCTCGCATCCTACCATCCACTCGTTGAACATCCAGTAAAACAAAAATCCTAACAAGTAAAAACTAACTTAATCCAACAACAAAGTCTATTCAAAATATTTGCAAACCGAACCTAAGGTTCTCAAACAATTCAGAAGTTGATTAGGGTACACATAACTACTGCGACACATAATCAACCACAATAGTACAAGCTTGGCCAATTGGTCCAAAGACGAACAAGTCTTCTCGATCATCAACGGCACCTACAGCAGGAACAGATACTCGGAGAGACGACAGCCTCTCATCAGCAGGTAGATCGACCTCCTTCAAAAAAAACCTGGTAAACAAAATTTACCTAAAAGGTTATATAACAGTACAACGCCCTGTTAAAAAGTCAAGGTTAAAGACACGAGTGGGGGGTAGATCCCAAACAACGTGTAAAACTACAGAATCTATAAAGTAACATTCACATCTTCTGAGTTTATAAATGTCAACATACTACGGGTCAAACACCGGCGTATGATAAAGAGTCCAGAACGCGAAAAAGCGTTCGGTACAACGTTCTCAGAACCCTCATTAGGTTCCTTCCAACAGCACATGTGAAACTCTGCCACACAATACTACATAAACCGCTAGAATACTACGGGATTCTATAAAAATCGACGTCAGCATCAGCACCACCACTTCCAACACATCCACAACATGGTTACCCAGAGCCTAGCTCAAAAGGTTTATCTTCTGATCGCGACATCCCAACGCGGATACAGTTATAATATAAGTCGAGATTCTATACAAGAAATCTGCTAACTCGTCATACTCAAGTACAAAAAGATCTATCATCTGCTAACGATAACTCAACGCTAGTGCAGAAATAGTGAACAACAATAGGGTTACCTCAAGCCTAAGTCAAGAGGCTTATAATCTCTGATAGGGACATCCCAACCCTGATACAGAAATAGTACAATCAATAAGGTTCTCTGCTCGCGACAGCTTAACACGATTACAGAACTAGTATAAACAATAAGGTTACCTCGAGCCTAGCTCAAAAGGTTTATCAACGGTGAGCGACAATCTAACGCTACTCCCGAAACAATATAGAAAGCGATTCTAAATAAGAATACCGCTAAACGTCATCATAAAAATGCTATAATATCAAAATAGCTAAAGTAAGAACAAGATAGGTATAAAGCTTCATCAATTGAGCTCCCTATTTAAGTATATAGTTATCCGGAATGATATCACAGACATACATAGTATAATTCATCCAAACGATGCAATCGATGCACCTCTGTCACCACAGTATCTCGGGGTTGCTGAAAGAAAACCGAACTATCACGGCGATCTCCCAAGCTTAAAACAACTGGAGCTAAATTAAAAGCCTTCCAAAAATTAACACTAAATAATAAAAAAGATAAACCACAAATATTAACCTTTGAATATGGTCGGGCATCAATTCCATTCACACGAGCCATTGCTGCTTCTAATCTAGATTGTTCAAAAACGTTCCTTACGTCACTGTCCGTGGACGCCACGCCGGGTGCAATCTCCGTCCAAGATAGCTCCTCAAAGAGCATCTCCGTCCAACAACTACTGGAGAACGCAGACCGAGGAGAGGCCGGGATCCGTGTCCGCGGAGTGGCTCTCTTCATGGATAGCAACAAAGAGAGATTCGGAGTAAGCTTTTACTTCGCCTGGGAAAGGAAACGCGCCCGTTTGTCGCCGGGATTGTCTTGTCTGCTCAATGGGAGTACCGCAAAAGTCACAATGAAGCGGAAAACCTTCGACGCTATGCCAGTGTGCGAGGTAGACGGCCACCGATTTCGGTTGGTGCGATCGAGAAACAAAACGATTGCACTAATAGAATACTCGGAAGGTCGGACGCCTTTCACACAGGCAAGTGCGCTGCTTGCACATCTAAGCAGAAACGCGGGTGAAACACCCCGGGTGATAAGCGTGGATGCGATGGCAATCGAATATTCAAGAGCGAAAGTCGCAGACCGGCTGGGTTGCATTGAAGCCTCTAAACATCATGAGGTTGTCGTATACGAAGATAGGGGAGAAAATCTGAGCTTCCTCAGAGCCCCTTCGCACGACCTAACAAATGCAACTGACAGCTGGGGACACCCCGTTCCTAGTTCGACCAACCAAACCGGTTCCGAAAGAGCACAGCAGAGGGCGGCCGCGGAAAAAGCCACAGCTCATCAAAGCGGCAGCCGAAGCACCAACACGGCCTTCGTGGCTGCCTTCAACACTGCAGCAAGGAGCGTACTCCGAATCTCATCCCATGCACCACCCCTTTTAACGCCAGGGACCCTCAAAACAGCTTCACAGCAACAAATGAGCCGAACGAGAGCCGACATGGGACAGGTTGAACCGCCCCGCTATGTCACGGCTTCGGAGCCGCGGAGCCATGCACGTAACGCCTTCATCGAATTCATAGCCATACTGAGAGCAACAAGACTAGTTAACCTCAAGATCTGCGAAAACATCATGCAGTTCTATAGGCTAGGAAGTGAAAGCCTCCTAAAGGTGAATCTCGAGGAGGCCGAAGCAGCCATTTACAATAATGTCACATCCCGGGTCATCAAGGGAACCATGACAGGACAGTATATGGCAGCCTACAGTGCAGAAAATGGCTTCGTGACACTGAACGAGAGTGAGACAGAGCGCGCGGGAAGACCCGTTTATGCGACACCACTAAACGACCCAATTGTAGTTACCGCCCGATGCACCAAGATTATGCTGGACGACAAGATCCTCGAGATGGCCAAGTCCATTGAAGGGAACTCAAACGTCAAAGCGTGTTGGGAAAACTGGGAGGTACCAAGAATACAGTGGGTCAACGGAGTTCCAGGATGTGGAAAGACAACGTGGGTGATTAGACACTTCGACGTGGACAAAGACGCTATCATCACCACAACAACTGAGGCAGCAAAAGATCTAAGGGAGAAGCTATCGCACCGTATCGGAAACCTGGTCAAAACCAGGGTGCGAACAATGGCTTCTGCTCTGGTAAATGGTTTCGGAAAAGAGAAATTCAGCCGCCTCCTGGTGGATGAGGCTCTCATGAACCATTTCGGGGCCATTGTGATGGTCTCACGGCTGTCTGGTGTTGGCGAAATTGTCCTCATCGGAGACGTCAATCAGTTGCCTTACATCGATAGGGAAAATCTCTTCGAAATGAGGTATCACCGCCCGAACCTGGTAGCAAAGATCAGCCAGGAGTTGCTCTGCACACATCGCAACCCGATGGATGTTGCATATGCGCTGAGGGAAATATACTCAGGTATGTACTCCTCAGTACCCCGTGTAAAGTCCCTGGAGCAGAGAAGGTATAAAGGAGCGCAAATACCCGGCACCCAACCCAACACCCTCTTTTTAGTGCATACTCAAGAGGAAAAGGAGACCCTGACAAACCAGGGTTACGGGTCAGGCACCGGATCACGCATCCTTACCATTCATGAAGCGCAGGGATTGACATACGAGTCGGTAATCGCAATTAAAACTAAGTCAAACATGAAGCTGCACGAGAGCGTGTCCCATGCGGTTGTTGCAATCTCACGGCACACGGGGACCTTCACATACTACGCTGACGACACCGACGACGCCATCGGTCGGTTCGTGCGGCGAGCGTTGGCTGCATCACCAAAGACCATTCAAGATTTCAACCTGCAGATGGCCATTAGAGACAGAAATGCGGCTGTAGTGGAGGCTCTGGGCCAGGAGGAGGCGGCTTAGGCAAAAGACGATGTCGAGTCGATTACTATCGGAATCCCAACCGGTAGTGATCGGCTCAACATACGAAATCGGACTGACTAGCTTTAGAATTACGTTTAAAATGTTTACCACCCCCCTACTCCCCCCCTTATTTTCCTCTTCTTCTCCTAATCCAAGAACAATGTAAATAAAAAAAGATTATTGTAATGACAAAAGTCACGGACCCCGGAGTCTGTAGAGTGTTTAAATTAAAAAAAAAAAAAAAAAAAAAAAAAAAGCACAGGATTGCTGCGGGATGCAAGGCCGCCTCCACCTGAGGAGCAGATGGAGAGGATCGACGCGGACATGCGGCGCATCCTGGATGTGTACGACGAGGTCTCCGAAAGGGTTCGCCAGCTGGAGAGGTCTCGTCAGGGAAGGGCGAACTCGGGACCCGTCATCAGGGATGCGGGTTCGGGTGTAGTGGGACGCCTTCCCACCCTGGACTTGCCCAGGTTTACAGGTAACCTGCGGGAGTGGAGCGGCTTCCGGAGTATGTTCGCCTCTCTCGTGGATTCACGCACCGATTTAACAAGGGCGGAGAAACTGGCCTATCTCCGCACGTCACTGGAGGGTGAGGCACTCTCCCTGATCCAGCACCTGGAGCTGGATGACGACAACTTCGGCACGGCGATGGAGTTGCTGGAGACGAGGTTCCAAAACCCTCGGCTCCTCGCCGACGCTCACGTGTCCCAAATACTGGGGCTGCCGAAGGTGACTGAGAGGTCTCAGTTGAGGCCATTAATCCTCACGCCCGTGAAGGTGGCGTACAACGCCTTGCGCAGCTTGGGACTGCCAGTAGAACACTGGTCGTTTCTGCTGGTCCACATTCTGCTGGGCAAGGTGCCGCTGGAGTTGCGCGCCCGGTTCGAGCGGGAAAGGGGCCTTCACGGCGACCCGAAGGTCTTCCCCACGTTCGAGGAGCTGCTTCGGGTCCTGGAGTGGGAGGCGAGGATGGTCGAGTCGGCGCCTCAGGAGGCGCAGCCCGCCGCTTCAGCTCGTGGCCCTGCCGGAACAGGACCGCGACCTGTGAATCCCCGCACTCAGGGTGGGGTGAAGCGGACGGCGACGGTGACGAGTGCGTCGGAGCAGGAGTGCCCGAACTGTGGCCAGCTTCACGCGCTGGTGCAGTGTCCGGCCCTGCTTGCGAGGACGACTTCCGACCGACGAGGCATCGTTCGGAGGTTGCGTCGGTGCTACGGGTGCCTGGGGGGTCATTTGTTCAATGACTGCCCCACGGCACGGCCGTGTCCTGGGTGTGGGGGACCACACCACCAGCTCTTGTGCGTCAGGAGCGATGGTGCTGGTCGACAGCCCTCAGGGAGGGGGCCCTCCACGGGCGGGGGCGCTCCCACGCAGAGCCACGCATTGTATAACAATGAAGTGGCTACAGCGTGGAGCACACCCCCTCCACCCCAACTCACGGCAGCACCGGGCAGCCCAACAAGGGGCGTCCTACACGTGGCTCGGTCACCGACCTCACAGCCCGCGCGGACGCGGGCGAACTGGAGAGGTGGAGGGGTGATACCGGAGTCACCACGGGGGCCACCTCCCCAGCGTTATCCTTCTCCGCCGCTGGATCCGCGATTAATGCAATGGAGGGCGTACACGCCTCCCCTCCATGACCATCCGAGGCTGGACTACCACCCGCCCTACTTTCAGTATGGCAGGGCAGCTGGATATGCCCCCCCTCCGATGGCCCTTATGACTCGGCAGCCATACTGGGCTGGGCCCTGTAGTCCGACGGGTTCGGACGGGCCTCGGAGGGATTGACTAGCCTCCGTTCCCTTGGCACAGGATCAACCGGTGGTCCTGCTGCCCACCCTCTGGTTAAGGGTTTGGGGTCCAAGAGGCGACTACGTCCGGATACGAGCGCTCTTGGACACAGGGTCCCAGGGGTGTATTTTGACAACCCGGGTTGCTCATCGCCTGGGCCTGGCTAGGTTTCCGTCACCGACTCCGTTGCGAGGAGTCGGGAACACAGAGGTGCGGTTGGCTGGACAGACGCGCCTCTCCTTCTCGTCCGTACATTCCTATTCGGAAAGGATTGCGGTCAGGGCCACCGTCATGGATTCGGTTGTCGGTTGGCTTCCTCAGGCGGACATAGATCCGGATCTTTTGTCCTGTACTAAGGGTCTCAGGTTGGCGGATCCCCGCTTCGGGATGGCGGGTCCGGTAGATCTTTTGTTGGGTTCTGATGTACTGGGTTACATCATGAACGGGAAGCCTAGACTGTTGGACCAGTCTTCGCTGATGGCGCTGCCCACCATCTACGGGAACGCCATTTTGGGAATGGTGGATGAGTGGCAGCAGTCGAATCAGGCTTCCTTTACGGGAACGGCCCTCGCTCAGATCATGCAGAAGTTCTGGGAGATCGAAGAGCCGCCTACCGTGTCTCGGCTGGATCAAGCCCCTTCATTGCGATCCGCTCACTGCTGGAGTTGGCGGAGCAAGAACGGGCTCGGTACCCACGTGCAGCCGCAGTTCCGGAACGCGACCTGTACGTGGACGACGTTTGCACTGGTGCGCAGACGGTGGAGGAAGCTCTGTTGCTCCGGGATGAGCTTACAGAGCTTCTCGCATCTGGAGGCTATGAGCTTCGAAAATGGCTCTCTAACGACCCCAACGTCCTGGCTGGTATCCCGGACGATCACCAGCAGGATCCCGGGCTCTTTGAAGAAGGCGACGATCCGCACGGGATTGCGGTTCTGGGCATGCAGTATCAACCAGTTGCTGACATCTTCACCTTTCGGGTGGCACTGGAAGCCACACGCGCGTGGACAAAACGGACGGTTTTGTCCACCATCGCCAGGATGTTTGATCCAAACGGTTGGATCAGTCCGGTTCTGTTCGCAGCCAAGTGTCTGTTACAGCGACTTTGGACTCTGAAGGTCTCATGGGACGACCCCCTGGTTGGAGACTCGCTTAACATTTGGCTTCGTTTAATATCTGACCTCGAAACGGTCAATCGAGTGGCGTTGCCCCGGCGCATTCTGCCACCAGGCTGTAGCCGGATCAGCCTGCACGGGTTCTGTGATGCGTCCGAGCTGGGTTATGCCGCATCTGTGTACTTACGTACAGTTGACGCTGGAGGCCACGTCAATCTCACGCTCTTATTGGGGAAGAGCAAGGTAGCTCCTATCAGGACACGACTCACTATTCCGAAATTGGAATTGAGCGGAGCCACATTACTTGCTCGGCTGCTTAAGCACGTATATCAGGAACTGTCTACCTCGATAGACATCCGGAATGTCTATGCGTGGTCAGACAGTCAGGTCGTGCTTGCCTGGTTAAGAGCAGCCCCTCACACTTTGGAGACCTTTGTGGGAAATCGGGTTTCCCAAATCCAAAACATTGGACTGGACATTGTTTGGAGACATGTCCCGGGTGAGTTGAACCCCGCTGACTGTGCTTCGCGCGGCTGTTCCGCGCCGGAGCTAGTTGATCACCCCTTATGGTGGGGTCCGGACTGGCTGCGGGAGCCAGAAGCTTCCTGGCCAGCTCTCGGCGCGGACTCGGAGCGAGCGGAGCTGCCCGGAGTCCGCGTGCATGCGATTGTGGCGGAAGTGCCCCCAGACCCTGATTGGTTGACGGGTCGTTACAGCAAGCTGGATAAATTGCTGGGGGTAACTAGCTGGATTAAGCGCTTCATCCACAACTGTCGTCACCCTCGTCAGAGGAGGAGTGACCAGATCGCCACTGTGGAGGAGCGTCGGAGTTCCTTGCTGCACCTCATTCGGCTGGTACAGGGTGAGAGGTTTCCGACGGAACTTGAGGCGCTGCGCTGCGGTCGCGCTCGCTTGAAGGGTGCGGTCGCTAAGTTGAACCCTTTCACAGATCAGGATGGTCTTCTGCGCGTAGGAGGTCGGCTCCGGAAAGCCAACCTGCCGTACGGCAGCAGGCACCCCCTGTTGCTACCTAAAGGAGGTCCTCTGGTGGACCTGCTGATCTCCGATCGGCATCTCGGTAACGCGCACGCTGGATGTGGCGCGCTTCTCGCTGTGTTGCAGCGTGAATTCTGGGTCTTGTCGGCTCGCAGGGCGGTCCGAAGGGTGCTGTTTAGATGTGTCCCTTGTTATAGGCTCAAGGCGTCTACCATGCAGCCCATGATAGGAGATCTTCCTCCGGATAGGATTTCTCCCTCGAGGCCGTTCGACGGGGTCGGAACGGACTTCGCTGGGCCCTTCTCGGTCAAGTCATCGTCGTTGCGTAACGCCAAGGTCGTTAAAGTCTACCTGTGCGTCTTTGTGTGTTTGGCCACCAAAGCAGTCCACCTGGAGCTGGTCTCTACGCTGTCTACGGAGGCCTTTGTCGCGGCGCTGTATCGCTTTGTAGCTTGAAGAGGAGTACCCTCTTTAATACGTTCGGACAATGGCACAAACTATCGAGGAGCGGCGAATTATTTACGCGAAGTTAATAATTTTTTAAATTCTGGTAATAATAGTTTAAGTCTGGCTCTCGCCCAGCGGGGAATCAGCTGGCAATTTAGTGTGCCGGCCTGTCCTCACTGGGGAGGAATTTTTGAGGCTGCGGTGAAGTCTGCTAAAACCCATCTCCGCCGTGTCATCGGGGAGACCGTGTTAACTTGGGAAGAGTTAGTTACAGTACTTTGCCGCGTGGAGGCAGTGCTTAATTCCCGTCCTCTCTGTCCAATCTCGCCTGACCCTAACGATCTAGAAGTCTTGACGCCGGGTCACTTCTTGATCGGTCAGCCTTTAACCGCGTTGCCGGAGTATCCCTGGAAGGATGAGCGCCCCGGACGCCTGTCCCGTTTTCAGTTATTGCAGCAAATAAGTCAAGACTTCTGGAGGCGCTGGTCGGCCGAGTACTTGCACCTTCTGCAACAACGGGTAAAATGGACAGATAGGACGGAGGCCCCGCGGGAAGGGGACTTAGTATTATTAAAGGAGGCAAATTTGGCCCCCCTACTTTGGCGTAGGGGACGTATTTTAAAATTGATATCCGGTACTGATGGCACACCCCGCGTGGCGGAGATTCTGGTTTCTGGTTCCAGACTTCAGCGCGCGGTGTCCTCTCTGGCCCGCTTGCCTCTTTATTAGATATACGTATTTTTCAAGGTTAAAATTTAATTTTATTTTATTACTATTTTTGATAAAGTTTTTTTTTGGTTTGATTTCCACTTTCGGGTCAAAGTTGGGAATTTCGTTTTATTTGGGGTCCGGATACTACTAAATACTGGTTACTAAAATTGACCTGGAGTTCAATTGGTCGGGGGTTTTGTTCCGTATAATCGGGCAACATTATATCGGGCCGGCGACAAGCGTGTCTGTGGTCGCCGGCTGTCAATCATACGGTCTCTTTTGTCGCGGGAACGACGAGTCACGCCTTTTTTTCTAACCTGGTGCTTTTCTGGATAAAAGTGTTAATATTGCTACGGGAATAGATTATTAACGATAATTCATACTTGTCTCTGGTCGCGGGAACGACTTTCACTTGTGTTCTTTGTTCTGGATAACATTTCTTTCAACTACTGGATTAGTGCTGCTATTATTGTACGACGGACGCCGCCTGGTTTGGTATTCCAAATTCCCTTTCTGACCCTGTTTCCTTTATCCTTGACGGCCAAACTGGGTTTTGGACGGCGCCAAGGACAATAGGTAAGTACTTTATTACAATTATGGGGGAAACTTTAAAATCGGTATAGCTGTGTAATAATAATGTTTTAATCCTGCTTATGGGCCCCAGGACGATATTTCGGGATAATTATTGAACACTACGATTACAATTAAACTTATTCTACTTTACAAGTGCGGACCGTCTCCGAGCCCGTCTTCCAAACGAATCCCAGAATATCACTCATCTGGCCTCCACTGTAGTTCCTGGTCCCACTGTTGCAATGACAAGCGCCCACGGTTATTTCCATTCCATTCGTTCAACCGTGGACTTTAACAATGAGGCTAGAGGGATTATATTCCGTCTTACAATACATGCTGCCTACGATTTTTTCCATGGTTCGGCCAGATGCGAACATGTGGCTGGACCTTCTAATAATGAAACAATAGGCGGTCACTGGGTTTGCTTTATCTTAATGTCGGTCGGACGGTTCAAAGAGAACGCTATATAACGCTATACAATTCAATATTGTTTGTTTATTATACAATGGCATATTATCCGTAGGCGCATCCTAACCATAAAATTAACTTATACTACAAAGACGTCTTATTTTACAGCTCTAAGAACGCCTTGTTTAACAACTAACATTTATCATAACCATTCTCAATTTTATTAACTTAATCACACGTGTTGCTTACTCTACATAGGTATAAACACAAATTTAACACTATTTAAGTCTAAAAAGTATTTTCCATGGGCACTAACACTGGATGGTCGCGGAACGTCTCGCTGTCGCTAACAGCTATATTCATTGAAATTCCGATATACACCTAAAACATTATCAACACTGATTACAAATTAAATCAGCAACATTTTTAATGTGTTATGTTTTATTAAACCTCTTTAAAATATAATTGAGTTAAATTAAGTTGACTTCACCAAAGCAACAAAAGTAACGGTATATGTACATATTCGGTATAGGTACAAATTATTTGGTATACAATTGTACACAATAGCTTTTATGTTAACGATCAAAATTGTTATTTAATTTCGTAATTTCATTTTCGTTGAAGAATACATCAAGAACAATAATATTACTAAACGACATTATTAAACTGTAAAAGAACCACAAGATTTGAAGTAACGATAGCGACGAATGTAGGCATGAGAGTAATGTCGATCAAGAAACCAAAAGCTTTCATGTGAATCGGGTGTGTTTTTACGAAACATAACAGCGCCCTCGCAGATTTGAATTGCGGTTCACCTGCAACAAAGTACACAACGTAGAGAATCAATTAAGTACCATATTCCAATTAAAACACTTGAAAATTATTTCAAAGTAAAAACTATATTGAGCCTTATCAAAGTATTTCGAAAAGGGGTTTGGTTAAAGCTGGCGTCGTTTTTTTTTTGTGGCCAAAGATCTATTATCACTTACTTGTAACAATAAATTACCTTGATGTTATTTGTGCAATCACATTTGCTCTCAGTAATATCGGAGCTGAGTTATGGCCTATCAAATTTATTTATTTTTTTGGATTTTTTGTATGGACTTGTGGCGTCGGTTTTTTATTTGTTGCGGCCAAAGATTTGTTGTTATTTTTTTTAAACAAAACTTTACTCTTAGAGTATTAGTGCAATCAGATTTGCTGTAAGTAATATCGGAGCTGAGTTATGGCATTTCAAAGTTTTTGTTTGGGTATTTTTATATGGACTAGTGGCGCCATTTTCTTTAGCGGCCAAAGATCTGTTGTCACTTTTTTGAAACATTACCTTACACGATTACACGAATAGACTTGGAGTAAGGTAATGTTTCAAAATAATGATAACAAATCTTTGGCCGCTACAGGTATTGCACCAATAGTCCATTCAAAAAATCCTAAAAAAAACTTTGAAAGGCCATAACTCAGCTCCCATATGACTTACAGCAAATCTAATTACACAAGTACCTTTAAGGTAAGGTAATGTTTTATAAAAGTGATAACGGATCTTTGGTGGCTATAGAAAATGGCGCCACTAGTTCATATAAGTAAAACCCTAAAAAAAATAAAGGCCATAACTCAGCTCTGATATGATTTACAGTAAATTTGATTGCACAAATACCCTTGATATAAGGTATTGTTTCAGAAACGTGACAACAGATTTTTTACTGCTAAAGAAAATGGTGCCACTAGTTCATTTAAAAATACCCAAAAAAAAATTTTGAAAGGCCATAACTCAGCTCCGTTATTACTTACAGCAAATCTGATTGAATAAATAACATCAAGGTAATGTATTGTTACAAGCAAGTGATGACAGATCTTTGGCCGCTAAAAAAAACGACACCACTAGCCCATACAAAAGTACCCAAACCCCTTTCTTTATCAAGCGCATGCGCAAGTCTTGATAAATTTTCGGAGCAAGGAAAAAAATAATCTAATTTTAGAGTGGAATCTTTTTTATTCTTCAAGTAAAGCCAATATAAGTGAAAATGAAATACTAGTGAAAAGAAACTCCGCTATTCATTTGTATTTGTGTTATACTTTATTTCCATGTAAGTACATATGTAGATACAATGTGCTTTAATATTTTAATTAACAATGCTACTATTGCTTCCGACCACCTTTCGGCTCTAATGATATTATAAGAATTGAATCTAGTATGCCAACCACCAGACTTTTTATTTTAATGTTCTCAAATTTCGCAGGTTGGTACACTGTAAAATAACTGCTTGTAAAAAGAGACAATTAGTTAGTAGATTGGCACTACCGGAATTCAACACAAGAGTTACCAGCTATAATAATGTAAAATAATAAAATACGACTAAACTACGAATCAAAACTAAAAATCATGACATTCGGCCATCCGACCACGTGTTGCCTCCCGGCATACACATTAATCTCACAATTAGAATTCTGTGTGAAGTAGTGAATAATACAATTTAAAAGACTAAGTAAAGTTGGTACTAAAATTATACAATTATTACGTAGGCAGTAGGTACGTTAAATAACAAATATACCTATGTAAAACCAAGTAGATCACAATGAATTATTGATTATCTGTTAGGTACTCACATATTTATTTATTTTTTTACAATGCAAGATTCGTATCGAAACCCTTGTAATCTATTTATTTCTTAAATAGAGTAATGTATAACAAATTACTGGACTGGTATCTAAATTTAAATAAGTGCAAGTTTTCATTTCACTTGAGACAATTCAAAATACTGTAAATAATCAACAAACTAAAAATCATACATCCATACAAATTTATGTGATTGTTTTATTTTTACTTATCAAACACCTGAAACTATTTACATAAATTAATTAGGTACATTACACTGTAAAACTTAACATTCCAATAATACAATGTGCAACAAGCAATTCACTAAATAGTGTCAAACGAGACATTAAAATAAATAAACTACGTACAATAGGTAATTCAGAACACTTAAATATAATATACCTATCAAGTAAGGAATATCTTTAAAATAATAACTAAGATCCAAACAAATCAGTTTCTATGTCAAAATGTAGCTCTTATCTAAATATAGTTTTGAGATGTAAACATCATATCAAATGTACTTATTTAATAAAATGACATGATACATAATATATCAAATGAATCAAAGTTATTGGGGTTCTCATTGGAACTACCATCAAACTATGGTAAGTTGTACCTAATTACGGTTGCGTACGGTTTTACTGTTTATGACGATTTAGTTGATCTATTTACACACACACTTTTTGTTTGGTTAAAATTGTTTATATTTGAACAGTTTAGTGCTTACTATATCAACCTAAAATTTTAATGGGCCTTCATTGTCCGATATAATAATATCCTTGTTCGGGATCGTTGTGAAACATGAGTTTAGTTTAGTCTCTCAAAACAGTAACGCAAAGTAAATTGTTAAAATTTTGGCCCATGAGCAAAGGTGTTGGAAGAACCATCAAAACCTTAATTATTGACTATTTCATCGATTTTGACATTTATGATGTCCGACCCGGTTGCAACGATTGAATTTTATTACTGGTCTAGAACATTTTGAAGTCTTACTTCAAAAGCCCTTTGGAACGGCAACTATAGCACGCGATTGAATTTAACTTAGTGATCAATACTATTCAATTCAATTCTTTATTTGCTTGTTAATGGGTAACAAAGATCTTACAATATTAGGTATACACACAGCCAAAAATAACCTCATATTAGGTATGCAAATTAATTAATTTGGTAGGTATATCAATACTAGGACTAGGATCTGTTAATTTTCTTAAAAGTGGGTCTAGTGTTTTAATTATATGAATGAGTTTATGGTTTTTGAGATTAAAGAAAAACAGAACAAGACTTCCGGCTCTAGACAATTAAATGCCTGTGCTCCATTGCTAATTGATCGATTGCATTATCTATTATACATAAATTATAAAATGTACCGCCTTTTTTTCAGTAATCTCAAATCCGTATACTACTACACTTAGTTCATTCTCTAATTTTTCTCATTTCAATTGCAATTTTTATTTACGAGTATCATTTCAACAACATATTGTATAATGGCGCACTTTTACAACAATCAATGGTTTGAGCTTTGCTTTCCGGGTGAAACAATGATGAAACATGATTACAATTGTTCCTTCACTCAAGACTTAATATTTTAACATTCACAGCTTACTTGGTTTTCTTCCGGTTCTTTAGAGGTGGCGAGAGTTCACTACTAGAACTACATTATCTGAAGAATATTATCAAAGAGATGGCATCGGTCTCATTCTCTTTTTCCTTTTGTTAGTCTTTCGCCAGCCAGGTGGTGTACTCACATCGTCTTCAGGCATCTTCGTACTCTCTGAAATTTAAACATAATTCCCGACAAAATCTGTTTTCGTACTAACAGTAACACAGTCTAAGACATCTACTGTGCGATTCAAACATATTTTTACGAACATTATTATACCATTCGATGCACATAATCGAAAATGTCTGTTTACATACTTATAACGACATACCTAACCTTAGACACCAGGCTGTGTGATTTGGAATTTGTCAAATGTTATGTATATATGAAAATTATTCATAACATAAATTATTAAACCGTTCATAAATTAAAATTAAATTAGCTGCCTAGTCAGTCAGTTATAAATACTAGCGGTACGCTCTGGCTTTGTACGGGTAGTAGGTAATAAAACGGGTAATATATTCAAGTTTCACGTTATACGGATTCTATGTAACCAACAATCAAATCTTTTCCTCTTGCAATATATGTGATTAGTATAGAAAATAGTTTACGATTAACCAATCAGTAGATCTGACAAGAACAAGTTCTAATGTTAGACACATTTGTAAATCTGTTAAAATATTTCAGCCACGTTAGGCGTATATTTTACTCTGTTACACAATGGGAAATTATCGATTAGATATCCAGCGAGAGGCATACTCGCTCACAATCTGTTTTTCAGTTAACCAGCGCGACACATACTCACTCATAGTCAGTTATCCAGCGAGACACATACTCGCTCATAGTCAGTTATCCAGCGAGACACATACTCGCTCATAGTCAGTTATCCAGCGAGACACATACTCGCTCATAGTCAGTTATCCAGCGAGACACATACTCGCTCATAGTCAGTTATCCAGCGAGACACATACTCGCTCATAGTCAGTTATCCAGCGAGACACATACTCGCTCATAGTCGGTTATCCAGCCAGACACATACTCGCTCATAGTCGGTTATCCAGCGAGACACATACTCGCTCATAGTCAGTTATCCAGCGAGACACATACTCGCTCATAGTCAGTCATCCAGCGAGACACATACTCGCTCATAGTCAGTTATTCAGCGAGACACATACTCGCTCATAGTCGGTTATCCAGCGAGACACATACTCGCTCATAGTCGGTTATCCAGCGAGACACATACTCGCTCATAGTCAGTTATCCAGCGAGACACATACTCGCTCATAGTCAGTCATCCAGCGAGACACATACTCGCTCATAGTCAGTTATTCAGCGAGACACATACTCGCTCATAGTCAGTTATCCAGCGAGACACATACTCGCTCATAGTTATTCAGCGGAAAAAATCAGTAAAACATTCGTTCAATTAACAAATATAAAACATTAAATGGTACTTGCTTTTAGTTTTGAATTCAACGACTAAAACATTTTACCATAGAAAAAGTTATCCACCATTTCGACAAAAATAATGCCTGTTGCTTTTTCAAAATAACAATAATCTGGGCTTCAAGAAAATCTTAAATGTGGGTAGTCATAAAATGTTGACGTGCTGATAAAATCAAACTTTTGCTTGTATAAGTGAGGTAGTTTATTAAACAATCGAAATTTTCATTTGACAAGCGCAAACAACAGCGAATATCACATGTCAATGCTATCAGAGAGTAGCCCCGATCGAGCAATGAAATGTTAATTTTAAAATGCATGCGAGTGTACGAAGAACGCCCCCAAAGAGTAGCCTTGGCAGAGGGTCAATCGTACATCAAACATACATTAACACATTATTACGCGCATCACTATCAAATGCAAAATTTGCTCGCGAGATCATTGAAAGATAAATGATTAGCATATTACAGTACATATTATTAAACATTTCAATGCTATCAGAGAGTAGCCCTGATCGAGCATTGAAATGTCGAACTTAAAACGCATGCGAGTGTACAATGAACACTGCCAAAGAGTAGCCTTGGCCGAGGATCATCACACATCAGACACGCATTAACCTTGCACATTATATTACGCGTATCATTATCCAATCCAAAAGTAAAAAAAAAAAACCACGTGGGCGTTTTATCAAAACTTCAACAAATGAAAAATACATATTTTCTCAACATACCTTCGTTTCTGGTTTTGTTCCCTCTTCTGAGTTGAAAAGAAACTCTGCTATTCATTTGTATTTGTGTTATACTTTATTTCCATGTAAGTACATATGTAGATACAATGTGCTTTAATATTTTAATTAACAATGCTACTATTGCTTCCGACCACCTTTCGGCTCTAATGATATTATAAGAATTGAATCTAGTATGCCAACCACCAGACTTTTTATTTTAATGTTCTCAAATTTCGCAGGTTGGTACACTGTAAAATAACTGCTTGTAAAAAGAGACAATTAGTTAGTAGATTGGCACTACCGGAATTCAACACAAGAGTTACCAGCTATAATAATGTAAAATAATAAAATACGACTAAACTACGAATCAAAACTAAAAATCATGACACTAGGAATTTAAGTATTATGCAGCACTAATAATGCACAATATGTCACTTGCATGGCTACAGAATACAGATATACTAATTGCTATTACGCAGGTATTATCTGATACCACCTTGTCCTTTTTTCTAACGGAATGCTCGTAGCTCGAAAAAGCGACATCATTTCATGGTTGATGTTCCAAAGACACGAACAAAGAGATTTTGTTGCCTGAGTGGGTTTTCCCCGATGGTTACAATCTTTGTGTCTTCAAATCGAGAGTGAATCGTTTTTTTTTTTCTAGGTAAACACGCTCCATCGTAGACCGCATCGTCGCTTAACATCAGGCGAGATGGCGGTCAAGTGTAAACCTATAGAAGTTAAAAAAATCCAATCTAAATCAGCTATGGCTTTGCTATCGTTTTCTCTATCATTTCAAGCGAAAAAGAAAAGAGAGAGCAATATCAAAGCTATGACAGTTTTAGTTAGGCGGTAGACCTTCCGCCGGTGCCGGTTCGTTGCTCCGATGTCAGTCCAACGCTACGCCGTCGTCACTGTTGCATACGATAACTAATAAAAAAGATTGTGCTAAGTAAATGTTTAGAAAACGGAGGTAGGGTCGATCTAATAAACGGGTTCTAGGAGGTAGAATAATAATAGTAATAGGCTGGATTGTTAAACCACACTCTCTCACGAAGTCACGGAAGTTGACTCACATTATGGGACCGGAAGTTTCTAACACTCTTCCCAAAATAGCTCTACCGACGCCAAGTTTCGGTAGCTTCAAAAAAAGATTAAAGAGCCATCATTTTAATCGATCAAATTTTTTATAGTTACAGTGAATTTTTAGAGAGTTCCTATAAAAATGTAAAGATGGCAAAGTTCCTATAAAAATGTAAAGATTTTTTTTTTGACATGGGTCAGTACAATTATTGTTATGTAAACATATTATATGTTCGTATAATGTTTGACAGTTTTCTGTACGATAATTATAATAATACAGTAAAGTAGGTAGTAATGTCAACCTTTGAAAATGTATACAATTTGTATGCTCTTTCTTTTATTTTTTACCTGACTGAAGGAATGGTTAAAAACAAAAGAAAGAGCCATACATTTTCTAACGATTAAAAATAATTTATAAATGGGTGCCGCCTGCCGCCCAACATAATGTAATTTATTTAACTTAGACTTTCAGCTTATAATGTAGTAATGTTTTAGTACATACTTTATTTTGTCAATCTTGTTTCGGTCTTTGTAGTGTTTTTTTATCTGTTGTTGTTTTTAGTCGGGTTTTATTATTTTTTAAATTATTTATTTTATATTATTTGTAAATTGTTCATTTTTGAATAAAGTACTTTGACTTTAGTATTTTTTTTAATTAGCCTCAATTGTCCAATTGCTGGGCAAAGGTCATCCCCCAATTCTCTACAATTAGTCCGGTCCAGAGCTTCCATCGCCCAATCTTAATGAAACGCTCCGAGCTCATCTTTCGCGCGTTCTAGCGCGTTCTAGCGCGTTGAAGGACGGCCCCCAGGGCCGTCCTACCGACCGACCGACCGACCGACCGTCGACTAGCCGGTGGTGCCCACTCTGTAGTAACTATGGCCCACCTATCGGGGGGCATTCTGCCTACATGACCCGCCCATTCCCATTTAAGTTTGGCAGATCTATATCCTACATCTGTTACTCCTGTAATGGAACACAGTATGGTGTTACAAATGCGGTCTTGTCTTTTAATGCCTAAAATACTGCGTTCCATTGCTCGTTGACAGACCATGAGGAGGGACTTCTGCGCTTTAGTTAGCGACCATGTTTGCGCACCGTAAGTTAGGATGGGCAGGATACATGTGTCGAGCAGTTTGCACTTCAGGGAAATCGGAAATTCTCCCTTCATTAGCTCTTTCATGGACCAGTAGCTCTTCCAGGCGTTGTCTATTCGACGACTGATTTCCTTGTCTTGCCTGTTATTGAAAGAGACTATCTGGCTCAAGTAAGTATACTCAGTGACATAAAGTATTGCCTGACCGTCTACGTCGACCGTACGTTTTGTGCTAGTCATCAGTTGTGTTTTAGACCAGTTCATCAGAAGTCCTACCTCACGGCTTGCCGTGCTCAAATCTTGGAGCATGGGTTCTAGTTGTTGTGCTGATGTGGCAAAAAGAATAATGTCGTAGGCAAATCTGAGATTTGTGAGAAATTTGCTTCCGACATCGATAACTCTTGTTGCCCAGGATTCTGCTAGTGTCTTGAAAACCTATTCAAGCGTGCTTGTAAATAATTTAGGAGAGAGCGGGTCACCCTGCTTAACACCTTTAGATATTTTAGATGAGGGACCCGAAGATTCTAGTTTAATGTTAGCGGTACTATGATAATAAATGATTTTAAGGAGGTTTTGTGGAATTTGACCGGTATCTAGAATAGAGTTGAATAGATTTGCAAATGGAGGTATAAGAGTCTTAGATCCTATTATCAGCTCTTGTGTGGTCACTCCATCTTCATCAGGGCTCTTTCCATGTTTCATGGTATTTAAGGCATCGTGAACTTCTTTACCCGTATTGAAAGGAATGTTATCTGATCGCATGTATTGAAGATTTTATTGATAGTTGTTGTGGTCTGTGTAAAGGCTCTGATAGAGTTTAGAGCTTATTTCCATTACTTTGCTTCGGCAATTGTGTTTAAATCTAGAAGTAGCCTGCAAGCTATTTATTGAACATCTTTCCCTAGATATGCCTTAAAGGGGTGTTTCGTTTTATGGCTGCTTTGACTAATTCACAATTGAGTTTTCTAATATCATATCGTATACTACGTTTAACTTGCTTATCCATTTTTCTGTATTTTTCAGTGCCTATCTAATTTTTCCGTCTTTTTTTATCAATTCTTTGGATTTATCGGATAGTTTTGCTTTCTGTCTTTTCGTGGATTTAATTTTTTTGCTGCTGTTTTTAATCTCGCGCGTTATAGCGTTTTATTGTTCATTTACATCATTGTTCACTTCTAAATTTAGGATTTGGAACGAGTTGAAAAGTTCCAAGTTATAGTTGTCGGAATGATGAAATAAATTAAGTTTAGGGTGTTTTTATAGGCTTTGTAAATATTTTGGTGCGATGGATTTTGAAGTCAAATCTAAGTTTTACACGTAGTGGTCGATGGTCCGAGCTGAATTTGATTTTACTAAGGCATGATACGTCTTTTACTATTTGCAGGTCCGATGATGTTATGTAATCTATTTCGTTTTTTGTGATGCCATTGGGTCACTTCCAGGTCCAACGTCTTTGAAATTTCTTATAGAAATATGAATTGGCAATATGCAAGTTTTGACCGAAAGCGAATTGGATTAATCGTACGCCGCGGTCGTTGCGGGTTCTGAGGCCATATTTGCCGATTATAATGTGTGTGTGTTATCTGTATCAAGTCTGCTTCCAACCTTTGCGTTAAAATCTCCCATACAAATGTTTCATGTACTTCGGTTCTCATCACATGCTCTATTAAGAAGTCTGTAGGATTCATCGATTTCGTCGTCGCAATGAAAACACGATGGTACATTGTAACGTTACATATTGGCTTTAAACAATATGTAAGCGTACAGTTTTTCCCTATTTCATCCCAAAATCACCACTTATTCATAGGAGACTATGTGGCTACTTACATACCAAATTTTCAAATAACAAATATCTTTTCAATCGTGTCCTCACGATAAAGCATTTTTTTTTTCGTTATAATAGTAGTATTCTTTATGTATTTATTTCACTTTAAACCTGTAAAAACTTAGTTTTTCTAAAAATTTTATTTATTTACTTCATGTCATAATACTTCAAACAACAATCATCGCTAAGCAACCTCTACCATCTTCATAAGGTTGTATAGTTTTTAGGTCTAATTCTCTCTGGCCACTAATTATAAAATGAACTGTTCTCTAATTCTAGACTTGAACCATTGAAAGTTTTCATGTAAAATCTAGGAAACTGAGATGGGCAGTTAACATTTGGCTTCGAAGAGAGTAACATCTGGATGCCTTGAAAGACTGCTGAACGCTGAACCTACCGCTCATGCATGATACAAAAGTGCCATTCCCTGCTGTGAACGCTGAACCTACCGCTCATGCTTGATACAAAAGTGCCATTCCCTGCTATGGGCTGCTGAACGCTGAACCTGCTGCAGGCTGCTGAACCCGCAAGCCATTCCCTGCTGCGGACTACTGATCCTGCTGCGGAACTGAACCCTCTCAGTTCTTTTTTTTTTTTTTACACTCGTTTCTTAATTTTACTTTACCTTTTCTTATCATCCATCTAATCTCATTTTTTCTTAAATATACTTGTATTTATTAACCTTATATTATTTCACCTTTACCTACCTCTCCTACTAAATACTTTTATGTTCACTACTGTGACAACATATGCCTGAATGATGGAAAGAGCTTTATTGAGTGCCAAAGTAAGCTTTAAAACTGCTATTCTATGTCCTATCCGAGTACTCGATGAATTCGATGATATTTTCTTTCCATTTTTGGCTACCCAGAATCTTACTCCAAGTCCCTTAATTTCACCTAGATGAAAAAATACAGTTTCATCTCTTTCTTTTAACTTTTCACCTAGTCTTCTTACTTCGAAAAGGCTGACAATGTCCCAGTTTGCGTCTTTGAAATTATTCTCAAGTTCCAAAAGACGACTGTCTTACCTTATTTTTTTTTAACTTTTATAGGTTCGCACTTGACCACCATCTCGCCTGATGTTAAGCGACGATGCGATCTACGATGGAACGTGCTTACCTAGAAGAAACCGATTCACTCTCAATTTGAAGACACGCAGATTGTAACCATAGGGAAAAACCCACTCAGGCAACGCATTCCACAACTTAGACGTTCTTATCACAAACGTGGAGTCAAACCTCTTTGTTCGTGTTTTTGGAACATCAACCATGAAACGATGTTGCTTTTTTGAGATACGAGAATTCCGATAGAAGAAAGGGCAAGGTGGTATTAGATCATGCAGATCAGTTGCACACTCTCCGAAGTGTATCCGATAAAAAACTGATAAGCTAGCAATCTTGCGGCGATGATCAAGACTTTGAAGTCTTTTACGCACAGGAGTGTCATTGCCTATGAGCCTTTTGGCACGTCTCTCAATCGATTTCAGAGTCTCCAGCTGATACTTAGCCGATCCATCCCAAAGGTGCGAACAGTACTCCATATAGGAGCGAATCTGTGCTTTGTACAACGTGAGCAACTGCTCAGAATTGAAGTATCTTCGCACCTTTGAGAGGACACCCAGTTTTTTGGCGGCTTGTTTAGCCTTAGACTCAATATACGTGCCAAAGTTGAGCGTCGATGACAAAGAAACGCCCAAAAGCTCGAGATGGTCAGTAACCGGCACGGATACGCCTCGAAAAGTAGGAGCTAGTGCGAATGGACTCCTTTTAGCGGAGAATAAACACGCCTGTGTTTTTCCTTCGTTAAACTTGGCCAAATTGGCATCGCCCCATGTAGAAACTGCCTTAAGGGCCAAGTTCAAACGCTCGATCATACCTTCTCTCAATAGCTGAGTTTGTTGTCCACTGGCTCTCGCGCTGGATATATAACTCTCTACGACGGTGCTATCATCTGCGTACCCAAAGATACCGGGCTTCAACAGATCATTGATATGTAGCAGGAAGAGCGTCGCAGAGAGTACCGACCCCTGAGGAACTCCGGCATTGATAGCCATTTGATCCGACGAGCAGCCATCAATGACGACTCGTATGGATCGATCCCTCAAGAAGTCCGATATCCACGCAATAAACCCAGGTGACAAACCATAGCCCGAAAGCTTGCTTATAAGGCCATCATGCCAAACCCTGTCGAAAGCCTTCGAGATATCCAGGGAGACTGCAAGTGCTTCCCCGTGTTTCTCGATAGCTTCACTCCAGATGTGGGTGACATACGCTAGAATGTTCCCGGTGGACCGGTTCCGGCGAAACCCATATTGCCGGTCACTGAGGAGGTCGTTCGATTCTAGGTATGCCAGGAGCCTGTGGTTTAAGACACGTTCCATAGTCTTACAGAGTATGGACGTGACTGAGATGGGCCTGTAGTTGACAGGGTCAGTACGACTGCCTTTTTTGGGCACAGGTTGCACGTTAGCAAGCTTCCACGACTTCGGCACTTGCCCAGTTTGGAGAGAAAGTCTAAACAGGCGCGTTAGTACTGGAGACAACTCAGGTGCACAAACCCTCAGTACTATGGCTGGAATTCCGTCCGGGCCACTGGCTTTATTCACATCCAGATTGCGTAGCACTTTACGAACCTCCTTCTGGCGAATATGTATTTCAGACATTACAGTCTGCCGATTCGTTCTGATTCGACTGACTTAGCTAGGGACCAAAACGCTTTGCTGCCCGTAGGGTATGAAGCTAGTTTGTTCCCTATTCGACTAATATGGACAAATCGAGCCCTCTGTAGAACCTTTTTGCATGCCTTAGCAGCCTTGTTAAACGCTTTCTTCTTCTGGTGCGTGTCCTTTGCCTTACGTTGTCGAGCATCAACCCAAGCTAGGTAAGCCTCATGCTTAAATGCTTCAGCATTTTTACACTGAGGACCAAACCAAGGGCGAGCTTTGCTGGATAATGGAACGTCAGAGTATGGTATAAAATATTCCATAGCCGTTTGGATCACTTCAGTCACAGCATCCGCGCAAGTTGAAGGATCACCAGAAGAAAAGCACAATGGCTGCCATGGGTAAGACGCAAAAAAAGAACGCATCTCATCCCAATCTGCTAACTTGTATCGCCACAACCGCCGGTTGCCTCTAGGGCTTGGATCAGGCGGATGGTACATTGATACTGACTTCACCAGACAGTGGTCGGAGCTGCCTAACGGCGAAGATACCGCCACGGAATATCGGTCTGGATCAGTTGTCAGCAGAAGGTCTAAACAATAAGGAGTATGCGACGCAACATCAGGTACCCGAGTGGCCCCTTGGACCAGCTGGGTCAGGTCTAACGATAAAGCTAGCTTTCTCGTTTCCGCCCAGCGTGGTCAGTGTCCCGGTATGGGAACAGCCAATCCTTGTGATGACCGTTAAAATCCCCCAGCAACACTAGTTGGGCTGATGGATACTTTTGCTGAGCCGCGTCCGCCGCCTCACTCAAATATTCCATGAGCATAGTTGACTCCAGATCCCCACTGTGCGACCGATAGACACAGGCATACACAATTTTGTCTATGCCTGTGTCTATCAGCGCCCAAAGAACAGAGAATCTGGTGTCCTCAAGGTTACGGAGACGCCGACAGCAGATATCGTCACGGGCGTACAGGCACACTCCAGCACGTGGCTTAAAGTTGTGCTCCAACGTGTAACCAGGGTAGTTTAGGTACGCCACGTCTGACGGACGTCCTATCTGCGTCTCCGTAAGAAACAACAGTGATGGCTGCTCAGTCTCCAGGTGGTGGTGGACTGCTGTGATATTTGAGTGCAGACCTCGGATATTCTCGAGGTGCACTTTAAGGATCAAGGAGTGCAGCCGCTTATTAACTTTGTTTCTATTTTTGACCAACGGCCACAACACACAACACGAATACATCTATGGGAAACTAGTCTGGAGACTGCGGGGACGCCCGAGCCCCCCCGGGTATGTCTATCTGGCCTTGATATCCGGTCGCCAACCGGCAGGATAGCGCATCCCGGGATTTTTCGCTAGATGGCGGGGCAGCCTTTCATGAGGGGCTAGCTCACTACTTGGGCCCCCTACTGTCTGCGGTCGGTCGCGGCAACCTTGCCTCGGATCCCGCTACTCTCCATGACTAGCTTTCCGATGCAAAGTAATGTTGTGTGGCAATCCGGTGCAGTTATGCAGCAACTGTTCTGACCCGTCTTCCCGAATGGCGTCATCAGACAACATGGCCGGAACACGGCTAGGCCGCTTGGCGGCATGACTTAAGTCTGATGGGTGGTCACCAGCCACGGCCGAGGCCTACCACCGGTATTTTTGTCAGCTGTTTAGCACCACCCAGGGACCACGTGTGAGGTTTCTATTTACAGGTTCTTTCTCACGGACGAAGCTGACACAGTCCCCAAACAGTTCCCTTAGAGTTTGTGCATTATTAGTCAAAATGTTTAGCAAATCAGTGTACTTAATAACGCGAGCCGTGGTCGTGTGACGGGATGGTATTCTCACCCGGGGATTCTTAGCACCCCTGACTCCAGTACTGAGCCGGTGTCCGTCACCACCAGTGCAGCGGCTGGAGTCGCCGGGCACTTGGGGCCTTGTCTCTTTATCACTTTCCATTTCTAAATTGGGAGTTTAGACCATACTCCGCCGCGCTGGTCCAATGCGAGTTGGCGGGTCGTCATAGCCTCGTTTTTTGTTCAGCAGGGCGTACCACGTGCGGGTGAGGTTGACTTGAGCCAAGATAGATGTTAATAGTGGCCCTTACGCCCCTAATTATAGTCGTAAATATTTATCTTGTTATATCTGTCTATTAAAACAAACAAAAATTATTCTACGGTACGATTAAAATGCAATTTAGCATTATTGTTTATCATGACTACACAGGCGATTTAGTTAGTTTTACTAAAAAACAAGAAAATGCAACAAAACAAGTAAAAAAAACCACGTTAAAAATTACTAATGTATAACTTACATGTGCACGAATCAAGAACAATCCTGCTAAGTATTTGTTTGAATTTTTGCCCATTGTTGCTAATCTTTTGTGCTGTGTGTGAAATTAAATACAGACCACACAGTAGTTCAAATAACATGAGTTTGTATAGAATCGATCCAAGAACTACGGAGTTTCCCTGTAAATAAGAAATAATATATACTAGCATTCTTAATTATAATTAATTATTGGATATGAGGGCAATGCGCGATGATTCCCCAATAGACATTTTGCTTGGGATATACTGTATACTAGCTTTTACACGCGACTTCGTCCGCGTGAATTAAGCATTAAATTTTGAAGTTACTCAGGCAGTATTTTCATACTTATTTTGCAAAACCATACCTGTACAAATATGTCTACTAGAAACAGTTTATATTAAATCATATTTGTACAATTTCATCAATATTGTTTCAGTGTTATAATTATGAAAGCGTAACAGACAGACAGAGTTACGTTAATATGTATGGATTGCTCCATGGCAAGTGTCTATTTTTTTCATTTCCCAGTGTAACGGTAAGCTTCATTCACAGCCCATGAAAAATCTGTGTGTAGTGCGCCAAAAGAAATGTTCACTTCAAAAAATCGTTCGGGAGTTAGGTTGGGTAACCAGATAACGTGTTTACTATGAAAACTAACGTGGTTATTACACATTTTAAAACAAATACACGGGTAACTCACGTATTAAACAGTCAGAACAGTACGACTCGAGTTTCGACCGCGTCCGGCGATCTTCTTCAAGGCGAGTGCGCGCGCATGTTCGCAGCTCGATTAGCACTGATCGCCGGACGCGATCGAAACTCGAGTCGGACTGTTCTAACTATTTAATACGTGAGTTACCCGTGTATTTGTTTTAAAACGTGTTTACTGTTCATAAGTAGACCGCACCTACTATAATGCAGAGTAAGCCATCGATATAAACCATTGGATGAGCCCTGAGCTCCTTGAAATTAGTAATAAACTGTGTCTATGCGCGTAGCGTAAGTGGTTTACACACCACTAATCTACTTGACCCCTAGAATCGCTAGCAGCGAGGTATGTGCTGTGGTGCTACTTCTTTTTGTTGTTGACAACGAATCGTGATAGGTAAAAACGTCCGGCGTTCATCGATTCCTGCAGCCGACTAGAACGGAAAGAGTGAGCTTACTCTTCCCAACGATGACATAATTCAGTGCGCCTGAAGTTTAGGAGGGCAGATCCAATGGTTTATATCGATGGTGTGAGTCCTCTTGTGGCCAGGGGAAGGTGCCAATCGAGCTCAGAAGCGTATTTTGGATGAGCCCTATGTCTGGCATTGCAGTGGAAGATGTTGGCCGATGATAATGAATGGTGTTATAAATGGGCAGCTAAAACTTTTGAAAATATGTGTAGCTATTCGAATCCAATCTAGACAAGATAATACTCGCTGTGAAGCCACCTGGTAACATGTCAAGCCCAATTCTGGCAAAAGACCTGACGGCATGACTGTTGTGCCTTAGAAGTTGGGTCGGCCCCTAGTGTGGGACGCAACTTGCGTCGATACTCTGGCACCATCACATCTTCCAGAGACACATTGTAGGGCTGGTGCAGCGGCTAATTCAGCTGAGCGACTCAAATGGCGCAAATATGCAACCCTCGGAAGAGGTTACATATTTGAGCCCTTTGGGGTTGAGACATTGGGACCGTGGGGGCCGGGAGCTCACCTCATTTTCAAAAGCCTTTCCGAGCGCTTGGTCGACGCGACGCGTGACCAAAATACTGGCGTTTATATGGCCCAACGCATAAGCATTGCCATTCAGCGTGGTAATGCCGCCAGCATGCTGGGTACGCTTCCGATTGGTAGTGGGCTTGAACATCTTGATTATCTGTAGACCTTCATTGGTCTATGGATAATTCAGGTGTGCTTAGTGTAAGTTGTTGTTAGGTAT
This sequence comes from Ectropis crepuscularia, assembly GCA_963693475.1. Classification (NCBI taxonomy): domain Eukaryota; kingdom Metazoa; phylum Arthropoda; class Insecta; order Lepidoptera; family Geometridae; genus Ectropis; species Ectropis crepuscularia. The sequence continues at coordinate 8,037,015 of OY856350.1, forward strand.
GTAGCGTACTGTAGTTCTCATTGTATTTTAGTTTTGTTAATAAAGGCTCTGCCCACATTAAAAAAAATCTGTTACTTGTTAGTAAAATCATTGGTTATTTTATAACAATAAACTAGCTGACCCGGCAAACGTTGTTATGCCATATCAATCATTAATACAAATTTTAAAAATCCAACATTAACCCTAAACTTTACTAATAAAACTAAATGTTTATTGTTATAAAATAGTTTTAGATTTGCCGTAAGCTCCGGGAAATTTTAATCGAAATAGAGTGAAAAACATTTCCAAAAAAAAAACGATAATTGATCTGTTATCGAGCGGGATGAAAAATGATTAAATTACTAAAATGGCTACTTATTAAAGTATAGGGGTTGGTTACAAAAGGGTAAAAATTTAGGGTTGTATGTATTTTTTAATGCCACGTTACAAAAAAATAAAAACAAAAAAAGTATCCAAAAATGATTTTTAAAACAACAACCCTTATCACTTAGGTGATCTGGGGTGAACAACCCTTATCACTTAGGGGTATGAAAAATAGATAGTAGCCGATTCTCAGACCTACTGAATATGCATATAAAATTTGGTAAAAATCAGTAAAGCCGTTTCGGAGGAGTAAGGTAACTAACACTGTGACACGAGAATTTTAAATATAAGAAATTATTTACTTACCTGAATGTGATTTTGTACATCCGCGTACAATAATTGTATTATATTATATGCTATCGATGCCACTATGGAGAACACCTAAAAACAAAAATAAGTTCCAGAGACCGCACGGCAGAAGTAAAAACGTCATTACCTACATTTTGGATTATGTAGTATTATTTTGAACCGTATTAGTAGAATAGCTGAGAAATAAGCCTGAAGTTAGGTTTATTTTTTTTAATTATTTAAATATAAATATTATATATTTAAGACAATATGCCATTTTTATACGTTGTAGTTTAATGTTTAAAGAATAAAAAAAATAAAAAAGTTAGACGATTTAGTTGGGGTTTTAAACATTTCTAGACGCGTACAAAAATGTTGTGCAATAAATGCAAATTGTTTGTGGTAAGTAATTTGAAATTTTAATTGGGTATCAAATATAACTAAAAGATAGGGATTCTCAAAAAATAGGGTCATTTTGGTGGGGCTTTCTACCTGCCAGGTGATTTAAATTAAAGGTTTCGTTTTGTCCCGCTACTCACCAGCTACGTCTGCACCTCCGTGTTGGGGTATACCTAATATGTGTATGTCCCTTGCCTCGACAGCGTAAGGCAAGAGACATACACCAGAAGAAGAAAGCGTTCAACAAGGCTGCTAAGGCATGCAAAAAGGTTCTTCAGAGGGCTCGTTTTGACCACATTAGTTGAATAGGGAACAAACTAGCTTCATACCCTGCGGGCAGCAAAGCGTTTTGGTCCCTAGCTAAATCGGTCGAATCGAACTTCTGCTGCCCCTCACTACCTCCAATGCTGAAACCTGATGGGACACTGGCTCACACTTCAATAGAGAAGGCAAACTTGTTTACATCTCAGTTTGCGGAATCTTCGCGTCTAGATGCTGGTAGCGCGACCAGTGAGTAGTGGTAGGACTTTTAGCAGAGTCCGCCTGGGGAAGTACCACACCTTTGCCAGATTCTACCGCCAAGCAGTAATGTGCAAACATTACTGTGTTCCGGTTTGAAGGGCAATGTTTCCAGAGAAATTACAGGGCTTAGGGATATAACAACATAGATCTCTGGGTGACGGGCGCAGTGCAGTGCTAGGTAATGATTTGGACTTTTCATGTTCCAATAGCTGCATGTCACTGTGCAATGTCCTGCTCGTCTCGTCACTCTTTATTTAAAAAAAAACCTGCTACTTCATTTGGCTGTCTGACTTCTATGTCAGACATACATATTCGCCAAATGGAAGTTCGCAAAGTGCTACACAATCTGGACGTGAATAAGGCTAGTGGCCCAAATACTATTCCTGCCGTAGTGTTGAAGGCTTGTGCGCCTGAGTTGTCTCCAATACTAACACGCCTGTATAAACTCTCTCTCGAAACTGGGCAAGTGCCGAAGTCTTGGAAGCTTGCCAACGTGCAACCAGTACCCAAGAAGGGAAGTCGTGTTGACCCTGCCAACTACAGGCCAATCTCGGTCACGTCCATACTCTGCAAGACTATGGAACGTCTCTTAAACCACAGGCTCCTGACGTACCTAGAATCGAACGACTTCCTCAGTCACCGGCAATACGGGTTTCGCCGAAACCGGTCCACCGGGGATGTTCTAGCGTACGTCACTCACATCTGGAGTGAAGCTATCGAGAAGCACGGGGAACCACTTGCAGTCTCCCTGGATATCTCGAAGGCTTTCGACAGGGTTTGGCATGACGGCCTTTTATGCAAACTTTCAGCTTATGGTTTATCTCCAGGCGTTAGCGTGGATATCGGACTTTTTGGGGAATCGATCCATACGAGTGGTCATTGATGGCTGCTCGTCGGACCAAATGGCTATCAATGCCGGAGTCCCTCAAGGGTCAGTGCTCTATGCGACACTCTTCCTGCTACATATCAATGATCTGTTGAAGCCCGGTATCTTTGGGTACGCAGATGATAGCACCGTTGTGGAGAGCTACATATCTAGCGCGAGCCAATAGGCAGCAAGCTCAGGCACTGAGAGAGAGTTTAATCGAGCGTTTAAACTGACCCTTGAGGCAGTCTCTAAATGGGGCGATGCCAATCTGGTCAGGTTTAACGAGGGAAAGACGCAGGCATGTCTGTTTTCCGCAAAAAGGAGTCCATTTCAACAGACTCCTACTTTTCGGAGTATCCGTGCCGGTATCCGATCATCTCGAGCTTTTGGGCGTAACTTTGTCGTCTACGCTCAACTTTGGCTCGTATATCGAGTCCAAGGCTAAATTAGCTGCCAAAAACTGTTTGTCCTCTCTAAGGTGCGAAGGTACTTCAAGTCTGAGCAGTTGCTTACGTTATACCAAGCACAGGTACTGTTCGCACCTTTGGGATGGGTCGGCTAAGTATCAGCTGGAGGCTCTGGAATCGATCGAGAAACGTGCCAAAAGGCTCATAGACAAAGACACCGATGGTTATAATTTTTGTGTCTTCAAATCGAGAGTGAATCGGTTTTTTCTAGGTAAACACGCTCCATCGTAGACCGCATCGTCGCTTAACATCAGGCCAGATGGCAGTCAAGTGGTAACCTATAAAAGCTAAAAAGAAAATAAAAAAAATTGGCAGTCATAGGGACTGCCGATAGAAGTGAAAACTTATAACTCGGAATTTGATAGCTTACTTTGGAAACTACACGGGTGTAACCAGAGGGTGTGGCCAGCCCATCATGGCATGACCATCTAAAAATCTGCACCATCATTTCCCATTGGCTGACGCATTTCTAGATGGCCATGCTATGATGGGCAGGCCACCCCCTTTTAGCATTTTCCATTGGATGACGCATTTCTAGATAGCCAATGGCTATGGTCCCGAGTTTACCCGAAGATTTCTTATCATATCCAAACGTGACGGTAGAATTCATTTCACAGCCCACGAAAAATCTGTCTTGGCGCGCCAAAAGAAGTTTTCACTTCAAAAAATGTGAAAAGTTTTCATCTTGCCTCAAAAACCTACCCTAAATTTGCTGACAGCGCTCGAAGTATTAAGCCAAATGAGTTTCTACTTTTGAAGCGTATTTAATCTTTTGAATACGCACTGCGATGAAAATCTTTTGTCGTTACTTTGTGACGCGCTATTACGATTCACGAGTTATCAATCGAATATTATTGCAGAAACATGAAGTCTATTATGTTTTTTTTAATTTGCGACAAATGTTACTTAGTAATATTTTAACTCCGTATATTTAAACGTGTGTGTGTGTTGTTTTGATGGATGTCTGAATTTTCGTTAATCATTTCGGAACATCTAAACACATGGGGTTGAAAATTGTAACACAGTTGGATTTTAGTCTGCGATGCCACAAAGGCTACTTTTATCCCGGGGAAACTACGAAAACAAAATCATGCTTTACACTAGTCTAATGTAAAGCATGATTGGATAAAGTTATTTCACGGGCTACTCACTTGTTTTATGGTCAAAATATTCAATTCTAAGTTTCAGCCGCTTTCGACGGTCTATTTCAGAGAAAGTACTACACGTGACTTTGTCATAAGAGCCGTATGTTAATTTTTTAAATTTGTAATAGCTACGCAAATTTTCGTAGTAAAATGAATGTACCGAGTTATGTTTATTATTATTCTAACGCCCCGCTGTTGTACACACGGGATTCCTATTCCCGTTATTTTTCCCGGATAAAATGTAGGCTATGTGTTTTTCCAGACTATCTAGCTATGTTCCAAATTTCAATCCGATACGTTCATACACTACCACGTGATTGAGCACCAAACATTCAAACACTGACATTTATAATATTAGTAGGATAAAATATGTAGACAGCATACCTGCCAATCAAAAATGTCGCTGCAGACAATCGCCGATTTGTTGATAGTCTCATAAACAGTTCTCCATTTATCAAGCAATTGTTTGTTCATATGCAACGACAAGTGATTTGACGGATTTATGTCATTCTTTAGATCACGAGCTGTCTCTTTTTATCGACGTTATGGTGAAATGGAAATTATCTGCTATGGTACAATAAAACCCCCAAACAACACAACACTCACAGTACAATGTGATGTCTATTGCATTATATATAATTAAAATGTAAACACCAACAATATTCAAAACATCATGTTTCACAAAAACAAGGGCGTAATAATTGAGGACTGCAGTTTGTATTAAGACAAATGTGGTAAAACATTGTAAACAAAATATCTTAAATTTTATTTGTTTTTCGTAAACGGAACTTGAAACATATTCAGAACTTCTTTGCAAGTATGTGATCAATATGCTAAATTTGTCTGAGTTGTACAACACAAGTGCAACCAAGACTGCCACAAAACAACCTCTGACTTCATAAAACAGCAATAATTCGTCTAATTTCCAACGAAAATAAAAAATGCTCATTGACATCACAATAAAAATTAACATTCTTGCAAGAATAACACATTTAAATTTGATTCTATATTCATTGAAATTCCGATATAACCCTAAAACATTTTCAACACTGATTACAAATTTAATCAGTAACATTTTTAATATGTCAAGTTTTATTAAACCGCTTTAAAATATAATTCGTTAAGTTGACTTTACCAAAGCAACAAACGTAACGGTATAGTCTAAAAAATACATATACGATTAGGGTGATTAGGTGTTGGTACATATTTGGAATAAAATTGTACACAATAGCTTTTATGTTAACGATCAAAATTGTTCTTTAATTTAGTATATAATACATCAAGAACAATAATATTACTAAACGACATTATTAAACTGTAAAAGAACCACAAGATTTGAAGTAACGATAGCGACGAATGTAGGCATCAGAGTAATGTCGATCAAGAAACCAAAAGCTTTCATGTGAATCGGGTGTGTTTTTACGAAACATAACAGCGCCCTCGCAGATTTGAATTGCGGTTCACCTGCAACAAAGTATACAACTTTAAGAATCGATTACCGTATTCCAATTGAAAAAACTTTAAAATCATTGCAAAATAGATACTATTTTGTGCCTCATTAAAGTATTCCGAAAATTTATTAGGCACAGGCGCGGGTCTTGATATATTTTCAGAACAATCAAAAACCTTTTTTCTTCTTTCAGTAAAGCTAATATAAGTGAACATATATAATGCTAAGAACATCGATATAAACTATTGGATGTGCCCTGAGCACCTTAGAATTGGTAATAAACTGCGTCTGTGTGTGTAGCATAAGTGGTTTATACACTCCCAATCTACTTGACCCCTAGAATTGCTCGCGGCGAGTTATGTTGTGGTTCCACTTATTTTGGTTGTTGACAACGAATAGTGATAGATAAAATACGTCCGGCGTTCACCGCTTTCTGCAACCGACTAGAACGGAAAGAGTGAGCTCACTTGTGGCGTACATGCTGGTATGTCACCCGTGCGAATCCAAATCATAAAAGAACAACTTTTTATATTGATTAAAACCGCTATCGTCTATAGCGTGTAGCGCCTTTTTTCTCCATTGGATTCGCAGGTGACATACAGGCCGCGCATGCGAGGAGCTCGCGTCAGTCGCGGACTCGCTGACGTCTTGCGCTTCTCGCCACTATATTAATATTTCTAAATTAATTCCTTATTTCTGTTAATACTAATCTCATAGTTTATTTCTGTTATTCGTGTTCTGTTAATTATTATTTTGTCTAACATATATTTTCCAAATTTTATATTTCGCATTTAATTTTAACACCCTCTGCTCTTCGCGACCTTCTATTCAACAGTGGCTAGCCGTCGGGAGTTCGTGCCTAACTGATTACCTAAGCGACTCCCCAGCTAGTCGCCACATTGGTGACCCCGAAGTTTGGACAAAAATATTCAAGTGCAGATCAAGTTCTGGATTTTTCGATTGAAAAATTGACGTTTGGTCCAAGATTTGAGCGGTGAGCGATTTGATTTTGTTTTTCTTATAAAAACTAAAAATGACTTCCAAGAGCGAATTTCACGACGCCCAGCCCTTCGCAAGCCCAGAAGTACTGCGTGTTGGGGTCAGAGTCCCACCTTTTTGGTCAGAAGAACCGGCTTTGTGGTTCGCCCAACTAGAATCGCAATTTAATTTGTCCAAAGTGACAGCTGATGACACAAAATTTTACTATATCGTTTCTCAGCTAGATCATCATTACGCTGCAGAAGTCAAAGACATCATCACTAACCCTCCTGTCACAGACAAATATTTAAAATTAAAAACTGAACTGATTAAACGTCTTTCGGCATCACAAGAGAAGCGCGTCAAGCAACTGTTAATGTACGAGGAGCTCGGAGACCGGAAGCCCTCACAATTTCTACGTCACCTGGAGAGCCTTGCTGGTCCAACTGTACGCAAGGACTTTCTAAAGACCATCTGGTCCAGCCGACTGCCTGCCAACATCCAGACGGTATTAGCCTCACAAGTGGACCTCGACTTAGACAAATTATCAGATCTAGCCGACAAAGTGTACGAGATAGCTCCATCTATGCCTCAGGTGGCTAGTACTTCCAGGGCTGAACCTTCATCTTCATCATATGATGATTTGACTCGGCAAGTGTGTGAGCTCACTAAGCAGGTGGCGATGCTAACGCAGGAGAGGTACAGCGGTGGACGATCACGCTCGCAGAACCAGAGGAGACGAGACAATCGTTCGCGCTCACAATCACGCTCACGCTTACGTCAACCTCCTCCAGACCATCCTCACTGTTTTTATCACTTCAATTATGGAGTCCAGGCGAGGAAATGTAGTAAGCCTTGCACCTTTAAGACGTCGGCGGGAAACGCTCAAGGCAGTCGCACATAGCGGCCAACGACTGCCGCACTACTCAAACAGGCCGTTTATTCGTCTTTGATCGTGATTCCAAGATGCAGTTCCTCGTGGACACTGGTTCAGACTTGTGTGTCTTCCCACGGTCAGCAGTAAAGACGCCCTGTTCTCAGTCGAAGTACACATTGACAGCTGCCAACAACACGGTCATTCACACTTACGGAACTACACAGCTGCATCTAAACTTAGGACTTCGACGTGCGTTTACCTGGAGTTTCACCATCGCGGATGTTTCCAGGCCTATCATAGGAATAGATTTCCTCAGCTTCTATGGTCTTCTTGTTGACTGTAGGAATCAACGACTTGTTGATACCGTCACTTCGCTCTCAGTCAATGCTCTCTATTCTGGATCATCTGATGACTCAGCTTCAATCAAGGCTGTAACAGGCGAATCGGAATTTCACTCTCTACTGAAGGAGTTTCCAGAGATTACTAGACCTGCAGGCGTACCTTCTTCTCCCAAGCATAATACGCTACACTACATCAAAACTACTCCTGGTCCACCCATTTCTTGCAAACCTCGACGTTTGGATCCGTCTCGACTTAAAGCTGCAAAAAAAGAGTTTGAGGACATGATGTCAAGTGGTGTAGCTCGACGCTCTAAAAGCCCGTGGTCTTCTGCTTTGCACCTGGTGAAGAAGAAAGATGACGGATGGAGACCTTGCGGTGACTACCGCGCTCTCAACGCACGCACTATTCCTGACCGGTATCCAGTTCGCCATATTCAGGACTTCTCCCACCAGCTCTCAGGCTGCTCCATCTTCTCAACGATCGACCTGGTCAAGGCCTACAACCAATTGCGCGTAAATCCAGAGGACGTGCCCAAGACTGCTTTGACAACTCCTTTTGGATTGTTCGAATTTGAGTATATGACTTTTGGACTTAGAAATGCTGCTCAAACTTTCCAAAGGTTCATCGATGAAGTCCTACTAGGCCTCGACTTCTGCTACGGGTACATAGATGACATACTCTGTTTTTCTTCTTCAATGGAAGATCATATGAGACATCTTCGTCAGCTATTCGATCGCCTCAAGCAGTATGGTGTGCTGATTAACACTTCCAAGTGTGTTCTAGGGAAGTCTGAAGTAGACTTCTTAGGATATCGCGTCTCTGCTGCTGGCACACGACCACTGGACACCAAAGTTCAAGCGATCCAGAACTACGCTGTTCCAAAGAACGTCAAAGAACTTCGTCGCTTTCTTGGGATGATTAACTTTTACCGTCGTTTCATCCCCAATGCCGCTAAACTTCAAGCGCCGCTGAACGCTGTCTTATCTGGACATGACTCCAGAACTGATGCGCGCATTTGAAGAGTGCAAGACTTCTCTTTCCCAGGCAACCCTGTTGGCTCATCCGAATGCTTCGGCTGAACTCGCAATTGTCACAGATGCATCAGACACTTCTATAGGTGCTGTGCTGCAACAACGAGTAGGTGCAAACTGGCAACCACTAGCCTTTTATTCGCATAAGATCTCCAGCACACAGGCCAAATACAGTCCATACGACAGAGAACTACTCGCGGTGTACGAGTCTATCAAATATTTCAGGCACATGGTCGAAGCCAGAACTTTCGCTATCTTCACCGACCACAAGCCTCTGACCTTCGCTTTTTCGCGTTGCAAAGAACAATGCTCTCCTCGACAATTTCGCCAACTTGATTTCATTTCCCAGTTTACGACAGATCTTCGATTCATATCTGGGAAGAAGAATGTTGTGGCAGACGCTCTGTCTCGTGTAGAAGAGATCACAAACTGTATCGACTACCAAGCTCTCGCTCGATTCCAGGACGCAGATGAAGAACTTAAGAACTTGCTTAAAAATGGCTCAAGTTTGAAGCTCCAGAAGATACCATCTATTGACAGTAATGTACCTATCTTCTGCGACACGTCTAGTGGTCAGTCTCGCCCTTTCGTCACGCCACAGCTGCGTAAACAAGTTTTTGACATGCTTCATGGACTTCACCATCCTGGGTGTACAGCTACTGTGCGACTGGTGACACAGAGATTTGTTTGGCCAGGGATTCGAAAAGATTGTAGAGAGTGGTCTAGGCAATGCATACGATGCCAACAATCTAAAGTTACCCGTCATACTAAATCTCCACTTTCTTCATTCCATACTCCATCCTCTCATTCTCTCACATCCATATCGACATCATAGGACCATTACCCCTGTCTTCTGATTTCAGGTACTGCCTTACCGTCATCGACCGATATACTCGATGGCCTGAGGCGGTCCCGCTTAAAACAATTACAGCAGAGTCTTGTGCTGCTGCTCTTGTATCCTGCTGGATTTCCAGATTTGGATGCCCCGCTCGTGTGACAACGGACCGCGGTCGCCAGTTCGAGAGTCAACTCTTCAAGTCTCTCGCTGCATTGGTTGGTGCGCATCACTTCCGCACTACCGCTTACCATCCTGCTGCGAATGGTATCGTCGAACGAATGCATCGGCAACTCAAAGCCGCTATTATGTGTCACTCTACCTCACAATGGACTGAAGTCCTCCCACTGGTGCTCCTTGGTATGCGCAGCGCCTGGAAGGAAGATCTTCAGACTTCAGCCGCTGAACTGGTCTACGGTGAGCCTCTCTTCTTACCTGGACAATTCCTATCTCCGAGAGACGACCCTACCTCTGATGACATCACTCAGTACGCGACCCGTCTCCGAACTCATATTCAAAAGATGACGCCTCGTCCTACCTCTTGGCATACTTCATCTCCATTCTACATTCCACGTGACCTACAAAGTTCATCACATGTGTTCCTGCGGCAAGATCATGTACGTGGTTCTCTAGAATCACCATATGCTGGACCTTATCTTGTCATCGAAAGGCAGCCCAAGTATTTCACCCTAGACGTTAAAGGCAAGATGTCAAACGTCAGTGTCGACAGGTTGAAACTAGCATACATGGCAAAAGATGCACCTACCCCACCTACATCTTCTACATCTTCTACCCCTACACCTGCTGAAGAAGCCAGACCGACCCCAGTTCCGGTAACATCACCACCAACCGTGGAGATGAGGACCCGAAGCGGCAGAAGAGTGCGGTTTACTGACTTTTATCGACCGTAGTCACGGTCTGGTCGGGGGGAATATGTGGCGTACATGCTGGTATGTCACCCGTGCGAATCCAAATCATAAAAGAACAACTTTCTATATTGATTAAAACCGCTATCGTCTATAGCGTGTAGCGCCTTTTTTCTCCATTGGATTCGCAGGTGACATACAGGCCGCGCATGCGAGGAGCTCGCGTCAGTCGCGGACTCTCTGACGTCTTGCGCTTCTCGCCACTATATTAATATTTCTAAATTAATTCCTTATTTCTGTTAATACTAATCTCATAGTTTATTTCTGTTATTCGTGTTCTGTTAATTATTATTTTGTCTAACATATATTTTCCAAATTTTATATTTCGCATTTAATTTTAACACCCTCTGCACTTCGCGACCTTCTATTCAACAGTGGCTAGCCGTCGGGAGTTCGTGCCTAACTGATTACCTAAGCGACTCCCCAGCTAGTCGCCACACACTCTTCCCAACGATGACATACATAATTCCGTACGCCTGAAGTTTGGGATATGGACTAAGGATATGCCCCATAGTTTATATTGATGACTTAGAATTTTAGTACCTACTAAGTAGCGCTAATGTTGCACACTATGCCACTTGCATAGCTACAGATATACCGCTATTACGCTACTAGGTAGTATTTTTATTTAAAAAGCGTCTAACGTACGTCCGGCCCTTCTATCGTCGTACCGCGTAACTAAATCGGCTATCGCTTTGCTTTTGCTGTCTCTATCATTTCAAGCGAAAAGAAAAGAGAGAGTAATATCAAAGGTGTGACAGTTTTAGTTAGGCGGTCGGTCAGCGGCGGTTTTAGTAGGTTAGACCATCCGCCGGTTCGTTACTTCGCCGTCAGTCCGACGCCACGCCATCGCCACTGTCGCATATGATATACAGGGCTATTGGTAATCAGCCTGCATCCTTAAGGGGATGTTAAGTACATTAAATACGACAACTTTTGTTCTACAGTTCATAAAAATTCGATTTTTTTTCTACACAAAAAAAAATTGGCATTCATAGGAACTGCCGATAGAAATGAGAGAATAACTCAGAATTTGATAGCTTACTTTGGAAACTACACGGGTGTAACCGGAGGGCGTGGCCTAGCCATCATGGCATCGCCATCTAGAAATGCATCAGCATTTCCCATTGGCACACGCATTTCTAGATGGCCAGGCCACACCCTTTCAGCATTTCCCATTGGTTAACGCATTTCTAGATGGCCAATGGCGAAGGTCCCGAGTTTACCCGAAGATTTCTTATCATACCCGAGCGTGACGCTAGAATTCAATCCCACCCCACGAAAAATCTGTCTAGGCGCGCCAAAAGAAGTTTTCACTTCAATAAAAAAAATGTATTTGCCCGGTCTAACAGCATCGAACTCTCCGAAACAAGAGCGTGCACGCTCTTTAACGCTCGATAAATGATGTGCCGAAGTGAATAAACACTAAACAGCCGCTAAATAGTGCTAGAAATGAGAACAAACACAATTTTTTTGGTAGATGTATTGAGATTTAACAAAAGTTGTGGAATAAAAGTTGTTTGTTTAAACATATAGAATATGCCCTTAAACGGATGCAGGCTGATTACCAGTAACCCTGTATAATAATAATCTTGTACTAAGTAAATGGAATTGGGCTGGGCACATTGCCAGGCAGAGGTGGACTCGAGCGGTTACTTTTGAGACGAACTTCTTAGCATTCCATGGATTCACCGTGCGGGTGCCGGGTCCATCGTGTGGCAGAGAGAGAAATCTCGAATAGACCCCAAGACTTGTGACTCGGGCTGTAGGTTTAAAAGGGGCCCCTTATATTGACGTACGTCAACACTCACCTTCACTACTCGTATTTCTCTCCCTGCCCAGCCAAATCCGATATGATCCTACTAGTGCAGCTTTAGATACTCGTTCTAGTATAGAACTTACTGCACTTCTGGACAATCCAAGGTCTTTAAGCAGGTTATAGAGAGATTTTGCTGGTATACCTCTCGCTCCTACTTCTACAGCATATAAATTAACTACATAGCCATTTTTTGTTAATTCATTTTGAAGGTCGTAATACTTATTTTGTTTCATCGCGTGGTCTTTAGGTATATTAGTTTCCCACGGTACGGTAAGTTCTACCAGGACTATGCGTTTCGTAGCCCTAGAAAAAAGGAAAATGTCCGGTCTGGATGACGAAACACCCACATCCTCTGGGATTTTATAGTGCTTTTCATACGTATCCATTAAAATAGTCCAATCAGGTGCTAAACCCAGGATTGAGTAAGGCTTGCTCTTGGAGTTTGAAGTTGAACCCTCTTTTACAAAGTTAATTTGTCTTTTGTTTGTCGTCAATCCCTTTTGGGCTCTAGCTACCGAAAGGCTTACGGCTTCACGTATGATTTCAAGTACTCTGTCATGGCGCTGTGAGTAATGACCCCTATTAAGGAGCACCTTGCATCCCACCAATATGTGCCTTGCTGTACATATCGCCTCACCACAAGTATAGCAACATTTTTCAGAGGCTTTTCCCCACCTTACCAAGTTACTCTGGTCAGGAAGGGTCATTTGAAAAGCATTTAGATAAAATTTTAATAAGGCAGGAGACCAGTCATATAGCAAGGTGCGCCACTTTAGAGCTAATGGGATACAAAACTCACCTATGGTTAACCACTCACTTTGCATTTCTAAATTCATAGCGTGCACTTTATAACTGTCATTTTCGTCTTGTTATAGAAAGGTTTTTACCATGTCTCGGTCTTCCCTTTTCTTTCTCGCACCCAACCCAGCTGTATTTACTTGTGCACCTGCCATAAATTGTTTATGGAATTGAAGTCTAGATTCAAGGTCCGAAGCGCTTTTGTCTTTTGGGAGAGATGCGATTAATTCGTCTTTCGACTTTCCCAAAACATACGTTTTTGTAACTCTTAGGTGTTTGTAGAGTTCGGATGGTTTTTTTAGTTTCAGGCCAAAACTATTGTGATCCCTAAAGAGAGTAGAGGGATCAGCCGGATGTGCCAATCCAAACCATGACTTCAATATCTTTATGACATTAGCATCTAGTTTTGCGAGGAGGGTTTTACCGATGTCATATACTAGGAAAGGCCAAGTGAGACGTGATGTGAGATAGTTGTCATATATCCATGCTTTTTTGATATTGCTGATAGGCTGTTGGTCTACCTTATTGACGTCGTTCATGAAATTTCCAACAACTACCTCTAATGATGGTGTACGTCCTTTGTAGTCTATCTTTCTACCAAGAAATTTGAAAGGCACAGCCTCTGCAATTGTGGCAACTCTTTGGCCACTTATGGAGAGTCCCGGATCGTAAGAAGTATATTTGGTATCTCGTCTACCCAGACATAAACAATGACATTTACTTGGTTTTGCCCTCATTCCCTCTGTCCATGTACAGAACTCATCAACATCATTCAACAATTCTTGACACTGTTTGGGATTTCGTGTAAGTATTGCAAGGTCGTCCGCAAAGGCTAAAATTGACTCAGTGTACTTATTGTTGATTTTAAACCGGTAGCCCCATTTCTTCTCACGGGATATTAATTTATCTACTAAAATATTTATAACTATATTAAATACTATTGGTGATAAGCAGCACCCTTGGAATAGTCCCACATTATATTTAAGTGGTTTTGAGTATTCCTTGTTTACTGCTATAACACATTTTAAGTGATTATAATATGAATTAATTATGTCAATAATTACAGCAGGAAAGTTATACCATTTTAAGGCAAATAACATAAGTTCATGCTGCACGGAACCAAATGCGTTCTCTAGGTCTATCCAGCAGACTGTTATTTGTCTCTCATGTGTTCTGGCATCTTTCAAACTTTCCGTTAGTAATGTATTGTGTTCCAGGCATCCAGAAATACCAGGCAAGAAGCCTTTCTGGTGGTTGGGCCTGAAATACCTATTGCTAGCCATAAATGTGGTCATTTTTGTTTGCAATATACTGAAAAAAAATTTAGAAATTGTATTGGTTAGGGCTATCGGTCTAGTGTCTTTTGGATGAGTTACTTCTTGCATTATTTTAGGAATGAGGACAAAAATTCTGGGATTTTGAAATTTTGGGATTTGCTTTCCTGACCAGATCTTACTGAATATATTTAAGATATGTTTACGAACTGATGGACACTTTTTATACACTATGTAGGGAATGGCATCAGGGCCTGGAGCTGATTTAGTAGTTTTCTTCTTAATTTGATAGTTTACTTCCTCTTCACTAGGTGGAGTGCTTTGAAAGTTTGTCAGAGGATCATTAGGTCTTTGGATGTTTGGTACTACGTACGAGCTCCCGCGTTTAGGCACTTCGTATGTGCTTTTAAAGTGATCGTAAATTTGCTCATTAGTCAAGATAAGCTTCCCATTTTGTTCTCTGAAAATATTTTTCGAGTATTGAAAAGGGTTTTTATCGAAGTCTACTTCGTGTTTAGCTCTGTTAAGATTATCGCGATTTTTTACTGATTTGTAGCGATATTCCTTGTATTAATTTAAGGATTGATCTCAGAGCCCTGGACAGTTGGTGACTTAGATGGTTGTCGCCCATGGTTTTAGCTACACGAAGACGTTTTATTAACTCTCTTTTCTTCCTCCGCAATTTCATTTTGAATGTATTTTCCTTGTTATTTTGAGCATAATAAATTGATGGTGGATAGTGCTCAGAGAAGTAAGTATAGATGGTGTCCTGAAAAGTTTCTACTTGGCTGTTTAGGTCTTGTTTTGTACCAGGATGTTCTAACAATATATCCAAGTTTTCGTCATGAACTTTCCAGGTGGAATTTTTTAGGCTGGGTATGCCAAGACGTGTCCTGATGACAATGGACTCCTGGTAGTTTTCACTCGATGGTTCACCTTGGGATATATGAGGGTCAACTCTATCCATAGTGTTTGTCGAAGTACTGACCGACGGCTGTCGTGCTTCAACACCATCATGTGTCTTTAAGTGCTTTAAGTACCAGGCTCGTCTCTTGTAAATTTTCCCGCACGTAGGGCATCTCAATTCCGTATTCGCGCCAGGGTCGTCGTTGTTATCAACCGGTGGACAGATCTTCCGCCCCCCCTCTCGGACTGTCCCAGGGGTATTTTTCTTATTTGGTTTTTTAGCGCATATATTCCCGGGCTTGGCTTGCTAGGCCTTCACCCTCGACTGTCTTTCCAGCAGTCAGATGTCTTTCCATCCGTCAGATGTCTTTTCCACCAGCCATCTGTCTTTCCAGCGTCATCCCGTCTCTCCGGGCTGTCATTTTTGTTTGAGACGAACTTCTTAGCATTCCATGGATTCACCGTGCGGGTGCCAGGTCCATCGTGTGGCAGAGAGAGAAATCTCGAATAGACCCCAAGACTTGTGAGTCGGGCTGTAGGTTTAAAAGGGGCCCCTTATATTGACGTACGTCAACACTCACCTTCACTACTCGTATTTCTCTCCCTGCCTAGCCAAATCCGATATGATCCTACTAGTGCAGCTTTAGATACTCGTTCTAGTATAGAACTTACTGCACTTCTGGACAATCCAAGGTCTTTAAGCAGGTTATAGAGAGATTTTGCGATTATAGTGTAAATACTTCGAGAAAAAGTTCGAAAAAAATAAATCAGATTTTTACCGACTTTGGTCCATTTCTAACATTATATGTTACGATGTTTGTTAGTAAATACAGTAAAAATACTATGAAAACTAATTAGAAATCATTTACATAACAAAAACATACTTTTTTGATAATTGAAGGGGATTTCAATAGGAAATTCAAAATTCCCGCGCGCCGAACTGCGTAGATTCAAAATGTCAGACTATTTGATCTTTATTTGTATGACGATAAAGTCGTGGTCTATTTCCATTGTTGATTTATGGGGTATCGGGTTACATTACAAGTGTTTCTATGGGGCAAGATTAGTCATATCTTATGGTTTTTTATCACATTGAGAAAAGAGAGGTCCTTATTCTTTGGGTTCTGTTTGAGTACTCATTTATTTTTTTGTGTATCGACCCACAAAACGGTTTTCAAAGTTTGAACATATGAAACAAATAAAAATACTCAATGATAAGTTAAGTGATGCCTGAGAGATAGGAGATTATATTATAATCTCCTATATAAGTACTTAAATACGTCTGTAAACGACAATGTACTAATGCATATTATGCATTAGTACATTGTCGTTTACAGACACATAAAATATGGTTTCGTTGTTGAGTAATGATTTTTTTTGTGTGACGTCGCGACGCCGCGCCGGTGACGTCACTCTGGCCTTATAGGTTAATGAGCTAAATTTGCCTGAGTTGTATAACACAAGTGCCACCGAGACTGTTAGAAAGCAATTTCTGATTTGATAATACATCACTGGATCGTTAAAACTCCAACGAAAATAAAATATGCTTATTAACAAAACAATATAAACAAATACTCTTGCAATGATAAATAATTTAAATTTTATGTTGTAGTCATTGTAATTCCGATACACCCCTAGAAAATTTTCAACACTGATCGCAAATTGAACCAGTAACATATTAATGCTTCAATTTTTATTAATCGTCCATAGAAAATCGCCCGTGTAACGTCACCAAAGAAACAAAGGTAACGATACCGAATGTATAATTTAAGTAGGTAAGTACATATTTTATACGATTAGGATGATTATAGTCGGAACAAAATTGTACGCAATAGCTTTATGTTAATGGTCAAAACATTTACTCAATTTCTTGATAATGGCTAAATGTTGTTTCCTTTCACGACTACATCAAACACAATATTACGATAAACAATATTACTACAACACATTATTAAACTGTAAAAGAACAACAAGATTTGTGGTATAGCAAAAGTTTTTAAATAAAAAACCGCGTCGAAATTGGTCCGTTTGAGAGCTACGGAGCCACAGACGGATTTACACACACAAAGACAGACAAATATCGACGTCAAACCTATAACACCCTTTTTTATGGTCGACACGACAAAGTTTTAAGCAAAGGATAAAAAATAATCGTGACATAACTTTGGGGTGTTTTTTGGCAGAAATATATTATGATAATAATAAGCTTGTGCTAAGTAAATATGTAGAATACGAAGGGGTCACATTTTAAAAAACGTTAAAGTAGGTACAAATTATATGAGTAACAATTATAGTCTCGTATTTTTGTTGTTGATTTTTGTTTAAAACATATAATATTGTGTTCAATTATTATTTTTTTGATTCAACATAACGATTAGAATACTGTGAGATACACTGATATGATTATTATGTGACTAGCCAAAGGATAATAATAGTAAATATGACTTATAATGAGGAAGAAAATGCAACAATAGATATAAGAACGTTGAAATTAGCTTACTAACTTACATGTGCACGAATCAAGGACAATCCTGCTCAGTATTTGTTTCAATTTTTTCCCATTGTTACAACTCATAATCTGCTGAGATGTACATGAAACTAAATGCAGGAGACATAATAGTTGAAATAAAATGAACTAGTACAGAATTGATCAAAAAACTACGGAGTTCCCCTGTAAATAAGAAATGTATTCATGTTATTTATCTACAGAGTTATTTAGAATTATGTTCTTAAATAAATGAGATGCATTCTCCTCTGTTTGATTTACCTCATAGACTAAAGAGCTATTATTAATCGGCGAAAAAATTAATCCATTACACATATTTAAAAAAAAAACTCATATTTGGTCAAGCCCAAAATTATTATGATATACATAGCTGTTATATTTTTTGCAATTATAAGGTTGATGTCATAGTAGAACTTGTTTGTGGTAATGACTACCATCCATACCGCGGCGTATCAAGGCTAAAAATCTTTTATCTGGAATAATGTACCGTATAGAAACGAGAATACTCCTGGTTAAATTGGTTGATAAGTTCCAAGTCGATCAGCATGCTATGGAGACAGCTATGTTGAGAGAATTATTGTCAAAATTTGTAACAAAATGATCGGATACAGAACTAAGTTTTCCGATAAAAATCCAGAGAGTTCGTAAGCTAATGTGGAAATAGGCCACCTATAAGGCCAGAAAAAACGATATTAAGATGTGCTGTTGGATAACCTGTAACGATTACTGGTTCATCAGTAGAGACCGCACCTGGGTAAGCGCAGTGTGAGGTACCCTGCACCCTGCGGTTAGGTGGAGCTACCGATCGAGCTACCCTAAGGTACCCTAAGGTAAAAATAATGTTTCATAAAAGTGCTCGCGGATGTTTGGCCGCTATAGGAAATGGCACCACTAGTACATAAAAAGAAAACCAAAAAATAACTTTGAGGGGCCATAACTCAGCTCCGATATAGTTTGCAGCAAATCTGATTGCACAGGTACCTTTAAATAAAAATAATGTTTCATAAAAGTGCTAACGGATGTTTGGCCGCTATAGGAAATGGTGCCACTAGTCCATACAAATAAAACCAAAAAAAAAACTTTGAGGGGCCATAACTCAGCTCCGATATGACTTACAGCGAATCTGATTAAACGAATACAATTGTCGTAAGCTAGTGTTTAAAAAAAGTGACAACAGATCTTCGGCCGCTAACGGAAATGGCACCCATATATAAATCAAATATATTTAAAAATACCAAAAAAAAACTTTGAAAGGCCATAACTCAGCTCCGATATTACTTACAGCAAATCTGATTGCACAGATAGCATCAGGGTATTTTATTGTTACAAGAAAGTTATAACGGATCGATGGCCGCTAAAATGAAAAAACGACGCCACTTGTCCATACAAAAAATCCAAAAAATAAATAACTTTGACAGGCCATAACTCAGCTCCGATATGACTTAGAGCAAATCCGATTGCACAGATAGCATCAGGGTATTTTATTGTTACAAGAAAGTGATAACGGATCTCTGGCCGCTAAAAAAAAAAACGACGCCAACTTTACCCAAACCCCTTTGGAGAGGCCTGTGTCCAGCAGTGGACAATGTGGAGCTAATTAAATGGTGTAGCTTGACACTGTAGAGGGATCTAATCTTTCTGTGATGATGAGCAGCGAGGCAGCCTGTGGCATGCGGTTCATAACTTCCGCGTGGAAGTCGTCGTACTTAATGAGAGGGCAGAGCGTGATAGAAAACTTGACCCGCTGAGGCAGCCCATTCTTAGGCGCAGAAATGGAAGGCGGCTACAAACGCCGTCGAACGCCTTAGTGTTTTTGACTCTGGGCGACATCCCTCATCCGTCCTGTACATTGCCACAGCGAAAATGTCGGAGAAGGAATTGCTCTTCGGGAGGGGATCCAAATAAGACAAGCGCAGTTGAGGCCGCCGAGGAGTGCGGAAGCGTACCCGTAGCCCCCGATCACTGTGTGGAATGGTGGAACCCAGGGTTTTAGTGGATAAACCGTCACTTTGATCACTTAAAGTTGGCCTTTACTATGTCAACGTTTGAGTGCGACTACAGTTACGTGGCAACATACCCAGCATTTTATTTTAGTAAGATGATTATATTTTTAACTAGTTCAACCCGCTACTTCGTTCGCGTACTTTGATCTTGCGACCTTATAAGTACTTACGTATAAATATTTGGATGGGTGGCCATTACACAAACCGAGTGAATTTGTTTTTCCACACAAAAATATATTATATTTTTAATAAGTTTAAGTTTTTAAGTTTTAAATTTTTTAGAAGTTTAGCAACTTCATATTTTATATTTTTAGCAACATCAAACACACTCGTAGTAAAGTTGTGGAGTATCGAACATAGCCGCTGTGTTAAGTTTGTGGGATTTTTATAGGATACATTAAAAAGAGTATGTTGCTGATGTGCGTGATCTGATAGGTACTTACCCACTTATACATTTTTACAGGATGATATCCTAAGTAGGTGATAGAGTTATTAGCCGATGTGATATTTTAGACTCTAAGCCATGTGTGTTTCAAATGTCAATCTAATTGGTAATGTCGTTCTGTCGTTAATATTTGTTTCGTTAGGGCCCATGCATTTTCCGAGATGATAGGTAGTATATGAGACTATAAACTATCTGTGTTTCAAATTTCAACCAAATCAAACCTTTACCTTTTTCTAAAATGTTATTCAATTTTAGAAAAACAACGTTCTGCTTTGGTCACCGAAGCTTGTTAAATACTAAATTTCGTACAGTATTTGGGTTTAAATAATATCCGAAAGAACAAAACCGACTTCGGTTATTATCATTTCACGTCAACTAACTAACTTCTAGTCAAGTGAAAAGTTCACTCGACTAATTTAAGAAGCTATGACTACGTCGTCCAGATAAATAGATAATGGTGGACAATTCATGCACAAAACTTTGGCTTTTTCCACCGCCAATGTCCCAGCCATACTCAAACCGGAGTAGTTTTACGCGTGACGATGGCAAAAGACCTGACAGCATGACTTATGTTCCTTGGAAGTTGAGTCGGCTCCTAGTGTGAGACGCAGCTTGCGTCGATACTCTGGCACCATCACATCTTCCAGAGACACTTAGTCGGGCCAGTGCAGCGGCTAATTCAGCTGAGCTTCTCAAACGGCGGAAATATGGAACCCTCGGTAGTGGCTTTATATTTAAGTCTTTTGGGGTTGAGACATCGTGCCTGTGAAGGCCGAGACCTCACCTTATCTTCAAAAGCCTTTCCGAGTGCTTGGCCGACCCAACGCGTGACCAAAATGCTGGCGTTTATTTGGCCCAACGCATAAACATTGCTATTCAGCGTGGTACTGCCGCCAGCATGCTGGGCACGCTTCCGACTGGTAGTGGGCTTGAACATCTTGTCATCCAGTTTTTCTTAATTTAAAAAAAACCGCCTCCCTGTTTTACATATAATATATGTACCTACATGGTAAAAACGGGACACTATTACTGAGACTTCGCTGTTCGTACGTTCGTCCGTCCGTGTGTCACCAGACTGTATCTCAAGAACGGTGATAGCTAGACAGTTATAATTTTCAGAGATGATGTATTTATATTGCCGCTACAACAGCAAATTAATACTACATTACACATTTTTTCCCTCTTCCCCCGGACCTCAGTACTGAGCAGACGTGTTCTTGCCCCTAAGTCAGTTTTAATATAAAACATAATTAAAATTAGAACAAAAATATTATTGCTAATACCAGGAGACCAGTACCAGAGAAGAGATCAAAAGTGAGACGAAATACAACTTTCGGTGTGTTGGAGCAGGATAGCACTGGTTGTGAAGCTACTTCTAACAAGGTACCCACAAAATTAACAAAACGATAGTTTGCACCCTTAATATACTCGTACTTCAATACGTCACAAACGATACAAGAATTTTTTGGTAAAAACGCCTAGTATAATTGCCTGAGAACTCACATTTTACTGTGCATTGACCTACTTTCGGTAACAGTTGTGCTAAAGTTACAATTACTAAAATGCCACTTAAACGCACACCGCCGACATCTACAGCCAACTTAAAAACCACTGAAAATGCATCCGACTCTAATAACGAACATCCTGGCTATGACTCTGGCTCAAGTGTTTCGGTAAAAACTGACACCCGAACACGTAGAAATTGTATCAAGCGCAAGCGCTCCGATACTTCTGATATTAGCAAGGGAGAAGTTCTGGAAATGTTTAAAGCTTTAAAGGAAGCTCAAGAGGAAAAATTTTCTGCAATCCAAGAATCCAATAGTCAGATTATTAGTCATTAACATCGGGACCTCAAACCGTGTGGACGTGTTTGGAGTGATTAGCCAAAAAGTAAACCCCTAGTACATTCTCTCTCTCTCTTCCTGGCTATATATCCCATATGGTGGTGGGGTCAGCCTTCCTGCTATTTCTTCTCCACTTCGCTCTATCCAAGACATCGTCATCAGACAACTCGCATTCTCTCATGTCCCTTTGCACTACAGTCCTCCATTTGGTTTTGGGTCGGCCTCTGGATCTTCGACCAGGGGCGGACAACTGCAGAGCCACGTTCCCTACGTAGTCAGGGGGCCTTCTTTTCACATGTCCATACCATCTCAGCCTACTCTCCTGTAACTTGTCGGCAATGTCGAGCACACCCAGGCTACCTCGCACGTACTCGTTGCGGATTTTATCGAGCCTGGTGACGCCGCACATCCACCTCAGCATTTTCATTTCGGCAACTTGAATAGTGTGGACATTATTTTGTGTAACGGGCCAAATTTCACTGCCATACATTAGGACTGGTCTTATTACGGTCTTATAAATTAAACCTTTTAATTTTACTGGCATTCTCTTATCGCATATCACTCCAGTCACTTCTCGCCATTTTAACCACGCTGCGGCTATTCGGTGCTGTATGTTATATTCCACCTTCCCTGTACTATGTATCATACTGCCCAAATACTTATATTGATCACATGACCACTTGTCCTTCGATAGAGATTGGGCTGTTAATACTCAGACCGGGATCATTGAATGACATAAACTGGGTTTTTGCAATACTTAACACCAAGCCACCAGCTTGTAACTGCTGCTTCCATGACAAAAGTGCCTGCTCTAATTCAGTACGACTCTCTGTGCAAATGGCCACATCATCAGCGTAAATAAAAGTCCAAGATGCCGAATTTTGTGGCATCTCGGTTAATGAATCAAGCACTAAACAAAACAGAAAAGGGCTTAAAACTGAGCCTTGGTGTACTCCTTCCGTAACTGCTATTGATTTTGTGTCGCCCACCACTGTCCTAACCATAGATCTCGCATTCTGATACATGTCGGCAATGATGTTTACATATAGTTCGGGGACATTTTTCTTACGAAGGCTCCACCAGATCGAACTCCTCGGGACTCGATCAAATGCCTTTTCCATGTCCAAGAATGCTACATGCAATGGTCGGTTTTGAGTGCGGTATTCTTCTGCAATCAAACTCAGCGCAAACATCGGATCGGTTGTTGAATAGCCAGGGACAAAGCCATAGTGATTTTTAGATAAAGAACACTCTGATCTTAGGCGGCTGTCTATTATTCTTTCGTAGAGTTTCATGGTATGACTTAAAAGTTTAATACCCCGGTAGTTGTTGCATTCGTATTTACTGCCTTTCCCTTTATAAATTGGTACTATGGTGCTCAGTCTCCATGCCTCTGGCATTTTAGAGGAAAACATCACGCAGTTGAAAAGATTGGTAAGTAACACAACTCCACGATCACGTAATACTTTCCATGCTTCTACAGGTATACCATCTGGTCCAACGGCTTTCTTATTAGACATCTTCTGAAGTGCTTCTTTAATCTCAGCAGGATGTATAGGTGGTATGAGTCCCATGTTTTTCCCCACTTCCGGCAGTTCTGTGCTGACTGGCTTTGAGTTCAGTAATTTCTCATAGTATTGATGCCAAACTGTTTTAACATCTTTGTCTTTGTACATTAGATCACCATTGGAGCATTTGATGGTTTTACACCTACATGGGTCTTTTGTGCCCCGATTTCGCTGTTTCGCAAGTTTGTAGATATATTTTTGACCTTCTTTACTATCTAGGGTTTTATATAAATCTTTCTGGGCGTTAGATTGTGCTATAGCTATTACTTTTTTTGTGTGCTTTTTTACTCCATTATATATTTCTCTGTCATGAACTGTATGGGTGGATTGCCAAGTCTTAAATGTATTTTTTTTCTTTTGGATAGCATCTTGTACTTCTGTTGTCCACCACCAAGTTTCTCTATTCGTTTTCACCCCTCCCTTTGTGCGACCAAGAGTCTTGTTTGCTGCAGTTGTTATGGATTTCCGTAAATTTTCCCATATTGTGTCAACGTCTGATTCGACATCAATATCCAAGTCAGACAGATGTTCGCTAAACTCTAAAATTTTGTCACCTTTCAGATTCCACCATTTAGTAATTTCTGGGTTCTGTGTTAGTTTGTTTTGAACTTTACCTTTAAATGTCATATCCATTACAACAATGCGGTGTTGGGGTGCAACGCTTTCTCCCGGAATAACCTTGCAGTTTGTAACGCGATTTATGTGACCTCGGTTTACCAAAATATAATCTATTTGTGATGACGCTGTGCCGTTTTTATACGTGATTTTGTGCTCTGATTTTTTTGCAAAGAAGGAATTGGCTATAGCCAGATCAAAGGCAGCTGCGGTGGATAATATGACTTTGCCAGCATTGTTTAAGGTGCCATACGCGAGACCTCCGTGCACTCTTTTGAAGGCAACATTTTTTTCTCCTATGTGGCCATTCAAATCGGCTCCTAGCACTATAGTCTCGTTGGAAGGTACTAGCTGAAGTGTACCTTCTAGAGTTGCCCAAAAATCATCCTTTTCAATTTGGCTACAACCAGCTTGGGGAGCGTATGCTGAAAAGACATTAACGACTTCTCCTTCAACAAGTACTTTTATGTACATTAGTCTATCATTTATACGATTGACTTCTAAGATGTTGTCAAGATGTTCTTCTTTTGTAGCAATCGCCACACCATTTTATAAGAAATATATTAGAGAGCACAGCCTCACTACCTCCAGTATTAATATCGAAGGACCGAGTCTAATCCTTACTATAATATTATAAATGCGAAAGTAACTCTGTCTGTCTGTCTGCTACGCTTTCCCGTCTAAACCAGTGAACCGATTTTGATGAAATTTGGTATACAGATAGAATAGACTCCGAGAAACAGCATAGGTGGGTTGAAGTCTGTGACAGCACGTGTCACAGACTTTTGAAGACACGTGTCACAGATTTAAAGGTTGCTTTTTTTTATGTAAACAAATTTGCAAACATGCATTGTTACACTTTTACGTGTAAATTAAAAATATCTCTAATATTATATTGTGTAATATTGTTTATATTAAATTCTCTACACCAACATAACTATTCACATACAATCGTACATTAGAAGTACCTACTTGAAGAAAAAAATATGCTGCCTCGAATTTACACCAAAGCGGTTTTCGATAATCAAGCCCACAGATTACAGACTGTAATCTGTGATCAAGCCCAAGATTATCTAAAGAAGACTGATCACCTGAATTAAGAATCATATTCCAATGAGTAGCATATAGACACAGATTACAGAAATAAAACCAGATGGAACGCGCAGAACAGAGAACCTGAAGCAGACAAAGCAAATACAAACACCGAAGCAAATACAAACTCCAGTCAGTACTAAATGGACTTCCGTGTTGTACGGGCGTCCCGTGTGATTTTAAGTTTTGTTTTAAAATATGCCGTTTTATTTCTATAATCTGTGCATATAGAATAATGCTCTCAATGTTCAAACGCTGGACGTTGGCAAAGTTGCGGTGATACGTACCTTCTATTCCCGAATGGAAGCCATAAGAAAAAAGAAGGAGAGAAGAATGCATTGTTGGAGGAGGTTGTTTTATAAACATGATGTTAATATGTATCTGAACAAATACATTTTTTATCACAAATATATATTTTGAACAAAATTGCTCCTGATGTTTTTTGATTTTAATGAATATTTTAGGAAATATCGTAGTTTTAAACAACTCCGTAACAAAATAATATACCACTTTATTGTGGATACGTGGTCCAATGATGTTTCTTAGCGTTCTCTTTCAGCTGAGGTTCCTCGACACGATGTAGCCACAGAGGCGGAACCGCGGCCATCACTAGCCGCGGTCGTGAGGGCGAACCTCTCGCACTCGACGATCTTAGCCAAGACGCTCACCAATGAGAGGTAATGTGAATTGGAAAAACGAAAGGAGGCCATTACCTGTCACTCATCCAATGACGTGAAAGTGGACATGGGAGCAATCTTAAAGGCGCACTTGACTCGCATCCTGTTTCCCCTGGAGAGTCTGGAGTGTCGGACGCTTAGGGCGCTCCGGCACCGCACCTAGGGATATCGTTTCCCGAGGTCGTGACGCGTCGCGGGTTTTTAATGCATCACTGGAACCAAATGCGGTGGTTCGGACGTCTCCCATGAGGTGTCCCCGCAAAAGGCGGCGGCAATGGCAGATCGAGTCACAGTCGAATGCGATAGCGGTCCCGAGACTGCAGCTGCCAACCCGCGGCTAGAAAAACCTAGGTTAGTCGTAGGTATGGGTTTTGATCGGTAAGGTTGCCATATCCGTACGTAATATCGATCCCGACGTATCCCACTATGTCAATGCGTGACCATGGGCTCCAAAACTTGCGGTCCAAGCAATTCGGTCAGGGGGGAGTTGCGCGGCGTAAATGATGCCGGCGCGACTGAGACGTGCCGCGATGAACCGTGGCCGTAGAGGAGAGACCCCGGCTGAAGAGGAATACCGGTATAACGGTGCGCCGCTCTCCTTGCCCACTGCGGCCTTTCGTTGTCGTTAACGTATGATGGTGGATGCGGTGAGGCTGTAGGGGATGAAGAGTGCCGATATATCGGTGAGCTGCTGCCCCCGTCCTCTTCAGCCGGGTGATGGTAGGCATTAG
This sequence comes from Ectropis crepuscularia, assembly GCA_963693475.1. Lineage (NCBI taxonomy): Eukaryota > Metazoa > Arthropoda > Insecta > Lepidoptera > Geometridae > Ectropis > Ectropis crepuscularia. The sequence continues at coordinate 8,063,784 of OY856350.1, forward strand.
TCCCGCCGCCTGATGCAAAGGGTGTCTAGACGTGAGGATGTCTGGCACCGACGAGGCAGTTGTTAGCGAGGTGATCACGGCGTGCATTATCCCGCGGCGGGCTTGCAGAAGAGTGCGAGAGCATACCCGTGTCCACGACAAAGGTTTTAGTCGGTAGGTACCACTCATGTCCTCATTCTCACTCATTCCCTTCAAGCGGAATGGTATAATGCACTGCCTCCACATAAAATGGCACCATTTGCTTTTTAATTTCAAAATAATACAATTTCCCGCTAAGGAGTCGTTTACTGTAACTATTACTAAAGCACAGGGGCAAACATTTAAGCGCCTAGAAATCGATTCACGCCAAGACGGTTTTTCATACGGACAACTACTTAGATATCTGTTGCGATCAAGATCATCAGGTAACAGATATAACCAATTTGTTTTTTTTTTTTTTTTTTTAATAAAGAGTGACGAGACGAGCAGGACATGTGCCTGATGGTAAGCAATATGCCTGCCACATAACAGCACAGTGACACGCAGCTATTGGAACATGAAGAGCCAAATCATTACCTAGCACCGCACTGCGCTCGTCACCCAGAGATCTAAGTTGTTATATCTCTAAGCCCTGTAATTTCTCTGGAAACATTGCCCTTCAAACCGGAACACAGTAATGTTTGCACATTACTGCTTGGCGGTAGAATAATTGACAAAGGTGTAGTACTTCCCCAGGCGGACTCAGCTAAGAGTCCTACCACTAAAAAATTAAAAATTATTCTACCGTAAGAAATAAAAAACTAAAAATATCATTCATATACACAGAACTACTTTAAAATACCTGTACTATAAAACACATTTTAGTATATCCCAGTACGTTTACCTAGCGTTCCTTCATTATTTTCTATGGTTCTCTTAGTGATCATAGCTTTTTAAAGCAATGTAAATTTTAGTAGGGATTTTCCTCAAATAGATGCGGGTGAAACCGCGGGTCTCAGCTAGTTGTATATATTTCAGAAAATCTTACTCCTAAAGAACGAAAACTATTTTATCATACCCGCCAATACGCAAAGAGCCACAGTTACGCCTATTGCTGGACGTCTTTTGGACGTGTCTTTTTGCGCAAAACGGAAGGTACACCACAGATACGGATAGCCAAGGAAAGCGATTTTGAAAATCTAGACACAATGTGACTGGCCTCGGAATTCTCGTGTTTAAATCGTTTGCTGCTAGGGAACACCGTCACTTCTCGTAGTTATAATGTAGATGGTCTTTCTGACCAACCATATTGTTTTATTTTAGTTCTAGTTACTTGCACGAATTATATCAATACCTATATTACAGAAAAAAGCTCAAACATAGACACAACACTGACACTCAAACCTTTCTCACTACTAACCACGTACATTACCTACACCCACACAAAAGAACTCGCCAAACTCAAGTTTTTATATCATATATTTTTATCTATTTTTGTAGTATATTTTTTAAAACTGATGATTTATATTTCTTCCACTTTCTACTCGTATTATTACCTTGATAATATAATTTGCCTACAACACGACAGCGTCAGTTTTGATTTTAATTTACAAGTGACAGCAACAGCTATCAGTCCCAACTCGTCTTTATTTTTCTCCATCAATCTGAGCAGAGTAAGTTGTAACCACAATAATACCTATCACCCAGTGATTGTAACACTCTGTCGAGGAAACGACAGTTGCAAGCTGCTAGTCTGCTCGAGTGAATGTAGTGCTGACCGTCTTTTTGTAACCATTTATAATACTACAACCTTTCTATGTCCAATATATCTGCAAACTGCTCGACCTCGACTTATACTATCGCATCATGAATGCACTACTGCCAACCTAAACTCATTCAAAAAATATTACCTGATCTCATTCACTATATATAAAAAGAGACAATTTGTAATTTGTCTGTTGAAGCAAAATTGTTGTTGCCGATGCCAATTCTTACGTAAACCTAATGCATATATGATAAAACACAGGTGGCCCACCTGTGTATTCTCCAAAATAATAATTAACGATAATGAACAATATTGAATTATTAGAAGGCATCGACAACACTATTTTGATTGACAGTTCAAAAGTCAGTTTAGCTGAAGAGTGCAGCCTCAAAATTGGCGACCACTCGCAGCAATTTACTATCTTGGCACAAAACATTAGAAGTGTCCGAGCAAACCTTGATAATTTTTTACTTTACTTAGCAAGATTGCACTTTTTACCACATATAATTATCTTATCGGAGACATGGATTGACAATGACTTCCAGGGAATCAACCTGCCCAACTATAAATGTTACTACTCCTCACTACTGAGGAATCAAAACGACGGTTTGATTATTTTCGTCAAAAACGGAATGGATGCTGAGGTTTACGAACCTCAGTTTAATGATGCTAATTGTCTCGTTCTCAAAATTAACAAAATGCTGACCATCATTGCACTTTATCGTAGCCCAGCAACGGACGACATCGCAAATTTTTTACTATCCCTAGAAAATGTAGTCTCCTCAGCTTCAACCGATACGGTAGTCATTACTGGTGACATTAATATTGACATCAAACCAGATTCTACAGATCGAAAAGGACCTGATTATTTGGATCTTACTGCTCATTACGGATTCATTCCGGGACATAGACAGACAGACAGACAGACAGAAACACTTTATTATGCACACCAGTAAAGTAAAAAATTAGAAAAAAACATATTACAATAACAGAAAATACTTATAACTAGTGCCATAAATGGCGGCCTTATCGCTAATAGCGATTTCTTCCAGACAACCATCAAAGGCAAGAAAAAACACAAAAAAATTACATAATGATGATAGGGTGTGAGGGAAAAAACAAAATTACAAAAATTTGTAAGTCGTCACTTAATTACTAGAATATGTTATATATAAACTACGTAATAATACTATACACACATAATTGCTAAAATACATAAAAATACTATACAATAAATACACAAATACTATTATATTTACGATACAAAATATTAACAAAACTAGTGTACAATGCACATGATCATAAACAATGAACAACACAGAAAGTAGTAAAAGAGAACAGGAAAAAAGGAAAGTCAAGAACGAGAAGATAAGAGAAAAACAGAGATAAATTAAGAGACCAATTCAGAAAGATAGTGTTTCTTAATCTGAGCCTTGAAAGATTCTAAGCTCTGCGCGCGTCTGATACCCACCGGAAGGGCATTCCAGAGCGCAACAGCCACCACGCAGAACGAAGACCCACAGAAGGAAGTAGAGTGAGTAGGAGTAGACAGAAGGAGATTACTAGATGACCTAAGGTTACTATGGTGAGTGTCGCAAAGAAATGTGAAACGGGAACTAAGATAAGTAGGGTATGTAGGATTGAATAGCAAATTATATAGCAGCGAAAGTATGTGTGTATCCCGACGAAGCCTAATAGGGAGCATACCATTCCTAAGCGGTTAACAAATTGTCTAGACCATTCAATGATAAGAACAAAAAAAAGGGCACGTGTAATTGTCTGTGACTCTGACGTTACTGACCATGCTGCGGTTCTTACTGGAATAGATATTAACTTAGCAAAAAGGGGTCCTTGCTCCAAAACACTGACGCAAATCAACTACGATAACATTATTTCTACCTTGAATAACATAAACTGGGACGTTTTCTACAGACAGCAGGATGTAGATTCAGCGGCAGAATTTCTTGTTAACTCAATCGGTCTTGCAGTCGGTCATAATACAATTCAAAAGAAGTTGCGTAGTACTGAAGTTATTAATCAACCTTGGATGACACGGAAGTTACTGAAAAGTGCCAGAAATAAAGACTTACTACACAAAAAAGCCAAGAAAGATTGTGATAATGCTGACCTCCAAGCTGGATACAAAGAATACCGCAATCGCCACAACCGATTGCTACGACAACAAAAGAACAAATATGAGATAGAGCAACTTAATAATTCCCAACACAATAATAAAAAACTGTGGAATGCCGTAAAAAATATCTGCGACATTAAGGCCGTCCAGTCAGATATAGGTGACTTACTCAAGGTAAAAGATACAACAAAAGAGTCTTTGAACCATGTAAATGACTTTTTTTCATCTGTTGGGAACGACCTTTCTAAAAACATTCTTTCCAACATAAACAAAACCGAACAACAACTTGCTGATTCGTTGACATCTAAAAACTTACCAACTAACTCTCTCTTTTTGTACCCAACAGACGAAGTCGAAATTCAAAAAATTATTTCTGGGCTTAAATCTTCCTCAGCTCCCGGTAGTGACCTCATAAATAATGAGGTCATTAAAAGAGCTAGAAATATCTTAGCATCACCAATTGCGCATATCTGCAATCTAAGTATGACTCAAGGAAATGTCCCAAAGTGTTTTAAAATTGCAGATATATGTCCAATTCATAAGTCAGGGCCTACACAGCTGGTATCTAACTACCGCCCAATCTCATTACTACCATCGCTATCCAAGATACTCGAAAAAGTAGTTAACAAACGTCTTCTAAGCTTTTTGGAGAAACACCAAGTGCTATCACCGAAACAGTTTGGCTTCAGAAATAATAAATCTACTGAGGATGCGGTAGTGGCTCTCGTAAATAAAGTTACTGAAAACCTTAACAGTAAGAAGAAGTGCATTGGTATATTCATCGATATGGCAAAAGCGTTTGATACGGTAAGCTGGCCTATTTTAATGAAAAAACTGGAACTTCTTGGTGTTCGAGGTGTGGCCCTTGATTGGTTTTATTCGTATCTAAGCAATAGGAAACAAAGGGTTCGTATCGCGGGTCAATACAGTGACTACAGTTCCGTTGTCTATGGAATTCCTCAAGGAAGCGTGTTAGGGCCAACTCTTTTTCTGACCTACATAAATGACCTCTGTCAACTGGTGATCAATAAAGCGAATATGTATACTTTCGCGGATGATACCGCAATAGTATTTCACGGCGACAGCTGGGAAGAGGTTGAGAAGATTGCTGAGGATGGTATGGCCTTGGTGGCGGACTGGCTACGGAATAACTTACTTACGTTAAATGCCGCCAAGACCAAATACCTGGCGTTTCGAGTTACTCAAAGGAGTCAACCTAAAACAAACCCTTGTATCAAAATACACAGCTGTGAGTCACTGTATCAAACTGAATGTAACTGTCCTATGCTTGAATGCGTTGATCATATTAAATATCTCGGTGTAGTTATCGATAACAGGCTCACCTTTGACAACCATCTAACTGCTTTGCGTGGACGCCTTCGCAAAATGCTACACATTTTTAAACGGCTGGGAACCGTAGCCGACCCAAAAACTATCAGAATGGTATATCTAGCCCTGTGTCAATCGATAATCAATTATTGCATAGTCTGCTGGGGATCCGCCGCTGAAACTCGGTTGATAAAAGTAGAAAGAGCTCAGAGAGCTCTTTTGAAGGTAGCATTTAAAAAACCTTACAGATACCCAACCGACAAACTATATCACGATACCAACTTCATGCACGTACGCCAGTTATACGTAATAGCGGTGGCACTACGGTTCCATAGAACAGCTCTTGATACGGCAACATACACTAAACTAAACGAAGAACGACGGCGCAATACTTGGCCTCTGCCCAAAACAAAATCTGCTCACGCCCAAAATGCCTATTCGTTCAAAGGCCCGTTCATTTATCAACTTTTGGACAAAAAACTAGATATTCTTGAGCTTTCGCGGTTCAGGTGTAAAAAGAAAATTATTTTGTGGCTTATGTCTCAGGGATATGAAGATACCCTAAAACTAACAAAGGTGACGAAATAGCAGTAAGGGACCTGATATCCGGTTAACACCAAAGTCCTCACACCATTAAAGCCGTGTTACATGTTCTACTTCAGACTATATTTCAGACAGAACGTTGCTTGAAGCCGGGTATTGGGTCCCGACCTCCTACCACTTAATAAATGAACACAAACTAGATACAGTGTAAGTGCCGCAAGTGCTGTTCTCTCATTGATTAATATTGATATTATGCATAACAATAAAAAAATCTGTCTATAGCGCGCCTAAAGAAGTTTTCACTTCAAAACGTCGTTGTTGTGCATCAAATACTATTGAATTTGGTAGGACAACCAAGATGAAATTTATCTACATATTCAAGCCAATACTTGTTTTAAAAAAATATAATTATTAAATTATATCCGAATGATAAACCAAACTCAGAACTAAATAAAATTTTACAGAGTAAAGCCGCACGAAAAGCATATACTATAGAATAGCACTCACACTAACGAGATCTCGCTCGCCGTGTGCTCGCGCCACAAATCTTTATGTATAAAATTATTCTATTGAATCGCACCCACACTGATGAGATACCGGGTTTGTGCTTTAGTAAATAAACAACTGTGGACGGAACTACCAACAAAAGAATTATGACTATACGCGATTAGTAAATGTTCTACCTGATAATTTTATTGGCTCAAATTACTAACAATAAATATACTTTTAGTCTATATATTTTATGTTTATGATTTCGTGCGACTCTTGCCCAACCATTTTGTTGTCTGTAACAAATTATATTATTAGCAATATTATACATACTATTTACGAGTATAAATACCTATATATATCCATTATTTAATACCAATCGACCCGTTTATGTTTCGGTCGGATATTGTCATAGATACCTATGAAGAAATAAAAACTATGTTATCTCTCAATTTGTCTTACAGAGTTACTGTAAGTATAGGGTTTTTTTTTCTTTGTTATTCACCTAATGTACCTAATCCATCTATTTATCATTGTTTTGACTTAATTAATTTAAAATACATATAAAATATATTTACTTATATATGCATAGCGATATCGCGTCAAACACACCACAACGGTACCTACACATTCATTATTATTCTCTCATGCCCCATCACACGACACATACATACACATAATAAATCCACATATACACCCATGTATTTACTTTTCGCTTTTTCCTAACATTACGCCTCCCGCTAATTAAAAGAATGTCACATGCAACCCAATCTTCTGCAAATATCTTATAATAATAATCACTTAGTTAAAACTTAAACACATAAATTCTATTGTTGTTGTTGGATTTATGACGTAATGGGGTTAAACTGCACGTTCAAGCGGTAGCGGAGGTGGCGTATACATAAATATGTCCCTGATTTTATCTTTTTCTGTGTTTTTCTTTTTCTATTTGTTTGTTATTCTTCATCCATTCATTTGGCTTCTATGTAGTTCCTAATTATAATGCCTTGGGATGACTTAGATTAAACAAGCTAGTCGTATGTAATGTTGTTTTGTACGCGACCATCTCTTTCGCGCTCGCTCAAGATGTGAATTCATACCTGAATTACCCACTTTATTTATTTATTCTGCTAATTTGTCTAATTTTTTTTTCTACTTAAGTTAGTCAGCTTAAAACATATTTTGTATAATTATGCTAACGGAAAAGCCTGAACTCCCACGACACAGGCCACCCTAGTGTGGGATTTCAGCGTTTACCGACTCATCAGGTTGTTGTATGTTTATAAGTTTGTCTACCCTGTTTTTATTTAAGTCGGTAAGTGTATTAGTTTAGTTGTTTTATGAACAAATAAACGTTTTTATTATTTTTATTATTATTAGATATTAGCATCACTTGAATTTATGTCTTCAAAATATGATGATATTGTTTCTAAGTTGCAGCTTTCTGAGGAAGTTAATAGAAATTTAACCAAACGGATAGAGTATCTGGAAGCACAGTTGGAGACTCAAAATAGATTAAGTAGATCTACGGGCATAGAGTTAAGAAATATCCCACAAAATCAGAAAGAAACTAAAAATGATCTTAGAGAATTATTAAAGAAAACTGCGGATTTTTTGCAAATACCACTGGCTCTGTCCGAAGTAAAAGATATTTACCGGATAAATACTAAGACTACGCCCAAACCTATTATTGCTGAGTTTACTACAGTGTTTTTGAGAGATGATTTCATTGCCAAATATAAAAGTTTTAATAAGGAGCATCGGCAGACGAAACTTAGTTCAGATAATATACAGATACCTGGTCCTAAAAAGCCTTTGTATATCTCTGAGAATCTAACAATAAGGGACAGAATATTGTTTTATCAGGCACGTGAGTTTGCAAAAGCCAATGGGTTCCAATATTATTGGGTTTCATATGGAAAACTGTATTTACGAAAAAAAGAAGGTGAACCGCCTATTCGAATCTCTGCTAAAGAAGATATTGAAAAATTACACACTAAATGACTAATACTGGTCAAGTTCTTATTTTATCTTTCGCCAAATATGGTGTATTGTATAGATTTTCTTAAATTTGTTATTTTTGCTATTTTTATAAAAAATAATTTCTTGCGTATTATTTTAACTGTATTCAGCCACATAATTGTACATATTACTCATTCATGTAACAATAGTTGTATTAATTCAATTTATTTTCAAAATGTAACGTTAAACTTTAAAATACCTAGCGACAGAGAATACACTTATCTCTACCATTACCGAACATATAGCTACTTACAACTTGTAGATGTAGAGTACCGTTGTAATGATATCATGTGTAAAAATATTGCTCACTGGAAACTGAACCTATATGTATATCTAAATTATAACTATGGGTTTAATTGGTAAAAATATTATAGATGATATAGATGACACCGGTACTATATTGTGCAGATCGATAGATGACCCTTCCAAGTGTTTCACTTTGCTCCAATATAATAATAAAAACTTAAGTAATAAGTTGTCTATTCTATCTCTAAATATACGCAGTATCCAACAAAATATGGATAAATTTTTGGTCTTTCTTAGTGGCTTTGACATAGAAATTGATATAATAGTGATGTCAGAATGTTGGACACAAAATTATGAACCACCGTGTATTCAAAACTACAATAAATTTTATTCTAAAGTAAGTTTCAACATAAATGATGGCGTCGTTGCCTATGTCAAAAACCATTTTTTTGTGAACTCATATGAACCGCACATAAGTGAAGGGAATTGCTTGATTTTAGAAATTAATAATCTTTACTCTATCGTATGCTCGTATCGTCCGCCATGTTTTAAAAACCCAACTAATTACCTACACTCATTAGACTCATTATTATTCAATCTTAAAATAAAATCGAACATTATATTAACAGGTGACATTAACATTAATATTTTACCTAACGCTAAAACTACAGAACATTCCTCTAACTATCTAGATTTATTGGCTTTGCACGGTCTCGTACAGGGTGTCGACCTACCTACTAGGTACACAACTTGTCTTGACCATTTCATGGTTAAGACAAATAACAAGTGGGAGACTTTAGTTTTCAATGAATTCACGGATCATTCACCAATATTATTAGTAGTGAATATAAAACGACTAAAAAGAAATGTTCCTCAAAACTATATAACTATTACAGATGTTGAAAACATTAAAAAAACTTTGACCCATAAATTGTGGGAAGACTTTTACAAAATCGAGGATGTTAATATTGCTTCAGAATATCTTATTGACTTATTGCGAGAAACAATTGACAAAAACACCAGTCTAAAAAAAACTTCGTCTAGATTTAAACCACTGAAGCCTTGGATTACCACAGGCTTGTTAAAATGCATTCGAAAGAGAAATGTATTGCAGAAACAATCTAAGCTGGCATGTAGTGATGATGACTCTATATTGACTTACAAAAGGTACAGAAATGTATGTAATTATATCATCAAAACTCAAAAATGTAATTATTATAAACGTCAATTGGATTTATCAAAGAATGATAGTAAGGGAACCTGGAGGATAATAAAAGAACTTTCTAACTATACTACAGATAGAGTTTCTTCAAATGCATTACTTAAGATTCAAAATACACCCGAAGCGTCGTTAACTGAAGTTAATAGTTATTTTACATCAATTGGTAATAAATTGGCTAACCAAACTCTTAGTAAATTAAATAAAACTGACATAGAGTTGGCATCTGTAATATCTAATTCACATAATAATCCAATTCACTCGTTGTCACTATTTTTAACGGACGAGGCAGAAGTTTCCAGAATAATTTCTAAGCTAAAAAATAGTAGAGCTGCGGGCCAGGATAACATAACCACTAATATAATCAAGTCATGTTCAGATTCACCGGTGGGGCCTATTGCGCACTTATGTAACCTCAGTTTTTCTAAAGGTATTTTTCCGGAAGCTTTTAAAAAAGCCATTGTGTCTCCCATTCACAAAGCCGGTAATAAAGTTGAACCCTCTAATTACAGACCAATCTCGCTCTTATCTGTTTTGTCTAAAATTCTTGAAAAAATTGCAAACAAACGTCTCATGTCTTTTTTAGAAAAAAATAATTTATTGGCGAGTAATCAATTTGGCTTTCGTGCCAAAAAATCCACTGATGATGCAGTTCTTAAACTAACTACCCTGCTCACTTCGTACTTGGATCGAAATAGGAAGTGTCTTGCGGTCTTTTTAGACCTCCAAAAGGCCTTTGATACTGTATCGATACCAATTCTTCTTGCGCGTCTAGATAATATCGGTGTGAGAGGAATTACAAACGCGTGGTTTGCGGACTATCTTTCAAATCGTAGCCAGAGAGTTAAAGTTGAAAAATATATGAGTAATAGTGCTGCGTGCAGCTATGGCGTACCACAAGGATCCACATTAGGCCCCACATTATTTCTCATATACATCAACGAGCTGTGTAAACTAAACTCTACAAATGCAGAAATGTTGATGTTTGCGGATGACACAGTCTTGGTTTTCCAAAGTGATACTTGGACGGATGTGTTTACGGAGGCCGAGCAAGGGCTATCAAAAGTGATTTCATGGCTTGAAAACAATTTGCTATCCTTAAATGCATCCAAGACGAAATACCTGTCTTTTAGTAAAACGAATTCGAATAGACCGCCTGATAATTTACAAATCAAAGCACATGTATTTCCTTGTAATATGTCAAAGGAACACAATAATTGTAACTGCAATATTTTGGATAATACGCAAAATATAAGATATTTAGGAGTTATAATTGATGAAAAGTTGAATTGGGGAGCACACATTAAGTTTGTTGCAAAACGTATCAGAAAACTAATACATGTATTCAAAACACTGAAATTTGTAGCAGATGAATTGTTACTGATTCGAACTTACAAATCTTTAGCTGAATGTGTTATAGGGTATTGTATAAGTTCCTGGGGAGGTGCCGGACAAACAATTATGCTTACGGTAGAAAGAGCCCAAAGAGCACTATTAAAAGTAGCAATGAACCTAAGTTTTAGACATCCAACTACAACATTATATGAAAAGTGCAAAGTGTTAAGCGTGCGGAAGCTCTTTATTTATCACTGCATTCTGAGATATCATAGAGATACAGTACCCAACAATCTTGAGACTGATAAAAGGAAAATTAGATTTTTTGTACCGGTTTATAATAGCGAAGTGGCATGGAGACATTTCCTCCATATGGCACCCATATTTTATAATAAAATTAATAATAGTTTGGCAGATATACGAAAGTTACTCTCATATAGACTGAAGAATGTTACTTTCAATTGGTTATCAGGCTTTGATTATTCGGATGCTGAAAAACTAATGAAAAAGATGTTATAAGATACACATTGTTATTGTTCTTGTATTTGGTAAATTTAATTTGTTTAAAATCTTTTTTTTTATTTTCATTTATTTTTCTTGAGATAAGTTTAAGTTAGTAATTATGTTTCATTTTGTTATTTGATTTCTAACAGTATTTTTTTATTTGCAAATTAGTTATAAGTTTGTTTTTATTCCTAAATTTTGTTGTTGAACATCATAATTAAGTGTTCAAATGGAAGACGCTGCCTTTTGCACCACAGTATTTATACTAAAGCAAAAGGCAGAGCCACCTAATTCATTGTAATTTTGTTTCTGTTCAATAAATTATCTTTATCTTTATCTTTATTTTCTAGTAAATATCAGATCGTGTTTCGTACCATGAGCTGCCATCTGTATTAATGTGGAAAAACAGAAATATATTGTCATATTATGACAATACCTTTCTAATATTTCCAATGTCAGGTTCACCTGACGATAGATGATAGTCCAAGATCCCAGAGGTGCCAGACGTCACCTATTTTCTGATGAATGAAATGTGGACGATTGAGTAGAGTTAGTAAGTACTAAAAACACATGCTTACTCGCTAACTTGCGTAGACGGCCAATTTTGAGATAAGGGGTAATGAAGATACATACAAACATTACTTACTTCACGTATTTTCTAATAAGTGGTTTTCACGTATGTTGTAGGCAATATCCTTGAAAACATGGTCTCAATACACCCAGACAATTTCGGTCGGCCGTTTTGCTTAACAACTCCAAAATAATAATTTAACTTCACTTAAATTTTCATGCTCCATTTGTAAATATTTATGTTCGTCAGACAACTATTTTGAAGCTTTTTCCAATAAGATAGACATATCTAAGGGGGCAATCATCCCCTAAACTCAACTATGCCTCTATGGGTAAGAGCGCGAGACTGAGTGAGACATTTACTAGGAAATATTGACTTAGAATTGAGTTAAGGGGATGATTGGCCCCTTAGATTCGTCTGTCTTATTGTAAAAAGGTTTAAAATAGTTGTCTGAGAACATATTTACAATTGGAGTATGAGAATTTAAGTGAAGTAAGTTATTATTTTGGAGTTGTTCAGAAAAACGGCCGACGGAAAGTGTCTGAGAGTTTTGGGACTTTGTTTTTAAGGATATTGCCTACAACATACGTGAAAATCACTTATTAGAAAATACGTGAAGTAAGTAATGTTTGTATGTACCTTCATTACCCCATATCTCAAAATTGGGCGTCTAAGCAAGTTAGCGAGTTAGCATGTGTTCTTAGTACTTACTAACTCTACTCAATCGTCCACATTTCATTCATCAGAAAATAGGTGACGTCTGGCAGCTCTGGGATCTTATTCTATGACGGATGGCGGATTTGAACGCGGTGTGTGTACCAGGGATGAGCTTCGATCCGACTTCGATTAGACTTCGGCTCCGAAACTTTTAAAACGGAGGTTATAATCGGAGGTAAATATTTAAATAAAAAATATAAATATTGCACATAATCCCATATTGTGGTGGATAGTAAATGGAAATACAAAATCCCAACTTCCTAAATCAATTGCTCGTCAAAATTTATCGTGTCCACGTGTTTGGCAAAAAAAATAATACCCAATAAAAACGTCTCCTGCCACCACTTCTAATCCTGCCTATGTCTACGACTTCGGTTCCGACTCCGATAAATCAAATTTTAAAACTCCAACTCCGCCTTCGGTTCCGATAAAATGACCTCCGTTACATCCCTGTTGTTTACAGTGTCACAGATTACTTAGAAGTTAGTATGTACCGAACTTATTTTTACCGTTATTATTTAATTTCTATGTTGTTTCCGAACTACACGGCCAATAATGTTAAAATTTTGAAAGGACTATATCTAAAATGTGTTCTTTCTAACAAAATAAGAATTAACGAAATTGAACAATTCAAACATGAGTTACAACCAAAAACACATTCTGACTTTAACCCCTTTCTGCAAGAAAACCGTGCAGAATTTGGGGATTAAAAGTAGACAGCTACCATCTACTTAGTATGATCTTAAATCATGTCAAGTTTCATTCGAATTGAATCAGTAGTTTCGGCGTGATGTGAGTTCCCTATACACACAGACAGACAGACAGACAGACAGACAGACAGAAAGACATGACAAAAAAAAAATGCAGTTTCGCCATCAGTATCGACTATGGAGTGCCCCCAAATTTTTTTTTTCAAAATATCTTCAATGTACAGAATTCGACTCGCTACAGTTTTATTATAAGTATAGATTAAAAATAAATGTTAATTAATTTATAACATATTTGCTCGTAAAGGGTCTCTTATTGGACCAATTTCTGTATCGTAATGTATCTTATGACGCACTAGTGCTGTAATGTGTAATGTAAAACGCACGGTTTCAAAATGCTCCGTCCACAGACTAGGTAGAGAGATATGCTCCGTCTAAAACGAACGGTACCTTTTTAAATCTTAGTAAAGAGTTTTTATGTCAGAAAAGTGTGGTCAACATTTTATGAATAAAATTAACTTTGAGAGGTAAAATATAATAAAGAATTATTAAATTCGTTAATTTAATTAATTTAGACCATAAATTACTTTAATTTTTCTGTAACAAAACACAAAAATATTAATTTACTTTATTTTTAATGGCATACCGGCTGGTTCTGTGCCGTTGCTTAAAAAAAAAAGGCGCCGATGCGCGCGCATTGCTAATCTGTGATCCATAGTGATTACTTACTCTGTGCTGTGATATCTGTGATCAAGTAAATATTATTCTGCGCGTTTTTTTTTCGCTGTATTGTTTTTATTTGAAAATGTCGTCAAAGTTTTGTTTATTTCCTCGCAAATATGTTATAAAACGTCGTATGACATACGTGCGCTTTGATAATTACAGCCTCTGCTAATTATAGCTCTCGCCTTCGGCTCGAGCTAGCAATAAAGCCTCGGCTGTAATTATCAACTTACCGCACTTATATCATAATGTACTATTACCTGTATCTCAGTTTTTATATCCCTGTACGTAAGTAGTAATATGTCGTTAGCTACGATAGCCACTATCGTGCTCACCTAAAATGTTAAAATTTGTTAGTTAAAATTACCTTTTAAAATTATACAATTTAACACTCTTTTAAATCTTCTTCTATTCTCTAACCGTATAAAATTTTCTGAATAATGCACTGTAACAAAATTTTCTTTTTGTAGTGTTTGTCGTGTTGTTACAATTAATAATTATTCAATTCAATATTACCATACAAAACAAAGTTCATATCACGTTCATTAATTTGCGATATTTTGATGCAGTTTCATGTGTCATTGAATTCATTCATTCAATTGATTTGATGGCTTTATTTCATTCTTTAGATCACAAGCGATGTCCTTCTTTATCGACGTTACAATGACATCAAAATGCTCGGCGATGGTACACTAAAAACCCCAAAGAACCCAAAACTCACAATGCAATATCAATTCCATCCTACTATCCTACTAATATTATAAATGGCAATGTATGGATGTTTGGATATTTGGATGTTTGTTGTTCAATCACGTCCTAACGTATGAACGGATCGGGCTGAAATTTGGAAGACAGATAGATTATAGTCTGGAAGAACACATAGGCTACTTTTTATCCCGAATTTTTTTAATCCCGAAAAATTATGGGAACAACGGGAACGGAAACTACGCGGGTAACACCGCGGGGCTTTTTTTTTTTTAATTTTATAGGTTTACACTTGACCGCCATCTCGCCTGATGTTAAGCGACGATGCGGTCTACGATGGAGCGGGTTTACCTAGAATAAAGTGGCCAAGTGCGAGTTGGGTTCGGCCATGAAGGGTTTCGTTGCAGCAAGTAACATAATATACATAGTACACAGTACACATAGTTCTTGTAGTTCGTTGTAACTTTGATCGAAGTTTCAATAATAGTGTATTTATGACGTACTAAAAAAAACTACCCATCAGATCGAGTTCAAACTAATTTTCGTTGGTAGTTTGCATGGTAATGTACATCATATATTTTTTTTAGATTTTTAATTCTCTTACATTAGAAGTTAGAGGGGGGGGACACAAATTTTACCACTTTGGAAGTGTCTCTCGCGCAAACTATTCAGTGTATACGAAAATGATTTTAGAAACCTCAACATCATTTTGGAAGACCTATCGATAAATACCACACAAGTGTAGGTTTGATGAAAAAAAAAATTTGAGTTTCAGTTCTTAGTATGGGGGGCAACAATAATTTTTTATTTTTTTATTTTTTTGTTCAAATCTTAATGCGGTTTACAGAATACATCTACTTACCAAGTTTCAACAGTGTAGTTCTCATAGTTTCGGCAAAAAGTGGCTGTGACATACGGACGGACAGACAGACAGACAGACAGACATGACGAATCTATAAGGGTTCCGTTTTTACGTTTTACGGAACCCTAAAAAACCGATTCACTCTCGATTTGAAGATACAAAGATTGTAACCATCGGGGAAAACCCACTCAGGCAACGTATTCCACAGCCTAGACGTTCTTATCACAAAAGTAGAGTCAAATCTCTTCGTTCGTGTCTTTGGAACATCAACCATGAAACGATGTCGCTTTTTCGAGCTACGAGCATTCCGATAGAAAAAAGGACAAGGTGGTATTAGATCATGTAAATCAGTCGCACACTCTCCGAAGTGTATCCGATGGCTCTGCTAGTTGTACTATATAACAAAAAATAAAATAAACCAATAGCATCCAAAATACTATGTGTCATAAAAACAAGAGTATAATAATTGTTGATTACAGTTTGAACTAAAACAAATGTAATATAACATTTTACATAACATTTTTCAATTTAACTTGTTTTAAGTAATCTGAATTTGAAATCAATTTAGAACTTCTCTGCAAATATATCATCAATGTGCTAAATTTGTCCGAGTTGTACAGCACAGGTGTATGCAAGGTTATCAATATGCTAGTACTAATTTCGTAATAAATCAATGAATCGTAAAAACTCCAACGAAAATGAAAAGTGCTAATTAGCATTATAATAATTATGAATTAACACTCTTGCAAAGATAAACAATTTAAATTTTGTGTTATAATCATTGAAATTTCGATATAATCCTAATAGTACAGTAACTTTAAACATTACCGTAGGCGTTAAATCCGGTAGATCTGATTTTTTGCAGACTTGTTTATGATGTTGGCCTAATGATTGTCCCAAGTTTGTGACCTCGAGCGACGAACGCAACTTTGTCAAAAATCTAAAAAATCGTTTATTTTTAAAATTTTTGCGATTATAACCCTAAACGACTAGTTTTGTAAAACTTTTCTTATGACGTTTATAAAGTAGATTAAATTTGCTACAATATGATACTAGAATTGTCTCTGTACACTCAATAGTTTCTGAGAATAAGTCTTTCAAAGTTTGTATTTTTTTTCGTACTTCGCACTTTTTAGCAATATTTTAACTCCTACTTGACCACTTTGTGGCACAGTTACGGCGGTTTTTACGAAAGTACGAAAAAAAATACAAACTTTGAAAGACTTATTCTCAGAAACTATTGAGTGTACAGAGACAATTCTAGTATCATATTGTAGCAAATTTAATCTACTTTATAAACGTCATAAGAAAAGTTTTACAAAACTAGTCGTTTAGGGTTATAATCGCAAAAATTTGAAAAATAAACGATTTTTTTGATTTTTGACAAAGTTGCGTTCGTCGCTCGAGGTCACAAACTTGGGACAATCATTAGGCCAACATCATAAACAAGTCTGCAAAAAATCAGATCTACCGGATTTAACACATCCTACTCCATACATTCAGGCGACAAAGTTACTGGACTATAAGACATTTTCAACAGTTATAACAAATTTTATCAGTATCACTTTTAAATACCTAAATTTTTATAAACTTCACCAAAGCGACTAAAGTAACAGTACTGATGGATAATTTAAATGCACAAACAATTTGGGTGATTATAACTGGAGAGAATTTGTACCCAATAGCTTTTATGTAAATGATCAAAATTGTTATTTATTTTGGTAATAATCGCTTAATTCATGTAGTAAGAAATACTACAATCAAACATTAAAGATTTGAAATATGTAAAAGAGGAGTAGTTAAGGAAACTACATGAACAGTAAGTAATTGAGGGATTACATCATAATCACAAGCGTCGAATAGAAAATGATACGAGATAGAACGGACACCTTAAGATTTAATCTTTGTTTTAAACTAAGATTAAGTTTGATGAGTTTGTTTGTTAAGATTGAGTTTGATGGAACCATCATGCCTTACAGCAGCTCTGTCAGGAATTTGAGCATTACCTACCATGGATCGCTGCTTAAGCTGGGGACCGCAGCTTCAAGTCACTAGTAAGAAGTTGTATGCCGCGGCTGGAGCTTTGATGAAGTTACGCAACTTTCTCCCTACTTCCACCAAAATTTCACTTGTCCAGTCACTTCTACTTCCCATCCTAGATTATGCCGATGTTTGTTACCTTGATCTCACCGAGGAACAACTGAACAAGCTTGAGCGTCTTCAAAATTTCTGCATCCGGTTCATATTTGGCTTGCGCAAGTATGACCACGTTTCTCAATTTCGCGCTAAGCTCAAGTGGCTCCCAATTCGTCTCCGCAGAAATGCACACATCTTATCACTTCTGTATAATGTATTGTTCATCCCTACCTTTCCTTCGTACCTTAAGGAACGTTTCTGTTTTTGCTACGAAACTTCACGGCCACGCTCTTTGCGAGCTGCTGTGGCACTCAACCTTACCACACCATCACACAAGACTTCCTACTATGGGGACTCTTTTACTGTTAAGGCTGTCCGTTTGTGGAACGCTTTGCCATCCTCTGTGAGAGAGTCGCAGTCCTTGAGCGTTTTTAAGGGCAAAGTAAAAGATTTTTATTTATCACTATGCAACACTGTTGACACTAGCAAGTTGTAGCTTGTAGCACTATTGTTTTAGACTTGTTGTAATTGTTTCGTGTTTCTGGCGGTTTTTGAATCACTGTGCATAATATCCGCACTCTTATTGTCTTAGTATAGGTAATTATTTGTTGTTATCACTTATTTATGTAAGTTTTAAATATTATGGAAGCATAATATTATTATTTTTTATTGGTTAATATTTATTATTTTATTTTAGGAATATATGTTTAATAGTTTTTTTTAATTAATGTCACTCGTCCCTGTTTGTATTTGTATGTAGGCTTTTTTTTTCCTTTGTGATGGTTGCCTGGAAGAGATTGCTCTTAGCAATAAGGCCGCCACTTGTGGTACTAGTTCATAAGTATTTCACTGTAATTTTATTAATTTGTCTGTATCACAATAAAGAGTTTCTATCTATCTATCTAAACTTCACACAAAGGGTTTGAGAAACACCTAACACAAGAGATGTTTTCTTAACAACATTTTAAAACTTCTTTTTGTATTAAAGTGTGTATTTCTGAGTAGCTTGAATACGGGACACTATTATCGTAGAATACATAGATTGGCACTTACTAAGTAGTAAGTACCAACTCTCAGATAGCCGTCCTAAGTAGGTACCAGCCATTACCTTTTTTTTTATGTGGGGGAAATACATTTACGTATCCCCACCATGCAGGGATATGGTGAGGTATGTCGGGCTCGACACCAGACATGGTGCCCCTACCGACTAAAACCCCCACAGATTTCTTCTGCATGGCCAGGGGTCTGGGTCGCGGGGTCACTTGTCGCACTCCCGTCAACGACCCTGACCCTTGCCAACGCTCTTGCGGACTCGCCTCGCGGGGGGCGTCAGTACCCCCGCATTTGGCTCCAGCGACGCGCCAGAAATCAGCGGCGTGTCACCTCTTTGAAGGGCTATCCCTAGGTGGGGTGACGGACGGCCCTAAACGTCCGACACCCCAGGCCTTCCGGTGGAGACGGGTCGCGAACCCAGAGGGTCAACTCTCTGGGCTCGCCCCCGTGTCCGCTTCCGCCTCAGTGGAGGAGCGCTATTGCCCGCTCTTCCAACTCACAGGTCCTCTCACTGCCGAGAAACATTTCACCTCACCTCTCACGGCAATGATGATCGGCAGCAAGAGATCCGCCCTCAACACCGCGGCTAGGGATAGCCGCGGTTCCGCCTTAATGGCCGCTTCGCAGCCCTTGTCCTTCCACTGAGCACTCTGCTAATCAGAGTGCTCGTGGAGGACCCTCAGCTGGAAGACTTAGGAATTTTACTTGGCCGATATGTCAGCCGAGTAACCTTCCCAAGTCTTCCAGTCCCTCTCCCCAACCTCGCACTGCTCAAGGGGGTGAGGAACGCGAGTGGAAGTTCCCAGCTTCGGCCGGGATTTGCCATCACACAACAAGATGCCACCGAGACAAGTTGTTGTGTGATGCCCAGGGTGCACCACGTGGAGGTTCCCAAGCCACGTAACCCTACCAGCCATTACCTGGTTCAAGTTTCTGCCTAGATAGGTAAGTACCTAAGTTACGGCTGGTCTAGTCGGGAGAACGGCGACTGCCGATCCGGAGACCCCGGGTTCAAACGCCACACGCACCACTGTCTTTTCGAAGTCATGTGCGTAATGCCGCTAACTTAAAAACGGTGAAGGAAAACATCGTGAGGAAACCGACATGCACCTAGAATCTTTCAAAGTCATGTGTCATCCGCCAACCCGCACTGGGCCAGCGTGGTGGATTATGGCCTTAACTCTCTCCTTGCGAGAGAAGGTCCCGAGTCCCAGCAGTGGGAACGTTTAGTGGGCTGTTGATGATGTTAATGATGAGGTAAGTACCGAGACGAGACAAGAACTAGCCTTTCTATCGCCTAAATGGGTTTTGCCTTCGCTATTGCTGTCTCTATAATTTCAAATAAAAAGAAAAGAGAAAGCAATATTAAAGCTAACACCCTTATGACTCAAAACTTAATGGCTAAATTCAGAAGCAAATTTATAAGCAAGTTAGAAGCAAGCAATCCTCACGTCTGTATTTAGTATGCTAGTTTACTGAATGCTGTTTCACTTCACTGAATTCAGTGGCGACTGAATTCAGATGTCTAAATTTAGCCAAAATGAAATAAACATTTAAGACAGTATTAGTTAGCCGGTAAACCCCAGGTATATTTATCAGAATGCGATGGATCCCACACTAGGGCTACCTATGTTGTGGGTTGTGGGTCCAGGTTCCCCGCTAAATGTACAGATTTAAATAACAATAATGATACAAACTTTGACTCGGATTAAAAACAACTATAAGGAAAGAAAAAAACAAGCACAAAATACTAGCTGAATTTTGTGCTTAGTTTTTTTTTTTATGGTTTTGCAATTTTGGTAGCAATAGCAATTTTCAATAGTTTTGGGTAAATAATAATAATAATAAGCTTTTTTATTTCTTGTTTTATAATAGTTGTTTGTTATTAATAGTAGGTACAATAAACAAAGATTTGATTTGTATTAGTAAGTTAGCTTAAATTATGTTAGTAATTTAAGTTGGTAAGTATTTGTTTTAAAATAGTTGTTAGTTATAATATTACGATACGTTAAGATTTGATTTGTATTAGTAACTTAGATTAGATTGTTAGTGATATTATTATATAAGCAGGTATTTATTTAAAATATTTGGTAGTTATAATGTTACAATAAACAAAGTTTTGATTCGAATCATTCAGTTAGCTTACTTAAAATATTTATAAATGACAAGAACCCCGATTCGGGTACAGGTCTCTTCCAAAGATGACCATTTTTGTCGGGTTTGTGCTATGGAGCACCAGATTATGCCAGCTAAACTTTTCAAACAATTTTCCCAGCTAAGGGTCTTCTCTTTCTTCTCTCACCTAATGGTCCTTAAAGTTGAGACTGAGTTAAAGTTGAGTTTGAAGTAAAGTTGAGTTTGAGTTTTGTACCTTTGGAAAGTTTTGGTCGTAATCTTCCACGCTGACCAGCCGGGTAAATAACAGCAACAAAACAATAGTATTTGGTTTTTTTTCTGAGTCACTTAGAGGGTACCTCGCCTGAAAATTCGCGCAATCTTGACATGACTTCCCCCTCGCGGAGCAATATACATAGAACCGACGCCGCACCGAAAGTGCGAACATTCTATTATCAATTGAGTAAAAGTAAACCAATTAAATAAATGTAAGAGTTTATATCGACAACTATTAGATCTTTCTCATATAAAATTTCACAAAGGAATGCCCTTCAACGGCTTAGCTCCATCTACTTATAGCGCCAACCCCTCTAAAACTCTTTTGAGATGACGGGTAGAAGCGAATGGTATCCCACCGGCGCCCTCTACACTAAATGACACATATTTAGACTCAAATCCCAGTATTAAATATAATACTATAGTGAAATACACGGCAAACAAAATACAGGTGATAACACGGCCCTCCTGCGCACGCTGCCAACCTTGGCAGTGTCACAGTCTGGTGTAGTTGCTGCGAACAAAATGCACAAGTTATTCATTTTATTAATTTTACTCTTCCAGTAATATCCACTTAAGATGAGTAACTTTCCCAAGCAGTTGCGCTGTCACATTGTCGCAACTCAAGGTACGTCATTACATTACCACATTCTCCATAAATCCACTTAAGATGAGTAATGAATAGCTTTCCCAAGCAGTTGCGCTCTCACATTGTCGCAACTCGAGGTACGTCACTACATTACCCACATTCTCCATAAATCTCAAACATACACCTTTCCCTAGCTGCCGCCTGGTAACTCTAGATACGCGGCATTAAAGTCATAGTCAAAGTCAAAGTCAAAGTTCATTATGTTCACTCTTAATGCTTTCTCTAGCAGTTACCACTCTTAGGCCGACACTAAGTACGTCAGTTTATGTCGAAGGTATTACGGTTTCACACTAACGCTTACTTTGTCAATGGATCGAAGCCATTGGACTTCACTACGTTATTCAAACGTTAACTCATCAGCAATCAATCATAATACCTGACAACATCCTAGAGCCATTGCACTGCTCGATTGGGTTTGACTTTCAATTACAGTATATATCTCCAAGTCTACTAATCGTATCTATTCAAGGTTTCATATTTTTCTCACATATGGCCTTCTATGTACATAGTTTTTATAAACGCTCCCAAGTGATATTTATAGCGAATTAAAGGGTCTCATTTTTTTAAAACAATACCAAACTATTCATTGGTAACGTACATAGCTCGGCATCGTCTGACTAAAATCTCTCTAATTTCAACCATAAGGGTATCTTATAACTGCACTAAATATAACCACTTTGTAACCCAACTACGGTAACCAAATTCAAATCAAAGATGTAACACTTTCTATTACTGTATTATGTTTTAAAACGCATGACCTTTTTCAAACAGTTTCCCTGAAAGATATTTATACCAATATCCAACTGATTTACACTTTTTATCTATGGTTGGTGTGCCTCGCAACAACTCGTCTACAAAATAAGCTACCCTCTCATAAAGTTTCGTAAAACAGTATCCACAAACTTTAAAAAAAACCGAAGATATTCCATTCTACGAAATGTTCTGATTGCAGTTCCCGGAATTGAAGGTTATTTTACTCTCACACGATAGTACTTACGAGACAATAATTAAAAGTTTTTACTACTCGGTGATTCGCAAAATTTTCATTTGAAATGCAATCCATAACAACAAGGATAAGATAACAAGGTTAAAACAATTTTTTTTTTATCATTTCCACAAAGTAAATCATAATATTAAACTGTTGCTTACTTACGTGTATTACGCACTTCAGAAACCACTGATCAAAGAATAACATTTTGACTAACTGCGGGCGACGCTTGCTTTTCCGATTAATTCTCATCACCGTTGTGATTTCCAGGCATGGTGTTCATAGCACTTCTGATATTATCAATTGAGTAAAAGTAAACCAATTAAATAAATGTAAGAGTTTATATCGACAACTATTAGATCTTTCTCATATAAAATTTCACAAAGGAATGCCCTTCAACGGCTTAGCTCCATCTACTTATAGCGCCAACCCCTCTAAAACTCTTTTGAGATGACGGGTAGAAGCGAATGGTATCCCACCGGCGCCCTCTACACTAAATGACACATATTTAGACTCAAATCCCAGTATTAAATATAATACTATAGTGAAATACACGGCAAACAAAATACAGGTGATAACAATTCATTCCATCAATTGATTTAAAACAGGCATTCTTAACCTTGGCAGTGCTTCAGTCTCAACAGCGATGCCGCATCGACTATCGGTATATCGAAGTGTTGAAATGTACATATTTACAGCAAAGCCACAATGTCTGTCTGATTACAGGACCAGAGCACAAAACATATCCGGCTACAGAAGGGCGTGAGACAGGGAGATGTTATATCTCCGAAACTGTTCACTGCCGCGCTGGAAGATGTTCAAATTCAAATCTTTATTTGCCACTAAGTGTACATTATGATCTTACAATAATAATAGGTATAGCAACTTACAACTTAGTCGCCCTTTACGGGCATTGCAAATGTCACAAAAGCGACAAAAATGTTACAATAAGTACTTAAATGGTAACTACAAGAGAATTTTGTACATTAAGACACTATAACTAATAAAATATAATTATCGAAGTACATAGCTTACATTTATCTATAACATTTATAATAACATTCATGTTATTTATATAATGATACGAGATGTGATGACACCTTTCATTCAAATATTTATGTAAGTTTATTAAAACATATTTTTATATTTTTTATTCAAGTTGAAAATTAAGTATTTTTATTAAAATATTCTTTTACGGAATAAAAACTGTTTTTAATTAAAAATGATTTAAGTTTAGATTTATATAAAGAAAATATTGTATCGTTTTTTATGCTAAGTGGTAATTTATTAAAAACTTTAATAGCCATGTAATGAGGGCTCTCATTTAACATTTTTATTCTAGAGTA
Source organism: Ectropis crepuscularia (assembly GCA_963693475.1). Taxonomy (NCBI): domain Eukaryota; kingdom Metazoa; phylum Arthropoda; class Insecta; order Lepidoptera; family Geometridae; genus Ectropis; species Ectropis crepuscularia. Next base: position 8,088,176 of record OY856350.1, read on the forward strand.
TGGTAAAGCTAGTCGTTCTTTATGACGCGTATTTATATCATGTGTGTCTTTAGTTTTATTAAAGATGTGGCTGTTCTTATTGACGAAAATGCATAGTTCTTGGATATAAAGTGAAGGTAAGGTGAGTATGTTGTATTTCAGAAAGAGGGGTCGGCAGCTGGTGGTATTATCTCTGTGAGCTATAATTCTGAGACATTTCTTTTGCATTTGTTACATTGCTTACGGTTTACGGATAACAAATCCAAGTTTCACATCACAAGTTCACTTAATAATAATGAAATAACAACAAAACGCAATTATCTAACTAAATCTAAACAATAGTTACACAAACCGTATGCAATGATAGCAGTTGACTTGCAATCTTGTTGACATTGACAGATGCAAAAGCGGCGACGCATTTGCAGCTCGTCACCACTTTCGATCAAATAAGTCAAATTTAGTAATTCACATGGATTAATCTAACAACTAATTTTCTTCATATACATGACTACGAAATATCGATTGTCGCGCCACTTTGCCGATACAATCGAATACGAGCACAAACATGAACTGGCTATTTTGAAGGCATTTGGACTTTGGACGGTTAACTTAACGATATAATTTCAAATCTGCTATCTTCGTTTAAATTGTAAAAAGAATTGCATTTTACAATAACTTAATCTACGAGTTTAAGGACCCCGTTAATGGGTAAGTTGTGCATTACAAACCATTATTTAAATAGGGAAAGTTATAACATTACCATTGTTCACCTGTTTCAGTGCTTTGTGATTTTAGTGCTTAAATAATTAAAAGTCCTTTTCGCTTGCTTTTAAACCTTGACTGCATCATCCTGGAAACGCTAAATATCGCATACTTGTACGCACTACTTCATTTCATCTGGCCGTAATGTTGCAGTCATGGTGGAGAAATTGGACATTTTTGTAATTGCCCAAAAATGTCGTTCCAGGGTCTTAGGCTCGCCTATAAGCCACGGGAACGATTTCTACTTCCTATCTACTCTTCGACCGTACTACCCCAGGAGAGACACCTGAGGTGTCACGCTGTCTCCCTGTCACGTCATTGTGTCATTGGTGCCGGATCTACCCCGCACCGAACTAGCCAGGGGAGTAGTGCTCATCAGCCAGTGCAGTTGTGGTCTAGTTTATTTTCTTTTTGTTAACCGTAGTTTATTTCTATTCCATTTTTTTATATTTTTGTAATTAAAATTTCTCAAAATTCCACTTAATTTTTTTTTTATTCAGTAAACATTTTAATACGTCTAGAACGTATCAATGGCGCCCAGCTCGTGATTAGAACTTCTTACAGCTGCACTGGCATGATTTTATGTAGATGATTAGTTTTCTATGGGTGATGGCTGCATGTGTTTGATGTTAGACGAATTTGTTTCATTTTTTATCGCATTTATTATTACTGTTTTTGAATACATGAAACAATTCGTTGCTAATTTGATTCTGTAACGAATAGGACTACATCAACTAGTATTTATTTTAGTTACATTAGTATATATTCTTATGGTTTAGTTATTGTTATATTTTTTATTGCTTTCTCATGCACATTAGTTAAACCAATCACGTCTGTAATTTAACATTAAGTATATTTTTCTTCTAGAATTATAGAATTTAATGTACGGTACATGCACAATTTACCTATATATCAGTAATAATTGTAGTTATTTAAATTTAATAAAAAAAAAAAAGAACAACGAAATACTTCAAAATGGCCAGAGAAATAAAATTCTTATCTTTACAAAAGTCCGAATTAGAGTACGAGGTAGGAATTAGAGGTGAGACACCTACTGATAACGTATCTGACCTTAGAAAGCAGATCATAAAGCAGTCAAAAAGCATTCCTACCGAAGATATTTTGGAATCTCATTTAGAGCCCTTAGAAGATTTGGCTGGTGTTAAAGAAAGTTTACTTAAACTAAAGGATAGTATAATTATCATCAAAACTAAATTTGATAAAAATATATTTACTCGGTGTGAAAACTTTGCACATCACATTTAGGTACTATAGATTGTCAAGGATACAACCAAAGAGTTCTAAGGAAAATGAAATCCTAAAATCACTTAACACTAAGTTACAAGATTATTACAACGAACTAGGTAATTTAGGCGCTTCAACATCTCCTTCTTCCATGAATCAAGTACAAGAACAGGAGGAGCTACCCCAAACTAGTATTTCAGTTACATGTGATCGTGGAATGTCTACTGATTTGTCTAGGCTTAAATATGATGGTAAATCGTGCGTCAGAGCTTTTATTCAGAGAGCCGATGAGTTTATGAAGGCTAGGGACATTAAAACCCAACGTATTTTATCATATGCTTCAGAAATTTTTACTGGGGATGCACTACACTGGTTCCGTAGCGTTCGTAATTCGGTCAAATCTTGGGAACAACTCGTGTTACTACTAAAACAAGATTTCGATCAATTCGATTATGACTATAGACTAATGAGTGAAATTAGGAGCCGTACTCAGGGCGAATTTGAGTCAATTACTATTTATATCGCAATAATGGAAGGTATGTTCTCTCGATTATCAACTGCTATTCGTGAAGATGAAAAATTAGAATTACTTCTACACAACATCAGACCTCGTTATGCTAGTACTCTCGCTTGTTGTCCTGATGTAAATACAATTTCGAAATTGCGCACTATCTGTCGTAATTACGAAAACTATCAAACCCGGGTCTCACATTTTAGAGAACCCCCTAAAGTAAGTTCTGAAACACTTGCCCCGGAATTTGCCTACAATAATCCTACTACTAATAATACTCCAAGTAATAAAAATATGAACAACTTAAACTACTGCAGTGCAGTCGAAACCAACCAACAAAACAATAAGAAACTCTTATACTGTCCAAGATGTCGCACTAACAGCCACTCCTTGAAAATGTGCAAAGAACCTAAATTTCTTATATGTTTTAAATGTGGCCTTAAAGGAGTTCGTTTCCCAGATTGCCATAACTGTAATATTCCAACCAACCACTCTACTAATATTTCAAAAAACGAATAAAGGATTGTAGCACTATCTGTAACACACAACCAAATGAATGGTCTGATTGGCTTGAATTCCTTCGTAAATTTTTTAAAACCTACAATGTTGCTACAATCAAAAATTATAGACCTACTAATGACCCTCGACCCTACGTAAAAATAAGGATAGAAGCTTTAGAACCTTTGGTGCTTCATGGATTGTTGGACTCCGGCTCGGCAATTAATATTATTGGTAATAATTTACACCATGATCTAATTAACCATGGCTTAGCTATCACTAATTCGGAAAATATTACAATTACGGCTGCTGGTGGACATTCTATGACCTCAATAGGTGTTATGTGTCTACCGGTCATTTTTAATAACAAACGTTTAGTTATTAAAGCTCACGTGGTTCCTGAAATCAAAACTAGTATTATTTTGGGCATTGATTTCTGGAACAAGTTTAATATATTTCCTAATAATATCAAAGATATAGAATTACTGCCTTCTGATGATCCAGTTTTACTAAACATAGAAAACCCTTACACGGAAAATTTCATACAACCCTACGAAAGTCTTACAGATGTACAAAAGCGAATAGCGGATGACATACTTAATAAGTTTACAGAAGTATCATTTGAAAAAAAGGGACTTGGCAGAACACATCTAATAGAACATCGAATAGATACCGGTAATGCAGAGCCTATTAAACAAAGGTATTATCGTATATCACCAGAAAAGAAAAAGATAATTTCAGAGCAGATAGACGAAATGTTAGAGTTAAATGTATTGCAATCCTGTGAAAGCCCATGGTCTTCACCTGTTCTAGTCGTTGATAAGAAGGATGGCAAACCTAGGTTTTGTTTAGACAGTAGAAAATTGAATGCAATAACTAAAAAGGATGCATATAATTTGCCATATATCTCAGAAATACTTGACAATTTGAGAGATGCTAAATATTTGACAAGTATAGATTTATCTAAAGCGTTTTGGCAGATTCCTATAGCTACTATAGACTGCGAAAAGACGGCATTTTACGTTCCCGGAAGAGGAACTTTTATGTTTAACGTCACTCCGTTTGGACTTTCGAATGCTCCTGCTACACAGCAGCGTCTAGTCGATGCTTTGTTTGGTCAAGAGTTTGAATTAAATGTATTTTGCTACCTTGATGATGTTATTATAATTAGTAAAACCTTTGAGGAACACGTTAACATTCTGTTACGTGTTTTACAAAAACTGACGAAAGCTAATCTAACTATAAACCTATCTAAATGTCAGTTCTTTAGAAGACAACTAAAATATTTGGGATATGTAGTCGACCAAAACGGCCTCCGCACCGACCCTGACAAGGTAGAAGCAATTCTAAAATTTCCTACTCCTACTACAAAAAAAGAGCTGAAAAGATTTCTGGGTACTGCATCGTGGTATAGACGTTTTGTGCCAAATTTTAGCACTATTGCTGGTCCTCTAAATAAGTTAACGTCTAGCGGAAAAAAAGCACCACCTTATGCATGGACACCCGAAGCAAATAATGCATTTAAAGTTCTAAAAGCTAATCTTACTAATACTCCCGTACTGGCGTGTCCTAATTTTGACTACGGTTTTGAAGTCCACTGTGATGCAAGCAACTACGGAATTGGAGCAATGTTATGCCAAACACTAGATGGTGTCGAACATCCCGTTGCTTATATGAGCAAATCCCTCACTGGCGCTGAACGTAATTATAGCGTAACAGAACGGGAAGCGCTGGCGGTTTTGATCGCCTTAGAACACTGGCGATGCTACCTGGAAAATGGCAGAACTTTCGCAGTCTACACTGACCACGCTGCTTTAAAGTGGTTTCTAACTCTAACTAACCCTACTGGCCGTCTTGCTCGATGGGGAATCAGATTATCATCTTTTGATTTTGAAATAAAACATCGTAGAGGAAAAGACAACGTTATTCCTGATGCTCTATCTCGATATTTCCCAGTCGCACCGATTATCTCAGTGCAGAATACGGGGCCTACTACTGCAGATCCTTGGTATTTGGCAATATATAATGGGTGTTTAGCTTCACAGACTGGGTTTCCAAATTACAGGGTTGAAGGTAACGTTCTATATCGGTACATGAAAAGTAAAAATCCACTTACTTCAGAGTTTTCCTGGAAGGAAGTAGTTCCAGAAGAACTGCGTAATGAAGTAATAGACAAAAATCATTCTGATCTACTTGCAGCACACTTCGGTATTTACAAGACATACAGGCGGCTACTATTAAAATACTACTGGCCGGGAATGTATGCTGACGTAGTAAAATATGTAGGTGAATGTTCGACATGTCTTGCTTATAAACACCCATCTCATGCAACACTAGACAAAATGGGAAGGCCTAAAGACTGTTCCCGCCCTTGGCAAACTATATCAATAGATATTATTGGGCCACTACCTACTAGCAGAAAGCAGAATAACTACATTCTTTCAGTTTGCTTTTGCTTCTCAAAATACTGTTTAATATTTCCTATGCGGCAGGCCATTGCAATTAATGTCTGTCGAAATCTAGAGAATAATGTTTTTCTTATACATGGGATACCACAGAATATAATTATGGATAATGGTTGCCAATTTGCTGGTCGAGAAATGGATAGCCTACTTAAGAAATATAAGGTACCGCATATTCATTTTACTCCTAAATATACTCCACAAATCAATAGTGTTGAAAGATATAATCGAACTATTATAACAGCTATCTCAACCTTTGTGGAAAATGATCACAGAAGTTGGGATGTTAACATTCCACAAATACAATTTGCCATGAATAATTCGGTTAACGAAGTAACTGGATTTACACCTTCGTTCTTGGTTCATGGAAGAGAGCTAGTATCTTGCGGTTCTCACTACGTAGATAATGATAATGCTAACGAAATCATCTTCTTACCTCGAGATATCTATGCCGAGAACCTTGGTCACTTAGCTAGCATATTTAATGACGTCCAATCAACTCTTTGGCATAGTCATCAAAAATCTACCCAACGTTACAATTTACGTCGTAAGAATGTAGAATTTAACATTGGCGATGTAGTATGGAAACGCTGTTTTTTCCAAAGTGATAAAGATGCACGCTTTAGCAAAAAACTTGCACCTAAGTTTGAAAAATGTAAAGTTAAAGATAAAAAATCACCGTTAGTTTACGTTTTAGAAGACATGTCAGGCAAAAATATTGGCGCATGGCATATAAAAGACTTGAAACTTAAATTATAAGCTATTTATAAGTAAATATCTGTGTAGCGTGCACAACTAAATATAACGTAATAGACTAGAACCCATTTAAACTATTCGTCCCACAACAATGTCTAAAACATGTCAGAGTGTGAATTTTTCTACTACGAAAAATTCTTGCCTAGGAGGGGGTGTACTGTTACATTGCTTACGGTTTACGGATAACAAATCCAAGTTTCACATCACAAGTTCACTTAATAATAATGAAATAACAACAAAACGCAATTATCTAACTAAATCTAAACAATAGTTACACAAACCGTATGCAATGATAGCAGTTGACTTGCAATCTTGTTGACATTGACAGATGCAAAAGCGGCGACGCATTTGCAGCTCGTCACCACTTTCGATCAAATAAGTCAAATTTAGTAATTCACATGGATTAATCTAACAACTAATTTTCTTCATATACATGACTACGAAATATCGATTGTCGCGCCACTTTGCCGATACAATCGAATACGAGCACAAACATGAACTGGCTATTTTGAAGGCATTTGGACTTTGGACGGTTAACTTAACGATATAATTTCAAATCTGCTATCTTCGTTTAAATTGTAAAAAGAATTGCATTTTACAATAACTTAATCTACGAGTTTAAGGACCCCGTTAATGGGTAAGTTGTGCATTACAAACTGTTCACGCCAAAAACAACCCCTAGCGACACCTAGGTTCTGTCTAGTGTACTTCAACGAAATTCCAGATATTATGTAGCACTACAAAGATCACGTCAGCGTTAGCCAATGACATCGCAGCTACATGACGTGATATTTCTTAAACCAATCAAATTGTTCCCTTTCACCCTTTCCACGATTTTTGTATTTTTTGACACGTATTAATAAAATATCTATCGTTCAATTCACACACAAGCTGGTTTTTATTTTATTTCCAAAATTACCAATATACCACAAGATATTAACCCTATACTTGGCAAAGTGCATTCTTATGCACATTGAACTTTTGAAAATGATTGAGACTATGTTTAGTAGTTTTGAATATTATTCTTTTTACTAAATAGAAGTAAGTATGATAAACAATCAGTAAAAAAATATGGTGTAGTTGTTGCCAATACTAAAATGACAGTAGCACTCAAGATAGCGAACTGTGCGCGGGCGTCTTCTTTCTGTCTAGTAATAAAGTATTTTTTTAATTAGAATTTCAATACAATTAGCAGAAAAAATTTACTCAAACAATAGATCATGAATGTTACTTTACGTGTTTGTTATTTTTTCAGACCAATTCATGTTATTTTTGGCTGTAATTTACACACTTTTGTGAGTGTATCTACAAATGCACACTGCCCGCTACGCTACATATTCGGTCATTTTTGTTTAGTATCTTTGTAGATACACTGCCAAATGAATAGCAAATTGTGGTTCATAAAAAAATATGTATATGTGAGTGTAGCATAATTCAATTTATTTTTTAGTTAATATAAAACTGTTTTACTTAGGCAGGCACCACATTTGAAAACGCAACAGCATAATAAAGCTCGTCAAATAGTTGTTTTGTATGGACAAATTAGTATAAACAGCCCCTAAATGTTTTCACTGCTGGGCCTTCTCTCGCTAGAAGAGAGTGAATGCGATAATCCACCACGCTGGCCCAGTGCGAGTGCCAGAGTGCGCAGTTGGTGGATGACACATAACTTTAAAAGATCTAGGTACATGTCGGTATATTCACGTTTTCCTTCACTGATGTAAGTTAGTGGCATTACGCACATGGTTTCGAAGAGACAGTGGTGCGTGTGATTTTGAACCTAAAGGTACCTTAGGTACCCTTAGGTACAACAAAGAAGAGAAATGAAAAGTACCTGTACCCTCTCCTAACTAGATAAAGGATTACCTTAGGATCCTAACTAGATAAAACACCAATATGGGAGGTAGCAGATATGCTTATAGCTACATCGCACACCATTCAGAGGCCATCGCTGGTACCTACCTCTCTTATCCCAAATAACAGACATCTTCATAAACGACTCGTGGCTATTGTACAGACGTGGTTTTGATTAGGCACTTCGATACAATATATGCAAACATTTGCCACGAGATCAATAAATCGAAAAGAATTAGTCTCAAGCAGTTTCCAGCAGTCAAAGCCTGCTGAAAGTTGAAAGAGCTTCTCCAGTAAGAAAATTAATCACAAACGAAGTTGCTAAAGAATACGACAGTTAAAAGGCATCACATCATCCAAAGGAAGATGCAAAAACTGCGTAAAAGGACCGACTAAGTTCTTTTGGCAAAAATGTGATGTGAGGCTGTTTGGTGCCAGAACGTAACTGCCATCAAAATTACCACACTGAACGATAAAGATGCCTCATATTGTATTATGGTAACTAGTTACTAAATAAGGTAACTCCTAAGTTATCTCATCCCTATACTTACTATATTTCCTTTCTAAGTAATTATTTCTTGTTTGTTGTTGCTTGGTAAGCAAGTTCAAAGTATTGTAAAAAAGTATCACATTAGGTTTAAGTTTAATAAAACTGTTGATTTATAAGAAAGTTAAGAACAAATTGTTATCTGTTTTCTTCAGATTTGTGATTTCGCTTATTTTATGAGAAATATTTATTGATACGTTATGTCAGCATATCAGGCAACGTATCTTTTAGGATACTACTGTTTTTGAAACGTTTTCTCTACACACTTGGCAGTGTGCATTTCAGGATACATCCTGTAAACTAAAAACTAACAAACATATATTTTTTTATTTATTTTTGTACCATATGTTACATGGCTAGAATCCCAGTTTTCAAAAAAAATACAATATATCAAGAAAAAAAAATCTTGCCAAGTATAGGGTTAAAAAGCGCATACATAAAAATTGATCCTACGAACCGAATAAGAAGAAGCACCTTTGGATTATACGTAAATATATCATCGGAAAATTAGAAGGAAGTTGCCAAGGAGGACTTACACAGGACACGCAGGAACGGTTGACCATCCATCCTTAACTTAATCCATGCTTAACCCTTTGTTTATTTGTGTTTAGGACCGTGCCTGTTAGTGCCAGAAAGTACCGGGTTCAAGTCCGTAGCAGTTTAGTGCCGTCGCTAGTGCCTATACTGAAACAGCTTCAGGACTTACACGGTGAGTACCCCGACTTCCTTTGACTGCCATGATGAGCTATGATAATTCTCGTGATAAGTCACCTCTTAGAGGCGATGGGGACGAGAAATCTGAACAATATATTCGTGATCTCGTTAAAAAACGCGGAGTTCTTAAGGCTAGACTCACAAGGTTCGTTAATTATATAAATTCGAATCGTGATACTGTTAATTTAACCTCTCAAAACCGTAACGACTTAAAATTACGAATACAGGGAGCCACGGGCTTGTATACTGAATTTAACCGTATTCAAACTAACATAGAAGAAGCCGTCAATGACTCCAATCTAGATGAGCAATTAACCCAACGAGAAATGTTTGAAGATGGTTATTACAGTATACAGGCTTACGCTGAATCTCTATTGAATCCTGTAGGCAATGACGTAGTCGCAACGAGCTCCACCAACGCAAAACAGCTGTTACAGACAGTTAAACTGCCTATTATACCTATGCCAACCTTTGACGGTTCATATGAAGGCTGGCTCGAATTTAGGGATACATTTCTGTCGCTTATTCATAGATCTACTGAACTTTGCGACGTACAAAAATTCCATTACTTGAAATCAGCCTCAAAGGGCAGTGCAGTTTTAGTTATTGACTCACTAGAATTAACATCAAGTAACTATTCTGTAGCATGGGAGCTTTTATTGAACAGATATGACAACCACAGGTTGTTAATCCATAATCACGTCAAGTCATTGTTCAATATAGCACCGTTAAATAAGGAGTCACACATTTCATTGAGAAAGTTAATTGATACTACGCTTAAGAATCTTCGTGCATTGAACACACTGGGTGAGCCGACAGATTATTGGGACACGCTAGTTATTTATATGGTTGTTTCAAAGCTAGATAAAACTACTGAACGCGAATGGGAGCAACATAAAGGCACACTGACGTCACACGATTCTCAGTTTAAGATCAAATTGGATCATTTAATGACATTTCTGAAAAACCGGTCAGATATGTTGGAAACATTACAGGTATCACGCGAGCGCGATCACAATAAACAACAAAATGAAGTTACTAAAACACAGAACATCAACAATAATAAACAGAAATCGCACTGTAATGTTTCTAGCACAAATAAACAGCAAAAACTGCATTATTTCGATAAGGCTTGCGTTTTATGCAAATTAAGTCATCCAATTTATTCTTGTGTAAAATTTCTAGGTAGTGATTTAAATTCAAAACTTAAAGTTATTAAAGACAACAATTTATGTAAAAATTGCCTACGCGCAGGGCATAATGTCGAGTCGTGTCGATATGGGCCGTGCAAAAAATGCTCTAAAAAACATAACTCGCTGATTCATTCCGACTCGCCTGCCCCCTCTCTTCTCGCAAACGTCCCATCCTCCTCGATCACACCAGCAACCATGTCTATCAGCGGTCACACAAACATTCACGCATCACACATACAAAACCTTAACATAAAACCGGTCCTGTTATCGACCGCGTTAGTTGAAGTTATTGACAATAATAATGTTGTTCATATTGTACGCGCATTATTAGACAACGGCAGTCAACGATGTTTTATTTCGAAATCCTTATGTAACTTATTATGCACACATTTAATACAGTCCACTCACGAGATTCGCGGTGTAGGAAATTCAGTGACACAGTGCACACAAATCTGTGAAATTGAAATTAAATCGCACATAAATACCTACACTACGAATCTTCAATGTTTTGTTTTACCACAGATTACTTCAGATATGCCATTTGTTTATCAAACGGATGCGAAATTTAGTATTCCCGACGGTGTTCAATTGGCAGATCCTCAGTTTTTAGATTACCAAAATATAGATATTTTAATAGGCGCAGATAAATTTTGGGATCTACTTACTATAGGCAAAATTAGGTTGCAAAATGGACCTTATTTGCTTAACACAAAATTAGGCTGGATAATTTCAGGTCCTATCAACTCACACACACATAATGAAGGACATATTCAGTGTAATTTCACACACACAACAGACACCCTATTACGTCAGTTTTGGGAGCTCGAGGAGGTACCTAGTGCTCGGTGCACACAGACTGATGAGGAGCGGGCATGCGAGGAGCATTTCGTTCGCACTACCACACGCAACGGCGACGGAAGGTTCTGTGTTCGCATTCCTTTTAAACAGTCACCCGAAGTTCTAGGGGATACGTATCCTCAAGCTGAACGTCGTTTTTTCGCTCTTGAGAGGCGTTTACAGCGCTCTAATGAGTACAAAAAATTATATTCTGATTTTATTCATGAATACGAGAATTTAGGTCATTTGACTGAAGTTCAGTCTTATAATTCACCTCACTATATTTTGCCACATCACGGAGTGTTTCGTGAACACAGTACCACGACGAAGTTACGTGTTGTGTTTGACGCAAGCGCCGCTTCTAGCTCGAACTTATCCCTTAATGATTTACAAATGGTAGGGCCTCCTATACAAGGCGATTTATTTGCGATACTGCTACGTTTTAGGCAACATCGATACGTAGCCTGCGCCGACGTGGAGAAAATGTATCGACAGTGTTTAATTGCTGAAGATCAACGCGATTTACAACTTATTTTATGGCGTGACGATGTCACAGAACCACTGCGCGTTTATCGGTTAAACACAGTCACATACAGTACCGCCTCGGCACCCTTCTTAAGTGTTCGTTGCGTAAAACAGTTAGCTATTGAATGTGAAGATCCTGATGTCAAAAGAATAATTAACGAAGACATGTACGTTGATGATATGATTACTGGCATGGACGACAGGGAAAAATTGTTAAACATCTGTAGTCAAACCGCACAGGTTCTAAAATCGGGTTGTTTTCCATTAAGGAAATGGATCTTCAACTTTCAATGCAAAGACAATGAGTTGTCATTTATTTCAAATGATTCAAGTCACACATTAAAAGAGCTTACATTAAGTGATAACAGTAGTAGTTCTAAAACACTAGGGATGGGTTGGTACAGCAAAAGTGATGAATTTCATTTTAATTCACATTATGATTTTAAAGATAATAATAGTGAGTCAGTAACTAAACGCACAATTCTGTCACACATTTCACAAATCTTTGATCCGTTAGGCCTCCTTAGTCCCACTATAATGCTCGCTAAGGTTTTATTACAACGTTTATGGTTATTAAAATTAGGGTGGGATGACGAGCTGCCTGATGACGTCACGAGGATTTGGAATCTGTTTGTTAAATCGCTTTCTATTATCGATACGATACGCATACCGCGTCATGTCATTGAAAGCTATCACAGTTACACACACATTGAGCTACACATATTTACAGACGCATCACAGGTAGCATATGGATCTTGTATTTACGTACGCACAGTTAATGAAAATTCAGTAGTGTCAGTGCGTCTACTTTGTTCTAAGGGCAAAGTCGCACCCTTAAAGCCTATCACTATACCACGCTTGGAGTTATGTGGAGCGCTGTTAGGTGCTAAGCTGTACGATAAAGTAATTAACTCCTTTCGTTGTCAATTTAGTAACACGATCTTTTGGTCTGATTCAACCATTGTACTTGGTTGGTTACGTATGGCTCCTAACTTATTAAAACAGTTCGTGCAAAATAGGGTTTCACAAATCCACGATCTTACTAAGGATATTCCATGGCGACATGTAAGTGGTAAACACAACCCAGCCGACTTAGTGTCACGTGGAGCCAGCCTGGATGAACTTTCCAACTCCAGTTTGTGGTGGGAAGGACCGCGATTCCTTCATGACAGCGATTTCAATTTTGATCATTTAGCTCAAGTTCCTAATAACGATGACACACACAGTTTACCGGAAATAAAAACGAGCGTTCTGTCATTTTTAACGCAAGACACCAGTGCTATCACTGATGCCAGCATATTCCCATTCTCGCGATTCTCTCAATTCTCTCGCATGATACACACCGCAGCATATGTTTTACGCTTTATACATAACACACGCAATAAAAACAACAAACGATTAGGTGGTATTAATAGTGATGAGCTGAAAGAATCGACTACATTATTAATTAAATTAACACAATTAGAATGCTTCCCTAATGAGTATAATATTTTATCTCAAAACAAGCAATTAAAAAATAAACATAATTTAAGTAAATATAGTTTGTTTATAGACGAACAAAAAATCTTACGAGTAGGTGGACGCATTCAATACTCGCTAGATTTTTCTATTGATAAAAAACATCCTATTTTATTATCAGGAAAACATCATTTCACTTTATTATTGTTTCGTAATGAGCACAGAAAACTTTTACACGCGGCGCCACAAGCTCTGTTATACAACATGCGCGACACCTGGTGGCCGTTAGGTGGACGAAATCTCGCGCGCAAGGTAGTACACGACTGCATTACATGCAAACGTTTGAGAGGTAAAACTTTAACCCCACTGATGGGTAATTTACCTTCAGAGAGGGTAACCCCTACTTACCCGTTTCTTAAATGCGGCGTTGATTACTGTGGGCCTGTCTACATATTGAATCGCAAAGGCAGAGGCGCTCGTTTGATAAAAGCATACGTGTGTTTGTTTATCTGTTTCGTCACACGCGCAATACATTTGGAGCTCGTCAGCGATCTGACGACTGATGCTTACTTATTAGCTTTAAAACGGTTCTTATCACGCCGCGGAAAACCTGCAGAGATTTTCTCTGATAATGGCAGGAACTTTGTGGGTCTAAGAAACGATTTCGCTACTAGCCAACAAATTAAATTCAGATTTTAGTACCATACGCCGCTCACATGGCCGGATTTTGGGAGTCCGGGGTAAAATCTTGTAAGTACCACTTACGTAGGGTAATAGGTAACGCACATCTTACATTTGAGGAGTTTAGCACGGTACTAACACAAATAGAGGCTGTCTTAAACTCTCGCCCCTTGTCACCCATTTCTTCGGATCCTCACGACTTCATTCCCCTCAGTCCTGCTCATTTCCTGGTCGGCCGTACCTTGACTGCACCTGTATCTGATGACCTGAGCGATATCAACACCAATCGACTCAGCAGGTACCAGCAGATGGAGCAGATCAGGCAACACTTCTGGGCACGCTGGTCTAAAGAATATATCTCCGAGTTACAAACACGCATCAAGTGGAGGGAGCACACTGAAGACTTGCTGCCTAACACGCTAGTGGTCATCAAAGATGACAGACTTCCACCGCTGAAATGGCATCTGGGACGTATAGTCAGAACCATACCTGGCAAAGATGGTATCGCAAGAGTGGCAGACGTGCAAACCGGATCCGGGTAGTGAGGAGATCGTACACCAAAATTTGTCCACTGGTCAGCGATGAAGCCACAATGAAGACCTAAGTAGCAGCTTTTGAAAGCCAGCCCTTTCAAGGCCGGGGGCTTATGTTCACGCCAAAAACAACCCCTAGCGACACCTAGGTTCTGTCTAGTGTACTTCAACGAAATTCCAGATATTATGTAGCACTACAAAGATCACGTCAGCGTTAGCCAATGACATCGCAGCTACATGACGTGATATTTCTTAAACCAATCAAATTGTTCCCTTTCACCCTTTCCACGATTTTTGTATTTTTTGACACGTATTAATAAAATATCTATCGTTCAATTCACACACAAGCTGGTTTTTATTTTATTTCCAAAATTACCAATATACCACAAGATATTAAAAAGCGCATACACAAACCATTATTTAAATAGGGAAAGTTATAACATTACCATTGTTCACCTGTTTCAGTGCTTTGTGATTTTAGTGCTTAAATAATTAAAAGTCCTTTTCGCTTGCTTTTAAACCTTGACTGCATCATCCTGGAAACGCTAAATATCGCATACTTGTACGCACTACTTCATTTCATCTGGCCGTAATGTTGCAGTCATGGTGGAGAAATTGGACATTTTTGTAATTGCCCAAAAATGTCGTTCCAGGGTCTTAGGCTCGCCTATAAGCCACGGGAACGATTTCTACTTCCTATCTACTCTTCGACCGTACTACCCCAGGAGAGACACCTGAGGTGTCACGCTGTCTCCCTGTCACGTCATTGTGTCATTGGTGCCGGATCTACCCCGCACCGAACTAGCCAGGGGAGTAGTGCTCATCAGCCTGCAGTTGTGGTCTAGTTTATTTTCTTTTTGTTAACCGTAGTTTATTTCTATTCCATTTTTTTATATTTTTGTAATTAAAATTTCTCAAAATTCCACTTAATTTTTTTTTTATTCAGTAAACATTTTAATACGTCTAGAACGTATCACATTATAAATAATTCTTCTGTATTAACGCTGTTTCCCCAAAGCATCACCCCATATTTCAGCCATGAGTTTGCATATGCGTAATTAGCAGTTAACGCTGTTTGTGTATTAGTACTGTTTTTAATTTCAAAGAGGGCGTAAGTAAATCGTGATAGTTTAGTTTTAATTTGTTCAACATGGGATTTCCAATTTAAATGTGTATCTATGTTCAGTCCTAATAGGTTAAATGACTCTACTTTTTCTAAAATTGTGTTTCGAATATGTAAGCTAAAGTTTAGTGGAGGGCTTTGGTTTGATTTAAAGTTCATAAGTTTGGTTTTGTTGTCGTTAAGGTCTAAATTATGATCATATAGCCATTTTGTTAATTTATTCAGTGTTTCTTTGAGTAGTTCGCTGGGGTTTTTATCTTTTTCACATTTTATTAAAATTGATACGTCGTCTGCAAACAGTACTGGAAATTCGGCATTTTTATTTAGAATTTTTGGAAGATCGTTTATGTATATGAGGAACAAAATGCATCCTAAGACGCTACCCTGGGGTATTGAACTAGTTTTTTTTATGATAATGATATATATTTTTTTTTTTTTATAGGGTAGAGCCTTTATTAACAAAACTAAAATACAATGAGAACTACACTACGCTACATACCTAACAACTACTTACACTAAGCACACCTGAATTATCCATAGACCAATGAAGGTCTACAGATAATCAAGATGTTCAAGCCCACTACCAATCGGAAGCGTACCCAGCATGCTGGCGGCATTACCACGCTGAATGGCAATGCTTATGCGTTGGGCCAAACATACATTTGAACTAGTTAACGTTCTTTCCTCAGATCGTATTGCTTTTATTTCCTTAGTTTGCGAGTTAAAGTTTTCAATTTGTTCCATTTGTTTTGATTATTGGATAAGTAGGATTTAAACCACAGGTAGGCAGGTCCACGCACGCCAGAACCATATAATTTATTGAGTAAAATTTTGTAGGAGACCTTATCGTATGCTTTTGTTATATCTAGTAATAGTCCTAAAGAGAGCTTTCTGTCGTTAATCTGTTGGAGAGCTGTTTGAACGTATTTGAAAACTGCAGATGTAGTAGATTTTGACTTTCTAAATCCATTTTGGCTGTCATCTAGTACATTATACTTTTGTAAATATGTGTATAGTTGATTATACATCGCTTTTTCAAAAAAATTTGAAAATGTAGGCAATAATGCTATGGGTCTGTAATTGGTATAAAGTTTCTTATCACCTTTTTTATGTGTTGGCTTTACTAAAGAGATTTTAAGTGGGTCCGGGAACTGACCTTTGTGGAAACTTTGGTTTATTAGAAATGTGAGGGGGGAGCAAAGTTCTTCGGCACATTGCTTCAGCAGAATTGGTGGTATTTCGTCTATACCGAAACTACGTTTATTTTTTATACCTTTAATGATTTTGAGTGTTTCTGTATTACTTATGCTGTGCAAAAACATTGAATTGTTAGGAGGGTTTACCACAGAATGCCCTAATTTTTCATTACCATCTTTATTATCAAGCTACTGCACAGGAACGGACATGACATCAATATCAACGGCGAATGCATCACTCACCTTTGGTTTGCCGACGACGTAGTCATTGTGGCGGAGTCGCTGGAGGACTTCGGTGCTATGCTCCAGGACCCCAGTAGAGTATCCCAACAGGTAGGTTTGAGTATGAATATGGACAAGACGAAGGTCATGTCAAATGTTCATGTCTCACCTGTACCAGTTATTGTTGGGAATGCCACACTCGAAGTTGTTGACGAATACGTATACCTGGGTCAAAAGAACCAATTAGATAGATCCAACTTCGACAAAGAGGTCCAGCGAAGGATCCAACTCGGATGGGCAGCGTTCGGGAAACCACGGCAAATCTTGTCACAAAATACCCCAACGCATGAAGACGAAAGTCTTCAATCAGTGCGTGTTGCCAGTGATGGCTTATGGAACTGAGACGTAGTCCTTAACTGTAGGCCTTATAACAAAGCTCAAAGTCACACAGCGAGCTATGGAGAGAGCTCGGAGTCTCTTTGCGCGACAGAATCCGTAATGAAGATATTTGCAAAAGAACGAAAGTAGCCGACACAGCTCGAAGAGTAGCTCAACTGAAGTGGCAATAAGTAAGCCACATCGTTCGCAGAACTGACAACCGATGGGAAAGAAAGGTTCTCGAGTGGCGACCACGAACCGGAAGACGCAGTGTTGGACGACCTCCCACTAGATAGACATATGACCCCACAAAGGTCGCTGGAAACCGCTGGTTGCAGGTGGCACAGGACCGTTCGTTGTGGAAATCTAGAGGAGGTTTATGTTCAACAGTGGACGTCTTGCGGCTGATGATGATGATGTTCTGAAATAACTTCGCTTCGCACCAGTCAAAAATACTAATTCGCAGCGCACCGTAGTCAAGATCATCTCGCACCGCACCAGTCAAAGGCAGCTGCCGAACACAGCCCCAAACTAAAGGAGAAGAACTACCGCTCCATCGCCCGGAGGACGCTGGATTCCTAAGCTAGGACTTTTCTTTTGTGTTTCTGGAGAAAAACAAACCATACCCAGGATCTTCCACCCTCCTATTGTTATTTCCTTTAATTTAAATTCACCCGCCCCGCTGCCACTAAATTTCATAGATACCCAAAGTACCAGCGCACCGCTGGTTGCAAGAAATGTTTTCAAGATTAATTTAATTTTCTTCACCAATATTCGAAATAGATTCACCTAATTCGATTTTTTCAAAAAAACGTCTTAAATGCCCAAATAACCTAATTGTGTTCAAGTGAAAATATTGATGTCCTTTTATCGAAGATAATTTTATCATCTTTTTATCTTTGTATACTGCTAGTCTCAGTACAGTGCTGGTCTAATCAGTTCATGAACCGCAATTTTTATTTTTCTTTTCTTCTCCTAATCCAAAGTATATGAAAAAAATAACCCAAATTCCATAGGCCACGAACCCCTGAGTCTGTGAAGTTGCAAAATTTAAAATAAATAAAAAAATACGATGTCGTTTGAATCCTTATTTCCTTAGAATCTTATTTTGGGTTTTTTTTTTTCTAAACACACCTAAGCAATTTATTTGTTTTCATGAATTATTTGATTGCACTAAGCGATGATTACGGAAACGATATAACAATTTTTATGTTTCACATAAAAACCTCCATCTATCCAATAATAATCACACAAATTATTAGACGTAGATTACATCATCATTGCCCTTATCTTTGTTGCTTTGATGAAGTGAAATCAACGAGTGTTTTTCTGACAGCGTATTTTACTGACGTCTTACAAGACGTACTCGTAAAAAAAACGATGTTGCTCATTGATTTTGTTCTAACTATTGAAAATGTTTTAGGTTTCTATCGAAATTTTAATGTTTATGATACAAAAACAAAATATCTCGTTCTTGCAAGAGTTATAATTGATATTTTAATATTCTCCGGCATTTTTTATTTTAGATGGTACTTAGACATTGCATTACTGTTTAACGAGACCAAAAGTTTTTTGGTGGTGAATTTAATTATACTTGTATTGTACAACTCGAAAAAGTTTAGTACGTTCATGTTTTTCTTGAAAAAAAGTTCTGCTTCTATTTCAAACCTATTTTATGTAAAAAAATTGAAGTTAAAAATATTTTATATCAAATGCTACTTAACACATTATATAGTCCAAATTTCATTGCTAAATTATTACATACTCGTTTTTACGAAAAAGGAAAGTTTGGATGCTATCGGTATATATAGTGTATTTGTATATAATATGATTGAGTTAATAATGCATTGCGAGTTTTGTGTTGTATGGAGTTTTTATTATACTATAGCGGAGCATATAAATATAATTGTGACATCGATAAAAAGAGAAATAGATAGTGATCTAAAAGAGTTAGAAAGAGAAAGTTCTTCAAACCACTCAGCATTGTGTATGAACAAACAACTGTTTGATAAATGGAGAGCTGGTTATGAAATAATTAATAAATTAGTGAATATGTGTAGTGATACATTTCAATGGGAGGTATGTTATCTAGACACACAAAACAAAAACTAAAAGACTGACAGTATTTGCATTTAACATAATTTCGATTAAATAAAATTGTGTGTTTTTATTTAATTAAAATATTGTTGGACGTATTCCACACTACTCTACCCTCAAACTAAGCAAAGTTTATACTAATGGGAGCTAGATAACTGATTTAAAATATTTATATAGTAGATATTTATGTACTTATCATAATATGTCGAAACACCGAGACACAAAAAAAATATTTGTATTCAGCACTTAAATATTTGATATTGATACATATTTTTTTTTAATCTCAGGTGGCGTCACTGATGGCGATAGTAGCTTGCAGTCTAATACAAATCTCGTACGATGACATCCGAACTCACGTTCAGGTAAGGAATAACATAACTTTTTTTGTACCCAAAAAGCGTTCACTACTCTGAAATTGAACACGTTGCTAGTGTTGGCAGGAAAACTCATGCGTTCACAGATCGGTGGCCAGTAGATAGCAAAAGGCACTCACTGGATGATAGGCCAATGACATTCGAAAATCTCAAGTAATTTATGAAGATTTACTCAAGATCTATCGCTAAGTAGACTAAGATATGAAACAAGCGGGTAAAAACGCGTTGAAATGATGATGATAATCTATACCATATGATAGGCACTTTGTATCGATTATATTGATTAATGGTGTCGGTTGGAAATGTAAGACCGAGGCTGAGTGGCGTATTATGAGAGATTACCTGCAGTGAATCAACACAGGCTGATTATGATCATATTGATTTCATAATTGGTACTTTAGTCATAGCTTTTCGTAATTAAGGTAACGCGACCTTGATAGCCTAATTGCAGAACACTTAGTGACATTTTTAGTGATCATGTGTACAAGTACATACATAATATACATATAGTTATGTATTTCTTTCTTGCAGGGAAACTCCGTGGTCCTTGGATCGATTCTATACAAAACGATTTTGTTTCAACTATTGTGTGGCTTGTATTTATTTTCACACACAGCACAGCAGATTAGCAACAATGGGGAAAAATTAAACAAATTCTTAGCAGAATTGTTCTTGACTCTTGCACATGTAAGTCAAACCTAAAGATTTGAATAAGTTTTTGGCATTTTTTTATTTCGAAATTTAAATCCTCAAAGTCGAAATCACGTATGTGTGATAAAATGTGTAATCGTGCAAATGCCCACCACGGCCTTTTACGGTGACATGAGTTCAAGTACTCCAGTGTTCATTTATTCGTCTACGTAGATCTTGCTCAATTTGAACGATGGCCTGTGTTATGGTCACCTTCAAGCCATCTGTCTATTGTGGTTTATTTTCATAAACGTATTACTTCCAGAAACCGTACAAAATAGTACATATGGCTTTATCAAAGTTATGCAATTTTATCGGTGTCCGTTCTTTTAATAAACTTTTTTTCTCAAATCGACATGTGATAACCATCGTTAGACAAACGGTGAAATGATTATTTTACAAAAAAATATTTAACAAATTGGTTATATCTGAAAATAATTATTTGACAAACATTTATTCTGTAACGTATTATTTGATAAATGATTGACGCAACCCAATTTATAAAACAAACGTTTATTAAATTACATAAAAACTTGATTGTAATTTTTGAATATCTAAGGACCCAAATCCGACTCGGAGCACCCTGACTCCACATAGTGTTGTCGCTACCCCTAGAGTGTATAATATAAAAATTGCGGGAGCCAGGGCTGACCGCAGAGCTTCTGGTGGGTCACATCTTAGTGATACACCCTAATCGGAGCGGTGGTCAAAAGTCAATGACTGAATCAAATCAGAATTGATAGTTTACATAGACAATTTATCGGGTACTATTCGTATCGGTATAAAATATTTGTTGCGAATTCTATTTTGGTGAATGCTAAATTTGTAAAAAGAATAATTTATGAAGTGAAAAATGTACAGAAAACAAAATGTCATTCGATATAAATTAATAACGTTTGCCATTTAATCTATTAGTTATAAAATGATGGTTTGTAAAATGAAACATTTGTTGGGACATTTGGTGATATTTTTGAAATAAATATAATGCGAAACGTTGTTTGTAACATATAACAATTTTATATTGTAAAGTTTTTACACGATTAGTTGGTTTTAAAGTGAAGTTTTGTTAAACATTTTTAGTGAAACATTAGTGAACCAATTTTATCCCATCAGTGGGTCCCATCCTCCCATCCCATCATGTCATCTGTGAAGGTAGGCCTCTAGGCATCCCTTACCTTCTGGGTATTGAAGCATGTGACCACAACTTCTAACTCATATCCACATTCAATAGCTATATTGGATACTTTTTATGTTCAGTTCATTTTGTTGTCTGTACAGCAAAAGAGCTCATCATGTTTTCCCTGTAGAATAGGTAGGTACTTTGTGTACCGTACATGTAGTAAAAAAACATACAATAAATTTTCCCCCAGTACACTGGGGGATACAATCATACTAGAAAAAAAACATATCAATTTTCTAAAACTAGTATTATTGTCCCTTTTTAATACACGTTAGTCTTGAGATATGTTCGTAATATCACAGTATAAAAAAATACTACTAGTAGTTCTTTGCCTTTGATCTTGGGAGAAACGCCGATAATGTCTAGACACGGATAGGGTTGTTGCAATTTTAAAAACGTGGCACTAAAATAAAATTAAAACATACATAAGACGTCAGCCCTGAGCCACGCTCCTGAACATAGTGCCAATGCAGGAGCCCGCTTCCCGCGTCTCACCGCGTACGCCCCGCACAATTGCCCCGTCTAGACGGTTTCGTCGAACGACTGTATGATTTAATAGACTGTGGTAATATGGTGACAAAGAACTGAATTTAAGACGAGATTCTAAGAACAGAATGCGTTAAATAGCAGGCTATATTCATATTATCCCCGAATCGGTAAACAAACTGTAAGACGCCCTGAGACTAGATGGAGTGACGATATACGAAAAGTAGCTGGTGGCGGATGGAGACGTAAAACCGAAGATCGGCCTGAGTGGCGTATTATGGGAGAGGCTTATGCCCAGCAGTGGACGAGTACAGGCTGATGATGATAATGCTGAATATTTGAATTTTGTTGCAGGTGAACCTCAGTTCAAGTCTGCGCGGGCGCTCCTTTGTTTCGTAAAAACACACCCGATTCATATTAAAGTTTTTGGTTTATTCGTCAATATGGCTCTTATGCCTGCATTAATAAGTGTCATTACTTCTAATCTTGTGGTTCTTTTACAATTTAATAATGTTGTGTAGCAATATAGTTTTTTTGACGTATTTTTAACAGTGAATATACTAATATAATATGATAACAAAAATGAATAATCATTTTAACAACTGACATAAAGACAACTGAATCAATTTGTTATCAAAAAATTGGCACAGACATATAGACAACTTAATATTTGCCTGCCGTATGTTAGGTTGATTAAGGAGTTCTCAATGTACTTAAACATTTAAGATCTTAATGTAATTACCCATTTTCACAAATAAAGAAATTTATTGTTTAAAATTTAATTCCATTATCAATCACATCAATCTTTTCAGTTTTTTGACGTGATAACGTCTTATAATTCGATAAAGCCGGCTGCACGCCCGCAAAACATGACATCATGTGCTGTTACCGCCGTTACCTCGCCGCGTTCGGCAGCGTTCCACATCTATTAAACAAATGAAATTAAAATTTTATTTTGAAAAATGCTACCATTCCATCAGTATTTTCTTAAGACGTTGTCACGTTCTACTATCGTCAGTAAACCGACTTTACAGACAACCATTTTTTTTAACCTGTGTTTTATTAACAAGACTAAATTAATTAAAGTTAACATATTTTTGTAGTGATAGGACTCTTTGCAGAGTCCGCCTGAAGAAGTACCACACTTTTGTCAGTTATTCGGCCACCAAACAGTAATGTGTGAATATTCCTATTTTGGCTGAAAGCACAGAATAAATATTAGTACAAATTAAAGGGCATATTTTATTCAGAAATTACAGGGTATAGAGATGGATCATCTTATATATATACTCGTATATATGGGTGACGAGCACAGAATGCTAGGATATGATTTGGACTCTTGATGTTATATTAGCTGCCGTATCCCTGGACGTCTACTCTAATTCAACGAAAACGTAATTTCGAAATAAACTCGCGATTTTCCAACTTCGATTCTACTTCGATCCGTCGTTTTGTCCGTTCTACGCCTACTCTAATTAGAGTATGCTTCGAACATTTAAATGTCAAACAATGTTGTATCGGACGAAACGAAGTAGAACGAGAGTATAGGAGCCGCGAGTTTTTTTTCGAAATTTCGTTTTCGTAGAAACAGAGTAGACGTCCTGTGCTGTTATGGGGCAGGCTTGTTGCTTACCATCAATTACATATCCTCCTCGTCTTGTTACTCTACACTATAAAAAATAGATGATTTGTAATATAAAAAAAATATTCATTTCCTAAAATCTATTTTATGGTAGGGGAGTACACGATGCTAAATGGGGAGTTACTCGAGCGTCATAGAGACCTATTGGATTGCAAAGCTAAGGTACCTAATAAGAAGATTAAAAAGAAAAATACCTTTTCATCAGTGGGGGGCGCCGCTATAGAATTTCAAATGCGAAAAATTAGCTTTATGAGCTAATTAGCTATGAATTTTGTTACTTCAGCTTGTGGAATCCTTAGATTTTATAGTTTACGTTATCCTTGAATTATTTTCTTTTAAATAAAATAGCCACGCTTTAGAATATAGAGATGACCTTTTAAAAACTCTGTAGCCCTCTACTTTCTTTGCGTCACTGTAGAATTATCAGATTAGTGGAATATACACTTTTTAGCATGTAATTAACTCGCCCTACCTTAGTCTGACGAGCTCGAGAATTTCTGATGATCAAAAATATTTTTTTCTTAATCGGCCTTATTTATGGAGCTCATATTTGGTTAAGATACTTAGCCGGGGGTACAAGTTCCAATTGTATATTAATCTGCCGCGCTGGAGTAAATCCCGAAATCCCCTCTTGGGCTCCCCTACCATTATGACAGTTACATATTATTTAAGTCTGCCTGCGAAGTCTAACTGTGTTTACTTAGTAGGTACGTATAGACTACAGGCCCGTGAACAAAATGGATAGGTCATATGAACCACCAGGAGAACTATGTAGGATGATAGAAGAGTATAAAATAATAAGATTCAGCACTATGCTGGCATTAGTAAGCTGTCTACAGCGTGGCGCTTTGGTCCCGACATTAAATTAAACCACATATCACATACCATATTTTTAAACATTCTGTAAAATTAAATTTCTGTATCGTTTTTATTGACTGAGTTATTTGCAATTTTCAAAAATTCCAAATTAGAGCAACCTGTATCTAAAAATGTAAGTCAGAGGTCATTAGCTCGCAGGCCACAGATCCATATGGTTCATCAATGAAAATTAAAGCGAAAGGCAAATACAAAGAAAGAGATAAGACACAACACACTCGTTTGTGTGCGAAGTAATGCACTGCAGAAAAAATGTGCTCTTCTAATTTGTTGTCCTTTTCTTTACCAGTATTAATTCACTCGTTGACCTTGACACATCTCTCGCGCTAAAACTTTAACTGTAAATATCTACTTTTGTGTTGTGATTTTGTTGTGTGAGTTATTTAATTGGTGATGTCGAATAGTATGCAGATATGATTTTAGTTTACAGTTAGATCGTCCCAAAGCAAGTCGTCGACAAAGTGCGAGTTTCCCAGAGCATTAACAGATATCTGCGTCCGTTCAAACATTGTACGCCGTTTAAGAGTTTGTGTTCGCGATAGTGGTGGTTGGTGGTCACATTGAGCATTATTAAAAATGTGGACCATAACAGTGTGGCTCTGTTAGTTTTGTGCCTACGATTTCAAAGTAAGCCGCCGCGCCGCGCCGCTTGACAAAAGCGGAGCGCGCTTGGCTACTCGCGAAACGAGGCGTTGCCGTTCCTCATCGCTGCGACACAGATGAGAAGTAGTTACCACGGCTTCGAGTCGAAAAGATGTAAGTACCTACCTAGAATCTTTATTACGCTATACTTAGTTTAGCTATTATGCGATAGGTAATTTGACTTAAAACAATATCTTTCATTTGAAAGAGATCATTGAATTTGAATTGAGTTTATTGGTTAAATTGTTTACGAAATTGAAATCGATTCGTGGGAAGATGTTTTTATTTTAATTTTAAAAAATGTTGTAGGTACCTACTACCTAGTTCAGCAGCTTTCACGCTAGGTAATGTTTCGTGTTAGTACGAGAATTAAGTGGCCTTGATGTAACGGAGAACGTCGAACAAGAAGTCATCATAATCATCAAAAGCCCACTAAATGTTCCCACTGCTGGGACTTGGGGCCTTCTCTCGCAAGGAGGGAGTTAAGGCCATAATCCACCACTGGCACCATCTGGCTCAGTGCGGGTTGGTGGATGACACATGACTTTGAAAGATTCTAGGTACTTACATGTCGGTTTCCTCACGTTGTTGATGTTTTCCTTCACCGTTTTAAGTTAGCGGCATTACGCGCATGACTTCGAAAAAACAGTGGTGCATGTGGGATTCGAACCCGGGCTCTCCGGATCGGCAGGCGCCGCGTTGTTCTCCCGACTAGACCAGCCGTAACTTTTACTAGACCAGCCGTAAGCCGTAACTTTGGCAAAGTGCCATTCACCAACTTGCACTTTGCCAGGGTGGTGGATTATGGCTTTTACTCTCTTTTTGCGAGAGAAGGCCCTGAGTCCCAACAGTGGGAACATTTGGTGAGATGTTTATGCGAAGTGTCCTTGATTCTGACTACACGCACCTAAATAATTTAATAAATCATTGCTTTGAATTACTTCAATTCAAATCAATTATTTAGTTATGTTTCGCCAAAGTTACAATAGACACCTACCTACCTAGGTACCTACGCATTGACCAATTTACTTTTTGTTTATCTCTTATCTTTATTATTTGGTAGGTATTCGGTTTATTAATGATGAATAAGTATTGAACATCGATATAAACCAAGT
Source organism: Ectropis crepuscularia (assembly GCA_963693475.1). Classification (NCBI taxonomy): domain Eukaryota; kingdom Metazoa; phylum Arthropoda; class Insecta; order Lepidoptera; family Geometridae; genus Ectropis; species Ectropis crepuscularia. The sequence continues at coordinate 8,114,752 of OY856350.1, forward strand.
ATTGATGCTTTTGGCGTGATGTAGGTACATACCTATTCTCTTCCCCGCTCTAAATTATCGCGCATTTGTAAGTAACCTACTCGCAAATCGGGCGGCGCGCGCGAATTTGCCATACTTACACGTAAGCTTGTACTAATATTTATTCTGTGACATAAGTCACGCACACAACTAACGTATTTGAATGATCAGTTCTACGGAAACCGAATGCAACTCACGCACACAACTGACGTTGTTGAAAGAATCTGAGCACAGGATGATTTGGATTCAATTGCCTGATACAATTATTTAGTTTGTTGGAATTTTTTTTTTTAAATATGCGAATATATTGTTTTTATACCGTTTGTATGATTACTGGTCAGGAACCCTACCTGTGTGTTAATTTAATGTCGAGACCGAAGCGCCACGCTGTATATAGTACGACGACCACGACTAAGTAATTCTCTTAAAATAAATTTTGGGAATTTAATCTTTTAATTAATTTTTATATTAGGTGATCTTGCTATTAGCAATGGTGGTTGGAGTATAATACGTGTTTTATACTATGGTATTGCATATATATTATAAGCAGCCCACTAAATGTTCCCACTGCTGGGACTCGGGGTCTTCTCTCGCTAGGAGAGAGTCAAGGCCATTATTCACCACGGTGGCCTAGTGCGGGTTGGTGAATGACACATGTTCATTGAAATATTCTAGGTACGTGTCTGTTTCCTTACGATGTTTTCCTTCATCGTTTTGAGCTAGCAGCATTACGCACATGACTTCAAAAACACAGCGGTGCGCGTGGGGTTTGAACCCGAGGGATCCGGATCGGTATTCACCGCTCTCCCGACTAGACCCTGGTGTACGTTGTACGATGGAATAATCATAATCATAATCACATTCAAAAATTGTGTAGCGCTCATATGCTAAATGAGTCGATTAGTAGCAAAGCTATTTGTCTTTTTATTAACGTGCAATTAATAATATAATGTTTTTCTATGTCATTACATATTTTCTATGTGTTCGATAGCTTCTGACTCATGACTCAAGTTGCTTGTAATTAAAACAATCACATTGGTAGTGCAAAGAGTGAAGAGCATTTATTTATCAAAATACCTTAAATCATTTTACAAACGATAGCGTGTTCTAGAAGACACATAACGCCATCTAGAGTTTTCTTTAGAACTATAAATCACAATATATTTTCACACGCGTTTTATTCTACATTTTGCTATTATATGAACACTATGATACATAATAATTCAACAAAATAATACTTATAACGTCAATATTATTTTAATCATAATAATTACATAATAAATATAACCCCATAGTTTTCCAATTACATTCAACACCATTATTTTTCACAAATATAAGTACTTAATAACTGAGAAGTGTTCTAGAAACTAAAAATATTAATTTAAAAAAAACAGCTTTTATTTATATGCTCTAAAACGAAGAAAAGTACCATATTATTGCATTGTCACCGAAGTTACGTAAGTATACCAAAGAACAATGGCAGACTTTCATACTTCAAAATAGTTGAGACGAAATGATAGCGTCTATACATCAAAAATATCTTTAAATGTTAAACGTCATTCCCTGAGTAAGATATGGAAAGATTTTTGTCTTCAAAAGGTCTATAAATAAAGATATTTAAGTTCGAAAGTTTATTAAATTCGATAAGTCACAGACTAAATAGAGAGATTTGACAGCGATACTCTATATTAGTGGTTGACATTGACATGCCAGAGAAGCAATTTTTTTTTTTAATTTGAGTTTTGCTATGGATACTAGTTCTTCAGCCGCAGTGACATAGGGGAATTTCTGATGTTGCCATAACATTAAAATAGAATTATACCAATAGTTTTAACATTGATATTATTAATTTTACGGAAAGAAGTTTTAATTAAACTTATATCTACTACTATCTTTTATTTTTATAACTACTGATATTTTATATACTAATGATAACCAATTCGAAATAAAATATATTTCTTCCGTCATTATTGTTTTACAATTACTTCCAAAATAGTAAGATTATATTACATGGTCACATTGAAACGGTGTACTAGGATAATTTAATCATATGAAAACCCAATAATTTGTAATATTTTTTGTGGCTTCTATTACTACAAATATTTATTTGAAAAATCTTAGAAAAAACAATAAATCCATTTCGTATACACGTTATTTCTAGACGCTACCATGAAGCTAACTATGATTTTGCCATTGTTCTTTGTTTGATTTTTTGAAATGCAAAATACATATTGTAAATGTAAGTTTTTTTCAAAAATATAGATGTTTCGGAATAATATAAACATTAAGCTATATTATTAACCAGTTTTTAAAATTTAGTACACAAGCCTATTATACTTAATCAGAAAAGATTTAAATGTATTTAGATGATGCACTTAATTATTTGTATGTCAAAGGTTACTACAATATTAAACACCACTTAAAACAAATTTAAGGTAAATAACATTTATAACATATTTGCTCGTAAAGGGTCTCTTATTGCATCAATTTCTGTATCGTAATGTATCTTATTCCGTACTTGTGCGGTAATGTAATGTAAAACCCACGGTTTCAAAATGCTCACGGTTTTAAAACGAACGGTACCTTTTTAAATCTTAGTAAAGAGTTTTTATGTCAGAAAAGTTGGAAACATTTTATGAATAAAATTAACTATGAGAGATATAATATAATGAGCATTATTTAATTTGTTAATTCAATTAATTTTGACCATAACTTACAACAATTTATCTATAACAAAACACAAAAATATTAATTTACTTTATTACTAATGTCGTAATGTCATACTGGCTGGATCTGTACCCTTGCTTTAAAAAAAAAGCGCTGATGCGCGCGCATTGCTAATCTGTGAACAAGAAATACGTCAGCCAATGGGAAATACTGAAAGGGCGTAGCCTAACCATCATGTCATAGCCATCTAGAAATGCGTGAGCCAATGGGAAATGCTGACGCATTTCTAGATGGCCATGCCATGATGGATCAAATTCCGAGTAATTAGTTTTCCCTTCTATCGGCAGTTCCTATGACTGCCAATTTTTTATTTGAGAATGTCATCAGAATTTTGATTTATTTTCTCGCAAATATGTTATAAAACGTCGTATGACATACGTGCGCTTTGATAATTACAGCCTCTGCTAATTATAGCTCTCGCCTACGGCTCGAGCTAGCAATATCGCCTCATCTGTAATTATCAATTTATGTATAACAGATTTATGTTTACGTATTAAGTTAATAATCTATATACGTATATAAAAATGAATGTATGTCTTTTACTTTATGATCTTTTGCAAAATTGTTGTGAATGAGACAAATAAGGTTTCTGAGGTCTTTATTTGAGAATTTCTGAGCAAAGCCGAAACGGGTCTCTAGTTTTATATAAAATCAAACCCTCAATATTTTATATTTTACAATTAAATAGATGAACAAATACAACGTTTTTGCTATTTACTAAATAATAAGCTTACATGAATAATACATAACAATAAAAAACCTGTGAATAAGTGCGACAGCTGCCGGCCGTATCGCTGAAAGAAATCTCTGCCAGGCAATCTTACAATTAGTGAGATGAAATTGTCAAAAAGTCAGTGAGTTAGCAGAAGAAGTGTGCACAAATTTAATACTAAGTGCGAGTTTCTTTTAACTTATTCATATAAGTGGGTAAATTGAACGACAACAATAAGGTAATTCACTAAAAAGCCAAGGACCACACCGAGGAGGGTCGCATCGAGTGGGATCAATCCGTAAATCGAAAATTTCAGCGGACGAGCTTCCAGGTAGCTGATAAATCTCTTTATCTCATCCCGTTTTGACTTCTCTGTGAACAAAATATAAATAAATACTGGTGGACAATTCACACACAACACCATCTGACCCCAAACTAAGTCTCATTAGAAAGTTTATCGGACTCATAGAAAAAAAGGCACCCACTAAGTTTTACATTTCTACGTATCAATCAAATTTTTGTTCTTTGTACTGGGGACTCTACATACATGCTGCTCTCTGGTTTGTTTAGGGGTTATTAAGTTTTAGTGCTTTTATGAAGTTTCTTCTCAAACTCCCGCGTAGAGTTAGTAAGTAAGTGATTATACGTTACGTGATACCTTGGTGCTGGTTCACGCTGAGACCGCGACACGAGACCGAGACCAGAGATCGCGACAGTCACTTGACATTATAGTTTTGTATGGACGCCAGTTTGCGCCAAAACCACGACATGAGACCATGGCACGTGTGGCGGTCGCTGCACGAAGTGGCGCCCATACAAAGCAAAAATGTCAATTGCATGTCGCGGTCTCCGCTCGCGTCTCCGGTCGCGGTTTCCGGTCGCAATCTCCTGTCTCGATCTCCAGTCGCAGTCTCAGTGCGAATCTGCACCTTAACATAGGTGGCAAGCGAGGATTTTTGTTTGGTGTAGAGTGACGAGATACATTGCAGGTAATATTATTGACGGTAAACAACAGCAATAACAGCACAGTGACACGCAGCTATTGGAACATGAGAACTTAGTTTTGCTTGGCGTGGAGCCTGACAATGTTGAGGAAATCTCCCGAAAATAAAAATATATTCACCATTTTTCAAAAGCAGTTTATCGTGAAGTACCATTTTTATGTTTTCGACTTCACTGGCAAGTTGACCAGCACAAACAGCTGGTGCTAATGTTAGACTCATAAAGAGGAACGCCATTGCGTTGTCTGGTGTAAACAACAACATCCAAATCTAAAAACGAAAACAAAAATTAATTAACTGTTTGATAACAAATCTATATTTACTAATACTTATAACTAAGCTGAAGAGATTTTTTGTTTAAATTCATTTGATTTCAAAAAAAAACTTCATAATTACGTATGTACGTGATCCCTGAGTGTTATATATTTATTATTACCACGGGTACAGCCGGGGCGGGCAGCTAATCTAAAAATAAACATTTAGAAAAAATACTTTCAGAACCCAAAACAGAGCAAATTACCAAAACTGCTACTAGACTCTTAACGGTCAAGTAACAATGTAGAAGATAAAAATATTACATAGTATACCAAACTAAATGATAATTAACGTCACATGGTGTTTTTTTAAATCTGTATCACATTGTACAAAAAATAAATGAATATGAATACAAATAAATAAAATTGAAGTGTCTGTTTGTAATATTAAAATAACAGATTTTACTACAAGCATATTAATGAATAGACGGTATATATGTGTATCAAAATTGCATTTTTTACCATTTGTGTATGTCTGTTTGTTTGTTCCGACTAATCTCCAAAACGGCCAGACCGTTTATGATGGGGCTTTCATTACTAGATAGCTGATGTTCTAATGTAGGTATAACTTGGGATAATCTCACTTTTTTTTTACTAAATAGTGACGAGACTAGCAGGACATATGCCTGATGGTAAGCAACATGCCTGCCACATAACAGCACAGTGACACGCGGTTATTGGAACATGAAGAGTCCAAATCATTACCTAGCACTGAATTGCGCTCGTCACCCAGAGATCTAAGATGTTATTTCTCTAAGCCTTGTAATTTCTCTGGAAACATTTCCCTTCAAACCTAAACACAGTAATGTTTGCACATTACTGCTTGGCGGTAGAATAAATAAATAAATAAATATTGGTGGACAATTCACACACAACACCATCTGACCGCAAACTAAGCAAAGCTTGTGTGATGGCGGCCAGATGGCTGATATAATACTTATATAGTTTTAAATACATACTTATTATACATAGAAACACCCAGACACAGTGCAAACATTTGAATTCATCACACAAATATTTGCACTGGGTGGGAATCGAACCCACGACCCTCGGCTTCGCAGGCAGCGCTACTACCAACTAAGCCACAAGGCCAGTCAATAACTGGCAAACTTAAGAAAAATAAACGAAAAAAGCGACACCCCGCAGTTTACGCTAGTTCATAATATTAGTAGAAATTAGGATAGTAGAATAGCTATAATAAGTCAGAATTATTGACAAAATTATTATTATGTACCTACTTACTAAAAACATTTAAATTGTGGTTACCTACCGGATCGTTTTTGGAACGCATGTACCATAAAGCATAATATATTGATGACATTGTGTGTGGTGTATTGAACATTATCATCATCAAATACTGTGAAATAAATAACATTATTATTATTTTTCTTTTCACGTATGGAGGATAGAGGTAAGGAATGTGATCTCAAATGGTAGAACATTTAAAAATGCTATAAATGAGTCAATTTTAAACGAATTGAAGTATGCCGCATTAAACAATTTAATATTATTGTCCACTAAAATAGTACTAATATAAATTTCAACTACTTGCGTAGTACAAAATAATGTAGTAAATATAATACCATCATACTATCTTGAGAAAACATATGGACAACATTTTTTTTCATGAATTCTGAAAAGTACGGTTATTTATTTCCTTTAAAATTTACCCTGATGCTAATGTAGTGCTACCATAATGTAATGCATTTGGGCAGACACTTTTACATGTACACAGATGACACTCCTGACCTCAACCGGTCAACTCTCCATATTTTTACGTCATATTGTTTGTTGAAATGTTGTATTCGATAAATCGATCTAGCTACGTTTTTTATTTTTAGAAAACGTCGTTTTAGCCATATTTGCTAGCAATAAAAAACCGAGCAAACCTGGGTCGTTCAAGTACTATTATGTTGTATACTCCATAATTCTGACAATGAACTTCACAGAATTTATTCCAAAATAGCCTCAGTAGTCCATTGACATGTTACAATTTTAGGACCCAATATTGGATTTTTAGAGGACGCAATTTTATCTTTGAGACGTGTGGGAGTGACCCCCCACACACGTCTCAAAGCTAAAACTTCTTAATTATGAAGTTTTAGGAAAAAATTATAAAAGCACACTCGTAGAAAATTTTATTTGCTACAAATTATACTTGCATATTTTTTTTGTAGAGTTGGCAGTATTTTTTTTTTATTAAAGAATGACGAGACGAACGGGACATGTGCCTGATGGTAAGCAACATGCCTGCCACATAACAGCACAGCGACACGCAGCTATTGGAACATGAAGAGTCCAAATCATTACCTAGCACTGCACTGCGCTCGTCACCCAGAGATCTAAGATGTGACATCTATAAGCCCTGTAAATTCTCTGGAAATATTGCCCTTCAAACCGGATCACAGTAATGTTTGCACATTACTGCTTGGCGGTAGAATAACTGGCAAAGGTGTGGTACTTCCCCAGACGGACTCTGCTAAGAGTCCTACCACTACAACAAAAAAAGGCGTTTTACAAGATGGCGGCCGGGGGACAAGGGCAGCTACCCGACAAACTTGGGGTTAAGCTTCAATGGATCTTCTATACTATGCACATGTTCCAAAATTAAAATTGCATACTCCAAGAAATGCAAAGCTCATGTAACATTTTAATGGACGACAGCGTATACATTTACATTAATAGTATTAAATTTACATTAAAAACATATTAAACAAAACTTCATGGATGACCGAATTTGTCATTAAATACTAAGTAAAACTTACCAGGGGATCAAACATTTTTTTGTATTTATCCACTATATCAGCAAACGTCTTATACAGGCTTTGAAATGCCAATATTAAATCATTATTACTAGTTTTTAAATTTGCTGTGAAAAAGCGAAGTCTATACCACAGAGCGTAGTATATATAAACACTTACAATTCTTACAATAAGAATAGGTATATCAATTATTGCAAAGATGATAAGGGAACTCCATATTTTTACGTAATCGTATTGTGAAACACAAAATAAGCCACTTATTACTGATTTACTGCCGTAAAAGAAAAGAGCTAACAAAAATATTCTTTTGTCTACAACTCTTTGTGCATGTTGACAATACAATTTTCGATCCAAAACATGCAATTCAACAATAAATTTATAGAAAGAACAATGTGTTTTTATTTTCAATATTACGATCCCATAGCACAGATATTGAAAGAACATAACAACACTCCATAATAAAACCTGATTATTTAACGAAAAATCTAAGTAAATTATCCAAGAACATAACAAAAATAAGCATATGCTTTGAAATAAACATACACATTTTACGGCTAGTTTTACTTTTGAAGAGGGATATTCAAAAAAGCCAAAATCGTAACCAAAACAAATTTGGAGTGTTTTAAACAAAACTTTGGTGTATGCATTTACTTCTGTGTCCATTTTTGTTTGAAATAATGCAGCATACTATTAGGTAGGTTACGGCATAATACGTCAAGACTTAGGAATAAAATATAGCAAATGAAATTAAGACGCATAGACGGAAGTAAATTTAATGTGATTGATCGAAAAACATATTATTTGGATATTATTAGATATTTAAAATAACTAATTGATTACGTTAGCATAGGAGTACTAATTTTGAACCACACAAAAAGTAGTACATATTCACTACGCGAAACTTCTTTAAAAAAATGTACCCATTTTATCAGTATATGACTGATAGATTCAAATATGTACCTAATACATATCTGAAAAAAAAAATATGAAAAAACGTTTATTGCGCCAAAATAAATAAAAACTTATGAAAAAAGATATACGACAAAATAAAGTAGGCAGTGCGGATTCAAAGAGTGTTAGTGTGCTCTGGACAAAGTCAAAGTTCTTTATTGATAAATGTACACGTCAATTATTAATGAAAAGAAAATAAAATGAAAACAAAATTAGGTAACAATCTTCTAGCACAATCAATCAATTACGTCAATTAATTAATTTATAATGAATTTATATTTTGATCAATAACATCAAATCTACTACCGTGTGGGTAAGTTTACTTCACTCAAGATAATTATACCTATTCCAAATTTCAGACGTGCTCTGCTGTAGTCTAGTTAATAATATGATTGATTAATTATTTCAAACAAATGACAAACAGACGCAGACATGGACGCAAACATCGTTAATCATCATTTAATATAAATTATTCATACATTGACATTTATATAAATTAAATGTCGATGTATGGATGTTTGTAGCTTCATCACGTCGTAACGAATGAACGGTTCGGGATAAAATTTGAAATACAGGTAGATTATAGTCTTGAAAATACACAGTTTATATTGTATTCTTTTCTCAGAAACTACTATAAGAACTATTATATAAAAAGACTTCAAAGTCTTGAACATCGCCGGAAAATTGCAACCCTATCGGTTTTTTATCGGATACACTTCGGAGAGTGTGCAACAGATTTGCATGATCTGATACCACCTTGTCCTTTTTTCTATCGGAATGCTCGTAGCTCGAAAAAGCGACATCGTTTCATGGTCGATGTTACAAAGACACGAACGAAGAGATTTGACTCTACTTTTGTGATAAGAACGTCTAGGCTGTAGAATACGTTGTCTGAGTGGGTTTTCCCCGATGGTTACAATCTTTGTATCTTCAAATCGAGAGTGAATCGGTTTTTTCTAGGTAAACACGCTCCATCGTAGACTGCATCGTCGCTTAACATCAGGCGAGATGGCGGTCAAGTGTTAACCTATATAAGATAAAAAAAAACTATTGAAACTTGGTAAATAGATGTATTCTGTGAACCGCATTAAAATTTTCATACAAAAAAAGATAAAAACAATACATTTTGGGGGTGTCCCATACCTAGAACTGAAATCCAAAAATTTTTTTTCAATCAAAAACATAAACATAGGTGCTGGCTATTTATGGATAGGTTTTCAAGAATAATATTGAGGTTTCTAACATATTTTTCTTCTAAATTGAACTAAGAGAATGACCAAACTAAAAAAATGAATGATGGATATTACCATGTAAACTTTCAACGAAAATTGGTTTGAATGAGATCTAGTAAGTAGTTTTATTTTAATACGTCATAAATTCACTATTGTTAATAAACTGATTAGAGTAACAACAAACAACAAGAACTTTTATATTATTTTACTTGCTGTTACGGAAGCCTACATGAACGAGTCCGACTTTTATTATTTTACTAGCTGAATCGTGCGCGCGTTGCTACGCCACCCTTCGAAAATTGGTCGTACCAATTCAAATCTAGAACAAATTTGGTCATCTAAGATTCTAATGACGCAACCTTTTAAAAGATAGGCACATGCTGTCACGCAACGAAAGCTCTCAAAAAGCAATATTTTTTCCCGTTTTTGTTACATTTATAGAAAAAAATACGGAGTATTCATGAAATATGTCCTGCTGATAGTAGCGTAATGTTAAGAGTGCGCCTAAAGCCAGGAAAAAATCAGATTTCACCCGCGCGACGCGTTTCTTAACGTGATGTACATAAAGTCGAGAATAGCATGACACAGTTTGGAGGAAAAATCAATATTTAATCAGGAGTCCATTTTTGACCAAGTTTTATTTAATTACTCAATAACAAAACATAAATTTAAAAAAGTGTTCGGTTACTTTACTAGAACGTACAAATAGGAATTTTATTATCAAAAAATTATGTGGGGTCATCGCTGATAATTTCGAGTACTCGAATTAAAACGGGTTTTTTCGGTGTCATTTTTATTTTTTTATTGTAAAAAACTCTGATCTTTTTTTTTTAAATTCTATTCGGTTATTGTGCTTCTTCTTGATTGTACCCACACGTCAATATTTTTTTTGTCGTAGTTTTTAGTTTCTGAACTTCAGTGAGCGGCGTCGAAAATGTCATTTTTTCGTTTTCTGGCTTTAGGCGCCCCCTTAAATTGTCTATAGCCTTCCTCGATAAATGGACTATGCAACAGAAAAATAATCTTTCAATTCGTAACAGTAGTTCCTGAGATCCTTCTGTTCAAACAAACGAACAAACTCTTCAGCTTTATAATCATATATATAAAATTCTCGTGTCACAGTGTTAGTTACCTTACTCCTGCAAAACGGCTTTACTGATTTTTACCAAATTTAAATGCATTTTCAGTAGGTCTGAAAATCGGTTACTATCTATTTTTCATACCCCTAAGTAAACATTTTTTTCATCCCACCAGCTCGGAAAGAGTACTTTTGCTCCTCGATATCAGGGCGCAAAAGTCGTTTTTACCCTCTAGAGGTTAAAGTAAATTTGAATTTAGAACATCGTGTGTACTGAGGTTTTGAATTCAAAACATAATTTAACCTATTTATTTCTACCTCCTTGGTGCCGAATTCATCATACATTTATTTTTAATTTGTTAAAAACTCATACTCGGAACCTCTTTGGTGTACTTTTTTTAAATGCTTTGCGCGCAATTTTCTTTTCACGTATGGAGGATAGAGGTAAAGAATGTTATTTCAAATGGAAAAACATTTTGAAATGCTATGAATGAATAAATTGTAATCGAATTGAAGTATGCCGAGTTGCCGAGTTAAATAATTAAATATTATTGACTACTAAAATAGTAACTAATAGATAATTTCAACTACTTGTGCAGTACAAAATAATGTAGTAAATATAACATCAAATAAATAATTACTATTTTGAGAAAACATGTAGGTACAATATATTTTGAAGTCAAAACTTCTTTTGGCGCGCCAAAGACAGATTTTTCGTGGGCTGTCAATTTAATTCTAGCGTCACGCTCGGAAATGATAAGAAATCTTCGGGTAAACTTGGGACCATAGCCAATGGCCATCTAGAAATGCCTCAGCCTTTCCCATTGGCCATTTAAAAATGTGTCTGCATTTCTAGATGGCCATGCTCATAGTCACGCCCTCCGGTTTCACACGCGTAGTTTCCAAAGTAAAAATCAAATTCTGAGTTATAAGTTACCACTTCTATCGGCAGTGCCTATGACTGCCAATATTTTTCTTTCATGAATTCTGAATAGTACGTTTATTAATTTCCTTTAAAATGTACCCTGATGCAAATTTAGCGCTACTATAATGTTTGAGATATTATAACGAAATATTGATTTTAATGGACTGTATTTAATTTTACATATTTGATGTATGTGAACGCGATTTGTTGGCCAATACGAAAGAAATATTTGGTAGAACTAAATATGGAAATGAGGGCTAGATTAGTTCTTGCTAGGATATAGGTAGATGGATGCACAATACCTTCTAGAAGCTCTGCAACTTCACCAGGAGACCACCGTGAAATATGGTGGTGTTTTCTTTGTCCCTTTGGAGTTTTGTGAGGGTTCAGCAAACAAAGTCAATCGAAATAACGACACGCCACAACACTAGAGATAACGTTTTGGTATATTGTTTTCACAGCGAAAATTATTGGATAACGACACGCGACCGACCGTCTCGATAGGAACACTGCTAGCCATCTTCTTTCTATTGTTGTTCAAATTGCCACGACGATATAGCTTTCCTCCTCACTCATGTGTGGCATTGTATGTGCGGAATGGGATGGAAGAAAAGGAATGCATCGGATTGGCCAATGCTATTTATTTTGCAAGTGTTTTTATTCCGAAACATTAATTTGGCGCGAACATTCCCCCCAGCTTGAAGGGTTTCCTTCAAAGAATAACAGACGATAATCCAATAAAATATGATAATAGAAACTAATTACTAACCTAAATTATAGTTCTAACCTAAGCGCGAAATCTACCGAGTCTACTGATTAGGCAAGGGACAGAGACGTAAAGCCGGGCGAAGATACGATCCGGTAGCGGTCTTAATACGAACGATACGAGTTACACCATCAACACCTGGAAACACCTCTTCAACAATCCCTAGAGGCCAATGAAGTGGTGGAGCATTTTCGGCAGTAAGTATCACTACCGTTCCGACAGTAACTGGGTTAGCAGGCGTTTTCCATTTTTCACGAGACCGCAACGTGTGTAGATATTCTGTCCTCCAACGCTTCCAAAATGACTGAACGAGCTTGTCTAATAAGTCATGCTTCGGAAGTAAATGAAGCCTATCCACTTTAATCTCTTTCGAGGGCAAATATTTCAAAGGAGTTAGATTCAAAACAAGTGCTGGAGTAAACGCGAGTGGTTCCGCTGGGTCGGCAAAAAGCGTTCGACACGACGGACGAGTATTCATTACCGCTTTAATTTGGGTTAGAATAATGCTCAACTCCTTAAATGATAAGATTTGATCAACTACAACGCCATTGAATTGATAAATTTGTATATAATATTTAGGCAAAAAACGAAACAAAATGCGTCGAAATCGACGATCACACTCGCGAATACCAACGTACAAAAGCATTTGACGTATATAAGCCGACAGTTCTACACGAAATAAGCGAAAATTAATCAAAATTTGATACAAGTTGCCTTGTAGATTCTGGCCATTATAAAGAATGTCAGTAAGCGAGACGGACGTGCTAGTGCTGACACTGCCATCTAGCACGCCGACGCAATTCGAAGTGACCTTGTCGTCTCGAAGTACCCTATGATGTGGGATAATGTAGGATGGTAATTCTCTTGTTTTGTCTGTTTCTGGTTGCGTGAACGATATATAACCCTTATTTAAACATTTGGTGATGACGTCATCGCAAGCTCGATTGAAATTAAGCGAGTGTTGCCCTTTTCGTTCCGGACAAAGAAAGCGCTTCTCGGAATTTCGACGAGAATCTCCGAGGGCTTGAGCATCGCCTTTGAAAGGGAGCGCCACTGCGTAGCGCCCGTATTCGTCGCGAGTGGTAGTGCGGATACAAAATTCTTCGCATTCTTTATCATCTGGGCTGAGAATAGTCGGAACGCTGACTTTCTCCGTCTCCCAGGACTTACGGACAACGGATTCTATAGGTTCAACGACGCAACAGAAGGAAAATATTGAATTGGTATCTAATAGGGTGGTTGCGACGCCAACGATAACATAACCGAGCACGGTTTCTAAAGCGCATGGCGACGGTGACGCGCGGTTTGAGCTATCTTGTACTTTGCCAGTCAACAGAAGATGCGGAAATATAGAGGCTCCAATCAACATTTCAATATTTCCGGGAACAGCGTAAGTATTGTCTGCCAATGGCAAGTTATTAAAGTTACCGAGTGTGGCTGTGTCAACCGAAATCGTAGGTAAACTTTCGGTGATCTTGTCTACGATCAACGAATCCATATCATAATACGTATTCCGATCGAAACGCGAAAGGAATCTAACATTTGTCGAACCTTGAATATTCTTACTAGACCCTCCTATTCCCTTCACAACTGTACAAGAAGCCTTCTGAGTGTTGAGTTTGAGGCGATTACAACACTCACGAGTTATAAAATTACTTTGTGATGCACTATCTAAAAGCGCTCGAACACTATGCTCCTTTCCGTGAGCGTCAGTAATAATTACTCGCGCCGTAGCGAGTAATACAGTAGTATTAATAGAAGGTACATTCGGCACAGCGTTGTCGAATGTACATAACGCGATATCCCCGGTAGGCAAATTAGCGGGCGGCGGAGCAGCCACCGTTTGATTATCAGATGCGACATTATTATTTTCAAAGTGAAGCATAGTATGATGCTTATTTTGGCATTTATGGCAACGACCATTTGAACGACATACCGAGACACGATGCCCTTTACCCAAACAATTAATACAAAGATTATTAATTTTCACAAAATTAAAACGTTCACTAGGAGTGAGCTTTTGAAACCCTTGACATTTAAACAAACGATCATGTTCCGATTTACATAGTGAGCACGCGGATTGCGGATTCGATCCTTTCAACGAAGTTGCGATATTAACGTAAGTATGTGTCGTTTTACCAGACCTCGATGCCACCTCCGATCGACGGTAGGCAGCCTTTTTTGTAGCTTCTTGGTTTCCGAACGACGACGTACGCTGTAATATTTTAATGTGATCGCGAACGAACGTTTCGAGGCTATTAAAGGATGGAATATCGGTGCCTCTATTATCCATTTCAAAGGCTCGCGCGGTTTCTTGGTCTAATCTTTTTAATGCGAGATACAAAAATAGAAAGTCGTTAAGACTATCGAGCTTAAGATTTCGAAGCGCGGACACTGAAGTGGCAAATTTGTCTAGAAATAGTTCTAAGTTGTTTGAGCTGGCACTAGTTAATGGTTTCAAATCGAATATTTGATCTAAATATGAAGTAGCCAGTAGCCGCTTGTCCTCAAATTTACTAATTAGTGTATCAAGAAGAAGTGTGTAATTTTCAGCGGTTGGGTTTATACCAGCGCACACTGTCCGTGCCTTGCCAGACAATTTACCGATCAAATAGTATAATTTTTCCGAATCAGTAAGAGACGGGTTGTTATGCACCATGGTTTGAAAATTAGCATAAAATATCGGCCAGTCTTTAATGTCACCATCAAAGTCTGGTATCTGAATGGGAGGTAAGCGGGGTGGATCCCTAATTTGTGTCGATTTTACGTTGGAAGCGGGGGCGAGCAATGCCCTAGACACACGCTTGATGCGACCAAACAAGCCATCAAAGGAGTCGAGTGCCTCATAATTTACCACAAACTTAGGATTTAATTCTAATTCGAGTGAGTTTATTTTATCCAAAACATTTTCAAAATTTATGCGTAATTTATCAATAGTTTCGATTTCGTCTAGGAAAGTTTCTTTAGTAACTTCCCTTGAAAGGTCATTTGTATGATCAGCAATCGTTTGGATGCGAGCGAATATCGCGTCCCTTTTACCATAATGTAATTTTAATTGCGCCTGAGTCATTTTGAATTTCAATTAAACTAGCAGCAAGCAAGCGAAATGACCAATAAATTACTGCGAATTCAATTGGAGAACAGATACCTATACAGAATAATAAGAACGTGCAAGCGCGACAACGAGATAAAGTTATAATCTACGAGACCAGTACACAAATAAATAAATTATGTACCTAACTAACTAACTAGTTTTGCGGGGCTATGAAAGAAAGTACTTAGTGTTACGCCCAATAAGTGTACTAAAATACCTATACAGAATAATTAACTTAAGCGAGTAAGCGCGATTGTGTGAAACTATAACGAGCATTTATTTATTTATTACTTACAGTAGGCGAGTAAATAAGTGTGAGGTGCGAGAAATATTATTGCGTAGGTACCCAACTAACTCATTCGTTGGAGCGTGTATAAAAAACCGAAAAAGAAACGAGAAAAAAAAACGAAAAGCACGATAGCTACATGTGTCTACCTCCAATAGGCGAGTTAATTATGCGAAAATTGCGAAATCATACGAAATAGCACCATAGCTATATTATAAGAATCCAGCTACTATAGGTAAATAAGTTATGCGGGGTAATACAAAATAGCACGATAGCTATATAAGCATGTTTACCTATGTATAGCAGACAAATTTCTTATGCGATGGGGTATCCATCTACCGTAGGCAAATTACTTATGCGGGTTAAACGAAATAGCACGATAGCTATATAAGCATATTTACCTATGGCAGATAATTGCGAAATAAATTACTAATGCGATATTATAAACGACGATAACCTACTATGTACCTGCCAATGTACATTGCTATAAATACCTAACTTGGTTTTACACTTACGTTTTGATTTGACGTGTATACGTAAATACATATCTAACCGTAATAATGCTTACAATTAGCGATTACCAGGTACCTATCCGGTTCGTTACGGACCAAATTAATGTTTGAGATATTATAACGAAATATTGATTTTAATGGACTGTATTTAATTTTACATATTTGATGTATGTGAACGCGATTTGTTGGCCAATACGAAAGAAATATTTGGTAGAACTAAATATGGAAATGAGGGCTAGATTAGTTCTTGCTAGGATATAGGTAGATGGATGCACAATACTTTCTAGAAGCTCTGCAACTTCACCAGGAGACCACCGTGAAATATGGTGGTGTTTTCTTTGTCCCTTTGGAGTTTTGTGAGGGTTCAGCAAACAAAGTCAATCGAAATAACGACACGCCACAACACTAGAGATAACGTTTTGGTATATTGTTTTCACAGCGAAAATTATTGGATAACGACACGCGACCGACCGTCTCGATAGGAACACTGCTAGCCATCTTCTTTCTATTGTTGTTCAAATTGCCACGACGATATAGCTTTCCTCCTCACTCATGTGTGGCATTGTATGTGCGGAATGGGATGGAAGAAAAGGAATGCATCGGATTGGCCAATGCTATTTATTTTGCAAGTGTTTTTATTCCGAAACATTAATTTGGCGCGAACATATAATTTAATGCATTTGGGCGGACACTTTTCCATGTACACATGAAACTCCTTACCTCAATCGGTCAACTCTCCATATTTTCACGTGGCTAAATAAACTTAAGTTTAAAACTTATAAAATTGAATACAAGTGAAAAACCGAAATACCATGTAATAATAAGTGATTCTAGCGACCAAGAAGTTTATTTAACGCCAACAGAATCGACTGAAACTGAAAATGCGCAAAGCGTTTAGTAATTTCCTCGCTAGGGGGGGATGAAAAATTACGTGTTACACTCGAGTGCAAAGATTTTTCACCTTGTGCTCTTTTGATTCCCTTGCTACGCTCAGGATTCTAATTTTTGAATCCCTCGCTACGCTCGTAACTCAACTTTAGAATCCTTCGCTTGCTCGGTCATCAAAATTGAGCACGCGGTTAAAAAGCCACTTTGCACTCTTGTATAACAAATAACTATTTTTAATTTTTGGACACAATTTTTTGTTTTTATTTTTTTATAATGATAGATAGAAAAACTCTTTATTGCACTTAATCTCAAAAATAAATAAAAGTTACATAACAAAACAAAATAAAGTAGCAATTGGCGGCCTTATCACTAAAAACGATCTCTTTCAGGCAACCGTAGGATGGAATGAGAGATTTAAGATAAGGAGGAGGGGGAAGTACAAAAAGGAGTGGTTGATATTTCTACAATAATTAAACAATAAAATAGATATTCAAAACCATAATACCAAATTATACATTGACACATACAGTAATTATGCATCCTAATACATAAATACGAACATAATAATATACTACTACATAAAACAATTTGTTATGATAAATGTTAAATATTTAACTAGAATAGAACTTCAATTGGGTGATGACTGCGATAAATATATTTCTTTTACTTGGTTTTTAAAAACAACGTGCAATTGAATTTGTCTAGTGGTCACAGGCGAAGCGTTCCACAGCTGAGCTACCTGAAATGCAAACGACTTGCCGTAGAACATTTCACAACGTGCGGATGGTATTTGCAACAATAAATTTTTCATCCCACCAGCTCGGAAAGAGTACTTTTGCTCCTCGATATCAGGGCGCAAAAGTCGTTTTTACCCTCTAGAGGTTAAAGTAAATTTGAATTTAGAACATCGTGTGTACTGACGTTTTGAATTCAAAACATAATTTAACCTATTTATTTCTACCTCCTTGGTGCCGAATTCATTATACATTTATTTTTTATTTGCTAAAAACTCATACTCGGAACCTCTTTGGTGTACTTTTTTTTAAATGCTTTGCGCGCAATTTTCTTTTCACGTATAGAGGATAGAGGTTATAGGTAAAGAATGTTATTTCAAATGGCAAAACATTTTGAAATGCTATGAATGAATCAATTGTAATCGAATTGAAGTATGCCGAGTTGCCGAGTTAAATATTATTGACTACTAAAATAGTAACTAATAGATAATTTCAACTACTTGTACAGAACAAAATAATGTAGTAAATATAACATCAAATAAATAATTACTATTTTGAGAAAACATGTAGGTACAATTTATTTTGAAGTCAAAACTTCTTTTGGCGCGCCAAAGACAGATTTTTCGTGGGCTGTAAATTTAATTCTAGCGTCACGCTCGGGAATGATAAGAAATCTTCGGGTAAACTCGGGACCATAGCCAATGGCCATCTAGAAATGCCTCAGCCTTTCCCATTGGCCATTTAAAAATGTGTCAGCATTTCTAGATGGCTATGATCATAGCCACGCCCTCCGGTTTCACACGCGTAGTTTCCAAGGTGAAAATCAAATTCTGAGTTATAAGTTACCACTTCTATCGGCAGTGCCTATGACTGCCAATATTTTTCTTTCATGAATTCTGAATAGTTACTGCAGTCTGTACGTTTATTAATTTCCTTTAAAATTTACCCTGATGCAAATTTAGCGCTACTATAATTTAATGCATTTGGGCGGGCACTTTTTCATGTACACATGAAACTCCTTACCTCAATCGGTCAAATTCTCCATATTTTCACGTCATATTGTTATTGTTAAAACCATGGCTAAATAAACTTAAGTTTAAAACTTATAAAATTGACTACAAGTGAAAAACCGAAATACCATAATAATAAGTGATTCTAGCGACCAAGAAGTTTATTTAACGCCAACAGAATCGACTGAAACTGAAAATGCGCAAAACGTTTAGTAATTTCCTCGCTAGGGGGGGATGAAAAATTACGTGTTACACTCGAGTGCAAAGATTTTTCACCTTGTGCCCTTTTGATTCCCTTGCTACGCTCAGGATTCTAATTTTTGAATCCCTCGCTACGCTCGTGATTCAACTTTAGAATCCTTCGCTTGCTCGGTCATCAAAATTGAGCACGCGGTTAAAAAGCCACTTTGCACTCTTGTACAACAAATAACTATTATCTTTAATTAATTTTTGATCTAAGAGGCCGAGAGTGCGTATTGCTGCAGAAAGAAAAAAGGTCTTTTAAATAACGCGGAGACAATGGGTTACACAGCACGTTATATGCAAGGGACAAAATATGAGCATTCCGATGAAAGCGAATGGGGAGCCACTTGAGCTGCGTACGAAACTGAGATACGTGATCATATTTGCGTGAACCAAATATAAATCTTATGCAATAATTTTGAAGGCGCTCAAGTTTATCTAGCTCATCTGCTCTGAGATCAAGATAGGAAACGTCTGCGTAGTCCAGGGTGGACTACACAGACCAAAGAAGAAAAAGAGATTGTGCAAGCGCAACTTTAGTAGCAGTGGGTAAAAAATTGCACAGTCGCCTTAAATATCCCCCCGATGCAAACAGTTTGCAACTGATAGATTTCAAGTGAGGCTCTCAGCACAACGTGCGATCAAAAATCACGCCAAGGTTCTTCACAGAATCACTGAAAGTTATTACGACTCTGTTAAAGACAATTTCTGGAATAGAAGACCAGTCAACTCTGGAGATCTTATCATCATCATCATCAGCCGCAAGACGTCCACTGCTGAACAAAGGCCTCCCCCCTAGATTTCCACAACGAACGGTCCTGCGCAACCTGCAACCAGCGTTGTCCAGCGACCTTTATGAGGTCATCTGTCCATCTAGTGGGAGGCCGTCCAACACTGCGTCTTCCGGTTCGTGGTCGCCACTCGAGAACCTTTCTTCCCCATCGGTTGTCAGTTCTTCGAGCGATGTGGTCTGCCCATTGCTACTTCAGCTTGCTTACTCATTGAGCTATGTCGGCCACTTTCGTTCTTTTGCGAATATCTTCATTACGGATTCTGTCGCGCAAAGAGACTCTGAGCATGGCCCTCTCCATAGCTCGTTGTTTGACTTTGAGCTTTGTTATGAGGCCCACAGTTAAGGACCACGTCTCAGTTCCATAAGCCATCACTGGCAACACGCACTGGTTAAAGACTTTTGTCTCATCATCTGTTTGTTGGAGATCATATAGGAACTACCAATTAAGATTGCTTGAGTTTTGGTGAGGTTAACATTTAATCCGAAAGAGTTGCTCCAGCGGATAATACGTTCTAGATCAGCATTAACCATGGTTATAGCAACGTTAATGTCAGAGAGACGCTCAAGGACTTTGGACAAAAAGGGAAGCATACATATTGGGCGACACTCGGTAAAGGAGGCAGGATTTGGTTTCTTAGACAAAAGAATGAGTTGCGCGTCTTTACATATTACTGAAAAAACGCCACAGGAGGTGGATTTGTTGAAAATTGAACATAGGACAGGAAGGATGACGTCAATGATGATGGGCATCAACATGTTCCTACTGATACTATCACCGCTAACAGCATTGGAGGAGATCGACACAACACTCTTTTTACATCACTTTCAGTGAAACGAATGAACGTAAAAGGAGAATAGTCGGGAGTAGGTATGACAGAAAGATTATTTAAAGTAGATTTTTTAACTGCTTCCGATATAGAAGATGCTGAGAAAAAGTGTTGATTGAGAGCATTTAAGTCTAGATTACCTGGAGTAAGTTTTGATTGTGATTTGCCTACTCCCATAGACTTGAGAAATTTCCAGACTCTGCCTAGATTTTCATTTTGAACAGATTTGTGAACATGTCGGCGCGGCGTAATGTGGCATTATGGCCTAAATTTTTACCTTTTTGTCACCAACTCCTATTTTTAATAGCCATTTTAGTAATTTCATATTTTTTCATCCCGCTCGATAACTGATCAATTATTATCGTCTTTTTTGTAAATGTTTTTCACTCTATTTCGATAAAAAATTTCCGGAGCTTATGGAAAATCTAAAATTGTTTTATAAAAATAAACATTTATTTTTATTATTTAAGTTTAGGGTTACCAATGTTAGATGTTTATTATGTCTATTAATAATTTAAATGGCAAAACAACGTTTGCAGGGTCAGCTAGTATAAGTATAGATTTGACAACCCTGCCTGGCGGTCAGTGACCGCGCCGCCGCGCCGCCGCCGTGCCGCCGCGCACTCTGGATACCTCTCTGTTGTTTGAAAACCCTACTTAAATAGCATAGAAATCGAACAGGTTCTCACCTGTTCGAGTTTTCACAGTATTTTTCTACGATAACCTTTAGTACACCACATACACTGACATCAATATACATACATATTATGCTCTTTGAATCATGCTTCACAAAAACAACTAAACGTTTAAATTTAAACTCTTTTAGCATAAGCAGCCCACTAAATGTTCCCACTGCTGGGACTTGGGGCCTTCTCTATCAAGGAGACAGTCAAGGCCATAATCCAGCACGCTGGCCCAGTGCGGGTTGTTGGATGACACATGACCACGAAAGATTCTAGGTACATGTCAGTTTCCTTACGATGTTTTCCTTCACCATTTTAAGTTAGCAGCATTACGCACATGACTTTAAAAAGACAATGGTGCGTGTGGGAATTGAATCCGGGGGCTCCGGATCGGCAGTCGCCGTTCTCCCGACTAGACCAGCTATTAAAACTCTTTTAATTAGTTAGTATATTAGTTTTTCATTTCAATTAAAAAAAAAAAAAAAACAAGAGCATTCAAAGAGTATACATTTTTTAAGTTTAATTTGAACATTTTATTGTACGATAATAATAAGTATCGTACAAATAAGTGTCAACCATTAAAATCTAATATACAATATTTATTACAATTGTAATGAACAATGTAAATTTTTTACAATTTTATCGTGAGTTTACCATCACTCTTTAAAAACACGCTGTAACTATAAAAAGTTTGATCGATAAGCCAGCTTTTTAATCGGTTTTTGAAGCTGCCCCAATTCGGGGCTGATTTAACTATTTTAGGAAGAGTGTTATAAGCTTCCGGTCCCATAATGTGAGTCAGCTTTTCCGATCTCATGAGGGAGTGTGGTATACTGTCCAGCTTGTCAGCATTGCGTATATTGCAAGAATGTCTCTCTATGTATGAGTCTAAGGTATTACTGTCATACACAGCCACTTGGTAGATCAAGATTGCAGGCAATGTAAGTATGCTAAGCTCTTTGAAATATGGTCTGACGGATGTGCATTGCGACATGCCCACGATGGCACGTACGGCACGTTTTTGGGCGCGGAACGCACGTTCCCATTCGGCAGCGCGCGCGTATAGTTTGGTGCCGCACTGTAACCGGGAATGCACTATGGCGAAGTAACTCGAACGATACACATCCGCAGACGCCCCTAGGGACACCCATCTTAGTGCAAAGCACATACTGCTTACTTTAGCAGACATCTTGCCGATGTGGTGTTCCCATGTCATGCAGCGGTCAATCTCGAAACCCAGAAATGTTGTATTTTGTACCTGCTTAATCCGGATGCCGTAAAGCAAGACTTTTAGCGGTTTTGTATAGTGGCCCGACAGACAAAATGAATAAAATTAGTCTTTTTTGAATTTACCTTAAAACCACGCACAAAACGCACAAAACCACGTGTTTAAGCCTATTAGCAACGCCTCGGTCTAGACGATATTAGACTTCGGTAGTAGACTGTATAAAATTATTCGCGGTCGACGTCGCTGATAGTTTGGGGGATCTGTCTGTGATTAGCTCTTCAGGAGAGCGGAATTAGTTAACAAACGATGGATATTTTAACAGCAAACTATATTTACGGATGAACTAAGACTACGGTTACAATCAAACTTATTCTATTTCACAAATGCGGACCGTCTCCGAGCCCGTCTTCCCAATGAATGCCCGGAATATCACCCGTCTGCCTCCACTGTAGTTCCTGGTTCCACGATTGCAATGACCAGCGCCCACGGTTAGTTGCATTCCATTCGTTCAACCGTGGACTTTAACAATGAGGCTAGAGGGATGATATTTCGTCTTACAATACATGCTGCCTACGGATTTTTCCATGGTTCGGCCAGATGCAAACATGTGGCCGGACTTTCTAATAATGAAACAACAGGCGGTCGCCGGGTTCGCATTATCTTGTTGTCGGTCGGACGGTTCAAAGAGAAAGCGACGCCATACAATTCAATATTGTTTCATTATTAGACAAGGCCATCATCCGTAGGCGCATCCTGACCATAAAATTAAGTTAAAACTACAAAGACGTCTTATTTTACAGCTCTAAGAACGCCTTGTTTAACAACTAATATTTACAATTACCATTCACAATTTTACTAACTTAATCACTCGTGTTGCTTACTCTATAAAGGTATTAACACAAATTTAACATTCTTTAAGTCTAAAAAGTCTATTACATGGGCACTAAAACTGAACGCTCGCGGAACGTCTCGCTGTCGCTAACAGTCTCCTCCCGGCGAAGCCTCGGCAGAGCCATCTACGAGTAGCACAGCGAGTCGCGAAGTCGGTATTTGAATACTCCGTTTCTGGTATTTATATTAGCGCTGCACACATTGTCATCAGGTCCAGGGAAGATTCTTATGCGATATCTCTCAGCCATGTGTTCCTTGGCAGGTTGGAGTCAACAACCATAACTGGGTCATCTTCTCGTAGTTGTACGTTCTGCTCGCTCCTTGCCGCGATATTGAAGAAGGTATCAGGTATCTAGCGCCGCTAGCATTTGACATCAAGCGCTTGACAGGTGCACCACATACACCGGTCGTCTGGTTCACGAAGCCTCGTGGTCAGCTGATTCACTGACGTGCCCAATGAAAGTCAGTAGGCATCAGAGCTTCTGGTTGTCTTGTGAGTCGACGGAGTCTTGCGTCGATGTAGCCTGGACCATTTCGGAGTCACGCAGAGGTTACAGCCACTCTACGTATGCTGTAACGAGTCGTAGCTTAAGGCTCATTATCGTTGCCGGAGCTCGTTCACCACGCGTTCGTGATTTGCGTGTCTTTGGTAGCTTTCTCTCGACGGAGACGTTCGTTGCGACAGTTTGTCCACTAAGCAGTACTCCATCTTTGTTCTGTTCAGTTCTATCTAGCTTAAACATATTCTAACCTATCCTATGTCTTGGTCTTATTTTGTAGAAACTAAGTGACGTTGAAGATGGCTCGCTGACTTTTCTTCCACCCTTGGGTTACTCAGCTCATCGTAGGTGTTTATATAAGTGTCTCGCCTCTGTCAACATAAAGAAAAAACAAGTGCAGTTGTTCTACTTAAGTGTTCGTAGTTTGAGAACCTTCTCATGTCTAGTAGGTCTTGATTGTCCTTACATAACGCAGTGTAGTTACAAACGTTCTCAAACTACTAATACTTTAAACTTAGATCTTAAAAATCAGACCAAGCATGCCATTATTCTGAGAAGAACCCCCGTCTGTGAGGCACCTCTTATCGTTGTCTGATACATACCGATAAATATCAAACCCATGTTCGCGGTACCATTCGCTAGCTACACAGAAAATGTGAAGCTGTCGATTAACGCCCTCCTCCACCGGACTGTAGCGCCTGGGCAACTGCAGCTCTGAAATCAGTCGCACGTTATTGAGACATTTCATAATACAGTTTTTACCTTTGCGGCTACGCGACGAATTACGTCTCAAAATGGCGCTCACCGTCTTCCATTGTAGTCCCAACAATTTGTTTGGAACTTTGTAGTAGGGGAGCCCACGATGCTAAATGGGGATTTACTCGACCGTCGTAGAGACCTATTGGGATGCAAAGCTTAGATGATAAGAAGAAAAAAATGTTATATGATATATATACCTTTACATAGGTGGGGGAAGCGGCTATAGATTTTTAAATATGTAAAAAAAAAACTGTTGCATGGACATTCTCGAGCGTGTCAGATATTGATAGCATCAATGCCTTACGTATTTTTAATAATGTACGTATGTTAATCTGATCGTTTGCATGATGCGGGTGGTTGTATTTAAGGGTTGAAAACTTTGATGAAACTAAGTAAACGAAGATAAGATACGCTCTAATATAAAGACAGCATAATGTGCCGAAAATCTCACACAAGTATACGCAATGTGCACACAGCTTCACTTGCATCGTGAGAGACGTTTGAATGAATGACAAAGACATCATGACAAGTAGGCAGTAGGTACAAATGAGATAGCTATACATCACATTTGTTTAGATATTTTTTTCGACAAGAATAGAAAGACATACAAATGCACTGGCGTGAAAGAGACAAAATAGCCGCAACTAACATATCGCCGGTCGTGTTGTACTCTTACGCTATATGTATATCTGTCTCTTTTTAGAAACGGCCAATTGTAAAATTGTTTACAACAGAAAAATAATTTTAGATGTAATAATCATTGAACTGTTATGGAAATAATTAAAGATTTTGAGTACTTACGCATGAAAAGTGATACCATGGAACTTGTTCTTGGTCTTTGAACTGTTTGTGCACCTTGCAAAATCAGAATAAGACATTATTACGGCTCATATCGGATTTTTTTTAATTGTTAGCGAACGTCCACTCAACTTGTGGCTCCTGTTGCGACTGAGACTCAATCAGGAGACGTCACCTGATTTTACATTGAGATCGTAGATGAGCGCGTTCCGCTTCTTAGTGTTTTAAGAGTTCAAAGGTTGAAAATGAAAAAAAAAATTTAATCGAGCGCGTCATATTTTGTAAGGGCGCGTTGAGTGCACCAAAAAAAAGCTCTCATTCACTAATCTGACGATTTCGATGGGACGCAAACTCGCGGCCATTTTCATAATGTGCAAAAAAAATTCGTCATTTTGAAATACTCAAGCGCGTCAGATTAAGATATATATGGTTCATCTTTATGTTCTAAACGTACTGTCTCATAATCTGACTATTATCTAGAAGGATTCGCCTGATCTGACAAAAAAAAATTAGAAAAGTGGTTCACCTTAGGCCATCCCTGCAACTTCCCGCTAATTCCATTCCTGGGCGCTTAAAATTGTACCTATGACTATACCATGATGAGCGTCTATTGCGCGAGAGGTTAATCAGCTAATCACTCAAATCACTGAAGCGTTTAATGTCGCAGTAGGTCATATTATAACACAAAAAAGCTTCAATATCGCACTGGAGTCCATATCTCACAAGATAAAACTATTTCACGGCGTCTTCATCGCAATTAAGTATTCACAACAGTAGGTAGTATGTAGCGTTATGTATGATTCTCACTAAACAAAACTGCAACTGATAGGCGATTAAAATATAACTTTTTCAGAAGGCTAGTGTACGCAAATATTGTAATAACCACACCAAATAACAGCCGGCAACAAAAAATCACAGAAAGAAAACACAACTTGTTTATTTTCTAAAAATGTCCTTCAGCGCTTCAGCCGCTTAAAATGTTGCTGCCGTGGTGTTACCATTTTGGTCAATATAAATTGTACTACAGTTTAATGTAGGAATTAAATTGGATTTCAATCTTTATTTTAATATCACGTAGGTATTAGTTAAATTGTTTTTCCAAACCAAAATATTAAATGAAGGTGATAATATGTGACTACTAAGCTTGAATTTTTCATTTTTTTCATTTGTCAACATCATCCTACATAAGCTTACAAAATCTACCATAGTAGTAAGTTTCGAGTAAAGTGTCGTACCTATGGCGACCACTAATTCTGTCTCATTTTTATCTCTTTCTTACGTTTCATTAGCATGCTGGCATTGGTTTGTTCAAGAGCTGACCCCCCCTGATAGAAACGCGGAGAAGGAAATGTAGGCATCACGCAGCTGCACGCATTTAACTTTATCGACGAATTTTTGTTATTTCGGCTTGCGGAAATCGTCAGATTATATATTTTTCATTATTCTTGAATTATTTACTTCAAAATAAAAAAAAATTAGCTACGCTCGAGAATATCGAGATGACGTTTTTTTTGCAACTTTGTTACCCTCCTCTTTTTTTACGTCACTCTCAAATTGTCAGATTAGTGGAATATACACTTTTTAGGATGTAATTAACTCACCCTACCTTAATCTGACACGCTCGAGAATTTCTGATGGTAAAATTTTTTTTACCAATCTGATCCTGTATCCTTCACGGGCGGCCTTATATATGGGCCTCATGTTTTGTGGAGGTGCTTAACCGGGTACAAAGTATCCCCCTGTATATTAATCTGCCGCGCTTTAGTATATCCCGAAATCCCCGCTTGGGCTCCCCTACTATTGCAATCAAATGATGGATATGATACCATTGTCGCTGGCAGTTCCTTTGAGTTCTCGTTCAGTACCTGGTAGTTGGTTTCCGTGAACTCTCCTGATTCGGTGATCTCTTTAGGTTGGTGTACCGATACCTGTACTTCAAGCTCAATCTTATTTCTCGGCGATCTGTTCGTCTCACCGTTGTTCCAAGGTTGGCTTGTTTCACAGCTTTTGCCGGCGCTCTGTATCGTTCCGTGAGAGGCGTCCATAGTTTGTTCTTTGTACCTACTTACCTTAGTTTTCGAGAAAAATACGAGATTATTTTTTCTCTCGAAATTTTCCTTAGCGATACTCTCGAGACGGTCCTCATTCTCGCTGAAATTAAGCCCTTGCTCCAACTCCTGTTTCAGCGCCGTCCGAGGCAGTGTGCCGTGGATAACCCACCCGAAGTTAGTCCTTGAGGCCGCCGGCTGGTTTTTCTTACCCAGGCGTAGTTCACAGGATACGGTCAAGTTGTCTGCGCCTATGACAAGTTTCGATCTCACCTGCTCATAACAGACACTTACTTGGTTCAGATCTTTGAGGTGGTTCAGGTGCAGCAATTGTTCGCGAATGGACATCGACTGAAGCCTTAAGTTATCCATTGTTCTCGCTCGTACGCTGTGTGTCTCTTCATCGGTACCCTGCAAATTAAGCTTAACGTGTCGACTACACACGTCTCGCT
The DNA here is from genome assembly GCA_963693475.1 of Ectropis crepuscularia. NCBI lineage: Eukaryota > Metazoa > Arthropoda > Insecta > Lepidoptera > Geometridae > Ectropis > Ectropis crepuscularia. The sequence goes on from OY856350.1 coordinate 8,142,984, forward strand.
TTTCCATGTTAACGCCATTGATGCCGAGTCGTTTTTTCATTTTCTTACCTCCAATTTGTCGAGTCACTTCGTCGTCCAACCTGGATACGGTCGATTCCTCGTCGAGAAGTGAGAAGTTCTTCATATGACCCTGTGGCCCGCTTACTTGGCGGGACAAATTTTAAGTGTTACCTCTATCTTGTTCTCATCGTTACTTGAGGTAGCGGTGACCATCTCGACATCGTCCGCTCGATCAGCGGGCTCCTTCGCGTTCGACCGTGGCACTCGTTCGGAGTGCAGCATGGCGTGGTGTGGGTGCTCGCATCCGTCGACTCCGCACAAATTCGCCTTGCAGTTCACGTGGCGATGGCGACTTGTTATACATTTGAAGCATAACTCATCTTTTTTCAGACGTTTCCATCGCTCGTTCACGGTCATAGCCTGAAACTTAGAACATTTTGTTAGTACATGATTTCCGTTACATATTATGCAATTGTATTGACCTTTTTAACTTCCGTCATCAATCGCACAGATACTCTTAGACAAGTTATTCTCCCTTTTTTGCATTACTAGTTCGGTGCCTCGCGTTCTCGAGGCGATCCCAGACGGCGTCGGTGATCTGGATCGCCGTCGGTTTAAATCGCACTGAGTGCGTGCCTGCTCCCGAGGCTCGCAGAGGGTGCCCATGTTTTCTAGGGCTGCATGCCGTTTACTCCAGTTTAGAACATTACAACCAGGCTGGTTGCGTGTCTGGTCTCCCCGAGGTTCGTAGGGGAGCGTCCCACGTTCAAGGACCGCACGCCGTTCACCGAGCTCTGGCTGTTCGATGTAAGTAGCCTTGTGTTCTGGGCTCGTACGCTTACCTTCGGGCAGTAAGTCACCGTAGTTGTACCGGTTGCATGTCTCTCCCCGTAGTTCGTAGGAAAGGGCCCGTAGCTCCAGGGCCGCACGCCGTTCACCGGTGTCCATCCGTTCGTCACCGAGCCGGCTGCGTGTCAGCTCCCCCCGTCGTTCGTAGAGGGGACGTCGTTCTGAAGCTGCACGCTGTTCACCAGGCACCGATCGCTCACATACAGTTGCCGTATTTTTAATCCAACTTACCATCTGGTTCGTGTTCATTGTAGGCTCATTCTCCTCGGACTCGATCAGCTCATTGTCAAAGGCTAGCCTTCGTTTAATTCGCTCTGCCTCCAATTCTTTCTGTTTCCTAAGTATTAATATTTTTTCTTCTGCTTCGAAACGTACCTGCCTCAATCTCGCAATGGCGCTGCTCGTCGATCGGACGGACGCCACCGAGCGCGCCGGCGACGGCTCGCGGCACCGCTCCGCGCTCGCTTGCGGGTTAGCCGCACGTGGTATTTCCTGAGAGTACAGCTCGCTCTCCTCCGCTGAAGGTCCTAGCAGCCTTTCGTTCATGGAGTCCTCTCGTTCCTGCTGGTGAGAAATGGAAGATAAATACCTCGTGTTGCCCTGATGTTCTTGTTGGTGAATTCCAAGCGGGTTCGAGCAGATGGTTCGCCGCACTTCCTCTGGGTAGCTTCCTTGTAGCCCGGCGACTAGTGTGTTTATAGCGTTCTCCTGGCCAGCCTGACTACGCGTTAGAACCATTGCTAACAAAAAGAAAAAATAATAACACAAAAATATAACACAATATTGAATCTAAATACAATGAAATGAAGTTCACAGAATTTCACTGAATTTAATCGCGCGCGTACTATATTCACTCACGTATCACGTAACGACTCAATACTATGATCCGGCAGTCGAATAACTGATCACTGAGATCCGGCTCACGAAGGACCAAATACTATTAGCAACGCCTCGGTCTAGACGATATTAGACTTCGGTAGTAGACTGTATAAAATTATTCGCGGTCGACGTCGCTGATAGTTTGGGGATCTGTCGTGATTAGCTCTTCAGGAGAGCGGAATTAGTTAACAAACGATGGATATTTTAACAGCAAACTATATTTACGGATGAACTAAGACTACGGTTACAATCAAACTTATTCTATTTTACAAATGCGGACCGTCTCCGAGCCCGTCTTCCAAATGAATGCCCGGAATATCACCCGTCTGCCTCCACTGTAGTTCCTGGTCCCACGATTGCAATGACCAGCGCCCACGGTTAGTTGCATTCCATTCGTTCAACCGTGGACTTTAACAATGAGGCTAGAGGGATGATATTCCGTCTTACAATACATGCTGCCTACGGATTTTTCCATGGTTCAGCCAGATGCAAACATGTGGCCGGACTTTTTAATAATGAAACGACAGGCGGTCGCCGGGTTCGCTTTATCTTGTTGTCGGTCGGATGGTTCAAAGAGAAAGCGACGCCATACAATTCAATATTGTTTCATTATTAGACAATGCCATCGCCCGTAGGCGCATCCTGACCATAAAATTAAGCTAAAACTACAAAGACGTCTTATTTTACAGCTCTAAGAACGCCTTGTTTAACAACTAACATTTACAATTACCATTCACAATTTTACTAACTTAATCACACGTGTTGCTTACTCTATATAGGTATTAACACAAATTTAACACTATTTAAGTCTAAAACAAAAAGTCTATTACATGGGCACTAAAACTGAACGCTCGCGGAACGTTTCGCTGTCGCTAACAAAGCCATTAATTACATTATTTAATTGATCTTCCAATTCCTCTATTGAAAGGACGGTTACTAAGGCAGCCACATCATCCGCATACATAAATACGTTTACACCCTTTACGGCGTCAGGGAGATCATTCAATAGGAGAGAGAACATGATGTTTGAAACTAACAAACCCTGCAGTACTCCCATAGATGAAGACAATGAGTCTGATTTATTATCGCCATCGCCAGCATCCACCACTTGAGAGCGGCCTTGTAACATGTCAGTCAACGCAGCGTATGATTTCCCAGCTATGCCATAGTGCTTCAACTTTAACGCTAAGGTCTCATGGTGTGCGACATCGAAGGCCTTCGATAAGTCACAGCACAAGACAGCCACTTGCTGTCTACGTTCACGAGCAGCCAACACACCATGAACCACTTCACGCGTTAGAGAATTCGTAGACCTCCCTTCGCGGTATGCGTATTGTTGTTCAAACAGCGCCTCGGTTTCCTATAGGTAGGCCACTAATCGTGAACTCAAGCCATTTTCGAACACTTTGGCTATTGCTGGTATAATCACTACCGGTCTATATCTATCAATGTCGTCCCTTTTACCTTTGCCTTTAAATATCGGGGACACTTTTGATATTTTCAGAGGTGACGGGTACTAGCCTTCCCTAAGACACTTATTAAACAGTGTGGCGAGAACTGGAGCTAGGGGCAAAATTGCTAGTTTTATTAGCTCCATCGACACACCGTATATTATGTCTTTTGACTTTTTTGGGGGCATTCTAAAGCAAACTATACGGAATACTTCATCAGCCGAGAAACTGGTCAATCTGAGAGAACGGTCAGTTGGCTGACGCGCTGATACTAAAATTTTACCGACGGTAGCAGCATCGGCATTAGGAGCCCCACAGATAGCAGCTACATTTAAGAAACGAGCGTTCATAGCATTTACTGCGTCTTTTAGTGAATTAAACTTTATGCCGTTACAATCTTTTATGATATCGGTGAAATTGCAAAATTGCTAGAACAAACATTTATTTGCTTCGTTTCAAGTGTCTAGATACGAAGTTTCATGGTTTTATTTTCAACAATTACGAACTTCCATATAAACTTTCATCCCCCATTTCAATCTTCATTTCATCTCCGTACAGTTAGATATTACAAAATTGCTAGAACAAACATTCGTTTGTTTCGTGTGAAGTGTCTATATACAGCGTTTCATGGTTTTATCTTCAACGGTTGGGAACTTCCATATTGACATTCAGGCCCCATTTCAACCTCAATTTCACCCCCGTTCAATTGGAAATTACAAAATTGATATAACAAACATTTAATTGTTTCATGTCAAGTGTCTATATCCAAAGTTTCATGGTTTTATCTTCAACGGTTGGGAACTTCTATATTGACATTCACCCCCCATTTCAATCCCAATTTCATCCCCGTACAGTTCGAAATTACAAAATTTCTAGAACAAACATTTGTTTCCTTCGTATCAAGTGTCTCTATACAAAGTTTCATGGTTTTATCTTCAATGGTTGGGAACTTCCATATTGCCATTCATCCCCAATTTCATCCTTGTAGTCATAGTCATAGTATTTATTCATAAACAATTATGTTACATGTCAAACTAAAATAAAGTGGCCAAGTGCGAGTTGGACTCGCCCATGAAGGGTTCCGTTGCAGCAAGTAACATAATATACATAGTACACATAGTTCTTGTAGTTCGTTGTAACTTTGGTCGAAGTTTCAATAATAGTGTATTTATGACGTACCAAAAAAAAACCACTCATCAGATCGAGTTCAAACCAATTTTCGTTGGTAGTTTACATGATATTGTACATCATATATTTTTTTTAGATTTTTCATTTTCTTACTTTAGAAGTTAGAGGGGGGGGGGGGACACACATTTTACCACTTTGGAAGTGTCTCTCGCGCAAATTATTCAGTGTAGACGAAAATGATTTTAGAAACCTCAACATCATTTTTAAAGACCTATCGATAGACACCCCACACGTGTAGGTTTGATGAAAAAAAATTTTGAGTTTCAGTTCTCAGTATGGGGGTGTTTACGAACCTTTTTTCAGTTCAATATGTATTTTGTTTGACATTACTTTTAGTTCATCCATATTGTAACTAGATGGCGTTGTTCGTTCTTAAAACGCGCTATGAAAGTTTAAAGTGCATGTGAGAACAATGAGAGCTATCGTCGAAAGATTGTAATTCAAGAGACGTCAATTAAGTTCAAAGAATAAATACCAGTTCACTTGAGAAGTTGTATTATTTATATCTACGACCGTCAAGTTCTACAGTTCAACGGACACGGAGTGCGACTCCAAACAGGGGGGCAACTAGTGTTGGGTAGGACATGACATACAAAAGAGTTTGTAAGAGTAGCCTCTTTTTTGTACTGAGCCAGTACAATGTACCACTTCAAATGAGGCGAGGCGTACTAAAGCTGGGCGATACATTTGAAGTTCCGAGTACAAACATGACATTTGGCGTTATTGCAGTACAATTACAGTCTGAACTCTGATTGATGACATACTAAAAAACAGTAAGGACGGAGGACGAAGAGTAAGTCACGCGACTTCGCGACTGCCGCGACATAAAATTTGAAGTAGTACAATATAAAATGTTGAGCCGCTCTTACATCTTGACGTCATGTACGGGACAAATGTACCGCCTCTTGTATGTCCTACTCAACACTAGGGGCAACCCAAATTTTTCTTTTTTCACAATTTTTTTGTTCAAATCTTAATGCGGTTCACAGAATACATATACTTACCAAGTTTCAACAGTGTAGTTCTCATAGTTTCGGCAAAAAGTGGCTGTGACATACGGACGGACAGATAGACAGACAGACAGACAGATAGACAGACAGATAGACAGACAGACATGACGAATCTATAAGGGTTCCGTTTTTACGTTTTACGGAACCCTAAAAACATTATGTATATGAAAATATCTCGGTATAGCCGATGATTAATTATTACATTATCACAGAATAAACTTACTACAAACAATCATTTAACATAATATGTACATAAGTACATATATCCCAGGTGGTCCCGTGCATACAGCACCGCCTGGTAGCACACCAGGCTTGGAACGGTGAGAATTCGCAACGATTTGAAGAATTGAAGCGCAGACGTTTCCTCCGGCACTCGTACTATTGCTCGTACAGCTCGTTTTTGCATTATGAAGACACGCTCCCAATCGGCAGCACGTCCCCAAAGCTCGATACCGTATTGAATGAGCGAGTGCACGGAAGCGTAATAGCACTGTCGGACCATCTTTCTGGGTAATAGCGCGGATATACGCCACAGCGCGAAACATGCCCGCCCAAGTTTGACACATAAACTATCAATGTGATCTGCTCACATCGACGATTTGTCAAGTAAAAACCCAACAAAAGCGGTCGATTGTGTCTGCTTCATCTCCACGCATCCCACATTAACTTGCAGTGGTCTATACGCACGACCGGCAAATCCGGTATCCGGTATCCGGTTGAAATGGATAAAATGCGTTTTCGTGGAATTTAGTATCAATCCATTGATGGTAAACCAGGTGTTAAGGCCTACCACGCTACCACATTCAGCTTCCTTTCAAGTTGGTCTACAGTCGGAGCAGCGACAATAACCGCAACACTATCAGCGTACATGAGAACATGTCCTTCCTCAATGTTGTCTGGGAGGTCGTTCAGTAGGAGTGAAAACATGATGTTGGAGAGCGAGGTTCCCTGCGCCACACCAATAACTGTTCTCAGGGGCTCTGACCTCACTTTGCCTCCATCTCCCACCACGACCTGACATCGGTCCGCCATGAAGTCGCTGAGCAGGCGCAGTCCAGGTCCATCCACGCCATAGTGCCTCATCTTAGCCACCAGTACTCTATGGTCCGCAACATCGAAGGCCTTTGAGAGATCGCAGTAGATCACCGCGACCTGCTGCTTTCCCTCGCGAGCTTCCAGTACCCGTCGGACCACTTCCCTAGCCAGTGCAGTCGTGGACCTCCCACTGCGATAGGCATACTGGCGCTCACTCAAACACCGACACTCGGTTAACCGCTTGCCTGCCCGTGTCAACTAGTAGTTAACATCGTGATTCAGTCTATAATGCCCGTGTCAACTAGTAGTTGACATGGCGCACCATGCCAAAATGCCCGTGTCAACCTGTGGTTAACATGGCCTGCGCGGTCGAAAAAGTTAAATATACTTGTCTCTATTGCTCTAGGGCTTAGTTTGTGTTATTTATCTCGTTTCTATGTTAAATTTTCCACCATATTAATCCCAGTAGAATATCTTAGTCATAGAAAAAAGAACAGAAATTAAAAAAATACATTCCTTGTCAATCTTGTCATTGAGTATTGATTCAGTGCGGGCTGTAAGTTAGCTTCTGATGATTTTATTATAAATTTAGTTTCACCAATCAAACAACAAATAATAAACGTAATCAAAGATTAAAAACCACATGTCATAACTTTAATTTTAGAGGTACCTATGAGCTTTTAAAAAGACAAGCTTTAAAACGCGCTATCTCAATTTCAACACAGCATAACTCTGCACCAAAGTCGTAAGCTGAGAAACAAAAGACAACATTGTGTAGCTAGTTTCATATTAAACATAAAAAATATAACATTTGATAATCTTTCAAAACAAATTGATTGACAAGGAACGATTGCGTGAATCCCGTCTCGCGCGCCGCAAGCGTAAAAACCGCGGGGCATAGCGAGGTGCACACGGATTTTTCTTCGGGCATTTTGGCGACCAACGCTACAGGGGGCGGGGCAAAGTATGTCACGCGGTTTGCACCGCCGGGCAAGCGAGCGGATAAGCAAGCATGTGTGCTCGATGCACACACGCAAATCTCTTTCTTTTGTTATAATTACTAAATACACTAACGGTGTGGCTTTATTAGCGGGCTACGGCGAATATTCGTATTGGCGCGATGAGTGTATCCGGGTACCGGGTATCATCGCAAAGTATTCGGGCCAAGACGATGTAGCATCGGGGAGCTCTTGGTAAACTGGCGCGAATCATAGGGATTTGTCGCGACAATATTCGCTTGACCTACGTCAATTCAAAATCAAAATTCATTTATTTCAGGTAAGGTATACTATTCATTCAATCAATTTCAAACGTCATAAAAGTAATGTTAAAGACTTAAGTATTGGATAGATTTACTAGCTTTTCTGAATTTCGTTATCTTTTTTAACACGCTTTTATTAGCTTCACTTGTAACTAACTACGAGTATGTATGTAAGAAAATCTTGGAATCTTAATTTGACCCACTTTCCGGTCTTCGATTAGGATTAAATTTTACACACGCTCTGAATTCTTATGACAATGCATGTCTAGTTAAGAAACGTCATTACAAATCCAATATGGCACCCTCCCCAAGATGGCGGACTGGCTGTTTGAAATCTGAATACACCCCCATGATATGGGTATCAAATGAAAGAGTTTGCTGTTAGAAATCCGAAAAAAAAAAGTTGAGAGGTGTCAAGGGACACCCGGATGGAACGAAGTTCTTGTCGATTAATTAGTGAAGGAATTGTAATAAAAAAATATTTTTTATTACTTATTAACAAATATAATGTAAGTACTTAACATAAACTTAAGGAGTAGCATTGACGTATTATATAAACATATATATATACATATAGCTATACCTAGTCAGTCTGAATTTAGTACTCTAGGTAGCTAGGTCTTTCGAACCAATCACACTATCAGTTCATTACACGCAACGTGACGTACTCCGTCTGAACTACGGCCATAGAATAGATATGCTACGACGTAAAGTGTAATCCGGGATGAATGGAACAGTTTCGTGACTGATGCCTGCAGCTGAATATAGTAGGATGAAACCCATTGTAAATGGAAGAGAATATGACAAAAGTGAAAGAAAATCGTTAAATAATTTTCGGGTTAAAATTAACGTTCGGGTTTATTTTGCGATTCTGAATGATTACTTAAAATAAATTCTCAGGAAAAAAAGAACAAAATTATCGTACCGGTAGTGACCTCTCCAGATTTTCTATGACACTAGAGTAGGATACAATCCACAGCTGATTAAATTTTGAGTTCTGCGCCACCTATTGGTAATTATAGGAACTTTGATGTGCAAATTCTAGCCTCTAACCAAATACTCATAGGGTTCGTTGTGCAACGCCATCTATTTTTAAGCGCAAGAGTCAGTTTGTAGTGATAAATCGCCAATTTTCAGGAAAAAATGAACAAAAAGAGTGTTGAGAGAAAAAAAGAACAAAAACAGTCTCACGGTAACTACCGAGACTCGAACCGGGGGCACCTATCTTCATAGGTGACCCCTTACTTACTAATTGCGCCAACCGGTCATTGTCGACATGGGTGAAATTTGTTATCGTATTCTAATTCTATTACGTCATAGGCACGAAACGTTACAACTTTTTCGTGAGAATTTTTTCCGTCTAGCTCCCTTTCATAACGCGCGATAAGGAGCTTCGTTCCAAAAGTCACGTGACTTTAATTCAATATGACGGACGTTCAAGATGGCGGACAGGCTATTTGAAATGCTTTTGTAATTTTTAGTGTGTGTTAAAAGCGTGTTTTTTCGTTTTTTTAACTATTATTGGTAATTAATGGTGCGACCTTTTGTAGTAGTATTTCAAAGCCAGATGTTGACATACGTAAAAATCCAGGGAATTATATATGCCGCTCTCTGCGGTTAAGTCAGATAACATACTTTCCATTCCTGTGCTGTACATGAGAAAAATAAAGTGAAATTATAATTGTTGGTGAGCGGTGGACTGTAACTAGCTGGTGCATATAGGAAATGAGAAAGGCGCACAATGATAGTAAACATATTAAAAATATTTAAAATATTTACAAAATTAAACCAAAACGATCCGTAACCAAGGTAACTAAAGCAACAACTAAACTTACAGGAAAAATAGAACATGAAATACAGTAAAAAATAGATCAAGAAAAGAATTAGCCAATCGTCAACAATATAACAAGTATTATACACTCCCGGCTATCTCCCTGCGGTAAGAAGAAATCACTTTCCAGAATACTTACGTCGTTCGGTTTCTATGAATAGTAGTCATCCACCATCTCTTACTTCTCTTTTTCATATCATTTTGTAAATGATACTCGTACAATTGTAATAAATGATAGTTTACTGTCATATGATGCAAAGCCACTATTTCTTCCATTTTTAAATTACTGCCTACGTCTCGACGCACAACAATCCGAACAACCCTATCCGGCACAATACCTTTGATTATTTACTTGTCTAGATGACGCGTTACGCTGTTATTGCGACAAAAGTAACAGGCCAGGTTTCAAACACAAGTTTAACAATTATCTGTCACTGGCACTGCTATTATTGTTCTTATGCCAATGATATGCGTGTTGAGTGATACAAGCTCCCCAAGTATTTCCTGTTAAAGTGTTTAAAAATATATTTCGATTTAGAGAGACCTATAATTCGTTCAATTCACTGTTCAATTCACTTAAATTAGATATATCTCAAGATATCAATGCTATAAAATGAAAACATGATTATTGTAGAGAATGATTTATTCTCTAAATTCCTGCTTGCAGCGCCTCGCTGCTTTACCTGCGTAGTTTCCGTAATGTTAATGTTTGAATGTTTGTTACTAAATCATGTCGTAACGTCTGAACTCTGAACGGATTGGGCTAACATTTGGAACACAGATTAAAGTCTAGAATAATATTGAGGATGACGGGAATGGCAACTACACGGCGAAAACCTTGAAGCACTCCCCGTAATATTCTAAATGCGAATGTTTGTTCCTCCATTACGTCGTAACGTCTGAACGGATCCGACTGAAATTTAAAAAATAGATAGTGTATGGTTTGGAACAAAACATAGGCTTAGGCATAGACAGTAGACACATCTTTTAGCAGGCAATATTTTTATCCCGAAAAAATAACGGGGACGGAATCAATGCGGGTAAAATTGCAGGGCACTGCTAGTTATAATATTAATAGGATGTCAATCTTTGTATATTTGGATGTTTGTTGCTCAATCAGGTCGTAAAATATGAACGGATCTGAATGAAATTTGAAACCGACAGGACGAACTTATCTTAACTTAACGTATATTTTTTGTGTTTCTACGCTCGAGCGGTCTATCTAGACAAGTAAATAATCAAAGCACAATACATCGCGCCAACTCGACACGAATCTTCGGCCGCTAATGTAGACAAGAACATCGCCTTGGCCCGAATACGATGTTTTTGTCGCGCCAACACGTTACGAATATTCGCCCGCTAGTGAAGCTACACCATAACAATATTAAAGTTATTACATGTCAAACGTCAATAGTCGTCGTAGTAGTAAACCTCAAAAAAACAACAATTTACATTAAGTCAAAGATACCACCGCACACAGCCCCTGTCCGAATGCGTTCAAAACACTCGCTTCGTTCCCCCCAGTCTATATAGTCAGGGAAATGTTCAAAAAGAGGGATGGAGGGAGCTGGGAACTATAACTTTTTTGCTTCTGTTATTCTAAAAGCCCTATATATTTATTCAAAATAATAACAGCACAAGTAAAAACTTGTTAATTGCCTCTATCACCGCCACGTTTCAGTCTTTGATGGTCGTCTGTTTATTTTCAGACAATTTGGATGATGCTTAAAAGGATGAGGTAGGGATTTTCCGATACTAGTAAATACGAGTAGGTACTCGATACTTTTGATTCGATACCAAGTATTTATTGTATCGAATCAATTTTGCGATACATAATCGGTATCGAAACAAAAATACCTGGTATCGAATCGAATCAGCAAAAAAAAAACGAAAACAATTAATTAAAAAAACCGAGAACGCATCATACAGAACTGAGAGAGCAGAAACACTAAACAGTCAGCTAATCAGGTTACCGAGTTTTCGGTATTCGTCGCGTGGCGGCGTGAGTGACGCGTTGTCTCGCGCTGGGCTAGCCGAATTCGTCCGACTTCAGCCGAGCCCAGTGTGACCATATGTGGCAGGTTCCTGCCATTTTGGCAGGATTTGGGCGTTATTTTAGCCTCTGGCATGATAGGTTGACGTTTTATGAAAACTGGCAGTTTTTGGCAGTATTGGTGGATCGGAAAAAATGTTTGTTAACATAACTCATATTCCCGATAATGACCACCCGGGGGTGAAAATAAGAGCATAACGATGGACAAAATTGACTAACGCTTTCAATTTAGTTGATTAGTTCTCACACATCCCTAGTAAACTCAGTAGATTATAGTAAAGCGTCACTAGTGGGGAATTCTCCGATAGATTCAACTATATTTCTTCGTTCCTTTGTAGGTATGTACTGTAACTTTCGTAAGTCGTAACATTCAGCTTTATGACGGTTGTATTTCATTTTAACCAACCAAAGAAAAGTTAAATGTAATGAATAAATCAATGTATAAACATGTAAAAATTGAGGTATACTCGTACAATGAAAATTGCAATGCTTAACATCCCACTGATATTATTAATGTCAGAATGACGTTGGTACGTCTGAACGCATCGGAACTTAGCTTAACTTCGGATATTTGGAACACAAATAGATTATAGTCTGGAAAAACACATAGGCTACGTTTTATCCCGAAAAAATGACTGAAACGCGAAATACTTGAGTAAAACCGCGGGAACTGCTAGTTTATGATATTACTAGGATATCAATGTTTGGATGTTTGTTGCTCAATCACGTCGTAAAGTATAAACGGATCTTGTTGAAATTTGTAACACGGTTATATTACAGTCTCGAAGAAAATATGGGCTACTTTTTATCCCGGGAAAATAACAGGAACGGGAACTGTGCGGATAAAACCCCGGGGCGCTGTATTACGACATAATCTTGTGTATTTATGGTTTTTCTTTGATAAATACAGCGATAATTGCGGTTGGCAATATTTTGGCATTTTTTGCCCCAAGCGTTGGCAGGATTTGGCAGGATTTCACCCGCGGTATGGCAGGATCCGTGATTTAGAGATGGTCACACTGGCCGAGCCCACCCGAGCCGAAAGCGAGAGAACGCACCCGCAAATCATCTCGCCATTCCGCCATTGTGAAAGTGTTAAGTGATTGTTTACAAGTAATTTTATTAATTGTAATCATCAAAGTCATCGGTTTATTCCAATGTTATCATGGCACCACCAAAATCTATAATATGGACACATTTTACGAAAACAAACGAAACAATTGCAAAATGTAAACAGTGTTTTAAGTCTGTGAAGTATTGTGGGAATACGTCGAATTTATTCAAGCATTCTAAAACTCATGGAATTTCTGTGGACAAAGGCAAATTACAGAAAACAGAAAATAAAAAGTCCAACGAAAGGTAGGATTCTAAACTTTTCTTTCTTTTTGCGATTGCTTTCCTAAAATGTTAAATAAAAAATCCTACCTACTCCTACCTATTTTAGTTGTATAAAAAATAGTTTTGCAGCAGTGGTACTGTGACTGTCTTGTCTATATATTAATAATATATGAATAATAATTGATGACCGATGATATTTCCTTTGTATAAATACGATTTAAACAATTTAAGGTTATGTGTTTGTTTTTGTTAGTGTAATAGTGTTGTTAAATGGTTGTAGTGTTGGGGTTGGTATTATCGATACTTTGAAGATTATCGATCTACCAAGTATTAATTTTTGTTATTATGTTTCAGTTCAAAAAATACAACAGTATTGGCCAGCTCAAAGCATTTTATGGAAGATGATCAACCCCAAGCATCAACATCGAAAATTTCAGAAGATCGTGATGATTGTTCTAGTGTAACCACATTAACAAGTATGGACTCGGAGACTGCAAGGGAGCTATGTCTGAGCAATTCAATAAAGTATGCGTTTGAACGAATTTCATCTAATAAAGGTAAATAAATAGATATTTAATAAAATATTAGCAAAATAATATTAATACATATAGTTTTAGTGTTAAAGAAAAAAATATAAATATTTAATTGAATATTACATGTATTAAAATTGAGTTTTATTTTTAGCTGGTGGTACGAAGTATAACAGAATTGTTCAAGCATTGATATTTTTTATCTGTCGAGATATGCGTCCATTTAATATAGTTGAAGGAGAAGGCTTTTTACGACTTGTAAAAGAACTGGAGCCTACTTTTAAAGTTCCTGGCGCAAAGTATTTAAAGAAAATGACTACCGAAAAGTACGAAGCTTGTATAACTATTTGTAAGTCCAAATTATCCAAGATAGACAATTTCTGTTTAACGCTGGACATATGGACAGAGACAATGAATGAAGTAGGATTCATGGGCGTCACCATACATTTTGTAGATAATGGTCAAATGTGTATGTATTATCTTGCAACTCGTGCATTAAGAGAGCGACATACAGCTGAATACATATCGGAAAACCTGCTGGATATTTTGAAAATTTGGAATATTCCACTTACAAAAATTCGTGCTGCTGTATCAGATAATGCCAGTTCAATGTTGGCTGCCATACGAATGTCTTTAGGCGAAAAAAAACATTTACCGTGTTTTGCCCATACTATTAACCTTGTAGTTGAAGAGGCACTAAAGTTGCCCAGTGTTAAATCAGCTGTTATAAAAGTACGAGAAATTGTTAATTGGATAAAAAATAGTGTTGTGCAGTCGGATAAGCTACGAAAAATCCAAATGCGTAATAATGTTTCGGAAGGATCAGTTTTAAAACTTATTGCAGATGTAAGAACTAGGTGGAACTCCACTTTTTTTATGTTAGAGCGATTTCTAAAGTTAAGAATAGTAATATCAGAAATTGTAATTGAGAGTGTAGTGGCTCCAAATTTGCCAAGTGCAGTGGAAATGGAAACCTTGAATGAGCTTACAACTGTATTAAAGCCTTTTGAATATGTAACAAGAGAATCATCGGGTCAAAAGTATGTAACAATCTCCAAAATTATACCAATGCTTAATTGCTTAACTACAGAACTGAATAGTATCACTCCAAACTCCGCTATCGTTAAAGAATGTAAGGATGTTTTATTGAGAGAGCTGAAAAGGAGGTATGGGATGATTGAATTAAACGATCATGCAGCCATTGCAACAATTCTAGACCCAAGGTTTAAAAATCTGCATTTCCAAGACCCCTCTGCATGCGGAAGAGCTATTCAAAAACTTAGAACCATGGTTGTCGGACAACTAAGTAGCCCAAGTGAGTCAGAAGATGATGTCTCATCTACTGCACCACCTGAATACGATTTTTGGAAACATCATAAAGAATTAGCACATGGGCACAAGAAGAAAAAAAAATCTCATCAGGGAGATGAAGTTTCTCTTTATTTATCAAATCCAGTAGTTTCTCTTAAAAGCAACCCATTTGCAGAATGGGATGACATGAAGTTTGTGTTTCCTTGTCTGTACAAGTATGCACAGCAATATTTAATTGTTGTTGCAACATCAGTTCCTAGCGAGTGCCTTTTTTCCAAAGCCGGTGCAACAATGACACAAACAAGGAACAGATTGTCTTCAAAATACCTTGAACAGTTACTGTTTTTGGGCAATCTTAATGCTGAAGAGTTTTTTGTTTAAATTATAATAAGCCTAATAAACATTTATAATAAATAAATAGTTTTTTTTCTTCTCAATTTTGTTTAAATTATTATCCTTCCACGTTCATTGATAGCACCCTCAAAATAATAAAACAAAATTAAAGTTCCAAAAAGTATCGATATCAGTAAGTATCGATACTTGAGGAGTACCTACTTATTTTAGTAGTATCGAAAAAAGATTTGAGTATTATCGAAATGAGTAAGTATCGATACTTAGGTGGTATCGGAACATCCCTAGGATGAGGATGAGATACTGCGAAATATTTCGATATAGTTGTAAAATGGGCTAAATGTTATGCCCGGTAGCCATTTACCTGATCGCCTCAAGAATTTCTACAAACATAAAACTAGAACCTTTGTTTGCGCGATTCAGGACAGTACGTGTTCATATTTATACATGTAATAATTGGCGCTTGTGCTACCACTAGCGCTAGCAAATATTTGTGAAACGAGTTTGGCAAAACTAGGTACTACATCAAATAATGGGAATTTAATGTTATATTGATCGTTATCAATACAAATGTGTAAACAAATTTATCACAATGAGATAAGTAAGACAGAAATTTAACATCATTCCGATAAGATCTGCGTTGAGCGGAATAACTTTATAGGTGTAGAAATTCATCGGTCGAGCTTCTACGTATTCAATTAATTTTGATATCTCCTTTATTTTTCTAGCATCTTCAAAAATACAATGCAAAATACGATTAATTTAAAATATGTTTCTGTCGTTTAACACTAAGTGCCGAAACTTATGACCCTCCTAGAACCACCGCCATAGCAATTTTGTCCCAATATATTTTTGACACTTTTCAATAGCATAAAGTAAAACAAAAAAAAACCTTCGTTAATTCCACACTACATTATAATAAATTGATTTTATATTTTACTCATTTTTTATTCAATTTATTTAACAATTTTTGGATTAAATTAGTATTAAATTATTATTTAAAAAAAATTCTTAAGTTGTATCGAAGGGGGTCCCCCTTTCGGGTAAAAGCCCCCTCCAAAGCATCCCACGTGTCTCTATCGGTAGCTAGCTTCATCCACCTCTGGCCCACCGTCGCAGCCAGCTCGTCCGCCTACCGGGTGCGCTGCCGGCTGCCGGCCTCTCGCTCTGGTGCCTCGTGGTCCGCTCCATTTTACGGCCCTTACGGTCCATCTGTCGTTGTATCGGGCAAGATGGCCCGCCCATTTCCATTTTTCTAATTAGGGAGAAATGAAGGGCGTCGATGACTCTTGATTTTTTTGCAAATTACGTTGTTTTTCACCTTATCTCTCAACTTTATGCCTAGTAGACTTCTTTCCATTTCTCTCTGGGTTGTCTCTATTTTTCTTTTGGTTTTGTAGTCAAACCTCAATGTTTGGCAGCCGTACGTGAGACATGGCAGTATTTCAGAGTCCATTATGCGGTCATCCCGCGGTTTTACTCAAGTAGTTTTCGGTCCCTTAACTTTCCCGGGATAAAAAATGGCCTATGTGTTCTTCCAGTCTGTAATCTAACGGGTTCCTAATTTCAACCAGATCCGTTCAGACGCTATGACTGGCAACAAACATCCACACATCCAAGACTCCAAACATTGACATTTATAATACTAGTCGGATTTATCACACTGCACAGAACTTTACTATTCAAGCTTTTTGAAACCCATATACAACGTGTGGCGGAAAGGTCCAACAATGTTTATGGTACTTTATCTATACTAAGTATCGAATCACATATGTGAATATTAGACACGAAAGCACAACATTTTTTTTCCATGCAAAGTTAATAATTCGTTGTTTATTATTTTTATTTGGCAACCCTAGCCAGCGGCGGCGCAGCGTTCAGTGACCGCGCCGCGCCGCCGCACGCCGCGCGACCGCGACGCCGCGCCGCCGCGCCGCCGCCGCCGCCATAGATCGTAGAAACTACCTATATCGATGGCCGCCGTACGCCGCCGCGCCGGCGCAGGCTAAATAGTAAATACCTACCTATGTGTCGTTTGAAAAACCTAGCTAAATATCTAGCATAGAAATCGAACAGGAATAGAAAGATTAGGTGTGGAAGCTATTGCACTGCAATATTCGATTAAGCCAGATAGAATAAAAATAGATGCTTTTTTATCAGCATTCAATAAGCTACGGGTCTACGAGTAGCATACTAAATTCGGAAGCGAGGATTGCTTGTTTCTAACTTGCTTCTAAATTCAGTCGACAAAATTTTGACAAATGTAAGTAAGAAGCCTTCAAACAATATTAGTCAGGAAAGAATGTCAAATTAAATTCAACTATGTAAGTAGGTAGGTAGGTAGGTTTGTACATACCTACCTACATGTTGTACGTACCTACATGTTTGAGTCACAGTCAAGTAAAAAGTTAGAATAATTAATTTGATTATTTAAACTCTGTATTGAGTTGGGAAGATACCTACACTAGCTACTTATTTTTGGCTAAATGAGCTTACCTTTTAATAATCACATTGTTATTTAACCATAGTCGCACTGTACCTAACACTAAAATTTCGCCGCACAACAACACAAACATATTTATCCATTTCACACTGCAATCCAAGGTGCTTGCGGCATAGCGCACCTTCAGCGCACCGTAGGTATCAATTTCGCGATAAAACAAACAACACACCGCACGTTCGGGAACAAAGGGTCACTTCTGCATGTTTTCCAACTTTACAGAAATAGCATTTTTAGTTTTATTTTGGCGTATTATTTTAATAACTTTTTACTGCTTTGAAGTTTTAAGAAAATTTTGATAGCTTTATATTGTATAGTTTTACACGTATCATCGTCGCAAATAAAAATAAAATACAAGATGGGGTTTGGGAGAAATAAGCCATAAACTGAAGGAAGGGTACCAAAAGTGACTTTTTGTTACAAATCACTAAGTATTGTAATGAAAAAGTGACGTTTATAAAAAAAAAATAACTCATGAAAGTATTATTATTTTATACTTTACGTTTATTTTAAGCTATTGCATAGCTTTTATCGCGGGCCTGGAGACCGAATTTTTAGACATCGTAGAACATCGTACATCTCTTTCTTGTCTTCACAAGAAAGAGGGATGGAATACAAACTATTATCTATTCTATGCCGTAACGTCTGGCTTTCTGCCTCTCCGCCAGTGTGACCAGAGTTAGTAGATTTCTACTTTTGTGGTAGATTTTAGAGTCCGTCAGCTCATTGTGAGTAGAATTTAAAATGCAGTTTATTTTAGTAGATTTTGGAATTTCGTGGTGAGCAACATTTTTCCTTGGGTTCATCTCTCGAACTCGTTCTAGATTGTGAATGGGGAAACGGGGATTCCCATGTTTACCCGCAGGTGCTTGAAACCACTCCCGTACGTTTTTACCTATCATTATTCGTTGTCAACAACCAAAATAAGTAGAACCACAGGAAATCTTGCCGCTAGCGATTGTAGGGGTCAAGTAGATTGGTTGTTTGTAAACCACTTACGATACACACAGAGACGCAGTTTATTACCAATTTCAAGGTGCTCAGGGCACATCTATTGATTGATTTATATCGATGGACAAGATCTTTTGTTCAAAAATTGGATTATAAAGTCCAAAATAAATGAATCAAGTGCTCATTACAAGGCTTGCATTGTGATATTACATTGAGGAGAGTTGCTTATTTTAAAGAATATAAATGTAGCCCCTTAAAGCATTCCAAAAACATAAAAAGGTTTTCAGGAACCAACTTTATATTTTCACTAGGGTTCCGCCCCGACTTGAAGTCGGTGATCGGCGATCCATGATATGTATAATATAGCCTTAGCATTTAGTGAAAGAATTTTTGAAATTGGTCATGTAGTTCTTGAAATAAGCGCGGTGTTCAGATTTAAATAAAATATTTAGTTATTAAATTAGTACATATATATTGTTATATATTACATTTAATAAGTGTATAGAATTAAAATGCATTTTTATTTCACACATAGGCTTTTCCACTTACTTTTGGTTGTAAGTAGATATTTTAGTAGATTTCTACATTTCGGTAAGTAGAATTCAGTAGATTTCGGCCTTACCGTGAGTAGATTTGTCAAACTAAATCTGGTCACACTGCTCTCCGCTTTGTCATTGGTCATTTGACTTCGTATAGTGACATATGTACTGTTGCCAGATTGGGGATTTTCCCCCCAAATTTGGGGGTTTTTAAAAGCCATGGGGGTAAATTTGGGGGGATTTACGGGGGGAAAATGGAGACCAAAACGTAGTGTAGGACGACCTGAGACTCGATGGAGTGACTATATACGAAAGATGGCTGGTGGCGGTTGGAGACCGAAGACCGAGGATCGAGCCGAGTGGCGTAATATGGGAGAGGCCTATGAACAGCAGTGGACGAATACAGGCTGATGACGATGTTAATGGGTAAGTATAAATGAATGAGGTTTATTACATTGTTTCCGAATGTGTGAAATCTCTGAATAATCATCTATTGTAAAATTGGTAGCGTATTAATGTATTATATTATTATTAGGTATGTATTTAAAAAATTACTTCAATTAAAATATATGTTTAAAATATTTTATTGCATATCTTTTTAAAAAAATTAGTAACTGGCATTTTTTGGAATTGGAATAAATGAGTAAGAATAATTAATTGCCTTTTTTATGAATAAATTAAAGTTTCGATAAAATACTGTATTACAAAATTACCAACTTCAAATTAAAAAAAAAATAGGAACATAACCTACTAGTTCTGCCTATTGTTTTAATGTGTTTTCAGAGTTAGGAGATTTAGGGGATTTTCAAGTAAATGTGTCGTTTAGGGATAATTATTTTTAGGAGTTGGTAACACTGGTTCAACTAGAATTAGGTTATATGGACTTGGATGTATTGGATGCTCTAAAATGCGTCCATGAGTTGAATATGAATAAACAAGCTATGAATAAACAAAGTGCGATTGTTAACGGAGAAAATCATGAAAATAATGTGTCAGTTAATGAGTGAGTACTTTTTTTGAATTTCCTCTCTACTGGCACGAGGCCAAAGCCGGGCTTCGTGAAAAAAGTACCCGTCTGGCACGAGGCCCGAATCGGGCTTTCTAAGTGTTGTCGTATTTCGCGGGAATTTCTACAGACGCGTCTGTTCCTATCCCTTTTGCACCTATTATTTAATACTGCTATAAAAATAACCTACAGGACAATGCCCACGTCGCATTGTACATCGTACATTGAAAAACCAGTCGAACTTTTCTTAAGTTTTTGATACTTACTGAAAGTGTGTTGATGAATAATTTATAATTAGAATTGTCAATGATCTAAAAACGTCTGCTGTCGGTGTTTTTTAATTCCGAAATCCTAAAAAATGGGTAAAGGAAGGTTATGTTTACTGTAAAAATACATTTGAATTATATTTTCTTTCGGATTATAAGTACCTTATGTACATCTACACACTGGCCTAACGCAAGCCAGGAGAATAGGACGCTACTCACTCGCCGAGCGCCTTTGTTTTGTGCACAAAAACCGACACCGGTCACGAGAGACAAGTCGAGACAAAACAGCTAGAGTGTACGAGACAAGCAGGACATGTGCCTGATGGTAAGCAACATGCCTGCTACATATCAGCACAGTAACACTCAGCTACTGGCACACAAAGAGTCTAAATAATTACCTAGCACTGCACTGCGCTTGTCACCCAGAGATCTAAGATATTGTATCTCAGAGCGCTGGAATTTCTCTGGAAATATTGGCTTAAAACCGGAACACAGTAATGTTTGCACATTACTGCTTGGTGGTATAATAACAGGACATATGCCTGATGGTAAGCAACATGCCTGCTACATATCAGCACAGTAACACTCAGCTACTGGCACACAAAGAGTCTAAATAATTACCTAGCACTGCACTGCGCTTGTCACCCAGAGATCTAAGGTATTGTATCTCAGAGCACTGAAATTTCTCTGGAAATATTGGCTTAAAACCGGAACACAGTAATGTTTGCACATTACTGCTTGGTGGTAAAATAACTGGCAATTATTTTAATCAAGTTTTTGGTTCTTATATTTGTGATTTTCAACTTGGTTAACCTTTTAAAGAAATAATCAATCTTTTCACTGCAAAACAAATTTTAATAACAACAAGATATACAGTTATAGATTATACACATTTATATACAATATTGTGTAACAGCTCAGACACGTAGGTACTGCAGGTGTGATGAGACGAGCTGGACATGTGAATGATGGTAAGCAACATGCCTGCCACATGACAGCACAGTAACACGCAGCTATTGGAACATAAAGAGTCCAAATCATTACCTAGCACTGCACTGCGCTCGTCACCCAGAGATCTAAGTTCTTATATCTCTAAGCACTGTAATTTCTCTGGAAACATTGCCCTTCAAACCGGAACACAGTAATGTTTGCACATTACTGCTTGGCGGTAGAATAACTGGCAAAGGTATTGGTAAAGGTATATAGGTGACCCTTCCCCAGGCGGTTCTGCCAAGAGTCCTACCACTACAAAATAATTTTTGCCTTGTTAAATCAAAAATAAATTGTGGTTAAATCGCTACACCTGACACTAATAAGTTGCAGTAGTTTGGTACATCCCTTGCACTCAAACTAATCAAAATGCATACAGGCCTTTAATGTTTTACCTATTCACTATTTATACCTAATTATTTATACCTACCTATTTTGATTTTATAGAGAAGAAAAACTTAATGAGTTAAAAAGAAAAAAAAGAAAATGTGAACGTCAAAGGGCCAAATACCAGCAGCAGAAAGATTTTAAGAAAACTAAAGAAGTAAAAAATGAAACGGTTTTACAGAATAATGAAAAGATAAAAAAATTCAAGGAGAGAAATGCTGAACGTCAAAGAAAATTTCGTCAACGTAATAATGCAGAAAAATCGTATGTGGATATGTAATTTGATTTAATAACATTTAAAAAACAAATTGTTACATACATATTTTATGCCTCAATATTACTTAACTTTACTATTTCCTAATTTTTTTCACAGGAAAAGACAAAAATTAGAAGTGACAAGAATTAAAATTAATGAAGAGAATGTCGTGCAATTGGCTGTTGAAAATATAGCAAATGTAATGCAACAAGAAAATGAATTTCACGGGCCAATTATTTATCAATAGAAAAGGATTTTCTTTCATGAGACGAACTTCTTAGCATTCCATGGATTCACCGTGCGGGTGCCGGGTCCATCGTGTGGCAGAGAGAGAAATCTCGAATAGACCCCAAGACTTGTGACTCGGGCTGTAGGTTTAAAAGGGGCCCCTTATATTGACGTACGTCAACACTCACCTTCACTACTCGTATTTCTCTCCCTGCCCAGCCAAATCCGATATGATCCTACTAGTGCAGCTTTAGATACTCGTTCTAATATAGAACTTACTGCACTTCTGGACAATCCAAGGTCTTTAAGCAGGTTATAGAGAGATTTTGCTGGTATACCTCTCGCTCCTACTTCTACAGCATATAAATTAACTACATAGCCATTTTTTGTTAATTCATTTTGAAGGTCGTAATACTTATTTTGTTTCATCGCGTGGTCTTTAGGTATATTAGTTTCCCACGGTACGGTAAGTTCTACCAGGACTATGCGTTTCGTAGCCCTAGAAAAAAGGAAAATGTCCGGTCTGGATGACGAAACACCTACATCCTCTGGGATTTTATAGTGCTTTTCATACGTATCCATTAAAATAGTCCAATCAGGTGCTAAACCCAGGATTGAGTAAGGCTTGCTCTTGGAGTTTGAAGTTGAACCCTCTTTTACAAAGTTAATTTGTCTTTTGTTTGTCGTCAATCCCTTTTGGGCTCTAGCTACCGAAAGGCTTACGGCTTCACGTATGATTTCAAGTACTCTGTCATGGCGCTGTGAGTAATGACCCCTATTAAGGAGCACCTTGCATCCCACCAATATGTGCCTTGCTGTACATATCGCCTCACCACAAGTATAGCAACATTTTTCAGAGGCTTTTCCCCACCTTACCAAGTTACCCTGGTCAGGAAGGGTCATTTGAAAAGCATTTAGATAAAATTTTAATAAGGCAGGAGACCAGTCATATAGCAAGGTGCGCCACTTTAGAGCTAATGGGATACAAAACTCACCTATGGTTAACCACTCACTTTGCATTTCTAAATTCATAGCGTGCACTTTATAACTGTCATTTTCGTCTTGTTGTAGAAAGGTTTTTACCATGTCTCGGTCTTCCCTTTTCTTTCTCGCACCCAACCCAGCTGTATTTAATTGTGCACCTGCCATAAATTGTTTATGGAATTGAAGTCTAGATTCAAGGTCCGAAGCGCTTTTGTCTTTTGGGAGAGATGCGATTAATTCGTCTTTCGACTTTCCCAAAACATACGTTTTTGTAACTCTTAGGTGTTTGTAGAGTTCGGATGGTTTTTTTAGTTTCAGGCCAAAACTATTGTGATCCCTAAAGAGAGTAGAGGGATCAGCCGGATGTGCCAATCCAAACCATGACTTCAATATCTTTATGACATTAGCATCTAGTTTTGCGAGGAGGGTTTTACCGATGTCATATACTAGGAAAGGCCAAGTGAGACGTGATGAGAGATAGTTGTCATATATCCATGCTTTTTTGATATTGCTGATAGGCTGTTGGTCTACCTTATTGAGGTCGTTCATGAAATTTCCAACAACTACCTCTAATGATGGTGTACGTCCTTTGTAGTCTATCTTTCTACCAAGAAATTTGAAAGGCACAGCCTCTGCAATTGTGGCAACTCTTTGGCCACTTATGGAGAGTCCCGGATCGTAAGAAGTATATTTGGTATCTCGTCTACCCAGACATAAACAATGACATTTACTTGGTTTTGCCCTCATTCCCTCTGTCCATATACAGGTTGTAAAATAATGTACTTTTGGTTTATGTTTGTGTTGTTCAAGTGTCGGTAAGAAGTAACACATTTGTTTGTGATGCAGATATGAAAATTATGGACATTGTGATGAGATAGCGTGGCAGTGTACACGATTCCAGGATATTTCGAGAATGCTGATTAGAGCAAAGGTATAAAGCTGGACCATTCTCTGGAATATTACTGGGTGATAGTGGCTATCCATGCCTTCCATATTTATTTACCTACTCCGCTGCTGAACACCTGAAGAGAGATACATCAGGTGTCACATTCAAACTCGCAACAGAATTGAGAGATGTTTTGGCTTATTAAAAGAGAGATTCCGTTGCCTCTTAAAGATAATATTTGTGGATATAGAGACAGCAAGGAATACAATTGTTGCTTGTGCTGTACTGTTTTTGTTCCACTTTTATCATTAAATTTAGTAATTAAGTTTGTTGTTAAGCTATTGCATAGCTTTTATCGCGGTATATATTTATGATATAATATATATGACTTTGAAATTATCACTTACCTGTATTATTATCGTATCGTACAGAAAACTCAAGAATTATATGTTAAATTAATATTACAATGTAATCAATCGATGTCAAAGACAAACAACAACAAAAATGCAGGGATGGCTCTAAACAGCTATTTGCTACATCGCATTCACAACAAAGTCAAAGTTCTTTCTTTAATAAATGTATAATTTACACGTCAATTAATAAAAAATCTAAACAAAAGAAAGGGCATACAAATTGTATACATTTTCAAAGTTTGAAATTATCACTTAACTGTATTATTATAACAATTATTAATTATCGTACAGAAAACTGTCAAGAATTATACGTTAAATTATTAAACTAAC
Source organism: Ectropis crepuscularia (assembly GCA_963693475.1). Lineage (NCBI taxonomy): Eukaryota > Metazoa > Arthropoda > Insecta > Lepidoptera > Geometridae > Ectropis > Ectropis crepuscularia. Next base: position 8,167,807 of record OY856350.1, read on the forward strand.
TAACTATCGTAAGTGGTTTACAAACAACCAATCTAGATGACAACAGGTGCACTTGATAACCGCTGATTGCTTGGTGACAGTGGCTATCTATCCATGTAACATATTTGCTGACACCACTGTTTCACCCAAATATTCCGTCCGAGCACCAATATAATAATTTAATAATGCACATATTTCAACAAGAAATGTTATTATTGAGAGGTCACATTTAAATTGGATATCATTATTATTTTAAATTACAGACAAGATTGTTAATACTTATAAATACATATTACTGAATGAATATTGTAAATTATTTACTGTAAGAGATATTTATGATGTAATGATACAACATTTATCTTATTTCTTAAGCTCTTTGTCTTGTTAATATATTTTTTTCAATGTTTTTAGGTAAAAATTATGTGTAAAATTATTACTTAAAGCTTAAAAATTAAGTGCTCTATGTAAAATAAAATGATTAAATTAGTAAACCTTTAACTAATGTTGTGTTATAATATAGCATTATCTACCTTTCCAGCATTATGATAAAAACAAATGTGACTCAGACTCAACATTATGCCAAAAGTACTGCATAAATAAAAACATATTATAATAGGGATGTTAACACTAATCACAAATTAATGTTTAGTGTTAATTTTATGAATTTTTGTATCATTAGAATATAGAAAATCACATTTCTATAATTTAATATTACGTAGTAAATTTATTAAAAATGATTTTAAATGCTACATTTATAATCTTTTGTCACGTGACTGGAAATACCAATATGACATATTATTAGGTCACTAACCGCAAAACAAGCTGTCAAAGACTGACTAGATTGTATACTTCTCTGCATTTTTTTTATGGTAAACAAATGTCACTCTTCAAAATAAAAGCAATTCCGAAAAATTGTTAACATCCCTATTGCTTATGTTGATAAAAATGCATGCAACATGCAATAGCTTTACCGCGGCAGTCCCCGAGTGCCACACATCTTTTTTTATAAAAAAATTAGTTTATTGGAAATAAATACAAATTGAAACAAACTAAATAGTCAGTAAAATTCTTTATTTTAATTGAAAAAATTGTGTTTTGAAATTATGGCACAAAAATAAACAAAAAAAATAAACATTTCCAAAGAAATTACAAAATAAAGTGGCTGTCATGTTACTGTATCTGACAAAACCTTAGTATGTACTTATCTATCAAAAATTATATTGTTATAATACTGATAAAATGAAAACGTTTTGCTTATTTGAGGTATTAAAAGAATGAGCTACAATTGCTTAATTTTGTTAATTTGGTACCTACTCAATGACATTTATACAGGACAGTTTTGACCTTCTGTGATAGGTGCATCACAGAAGGTCAAAACTGTCCAAAATTAAGCATTTCCACAACTAATAATCTTAAACTAAATCAGTCATCATCAGTCTTAGAAATAAAGTATTCGTCTAATTAAAGAAGTATAGCAATAAACTCTTAAATTGACATAACAATAATTAAGTACTTACCTTAATTTTAAACAGTCTCATTGTATAACGATTATGTTCATAACACAAACATCTTTTTATTGTTACATAATATTATTAAATTACCTACTTTAATCACATTTTCACAGCACTAATTATTATGGACCTTGATATCCAATTAGGAACATTAACTTTGGTAGATTAATTACAAAGAGGTTACAAATCAACGTTATAAAATAAAGATAAATCAAAATATTGTATTGAAAATAGTTTCATAAACTTTTGGTATAATGTTCGTATTTATTAAGTTTTGAATATCTGCCTTCTTCCGAGGCGCTAAAGGAATTTTACTTTCATAAGCCTGCTTTAATGCTACTCTTTGAGGTGGTTGGACTCTTGCACTTCGTGTTATGGTTTGGTTACGGTTGACTTCAATCCAATCGCCGTCGTATGTACTTTTGAAGTAATAAACATCACTATCCTTAATAAATTTCAAATGACTTATTTCAGTCACTTTAATAGCTTGTCCATTACTGGCCTTGGTAACATTCAAACTAATATCTTCAGCAAGACTTTTAAGATTATAAAAGTCGGTGAAATTCATTTCTTTTAAAATGAAAGGGTTTCCTGTCTTTTTAGCTGATCTTATTAATTGAGCATACTGGGCTGGGATGTAAATGGGACCAGATTTTTTGGCCCGTTTGACAGCTTTTTCTATGACAGAATGGGCACTATCAGCGGCACTTTGTGTATGCCCTCTAATAAGGAATTTATGCTGGATAGAGTTTATTTGCAGTGTATTTACTGCATAATAATATAAGTTGAACATAAATCTGAAATAAAAAAAAATCGATTACTCAAGTACATAAACTCTCACTCAATAGTCAATCTATACAATATAGTAGTAACATTCTGTCATATAAGAAATACTCATTATTAATAAAGTATTATCGCTTGATGCACTAGTGACGTTTTGTTTCAAATATAAAGTTAATTTTATTGCTATAATGTTATTTATGCGATGAAGTGACTGTTATGTTTCCAGCATACAAATACAAGTTTGGTAACAAAACGTCACTTTTATTTAGAAGTAACATTAATATTGCAATATTTACGTAAACAAATAAGCATTACTTACCGTAGTGCCTCTGCGTCGTAGATGCACAATATCACGCCTTGGCTGTCAACGCACTACTGGCAAATTGAGTCGTTTCATTTCAAGGGCACGGACCAAAAGCGAATAATAAAATAACGACCTCCCCTCCCCCAAAACTGTATTATTCAAGCGATTGTCACCGTTTTTGGTGAGAATATAGAGTCGATAATCGCAGTATTTTCTGCATTATTAAGTCATTTTTATGAAAACTTGCAGAAGTGACCCTTTGTTCCCGAACGTGCGGCACATCCATGACGGTAGAGAGCAACTGAACTCAAAAATTAAAATCACAAACATTTCTAAAATATTCAAATTGAACAGTTAGGGTTCCGCACTTTAAAAACGACGAACTTTTTTTACAATGAAGAGTGACGAGACAAGAAGAACATGTGCCTGATGGTAAGCAATATGCCTGTTCTTAACAACATGCACGCAGCTATTGGAACACGAGTCCAAATTATTACTCAGCACTGCACCACGCTCGTACCGCATAGATATGAGATCTTATATCTCTATGCTCTGCAATTGCACTGGAAACATTGCCCTTCAAACCTGAACACAGTTATGCTTGCACAATACTACTTGGCGGTAAAATAACTGGCAAAGGTGTGGTACTTCCCCAGATGGACTCTGCGAAGTGTCCTACTACTACTACTATCATTAGGTTCTACTTGTACCGATGTGTGATGATACCTATCCTAGGTAGTTAGGTATCCTATGTGCTATTTCCTTTATCTATCTTTGTAAAAGCCAAGTAAGAACTCCTCACAATCGTAGCTCCCCACTAGGTCGTTCTGTGTTGGGGAAGCTGTTTAGTTGTCCTTGTGAAATCACAAGGAAAACTAAATCTATAGTAAATAAATAAATATTGGTCGACAATTTACACACAACACCATCTGACCCCAAACTAAGCAAAGCTTGTATGATGATGGCCAGATAGCTGATATAATACTTATATAGTTTTAAATACTTATTACATACTTATTATACATAGAAACACCCAGACACAGTGCAAACATTTGAATTCATCACACAAATTTTTGCACTGGGTGGGAATCGAACCCACAACCCTCGGCTTCGCAGGCAGAGCTACTACCAACTAAGCCACGAAGCCAGTCAAAATGGAGTTGTATGTAAAACATATCAATATGGAATTGTGAAAAATATATAATCCACTGTTTTGTGGCGGCGGCCATCTTGTACTCATTTTCAGCAAACTACTAACTCTCGTCTCAATCCAAAAAATAACCCTCTCCATATTAAAAAAAACATACGACACACGTGAGACAGGGACAAGGAGAGACGTTCTCACAGTCGGACAGCACGGCTACCTCAGATAGTATTTGTAGTTGATATAAATGTTTGTGTTTTTATACATTTCTAAATTCAACTTTACAGATGATGAAACTATGGCTTAAATTCAAAGATTCATCGGCTACATTCAAGCTCGTCCACTCGAGTTCAAGGTTTACAAAGTGATCCCACTTAACGCTGATCTGCTGGGGTTGACCTGTCGCTTCTGCGTCACCTACGTTTTCGTATTAATTCAGTTTACTCATTTATATTAACGTTGTTCCTAAGTAGCTTTAAGTTGGCAGCGAGTTTTTAGGGAGTAATGGCAAAGTTCCTATAAAATTGTAAAAAAATTGATATTGTTAATTACATGGATATATTAAAAAAGTTGGACGTAGTATCGCTATAACAAAAACTGTGGCCATAGGCGACTCTATGGATATCCACATTATATGCACGTATGCGCTGTCACATACAGGCTGACACGAACACATACACACAAATCATTGGGTCATTACACGCGCAAACTTGTGTATATGCGTGCGCGTCAGCCTATCAGTGACAACCTGACAACGCACTCGTGCAAATGTAGCCGACTCTAGTGACACACTTTTTGTTTTGTTTTAAATAAATATTTATTTATTTTACTTATTTTGTGTTTTCCTCAAGAAAATTCACGTGATTACTAAGAACAACCAAACCACTTTAAGTTAGCCTTTAAAATTTGTGGATTTCCTTGATTTCTTCAGAATCCCATTCTGCAAAATTTAGGGATCCAGGCTTTCTCGAGAAGTCGCAAAACATACATAAAAATATAATTTTCGAACTGACAGCCTCAATCTTTTTTAAGTCGATTAAAAATCGACTTCAACTTAATCTCAAACATTAAATTTAATATTTTTTGTGTAATCTACGAGTACCTCTAAGATACTACTATCTAATATATGACTACCTCTAAGATACTACAATCTGATATAGATCTGAGACTACGTCTAGGATAAAAGTAAGCATGTATTAGTTTTTTGTTGATATATCAAAAACCGCTTCATCGATTTCAATAAAATATAAATAGTACTATTCTAGAAGTATACACTAAAAAATAAAATAAGCGAATCACACATAAAAAGTATACACGCCGAAGCAACCTTTTCCGTTTTTCATCAGTTAAAAATTCAAAACGAATTCGGAATATAGCCTCAGGGTATGGATGGCCATTAGAATATTCCTACGAGTTCCGACCTCGGGGTCCCGTGCGTAACAAACAATAATAAAAAAACAGCCAAGTGCGAGTCGGACTCGCCCATGAAGAGTTGCTTAGCAGCAAGTAACATATTATATTAAATGAGCTCTTGTAGTTCGTTGTATCTATTATAAAAATGTATGCGGAGCGTTGGACGTCCACCAGCAAGATGGGTCGACCATATTATAAACATCGCGGGTCAAACCTGGACTCGATTGGTACAGGACCGAGGCAGATGGCAAAGTATAACTAATTTAAGAGTGCGCCTAAAGCCAGGAAAAAATCAGATTTCACCCGCGCGACGCGTTTCTTAATGTGATGTACATAAAGTCGAGAATAGCATGACACAGTTTGGAGGAAAAATCAATATTTAATCAGGCGTCCATTTTTGACCAAGTTTTATTTAATTACTCAATAACTAAACATAAATTTAAAAACGTGTTCGGTTACTTTACTAGAACGTACAAATAGGAATTTTATTACCAAAAAATAATGTGGGGTCATCGCTGATAATTTCGAGTACTCGAATTAAAACGGGTTTTTTCGGTGTCATTTTTATTTTTTTATTGTAAAAAACTCTGATCTATTTTTAAAATTCTATTCGGTTACTGTGCTTCTTCTTGATTGTACCCACACGTCAATATTTTTTTTGTCATAGTTTTTAGTTTCTTAACTTCAGTGAGCGGCGTCGAAAATGTCCTTTTTTCATTTTCTGGCTTTAGGCGCCCCCTTAATGGAATATCATTGCCAATAGTATCTGTCATTGTCGCATTCGTGTTATCATACTGTTGCTGTGAAATTATTTAGTATATTTTAAGGACTAACCCTTAGCTGGTTTCGCAAAAAAAAGCAACATAATTGGTGTCGGGGGTCAAAACTGACCCCGATAAAAATTAAGTCATATAAAATAACGCATTCATATTTTTTTAATTTACTGTTTTATTTAAAAGATAAGAACTCATAATCTAAACATTTTTATAATCTGTGGCGCATTTTAATCACGTATTACATATTTTATTATCTAATAAGCTAATATCCTTTTTCACGCATATATTTCTTAGACTCAACTTTAGGTACTCTTATTTTTATGAATTCTTAAAAATAATACAATAGACCCTATTTGTTCTGTTTGCATCTATAAATAATATAACAAAAATCAGGAACTTTTTCTGAAATCATAGAAAATAAAAATAATGATAGGCTAAAGCAAATGCTCACAGAATGACTACAAATTTTTCATCAAAAAGTTTAAAACATATTTAAAGTAATTTTCATGGCAATATATTTTTACCTACGCAACTCTGACACTTAGTACACTTCTTTAAACAATTGACATGCCTTTTGCGATGGCATAAGTGGAACGCTACTCTCAAATTACCACTCATTTGTGAGTTAGAAGTAATAACAAGTATGTAATGTTCTATTCCAACCTTTCATCGAAAGATTTTCAAAAAAAATCTTGATTTGGATTACCCTAAAATGAATCCATGTGCCTATCTACCACAAATGCTTTTACTATTTCAATACCTCCAGTTTTCATGTATTTATTCCTCTTAACATGATTATCAAAATTTGTAGCTTTCTACAAAATATAACTGAAACATCAAAATGTTCATGACAGCTAAAAATATAACACATGGCCTACGTTACGTTCTTCTGGGCCTAGAATAATTTACACCCGTCTGGCCTAAACATCCTTAATCTCTTTTGGTGGCGTTCTGAAACATTAGTACGTGGAAATAGTAACAAAACTTTTATTTTCAATTGGAATAAACGATGCCAGAGTTATATCACTAGTAAAGCCGAATAAAAATTGGTTCTAAAAGTTGATTATGATCATCCCTAGAAAAGCCCGCCATAGTAACGATTATTTACTGAAAAATAATCAAACAATATGATATAACTCTTAAGACAAAAATGCACGCTTCTGGTATCGGGGGTAAATTCTGACCCCAAATTATTCATACCTCCGTTCTTGGTGACAGCACAGTGACGCACGTCCGGTATCCGATGTACAATGCGACTCAATAAGATTATCTAGACGCATAAGGCTGAAAGTGCATAAGGCTGAAACATTATCTTGGGGTCAATTTTGACCCCAAAACCAGCTAAGGGTAGAATCGTTGGTCTGAGGATAACACATATTTTTTTAATGGTGAACTCCATTTTTATGGTAGGTACAATAAAAGGTCTTTATACAGTAGTATAACAATTTTTGTACTAATTTATGTAGACAACGTGTTTAGGACTTAAAAACCTACATACATCTCTGGCTCTGGCTCCCGCATTTTTTAAATACACTCTAGGGGTAGTAGCGACAAGACTAGGTGGAGTCGGGGTGCTCCGAGTCGGATCTGGGTCTTATGTTATATATTACGTAGCACAACAAATAATAAAAAAATGCCTAAATGCGTCTGAGCAACAGTCAAATCGAATGAAGTACAATAGAATTTTATGATTAAAACACATTACACCAAAAAACGATTATGCAAAAGTTACATTATGACACTATATTTATATTATGCTACATTTATTATGACAAAGTAAATTAGGGGAAAAATAATATGCGATTTAAAAGGCACCTTAAAAAAAAATTAGAACATACAAAAAATGCCTAAAACAATTATGCTTCTCATCAATAGTCGAATTAAATGTAGTACAATAGATTGTTATGCTTAAAACACATAACGCCAAAAATCTATTATGCGAAAGTTGCATTATGACACTATACCTACATTATGCTACATTCATTATGACAAAGTAAATTAGAAACAAAAAATTATGCGTTCTAATAGGCTCCCGTTCTCGTTCTAACCAGTTTACGATGGAAGTTTGCATGGTAATAAACATTGTATTTTTTTTTTATCATTCCCGTATTTTAGAAGATACAGGGAAAGGGGAGGGGCCCCTGGACACACATTTTACCACTTTGCTCTCGCTTGCAAGTGTCTCTCGTGCAAACTACTCAGTTAAAAAAACAATATTAGATACCTAATTTCATTTTTGAAGACCTATCAATAGATACACGTAAGGGTTTGATAAAAAAAATATTTTTGAGTTTCAGTTCTGATTTAATGGGCAACCTCCAAAATTTTATGGTTTTTTTTCGATTTTTGTGTAAAATGTTAATGCGGTTCACAGAATACAATATCTCCTTACCAAGTTTTAACAATATAATAGTTCTTACAGTTTTGGAAAAAAGTGGCCATTTGGCTATGGAACTCGTATATTATATTTGGATAGTTTTGGAATACGCGAGGCTCTCTGCACGCAAATCAAGTTATCCACTAATGCAACCCGCAATTTTTAGCTTTTGTTTCATAAAACCAGACGGCGAATCAATCCGCCGTGAACTAATTTCAATTGAAATTCTAATAATATTATAAATGCAAAAAAATCGATCAACGCCGGCTTCATGCACGAAAAAGAGTCTCGTTATGTCCCATTACGCTCATTGTGTTTTGTTATGACGTTGTCACGTTAAACTATCGTCTGTAAACCAACCGATTTTACAGACAACCATTTTTTTTATGCGAACGCAGTGGGGTTGTAGGGGAAGAAGAGTGCCGGTATAGCGGTGCGTTGCTCTCTATCTTCTGCAGCAGAAAAGTGGTAGGCGGCGGGACCTCGATCAGACCTGACCCGTCGCGTGATTCCAAGGATACACAGACAAACGAGCATCTGGTATCAATATCATACCCATCAGTGGGATAGAAAATGTTTTGGATGATGATGATGAATAGTAAAAGGTTTCTTACGTGTGCTATTTGCATGCAACTCCAACTACTTAAGTTCAGCCATATTACTCGAACTTGTGAGTTACCCGTTGATTAATTAATAAACCTTGTACAACCAAAGCACTCCACTAAATTGAAAACAAAACAATAATCAAATTACAAATTAATAACAGAAAACACGATGAAATTTATATTGTAAAGTATCCTTAGAATTATTTGTTGAACTCCTGTATTTGAAATTGAACGTTTCAAACATTTACGTCTGTCAAAATGAAATTTATAAATATTCTCATAAGCCTCGAAAATTTTGTCGGCGTGTTTCATAATATTCTGAATTTTGGCTTAGTAACAAAATTATTTGCATTTTTTTGGATTGTTCTTAAGATTGTGTTACTTATTTGTGCTACTTTTGTATTATATCTTAAACGTGTAGCCACCTTAGTCAATTGTGTGTTCGCATTTATTTATGCCATTTTAACTATTCTAAATGCGGTGTGGACCTCTAACAAATTTAAAATTATACTAAATTTACTGAAAACTGGAACCGATTTTGTTCCAAACAAGTTAGTTACAAAAAAGTTTCGAACATTCCTCTTAATGTATATTTTATTTACAACTTGTTTTATGTCAACTATTCTTTTAAATTTATTTTGTGTTATACAATTTATGATTGTAAAATGTCGTAATAAAGAACTGTTATGTTATGTACGACCAGTTTGCGAGTTAATAGTAATTGAAAACTCGGCTAGATTTATGCTTGAATTAAGTTTAGTGTGGAGTATACATATAGCTATAGCAGATCAATTACGCTGTCTTATACATGAAATAGACAAAATGATTATCTGTAAAACCGACCACTATAAATTTCAATCGATCGTTTGTAGTTCAGTTTGTGACGAAAAAAACCTCTTTGATAAATGGTGTGCAGCATACAAAGTTATTGATAAAGCAACAATCAATTGCAACATCGTTTTTTATTGGCAAGTAAGTAACGTATGTAATGTATGTGCTATTTTTCTCGACATTTGCAGTTATTTGAAATTCTAAAAAGAGTTTGACCACGTATCTGAAACGGATTAACTACAATACAAATTACATGGGGCACAACAAAAGTTTTGCACTTCTAGCCAATCGGAACTATTTCAATTTCGAATGTATTTTTTGAAATGTTGCAACCTTCTAAGTAATAAAAAAAAATGGTTGCCTGTAAAGTCGCTTGGTTTACGGACGAAAGTTTAACGTGACAACGTCATAACAAAACATTGAAAGATGCGCCGCAAGCGTACAATGAGCGTAACGGGACAACGAGCGTTACGGGACATAACGGAACACATGCAGCCGGCGTGCATCGATATATTAGACGTTGTCACGTCGAAAAACAATTCGCGGCAAATCAATTTAAATTGAAGCAACAATTGAAAGTTTGTAATCGGTGAAAACGAAATTGGCTAGGAAGGGTACGGTTGTGAAGTTCCTGTCCTTTATTAACAAAATTATATTTTGTTTTCCACAGACCTCCTTGATGATTGCTGGAATCGTCACTTTCTCGATATCATTAGTGTACTTCGATGTGAAATCTGTAGTTATGGTGAGATTTTAATTTTTTACGTACCCCTGTTATTATTGTGCTATGGTTCTTTTATCTTACGAAGCTACACGATCTTTACTTGTGGTAACGATGCTCACGAATACGCCATGTATGTGTGCGTGACCGAGTTCCTCAAAACCAAACTCAAATCACAATTAGCGGAGCTATCGCATAACATACACACAAATAATGTATATATATCACCGAAAAAAACAAAAAGCAACTTCAATTTCAAATGAAATTCAGACACTCGACCAAATTTCATAAGAATTTATCACTATATTGTCTGAATACCCGCTTGCATTTCGCGTTTACAACTTTGGCGGGAAAACGGGTGTCAGGTTACATAAGTGCGGTGTTTGTACTTCGGCATATGAAGTGCCGCCTTACTTGTATCCGTTTGAGCCCATTTATTCTCAAGAGCGTTTCAAGACGCTTCTAGCGGTATCGTTTGTTTATAATTAATGTACTTAAAATGTAAACTAACATTTTTGACACTTGAGATTTTTTTTTGCGATTTCTCAAGTGGTCGATCAGCTATTACATTAATAATTTATGAAGGAGACAGTGGTTTTATGGTTTAAATGTGTTGTATACGAAATAATAAACTCGAAAAACCAAAGAAAACTGCATTCGATAGCACAAACATATTTTAAAAAAAAATTTAAATACTTCGGGACCATTTTCCCGCCAAAAATTGTAAATTTTGTTTTTTTTTTAATTTTACGATTTTTCTATGTAAATTAACTCTAATTTTAATGTGGATTATATAAAAATAAAGACCAGTTCAAGTAGACGCCATTAAACACAAATTTATCGGCATATCTTCCCAAATAAAAACACGAAAAATTTTTTTTTCCCGCCAAAAACCCGTCCGCAAAGTTAAGTTTGTATGCTTTCGTCATCAACCAAGTTTTTGGGTACTATATTACACACCGGTGAAGCAAGCGGATACATGAAAGTAAATTTTTGGTTTTTGTTCATATTTCAAAAACCGCCATAAGTACCGATTTAAATAAAATTTAATATTAATTTAATTTAATAAATAATATTTGAGCCCTTTGGGGATGAGACATTGGGTCCGTGGGGGCCGGGAGCTCACCTCATTTTCAAAAGCCTTTCCGAGCGCTTGGTCGACGCGACGCGTTACCAAAATGCTGGCGTTTATTTGGCCCAACGCATAAGCATTGCCATTCAGCGTGGTAATGCCGCCAGCATGCTGGGTATGCTTCCGACTGGTAGTGGGCTTGAACATCTTGATTATCTGTAGACCTTCATTGGTCTATGGATAATTCAGGTGTGCTTAGTGTAAGTAGTTGTTAGGTATGTAGCGTAGTGTAGTTCTCATTGTATTTTAGTTTTGTTAATAAAGGCTCTGCCCACAGAAAAAAAAAAAAATTATATAGGACCACTTCTGAACTACGATCTACCAAAATAAAGAAACATCAAAATAGGTTTTCGAATTGGCGGCGCTGTCGTGGAACATACATGCAAAAATAAAACCGGTTAAGTGCGAGTGGGACTCCCGCACGAAGGGTTCCGTACTATTAGCAAATAAACGGCGAAAACTTCTTTGGCTTTATTCTTAACTATACGTCCGTGTACATAGACTATCGCAGTTTCCGCGGACAGTCTTTCATCTAAAAAGCTTTGCTAAAATTTTGATTTTACGGTATGCTTCTAACGATAAATTCAATGGCGATTTTTAGTCTTTTAGTGGCACCATCTAGATTGCATGAGACGAACTAATCGAGCAAGAAACGGTAAAAAATCAAGTTTGTTGTAAGGGAGCCTTACATTTTTATTTTATTGTTAGTATTTGTTGTTGTCATAGCGGCAATAGAATCATCTGTGAAAATTTCTACTGTCTAGCTGTCACCGTTCTTGAGATACCTACTAGATGTACCTACTAGATTTAAGTTTTAAGTCAATGTCATGTACATGTTGCAATTGAATAAATGATCAAGATTATGATTATGATACAGCCTGGTGACAGACGGACGGAAAGCCAAGTCTCAGTAATAGGGTCCTGTTTTTACCCTTTAGGTACGGAACCTTAAAAAACGTACAACCGAATTGGGAACCTCCTCCTTTTCTGAAGTCGGTTAACAAACATACGACTGAATTGAGAACGTCCTACTTTTTGAAATCTTTTTATACCATTTTTTCTGTTATAGGGAAATTCTGTTTTATATTCAGCGATCATATACAAAGTGGTTTTATGTGAACTTATGATCGCTCTTTATCTATGCTGTAACACAGCTCAGCAAATTAGCAGCAATGAGAAACAGCTTAAACAGAAATTGCTACACGTCCTTATACATTCCTGCAAATGTAAGTATAGATAAACCATTCTTAGAGTGTACGCCCCTCCATCACAATTCTTATTAGACTTCGTCAAGGGTTATTAAGTTACAACTAAATAAGACTAAGGACGGAAATACAAAGTCAAAGTACTTTATTCATAAATGTACAATTTACACGTCAATAAATAAAAAATAAAAACAAAAGAAAGAGCATACAAATTGTATACATTTGCAAAGTTTGAAATGACTACTTTACTGTATTATAATAATTATTGTACAGAAAACTGTCAAGCATTATACGAGTACAATATGTTTTTATTACAATAATATTGACCCATGTCAAATGTGTGTATACATTTTTATAGGACTTTCCCATCACTCTCTAAAATTCGGTGTAACAATAAAAAGTTTGATCGGATAAGCCAGCACTTTAATCTGTTTTTGAAGCCGTTGAAACTTGGGGCAGATATAATTATTTTGGGAAGCGTGTTATAAACTTAAGGTCCCATAATGTGACTTAATTTCCGTGACCTCGTGAGAGAGTGTGGTATAACATCCAGCTTATCCGCGTTACGTATGTTGCGGGAATGACTCTCTCCTCGCGTATTGTATGATTCTAGATTATTTCTGACATACACAGCCACCTGGTCGATCAATATAGCAGGTAACGTAAGTATGCCAAGCTCTTTGAAATATGATCTGACGGATGTGCATTGCGATACGCCAACGATGGCACGTACGGCACGTTTTTGGGCGCGGAACGCACGCTCCCAGTCGGCAGCGCACGCGTATAGCTTGGCACCGTATTGTAATCGAGAATGCACTGTGGCAAAGTAACACGCACGCGACACATCCGCAGACACCACTCGGGATACTCGTCTTAGCTCAAAGCACTCACTGCTGACTTTATCACACATCTTGTCGATGTGGTGTTCCCACGTCATGCTGCGATCAATCTCGAATCCCAAAAATGTCGTGTTCTGTACTTACTCAATCGTTACACCGTTTAGCTAAACTTTAAGCGGTTGCTGTACTCTCCCTAGAAGATGATTCTCTCCTGATTGGTTGGCTAAAGATGGTACAAAAATGATATATCTTTTTTTGACGTCACAATGACTAAATAATGACAAAAGTGGTGTTGTAGCGATACTCGACAATAATTATGATATGTTTAAATTAAAATATCGAAACTTTTTGTAAAATTTGAAGTTACAGCTGGTCTAGTCGGGAGAACGGCAACTACCGGTCCGGAGACACCGGGCTCAAAACCACGCGCGTGAAAAAAAAGTGTCGACGTTACTCAAACATCGATTTGAAAAGTTCACTTTTGGTTTGGCGCAAAAAAAAACAAATTTCAAATTAGACACAAAAAAGAAAACCCAAGTTTTTTTACTAAAGACTATAGGCCCGTGAACTAAATTTACGTTGTAAATGAAGCACCAGGAGACCTATGTAGGATGATAAAAGGGTATAAAGTTATAAGATTCAGCACTATGCCGTCACTTGTAAGCTGTCCAACTGAATACAGTCGAAGAGGGGGGGTTGCAACCCTCGATAATTTCTTCTTGTCCCATGATTTTTGTACGGCATTGCGAAATAATGCATTAGGAGAGGTATTGGAATACAATAAAAGAAATTTGTAACATTAATCAAAACGAAAACAGTGCCAAGCGAATTGCTTAACATATGCAGTAGTCCTACAGATGCCCTTAATAAAGTAAACCTCAGTGGGTAAACAGCTTGCTGACGCAACCTTAGCTAAAATGACTACTAATGAGACGGAATCAGCAAAACTTTTTTTAACACTTAAAACACCAGTTTTTTCTATGTCTCTTTCTCCGACTGACCCATTCGAGGTAAAAAATCTTACTATGACTCTAAAGGCAAATAGTGCTGCTGGCTAGGACAAAATAACACCAAACTTGGTTATAAAGTATATACATTTGCTAGCCGTACCTATGGCTTATAGTTTTAATTTAAGTTTTGAAACTGGTATTTTCCCAAGTATTTAAAAAAAAGCTGTAAAATGTCCAATAAAGCTGGTGATAAAAAGAATCCTTCAAATTATAGACCAAATTATCTGCTCTCAACGTTATCAAAAGTTTTGGAGTAATTGGTCAAAAAAAGGTTCACATCTAACTTAGAAAAGAATAATTTGTTGAGTGATAACCAATACAGCTTTAGAGAAGGACTTTCAACAGAAGATGCCGTGCTTAATTTATGCAATGAAATTACAAGTTATTTGGATTCGGGAAACAAATGCATTGGGGTCTATTTAGATATGCAAAAAGCTTTTGACACAGTGTCAATACCAATACTTTGGAAAACTTTGGAATTCAAGGACTAACTTTGGCCTGGTTCACAGATAACTTAGTTGGTAGAACACAGCGAATAAGAATTGAAGGGCACGAGAGTGATAGCGAGGGATGTATTTACGGGGTTCTACAAGGAAGTACCCTAGGGCCTGTGCTCTTCCTAATCTACATAAATAGTTTATGCAATACATCTCTGAATAGTCTCAACTTGCAAATATTCGCTGATGATACAGTATTGCTACTTCACGAAAAAACTGATCAAAATGAATCAGTCTTACTGAGGATTGTCTTAGAATTGTTACAAAGTGGCTAGAAAATAATCTGTTGTCACTAAATGCCAAAAAAAACAAGTACATGTGTTACAACATGAGGTCGCGTGGGAGCAGCAGTACAAGTACTGGAGTGAAGCTACATACCTACCCCTGTAATCGTGGACCGCGTCCGACGCAGTGTTCTTGCACGGAGCTCTTGAAAGTTGGATCCATTAAATATTTAGAGGTTCATATAGATGACAAACTAAACTGGAGTATTCAAATTAAAACATTAAAGCCCAGAATAAGAAAGCTCATTAATATATTTAAAGCGCTTCAAACTATGACACAACCTCAATTGCTCATACAAACTTACAAATCACTGTGTGAATGTGTTAGATACTGCATTTGTGCTTGGGGTACGGCTGCAAAGACATATATAATAGCCGTGGAACGCGCTCAGCGTGCCATTTTGAAAGTACTTTTACAATTGCCTTTTAGACACCCAACAGCTGAAGTATACACACAGGCTAATATACTCAGTGTTCGAAAGACGTTTGTACGATTTTATGGTACATAACTTCACAGAAGTTGATGAAAGTTAATCTCAATTTCGGATAAAAATATTCCTTATTTAGTATGCTAGTCAATTTCATAATATTAAGCGTCAGGTATTGAAAGTATTCATATAGTTTGCTGAGACTTTTTTTTTTTGTTATGTCCGTATTTAAAACCTAGCAACTCTACAAAAAATAGAGTAAAGGAACTATAGTGCGCGCAATATAACTCTGCGCGCGACTGGTGGCGTACAATGTTCAAGTTAATAAGTTCCCCGTTCTTTGAGAACATTCAACTTCATAAAATGGGTGCGGGTAGGGGTTTTTCAGGGAAGCAATATAAACTACACATATTAGTTACAGGACAACTCAGACTCTAAAACGAATGTTTCGAAGTAATGAACGCCGTTGCAGTGCTGGTTTGGTTCAGTATCATTGATACAGGTTAATAATGGCTGTCTGAGTCTCTCACCATCAGGAGAACTTTATTATAGTTTATTACATTATAAGTTTTTTGCATGTCTCTTTGCGTATAACTAAAAAAAAATTGGCAGTCATAGGAACTGCCGATAGAAGTGAAAACTTGTGACTTTTAATTGAATTGTCTAATTTATTTCTCACCTTATCACCTAATCAGAAGACAAATTATTTGTTAAACCATCGTAGGTCTATGTACATTCGCATAATTTCAACACCGCCAGCTAAATCGATGGTTGCGCCATCTAGTTTTATATCAACGTAATTATACAGAATATTGCAACTCTTTACTGTTTCTGTTGCCCTGGTACTGGTACCTAGGGGCAAACGCAACTCTTTTATATTTCTGTTATCCTGGTATCTGGAGATAAACGCTGGGCTGTTGGAGGTAGGTAATACAAACTCTTTCCTGTTTCTGTTACCCTGGTACCTACCTGGCCGTTTTTACCGAGTTTACCCGAAGATTTCACATCCGATCCGATCCGATCTATTATCATATCCAATCGTGACGATTGATGAATCCATTTCACAGCCCACGAAAATTCTGTCTATAGCGCGCCTTAAGAAGTTTTCACTTCAAAAAACTCTCGTGAGTCGTAATCTGATAAAACTAATCTTTTATTATTTATTTTCAGGTGAGTCACAAAACAAATGGATTAAAACCTTGCTCCTGTTTGTGAGGACACATCCTGTGCAGGTGGAAGTGTTTGGCTCAGTAGTAAACATGGCGCTGTTTCCATTATGCATCGATATCTTCTCTTCAAACCTCGTTGTTGTTTTACAGTTTAACAATATTCTTTAATAGCTGATGGTATTTATGATAAATAATTATATATTAATAATAATAGGTTATAAATATACTTTTGCTGACTAACTCTAGTAATGCTAAACGCTGCAAACAGTTTTGGGACTTTTATTTATCGGATTTTTTTTGTCAATATATATAACTCCGGGTTGGATTATATATGGTCGATTACAAACCTTTCATAGTTTAAGTTGTGACAATTTTCAATTTTCAATTTTTGTGTGATAAGTTACGGTGGTCTAGTCGGGAGAACGGTGGCTGCCGATCCGGAGACCCCGGGTTCAAACCCCACACGCACAACTGTCTTTTCGAAGTCATGTGCGTAATGCCGCTAACTTAAAACGGTGAAGGAAAACATCGTGAGGAAACCGACATGTACCTAGAATCTTTCGAAGTCATGTGTCATCCGCCAACCCGCACTGGGCCAGCGTGGTGGATTATGGCCTTAACTCTCTCCTTGCGAGAGAAGGCCCCGAGTCCCAGCAGTGGGAACGTATAGTGGGCTGTTGATGTGATGATGTGATTTATTTACATTCTTTTGGGAATTTAGAAATTTGTATATTGGTTTCAAATAGTATAATTTCCAACCGATAAAATGATTATGTCTTCGGTTAGAATAAATAACAGTCATTAATTTGAGGCTGCCTAGCTATGTCACGCATTGACCCATTTAAGCATACTGAAGTATTCGGATTAGACAACAACTCAAAAGGCACGGTTACAATAGTTACGAGGCGTTCTAGCAAGCAAATGTGTACCTTTATTCTATGTAATCCGCGCGTGAAATGTGGAGTTAAAGTTAAGAGCGCGGCGCCATGTAGACCCATGTGACAAAAGGTCTTAACTTCCGTTACCCGATGTGACGGAGAACTCATCATCATCAAGGCGAGCTGATTAGTAGGTCGCATCTTATATCGCGTCTTATAAAGATTAATATATTGACGCACTCGCTGTCGTACAATATCACGGTTAGGTAAATAAGATCCAATCCCCGTGACTTAATAAATAAATTAACTGAGGACCACCGTTGTTGTGTAAATATGTACGGTGATAATAGTTGGAAATTATGTTGACCATATGATCACGACGCGGCAGGAGATCCGGGAGTTGACTGTCTTTGCTCAGACACACGGTGTTCTTTAAACGGTATCCTACCCGTAATTTGTAATTATGAATAAATGAGGTTGAGTTATTATTAGACGGCGAAAGCATTGTCCCTGCTTTGTCTTTTGCGATTCCTACATTGAAACGTAGGCTTTGAAGAGCCTTGATAATAACCACTCGTTCCGCATAATCAAAATAATTATTATGAAATACTTGGGGAACTTTTTTAATAAATCTTAGAATATAAATTACTATGCGGAGTAATTTATTCCATGACAAAACACGAGTGGCGAGTTCGTATAGTATGTGAGGTGTCGGAACTGTATCGATAGTTGTCATCGCATTCAGTTTAGCTTCCGGAATATTGTCCGTGATGATGACAGCCAATTGTAGAATAAATTTAAGAGAATCGACTTTTTTTTTTTTTTTTTTAATCTTTATTAAAGCGCTTTTTCGCGTTGCGAAAATGCCGCGCTAATTAATACATGATTTACTTACTACTAGACTTAAGAATTGGATATACTCACACACTTCTACATACTAAAAAACACAAACACTAGAAAATCAGAGAAGGTTCGTTCTAGTGGCTAGGCCTAATTTTGTCATGTTTATAATTTTTTTAACAATATCCGATGTTGGACAAGATAGGTATGAGTTACATAATCCAATGGAACTGTCGTTAAACAATAGGCGTCGTGCAGCTTCGTTTCGGACACACTCCATCAAAATATGATAGGCGTCTTCCACTCTCTGGCAATCGAAGCAAAGTGGAGATTCCACTTTGCGCATGAGGTGCGCGAACGCATTCAGCGGGAGGTGCCCGGCACGGAGTCGCAGCAGCAGAACTAGATCCTGTCTACAGAGCTGGCTGTTATTAATCCAGGGGGCGTGTAGTGGCTGTGGCTGGATAGTTTTAAACCAAATACCTTTGTCTTTAGACCTTTTATCAAAATATTCTTGCCATAAATCGCGACACATTTTTTTAATTATGTAAATCTTATACCTTTAAACGAGCAATTCTTGTACCTATATAAATATATATAAATAGAATCTGAATCTCGGAAACGGCTCGACGGATTTTCATGAAATTATGTATGCAGGGGATTTTGGGGGCGATAAATCGATCTAACTAGGTTTCATTAAAAAAAACGCATATTATGCGTGTTTTTAAACAATGAAAAACTGTCACATTAGACATTAGAATGCGAAGGTAAATTTCGCCGTGTGACGCGGCAGCATAATTAGTGATTTATGGATTCAATGTAAGATAAAGCTTCCGCTATAGCAATGAGTTCGACATGCATAATCGAGATGTTGCAGTTAATTTTGAATTTTATACTTTGGTTATTTATATCGTCAAAGAAGGCCGCCCCACTATTGTCAACCTCTTTGGAACCGTCGGTGAATATTCTATAAAAATCACTGTATTTTGCAAGGGTTTCGGTACATATGTTAATCATTTCCGCTATATTATAATGACGTTTAGCTCTAGTCATTGGGATATATGTAATGACATTGCTGAGATTTATGTGGCTTAACCAGGTTCTGAGGGAAAACATTTCCAGTGTTGAGCTGGAATGTACAGACGTATCTTTAAGGAAGTCATGTAGCGTAATTAACAGGGGTAGTTGTTTGCCCTGCCAAAATGGTTTGTCTTTTAAATTAAATAATTCATCTAAGGCTGAGTGAACTGGATTATTATCAAGAGAACTAGATTTAAGTTTGTATTTTCCCGCTAAGTACATCCTTCGAATATGCATCGGTTGAAGCTGTAGGTCTACTTCCATTACATGAATGGGAGTTGTTTTAATGTAACCACCTATGACGCGCATCGCTTGGTTTTGTAATCTCTCTACTTTATTTAAATGAGTGTTACAGCTGGTTCCGTATAAAAAACTTGCATAATCTAGCCTACTTCGAATCAAAGAGATGTAAAGACGTCGTAAGTGTTTAGGGTGAACCCCCCACCCCGGGCCTGACAGAACTTTAAATAATTTGATACGATCGCTCAGTTTTTGACATAGCTCGTTGATGTGCTTCCCCCACCTCAACGAACAGTCGAGCCAAATACCAAGATATTTAACGGAATCTACCACTTCTAAGGGCGTAGTACCTGGGTGACCGAGCTTTGCTCGGTTTAAATATACTTAGATACCTACAGATAAAAGACTCCAAGAAGTAGATTGTTCTTTAAAAAAAAAGAAAACATGAAAAAAAGAGAAGCCGTCTGGATTCGAACCCGGATCGACTAATTCGTGACCGATATGATCGCCCGACTTCCCATCAGAGCTATTAGGCTGTCACGTCACGCGGCGAAATTTACCTTCGCATTCTAATGTCTAATGTGACAGTTTTCCATTGTCTAAAAACGCGCATAATATGCGTTTTTTTTAATGAAACCTAGGTAGATCGATTTATCGTCCCCGAAACCCCCTGCATACATAATTTCATCAAAATCGTTCGAGCCGTTTCCGAGATCCAGATTCTATATGTATATACATATTTATATACAAGAATTGCTCGTTTAAAGGTATAAGATATACATATTTATATACAAGAATTGCTCGTTTAAAGGTATAAGATTATTGATCTTCAGATTTATACGATTAGTCATATGTTTTCTTTTCCTAGTAAATAGACACAGTTTACTCTTGAGTGGTGAAGCTTCTAATCCTATAAAATTAAGTTCTTTGGAAAAGTAATTTAGAGCTTTTTGTAGTTTAGAATGAGTGTTTTTCAAATTGTTTCCACCGTGAAACAAGACGAAATCGTCAGCATACTGCGATATGTACACGTTATCAATTTGTTGACAAATTCTAATAGTTGCTACATTAAATAGAAGACAACTTGCTGGACAGCCTTGTGCTAAGCCCTGACGAGTATACCTACTAATGTTTTTGTTGTTATCTACTCTAATGTTTAAATTTCTACAGATAAGAAAATTCCACAAATAATCGCATAATTTTGCACCTACATCAAGGCCATTTAAAATGTGCAAGAGCTGTCCTATGTCAACATTATTGTAAGCATTATTTATGTCAATAAAGCAACTCAGCGATAACTGTTTTTTACTTAAACTACTCTGTAATTTGGTCACTAAATAACATAAATTGTCTAAACAGGATTTAGATTTTCTAAAACCCACTGTATTGTCAGAAAAACAGTGTTTACTTTCTAAGAACCATTCCAGTCGTTTAGTGATTATTAAATGAAATACTTTACACAAGCATGATATCAGCGATATGGGTCTCAGTGACTCGGTTAACATTGGGTTGCGACCGGCTTTCAGGATAGCTATTATCTGTATGTCGCGCCATTGTTTAGGTACAAATCCTCGAGTAAGAAACCGGTTAAATAGTAACTGAAGCATGTTTTTACCTGCTGCAGGTAAATGTTTAATCATTGAAAAGGAAATCTTATCTGCACCGGGTGCCGTATCAGTTATCTTTATGCTGTTTTCTAATTCTTGAATAGTAATCGGAACCTCTAATGCGATATTTGTGGATGAAAAAACTGGCTTTTGCGGCGGGACTGAATCGGGTGTTAAGCTGATCAACAAGGATTGAAGACGATCGCTATCTATGTACCTATTATAGTTATTGTTGTAGCATTTTAACCATTTCATTCGCTTCCACATTTCACTAGATGTTGCCGCAGAATCAATAGATGTACAAAATGTTTGAAATGACTTACTCTTTGATTGGCGAATTAATTTTTGTGCATTCCTAATTTTATCTTTAAGAATAATTAAGTTTGCTGGGATGGGGTTTTTCCTAAATGTTCGAAGTGCCAAACGGCGCTCAGCTACAGCTTTTGACAATTCCGCGGTCCAATAAGGTTTAGGTACAAAGTTGTTACTAGGGTTCTGATTAATCTTTATGTAAGGTATATGTAGGTCAGCGGCTTTATTAATTTCACCCACAAATAGGTCATAGGAAGTCTGAGGATCGTCTGGTAATTGTAGCTCTGACATAATATTTTCTAAGTACGTACAATAAGATACCCAATCTGCTTTTTTATAGTTTCTTTTTAATATATGCCTTATGTTTGATGTGTTTTCTGTTGAAACTTTTAATATCAAGTGGTCGCTGTTAAGAGATTCGTTCGTGACCTTCCAGTTGTACTTGGTAGCTATGTCTGTGGAAACAAAAGATATATCTGGTGAGGTTTCTCGCAGTTGATTATTTACCACTTGAATTCTAGTTGGTGACCCGTCATTTAGAGGAATAAAATTACAATCGATTAAAGCGTCATAGATTTGTTGTCCGCGGGTATCAGTCTTGTACGACCAACTTGCATGGTGTGCGTTGAAATCACCTAAAATTAATGTTTTTCTATCGCATAATGACAACAATTCATCCCAATCACGTTGACTTGTTCTATTACTAGTATAAGGGGGGCAGTACAGTGAAATAATATTTACTAATGAATCGCAATTAAACAGTTTGACGTGTAAAATTTCAATATCTGGATTACTCAACTCTGACTGAATTAGTTGAGCATTTATGGATGAATGTACTAAGATAGCTGAATGTATAAGATTTCTGAATATATTTTCTATCGATCGGTATATAAATATAATGCCTAAATACCTAAATCGTACCACACGAAATTTTTAAAAAATCGGTTGTAATCGGCATGCAATTTCTGGTCTGTTGTGTATTTTTCCGAGTCGAAAATATAAAAATATTAGTATGAAAGCATATACTTTTTAGTTTCGATTTATAAGGGGTAGATATAGCTGTTTATAAAAATCATAACAACCTATACATAAAACAATATACTTTCTTCACAAACACCCACTTTTTCAAAAGTATAACTTTTTCAACTTCGGGTAAAAAGAAAAATTCGTGTAAAATTCAATATAAATATAATATAGAACAATTATACATCGTTTTGTAGCTTATTTCAATAGCTTTATGATATAGTAACTCAATGATGCCTAGATCGAACTAATCGATCACTAGGTATAAAATAGTGCGCAGCGGCGCAAGCCGGGCGCTCGCGCATAGTCTCTCCGAACATCCCCGTGGTTTGAATTTCGACCTAACGCCGATTTTAAAAGGTTACACTAGGTTCTGTTTAACTTGATTACTGATCTGAATAGAATGGCTTCGGTGACTGAATGACGCCACCTTTTATGTAATTATTTCGAATGAAGGGAGGAAGATTAAGATTAGAGGATAGGAAAAAGGAACGGATATGTTGCCTGTATAATTCCCACAATAATGGCCAAAACATCGTGTATTTACTACGAAGTTAAATTATTAATGCAAGAAAGTGAATTTTCGGTAAGAAAACTTAGAATTTCTAAGATAATTTACAATTTAGTAACGAGAAGATACCTAGTGACGATATGCGAAGGCCGCTGGTGGTTGGAAACATAAGACAGATAATCGGGCAAAGTAGCGTAGGTATTATGGTAGAGGTGTATGTCCAGCAGTGGACGAATCCAGACTGATGATGATAATTTCTAGGTTGTTGGATCAACAGTACTTACAACAAATACTTAGTTTGAGACTGTTGGTTTTTAAGGCAGTATCGAAAATAAATCAGTCTTGTTTTCTTGAAGTCGTCAATAAGTTGTTTTTTTTTAGAAAATTCACTCCGTTGTAGCTACATAGTTGCATACCATACGATGAGACGGTGATCACTGGTCAGCCGTAAACCTATCGATGATTCAACATTTTTGGTCTATAGGTAGTGTTTCTGAATTCAGTCGAATAACCTTACTTTTAATTTGCTTATGAGTTCAGTCGACTCAATTTAGTCAAGTGTAATAAGTGTTCAAGACTACGTTTAGCTTAGACTATCTTTACCCCGGCTCATCTTTGACAGAACAGGATAGAGAGCCAAGATGCCGCGTTTTCAACTTGGCTGAGTATACAGCGACGTCAGCGACGACCAAAGCACTTCATTACTTTATTGCAGATTGGTTGTTTTTATACGTATTGGTATTATTGTTCTTGCTACGACTTTACGTTCGACCTACAGATATTGTCTTTCTAGTGGATATTATAAGCATGATACCAAAAAAGAATTAGTGCGTCAGAATGTTTTCTTTTATTTTACAAACAAATAAACTAATAATGAAAACAACTAAAAATAATACACTTATAAA
The DNA here is from genome assembly GCA_963693475.1 of Ectropis crepuscularia. Lineage (NCBI taxonomy): Eukaryota > Metazoa > Arthropoda > Insecta > Lepidoptera > Geometridae > Ectropis > Ectropis crepuscularia. Next base: position 8,192,211 of record OY856350.1, read on the forward strand.
AAAGATCCATCTATCAGCCCTTGAAACTTAATCGTGGTCAAAGTTCGTTGCAAGACTTGTGTAACAAATCCAAATACAGCTATGATACGAAGTTCCATCGTGAAGTTCCAGTTTGACAGTACCATATTATTGTATTGTCATCAGAACTACATAAAGCTGCCTATTTTCATGACGCTACGATAGTTGGAAGATGGTTAAGTTAGTTACCTTAGATAATTTCATTACATAGTTACATACAGGTCGACCTAATAAAAGCGTGTTAAAAATGTTGAAGATACAGTGTTTAGGAGTTTTGAGTGACGTAACTGCATTGTACGATTTTTACGCAGATGTCATAGCCCAATGCAATTACGCAAAAAAATCGAATAAAAAAACATTAAATTATGTAGTTTGGGGACTAGAAAGGATCGATAGGGGGGTGCATTCTGAGCATATATTCCAATTTGAGGGATTCTGGCATGGTCAGCTCAAGGTCATTTTGATAAAAACGCGTTTAATTCGATATCTCGAGAACTGTTAATGTAAGGCAAAAAATTGTGGAGACCTTTTCTCTTCTTAATTAAATTTACTAACTTTTATAGAAATCACTTTTCTTTATTTCATCAATATTTTTCAAGTTATTGCTTCCGAAAGGCAAAACTTTTACTTTTTTTCCTCCCTTTCGCCATTTTCTCCCCGACCGTTCAATTTTATGAAACTTTACCGATGATCAAAAGTGTAGGTCTTTTAATAATGAACAACTTTTGTCTTGAATTTTTTTCAGTAATGACAATACCTTCGGAGTTACTTTTACTGTTACTTTACCGAGCGAAATCCGCGCCACTGCGACACCTCCGCGACACTGCAAAAAATGTGTGCGCTTAAAACCGCACGGCAGAAGTGAAAACTAAAATGAGAAATTCTTAACTAAATAATGACTACTAAATAATTTTAATTTAAAACTTTTACGGCTGAATGATTAGTATCCATGGCCAAGAATAAATAAAAAAAAAAAATACGCGGGTCGAAAATGCCGTTTAAAACTCGCAAGTTTTTAGTGTTTGCTATTTAGTTATGTCATATTTATGTATTTCGCTAAAAATGCATAAATATGTTGTGTTATAGTGTATTTGTGTAAGCACCTTCTTATGAAAATGGGTATCATTTTGTGTGTTTACGTAGTGTAAGTGCTGTGATAAAATATTACAACCATAACTTTTTTGCAATGGACGTGAAATGCAAATTTAACATTTCGTAACAGGTTCAATTGATGTGGTAAGTACCTAGAAGTTAATGTCGTGATAAAAAAGTTTAAAAATTCGCCAGTTTCAGCGAAAGTCGCTAAGGTGTCAGTCAACACTGGTAGTGAGCAGCGAGAGAGAGTAAGAGTATGTATTGTCCCATGTCCTCCTCTAACAATTATCTTTCTCGGTCTGGCACGTCTGTTGACCACATTATCTTTCTCGCTCTAGCATCCCGAGTTTACCCGAAATTTCTTATCATATCCGAGCGTGATGATCACGTGATCATGAGTCCATTTCACAGCCCACGAAAATTCTGTCTATAGCGCGCCTAAAGAAGTTTTCACTTCAAAAATCCGCGACACCTCCGGTCTTAGGGTTGAACCCAAAATTCATTGTTGGATTGTGTCGGTGGGTTTCTTTTACACAGAGTTATGTGGGACAACAACGTTACCTACTTCGACATATGCCAGAAATACGTAACATACATAAAAAACACTACGGTACAGACGTGGTAATTGTATTCGATGGCTATCCCAAAGGTATTTCCAACTTTGGCACCAATTCTGCCAAACGGCTGCGCCGATCCCAGCTGAAGCCATGTTTGTGCGGATATCATTTTCATCTACAATATGACCGTCACCACAACTCAAGATAAGTTTTTAGGCAACGAGAGCAATAAGACCAGATTCATCTCAATACTGAAAACTTTTCTCATCAAATCAGACATAGAGGTGGAGCAAGCCGTAGAGTCCGGCAAAATTCTCTTAGCCGTACTGATAATCAGACCATCCGCATCCTCTACGGCTCGCTCCACCTCTATCATAGTATCTGAGTGTATTTCTGGCATATATAGGAGTAGGTAACGTTGTTGTCCCACATAACCCTGTGTGGAAGAAACCCACCGACACAATCCAACAATGAATTTTGGGTTCAGCCCTAAGTCCGAAGGTGTCGCGGATTTATCGCAGTGTCGCGGAGGTGTCGCAGTGGCGTGGATTTCTCTCGGTAAAGTAACATAACTCTGAAGGTATTGTCATTACAGAAAAAAGTTCAAGGAAAAAAATGTTCATTATTAAAAGATCTACACTTTTAATTATCGGTAAAGTTTCATAAAATTGAACTATCTACATAATCATAACTATAATCATAAGTTAAAGAAACGTACTTTAAAATATGTCACATAATATGTGTGTATTTTATGTTTGTTTTAGACCACCAACATTTCTAATATTAACTTAATTTTAGAGGTTGCACAATCTCTTCTCCTTATCCGGTTTTATGCAGACGCTTTCTTTCATGGGTCATTGATAAGGTCCCTAGCAGACGGTGTATTTTAAACGCGCACAGAACGAGATTCGAACGCAACCTTGTAACCTAAGCACATGGAGCGATCCTGAACCGCGTGTATACGTGCAGACACAGCGATACAGGCGCGCTGTAGTCGCGCGAAGCTTTTTTGATCAAATACTCCTCGTCACTTGTGTCAATGAGGCCTCTCTTACTACCTACTCCCTACTCCACCCCTTTGTAAGCGTTTCAAACGAGTTTCGAACGCGCTTCATGCACGCGTTTATATCGCGTTTTACGCGCCTCTGAATCTATACAAACGAAAAAATTGCCATTTATGGCGCAGAAACGCGCAGACGACGCGCGTTCTTGAACTGCGCGTCGTCTACTTGTTTCAAAAATATGCCGTGTGCTAGGCCCCTAAGAGTAGCCAAACGAATTTGAGCGTCTCCAAAATTATGCTAAATGATTGACATTGACATTTGTGTGCAAATAAAAGTTTTATTGTATAATATTATAACAATTCAGTTATTTCTGGTTTCTATACCTATACATTGTATCATTAATTACTAAAATATATGGTCAAAGATCGTCAAATGCAAAGCCTAAATTCAAGAAAGATATAAATAAATACTTTTTTTAATAAATGAAATTTGAAACAAAAATTGGACTTTTTAAGCTCGATTAGTGCTAATCGAGCTGCGAACATGCACGCGCACTCGCCTTGAAGAAGATCGCCGGACGCGATCGAAACTCGAGTCGGACTGTTCTGACTATTTTATACGTGAGTTACCCGTGTATTTGTTTAAAATGTGTAATAACCACGTTAGTTTTCATACTAAAAATTGGACTGTCGTAATTTTTTCTATATATTTTATGTAATTCATTGTCATAACATTAATAATAATTTATTTTCTCCGAAAAAGACACAAACGGATTTCGATTTAAAAATTAAATTTAGTCACTCGAACAAATTTAATAAGAATCTATCACTGCCTCGTCTATTTACCTACATGCAAGCCAAATTTAGTTATTGTTCATATTTCAAAAGTCACTACACAGATTTTGATTAAATGTATATGGGGCTTCTATGATCTACCAAACCAAAAAATAAACATCAAAATCGATTACAATTGGTGGCGCTATCGCGTAATATAAAAAACATACAGCCGAATTGAGACCCTTTTTCTTTATTGAAGTCTGTTAAAAACTATGGCTATTACCTTGATTAAATGTATCTTGAGACAGCGTTAGGAAAAAGTATAGTCTACTCAACTCGCAATTATGAAAATAATACCATTAATCAATCTAAATATATTGAATGCTTCTTTATACGAGTAGTAACGACTCAGCTATTTAATCTTATGTTGTCATTGATTGATGCGTACACCAATTGTATTTGTCATTGTAATTGATTATATTATGTAGACCTTCATTGGTCTATGGATAACTTAGGTGTGCTTAGTGTAAGTAGTTAGTTAGGTATATAGCGTAATGTAGTTATATGTTATGTATGTACTGTATGTTAATAAAACTAAAATACAATGAGAACTACACTACCCGTTCTACGTACGTAAAGGATCTACCCGTTTAAAAAAAAACATGTGACTGAATAATATGCTGAAATTGTGTACTAATTTGAAATAGAGCTGGGTATGCTCTTTTTTTTTAAATAAGTTGCCCGACCCAGCTACAATGTATCTATCACCGCAAAATACTAAATACTGTCAGGTTATAATTTACCGATGTCAGCAATAAAACTGACCATTTTTGTGGGGGATATGTCTATACGCACCGTCCACCGTAATAGGACACAGCAGGTGTATCGGACTAGACATCATGACGACGACAGACATGGTGCCCCCGCGAGGCGGGTCCGCAAGGGTGATGGCAAGTGGCTCAGGGTTTTAGTCGGTAGATGTTATAGCTCCTGCTCGGCCAGAGGTTAGGGTCGCAGGTTATTCCTGCTAATATATTATTAAATGCGAATGTATGTATGTTTGATGTTTGTTGCTCAATCACGTCAGAAAGTCCGAATGGATCGGGTTGAAATTTCGAACACAGAAAATAGTCTGGGATAACATGTACACTACTTTTTATATCGGGAAAGCACGGGAACGGTAAGGATACTAGTAGTACCTATAGCAGAACATCAACCAAGTATCAAACTTCTATTGGAACTTTATTTTTTACTTAAGTAGGTTAACAGAGTTGACCGCCATCTCGTCTGATGTTAAACGATAGTGCGGTCTGCGTGTTTACCTAGAAGAAACCGATTCACTTTTGATTCGATGACATCAAGATCGGCATCGGTAAAACTGGCACAGATATTTGCATTAAGGCGCGTCTCCGAGCATAACGAGATTTTTGTCCATTTTTCAGAGCTGTCTACTCTTTATCTAAAACAAAATAAATCAACTGGGAAAACAATATTAAGCTTTTTAATATCTTGGCGTCAAATCATAGATTATTTTTTTGTTACTGAATATATTGTTTAATTTATCTCCTCAAAACACAACTATAAAAATTTAAAATAAGTTTAATTATCATGCATTTACTCGAAAAGCCGACATTATTTGGATTTTGTACTTACACCAATAGAAATTTGATTACGAACATTTTGGTAGAAATATTTTTTTCATAAGACCAAAATCTGATTATACAAATAAATTATTCTAAAACGGAGCGTAAAACAGTCTGCCAAAAGTATAGATTTCCTTCAGTCACAATGATGCGGTAGCTAATAAATTAAGGTTAGTGATTGCTAATATCGAGACAATTAATAATGTTGGATATTCCCAATAGCTAACGAAATTCTAGCTTACTCAAGTGTCGGACCATCTTAAGCCACGATAATAAGACGACTGTAGAAAACCTACAAGTAAATACAAATCTAAACTAATTTATAACATTACGAAATCTGATTGAATCTATTGAATTTACTTTACAAACTAACCTAAACATACAAATAAAGGAGAATAAAATTACGAACAAAATAATATAGTTAGGTTTTACACATATGCTTCTACATTCACATTACTTATTCTACTTCTTTTGGGGGTAGTTCCCAACAACATAGTTTTTAAATCTGCTCATATTTATTTTCCTTCTCCGAAAATCGTCCTATATCTATTCTTCCTTTTCTGTCCAAAGTCCTTGAGCGTCTTGTCCACTCTCAAGTTAACCAATTTCTCAACAGACAAGACCTTCTTAACCCTTTCCAATCCGGTTTCCGTCCCGGGCATAGCACTGTATCTGCTCTTGTTAAGATCACCGACGACATTCGCAAAGGTATGGACGACGGCAGGCTTACTGTTCTAGCTCTGTTAGATTTCAGTAATGCCTTTAATGTCGTCGATTTCGATATCTTGCTGGCGACATTGCGTTCTCTTAACATATCTCCATCGGTGATCGATTGGTTTCACAGTTACTTGTATGGACGCCGACAACGTATTCGCCTCGACGAGATTTTTTCGTCTTGGTGTAGTACAAATGCTGGAGTCCCTCAAGGCGGCGTGCTATCACCACTTCTATTTGCCATCTTTATCAATTCCATTTCTCACTGTTTAACTTCTTCCTACCACCTTTATTTATTTATTTATTTATATTCATTGTTACACTGCTTAAATAATTCATAAAATCTAATTCTAAGCGTGCACACGGTTCTACGAACAAACGTGGTAACAATAAATAAAAAAATGTACACAACAAAGTAATGAGAAATTGCTTAGGTAGGTACATAACACCAGTCTTCACTAGGATGGCCCGTGTTGAAGACTGTTGCAGCCCGCCTCAAGCCACAGGACCGAGCGAAACACAATGCCAGATACATTTAGTTCAATACAAGAAGTAAATTTAAAAAATTAAAAAAACACAACAGGAACAATGCATAGACATGAACACACAACACTAACTCGGAACACACCACAAATACAAATGCTAGAGATATAGGAGACTAAACATTTTACTTCTCTTAATATCTATATAACAAAATATTATACAACAATTTACACTTATATATCCAGCCAAACACACATACATATATACTAATAATGATGCTTATGAACAATATATAGACAATAACTATGCCTATCCAATACATATACAACACACTCTTTCACCAGTTTTTATATATCCACAGTGTATATTTTGCTTTCCAGTTTATGAATGCCCAATCCCAAAATCCATTCCTTTACCATTTTTTTCCGTTTATATTCAGACATTGGTTGCCGTACCTCCACTGGTAGATAATTATAAACTAGTGGTCCAACCCATGAAATAAAACGCGTTGCAAAAATAGTTTTTTTCCCTTTTTGAAGCTCTATTTTACCAAAATTCCTACGGCGTACACTATAAGTTGTTGAACGTTTTGTATGTAGGTGTTCATTTTTGACGTAGTATAATGCAACTTTGTATGTGTACGTTTGTCTTAAATTCAGTACTCTGGACTCTGCATAAAAGGCTTCCGTATCGTAAGTTCGTGGTTTTTTCATAATTATTTTAAGAATAGTGTTTTGAGCGGGTTGTGCGATTGCTAGAATTGATTTGGCAGCTCCTCCCCAAGCAAGTATGCCATATGAGAGGACACAATGAGCCATCGCATAGTAAACGCTCCACATTAGAGTTCCATTTATAACATTTCGAACTTGCCAGAAGAAGTGTGAGAGACTTCTCAGTCGCTGCCTTAATTTTAGGACTTGTTCTTTCCAATTAAGGTGTTGATCTATCATGACACCTAAGTATTGAATAGATTTTACGCGTTCAAGTAATGGGCAATCGCACTGGCCGCTAACAGCAGTACAAACACTATTCTGGTGAGCTACCAATTTAAATGCATCTGGAGGCTGACCTTTAGCATTAATTGAGAATGTGATGTACTTAGTTTTGCTTTTATTAACCGTCAATACTCGTGAGTCCATCCATTGAAGTGCTATACTAAGTCCAGCTTGGCAATTTTCAAAGGTATTAGACCAACATGCCCCATGGAATAAAAGTAGAGTATCATCAGCAAATGCCACCGGCGCACAATTTACCATGTTCATACGAAGAAGTTTATTAACATAAATTAAAAATAAGATCGGCCCTAATACACTGCCTTGGGGCACGCCGCATTCCATCAATAAAGAACCAGATTCAGTATAAGTATTTTTATGCACAACCTTTTGTGTTCGTCCTACAAGGTAGTTTTCAAACCAAGCCAGGGCTATACCTCTTATCCCAATTAATTCTAGTTCCGTTAACAAAATACTAGGCGCGACCGTATCAAAAGCCTTAGACAAATCCAAAAACACCCCTATGCATTTGTTACCCAAGTCCAACTGCTCACTGATTATACTAACAGCGTTTATCAGTGCATCTTCTGTGTTTAGATTTGGTCTGAAGCCATATTGGCGATCGCTAAGAATATTGTGTTTTTCAAGGTAGCCTGTAATTCGCTTTTTCACTATTTTCTCCAAGACTTTAGAAATAACGCTTAACAATGAAATAGGTCTATAGTTTGTAAGTTCATCAGCTTTACCTCCCTTAAAAATAGGCACAATAATAGCTCGTTTCAATTGAGTTGGAAAAACGCCCGATGACATGCTCAAGTTGCATATATGCGTAATAGGTGCAATAAGGTTTACTCTACATTCCTTTAATATTCTCTCAGTTACTTTATCTTCGCCTGGTGAGCTATTAGTCTTGAGTACGGATACAATTTTATCAACCTCTTTATCATCAGTAGGTGTGAAAAAGAATGAGTTACAGTAGGTCAGATGACTGTCTTCAGTTCGTATGCACTTTGATAGCTCCGCAAGGGATTTATTGGTGCGTTGTAATAACTTACTAGCCAATTCATTTCCTATATTCTTGAAGTATGTGTTTATTTTTTGCAATCCATCCGAAAGACATGACTTATTCAATTTAGTTAGTAGTTTATTTACATTTTCGTCGTCTATAGCAAGCGGACTTCCCGTATATTCATTTAGCAACTGCCAACATTTACGAGGATTATTCAGGCTGTTATTTATACGGTTCCTGTAATAAAGTGCTTTACCGGTACGTGCAGCCCCTTTGAAAGCGTTACGATAACGCTTGTACATTTTAATTAAGGTAAAGTTATCTGGATCTTTTCTGACTTCTAGATGCATAGCGTCACGCCTGCGAGCTGATTCAAGTAGTTTTTCGGTTATCCAAGGCTTATAGGACACATTTTTTGTCTGTTTGCTTGTAACTTTGGTTGTATGTGCATTAATAGTAGCCTCTATTTTGGACAAAAATAAATTTGTAGCTATATTTACATCATCGACACCATATATAAAGTCCCAATTTACAAGTTTAAGATTTGCTATAACAGCGTTCCACTGAACTATTGACTTGATGTTACAAATATTTTTTAGTTTGGGTTTAATTAGGTTGATATTCAAAACAATTGGCCAGTGGTCCGTAACAGAACTGTGCAAAATATATGTACTGAATGTGTTGGTCGTTCGTATAAAATAATGATCAAGTAAAGAATGATTTCTGGTAGGAGCATCTAACGCTGAAACAAACCCTAGCTCCATCAACCCGTCAATATAATACTGCACATTAACATCCTGTTCATCCAAAATATCCAGGTTTAAATCACCAGTAATAACAATAGATTTAGAATTTTGTATATTTTTTAAGTAGTCAAGAATACTATTTATAAATTTTCTAGGATTTTTATATGAAGGTGATCTGTATATACAGATCACTACTATACTTTGGTCTTTGATATTCAAAATTAAGTTAGTACATTCAACCAGAGCAGGGGTTTCGATGTAATCTAATGATAATCTATCTTTGCAGTATATCACAACTCCGTCATTCTGGTTAAAATTTCTAGTTGTTTTGTAATAATGCTATCCTGGCATATTAGCTAACATATTATTCTGAGACAACCAACATTCGGTAAAACAGTACATTTCAAAGCTAGATTTTAATCTATTTTGTAGCACGATAAAATCGTCAAAATTTTGTCTAATACTCCTAATATTCATGCAACATATTTTAAAAGAATCCATGTTATAAATCATTTGGTGTAAATTGTCTACATTTTCTACAATACTGCATGTTGACAATTTTAATGAATTGTCAATAAAATCTAACGGATCACAGTTAGCCATTTTCGAATGAGGCAAACAAACAAAGCGAAGCTTCTATTGAATATTGTTTACAATTATCAAAAACCTTTCGCAAACATTCAATTATGACCACAAGTATGTATAATATCTTAAATAAAAAATATGCCATATTATAATACAATATTAATATATGAAGCAATATACAAGTATGGTGTGTTCGATAACGCTGAACAATATAACAATACATTAAACATTTAGTATAACTAGTATGTAAACAGACAACAATATAAACATAAATTGAACAACTAATAAGAAAAATCATGTTTTTAATAGAATAGAGGAAACCCCACAGTAACGAATTCAATGATCTACTCTCAATCCAATGAATGCAAAAAACATACCAACAAAGTCACATCGACTGTAATTGTGCCTCATAATTAATTTGGACAGCAGGCGAACCTTCCTCTTTTCGCATAAAAATTCGACCATTGCGAGTCCAAACATATTTGTACGCAAGAGTTTTAGCTTTTTTCCGTGTTAAAGACAATAGGTATTTAGTGCGCAGTGTGGTTCGCTCGGATATAAACACAAACTGAGGTTTACTAGTGGCTATACCTAGGTCACCCACTCTAAGTCTATTTTCGTCAGACCGCCTAGTACGCTTTTTAGCCTTAGATAAAAAATTGTTGCGAATCTGTTGCGACAACATTGAGACAATCACTGGCCGCTCTCCTGTTTTCACTGATTTTTTCCCTCGGAAAATATTTTTAATGTTACTTGAGGGTATTCCTATGACTTCCTGTATTTTTTCAAAAATACGTCCCAAATTTTCTCCATTGTTCTCCGGTATGCCTCTGATTTCAAGGTCGCAAGAAAACGACTGATTATGTATTTCGTCGATGCGTGCCTCTAGCGTTTCACACTTAGCGACAAGTTTAGCATTGGCGTTTTCGAGACACTCAACTTTTGTAGAAACATTTCGTAAATCACGTATTTCTTGCATAGTTGCATCATAAATTTCGCTGTACTTATTTATTGCTTCCAACATTTTGTCGTACTGTTGTTGCAACTCACTTTGCTTGTCTAAAAAATTTTGATATCCCTGGCTAAGCTTGCTGTCTATAATTTTATTTATTTCAATTAAAAGCTGTTTATTTTTCTGCTCGATAATAATATTCAAGCTCTCCTCCTGATACTTGACACTAGAATCGCTTTCCCTCCTTTCTTTCGGCATGCTTTCCTTCGGCGACGACGATGGAGTAACAAGACTAGTACCACTACCAGTGTTACGAACGGGAGTATCTGAGTTATCCGTCCGCTTTCCCAGCTGTGGTCTTGCACACCTATCCGGGCACAACCACGTAGTACCAGACTTCGACATTTTAACATACATCGATCTTGTTATTGCAACGCATTCATAATGATAGGAGTTATTGCAACCCTCCGCCGAGCATTTAATTAATTGTGTTGTATTTACAATACTTCTACAGGCAGTACAAATAGTCATGTTGTAGTTTTATTAATTAGTAATAATTACGGGTAGGCACGGACTCCAGTCGCGCAAGCACTTATGTTGTTGCGTATTCGCCGAGCGCTTCTTTAGCCAAGAAGTTGTTATGCGGTTCGTTGTAAACAAGAACGCGTCTCACAATATTCAAACGTTCACTTGAACTACTTCATTTAATGATAAATCGGCTGTAAATTATTAATAATGCAAACACACGCGCCCGTCTCGGTCCGTGCAACTAGGCAGACGATCTCCAAATTTACTCGCAAGCTCGACTCTCTGACTTAAGTGTGGCTATTGACATCGTAAATGCCGATCTTAAGCAGATTGTACACTGGAGTAACTCCTTCGGCTTAGATGTAAACCCCAACAAGACCCAGGTTATTATACTCGGCTGTGCTTACATGATAGTTAGAGTCGATTGGTCCGCAATCCCTAAGTTTGTTTTTAATGGGGTCACTATACCGTATAGCGAATCAGTTAAGACTCTTGGCGTTATTTTTGACCGTACGTTGAGCTGGAAATCACACCTAAAATCGATCAGCTGTAAGCTGTTGGCATCGGGCGGGTCATTGAGACGATTACGTAATTTTTTACCCACTGCTACTAAAATTGCGCTTGCACAATCTCTTCTTCTCCCCATCCTGGACTACGCAGACGTCTGCTTTCTTGACCTCAAAGAATATCAGCTAGATAAACTTGAGCGTCTCCAAAATTATTGTATAAGATTTATATTAAATTTGGTTTACGCAAGTATGATCATGTATCTCAATTTCGTATACAGCTCAAGTGGCTCCCCATTCGCTTTCGTCGGAATGCTCATATTTTGTATTTTCTCTATAGCGTATTATTTAAGCTCCTTCTCTTCCTGTTTTTAAGAACCAAGTTAAAGAGTTCTACTTGTTGCAGTCATCAGCTAGTTAAAATCATTATTCTCCTTAAAGTCCATGAAATTGTAATCTATTCATCTTTAAATATTTTAATTTGTTGAACATGTTATTATTAATTAATTATCTATTAGTCTATTATTATAAAATTATTTGTGTATTAGGATGTAAAATCGATATATCGATACCAGAAGTATCAATTAATGTAAGGGACAAAACACGGTTTTTCAGGAGAGCCAAAAAACGATATTTTTTTTTTAAATCTGTCCATAACTTTTTACTGTCTGCTCCAATTTTAATTGTGTCTAGAGCAAAGCTTCTTAGAATTATTTCTTCTTTCATGCTTTAAACGAAAGATTTAGGAATACCCAGCGGTTTAAAATATAGCATGTCCCTTACATTAAAAAAATATGTTTAGTTGTGCCTTACGTTACTAATATTGTATGTGTAAGCCGTCAAGCATATTGTAAGCAGCAAGAGCAATAGAAAATTAACCGTAATCCTATTGTAAAGGACTTTTAGAGTGTTGCAGTTTGATGTAACCATAGATTATCTACTAAAATTATGGTATTTTAACACCATGAAAATAGGTTTTTTGCATGATTAATGGTAGTTTCAGAATTTGAATGTCTTAATTAAGTAATTTAATTAATGTACTGGAAACGAACGACAGATCAACAAATATGAATTGTCTGAATTGAATGAATGAATAAAATAATGTGAATGAAATGAATATTAATATAATAAATAAATATGATTATATGAATAAATAATTAGTTATGGGCAGACAAATTATGACGATAACTACTATAAGTTAATTGAACTATTTTAATGGTGAAATTGAAATGGTTGGAATAACTTTTTCTATTTGTTATTTTCTTTTTTCGTCAGCTGTCATCACACCTTCATCGTCGTCAGTTTTTCTGAGGGTATCTTTAACTGGCAATTTATTCGGAAGGTTCATATAATTATATTGATTCACCATGAAATCTTTTTGGTATTATACCGGCGTCACACAATTTTATCAGGTCATTTTATTTTGGAATGGAAATTCGTAGCCTCTCTTTATATAGAGATGGCAAATTGTTCCTTTGACTTATGTATATATTACTAGTACTTTCAGCTGTAAATTAATTTTGGTTGCTAATATAATTTTTCATTGTGTAATGTTGTAATTTTACCACTAACAGCACTTCTTTTTTTTTGCCAATCCTCTTGCGCTAAAATTCATTGCAGGTAATTTTTAGTGACTTCTATGTCGTAAGTATCACCAGTCTATAACTTTGTAACTTAAATTTTCGTCAAAGCATTTTTCTAAATGTGCATACCCTTATGTTTTTAAGATAATCATTCTTATAACTCTAATCATTAATTTTAAAGTAAGGGACATAATGTTATTTACATCGACTGATTTGAGGTTTAAGGTAAGGGTGTAATTTATTTAACCCTGGGACTTACTTTATTTTTCAGGGGGAAAAAATGTAAATGTCTGTTACATCACTTTTTCTGTCATAAATCGTTTTCCACAGGCCAAAAATTTTTACTGTAAGGGATTTTTTTTTAACGATAGAATTTTTTCAATAATACCAATCGATAGAGCAGAAAATTCTGAATACAATGATATATATAACTCATTTTCGCCAAAATGTCCCTTACGTTAATTGATACTTCTGGTATCGATATGTAATATTTATATATATATTGTTGTATTTTAAATTAGTTGCTAGTTATTCTAAATTGTTACTACTCCTAATTGTACTCCCCGTCTTCCATTATTAATTTATTTATGTTTTTACCATCCTACGGTTGCCTGGAAGAAATCGCTCTCAGCGATAAGGTCGCCAATTGCTACTTTAATATAAGTTTTTTTCTATATTTTTTTTTGTTATGTAAGTGCAATAAAGAGTTTATCTATCTATCTATCTATTTAAAATTGAAATATTCACATTTCATATCACATCTTAATGTTTAATTGATTAATATTGCATAAATACCTGTTGGGTGTGTTTTCTCCTCTAAGTGCACAGTTGTAAAAAAAACACAACCTATAAATAACATTTGCTCATTACAAAACATTTTTAGTGATGATGACGGTATAAGTGACGATTAATTTATTTCAGCGTCTTCTGGTTCAACTGGCAGCGATCAAAGTTTCAGCAGTATCCAACCTTTATCTAACTTCCTGGAAACCACCTTTGCAAATGTACTAAATAATTTAAATGTTGTCCATATTAACGCACAGAGCATTCCGTCTTCCTATCCTGAAATGCTGGCATCCCTTGATCAAAATAACATCCATGCTATATTAGTCTCTGAAACCTGGCTGCGACCTTGTCTTCCTTCGACTTCTTACTCTCTCCCTGGTTTCATACTTATAAGAAATGATCGGGCCGACCGTGTAGGTGGAGGAGTGGCTATATAGCTGAAGGCCAATATTCCCTTCTCAATTTTGAGCAAATCGCCACAACCTCCAACAGCATGTGCGGGTGAGCATCTTCTTATTGAAGTAATTCTATCACACACTAAAGTTCTACTCGGAGTCTATTATAGCCCCTCCAAAAACATTAATTATTTTACATCATTTGAGACTCTCCTAAATGACATTATACCCTCCTACAATCATTCCATTATAATGGGTGATTTTAACACTTGCATTCAAAAAAACGATCCTCGCTCTTCTACCCTTCAATCTTTAATCAAATCCTATAATTTACATATTTTCCCTCTAAATTCCACTCATCATTTTCCTAACAGTGTGCCATCATTATTAGATCTGATGTTTGTCTCCTCCCCTAATAATATTTCTATTCATGGTCAGTACTCTGCTGATGAATTTTCCTACCATGATTTAATATTTCTGTTGTATAAAATAAGGCCTCCTAAAATTAAACCCAGGATCATCCTGCAACGCAATTTTAGTAGTATGGATCACGATTCTCTCATCGATGACGCCGGAAAGATCAATTGGGGCCCCGTTATTGATGCTGATTCGGTGGACGAACAAGTATCTCTCTTTAATATGCTCATAACTCAACTGTATGATGTTCATGTTCCTCTGCGTAAAATTAAAATCAAGCATCTCCCTGCCCCATGGCTCTTCAACGAAATCAAATCACTAATGCACAAGAAAGCGGCAGCAAAATCCCGTTTTAAATCTCGCCCCACAGAAAACAATAGAGAGATATTATTTCAGATATAGAGAGAGAAATATGTTCAGATCCGTAATCGCTGCAATAAGGTGTGAAGAGATGCAATGCGCCGACACGTTCACAAATCTATTCAAAATGAAAATCCAGGCAGAGTCTGGAAATTTCTCAAGTCTATGGGAGTAGGCAAATCACAACCGAATCTTACTCCAGGTAATCTAGACTTAGATGCTCTGAATGAACACTTTTCCTCAGCATCCTCTATTTCAGAAGCAGCCAAACAATCTACGTTAAATCACCTTTCTGCCATACCTACTCTTGACTACTCTCCTTTTATGTTCATTCGATTCACTGAAAGTGATGTTAAGAAGAGTGTTGCGTCGATATCCTCCAACGCTGTTGGCGGTGATAGTATCAGTAGGAACATGTTGATGCCCATCATTGACGTCATCCTTCCTGTCCTATGTTCAATTTTCAACAAATCCACATCCTGTGGCGTTTTTCCAGCGATCTGGAAAGACGCGCAACTCATCCCTTTGCCTAAAAAACCAAATCCTGCCTCCTTTTCTGAGTATCGCCCAATATCTATTCTTCCTTTTCTGTCCAAAGTCCTTGAGCGTCTTGTTCACTCGCAAATTAACCAATTCCTGAACAAGCAAGACCTCCTAAACCCTTTCCAATCCGGTTTCCGTCCTGGGCACAGCACTGCGTCCGCCATTGTTAAGATCACCGACGACATTCGCAAAGGTATGGACGACGGCAGGCTTACTATTCTAGCTCTGTTAGATTTCAAGAACGCCTTTAACGCCGTCGATTTCGATATCTTGCTGGCGACGCTGCGCTCTATTAACATATCTCCATCAGTAATCAATTGGTTTCATAGTTACTTGTATGGACGCCGACAACGTATTCTCCTCGACGATGCATTATCGTCTTGGAACAGTACTAATGCCGGTGTCCCTCAAGGCGGCGTGCTATCACCACTTCTTTTTGCAAATTTCATTAACTCAATTTCTCAAAATCTTAGTTCTTCCTACCATCTTTACGCAGATGATCTGCAAATTTACTCTCAAGCTCGGTTTTCTAATATGAATGTTGCTATAGCCATGGGAAATGCTGATCTAGAACGTATTGTCTGCTGGAGCAACTCTTTTGGATTAAATGTTAACCCTACCAAAACTCAAGCAATCATAATTTTGGTAGTTCCTATATGATCTCCAGGGTCGACTGGTCTTCTATTCCAGAAGTCATTTTAATGGAGTCGTAATACCTTACAGTGAATCTGTGAAAAACCTTGGCGTGATTTTTGATCGCACATTGTGCTGGGAGCCTCACTTGAAATCTATTAGTTGCAAACTGTTCGCATCTGGGGGATCTTTAAGGCGACTCCGCAATTTTTTACCCACTGCTACTAAAGTTGCGCTTGCACAATCTCTTCTTCTTCCCATCCTGGACTACGCAGACGTCTGCTATCTTGATCTCAGAGCAGATCAGCTAGATAAACTTGAGCGCCTCCAAAATTATTGTATAAGATTTATATTTGGCTTACGCAAATGTGATCACGTACCTCAGTTTCGTATGCAGCTCAAGTGGCACTCCATTCGCTTTCGCCGAAATGCTCATATTTTGTCCCTAGCATTTCCGCATGCTACACTTTTGGCGAATCGATTTTACAATTTTGGCGGGAAAACGGGTGTCAGGTTACCTAAGTGCGTTTGTTTACGCTTCGGCATATGAAGTGCCGCGTTACTTGTACGTGTTTAAGCCCATTATTCTCAAGAGCGTTTCAAGACGCTTCTAGCGGTGTTGTTTGTTTATAATTAATGTACTTAAAATATAAACTAACATTTTTGACACTTGAGATTTCTTAAGTAGCCGATCAGCCATTATATTAATAATTTATAAAGGAGACAGTAGTTTTATGGCTTAAATGTGTTGTATACGATATTTATAATTTTTTCAATACTTCGGGACCATTTTCCCGCCAAAAATTTTAATTTTTGTTTTTTTTTTCAATTTTACGATTTTTCTATGTAAATGAACTCTAATGTTAATGTAAATTATATCAAAATAAAGACCAGTTCAAGTAGACGCCATTAAACACAAATTTATCGGTATACCTTCCCAAATAAAAACACGAAAAAAAAAATTCCCGCCAAAAACCCGACCGCAAAGTAAATTTTGTATTTTTTCGTCATTTGGTGTAATATAGTTACCAAAGTGTATCAAGCGGATATAACGTGTTGTTAAAACCCATTGTCTCCGCATTATTTAAAAGATCTTTTTACTTTCTGCAGCAATGCGCACGCTCGGCCTCTTCGATCGAAAAACAATTTGTTGCTGCAAATACCATCCGCACGTAGTGAAATGTTCTACGGCAAGTCGTTTGCATTTCAGGCAGCTCAGCTGTGGAACGCCTTGCCTGTGACCACTAGATAAGCTTAATCACACGCTGTCTTTAAGAACCAAGTGAAAGAAATATACTTATCGCAATCATCGCCCAATTGAAGCTGATATTCTAGTTCAAATCACAATATTTAATATTTATTTGTATGTCCTAACAAATTGTTTTTATGTATAAGTATATTATTATGTTCGTATTTATGTATTAGGATGTATATTTACTGTGTAAGTGTCAATTTATTATTTTTTAGTATTCTAGTATTTAATTTTTAGTTTTCGATTTTATTGTTTAATTATAGTAGTATTAACCACTCCTTTTGTACTTCCCCTCCTCCTTATTCTCAAATCTCTCTTTCCATCCTATGGTTGCCTGGAAGAGATCGCTTTTAGTGATAAGGTCGCCAATTGCTACTTTATTTGGTTCTATTATAAGTAACTTTTGTTTTATTTTTAAATTAAGTACAATAAAGAGTTAATCTATCTATCTATGCTTCCAATACGCCCTAGGCATTATATGAGATCTAGCCCAGAATTCTCTGCTTATGGATCAAAGGAAAACCCAAGCTTTTGGGGGATAACCTGATCAGGCCACTCACACAGTTTAGTAGAACGAATATAGTATTTAATACATAATGATTAGGTCTTAGAATTATTTGCGTTCGATCTAATCTGAAAGTCCTCCCTTTGCGTGATGCTAATGCAGGAGATGCGATGGCTTTGCGTATCAGAAAATATAGAATCTATTAAGTTGTGGAATTAAGATGGTTTATACGCTATTTATTTCTCCAAACGCTATTTATTTCTCTAACGAAATGCATCAAATTATATCAAACGCATCAGAAAAAGATCTTAAATTACTAAAGATCTAACTACTTAACTTTAACTCAGTGTTTCTGGATTAGACTCGGTAAGATGGCCCTGGGGTCATCTGCTTGAAGCTGCTACACGAATCACAATACTTATTCACAATAGTAAATTACATATCTCAACTTTTAACATAAATTAACTCGGAAGAAGGATACGTGTTTTCTGCTACACTGTAATTTTCTGACTGCATATCTCTACCCCCGCCCTCGGGGTTGTTATAAGGTGTCGCGTAGACCACACCTCCCGATGTCTCGAGCATTACGGTTGGCCACCCTGCTGCAGCGGCTTTGTACTCGGAATCAAAACGTCGTATGCGCAGGTGCCGCAGATATCGCCTTGCACCAGGTGTCTTTCGGACACCACTGGATAGATATTGCCTCAGGTTCCAGCCATAATGATAACCCTGGAACATGATTTCCCAAAAGTGTACAGAAGAATCCTTTTATAATACCGGTACAGTGCTTTCAGTAACACTGTTCGTTTCGTTTATTTTGAATACGATAGGTATAATTAGTCGCCACGTCTAAAACCAACTGTATATAATATATATATAATATATTTATAATAAGTATGTATTTACAACCACACAAGTTTTACATCAGCTGTCATAGTATATATAGGCTTTGCTTAGTTTGGGCTCAGTTTACTGTTGTGTGCAAACTTAGCACCAATATTTATTTATTTTATAGGCCCTTTTTATAGTCTGGTAAGAATATAACATGCCAACTGTTATCGCTGATATATCTGCTGAATAGGTTGTCTATACTATATTTATTAGTTTAATGTTCTTTATTTCATAAACATTCAAACGGCACATGACTATAGTGCTTATGTAAAGATATTAGCCAAAAGATTAAATCTAATAGACTTAATTTTAATAAATAATATCTTGTCACATATAATATCTCTATACTATGTATATAAAGCAAGCATCATTTAATAGCATTCCTTTCACACGGAAACCGACGGCGTCAGGTCAAGTAACAAAAAAAAACCTTATATACTAAGAAACGGCAAACATGTACACGACAAAAACAATAACCCACTTCGTTCATCCAAAGCTCAAAACAACAATACTTGACATGTTTATTACGTTCTGCCTCTACAGTGTCTTTGTTCTACGAAACCAATTTAAGTATCCTGTAACCAGCCCTTGTGCTAAGTTCAAATGTGCAAGTCGTAAATCCTTAGAATATTTTTAAGTGTTAACCCATAAGGATGTTCCATGTTGTTCATAACAGTGTCGTGTCACATTAGTTAAGATATAATGCCCTTTTCACTTTTCGAATAATATTATTAAAAAAGGAACAAATGAACACAGTCATGTAGACGATTTTACATTTCCATTACAAAGTCTACGAGGACTGTTTGATAAGTCAGTGACTTGTTAATTATTAAAACAAATGTTTTTTTCCTGCCCAAATTTTTTGTGTAAAATTTTAAAAACACATTTGTCAGAGATTTTCTTTTTCTTAGCTATCTTGCTAAGCATCATTCGGCGTTTTCCCTATACAATATCATGGATTTTATTGATCAACTCGTTAGTAAAATCCATGATACTCAACTGGGCGTCCTAAGCGCTCGACATCCTTTGTGCTTTTTCGACTACAAGAATACTCAGTAAACTATTTTTGAACCACACCATGAGATAGAACAGATTATCCTTAATACTTAAGAAGCTTTTCCTCCATTTCCTAATTGGTTTTTTTCTCAAAAAATATTTTTTGATCGAACCTAGAATTTCAGTTTTATATTTTTTTTTAAATCAGACTTATTTAAAAAAAACGCTGTAAAATAGTATTTTTAGCCGGATCGACTTAAAGGACATTGTTCATTTATAAGGGACTTTGGGCTAAACGTGGCCATTGACTGTCACTGATATCACATATTAAACTTGATGGCTTCTAGCAGTTGATATCAGAATATTATCTTTTGGTAGTAGCAGAAAAACTACTTACGCATATTTCCCATATGTAATACGAACGTTGACGAGGTTATTTTTAAACAAAACTACAACATTTTGTACCATCGGAGGGCCAGAGTCGTTATTGGAGGATGCCATCGATTTCCGAGGGTCAGCTAGGGTTCCAAGAATGCATTTTCATCGACCAAAAACACATCATAACACAATTTCCAAATACGAAACACGTGACACAATAAACATAAACAAACAGCTGATAACTACGCATTTTGTATCGACGTATTCAGTGCTGCCATTGTAAAAAATATATTAATGTCGATCTAAAAAAATCGATAGTGATCGTGTGGATAAAATCGGTGCTATACTATTATGGTGGCTGCTGTTTAAAATAATAACTAAAATATTCACAAATTAGTGGTTAAAATGAGTAGATGATTATTAATACTGCTCTACGGAATTATTGTTTACTGTTTATTCAGCATTAGGCAGTTGTCTCACCGGCAACGATGAACGAGTAAAGCTAGAATTAGAAACGAGTTGGCGAGCCGCGGGGAGCGAGTGCGTAGTTCCCAAAGTTGTGTACCTCGGCTCTATGCTAGTGTGCGAGTGAGGCGAACGATTACTCGCATCACTCGCTCGCGGCGTAAAATAACGTGTACGTTCAGATCCACACTGAATAGACAGAAATGAACCGCTGGTTGTTCTCTCGGCGTGTTCTAATTCTAATCGCTTAGCGAGTATCGCTGAGCGAGTGTTATCTTTCATAGCTCTTGTCGCTCAGCGACTAACTAGTGAAGCGAGTGCTCGCCGGGAGTGTGAACAGTCAGCGATCAACTGTTTGTATATGCATCT
The DNA here is from genome assembly GCA_963693475.1 of Ectropis crepuscularia. NCBI lineage: Eukaryota > Metazoa > Arthropoda > Insecta > Lepidoptera > Geometridae > Ectropis > Ectropis crepuscularia. Next base: position 8,213,392 of record OY856350.1, read on the forward strand.
CTTTTATTTAGGTACACGGAATGTATATCTATTGTACGTTTCTTGAGCGAGAAAATAGTCGATAGTTACTCGTTTTCTCGCCGGCGGTGGGAAAACTGCCTAAGTAGATAAAGTAAGAGTAAAGTAAAAGCGGGTGTGATGAAAAACCATTGCACAAAAAAGCTAGCTACAGTGTCGCTTGAAAACAACTTGAATACGATATCAATTGTTTATTTCACGTATAATTATTAAGACGACTTTTTCTATCGATTTACAGAAATCGATTTTATTCGAGAAAAAAATCGACATCATTCAAAGCTTATAGACTGGCAATATAATTGGTTGAGAAGTCGGAAATAACGATTAAATTACTTATATAATGAACTTTTTGTCTATTAATCTGGGTACTAAAATAATACATCATAATTCATTACAAAAATAAATCGATTTTTTGACAAAATCAAATTATCAAGAACATTTTGTCCACGGATAGCCCATTTTGAACAATGTCCTTTAATAAATAATACTTAAAATAATAATGAAACGCTCCATAGACAAAATAAAAGTAGTGGTAGGATTCTTGGCAGAGTCCGCCTGGGGAAGTACCACACCTTTGCCAGTTATTCTACCTCCAAACAGTAATGTGCAAACAGAATTGTGTTCCGGTTGGAAGGGAAATGTTTCCAGAGAAATTACAGGGCTTAGAGATTTAATATTTAGATCTCTGGGTGACAAGCACAGTGCAGTGCTAGGTAATAATTTGAACTTTCATGTTCCAATAGCTGAGTGTCACTGCTATTATGTGGCATGCATGTTGCTTATCATCAGGCACATGTCCTGCTCGTATCGTCACTCTACTCTATAAAAAACACAGTGACACAGCAGTGAAGAGAAATTGACTGTATCTTTCTCGCTCGGGTACATCCGGCGGTCCCGAGTTGACCCGATCAAGCTTTTCGATATTATCCCGTACAAAACCACAAATTCGCAACGCATCGGAAATATCTGCGAATTCGCACAAATGCATCGCAAGAACTTTTGATTTGATTCGCATCGCGCATTCCTCCGATATTACGTCATACTGGTCATAATGGTGTCACCACTATTTTAGTCGGCTCCGAGACAGAAGAAGAGAAAGACGCTCTTCAAATGAAGATATGCTCATTCTAGAATATCTTCTTCTATTCTCAACTCATAATACTTGACGCTCTTCAAATGAAGATATGCTCATTCTAGAATATCTTCTTCTATTCTCAACCTATAATACTTGACGCTCTTCAAATGAAGATATGCTCATTCTAGAATATCTTCTTCTATTCTCAACCCATAATACTTGCGAGTAAAATAGTTCCCATCAGCAATCATAATCGTAATATGTGTATGAAACCAAAATCTTTTTTTTTCCAATTCTACTTAACAATAACAGCAGTCCAACAATCTTTTTGCGATCCATGCTACGCTTCCGAAAAACACGTCCAACACGGCTGACTACCGTTGAAGGTATGGTAACCCTAACCAACGGTTTGCCGCACGAATTCGAATCGGAAGTTCCTCCGATGCGGCGTCGCATCGCATCGCATTACAGTTTTGTGTGGGAGCCCTTAGGTTTATATTAAAGGCCGTCACAGACGTAGCTATAATATAAATCATAGCTGGACATATTTCTGTAAATTTTCTATACAAATGATGGAGTGTCCACACACGCAGCTACAATATAATATATTTTCGTGACAGCACCCAACTATACCATAATATATATTAAGGCATATTAATATAAATTATGGTATAGCAAGACATATTTTGAATAAAAATACAGTGTGTTTTAACATTGTCCGATCACACATCAGGAGTTGTTTTACAAGCTTTTATTTATTAGTTTCACCTATCCCGATTCCCGATATTAACCAAGGTCTGTCTGATGATGAATAAAATTTGGAAGGTGGTTGAAAGAACACTGTAATGAAACGACGAAATCCGTCAAATCTAGGTTTGTTTTATTTGTATTGATAAGTACTTTGGTGCTAGATGGAAACCATGGTCTGATGATGAAGCTGGAAGATGGCCATAGGAGCTCAGTATTTAAACGACATAACACCATCGAGTTTGGGCTCATTTTATTTGTATTGATTAGTACTTTGGTTCTAGATGGTAACTAGGATCTGATGATGAAGCTGGAAGACGGCCATAGGAACTTAGTAATTAAGCGACATAATGCCATCGAATTTAGGCTCATTTATATCTTTTAACTTATATTTTGGTGCTAAATGACGTCCAGAGTCTGATGACAAAGCTAGAAGATAGCCATAGGAACTTAGTAACTAAATGACATAACCCCACCGAGTTTGAGGTCATTTTATTTGTAGTGATGAGTACTTTGGCGCTAGATGGTAACCAGGATCTGATGAAGGAGCTGGAAGATGAACGTGGCAACTCAGTAATTCAACGGCATAATACCATCAAGTTTGGGCTCATTTTTTTCCTTTTAACTAGTATTTTGGTGCTAAATGGTGACCAGAGTCTCATTATGAAGCAAGAAGATAACCATAGGAACTCAGTAGCTAAATGACATAACCACATCGAATTGGGGCTAGCTTTATTTCTACTAGCTTCCGATGTTGCTATAAACATCATATTACATATCGTTATGATGTTCCAGCTTCATCTTGAACCCGGGTTACAATTGAAAGGCTAATTACATCAATGTATGTATAAAAACGCAGTAAAATTATGAAATTAATCCTATATCTAAATGCTCCAGTTTTGGTGGCGGCTATCTTGGATTTTAAACTTATTTTAGTGTCTATCCAGTGGATATCCATATTGAGGAGGGCTGTGAAAAAATATGTTAACCACTATTATGTGGCGGCGGCCATCTCGAACAGTTTTATATCAAACATAACTTAAAGCGCTTTCGACTAATTCACCCTTCAAACACAAATAACAAAATCGGTTCAACGGATTGGGAGCTACGCTACAAACACACACACACACACCCACACCCACAAACGAACACACCTTCACACACATGTTATTCAAATTATTAATTAATATAGATTATAAATTAATTATGTCAAACTTATAACACCCCGTCCCTTTTGCGTCGGGGATTAAATAGATCAAAATACTCGTGACGTGAGCTCAGACAATGTTACATGCTGTACACTCAAAATGTGTCTTGCTATGGTAATATACCCTAATATGAATATGACTATAAAAAAATATACATATATATATATATGTATAAAAGCGAAAGGTCACTCATAACGAAATCTCAGAAACTACAAGTAGGTACTAAAAGTCTGAAATTTTTTCGTGGAGGTTTCTTTTAGCACGTAGGCGCTCGCTAAGACGGGGTTTTGCGAAATATAACCCCTAAGAGAGTGAACAAGGGATGGACGGTTGTATGAAGATTCCGTAATTTTCAAAGTTATAAGCTTGAAATCCACAGAAGCGATTAGAATGAAATTTGGTACACAAATATACTAGATCCCAAGAAAGGACATAGGTAAGATACTTTTTATTACGAAAAAAGAGTGAATATTGAAATGGGGGATGAAAGTTTATATGGAAGTTCGTAATTGTTTGAAGATAAAACCATGAAACATCGTATCCAAAGACACTTGAAACGAAGCAAATAAATGTTTGTTCTAGCAATTTTGTAATTTCAAACTTTACGGGGATGAAATAGGGGTTAAAATGGGGGATGACAGTTTATATGGAAGTTCGTAATTGTTGAAGATAAAAGCACGCAACTTCGGATGTAGACACTTGGCGCGAAGCGAATAAATCAAACTGCACGGAGCACAATACACCCGGGATGCGGGATGTCAATGGGGTTCAAATGGGGGATGAAAGTTTTATAATTGTGGAAGTTCATCATTGTTGAAGATAAAACCATGAAACTTTGTATCTAGACACTTGACGCTAAACAAATAAAAGTTTGTTCTAGGAATTTTGTAATTTCGAACTGTAAGGGGATGAAACAGGTTTGGATATGAGGGATGAAAGTTCGTCATTGTTGAAGATAAAACTATGAAATTTTGCAACTAGACACTTGATATCCATATTAATATTATAAATATGAAAGTGACTTTGTCTATCTGTTACGCTTTAACATCTAAACCTCTAATGGCAGGGGAGCCCACGATGCTAAATGGGGAGTTACTCGAGCGTCATAGAGACCTATTGGATTGCAAAGCTAAGATACCTAATAAGAAGATTTAAAAAAAAAAAACCTTTTCATCAGTGGAGGGCGCCGCTATAGAATTTCAAATGCGAAAAATTAGCTTTATGAGCTAATTAGCTATGAATTTTGTTACTTCGGCTTGTGGAATCCTTAGATATTATAGTTTACGTTATTGTTCAATAATTTATCCAGAAATTACCGTCTCGGGGCCCATCAGCGAGATTTAAACATTATTATTACACAGCTATACCGATTTTAAAGTTTCCCCCATAATTGCAACAAAGTACCTAAAAGAAATCACTTACGTATGGTACCCGGCGTCGTCCAAAGCCCAGTTTGGTCGATAGGAATAAGGAACGGGATCGAAGGGGAATGTGGAACAACCAAACCAGACAGATTCCGTAGACTTCCCGTTCCAGCACAATGCAACGATCCTGCGTTGGAAAAGGGGCCAATCCAGCAGCCCACTTTCATGAATAGTCCAGCACTAATCCCGTAGTATCACAATTAACCGTTAATACTCTCTTCCCGCACAGTATTACCGCTTTTATCCCGAAAAACACCAGGTTAGAAAGAAAACGTGACTCGTCGTTCCCGCGAACAAAGACAAAGACTGTCAGCTGTCAACCATAGATCCGCTATGATTTCGGCCGATATAATGTTGCCCGATTATACGGAACAGTTATCCTTGAATTATTTTCTTTTAAATAAAATAGCCACGCTTTAGAATATAGAGATGACCTTTTAAAAACTCTGTAGCCCTCTACTTTCTTTGCGTCACTGTAGAATTGTCAGATTAGTGGAATATACACATTTTAGCATGTAATTAACTCGCCCTACCTTAGTCTGACGAGCTCGAGAATTTCTGATGATCAAAAATATTTTTTTCTTAATCGGCCTTATTTATGGGGCTCATATTTGGTTAAGATACTTAGCCAGGGGTACAAGTTCCAAATCCCGAAATTCCCCTCTTGGGCTCCCCTACCATAAACCACTGAACCGAATTTGATGCCCAGATTTGTTACCCAGATAGACTAGACTCAGAAAAGGAAAAGGATTATTTTTTATCACAGAAAAAGAGTTGAAGGGGTGGAACTGAGGAATGAAAGTTAACATGGAAGTTCGTCAATGTTGAAGATAAAACCGTTGACACTAGACATTTGAAATCCATTCTCCTTCATATTATAATTATGTTATAGTGACTCTGTCTGTCTGTTACGCTTTTACGCTGAACTGATTTTAATAAAATTGTATAGAATGTTTTAATAAATGCTGTTTTTAGTAAATGCAAATTTGTATGGGTGCACAAGTAACTACTGCCTCAGTTACCTTGTTATGTATTTTGCGCGAACGAAGTCGCGGGTAAAAGGTGGTTACGGTATATTTTGCTGACGTCACGTAAATATGAAAATATATATTATAGCTACGTTTGTGACGGCCTTTTTAACCGTTATCTCGCCCGATGTTAATCTACTATACGGTCCATAGTGAAGTGCGCTATCCCAGAAGAAATATCTACTAAGATAACGCTTACAACAGTTCAGAATCAGAATCAGATTTTTTTTATTGCATAAACTGTGTACAAAGATATTATACAGTAGAGATATAAAACAGTTTTACCCTTTGCGGGCAAGCAAAAATAATCCTCTTTGGTATGAGGTTACAATACAATCAGATAAAATAAGGGATTCATTCGTCTAATGAATATTTTTTTATACATTACATTAGATTTATTTAACTCTATCTATACTTTAAACAAAAATAAACAACAGAGACAAAAAGTTTTGATTGAAAAAATAACATGAAAATTAACTAAAATAATTAAAAAGCCAACAAAAAAATTGGCAGTCATAGGAACTGCCGATAGAAGGGAAAACTTTTAACTCAGAATTTGATAGATTACTTTGGAAACTACATATGTGTAACCGGAGGGCGTGGCCTGGGGATCATGGCATGGCCATCTAGAAATGCGTCAGCATTTCCTATTGGCTGATGCATTTCTAGATGGCCATGTTATGATACCGAGGCCACGCCCTTTCAGCATTTCCCGTTGGCTGGCGCATTTTTAAATGGCCAATAGCCATAATCCCGAGTTTACCCGAAGATTTTTTATCATACCCGAGCGTGACGCTAGAATCTAATTTACAGCCCACGAAATATCTGTTTAGGCACGCCTAAAGAAGTTTTCACTTCAAAAAGCAGAATAAAACTAATCAGCCCCACAACACAAATGTGGCGTTATCAAATATTTCTATTACGAAAGAGGAATTAAAACTTTTCCTTGAAATCTTTTGAAAAACACAAACCATGAAACAATGTCGCTTTCTGGAGTTGGCATTCCGATAGAAAAACAATTGGCAGTCATAGGAACTGCCGATAGAACTGAAAACGTTTAACTCAGAATTTAATAGCTTACTTTGGAAACTACGCGGGTGAAACTGGAGGGCGTGGCCCTAATGGCCATCTAGAAATTCTGAGCGTTTACCCGAAGATTGTATCATTCATTTAACAACTTATAATTCATTTGAAGATTTATCATGCCCGAGCGTGACGCTAGAATTGAATTCACAGCCCACAAAAAAATTGTCTGTGGCACGCCAAAAAATGTTTACTTCAAAAACTGTACTCATAACTAAGTTAGGTATTCACCGATATTCAAGAAAGTTGACATTTATGCTATTTGGTCCCACTTGAGCGATAGGATATTTTGTATTTCGATCCATGGTCTCGATTAACAATAAACTGATTTATAATGTTGATTGTTATTGATAGTAAGTTTTATAAGATAACGCTAAAGTAATGTAATAATTCAATTGAAATGAAGTTTATTAATTTAATTATAAATTAAATTAGTGCGTATAACTTAAAACAGTTATTGATTTTGTGACCTGTAATGAATGTCGTTACCAATAAGGAATCTGAATCTGAATCTAAGTCTCAAACAGATGAAGTCTCAAATTTGATGTTTTACAGTGTCGATGATTTAAAGTTTCATAAGTTTCGAATAGTTGTACCTCAATAGGTTATATTTATTACAAGTAATTCAAGCCAAATGAAGTTGGCACGGGCTGCTAGTCTTAGTAAAAACAAGTGGATGTTCACGTCTGCAGGATCACGTATTTATGATGTAAGATTTTAGTATATAAGCGGATGGCAGCGGAGAGCGAGCAGTATCTCGCTTACTTGTACAGTTAAGAACAACATAATCAGCAGTTTATACAGTGTACCTTTGTTTTCATCTCCAGTACCAGTAACATAAACACGACGTGTTCGCCCTCTTTCTAAAAATCGTTCAAAATTCGCTCCTTCTGCGCAGTTTATTCGTGTTTATCTTGGCAGATTTCGTTCAACTCTTTTTCATTCATTCCTTATCAGTCCACGGATAACACGTCACGTATTTGTAAATTTATAAAAGTACTAGCTTTTACCCGCGACTTCGTCTGCGCAAAATAATTCTCGAGGAGTTTAATTTATTCTGAGTTTGCAAAAAATTCCCATACAAATTCATATTTACTGAAAAAAAAGCTTATTTTAAAAGATTCGCATACAATTTCATCAATATTGTTTCAGTTCTTTAGGTGTGAAAGCGTAACAGACAGAGTTACTTTATTATTCGTATAGATAGCTTCATGTCAAACTTCTAGATACAAAGTGTCACGGTTTTCTCTTTAACAACAACGAAATTCCAAATACACTTTCAATTCCAGATAACTGCATTCAATATTTTTTAAGGAATAAAGGGTAGCTTTTGTTTTTAAGTTAAGCCTGGTCTAGTCGGGAGAACGGCGACGGCCGATCTGGAGTTTCCGGGTTCAAACCTCACCACGCGCACCAATGTCTTTTCGAACTCATGTGTGTAATGCCGCTTACTTAAAAACGGTGAAAGAAAACATCGCGAGGAATCCGACACGTACTCTTAGTTCATGTAATCTTTCAAGGTCATAATATGTCATCCACTAACTCGTATTTGGCCAGCGTGATGGATTATGGCCTTAGCTATATCCTTGCGAGAGAAGGCCCCGAGTCCCAGCAGTGGGGACATTTAGTGGGCATTACCAAAAACAATCTTATTTTTCTATTTATAGATTTATCAAATTCGGTATAGGGTTTTGACATGCCAACCTGACTCTATGTGGGCCTCAATACGAACGTTCATCCCCTATGTTATACAAATAAAGTTCGAATTTTCAAAATTACCGGAATTTATACTAATTTCCTTCATATCAACTATTTTGATACCTGTTTTTACCTGTATTTTGATAATCTTCAAAATAAAATAAAAATAAAATAAATTTAAATGGGAATGACTAATTTCCATTTATCTTCAACTATTTACATCAATGGCGAACTTCCATATGAACTTTCATCCCCTATTTGGCCCCCGTACAGTTCTAAATGACATAATTGATGGAATAAACATTTACGTGCTTTGTGTCAAGTACCTAAGTAGTTGCAAAGGTTTATGGCTTTATCTTCAACAATGACGAATTTCCATATAGATTTTCACGTCCCATTTCAACCCTAACTTCACCCCCGTACAGTTTGAAATTACAAACTTGCTAGATCAAACATTTATTGGTTCCGATTCAAAGATCTAGATACGAAATTTTATGGTTTTATATTTAGCAATAACGAACTTCTAAATAGGTTTTTATCCCCCATTTCAACCTCGACTTAATCCCCTTACTATTCAAAATTGCAAAATTGCTAGAACAAACATATATTGGCTTCGTGTCAAATATCTAGACACAAAGTTTCATGGTTTCATCTTTAACAATGGCAAATTTCCAAATAGTCTTACATCTCTCATTTCAACCCCTATTTCATCCCCGTACAGTAACAATTACAAACTTGCTAGAACAAATATTTATTGGCTTCGTGTCAAGTATCTGGACACCAAGTTTCATAGTTTCGTCTTCAACAATGACGAATTTCCAAATTAAGATGCACGCCCCATTTCAACCCCAATTTCACCCCCGTACAGATTGAAATTACAAACTTGTTAGATCAAACATTTATTGGCTCCTTTTCAAGAGTCTAGATACAAAATGACATGGTTTTATCTTCACCAATAACGAACTCCCAAATAGACTTTCATCCCCATTTCTACCCCTTATTTTATCCGCGTACAGTCTAAAATTCCAAAGTTGCTAGAACAAACATTTATTAGCTTCGTTTCAAGAGTCTAGATACAAAGCTCCATGGTTTTATTTTCAACAATGACGAATTTCCATATAAACTTTCATCCCCCATTTCAACCCTTTCGACCCCATTTTTGTAATAAAAAGTATCCTATGTCCTTTCTCGGGGTTTATTCTACCTATGTACCAAATTTCACTAAATTCCGTTCAGTGGTTTAGGCGGCAATGACGGACCGACAGATAGACAGACAGACATACAGAGTTACTTTTGCGTTTATAATATTAGTATGGATAATAATTACAATAATATGACGTTTTGTCATATTTTTGTAGTCATTTTGTCCTTATATATCAGATTAAAACATATTTTTTTTATTTACTTCAGGTGTCCTACTGGGAAAAGGTGTCCCCCAATTTTCTCCACTTAGTCCGGTCTAGAGCTTCCATCGCCCAATCTTTTTTAAACGCTCCGAGCTCGTCTTTCAAGCGCCTTGAAGGACGGCCCTGGGGTCAACTAGCCGATGGTGCCCACTCTGTAGTAATTCTAGCCCACCTATCGGAGTACATTCTGCTAACATGACCCGCCCATTCCCGTTTAAAAATTAAAAGACAAGTTCACGTTCATAATACCATACTGCGTTCCATTACAGGTGTAACAGATGTAAGATATAGATCTGCCAAATACAGATTACGCAGAAACGCAGAAAGATACATCTTGTCTTTTAATGCCTAAAATACTGCGTTCCATTGCTCGTTGACAGACCATGGGCGGGACTTTTGCGCTTCAATTAGCGACCAAGTTTGCGCACCATAAGTTAGGATGGGCAAGATACATGTGTCGAGTTGTTTGCGCTTCAGGGAGATCGGAAGTTCTCCCTTCATTAGCTTTTTCATGGAAAATAATAAATTTTAAAAGTAATTAATCCTCAAACACTCCATTATTTGGGCTAGCGTGTAAAACATAAATTATCAAAGAGTTTGAAGTTATAAAAGAAATAAGCTATTTCCAAATTAATATATTGAAGACTCCATAAGCAATATTTAGGAAAACGCGTTACTTAGGAAATAAAGAAATGATTGTATCTAAAAAATTGATCTATTTAAGTAAGAGTGTAAGCGCAATGGAGTTATATTATTATTATCGTCATATTTTATAAGACATCATAAAACGGTTCTGTGTTCACTAACATATTTCAAAATATTAATAAAAATATCATATAAAATTGCCGAACAAAAATGCACAAACACAATAAAATGATAAATGCAGCTTATAAATTTATCCAGATAATAACATGTTTAGATCTTGGTTACATTACGTTCAAATCATCATATATGGCTCGATTAATGAAAACGTTTTTAATTCTTGTATTAATCGGGTTGAGTTTGCTAATTGCAATCTATTTATATTATGATGAAGATTGAACTGTATTTTACATGCATGTATTTTTCATTGTCCAATACATTACGTTTATTTTCATCTTCATGGACATGGATAAAGATGTTAAATTGTCAGGATGTTCAACGGCATTACAATTTATCGACGCAACATTAAAAATAGAAAAGAATGTTGAGTTTCAACTAAAATTTTTGTTTATTATATTTATAAGTGTAATCTATAGAACTCTAAACACGCTGGTTATATGTATTGCTGCAAAAGTTTGCTTGGCAGGAGTGTGGAAGAACATTTATTTCTTCTTTGCACATGTAATATTTGACACGGCTGCAGTTACCAATTCCTTCGTTTTTTTTTAAATCAAATACCGCCTGGTTTGTTTGAGACAGCAATTGAATTCTTCTAAAATACCCATAGAGACAGCTCATCGCGTGTATAGGGAAATTTGTGTAGTTGCGTTAAAGATTAAAGAAGCTTACGATCCTGTGGTATGTATGACAATTCATGTTATCTGTTTTTCAATATTGAGTCTTTTGCCGCCACGGCCATTAATTTTACACCAAGGCCAAAATTTGCCGTCAGCAAAAACCCACCGCCGAAAAACGTTTTTTGGGTCTCTCACTTCCGACCATTTTAGCTAAGATGCTCGGGAGCAAGCAGTAGAGTGAGGAGGAGAAACAAGAGAAGAAAAAGACTCTCGCTCATCCATGGAGAAGAAAGTGGGCGAGCCAATCTGGCTCGCATACCGTCTGTACTAAAGAGCCTGAGGATGTTTAGGGCCGCCCTGTACTCTACCTAGGAAGGTCTATGCCTTCCTAAGAAGCCAAATACGGGAGTTCTTGCTCTACGCAAGGCGGAGGACACAAAAGGTTCTGGTAGTGAAAGTATGGGGGTCGGATGTAAAAATATTTTAACAACTCTGTCGCAAAGCCACAGCCGCGGAAACCCGCGAGGGTTTGAGTAGATAGGCACAACACTGTAATACCCGAGCTACACGAGGCTAGTTTTTCAAGCTAGGATAGCAAGCTAGTATTAGTAAGCTAGCAAACTAGTACTTCTGGCTTCGTGTAGACAAAACTAGCATTGCGTAACATAGTCTACACGAAACTAGAAGTACTAGTTTGCTATCCTAGCTAGAAAACCCAGCACTTCCGGCACAGCGAACAGGCATACATGCATTGTTTACCTCACGAATAAATACCACATTTTGTATATTAGTCTATGTTTAGAATAGAATGACGTAACGACATATTTTGGCTAACTTGTAGAAAAAGGTAATGGTAACATTAAACCGAGGTGTGGCAACACTGTGCAGTCTAGTCTAACCTAACATTCGGTTCCAACGAGGCGTTGTGAGATAAAGTGTCCGCGCGGTCACGGTGTTATTTGATTTAAATAATAATACTGGTTGATTTGTCGCGGTCACGGGGAGTGCGCCGCGGGAGCCTATTAGAACGCATAACTTTTTGTTCCTAATTTACTTTGTCATAATGAATGTAGCATAATGTATGTAATGTCATAATGCAACTTTCGCATAATCATTTTTTGGCGTCATGTGTTTTAAGCATAACAATCTATTGTACTACATTTTATTCGACTATTGATGAGACGCATAATAGTTTTTAAGCATTTTTTTATTTGTTCTATTTTTTTTAAGGTGCCGTTTAAATCGCATAATTTTTTTTTCCTAATTTACTTTGTCATAATGAATGTAGCATAACATATAGTGTCATAATGTAACTTTTGCATAATCGTTTTTTGGCGTTATGTGTTTTAATCATAAAAATCTGTTATATTATCTGTTATGTTATATAACCAGGTTATATAAGGTCCAGGGTAGCGATTCTGAAACCAATCGGTTGCATCCGACACGGAATCTCATCTCTCGGTCTTTGTCTTATCTGTTTAGCATGACAAAGACCGAGAGATGAGATTCCGTGTCGGATGCAACCGAATGGTTTCAGAATCGCTACCCTGATCCGACTCGAAGCACCCCGACTCCACCTAGTCTTGTCGCTACTACCCCTAGAGTGTATTTAAAAAATGCGGGAGCCAGAAGCTCAAGGGAGGTCCTGAGTGGAGCGATCCATGCGAGGCCAAGCGTAGCGAAGGGGGGAGGTGGCGAGCGAAGCGAGCCAGCGACCTCCGTAGTGGAGTGCAGGCCGAGTATGGAGAAGCGACACTCAGGGCTGACCGAAGAGCTTCTGGCGGGAGCCCACCCGGAGTCAAAAAGTGCACCATATGTCTTAGGTGTATGTAAGTTTTTAAGTCCTAAAAACATTATGTCTACATAAATTGGTACAAAAATTGTTATACTACTGCATAGTCCTGCATAGATATTCCATTAAATTAGTAGATACCTACATTACGAATAATAGATATTGTTGTCGAAGTACCCATTTCACAAGCATTTCACACACCCACGTATTTTATTTATGTCCGCTCTTTACACTTGTTTTTTAGTTAGGCGTTTAAAGTTTATGCCGTTGATCAGTATGTTTAAGTATTGTTATGCTTTTCTCAATGTGTGCCTTTAACCATTATGCTATTTATAGTTATGCGTCGAAACATTATACTAAGTTATCTGTATGCTATATATGGCTATGCGTTTAAACATTATGCTAAGTTGTCGTTATGTTATATATGGTTATGCTAGTTAACATTATGCGAAGACAGTTATGCGTTTAGTTGTTATGGTAAATTATCATTAGTCCTAAAAACGTTATGCCTACCTAAAATAGGACAAAAAATGTTATGCCACCCCATATAGACCCGTGCGCCGCGGCTTCATTTCGGTTGAGCGAAGCGTTCCCGACAACATCCGCGAGGTCGCGTTGTTTTTGTGTTAAAATAACCTTATCATCGCGGTCGAGAAGAATGGAATGCAATAGACGTCGGGTGTCGATCTTTAACAAGTGGTTTACACACACGGTCGCGAGAAAAAACTTGTGTTGTGAAAGGATTTCAGTCCCACATTCCTGCTGTGCTCGATTGTCGGAAGGAAGCCGACACGGGCGAGAACCGTCGACAAGTGCTGTACTCGAATTTATTCGTTATAAAATTCCTACACGGGGAACAGGGTTAGTTTCGTGGGGATGGGCTTAGGTATACACTCTTACCGGAGGAACCTGGTTACACAAGGTACTGTGTCATATTTCTATAGATTCTAAGATAACGTCTCAATCATTTTATATTGGGTGGTAGCAGAGATTATTTATATATTTACATTACCGATCATATCGCGGCGGATTCCCTTGCTAATCGCGTAATTTACCGAACAGTCTATTTTAATTTGAAATATCTAGCGCATGTTACATAAAAAAATATAATTTAAAAACTCAAAAACCCGACTGCGTAAAAAGTGAACCAAACTACGTACTCGCATACTAAAAAAAACTGAAAAGAATAAAACAAGCATTTAGATTTCTGGTGGTCTAGAATTCTATAATATGTTATTGTATTAATACTATTGAAATGTATACAATATATTCTAATAAAAGAACATTATAACTGAACAGCGGGATCCATTGAACAATTAGATTGTATGACGAATAATATTCGTCATACAATCTAATTGTTCAATGGATCCCGCTGTTCAGTTATAATGTTCTTTTATTAGAATATATTGTATACATTTCAATAGTATTAATACAATAACATATTATAGAATTCTAGACCACCAGAAATCTAAATGCTTGTTTTATTCTTTTCAGTTTTTTACGTATTTTCAGAGTTAATCCCCATGCCTTACTGATTATAAATTTTGCTTACAGTTTGGACTGTCCTTAATTTTCAATGTTCTCCAGAAGTTTTTGTACATGTATTTAAGGATTACGGAAATGAAAACAGAAAACTTACCGGTAACTTGATTTTATTTGCGATTGATGTTATATTTATTTTCACATTTTAAATATACAGATCGATAGTGCGCGAAATTTTGCACAAGACTGCATTATCAAGTAATTTTCTTTAAAAAGTTGTATTCACGATCTTTTTTTTCCGCACCATCGACTTATAAATTCATATACATGGTACTATAAGTTTTGTTTTCAAAAAAGTGTTATGTTTTATGATAAAATGCTACTAATATTATAATAAACGTCAATGTTTGAATGTTCGGATCTTTGGATGCTTGTTGTTAAATCACCTCGTAACGTGTGAACGAATCGAGTGAAAATTTGAAACGCTGTTAGATTATAGTCTGGAATAACACATAGGCTTCTTTTTATTGCGAAAAAAAGAACGAGAACTCTGCTTGTAAAACCGCGAGCGCTGCTGGTAGTTGATACATTTGGAATACACCTTAGTAGACAGAGATTTTTTTTTCCTTATCCTTTTGGACTTGGTTAAAACTATGGTATTCAATCTCAGCGTCAAAAATTGTGTCTAAAAAGTTTATTAGCTTTAGTCTAATTTTTTGATCTCGGTTCAAATCGATTATTATGTTCATACTTGTAGTATTTTGTAGAAAGGTGACTTTACTTTTTTAAATTTAAATTATCTGTTTCATCTAATAATATCTTATTTTTAACAAATTTAAAAAAAATGAGGTTTACGATTTGGTTATATGTTTTTTTGTATGTATTGTACGCGATATGTAGTGCCACCAATTGTGCCACAAATTGATTTTAACGGTTATTTTTTTATAAGTAGATACATTTTATCGAAATCAATGCGGCGGTTTTTTAATAAATAAACAAAAAACTAAAATTACTTTATTGTCTTGAGACGACGTAGTGATAGTTTCTTATGATATTTGGTCGAGTGGCTGAATTAAATTTAATATTGAAGTTGATTTTTGTTCAAAGAAAACAAATTATGTTAAACTTTTTTTTCTAGTTTTTGGTATGGATATCACATGGTGATTTATTAGTATTAATAACAACAGTTATATATACTTTTGGGCCACCAATAACAGCTGGATTGCTGCCGTTACAAACTGAACAAATAAAATTGGTACTTCACGATAAATTAATAGAAGAAAAAGGTAATTATAACGCAAACTAAACTACATAAACAATGTTCAATTGGAAATCAGTGCGCTGTTCGTATGGGTATTATTTCATGCTAATGTCTTCAATGCGGAGGTCTTTTTTTCACAAAATAGTATGTTTTTGGGATGACGCTATGAAAAAATACAAGAAAATTTAGAAAACATATTGTGTATAAAGTATCTATATTGTATTATTATATAACAAAGTTAAAGTTTTTCATCCCGCTTATCCATAACAACACAAAAGTTGAAACCGCTGTCTAGCACTGCACTGCGCTCATCACACATAAGTACCTATATAGAGTATGCCTATATAAATAAATAAATATTGGTGCGCATTTCACACACAACACCAGCTGACCCCAAACTAAGCAAAGCTTGTACTATGGAAGCTAGATAGCTAAATTAATACTTATGTATATTTTTAAATACATGCTTATTATACATTTACATAAAAAAACACTCACGTACAGTACAAATATTTTTTTATATTGATCACACAAACCGAACAAGAGATCAAATCCACGACCCACGTCTTCGTACCACGGCCAAGATTTGTGTAGAGTTGGCGCGATGTTTTGTGCTTTGATTATTCACTTGTCTAGATAGACCGCTCGAGCGTAAAATTACACTAAAATTACAGCAATCACAGTGTAACGCGTCATCTAGACAAGTAAATAATCAAAGGTATTGTGACGGATAGGGTTGTTCAGGTTGTTGTGCGTTGAGACGTAGGCAGTAATTTAAAAATGGAGGAAATAGTGGTTTTGCATCATATGTCAGTAAACTATCATTTATTACAATTATACGTGTATCATTTACGAAATAATATGAAAAAGAGAAGAATGAGGAGATGGTGGATGACTACTATTCATAGAAACCGAACGATGTAAGTATTCTGGAAAGTGGCCTTACCGCAGGCGCAGGGAGACTGCCGTGAGTGTATAATACACGTAATTGGTGAAGATTGGCTGGAACATTGTCTTTTTCTATTTTTAATTGTATTTAATATTTTATTTTTCCTGTTAGTTTAGTTGTTGCTTTAGTTACCTTGGTTACGGAGTGTTTTGGTTTCATTTTGTAAAAATTTTAATATTTTTACTATCATTGTGCGCCTTTCTCATTTCCTATTTTTCAGCTATAGTGCGTTCCAGCAAGCTGTGTAGAAAACCAAAACAAACAAAAAAAAAGGTGATACCATAACATAAACATCGTTTAATCTTAGTATTTTTATGAAATTGCCTTAAAATATTTTTCACAAATAGGATTCGACTTTATTGCGATCTTAAATACCATATACTTAGATTTGTATTGATCAAATAATTCTATATTATCTTATTTTAAAAGTTATAGAAAGTAATGGTAGGATGATAGAAATATGATTTTAAGTACTAGCAATTTGATCTGTGTTTCTCAAACTCTCAATGTTGCATTCAAGACATTTATACTTCTTTTCATCAAATTATTCTTATTAAGAACGCGCCAATTTTTCTAACATACCTGCCATATTTTTCTCCTGCCCACATTGTAAAAATGCCCATTTCCATTATATTCAAGTATGGATTAATTTTACTCTATTTATTTATGTCATTAATTTGGAATTTTTAATTGTAATGTAATTTGATTTTAATGTAATGTATTATTTGATTTTTATTGTAATGGGATCTTAAATTGACGTCTGTTTTTTTTTAAATTATTGACTTATATTGGTAATATTTG
Source organism: Ectropis crepuscularia (assembly GCA_963693475.1). Taxonomy (NCBI): domain Eukaryota; kingdom Metazoa; phylum Arthropoda; class Insecta; order Lepidoptera; family Geometridae; genus Ectropis; species Ectropis crepuscularia. The sequence continues at coordinate 8,230,803 of OY856350.1, forward strand.
AATATCTTGAATATTATGACATGTAACTACTCGTTATCAATAAAAGAGTAAGAGTATGACTAAAGAACTCCGAGAAAAAGGTTTCTTGTGTCGTAACGAGTTGAGAGAAAATCGCAAACCTCTAAATACGTGTTCCAAATTACGCTGTTTACTATCAAAAGCTTGTATAATTTTCACTCTAAAATGTCATAAATTTTGTGTTATTTTGATCGAAACTTTTGTATGTGTTTCCAGAATATTACATCATAGTGTTATGATCAGTTTTGGGTAATACGAGGACAATTTGAACGAGATTTAATTATTGTTAAAAATAAAATGAACGTTTTCATATAAGGAAACATCTAAATTACTTTTCTAAGTCACTGGTTCTAGTGTTACATTCTTCTCCGAACTCAAATGCTTTGCCTTTCCTTTTTTTACGTTGGAGAAATAAATGTAGGTACGTATGCCCGCCATACTCTCATTATGAAATGAGACGAGATCTCCATCTACCCTCATTTGGGCTTAAAAAATCGCAGGGTGACCAACACTACGAACAACTAACCATATCAGCTTTCTCCAAACTCAGTGCGCTATGCACACATTTATTTATTAGAGGATTCCGCGACGCCGATAACAGTAAACCGGGTAGTTTTCGGTTATTGGCATCGTGGTCATCGCGTCGTAGTTGAAATAATATATACCTATGTTTTTTATTTTCCAATGCTTCCCGAACCATTCTTGCGTAGTAATGACATTCGGTAGATAGAACCTTCGGGTCGTGGATCTCGATCCAATGACCAATTTTAGCATCAATCAGATGTTCAGCAATTGCAGATTCTTGTGTCTGACGATTTTTTACAGCGGCAATGTGTTGATTGTTCCAAGTCCCAGCAGTGGGAACATATATTTGGGTATTTATGATATCCATACATATATATTTAGCCTTGTTTTGCGATGAAAATTTAAAAGGGCAAGCAATGAAAGGTACTACAAACTATCTTGTAAAACAAAGGTTGAGAAATGCTAGTCTGTCATATTGAGAGTGACATTGGTTTGTTTACCTTTTATTCACAGACATTTGGAATGAGGTATAGTTACAGTCCACCGCTCACCAACAATTATAATTTCACTTTATTTTTCTCATGTACAGCACAGGAATTGAAAGTATGTTATCTGACTTAACCGCAGAGAGTGGTATAGAATTCCCTGGATTTTTACGTATGTATTTGAAATGCTACTACAAAAGGTCGCACCATTAATTACCACTAATAGTTTAAAAAACGAAAAAACACGCTTTTAGCACGCACTAAAAATTACAAAAGCATTTCAAACAGCCTGTCCGCCATCTTGGACGTCCGCCATATTGAATTTAATTCACGTGACTATTTTTTTCGTATTTCTGACAGCAAACCCTTTCATTTGATACCCATATCATGGGGGTGGATTTCAAACAGCCAATCCACCATCTTGGGGAGGGCGCCATATTGGATTTGTAATGACGTTTCTTAACTAGTCATGTATTGTCATCAAAATTCAGAGATTGTGTTAAACGTAATCCTAATTGAAGACCAGGATGTAGGTCAAATTAAGATTCCAAGATTTTCTTACATATTACAAGATTTTCGTAGTTAGTTACAAGTGAAGCTAATAAAAGCGTGTTAAAAAAGATACGAAATTCAGAAAAGCTAGTAAAGCTATCCAATACTTTAGTCTTTAACATTACTTTTGTGACGTTTGAAATTGATTGAATGAATTGTATAATTTATGGGGGAACCTTACCTGAAATAAATGAATTTTGATTTTGAATTGACGTAGGTCAAGCGAATATTGTCGCGACAAATCCCTATGATTCGCGCTAGTTTACCAAGAGCTCCCCGATGCTACATCGTCTTGGCCCGAATATATTGCGATGACACGATGGACCCGGCCACACACATCGAGCCAACACGAATATTCGCCGTAGACCGCTGATGGATTGGTGCTTGAACATCGTACAGATTGTCCGTCTACCTCATCTGAATTGTCGGTGCGAGTTTCTGCAGCTGGAGGTTCTGCAATCTACAGAAACCTACAAAGCTCCACGAACTGTAGCAAAATCATCGTAAATGCTAACAAGTCATGCGGAAATTCAGTCTTGAGAAAACATAAACTTGGTGACATATGCCTGGTGGACGGTAAAGTCGAAGATCATACACTGTTTATCCTCGGTGCCGTATAACTACATCCTAAGGCGTCGGCTGAAGCTGTTAAGCTATGTCTTTATCAATCACTCCTGCCATATTCAGCAAACTTTAAAAAAAAAATACCAAACTCTCAGCCAGACTTGGAGACTCCAATCGTTCTATGTGGCGATTTCAATTGCGATCCACAACAGAACAGCTATCTCGTTGAGTTCATGAGGAATGAATTCGGCCTCAACTAGATACAAACATCACCGTCAACATTAGGCAATATACCCACTACAGACTGTATATTCACCAGAAATATTAATGTTGACATTATGCCGTATGTTGCTTATTTCACATATCACAGACCTATGTTAAATAAAATTGTTGTCGAATAGTAATCGTAATAATAAGTCATTTATGTTTCTATTATGTACCTGTTCTTTTTTATTAAAATACTTAAAACAGCTTCAATCTTGTTTTCATTTCAATCTTTTACTTTAAATGCGATTCGCTAACATAGACGTTTCACGTTAAAACCAACGGCCGTGTGCCCCGGCATAGCCTCACCCGATTTTTTTATCGCTAGTTTCTCCACTCAGACAGGGTACCTAATTTCAATTCTACTTCGAGACCAAAGCAGCATCAACGCCAAATAGTACAGCATAAAATGCCTGCCAGAAGTTTTTTCTGCAATGAGCAACAAGCGACCGAACACCGGGCTCCGCGGGGTCCTTCTTCACCACGACAACGCGCCCGCGTACTCTCCGATCAAAACGAGGGACTTCCTGGACTCCACATCGGTCAAAGTCTTGCCTCCTTACAGTCCTGATTTGGCTCCGTGTGACGTCTTTTTATTGCCTAAAATTAAAAATCAGCTTAAAGGAATACAGTTTTCATCCCCGGAACACGCGCTAGCAGCGTTTGAGAAGGCCGTGAATGAAGCGTCTGCGGAGAACTGGAAAAAATGTTTTGAAAATTGGTTCAGACGCATGAATCTTTGTATAGAGGCTGGTGGAGGGTTTTTTGAAAAGATTGACCTAGTAAAAATTTTTTTTTCATAGAAGTTAGTTTTATGATTTCTCAAAACTTTCTGAGTGCCCCACGTATACCCAATTTAAAAGAAAAATATAAAAACTTTACTATTTATTTACTATTACTATACTAGTCATTAGATATGAATTACAGGATAGGCACTTACCGTGAAAAATGATAAAGTCAGTCTTCTCTATTCACGGCTAAACAAATATCAATGGTTACTGGTTAACAGACTTATTGACTGACATCACTCTACTTCTTAAATTGTACTTTAAAGCGCATCAAAATATCGGGAACTAGCTCCACTATTTCACCACGGTAAATATCGTGTGAGCTCAGCGAGCTATAGAAAGGGCTACGCTAGGGGTATCTCTGAGAGATTGCATCCGCGATGAAATAATTCGCCAGAGAACTAAAGTCACGACATTGATCAGCGTATTAGCAAACCAAAGTGGCAGTAGGTCGATCATATCGATCGGCATCGGCGGTAGATCGAATCGGCAAACGTAGTGTTGGACGCCCTGATACTATACTATGAGACTATAGGCGATGTACGAGACACGCCTGGTGATGGCTAGAAATGTAAAACCGAGGATCGCTTTGAGTGGTGTATTATAAGAGAGGCCTATACCCAGCAGTGGACGAACACAGACTGATGATGATGAAATCCTGTAATGTATTCCTATTTTCAGTCCACCATTGCTCTTTTAGCGCAAAACAGTGGTAAATAATTTGTTTTGTTTTTCAGATATTGTCAAAACTCGCGAGTTAAAGAATTTTATTGAATATATAAACGCTCGTCCTTTAAAATTCACAACTTGGAAAATTATACCACTTGATACACATCTACCTGGGATTGTCTTAAATCTGACTGTTTCATATTTCATAGTTGTAATACAGCTAACTCATATTTATTAGTTAAGGCTTTGCGTCTTTTAAGCTAGCTTATGTTTGGTAGTCGTTAGAGGCCAACAGGCGAAGTCATACGTTTTATAGTACATAAAATATAAGCAACCTACTAATATTCCCACTGCTGGACATTGGGGCCTTCACATGGTCTTGAACCTTCAAATTTCTTAGAACAAGCTGGTTTTCTCACGATATTTTCCTTCGTGGTGATTCTGTGGGGATGACAAAAGGGTTTGGGTAAAGTTGGCGTCATATTGAATTTGTACGGCTAGTAATAAAACTTGAATATTTTGAAAGAACAGTATAAACGGCAAGTGTCATCTTCGACCACACCGTCGCTTACCATCACGCAAATGGGTGATCAAACGTAGACAAATGCGCAGTCAAAAAAAGTGAGCAAATTAATTATGGATACATTTGTCTAAACTATGTCGAAACGAAGATAATATTTGGCTTTGTTTTTCTCATAATAAAAAAAAACTTAGAAAAGCCATAACTCGGTTGCGATGTTACATCAAATCTGATTGTAGAAATCAGATTTCAACCTCAAGGTAAGGTAATGGTACAAGCAAATGGCAATAAATCTTTGGCCACTAAAAACATTGACGCCACTAGCCAATAATTAAAAGTTCGAAAGAAGTCTGGGTAAAGTTGGCATCATTTTTGTTTTGTGCGACCAGGAATGAACCTTGGATAGTTTAACAGACAGTGAACAAAAGTTATTTTGGACACACTTCTCTAAACTACCTATATTGAAAGGAAGGTATTTGACCATGTATTTCTCATGATAAAAGAAAACTCTGAAGGTCAATAGCCCACACAAATGTACTCAAACCCTTTGTTATGACTGCACTTGGCTTGCAAGACCCAGCAATGCACGACCCTTCCAACCTATGAACGACTTCGAAACTGATTCATGTAACTGCACCGGTTGTCCATAACAGACTACCACAAATGTAAAAGATGCGCCCTCCAAGATGTCTTTCAAATTCAAGTTGAAGAACTGGCTGGTCGATCAAGCATTCTATAAATTTAATGATTTGACGAGTATTAAACTGTTAAATTCAAATTTGATGATGATTAATGAAATTATAAATATTCTAATAATTGTGTGATTTTAAATGATGAATTAATAGAATTGACATTTAATGTGGATGTATTAATTAAATTTGTAAAATGTATGTTGGTTAAACTTTATTTTGGTTTAGTGGTCACAAATTGTTTAGTATTAATTACTGTAATGGTATATATGTAATAGGAATTATTTTTAAGACGTGTTATGAATGTATGTTACCAGTAAAAGATCTGAATCTGATCTCATCATTTCGAATTTTACGTAATGACCACTATGTTACTACGCCATAGGTTATCAATATATAAAAACGTTAAAACATCCAGTTTTATTTATTTCTACACCGAAATCACGGATAAAATACATAGCATCGTATGAAATTATATTTGTAATGGTAAAGCTCTTTGCAGAGTACGCCTGGGGAAGTACCACACCTTTGCCAGTTATTCTGCCGCCAAGCAGAGGTGCGCAAAAATTACTGTGTTCCGATTTAAAAGTCAATGTTTCCAGAATGACTGGGCTAAGAGACAAAACACCTTATATCTCCGGGTGACGAGCGCAGCGTGGTGCTAGGTAATGATTTGGGCTATTCATGTTCCAATAGCAGCGTGACACTATGCTGTTATAAGCAGGCATGTTGCTTACTATCAGGCCGATGCCGATGTCGATGTCCTGCTTGTCTTGACACTCCATTATTATATTATTAGACAATATTTGTTTACGCCTGCGTGATTAGTAACGCAAGAAGCAAGCGCGTCATCGTCAATCCATAATAATATATTCATTCATCATTCATCAGCCGCAAGACGTCCACTGTTGGACATAGGCCTCCCCCCTAGATTTCCACAACGAACGGTCCTGCGCAACCTGCAACCAGCGGTTTCCAGCGACCTTTGTGAGGTCATCTGTCCATCTAGTGGGAGGCCGTCCAACACTGCGTCTTCCGGTTCGTGGTCGCCACTCGAGAACCTTTCTTCCCCATCGGTTGTCAGTTCTGCGAGCGATGTGGCCTGCCCATTGCCACTTCAGCTTAGCTACTCTTCGAGCTATGTCGGCTACTTTCGTTCTTTTGCGAATATCCTCATTCCGGATTCTGTCGCGCAAAGAGACTCCGAGCATCGCTCTCTCCATAGCTCGCTGTGTGACTTTGAGCTTTGTTATGAGGCCCACAGTTAAGGACCACGTCTCAGTTCCATAAGTCATCACTGGCAACACGCACTGATTGAAGACTTTCGTCTTCAAGCATTGGGGTATTTTGGACTCCAAGATGTGCCGTAGTTTCCCGAACGCTGCCCATCCGAGTTGGATCCTTCGCTGGACCTCTTTGTCGAAGTTGGATCTACCTAATTGGATCTTTTGACCCAGGTAGACGTATTCGTCAACAACTTCGAGTGTGGTATTCCCAACAATAACCGGTACAGGTGAGACATGAACATTTGACATGACCTTCGTCTTGTCCATATTCATCCTCAAACCTACCTGTTGGGATACTCTACTGAGGTCTCTGAGCATAGCACAGAGGTCCTCCAGCGACTCCGCCACAATGACTATATCGTCGGCAAACCGAAGGTGAGTGATACATTCGCCGTTGATATTGATGCCATGTCCGTTCCAGTCCAGTAACTTGAAAACATCTTCCAGCGCGGCAGTGAACAGTTTCGGAGATATAACATCTCCCTGCCTCACGCCTTTCTGTAGCTGGATATATTTTGTGCACTGGTCCTGTAATCGAACAGACATTGTGGCTTTGCTGTAAATACACTTCAACACTTCGATATAGCGATAGTCCATGCGGCATCGCTGGAGAGACTGAAGCACTGCCCAGGTCTCGATGGAATCGAAGGCTTTCTCATAGTCCACATACGCTATACATAGTGGCCGATTATACTCCTCGGTTTTCTGTATAATCTGCCGAAGCGTATGGATGTGGTCTATGGTACTATAGCCTTTTCGGAAACCGGCTTGTTCGGGTGGCTGGAAGTCGTCAAACCTGCGTGCGAGACGATTCGTGATTACCCTCGAAAACAACTTATAAACGTGGCTCAGAAGTGAGATGAGTCTGTAATTCTTCAACAAGGTGTTGTCACCTTTTTTGAAGAAGAGCACCACCACACTTCTGCTCCACGCTTCTGGCGTATTACCGTCAAGTATGACGGAGTCGAACAGCTTCTGGAGGACTTTAAGTACCGGTTTTCCACCCGCTCTCAGAAGCTCAGTCGTAATTCCGTCGTCGCCAGGTGCCTTGTTGTTTTTAAGTTGCTTGAGGGCCATCCTAATCTCGTACAGGCTGACTTCCGGGATATCTTCGGTAAAGTGTCGGGTCAGCTTGGCTCTGGGGTCTTTAGCCATATTAACGACAGGTTGTGCTTGCGCAGAGGTGTATAACTGTTCATAGAACTTCTCGATCTCCTCTAAAATCTCGGGCTTCGACGAGGTGACGTTGCCATCATCGGTTTTCAATTTGGTCAATTGACTTTGCCCAAGAGACAGATTTCTTGCGAACACTTTCGAGCCTTTGTTCCGCTTAATCGCTTCTTCAATACTCATAGTATTGTAGCAGCGTATGTCGCGTCGCACACAAGTAGAAGTCTGTCTATTGAGCCGTCTGTAGACCGTCATGTCTACCGAAGACTGCAACCGCATACCTCGCCTAACCGCCATGAGATTCAGAGTATGATCGGAGAGTTTTTGTGTTCTATTTTGGCGTCGGCTCTTGTAGAATTTTCTGCCAACCGCGTGAACAGTTTCCACTAGCCTGTCATTAATTTCATCCGCCGTTACGCACTCATTTAGGGACTCGAAGCGGTTTTGAAGTTCGAGTTGAAAGTTATCGGGATTCTCAATTTGAGCAGAACTTGGTCGGAGCGTGGACTTCATTAGACGTGACCTTTCGAACTTAATGTTTAGATTCAGCGTGCCTCTTACCATACGGTGATCGCTGCCGGTTTTGACCTTACTGATCACAGAGACATCGCTGAATATTTGCCGTTTAGTCGTCATAATGAAGTCGATCTCATTTTTTGTGGAACCATCTGGGCTAATCCATGTCCATTTTCGTTGTGGCTGTTTCTTGAAAAAGGAGTTCATCATAAAGAGGCTCTCCCTTTCCAAGAAATCAGCTAGACGTTGCCCTCTTGGGTTCCGCTGCCCATATCCGAATTGCCCTACTCTCAACTCATCACCGCTACGTTTCCCCAGTTTTGCGTTCAAGTCTCCCATCACAACTGTGAAATGTGTAGGCGAGACATGTATGGCTTTGGAGATGTCCTCATACATGGCCTCAACCTCTTCGTCGGGATGTGTCGAGGTCGGTGCGTATACCTGTATTACCCTCAATGAGTATCGGTCGGTAATTTTAAGTACAAGGTATACAACCCTGTTCGACACACTCTCGATCATTATCACGTTGTTGACGAGAGACTTGCGGACGATAAACCCGACACCCCCTTGGGATTGTTGATCTCCCTCCCGGTAGTAGAACAAGTTGCCGGAATCGAGGGTTATCCTGCCCTCGCCCTGTCTTCGGACTTCGGATAACCCTATAATATCCCAGCGCAACTTGTCCACTTCTTCTTCCAACTCCACAATCTTTTCGTCAGCCCTCAGCGTCCGTGCATTATAAGTTGCCAGGTCGAGTCGTGGGGTTTGGTGGCGGGGCATCTGCTGGAGATTCTTTGCACCCCATGCTCTGCCGGAACCAAGGCTGCCACCAGTGCCTGGAATAGCGGAGCCGCCGGGGACTAGGGGCCGTTTCTTATTTGTGTCTTTCATAAGGGGGGGTGTTTGCCATAGTCACCACGCTTGGCAGGCGGGTTGGTGACTGCGGGGCCAGCCCTTTGCACCAGTGACGCCGCTGCCCGTCACTGGCCTGGTCAATTTAGGACTGGCTTTTAAATGGATATACCGCCATTGGTTCGGTCGTCAGAGCCTCGTTAGTTGGCAGCAGGGTGCACCACGTGCAGGGGAGGTTGACATTTGAGGAAACTAGATGATATACGCTTCCCCCTTACACCCCTTATAGTTACACCCCTTAGTACACTTATAGTTAATAATATATAATATATATATACTAGCGACCCGCCCCGGCTTCGTACGGGTGCAATACTGATACTAAATATACTAATAAAAATGGTTATTGTGAGTTATTCCTAAGAGATAGACATTTACTATTGGAGTCTTTTTTGTAGACCTTTAAAGGGGTACAATATTGCTGTACCTTATTTTGATCTAGCTTATGGGTTCAGCCAGCCTTCTCTCGCAAGGAAAGCTAAGGCCATAATCCACCACGCTGGCCCAGTGCGGGTCGGTGGATGACACATGACTTCGAAAGATATTAGCACATGGCGGTTTCCTCACGATGTTTTCCTTCACCGTTTTAAGTTAGCGGCATTTCGCACGTGACTTCGAAAAAACTGTGGTGCGTGGGGGTTTGAGCGGCAGTAATGCTGAACAACAACACAAACTTTTGTTTGGGTACTTAGTTGACATAACAAATTGGCTCTTAAAATGCAACCTGGCATAAAAAGCATTTGCGTATGTTATTTGAACGTTTACAGATATATAAAATGGCAATTAATATAGGAAAATGTGTTTTTGAGAAGAGTGAAATAGTTTTTTTAGGTTACGAGGTCTCGCAAAATGAAATAAGTCCTTTGCTTGCCAAAGTCAAGGTTATTCAGGACTATTCAAAACCGGAGACAGTAGAGCAGTTACGCAGGTTTTTGGGTATGTTAAATTTTTAGCACACATTTTAGAGCGCACATACATACCAGACGCTGCACAAGTACAAGGGATTTTAGATAGATATTTACATGCTGCAAAGTAAAGAGATAAGAGTAGAATAGTATGGACTAAAGAGGCATTTGAAGGGAGTAAGAAAAACTTACAAAATGCTGCCACGTTATCGCACCCGAGTCCAGGGGCAGGGTTAGCTCTTATGACAGACGCGTCAGACTTTAGTATAGGCGTGGTGTTGCAACAAAAGGAAAAGGGAGTATGGAGACCCCTCGGTTATTTTTCAAAGAAGCCCTCGGAATTCCAAAAAAAGTACTGTGTATACGACAAGGAACTTCTGGCGATTTATTCGGGTATTGTTTATTTAAGAGTGCATTGCAAGTGATATACGTCACGTAATAGGAAATATAAGTCAATAGTGCAAACTAGAACGCTGAATGCGCAAAGCAGTTCGACGCCAATATGCCAAGGTAAGCACGGAAGGAAAAATGTGCCAAACAAGCAGAAGAAATATGTGACGAGTTGATCGTAATTTTATAGTGTAAACAATTTCTGATATAAGTATGTTTTTTTTTTAATTGTTATCTTATGTTTTCTCATTTTTTTAAGAAAGGGGTGTATGTAGAAGCACCTACTGTGGTAAGATTTAGTATATAAGAGGATGACAGCGGTCGAGCGATTAGTCTCTCGCACCGCGTCACTTGTATAGTTAAGATCAATATACCCAGAAGATTATACAGTGACGTGGTTTTATTTCCTCTCCAGTACCAGTAACCCCTACAATACCAAAGGTCGTATTGACCGTAAATTATTAAAAATATCCGATAATTTTAAACTTGCCGACCCAATGTTTCACCAACCAGCGCCGATTGAGATTCGCATCGGTGCCAATGTATTCTGGGATATTATTGGCCGCGAGCAGCGCTCGCTCAGCCCTAACAACCCAAAACTAACTACCTCCCAGTTTGGTTGGATTATTTCCGGTTCTATAATGGCAAGCTTTACAAATAAAAATGTACAACGCAATTATTCCATCATGTCAAGGAAATTGAATGATGACGATATTAATATCAATCCAGAACTTACTAAATTTTTGGGAGCTGGTAGAAGTTTCTTCAAAATCAAAATATAGTGAAAGCGAGAAGGCATGCGCATCCAATTTTTTACATCGCACCTTTCGTTTAGATTCCAATCTATCAGAAAGTTTCCGGGAGTCAGGTAAAGGAAGGCGTAAGGTGACGAGGATAAAGCACATAGTGGACGGCTGTTTAATATTGACTCTACTTGTGCGAAAAGGGTCGTAATTTCTTCGAAGTTCAAATGAGCATTGCCCAGAACGCGTTTTATATGAAATTTGGCGCTTTTTATGACATTTTCAAAAGGTGCGCCAAAATGAGGGGCGTAAGGTGGAGAAAAATTTAATCTTTTTTGTTCATCATTTGCAAAATAAGTTATAAATTTTGTGTTATCTTTAAACCACTCAAGCCATATTTGGGAAGCGGTCATATTTGGGAAAAACCGGTTTTGGGACTTTAAAACCTTATCTTTACATGAGTCCAAGTCAGTGAGAGAGTCAGTGAGAGAGAGAGCCCAGAGTGAGTACAAGTCCAATCGAGTATGTATATCAATACATACTCGATTGGATTTATGTTTTGTTATCAGAAAGTAGTTCAAACTCTGGAAAGATTCTTGTTGAGGTAAACGGCAAAGATGTAAATATGATCTGTGTAGTTCGTCAACTGACAAAGGACCTGTAAGTCGACCTTCTGGGTTTCTTTTGTTATGTAAAAACTGTAATAAATATGCAAATGTCTTATCTTATATTGTTTAAAATAGGCTATGTATTTTCGGGACTTGTAATTTTAAATTACCTATGTAATGCGGTCCTGACCACCATAGGTCCATGTTGTTTAATTGATTAAGGTTGACGCCGCGAGACATCAAGTCAGCAAGGTTAACAGCTGTCGGTGCGTAACGCCACGAAGTAGAGTCAGTTAACTCACTAGAACTCTTATTCGCCACAAAAGTCTTTAAGTTTTGAAAACTACTACGTAGCCTAGCTAATAATATAGTAGAGTCACACCAGTGGACTTTTTCTTGTACTTTGCATCGTAATGACTCCCTAACAGCCTTACAAATCTTGGCGGCCAATAAAGCGGCACATAGTTCAAGACGTGGAATTGTAGTAGCTTTAATAAGACATACTTTTAATTTAGAACTATATTGCCTAAATACACCATTTAATTTGATAATTTTAACAAATGGTATAATTCGTGACATTAGTCTTTGATCAGTAATCTTTGATTATATAAAGTCTTTGATTTGTAATAATTTTGCGATCACTTCTGGAATAGGACCTGGATCTAGATTATTCCAATATGATTTAGATTGAGCTATATTTTTCTTTGAACTTAAATGAGTCTTGCCAAGTCTGCAAACGACCAAGCAATTTTGTTTCTTAAGATCATCAGGTAAATAAAGTGCTGTGGTTGCGGATATACTCCAACTAGAAATTTGATGTGGATAAACCATTAGTATACATTTTATATATTGTATCACAAAACGCTAAATGGTTTTATTTTACGTCGTGTCATTTCTGTGGTGTACCATCGAGTGTCATTACTCGTCTCCGGATCCTCTTGTGGGGCACACCCCCGTCAGCCCGTCACCAGCGCGCCTGAACCCAGAATACGACCACCTTGAGGACCAGTCCTGCGCCGTCATTTGCTACAGAAAAGCTCACCTACTTCACATACCAGCTAAGATTAGATTTGCCGTGACATTCAGATATTTCACACCTAAAGATATTTACATGAGTTTACATAACGTATTCAAATAAAGGCAACCACGACTATTTTTATTTGAGTACCTAAATGTGTAGTCTACAATAGTATGTATCACATAAACCGTACGTACATACCCAATAAGAAAATGTTTGAAACGTACAATAAATACTATAGAGTTAGAATAGTGTAAATTACACCTAATACATACGGAGTCAAAGTAAAAAGTCGCTGGGTGCCAGCTAAAGATAATAAATGAAAAAAATTAATTAAACATATCGAAAGAAAACATATCAAAAGTAATTAATTGATTTATTAAACCAGGTTAAGTCAAAACAGCTACACTGTGAAGAAAGACGCGTTGTTCTCATCAGTAGAAAAACTTAATACGGACCCAACTCTAAAATCACGCGAAACCTCTGTACTCGTCACTCTTAGAGTAGTGGAAGACCTTGCTTTGGGGTGGGATAAACAGTCGCATTAACAAGAATTCACCAGAGTCATGAAAGGTTTCACGAGGAGTTTCCAACCCCCAAAATTTATCTTTCTCATTTTCAAAACTCGTCATCATCGGTCAGCACAGTTATTTCTCTTTTGGCTTAGAAACAAAAGAACAGGACATTTATAAGTAAGCTGCGTAACCTCGGATTAATACGTTCGAATTACGTTGTATTTCGTCAATGTTATCATTATCTTGTGACCTGTCGAAGGAAATAGTTGCAGCCCATTTTATGAATAGTTAAAATATAATTGCAGATAAACGAATCACCACCAACATATCTATCGCCATGTTTAATTTTAAAAACACCACGTCAAAAATACTTATAATATTTTATAAATGGTTACTCGTATTGTGTGGGTATGATTTCGGATTCTTCAAATTTAGTTCTATGAAAATAAAACGCATCGTTAATATTTTCAGCTTCATCCAAAATGCTGTAATGTTTACGTTCATGTACAAAGATATCCCTCAAATTGCAACATCATCTTATTATAGCCTGTTCTGGTATTACATTTTCCCACTTCATCACGCCTGTTACGTTATATTCTTCGCATCACTACCACTTCATAAAAATGTTTGTTCATTTCATAGCGACCTAAAATCTTTAGATTTTATGATGAAAATTGAGAAAAAAAAATATTTAGTTGGACTTGAAATTTTAACTTTACTTGTCTGCGTAGGTTACAGGCTATCTATAATATGTTTTTTATGTTTTGATAAAGTCAATGTGCAACGACAAAACTTAATGACGTTGATTTTTTATATTCTTGTAACTGTATTTATTGAGTATGTTGATGTTCATAGTGTCTTTATTTTTCTCGCAATCTATTACCGTCTCAAAACCCTTTCCTTTTACTTAAAAAAAACTGAAAACGACTTAATGCCTATTGGATGCGGTATTTCTATTTACAAATTGATTGCTGACATTGCCGAGAAATTCAAGCGTGTGTATAATCCAATGGTAAGTCAAACTTTTTTACATAATAACAAAATGTCGAACATAAAAAAACTTAAGCTATGCATAATAATGTGGTTTAATATATTTGACACACTAATGACAGACTTTTACTAAAATCCGCTTACTACGAATAGGTGCGTTATTTATGCTTCGGCTTATGAAGTTTGTCAATCGAATTAATTTATGCGAACCATACATTTAAAATAACACTTGGTAACGTCATTTTCAAAAAGGCAAATAATCTGTGTACATAGTACATAATAAGATAAAGTAACGATGTCATATATGAATAATGCAGGTGTAAAAGGGGCTCGTCAATTAAATGCAGCTGTAAAAAGGTTTTGACAAACTCAAAATAACAAATAATTAATGAAAAGGTATATGTACACTGTACAGTAAACAGATACTACATTAGTACAACCGATATTATGTACATCAATAGATTTAATTAATTATTTTATACCTTATTATAAAGTTCTAATTTCGACACATTTCTCTTCCATACATCCCATCCCACTAATCCCACTATCCCACTAATATTATAAATGTCAAAGTATGGATGTTTGTTGCTCAATCACGCCGTAACGTATAAACAGATCAGGCTGAAATTTGAAATCCAGTTAGATTATATCCTGGAAGAACACATAGGCTATTTTTTATCCCGGGAAAATAACATGAACGGGAACTACGCGGGAAAACCGCGGGGCACTGCTAGTTATTACTATCTTTGACAAAGTTATATATATTATAATACTAGCTGAACCCGCTACTTCGTTCGCTTTCTTTGATCTTGCGAACTCATTAGTACATTATTAGTAAACGTAAAAATATGTAAAAAATATAGCCATTACAAAAACCGAGTATCGAACATAGCCGCAGTGTTTAGCTTGTAGGATTTTTAAAGGATACGTTACGAAGAGTTTGTAGCTGACGTGCGATGTGCGTGATCTGATACCCACTTGTACATTTTTACAGGATGATAACCTAATTAGATGATAGGCTTATTAGCCGATGTGATATGTTAGACTCTAAGCCATCTGTTTTTCAAATGTCAATCTAATTCGCTGTGTCGTTCTGTCGTTAATATTTGTTTCTTTAGGGCCCATGCTTTTTATCCGGGGTGATAGCTATAGTATATGAGACTATAAACTATATGTGTTTCAAATTTCAACCAAATAAATATGCTTAGTCTTTCCAACTTCACAGTTACTACGAGGGTCAAACTGAAAGTTCTTAGAAAATCAAAAACTGATTACATTAGCCAGTTATTAGTTTTATTATATCTTTTCAAAATATTGTCCATTCACGTCAATACACCGCTGCATGCGATGGAACCACTGGGAAAAGCACTTTGCCCACTCGTCCTTAGGGGTCTCTTCAATGGCATCGCGATACGCAGCCACCGCTTCTTCAGCATTCATAAACCGCTTTCCTTTAAGTTTTTCTTTAATTTTTGAAAATAAATAAAAATCACAAGGCGCGAGGTCGGAGCTATACGGCGGGTGACCCAGTAATTCAACGTTTGATGTCGCCAAATAGTCGATCGTTCGCTTGGCGGTGTGCGATGAGGCGTTGTCGTGGTGAAGGAGGATCCTACTGCGAGGTCGTTTCTCTCGAACTTTTTCCAAGACAAGTGGCAAACAATTGGTAGTGTACCATTTTGCAGAAACTGTTTTTTGATCCTCTAACACAATTGTTGCGAAATGACCTATCCTTCCAAAGAACGAGGCGACCATTTTTTTCCCCGCACTTCGATCTCTCTTCACTTTAGTTGGCAACTCCTCGAAAGGAAACACTCACTGAGCAGATTGTCTTTTGGTTTCAGGATCATAACAGTAAATCCAGCTTTCGTCACCTGTTAGTATGTCGAACACAGCATTTGAGTCACCTCCGTTAAATCTTTCAATCATTTTACGGCACCAATCCACACGATGGAGTTTTTGAGCCTCAGTCAAATTATGAGGTATCCACCGGGCGCAAAGCTTCCTGACCGCTAAATGTTCGTGTAGGATTTTGTGCACTTGACTCATACCGATGCCTAAGCTTGTCCGAATCTGCTGATAGGTCACTCTTTTGTCAGTCTCTATCATACGCCGCACAACACAGATGTTATCTTCAGTCGTCGCCGTAGAAGGCCGTCCCTCACGTAAATCATCAGTGAGATTAGTGCGACCACGTTTAAACTCATTAAACCAGTTGTAAACAGTCGCACGAGATGGGGCTTCATCGTGAAAGGTCAATCGTAGTCTATCATAACTTTCTTGTTGACTTAAATGACATCGAAAGTCATAAAAAATCATTGCACGAAAATTTTCTCGTGTTAAATTCATGTTGACGTGACACAGACAATTTTCAATTTGCCGCCAAATCGTAAAACAAATGACAAATGAATGAAGTATATACTCAGTAATATTGGCAAAGAGTTCTATTTTCAAATTATAGAATTATTTTTTTATTATATTGTTTATAAGTGGCCAGTTCTAAGAACTTTCAGTTTGACCCTCGTATATGTTCCTTAAGGAACTATGTGCTATTTCGGGATACTAAGTAACCGACTTGCTATTTTTGAGTACGAACTATGTGTTCCGGAGTTATCCTATAAATATTAGGCATTTCAATGTTTGGATGTTTGTTGCTCAATCGTATCGTGTTTAAAATTTCAACTCGATATATTCAGCTGTTCCATTATATTTTACTTACACTGCATATCATTGTTATCTAAATGAACGAGGCTATAGTTTAATGTCAATTAGTAGTAATATTATTTTCTGATTTATTGTTAGTCTTAAGTTTAAATGTTTATATTTGTTTTGTAGGTGTAATAAATTTTTTTTATTATTATTTTGAAATTTTCTTTTGCACAACACTAGAAGAGTGTCGGTATTACAATGAAAGCCACGGGCCTAAGCCAAGTGGAATTCATAGTTAGGACTTTCGTCGGTATTTAATTCGTCCTGCAAGAATTTCCGAACGATTCGGCTTGTATTTAAAATAGCTGCTTTTTGCATAGTCATGTATGTGTTGCTTTGTAAACCAATTTGTTGTAGGTAGTGCTTTAAGTGTTTAGGGATGACTCCAGTACTGGAGATTACCAGAGGCACAATATACACTGTATTGATGTTCCATAATCTAATGATTTCCTCCTTCAGCTCTGTGTATTTGTGAATTTTTTCCGTGATCGTTTTTTGTACATTATGTGTATTGGGTACAGCTATATCAATTAAGTAAGTGGTTTTATTTATTTTGTCTATCACAGTTATATCTGGTCTGTTATAGTGTATAGTTCGGTCTGTTACAATTGCTCTGTCGAAGTATATCTTGTGTCTCTGGTTTTCCAGAACAGGTTTTGGGTTATATTGGTAGTACGGAACTATGTTTGACGGGATGAGTTGGTGTTTAATTGCTAATTTCTGGTGTACAATATGGGCTACTTGGTTATGTCTATGAGTGTAATCTGTTTGTGCCAGAGATGGACAGGCACTAGTAATGTGTTGTATTGTTTCGGACACACGATGACATTTTCTACATTTGTCGTTTTGAACAGTACGATCCTTGATAATAAACTTTTTGTAATTTTTGGTGTTAATAACCTGATCTTGAATCGCGATCATGAAACCTTCAGTTTCTGGGAACATACAACCTAGCTTCAGCCATTTGTTTGATGCTTCAGCATCTACATGAGGTTGTTCCAAGTCATGTAAATGTCTGCCATGCAATTCTTTCGAACGCCATCGGTCTATTTTTTCTTTTTTATGAATTTGCGTTGTTTTGTACTGGATGTTAATATTAGAAAGGTTTAATGGGGTGTAGTTACAATCTAAGTCTGTGATCGCTGAATGTAAATTACTAGATGTTTTTGAGTAGAAAAACTCTCTTAAACTGCGCACTTGTGCTTCCCATAGTACTGTTAGATCAATCAGTCCCCTACCACCTTCATGTCTTTTAACAGAAATACGTTCTATTGCAGATTTGGGGTGTAGATAATTATATTTGGTCAGTGTGGTTCTCGTTAGGATTTCTAATCGGTTAATATCAGTGCGTGTCCATTTAACAATTCCAAATGAATATGTTAATATGGGAATTGCATAGGTATTTATGGCTTTGAATAAGTTTTTAGAATAAAGTTGTTTTTTGCAAATGGAATTTAATCTTTTAGAATATTCTCCAGAGAGATCTTTTTTTATTTGAATATGATTGATATTACTGGACTGTTGTATGCCTAGATATTTGTATGTTTCTGCGGTGTCCATGCTATCAAACGTGTTAACTTCTTCATCCTCAGAGTTTATAGTATTACTGTTATAATTGACAGATTTACCTTTATGTATGTGTAGAGTTCTGCATTTATCTAGACCAAAGGTCATATTGATGTCTTTGCTAAATTGTGAAGTAATATTTATTAGCTCTTTAAGGTCTTTATCTGATTTGGCAAACAATTTAATGTCATCCATATACATTAAGTGTGTTATGGAAGTGTTTGAATTCAATTTATAACCATTTGCTGTACTATTAAGAAGGAAGGAGAGTGGATTGAGTGTAAGACAAAACCATACTGGGCTGAATACGTCTCCTTGAAAAATGCCATTTTCAATTGCAATTTCATCTGTCCTAATAGAAGTGGATCCATTAGAAACGTGCAACGTCGTTCTCCAGCTAGTCATGGCATTTTTCAGGAAATTTATGATTTTAGGGCTAATTTTATACAAGTCAAGAACTTTGATCAACCAAGAATGTGGGACACTGTCGAATGCTTTTTTATGTATGTATGATATATGCAGATTTCTTTTGTGTGTATGAGTATGTTTCAGTATTGTAGAGTCTATTACGAGTTGCTCCTTGCAACCCTTATGATTACGTCTACAACCTTTTTGCTCTTCAAATAATAAATTATTTTCTAGTAGATGTTTATTGACGTTGCGTGTAATGCATGATGTTATGAGTTTATAAATAGTGGGGAGACAGGTAATAGGTCGGTATTGTGAAGGGTTCGTAGTGTCGTCACTTTTAGGCAGCATGTATGTTACGCCTTTTGTAATAAATTTAGGTAATTCTTGATCACCTTTAAATAAATCTGTGATATATTTTGCAAGTATGCCATTCGCCTTTTGTAATAAATTTAGGTAATTCTTGATCACCTTTAAATAAATCTGTGATATTTTTTGCAAGTATGTCATGCAGCATGAAAAATTTTTTAAACCAAAAATTGTGAATATGATCTATACCGGCTGCTTTCCAGTTTTTTAAATGTTTAGTTATTGATTCTACATCATCCCTACTTACTTCTGTGAATTCCATTATTCCTATGTTTTATATTCTTGTTGCTTCGTTTATATTATCTGTTTTTTCTTTTTTAAGTGTCCTGTAGAAACCTTTCTCATTTCTATTAAACTGCTTATTGTGTTCTTTTCTTTGCAAAGCTTTCGTATACCTAGATAACCGTTTTGATTTTAGTGTTAATTTTTGTTTAAGGGTATCTAAAAATTCTTCTGGCCTAGTATTATTTCTTTCATGAACTGAATGTATTTGAGTTTTATTGAAGATTTTCTCGACTGCTTTAACTACTTTTCTAGATCTGTTATTATTTATATACTGAGTTAGTCTGCCGATGTCTGCTCTTAAATGTTTAATATCTCATTCAATTCTGTATTGCCACGCTGGCTTACTAATGTTTTTGCTTTGTTGTTGTACTGCTATATCCTGTGTTGTAATTTTGTATCCTAACTTCTCGGAGATGACTAAAGCGGAACAGTATATAAGACAGTGTATGGTGTTGATATCTGAGTCAATACTAACAAATTGGCCTAAAATCTCCGTGTTGAAGATGTCTAATAACTGGTAGAGTTTTTTATTTTCTTTTAATTTTGGAAGTTTAGGTCGAACTTCAGGGTCTATACCTGTATATTTTACCAGAGTTGAATGTAATTGGTCAGTTATTTCTTGGGTAGATATATCAAATTCAGAAATTTGCGAGGTTTTATTTTCGTTTATATGTTGCGTAATATTTGTAAGATTGGGTATGGAGGCTGTTTGAGTTGAAGTGTGTTGCCATTGGGTAGATAAACTGTCCGGTTGAGATCCTGATGCTTGTTGTGTGGATTGTTGGGTTGGTGAATTACTTAGAAGATAGTCTATTGTGTGTTGATTTTGATTTACCTGATTACTTGATCTGGTATTTGTCGTGCTAATTGCACCTATAGGACTATCATCTATTTCTTCTCTAGCTAGTTGTTCGGTTACTTCCTGTTTTAATTCGTTGATAGTTTCATCTGTTAGTAATTTATTTCTCATTATAACTCTTCTTTGATCGGCAACTCTCTGAGCGGAAACTTTTAAATCTGGGTATTCTATGCAGAATCGGTCGTGAAGTTTCTTGCAGTACATGGTACGGTCTGTATCAAGTTTAGTTATGTAAAAGTATGTTCGCATGATGAAAAGGTTAATTTCGTTGCTCCATTTCATGCGAACTCTGGGCTTACCGGCTTTGGTGGTCGCAGGTTGTGTGGCAAGTGCCTCCTGCGAAACATCCTCAGCTGGTGTAGCGGATCTACTATAGCTACTACTACTATCCTGATCGCCTTCAGACTCGGCTGTAGTCCTTGAGGACATTCCCCTACCCCCCGCGTCCCCGACTCCCGCCCAGCCGCCCAGCCGGGAGTCACTGGCTAGCATGCTGTCACGCCTGTGGCCAGCTACAGACGTGCCCCGGCGATCGCCCCCGGGCAGCGGCCCTATACGAAATCTTTTACTTCTTGTCTCCATGTCGATGGGTTACCCTTTCCTTGTTAGCCACATAAGTTTCGTTAGTATGCGTGTCCGCCCCCCACGTGATCTGGTGTTCGATCCGGATGTTAGGTGGGATTTTAGGGGGCTTATTATTATTATTATTATTATTTGAGCAACAAACATTCAAACCTTAACATATATGATACCTACTTAGTAGTAGGATATTACTTTATTCAATTTTAGAAAAACCGTCTGCTTTGTTCACTGAAGCTTCTTGAACACTAAATTTATCTCAGTACTTGGATTTGGATTTAAATAATATGCGAAAGAACAAAAACCGACTTCAATTATAATTTAATTCAGTCACTCGACAAAACTTCTAGTCAAAATAAAAAAATCACTTAAATTCACTCTAGTCGAGTGAAGAAGCTATGACTACGTCAACCAGATTAATAATTATTTAAATAAATATTGGTGGTCAATTCAAACAAAAAACAATGTGACCCCGAACTAAGCAAAGCATTATACATAGAAACACCCAGACACAGTACAAATATTTGAATTCATCAAACAAATATTTGTACTGGGTGGGACTCGAACCGGCGACCCTCGGCCTCCAAGGCAGAATTACTACTCACTAAGCCATGAAGCCAGTCAAATTAAACGTAGGCAAAGTTAAGATGTTTGTTAATATTTCTGTTATTGATATAATACGAGAGACAATAATATAATACGATATGAGACCACCTCTGAAGTATTTTCTACTGTTCTAAACCGACTCCAACGACAACTCCTCCCAACCATCAGTAGGAAACAGTACGGCTTCATGCCCCAAAGAGGCTCCAAGGACGCCCTCTAGGACTTGGTAGAGCACATCAAAAAAGGAGTTGACAGTAAAGACACCGTACTCCTAATCTCCCTGGATATAGAGGGTGCATTCGACAATGTATGGTGGCCTGCCCTCAAAAATCAATTAGCGAAGAAGAGGTGCCCAACAAACCTCTACGACATCGTAAACTCTTACCTCAGCGACCGTAAAATCAAGGTCAACTATGTAAGAGCAGTCTATGAGAAGGAAACAACTAAAGGATGCGTGTAAGGGTCCATCTGTGGACCAACTTTTTGGAATGTTGTTTCTAGAATCATTACTACGAATGCTAGAAGCCGAGGGAGTATACTGTCAAGCATTCGCGGACGACGTCGTTCTCTTGTTAACAGGCAGCCCGAACATCATCGAACAGCAAGCAAGCAGGGCGTTGAGCATGACAGTGGAATGGGGTAAAATTAACAAACTCAACTTTGCAGCGCATAAAACCAACGCAATGTTTTTCACAAAAAAGTTGAAGTACGAACCTCCAAACGTAGCCCATGTCCGATGTCCGGCTTGATCTGGTCGAGGAAATCAAACTGCTAGGCCTAATGATCGACCGACAGCTCAACTTTAAAGCACATGTGACCGCCAAATGTAAAAGAGTGGCGAACATAGACAGCTAGCATGTGTAGCGAAGGTGACCTGGGGATTAAATGGCGAAATCACGAGAACTATCTACGTCGCTGTGGTGGAACCTATCATCATGTATGCCTCAAGTGTATGGGCGCAAGCGGCAGACCTCGAGAAAAACAAGTCTCATTTGCGCGATCCAAAGAGGTTTTGCCAATAAAATCTGTAAGTCATACCGGACTGTTTCCTTGAAATCCGCACTTGCCCCTTTCGGTTTGCTCCCCCTAGATCTGAGGATACAGGAAGCAGCAAATTTGTACAGAGTAAAAAAGAACCTCTCCCAAGACTACCTCTCACCAGAAGTGGAAGTTGAACGGAACGTTAACTACTTGGATCAATCCCATCCGTTTACGCAGGTACCTATAGAGTACGAGCTCCTAGAAGACACCTCCAATCTTCCAGAAAGACCTCAAATTTATACTGATAGTAGTGAGATTGAGGGTAAAGTTGGAGCTGCTCTAACATGATGGGAGAACGGCAAAGAGGTCAAGAACTCGACCTTCAAGTTCCACTCCGAATGCACAGTCTTTCAATCGGAACTCTATGCTCTTTGCCGGGCAACTCAAACGGTGTTAATGAGCAAGGACCCAGAAGTTATTGTCTTGAGTGACTCCAGATCTGCACTGCTAAGTAACCCAAAAACGAGTCACCTCCTGGAAAAGTGCATAAAGGAAAACATTGGACGGATAAATGCTGGGAGATCTCTTAGTCTTTTCTGGGTAAGAGCGCATGTGGGCACCATCGGCAACGAAAGAGCTGACTCAATATAATCCGTATCATGTAACTCGCAAAACGCAATTGAAACTTTTACAGTAGATACCGGACACTGCACAATCACCTCCATTTATAAACCTTTAATCCAACCGTTTATATTTACTTAAACTGGTAACTTTCATCATCAAAGCTTCAAAATAGTAGTCGGTGATTTTAATAGCCACAGTACCACTTGGGGCTATCGAGATACAAATGATGATGAAATCGTAGTTGAAACCTGGGCAGAAGCTGAAGACCTTTATTTTTCTCATGACGCCAAGTTCTCCTTTAGTACTTAGTGGCCGCTGGAAACGAGGATATAATCTTGATCTCATCCTCGTGAGCACTAATATCAAATCTCTCTATTCTAAATCTTGACAGAGAACTTACCTCTTCAACGGAAATAAGCTAACTTAACTTGACTTAACCTTAACTGAGATGATAGTTGCCATTATAGGACTTAAAGATAGAAAAGCCGCAGGGAAAGACGATATAACGGAAGAACAAATAAAAAATCTTGGTCCCATTGCTGTATCTTGGCTTGTGTGATGATGCAAATTTTAAAAGTGCTTCTGTATTGTTCTATTTCAGTATCTTGTTTTTGTGTTGGACTTTTTTACTTCAATTGTAATTTTTAGGTGAATTGATTTTTAAAGTTATTGGTAATTTTTTTTCAGTTTCTTATTTCACTTTTGATGAATGTTCCTAAACTGTTGGTTTCGATCTACCATTTAATTTGGGTCTTCAAATATATACCATCTAAAGTAAGTATAATTGGTGGACAAACATTGGTGGACAATTCACACACAACACCATCTGACCCCAAACTAAGCAAAGCTTGTGTGATGGCACCCAGATAGCTGATAGAATACTTATATAGTTTTTAAATACATACTTATTATACATAGAAATACCCAGACACAATGCAAACATTTGAATTCATCACACAAATTTTTGCACTGGGTGTACTGGGTGGTGATCGAACCAATTTATTATATAAACCAAAAATTAGCACTAAGTAATAGTAAAGTCAGTAATACTACGGTAATAATTATCTATACAGTATTCCAACTTCATACAAACGGCTGAAGCGTGAGTTATATATACCTACACGTCTCGATCTCGATATGCGCTCGGTATGCAGACAGTCGCGACTGCGCCGCAGTGACGAACAACCAAACGGACGGGACGGTGTGTTGTTTTTTTTTAACAATAACCGTGCGATTTTTTCACTGAAAATAAGTTCAGGTACATATTTAATATGACGAGTAGGATATATTGTGCTTTTTTGGTTGCATGAATTTGT
Source organism: Ectropis crepuscularia (assembly GCA_963693475.1). Lineage (NCBI taxonomy): Eukaryota > Metazoa > Arthropoda > Insecta > Lepidoptera > Geometridae > Ectropis > Ectropis crepuscularia. The sequence continues at coordinate 8,255,229 of OY856350.1, forward strand.
CAATTACGCATCCGGAGATAACTTTTTTAAATTACTTGTACCCAGCGATTATTTTGTGGAATATAAAGAAAAAAATGAAGGAAATATTCCAAACTTCATATAAATTGTAAACCTATAATCAAACCAAACATATAAATTGTAAACCTATTTCTTTTTCCCCACCTTGTCCATCCATGTTTCCAAAACAATTTTGACGTGACAACGTCTAATAAATCGATGAACGCCGGCTGCATGCACGAAAAAGTGTCCCGTTATGTCCCGTTACGCTCATTGTACGCTTGCGCATCTATCAATGTTTTGTTATGACGTTGTCACGTTAAACTATCGTCCGTAAACCAACAGAATTTACAGACAACTAAATTTTTTAAGTAAGCTTTATATTAGAATGCTCATTTTTGAAGTGAAAACTTCTTTTGGCGCACTACAAACAAATGTTTCGTGGCCTGTGGATTAAATTGTAGCGTTACACTCGGGAATGATAAGAAATGTTCGGGTAAATTTGGAACCATGGCCGATGACCATCTAAAATGCGTTAATATTTTCCATTCGCCATCTAGAAATGTTTGAGCTTTTCCCATTCCCATGCTCATGAGTTTCCAAATTAAGCTGTCAAATTCTGAGTAAGTTTTCACTTCTATCGTCAGTTACTATGACTGCTTATTTTTTATACTTTAAAATTTAATAATAAAGCATTACATACGTCCTAGTCGAGACGCAAATATTTTTCGGTCGCAAATTTATAAGACCGATTTGTTATTCAAACATATACATGGTTTTTTAAGTAAATCTACCAATCAAAACACAACACGCATTTTTATTGAATACTTTTTATTCAATGCACAAAGTATTTTATTTGCTTATACAAAAAAGTATATTAACAATCACAAAACTAAGTGGAAACACAAAGTAGGCAAATGTAATTAAAATGCTGGAGGCAGGCAGCCCTATCGCATGTTTACGTACCGCGCGGCTGTAGGCGTTTACTTCAAAGATACGGCCGAGTTACAATACTGTACAGATGTTATTACCGTGGTTATACCTACGATTACTTATAACTATCGTTTATTTATTTTAATAATAACAAACCTATAAACCTATAAAAGTACGTTTACTATATACTGGAGTTTGTAGGATTTTTCCTTTCGAAGTTTGCGGTCTCCACGCCTACCGGTAACATTACTGTGGTCCACTTCAAAGGGTAATATTTCAGAGAAATTTATAGGGCACAAATATTTCTGGATGAAGAGCACAGCACTGCATGGCAACGATTTGAGCTTTTCGTGTTCAATGCTGCGTGCCACTATGCTGTAATGGCCAAGCGTGTGGATTACCATTAGGCGTACATCCGGCACGTCGTATCGCTGTATAGTTATAAATATAACACTGAATGTCAATGTGAAACGACAATCTGTGTAAAGTGGTGGATACACAATATAAATATGGTACCTTAACTAGCTCACTAAATGTTGCCACTGCTGGGAATCGGGGCTTTCTCTCGCAAGTAGAGAGTCAAGACCATAGTCCATCACGCTGGCTCAGTGCGAGTTGGTGAAAAATTCTAAGTACACGTCGTTTTCTTCACGAGGTTTTCCTTCATCGTTTTAAGGCTCATGACTTCGAAAAGACAGTGCTTTGTGTGTGATTTGAACCTGGGGCTCCGGAACGGCAGTCGTCGTTCTCCCGACTAGACCAGCCGTAGCTTTTTACACAGTAGATGATAGAAGCTGCCAATTAAGCCCAGTGACATGTATCCAACAGTGAAATACATAATGCTGATGACACAATGTCATGAAAATCTAACAGATAGTATTTTATCTAACAGGTGTGGTCTCCCAAATTGTACATAAATCAGGCGACATCAGTAATTACTGCATCAGTGATTCTTGCACCGGCCCTCGCTGTCGGGTGCTTGGCGATGGAAGCTAAAACTATTTTGATGATTTTAAATAACAAGTTGCTTTTGGAAAGAGGTAAATAAAAATAAAGTGGCCAAGTGCGAGTTAGACTCGCCCATGAAGGGTTCCGTTGCAGCAAGTAACATAATATACATAGTACACATAGTTCTTGTAGTTCGTTGTAACTTTGATCGAAGTTTCAATAATAGTGTGTTTATGACGTACTAAAAAAAAACTACTCATCAGATCGAGTTCAAACTAATTTTCGTTGGTAGTTTACATGGTAATGTACATCATATATTTTTTTTAGATTTTTCATTCTCTTATTTTAGAAATTAGAGGGGGGGGACACACATTTTACCACTTTGGAAGTGTCTCTCGCGCAAATTATTCAGTGTAGACGAAAATGATTTTAGAAACCTCAACATCATTTTTAAAGACCTATCGATAGACACCCCACACGTGTAGGTTTGATGAAAAAAAAATTTTTGAGTTTCAGTTCTCAGTATGGGGGGCAACCCTAATTTTTCTTTTTTTTTAATGTTTTTGTTCAAATCTTAATGCGGTTCACAGAATACATCTACTTACCAAGTTTCAACAGTGTAGTTCTCATAGTTTCGGCAAAAAGTGGCTGTGACATACGGACGGACAGACAGACAGACAGACAGACAGACAGACAGACAGACAGACAGACAGACATGACGAATCTATAAGGGTTCCGTTTTTACGTTTTACGGAACCCTAATTATGTTACTAAATAGGAGCGCTCCGCGGTTTTACTTGTATCCTTCCCGTTGATTCTTGAAATAAAAATAGCATAATATGTGTTATTCCAGGCTATAAGTAATCTACCTGTATTTCAAATTTCAAGTCGATCCACTCAAAAGTTCTGATGTGATTAAACAACAAACATCCAAACTTTGGCATTTATAATATTAGTAGAAAGTAGGATTTAAGGTATTTAATCGTAGAACTTTTTGCAATCCGCTTAGAGAGGTACAGTCCGCGAAGTATAAGCTGAGCTTTGCATTAGTGTGAGTGATCACATGCATACGCATCTATTACCAAAAGTACAGTCAGACAACAAACTCTTAAACAACAAGCTGACATTAACTATCCAGGATCAATATGGTCATTGCGAAAAGAAGTATCTCTTTTAGGATTCAAATGGTCAAGGACAGAGAATAACAGAAAAATTTTAATGGAAAAGCATGAGATCCGTCACCTACGTATAACTTATTTACTTAAAATTTCCGAATACCGTATTCAGGGCAGGCCTATCGTTTATACCAATATACAATTGATACTGCATAATAAACAACGATTTATTGAATATAAAATTGAAACCTTATTAAGAGAACATGGTCACAGCGTCCTGCGTCTGACTGTACTTTTGGTGATCACTCACACTAATGCAAAGCTCAGCTTATACCTCGCGGACTGTATCATTGTTTGCCAGTTTTGCTACTGCTAAGCGATATCGTTGTGGTAGGTACTCATTGAGTACGATAAGCATAAGGCAGCGATCGTCCAGGCGTGGACCACCACCACCAGTGGACCTTGACGTGGAGGTCGACGCGCTGTGCGTGGCGATGTCGCTCGTCTGCGATGCCGCCATGCCTCGCGTCAAGGCCCGCCCTCAACGAAAACAAGTCTACTGGTGGACGGAGGAGATCGCGGAGCTCCGCCAGTGTTGTGCAGCGAGGCATCACCGCTATCAACACTACCGGCGCAGAAGGCTCCCGGAGCCGGCGGTGTTAGACGCTCTCTATATAGCCTACAGAGAGGCATCCAGAGCTCTCCGCGCTGCCATCTACGAGGCCAAGTCGGACTCGTGGAAGCAGTTGCTGGAGACACTGGATCGGGATCCTTGGGGGCGCCCCTACTTACTGGCGAGGCAAAAACTTCGCCCCTGGGCGCCTCCCGTTACCAGCACGCTGCAGCCGCAAGTCCTACGGCAGGTGGTTGAGAGACTGTTTTCGGCTAGCCTGGGAACCAACTTTGTCCCTCCCACCGTGGTGGCAGCGACGAGAGAAGAATCCGCAGCGGAAGGAGGAGGACGAACCTCCCGACGTCTCCGAGGGAGAGTTGGGAGCGGCCGTCCTGAAGATAAGGGCTAAGGACACGGCGCCGGGGCGTGACGGCATACCCGGCCGTGCATGGGCTCTCGCTCAGGACGCCCTGGGCCCTCGCCTCCGGGATCTCCTGAGTCGCTGCATGCGAGAAGGGAGATTCCCGAGGCGATGGAAGAGGGGAAGGCTTGTTCTCCTCCGGAAAGAGGGGCGGCCCGTGGACGAACCCTCGAGGTATCGCCCAATCGTGTTGCTTGACGAGGCGGGCAAGCTCCTAGAGTGCATTATTGCCGCCCGCCTTGTCAAGCTTCTTGATGGGGTGGACCCGAACTGGTCGGAGTCACAGTTCGGGTTTCGGAAGGGCTGCTCGACGATTGACGCCGTCAATCACGTTCGCAAGCTCTCCGACAGTGAGGTCTCTAGTGGCGGGGTGTTGTTGGCGGTGTCACTCGACATCGCGAATGCTTTTAACACCCTGCCCTGGAAAACCATCACGGAGGCGCTGAGATACCATCGTGTGCCCCTGTACCTGCAGCGCCTTGTCGGGAACTACCTCTCCGATAGAGAGGTAGTCTACCCAACAACGGTATGACGGTCAGCCCCATGTCACGCGGCGTTCCACAGGGGTCTGCTCTTGAGCCATCTCTGTGGAACTTCGGATACGACTGGGTGCTGAGGTGCGCTAACCTTCGTGGCGTCAGCTTAATTTGTTACGCTGACAACACGTTGGTAACCGCGAGAGGGCAGACTTTCCACGATGCGGCAATCCTGGCCACAGCGGGCGTAGCAGCCGTGGTGACCAGCATCAAGAGTTTGGGTCTGAAGGTGGCGCTCCACAAATCGGAGGCCATCTGTTTTCATGGTCCTCGACGAGCGCCGCCTGCAGGCGTCAACATAGTGGTGGGCGAAGTCACCATCCCTGTCAAGCCGACATTGAAGTATCTCGGTGTCGTGCTTGACAGTAAATGGGAGTTGGGGGGCGCATCTGCGTCAATTTACCCCCAAGTTGACGCAGGCAGCGTCGGCGCTGGGCCGTCTCCTGCCTAATATGGGAGGGGCTGGAGGGCGCTGCCGACACCTTTACATGGCGGTGGTGCGCTCCATGGCCCTGTACGGTGCTCCCGTATGGGCGGGTCGGTTGAACCGAGCAGAGGAGGCTCTTCTCCACGCGGCCCAAAGAGTCATGGCCGTGAGAGTATGTCGGGGATACCGCACACTCTCACATGAGGTGGCCTGCGCTCTCGCCGGATCGTTGCCATGGTGCCTGGAGGCCGAGGTTCTGTCTTAGGTCTACCAGTGTCGGGTGCGTGCGAGAAAGCAAGAACCCTGCTTCGCACCACAGGAGGTAGTGCGGTGGCACAAAGAGGCCAGGGCCAGGGCCCTGGTGAGGTGGAAGGAGCGGGTTCTCTCAGGGCCCACTCAGAGGGGAGCTGGTGCTCGACGGCTCCTCGAGGCGATCTCGACAGCGAGAGGTCGTGGGAGGCGATGGTCTCCTTCTGCGAGACAGTCATGTCGCGGAGGGAGACCGAGGAGCGAGAGAGAGAGATGGATCCTCTCTGTCTCTGTCGATGGATGGTCGAAGGGAGTGCGCAGAGTGACCCCGCGACACTGATCCGCTGCCATGCCGGAGAAACCTGTGGGGGTTTTAGTCGGTAGGGGCACCACTTAGTGGTGTCGAGCCCGACACACCTGCCGTGTCCCTACACGGTGGACGGTGCGTCAATGCATTTCCCCCACAAATAAAAAAAAAGGTACTCATTGAGTACGATAAGCATAAGGAATACTTTCAGATAAAATTAGTAGACGACCAAGACTGATGGAAAAGAGAGAGAGAAACCTATATCCGGCAGTGGAATACAGAAGACTATGGATTATGATGAATAGATTAGCATATACTAGTTTAAATGTATATATTTGATCAAAAGGAAATATGGAAGCGAGGAAATTCTAACGCGAGAGTAAATTTTTATGATAGCATTAAAATTTCTTTAGAATAGTGATAAATTAAAAAAAAATATTCTTATATTTTACCTAATACCCATTTAACTTTAGTGGAATGTAATTAAGGTTACTTCTGTGACCAATAGAATAATTATTAATTTTATAATTTCATAAATTTTTTTTAGATAAATCGAAGTGTCAAGAACTAGAGTTATTTGTCCGCTACGTGGAAGCTCGACCACTCAAATTCACAGCATGCCGACTAATTCCACTCGATGCCAATTTATTGGGAATTCTCTTCAATTTTTGCGTCACTTACCTTATTGTTATATTACAGTTTTCACATATCTATTAAGCAGTGGTAAAAACACCCGACTGTACATAGTAAGGTCGTAGAATCGAGGTTTGTATGTACCTTTGGTCTTTTGCCAACTGCAGATGATGTGTAATGGCAATAATATTACTATCCATGTATTAAACCCTGTAATAATAATGTAGTGCAAAGTAATTTACTGCGCAACACTGGGCATGTTGCCTAAGGTGTGAGTCCAAGAAGGGCAGCAAACTGCAAATGCAGCCGGTATAGCGGCTAGCCACTGGGGTTGACCGCAGTCCGTAGTGCTGCCTGCGCTCGCCGTTGCTTCCATATCCAAGCGCGGCGGCAAAGCAGACATCATTTCGTTATAATAGGGTATCGGACTGGGTTAAAAATAAACCATTCTAATTAGTCCGTCAGCTAGATCATGGAAAAATGTGGGACACGTGTTTTATCAAATTATTAAAAACCGACAATGATATACATAGATCAACAAACTTCTAGTGTGGGGGTCGTGACGTCCCTCGTGGGTAAAAATCGAACCCAGAAATGACGTCACGCGAAACTTCTAAGCACTGTATTTTCGTCACTTTTTATTTGGAAACAAAACAAAAAATACGTGTATAATTCAAGTACATTAGCGAGGTAAAACTATCTTTTTGCTAACTAACTAACTAACTTGCTAAACTAACTTATTTTGCATATTTGTCGAATTAACTCAAATTTACACAAGCAAATACAATGTTTAAGTTTTGAAATTGCTAGGCTAGCTAGCTATTTTTGTCTTTACTATATTCTAATTTTATATATTCTATGGATAATTCAGGTGTGCTTTGTGTAAGTAGTTAGTTAGGTATGTAGCGTAGTGTACTAGTTCTTAATAAAGGCCGTTAAAAAAAAGTTCTAAGGTTGGTTGGTTACTCATAGTTCACGTTTCACGCGGCAGAACTAATAAGAGCGAGTCAAATAGCTCAGAGCTCGAGCAAACTTTAAATCGAGCCACTATAGCCAAATTATTACTATCGTATATTTTCTCTATGCCTATCCTTAAATAGGGTGCCGGACGACCCTAAACATAGGACGTCACAGACCCTGCAGTAGAGACGGAATGCGAGCCAGCGGCGTGTCCACTTGCGTTTTAGTGGATGGGCGATTTTATATTCTTTCTCTAGCTCCCCCATCTCACACGACTCTCCTTGATGAGCATCAGAAGTCATGTACGTAATGCCGCTACCTAAGCCGATACTTAAAAATAGTGAAGAAATAACATTGTAAGGAAACCGGTAAAATGTCCCTAGAATCGATCCCTAGATTCATGGTCATGCAGCATCCATCAATCTGCACTTGGCTAGTGTGGTGGATTGTTATAGTCCTGACTCTCTCCTTGCAAGAAAAGACCCGAGTCACAGCAGTAGAAACCTTTAAAGGGGTGCTTCATCAATCGTCAACAGCCCACTAAACGTTGCCACTGCTGGGACTCGGGGCCTTCTTTTTTTTTTTGGAACGAAGTTCCTTATCGCGCGTTATGAAAGGGAGCTAGACGGAAAAAAATCTCACGAAAAAGTTGTAACGTTTCGTGCCTATGACGTCATAGAATTAGAAGAATTAGAATACGATAACAAATTTCACCCATGTTAATAATGACCGGTTGGCGCAATTAGTAAGTAAGGGGTCACCTATGAGGATAGGTGCCCCCGGTTCGAGCCCGGTAGTTACCGCAATACTCTTTTTGTTCTTTTTTCTCTCAACATTCTTTTTGTAATTTTTTTCCTGAGAATAATAGTTTTTATAAAGGATCCCTCTTATCAACGCATTTAATTTAAATCTAAGTATTTTCTAACAAACAATAACGAAATAAAAAATCTATTGGCGATTTATCACTACAAACTGACTCTTGCGCTTAAAAATAGATGGCGTTGCACAATCCCTATGAGTATTTGGTTAGAGGCTAGACCAACACTACGACCACTGCCCGAATTGACTTGCACATCAAAGTTCCTATAATTACCAATAGGTGGCGCAGAACTCAAAATTTAATCAGCTGTGGATTGTATCCTACTCTAGTGTCATAGAAAATCTGGAGAGGTCACTACCGGTACGATAATTTTGTTCTTTTTTCCTGAGAATTTATGTAAAGTAATCATTCAGAACCGCAAAATAAACCCGAAATACAGTTATTTGACGATTTTCTTCCATTTACAATGGGTTTCATCCTACTATATTCAGCTGCAGGCATCAGTCACGAAACTGTTCCATTCATCCAGGATTACACTTTACGTCGTAGTTCAGACGTAGTACGTCACGTTGCGTGTAATGAACTGATAGTGTGATTGGACACTACTACCTCAATATGGGTATCAAATGAAAGGGCTCGACTAATATAATACTATGCACTATGACAAATTTCAAATCCAAGAAAGCTGCCACCACAAAATGGCGAAATACGTTTCACTACTCCCTCAATATGGGTAGGTATCAAATGAAAGGGCTTGAATTAGTTCAATGTTATACAGATTACAAATCAGAGGTAGTTGGGGGTAAATCAAAATTTTTGATTTTGTACTTCTTTTTCCACTCGATTCTATTGTCTGTAATATTTCATCAATGTATTGTAATGATGTTGTCACGTTATATACTATCGTATATTATACAAGGTGTTGCAGAAAGGTGCAACAATATTTATGGTAGTTCATCTACATTAAGTTTTGAATCATGTATGTGAAAATTAGGCATGAAAGCTCAAAAAAAATTTCCAAAAAAAAAAATTTAATTTTTTGTTTGTTATTTCATTTGACATACCCCTAATGGCCAGATCTCCGCACGGATTTTGTACGATGTCGCGGCGTCGGTGGCAAGGTCGTTTATCTGCTGTACATGCTTTAGGGTTGAAGCTGGTGATTTTGTGGGAATTTTACGTCAAACTTTGACTCGAATTATCTCGTGATCTACCGTGCTGAGGGGAAAGAGACCTTGGGTGATGAAGTCTACATCAGTGTTAGAATGGACTGTTAAAATATTGTTGGGGGTAAATCCACCACGTTGTATATCGTAATGTTCATGTAATATCGATTGGTGTGATTGACGCATATTTCGACAAATTTCATTCGTAAAACTAATATTTGTACCTAGGCAACATTGGAAATAATATGAGTACTGTTTCTAAATGCAATCCGAATGGCTAACATTCGGAATGATAATAATGAATCATTGTTATAATGTTTATATAATACCTCAATGCTACTCCTTAAGTTTATTTTTTAACTTATATAGGTTTACACTTGACCGCCATCTCGCCTGATGTTAAGCGACGATGCGGTCTACGATGGAGCGTGTTTACCTAGAAAAAAAACGATTCACTCTCGATTTGAAGACACAAAGATTGTAACCATCGGGGAAAACCTACTCAGGCAACGAATTATCACAAAAGTAGAGTCAAATCTCTTTGTTCGTGTCTTTGGAACATCAACCATGAACATCAACGATGTCGCTTTTTCGAGCTACGAGCATTCCGATAGAAAAAAAGCACAAGGTGGTATTAGATCATGTAAATCAGTTGCACACTCTCCGAAGTGTATCCGATTAAAAATCGATAGACTTGCAAATTTTACAGCGATGTTCAAGGCTTTGAAGTCTTTTTCGCACAAGAATGTAAACCTATGAGCCTATGAGCCTTTTGGCATGTCTCTCGATCGATTCCAGAGCTTCCAGCTGATACTTAGCCGAACCATCCCAAAGGTGCGAACAGTACTCCATACAGGAGCGAATCTGTGCTTGCTGTGAATCTTCTCTCGCAAGGAGAGAGTTAAGGCCATAACCCACCACGCTGGCCAAGTGGGGGTTGGTGGATGAAACACGATTTCGAAAGATTCTAGGTAATTGTCGATGTCCTCACGATGTTTTCCTTCACCGTTTTAAGTTAGCGGCATTACGCACATGACTTCAAAAAGACAGTGGTGCGTGTGGGGTTTGAACCCGGGGTCGCCGGATCGGCAGGCGCCGTACTCCCGACTATACCAGCCGTTACTTACGCTCATCGTATTATGGATAGTACTGCTCGCCAACCAGATCAGCGGTACTGTTATTATTTTTATAACATATTTGCTCGTAAAGGGTCTCCTATTGGACCAATTTCTGTATCGTAATGTATCTTATTACGCACTAGTGCTGTAATGTGTAATGTAAAACGCACGGTTTCAAAATGCTCCGTCCACAGACTAGGTAGAAAGATATGCTCCGTCTAAAACGAACGGTACCTTTTTAAATCTTAGTAAAGAGTTTTTATGTCATAAAAGTGTGGTCAACATTTTATGAATGAAATTAACTTTGAGAGGTAAAATATAATAAAGAATTATTAAATTTGTTAATTTAATTAATTTAGACCATAAATTACTTTAATTTTTCTGTAACAAAATACAAAAATATTAATTTACTTTATTATTAATGGCCTACAGGCTGGTTCTGTGCCGTTGCTTAAAAAAAAAGGCGCCGATGCGCGCGCATTGCTAATCTGTAATCCATAGTGATTGCTTACTCTGTGCTGTGATCTGTGATCAAGTAAATATTATTACGCGTGTTTTTTTTCGCTGTATTGTTTTTATTTGAAAATGTCGTCAGAGTTTTGTTTATTTCCTCGCAAATATATTATAAAACGTCGTATGACATACGTGCGCTTTGATAATTACAGCCTCTGCTAAATTATCAACTTAGCGCACTTATATCATAATGTACTATTAGTTGTATTACATGTGGCGATACAGCAATGACGTATTGAATGTATAATTTAAGTTTAGTAAATAAATTATGATTAAGTATTTGAATGATGTAATAAAAATAAATAGTATCTACCTAATTAGAAATACACATAAAGAATAAGTAAATACATGCAAACTATTTGAGAGATAACCATTGATTTGAATTATTAAAACGTTTTTTCTTAATCTATATAATAGTTATTTGTTGTACAAGAGTGCAAAGTTGCTTTTTAACCACGTGCTCAATTTTGATGATCGAGCAAGCGATGGATTCTAAAATTGAATCACGAGTGCAGCGAGGGATTCAAAAATTTGAGTCCTGAGCGTAGCAAAGGAATAAAAAGGGCACGAAGTGAAAAATTTTTGCACTCGAGTACAACACGTAATTTTTCATCCCACCTTAGCGAGGACATGACTATACGCTTTCTGCATTATTATCAGTTTCAGACAACCCTGTTGGCGTCAAATAACATTCTTTGTCGTTAGAATTACTCATTTCGGTTTTTCACTTGAATTTAATTTTCCTATTTTTACCCTAAGATTTAACTTATTTATTTATTTATTGCTAATAATACATTATTTTACTAAAAACTAGGTTTTAGGTTACAATAATGCATTAGCCCTGTATTGAGGGCGTTGCAATTTCGCGATGTGCGTGTTTGACGCCAACCTTTGGCATTCAAAACATACACACACGCTTACATCCATATCATAATAGAAACAAATTTACTTATAACAACAGAAATTTGAAATCTTCACAAAGTTTACAAAAATACATTAATCTACAAAAATTAAGTACATTTAAAATATAAAAACACACTTAAACTCAAAATAGAAATATTTTATCTGAATATAATATTAAATTATTAAAATAACTTTTTTCACAACTCACATGATACTTACTTTATGTAATAAAAATAATGAGATCAAATTTTGTCATAATAAAAATCTTATACACTGTAATAACACTTATTTATTAAAAATGAATGGAGTTTATTTTGGAATGCATTGATGTTAGGTTCTTTTTTTATGGTTTTTGGTATATGATTGTATATATTAATCGTCGAGTAGAATGGACCTTTTTTGTAAATTTCTAGTCGAGGTACTGGAAGTTTAAGTTTATATTGTCTACGAGGATTTGTATCTGAGGTGTAGAGGTTCTTATTCTTTCTTACAAATGTAGCTGCTTCATAGATATACATGCATGGCAGTGTTAATACATTAAGTTGCTGAAAGAATGATCTGCAACTAGTTCGTTGGTTGATGTTTGCAATAACGCGCACAAATTTCTTTTGCACTATGAAAGGTTGGTTCTTTTGCATTATGATTTGGAGTTTATTTAGCCATGGTTTTCACAATAACAATATGACGTGAAAATATGGAGAGTTGACCGGTTGAGGTAAGAAGTGTAATCTGTGTAAATGAAAAAGTGTCCGCCCAAATGCATTCAAAATTATGGTAGCGCTAAATTAGGGTAATTTTAAGGAAATAAATAAACGTACTATGTAGAAATATAGTTTTTAAACCTTCGCGATTGGTACACATAATGAATATAATAATGAATTAAACAATGATTTATATCGTGATTAAGCCACGTACTATATAAACATTATGTACTATGCAGAATTAATGAAAAAAATATATTTTAGCTACATGTTTTCTCAAAATAGTAATTATTTGATGTTATATTTACTACCTCATGTACTACGCAAGTAGTTGAAATTTTCTATTAGTTACTATTTTAGTCATCAACAATCAATAATATTAAATTATTTAACTTGCCATACTTCAATTCGTTTACAATTGATTAATTCATAGCATTTTTAAATATTCCATTTGAGATAACATTCCTTACCTCTATTCTCCATACGTGAAAAGAAAATTGCACGCAAAGGATTTAAAAAAAGTACACCAAAGAGGTTCCGAGTCTGAGTTTTTAACAAATTAAAAAAAATGTATGACGAATTCGGCACCAAGGAGGTAGAAATAAATAGGTTTAATTATGTTTTGAATTCAAAAAGTGCACACGATGTTCTAAATTCAAATTTACTTTACTCTCTAGAGGGTAAAAACGACTTTTGCGCCCTGATATCGAGGAGCAAAAGTACACTTCCGAGGTGATGGGATGAAAAATATTATATTTATTCAAAATACGTGAGAAAGCTGGATTACTACAATTAAATATGTGAAACACAAATTAAGGACTAGCCCAGGGAGGCTGACGTTTAGAGGGATTACTTTACACATAGTAAACTTCAAGGGACGAGCTTCGACATAATTGATAAATTTCTTCAGCTTACGACATTCAGTTTTATCTGAAATAAAAAACGAAATGTTTACAAAGACAAAAATCATTAACATCAGAAAAATTGCAAACATTGTGCATCCCACGCTTAGATAGTAAAATATAAACGTTCAAGTAAACTCGTTAAACTTGATTTGTGACATCGCTTCAGATCCAAAAAATTAAAACAACTGCTAAGTTTATTTTAGTGAATCGGACACTGCACAAGTCTTAATACAAAGTGAGATATCAATGTAGAATGCCTGGTTGAAAGGGTGTGTGTGTATTGATCATGGTGGTGGAAATTATTTAGAACAAATACTAAATAACTGTAAGTACAAATAGTTTAGTGAATTAGTCATTGTCGTAAGTAGCTGTTTACAACTTTATGCCAAAACACGTTTGTTTTTTAACCCTATCTAGCGTGTAAAGATTAAACTAACTAAATTGAATGTAATTGTGCCAGTCCAGACCCATGAAGTTATGAAGGAAAAGTATTACATAATTTGAAATTACAAAAAGTAGGTAGTTTTACACGCAGTCGCGCGCGGTTGTCGTAAGTACCGGGCGAAAAGCGACCGCAGATAGGCCAGAACAGAGTGAGAGAGATGCAAATAGCTGTGCAAAAAAGAAGACTACGACGTCATTTTTCATTGATAATGACGTCGTAGTGTTTTGTTTACAAACATGACCAATTCATCATACTTTTAGACAGAATTTTCGTAAATTTCAACTGGTCACAGATTCTTTAATATTGAGTTTAAGAGTAAACTATGTATAAACACAGTTAGAATGTGCTTTGTTGTATAAATGGCCCGTTGAAATTTTCCTATTCCTAAAATATCACGGTCTGTATTTCTATGTTAGTAATCCTACTAATCCTACTATCCTACTTCCTACTAATATTATAAACTAGCAGTGCCCCGCGGTTTTACCCGCATAGTTCCCGTTCCCGTCGTTCCCGTTATTTTCCCGGGATAAAAAGTAGCCTATGTGTTCTTCCATCCAAATATCCATACATTGACATCTGTATATATATAAAAGCGAAAGGTCACTCATCAAGTAATCTCAGAAACTACAAATGCTAGGAATCTGAAATTTTGCATGGAGGTCCCTTCTAGCACGTAGGCGCTCGCTAAGACGGGGTTTTGCGAAATTCAACCCCTAAGAGGGTGAAACAAGGGATGAACGGTTGTATGAAAATTCGTCATTTTTAAAGTTATCAAATTTTGTATCTAGGCACTTGGCACGAAGCAATTAAATGTTTGTTCTATCAATTTTGTAATTTCAAACTTTACGGGGGTGAAATTGGGGTTGGAATGGGGGATGAATGTCAATATGGAAGTTCCCACCCGTTGAAGATAAAACCATGAAAATCTGTATAGAAACACTTGCTACGACGCAAACGAATGTTTTTTCCAGCAATTTTGTAATTTCAAACTATACGGGGGTAAAATTGGGGTTGAAATTGGGGATGAACGTCAATATGGAAGTTCCCAACCGTTGAAGATAAAACCATGAAAATCTGTATAGAAACACTTGCTACGACGCAAACGAATGTTTTTTCCAGCAATTTTGTAATTTCAAACTATACGGGGGTAAAATTGGGGTTGAAATTGGGGTTGAAATGGGGGCCGAATGTCTCATACGCTTTCAGATCTAAACAACTGAACCGATTTTGATGAAATTGTTTACAATTGCTTTATTACAAGCTGTATTTAGTAACCGTAAATGTGTCTGGATATACAATAAGGTACTGTCTGTGTCACCTTAGTATTTATTTCGCGTGGACGACGTCACGGGTAATAGCTCGTTTATAATATTAGTAGGATAGTAGGAAGTAGGATGTCAATGTATGGATGTTTGGATGTTTGTTACTCAATCACGTCCTAACGTATGAACGGATCGGGCTGAAATTTGGAACACAGATAGATTATAGTCTGGAAAAACACATATGCTACTTTTTATCCCCGAAAAACAACGGGAACGGGATTTTCGCGGGTAACACCGCGGGGCGCTGCTAGTTGTAAATATATGGCTATGAAAACATATGCTACCTTGTAATCAATTATTAGAATAAGGTACGTATAATCAACCAAACCAGACCAATAATTATCTGTATTCGCAACGTAAGAAACGTAAATCCGAAGATAAGTATTGATAGAGAGTAGCGTATTAATGGAGAGGTCTATGTCCAACAGTGGACAAATGTGGACTGATAATGATGAATATGATTTATTGCAAAAATATTTGTCCTCGATAGAAATCGGACTCACAGTGTATATAATAGATAAGTTTTATAATAGTACTAGTAATTATGATATAAGTGCGCTAAGTTGATAATTACAGCTGAGGCGATATTGCTAAAATTTGCAGAGGCTGTAATTATCAAAGCGCACGTATGTCATACGACGTTTTATAACATATTTGTGAGAAAATAAATAAAACTTTGACGGCATTTTCAAATAAAAACAATAAGGCGAAAAAAAAGGGCGCGGAATTATTTTCACTTGTTCACAGATTAGCAAAGTGCGCGCATCGGCGCCTTTTTAGGAACGGCACAGAACCAGCCATTATGCCATTAGTAAGTAAATTAATATTTTTGTGTTCTGTTAAAGATAAATTGTTGTTATTTGTGGTCAATATTAATTAAATTAACGAATTAAATAATTCTTTATTATATTTTACCTCTCGAAGTTTATTTTATTCATAAAATGTTTACCACTTTTCTGACATAAAAACTCTTTACTATGATTTAAAAAGGTACCGTTCGTTTTAGACGGAGCATTTTGAAACCGTGCGTTTTACATTATACATTACCACACAAGTACGTAATGAGATACATTACGATACAGAAATTGGTGCAATAGGAGACCCTTTACGAGCAAATGTGGTATAAAAATTATTTCAATGCCATCTATCAGGAGTTATCGAACTACTTTTTATATAAGATACCCTCAAACTCCACACTATACCTTGACAGTCCATCAGCTTATTGTGTAAAATGTGAGCAATATCTTCAGATTGCGAAGTCAACATACTAGCAGCAAGCGCAGGAGCAAATGGCATTACTATAATCTCGTATATTATGTATTGGTTGGCGCTTAATATAAACTCCCAGCTCTGGAAAAGTCAAATACTCTCATAATTTTATTAAATGCTTTTGTTAATCAATTTAACACATAATAGTTATTAATTCATTCAGTCAATTACTAAACGTAACACTGATGAGTACAAAAGGTGATTTTTTTAAATTACAATAGGTTTGTACTTGACCGCCATCTTGCGTACGAGCCTACGTCCTACGAGCGTGCTATGAGCGTACTTACCTAGAAGATACCAATTCACTCTCGGTTTGAAGACACCAAGATTGTAACCATCGACATGACAAATAAAGGTAAACTGCAGCGACCAACTTTATAACTAGTAACCAAGAGACGTGTAGACTCCGTCGCTATTTCACCTTTATCTATTATTTAATGTACGGATAAAATGTCAACCAGATTCTGTATGCAATTTTTGCTTGACAGAGGCTCAAACAACTCTATATCCATACAAACATTCGCATTACAATTAGTAGAATAATATTTTGTTTCAGCGGCATACCTTAATATTGATGTTTGTTATCATCATCACCGTTTCATAAATGAAAGACATATTCAATAAAATATCAAATGCTAGGGTTATTGCAATCTGCAACAAATTAAGTATTTCTAATTAGGGCTTCTAGGAAAATAGTTCGAAGAAAATGGCATTCAATGGAAAACCTTTGTTTTGTTTTTTGAAGTGAAAACTTCTTTTGGCGCGCCTAGACAGATTTTTCGTGGGGTGTGAATTAAATTCTAGCGTCACGCTCGGGTATGATAAGAAATCTTCGGGTAAACTCGGGACCTTGGCCATTGGTCACCTAGAAATGTGTCAGCTAATAGGAAATGCTGAAAGGGCGTGGCTTGGACATCATAGCATGGCCATCTAGAAATTCGTGAGCCAATGGGAAATGCTC
This sequence comes from Ectropis crepuscularia, assembly GCA_963693475.1. Taxonomy (NCBI): domain Eukaryota; kingdom Metazoa; phylum Arthropoda; class Insecta; order Lepidoptera; family Geometridae; genus Ectropis; species Ectropis crepuscularia. Next base: position 8,272,491 of record OY856350.1, read on the forward strand.
ACGCATTTCTAGATGGCCATGCCATGATGGGCAGACCACGCCCTCCGGTTACACCCGTGCAGTTTCCAAAGTGAGCTGTCAAATTCTGAATTATACATAAGTTTTCACTTCTATCGGCAGTTCCTATGACTGCCAATTTTTTTATTTTTAGGAATAAACTGACTACCTTATTCAATAAGGTTTTTATTTGGTATTTTCAATATTATCCACTGTGACAGTAAAATTGTGTTTGTTTGTGTATATTTAGTACAAGGTCAAATAGTAGAACAAAAATAGAGATAGATACATAAAAAATTAAAACAATCTAAATGTTATCAACTTACCACAGGTATATACGTACGACTAATGGTAAACGTGATATTGGCTATGGTCTTATAAAGTCGATGGAAAGATTCTGTATCGATGTGATCATTCTTCAAAAGCTTAACAAATGTAATCAAACGGCACTTGACAATATAAAACACGAATACGTTCAGTATCATTACAACATCTTTAAATATTTTAATTACACAATAACAAATGTTAATAATATGACTTGGGAGACACAAGGAAATATCGACACATATAAGAAAAGCAAATACGGTTCGAAAGAATACAAAAACAAAAACTGTAAGCATCATTTTAAATTCTAAATTATATGACCTTGAATCTATACCAAGTCGTAAGTCAACGTCTTTAAAGATAGTTAAACATCCAGCTAACGTTATTTCACTTTTTATAGTCATGAAAATTAATACGTAAATAATATGTTGAATCAAATGCATTTCATGTTGCCAAAGATAAAATCCTCTTACTTCAATGTAAGTGTGAATTGCAATCGCAATTGAAAAACTGAATACTTGTATTATTGTTAAGGTATTTGCAATAACTTTTGTTTTTGGTGATTTTATAACGATAAACCCAAAATTGATACCAGACATGACGCTGAGGAATTTATAGAATGTTAACACGAATTGGTTCATTTTAGAACACAAACACAAACTGATTTCCGTGAAGAAACGTTTGATGCCTTAATTTTAGTTTGTGACAATGTGTCGTGTTTGTGTATCGTAGCGGAACACCAATTAAAGTCACTTACTGTCATAAAACACAGTACCTACAGGTAAAGTGATTGTTAATTAGTTTAAAAGACCGCACCCTGTCATATCATTTTTCATACATTTTAATTTCATTAGACGACGAAGTAATGAAAGGACTAGTTTTTAGTTTTAGATTAGAGTTATTAATCTTTCGTACATGTATGCATTACATTTGTTTGGAAAGTAATTTATTAATTAACACATATAAGATGTGTGATTTTTTAAATAAATATTATAACATTTAACGCACCAAAATATTTAATATCTTTCCTTCTTTGGTTTCAATTATAAGTACGATTGAACAAAAAAACATATTCACAAAGTTTGGTAAAACTTTATCTTTTTATGTCTAAAATATGTATTTTCATGAAGTGCTGGTTAACTTGTACCCGTTTAAGCCCCAACTAACATTAGGCGCTAACATAAGAATTAGAACAGATATTTAAAGCGCTAAACAGAACCTAAGGTGATGAATAAGTTCTATCACATGAGAGTTTAAAATTGCTAGCTTATCGGTCTATTATCGGATACACTTCGGAGTGTGTGCATCTGAAATGCATGATCTAATACCACCTAGCCCTTTTTATCCGACTGCGCGACGCAAAGGAGTGGTAATGTGTTTAACAGTCTATGTATGTATGTATGTATGTATGTTTGTATGTTCCTTTGAAGCACTATACAGACCAAACGCCTGGGCCGATTTTTATGATTCACACGTCAATCGATTTCTCTTAATCTAGCGAGTGACACTAAAGACATGACATTAGTGTAAGTTCAATATGGCGTATTCAGGACGCCATATTGTCCAAATAAAAAAAATGAAAATCACCAAAATATGTCAAGAGGGGTATCGTTGAATAGGTATTTACAAATAGTGTTTAGCTTTCTCTCAATGTTTTTCGATTCGACTGACCGTTTAGGATGTATTTCGATTTAAAGTTGAGTAACAACCATTCTCACATTTATAGGTTTTTAGGTAGCAGAAAACTTCGTATAACTAACTGTACGTGTGAATGTGGATGGACATTATATACTAATGTATCTAGTAGGCATCGATATAAATCAATAGATGTGCCCTGAGCACTTTGAAATTGGTAATAAACTGCGTCTCTGTATATATCGTAAGTGGTTTACAAACAACCAATCTACTTGACCCCTATAATCGATAGCGGCGAGATGTGCTATGGTTCACTTATTTTGGTTGTTGACACCGAATAATGATAGGTAAAAACGTCCGGTGTCCACCGCGTCCTGCAACCGACTAGAACGGAAAGAGTGAGCTCACTGTTCCCAACGTTGACATAATTGCGTGCGCCGTGAAGTTTGGGATGGGGCCCATCTTGGGTTCTACGATCTATGCTAGTAGATATATTGGACTACCTTTTTTTCGTACGTGCAGGAAATGTATTTACGCATACCCTACTGCCCCGCCCGGGAGACACAGCCGGGTTATGTTGCACTCTATATCATGTATGGATATGGTGCCCCTATCTACTAATAAACCTCCATGGGGTTTCAATTCTGCCGTTGATAGTGGGAACACGGAACCGCTCTCGGATTGCTCCGCCTCGGTCGCCCATCTCCAACTTCAAACGATTTAGTAGGTACTCAACGTCAATCGAAAACCTATACTAACACAAAACTATAAATATGAATTACATGCAGTAGAAAATCCTACATTTTATATCAGTAGAAACGAAGACATTTGGTCAACAACCAAAAGATGCATATTATTATGTTGAGCATATTAACATTCACGACATTGTTCATAACTAAAAAGTATAAAATAAAAAAATATAATTTAAAAACTCAAAAACCCGACTGCGTAAAAAGTGAACCAAACTACGTACTCGCATACTAAAAAAAAACTGAAAAGAATAAAACAAGCATTTAGATTTCTGGTGGTCTAGAATTCTATAATATGTTATTGTATTAATACTATTGAAATATATACAATATTTTCTAAAAAAAGAACATTACAACTGAACAGTCGGGATCCATTGAAAAATTACATTGTATGTCGAATAATAATGGATCCCGATTCTTCAGTTGTAATGTTCTTTTATTAGAAAATATTGTATATATTTCAATAGTATTAATACAATAACATATTATAGAATTCTAGACCACCAGAAATCTAAATGCTTGTTTTATTCTTTTCAGTTTTTTTTAGTATGCGAGTACGTAGTTTGGTTCACTTTTTACGCAGTCGGGTTTTTGAGTTTTTAAATTATATTTTTTTATTTCTATCGGACTTCTCATAGCTCGAAGAAGCGGCATCGTTTCATGGTTGATGTTCCAAAGACACGAACGAAGAGGTGGTTATAATCTTGGTGTCTTCAAATCAAGAGTGAATCGGTTTCTTCTAGGTAAGCACGCTCCAGCTTAGACCGCATCGTCGCTTAACGTCAGGCGAGATGGTGGTCAAGTGTAAACATATAAATGTTAAAAAAAAAAGTTATAGCTTGCTATAACTCTGCTATAGCCCCGGATTGGGCACAAATTCTTATAGCCTTAGGTTCCGCTATGGCGATATAGTGGTTGCAGAATGATTTTTAAGAGTTATAGTAGAGCAATTATGGTGCGAGGTGGTTGAGAAAGAGATCACTCGTCGGATCCAACTTGGTTGGGCAGCGTTCGGGAAGTTACGTAATATCTTCTCATCCAAACTTCCGCAGTGTCTCAAGACGAAAGTCTTTGACCAGTGCGTGTTGCCAGTGATGACATATGGAACAGAGACGTGGTCGCTTACTATGTCTCATAAAAAAGCTCAAAGTTACCCAAAGGGCAATGGAAAGAGCCATGCTCGGAGTTTCCCTGCGTGATAGAATCAGAAATGAGGATATCCGCAGGAGAACCAAAGTAACCGACATAGCTCACCGAGTTGCCAAACTTAAGTGGCAATGGGCGGGGCACATACCTCGCAGAACTGACGGCCGTTGGGGCGGAAAGGTTCTTGAGTGTGTCACGTCAGTGAGCCTATGAGGTTTAGGTGGGAGAGGTAGGTGAAGGGAAATAATAAAATGTTCACAAATACAAGTATATTAAAGAAAAATAAAGATTAAAAGGGGGTATAAGAAAAGTAAGTGAGATAAAAAAAAAGAGTAAAAGAATTAAAGATTATCTGTCTTGAAGAGCTAGTGAGTGCAGTGGTCTTCCAAACAGCTTCACAGGAATGTAGTTACTTCCAAGCAGGTTCCCAGGATGAAGTCCTTGAACGGTAGGGGCTCACAGTCGTCAGCGAGGATGGTTCCACCTTGCACGGTAGAGTTCACAGCCAGCAGTCCTCGTGAGTGTAGTTACTTCCTAGCAGGTTCACAGGATGTAGTCCTTGAACGGTAGGGGCTCACAGCCGTCAGCGAGGATGGCTCCACCTTGCACGGTAGAGTTCACAGCCGTTAGACCTTCAAGGTTTACTGGTGATGTTCGTCACTTGGAAGTCCACTGCACTTTAGATGTTGCTCTTATGGGAGCCAGATTCTTTCTGCCCATCTCAGCCGCATTGATTTATAATGAAAGCTTTTAATGATTCAAATCTGGAGAAAATAAACTTTATTTTAATATTAACAATTCAAAGAGGATTAGTTCTGAAAACTATACAACCTTATGAAAAAGGGTAGAGGTTGCTAAGTGACGAATGGTGTTTGAAGTATAGACATAATGAAATTATGTAAACAGATCAGATTTTTAGAAAAACGTAATTATTATAGGTTTAAAAAGAGATATATAATACCAGAACAATATCATAATGATGAGAAAATTATTCTTTGTCGTATGGACACGATTAAAAGGAAATTAGTGATATGAAAATTTGGTATGTAAATAAACGCATCTCTCCTATGAAAAATGGTGCTTTTTTAGAATGAAAATAGGGATGTACGTTTACATATTGTAGTCAATATGTAACGTTACATATTCCCCACGACTGCGGAAATTTTACGCTTCGGTAAAATTTGGGAAGAAGTTCTAAAGGGTTTAAGAGAGGTATTACCTTCACACAAACATAAATCCATTCAAGTAACCTTTCAAGTCTTTCACTCATCACTTCCATTCTGTTTGGGTGTAAGTTCACATTCAATGACGAACACTCAAAGCATACACTCTCGGCGATGGCAGGCTTTTTTAAAGAGTCATCAACCGCTCTAATAATCGGCTTATTTAAAGAGTTATCATCCGCTCTATGGATAGAAGAGAATAAGAATGATAAAAGGGATGAATATAAGGGCTTGATAATAGATAGGCTAATTTATAGAGTTATCATCCGCTCTTTATAAGGAGTAGAAAGTAATTAAGAATGAGCATAAGGGCTCAAAAGATAGCATGAGCGGTAGGGCTCAAAAGCTAACATGAGCGGTAGGGCTCAAAAGATATCTTGAACGGTAGGGTTCAAGATAAGAGTATGAGTTTAGGGCTCATACAAAATCCAAGAGTTAGATACTCATTGGTTATAGAGTTAATGAGTTTAGAGCTCATTAACTTGAGAAAGTAAAAAAAAACAAAAGACCACTAAGTCTTGGGTAACGTTTAAATACGTTAGAAAAATACTAAAGAGTAAATAAAATACTGAGAGATCATGAGGATGAGATGAGGAGAGAAGAGGAGAGGATGAGGAGATGAGGAGAGGAGAGGATGAGGAGATGAGGAGAGGAGAGGATGAGGAGAGATGAGGATAGAATGAGGAGGAAGTTATTAACCAAAGAGTGCCGAAAGGAAATATTAAGTATAAATACTAGTGGAAGTATTTTTTTAGAATTTAGAAGTAATTCAGGGGTTGAGGGATCAAAGGTTAAGCAAGAGAGGGGGGGGTTGTTTTAGAAGGTTGGGCGCCAAATGTCACGTCAGTGAGCCTATGAGGTTTAGGTGGGAGAGGTAGGTGAAGGGAAATAATAAAATGTTCACAAATACAAGTATATTAAAGAAAAATAAAGATTAAAAGGGGGTATAAGAAAAGTAAGTGTAAAAAAAAGAGTAAAAGAATTAAAGATTATCTGTCTTGAAGAGCTAGTGAGTGCAGTGGTCTTCCAAACAGCTTCACAGGAATGTAGTTACTTCCAAGCAGGTTCCCAGGATGAAGTCCTTGAACGGTAGGGGCTCACAGTCGTCAGCGAGGATGGTTCCACCTTGCACGGTAGAGTTCACAGCCAGCAGTCCTCGTGAGTGTAGTTACTTCCTAGCAGGTTCACAGGATGTAGTCCTTGAACGGTAGGGGCTCACAGCCGTCAGCGAGGATGGCTCCACCTTGCACGGTAGAGTTCACAGCCGTTAGACCTTCAAGGTTTACTGGTGATGTTCGTCACTTGGAAGTCCACTGCACTTTAGATGTTGCTCTTATGGGAGCCAGATTCTTTCTGCCCATCTCAGCCGCATTGATTTATAATGAAAGCTTTTAATGATTCAAATCTGGAGAAAATAAACTTTATTTTAATATTAACAATTTAAAGAGGATTAGTTCTAAAAACTATACAACCTTATGAAAAAGGGTAGAGGTTGCTAAGTGACGAATGGTGTTTGAAGTATAGACATAATGAAATTATGTAAACAGATCAGATTTTTAGAAAAACGTAATTATTATAGGTTTAAAAAGAGATATATAATACCAGAACAATATCATAATGATGAGAAAATTATTCTTTGTCGTATGGACACGATTAAAAGGAAATTAGTGATATGAAAATTTGGTATGTAAATAAACGCATCTCTCCTATGAAAAATGGTGCTTTTTTAGAATGAAAATAGGGATGTACGTTTACATATTGTAGTCAATATGTAACGTTACAAGTGGCGACCACGTACCGGAAAACGCAGCGTTGGCAGGCCTCCCACAAGATGGACCGACCGGTCGCCGGGAATCGTTGGATGCGGGCGGCGCAAGACCGGACTTTGTGGAGATCCTTGGGGGAGGCCTTCGTTCAGCAGTGGACGTCCTTCGGCTGATATGATGATGATGAGTTATGGTGCTACAGCAGTGCTAACTGAGAGGAGAGAGCGCTGTCAGGGTGGTATTTAAGTGACTAGTGACTCCTCAAGAGTTATGGTAGAGCTATATGCTGCTAACTAACACGTTGAGCACTATAAAGGTGGCATATGTATGATTATAAAATCCGTAAGGGATGTTGAAGTTCAATGACGAATCTTACTAACTGCTTGAGCTTTTAGAGGGTGGTAATAAGGTAAATTGTAACATCTTGAGTTCCAGTATAGACTGATCTACAATAGGAAATTATAGCGCCTATTATATATAGCGATATACTTTTTTTTATCATTCTTCTTAGAGCCAGCTGCGTAAAGTGGGTTTTTTATTACGTTGTTAAACGAATTATATATGAATGTCATTTTGTGTTAACGAAAATAAACGGCGGACTTGTGTGCTAAAATGTTTAATTGTTAGTGGAAGCTGAAGGTGAATGTTAATTGCGAAGGTAAGTTTACTGTGAATATGTGTATATATTATTGGCAAATAATTGAAGGGTCCAATCTTTGTTGAGTATTTATCTAAAAAAACGTTTCAATTTACATGGAGCAAGACATTTTTTTACTAAATATATAACAAAAAAAATCCTATCGACTTAAAATTGCCGTGGACCTGGTATAAGAAATGCCAGATAAATAAATACCTTTATTTTATTAAGTTTTCGTTACGTACGTTTTACTGTTTTTGATTAATTTTGTAATGTAAAGATGGTGGGCGCTTGAATTTGGGGATCCGCGTAGTCATTTCTCAAAACTACTACCTAGCCTACGCACGACTAGTAGACGTATCTCTTAGATTAACAAATGCCAAATTGTTTTATTATTTGATTTTTAAATTTAATTATGTTAACTTAACAATTATATTGCTATTTCAGAACACCATGAAAATTAGTACGAACATTAAATTAAATTAAATTAGAGAAAGGAAAATAGAGCCACTGGATTGTTCCGTCTACATGTAAATCTAATAAAATTGTAATATAGTCCAAAAGAAACATTTCAAAACTAGTTTAATTTGATATCTTACCAGACCAAGATTGACCAACAAATAAAGTGCCAAAATGAAACAAAACCATACTGACTGGCCTCGTGGCTTAGTTGGTAGTAGTTCTGCCTGCGAAGCCGAGGGTCGTGGGTTCGATTCCCACCCAGTGCGAATATTTGTGTGAATTGAATGAATGAATGAAATGAATTCAAATATTTACACTGTGTTTGGGTATTTCTATGTATAGTAAGTATATATTTAAAAAACTGTATAAGTATTATGTTAGCTATCTGGCCGCTATCATACAAGCTTTGCTTAGTTTGGGGTCAGATGGTGATCTTCAAATAAAAACAACCAACCATCTTGCTTTAATACACTTGTGGAACATCAGATAACAAACTCCATACCTGCAAATACTTACAGTGTCCCTGCTAAAAACTAAGAGCACTTTAAAGTAAAAAAATCAAGAAAATAGAGTTTTATAAAGAATATTTGACTCGATAAATCTGGTATTGAAAAAAAAAACTGTAATACAATATTTGTAAGAGTTTTACGTTTGGGTGCCTCCTCTCCTCTCGGCATCGGAGGTAGGTCGAAATTCAAAAGTACCCGCGGATCGGAGAGACTAGACGCGAGCGCCCGGTTTTGCGCCGCTGCGCACTATTTTATACCTAGGGATCGATTAGTTCGATCTAGACATCATTGAGTTACTATATCATAAAGCTATTGAAATAAGCTACAAAACGATGTATAATTGTTCTATATTATATTTATATTGAATTTTACACGCATTTTTCTTTTTACCCGAAGTCGAAAAAAGTTATACTTTTGAAAAAGTGGGTGTTTGTGAAGAAAGTATATTGTTTTATGTATAGGTTGTTATGATTTTTATAAACAACTATATCTACCCCTTATAAATCGAAACTAAAAAGTATATGCTTTGATACTAATATTTTTATATTTTCGACTCGGAAAATATACAACAGACCAGAAATTGCATGCCGATAACAACCGATTTTAAAAAAAATTCGTGTGGTACGATTTAGGTATTTAGGCATTATATTTATATACCGATCGATAGAAAATATATTCAGGAATCTTATAAAAATACTAGTAGAACCGATAATTAAAATAATTTATACTCAATTAGGCAAAATGTGAGGAACGACAATTGAAAAAAGGCCGCCATTTTCGTAAGTCATATGGCTCATTCCGATCTTTGGTGTCAAAAATCGAAAACACAATATACTATTGTGAATATGCAAAAGGCTTCCTAAAGGCTTCTAGAAATGAAAAATGCAATCGTTACTTACCATTTTCCAGGATAAAACACTATATTTTACGAAAATAACACTCACTTCACTCCGTGACGTCACGAAAACACGCGCGCGTCATGGCGCCCGAGCCGGCCGGTTTCAACTGGCGAAATTCCGAGAAATTTTTTCTGAGTAAATGCCGTTATCGACCTCATTGTAAAGCTACATTCAATAGGCATTATATCAATAAAACAGTTATGGGAATACCAACTTTACCCTGAACAAAATAAGGTCCAAAAGCCGCAACGGAATTTGGAAGACATATGTCATCCACCGATGTTTACGGGTACAAAAAAGTTGGAAGACATATGTCTTCTTCCGATGCTGACGGGAAACGCATAATTTTTTGTTCCTAATTTTCTTTGTCATAATGAATGTAGCATAATGTATAGTGTCATAATGCAACTTTCGCATAAACATTTTTTGGCGTTTTGTGTTTTAAGTATAACAATCTATTGTACTATATTTAATTCGACTATTAATGAGACGCATAATAGTTTTTAGGCATTTTTTTATTCGTTCTAATTTTTTTAAGGTGCCGTTTAAATCGTATAATATTTTTTCCCTACTTTACTTTGTTATAATGAATGTAGCATAATATATAGTGTCATAATGTAACTTTTGCATAATCGTTTTTGGCGTAATGTGTTTTAATCATAAAAATCTATTGTACTACATTCGATTTGACTGTTGTTTGGACTCATTTAGGCATTTTTTTATCATTTGTTGTGCTACGTAATATATAACCGGGTTACATAGGACCCAGATCCGACTCGGAGCACCCCGACTCCACCTAGGCTTGTCGCTACTACCCCTAGAGTGTATTTAAAAAATGCGGGAGCCAGAAGCTCAAGGGAGGTCCTGAGTGTAGCGAGCCATGTCGAGTATGGAGAAGCGACACTCAGGGCTGACCGCAGACCTTCTGGCGGGAGCCCACCCGTAGTCAAAAAGTGCACCATAATATGTCTTAGATGTACGTAGGTGTTTAAGTCCTAAAAACGGTATACCTACATTACTTCCTACATTACGAATAATAAATACTGTTGTCAAAGTACCCACCCGCATTTTACACTCCTACGTATTTTATGTAAATAATGCTGCTACAGTCCACTCTTTGCTCTTGCCTTTTAGTAAGTCGTCTGAAGTTTATGCCGTTGGTCATTATGTTTAAGTATTGTTATGCTTTTCTTAATGTGTGCCTTTAAACCTTATGCTATTTATATTTATGCGTCGAAACATTATGCTAAGTTTTTTTATGCTATATATGGTTATGCGTTTAAACATTATGCTAAGTTATCGTTATACTGTATATGGTTATGCTAGTTAAGCTTATAATATAATAATAATATAATATTGGTGGACAATTCACACACAACACCATCTGACCCCAAACTAAGCAAAGCTTGTGCGAAAACAGTTATGCGTTTAGTTGTTATGGTAAATTATGGTTAGTCCTAAAAACATTAGGCCTACTTAAATTAGGACAAAAATTGTTATGCTACCACATATAGATCCACTACGTTTTCACAAAGTTTGTAACACTAATAGTTCTAAAAGTGGTGTTTGTTAAGTTATTTTTATTACTCTATCAGTTCATCATCATCATCATCATCAACAACCCACTAAATGTTCCCACTGCTGGGACTCGGGGCCTTCTCTCGCAAGGCGAGAGTTAAGGTCATAATTCACCACGCTGGCCCAGTGCGGGTTGGTGGATGACACATGACTTCGAAAGATTCTAGGTAGGTAGGACGGTTTCCTGACGATGTTTTCCTTCACCGTTTTAAGTTAGTTTTAAGTTACTCTATTAGTTACCAAAACAAATCATAATATAATTGTTTACTTTAAAACAGTTCTTGCTATAACCCTAGATGTTAAGGTGGGGATCTATGTGTTCTAATATAAATGTAAGTAAATTCTGATTAAAGAAAAACATGAGAGTGGATAAAAATCCTTAACATCCGATTTTAAATACTAAGTAACTTACATACACTTATTTATAGCAGATAAATGTATCAATTTACGATAAAAATGATTTACTTGTTATGAGATAAAAATAAAAAAAGATGTTATATTATAAACATATATCCTTAAATATATTTTAAAGATTCAGAAATTCCATCATGTCAATATTCGGTATCGTAATCTAGTTTTTAATTATTTTTGGGTGTTTGTAACAGAGTTCGAGGATATTTTGGTAGAATCTTGCCAAATTATGATCAAAATAAAATAAAAAACTCTCGTATAATATTTACTCTGTGTAATATTTTTTCATTCGCGCATGCCCTCAATTTTTCAATAAAGATTCTTAGTAAATTAATTCGGGTTTTCATCATTATCACTAATCAATGAAAAATAACATCAGTCCTCTTTGGAAATATGAAACTCCCAGTTACGATTTCACTTTCATTACATACGGAACCCTCATCTTCAGGCAAAACTCCTACTTTACCGACGGTTTTTAGAGGAGATATGTTGCGACGCCATTTTTAATGCTTACTTGATTGCACACGTGACCAATTAGGGGTACTAAAGTGATAACGATCTCCATAATTCAACCTTAAATAATATGGAGGCTATACTTGACACTACAAATTCTATTAATACGGCAAAATATCCTTATTATTCAGCCCTAAGTTATACAAAGGAGTTTTGTATCACTTTAAGAGTTTGGCGTTGTAATAGATTTAATGAACACCATTGTAGAGCTAATAGTATTAATGGCACCTTTTCACCAACTATCGGCGCTCCAAAAGAGTTGGTGACAGCTTGCTTAGAACTTTAGAAGCTAATTTGGATGTTAACTTCTTATATAGATCCTTTGGTTGCAAAATTAGCCCAAAGCTATATCACAGAAGCTTTGATCTGTATTATAGGAATAACGATCGCTGCTCTATGCGTCTAGCCTCCATTGATTGCTCTTATAAACTTGTTTAATCACTATAAGTGTAACATTTTGTTACTAACACTCATTTATCACCATAAACTATAATTGCAGCTACTATTCTACCTTCGTAACACTTTAGGTTCTAAAGTAAGCCATATTTGCAGCCAAAATGTTTGTTGGGAGCCCATTATTTTTAAAACGCTTCTAACGATATCATTTGTTAATAATGAATGTACTTACTTGAATTGTACACTACGAACGATTTTGATACTTGAGTCAATAATTGATTATTAATTAAAACTAGCTGTGACCTGTGGTTTCACCCGCGGTTATTTGAGGAAAATTTCTACTAAAATATCCATTGCTATAAAAAGCTATGATCAGTAAGAGAACTATACCAAAACAATAAAGAAACGCTACGTAAAAGTACGGGGTTCTAGAAAAATGTGTTTTATAGTACAGGTAATTTAAAGTACTTCTGTATATTCGATATTTTTAGTTTTTTAATTCTTGGGGTAGAAGAACAAATTGGTTATCTCTGTAACCTGATGATCTTGATAACGTTTCAGATACCTAAGTAGTTGTCCTTATGAAAAACAGTCTTGGCGCGAAGAATCGATTTTTAGGTGCTTAAATGTTTGCCCCTGTGCTTTAATAATAGTTTCAGCATACGACTACTTAACGGGAAACTGTATTATTTTGAAATTAATAGGCAAATGGTACCATTTTATGTGGAGGTAATGCATTAACATACCATTGCGCTTGAAGGGAATAGTCGATTTGTGTCGGATTCGACACCATGACCTACCGGCCCTACCCTACCGGCTAAAACCTCGGCAGTAATTAATTCATCTTTGCCACAAACCGCGCAAACACCGGGATGTTCTCGCACTCTTCTGTGAACCCGACGCGGGACAATGCACACCGTGGTCACCAGAGTGGGTACCAGACATCTTCACGTCTAGACACCCTTTGTCTCTCACGGCGGGCTAAATGGTCGGCCTCGTCACCTACCACCATCCGACTGAAGAGGACGGGGACAGCAGCTCACCGATATACCGGCACTCTTCTTTCGGCCTCTTATCTCATTCATCCTCTTCTCTACGGTCACGGTGCATACCACCAAACATCGCGGCACGTCTCATTCGCGCCGACACCGTCTACGCCGTGCAACTCCCTCCTGACCGCATTAATGAAATGAAAATGAAAATGAAATGAAATATTTTTATTTGTATAAAAACTTCACAAAAACAGTTCGTACAGTATATGCAATTTATAGTATGTTTTTATCCATGTAGAAGTGCATTGGTACCCAAACTAGGAAAACCTGTGAGATGGCGTACCAATACCCTCCGCCGAAAAGTGAATGTTAATTTGCTACAATTTTCAATCTATGACACATAATAAACAAAATACATTAGGAATAAACTGTAGATATTTGGTAATATGAACTCTATGTGTAAACTATTATTACATAATGACAAGAAAATTAAATAAATAAAATGAAATAAAATAAAAATAGATTTAGAATTACAATAATTACAACGGATAATTTTAAAACAAAAAAATAATAATAATAATAGGATACTTATTCAATCAGGACATAATGATAAGCACCATTTCTGTGGACTCGTATGTTTGTTTGAACAGCCAATTTTCTAAAGTAGTTTTACAATAATATCGAGTCAATGGATAAAAATTAAGAATTTTGTTCAACCTATTGTACACAAAGGCGCTGGAAAAATAAGATTGCCTTCTAGCAAAAGAAGTCGAGGGGTTTTGGATGACACAGACGCTCTTAATAGATCTGGTGGTGGGTTTAATCAAACCAGGTTCCACTTTAACTCTCTGGTGATGGTGAAGAACAAGATGGAGAAGGTAGAGCTGACGGACTGACAGAACTTTTGTCTCGGAGTAGAGAAATGTTGTTGGATATCGAAATGGTTTATGTGTCATTACTTTGAGTACTGAACGTTGAGCTCTTTCGAGATTTATAATCTTGGTTTTACAGGCACCGCCCCAAACTGAGATACAATATCCAAGAACAGACTGGCAAATGGCTTTATATACTGTTTTAAGTAAGATAAATGATATGCTTCGCCTCAAATTCTTCATCACCCATATAAGTTTTCTTATACGATTTGAAACGGCTGTAATTTGTGGCGACCAAGTAAGTTGTTCGTCTAAGATAACACCAAGATAGCGAATGGATTCAACTTGTTCGATTTCTACACAGCTGCATTTAGCATTAGATGGGTCGTTCTTACAAATATGCGCTTTAATTTTAAAAGTTTCTGTAGGTGGTCGGTTTCGTTTTAGCATGGTGTATGTCATAAATTTTGTTTTTGTAAAGTTCAACGTGAGTAAGTTCTGTTGTAACCAAGATATAACATTTTTTAGGCCTAATTCAGCAGATTCACGTACTTTATCCCACGTAACACCCTCAAAAATAAGCGCCGTGTCGTCCGCAAATGTAAATATTTTGCCGTTATTGGGTTTGTAGAGACAAAGGTCATTAATATAAATAAGAAAGAGAGTAGGACCTAAGATAGAGCCTTGTGGAATTCCGTACGTAACAAATTCATCATCGCTCACCACATCTCCTATATTAACCCGTTGCGTTCTTTCTGATAGGTAGTTCTCAAATAGTTTTAAAGATATTCCGCGTATACCTATGTGTTCTAGTTTTTTAATTAGGAGTGATGTAGAGATGGTGTCGAAGGCCTTAGCCATGTCTAAATATATGGCAACACATTTTTTTTTTACGATCTAAGTTCTCTACAATGTAATTGGTTGAGTCCAAGACGGCCTGTTCCGTAGATTTTTTGGATCTAAATCCATATTGCGACTCAGACAAAAGTTGTTCGTGCTCTAGGTATGATGATAATCTGTTATTAAGAATTTTTTCAATTATTTTTGATAGAGCGGGTAATACAGATATAGGTCTGAAATTATTAACGTTATCTTTAGCCCCACTCTTATGTATCGGGTGAATAATAGATTTTTTGAAGACATTGGGAAAGGTACCTGTTTTAAAGCTAATGTTTATAATGTGTGTGAGTGGAGTAATAATATAATTTTTAGCTAGCTTAATGAACATAGACGAGATTCCATCCCAACCCGTAGCAGTACCATTTTTGAGATTAATGATAAGGCCTTCAACTTCTCTCTCATCTGTGTTAGTCAAAAAAAATGAACGTGGATGATAATGAGAGATGATTGAAGTAGTCACATTTGATAAGTTCACATTACTAGAAATTTCACCCGCAAGGCGCTCTCCAATACTAGCAAAGAAATGATTAACATTATTTGCAGATAGTTGTGGGGTAGAGCAAGTTTTTAAGAGATCAAGCGGGGGGCACTTAATTTTGTCAATATTTGCAATTTGTTTTATTGCTTTCCAAGTTTTTTTAGAATCACGCCCAGCTTTACTGATTTCAGAGCTTTCATATTGGATTTTTAGTTTTTTAAGGAGAGTATTACAAAAGTTTCTGTATCTTAGATATATTTTCTCTAGTAATTTATCATCTGGAGAGCTACGCAACTTCCTATGCATATTATCTCTGTGACGTATACATCTTAATAAGCCTGGAGTTATCCAAGGCTTTGTAGATCGTTGTCTGAACGGGAGTGGACGGGATGAAGTAGATTTTTGTATAACATCCATCAGTATACCAACGAAAGCGTCTGCAGCGTAGTTAGGGTCTGTAGATTGCAGGACAGATTCAAAATTGGAAGATTCCAATAGTTTCAGGGCTTTTGACATATCCGTCTTTTTTAATACTCTTTGTGTTGGTTTATTTTTCACCGGAATGTGGGAAGCAAGACTCAGTAATACTGGAAGATGGTCTGTAATTTCAGATTGAAGAACAAAACACATACAAGGGCTCTTTGTTTTGACCAAAAAATGGTCAAGACAAGTGGTTTGTCTAGTTGGAATCGTGTGTGCAGGTAAGAGACCCAATTCGGCAGCCAATGTTAAGTAATCTATGCTTTTTGAATCTGAGTTATTAACGCTAATATCTATATTGATATCCCCGGAAATAATTATATGTTTAAAGGAACTCAGTGATTGCAGTATTACTTCTAGAGAATCCAGAAAGCTTCTCGCGCATGTAAAACTAGGGGGACGATAAATAGCCAAAATGGCTGTGTGATTAGAGATTTTTATTAGCAGACAATTTCCACCAGCAAAGGGCGGTTCCTCAGTTGTACATGAGATAGAGTCTTTTATATAAACTACAACTCCATCATTTTGGTTGTATAACCGCTTAGTTGACGTGACACTGTAGCGTGTGAGTTGCGGAAGAATTGTGTTACTCGATAACCAACACTCAGTCAAAATCAACACATCACAATCAAAATCCAAAGAAGCCAGCATAACACATAATTTATCGAAATTAGCATTTATACTTCTGATATTTTGCGTTAGAACTTTTAGACTATTTATTGGCATTGGTATAAGTGATGAACAACTAGTGGGAGAACAGAGATAGGATTCAGATATCGCGAGCTCATCAACGTCAGCGAAAATATTTTTAGCGTTTGTGTCCATTATGTAAGGGTGTAGATGGTAACATGCAGTCATATCCAAGTACTGTAAAAGACTCCAATATTAATAGCTTTATAATGATAATTTTAGGTGCATTGATCATTATATTCCGAATTATCTGTGATCCGTACAGTGAAATTATTAATGATAGTAATGATGCGTTATTTAACGTAATATAAGTAATGAGTAAAAAGTATCCATTTAAAAGTAGGTAGCTAAATATAACAAATAGGAAAAAATGAGCTCTGAGTGTAACATTGCAACAAGATAGTCAGTATTGTATATTTTTTAGTTTGTTTATCTGTTCCTCGTTTGTAATCTGTATAAAAGGCGACCCGTCTGTCTTTCTCAAAAACACCTTCCCGTTTGATGTCCAGCAGTATTTATACCTTCCAGACCTCTTTAACTCTCTGGCCAAGAACAAGAGATGGTTAGCTTTACTAGTTAAGTGCTCGGCCACATAAATTGGTGATTTTTTACTCCAAATACCAAGATGCGAGGCGTTCAGTTTAATTGTATTGGAAACGTTGTAACTTTTCACTGCTTTGAGGATTTTATTCTTCAGTATGATAGAATTAAATTCAATTATTATAGGTTTGTTTGAGTCGGATTTGCCAGGAATGCGAAATACTTCTTTGATGTCGTTAGATGCCATTTCGGACTGGATAGTTTCGCTCATTTGAAGAACATACTTGGTCAGAACTTCTTTCGTTTCGCCAGTAGTGTGTGGAACATTTCGAAGCTCAATTGATGAACTACGTGAGCTGCGTAAGAGGTCTTCAATCAAATTCTCCATTTGAAGTAGTTTAGCCTGGTTGGATTTGCATTCTATTTCGACTTTATCAATTTTAGATCGAGTTTCCGCAACCTGAGTTTCCATGAAATCAATTGACTTTTCTATATCACACTTGATATCCGACAGTCGTTTGTCCAAGTTATCAAATTTCTGATTCATATCCGCCTTCCATGTTGAGAATAAATTAATGATTTTGTCTTCAAATAGCTTAAACTTCTCGTCAACCAATTCTGGAGATCTAAGACGTTTCGCTGCACGCAGTCGTTTTTTGCCTTGATCGCTTAACTTAGCGGCATCCGAGTCAGATCCATGGTTTTCTGAAGTGTGAGACATGATAGTTCGATCCAAAAATCAAAGAGCAATGCTGTCTCCCGATGAATGTTACCTTATGCTTTTGTGCTAGCAATTTACTCGGACGCTCAGGTCGTGAATGATGACACAGCAAAGTGAAAGGAAGCGCAGATGATCTGAATGTGCGAATGTAATAGCAACAGGTGAGTAAGAATGATGTTACTTAACTCACGCGCCTGGGTTGTCCGTTCAAAGTCCACGTAAACGATGAGTCCGGTAAACGCGCACCTTATTGCTCACGTCGCAGCCCAATCTTTCTATCTCACTTGTATCACAATAATACGAAATAAACAAAATAATTAAACTCGTGCACGGTGCAAAGCACGTCTACTCGCCACCGAGGTTCGGACGGAAGGGCTTTGGCTTTGAAGGGCATTGCTAGGAACGCAAGGCTTGGAGCCCATAGCCCTGGTTAGCAGTCCCACTGCGGGTTTCTCTTAGCTTCACTGTGGATGATCGGGCTACGGCTACTAAACCCCTTGCCTTGTCTATGCGGGATCCCCTCGGGAAGGAAGCAAATGGTATCTCGTAGAGCAATCGGCGACTGTCCGCTGTCTTCTTTCTATTCGCCGCGCTCGTTTAATATAGTTGAAAATTATTTGCCTTTTTTACGTGGGAGAATACATTTACGCATGGTCACGCATTAGCTTAGTGATGGCCGCGGTTCCGCCTCTGTTGCTACATCGCCTCGAGGATCTGGAAGACAACGCTTAGAAACATCACTGCACCACGTGTTTACAATAAAGTGGTCTATTATTTTGTTGCAGAGTTATTTTAAAACTAAGATATTTCCTAAAATATTCATTAAAATCAAATAATACTAAGGGCAATTTTGCTCAAATTATATATATGTGATAAATAATGTACTCGTTCGGATAAATGTTTATCCGAACATCGTGTTTATAAAAATACCTCCGCAAACAATTTTCTTCTTCTTTTTTCTTATGGGTACCAGTCGGTAAATGGGTACCTACCACCGCAATTTCGCCAACGTCCAGCGTTTGAACATTGAGAGCGTCGTTAATCCATGTTCTGTATGTTTTTCATTGGAATATGATGCTTCATTCAGGTGATCAGTCTGCTTCAAATAATCTTGAGCTTGATTGTCAAAAACATCTTTAGTGTGAAATCGAGGCAGCAGGGTTCTTCCTTCAAGTACTTCCAATATACGATTGTATGTGAATAGTATGGTAAAATAGTAATGTTTAGTATAGAGGTATAAAAATCAATGGACAAATTTTATATAAACAATATTACAATATAAGATTAGAGAGATTTCTAATTTGATAATACTTTAATGTAAACAATGCATTATTGAAAATTTGATTACCTAAAATGACGTAACCTTCAAATATAGACCGACATGTCCTATCATCTATTCTGTCATCAGACTTCAGCGCATACCAAGGAGAATGGCACACGCAGCTAAAGCTCTCGAAGAAAAATATTTTTCCCCGTTTTTGTTACATTCTTCAACCCTTTTTCTGCAATAAAAAGTAGCCTATATCCTTTCTCGGGGTCTAGTCTATCTGTGTACCAAATATCATTAAAATCAGTTCACTGGTTTAGATGGTAAATCATAACAGACAGACAGACAGACAGACAGACAGAGTTACTTTCGCATTTATAATATTATTATATTATATATAGTAAGAAAGATAATTATTAGGTCCTTACATATGAAATTGGTGTTTTGTCGTACTGACTACTTTGATGTCAAATATTTCCTCTTTGGATAGAAATTCAAAATTGAAATTTATACAGCTATTTCCTCATGCTTCTATGTTTTGCAATTAACACTTTGGAAAACTTGAAATTTCGCGTTATTTACGAGTACGAGTTGTATCGTGGCACCAGAGCAGCAGAAGGGCTCGAAGGATTAATGATGTGTATGGCGGCGGTGCCCCAAAAGAAAACACAGTAGGTATGTTTTTGGTTCCAATGTTTTCGTTCTGGAAATTTCGACCTACAAAACAAGCCCCGTGGATGGTCGGAGACCAAACTTGATAATGAAGAAATGAAGGCTATTGTGGAAGCGGATCTATCGCAAACCACGTTCAAATTAGCTGCAAGCTGCAGTGGTAGTGATAAAACTGTTTTAATCTCCTTGAAATAAATTGGGTAGGTGAAAAATCTTGAAGGGTCCTCATACATTGAGTGCAGCAAACCGACAAATGCACATCGACTTCTGTGTTATTTTACTCCACCGGCACAATAATTAACGGATTTTAAATCGAATCATGAAAAGTGGATCCCGTACAATAATTGGAGATGCTTTTAACAATAGCTGAACCCTGGCGAACCAGTCAAATCTTGCCCCAAGCGAAAATTGAGGTTCAAGTTTTCCATTTTGTAAACTGAGTGAACGAAAGAAAAAAATAATACAAGAAAGAACTAACGAAAGAGATATTTGAAATCAAAGTTGGATAGTAGGTATGACAGAACACCAATTTCATAAATGTAAGGAGCCCAAATTACGAAACAGTGATTTTATGTTTTAAATAAATTGTAAGTATTCCAGAATTCTTACATATCCCGATCTCAGATTGCCCGTAAATTATTTTACCTTTCATTTTTGTCATAATAATTCTCTTACCTTTACAATGGGTTTTAACTCTACTATTTTATTTTTTAATAGAGAAATTATCGACCCTGGTCTATAGTATATAGTCTGTATTAGCAGATAGGCATTTAAAATCTTTTTATTGTGGGAAAATAACGGGAACAGGAACTACGCGAGTAAAACCGCGGAGTGATGCGAGTATTTTAATAAAGAAAATAAAGATAACACTCTAATGTAACACTCTTGTTTTTTTGCTTGTGCCGTTATTACTGTGTTTAGTAAATGAATAATTATTTATAATATTAATGATTAAATATATAATCAATGAATAAACCTATATAAATCTTTACTGTAATGAAATATTAATTGTCCTTATGTTTCAAATAAAGTGGCCAAGTGCGAGTTAGACTCGCCCATGAGTTCCGTTGAGGGTTCCGTTGCAGCAAGTAACATTATATACATAGTACACATAGTTCTTGTAGTTCGTTGTAACTTTGATCGAAGTTTCAATAATAGTGTATTTATGACGTACTAAAAAAAACTACTCATCAGATCGAGTTCAAACTAATTTTCGTTGGTAGTTTACATGGTAATGTACATCATATATTTTTTTTAGATTTTTCATTCTCTTACTTTAGAAGTTAGAGGGGGGGGGGACACATTTTACCATTTTGGAAGTGTCTCTCGTGCAAATTATTCAGTGTAGACGAAAATGATTTTAAAAACCTCAACATCATTTTTGAAGACCTATCGATAGACACCCTACACGTGTAGGTTTGATGAAAAAAAAATTTTTGAGTTTCAGTTCTCAGTATGGGGGGCAACCCTAATTTTCCTTTTTTTTAAATTTTTCTTAATGCGGTTCACAGAATACATCTACTTACCAAGTTTCAACAGTGTAGTTCTCATAGTTTCGGCAAAAAGTGGCTGTGACATACGGACGGACAGACAGACAGACAGACAGACAGACAGACAGACAGACAGATAGACAGACAGACATGACGAATCTATAAGGTTTCCGTTTTTACGTTTTACGGAACCCTAAAAATGTTGTACGCTAAGATTTCTGTGTCGTTGATTGATTTTGAAATTAAGTAATAGTCCATAATAGTCCATCTATATAAATACTTTTATTATGCTAAAATATATTTTGATTTTATGCTGAACAATGCCAATTACAATTTAATCTTATTGCAGCTTATTTAGCAACGCTACAACGCTGTCATTGAATACTACTTACTTACGGACACACTGGATATGTAAGAAATAAAGTGGCCAAGTGCGAGTTGGACTCGCCCATGAAGGGTTCCGTTGCAGCATGTAACATAATATACATAGTACACATAGTTCTTGTAGTTCGTTGTAACTTTGATCGAAGTTACAATAATAGTGTATTTATGACGTACTAAAAAAAACTACTCATCAGATCGAGTTCAAACTAATTTTCGTTGGTAGTTTACATGGTAATGTACATCACATATTTTTTTTAGATTTTTTATTCTCTTACTTTAGAAGTTAGAGGGGGGGGGGACACACATTTTACCACTTTGAAAGTGTCTCTCGCGCAAATTATTCAGTGTAGACGACATTGATTTTAGAAACCTCAACATCATTTTTGAAGACCTATCGATAGACACCCCAGACGTGTAGGTTTGATTAAAAAAAAAATTTTGAGTTTCGGTTCTCAGTATGGGGGGCAACCCTAATTTGTCTTTTTTTTAATTTTTTTTTTCAAATCTTAATGCGGCTCACAGAATACATCTACTTACCAAGTTTCAATAGTGTAGTTCTCATAGTTTCGGCAAAAAGTGGCTGTGACATACGGACGGACAGACAGACAGACAGACAGACAGACAGACAGACAGACATGACGAATCTATAAGGGTTCCGTTTTTACGTTTTACGGAACCCTAAAAAACAACAAGTAGTTACGATGCGAAGAATGATAATTATACAATTAATGCTATTGTAATGCCATTTTTAAATACATCGTGTCAAATATAAATGTATTAAATCTATACTTATACTAAAACCGTAATGAGTCGCAATGAAGATTATTAATTTGTTTTTTTTCTTTCATGTCTGTCTGAATGATTCAAAGCCACGTATCACGCCGAAACTACAGATTCAATTCTAATTAAACTTGGCGTAACTTAAATTCATACTTTGAAGTTTGAAACTGGGCTACTTTTAAGTCCGCATATTTGGCATGGTTTGCTAGAAGAGGTGAAAGTTAAAAATGTAAATTCGGTTAAAACTCATTATTGTTTTGTCAAATTTCATTTATTATTGTTATTATTTATTTAATAATTATTCACCAACCAACTTGGTGACTAATATATTTATTACAATCTAGCCTAATTCGGAAAGTCTAGGCTAATGAGTAATTTTTTTATGACTTAGTTTGCTAAATAATGTTATGTGTAAGATTGTGTCCGTAAGCACTTTTCTTATTGTCTCTATTAAGGCGAAGTCACTTCGTTCATGTGTACTTTGTATATAATATTTATAAATCTAAATTGCACTTACACTGCACTTTGAACACAGGTATTAATTTAATTTGCACTAAGTCAACTCAAATGGTTTGTCCGTTTAAGCCACCGCACTAATTCAGTGTTGTCAAGGAGCTGGATTGTCTCGACATTAACATGGTAATGAAGTCTTCGTTCGTGAGCTTCTGCATATTTTCGTATCAGTTCTCTAACAGAATCCATCTTTAGGTCTCGATGGATGTCAGTATAGCACTTTGTTTTGAAATCTTTGTACAATTTCAATATTGCTTGGTTTGGTACAGCCCCACAACTTTACTGTATACCATATGTCCACACTGGCATTAGGACTTGTTTATACAAGAAGATCTTGTTATATACCTACTAACAACACAGATTTTCTTCCAAGTAGCCAATACATATTTTTATAGCGTATCGCTAATTCCTCTATTTTCTTCTTGACGTGAACCTTCCAGCGTAACATCGCGTCAAGAGTCATACCTAGGTATTTAGCTTTGTTTTCATAAGGTATGGGTTGATGATTTATGAAAACTTGTTGATATTTTACTTTTTTATTTGTAAAATCTATATCAACGCTTTTAGATTCATTCAACTTTATGCGCCATTTTTTCGTCCAGTCATACATTTTATTAATTGCGGATTGCACCATCTCTGTAGCTTCTGCATCATTGTCACCTAGTGCCAAAATCGCAGTGTCGTCTGCGAATGTCGCAATAGTAGTATTTTCTAGTGTTGGTATATCACAAGTATATAACAGGTATAAGATGAGATTCTTTATTATTAATAATATTAATAAATAATAAAGATTATACTTTGAAAACTTCTGCGCCAATATTTTAACATTATCGGTCAGGTAGTACACATCTAATAGATATTAAGCTAATGACTACGCAAATTATGGTTTAATGTGACAGAAAATGATACAAACCTCGCAAATAAAAATAAGACAGAAATTTATTCAATTGATTATTTCATTTTGGTCGTTAACATATATAGCATTTCAAATGCCATCAAACACAAATCCATCCATCACAAATTATATACGAAAACTACAGTTAGGTATATGAGTAATCAAATAAATAAACAATAATAGTTTAGAAAACTAAAAAACACGCTTTTAGTACTCACTAAAAATACCCATATCGTGGGGGTGCATTTCAAATAGCCATTCTTGTAATCAATGCCAATCTTGGATGTCCACCATGTTGGATTTAAGTCACGTGACTATTTTTTCGTATTCCTGACAGCAAACCCTTTCATTTGATACCCATATCATGGGGGTGCATTTAAAATAGCCTGTCCGTCATATTAAATTTAAGTCACGTGACTATTTTTCTCGTATTCCTGACAGCAAACCCTTTCATTTGATACCCATATCATGGGGTGGAATTCAAACAGCCAGTCTGCCATCTTGGGAAGGCCGCCATATTGGATTTGTAATGACGTTTCTTAGCTAGTCATGTACCGTCATCAGAACTCGGAGCGTGTGCAAAATTTCATTCTAGTCAAAGACCGGGAAGTGAGTCAAATTAAGATTCCAAGATTTTCTTACTTACAAAGTTAGTTACAAGTGAAGCTAATAAAAGCGTGTAAAAAATACGTCTGTTCGTTCAAATGCAAAAATTCCGTAGGCAAGCAAGAAATAATAGCAGTGCACTAACAAAACTGATCGCAAAATTATAAGTAACATTGTATTTAAAATATAAATTTACAATTAAAAGTTACGTATTAGGTAAATGACAAACATTTTCATCAAACTTTTATCTTAACTTTTAGGAGTCTACGAAAAATTCGAACAAGATTAGTAAAAGTAGTTAGATATACAAACATATATTATAATATTATTATGTGTTTCAATATACTTATTTTTGTTGATAGAGACTACGCGCATTAACATTCTCATCTTTTAATTAACTGAAACATTTTAAATATAAATTTTATTGGTTAGAGCGATATCTACCGCCAATATATACATAGATATTTGCATTATTAAGCGATTATAAAATGTATTTTGGTTAATACACTCCAGCCAACTGTACTACCAGGATGAAGAAAGATATATTAAAACTAATGAATAGTCCTGGTAAACGCAAGTCCAGAGGAATTATTTTGTAAACAGTAAATTTTAAACTATTTGCTTCCACGTAACGGATAAACTTCTTTATTTGGCTGACTTTATACTTATCTGAAAAAAATAATATAAATAGCTGTAATAGTACATTATGATATAAGTGTGGTAAGTTGATAATTACAGCCGAGGCTTTATTGCTAGCTCGAGCCGAAGGCGAGAGCTATAATTAGCAGAGGCTGTAATTATCAAAGCGCACGTATGTCATTACGACGTTTTATAACATATTTGCGAGGAAATAAACAAAACTCTGACGACATTTTCAAATAAAAACAATAAAGTGAAAAAAAACGCGCGGAATAATATTTACTTGATCACAGATGACAGCCACAGACTAGGTAGAGAGATACATCACAGCACAGAGTAAGTAATCACTATGGATCACAGATTAGCAATGCGCGCGCATTGGCGCCTTTTTTTTTTAAGCAACGGCACAGAACCAGCCGGTTTGCCATTAATAATAAAGTAAATTAATATTTTTGTGTTTTGTTACAGAAAAATTTAAGTAATTTATGGTCTAAATTAATTAAATTAACGAATTTAATAATTCTTTATTATATTTTACCTCTCAAAGTTAATTTTATTCATAAAATGTTGACCACACTTTTCTGACATAAAAACTCTTTAGTAAGATTTAAAAAGGTACCGTTCGTTTTAGACGGAGCTTATCTCTCTACCTAGTCTGTGGACGGAGCATTTTGAACATTACAGCACTAGTGCGTAATAAGATACATTACGATACAGAAATTGGTCCAATAAGAGACCCTTTACGAGCAAATATGTTATAAAATATATTTTTCATATATATACATAGATTTTTTTTATCCAAAGACTCGTCTATTTTTGTGTTGTTTTCAGGAAACGTGAAACAGCAAGATAAGGTCTAAATCAAGTCAGCTATCTAACAAAAACAACCAATTCGTGAACGCTTTTTTTTTTATTTAGAAGCTACTGTAGAAACATACGCGTATGAGCTCCAGATAGTCTGTAATCGAAATAGATACATTTCGAAAAATGGGAGTAACTTGAAATTTAACTCTTTTTTGCGGAGAACAGACGCACCTGCATCTTGCCCTCTAATTTTAAAATTGACCTGATTAGCATCTCCCAAAACAAATACTACCTCAAAAGGCAGGTTCAGACGCTCAATCATATTTTCTCGTAGTACCAGGGTTAGTTGTCCAATGGCTTGCTAGCTATGTAATTCTTTACAACGGTTCTGTCATCTGCGACCAGCAAAAACAGGGGTTCAAAACAGATCGTTTAAATATCGCTAAAATAGTGCCACAGAGAGCTCAGACCCATCAGCGACTCCGGGGTTGATAGCCATTTGATCTGACTTGCAGCTTTCAATGATTATTGAAAAAGTCCAATATCCGTACGATTAAATCAACAAACAAAACGTACGCCGAAAGATTTCATATAAGGAAGGCCATCATGTCAAACCTTGACGAAAGCCTGCAAAATATGCAGAGAGATAACAAATAGTTCCCCATTTCTCTCAATAGCTTCATCAAATCTGTCATCTGATCTGCCATAGGCCCCTCTAACTGTCCTCTCTGACGGCTTGCTTCCACATTTTTATACAAACCACCAAGACGGCTTGGGCCGTCAAGGCACCTTTTTTACGTTATTGGGACCTAACATTTCTATGTTTTTTTTTGTTACAAATGAAATTTTTTCTTCGAGTAATTCATGTTCTATCTGCAATTACAACCTCGCTTTTGATCAGGGCGCAGCTAGTCTATTTCTCTACTTTAAATAAATACACATAAAACAAACTCGCTACTGTAATGTATTACTCGTACTATACCGTGACATTCCAGCAGTTTATCGTGCAAAATAAGAAGTATTTCGTATGTCTGGGACTGCAGCATCCCCGCAAATAACGCAGGTGTAAATGTAGTGTACAAAAGTTGAACCAACACTAAACACAGACCACCAATGCTGACGTCCCAAATCTGAAAAAAAGAAACGATCACGGGTTCACGGGTGAAGTATAAACCATTTTATAAAGTGACTTTTAAGGCCAATTTTAAATAATTTTAAACGGAGTAACAATAATTCAAAGTGAATGATCCTCCACATAATTTGCAAAAATAGAAGCTTTAGCAAACCGTAGAACATCGATCGATCGTCGATCTACTGGCAACTATCATCATCCCGTGCAACATATGAATTAAGAGCGAGTCAAAGTCAACGCCACGCCTCTCGTCCTTTTGTTCTGCAAATAATTTGAATAATTCTGATTCTGTGAGATGCGTGATAAAAGGCTCATAAGCAATGACACTGTTGGGCGCAAAATACTTCTTAGTCTTGGACATCATCAAAAAACTGCTAGGCTATCGTTTTTTAATCGGTTACACTTGGAAGAGCGGATTACTACATTGCATGATCGAATAATACCACCTATCTCTTTTTTCTATCGGAATGCTCCTAGCTCGAAAAAGCGACATTGTTGCATTGTTGATGTTCTAAAGACAAGATAGAAGAGATTTGACGTCTAGGCTGTGGGATATGTTGTCAGAGTGGGTTTTCCTCGATGGTTACAATCTTTGTGTTGTCAAATCGAGAGTGAATTGGTTTCTTCTAGGTAAACACGCTCCATTATAGACCGCATCATCGCTTAACATCAGGCGAGACAGCGGAGAAGTGTAAGCTTAAAAAAAAATTATTACCAATAAATACCAGTTGAGAGCGTTTCTCGCGTTTCACAACCAAATAAAAACCAGAAATTAAAAAAAAAATAAGAAAAAGAAGACTTTAATCAGCTGACTTTATTTCATGTTATTTTTTTCATTGTTAAAATTGAGACTAATAGATATTGTTTTGCCAGATATGATGCCTCTAGAAGAGGGCAGTTGGTATGGATCAATATTTAAAATATTTTGTATCATCTTATCTTACCTGCAAACAACAATAAAGATTTTGTATTTATATTTCTTTATACCTATGAATTTCGTGCAAAATTTTGCATTACAAAATGAAAATGTATTTGTAGGCATTATTAGGTTAAAAATATTAATTAATTTTAGTACTTATTCAAATGAAAGCGAAAAAAAAGATGAGTGTCTACGATAAGTACTTATGTCAGTTATAAATAAGTAAATCAAGATCACAGACACAACTATCTTAATTGTTCTGACTCACCGTGATGTTATTTTGTTTAAGTTCCGATACGCCAAATGAAGTAAAGCCCAATGTGTGCGCGAGGTTCAATAGTAAATTTGAAAACAACTGCAAACAAAACACTACAGTTAAAATCACAAAGAAAGTTGTCGGACATTATCACTGCAGACACAAATTTCGCTCTGCTGCTAAAAATTTGCTGCTCCGCTGCCGCTTCGATCCTACCCCACTACGGGACACGTAACACGTGTTCCAACGTCGCGTCGCCGCCGCACTCGTGCTGTATGCCTGTCGCGCAACTGCTGGTCACGGCTCCGCGAGTCTTCGTGTGTCGACTTTGATACTGAGCTACGAGTTAAGTCGCACATATGTGAGAGAACAAGTACCCATTCCGTTCTCTCAAGGCCACCCACCGTTTGAATAATATACTTATGACGATATTGATGTTATACCTATACGTAAATATTTCTTTCAAACTGACTTTTTTCCTCAACCCCGCGTGCTAGTAGGAAGCTTGGGCCGAGTCTCTGATGTTCATCATCAACGGGTCACTCCGTGAGTTCTTTACGGACAGTGATCGCTTGCAATCGGCGGCTACCGGGACTGACAATGACGCACCCACCCTAACTGCTACACTATGCTCTATGCACAAACACCTTATGCTCTAGGACTCATCTCAATGGAATAAGTGCGTCAAATCTTGGAGGAAGCGAATGGGGACCACAACTCCCGCAAACATCGCATGACCATCCGAATGAATCTCACCAACTCTGGCGCGTGCCGGCAAGTCACGCGTTGTCTCTTTACAAATCGTATTCCGATTCATCGTCTCGAGGATGATAAAGTTCTCCGCGTAGCAATACGCGGTGTTCCAGGGAAGTTTGGAATAGATTCAATCCACATCGATCTCCGCGATTGCGTCTACAGTCTTCCCTCAGAACGGTTTCCCGCGTCAACTGCGGGAGAAACAAAGCCCCGCTTGACCTTGCTTCGTAAACTTGAAAAGGATTAAGGTGCAAGGCCGTTTTTAATTTAGTTTTTAAATTTAAATGTAGCTTTTATGAATAGGCATATGATGTACTATCAGGCTCACATTTTGCTTCTCATGTGACTCTTCTAATCTTTATCTTCTAAGAAATAAACATTGCAAACATCTTTTGCAATAGAAGCAAACCGAAAATCACTAAAAAACTGTTTTTACTCTTTGCATAATACAAAGATCATAGTTGTGTTCCTAATTTCGTTGTAAGTGTGTAATTGGAATTGTCAATAAACTGCTTAATTTTATTTATATGTGTAAAAGCTTAAAAACATTACAGCTGGATAAGATAGTATTGTAATTGTATCAGGTGACATTGCCAAATGATGGTGATTTCAAATGGTTCGGATAATTAAATTGAGTTGAAAAACAAGTGTAGACCGCAATCATTTTTAGTTAACACGATATTTTTACTGAACCTTAGAATACTACTCTTATAATTACTTACCACAGGATCATATGCTAGTTTCATTTTCAAAGCAATTTCGTGAATGTCTTTGTAAATTTGTTGAAAGCAAATAATGTCTACGTCATCTCTCTTTAGAAAGTAAATACATTTTTGCAATCGACATTTTGTAGAATAAAATACAAAAACGTTTTTAATCGATATTATATCTTTCAATGTTAACAATACGAAAAAATATATATTGCAGTAAATGTTTTTGAGACACAATTCATTTTCAAAACAATTAATAAATGTGGATATTATTCTACATAAAACTACAATAGAAACAATTACTAAATTTTTTCTTTCCAAATTGAAACTTTTATCATTATCCGGTACAAGTCTTTTATCCACCCGTTTATATATTGAGATAATACCAACTAAAGTAACATCTCTATCAATGAACATAAAAATAAAAAAGCTTGAATAATATTCGGCTAAATGCACTCCGTGTCGAAAAATCATGTACGTATTTTCAATACCGTATATTTGAATCATGCACACTGCAGAAGCACTCATATGTATCGTACACAAAAGAGAAATTACAGCGTATTTTACTTTATGAGATTTAAATTCAATAGACCCGAAGTTAACGCCAGTCAGAATGTGAATAAATTTGTAAACATAAATAAATGTTTTTGATATTTTGTCTTGTTTTTGAAAAAAATTAATGGTGACCATGCTGATTAAATTATGCAATAATTTTATTCAATTTTTTTTTGAGAATTGTGAATTTGACGTTATTTTTTAATAACATTTAATTATGTAATATATTATTGGTATGGGTATAACGGGGTGATATTGTTTTGTATAATACTTAATTTCGTAGTTAGTTATTATATTGTTAAATAAGAATACAGGAAAAACGACCGTCTTTTCTGTACGAGAAACTATTACACAATATCGTACATTTTCTTAATTAATTTGAATTCATGCTTCGTGTAATCACTTTAATGGACCTCACCATTCTGAAAATCTAATAAATTATCTTTGACATGCCATTAACAAATTAATTTAATCTTCTTTCGTTTTCTGTTTGTAGGTACACCAAAATAATATCAATACATTTTTTAAATCAAAGTTATTTGTTAATAAATGTACAATTTACACGTCAGTTACTGAAAAAAGAAAACAGAAACAATAGCATACAAATTTACTTGATACACATTTTCAAAAATTTAAACGAACTTTTCACTGTACTATAACGATGTACGATACAAAAACTACACACTAAACAATCACTTTGAAAATAACGAATTTTCATGGAGGTGTTTATATCTTGTTTCGCCCTCCTAGGCATAACACACAGCTATCGTAAAATTAAGATTCAAAATCATAATCTTGTATTGCACTGCAGTCATCATCCAGAGGATCATTAATATCTATGCCCAGTGATTTTTCTGGAAACATTGCCCTTCAAATAGGAACACAGTGAAAAGCAGTTTGTCTCAAGTGACCATTACTGCCTATCGAACTTAACCACAACCATATTGTATAGCTTAATCTGCAGTCAATTTCGTTTACTTATTTATTTTCAATTAATCTTATACCTTTAAACGAGCTATTCTTGTACCTATTTAGAATCTAAATCTCGGACACGGCTCGAACGATTTTCATTAAATTATGTATGCAAGGGGTTTCGGGGACGATGAATCGATCTAACTAGGTTTTATTAAAAAAAAACGCATTTTTTGCGTTGTAATTGGTTAAGCCTGATTTTACTTTCAGCCTTATTTAAATTTTATAATTCAATTCGTGAATTATATATATATATGGCTGCCTGTTTGGCACTGCGGACCGCGGCGCGGTGTGCACGAAGCTAAACGGCTGTTGCGAGGGTGCAAGTGAGAGGGTGCGTGAAGAATGCGTAGATATGCACTCAAAATATTTATCACACTTTCTTCCTTTTTACGAACTCACCCTCATACTCACACACGCACACATACACACCCTCTCACATACACATACACACCCTCTCACACTAACACACATCCTCCCTCACACTACACTATATCTACTTCTGGAACTGGGATTAGACCAAAATTAACATTTTTGATACCCTGTGTTTACTGTGTTTTTGCTTTCGTTCTCTGGCTGCCACAGCACGGGCCACCGAGCCTAGTGTGGGGCCGAAGGCTAAGTCTGGGAACATGTTATGTATTTTCATGTAAATCTAATTAAGCAATTTTGTAATCTGTTCCGATTGATGTTTCTAGGTAATAAAGATTTGTATTTGTATTTGTATTTTGGTGAGCTGTGCCTCGAGAATGTTTTGATAGGTTTCGAAACGGGAGGCACACGCCGTTCTCCATCTCTATTAAACGTCGGACGCTTACGAATTTTGATGTTTCAATGGCCTCCTTGGCCTTATGGGGTATAAAATCAAAGCAATCTTGAGCATACCTAACAAACCATGACGTTAGTGGCAATATGATGTGTTCGCTATGCGTAGAAACCAGATTGAGCTGTTATTGTCGCATTTAAACAGCGTTCCCCTGAATATTGCAGTAACGGTAGAACAGGAACAAGATAACGTACTTAATAAAATGAAATAACCTTTTCTGGATGTGTTGGTGATGCGACATTCTACTAGACGATTATCACACACGGTTTACCGTAAGCCATGCACAGAGATCTTAATGCTGATTCACACCATGATTTGACGGCAGCATCACGAAGTATTGAGACTATGTGAACAAGAATATCTATATGTTAATAGCAGTATAATTGAAAACGAAACGAAATTACCATAATATTATAATTTTCCTACTCCTTAATAATATGACATTGAAGTTAAAGAGTTGAAAAATAATAATATTAACTTTATTTGATCAACAACAGTAGTATGGTAAGTACAATAATACATAGTAATATTGTGTAAGAAACCCTGGATCTCACACTAGGTACAGTCTTGTGTCGTGAAAATCCAGTGCCTTCTTTGGTGGTTTGGTTAATTACATCTGTTCAGCGATAAACTTAAAACTAAAAGGAGGAAGAAAAGATAAATGTAACAACAAAAAAAATTGAACAAAAAAATAAGACAGGATAGGGATTACACCTTTAGGAAATAGCCTTTACCTACCAAAACCAAAACAGGACAAGTGCATAAAATAATATTGTAGTATTTTTATATTCTTTGGATGTCAACGTATTTATACTAGATAGCCCAGTCATATTAGGGGTTTGGGGTGCGTGGTTCGGGAAGCTCCTCGTGAAGCACCCTGGGCATCACACAACAACTTGCCTCGGTGGCATCTTGTTGTATTGATGGCGAATCCCGGCCGGGTCTGGGAACTTCTACACGCGCTCCTCACCCCCTTGAGCAGTGCGTGTCTCTACACGGGGAGAGGGACTGGAAGACTTGGGAAGGTTACTCGGCTGACATATCGGCCAAGTAAAATTCCTAAGTCTTCCAGATGAGGGTCCTCCACGAGCACTCTGATTAGCAGAGTGCTCGGTGGAAGGCCAAGAGCCGCCGTGCGGTCACAGAGGCGGAACCGCGGCTTTCCCTAGCCGCGGTGGTGAGGGCGGATCTCTCACTGCCGACCATCTTCGCCTTCGAATAAGGTTCTCAAAACAACTTTTGCATATATAATGGTATGGATCTTTGCATATATAGTGTAAAAACATAGTAAACACCATTATTAAACCTAGCAAAACAACAATAAGTAAATATCAGATGTAATCAATGGTACTGGCGCTATTTGATGATCAAACTCAGGAATAAAATGCTCCGCAATTTTAAATGGTCCTTCATAAATGGCAATTAAGTCAGCAGTGTTGGAGTTACTTCATGTACTTGCTTGAAAATTTGTCAAATTTTCTGCAGCTAAAGGTTTTTGTTGACGGAAAGTAGCTTACTTAAATTAAAACTTTGAAATTTATCATCGGAAGAGACTGTTCCAGTAATAATCTCTGTAATAAAATTTTGATCAACAAATACAAATAAGTACAAAAATCTTTATTGCTGTGTGCAGGTAAGATAAGATATTTATTACAAAACATTTTAAAAGTTGACTTATATAAACTGGCCTCTTCGAGAGGCATGCAATATGTCTGGCAAAACAATTTGTATTGGTATGTAGGTATAGTCAATTGAAAAAAGTATTCTTCTACTTCTTTTAATTTCTAACTTTTAATCGGTTGTGTTGTATTATATATCATCTATTCTTCATATTCTATTAATTTCTGGCTTCTATTCGCTTGTGCTATATAAGTGAGATATGTTTGGTGAGCACAACCACGCCAACGTCTTGTGTTTCAGCTGAATGTTGTTTTGGCGTATGATCAGTAGGCAGTTTGAATCCCAGGTCTTGCAGTTGATCCATGTATGAAATGTCAAAGAATGTCAATGACAACTCACACAGCGTCGTCACAATTACTTTCCACTTCAATTAATCTTCAAGTCTTGTTCTACGGGATCAGTAAAGTTAATAGTGTTAGTGCTTTCACTCAGACTGAAAATATCGTTTCTCTGTATTCTTGGCAATTTCTACGGCCAATGCAGCGTTCGAAATCTTTCTACTTTGACTCATATTATAACAATATTCATTCGAAGAAAGAAATATGCGCCCTTGAGTCTTAATCACAGGATACGATTTAAAGAGTTTCGCCACTGCGTCGATGTAATGAACGGCAGACACTATGGCTACCTCGCCTCCCATCGCTCCTGTATTCTTCTTTAAAAATCACACTGTCTCTGCAGCTTCCCGCCAAAATTAAGGTACTAAGGACGTTTAAGGGGTTGACGAATGTGTGCTATACTGTATATTATACAGTTAAAGCTGTTCATTTTTCACTATAATCCTCAAAATGAAAACCTAGTAAGTCTCAATTAAAGTAAAGAAACACAGTAAATAAATGCGACTTGCTGTTTTTTATATTAGTAACTGACCTTTGGTGTGTTTTTCTGTTGGGGATTGTGTGTTAGCTCGTGCACTTACTGTGTTTTGTGTTTTTTTTTATTTCGAAAATTATGGCCTTTTTTTAAAAAAGGGTCTTTACATATTGTAGGGAATTGCTTTGTTAGTTGTGTAGTGCAAAAATCTCAATTTTGAGAACGATGTCGGTTACTGTGTTTATTTTTGGTACAGCCGATCTTCACACTTGCTGAACCACCGTGTCCGGATACTGCTGAGTAGCCGCTCACACCTCGTATGTGAACAGAGCCCGCAGTTGACACAGACCACGGAATAGCTTGGTGATGTTGCGACAACAATCTGTTGTCCACCAGCTATGAACTCGCTGAATCAAACATAGATGCGGCACTCGAAGGACCATGAACAACACAGTCCTAAGGGTGGGTCTACTGAGGTACTATTAAGTAAAACACTTTGTAGAGTCTTCTGAATCTGTTTATTGGACAATTCATGTAAATTACCTGCGGTACGTGTAGTATTTCAAATCAAATCAAATCAAAATCTTTTTATTTCAGATATCTTAGATCCATTTACATATTATTACAAAAGTATCATTAACATTACCTTAATTCAATTATAATTTTTCGAGTACTTATTTTATACCAAATTTAAATTAAAATTACACACAAATTAAACACATGTCAAATTTAAAAACTAAAATTACAA
The DNA here is from genome assembly GCA_963693475.1 of Ectropis crepuscularia. Classification (NCBI taxonomy): domain Eukaryota; kingdom Metazoa; phylum Arthropoda; class Insecta; order Lepidoptera; family Geometridae; genus Ectropis; species Ectropis crepuscularia. The sequence goes on from OY856350.1 coordinate 8,307,826, forward strand.
ATTAAATTTAAATTACATAATATTAGGAACATTTTACACACATAAATTCGCAGTCTTTCTTGTTTCTACTGAGAGCAATATGTACAAAATGCCTCATCAGGGGCGAGAAAGTGTTCTGTGCTACTATTTTTAGGATATTGTTGCCACTACCACGTATTCTATGTACCAAGGAAGCTACTTTTTTGCGCAATATTGCAGAAAACCCGTCAGTATGTGCTTGCGCAAACATTTCCGAGGCACTACAGAACCGCAGTATTTCGATACCGCGATGTAGCTTTGTGTCTGAAGTGAAACTAGCAACATCTAATGTGATAATTGCACATACTGAACTGTCTCTCATAGATGGCGTTTTATAGTTTTACTATATATGTCTCATCAGCCTCAATTGTTTGCTGGGATGACTCACTGTCATAACTAGAGTGACTTTCTGATACAAAATTCTACTATGATCCCCCACTGAACGATCGACTTCTACAGAAACTGGAACCTCTTCTTCTAACACCATGTTGCACCATGTCCCATTATCACTGTATCACGACTTGTAGACACCATGTTTTTAACTGGATAATATATTCTGTAGCCCTTTATTTGTTCAGAGTTTCCAACAAAAATGTCCTGCTGAGCTTTCTTGTCCCACTGGGTCCTCTTCTCTTTCGGACCATGTACCTTTACTGGACTACCTAAGACTTCCATGTCTGTGTGACTGTGACTAAGACACTAAGTCTTCTATGCCACAATGCATTTTCTTTAGCAAGTAAACATCTGTGAGATCGAAATCGTTTTACATGTAAGTCTAATTTGTACACACAATCAGTAAGATTAGCAACAGCCACTAATTCTTTCTTCGCATTGTGTATTAAGCATTGATTGACTGAGAATCTTTTACCATTTTCAATTGAAAGAATTTTTGCTATGATAAGCCAAAACATCTCTCAATTATAACACGCTTCATGGAACATGAAGATTTTCACTATATTTTGCTTTTTCATTAATAAAGGCACTTTGTTTATTCACATTTACTGAAACATGTACATACAAAAATTTTAAATGCCACGAAATCAGTGTTACCATTTCCTGAAAATATTTATCCCTAAACCTATGTTAAAAACCCCTAAATTGATTAAATATGATACACTTTTAGTAAATCACAGCAAATAGGAACTAGGCTAGTAAGCTTTTACGCTGACATTCTTGCTTCATTAATATGCCTATTCCAAAACATGCTATGATAATAGCCGCTAGAAAGTTATTTTCCCGTTCTCTACGTACTCAAGTCCGCAACGTAACACGGGAAATCCGTTAAGTTGGCAACACTGCAAAGAGCATATAGTCTGTAAATCTTATAAAAATAAGATTTAAAGTCGAATGACCGAGTGGGGAGGCAGGCGTTACGGTCTTCCATCCCTCTTTCTTGTGAATACAAGAAAGAGATGCACGATCTCTTAGATTAGGTCTCCAGGCCCGCGATAAAAGCTATGCAATAGCCTAAAAAACCTACAAAGGTGCGAAGCCGAGGGTCGTGGGTTCGAAACCCACCCAGTGCAAATATTTATGTAATGAATTCAAATATTTGTTTTATGTCTGGGTGTTTCTATGTATAAGTATGTACTTGAAAGTTTGGCTTAGTTTGGGGTCAGATGGTGTTGTGTGTGAATTGTCCAGTACTATACATAATTATATATACATATTCTTTTATTATGGCATCGTTAATTTTCGAAGAGTGAATCAAATTTTTTTGTTGACTTAATACTCGAACTTAGCATTCTATTATTAAAGTCATGTACTCGGAACTTACTTAATTTGATTACAATACCGCTACGGCTGCCTTAACAAAAGAAAATTAATCAATCTTCTTAGTTCACTACAGATGTTGTTGTGAGTCGATCATGAGCAATATAGCAAAAATATTAAAGAAAAATAAATCATTCAATTTTGAATAAAAAATAGAAAATAGAGTTATAGTTAACAGCAATGGATGAACTACCTAAAACAAATTATTTCTTAATAAATGTTCCCGAAGTTCATAATAAATCTTTCCAAATTCTTTATAAATTTTTACACGCAGTTTTTGGTCTGGATTTTGGGTTTTTCAACTATTCCAATACAAAAAAAAACTATCAAGTACCTTATTCTATCCGTTCACTTTGTAGCGACTATTTTTGTGCTGTCATGTTTTATTGCTTCTTCAGAAGATAAAGTTATGTTGCATTTATCTTACAGCGTAGAGCATTTTATTTTTGTCTTTATTACATTTCGGATAAGGTATAACTTATACGAATACCTCGACGACATGGCAAAACTTGAAGCCGCAATTCAAATAAAAAATAAAAGGAACCTCAGAATCATTTTTGTCTTTATAACCACTTTAATGACTGCTATTAAAGTTTCTACTCTGGGCTTGTGGAACTTTTCGCAACATGAGTTCGTGAAACCTGTATGGGCACTTGTTTATTATTTCTTGTGGTTAACTCACGACTATGTATCATTTACGATATCTTTTGTTTTTGTTTCTATTTACCGTCAATTAAAATTGATTTCGTGTCAAACAGAGGCAGCTAGAGACTTTGCCACGTTAAGTTCTCTCTATAAATTCTTAGTAGATACTGCTGAATCTATAAAGAGTTCATTCGAACCCTTGGTAAGTTTAATAAACGCTAGCGGAACCAGGTCAGGCCGCAGTTTTATACATTTTATAATTTTCAATATGTCATATGCCTTCTTCTAATCATCTTGAAACTGCCCGCCTTTATAAATTTTTTCACCATGTGGTACCCGTCTTCCAAATGGCTGCCGACCCTTGGTCTAAATTGACCGCACTTTGTTTAGAGTTTCTCATGTTCTGAGACTTTTTACAGGTACTATCGAAAATTTTGTTCAATGTTCCCGAAATTATGTTTTACATATTTATTCTGGTGCGTTGGATAAAATTTGGAATAAAATCGGTAAGTGGACAGTGCAATTACAACAAATTGTGAAAAAAATAAAAAAATATGCGTCCAGTGGATGGAGGCGGCATAAGACCGGTCATTGTAGAATTCTTTCGGGGAGTCCTATGTACAGCAGAATATATCTGCAGGCTGCAGATGATGATGACTTGTACACATTTCCAGAGTGAAAGAGAAGTCCATTGCAACAAGAGTGGATCCCAGGAAAGGTCATGGGGGTCATGACACCCCCTGGGCTGGGTCAAGAATCGTAGTGGAGCACTAAATAAAACGCATGCATGTTTGCTTGCATGCATGCATGCATGCTGTTCGATCTTTACAAATGGCTTGAGGGTAGTTGGAAATTCCCTCCAATACTTGCGGCTGCGACCGTTGACCGGCAGTCACACGTCAACGACTGAAAGAGTAACACCTCGTAAGAAAACCTCGTGAAGCCCTGGGGCTTCTACATACTACAGCAGAAGGAGATCTCCTGAGGTCACAACTGGTGGTGCCCTAGACGGAGGCAGTTGAAAGGTTGGTGGAAAATCCTTCTATCTTCTATGCTGTTTTGTAAAAGCTCATTAATTACTTCTCACCTCTTTTTTTTTTTTAAATAAATACAGTCCACAATATATCGAGGGACCTAAACTGACGGTGGTACCGTACAGTCTTTTTTGGTCACTTCGGCCACGGATAGCCCTTTAGGTCCTCAAGACCACGGCTACCAGTCCCTTTTACCTCTAATTTAGATATAAATAGTGCAGACGTTCTGACCTATTTAGTTTTCTGACCGTGTCAGATTACCTCAAATATTTTACGTTGTATAGACGTTCTATACAACAGCACCTCACTTTAATTATTACACATAATATTTATTTATCGTATTACCCTGTAGCGTTGTATTCAATTTGCATAGAATTACTGATCGAATTGTAGTTGATTTTTAAATTTAAATTTGATATTTGTCTACCGTCATAAGTGTTATTTTACGAAATGACGCGATCTGCTAAATCTAGCAAAGAAGAAGTCATGCCGAAAGAATTAACCGTGTTAATTCAACGGAAACAGCGTATCTTCCAACAAATGCAAGCTGTATTCGATATGTGTCACAAATTATCAGATGCTGATTCCACACAATTATTTTTAATGCAGGTGTCTGAAATAAGTACCTTACGTCAAACATTCGAAAAAATAATTTTCGAGATTTATGAAAAGGAACTTGAAATTGACTGCAATGCCATTGTGAGAAATCACGAACTGCAAAGTCTCGATGACCTGTATTTTCGAATCAAGTTAAGCGCATCTAAATGTAATTCAAACGCGTCCAAAAGCAATAGTGAAAATCGTTCGCTTTCTGTGGAATCCCGACCTCGCTTACCTAAGTTGGAATTATTTACGTTTGATTCAAATATTGAAAATTTTAATACGTTTTACGAGACGTTCTGTTCTTTGGTGCACGATCAACCTCATATCCCGACAATAGATAAGTTTCATTACCTACTTTCGTGCACAAAGGGTTCCGCGTTGAATATAGTAAAAAGTGTTCCGATTACCGCCGGTAATTATGATTTAGTTTGGCAAAGTTTGATTGAAAAATATCAGGATAAAAGATTATTAGTTGGCAGGTATGTAGATAAAATGTTAAATTTTTCTCAGATACAAAAAGAATCGTCTGCGCACTTAAACAATTTTATTGAAAATTTTGAACATTCATATAAGGCGATCCAAGCATTAAATATTGACAATTTAGGCAGTTATATAATGTGTCATATAGCATTAAGGTCACTAGACCCAGTTACTAGAAAATGTTTTGAACAAAAGTTAGATCAAAACTCGATACCCACATTTGAAAAACTTATGACGTTTGTTCATAATCAAGTGAAAGTTCTAGATCATTCTAGTTCTTATAACAATAATTATTATCATCATAATGATATGCCTACTCAACAAAATAAACGTCAAATGAAAGGCGATTCGCGGCAAACCAGCATAAGAAATTACTCGCACGCATCCTCCAGTTATAATAATTCTAATCTCACTTGTTTACACTGTGGAGAAAATCACATGATATTTCGATGTGATCAATTTCGTAAATTGACCGTTGATCAACGCATTAGCCGTGCTAATGAGTTAAAATTGTGCCACAATTGTTTAAAACAAAATCATGTCGTTAAAACGTGCAAAAGTAATTTTAAATGTTTGATTTGCAGGCGACCGCATCATGTACTGTTGCACCGCGAGACAACTGATTGTCATTCTCTTCCGCTCAAGACAACCGTAGCCAGCGGAGGTGACTTGTTAGAAGTTAACACGTTTCATGGGACGTCGTACGCAACCGGTTATAATACAATTTTAGGAACGGCCAGCGTAAGGGTACTAGATTCTTTCGGTGAATTACAAACGTGTCGCGTGCTTATCGACTCGGGTGCTCAGTCAAATTTTATTTCGATGGAATGTTATCAGCGTTTAGGATTGTCTAATTGTAAGTGTCCTTATAATGTGTTTGGCCTGGGTGGCGAGCATATCAAAAATCATGGAATGGTCGCGTGTACTATCATGCCACGGAACTGTGCATCGCCGAAATTTGAAATAGACGCTGTAATCTTGCCAAAGATTACATCGAATTTACCTACTGTAAATATTCCACATAAGGTCGTAAACGAATATAGGCATTTGGAACTGGCCGACCCGTCTTTTGACAAGAAGTCGCCGATTGATATTATTTTATCGGGTGACTTATTTCCATATATTTAAGACGGTAGGAAATTTATTGTAAATAGTGATGTTCCGGTCGCGTTAGGAAGCGTATTCGGATACGTAATTTCAGGCCGGTTAAAATTGAATTCTCTTCACGATATGTCACCGTGTACAGTTAGTTTCTTACAGTATTGAGACCGATTGCTTAGATAATACTCTCAAACAGTTCTGGGACTTAGAATCTCTGCCATGTGAATCGGCAATAAGTCCGTTAGATGAATTAGCGGAAAACATGTATGTCGCGAAACATTATCGGGATAAAACTGGTCGTTACGTTTCACCTATTTTATTAAATCCTGATCATGCACCGATCGGTAATTCGTATGACGTAGCATTAAAGCGACTCAAACAGGTCGAGCGCCGACTTGCGAAATCGCCCGAGTTGAAAAGAGCGTACGTCGATTTTATGAGAGAATACGAGGCACTCGGGCACATGAGATTATATACTGGGTCGGAACCCTTGCGATACTACATACCACATCATTGTGTGCTGCGTCCGTCGTCGATTAGTACGCCCTTGCGAGTTGTTTTCGATGGGTCAGCTGCACCTACGGGTGGTATATCAATAAACGACGCACTATTGACGGGACGAAAATTACTCCAGGATTTATTAAAAATTATTATTAATTTCCGATTGTATGAAGTTTGTTTCACTGCTGATGTGTCGAAGATGTATAGGGCGATTTTAATCGACCCCGCTGATACGAAATATCAGCACATTTTATGGCGCGAGTCACCAACGGAACCGGTGCGCACGTATGTTCTTAAAACAAATACCTACGGTCTTCGCAGTGCCCCGTTCATAGCTGTGCGTACGTTACACCAGCTAGCTCAGGACGAATTGGCTGAGCGACCATGCTCTGAAGCAGCTAGGATTCTTACTGATGGGTTCTACGTCGATGACCTTCTGTGGTCATGTACCTCAAAGAATGAAGCTTGCATGTTGCAGGATGAATTGATGTCGCTTCTCGGACGTGGAGGCTTTGATTTCAAAAAATGGGCGAGTAATAGTAGTGACCTCCTACACCGTATGCAAACCGATCAGGTTTTAGCCATCGACTTCCAGGACGAAACCTTGTCGTCATCACTTAAGGTGTTAGGTCTGACATGGCTACCTCCGTGTGACAGTTTTGCGTTTACGTATAGTTTTACCGATCCACAACAAACAAAACGATCCGTTTTGAAACTACTCGCAAGTATATTCGATCCCATCGGTTTCATTGCACCTTGTACGTTCGTCGCGAAGTGCATCATGCAGGATCTTTGGAAGTTAGGAATTGGATGGGATGATTCGTTGCCACAAGAGCCGTGTCGACTGTGGAATCGCTTTGTTGTTGCAGCTGTTATCAAAGTTGCGATTTGAGCGTCATATACTCGTTTCTGACTTTCGCGAAGTTCAACTGGTTGCGTTTTGTGATGCATCATCGCGTGGTTATGCGACATGCCTATATTTTCGAAGCGTTAGTACTGAGGGCAAAGTGAAGGTCAGGTTAGTGGCTAGTAAATCGAAAGTCGCGCCACTAAATCCCTTATTGTCAATACCTAGACTAGAACTTGAAGCTGCGGTTCTATTAACACGACTCATAAATTTTGTCATTCAAAATTTGAAAAATATTACATTTTCTATTGTCGCCCTCAGCGATTCTAAGAATGTATTAGCGTGGATCCAAACTCAACCATATATGTTAAAAACTTTCGTAGCGAACCGTGTTAGTCGACTCACAGCTATAGTGCCTCCGAGTTGCTGGTACCATGTGAGGAGCGAGAATAACGCTGCAGATATATGCTCACGTGGTGTTCTGCCTAGCCAATTTATAGAAAAGGCTACAGAGTGGATGAACGGCCCCGCGTGGCTGTAAGATGACCAACAAAGTTGGCCGATTGAGAAGTTTCTCATAAAAGATAAAAGTAACGTTATCGAGCTAAAACCTAATAGTGCAACGTTTGCATTTAACTCCTGCGTTAATAAAGATGAACTCGGTAATGATCTTGAATGTAGTTTTAATAAATATTCGTCATTTAATCACTTACAGCGTGTCCTTTCGTGGTGTTATAGATTTATAAATAACTCACGCCGCAAAACTTCAGAGCGGTCTATAGGGCCTCTAACCACCTCTGAGCTGAAGGTAGCTCACGACTCGATAATACGTGTCTTACAAAAAAATCACTTTGATAACGAAATGTCAGATTTAGTAAAAGGTAAATTCGTTGCCTCATTACGTAAACTTTCACCCTTTGTGGAACACGGGTTCCTCAGGGTGGGGGGCAGAATTCTACAGGCCGACTTGCCATACAACACAAAACACCCAATTTTGCTGCCTAAATGTCATACAAGTAAATTATTAATTGATTATGTTCATAGGATGTATTTACATGTAGACCCTCGTACATTACAGGGCATCCTTTGTAAAAAATATTGGCTCGTTGGTGCTCGTAGCATTATTCGTTCAGTTTTGTCGAAGTGTAAGGTATGCTTTAGATGTCAACCAACCTCGTTACAACCTCAGATGGGTACGTTGCCCGCACCTCGGCTCGCGCCAAATAAAATTTTTAATCACGTCGGATGTGACTTAGGCGGTCCATTCTTCGTCAAGGAAAGCTTACGTCGGAACGCGAAGCTTCACAAGGCTTATTTATGTCTGTTTGTATGCTTCTCGACAAAGGCAGTGCATTGTGAAGTGCTGTCCGATTTATCATGCGAGTGTTTTCTAGCAGCATTCGATCGTTTCATAGCCCGCCGCGGTATCAGTGTCTGTATGTACTCCGATTGTGGTACAAACTTTGTCGCGGCATCTAAACATCTTAAAGAAGTAGCTAGATTTTGGAATGATAAAAAAACCCACGACGAAATTATTCTGGGCATGACAGCACGTCAAGTGGAATGGAAAAAAAATGCACCAAACTCAGCATCCATGGGCGGACTCTGGGAGGCTGGGATTCGATCCGCAAAACATTTATTGTTGCGCGCTGTAGGCGATAAGTCCCTCACGTTCGAGGAATTGACAACAATATTTTGCCGAGCAGAAGCCGTTCTAAACTCACGCCCTTTGTGCTCGTTATCCGACAACCCAAACGAATTTGATGTTTTAACTGCGGGTCATTTCTTAATTGGGCAAAGTCTCGTGGCTGTGCCGGAATATGATTTTGAGGACGTTCCTCAGAACAGATTGTCACGTTGGCAATTCATTCAAAAGGTGTCACAGATGTTTTGGAAGCGATGGTCAAATGATTACCTACACACTCTTCAACAGAGAGAGAAATGGTTTTCATCACCACCTAATTTAAAAGTTGGTGATCTCGTATTATTAAGGTCTAACTTGACTAAACCACTTCAATGGCCTTTAGGTAGAATTGAAATGACACATGAAGGCATAGACAAAGTTGTGCGTGTTGTCACTTTAAGAACGAAAAATGGTTTAATTAAGAGACCAGTTAATAAAATTTGTCCTTTACCTTATGCAAATTGAATACCTCGATACTTTTAATTTTTAACCCACCTTAGTTCTAAATATACATATGTTTTTTTTTTATAATAGCCTATTCATTTGCATGTGCATAGGTACACCTCCCATAGAAACTTCGTAAGTTTATTTATCTTATTTATTTGTTATTATATCCTTCACACTCAGCATACATTAAATTTGGGGAATTCATTCATGATGAATTCGGTGAGGGGTATGTTCGATCTTTACAAATGGCTTGAGGGTAGTTGGAAATTCCCTCCAATACTTGCGGCTGCGACCGTTGACCGGCAGTCACACGTCAACGACTGAAAGGGTAACACCTCGTAAGAAAACCTCGTGAAGCCCTGGGGCTTCTACATACTACAGCAGAAGGAGATCTCCTGAGGTCACAACTGGTGGTGCCCTAGACGGAGGCAGTTTAAAGGTTGGTGGAAAATCCTTCTATCTTCTATGCTGTTTTGTAAAAGCTCATTAATTACTTCTCACCTCTTTTTTTTTTTAAATAAATACAGTCCACAATATATCGAGGGACCTAAACTGACGGTGGTACCGTACACATGCTTATGGCTTGGTTTTGTTGCTTAACCACCGGTATGTAAGCCCCCTGGTGCCAAAGCTGGATCCATTCCATCCATTACATTGCAGCGCCTTGTCGAATAGAGTTAGGCGGTACACTCCATTTGTATTTCATGGCATTGCATTACAGCATTGCATTATATTGTACTAGCTGTTATACGCGACTTCGTCCGCGCGAAATAAATACTAAGGTAACTCAGGCAGTAGGTACTTATTTGTATTGCCAGACCCATTTACGGTTACTAAAAACAGCTTATAATAAAACAATTTTATACAATTTCATCAAAATCGGTTCAGTTGTTTAGCTTTGAAAGCCTAAGAGACATTCGTCCCCCATTTCAACTCCAATTTCATCCCCATACAGTTCGAAATTACAAAATTGTTAGAACAAATATTTATTTGCTTCGTGTCAAGTGCCTATATGTACATAGTTTCATGGTTTTATATTTAACGATTGGGAACCTTCATATTGGCATTTATCCCCCATTTCAACCACAATTTCATCCCCGTACAGTTCAAAATTACAAAATTGCTAGAACAAACATTTATTTGCTTAGTGTCAAGTGCCTCTATACAGAGTTTCATGGTTTTATCTTCAACGATTGGGAGCTTCCATATATACTTTCATCCCCCATTTAAATCCCAATTTCATCCCTATACAGTTCAGGATAACAAAATTGCCAGAAAAAAACATTCGTTTACTTCATTTCAAGTGTCTATATACAAAGTTTCATTGTTTTATGTTTAACGATTGGCAACTTCCATATTGACTTTCATCCCCCATTTCAACCCCAATTTTATCCCCGTACAGTTCAAAATTACAAAATTGCTAGAACAAACATTTATTTGCTTCGTGTCAAGTAACTATATACAGACTTTCATGGGTTTATCTTTAACGATTGGGATCTTCCATATATACTTTCATCCCCCAATTCAATCCCAATTTCATCCATATACAGGTCGAAATTACAAAGTTGCCAGAACAAACATTCGTTTGCTTCATGTCAAGTGTCTATATACAGAGTTTCATGGGTTTATCTTCAACGGTTGGGAACTCCCATATTGACATTCATCTCCCATTTCAACCCCAATTTCATCCCCGTACAGTTCAAAATCACAAAATTGCTAGAACAAACATTTGTTTGCTTCGTATTAAGTGTCTATATACAAAGTTTCATGGTTTTATCTTCAACGGTTGGGAACTTGCATATTGACATTAATTCCCCATTTCAACCCCAATTTCATCCCCGTACAGTTCGAAATTACGAAATTGATAGAACAAACATTCATTTGCTTCGTGTCAAGTGTCTATTCTATATACAGAGTTTCATGGTTTTATCTTCAACGGTTGAGAACTTCCATATTGACATTCATCCTCCATTTCAACCCCAATTTCACCCCCGTACAGTTCAAAATTACAAAATTGATGGAACAAAAATTTAATTGCTTCGTGTCAAGTGTCTAGATATAAAATTTGATAACTTTGAAAATTACGAATTTTCATACAACCGTTCATCCCTTGTTTCACCCTCTTAGGGGTTGAATTTTGCAAAACCCCGTCTTAGTGAGCGCCTACGTGCTAAAAGGGACCTCCATGCAAAAATTCAGGTTCCTAGCATTTGTAGTTTCTGAGATTCCTTGATGAGTGACCTTTCGCTTTTATATATATATAAATATATATAGATTAACCCTTCACGTGCTTTACGCAACGCATAGTTGCGTAAGGAAAGCTCTCTATTGGAAGACGGATTGTGACATGTATACGTCTTAACACGTTATAATGTTGGTACTAGTCTATTCGGAATTTCAATTCCGTAAAATTTACCGGTAACACAATAGAAATAAAGCTTCATTTGGCCTAAAAAAATAAAAAATACGGATTCTACTCCGCCATTTTTTTGTCGCGATTGTCCGACGCCATTTTGCCCCACGACAAAGATTTTTTTTTTATAAACCAGAAAATGTGAAAACGGTTTGTATTGTATTGTAATCTACTAAAAAAACAATGGCGAACGTGCTAAAGCTAATATTATTTGTGTGTTGTGTTCTTTTATTAGTGAAAAAGCATAATGACATTGAAATGCTGTGAAATCCAAAACTTTTTTACAACGGGCGTAAAATGTAAACTTTGCATTTCGTGACAGGATTAATTAATGTTGTAAATAGTTAGAATTTAATATAATAGAAAGCTACATTTCAAGGGCTTTCTGGTAATATATAAATGTAGGTATATTATACTGAATATATAATAATAATATGTGATAATGATCTAGCCGGGACGTACGGAACGTTCCGCGAGTTTTCGTCACACGCGGCGTAAAATGTAAACTTTGCATTTCGTGACAGGATTAATTAATGTTGTAAATAGTTAGAATTTAATATAATAGAAAGCTACATTTCAAGGGCTTTCTGGTAATATATAAATGTAGGTATATTATACTGAATATATAATAATAATATGTGATAATGATCTAGCCGGGACGTACGGAACGTTCCGCGAGTTTTCGTCACACGCGTGAAGGGTTAATGTAAACTCCAGGCAGTTCCATTATGATGTGATGTTTAATGCACTGGTGTTGTGGATATTATTAAAATCTCACAAATTGTTGAAATAAAAGTTGTGTTTTGTTTTTAATTAACCTTATAAATTTATTGGCAATGGATTTGTTTTGTTATGCTTACATAAAAAATATTACTGCGCGGGTGCTGGATGACGATAGTTAGTTTTACAATAACATTTACATAACATAAAGTTAATACAGGCACTCTTGCTTATTTTATTGTACGTTAAAACAAATAATGTTACATGATTTTCTCATATTTAAGTGTAATGTACACAATTTTTTTCTTTTACGTTGCAAACGCTCACTGAACCCTGCGAGGTAGTGATTAAAATAATGTACTGCAGTGTAAACAGTTTTTTGTAATTCGAAAAAGCGTCATCGTTTCATGTTTTATATTCCAAAGACTTGTGCCTTTCGAAGAAGTGTTTCGACTCTACTTTTGTGATAAGAACGTCAAGGCTTTGGAATATATTGCAAAGTAATTGTTAATGAATTCAATCCAACATTTGCAAGAGTCTTTGTTAAGGTATAAAAGATACTCCAAGCAGTAAACTTTTTTTCTGAATCCCTCACAACTCTATAGCATTTTAATTTAAAGTCTAATTTATAATTGTTTTAGTTATTATAAAAATCAACTAAGCAATATTTGGCGAAAGAATATGTTTAATCGAAGATATTAGAACGTAGAAATAACATTGTGAAATCTGAAACCAATTAAAAGTCGTTATTTTATGACAAATATGATAATACCGACCGACTGTTCCCACAATGCCTCTAATAGAGCCAAATGGAGACATAGCAAGAGCCGTCATTCAACAGGACCTACACATAACCACGACCACTCTGTCAAGAGTGCCCGACTGAGAAGAAGAAGATGATAATATAATAACACAGCCAACATTGAAGCCTGTGATATGGGGAACAGTTGTTCACAGTTTCGTATATATGCAGATCTATATTCACAATATCCAAAATCGATACCAAATGCGATGAATATTTTGAAAATGCCCATCAACATTTTTGAAAATTTATTAGATCGACCGGACATACTCGTAGCATAGTAATCAAATTAAATACTACTTATAATGAAGTCCAATTTAAATAAAGTAACACAATCAACTACTTTGAGTAATAACAGTATTAGTTGATTGTATTGCCATTGCGATGATCAATTTATCAATTATCGTCATTTCGTAGCTTATCAAAATTAATATTATAATTGTAAAATATATATTTATATATAAACGAAGAAAACGTTAATCAATAAATTTATTTATAAATAGATTGATTGATTAACGTTTTTTTATCAAAACAGTTGCTTAGTTACATTGATGTGTCAACAAAGATACTTTTTTCGAGAGAGAAATTACCATTGAACCTTCTACAATTATGATTATATTAATTATTCTAATGCAGGCTATCTTTACCAATTCTCCAAGTCAAAGTTCTTTATTCACATATGTAAAATTTACACGTCAATTTAAAAAAAAAAACAAAATAAGAGCATACAAAGATTACACATTTTTTAAGTTTAAATTTAAAACTTTACTGTAGACTAGCTAAATTTTGTGTTTTTGGGTTACTTTTACATTACAAACTACTTAAAACTAAGTTGAAAGTCTTTTCCGTACCTTTGTGATTTGGCTTCAGGATGGAGCAAATACTAGAAGATTACTGTGTTATAAAGTTATTTTAGCTCAGGACAAAACCCATTTATTAAGGGAGTCCGAGACTATCACTATGTACCTACAGATATCTTTATTTATTGCAAACGTCTCGTTTCCTATGGGTTATATCATATTTGTTTGAAAGTATATAATCAATTTTATAGAGGATTGAATTTTTTACAAATTTTACTGCAACTTTTTTTATATCTTGAACCAGTAGGTATCAAGACAGAGGGCCGAACAAACGCAATGTTTAACTATTTAAAGTATCCTTTGAGGTTAACCTGTAGTTTTGCTTGAAAAGCCACCGTATAAAGTTTATTAATTAATCCTTATGTATAGAAAAGTCGTGTCAGTTAAACCAGTTAAGGTTAGTAGTGGTAGGACACTTGGCAGAGTCCGCCTGAGGAAGTACCACACTTTTGCCAATTATTCTACCGCCAAGCAGTAATACGCAAACATTACTGTGTTCCGGTTGAAAGGGCAATATTTCCAGAAAAATTACAGGGCTTAGAGATATATGTAAAATTGTATGTATCCTATATGATGTGAACAATAAAGAAAGAAATTAATTCATATAATATCTTAGATCTTTTAAATATCTTGATTCACTTGTTCTAGGCTAAGTCTCTTTGTTTTGTAAGTTTTATATTGTGAACAATAAAGAGTTTCTATCTATCTATCTCTGGGTGACAAGCGCAGTGCAGTGCTAGGTAATGATTGGGACTCCCATGTTCCAATGGCTGCAAAATGTGGCAGGCATGTTGCTTACCATGAGGCACATGTCTTGTTCGTCTCGTCACTCTATTCTGTAAAAAAACACTACTCTAACTAACGAGTTTGGTCAAGGCAAAAAAAGACCAAACTTCATGGTTTTTACGATTTTGGGTTTGTCGAAGAAAATCCGGAATAGAAATAAAAAATCTGGATTAGGATATTAAGTAATAAAATATGACTTTATGATATCTATTCTTTCATAATAAAGCTGAAAATTGAGCGTGCCCCATGCGGTTGTTGCAATCTCACGGCACACGGGGACCTTCATTTACTACGCTGACGACACCGACGACGCCATCGGTCGGTTCGTGCGGCGAGCGTTGGCTGCATCACCGAAGACTATCCGAGAGTTCAACCTACAGATGGCCATCAGGGACAGAAATGCAGCTGTAGTGGAGGCTCTGGGCCGGGAGGAGGCGGCTTAGGCAAATGGCAAGGCAAAGACTCAATGTGAAGTCGATTACTAGCGGTAGAATCCCAACCGATAGTGATCGGCTCTACAGACGAGCTCTAGAATTAAGTTTGAAATGTGCCCAACTCCCCCCTATTTTCCTTTTCTTATCCTACTCCAAGAAATCTGTAAAAAAAATTGTATTGACAAAGATCACGGACCCCGGAGTCTGTGGAGTAGATATTTAAATAAAAAAAAAAGCTGAAAATTTGATTGAACGCGCTCATCTAAGCAACTACAGGAACGGTTTCAAAAACTCTTTCACCGTTCGATATAAACGTAACCCCTGAGTGATAAAGGCTATATACATAATATTATGTACCTCGGGCAAAACCGGGGCGGACCGCTATTTCATCAGTAAAACAATGTATCAGTCAAAACATCGGTCCAGCTGTCAAAATCCAAAATCTGCTAATCTATTGCCTCTCAAGCTGAACCAAATTTGCAGGTTCAGCTTGTTATTGAAGAAAATAGAATCCTCTAACTTTATTTTCTCTGAAAACCCAAACCAACTTCAATTTAGAATTATATTCTGACATTCGACTTAATTTCATTAGAAGCTGTCGTAGCTTCTAATGAAATTATGTAAACGTCGTCCATAAGAATAACAGAAAATTTAAAATTATTTTTCATAATTATATCAAAAACCACCACATTGAATTCGATAAAATTTAAAATGGGACTACCTCTGAAGTATTTTGAACCAAAAATAAATAAATAAATTAGAATCTATTTATAACAAGCGCAGATATCGTTTAACGCATTAGGGGAGGTCAGCTCAAAGCGGACACCTTAACTTTGACTTTAATAATAGATGACAAAACATTAAAAAAAATATTACAAGAGTTAATTACCTATATTTTGTAAACCGAATCTCCAAATGTGCGTTTTAACAATTATCTATTTAATTTTTTTGAAAAATTTGTCAAAAATTCGCTTTGCCCAAGTGGTCGCCTAAAGCGGCCACAGGAAATGGGCAAAGCGGCCAACACTATTTTTGTCTTAAATACGAGGACATTCTTTGATTTTTTGACAATAAAACATGACCACACAGGACTGAGTCTATGTATTTGAGTTGACGTATTTTAAGGATTATGTCGGTACTTTAATATTAATAATCTCATTTTACAGCTTTGACTAAAAACTTAAGTTATAATCAACCACATTAAAACATTAATTTCGGCGTCTACTTTACTTAACAATCAATACATTCTGCATTTTGTCTAAATCAATGATCACATTTACGAATACCTACTACTTCAGATTAAACGAGATCAGGTGACGAAGGTCTTTTGTCGATTTTAATAATAATATCTGAGTTTTTTGTATTTATTTTATGTATATTAGCAATAGTGTTGCTTGTCTATAATCCACAGTTTGGGGATTCAGTTTATAATTACGCAATCTCCTCACCTATGATATAAATTGATCAAATCAAATGCTCAGATATTGTAGTTATGGCAAAGCGGACAGTGGCCACTTTGCCCGGACCGCTTTGCCTTTTCGGGCATTTTATTTTCAACGTAAATTCCACTCACTCTTCTTCAAATTCAAATCTTTAAAATTCTCTACTTTGAAAAATGAGTTCAAGGTAACACGAGTGTTTGCAATGAAACAATTAATTATACAATTAAATCACAAACAATAAAATACATAAGATTGGGCCAAATCAGCAAATATCTACCCTGCATTTTTTAAGTCGTACGGATAAAAATCATACGCGACACACCACCACGGCTCTACCAATCTTGCGAGTACGGGAATGCGATGACCAGGAGCGGGGAAGGAGATTGCCTACGCGTCCCAAGTGGCAAAGTCACAATAATATTGAATATAACTGAGTTATAGACCATGGCCCCTTTGCCTCCTATGGCCCCTTTGAGCTGACTTCCCCTACATAGAAAAAAAAACCGAATTAAGAACCTCTTCTTTCTTTGAAGTCGGCTAATTGTTAATATTTATGTTTGTTTCGGGTTGGCAAACACAGCTTGCGTAACCTTGTATGTTCATATATGAACATACAAGTAGCACAACAGTACAATGTACAATGTTGACTACATACTCAATATCAATATTTTCAATTACGGTAAAACTTTCATGATAACAAATTAATTATTTTTGTGTCATAAAAGGAACATTACGACGTGTTATTTGTAGCATAAAGACGTACCTTCTATAATGACTATAGTGCCTACATTATTTAAGTAGAATTGCATGTATAAGTTTTAAAAACCAACTGAAAAAAAAAGGTTTTTACCCGACTGCAAGAAGGGTTATCCAAATAAATCATTTATACAACTTGAAAAAAAATTGTTAACATGTCTATATTCAGTCTACATCACAACAAATTTGTTAAATTTACAAATAAAATAATGCAAATATGTTTAGGTTACGATCTAGGATATTTGAAAAACAAAAAACGCACGACAAAATTTATTGTGAAATCTTTGTATTTGTTTCAAATTATAGCTTCAGTATTTATGAGTATATTTCACGTTTATAGAAAAATCAACAACGTGGCTTTATCGTGGTTTATTAAAGCGCAAGCACAGTATTTGGTTTTTTGTTTTGTATTAGTTTTCATACAATCCGATTTATGTTTTAGTGACTTTGACAATGACTTAGAATTTGTTGACTTGGCGTTACAATCTCACAATGACATGTCCGTATTGAAAAAAAAGCTGGCACTAAATTTATTTTTTGTTTTTTATGTACTTTGCACTTCTACATACTTTGAACTTTCGATTAAAATGTTCATGTTTCCTGCTTGGCAAACATTATTGATATATTTTAGACATATTTCGTTGTCTTATGTTACATGCAACAATATATTTATGTTTTATTCGATTTATTTGCGTTTAAAAACACTAAATAAACAAGTTATGAAAACTGCAACAGTAGATGTTCCCAGTCTGCAGCAGGTATACACGTTGATAGCAGATGTAGCAGAAAAATATAAAAAGTTTTTCGATCCAGTGGTAAGTTAAAAATAAAAATCAATCCGATAGCACATTACTGCTGCGTTATTTTGCTTTTGAAAAGGACCTATGGCAGTTTGTACCAAATTACCTTTACTGTCTACCGAGTTCTTAGTAGTGGTAGGATTCTTGGCAGAGTCCGCCTGGGGAAGCACCACACCTTTGCCAGTTATTCTACCGCCAGGCACTAATATACAAACATTACTGTGTTCCGGTTTGAAGGGTAATGTTTCCACAGAAATTACAGGGCTTAGATATATAATATCTTAGATCTCTGGGTGACGAGCGCAGTGCAGTGATAGGTAATGATTTGGACTCTTCATGATCCAATAGCTGCGTGTAGCTGTGCTGTTATGTGGCAGGCATGTTACTTACCATCAGGCACGTGTCTTGCTCGTCTTGTAGCTCTGTACTAGAAAAAATAATAATATTTGTTTCAGTTCGTGGTATCACTTATTTTCAATATTATCGAGGTGATGATGACAACGTACCAAGTTGTAGCTGGTGTCGGTGTTGACATGCAGGATGCGGGAATTGACGTAAATATTCGTTGACTATCTCTTCTTCATCATCATCAACAGCCCACTAAATGCTCCCACTGCTGGTACTCGGGGCCTTCTTTCGCAAGGAGAGAGTTATGGCCATAATCCACCACGTTGGCCCAGTGCGGGTTGGGCGATGACACATGACTTCGAAAGGTTCTAGGTGCATGTCGGTTTCCTTACGATGTTTTCTTTCACCGTTTTTAAGTTAGCGGCATTACGCACATGACTTCGAAAAGACAGTGGTGCGTGTGGGGTTTGACCAGCCGTAACTTTCTATTAAATTGACTAAATTTCTATTCAATGAAATACTTACATTGTTTTGAGCTGATTCGATTGTTAAAAAAACTAAAAAAACACGCTTTCATAAAAAATCCAACAAAAAATCCGAAAATTAAATTTAATAAATTTGGATTAGGAATATTGTAAATTAGAAATGAATGTACATTTTTGTAATAAAAGCGTGGAGTGTATTCAAAGCGCTTTTTAAGATATTATATTATCAAAGTGATGATTCTTCTACTCGTTATCTGTCAATAAAATGTTTATAATTATTGACACTATGCACCCCACGTTTTTTTACAAAAATGTACATTCATTTCTAATTTACAATATTCTTAATCCAAAGTTATTAAATTTTATTTTCAGATCTTTAGTTGGATTTTTTATGAACGCATGTTTTTTTAGTTTTTTTTACTATTACTTATTTTTCATTTTTTAGTTCATTTTTTTAACCTATATATTATTTAGTTCGATTGGCTAATTATCAACCGCCCTCAATACGATAGGTACAAATGTGTTCCGATTGTATCTTGATTAAGAACACATATTAAAAGATTTCTATGATGCCAATATAAACAGCGAGACACAGAGGTGCAACCTTATTTACATATATGTAGATTTTATGGTTTATCTCGTAATCGAATCATTTCATTCAATGCTTCACTGTTACATGGAGTTCTTCTTGTTAATTTTGATTGCATCTTGTGGACGGTCGACGCCCAACTCAGGATTAATGGCAACATTCGTCGCTCAACAGTTCCATAGCTATATTTTGCTGGGAACTGTATACGAAACGTCGAACCGTTAAATCCCAAGATTTTAATTTAAAAAATGCATGCGGCATGCTAATCAATCAATCAATCAAAAAAAATATTTCAGAAATGATTCCATACAACAAATTATTACATTTAATTGTCATTTTACATTTCATTATCATTTTACATTATTACATTTCATTATCACTTTACATTATTACATTTCATTATCATTTTACATTATTACATTTCATTATCATTTTACATTATTACATTTCATCATCATACCAAATGAAGTCAAAATCATATTAATAAATTAATTCAACTAAATGAAAAGTCAATGAAACAAAATAAAATCACTCACAATAAAACAATGTCAAAGTTCATCACACAAATAACTTAAAACGTGACAAACATATACATTACTATCACGATTGTCCTCCAACGCTAAACAATCACCGGTATTACAAAAACATTGAACAATATTAGTTGTACCACTGGCTCCCCGACTATAATCGGGTTTCCTTGAAAAATCTGTACCACTAAAAAAAAAGTTCCGAGTTATCATTACATACAAAATCATTATTACACGTAGGTACTTGCGGTACGATGCGGAATCCATCCCCGTTCTCAGGGTCACGATAAAGGTTATAACTTGTCGATTTTCAAATTTCCTCCGAGCGCGTGTCACCGGAGTCCCTAGACGGGGCCTCTAGGCGTCGAGCGTAACCATGGCAAAGGTCGTTTTTCAAACGGTTGCATACATCGCTCGCTGTAGGTACACAAACACAACAGAATATATGCGCAGAATCGTTAGCAGTTTGTATGGAGTTAAACTCGCACGCAAAGGATGCGGAAACAAATTAATTAATCCTGGCGAATCTAATTAGGATAATCGGATGCTTCGATCGGATTATTGCATTGTCATCGACTTTTCACAGGTGTGCAAAGTTTGAATTAAATCTGATCGTACAAAGTAGGACAAAATGGAGCTCAACGGGGTCGGTTACATACATACATACAGGTGAAGCTATTAAAAGCGTGTTAAAAACAATTATCGTCTCGCATCGCTACGCAAAGGAAAGAGTCACGGATATTTCGATCCAGTGAATCTTTTAGTTTCCCGTGAACATGACTGTGCTATTACTAATTATTTCGAATTTACGGTCATTTCTAGCATTATGTTGCTTTAGATTTTTCGTGTTAATATAAAATCGTCGAAATACTACCTTATAAGTAGTTCATCGCCTTTGGGAGAAACGCTGATTATGTCTAGACACGGGTACGGTTGTCGAAATTTTAAAAACGTGGCATCAAAATAAAATTAAAACATACGGAAGACGTCAGCCCTGAACCGCACTCCTGCAATACTAACATTGTAATGTAGACAATGCAGGTGCGCGCTTCTCGCGTCTCACCCCGCACGCCCCACATGATTGCCCCGTCTAGACGGCTTCGTCGAACGACTGTAATATGATTTCATAGACTGTGGTACAATTTAGTAATAATTATGAACATGGGGTGGCAACACTATTCTATAAATAATCATTGGTATGTTTTGACAGATTTGCTTGAAAACTGGAGGTCGAGTGCCCCGTTTCGTATTTAATAAAACGGAAAACTCAAAAGGGACCCTTTGTATAGTTTGTGTGTGAACTGTGTAATTGGTGCTGGACCAAGTCTTGTAACGGGTGCCTATTAAAACACATAATTTTTGTTCCTAATTTACTTTGTCATAATTAATGTAGCATAATGTATAGTGTCTTAATGCAACTTTTGCATAATATTTTTTTGGCATAATGTGTTTTAAGCATAACCATCTCTTGTACTACATTAAATTCGACTATTGATGAGACGCATTATAGTCTTTAGGCACATTGATAAGACGCATAATATTATTTAGGCATGTTTTAATTAGTTGTTGTGGTACTAATCATAGAGCCAGGTTACATAGGACCCAGATCCGACTCGGAGCACCCCGACTCCACCTAATATTATCGCTACTACCACTAGAGTGTATATAAAAAATGCGGTAGCCAGAAGCTCAAGGGAGGTCCTGAGTGGAGCTAGCCATGCGAGGCCAACAGTAACGAATGGGGGAGATGGTGAGCGAAGCGAACCGGCGGCCTCCGTAGTAGAGCATAGGCCGAGTATGGAAGAGCGACACTCAGGGCTGACCGCTGAGCTTCTGGCGGAACCCCACCAGGAGTCAAAAAGTGTCATATTTCTTAGGTGTACCGTTTGCTTTTTTTGATGTGTGCTTTTAAATATTATGCTAAGTTATCGTTATGCTATATATGGTTATGTGTTTAAATATTATGGTAAGTTATCGTTATGCTATATATGGTTATGCTTGTAAACATTATGAAAAAACAGTAATGCGTTTAGTTGTTATGGTAAATTATCATTAGTCCTAAAAACGTTATGCCTACTTAAATAAGTACAAAAAATATTATGCTACCCCATATAGACCCCTTGTAACGGTGTACAAGACAAATGGCGGTTAGCTGACACGGGAGGCTTCGTTGATTGTACACACGTATCATTTTATCTATTTTATATATTGTACAGTTATTTCGTGGGAAACGCATAGCTGGGATAGGTTTTGTGCAGTAAGCTACTCCACAAAAACAGTGGAATATAACAAATTGTTCAAATTACCAAATTAATATAATTCAGTAATTACGACTTTAACTGCAACTTAGACTGTAAAATATTGAATTTTAAGTGTTAGATATTATTGATTATACTGCAGTAAATATCTCAAATACTGCAATTTAATTAGTAACACTAACAACAAAAAGTAACGTACGAAATGTATAAAAGACAGTTTTATCTATTTTTACTGCGTCTTACTTTGTTTTAACTATTTGTGAAAATTAGGTAATGCTTTATAAATTACCACTTCTTAGTACCTTACAGCATACTATTTTGCAATGCATTTAAAATGTAATGAAAACAAACTTTGCAGTATTCATATTTTAGAACATTGCCTTTTTACTGCATTTTAGTTTATGTGGTCACTATGTTTTTAAAATATAGTGAACCGATTTTTTTGTAGTGATTATAACATTTACTGCATTTTACTTAGAAAAGGAAAGCGTCATGGCAGACGTAATTGATATTACTGTATTATTGATAGTTCAACGTCACAGTTTGCATAAAATATGACTAATTATTTCGTTGAGCGAGTTGTTTTTTTCTACCTTGTAATCGAAAAATTCAAAAATCGGTTTTATCATTCGATTCCTTATGACGTGCCCATTATAGTTCAATATTAAACTCACTATCGTCAAAATGTCGAATACTGCGTTTTAAGTACTGCATGGTAGATGTATTTGAAGTGTAATTTATACTGAACATAACCACTTTAACTTTGCCCTCTTGTTCGTAGGTTTGGCCGTTCCTGTACGCATCAGCAAAACGAGCATGCGAAGTAACGATAAGCTTATTTACTATACTTGCGCCAGCATACTGTGCGCAGAAAGTCATTTCGGAAGTCTGCCACTTGAAAGAACAACTTTACCAAAGATTGCTGCTTGAAAGGAGTAAGCTTTTGTGACATTTTTTTATTTTTATTTTATAACTTTATTTCGTTTTTGAGACTTGTTTCTATGGTCGGCGCACGTTTTTACCCAAAGTACACTATAACCACCTTGGGGGCCATATTGTAAGCCAGATGCGTTACGTTTCGACACACTTATTTGCTCATAAAAGCCCTGGCCAGTAGTTTCATCGCCGTACACTTTTTGAATACAAAGCGACGCACCTCGATACTAGCATTTATCTTTCCTCGCAAGACCACGCCGTTCGCCGTCTTACGTTGGTGACCCCGTTGCAGCATCCATAGAACTGTCGTGATTTTTACAAGCCAACGTCACGAGCCATCTCAGTAACGCCGATGCCCGTACGCTTGCGCTGCGTACGGGCATCGGCGTTACTGAGATGGCTTATAAATGATTAATAATTTTAGATAGATACTATTAGAGAGATAGAGAGATACAATTATAAATGATTAATAATTTTAATTTTCCAGATGAGTTGAGATGCCGCCAAATGGAGCGGCTGGCTCGCTACATGGAGGTACGGCCGCTGCGGTTCGCGGTGTACAAAGTCGTTCCTCTCGACGCGAGCTTGCTCGGGATTGTGCTCAACTTCTGCGCCACTTACCTCATCGTTATCATACAGTTAACGCATTTGTATTGATCTTTTGAACGTGCCGCTTTAGTGTTAGGCACTCCATTGTGTTGGTGGTGTTGGTGAGGACACAGTGAGCGGTGTGCTGCAACATTTTTGACAAAGTTCACACCTTTTTTATATGAGGGAAATCTATTAACGCATCACCGCCCTACAGGGACATGGGAGCAGGGGAGTATGTTGGGCTTGATACCATAGACTGACATGGTGCCCCTACCGACTAAAACCCCTACATGTTTCCGGCATGGCCTTGGGTCAGAGTCGCGGGATTACTTCCCTTTACCAGCGTTTCTAACCCGTTTGCAACCGCCCTCGCTTTCTTAAGTATTACCGTCGAGTGTTGATGAAAAATGTCACCCTTTTCACCCATGTTTGTATACAGCGAAATTACTTATAAGATGGTTGTCTGTAAAATATTGTACTTAGCATTAAAAGTACCGTATGTAGTAATAATTCATGAGTTTTTTATTGTAATGTTTCTGTTTGTTTGAGTAACAATAAAGAATTAAGTATCAATCTATTTATCTACTTAATTATTATTATGTTTATTTTTAATATACGTTTGTCCAAAGTATGAAAAATATTCAGTCATTTGATCAAACAGCTATGCAAATAACTTAGGCCCTTCACGTTTAATTTCTTGCCTAGCCTTGTTCATTTTAATTTAGTTCCTTTTCGCTAATGTCAGAACTCTCCAAACTATCAAAATGGAATAGGCAAACAGCAAACTTGTTTTTTTTCTACAACTAATATAATCTAACCATAATAAACCATGGCAAGGGCCGCGATGTGGCCACAGAGGCGGAACCAAGGCCTTCGGAACCAATTCCTAGCCGTGGTTTTGAGGGCGGACCTCTCGCTGCTGACTATCTCAGCCAAGGTGCTCGACAGTGAGAGGTCGTCTGAGACGGAGGAACAAGGAGTGACGACTTTCCACTTCTCCGCTGAAGCGACATTGAACACCTTGAACACAGGCACTCAACCTAGAGATAGACCTTACCGAAGAGATGACGCACTGCTGATTTCCAGTGCGTTACGACAGCAGCTAAATGGCACTAATGACCCCCCGAGACGGGCCCGCAAATGCGGTGGCAAGTGGGTCAGGGTCGTTAGTGTGAGTGCGAGAAGTGACCCCGCGATCCTGACTCCTGGTCATGGAGTAGAAATCTGTGGGGGCTTAATTCAGTAGGGCACCATGGCTGTCTGTCCATTGTATCGAGCCCGACACACGTGCCGTGTCTTTTCACGGCGAATGGTGCGTAAAGGAATTTACCCACATAAAAAAGATCCGATTTGATTATTTATTTTTGCGCATTATGATTATTGCAAAAGTAAACCACTTCATATTCTGTTTATTTTTCACTATCTCTAATAAAAATAAAAATAAATAGGTATGTTTATCGGCTTTCGGTCACATATTTGGCTTCGATAACGTTATACAAAATTCTCGTCGTGTATTAGGTATCTGAGTATTCAATATAAAATCAATACTAACATTTTCAATTACGTTAAAACTTCCATGAAAAAAAAAAATATTGGTTGCCTATAAAGTCGGCATACGGGCGAAAGTTTTACGTGACAACGACTTTGAGTGATAAAATAATTTTAATGTGAATATTCATTCGTAGTCTGTCACATTATCACTACACAATCGTTTTACAATTAACTGGCAACGTGTAAACTTGTATGCAGGCGCCTAAGCGAATCGGCGACTCGGGCATGGTTAGCCCGCCTAAGAGCGAGAGAGACAGACATAAAAAGTGAAAGGCACGCGTCCCTCTCACTCGCTCTCATTGTGAGCGCATAACGTGAGCGGAGCGTAACGCAGTTTCTTGAAGTGTCACCCGGCAAACCAATTTATAAGACGTTGTCACGTCAAAAACATTAAATTTGTAATGGAATTTGACAATAACATGTCTGTATTTAATGTACAGTACAATAAATTAGTTCAATATATAATTAAAGTAATGCAAATCTGTCTAGGTTATGATTTAGGATATTTGAAAAACAAGAAACGCAGGACGAAAATAATTGTACAATCTTCATATTTGTTTCAAATTATAGCTACGGATATTATGAGTTTATATTACATTTACGGAAAAATGAAATTTGTGGCTTTTTTATGGTTTTTTTTTTTTTTTTTTTAAATAAAGAGTGACGAGACGTGCACGACATGTGCCTGATGGTAAGCAACATGCCTGCCACATAACAGCACAGTGACACGTAGCTATTGGAACATGAAGAGTCCAAATCATTACCTAGCACTGCACTGCGCTCGTCACCCAGAGATCTAAGTTGTTATATCTTTAAGCCCAGTAATTTCTCTGGAAACATTGCCCTTCAAACCGGAACACAGTAATGTTTGCACATTACTGCTTGGCGGTAGAATAAATAGCAAAGGTGTGGTACTTCCCCAGGCGGACTCTGCTAAGAGTCCTACCACTACATAAAACTCAGGCGATAACGAAACTTTACGACGCCCCGACTCCACCTAGTCTTGTCGCTACTACCCCTAGAGTGTATATAAAAAGTGCGGGAGCCAGATGCTCAAGGGAGGTCTTGAGTGGAGCGAGCCATGCGAGGTCAAGCATAGCGAAGGGGGGAGGTGGCAAGCGAAGCGAGCCGGTGACCTCTAGTAGTAGCAGTAGTAGTAGCGTAGTCCGCGTATGAAGAAGCGACAGTCAGGGCTGACCGCTGAGCTTCTGGCGGGAGCCCACCCGGAGTCCAAAAGTGTCATATTTCTTAGGTATACCGTCTGCTTTTTGATGTGTGCCTTTAAATATTAAGCTAAGTTATCGTTATGCCATGTATGGTTATGCTTGTAAACATTATGCAAACACAGTTATGCGTTTAGTTGTTATGGTAAATTATCATTAGTCCTAAAAACGTTACGCCTACTTAAATTAGTACAAAAAATGTTATGCTACCCCCATATAGACCCGTAAAAACATGTGATGCGCATTTTGTAGTGGCGTTATCAGACAAAGCTAGAAACACTCCCGATTAATATTATAGTTATTGGGACAAAAAAAAAGTATAGTGTCACATAATAAAAAAATATTGCATAATTATGTATATTTCTTTTGTTTCACAAACAAAGAGTGACAAAAATACAGTGCTTTGTAGTTTCGAGTGATGCCACTTGGTTGTACGATTTTTACGAACGAACGGCGTCACAACCCCGTTTTGCAGTAGCTTAACGATTTTGTCGATTTACAAAAAAAATATAAAACAATAAATTCGTATCCCGTACTTTTTCTTAATCTAACGAACGAACATATTAGAATGGTGTGTTTTTGACGCAGTAATTGTACCAATTTTATTCACCTTTCAAACAAAAAACAATCGGTAACCTTGCTAAGGTTATCGGTTATTTTGCTCTGCTTTTAAATTGAGACAAAATTAAATTAAATAAATGCGGCCAAGTGCAAGTCGAACTCGGCCATGAAAGCTTCCGTAGCAGCAAGTAAAATAATATATAAGTTCTTGTAGTTTGGTGTAACTTTGATTGATGTTTTAATAATAGTGTATTTATGACGTACTAAAGAAAACTGTGAGTAGTTCGAGTTCAAACCAATTTTCTTTGGAAGTTTGTATGGTAGTACATCATAAATATTTTTTAGTTATCATTATCTTATTTTAGAAGTTACAGGGGGGGGTACACTTTTTACCACTTTGGAAGTGTCTCACGCGCAATAATTTGCGCGTGAGACACTTGAAAAAATGATGAAGAAAAGAAAAAAATGATGTTAGGAATCTCAACATCATTTTTAAAGACCTATCCATAGACATCTATCTATCACGTATAGCTTTGATGAAAAAAAGTTTGTGTGTCAGTTTTAGGTATGGGGCACTCCCAAAACTTATTGTTTTTTTTTATATTTTTTTGTAAAAATCTTAATGCGGTTCACAGAATACATCTTACAATTAGGTACATACAACACAACATATGTACATGGAATACATTACTTACCAAGATTCAACAGTCTAATTCTCATAGTTTCGGGAAAAGGTGGCTGTGATATACGGACGAACAGATAGACAGACAGACACGACGAATATGTAAGGGTTCCTTTCTTACGTTTTTAAGGAGCCCTAAAAAGCAAAAGCCTTACAAAATTTTGTTAATGTTTGTCTTTCTAACTCTAATAAAGGTTTCTTCAATTAACGGGACTTATTTAAATATTTATCAAAATGCCAAATTGCCGGTGACAATATTACAAATTATAAATAAGCAAACTAATTTGACAACAAATAATTTTAAATACGTTCGATAAGATTAAACAAAACAGGACCATAAATTTATATATTACAATTTTGTACAGGACACTCTAAATCTGGCTAACAAGACTCGTACAAGTCACCAACGCTAATTGTAACACTTTTTTTTTTCGTAAAGCGGAACGCGACTCTTTCGTCTGCTAGCGGAGCAAAACGTCCCTAGTTTATAATCGTTTGAAATGAAATGAAATTTTGAAATGAAATGAAATTTATTGTACATAAAAACAAAAAAAACATTTTTGTGAAATCTTACTTATTAATGGGTTAGTAATTAGCGTGAGTGAGTGAGAGAGTGACTTCACTTTTGGGAACTCTGTCTCCCACACTAGGTAATTACCTGTATCGTGGGATGCAGTGCCATCCATTATGAAGTTGGCATTGTGCTTGTGTTTGTGATGCTTTGTATTGAGTTGAGTTCATGTGTGTGATTGTGTAACTGCATGTATGTACAACTTTTGTGCAATGTGGTGTTATGTTTAAACAATTGTGAGTACGAATGATAGTGTGTGATGGAGTAAGAAGATGTGTAGATGTTTGTTAAGTGAAAGTGAGAATTGTGTAAGGGTGAGTTTGTATGTATGTGAGTGTGTGATTGTGGTTTAATCTGATACCTACTTAGATAACCAGTCCGATTAAACAGCTTTCAGTTTTACATTTTCAATCATAGATGCGAGACCATTAATTTTTCTATGTCAGTGTAGTTTAAGGTTAGAAGGTAAGTAGTTATTAAATAGTTGCATTGAAAGTTTATTTTGTTGTCGAATTTTAAGATTTTGTTGAGTTTATTGTACAGAACCGGACCTAGAAAAAGTAAACTTCTTGTTCCAGAATTCGTTCTTTTCAAAGGAACTTTAAACATTTGATCTTTTCTTCTTTTTGTTGACATTTCTTCCCAAAGTTCTGTTGTGACTAAGCCGTGTTGCTTGGTGATTGCTGACCGGGTGAAAAGTTGTCTGACCGACAGCACTGAGCATACCTTGAATAATTCGTCGGTCGGAAATAGTCTAGGTTTGAAAGCCAGTACTTTTAGTAGTGCTCTTTGAGATATTTCCAACCTTATTAAGTGCGTTTTAGCTGCAGTACCCCATGACTGTATGCAATAGGACAATATTGATTGAGCCAAGGCGTAATATATTTTGATTAGTGAGTCAAACTTAAGGATGTGTCGCAGTTGCTTAAAAGCGAAAATTAGTTTCCTGACTCTACCTGCCAGCTTTTTAATTTGGCAAGACCAGTTCAAGTTTTGATCGAGCATGACTCCCAAATGTCTAATTTCTGCAGTCTGCCCTAGATTTCCGCACATACAGGAACCAGTCATATCACAGGTGGATTTGTGAATTTTGAGTTCTAGTGGATGTTTTGGTTTAGTCCTTCTGTCGATAGTGAAAGTCATGTATTTAGTTTTTAAAAATTTTATTGATAGCAGGTTTATTCTAAGCCAACTAGAAACCAATTCCAAGCCCTTATTTGCTGCTATCTCAACTTTATTCCATGACTGGCCCTGAAATAACAGCACTGTGTCATCTGCGTACGTAATTATTCTCCCTTGTGGTATCTCCAGGTCGCACAATTGATTAATGTATATCAGGAACAGTGTAGGTCCCAGAATGCTGCCCTGTGGCACTCCAAACTTTATATCTGCCTCACTACTCAGTTCTCCATCAATTCTAACCATTTGAGTTCTGCTTGTGAGATAACTATGAAACCACTTCAGAGGAGTACCTCGCACTCCAATCGCTTCAAGTTTAGCCAGTAGAATAGGAATGGAGACTGTGTCAAATGCTTTTGCAAGATCTAAGAATACAGCAGCGCATTTTTTTGTGTCATCCAGAGATTTTTTTATATATTCGGTAACACTTAGCACTGCATCTTCAGTGCATTTCCCAGATCTGAAGCCAAATTGATTTTTCGACAGTAAATTCCTGCATTCCAAATACTTCTTTAGTCTTGACTTTCTTCTCATCCCCACCTTTGTGAATCGGGCAGATTATTGACCTCTTGAAAGCTGCGGGCACAATCCCCAAGTCGAAGCTGATTTGGCATATTGTTGTTAAGGGCTTGAGAATATGTGGCAGTATTGTTTTCACTATTCTGGCGTTTATTTTATCCCAGCCTGGAGCTGAGCTATTTTTCAGGTTTTTGACAATATGAAATATTTCAGTTTCGTCCGTGGGCAGGAGACCAAAAGATGTTAAAGAGGTTTTGTTGTTAATTGAGTGATGGGCAGAAACTAGTTCGTCTTCATTTACATTTAGCGAATTAAGTGTGTCTTTCGCGAGGTTTGAACCCACGTTCACAAAGTA
The DNA here is from genome assembly GCA_963693475.1 of Ectropis crepuscularia. Classification (NCBI taxonomy): domain Eukaryota; kingdom Metazoa; phylum Arthropoda; class Insecta; order Lepidoptera; family Geometridae; genus Ectropis; species Ectropis crepuscularia. The sequence goes on from OY856350.1 coordinate 8,338,347, forward strand.
ATTATTCACTACATTTAGAGACTCGCTTATTGTTGGGTTAATATTCAACAAGTTTTCAACCGGATTTTCTTTTACTGCAAAGTTGCATATCTTTTTAATAGTTTGCCATGTCTTTTTACTGTCTTTCTTATATTTTATTAGTTCATTCTCTTCATGCGTTTTTTTTAGATTCTTCAGTATTTTGTTGCAAATATTTCTATAATGTGTGTATTTAATTTTAATTTCTTTATTGTTTGGCTGGTTTTTTATCGTCATGTGTAGTTTGTCTCTTTTTCTCATGCATTTTATTAGTCCAGGGGTGATCCAAGGCTTGATGTTAATCTTTGATCTTGGTAACTTTCTGTCATTAGTATGTTTCTGGATGGCTAGAGATATCAACTTCATGAATGAATCAGCAGCATTTTCGAAATCTGAAAAATTTAGATGGTCGTTCCAGATAGTTTTAGATAGCTCGTCTTTGATTTTTTCGTAGTCGATTGTTGCCGATTTTTGTACCCCTTTTTTCATACAGGAATTCTTACAGTCGATTTGCATAACAACCGGCGAGTGGTCTGTTATAGTGGCTGGTAATATCAACGTGGTTGTTCTCCGTTTAGTTTTAATCATGCAATGATCCAGACAATTTTGTTCTCGCGTTGGAAAGGCATGCGCCGGAAGTAACCCCTGTCGAGCTAACAAGGTAAGATATTCATCCATATTTTTATCAATACTGTTATTTTCTATGTTGATGTTAATATCTCCTACCAGACCAGAATATATTTGACCAGTTTTTTAGTTTGTCCAATTTACAATCGAGTGAGTCTAAGAAGTTAGAAGTGTTTTTATTGAAAGGTGGTCGATATAGTGCCAAAATGCAAATATCATCTATTTCTATAATTATACAGTTTGCATCACTCATGTTTTCTTCATATAATTTTACTTTTTTAAGATTTTTTCTGTAATAAACTACAATGCCGTCATTTTGGTTCATATGATTTATAGTGTGATACGCTTTATAACCTGATAGTTGATGTGGGGGAAAATTTTCGTTCAGCTAACATTCAGTAAAGACAAGAATGTCTAAATCTAAAGATATTCGCTGCAACAGTACCATTACCTTATCAAGATTACAGTTAATACTACGTATGTTCATGGATAGTATCGATACAGTTTCACAATTATTGATTTGAAAATACTTGGGGCATTCCTCAGGTTCACTCAAGACACAAGACTTGGAGACATTGACGTTGTCAATGTCTTTTATTACATCACTAATTTGTGACACCATTTTGATTCTTTAGTGTACAATATTTTAATCATGCTTGCCAAGAACCTGTGTAATGAGTTAAACCTTCGAGTGCTCTGTCCCATCTGAAAACTATCCAATCCGATCGCATAAGTAGGTATAGATATCAGTTGTGTGTGGATATGTATATGTAATTGTTGTGTATATAAAAGTGTTAGTATTAAGTAAAAATAAAAGAGACAATAATTATTAAACATAGCAGTAGTGGGCTGGCAATACGTCAGTGATGATGATGATGATTGTTTTTTGAGAACATTCTGTGCGATTTTTCGTGTAACGTGAGAAGGTTGACTTGGTATTCTGCGAGCTAGTCAATTTTCCATTAACTCGCTGGTTTCTTTAAGAGTAGCCACTTGTTCCAAGCTCTTGATTTCAATTACAGGTGACCCTTCTTCTCTACGAATGAAAACTCTTCCGCCCTTCGTCCAGCAGTATCTGATTATACGTTGCTTTACAAGTTGACGAGCGTTGTAGTGCAATTGCTTCGCTAGTACGGTAAGGTGTTCACTAATATATATGTTTTTTTTTTCTTCTAGCCCTATGTTCACAGTATTGAATTTATCTACGTTATTTTGGTTATAGTCCCTGAAAGCCCGCATTACATCTTGTTTTTTATGAACTGTGGAGTATTCGACAATAATAGGTCTGATCTGGTCCTTTTTTGCAGTTAGACGAAAGGAGTTACGTATATCTTGAGGGTTAACTTCCAGTTTCAGAGCGTTGTGAATTTTTCCAATAGTGTCCAGGATTTTATTGTTATTTTCCAAAGGAATGTTTCTTAACTCAATTGTACTATCTCTGGATTTTCGTTCTAAAATCTGTACTTGTAATCTCTGAAAAGAGATTCAACCTCAATTTCTTTTTCTTCAAGAGCGTCTATGCGCTGCTTCATATCTATTTGTTCTGATTTTATTTCAGAGATTGATTTTTTAATTTCTTAATTTGACGATAGTAGTACTTCATTTTGTTTCTGGATAGTTTTTATATTGACCTCCATTTTTGAAAATTGAACCTCTTGGTCAGCTTTTAGTCCAGAAAACATATGTCGGAGACTGCTAAGCATGTGTTTCATCACCATTTTGGGGCTTTCAGCAAGTTCATCTTGACATCTGGAATCTAGGTCCAATATTGGCGATCTAAATATGTCTGGGAAAGATCTAGCTTCACTCATTGTTCTCGTTGGTGAGCTCGTGACGAGAGACATTATTATGCGTTTATAATATTTGCCGAACGCCGTTTAGCAAAATTTCTGTTTTTGTCGAGTCTGGCAAAATGACCCAGATGACAAGTGCCAAAATTTCCGCAAAAAGTTTTTACTTGCAGACTCCGATTGTAGTATAATCTGTGTTGGACTAAAAATACCACTATAACATTATATTTTTTTGTTTAGTTTTGTTTGTTTGTTTAGTTTTCTTTACCCCGTCACTAGCTGGAGCTGTTAGCGGAAGTGAAGGGAGCGTCCATTTGTTTTTTTCTGTCACGAGCGGCGGTCGTGGACCGTCGTTTCGTTGACAAAGATGTAGAATCATTGAATTGTTTGATCGTTGGTGAGTTATGTGCTGTGATTTCGCTTGCTCGACCGTGGATCGATCGAAGTTCGCCGCGGCGTTATGGAAATTTGGTTTATTGTTATAGTGACGTGTCCCGAAGGGTGTGGTACGCATAGTCCGCATGGAGCGCTGGGACTGCCTTCGCGTCTGTTTGGCGAGTCGTTGCCTCCCTAAAAAAGGGGTAAGTACGCCAAAATGTCAAGTGAGCCGCGTGGCGGATGTTTGTGGAATATTTTCGCTAATGAATCATTTTGTTGTAGGAGGTGTTCTGTTTGGGCGAGCTGTTCTGTTTGGGCGAGCTGTTTCGTCGGGGCGAGCAGTTTGTACCAGTCGTGCGAGCTACTGCGCCGTACGAGACCCGGCGGTTGGCCGATCTCGCGCGACCTCGTGTGATCTCGTGGCCTGTGTCCACGAGCGCCGCCTCTTGAGGCATCCAGGTTTTCTTTAGTTATTTTGTGGTTGAAGTGGAGCGATATGGAGAGTGGACGAACTCGGGCCTATAGGCTATGTGGGGCCCAAGGCCGTGATGGAAGTAGTGACGTGTAAGGGGAAGATGTAGGTGTGCGGTTTACACACGATGTTTCCTGGCTATAAGCCACCAGGGATTCCGGAAGCCCAGGCTCTTGCCGATGAGATCCCTCATTTAATTATACCTTCAGTATCATAGTAGGTTTACAGTGTTAGTGGTCCATCCCCTCCGTAGATATTAAAGGTCATTGAAGTTCACTAGATGTGAAGATGTGTAGTATGAATATTGTACTTTTACCATTGAGAATGAATCAATGTTTTCTATTTTCAAGTGTTTCTGTGTGCGCCGAGAGCGGATAGCTTAGGTCCGCTTAGGGTTTTTATACACACATATGATACAGGGACACAATATTGTTTAATAATATGGACTACCTATTGTTTAATTTAAATAGACACCAGTTTCATTTCCCCAGAGGAACCTATTCCCTGGATGCCTACTTTCCCATCAGTTAACCGATGGTAAAACTTAAATAATAGCGTTGTGAATGTGAAAATATGAGATGGTTATGTAAAACGTTGTAATCCATACTTCCTGTACCTTATTTATGAGTTAGTCAGGACTGATGTTATTCTGTTTAACAATACTTAGCCTACTGGGACCTAGAAAGGGAACATATCTTATTTACCCTAATCGAGTACTTCTCGGTTATTATAATTTTATTGTTCTAATGTTGGATGTCTAACCCTACTGTTTGAAAGGGGTTATTTAAGTGTTGTTATCTTTCCCATGTTTAAGTAAACCTGGAGATTTTTGTATAGAAACTTAAGCGTTCGAAGTGGTAGTTAAATTCTTGTCTAGAGTTATTATATTGTAAATTCAGTGGTCTTTTTACCACCCTATAGAAGGCATATTGGCCTTTAGTATTGTTAATTGTAGCTTTTTAAATTGGTTTATATCAATAAACGCTTGAAAAAGTCTTAATTTTTTATTTCTACTTAAACTTAACTTTTTTCCGGGGAGGTTTGAGAATTCAATGTTAAACGGATTGAGTTCTCAACCATAACACCCCGGATAACCTTACATAATCAGTTTAAAAAATAAATTTCTTCTTTCAGTTTGTGGTGTCACTAACTTTCAATATAGCCAACGTGATGATGACAACGAACAATATTTTAGCTGGAGCAGGCGTCGGCCCGCAGGATGCAGGAATAGACGTAAACAAACAGTCGTTCACTATTATATTAATTAATAAAATCTTTACATGGTTTTCATCTGACACGATTACTTACGGATATTTCGACGCAGTTTCATGAATCCGTTCAGTTTGCCCGTAAACATGACTATGCAAATTCAAATTAATATCTGAGTTTAAAAGCTTCAAACATTATCCGTTCAGTTCTTAGATTGGCATTTTTATTAAAATATTGGAGTGAAAGAGGTCGCTTGGAGGTGTTGTCATTAAAAATTATACAGTTAATAAAATTTAAAGTAAAATAGCTAGTTTCAAGCTGGGCTAAAAAAAAATTTTACACGTTTGTTCGTAAACGTTTCTTATTCTCTCTTATTTTCCCAATTTCTATATCGTAATGTATGTCATTACGTATTTATGCGGTAATGTTATGTAAAATGCACGGCATAACGAAATGCTCCGTCTAAAACGAACGGTACTTTTAAAAATCTTAGCAAAGAGATTTTAGGTCTAAAATCATTGGTCTACATTTTGTGAATAAAATAGACTTTAGTAGATCCAATATAGTAAATAAATTACTTACTACTTTAACTTGTGTATTGAATTAAATTGATAAATAAACATTTATAACACATTTGCTCGTAAAGGGTCTCCTATTGCACTAATTCTTGTATTGTAATGTATCTCATTACGTACGTGTGCGGTAATGTATAATGTAAAACGCGCGGTTTATCAAAATGCTCCGTCTAAAACGAATGGTACCTTTTTAAATCTTAGTAAGAGTTTTTATGTCAGAAAAGAGGTCAACATTTTATGAATAAAATTCACTTTGAGAGATAAATATAGTAAAGAATTATTTAATTTGTTAATTTAATTAATTTTGACCTTAAATTACACCAATTTATCTGTAACAACATACAAAAATATTAATTGACTTTATTACTAATGTCATACGGGTTGGTACTGTGCCTTTGCTTTAAAAAAATAAAACCGGCCAAGTGCGAGTGGGACTCCCGCATGAAGGGTTCCGTACCATTAGCAAATAAACCGCGAAAACCTCTTTGGCTTTATTCGAAATTTCTTATACATAGCAATTTCTGATCACAGGCAAAAAGTTTTGTTAAAATTGATTTTTGGCTCATGATTCTGACGATGAATTCGACATTGCGTTTTATTTTTACTAGTGGCGCCATCTAGTTTATTTGTGACGGACTAATCGAGCAAAAATCAAGTTTGTTGTATGGGAGCCCCCCTTAAATAAGGTTTTTATTTTATTTTTAGTATTTGTTGATATAGTGGCAATAGAAATACATCATCTGTGAAAAATTTCAACTGTCTAGCTATCACCGTTCTTGAGATACAGCCTGGTGACAGACGGACGGTCGGACGGACGGACAGCAAAGTCCAGTAATAGGGTTCCGTGTTTACCCTTTGGGTACGGAACCCTAAAAACGTTGATGCGCGCGCATCGTTAATCTATGAACAAGTAAAAATTATTCCGCGCGCTTTTTTTCGGTGTATTGTTTTGATTTGAAAATGTCGTCAGAGTTTTATTTATTTCCTCGCAAATATGTTATAGAACGTATGACACACGTGCACTTTGTTAACAATTACAGTCTCTGCTTTCTAATAGCTCTCGCCTACGGCTCAACCTAGCAATATCGTATTAGCTGTAATTTTCAACTTACCGCACTTAAATATCATAATGCACCAGTAGGTATTAGTAAACACTTCGAGCCGTCCTAACATTTTTTTAATACTATTTAGATGGAACAATTTTTTTTCAATTTATCCCTCACATTTTTAGATTTGGTCGTTCCCGTCCGCATCAGCAAAACGAGTTTACGAAATAATTACGTGCTTGTTCACTATCCTCGCGCCCGCAAAATGTGCTCAAAAAGTTATTTCAGAAGTCCACCACCTAAAATAACAGCTTTACGATAGACTACTGGACGAAGGAAGTAAGCTTTTTATGAGAAGGATCCAACTCGGATGGGCAGCGTTCGGGAAACTACGGCATATCTTGGAGTCAAAAATACCCCAATGCTTGAAGACGAAAGTCTTCAATCAGTGCGTATTGCTAGTGATGACTTATGGAACTGAGACGTGGTCCTTAACTGTAGGCCTCATAACAAAGCTCAAAGTCACACAGCGAGCTATGCTCGGAGTCTCTTTGCGCGACAGAATCCGTAATGAGGATATTCGCAAAAGAACGAAAGTAGCCGACATAGCTCGAAGAGTAGCTAAGCTGAAGTGGCAATGGGCAGGCCACATCGCTCGCAGAACTGACAACCGATGGGGAAAAAAGGTTCTCGAGTGGCGACCACGAACCGGAAGGCGCAGTGTTGGACGGCCTCCCACTAGATGGACAGATGACCTCACAAAAGTCGCCGGAAACCGCTGGTTGCAGGTTGCCCAGGACCATTTGTTGTGGAAATCTTCCCCCTTCACTCTTCCCCCTCGGATCTGTCTGTATTAAGACGTGTTCATATAATTCAAGGTTTTAATTAATTATTAATTGTAAAACAGAAGTTAAATCGAGTTAAAAAAATAGGACAACGTAAACTAAAGAAGATCTCGCAACCCCTGCGCTGGGAGCCTGGTACTGTGTCTCCACCCCACAACAAGTGAGTGACGCCTTGCACAACTTCCTGACAAATAACGCAAAGATAATTTTGGCTGGTCATTAGCAGATTCGGCTGTTATTGGCGTGTTGCACTTAGCTGTAGTGGAACTGAAACGTACACGTCTACAAATTGCATAGGCACAGAATTGCACACTCGTGAAGTTGCCACAGCTTTACTCGCCGCTTAAGCTACACGATCGGAACGCTAGTGTGAGTGTCCCATTCGTCACACATTTAAATATACAGCCACGGTGCAGAGCTCCGGTAAACTAATCGGGCCGGCGGAAGAAAGCTTAGCGTGCGGATTTAGGCCTACTTTGCGCTTAGTATTTCCAATACTATGTCTAAAATACTGCATTCACCGCAGAAAACTACGAGCCCATCTGTGTCGGGTAAAGTAGTATCGCCTCCGTTAGACAAGAGGAGCCAGAGAATTATTGCACGAAAGCGAAACAAGCAGGACGATGATATTGATGACCTTGAAAATTTTAAAGCTGAGATGAGGGACATGCTTAAAAGTATGTTTCGAACGTTCTCTCAAAACCAGAATGAACGCTTATCAACTATAGAGAAACATATCACAGAAGTAAAATCCTTAGCTTCGCCTATAGCCGATATTGAAAAATCAATCACTTTCGTATCTGATCAGGCCAATGACATAATTTAAAAAATCGAGCGCATAGAAAAAGACAGTAACAATATTAAACTGGAATTAAGCGAACTAGGGGATAGGTTGGACAGTATAGACAGGTGCACGAAGAAAACATCAATAGAAATAAGAAGTGTAACTAAAAATCAAAACGAAAGAAAGGAAGACTTATTCAACATGGCAAAGAAATTATTAGCATCATTAAAAATCGATTACTCATCTGCGGATATTCGTGATGTTTATCGAGTGCCAAACAGACATCTGGGGGCACGGCAGTGCCCCCGCCAAGTCGAGCGCGAAGCAAACACTGCCGTACCATCCTTTACTGGAACCATTTCGTCGCATTTTCAGGCCCCTATTTGAGAACCTCTGGATAAGACCAGAACGCTGAAATTTTCGTCATCTAGTAAGCTATAATCACGTACTTAAAACCCAAAATTTCAAGTTTGTACGTCATTTACTTCCGAAGTTAAGCGAAACCAAAGTTTCGCATTTACAACACTCATTCACTCGCTCATGATCATCAAAATAGAACTAGTACTTCCCATAAACTCAGAGAGCTGAAATTTGGTACAGACTTAGGGTTTAATGGCCACATAGAAGGAAAACTATAAAAACTAGGAATATCGAAAATCTGGAGTACCTGGTGGTATACCTGGTTATTTGAAAACACGCCTTTACAAAAAATATTCAACTTTGTTTGTCTCTTCATTTGATGTCAAAAATCGAAGGTCTGAAGTATCTGATGAAGAACCCTCAGCTTGTCTCAGCTGTATAAGAGATATAGTAATGCCCCATTCTTTTATTGGTACATAAAAAATCGGCTGTCATTGCAAAAATCCAGCGTAGTGGGACACATCTTCTAATTTAATCTAGCCTATTGCTTCCCACTACTGGGCGAATGCCTCCCCTTCTGCTTTTAATACGCATATAAATAAAATTAAAGTAAGACTCTGGATAAGGCTAGGCTGACCTTTATTTATTTGCAGGCTTCTTCCAATCTTCTAAAGTTCTTTGCCTATTATGGAGAGTCTACTTAAATAATGAACGCGAATGGGCAATACGAAAAACTGTTGCTACTGTACAAGAATCAGAACCGGAAAAAAAGAAAAGAAAGATTTGTAATAATAAAAAAGTACTTACTCCTAAAGAGAAAAAAAATGTATCAAATAATACAATGTGTTTAGTTAGAATAACAATATATGGTCAGAGTCAAAATTTTTATACGCATATATGTATGTAAATAAAATTTATAACATGTTTGCTCGTAAAGGGTCTCTTATTGGACCAATTTCTGTATCGTAATGTATCTTATTACGCACTAGTGCTGTAATGTGTAATGTAAAACGCACGGTTTCAAAATGCTCCGTCCACAGACTAGGTAGAGAGATATGCTCTTTCTAAAACGAACGGTACCTTTTTAAATCTTAGTAAAGAGTTTTTATGTCAAAAAGTGTGGTCAACATTTTATGAATAAAATTAACTTTGAGAGGTAAAATATAATAAAGAATTATTAAATTCGTTAATTTAATTAATTTAGACCATAAATTACTTTAATTTTTCTGTAACAAAACACAAAAATATTAATTTTCTTTATTATTAATGGCATACCGACTGGTTCTGTGCCGTTGCTTAAAAAAAAAGGCGCCGATGTGCGCGCATTGCTAATCTGTGATCCATAGTGATTACTTACTCTGTGCTGTGATCTGTGATCAAGTAAATATTATTCCGCGCGTTTTTTTTCGCTGTATTGTTTTTATTTGAAAATGTCGTCAGAGTTTTGTTTATTTCCTCGCAAATATGTTATAAAACGTCGTATGACATACGTGCGCTTTGATAATTACAGCCTCTGCTAATTATAGCTCTCGCCTTCGGCTCGAGCTAGCAATAAAGCCTCGGCTGTAATTATCAACTTACCGCACTTATATCATAATGTACTATAAAGGAAAACTCTGGATAAGGCTAGACCAACTTTTATTTATTCTCTCTTCTTAGTCTTCTTCCAAACTTCTAAAGTTTTTTGCCTATTATGGAGAGTCCACTTAAATAATGAACGCAAATGGGCAATACGAAAAACTGTTGCTACCTACTGTACAAGAATCAGAACCGGAAAAAAAGAATTTGGTCAAATAATACATCTAATATAATAAATCAATAAGTCCACGTTTCTACAAAAAGAAGTGAAATCCCACCAAAAACATTCTGTAAAAAACTAGCCAAGTCTCGATGAAGCTGCATATTTATCTCTAAAAAGTAATGAAATCTAGACAAAGCCGTGCCAAGTCTAAGGTTCCTTACTGCGATTTCTTTATTATTATAGTTAATGTTGTGTGACTTGGCCGTTGAACATTCTTTATACGTTAGTCCGTTAGTGGATACAAGTCAATTTTGTTTACACTTTATGTTGTATCTGTTGTAACTACTTATGTTTGTTGAGCGAGATAATACCCTATACTGGTATTGGTAATTGGACGCTAGTGTCTCTTAATAGGCTGTTGTTAATCAACAGCAACACCTGCATTCAGCATCGAATGCTGACTTCTGCTCTATTTTTTTTTGAAGCGTCAAATCGACCACCTTTCTGACATAAAATAGACGTACAGACGGACTTCTATCAATGAATAGAAGTCCGTCTAGACTGGAAATATTTTTTTAAACTGTTTGTTTCCGGCTCGCCTACACATAAGTATTATTGATTTTTTTTATTGTTCACACCATATAGGATACATACAATTTAGGAAAAATAGTAAGACAAAAACAATTGACTGGTTATTGAATCAACGTTTTCCAAGTGGCCATTTTCCAGCGTCAATGGTAGCGGTTCTGGCGACAGATTGGTGCAATGGTGTCATGGAGCACCTGGTTTTGTACCCTTCAACGGCCAATTCACACAACATTAACTATAATAATAAAGAAATCGCAGTAAGGAACCTTAGACTTGGCACGGCTTTGTCTAGATTTCATTACTTTTTAGAGATAAATATGCAGCTTCATCGAGACTTGGCTAGTTTTTTACAGAATGTTTTTGGTGGGATAAGAATAACACAACAACATTGATCGCCGAATTCTCTAACACCTTGATAAAGGAGGCGGTGCTTTCTCAGACGAAACGATTCAACAAAGACCGCGATAACAAACTGAGCACTTGCCATCTCGGTATTGAGGGGACACCCCCGTCGCAAATATTTGTATCGGAATTTCTTACATTCAAAACAAGATCACTATTTTTCTCGGCCCGCGAGTTTGCTAAAGTTGCGCAGTATACTTACCTTCTGCTGGTCAACGAATGGTAACATTTTTCTACGCGAAAGAGAAGGTCTGCCTCATATCATAATCAGAAGCCAAGAAGATATTGAGCGGCTGAGGAGCTCCACAACGTAGTCGGCAGTGCCGGTGGCATCAAGGCAGAAATGACTCACTACGGCAGACAATAAATAAAAACGATCCTTACCCAATTACCGTTTATATTATAATAATTTATTACATGAGATATGTCTCAAGCTTGTTTCGCATATGGAATTTATTACGAAATTTTAATTATAGTTTAGAATTATGCTCGAATATAATAGTTTGCAGCGGAAAAACTTGTTACACGGATTGTCTATGTGTTACTCATTGCAGTTATCTGTTTGGCAATGAACTAGTAGAACTATTACTATTCAGAGTGAGAAAAACATCAAAGTCGATGGCTAACCTGTACTTTTTTGAACTGTTTAGAATTTATTTCACCGAAACAACTAATTGCAGCTATATTCATGGCCAGACATTACTCAGAAAGAAATATGTACCTACGCACGAATTCTAAAATCTACCTTTGTATTTGCACATTACATACAAACTACACAAAATACTTTACAAGAAACCCGATTCGGTTATTTTTTGCCACATTATCTTACTACGACTATTCAACTCACTACATCTCGACTACCTTACTGATAAAACAAACATTAACTAACAACTTCATACATATAATTGTTACCTGTAGTTCACCGGTCCAGTCTAACTGGATATTTTTTTACTTTTTGTACAGAAAAGTCAAGATGACTACCTAATACAAATTTAAAGGAAAATATAGCTAAACTAATCAGCTGGTTATGGACAACTTGTCAAATTACATGCAATAATAACATTTCACAAAACAACATCTTATATGTAAAATACATAGCAAGAAAATCATTGCGAAATCACAAAACTACACAATTACCTATGTTCCGTATAATCAGGCAACATTATATCGGGCCGGCGATTAGCGTGTGTCTGTGGTCGCCGGCTGTCACTTGTACTTGGTCTCTGGTCGCGGGAACGACAATGACGGGTTGTTTTTTCTAACTGGTGCTTTTACTGGATAAAAGCTTTAATATTGTGCGGGAACACGTTATTAACATTAATTGTGACTACTGGATTAGTGCTGGACTATTAATTGTGAAGTGCGCTACTGGATTGGCCCCTTCTACAACGCAGGATCGTTCTGGAACGGGAAGTCTACGGAACTACTGTCTGGTTTGGTTTCCTTATTCCCGTGTTCCGTTCCCTATTCCTAATAACCAAACAGGGCTTTGGACGACGCCGGGAACCCTACGTAAGTGATTTCTTTTCGGTACTTGTTTGCAATTAGGGGGTAAATATTAAAATCGGTATAAAAGCAAAATAATAATGTTTAGACTTGCTATGGGCCCCAAGTCGGTATTTCTGGCATAAATACTATACATTTTTTGGTAGACAGAGCGCGGTTAGCCGTAAATACCCCTTTTTTGTTTTTAGTTTTCTGGGAAAATATATCGGGTAGGCCAGATATTTGGGGGTTCCCAGTTTATAATTTCTCCCCAAACTGTCGGGAAATTGGTATTAAGTGGTATCCGGCTTAATAGGTTGCGGATATAATTGTTGTGACATTGTCCGAACTTTAGGTTAATTTAAAATTTAAATTTATAAATGGCTTCGGATTTGGCCAACCAGCTCCGATGGTTCGAATCCTTACAAGGATTGGTCGGCCGGAGAGACCGGGAGGAGGCGCTGCTAAACAGGGCAGAACAGCTCGACAGGCGCCTGGAGGTCGCTGAGAGGAGCACAGGATTGCTGCGGGATGCAAGGCCGTCTCCACCTGAGGAGCAGATAGAGAGGATCGAGGCGGACATGCGGCGCATCCTGGATGTGTACGACGAGGTCTCCGAAAGGGTTCGCCAGCTGGAGAGGTCTCGTCAGGGAAGGGCGAGCTCGGGACCCGTCATCAGGGATGCGGGCTCGGGTGTAGTGGGACGCCTTCCCACTCTGGACTTGCCCAGGTTTACAGGGAACCTGCGGGAGTGGAGCGGCTTCCGGAGCATGTTCGCCTCTCTCGTAGATTCACGCACGGACTTGACGAGGGCGGAGAAGCTGGCCTATCTCCGCACGTCACTGGAGGGTGAGGCACTCTCCCTGGTCCAGCACCTGGAGCTGGACGACGACAACTTCGGCACGGCGATGGAGTTGCTGGAGACGAGGTTTCAAAATCCTCGGCTCCTCGCCGACGCTCACGTGTCACAAATACTGGGGCTGCCGAAGGTGACTGAGAGGTCTCAGTTGCGGCCACTAATCCTCACGCCCGTGAAGGTGGCGTACAACGCCTTGCGCAGCTTGGGACTGCCAGTAGAACACTGGTCGTTTCTGCTGGTCCACATCCTGCTGGGCAAGGTGCCGCTGGAGTTGCGCGCCCGGTTCGAGCGGGAAAGGGGCCTTCACGCCGACCCGAAGGTCTTCCCCACGTTTGAGGAGCTACTTCGGGTCCTGGAGTGGGAGGCGAGGATGGCAGAGTCGGCGCCTCAGGAGGCGCAGCCCGCCGCGTCAGCTCGTGGCCCTGCCGGAACAGGACCGCGACCTACCAATCCCCGCACTCAGGGTGCGGTGAAGCGGACGGCGACGGTGACGAGTGCGTCGGAGCAGGAGTGCCCGAACTGTGGCCAGCTTCACGCGCTGGTGCAGTGTCCGGCCCTGCTTTCGCGGACGACTTCCGAACGACGAGGGATCGTTCGGCGGTTGCGTCGGTGCTACGGGTGCCTGGGGGGTCATTTGTACAATGACTGCCCCACGGCACGGCCGTGTCCTGGGTGTGGGGGACCACACCATCAGCTCTTGTGCGTCAGGAGCGATGGTGCTGGTCGACAGCCCTCAGGGAGGGGGCCCTCCACGGGCGGGGGCGCTCCCACGCAGAGCCACGCATTGTACAACAATGAAGTGGCTACAGCGTGGAGCACACCCCCTCCACCCCAACCCACGGCAGCACCGGGCAGCCCAACAAGGGGCGTCCTACACGCGGCTCGGTCACCGACCTCACAGCCCGCGCGGACGCGGGCGAACTGGAGAGGTGGAAGGGTGATACCGGAGTCACCACTGGGGTCACCTCCCCAGCGTTACCCTTCTCCGCCGCTGGATCCGCGACCGATGGAATGGAGGGCGTACACGCCTCCCCTCCATGAACATCCGAGGCTGGAATACCACCCGCCCTACTTTCGGTATGGCAGGGCGGCCGGATATGCCCCCCCTCCGATGGCCCTTTGCACTCGGCAGCCATATTGGGCTGGGCCCGGTAGTCCGACGGGTTCGGACGGGCCTCGGAGGGATTGACTAGCCTCCGTTCCCTTGGCACAGGATCAACCGGTGGTCCTGCTGCCCACCCTCTGGTTAAGGGTTTGGGGTCCAAGAGGCGACTACGTCCGGATACGAGCGCTCTTGGACACAGGGTCCCAGGGGTGCATTTTAACAACCCGGGTTGCTCATCGCCTGGGCCTGGCTAGGTTTCCGTCACCGACTCCGTTGCGGGGAGTCGGGAACACAGAGGTGCGGTCGGCTGGACAGACCCGCCTCTCCTTCTCGTCCGTACATTCCTGTTCGGAAAGGATTGCGGTCAGGGCCACCGTCATGGATTCGGTTGTCGGTTGGCTTCCTCAGGCGGACATAGATCCGGATCTTTTGTCCTGTACTAAGGGTCTCAGGTTGGCGGATCCCCGCTTCGGGATGGCGGGTCCGGTAGACCTTTTGTTGGGTTCTGATGTACTGGGTTACATCATGAACGGCAAGCCTAGACTGCTGGATCAGTCTTCGCTGATGGCGCTGCCCACCATCTACGGGAACGCCATTTTGGGAATGGTGGATGAGTGGCAGCAGTCGAATCAGGCTTCTTTTACGGGAACGGCCCTCGCTCAGATCATGCAGAGGTTCTGGGAGATCGAAGAGCCGCCTACCGTGTCTCGGCTGGATCCCGAGCACGTGGAGTGTGAGAACTTTTATCAGGCTCACACTCGGAGAATGGTTTCTGGGCGATTGGAGACTAGGCTGCCTTTCCGGGATAACACCCCGCGTCTGGGCCAGTCTCGATCATTGGCTGAGAAAAGGCTCAGGTCCATGGAGCGACGCATGGCTCGAGATCCTGTACTTCGGGAAAAGTACATCGAGTTCATGAGGGAGTATGAGGCACTGGGCCACATGTCTCCGGCTCGCGACGACTGGTCGACCATGGACCACTACTTTTTGCCTCATCACGCTGTTTTGAAAGCGTCGACAGGCAAACTCAGGACGGTGTTCGATGGATCCGCTCCGACTTCGACAGGAGTGTCACTGAACCAGTGCCTCCACGCTGGACCGAAGTTACATCGGGATATTGTAGACATCATCCTGAATTTCCGTAGGCATCAGGTGGTGTTGGGAGCGGACATCCGTATGATGTTCCGACAAACGGTCATACACCCCGAGGACAGGAGGTTCCAGTTGATCCTCTGGCGGGAAAGTCCTCAGGACCCTATGATGGTGTACGAGTTGAACACCAACACCTATGGGTTGAGATCAAGCCCCTTCATTGCAATTCGCTCACTGCTGGAGTTGGCGGAGCAAGAACGGGCTCGGTACCCACGTGCAGCTGCAGTTCTGGAACGCGACCTGTACGTGGACGACGTTTGCACTGGTGCGCAGACGGTGGAGGAAGCTCTGTTGCTCCGGGATGAGCTTACAGAGCTTCTCGCATCTGGAGGCTATGAGCTTCGGAAATGGCTCTCTAACGACCCCAACGTCCTGGCTGGTATCCCGGACGATCACCAGCAGGATCCGGGGCTCTTCGAGGAAGGTGACGATCCGCACGGGATTGCGGTTCTGGGCATGCAGTATCAACCGGTTGCTGACATCTTCACCTTTCGGGTGGCACTGGAAGCCACACGCGCGTGGACAAAACGGACGGTTTTGTCCACCATCGCCAGGATGTTTGATCCAAACGGTTGGATCAGTCCGGTTCTGTTCGCAGCCAAGTGTCTGTTACAGCGACTTTGAACTCTGAAGGTCTCATGGGACGACCCCCTGGTTGGAGACTCGCTTAACATTTGGCTTCGTTTAATATCTGACCTCGAAACGGTCAATCGAGTGGCGTTGCCCCGTCGCATTCTGCCACCAGGCTGTAGCCGGATCAGCCTGCACGGGTTCTGTGATGCGTCCGAGCTGGGCTATGCCGCATCTGTGTACTTGCGTACAATTGACGCTGGAGGCCACGTCAATGTCACGCTCTTATTGGGGAAGAGCAAGGTAGCTCCTATCAGGACACGACTCACCATTCCGAAACTGGAATTGAGCGGAGCCACATTACTTGCTCGGCTGCTCAAGCATGTATATCAGGAACTGTCCACCTCGATAGACATCCGGAATGTCTATGCGTGGTCAGACAGTCAGGTCGTGCTTGCCTGGTTGAGAGCAGCCCCTCACACTTTGGAGACCTTTGTGGGAAATCGGGTTTCCCAAATCCAAAACATTGGACTGGACATTGTTTGGAGACATGTCCCGGGTGAGTTGAACCCCGCTGACTGTGCTTCGCGCGGCTGTTCCGCGCCGGAGCTAGTTGATCACCCCTTATGGTGGGGTCCGGACTGGCTGCGGGAGCCAGAAGCTTCCTGGCCAGCTCTCGGCGTGGACTCGGAGCGAGCGGAGCTGCCCGGAGTCCGCGTGCATGCGATTGTGGCGGAAGTGCCCCCAGACCCTGACTGGTTGACGGGTCGTTACAGCAAGCTGGATAAGTTGTTGGGGGTAACTAGCTGGATTAAACGCTTCATCCACAACTGTCGTCACCCTCGTCAGAGGAGGAGTGACCAGATCGCCACTGTGGAGGAGCGTCGGAGTTCCTTGCTGCACCTCATTCGGCTGGTGCAGGGTGAGAGGTTTCCGACGGAACTTGAGGCGCTGCGCTGCGGACGCGCTCGCTTGAAGGGTGCGGTCGCCAAGTTGAACCCTTTCACAGATCAGGATGGTCTTCTGCGCGTAGGAGGTCGGCTCCGGAAAGCCAACCTGCCGTACGGCAGCAGGCACCCGAAAGGAGTGTTGCTACCGAAAGGAGGTCCTCTGGTGGACCTGCTGATCACCGATCGGCATATCGGTAACGCGCACGCTGGATGTGGCGCGCTTCTCGCTGTGTTGCAGCGTGAATTCTGGATCTTGTCGGCTCGCAGGGCGGTCCGAAAGGTGCTGTTTAGATGTGTCCCTTGTTATAGGCTCAAGGCCTCTACCATGCAGCCCATGATGGGAGATCTTCCTCCGGATAGGATTTCTCCCTCGAGGCCGTTCGACGGGGTCGGAACGGACTTCGCTGGGCCCTTCTCGGTCAAGTCATCGACGTTGCGTAACGCCAAGGTCGTTAAAGCCTACCTGTGCGTCTTTGTGTGTTTGGCCATCAAAGCAGTCCACCTGGAGCTGGTCTCTGCGCTGTCTACGGAGGCCTTTGTCGCGGCGCTGGATCGCTTTGTAGCGCGAAGAGGAGTACCCTCTTTAATACGTTCGGACAATGGCACAAATTATCGAGGGGCGGCGAATTATTTACGCGAAGTTAATAATTTTTTAAATTCTGGTAATAATAGTTTAAGTCTGGCTCTCGCCCAGCGGGGAATCAGCTGGCAATTTAGTGTGCCGGCCTGTCCTCACTGGGGAGGAATTTTTGAGGCTGCGGTGAAGTCTGCTAAAACCCATCTCCGCCGTGTCATCGGGGAGACCGTGTTAACTTGGGAAGAGTTAGTCACGGTACTATGCCGCGTGGAGGCAGTTCTTAATTCCCGTCCTCTCTGTCCAATCTCGCCTGACCCTAACGATCTAGAAGTCTTGACGCCGGGTCACTTCTTGATCGGTCAGCCTTTAACCGCGTTGCCGGAGTATCCCTGGAAGGATGAGCGCCCCGGACGGCTGTCCCGTTTTCAGTTATTGCAGCAAATAAGTCAAGACTTCTGGAGGCGCTGGTCGGCCGAGTACTTGCATCTGTTGCAACAACGGGTAAAATGGACAGATAGGACGGAGGCCCCTCGGGAAGGGGACTTAGTATTATTAAAAGAGGCAAATTTGGCCCCCCTACTCTGGCGTAGGGGACGTATTTTAAAATTGATGTCTGGTACTGATGGCACACCCCGCGTGGCGGAGATTCTGGTTTCTGGTTCCAGACTTCAGCGCGCGGTGTCCTCTCTGGCACGCTTGCCTCTTTATTAGATATACGTATTTTTCATGGTTAAAATTTAATTTTATTTTATTACTAAGTTTTTTTTTTGGTTTGATTTCCACTTTCGGGTCAAAGTTGGGAATTTCGTTTTTATTTGGGGTCCGGATACTGCTAAATACTGGTTTTCTAAAATTGAACAGGAGTTCAATTGGTCGGGGGTTTTGTTCCGTATAATCGGGCAACATTATATCGGGCCGGCGATTAGCGTGTGTCTGTGGTCGCCGGCTGTCACTTGTACTTGGTCTCTGGTCGCGGGAACGACAATGACGGGTTGTTTTTTCTAACTGGTGCTTTTCTGGATAAAAGCTTTAATATTGTGCGGGAACACGTTATTAACATTAATTGTGACTACTGGATTAGTGCTGGACTATTAATTGTGAAGTGCGCTACTGGATTGGCCCCTTCTACAACGCAGGATCGTTCTGGAACGGGAAGTCTACGGAACTACTGTCTGGTTTGGTTTCCTTATTCCCGTGTTCCGTTCCCTATTCCTAATAACCAAACAGGGCTTTGGACGACGCCGGGAACCCTACGTAAGTGATTTCTTTTCGGTACTTGTTTGCAATTAGGGGGTAAATATTAAAATCGGTATAAAAGCAAAATAATAATGTTTAGACTTGCTATGGGCCCCAAGTCGGTATTTCTGGCATAAATACTATACAACCTACTTACCCCGACATGTATCGTAAGTGGTTTACAAACAACCAATCTAATTGACCCCTATAATCGCTAGCGGCGAGATTTGCTGTGGTTCTACTTATTTTGGTTGTTGACACCGAATAATGATAGGTAAAAACGTCAGGCGTCCACCGCGTCCTGCAACCGACTAGAACGGAAAGAGTGAGCTCACTCTTCCCAACGTTGACATGATTGCGTGCGCCGTGAAGTTTGGGATGGGGCCCATCTTGGGTTCTACGATCGATGCTAGTAGGTATATTGGACTACCTTTTTTTCGTACGTGCAGGAAATGTATTTACGCATACCCTACTGCCCCGCCCGGGAGACACAGCCGGGTATGTTGCACTCTATAATATCATGTATGGATATGGTGCCCCTATCTACTAATAAACCTCCATGGGGTTTCAACTCTGCCGCTGATAGTGGGAACACGGAACCGCTCTCGGATTGCTCCGCCTCGGTCGCCCATCTCCAACTTCAAACGGTTTAGTAGGTACTCAACGTCAATCGAAAACCTAAACTAACACAAAACTATAAATATGAATTACATGCAGTAGAAAATCCTACATATTATATCAGTAGAAACGAAGACATTTGGTCAACAACCAAAAGATGCATATTATTATGTTGAGCATATTAACATTCACAACATTGTTAATTACTAAAAAGTATAAAATAAAAAAATTGAATTTAAAAACTCAAAAACCCGACTGCGTAAAAAGTGAACCAAACTACGTACTCGCATACTAAAAAAAACTGAAAAGAGTAAAACAAGAATTTAGATTTCTGGTGGTGTAGAATTCTATAATATGTTATTGTATTAATACTATTGAAATATATACAATATTTTCTAAAAAAAGAACATTACAACTGAACAGTCGGGATCCATTGAACAATTACATGGTATGTCGAATAATAATATCGAATCCATTGAACAATTATTTTGTACGTCGAGTAATAATGGATCCCGACTCTTCAGTGTTAATGTTCTTTTATTACAAAATATTGTATATATTTCAATAGTATTAATACAATAACATATTATAGAATTCTAGACCACCAGAAATCTAAATGCTTGTCTTATTCTTTTCAGTTTTTTTTTAGAATGCGAGTATGTAGTTTGGTTCACTTTTTACGCAGTCGGGTTTTTGAGTTTTTAAAGTCTATTTTTTTATTATTCCTACGTATCTTCCAAACGGCTTGATGGATTTTGACAATTAACATACCGTTAGATTTGTATCAATCACCCAAGCCTCTTTGGAAAGTTTATCATGTTTTTTAACTAGGTTATTTTTTGCAGTCAGGTTTTTTTAAAGTTATGTATGTCGTGATCACTAGTAAATGTTCGATTTTTTTCAAAAAACAATCTTCTTGAATACTTGTGGGGCTATTTTAGGAATGTGTGTATTTTAACAAAAACATTGAGCTTGGATAACCCTGTATAGTAATTAATTATACTTGTGTCGAGTACATAATCAATACCAACGTTTTCATTTACGTTAAAACGTATATGACAAACTAATTATTTCAGTGACATGAAATAATTGTTACAACTTGCTTGTTATTTGTAGCATACGAACGTTCATTTTGTAATAGGTTAAGCACTTGAAATAAGGTTTTCTAAAATGTAAACCTATATAAATAATTTCAGTAATAAAATTTTGCTTTAAATATACAATTTAATCGAAAAAATACGTTTATTAATTCACATCAGTACAAAAAAGAGACAAAATAAGATTCCTCGCATTTAAAATTAATACTTCAACAAAACTGTATGCTATCTTTAAATCCAGTAATAGCCGCCATCATCATAATCACGTTAAACAATTACTAATAATTTATAATAACTTATAACAAAAAAGTTGACATAAAACAATGTCTGTATTTAATCTACACAACAGTAAATTAGTTAAATGTACAACTAGAATAATGCAACTATGTTTAGGTTATGATTTAGGATATTTGAAGGACAAAAAACGCTCGACAAAAATTATTGTGAAATCTCTATATTTGTTTCAAGTTATAGCATTTTTTTTCATGTGTTTATATGACGTTTACAGTAAAATCAACTTAGTGGCTTTTTTGTGGTATATTGAAGAGCAATTACAGCATTTGTTTTTTTGTTTTGTATTAGTTTTAGCGCAAACTGATTTATCTTTCAGTGACTTTGATAATGATTTAAAAACTATTGACTTGGCGTTACAATCAAATAACGACGTGTGCATATTGAAAAAAAAGTTGGCTCTAAATTTATTTTTTATTTTTTATGTATTTATTACTACTACTTACTTTGAAACAGCGATCAAAATTTACATGGTTCCTATTTGGCGAACATTATTGATGTATATTAGATATATTTCGGTGTATTATGTTACGTGTAACAATGTATTTATGTTTTATTCGGTTTATTTGCGTCTAAAAATACTAAATAAACAAGTAATGAAAACTGAAACAATAGATATTCCCAGACTGCGGCAGTTATACACCTTGGTAGCAGATGTGGCAGAAAAATATAAAAAGTTTTTTGATCCCGTGGTAAGTAAAAATAAAAATCTTGCTTACCGATGCCAACTCTAATGATAGCATTGCTGTTTACGGCGATGATGGCCAAAAGCGCAACGTAGTACCTACTACTGTCAGCACCGTGATTGCTAAGCTGAATGGGTGCCTATTAAGACGCATAATTTTTTTGTTCCTAATTTATTTTGTCATAATGAATGTAGCATAATGTATAGTGTCATAATGCAACTTTCGCATAATCATTTTTTGGCGTTATGTGTTTTAAGCATAACAATTTATTGTACTACATTTAATTCGACTACTGATGAGACGCATAATAGTTTTTAGGCATGTTTTTATTTGTTCTAATTTTTTTAAGGTGCCGTTTAACTCGCATCATTTTTTTCCCTACTTTACTTTGTCATAATGAATGTAGCATAATATATAGTGTCATAATATAACTTTTGCATAATCGTTTTTTGGCGTAATGTGTTTTAATCATAAAAATCTATTGTACTACATTCAATTTGACTGTTGCTCAGACGCATTTAGGCATTTTTAATTATTTGTTGGGCTACGTAATATATAACCAGGTTATATAGGAGTCAGATCCGACTCGGAGCACCTCGACTCCACCTAGTCTTGTCGCTACTACCCCTAGAGTGTATTTAAAAAATGCGGGAGCCAGAAGCTCAAGGGAGGTCTCTCAGGGCTGACCGTAAAGCTTCTGGCGGGAGCCCACCCGGAGTCAAAAAGTGCACCATATTATGTCTTAGGTGTACGTAGGTGTTTAAGTCCAAAAAACGTTATGCCTACATTACTACCTACATTACGAATTTTAAATACTATAGTCAAAGTACCCACCCGCATTTTACACTCCCACGTATTTTATTTAAATAATGCTGCTACAGTCCGCTCTTTCCTCTTGCTTTTTAGTTAGGCGTTTAAAGTTTATGCCGTTGGTCATTATGTTAAGGGGGTGCCTAAAGCCAGAAAACGAAAAAAGGACATTTTCGACGCCGCTTACTCAAGTTAAGAGACTAAAAACTATGACAAAAAAATATTAACGTGTGTGTACAATCAAGAAGAAGCACAATAACCGAATAGAATTTTAAAAATAGATCAGAGTTTTTTACAATAAAAAAATAAAAATGACACCGAAAAAACCCGTTTTAATTCGAGTACTCGAAATTATCAGCGATGACCCCACATTATTTTTTGGTAATAAAATTCCTATTTGTACGTTCTAGTAAAGTAACAGAACACTTTTTTAAATTTATGTTTAGTTATTGAGTAATTAAATAAAACTTGGTCAAAAATGGACGCCTGATTAAATATTGATTTTTCCTCCAAACTGTGTCATGCTATTCTCGACTTTATATGCATCACAATAAGAAACGCGTCGCGCGGGTGAAATCTGATTTTTTCCTGGCTTTAGGCGCACTCTTAAAGTATTGTTATGCTTTTCTCAATGTGTACCTTTAAACATTATGCTATTTATGGTTATGAGTCGAAACATTATGCTAAGTTTTCTTTATGCTATATATGGTTATGCGTTTAAACATTATGCTAAGTTATCGTTATACTATATATGGTTATGCTGGTTAAACTTATGCGAAAACAGTTATGCGTTTAGTTGTTATGGTAAATTATGATAAGTCCTAAAAACGTTATGCCTACTAAAATTAGTACAAAAATTGTTTTGCTGCCACATATAGACCCAAGCTGAATTATCCTTAAGATATTTACGGTTCAGACAACACTCAGACAAGGTTGAATAATCCAAGCTTGAAACCATCATTGCGTGACTTGCAGAGCATTCATTGTAAGCCAGGCCTTGTATTACGCTTTTGTCAAATTATATATGATAATATGTCGCATTCAACTAGCTTGACCAGCCACCCAATTAACAGCGCCATATATACAAGAGGTCAAAAGTGGCTCGCAATGCTTCGTGTAATATTACACTTGGTGTTACGATGCAGTTCTGATAGTTTGACCATTGCTTGACAAGCTGCCGCATATTTTCAGCAGCATAGTAATACCTAAATAGTTTTATTAAATTTGACGAATAACTATTTTCACTCTGTCTGCTGTGCTGTTTGGCAAATGTGAGTTCGTGGGTTAATGAAATTTCCATCAGTATCTTTGTGTATTTTTTCTAATGTAAATATGTGTAATATGTTCTAAGAAAATCAGCAACAAATGAAAAGCTGGTGGTGTTTACTTCAGGTTTATTAGTCAAGTTAGGATTTCCGGGAATCGACTTGGAAGACTCGTCATCAACAAAAATAACAGTTCCAAATTTAATTTTTTTCTTTCAGTTTGTGGTATCACTTATTTTTAATACCTTTGACGTGATGATGACGACGTACCAAGTTGTAGCTGGAGTCGGTGTCGACTTGCTGGATGCAGGAATTGACGTAATATTATTTGTTTTCTATTAAATTAGTCTTTTCATTCCATTGCAACCGTGTGTCTTCTTGTACGAGAAAAAAAATAGTTTTGGCGCCTGATGGAGACCGTCGGCTTATAACGGACATCATGGATAGACATAATACCCCTACGAAATAAACCTTCATCTTTGCAACTTCCAGCGGGAATGCGGGACTGCTGTAGCATTCCTCCGCATATACCGAAGCCGTCTACAAGCCCTTCTATGGGCCCGAAGATGGTTTCGCGCCCTTCTGAGAAACACCTCCGTCAACGGCGCACTTGAAACTTAGAGATGACGAGACTACCTCGGTAAACAATTAATAAGTGAGTGCCCAACGTTTCCGCATCTGGACATTCTTTGTTTACCGAGAAGAGATAGGTCTGTGATCCCGGCGCTTACCACGTTTCGGCTGTAGAAGATATATTCCGAGAGCTTGTAGCAAACTTTGGGTAAGTATTTAAGGCGAGCTGAAAACTTGTCATATAGTTCTCCTATTATATCCCAACACAGAGGTGCAGACCTGGCTAGTGAGCAGCAAGGCAAAATGAGTGCTATGTGAGAAGTTTTCAGCTTGCTTCAAAAACCTACCCAAAATTTGCTAGCAGCTCTCGGAAGCGACGAACCACAATACCAGCTCTTCGCTTCCCCTGCAGTATTCTTCTTAACTTCACCGTGGGTGACCAAGACACGGTTACTGAGCCCTCCCGCCACGTCAAAGCGGGAAACTGTGGTGGCTTAGTCAGGTCATAGTGGCCTAGTAAAGTTGTGGTAGCTTAGTAGCTAAAACGTGTGATTTTGTTTTATGTAATTTAATATCCACGGGTACCGGAGTTTTTGTTTCCTTTTTTCAATAGAAATTGTCATGCAGAAAGACTTTTAAATAATCACCATCTGGCCATCTGGAAGTTAACAACTTCGTTGGCACTCAGTGAAGTAACTAAACCTCGCAACACAAAACGACATATCGCATCATCTGTCTTGTCGTCAAGATATAGAAATAAATCACAGGGTGCCGAGATAAAGCCACAATTGCGTACATACTCTCGTTTATCTTCAACTTTGGTCTTATTAACTTTTTTTTTTTTTTTTACTTTTATAGGTTCACACTTGACCGCCATCTCGCCTGATGTTAAGCGACGATGCGGTCTACGACGGAGCGTGTTTACCTAGAAAAAAACCGATTCACTCTCGATTTGAAGACACAAAGATTGTAACTATCGGGGAAAACCCAGTCAGGCAACGTATTCCATAGCCTAGACGTTCTTATCACAAAAGTTGAGTCGAATCTCTTCGTTCGTGTCTTTGGAACATCAACCATGAAACGATGTCTCTTTTTCGAGCTACGAGCATTCCGATAGAAAAAAGGACAAGGTGGTATCAGATCATGCAGATCAGCCGCACACTCTCCGAAGTGTATCCGATAAAAAACCGACAGGCTAGAAATATAACGACTACTATCTTATATGTACGTTAGTCCTACAGCCGCTATTCCGTTACCCTGGCCGGTGAGGGATTGGTTACCTTAAATATCAATGACGCAACCTTTTAAAATATGGACACATGCAGTCACGCAACGAAAACTCTTACATTACGAAACATTTTTAATTCATACTCCGCTACTGTTGATAGTAGTGTAATGTTAAATAAATAGCCTATAGCCTTTCTCGATAAATGGACTATCCAACAGAAAAATAATCTTTCAATTCGTACCGTAGTTCCCGAGATCCTTGAGTAAAAAAAAAACTCTTCAGCTTTATAATATTAGTATAGATCTTATTTGTAGCACACTTTTTTTTAACTTTGCCCTTGTATTTGCAGGTTTGGCCGTTTTTGTTGGCGTCAGTAAAACGAGGCTACGAAGTTTTTGTATGCTTAATTTGTATCCTTTCGCCAGCGTACTGTGCGCATCTAGTTACTCGTGAAGTCAATTACCTAAAAGTACAACTTTACGAAAAACTACTTAACGAAGAAAGTAAGCATTTATAACATTTTCTGGTTATATTGTTTATGAACAGATAAACTGAGATAATGATGATGTAATGTAACGAATTTTGATGCTTTTGTATTCCAGATGAATTGAAGTGTCGCCGGATAGACCGGTTGGCTCGCTACATGGAGGTTCGGCCGCTGCGGTTTGCGGTGTACGATCTGGTTCCTCTCGACGCGAGCTTGCTCGGGATTGTGCTCAGTTTCTGCGCCACTTACCTCATCGTCATCATACAGTTTACGCATTTGTATTGATACTTCATTTAATGGTTATATACATTTTTTATGTCTTATTAAATGTTTAAAACGATCTTGGCGTTTAACAGGCTAAGACTCCCACACATTTTTGCGAAACATACAAATTCTCCTTCCACTAAAACCCCTCTGTCGATCAGAGTGCTCGCGGAGGACCTTCATCTGAAAGACTTCGAAATTTTACTTGGCCGATGGGAGTATCAGCAGTACAATTCGCAAGTCTGCCTGCTGACTCTTTTGCTGAGTACGCAACTGCTTAAAGCAAATACTACTATATCTTTGCCAGTTATTCTTCTTCTACCTTTAAGCAAGAACATCATCATACAAGTTCTAACATACAATACAATACAATAACATTGTAACTAACTAACATACATTCATACTAACATCTGTATGTTCCACTTCGAAGGCAAATTATTTTAGAGAAATTACAGGGCATTATTCAATTCAATTCATTTATTCGACCCATACATTCATGAGAACACTTGGTGACGTCATTAACATAAAGGCAAAGAATCTGTGTACATATACATATTTCTTATTCTGAGGTGTACATAATAAGATAAAATAACAATGTCAAAATTAATAAAACGGCTGTAAAGGAGCCTCGTCAATCAAATGCAGCTGTAAAAAGGCTTTGTCAATAGTTTAGTGGGCTGTTGATGATGATGATGACAGATACTACATGAGTACAAACACTGTTCCATCAAAGTGTTTTAAATCTATTAGACTACAGGCCCGTGAACAAAATTTACGGGTCAAATGAACCACCAGGAGACCCATGTAGGATGATAGAAGGGTGTAAAGTATTAAGATTCAGCACTATGCCGTCACTTGTAAGCTGTCCAACTGAGTGTGATTGAAGAGGGGGGTTGCAACCCCCCACCATTTCTCCTTGTCGCATGATTTTTGTACGGCATTGCGAAATAATGGATAAGAAGAGGTATTGAAATTGTATGGAACCAATGCCGTACTTAATCAAATGACTAAATTTGCTCTGTAAATTACTCGTACTCTGTAATTTTTTCCGGCAAACTAATAATTAAAAAGTTAAAATTTATAATTTTTATAGTTTCAATACCTCTTTTAATCTATTATTCCGCAACGCCGTACAAAAATAATGCTACAACGAGAAATGATCGAGGATTGCAACCCCCCCTCTTCAATTGCACTCAGTTGGACAGCTTACAAGTGACGGCATAATGCTGAATCTTATTACTTTATACCCTTCTATCATCCTACATAGGTCTCCTGGTGGTTCATTTGACCCGTAAATTTTGTTCACGGGCCAGTAGTCTATATTTATTATTTTACCTTATAACAAGATTCTATTTTTGACACATTTCTCTTCCATGCGTTACGATCTTTAAGAAAGTCATCTATATTATAATATGCCTTGCTCAATAGGTAGCTTTTTATTTCATTTTTAAACTTTGTTTCATTGAGACCTTCGACTTGTGCAGGGATTGCATTGTAGAAGCGAATACCATTACATTTGAAAGAGTTATTTGTTTTCTGAAGTATGCACTTAGGGAATACAATTTTGGGTTTATGGTGCGCTTTAGGATTCAGATCAGTTACTTTCTCCAGTCGACTTCGAGTTTTTCTCACATACATTATACATTCATACATATATTTTTAAAACAAAAAATGCCAGAATTACCAAGCTATGAAGTTAAATACGTTACCAATAGTGAATTAATGAAGTTAGCTAGAGAAAAACTCAACGATTCTGATACAAGAGATATTTTTGATATATCTGGAAAATTTCTGTACCAAGTCATGAATTTCATGTTGGATCATTTCACCTTTCTTGTGAATAGCGTATTAGGGTCCGAGTCTTATCCAGATTTTCTGAAGAACTGTCGCCTAACGCCTCTCTATAAAGGTAAAGGGGATAAGACCGATGTTAAAAATTATAGGCCTATCACGATCGTTCCAACTATTTCGAAATTATTGGAGTCGATATTGTCAAAGCAAATAATGGCACATCTTGAAAAATACAATGCTTTGTCGGATAGTCAACACTCTTACAGATTGGGAAGGTCTACTACATCAGCAGCACATGTAGTGATTGATAAAGTGGTTACTTGTTTGGATGCTAAACAAAGGGTTGCTGGGATTTTCCTTGACCTATCCAAGGCTTTTGATTCTATCAATCATAATTTACTATTGGATAAACTCAGAGTCTACGGAATAAACGGAAAAACGGAAAGTCTTGTCAAATCTTTCCTGACAGACCGACAACAGGTGGTTGAAATAAAAACTAATGGAAGGTCTTTTCAATCAACTTCACAGAAACTTAGGATTGGTATACCGCAAGGTTCATCTTTCGGAAATGTTATGTTTCTCATATTTATGAATGACATTTCATTCATTGAGTTAGAGGCAACCCTTGTACAGTATGCAGATGATACAACAATTGTGGTCTCGGGTAAAAATCTTGAAGAACTAAAACTCAAAGTATCTACACTAATGTTGAGACTTTATGGCTGGTTTGACATGAATGGAATGGGACTGAACTCTGATAAGACTAATATAATATTGTTTAATGCTATATCACCGAAACGACCTTTGCCTGTACCATTTATTGTGCCTTGCATCCAAAGAGATACATCTCTCACGACCATTAGCATGGTAAAGCTCTTGGGTTTCGAGCTTGACTCAGCCTTAACATGGAAGTCTCATGTTGGTACTGTGTGTAACAAAATGTCAAAAGATATCTATGCCCTGATACAAATAAGACAGATAGCGTCCGAATGTTACTTAAAAGAAGTCTATTACGCATATGTCCATTCAGTACTATCATATGGAATTATCTTATGGGACAACTCGACAGACAATGAGCGCGTACTCAAAATGCAAAAAAGAGCTATTAGAGTACTAACAAGAGCCAAGTATCGAGACTCATGTAGATGTTTATTTCAGGCCTTGGGAATACTCACATCAGTTGCGTGTACATACTAGAAATTGTGCGATATGTTCGGTCGAATCTCCAGCTGTATAAAACTCGGGGTGATGTGTCAAATGTCAATTTCCGTAACAAAGACACCTTACTTCCGATTCAACACAGATTACATAAGTCTATTAAAAATCCGAAGGTAGTAGGACAACTGCTGTACAATAAGTTACCAAAATGTATAAAAGACTGCGAAACGGATGGGGCTTTTTGTGCGAATGTAAAACGATTGCTCCTATCTAAGACGATATACACGGTTCACGAGTACGTCAAAAATGATTATAATGATTTTAAATCTGCGTGTATAGACTATGGATAGTAAATGATATATTAATATGATAAAATGAATGGTAAAATTTATAAGTACCTAAAAATGTACTGCTATTTTTGACATGCTTTAGAATTAATTTAGAATTAACATTCTGGAGCATCGCGCACTCTCTGCCTCTCAGATCGAAACATAACTTGTCGCTTCAATCGCCCTCAGCACACAGTCAATTCTACGGCAAATCGTTTGCTTTTCAGGCTGTTCAGCTATGGAATGCTTTGCCTGTATCTACTAGGCAAGCTCCATCGCTTGCTGTTTTTAAATACCATGTGAAACAAATTTACTTTTCGCAGTCGTCACCTAGTTGAAATAATCACTCTTAATTGTGTATCCATACTTAAACTTTTAATGTATGTATTAGTACCTATATTATTATTTTTTATACAAATTATTATATGTATTAGGATGTACAATTATTTTTATGTAGGTTTATCAGTATGATTATTTTATTATTATATTTTATATTGTTTTTTTTTTTTTTTTAGTAATGTTATAGAAGTATCCACCTCTTTTTATTTGTACTTCCCGTTTTCCTATTTTCGTATCTGTTTTTCCATCCTACGGTTGCCTGGAAGAGATCGCTTTTAGCGATAAGGTCGCCCATTGCTACTTTAATTTTAGTCTTTAAGTTTTTATGTCTTTTATTTTAAATTGAGTGCAATAAAGAGTTAATCTATCTATCTATCTATCTAATTGCGATATTATAATTTTTTCTGCCTATATTTCACATGGAAATATTGTATGTACTCGTATAAAGATTGTTATACGTCGATGTAATGACTGTTGTGAACTTACCTATGTATTAAATTTAAAACCCTTTTTGTCCGAAAACTATTTATCTGACATGCTGTATAGCCATGTTAACAGCGAATTTTTTATGTATTTTTATTATTATTTTTTGGCTCCTTTACAGCCGCATAGTATTTTAGGGAATTTTGAATGTATAATTATGTAATTGTTTCAAAAAATAATATGAATCGGAATGCATGTCAGTGTATTCTAATTTTTGTTTTATAATTATATAATCTATAACTTTAATTTGGAAATGAGATTAAGCTATATTGAATTTGTAAATTTGACAATACATAAATGTATTTTCTAATTTTTACTTAATTTGTAATATTGGAGTTGCATTTATGCTAATAAAATTTATCTTATCTTATCTTATATATACAATGAAGGGACTGTTAATATGTTTATAGTTTTGAAAATCTCCCGTACTGAATCTCTCTATCTAATAAGTTATATAGACCACGGATTCCTCTTTTTTTTTTTGTGTGAACCTGTACGTTTCGTACAGGTATTTTCAGCGGGGGAAATCACTTTAAAATCAAAGCTATCAGTTGCGGTTGACGAATGTAAGCCTAACATTTTGTGTTGCATGGATTTATCTAACTCTACTTCCATGGGAGGTTTGTGAGATGCGGGAATAGAATTTAAAACTTCGTTTGAATTACTGTTCCATTGTACTATGTCCTACTGTGCACCTTTGAAGATATCTATCAGTTCTTTTGACACAGTGACTACATCACTTTCCTGCTGCACAGAAAAAGCGACGAAGCGGCTATCTCGCTGGCACGCGGATATTTAGCGCCGTCATCCGCGATCAGCTGATGTACTGCGCGAAGTGCATGGTATAGGGACTGGATTTTAAACCAAAGCAAACTCTGTTAAATTGATACAGGACTAGCGGTTAATGCGGATCCAACCGATACAAGATGCGTTGATAGCGGCGGTCTTCGTCGCGCATGACAATTTGTAGAAATTGTTGACGGCAATCGGCGGTTAAGGCGATTACACTCTTAGGCCGACACTAGGTACGTAAGTTTATGTCCAAGGTATTACGGTTTCACACTAACGCTTACTTTGTCAATGGATCGAAGCCATTGCACTTCACTACGTTATTCAAATGTTAACTCATCAGCAACAATTACGTCAATCATAATACCTGACAACATCCGTGATCCATTGCACTGCTCGATTGGGTTTGACTTTCAAATTTATCTCCAAGTCCACTTATCGTCTTCAAGGTTTCATATTTTCCTCACATATGGCCTTCTAAGTAGTTTTTATAAACGCTCCCTAGTGGTATGTATATTGTATAGTGAATTAAAGGGTCTCATTTTTTTAAACAAAGCAATTTCTTCTTTTTGCCATAAAATATACCAAAACAATTCATTGGTAACGTACACAGCTCGGCATCGTCTGACTAAAATCTTTCTAATTTCAACCATAAGGGTGTGTTATAACTGCACTGAATATAACCACTTTGTTTGATGATACTGTTTTAGGAAACTTTATTGTGAGAAGGTAGCTTATTTCGTGGATGAGTTGTTGCGAGGCACAGCAACCATAGAAAAAAATACTAGTACTATATAGTTAATCAGTTAGATATTGGTTTAAATATCTTACAGCGAAATTGTTTGAAAAGGTAATTCATTTTTAACCATAATACAGTCATAGAAAGTGTAACATCTTTGATTTGAATTTGGTTACCGTGTTTGTAGTGTATTTCACTATATAGTATTATTTTTAATACTGGGATTTGAGTCTAAATATGTGTCATATAAAAGAACAAGTATCTGATTATTTAAAGGAATGGGTATGACTGATAAAATTTAGTGCAGAGGGCGCCGGTGGGATACCATTCACTTCTACCCGCCATCTCAAAAGAGTTTTAGAGGGGTTGGCGCTATAAGTAGATGGAGCTAAGCCGTTGAAGAGCATTCCTTTGTGAAATTTTATATGGGAAAGATCGTACAGTTGTAAATATAAATTCTTACATTTATTCAATTGGTTTACTTTTACTCAATTGATAACACTTGTAAATTTTTTACACGCTTTTAAGAATACTAAAAGCAGTACCTACCTAACCGTACATTAATTGTATAGGTGTACATTAACTGCTTGAGCTACCTTCAAATTTATTTCGCGCGGACGAAGTCGCGAGCAACAGCTAGTCATTTACATTTACTAGCTGCGCCCTGCGGTGTTATCCGCAGCTTAGCAGTTTTTCACGGTAATTTTCGCTAAATACGATTCAGAGTTGATTTTTTACAAATTTCGAACGTCGCCGTCGGATCGATTTTGGCGGTCTGTAACCTCTCTATTACTGTCAAAGAGCTGACGGTTATTTCAAACGTGCTTACCAATTACAAGCCAATTACCAATGCGTGTATATCTTGATAATGCGAGAAATATGGTAATAATAAAAAATTTAGTAGCCAAGTGCGAGTTGGACTCGCCCATGAAGGGTTCCGTTGCAGCAAGTAACATAATATAGATAGTTCACACAGTTCTTGTAGTTCGTTGTAACTTTGATCGAAGTTTTAATAATAGTGTATTTATGACGTACTAAAAAAAAACTACTCATCAGATCGAGTTCAAACTAATTTTCGTTGGTAGTTTTTATGGTAATGTACATCATATATTTTTTTTACTTTTTTCATTCTCTTACTTTAGAAGTTAGAGGGGGGGGGGACACATTTTACCACTTTGGAAGCGTCTCTCGCGCAAATTATTCAGTGTAGACAAAAATTATGTTAGAAACCTCAACATCATTTTTGAAGACCTATCGATAGACATCCCACACGTCTAGGTTTGATGAAAAAAAAAATTTCGAGTTTCAGTTCTCAGTATGGGGGGCACCCCTAATTTTTGTTTTTTTAAAAAACTTTTGTAAAAATCTTAATGCGGTTCACAGAATACATCTACTTACCAAGTTTCAACAGTGTAGTTCTCATAGTTTCAGCAAAAGGTGGCTGTGACATACGGACGGACAGACAGACAGACAGACATGACGAATCTATAAGGGTTCCGTTTTTACGTTTTACGGAACCCTAAAAAGTACCTATACGTTAATCGTTTTTAGTAATAATATTTTCAAATCACAAACGAATTGCGAAATTCTAACATGATATTTAATTAATAATCTTAAATTTTTTTATGTGTATAGTTTGAATTAGATATTTTTTTGACAAAATACCACTGCGTATTATGATGGTTTGTGTGATTCTTTAACATGTGTACAGCCTGAATAAAATGTATGTAGTTGTAAACGCGCGTTGAGCGCTTGTCATCTGAACGTACTGTAGGTGTTACTGGTACTGGAGAGGAAATGAAACCACGTCACTGTATAAACTGCTGACTATATTGATCTTAATTTTACACAAGTGACGCGGGGCGAGGGACTGATCGCTCGACCGCTGTCATCTTCTTATATACTAAATATGACACGTACAAACGTGCCCCCACATACACCCTTTTCTTAAAAAAAGGAGAAAAACATATCTATAACAATCCACAAAAAACATAATTACATCGCACCTTGTTTACACTATAATATAACTATCAACTCGTCACATGTTTTTTCTGCTTGTTATGCACATTTCCTTCCGTGCTAACCTTGGCATATTGACGTCGAACCGCTTTGCTCACTCAGCGTTCTAGTTTGCACTAATGACTATTGATTTATATTTCCTATTACGTGACGCATATCACTTGCAATCCAATCTCTAAAATATATGACCATACCCGAATAAATCGCCAGAAGTTCCTTGTCGTATACACAGTACTTTTTCTGGGATTCCGTGGGCTTCTTTGCAAAAATAATCGAGGGTTCTCCAAAGACCCTTTTCCTTCTGTGCATATCCGCACATTCCGCCTATACTAATGTCTGACGCGTCTGTCATAAGAGTTAAACTTGCCCCTGGACCCGGGTCCTATAACTTGGCAGCATTTTGTAAGCTTTCCTTACCTTTCAACGCTCTAATTGCCTCTTTAGTAGCCCATATTGTCTCTTTTCTTTGCACATTGTCTGTCAATATCTATCAAAAATTCTTTGTACTCTTGCAGCGTTTGGTATGTATGCTATATAAAAATTAAACATACCCAAAAACCTGCGTAACTACTCTACTGTCTCCGGTTTGAGATAGTCCTGAATAACCTTGACTTTGTCAGGCAAAGGACTTATTCCATTTTCCGAGACTTCGTAACATAAAAAATCTATTTTACTTTTCTCAACATACATTTACCTATTTCAACTTCCATGTAATATATCTGTAAACGTTCAAATAACCTACGCAAATGCTCTTTATGCCAGGTTGCATTTTTCGAGCCAATTTGTTATGTTATCTAAGTTTCTAAGTACGCATACAAAACTAATTATTCAACATTACTACTACTACCGCTGTCATTGACACCATTATTCATTTGTTCTATGTCAGCTAAAACGTTCGTGTTTATAAATCTTTAAAACGTCTGCGGTCTGCGCTGCATTGCGTAACCCAAAGGTCAATCTCGTAATTTCGAAAATACCAAACGCGTAATAATTGCTATTTGTCTATATCCTCTGTACTAATTTTCTACCGTCAGCTTAAAATTCCTTGAACTATCGGCTCCAATTATCGGCTGTTTAACATCGCATAGCAATTTTCTTCAACCGGAAATGGGATCTGCACAGCCACTCTGGATCACCTGGTGCCCTTTTCTTCCGCGAACCAGTCCTATTTTCGCTCCATTTTTGGCTGCTTCTGCTTCTTTCGCGTTCTTGGCCTTGAACCTTACTGCGTAGTGAAGCTACTTCTAACTCCAGCTTCCTCATCTGCTTGACTAGCTCCGTGAGAGGTAGATGGGGTACCTGTTCGTTACTCCCGGACACAGCAGCGATGTCGTAGCACGTGGTGTTCTCTATAATTTTGTCCTTGTTGCTAAGTTCTGGACGCTCAGCACTATCCTCATAGACCTGCAGCAGTCGGTCCTTCAGCGCCGTATACTTGTTGTTCACCGGCGTCTGGAATGAGTCTCTCCCCAATTTTGATGTAACCATTTTGAACTTTCCTCCATCCCCTTGTTTCTGCGATGCCATCACTGCTTCAAACTGGGCCAACCATAACCGCGGCATGTCAACCCAAAAATCTGGAAGTCTCGTTGACACACCTATAGCGGCCAGGGCACAATCAGCGAAACTCGCTCGCTCGTCTTTCATGCCCTGCTGACCCACTTGCCCACTTACTGGTGCAGTGTGCGGAAACATTGTTGAAAAACAATTTACTAACGCAGTAACACCAAACAAAATCTTCTGAATCTTCTCTTTGACTCACTGATCAAACGTCGGGGTCACCACTGTAACCACCACTGGATCACGTCGGAGTCACCACTGTAGGTGTTACTGGTACTGGAGAGGAAATGAAACCACGTCACTGTATAAACTGCTGACTATATTGATCTTAATTATACACACGTGACGCGGGGCGAGAGACTGATCGCTCGACCGCTGTCATCTTCTTATATACTAAATATGACACGTACAAACGTGCCCCCACAGTACTCTTAAAATGTAAGGAATTTAGTGTTACGTTGCACACAGACTGTAAAGTAGTAGGTTTGTAGTGGTAGGACTCTTGGCAGAGTCCGCCTGGGGAAGGACCACACCTTTGCCAGTTATTCTACCGCCAAGCAGTAATGTGCAAACATTACTGTGTTCCGGTTTGAAGGGCAATGTTTCCAGAGAAATTACAGGGCTTAGAGATATAACAACGTAGATCTCTGGGTGACGAGCGCAGTGCAGTGCTAGGTAATGATTTGGACCCTTCATGTTCCAATACCTGCGTGTCACTGTGCTGTTATGTGGCAGGCATGTTGCTTACTATAAGGCACATGTCCTGCTCGTCTCGTCATTTTTTATTAAAAAGTCTCAATAAGAGAACGTTTGGAACTTACAATAGGTTGTAAAATTAGAACAAACTTAAGAAAACCACTAAACTGCACCTAACGGATATGGAGTCAAACATCGATATAAACCGTCAGATGTGCCTTCACAAACTTCAGCCGCACGGAATTATGCCATCGTGGGGTAGAGTGAGCTCACTCTTTCCGTTCTAGTCGGTTGCAAGAAGCGGTAAACGCCGGACGTTTTTACCTTTTTACATATCACCATTCGTTGTCAACAACCAAAATAAGTAGAACCGTAGCATTCCTCGCCGCTAGCGATTCTAGAGGTCAAGTAGATTGGTGGTGTACGCTACACACACACACACGGAGTTGGGAGGAGTGAGAAGGGGGGTTTAAAAACAAAACCAACACTTGAAATACCATTATTTTATAATGTGATGTTTGACAAGCACCTATCAATCAATTTTATTATAATTAGCATTTTGCTTCTTTGTGAATTGCTGAAATTACCAAATGTATCTCAGACAACCAAGGTTCGAAATAAAAAAAATTAAAAGAGTTCACAATATATTTTTATTTTTTGAAGGGCCTATTGCAGTTGGGCATAGATGGCTTCTACCTTATTTATCTATTGTGTAGACACAAACACTACACTAATAAACATAATATATAAACAAAATAATATTACAATAGCTAACAAATAACAAAAATTACCTACTTACATTCCCTTATAGGATAACACTACGATTTTATGATACTTAACTCTACTATTCACAATATTTTAATATTATCAGTTTATTGGCTAATTTGTTTATTTACAAGATCAAGAAAAACATGGCTAAGATTGGGAAAAAAACACATACAACCTCAGTACAGGGCAGGGGCGGTCCCAGCCTCGAATTTTGGAGGGGTTCACCAGTACGCAGCCTCAGATTTTGGGAGGGTCACGAGTAGAAAAACAATAAATCGAGTAAAAAAGACTTTACTAGTAGCGCCCCACGATTTTACGCGCGTAGTTGAAGTCCCAGTTGTTTTCCCGCGTTTTAAAATAGTCTATGTACTATTAGACATTTCGTTTTTTTTTCGATTTTTAATCTAATGTATATGATTTTGGGGGGTCATGTCCCCCCCTGGAGCCGCGCATGGTACAGGGTTAAACAGATAACTTACTAAGCCAGAAGAGCCACGTTGTATTCATTATGGCCTACCTTTGCTACGTGATGAATACTTAAATAACGAAAAAAAAAATTGGCAGTCATAGTAACTGCCGATAGAAGTGAAAACTTGCTGTTGCCCTGATACTGGTACCTAGGGGCAAACGCGACTCTTTTATATTTCTGTTGTCTTGGTATCTGGATATAAACGCTGGGCTGTTGGAGGTAGGTAATCGAAACTCTTTACTGATTCTGTTGCCCTGGTACCCCTGGCCGTTTTTACGGAGTTTACCCGAAGATTTCATATCCGATCCGATCCATTATCATATCCAAGCGTGACGATTGATGAATCCATTTCACAGCCCACGAAAATTCTGTCTATAGCGCGCCTAAAGAAGTTTTCACTTCAAAACACAGCTTTCCTATATATCTTACAGAGTGCAGAGGGTATTTTTACAATTTAAAATACTTATATTTGTTTATAGTTTACTTATATTATCTGTTTCACGTTTTTTTAATACAATTTTATTCTGTACTAGCAGTGCC
Source organism: Ectropis crepuscularia (assembly GCA_963693475.1). Lineage (NCBI taxonomy): Eukaryota > Metazoa > Arthropoda > Insecta > Lepidoptera > Geometridae > Ectropis > Ectropis crepuscularia. The sequence goes on from OY856350.1 coordinate 8,376,115, forward strand.
CTGCGGTTTTACCCGCGTAGTTCCCGTTCCCATTGTTCCCGTATTTTCGCGGGATAAAAGTAGGTAGTGTGGTGTAAGTTTGCGCGGTCGGCAAGATTGCGCATGTCTTTTCTCGACACCTGTGTGTACCTCGCCGCCAACTTCAGTCGTGTTTTGATTGGAGCCACAGCCAGGATTTGCTCACAAAAAATATTCATATATGAGCGAAAACGACGAGTCTAGGTGAGTTCAAAGGTTTCAAAGTCTCTTTATCTAATATTTAAACGTTTTGAAACCATGACTGACCAAAACCTTTATAGATTAACAATGATTTATTATTCGTGTTTAACATCAACGTTTCGGCGTATGACAACGTTGTTCGATATATTTCTAAGAGATGGCACCACTTTATCGGTAAGCGCATGAGGGGCTAAGCGGGTAAGATTGCGCAGTAGAGGGGTGGATAAAGTTACGCGCGCAATCTTACACGTCAATTCAAAATTATCAATTAAAATAGATAATCAATAATTGTTTTCATTGGCATAATCTTAATTTCATTTGTTTTAGAATGTCCCGAAGACCGCGAAAAACTAACCGTGAAGTTTGCTTACCCTCCACTATTGAGGCTGCTCGTAAACGTATACATGATGGAGAAAGCAAGAGACAAGTAGCTGCTTCTTTAGGAATGGCTGAATCAACACTAATATACCGATTGCAGCAACAAAAATGTGCCACAAAACTCGGCAGATACGACACGACATTTAGTACCGAAATAGAAGCCAGTTTCTGTAACCACTTGAAAACCCTAGATGAAATGTTTTTCGGTTTGACAGCTAAGCAGTTAAGAAGCGCGGCTTACGAGTATGCAGAAAAGTATAGAATCCCCCATCGTTTTAACCAAAACTCTAGAATTGCAGGGAAAGAATGGTACCGTGGATTTATGAAGCGCCATCCCGAGATTTCACTCCGACAACCAACTTCCACGAGCATTGCGAGAGCTATGGGATTCAACAGACCACAAGTAGAACATTTTTATGTAAAACAGTCTGCGTTAATGGACAAATATCAATTTCCAGCCCAATCCGTGTACAATATGGACGAAACGGGGATTTCGACAGTTCCGAGCCGACCACCCAAAGTTTTGTCTGTAAAAGGAAAACGCGCTGTGAATAAAATAGCCAGTGCAGAAAGAGGCATTAATGTGACTGCGGTTAATGCAGTGTCAGCAACGGGACATTTCATTTCGCCGGTTTTCATTTTTAAGCGAAAAAGGATGAAAGCTGAACTGATCGATGGAGCGCCAGCAGGATCCATAGGGATGGTTTCCGATTCAAGCTTCATCAACGGTGATCTGTTCATAGACTGGCTATAGCATTTTAAGGATCATGCCAAGCCAACGAAAGACCAGCCCGTTCTGCTGATTCTCGACAATCATGTATCCCATTGCTCCATAAAAGCTATAGACTTTTTTCGTAAATATCACATTGTTGCTTTGACACTACCGGGGTGGTAGTGTAGCCTGTAACTGTAGCCACAAAATGCAGCCCCTTGATAGGGGCTTTCACGGCGCTTTGAAGAAATATTATGCCACCGAACGTGAGAAATGGCTCAGAAATCACCCTGGAAGAGCTATTACCACATTTCAGTTGACGTCAATCTTTGCACCGGCATTTTATAAAGCTGCAACTGTGGCTTGTGGAGTGGAAAGCTTTAAGGCAACTGGAATAATGCCATGGAATCCAGATGTTTTCACAGACGCGGATTTTATGGCAAGCAACGTTACTGAACGAGACTACGTAGAAGAAAACTGTGCAGTTAATATGGATGAAGATACCCGGTTCATAGTTAATGATGTGCCAGGTTGCTCTGGAATTTCTCAGCTCGCTTCACCTTCGCATAGCACTGGAATCGAAATGTTAAAAGGAACCGTAAACGTTCTGAAGAGTCCATCGCTTGATGAAATTATACCAAACCCAAGGACTCCAATTATCAGAACTTCTTACAGCAAGCACAAACAAGCTGAAGTAATCAGCAGTTCACCCTATAAGAACCAGCTGGAGAAAGAAAAAGAAGGAAGAAAGAAACCTAGTCCAACAGAAACACCTAAAAGAGCTAAGAAGATATTCAAAAAACCAAAGACTCAGATAAAAAAGAAAATTTGGAGGTGTGGAAGATGTTCTGAAGTTTTTAAGGAGCCTATTGCTGGATCGAGTGCATTAAGTGCCCAATCTGGTGGCATGAAAAGTGTACCGATTACCTGGGATTTGGAACATTCAAGTGTGATTTATGCAAGTAATAACACTTAATAAAACAGTGCGCAATCTTATCGTTACCTATGCGTAATCTTACACATCGGGGTGTATAAGATTGCGCAAATGTCATTTTCTCTTTTTTTTCATATTCCGTAAAAAATGATTATATTTTCTAAAAGTAAGTATTAAGAATTGTTACCATATACAATAAGACTGATTATTAATAAACAAACCTTTGATTATTCATTATGTTTAATTTTTATCTGCAATTGATTCAAAACTGCGCAAACTTACACCACCCTACCCTAGTTCCAGACTATAATCTAACTGTATTCCAAATTTCAGCCCGATCCGTTCATACGTAACGGCGTGATTGAGCAACAAACATCCAAATATCCAAATATCCAAACATCCATACTTTCACGTTTATAATTTTAGGGGGATTCCATAAAATGGATTCTCTATTTTTTTTTCGTTATAGAGTTGGCTCATAGTAAAAATTGTTCATAATGATACATGGCTTCACTGCGCTTTTTTTTAAATAAATCCGATGTAGATGTCACGTGTGACACTGACAGAATCGACATTTGTAATACAAGCGATTTAATTTCTAATTTCCATTTTTGAAATTGAAACAGTACCCTTCGGCTTAGTATACAGGGTAATAGGGTAATCAGCCTGCATCCATTTAAGGGCATATTACGTATATTTAAACAAACAACTTTTGTTCTACAATTTTATTAAAACTCAATACTCATAACATATCATACAAAAATAATTCGCTTTTGTTGCCCTCTCCAAAACTATGTAGCTCTATGCGCCCTGGCACTTATATTTTATCGAGCGTTAAAGCCGCTCTTCTTACGAAGAGTTTTATATTTTTAGACCGGGCAATTTTTTTTTTTGACGTGAATGCGTCTATAAAATTACTTCCATAGGGACGCAATCCAAAAAAAACGAATGATAACAAAATCGGGGGATACAGTTTAGTGTTGTAGCTACATATCTATCATCTCCATCCAAATTTCAGGTACACCACTGGATAGCTAAAGAATCAAAGAATGTATTACGCTAAGTAAGGACTGTAACACATCGCGCGCGGAGGGGGCAGCCCCGCCATTTTGAAGGTAATTTTGCTGCGTATCGAGATTTCCATTTAGTATAACTTTCAACTCGGTGAAGCTACGACGTTCATTCAAGTTTCAATCGTCAGCTCTTGTCAAAATCTATCGATTATATATATATAACATTAGTGTAAAATTGTAACTGTGAATATAATAAGGTGTTAAAATACAAAAAATAATATCAAAAAAAATATAATGTCGGCCTATACGCGTCGAAAAGCCAAATCGAAATACAGAGATCGTATACGGTTGGAAAGGGCATCTCAACAGCGATTGAATGGTACCAATAAAACGCCATACGATCGAGTCAAGCAGTGCCGGCAACGTAAAGTAATGAATGCGGCCGAGCGGATCAACGACGCGACGGTGCCAGTACATCTGCAGCTGGGACGGTTGAAATTACGCAGATGGATGATGAAATCGCTTCTGTATCGACATCGGGCTGTGTAAGCATCGATTGTGTACGATCGTCGTTTAAAACTATTACCCGTTTTACGAGACGTATTCACGTACAACAAACGGCCGTGTCCATAACACAGCCACACCCCTTTTTTTGTTTGGATAGGTTTGGGTATAAAATATATACGATTTATTTTTATTGTAGCACAAGTTATTTAATGTACTTAACACGCCCTTAAAAGGATGCAGGCTGATTACCAATAACCCTGTATAAGGTATGTGTAAGCCAGCGATTAGAGAAAAGTTTTTATACGTCGTTCTATCTCTCTCCAACTAAATGTGTGCGAAATTGTTATTAGCTATCCCGGTAATCCACAACACTCTTATTATCACTAATCACGGAACATTTACTGTGGTTATATGGCATGAATACTTACCCGTTATTTCGACACAATTTCATACACCAAGCTCACAAGGGCAAAATCAAGTGTTCACAATATAAATACAGAGAGTAAACTTAGTCTACCTGTAACCAAATTTAATGTGATGCACGAAAGTACATCGAAATATCGGAGCCACATCGCATTATAAAACAACGGTTTATGCTTTATTAGTAATAAATTGTATTGTAAATAAGTGCAAGAGAGAAGATATTACTGAAAACTATTATTTAATCAGGCTAATATTACATTTAATTGATTTTAACGTGAGCCATAGAAGAGTGGAATCATACAAGACTATAAATTGCTAACCAAATACATACTTCATGTGACATGCAACATTGTTATCTTTTGGGTTTCGGCATCAATATATTTATAGCTTATACCTAGCAGTATACGACCAAAAATTTTAAACAGGGACTTGTTAATTCGATTTCAATAGACAGATCAACAAAACATTAAAAGTCACGATTGGGCATTATTTTATGACTTCAAACTGCAATTATAGTGGCCGGCAAACAAGTTGACCCAAAATTGACGTGGAAGGGTAAAGTTCACGCATGTACACTTCCACCAAAGAGACCTTAAAAACGTTTCTGCGCAGCCATGCGCAGCTAACTTCATTGGGTCAACTTGTCGACGAACTACCAAACGACTACCAACTACGAACTACCAAATCGACGATAGAAATGTAGTTACGAACTACCATATAGACGATAGAAGTGCAGTTACGAACTGGTAAATCGTCGATGGAGAAATAGTAACCAGCTACCATATTGTGATAGAAATGTAGTTACGAACTACCATATCGACGATAGAAATGTAGTTTCGAACTACCATATCGACGATAGAAATGTAGTTACGAACTACCATATCGGCGACAGAAATGTAGTTACGAACTACCATATCGACGATAGAAATGTTGTTACGAACTACCATATCGACGATAGAAATGTAGTTTCGAACTACCATATCGACGATAGAAATGTAGTTACGAACTACCATATCGGCGACAGAAATGTAGTTACGAACTACCATATCGACGATAGAAATGTTGTTACGAACTACCATATCGACGATAGAAATGTAGTTTCGAACTACCATATCGACGATAGAAATGTAGTTACGAACTACCATATCGGCGACAGAAATGTAGTTACGAACTACCATATCGACGATAGAAATGTAGTTACGAACTACCATATCGGCGACAGAAATGTTGTTACGAACTACCATATCGGCGATAGAAATGTTGTTACGAACTACCATATCGGCGATAGAAATGTAGTTACGAACTACCATAACGGCGATAGAAATGTTGTTACGAACTACCATATCGGCGATAGAAATGTTGTTACGAACTATTGTGCGCGGCGCTAATTATTGCGCTGGGAAGGAAATAAGCTAAACTGATATTTTAACCGATACTAAAATTGTTATCAAAATGTTTAAGATCAGAACTATCGGTGTTACGGTCTGCAACGCCCAGAAATATAAGATGATTTATCTCTATGCCTTGTAAAGGCCCTTTAAACACTGCCCTTCAAACCGGAACACAGTGATGTATGCACATTGCTCCTTGGCGACAAAATAACTGGCAAAGGTTACCCCAGGCGGACTCTGCTATAAGTCATACCACACAAAGCACATTTTTTTCTCACATATAAAATAACTAAGTATTTATTTTATATGTGAGAAAAATAGCATGATTTTGTTTGCTACGTTTGGAAACTCTCAAGATAACAATATTGCAAGTCTATCAGATTTCATACATTCTACAATACTATCACAAATAGACTTAAACACCTATGTATGTACATATTTGGCAGTTTACACCATAGTTAAATCAAATCTAAGTGAACCCGATATAATATTACAGATGGTTCAACTCATCTGTGCGCGCGGGCCTATGTGTGGGTAAGCTTGTACATATACAGTTACTTTGTATGCTCGTCACGTTTTGCTCGGACGACGACTGCCGCGCCACTGCCACACAAATGAAAGTTGTATAATTACAAGCGCACGCACACATAGCGCCGCGCGCACAGATGAGTTGAACTATCTGTACAGATGTGACAACAATGTTTTAATTCTCTATTTAAGCTGACACCTCTCACTTTTTAACCGACTTCAAAAAAGGAGAAGGTTCTCAAAGAACTATAATTTATTTTCGTTGCTTTGAATTTGGTGAAATAAATTTAATTTTACGATAGAAGTCCGTTTTTGTAAAAAAAAATGGTTGTCTGTAAAATCGGTTTACTGACGATAGTTAAACGTGACAACGTCTTAAGAAATCAGTACGCTGATAGCGCGAGTAGTGATACCGCTCGACTCGGCGGGTGGCGCCCTCAGCGCTCAGCTTCGTCCGCATGGCACTGACGACGAACTAACGGTAACGTTACATGACGTCATGTTTTGCGGGCGTGCAGCCGGCTTCACCGAATTATAAGACGTTATCACGTCAAAAACAATTACCTAAAATGTTCATCATCATTTCATCAGATTTTATCGGGTACCCAGACTTGACTCGACTACACATTTCCTAGTTATAATCCATATCGGAACTATCCTGCGATCTTGACGTGCTACTTTCGCTATTAAGGCTATGGTTCTGTTGGTTGCGATTCCCTTGCACCCTCGACAGGTCCAAAATCGGCAATCGCAGCACATAGTCACTATCCCACGTCCTCCCGTTTCTCGTCCGTTCCGACCAAGGAATTATCCTAATATTATCGTTACTTTCAGTAGGTATTACTCTAAATTCCGTCGAACTAGATGACGATTGGCCAAGTCTTAAGTCGACAGATGTAGCTGGTATGTTGGTCGCGTTTTGTACTCTAAAATCTGTCGTATTTTGTGTGCGATAGAGTGCATTGTTTGAATTGGTACGGAAGTCTGGTTGGGAGCTGGGTGGGTTGTAATCGGAATTGAGTCTAAGGTCCGCGGGGGAGGGTCTGTATTCGTTCGACCTGTCCGTGGAGGTGGTGGGTACGGCGTTGAGGCGAGGGATTCGTTGGGCCAGGGTGCGGAGGCGGGAGTTCTCTCGTTCGGGGCGGGGCTCCGGGACGGACGTGGGCGCGTCGGGGCGGCGGGGCTCGCGCTGCGACCCGGAACTAGACGCGAACATGTGCTGGAACCTGAAACAATTTTTAAAGTGTCTTTTAATGTGAAAACGTCTTTTGGCGCCCCACAGACAGTTTTTTCGCGGACTGTGAATTGAGTTCAAGTGTCACGCTCGTGAATGAAAAAAAAATTGGCAGTCATAGGAACTGCCGATAGAAGTGAAAACTTATAGCTTACTTTGGAAACTGCACGTGTGTAACCGGAGGGCGTGGCCTGGGCATCATGGCATGGCCATCTAGAAATGCGTCAGCATTTCCTATTGGCTGATGCATTTCTAGATGGCCATGACATGATGCCGAGGCCACGCCCTTTCAGCATTTCCCATTGACTGACGCATTTCTAAATGGCCAATAGCCATGGTCCCGAGTTTACCCGAAGATTTCTTATCATACCCGAGCGTGACGCTAGAATCCAATTCACAGCCCACGAAATATCTGTCTAGGCGCGTCTAAAGAAGTATTCACTTCAAAAAATCTTCGAGTGAACTTGATGGTTCTTGACCATGGAGTGTCACCATGGTTACCATTACACATTTACACATCTAACCGTGGTAATCTAGTCTAGATAGAAAATAAAAAAGTGGCAGTCATAGGAAGTGAAAACTGCCGATAGAAATGAAAACTTATAGCTCAAAATTTGATAGCTCATTTTGGAAACTACGCGGGTAAAACTGGAGGGCGCTTCTAGTCTGGAATAAATCTTTAAATCATTGTCGTCTAAATAAGTCTCCTAACCATCCGGTTACGACAATGATTTAAAGATTTATTCCAGACTAGAAGCGCCCTCCGGTTTTACCCGCGTAGTTTCCAAAATGAGCTATCAAATTTTGAGCTATAAGTTTTCATTTCTATCGGCAGTTTTCACTTCCTATGACTGCCACTTTTTTATTTTATTTTCTTTAGCCAAGTTGAGCACTTTTTGGTGGGACAAATATTATGGGTTTGCAGTACCGGTGTAGCGTCGGATGGATGAAATTTTGTAGGGAGCATATTCCACTTAATTCTAGCGTTCTTTAGTGTTGTTTAAACCATGTGTACCTGGCTATCTCGCTCGGCATCAGCGGTCGGGCGTCCCTCCCGATCCTCTGCACAGTGATCTGCCGCTGGCTGGAGAGGTCCACGGGCGGAGACGGGTGCAGGATTATGTTCGGCTGCACCCTCGTGGGCGAAGAGAAGTTCAGGGCGAGGAAGTCTGGTAACGGCACGCAGAATACTCCCAACTCTTCCTGTAAAACGAAATTCTTCTCTGACCTACTTCTTTCTTTTTTCGAACGACTTCAAATAATTTATTTTTTCCTGGAAAAAAACTTAAACAGAGTTTACTGTGCGGGAAAGTGAATTCTAGAGATGGGCCGAGTACTCGGTTGATACTCGGTACTCGGCATACTCGGCGGGTTTTTTGATACTCGTACTCGGCCTCGGTACTCGGTTTGAATGCCGAGTATACTCGGTTTAAGAAAAGCAATATATTTAGGTAGGGTTCTCTGCCTTTTCACCGAAATTTATTTACAGGGATGCCACTTTCATTTGGAACAAATATTAAATAAATAAATAAATAAATAAATATTGGTGGACAATTCACACACAACACCATCTGACCCCAAACTAAGCAAAGCTTGTATGATGGCGGTCAGATAGCTGATATAATTACTTATATAGGTTTAAATACATACTTATTATACATAGAAACACCCAGACACAGTGCAAACATTTGAATTCATCACACAAATATTTGCACTGGGTGGGGATCGAACCCACGACCCTCGCCTTCGCAGGCAGAGCTACTACCCACTAGGCCACGAGGCCAGTCAATATTATACAGGTTGATGGTATTATTGGAGTATTTTTTTCGTAATTATTTTTCTCATGTTTGTGCTCTAGTACAGTCGAGGTAGACATAAAACTAGCCTGAAATAGAAAAAATTCCGGGGAGCGATTTTTTTTTATGAAACGTCGGGGAGGGTTTTTGGAAGTATAAATCTCGATTTTCTAACTAATCCCGGTAGAGGGTTCGCCACCATCTTGTTTTAAAGTTTTTGTGAAATAACTCGTTCATTTTCAACTTTAGAGCAAAAATGATGGTCACCAAAGTTGTTGGAAATTTAATTTCTCACAAATTTGTTTCATATAGTTTTTACGCTAGGATCAATATTTGCAGAGTTATACTATCAAGTTTACCAAAAAAATCGTAATGGGTGCAATTTTATTTTCTTCAACTTTGGTTCTCCTTGTTGTCAGCGAGTGGTCTGCTAATTTGTCCTGCCAATGTAACCTATATCTTAACAGGCATGGCATAAAGTCCATAATTGAGTGTGTTTTATTTGTCGGGTGGTAGCGGAGTCGACTAAGTAGGCGAATATCTTAAATAAGAATGAACTTACGTTAGCGTTGGGCGTCCTCTCTCCCCCGCTCTCGGGCACGTTGAAGAACGGCTTCCTCTCTAGCTCCAAGGAGGAAGAGTTGGGCGTCTTCTCCTTCTCCTCCTCGAGGGGTATGTCCGGGACGACCTGCAGCTCTTCCGGGGGGTTCGGGACGATCACGTAACTAGCGATGATGCTGGACAGCTGGTCTAACACCTAGAATGGTATTTTAATTTTTTAGAAAATTTAAAGAGGAAAAGAGAAGGAGAAAAAATGAAATAGTAAAAAAGAGAAGTGAAAGGTTGCCAAACTTTGCAAAGCGATTCCAAAGGATGCTCAAGAATTTCAAGAGTTGCAAACATAACCGAACGTCGCAAACGGTGCCAAACAATTCCAATCGTTGCAAACTTAAAAAAATGCAAAACATTGACAAACATAGTCAAATGTTGCCCCATCCAGTGGCCATTTTAACCCGCGTTAGTCAAATGAAACCATATTTATCACACGCGAGACAATTTAAAAGTACTCACCTCATCAGCCAGTAATCTATGTTTGGGATCCTTGACTAGTAATCGTTGTATTAAAAACACGGTATTGTCCGACGCTTGTACTGAGTTGCCATCACTGAAAAAAACAAATCAATATTATTCACATTTCAACATTGCAAGGTGGTATTAAGAGTAGATCAGTTGTAGTGCTACAGTGGTTAGACTCTTTGTTGAGTCCGTCTGGGGAAGCACCACATCATTCGCCACTTAACAAATCACCGAACAGGAACGTGAAAATATCAATGTGTTCTGATTTTGAAGAGCAATATTTTCAGAGAAATTACAGGACTTGGAGATAATATATCTTACACGCATGGGTAACGAGCGCAGTGCAGTGCTAAGTAATGATTTGTACTCTTCGTGTTCCAATAGCTCTGCTGCATGACACTGTGTTGTTATGGACAGACATGTTCCATATCAACAGGCACGAGAGTAGAGATGAATTCTAGGTTAGAGTTGTATGTACCAGGAGATCATAAAGAGAAGATCACTCTCGGCGGTATGTTGTAGTTGGACGGGTGGAGTGGGACGGCTTGCCCAGGTATACGGATACTTGCGGATACGGACCCAAACCGTTTTATACGAATTTTGGAAGCATCCACAATGGATGTATAAGTGATGGTAGTACTAGGAGATCATAATTGAGATGGAGTGCAAACCTATTATTATCGATACAAAAACAGTAAATTTTAAAAAAGAATTCTAGAATGTACTAAGAGATCATAACTAAAATGAAGTACAAACCAATTAACCTATTCAAAAAACACTAAACCTCCAAACAACTTCGAGGAGGTACCAGGAGATAATAATTTAGATGGAGTGTTTCACTTACGGCGGTATGTTATCCTGCGGCGGCCTGTATCCGGCTGAACAGCTGCGCCAGGCTGGTGTCGCAGAATGGGAAATGTCCGTATAGCATGGTATAGAGCACCACGCCCAGGGCCTACATGTGGGACGACTTGCCCAGGTTTTGTACGAATTTTGGATGTATGGATGGTCACTACCATCCATACATTGTGGTAGACCCACTGGTCTACTTACGACTTGATATATCATGTAGATCAGGTGCACACTATCCATAGTGTATCCGATTAACCTCGATGGCGTGGTTGATGGGTGGTAGTGCAACTGCTTACGACTTGTAGTTGTAGTGTGTTAACATCAAGCGAGATGGCGGTAAATTGCAATCCAATTATCGATGCAAAAAACACTAAATTTTGCAAACAGGTTCTAGGTTGTCCCAGGATATCATAACTAAGATGAAGTACAAACTTATTACCAGCACAAAAAACAAATTATAGCCGTTGTACTAGGAGATCATAACTGAGACAGAGTGTTTCACTCAAGGCGGGATGTTCGTCATCCATCCTAAGAGGTATTAGGGTATCATAAAATTGAGGAGCAGTTGACTCACGGCGGTATGTTATAGTTGGCGGCCTGTATTCGGCTGAACAGCTGCGCCAGGCTGGTGTCACAGAACGGAAACTGTCCGTACAGCATGGTGTAGAGCACCACGCCCAGAGCCCACATGTCGGAGGGCTTGCCCAGGTACGGTTTACACATCAGCACATCGGGCGATATGTACGCGGGAGACCCTACAAACCATACCAAGCTATTAGCACAGTAAAAAAGTTGTAAAATAGTGTCAACAAAGCTATAAGAAACATAATATTTATTACTAAACAATTCATAATCAATGAAACCGACATGTTCTTAGAATCTTTCAAAGTCATGGATCATTCATCAACCCGCACTGGGCCGGCGTGCTGGATAATGGCCCTGACTCTCCTTTCGAGACATGGCTCCGAATCCCGAATGGTATGCTGATGCAGTAATTTATTATAGGTACTAGTATAATAACAATAACATTTTTCAATCGGACTGAAAAAAAAAAAGAATGCATTTGTGCATTAATTTGTGTGATTGCAAAAATAGTTGTTAACTATTTAGAGCCTTTCCGCAAAAAGTATTAAATTGACAATTATTATTGACATAGACACATTGTTTAGTTTAATTTACTATGAAATAAGTGTGATTAGCATTCGTTGTTTAGATTGATTTGCCTAGTATGTTTTTTGCTAATAAGTTTAAGTGGCGACATTAGTATTGTTTTATTCTTGCTGTCACTTTCTCACCATATCCTAAATTTTTTTCTTGCTTACTATTTTGTCTATTAATGGTTGCCTGGAAGTAATCACTGTAAGCGATAAGGCCGCCATTTATGGCACTAGTTATAAGTTATTTTCTGTATTCCTATTTTTCGCTCTATATGATTTCTGGTGTGCAGAATAATATGTTTGTCTGAACAAAAATATTGCGGCGTTGGGACTTGACGACCCCACCGCCCACTGGTGATGGTAGTTTTTTGCTACGACTACAATAGTCGTAAAAACTACCATCCAGTGCAATCAGTCCTCCGAACAATGGCGGAAAAACCATTGCATAGGTCGGAAGTCCAAATACAATCACAGGACGGGCAGCAGCGTCTCTGTAGAAAACTTTCGACCAACTGCGATCGCCAACCCGCTTGCCAGGCGTGGCGATTACGGCAACCCCCCCCCCCCCCGAAATATGAAACACAAAAATTTACTCCGGCCCCCAGTCCCCGGCGGCCCCGCTATTCCTGGTCATGGTAGCGGCCATGGTAACGGCGGGGCAGGGGGAGCTAAGAATCTCCGGCAGACGCCGTGCTACCACAACCGACGACTATTGGCCCTGGCAACATATAACACGCGTACACTGCGGACCGATGAGAAGTTATTTGAACTCGAGGAAGAATTGAGCAAATTGCGCTGGAGTATAGTAGGTTTATCTGAAGTCCGAAGAGAGGGTGAGGACAAGATAATACTTAAATCCGGCAATCTGCTCTATTACCGGGAGGGCGACCAACAGTCCCAAGGTGGTATCGGGTTTATAGTCCATGAGTCCCTTGTGAACAGTGTAACACAGATCGAGAGTGTGTCGACGAGGGTAGCGTACCTGATACTCAGAATTACTAAACGGTATTCGTTGAAGGTCATCCAGGTATACGCACCGACGTCTACACATTCCGATGTCGAGGTGGAAGCTATGTATGAGGATATTTCTAAAGCCATGCATACTTCTAAGACTCATTACACTGTTGTTATGGGGGACTTTAACGCGAAACTGGGCAAGCGAAGCGGCAATGAGAGTAGGATGGGAAATTACGGAATCGGGCATCGGAATCCACGGGGCCAGATGCTGGCCGACTTTTTGGAGAAGGAGGGACTCTATATGATGAACTCCTTCTATAAGAAACCTGTGCATCGCAAATGGACCTGGATTAGCCCCGATGATGTAACAAAAAACGAGATAGACTTCATCATGTCCAGCAGGAGAGATATATTCAATGATGTCTCCGTGATCAATGCTCTGAAAACCGGGAGTGATCACCGAATGGTAAGAGGCACATTGAATCTAAATGTGAAACTCGAACGATTGCGATTGATGAAGTCTACGCTCCGACCAGCACCTATCCAGATCCAAAATTCAGAGATCTTCCAGCTTGAACTCCAGAACCGCTTCGAATGCCTAGGTGAGTGTGTAGACGTGGACGATTATAACGACAGAATCGTGGAAGCTGTCCACACGATTGGATCCAAACACTACAATATCCGTCGTGCAAAAAGAACCAACAAGATCTCAGACTCTACCCTAAAGCTAATGGAGGAAAGACGCGCGATAGTCTTGCAATCCGCAGGTGACGCTTCTCAGTATCGAGCAATCAATAGGCAGATCTCAAGATCATTAACTCGCGACATACGCCGATTCAACACCAAGTGTGTCGAAAAGGCTATCGAGAAAAACAAAGGCTCGAAAGTGTTCGCGAGGGATCTGTCTATTGGTCAAAGTCAACTGATGAAGCTGAAGACCGAGGATGGAAGGATCGTATCGTCCAAATCCGAGCTGATGGGAGAGGTGGAGAAGTTCTACGGACAGTTATACACTACAACACAGCAACCTGTCATAAGTCTGGCCCATGACCCAAGAGCCAAATTGAGCCGACATTACACCGAAGATATCCCGGACGTTAGCCTGTACGAGATTCGAATGGCCCTGAAACAGCTCAAAAATAACAAGGCGCCGGGAGATGACGGAATTACAGCTGAGCTCCTTAAAGCAGCAGGTTTACCTATGCTAAGGACTCTGCAAAAGCTTTTCAATTCCGTCATACTCGAAGGCAAAACGCCAAAGGCATGGCACAGAGGTATGGTTATACTCTTTTTTAAGAAGGGCGACAAGACCTTGCTAAAGAACTACAGGCCCATCACGCTTCTGTGTCATGTTTATAAGCTGTTTTCGAGGGTTATTTCAAACCGTCTCGCTCGCAGGTTTGACGACTTTCAACCGCCCGAACAAGCCGGATTTCGTAAAGGCTTCAGCACCATAGACCACATACATACGCTGCGGCAAGTTATACAGAAAACCGAAGAGTATAACCAGCCTCTATGCTTGGCGTTTGTGGACTATGAAAAAGCCTTTGATTCGATCGAGACCTGGGCTATGCTACAGTCGCTCCAGCGGTGCCAAATTGACCATCGGTACGTCGAAGTGTTAAGGTGTCTGTATGAAAACGCCACCATGTCAGTCCGTCTCCAGGACCAGAACTCGAAACCCATCCAACTGCAGCGAGGTGTGAGACAGGGGGATGTCATATCCCCGAAACTGTTCACCGCTGCACTGGAAGACGTTTTCAAACTCATGGACTGGAACGGACTCGGCATCAACATCAACGGCGAGTACATCACCAACCTCCGATTTGCCGATGACATTGTAGTCATGGCTGAAACCCTGGACGACTTAAGCAGGATGCTGAATGACCTCAGTAGAGCCTCTGAAAAAGTAGGTCTAAAAATGAACATGGACAAGACGAAAATCATGTTGAACAACCATGTTATACCCACTCTTTTAAAAGTAGGAGACTCTACGCTCGAAGTTGTTGACGAATACGTCTACCTAGGACAAACGGTCCAGTTGGGTAGATCCAACTTTGAGAAAGAGGTCACTCGTCGGATCCAACTTGGTTGGGCAGCGTTCGGGAAGTTACGTTATATCTTCTCATCCAAACTACCGCAGAGTCTCAAGACGAAAGTCTTTGACCAGTGCGTGTTGCCAGTGATGACATATGGAACAGAGACGTGGTCGCTTACTATGGGTCTCGTAAGAAAGCTCAAAGTTACCCAAAGGGCAATGGAAAGAGCCATGCTCGGAGTTTCCCTGCGTGATAGAATCAGAAATGAGGAAATCCGCAGGAGAACCAAAGTAACCGACATAGCCCACCGAGTTGCCAAACTTAAGTGGCAATGGGCGGGGCACATAGCTCGCAGAACTGACGGCCGTTGGGGCGGAAAGGTTCTTGAGTGGCGACCACGTACCGGAAAACGCAGCGTTGGCAGGCCTCCCACAAGATGGACCGACGATCTGGTGAAGGTCGCCGGAAATCGTTGGATGCGGACGGCGCAAGACCGGTCTTTGTGGAGATCCTTGGGGGAGGCCTTCGTCCAGCAGTGGACGTCCTTCGGCTGATATGATGAACAAAAATATTGAAATATAAAATATAGTAATCACCTCTTTGATCCTTCAACAAGTCCCTGTCGCTGCCCAGGTGAGTGCCGAGGCAGAAGTTTGTGATGATCACTCGTCCTGTTCTTTGGTTTAGTACTATGTTGCCTAATTTTAAGTCTCTATGGACGATGTTCCTCTGAAACAGTCATATTAGCACATACAGAAACAAATAGTTTAAAGAAAATAAGGAAAATACAATCAGTCCAACCTTGAAATGTTAATTATTCTCTAAGTTCAAAATACTCTTTTGTCTATCGTTAAAGTAGGATTAAATTGTAAATCAAGATAATAAATATTGCTTGTCGGTTGAATTTTGAGAACTTTACGATTCCCGAATTCCGAAATCTCGGAAAGATTTTTTCGATATTTAAATTCCGGAATTGAAATACTTCAAAATCGTTATTCCGATATTGATGTTTCATAAACTATAACTTTTCCTAGAATCCAACTATTTTATCCACTTTCGGAACAGTTCCGGAATTCCGATATTGGGTATCGGAATTGAAAACCTGATATTTTATATGTCCTATTTGCGTCACTAGTCTCTATAAATAACTGTCTACAAACCTTATGTAAATTGGCGACGACCCTCACTATGTCATAGAAAATCAGTATGGCTTCCTTTTCCGGTACTTTCTTGACTTTGGTCACATACTGCTGAAGATTGATGAGCTCGGAGCCTTTCTCGTTGAACTGATGAGAGGTCACGCAGTCTAGGACGAGGAAGAGACGTTGCCGCACCCGGCCGGTGTAGATGAACCCAGGGCCACATGGGTTTGGCACTTCTTCTAATGCGTGGTCCTGAGGACAGTTTATTTTTAAGAACAAGTAGCAACGCCTCGCGGGTTTTTCCCGTGTAGGTCCTGTTCCCGTAAGTTTTCACAATAAAAATTGACCTATGTCACACCCCGGACACTCGGCCTAAAATCTATACAGACGGTGCAGTTGACATACCTATACTCACACAACTACGCATATGTCGTTCGAACACATTTACGCATGTGTGCGTGTCATCTAGGGTTACTAAATTATTTTATGGAATAGCTGTGACCCGTGACTTCACCTGCCTGTATTAAGTGGCCTATAATCTTACCTAGTTAGTGTTCGATCTTTAATGTAGGTACATATAACTTTCATCAACAACCAGAAGGGAGAAGATTTAAAACAAAATAGGAGATAATAAAGGTACCATGGACGAATTGATTTTTAGTTAAGTACACTTACCCAAAGAGAAAACTTTATTCTGACAATATATTAATTAATCACTCCACATATCGAGTATTTCATTATAGGTAGGTAGGCGAGTCACAGAACATTAGATTAGGTACAACAACGTTCATAAGTTGCAAGGCGTCATCACAGTTCACTAGGTATATCAGAGTATCATACACTGCACAAACTAATTATTTACATCTCATGTCAGCACAGTAAAGAAAAACAAGATGATTTTTCAACTCAAAACTCACAATTCAATTTTGTAAACAAACTCGAACCGGCCGGAAAGATAATGTTGCTAGTTCCGGATTTAATTTATTCCTAATTGCTTAAAAAATATTACTTTTGTATATTGATAAATAGTGATTTATTTATTCGCATTATAGTAAGGATCGCATAAAACTTTAAATAAGTATTGTGAGAATAGTAAGTGAGTCTATTATACTCAAATCACAATCATATTTGCGCCGAATAAACAAAAATCAGTTTTAATTTCAAATTAAATTCAGAAACTTAATTGACCAAATTTCAACGACGATCATAAAAAACTTGAACAAAAATAAACGAAGTAATTTTTAGTTTTGTTTTCATCTGACCTCGGCACAAAATAATTGTATCTAATCTCAAAAAAATCTAATAATTGTATGTAAATATATTTTAGGAAAAAAAAATACACCACTCCCATAACCCAAATTAGTGGCTAACATGTTTTTTATCAGTGTAGTTTTGTAGGCGTTTTTTTTAAAGTTCAGCAATACTGTTTGCAATCCGATGTAATCATCATCATCATCTTCATAACATCTTAGCATATACCTCTCTTCAAGTACCTACGCCTCATATCCCAGGCCTATGCTAGCTAGTGCTGTGCTTGTGCTAGTACTTGTCCAGATTTGACCCGCGATGTAAGCATACTGACAATTTAATACAAAGTCCAAAGTACATTACCAAAAATAAGCGTATTATCATGAATTATTTTACTTACACTCGTTAAATTTGAGTTCCAAGGCCACCCATCGCGAAAAGCACCTAAGCATATTCGTGCATTGTTTGATATATCTCTTTATGACTCAGCCGGTATATATTATTTTTCTATCATTAACACCAAATTATACAACATATTTTGTTCCATAAAACGAGCTTTTGACACGAACTTCTACAAAACTTCTACAGGCAAAAAAACGCAGGTTAGCCACTCAAACGGATGATGATGATAGTTTAGAATATTATTACTAATAACTTAAAATCCGAGGTACATCAAAAAACCCAGGTGTGGCACCTGGGTTTTTTCAATGTGATTTGGGCTTATGTCCTTTGTTTCACAATAAATGGAGCTATCACGTAACAAACATATAAACGAATTGAGATCCGTCTCCTTTTTTGAAGTTGGTTAAAAATGAAACTAAATCGTAGTAGTACCGGTAGTACTAGAACCATTAAAGTTTATAAGTCAATGTCAAAGCCGTTAATTACTGAATAAGTTTTAGTTTAAAAATATAGTTATTTTTTTTTGGAACTATCCATTCCAATAGTCAATGTACTCGTATCCTCTTACTGCTTTTAATGAACGGTTGTTGCGAAATCTTAAATAAGCATACTACTAGATGAAATCCTATATTCATTGTTCACTATTGACCGACATAATATATACATGGACGCACATAAAAGTACAGATAGTCTAATATAGAACCTCTTTCTTTTTTTTGAGTCGGTTGAATGCTAAGAAATAATCACTTACCAATAAAACTGAATAGTAGCAATCTTAGTAAAAAAATCCACTAAATTGGCAACACTAGTGACTAAGCGAACTATACTCCGCGCCATCACTCGTTACCATACGTTATTGGCGCCACTGACGTATTTCACAACGATTAACGAAAGCCGCAGTTTAAAAACAACGAGTTTAATAATTTCGTCACAGGACTTCAGTGTTGGCGCGTACTTCTAACCAGTAGCACAGTTTATAAAAATGATTCAATCTTTGTAGAAATTCTTATGAAATCAAAAATCTCTTATTCTTAACTTAAAATTGTGAACTTATCAAAACACAGTAGAAAAACGATTCAATCCTAGTATATTATAGAAATCCTTATGAAATTAAAAATCTGTTATTCTTGTTTCGTTGAACAGATGAAAAAATTGGTACCTAAATTTAAATAACACAGCAACACAGCGTCATGGTCGTATTCTCATAGAAAATTGTCGTCCGATATAACCCTTCGTTGAGTGCTTCTCGCGTCCTTGCGGGGTAGGAAGCTTGAAACTGGCGGGGGGTGGGGAGTGTCCGTTCTATCTGTATTATCTATTCTATGCCTATGTGTTATTATCAAACATATCTGACCCACATACTGCAACAAAATTAGCCATCTTCATTGCATCTCCCTTCAACTCATAGAATCTTAACTATTATCACATGCTAAATAATTTTTGATATGTTTTCTTAAATTTTTCACACTTTTTAGATTGCCATTAATAATAAATTCACTAATAACAAAAGCACACACCTTACTGAATACAATAAGTAAATAAGCCAGATTGAATTTCAAAGAACCATCGCATGCAACTTACTAATATCGGTAAGCCAACCAACCGCACTACTCCAATAACACAACTAAATAAGTGGTTTTGGAGTAAATCTACATAATATATGGATTTATCAAAAATCACTCTATACGGATAGAGTGATCAATGTTTTTTAAATGGAAGTACGGAGTTAGCACATAGGAAGTACTCTTTGAAACAAAAAAAAAGTACTTTTTCTTATCCTTTCAGGTGCCATCCAATAATCAGTGATCATACATTAAAAGAAACAAACAAGTGCAAGACAGACTCGCCCACTTTGGGTTCTGTGTCAAACCAATACAAAGAATTATCACTAAAAACTCACTTAGTATTACTTACTTTGTATAACCCGTGATGATGTATCACTCCTTCTTGGTCTTTCAGCAAGGACAATAACGAATATTCTGTATGAAGAAGCATTTTTCCTTGTCTGTCATCTTGTGTCTCAAGCTGTCCTTCATTTTTTAAAGTTAGTATTTTTATCTGGAATAATTTCAATATTTATTTATTTATTTATTTAATAATAGGCGAGCAGCATTAGCTGATATGCCTATATCTCAGTGTTGAAATATGCAATGAAATTATAGGTAATTGTCTGTTAAAATGATATTGTCTTTCGCTATCCATTTGTCGAGTTTGTTCTTGAAAGAGTTCAATGATTTTGCCGATATACCATCCTCAGGCAACCTGTTCCAGTTGTAAACCACTCTGTTGCTGAGGATGTGATGTATATGTAGAATATTATTGTATTATTGACTTATTGTGTTATGGACTGTTGTATTATATGAATAAAGAATTTAAATATTTCTTTTCATTGATCACCATTTTAAACATCCACTGCACAACGAATCCTCCAACTGAGTGCTATACAAAAACAATACAAACACACTGTTTCAACACCAACAAACAAAGTTAACAAGAAATCACATTTAAACACCACAATAAGTATACATAAACCCAGACTCGACCTAATTATACTGGTTAAGTTATAATTGAGAACTCATTGTATAGATATGACTGGCCTCGTGGCTTAGTTGGTAGTAGCTCTGCCTGCGAAGTCGAGGGTTGTGGGTTCGATCCCCACCCAGTGCAAATATTTATGTGTTGAATTCAAATGTTTGCACGAGTCTGGTTGTTTCTATGTATAATAAGTATATATTTAAAAACTATATAATTATTATATCAGCTATCTGGCCGCCATCATACAAGCTCTGCTTAGTTTGGGGTCAGATGGTGTTGTGTGTGAATTGTCCACCAATATTTATTTATTTATTTTATTTATTACACTAATGGTTTTGAAATATTCAATTAGAATTAACAAAAAATGGCTATGTAGTTAATTTATACGCTGTAGAAGTAAGAGCGAGAGGTATACCAGCAAAATCTCTCTATAACCTGCTGAAAGACCTTGGCTTGTTCAGAAGTGCAGTAAGTTCTATACTAGAATGAGTATCTAAAGCTGCACTAGTAGGATCATATCAGATTTGGCTGGGCAGGGAGAGAAATACAAGTGGTGACTGTTGACATACGTCAAAAAGGGGCTTAAAGGGGGGCCCTTAAAATGTACGCCTGAGTCACAAGTCTTGGGTTCTACTCGGGATTTCTTTCTCTGCCACACAATGGACCCGGCACCTGCACGGTGAATCCGTGGAATGCTAAGAAGTTCGTCTCTCACAGATTTTACTTCGTAACTTAAGACTAGCCCACACTATCTGGTATACTGTTTTACATTTTGGAGCAACACCCGCTCACACATTCTGATTCCATGCAGTACATAAAAGTTCTCAAAGAAATGATCCTATTTTGAGTAAAGAGCTGGGATTTTGGAAAACAGCCTTCAGTTATAGTGCAATCGCACCCCTAGACATGCCAAACTCTTTTAGGATGTAGACACAGATCTGACAAGTTTCTAGAGTAGGTGTGTGTATTAGCAACTCAATTTGTAAGTAAGAATGTATCAACATTACTTTCTTATTAATTTAAACATAAATATCAGCAATATTCGTCCGATTTCACTTTGCATTATATCAAAAACAAACCAAAACTCACCTGGTAAAAATCATCAGTCTTTTCTTTTCTAGCCAAACACTGCACAATACTCTTTACTGGGCTAGGACCCAGCTTAGGGCCCAGTAAATAGGGGCCTGCTTTCCGCACGTGCTTGTCTGAAACGGGAGTCCCACTAGCTGGGACGTCGCTTTTATTATACGTAAACTTTGACTTTCTCACAGAATGTAACTTCTTCGTAGTCTTATTGCCACTAGAACTAGGATTAGGGTATGTGGCTAGTCTTGCTAACTTTGGACTTGGCTGTAGAAGCAAAGGTCGTGTCCTTTTTCCATGATTTGAGGAGCTCTCAGGTCTATCTTGGTCCATTATTTTAAAATTGGAGACGGTAGATTGGGTTGTTATTTATTTGAGGAATGAGGTAGGATTCACAAGGTTAATAAAGATGATTAGACTTGTTTTCTTAGAAATATGAGGTATAGAACAATAAAATATGTGAAATTCTTATTTTTATTTACTCTGCTTGACAACCTGACACATACTGGCAGGGTTGCCAATTGCCAACTCAATTAGAGCTACCATGTTACCAATGTCCAATGTTACCATTACTAACACACCAGAATATTGCACTAAACCTACGTAAACATAATAGTAAAGTTTACATGACATTCATGATATCAGCCGATCACGTACTATTCACGTGACGCTTATTTTATCCTAATTAGCCGCATACATAACAGCCGTACCATTTTGTAACTTTTATGAAAAAAGGCTCGGCCATGATTTTATTTTCATTGTATTGAGGGTATCTTATATTATTATATAAAATAAGAAAAACATGTACCTATAATTGTTTTTTTTTTATTATAAAATCAACTTACAATAAGGCACGTTTACAAAAAAAAATGGTTGTCTGTAAAGTCGGTTTACTGACGATAGTTGAACGTGACAACGTCTTAAGAAAATACTGATGGAATTTGTGTTAAGCGCCATCTAGGTAAAACATTCTGAAGCTTTTTGAAAAGCTGTTCAAAGCGCCATGTCTGGGTATATCATTGTACTAGCACAAGTTCTTAACTTCATATCGTCGCTTTTCTAAAACATGGACAGACTCCTTGAACGTAATACACATTTCACTCACTAGATGGTGCGAAAAGTAATAAGGCAAGGTAACGGCGGTAACGTTACATGACGTCATGTTTTGCGGGCGTGCAGCCGGCTTCATCGAATTATAAGACGTTATCACGTAAAAAACGAACATCTACATTTTTCTAATTTTATGCCGTGTAGTCTTTCCTAGTGTGGTATTATTTGAAGCACGGGTCATAACACAAGGGTACGTTGCAATCTGGGCAAAAAAATATCGTTTCCTTGCGACCTCGCTTACCCGTTTCCTTCTTTATAGTATCAGCGCAGACTTTGCAAACTCTTGCCACTTTCGTTTTCGATCCTGTTGCTGGTGTCCTTTCCATGAAGTGTCTCCCTATTAATCTGGACGTCATACCAGTATGATGTGGACCACGAGATGGGCCTGCCTCATCGAAGGATGCATGTTGCACCAGTTCTTCACCACAAGTTATCAAAAACTGCGAAAATCGCAATTTATTACGCGTGTTGTTCCTACTTTTGCTAAAGATTACGAAAGAATTGACTAAAGCCCTCGCAATCAGATTGAAAAACATCTTCTTCCACCATTTCATTGTTTTGCGATTCAAAGATGTTGTAAATATCAAAACATAGATACTAGTAGTACAGTCCGCGAGGTATAAGCTGAGCTTTGCATTAGTGTGAGTGATCACCAAAAGTACAGTCAGACGCAGGACGCTGTGACCATGTTCTCTTAATAAGGTGTCAATTTTATATTCAATAAATCGTTGTTTATTATGCAGTATCAATTGTAGTAGGTACCTGGTTGACCGAGCTTTGCTCGGTTTTTTTGTGAAATTACATTTAGGCAGATACGAATTACGTACTGATGAAATATCACTACATAGTATAAAACAAAGTCGCTTTCCGCGGTCTTTCGGTTTTTTATCGTATTCATTTCGGCGAGAGTGCGACTGATTTGCATGATCATATCCCACATTGTCCTTTTTTCTATCGGAATATTTGTAGCTCCATAAAGCGACATCGTTTCATGGTTGATGTTTCAAAGACACGAATGAAGAGACTTGACTCTACTTTTGTGATAAGAACGTCTAGGCTATGGAAATACGTTGCCTGAGTGGGTTTTTCCCGATGGCTACAACCTATGTGTCTTCAAATCTAGAGTGATTCGGTTTTTTTCTAGGTAAACACGCTCCATCGTAGACCGCATCGTCGCTTAGCATCAGGCGAGATGGCGGTCAAGTGTAAACCTATTAAAGTAAAAAAATGCCTTCAATTTAAAATAAAATTCAGACACACGACTAAATTTTATAAGAAGCTATGGATGTCTACGTGGACCATTAGGAAACCGCCACACCGATTTCCATAAAATTTATATGGGGTCACCTCTCAAGTATTTTGTACCAAAAAAATTAAAATAGCGGAGCTATCGCGTAAGATACGTACCAGAATATACAACGGAATTGAGAACCTCCTCCTGTTTTAAAGTATTATTTGAATTGCGAATAATTGATTATTATTATTGGTCTAGCCTCAAACCAAATACTCATAGTACAACAGTCAGTTTGTGCAGATAAATCGCCAGTAGGTTTTTTTTTCGTTTTTTGTTAGAAAATACTTAGCTACAAATTAAATACGACCATATTAAGACGTTGATAAAGAGGAGCCCTTTTATAATAGTTTTTCTCAAAAATAAAAGCACAAAAATAAAATTGAGAGTAACAGTCATCAAGATTCGAACCGAGGCCTCGTAATTTCTAAAGCGAGTATCTCTCGGTTGCGCTAATCAGACGTTGATCAACGCGACGAAATTTGTTATCGTATTCTAATGACATTGTATGAGTATTTTCATTGCCTGAAAAAGCCCCTAAATTGACGTTTTCTTTGAATAAAACCTAGCTAGATCGATTTATCGTCCCCGAAACCCCCTGCATACAAAATTTCATGACAATCGTTCCAGCCGTTTCCGAGATTCAGATTCTATATATATATACATATTTATATAGGTACACGAATTGCTCGTTTAAAGGTATAAGATATTGGTATAAACGATAGGCCTGCCCTGAATACGGTATTCGGAAATTTTAAGTAAATAAGTTATACGTAGGTGACGGATCTCATGCTTTTCCATTAAAAATTTTCTGTTATTCTCTGTCCTTGACCATTTGAATCCTAAAAGAGATACTTCTTTTCGCAATGACCATATTGATCTTGGATAGTTAATGTCAGCTTGTTGTTTAAGAGTTTGTTGTCTGACTGTACTTTTGGTAATAGATGCGTATGCTTGTGATCACTCACACTAATGCAAAGCTCAGCTTATACCTCGCGGACTGTACCATCTTGAGCTACTTGTATGTAACAGAACTGTAGCATCAAATATTTACATTCTCTTTGGTAGCATCATTGTAGTGTTATGTTTTTTCTTTTGTACCTTGATTTGAATCAAATTTCTTTTCTTGTTTTTTCTCTTGGAATAAAGTTTGGTTCTCGTTTGTTTGTCACAGAAATATCACGTTGTTTTATTTCATGTTTATTATAAAAGAATAGTATGAAACATACTGATCGTTGAGATCCACGCCAATTTTCTCAAGGCTCGGGCGATCCTTTGTTTCCCGCCCCTCGCACACCGGCACACCGCAAGTATTTGAAGTGCGTTTGTGTGTGTAGCCAAAATATGCATCTAAGCATTGACGTGACGCGGATCACGCCTACAGGCCGTTGTTTTAAAGTAAACAGTATTGAAATTCACACTCGTACGCAGTACGTGATCAGCGTCTCTAACAAAAATAAAGTGGCCAAGTGCGAGTTGGACTCGCCCATGAAGGGTTCCGTTGCAGCAAGTAACATAATATACATAGTACACATAGTTCTTGTAGTTCGTTGTAACTTTGACCAAAGTTTCAATAATAGTGTATTTATGACGTACTAAAAAAAACTACTCATCAGATCGAGTTCAAACTAATTGTCGTTGGTAGTTTACATGGTATGGCATGTACATACATCATATATTTTTTTTAGATTTTTCTTTTTTTTATCTTTTTGATTTGATTTTATCTTACCTTAGAAGTTAGAGGGGGGGGACACACACATTTTACCACTTTGGAAGTGTCTCTCGCGCAAATTATTCAGTGTAGACGAAAATGATTTTAGAAACCTCAACATCATTTTTAAAGACCTATCGATAGACTCCCCACACGTGTAGGTTTGATGAAAAAAAAATTTTTGAGTTTCAGTTCTCAGTATGGGGGGCAACCCTAATTTTTCCTTTTTTTTAATTTTTTTGTTTAAATCTTAATGCGGTTCACAGAATACATCTACTTACCAAGTTTCAACAGTGTAGTTCTCATAGTTTCGGCAAAAAGTGGCTGTGACATACGGACGGACAGACAGACAGACAGACAGACAGACATGACGAATCTATAAGGGTTCCGTTTTTACGTTTTACGGAACCCTAAAAACTGTCACGGACAGGGGACGTGATCGGCTGTCTAAAGATTGGAAATAAATAAAATGCTTGGCTGTCAAAGTGTTAGGCTGATTTTAGTCTCACGCTCACCATCAGCGCTCAAAGCTCAGCGCGTAGTTCGTTGGCGCTGAGGCTCAGCGTGGCTCGTTTAGTATCGTACTGACCGCTGTACAGACGAAGACAAAAATGCGGTGGATTTATTACTGCTGCTTTGTCCCTCCTATACTAAAAAAAAAATTTGGCAGTCATAGGAACTGCCGATAGAAGTGAAAACTTGTAACTCGAATGTTTTCGCTTTTAAATGAATTATCAAATGTCTTTATAACCGGGTCACAAGACTACTATCTACCATCGTAGGTCTATGTACATTCGCATAATTTCAACACCGCCAGTTAAATCTATGGTTGCGCCATCTAGTTTTATATCTACGTAACTATACAGAATATACTCTTTACTGTTTCTGCTGCCCTGGTACCTACTGGTACCTAGGGGCAAACTCTTTTATATTTCTGTTGTCCTGGTATCTGGAGATAAACGCTGGGCTGTTGGAGGTAGGTAATCGAATCTCTTTACTGTTTCTGATACCCTGGTACCTACCTGGCCGTTTTTACCGAGTTTACTCGAAGATTTTATATCCGACCCGATCCGATCCGATCTATTATCATATCCAAGCGTGACGATTGATGAATCCATTTCACAGCCCACGAAAATTCTGTCTATAGCGCGCCTAAAGAAGTTTTCACTTCAAAAATTGGAAGTCATAGGAACTGCCGATAGAAGTGAAAACTTATAACTCAGAATTTTATAGCTTACCTTGGAAACTACACGGGTGTAACTGGAGGGCGTCACCTTCTCATGGCATGGCCATCTAGAAATGCGTCAGCATTTCCCATTGGCTCGCGTATTTCTAGATGGCCATGCCATGATGACGAGGGCACGCCCTTTCAGCATTTCCCATTGGCTGACGCATTTCTAGATGCCCAACCGCCAAGGTCCCGAGTTTACCCGAAGATTTCTTATCATACCCGAGCGTGACGGTAGAATCCAATTTACACCCCACGAAAAATTTGTCTAGGCGCGCCTAAAGAAGTTTTCACTTCAAAAATAAAAACAGGTGACGACGAAAGCTCCATGTTTAACCATTGATGGAGCAGAAGGCCGTTGCAGGAGACCTCTCTACTTAGTCTCTGCAGGAGACTTTGTCTTGTTATATGGCCCGTTGAGGGCTGACGGAAATAAACTCTCTTATTTTATACTGTCGAATATCAACTAGAAGTTTTGACGAATTACTGGCAAAGATACGAGATAAATAGTCCATTATTGCATCTTAAGACTCGTACCTTTATCACGTAATTCGCCATGACTGAACGCGCTGACGACGTCCGCTCCGCTCGACATTAAAAATTAAAATGGTCACTGAAAGCAGAGGACAGAAGTGCTAGTGCGGTCGTGCGATCTTCAGCGCCGACAGCTTCACTCGCATCGACGCGCGATGCTTTACATCATAACCCAACCGTAAGCGACAGATGGTGGACGTAAAAGTTTGCTAAAGTTTGTAATATGACAAAAACCAAAACAAAAACAGTTAGACCGACACAAAGATTATTTGACCGACAAATACATAGCACTGACATTTATTATTTTCAAATTATTTTATAGTCTTCAAATATAATTTCATCGGTTCGTGATTGGTTCATTGCTATTCGCGGTAATTTATTTTTTTGTGTTTTGGGTATTCGGAATTCGAATGCCATCATTTTAATTTTGATCTCGCTGTTATTATACCTATCTTAAATACTGAAATATATATATTTTTGACGTGATAACGTCTTATAATTCGATGAAGCCGGCTGCACGCCCGCAAAACATGACGTCATGTAACGTTACCGCCGTTACCTCAGTTATTACTTTTCGCACCATCTATTGAGTGAAATGTGTATTACGTTCAAGGAGTCTGTCCATGTTTTAGAAAAGCGACGATATGAAGTTAAGAACTTGTGCTAGTACAATGATGTACCCAGAGATGGCGCTTTGAACAGCTTTTCAAAAAGCTTCAGAATGTTTTACCTAGATGACGCTTAACACAAATTCCATCAGTATTTTCTTAAGACGTTGTCACGTTCAACTATCGTCAGTAAACCGACTTTACAGACAACCATTTTTTATTTAAATTAATAAATATCATAATGGCGTGATGTACCTAAAGAAAAAGAAGTACTATTAAAAGTCCTAAAGCGCGAGTTTTTCAGACTGGTGTAATAGCGAGCTGACAAGTTAGACTCTAAGGGCTTCCAAACAAAACTGCGATGGCTGCGATGCGATGCGATGCGACGCCGCATCGGAGGAAAGGCTTCCACAGAAAACTGCGATGCGATGCAAAATGCTCCGACGCGGCGGCGATTTCAACGCATCGCAGTTTTGTGTGGGATCCTTTCCTCCGATGCGGTGTCGCATCGCATCGCAGTTTTGTGTAAGAGCCCTAAGACAATCAGAATAACGTGTGCTGAATAACGCGTAGTCTAATAGACGCTTTATTAGGCTTAGTCTGTGAGTATATTACATTCTCTTTGAGTCTGTGGCAGTCTTACCAACTTAGGGGTTTTCCCCCTAAATTTAGGGGGTAAATTAGTTGGTTGGGATTTTTTTAGGGGCATATTATTTTTGGGGATATTTTTAGGGATTTTTTCCCCATTTTTTGTGCTTTTTATATATTTTTTTAAGTAAGCTGTCTGTAAGTTGCTTTAGTTTTGAATAAATTATATATCTGAATATTACTATTTTACTAAATTACCTACTTCAAATAAAAAAAAACATTTTTAATCAATTTAGGAACATAACTAACATAACATGCTTTTAGCGATAAGGCCGCCGATTGTAACACTAGTTTTTATTGCTCTGTTTCTTTTATTGTATTGTTTTGGTGTGTACAATAAAGAGTATCTATCTATAACTTATTAGTTCTGCCTATGTGTTGTGATTTCCTTAAAGTATATATTTTTTCAATAAAAGTATTAATTTTCTATTTTACTAAAAAAATAATTTAGGGGGATTTTCAAGTAAATGTTTGTGTCGATTTTAGGGGTTTTTAACTTGGGTTTAGGGATAATTATTTTCAGGAGTTGGTAGCACTGGTCTGTAGTCTGTACTCTGTAGTCTGGTCTGTGTTTGTAATGTTTGTGGCTCTGTAATTTGTTTCCACCTGGATTGTTACTTAATCTGTGGTTTCTTGGTTTCCACTTTCCAGTTTCAGAGCTTTTCCAAAAAATTTGCTTTGTTTACAGTCAATCGGGGTAACATTGACAGATCGTCACTATATTTTTTTAGCTAACTTTTGCTAGCTTAATTATTAGACTAAATGGTTTATATAATCTGTGCTCTCAGGTTGGTTTTTATATTTTCAAATTATTAAGAGTTTTTAGGAATCAAAACTTATATTAAAAAATGGCGATTTTGTTGTGTGTCAAAGTTATAACCATTATTTGGGTAAGTTTGATATAGATGAGATTTTTGAATAAATCATAGCATAAAACCGTTTTAAAGCATCAGGGTAACTTTAGTATAAATATTTAACAAATGTCAGATGGAGTTACACACAGGAACTTTCAGAAAGTTATTGACATGAAAATTGTTTGACAGCTTCTTTTTTTTTCAGAGATTTCGTTTACGAAGTTTGTTAAGTACACAAATTGTATAAATACGATATTATTGGACTACATGTTGCCACGTAAAAAATAAAATAGTAGTGATAGATGTGACTGTCAAAGTTACCATTGTGAATCAAAGTTACCCCGATTGACTGTACATGTTTACTCATATTGTTTACTACCAGTGTATATAGTAAGCCTGGCTTTTCGGTTTTCGCTATGGCATCAAATAGGTAAGTTATCTGAATATTGAAGATGTCATTTAAAAATCGGTGCGATAACGAAATGTTTAAAGTTCAACCCTAACCCCTAACCTACCATAACGTGACTATAACTCTATCTTGTAGTTCTTATAGCTGTCGAATTAATTTAAAAGGTCATTTGCGAGTCCAACTTTTTGGCATAGCAATAGCACCATTACCAACCTTTGCTGCCTTTTTTTAAACGCTAGCTAGCTAAATGTATGGAAAAATAGCAGCGCTCCGCGGTACTAACAGCTTAGTTTCTTTTCGTGTTATTTTCTTGCTATAAAATGTAACCTTGTTTTATTCAAGGCTATATCTATCTTCAAATTTCAATCCGATCTGTCCCGACGTGACTGAGCAACAAACATCGAAACTTTCGCATTTAAAATTAGGACTAAGACACTCCTAATCCTACAAGTATTTTAAATGAACCCAATATACCTAGGTATTTTAAGAATTAGGATGTATGAATATTAAAATGTATGTATGTGTATGTGATACTCTACGGTACATAGTCCCTTACCCCGTCTTTTGCTATCTAAAATTTTCTCTCCATCCTCTGGTTGCATGGAAGAGATCGCTCTTAGCGATAAGGTCGCCGTTTGTTTCACTAGATTTAAGAATTTTTCTTTTTGTGTTGTGAACAATAAAGTGTTTCTATATATCTATCTCCAGCGGACATTAACTTATATATTACTGTGTAGTATATTCCTTTTCAAATCATTGCCAGCGGATGTTAAAAGGAATCATATTTTCGAGTCATCAGTTTGGTACTGATTATGCAACAGTAACTGATACTAGAATTATTACATTCTTTGTCTTGATATCTTGATCATCCTAATCACCCAATACTCTTCCAATGCTTGACATAGGTGTCTCCCATAATTTTCACTCTGCCCAATATGTGGCTTGACGTTTCCAAACACTACCTACCAACTGCCCTTCATAAATTCTCAATCTATCTGGTGGCATCCTACACTTACTTTTACCAACTAGCGGTCTACACAAGAACCTGGTCTACTCCATTGCTTATGGGTTCCGAAATAGATATGCTCAGCTCACTGCCCCTTCAGCTTACTAATGAGATGAGGTATGTCCGCATACTTAGTTCTATGATGGATGATTTCAGTACGAATGTAATCCTTTATAAAAACCCTGTGCATATCTTTTTCCATAGCTCACATAGTTATATTGAACTTGGCCATTTCACATATCAGCTTAGTAGGTCATGACAAGTAGGACATTGTTCATCTCGTCTCGTCTCTCTATACTATCAAAAAAAGGCAGATTGGTGGTAAAAATCTACAAAAAGTGTGATAATTCCCAAGGCAGACTCTGCAAAAAGTCCCACCACAAACATACAAACATGATGTAGTTACCACTACAACATTAAAAATAAATAATTGTTTATACATGACTCCATGTGTCATGAAATCACATACATGACATCAGACCTTAAAATATCTGTTTTAGATGGTTTGGGTAGTCATTTCATATTCTATTGTTTCAGACATGACAGAAAAGAGCTATCATGCTTCTGTAAGGAACTTATGACGTTGGAACCTGAAGCTCCAAAATGGTGTGCAACTTTATGTGGTCACATGTATCACTACGATTGCCTGTTGAAATGGTGTGCAAAGTAAGAACTTTATCTTTATTCATTAAAAATATTACATTGACTGTCATAAAATTGTCATCAAAAAGTACATAACATGTATTTATTTTAATGTTTGTGCACACAAATGAAGTTATACTACTTTAATTTTTAAGAAGTGATACTAATGCTCCTTCTGCCCGAAATTGGCTAGGCACTAGTAGAAGCCACTTGAAGCCAATTGCCATAGCATAAACACCCCCCTAAATGTTTCCACTGTTGGGACTCAGGGCCTAACTCGCTCTCTCGCAAGGACCATGGCCATAATCCACCAAGATAACTTCGGTCTTCAAGTTTTTGAATTTTAAAGTTGGATTGGTGAAAATTCACTCTCAATAATTTTCCCACGCACCAATAAAAAGATAACTTAAAAAAACATTGCATATGCATAAGCAGTCTACTAAATGTTTCCACTGCTGGGACTCAGGGCCTTCTCTTGCAAGGAGAGTTAGGCCATTATCCACCATGTCTGCATGGTTCAAGTTGGTGGATGAGTCATCCAAAATGACACATGACCTCAGAAGATTGTTGGAACATGTAGGTTTCATCACCGTTTTTAAGTTATATTATGCACATGACTTCGAAAAGACAGTGGTGTGGTGGTGTGCGTGGGATTCGACCCATAGGCTCGGATCGGCAGTTGCTGTTCTCCAACTAGACCAGTCATAACTGAACATGTTTAATTTAATGGGCTTGTTTATTAAGGAAAGTAAATTACAATTAATATAATATTTTTTAAATATGTATGTGTGACACATATCTGTCATTAAACATCTTATTTAATACATTTACGGATTACTTTAAGGTCATTAAAGTTATCCTTTTTATGTTTTAGATCACATTTTAGAACATGTTTTTAATATAACTTCAACATTTCGAAGTCCTAAAAAGTGATTATATTATTCCAGTCACGAGAACTGTCCTCAATGCCGAGAGAAAGTAAGAGTCAGAGACATTGTCCTCCTTTACCCCACGGAGTCAGACGACCCACCCGAAGAAGACCTCAGTGAGGTGTTACAGGCTAATCTAGAAGAAGTTCAAGCAAAGTTAAGCGAGAAAGACGACATATGCAAGCAAAAGGATGACATTATTAAAAATCTTAAAGTGGACGCGGATAGTTACAAAAAGTAAGTATTCCAAGTTATGACTTGGAAAACTATTTTCATATGTTTGTAACAAAAAGAGCGAAATTATGTAATCCAAATGAAGAGGTGTTACTCTACTTTTGAGATAAGAATGTCTAGATTGAATGCGTTGACTGAGTGGGCTTTACTTGATGGTTACAATCTTGGTGTCTTCAAGTCGAAAGTGAAATAGTTTTTTTCTAGGTTAGCTCACTTAATATTACACTGCACCGATGATTAACATCAGACGAGATGGCAGTCAAGTAAAACCTGTAAAAGTTTGAAAAATAAACATTCTCGGTGTACCACACTTCTGCTGGTATGTCGTACCGTTAGTGATGTGAAAACGTTACTGTGTTCTGATTTAAATGTGCACATTATAATACTCGTTCTGTCTGGGATATTTTATAACAAAAAATATATGAAATCATTTATTTTCTCTGAAAAAACAAAACCCCTCTTCAATTTAAAATTAAATTCACTCACTGAATTGTGCATCAAACCAGTCACACTCACTAAAACCCACACCACAAATTTTTATTAAAATTAGTTCAGCCAGTTATAAGTACAGTGATAGAGATATATACGACACACTAGCAGCCCATCCCAAATTTGTTTGGGTTGCACATTTCTAATCTAGCATAGCCTCTTGAGGCACCATCTGTTCTAGACTTATGAAACTTACGATCAAACAATATACATTAATAATCAGTTTATTGTTAATTGAATATTACCATTAATCGAAATAAAAACTATCTTCTTAAGTTGAACCAAATTACACATAAATGCCATCTTTCTTGAATATTGGTTGACTAGGTGAAGCGTTCACCGGGAACAAACATCATAAAACTGGATTTTTATAAGTGTATTATGATTTCATTATTATTATATCGTTTGTATGTATTTTTTGAGTCCTCATTTTTGTGTTGCTTAGTTTCAGGCTAGAAAATGAGGCATTGAAAAGTGTTTTGGAGATTTTCGATGGGTAAGTTAAAGTTAGCATTATTATTAGCATAAGAAGGCCACTAAATCAGTGGTTGATGAGCCCATTTTGTAGGAGTTGCTGTTTTAAAGGCGAATAATTGGTTATGTATTTAGCTATGTTTCATCAACATCAGTGCAGCCGTTCCAAAGTTATCAGCTCTTTAGTTTGCTTTGCTTGCATACAAACGTGTAACCTAGAATTCGAAACTAGTGGTATATAAATTTAATGTATGGTTATTGATGTTATGTTTTTCCTTTTCCAGACTACAAGAGTCCGTTCTTCATAAATAGAATAAACTATTGTCTACAAAAAATTAAACCGACTTCAAAACCACAAATAGGCACACAAACGCGAAAAATAAACTGATATAATTATTATGACCGCTACTCAATCATCTATTTGAAGTCTTTTTGGAAGTTGGTTAAAAAATGCATGTTTTAGGCCTTTCGATGTGTGGTTTTGGTTTACGTTATTTTTCTTTAGTTGAGTTGGTTCAAACCTACATTCCTACTAATATTATAAATTTCTATGCTTGGATCTTTATTGTTCAATAACGTATGAACGGATCGGGCTGAAATTTGGAACATGGGTAGATTATAGCCTGGAAAAACACAGGCTTTTTATCCCGAAAAAATAACGGGAAGGGGAAATCCGCGAGGCGCTGCTAGTTATAAAACAAACGTGCGACATGGTTCGTAAGAGTAATATTTCAAATAATTCATGAAGATTTTTATTCGATTTCAGTAAAACCTTAGAAATGATGTTAGACGATCCAGAGGAATTCGACGAAATTATTGCATCAAAAATTGAGTTGATAAAACAAGAACAGGCAGATTTAACGAAGAACAAGCCTGGTGAAGTGGAAACTAACACACCCCAAGGAACAAACGTACCAACGTCATTAGTCTGGGCCCAAGAAACTTTACGCGATTTATTTTTAGAACCACATAATGTTGAAAATCAGGAGACAGCGATAAAGCCATTCCCGGTGAGTTATAATACAGAGAGAACGTAGACTGCCTACTTAAGTCTTGGCACTATCTTATCTAGGCGCTGTACAAATGTAGAGTTTTTGAAGTGAAAACTCCTTTTGGCGCCCCGCACACAGATTTATCCGCAGGCTTTGAATAAAGCTCATCCGTCACGCTGTTAGATGAAAGGCTCGATCGGGTGAACTCAGGACCGCCGAATTCACCCGATCAGAGAGAGAGTAAAAGAAACCGATTCACTCTCCGAATTGACCACAACATTGTAACCATTGGGAAAAACCCACTCAGGTAAAAGCTGGAGAGATTTTTTTTGTTTGAATGCCCTAATCTCAGGAACTACTGGATCGATTTCAAAATTTCTTTCACCGTTGGATATGTAAGTGATCTCGTAAGTACTATAGGCTATACATTATGCTGTACCACGGGCGAAGCCGTGACGGGACCACTAGTACGATATGCAGCGGACCTATGCAGCGCAGGTTTTGGCACTACTCAGAGCTTGCGCCCTGGGTGCAATTTTGGGAGGAAACACTTATTTTGGCGCACCACATACTCATTTTTCGTGGGCTGTGAATAAAGCTCAGCGTCACGCTTTGAAATGAAGAAATGTTCGGCTGAACTCGTGACCGCCGAGAATGCCAGAACGAGAGAGATAGTAATCTGCTACTGTCACTGTCTTTTTTAAAGAAATATTCTTAGCCATAGATAGGCACTAGTCCTTCAGCCGCTTCTGTCATTGTCGTGTAGCTGTGTTTACTATGATATAAATTCACTTATATGCAATCGTTTTTATTTTTAATTATTATATTTATTCAATATTCTTTAATAGTTACTTCTTATATAATATAGCTTTTAGTAAGTTATTTCTTATTCTAGTTTTCACTTAAGCACACACATTATTTTCCTTTGACTTGTCCGCTCCCTGAGTGAGACCTAGTTACAAACATGACTCAAAGGGATGCCTGCGTTTGCGGCGCGGCGCCCTTTTGTATCCGGTGCCAGGGCCCAGGGCGCCGAATACAAAAGGGCGCCTTTGTATCCGGCGCCCTGGCCGGTCGCCCTACCCTAACGCCGTTACTGGGTCTATGCGTAGGTATTTAACGGATATTAATTTGTTTCAGAAAGTCTGGGATTACTCAAATGAAACTGGTTCCCGCCGTTTCAACCGCAGATGATACAGGTGTACCTGAGAGATATATTATCTGATGCAGAAGGAATTGTAACCCAACTACTTAATATTAGCTACCTACTATCTACTATGAAAACTTTTGTTGTTGCCTCGTTGCAGAGTTCACCTGAAGAAATACCAGAGCTTTGACAGTTATTTTACCGACAAGGAGTAATGTGCCAACATTGTTATTCCTGTTTGAAGGCCAATGTTTCCAGAGAAGTTACAGATCAATCATTTTACATCTCTGGATGAACGCAGTGCAGTGCTAGGTAGTGATTTGGACTCTTCATGTTCCTATAGCTGCGTGGTACTGTTATGAGCAGGCCTTCCGTTCAGGCACCATCAGGCGCTTTTCCTGTTGGTCCTGTCATATACTAAACAAATATTTGAACTAATTGAAAATATTATAGACTTTTATTATAAAAGACCTGGATCTGTTTTATTAACAATTAGGTGATCCGGCGAACTTCGTGCTGCCATCTATATATTTTTTTAAAATATTTCACAGAACTCTTATTTCGTTCTGAAATAAAAGTACTACTTACCATAAAAGTTATTCCTTATAACATCTTCTTTCTGCTAGTGAAAAGTATAAGTTTTATTATGGGATTACTAAAATTGAAAAAAAAAAAATAGTCTAAACATTTTATGGAGCCCAAAAGTAACTTTTGTATTGCTTATGCACTGCACTCGTCACCAAGAATTAAAATTTTAACTAATTTCTTTGCTGTTTTAATATAATTACAAACATGTATTTGCCGGCGTAGATAAATAGATTAACTCTATGTTGCACTTAATTAAAAAATTAACAAAAGTCACTTAAAACAAAACATTGGCTTGATGAAAAAAATAATTGAGTTACAGTTCTAAGTATGGGGCACCACTAAAATTTATTGTTTTTTTATATTTTTGTGTAAAAATCTTAATGCAGTTCACAGAATACATCTGCTTGCCAAGTTTCAACAGTATATTTCTCATAGTTTTGGCAAAAAAGAGTGACATACGGACCGACAGACAGACATGACGAATCTATAAGAGTTCCGTTTTTACGTTTATTTTTGTACGGAAAAGCTGTTTTCGCGATACCAGGTTTAGTCTAGCAGTTTGTCCACTAAGCAAGCCCTTGTCGTGATATTACAGGTAGTCTACGTAACTTTGTATAGTCACTGTTTTATAATTTGTTATATGTATACGAAATAAATCAAAATTATTTTTTAACGTTTTTGTTTCATTCTAAATATTTTTTTTTTAATGAAGAGTGACGAGACGATCAGGACATGTGCCTGATGGTAAGCAACATGCCTACCACATAACAGCACAGTGACACGCAGCTATTGGAACATGAACGAGTCCAAATCATTACCTAGCCCTGCACTGCGCTCGTCACCCAGAGATCTAAGATGTTATATCTCTACGCCCAGTAATTTCTCTGGAAACATTGCCCTTCAAACCGGAACACAATAATGTTTGCACATTATTGCTTGGCGGTAGAATAACTGGCAAAGGTGTGGGACTTCCCCAGGCGGACTCTGCGAAGAGACCTACCACTACATCTGTTCTGCCAGTAAAAAAAATTAAGTGTCACTGTCAAAGAAATCTACATCTACTATAAAATACAGGGTTACTGGTAATCAGCATCCATTTAAGGCCGTGTTCTGTAAATTCATACAACTCGTTGTTCCAAAACTTTTGTTTAAACTCAATACATATCCCAAAAAAATGTTTAAGTTATATTCGCGCCGGCAATATATTTATGAGCGTTAAAAAGTGCGCGCGCTCTTGTTAACGAAGAGTTCGTTGTTTTCAGACTGGGCAAATACACTTTATTATTTTGGATGGGGGGAAAATATACGAATTTTTAAATACTGTAGAACAGAATTTGTCATATTTAATGTACTTAACATGCCAAGGATGCAAGCTGGTTACCAATAACCCTGTATAAAAATGCAGTGTCCTGTTGGATCTTCGAGTCTTAAATAAATAAATAAAGCTTTATTGATTCCATACAACATTACAATAAATTGATTTTAATATTTTACTCATTTTTGGTTAAAGTTAATTGATTATTACTTGATAAAATTAGTAGTAGGTTTTTTTTTTCCTTTTTTAAAGTTGTATGGACCCCCTTCGGGTAAAAGCCTCCTCCAAAGCATTCCACGTTTCTCTATCGGTAGCTAGCTCCATCCACCTCCGGCCCGCCGTCGCAGCCAGCTCGTCCGCCCATCGGGCGCGCTGCCGACCTCTCGCTCTGGTGCCTCGTGGTCCGCTCCATTTT
The DNA here is from genome assembly GCA_963693475.1 of Ectropis crepuscularia. Lineage (NCBI taxonomy): Eukaryota > Metazoa > Arthropoda > Insecta > Lepidoptera > Geometridae > Ectropis > Ectropis crepuscularia. The sequence continues at coordinate 8,414,366 of OY856350.1, forward strand.
ACAGCCCTTACGGTCCATCTGTCATTGTATCTGGCAACATGACCCGCCCATTTCCATTTTCTAATTAGTGAGAAATCTAGGGCATCGATGAGTTTGGTTTTTTCGCGAATGACATTGTTTTTCACTTTATCTCTTAACTTTATGCCAAGTAGACTTCTTTCCATTTTTCTCTGGGTTATCTCTATCTTTCTTCTAGTTTTATAGTCAAACGTCCATGTTTGACAGCCGTACGTTAGACATGGCAGTATTTCAGAGTCCATTACAATTTTCTTCAACTCTACTGGTAGTTGTGACTTTAGTATTTCTTTTCGGGCCCAGTATTTTTTCCAAGTTATAGCTATCCTTCTTTCTACTTCTTCGGTATTTCTGTCCTTGCTAAATGAAACCTGTTTTCCTAGGTATATGTACTTATCGATGTATTCGAGTGGTGTATCATTAACAAGTATGGGTGTCTTCTGGTGATTGGACATTATTTTTGTTTTTTCTAGGTTCATTTCTAAACCCACTTCCAAGCTTACAGAGAGTAGTTCGTTTACCATTTCGTTTAGTTGTTGTGGGTTTTCCGAAAATAAAATTATATCATCTGCGAACCTTAGATGGCTTAAATAAACTCCATTTATATTGATGCCTTGTTTTGACCATGGTAGCTTTTCCATTATATGTTGTAATACAGCAATAAATATCTTCGGTGAAATTCCGTCTCCTTGTCTCACGCCTCTCCTGACTCTTATTTCCTTTCCGGTCCTGTCCAATTTGACTCTACTAGTGCATTTGGAGTATATATTTTTCAAGATGTTGATGTACTTTTTATTTATATTTTGATTTTTCAATGCTTCCCATATGCTTTTGTGTGTAATAGAGTCAAAAGCTTTTTTGTAGTCGATGAAGGCTAAATATAGAGGTTTTTGAAACTCTACATATTTTTCTATTACTTGCTCTACTACTTGGATATGATCTGCAGTGCTAAAACCGCTTCGAAAGCCAGCTTGTTCAATTGGTTGGTGTTCGTCTATATCTGCTGAGACTCTTTCTAGTAAACAAGAAGCAAACAGCTTGTACAAAGAAGACATTAGGCTTATAGGTCGGTAGTTAGCTATATCGGCTGGATCTCCTTTTTTGTAGAGCAGAATGATGTCTGATTGAGCCCAACTGTATGGTACCACTTGTTCTTCTAACACTTTGTTAAATAGTAGAGTGATGGGTGTCAAAAGTAGAGTTTTTGCTAACTTTATGCATTCGTTGGTGATTCCGTCTGGTCCTGGGCTTTTTTCTGGTTTAAGTTTCATTGTTTGTTTTAAGATTTCTGGTTCAGTAAATTCTTGTACCGATAAAGAGTTCCCGTCTTCACAAATATTATTTCCTTCTTCTGGGTCTGGTCCATTATATAGTTGTGTATAGAAATCTGTAGCGATGTTTATAATTTCCTCGCGGGATTTATTTTTGGTGGAACCAGGTTGGAGTGTTGAAATCCATGTTTTAGATGTGTCCAATTTCTTATACGCTCTCTTTGCAGACCTAGAGCTTTCTAAATATTTGTGGATTGTGTTCATTCTGTATGTATCATAGCACCTCTTGATTTCTTTGTTTGTATTTTTATAAAGTTTTTTTTAATTCTTCTTTGTCATTTTTATTAAGTTTTGGCTTGTTTTGTAGTTCGTTTCTTTTCTTCATAAGTTCTAGTGCTCTATCCGACAAGATGTTTACATTTCGTTTCGATTTGACATTTTTTAAGCTATCGGACAATGTTTTGACAATTTTTCCGCAGTATTCGTTAGCGTTGTAATTTTTGTGCATCTCTATTAATGATGGAATATTTTGATTTAAATTTTTGAGATACATATCTTGCTCTTCCGATGTATTTAATTTTTTTGGTATGTTGCTGAAGTTTCGTCTACTCTTTTTCTTTGATTTTAAATTAATAGTCGTTCTTATGAGTCTGTGATCTGATCCAAAGGAGAACGATTTTATTATTTCAAATTTTGCAAATAGTTGTGGTTTTGTAGTCAGGACATAATCTATTTCATTTTTTGTATTTTTGTCCGGTGAAATCCACGTCCATCTATTTTTTTCTTTCAGGTTAAATATTGTATTGATAATTTTTTAATTATGTTCGTATGCGTACTGGACAAGCCGTTCACCTCGTTTGCTTCTTTTGCCGTATCCATATTCTCCAGCAACAAGGTGCTCGTGTTTTTTAGGTTTCCCGATCTGTGCATTAAAATCTCCCAAGCAAATTACATAATTTGTATTTATAGAGTCATGGGCACTCTCTAAATCCTTATAAAAAAGCTCTATGTCATCTTGCGAAGAACTTTCTGTAGGTGCATAAGCTTGTATTATCGCAAAAGGTAAGCCTTCTAGCTCTATTTCCAGTATACATACTCTATCTGATATTCCTGTGAACTTTTTAATACTTTCCTTGTATTTTTTCTTTATTAGAAAACCCACTCCGTACAGCCCTTTGGTTTTTCCAAAATGGTATATGATATATTCATTGTCTTCTATAATGTTTTCCCCTAGTCGACGAACTTCACATATACCCAATATGTCATGATTTACGTGTTTTAGAGCTGCCTTCAGTTCTATAAGTCGTTTTTCAGACGATAACGTTCTAGTATTTAATGTACAGAATACAGATATATAACAGTTTTGTTTTTACTTTTGATAGTTGCTTTGGAGGGTTTTGGTCGTACTCTCCCGCGGTGACCAGCCGTACTGGGAGATTGAGGGCAGGTAGAGGGTCCAAATTTTGTAGCTATGCTGTCTTCTGCTGTGTTTCGTTGTTGTGTTGTTGAGGCGATCCGATTTCTGGAGAGTAAACTGATGTGCGGTTTTGTAAAACAAAATCTTTTATACTTCCCGTTTTGATTTTTTTAAATTGTTTTCTATTGCTCTGTTGAGCTTTGCTTTGGCTTTGATGTGGTATTTCTGGGGATTCAGAGATGTTTCTTTTATTTGTTTGGTTGCGATGACTTTCTTTACATTTGTTTAGGACAATAAGTTTATCATATTTGATAAAAGCTGTATTGCCTAGTTCTTTTTCTTCTTCTACTCGAATCTGGAGCTCTTTTCGTTTGTTTAAAACTTCCAATGGATAATCCTGTTTAATGTAATATGACGTATTTTCTAGACACTTTTTCATTTTCAGAATAGACATTTTGAGCCCCATTGTGCTAAACGTAATTACTACAGGTCGTACCTTTTCACCTTTTTTCCCCAATCTTCTCACAGTATCAATGCTGTTTTTATCGCAAAAAATGTTAAAGTGTGTTCTTATTATGTTGGTTACAAAACTTTCTAGTTCTTGGTAAGATTTTTCTTGCTCTTCAACTCCGAAAATAATTAAATTTTTACGTCTAGCATGTCTTTCCAGGTTCATTATTTTTAAATTTAGTTCTTCTAATTTTTTTTCAAGTTTTTCGTTTTTTAATTCCATCGTGCTGAACTTTTCATTAATGTTCGTATTTATTGTGTTTTTTATGTCTTCTTTCATTTCTGACAGTTCTCTTTTTTGTTGGTTTAATTCTTGTTGAATATTTACTAAAAGCTGCTTTATCTCTTCCATTATTTACGTAATGCGCCCTCTGACGTCTATTGATTGAATTTCTTTTTGCACTCCTTAAAATTTCTTGCGGTAACAGGTTTAGATATTGCGTTCACAATTATTCAGATGTTTCAGTGTGTTGCCGCTAGATGTCGCTGTCACCAAAACGGGTTAGAGAACATTTAAATGGACTGTTTCTAAAATATGTCGCTAGATGGCGTTACAAGTTGGCTAAAACAGCTAAGTAAGTGGTTTTTTAGACTGCCTTCATTTATTATTTATTATTTTTATTGGTTATCTCTGTAAGAATTGTTATTTATAAACTCTTTTTGCAGTATAATTTTGTTCTCATTAATAATTCACTTGACACAAACAGCATTTTACACTTCTATTGAATTATTTGGTTTATTTTAGTCGTTTTGAAGTCTTTTTATTATTTCACTTTTTGCACTGTTTTCACTTGTTTACACTGTAGTTTCACTGTTGTTTTTATCTTTTTTCGATGAGTCAGTACACTTTTTACTTATTTTGTCACTTTTCATCTAAGATACAGCTTTGAGATAATTTTAAAATTAATTTTAGTACGAGTACGATGTAAACAGTGGCACAGTGGCGCCCTCCATTTGGCGCCCGCACTTCGAGTCTTACCGCCTAGTTATTCGGTAACCGTCCAACTAAATCTGCTTTGGCTTTCCTATTGCTGTCTCTGTAATTTTAAGTGAAAAGAAAAGAGAGAGCAATGTTGGTTTTTAGGCGGTTAGACTCTGGGTCGGACTTTTGTTCCAGTCTTTAGAACGTCAACCATGTTTTTTTTTGTAGTATAGTTAGAGTGACGAGACGAGCATGACATGTGCCTGATGGTAAGCAACATGCCTGTCACATAATAGCAGTTACACGCAGCTATTGGAACATGAGTCCAAATCATTACCTAGCACTGCACTGCGCTCGTCACCTAGATATCAAAAATGTTTTATTTCTATGCCCTTTAATTTCACTGGAAACTGCTCTTCGAACCGGGTCACAGTAATATTTGCACATTACTGCTTGGCGGTAGAATAACTGACAAAGGTGTGGTACTTCCCCAGACGGACTCTGCACCTTGCGGATGGACCTCTACATTTTTTTTTATTATTTAATTTCGACACTCCACAGACTCCGGGCTCCGTGACCTTAGTCATTACTATTTCCTTTTTTTCATAGTTCTTGGATTAGGAGAAGAGGGAAATATTTTATTCTAGTTACTTAATTCTAGTACTAATCCTACTACTACTTGATGTGAAGCTTGCCCATAGCACTCGTAGTAAATTTTACGTAACATGGTAATCATTGTACTGTTCGGTAGACGCCAAATAATGCGACCTGCATCTGAATGTGTCCAGAGACTTCAGTGGCTGTATCGCGCTTCCAAAGCGACTCAATCGCCAATCGCAACGGGTGTAATGAAAAGCAAAATATATATTTTCTGTAATGGTAGTACATGGGGAAGTACCACGCTTTTGCCAATTATTCTACCTCTTAGCTGTAACGTGAAAACAACAGTGTTCCGGTTAGAAGGACGATGTTTCTAGTGCAGTGCTAGGTAGCGATTTGGACTCATGTTCCAAAAGTTGTGTGTCACTGTGCTGTTATGGGCAGATATTTTGCTTACCATCAGGCACATGTTCTGCTCGTCTCGTCACTATACTATAAAAAATGTATTTTGATTGTTATTTTTTTTTATTAATAAAGAGTTTCGAGACGAGCAGAACATGTGCCTGTCGCTCGTCACCCAAAGATCTAAGATGTTACAGTCCGCGAGGTATAAGCTGAGCTTTGCATTAGTGTGAGTGATCACATGCATACGCATCTATTACCAAAAGTACAGTCAGACAACAAACTCTTAAACAACAAGCTGACATTAACTATCCAGGATCAATATGGTCATTACGAAAAGAAGTATCTCTTTTAGGATTCAAATGGTCAAGGACAGAGAATAACAGAAAAATGTTAATGGAAAAGCATGAGATCCGTCACCTACGTATAACTTATTTACTTAAAATTTCCGAATACCGTATTCAGGGCAGGCCTATCGTTTATACCAATATACAATTGATACTGCATAATAAACAACGATTTATTGAATATAAAATTGACACCTTATTAAGAGAACATGGTCACAGCGTCCAGCAGGTCTACTACGAAGTCCGATAAACGATGTATCGGCCGAACTTATGGACGTTTCTTACCAAGAAGCACAATCAGTCGGTTGATCGAATCGGGCGTTTCGTTCATTCCGAATTCCGACCGACATAGATTTGACAGTTTTTGTGTCGTAAACCTTACTCCGGCAGCATTTAATTACCTTACCGATTATTCAGACAGCTATCGGTCGGATCCAATTATTCGGAGGTTGTTTTTGTAGTAGACCTGCTGCGTCTGACTGTACTTTTGGTGATCACTCACACTAATGCAAAGCTCAGCTTATACCTTGCGGACTGTATATCTCTAAGCCCTGTGATTTCTCTGGAAACATTGCCCTTCAAACCGAAACACAGTAATGTCTTGCACATTACTGCTTGGCGGTAGAATAACTGGCAAAGGTGTGGTACTTCCCCAGGCGGACTCTGCCAAGAGTCCTACCACTACGTACCACCATTGAACACTACCTACTAGTTATATCATGCTTGAAGTTCATTCAGTGTGATTTATTATTCCGTAGATACCTATGTACATATATTATGTAGTAAACAATAATAGATTGGCAGTCATAGGGACTCCCGAAAAAAGTGAAAACTTATAACTCTGAATTTGATAGCTCACTTTGGAAACTATGCGAGTGAAACCGGAGAGCGTTGCTAGTTTGGAATAAGTAATTAATGCTTTAAAGCATTGTCTTCTAAATAATTATTCTAATCATGGCCATATAGACTTGAAGGCCATGTTTCTAACAATGGCCGTCTAGAAATGCCGCGAAATGCCAACGCATTTCTAGATGGCCATGGTCTCGAGTTCACCCGAAGATTGCTTTCATTTATAAACGTGACGCTTGAGCTCAATTCACAGTCCACGAAAAATCTGTGAATGGTGCGCTTAAAGAAGTTTTCACTTCAAAAAAACCTACGTTCTGCAGTCGCGCTATGGTTATAAACTCTAGCTAGTGCGAGAAACTATTGTGGTAGATATCTATAAATATTGTTTAGATGACTGTTGGGAATAAAACAGGAAGAACGGAAATAAAAAACAATAATAACTAAAATAATTAAATTTTAATGTCATTGTTATAACTATGATATTACAAATGTTTCGTAGAAAATATGATATGTTACGATTTCGAGTTTGGTTTACACTATTACTTAGTACTAATATGTAATGTTAATATGTACTATGTACTAATAAATAAAATACCATTACCATTCGGGACCCAACCACCCGGTTGGTTTGATTATTATTTTTTTAGTAGAATCGAACAAAAAAATAACAATCATAATTGGTTATTGGCGCCCAAAGGTCGAAAGTTCTGAGGTAACAAACATAAAAAATATACAGGCTAATTTTGAGAATTTCCTCCTTTTTTGATGTAGGTTAATAAAAGCTTTTTTATTAATTGTTTTTTTTTTATGACGTATAGGTCCACGTTTGACCACCAACTCGCCTGATGGTAAGCCACGGTGTGGTCGAAGATGACGCACGTTGACCTAGAAATTACCTATTCACTCTAACCTTGAAAAGTTCTAGATTGTATCTCTCAGGGAACAAGGAGGCCGGTAACTTATTCCATTTTAGTTGTACGTACGAGAAAAGTGGATAAAAATTGTAAAATAAATAAGACACCAAACCTGTGTTTGTAGTATTTAAATATTTGACATTTAACCATAATACTGATAAATAAAATCCTTTTTTATTTATTGGGACTTTCTATCTGTCAGGTCATCTAAATTGAGGGATCCAATTTGCCCCCCATACTATATGCAAATATTGTATATTTGCCATCGTGCCAAAATATTGAGAAAGAGGGTACTTAAATGTATATGCTCTTAATTACAAACTTTTGTCAATTCTCTTTGACAGTTTATACCATGAAAATGCATCGTAATATCGAGGCATCACACCACCATGTAAACGCAGCAATTATAGCGTAATTAATTAATAGTGAAGTGAACAACTAAAAAAAAAAAGATAAAACTATGACTACCCTATTTACATTATATAGATTATACTTAGATATTGCAATTGACGTTAACTGGAGATTATTTAGTTTTACTTATTACAATATTTACTTTTCATTTATCGTAATTATTAATTTATTGTCGAGTACCTACACTGTACAGATAGTTTAAAATAACTGAATGTTTATTAAATAACTATATGTCCCCGCCTATAGGCCTGGGAAGAAATATTTAAATATCGGATCCTATAGCTCTGCAGGCAGACTAACTTTGGCCTCGCAAAATTCCCGAACCTTGTCGAACCGCGAACGGCAATCAAGTGTCAGCACTTGATTCCCGTTCGCGGTTCCATTCCCACCGATTGGCTCAACAAAATGCACGATCAGCAATCAATAGAACTCGCAGGATATACAAGTCATTAAATTCTGCCTTTGCTTACTATTCATGTATAACCTTGACTACCTATACTGTATTGAATGGTGTTGATATTGGTAGAATGGATTAAATATGCAATAAAAATGGAAATGGAAGGTTGAAGCTACTAGGCTATGTTGTAGTAGTGGCAAAGTAAATACATGTAAAATTTGTAAATGTAGAACTGATATCAGGCTCACATCCATCTTCAAAACATTTTTTTAAATAATTCACTTTTTTAAATGACTTCATCTGGTGCCAATGAAATGCGAGAGGGGAACTTTATGCCCACTTCTAAAGTACAGGGCCAAGATTATCATTTGATTGGTAATTTACTTCCGGTTGAAGGTGGACAACAAGGATTTTTGCAAATTTATTTTGTTTCTCATGCAGATCAGGTGGTATCTTTGCGCATGAATTTAAACCCGACCTTGCATTTTGATCTTATTGGTTCTCAACAAATATATCTTCACGACCATAATACGTACATTAACAGTTTTAAATACAATCTCGAAAACAGACCGATGAGTGATTTAAAACTCATCAACCATGCTGATGTAAAACCACCCAACGATCATCGAGGTTGGTATAATGTGCCAACAGTAGAACTGTTCTTTTAGTACATGAAGATAAAGGTCCCCGGGATATTGGGTTGAATTCGAGAAATGGTCAACTTCAACCATTTTCTGAGCTTCACAGATCTTACGATCCGCTTCAATATCCTTTACTGTTTCCAGACACATGACCGAAAATGGCTCCAAGTAGGAACAAAGGCGTAGTTTCTCAAATAACAACTATATTAAAATACCTCAAAGCTTATTATGCAGCCAACTTCGAGATTGACGATCCAGTTCTCACTCAAAGACAAACTATAACTGCTGATCAAATAAATGATGCAAATATTGTCAAGAGCACGTATACAAAAGAGAAATCGAAAAAGATAATTACCGATTACATCTCTATGAGAGTCGCGACTTTTACTTGAAATCAAACCTCTCACAAAAGCGGCGGGAGCGATCTGTTTGATGAGCTTGTGGAGGCATCCGGGGGGCCAACTCTGAGAAAGAAGGCGAAACCTTCGGTAGAGTCAATGGAACAAGAGTTGTCGGAGGCACCTGTCGATCATGGAGGTGAGCATGAAAGGAATGAGTCACCTAATAATCGCGAGGATGAACTCATTGACTCGACACTCCCTGCTGATCAAAACCCAGATCCCATCAATAATCCAATTGATTCATTTGAAGACGAACAGGATGTTGATCCAGATATTAATGAATTCAATAGGAAATTTCCCAATCTCCCGCGGACCTACTGTCCTTCCCAATTGTTCATCAGCACTCTACGTCCAAAGTAGGTTAGATAGTTTGTATTCGACCGATCGGGAAGCATTTCCTAAAAAATGGAATAAACTTAAAAGAGATGACCCCGATCAAGATTGGCATTATCTTAATCAAACTATGATAATTTTTCTGAACCAAGATGGAGTTCTCAAGGATTATTAGTAGAGCCGGGAGAAACCATAGTAGATCTTTATAATTTCAATGATATTAAGTCGGCAATAGTGTCCACTATTCGAGAGTCGAGATCAACAGGTTATATCGAGCAAATAGAAGAAACTGGAGCTAAAAAAGATCATAGGGATATAGACCTTACAGGACGGTTAGTGAGGAGTGTGATACGATTAGAGGAAGCGACCAGAATTATCACCTCAAACACCGTCAAACTAACCGGACGCGAAGTCTCTGTACCGTCTCACTCAACAACCATTCTTCCCCGGTTAGCAGGACCTTCGCTCCCAAGACCCGCATCAAGTAGGAGATCATCAATCTCAGAGGAAAGTGAAGGAGAGGTGAATCTTGGATAATTCATCATTAGAAGTCGGAAAAATACGTATGGCAATGACGGGTAGAACTAGACTGCATAAACATTCCACAACAATGATTCTGCTAGATCTAAAACTGTATCATATATGCAGTTTTATGCATTTAGACTCATGGTAAGAATATATGACTATTATATAGGTTACATTACTTCAAAGGATTATTCAACCAATATTGTGTCGATATGGCGGCTAAAATTATTACCGCGTTAGAAGATTGATTTCATCAAAAAAATAAAAAATATTGAAGGCAGAAGAATATATCCATTAATAGCTGCTGTCACTAATGATGACAACATAGACGCTTCTAATATTGGCCAGCATGTTATATTGCCGTAGTCAATCACAGGATCTCCAAGATACATTAATGAAAAAAGTCGAGATGCCATGACATCCGTCAGAAAATTTGGAAGACCAAATCTATTTTCTGTATACGGCACGGTATTTATATGTAACCCAGAATGGTCAGAAAAAATGAATGAATTGTTACCCGATCAAAAATCCTACGATAGGCACGATATAGTTACCAGAGTATTTAATTTAAAACTAAAGAAATTGATAGATCTATTGACGAAAAAGCATGTCTTTGGACCAAGTCAAGCCTTTGTTTACAGCGTGGAATGGCAAAAGAGAAGTTTATATCATGTTCCCATTTTGTTATGATTGGCAAACAAAGTACAACCGGATTCTATAGATAAAATAATATATGCTGAAATACCAGGTAAACAAGATTCCATGCTTCATAATATCGTCATAAAAAACATGATACCTGCGTCACCATGTATGATGAAAGAAAATATTTGTTCGAAAAAGTACCCTAGGTATTTTATTTTGGAAACACGAACCGTGATGATGGTTACCCGACCCACATGCGCAATTCTCCAAATAATGGTGGAAACAGAATGTAGTCCAAGTAGAAAACAACGACTACCAGTGGATGGCAATATTGGCGACTAGAAATAGTAGTGTTGATGAAATAAATGACATAATACTTGGTAAACTTCCAGGAGATTCCATTGATAATGTCATGGATCAAGAAGATGCCGTACATTACCCACAAGAATTTCTCAATTCTATAAATCCGAGTGGCTTACCTACCCCCACATTCCTTTAAATCTGGGGTCGGCAACGTTTTGGTTGTTTAACGTAAAAAAAAGTACCTAGATAAAAGCGGGCCGCACTTCTAAAAGTTTGCCTTCAATTTAAATCTGGTGGTCCAAATATTTTGCTAAGAGACCTCCAAATTTATGTAGAATTTATGTGTTCGTTGTTGCTGTTTTGACTGGTCCAGCAGTTGATGAAACGGTGCTCATACGTCGAATCACAGTGATTCTCAATGATTTACCTTTTAACTTCAGAAGAATTGTCGCCAAACCAACCCTCCGCACGGGCGCGTTCTGCCCGCTAGAGAGTTTCCCGCGAAATACCGTGATTACAAAAGATATTAACAAAGCGTCGACGACTCTACGTTGTCTCCCTTTTGGCAATCAGCATTGATTTAGCGCTCGTATTGGTCAGCCGTAGGGATGACGCCATCTTCCCTGTGCCGCGAAGGGGGTGAGGTCGCCCTGCGCTTGCACATTTTGCGTAGCGTCAGTCCGGAGACCGCTCTCTATTCTATTGTACGTTAGCCACTTGCTTTTGAATGTGTAGAAGATAAGAGTACAATACACGATTGAGTGAATTTAACTGGTTTTCCTTTATTTGATAAATCATGACCAGAGAATTCAATTTCCTATTAAGGTATCGTTTGTAACCATTAACAAAGCACAGGGGCAAACATGTAGTAATCGATTTCCGTCAATAATGTTTTTTCTCACGGATAACTAACTATATGTTGCGCTATCAAGATCAGGTTGCGGAGAAAATAAGTTTGTTCTTCTACCGCAAGAAAGTAAGACTAAAAATAACGTGTACTCAGAAGTAGGTACTTTAAAATGCCTCCTACAAAACCGTTCAGTAGACCCCAGTACTTTTGTATAGCGTTTCTTTATTATTTTTCTATACGGTTCCACTCTTACTATAGTGTAATAGCTTTTTAAAGTTTAGCTTACCTACTACTACTAACCTACATTATTTTAAAAAGTTATTTTAGAGAGAGAGAAAACTCAGAAAAAAACGTTTTTGATTATATGATATGTCAGAGATAAATTAAATTAATCACATTTATTCTTCAATGTTGTGTGGTATGATTGTTGAAATTGAGTTGATATCAATTTCTTATTTTTTTAGATATTAAGTCAGTTCCTAAATATTATTGATTTGTATCTGCTAACACTTCTTTGTTTATTATTAAGAAAATATAAGTATTTTAACAACATAATTGGGCTATTTAATCATATTACCGCATTTCCCTAATGTCAAATAATATATTACAGAAATAAGTAGGTAGGTATTATTTTAAGGTTATGTATTATTTCAAAAAGACGCGGGTGAAACAGCGGGGCACAGCTAGTAACTTGATAAAACAAAAATACTACCTACCTACCTACTACCTGTCGGACTAATTAGAATGGTTTATTTTGACAAAGTCAAGTAGTCATCCCTTAGATAAAGAATAAGTAAATAGATCAGGTTTTTCCGCACGGTTACTTTGTTAGTACCAATCGTAAGCAGATGAGGTGTATGTTAGCTATGGCGACATACATGTGACGCGACAAAAGTATGACACTTCCACAAGAGCGATCAGACCCGTGCTTTCGGTGTAAAGCGTTCCCACACAATGAAGTTAGACCCTAATCTGTTTCTTCCTCCATTTCTCCATTTTCGAAGGTGGGACATCTCTCCTTTAATTGCCTGGAAATATGTAATTTTAACTATAAAATATACACAACACCAAAACAAATATCACTTCATAAATTAACAAATGGAAAAATTATAGGTAACAATAATAATCACAATCAATTCATTGATAAAAGCCGTGACAAGTAACATTATTAGATTATTACGTTACTGATACTTACAACAAACAATTAATTATTTTTTTTGATAACATTAATTATTTATTTATTAACACTTGAACAAGAACAAAATTATTTTTTTTTATTTCCCCCGACTATCTCGGATTTATTATTTGTAAAACATTCTACTAGTCAAGCCCTTTCATTTGATACCCATATTAAAGGACTAGTAAAAAAAGAAATGTAATTCGCCATATTGTGGTGTCGGCCATCTTGGATTTGAAATTTCTCATAGTCTATAGTATTCTACTAGTCAAGCCCTTTTATTTGATACCTCATATTGAGGGAGGTTGGGAATAAATATTATATTATCCGCCATTTTGTGGAGGCGGCCATCTTGAGTCGATATTAACCAAACGTAACTAAGAACAACCGCACGGAAATTAACATTTAAATTAAAAAAAACGCATTGTATTCGGTCCATCTGTTTGAGTTATACGGTGCCACAGACAGACAGACGGATCAACCGATTTCAATGCGGTTTTTTATTATTTAAAAGGTAGGTAGTCTCCGTGCAATGGTTCTTAGCCATGTTTCGTTAATATTAATTTAAGCCATCTTAAATCAATATTAACCAAACATCCGCCTCTCCAAAATGGCGGATAAAATATTTTTTCACAACCCATCCATTTTGCCCATATTGAGGGATCAATATGTGTATTAAATGAAAGGGCTGGTCTGGTACTGTACACATTTCAAATCCAAGGTAGTCGGGGGTAAACCAATTTTTTTAATTTCGTCTATATAATTTGTTTGACATAATTATTCAGACTTTGAATACAATTCTGTGAGTATTACAAAAATACTTGGAACACTCAAATAAGATCCTCTCAAAAATGTACTTTCATAATTTTTCCCTAACAAGAAAATAGGTATAATTTAAAAAAACATTGGCAGTCACAGGAACTGCCGATAGAAGTGCAAACTTATAACTCAGAATTTGATAGCTTACCTTGGAAACTACACGGGTGTAAACGGAGAGTGTGGCCTAGTCATCATGGCATGGCCATCTAGAAATGCATCAGCATTTCCCATTGGCTGACGCATTTCTAGATGGGATGATTTCTGGATGGATCAAGGGCTATGATCCCGAGTTTATCCGAAGAGTTCTTATCATCCCCGAGCGTGACGCTAGAATTCAATTCACAGCCCACGAAAAATCTGTCTAGGCGAACCTAAAGAAGTTTTAACTTCAAAAAAATTGTCAGTCATAGGAACTACCGATAGAAATGAAAACTTATAACTCAGAATTTGATAGCTTACTTTGGAAACTACGCGCGTGAAACCGAAGGGCGTGGCCGTGAGCATGACCATCTAAAAATGCTGACGCATTTTAAGATTGCCAATGGGAAACGCTCACGCATTTCGAGATGGCCAATGACCATGGTCCCGAGTTTACCCGAAGATTTCCCGAGCGTGGCGCTAGAATTCAATTCACGAAAAATCTGTGTGGCGCGCCAAATGAGAGTTTTCAATTAAAAAAATCTTACCTCTGGTAATATTCAACCTTTAGCTTCAAATCCCTATTGTTTTCCCTCAGTTTATTGATCTGTGTATCGATGGCCTTCACAAACGCTTCCATCGCCGCGCGCTGGGTGTGGTCCGCCGCTTCCATTTCTTTGGCCTTAGCGTCCTGGTTCTCGAAGTCTTCTTTGAGTGTTATTAGACTCCTGACGAAAAAACAAATAAATATAAATATTGGTGGACAATTCACACACAACACCATTTGACCCCAAACTAAGCAAAGCTTGTGTGATGGCGGCCAGATAGCTGATATAATACTTATATAGTTTTAAATACATACTTATTAATACATAGAAACACCCAGACACGGTGCAAACATTTGAATTCATCACACAAATATTTGCACTGGGTGGGAATCGAACCCACGACCCTCGGCTTTTTTTTTTTTTTTTTTTTTTATTTAAATTAGCCACTCCACAGACACCGGGGTCCGTGATCTTTGTCATTTCAATTCTTTTTTTTTTTACATGTGTCTTGGATTAGGAGAAGATGAGGAAAATAGGGGGGAGTTAGGAACATGTTAAACATAATTCTAGTTCTAATAATAGCTCGTCTGTTGAGCCGATCACTACCGGTTGACTATTCCGGGAGTAATCGACTCGACATCGATTCTTTGCCTAATTGTCATCTGCCTAAGCCGCCTCCTCCCGGCCCAGAGCCTCCACAACGGCCGCATTTCTGTCCCTGATGGTCATTTCATTTCATTCTGTTCTGTCCATCTGCAGGTTGAAGTCTCGGATGGTCTTCGGTGATGCAGCCAACGCTCGCCGCACGAACCGGCCGATGGCGTCATCGGTGTCGTCAGCGTAGTATGTGAAGGTCCCCGTATGCCGTGAGATTGCAACAACCGCATGGGGCACGCTCTCGTGCAGCTTCATGTTAGCCTTGGTTTTGATTGCGATTACCGACTCGTATGTTAGTCCCTGAGCTTCATGGATGGTAAGGATGCGTGACCCGGTGCCTGACCCATAACCCTGGTTTGTCAGGGTCTCCTTCTCTTCTTGAGTGTGAACTAAAAAGAGGGTGTTTGGAAGGGTGTTGGGTATTTGCGCTCCCTTATATCTTCTCTGCTCTAGGGACTTTATACGGGACGCTGAGGAGTACATACCGGAGTATATTTCCCTCAGCGCATATGCGACATCCATCGGGTTGCGATGAGTGCAGAGCAACTCCTGGCTGATCTTTGTTACCAGGTTTGGGCGGTGATACCTCATTTCGAAGAGATTTTCCCTGTCGATGTAAGGCAACTGATTGACGTCTCCGATGAGGACAATTTCATCAACACCAGACAGCCTTGAAGCCATCACAATGGCTCCAAAATGGTTCATGAGAGCTTCATCCACCATGAGGCGGCTGAAACTTTCTCTTCCGAAACCATTTACCAGAGCAGAAGCCATGGTTCGCACTCTGGTTTTGACCAGATTTCCTATTCGGTGCGATAGCTTTTCTCTGAGATCTTTTGCTGCCTCAGTTGTTGTGGTGATGATGGCGTCCTTGTCCACGTCGAAGTGTCTAATTACCCATGTTGTCTTTCCACATCCCGGAACTCCGTTAACCCACTGTATTCTCGGTACCTCCCAATTTTCCCAATTCGCTTTGATGTTTGAGTTCCCTTCGATGGTCTTGGCCATCTCTAGGATCTTATCGTCCAGCATTATCTTGGTGCATCGGGCGGTAACTACAATTGGGTCGTTTGGTGTTGTCGCATAAACAGGCATTCCCGCGCGCTCTGTCTCTTTCTCGTTCAGTGTCACGAAGCCATTTTCAGCACTGTAAGCTGCCATATACTGTCCTGTCATGGTTCCCTTGATGACCCGGGAAGTGACATTATTGTAAATGGCTGCTTCGGCCTCCTCGAGTTTCGCCTTTAAGAGGCTTTCACTTCCTAGCCTATAGAACTGCATGATGTTTTCGCAGGTCTTGAGGTTGACTAGTCGTGTCGCGCTCAGTGTGGCTATGAACTCGATGAAGGCGTTTCGTGCATGGCTCCGCGGCTCCGAAGCCGTGACATAGCGCGGCGGTTCAACCTGTCCCATGTCGGCTCTCGTTCGGCTCATCTGTTGCTGTGAAGCTGCTTTGGGGGTCTTTGACGTCGAGGGGGTTGATGAATGGTATGAGATTCGGAGTACGCTCTTTGCTGCTGCGTTGAAGGCAGTCACGAAGGCCGTGTTGGTGCCTGGGCTGCCACTTTGATTGGCTGAAGCTTTTTCCGCGGCTGCCCTCTGCTGTGCTCTTTCGGAGCCGGTTTGGATGGTCGAACTAGGAACAGGATGTCCCCAGCTGTCAGTTGCATTTGTGTGGTCGTGCGAAGGGGCTCTGAGGAAGCTCAGATTTTCTCCCCTGTCTTCGTATACGACAACCTCATGATGCTTAGAGGCCTCAATGCAACCCAGCCGGTCTGCGACTCTCGCTCTTGAGTATTCGATTGCCATCGCGTCCACGCTTATCACCCGGGGTGCTTCACCTGCATTTCTGCTCAGATGTGCGAGCAGCGCACTTGCCTGTGTGAAAGGCGTCCGACCTTCCGAGTATTCTATTAGTGCAATCGTTTTGTTTTTCGATCGCACCAAACGAAATCGGTGGCCGTCTACCTCGTACACCGGCATAGCGTCGTAGGTTTTCCGCTTCATTGTGACTTTTGCGGTACTCCCATTAAGCAGGCAAGACAATCCAGGTGACAAACGGGCTCGTTTCCGTTCCCAGGCGAAGCAAAAGCTTATTCCGAATCTTTCTTTGTTGCTGTCCATGAAGAGAGCCACTCCACGGACACGGATCCCAGCCTCTCCTCGATCTGCGTTCTCCAGTAGTTGTTGGATGGAGATGCTCTTCGAGGAGTTATGTTGGGCGGGAACCGCATTCCACGCGGCGTCCACAGACAGCGGGACAGGGTGTGGTGGCTAAGGGGGGCGCGTATTTGAAATAGTGGAGTTTCTCTTGGCCGCTATGCGGAATGAGGTCTCCATGAAGGACAGAAGCCGTGTTCTGTTATCAGGATCTGCTAAGATGTTGTGGAGATCCGAGACAACCAGCCTTCCGTCGATCATAGATTCGAGCTCATGTCTTGCGGCCATGAATCGGGGACAATCGACTAGCACGTGCCAGACCGTTTCGGGTTGGTTGGAGTCACACTCGCATGCAGGACTACTCTTGAGCTTAAATCTGTCGACCCTCGGCTTCGCAGGCAGAGTTGCTACCAACTAAGCCACGAGGCCAGCCCGACATAGTCCGAAATAGCTTTACCATAATATAATAAATGATATTGGCATTTGTCGTTTTTATTGGTATTCATAAACTAGCAACCGCGGGCGGGTTGTACTCGCGTAGTTTCCGTTACTTTTTCGGGATAAAATGGAGCCTATGTTCCAAACTATTTTCTATCTGTATTCCAAATTTCAGCCAGATCCTTTTAGACATTACAACGTGATTGAGCAACAAACATCCAAACATCGACATTTTTAATATTATTAGATAGATATATTATATTTTTAGACTTATTCAATTAGTGACTAGCAGTGCCCGCGGTTTCGTAATAATAAAAAGTAGCCTATGTGTTCTTCCAGACTATAATCTATATATGTTCCACATTACATCCCGATCCGTTCAGAAGGGACGGAGACGGGTCTCCGTCCCGTCCCGCAACAAACAACAAACAAGCAATTGAGCAACAAACATCCATACATTGTCATTTATAATATTAGTAGGATTAAACATAGATTCCACTAACATTATAAACTAGCAACGATCAGACAACGCCTAAGCGTTCTTATCACAAAAGTTGAGTAAAACTTGTTCGTTCGACGTTGAACGTCAATGAAACGATGTCGCTTTTTCGATTAGATCGGATATATAAGGTTAAGTATAATCTATAGCTCTATACCTATAGAGCTATAGATTATACTATTTATAATCCAAAACACGGTATAGACGACTCCGCTACCACTCAACAAATAAAATACACTCAAATATTGACTTTATGCCATGGTCGTTAAGATATAGCTTACTTTGGCAACACAAATTAGCAGACCGCTCGCTATCGTATCACTAAAATACCAGCGAGCCGTCTGTTAATGTTTGTTGCCAATGTAATCTATATCTTAACGGGCATGGCATAAAGCCCATATTTGAGTGATATTTCCTTGTCGGGGTAGGAGCGGAGTCGTATAAGTGGGCTAATAAACCGCTTACTCTTTTATGAGCTGGTTTTCTTCAGCCAATTCTTGATTCATCATTCTTAGTTTAGCCAATTCCGTTTCAAGGGTTTTGTCCGAGTCGTTACGTTCAGTGTCGGCTGTGGTCTCTTCTTCTATTTCCCTGAAACAGGTAAAACACATTAAACTAAAAATAAAACAACATTTGAATACAATTGGGATGATGCCTGAGTCAAAAAAAATTGGCAGTCATAGGAACTGCCGATAGAAATGATAACTTATACTACTACTTATAACTAGGATTTTATAGCTTACTTTGGAAACTACGCGGGTGAAACCGGAGGGCGTGGCCAATGGCCATGGTCCCGAGTTTATCCGAAGATTTTTGAAGTGAAAACTTCTTTAGGCGCGCCTAGACAGATATTTCGTGGGCTGTGAATTTAATTCATTCGTCACGCTTGGGCATGATAAGAAAGCTTCGGGTAAACTCGGGACCATGGCTATTGGCCATCTAGAAATAGTCAGCCAATGGGGAAAGGTGAAAGGGCGTGGACAGGCCATCATGACATGGCCATCTAGAAACGCATCAACCAATGAGAAATGCTGACGCATTTCTAGATGGCCATGCCAAGATGGCGAGGCCACGCCCTCCGGTTACACCCGTGTAGTTTCCAAGGTAAGCTATCAAATTCTGAGTTAGAAGTTTTCACGTCTATCGGCAGTTCCTATGACTGCCAATTTTATTTTTTATCATTCTCGCACGTGACGCTAGAATTGAATTAACAGCCCACGAAAAATCTGTGGTACGCCAAAAGAAGTTTTAATATAATACATACCTTTCTAATTAGTCCGTATTATTATGGAAATATATTTTTTATTTTATCAAATTATTAATAATCGATTAAGATAATATAGATCATCAAACTTCCGGAGCGACGGTTGTGACGTCACGTCTCCGTAAAAATCGTACAATGAAGTGATATCACTCGAAACTTCTAATCGCCGCGTCTTCGTCAAAATCAAAATATTTTACACTATTAGATGTTACATTAAAAAAAGTATCAACAGATTACCCTGTATTGGGCATGCAATATAAAAAAATCGTACATAGTCGTTTTCATTTGTGAAACAAAAAAAAAATGTGTACAATATTTTGTTGATAATCTAACTGACGAACTAATTAATTTTTTTGTCATCGTTTTAGTTTAAAATTTCAGGACACACGTCGCACGTATTCAAGTCATACCCACTATGCGTCTAAGATTCCTAGCGGAGCTAACAATCATTTAGTTCATCGATTAAAAACCGGCACACCGATTACGATATACCGATTACGCTCGTCACCCAGAGATCTAAGTTGTTATATCTCTAAGCCCTGTAATTTCTCTGGAAACATTGCCCTTCAAACCGGAACACAGTAATGTTTGCACATTACTGCTTGGCGGTAGAATAACTGGCAAAGGTGTGGTCCTTCCCCAGGCGGACTCTGCCAAGAGTCCTACCACTACAAAAAAACATCGCGGTAATTAAAATATAGTTACTATTAACTAACATCTAAGACCATTTTTCTGTTAGATATTGTTAAATTAACACAAGTACCTATGTTTCGCCAACATTTTTCAGTGCTGGCATTTTTTTATTGATGGAGAAAAAAATCATTGATCCGTGATTTGGCGATAAAATTAATTGTATTTTAACCCCTTAAAGTATCGGACATCGGAACCCTGACACATATACACTAACACATAACTTAAAACACTTTAATTGTATTTTAACCCCTTCAAGTATCGGACATCGGAACCCTGACACATATACACTAACACAACTCAAAACACTTTAATTGTATTTTAACCCCTTCAAGTATCGGACATCGGAACCCTGACACATATACACTAACACATAACTTAAAACACTTTAATTGTATTTTAACCCCTTCAAGTATCGGACATCGGAACCCTGACACATATACACTAACACAACTCAAAACACTTTAATTGTATTTTAACCCCTTCAAGTATCGGACATCGGAACCCTGACACATATACACTAACACATAACTTAAAACACTTTAATTGTATTTTATCCCCTTCAAGTATTGGACATCGGAACCCTGACACATATACACTAACACATAACTTAACACACGTTAATTGTATTTTAACCCCTTAAAGTATCGGACATCGGAACCCTGAGGCGCGGGACAAACACAAGTGGCGTGTGGCGTGTGGCGTGTGGCGTGTGGCGAGTGGCGAGTGGCGAGTGGCGAGTGGCGCGGCGTCACTTCTTTAATAGTTCATAGGTTCATACAAAATGTATAGAAGTGGCGGGGCGCGAGACAAATACAAGTGGCGTGGCGCGGGTGTGGCGCGGGCGCCGCTTCTAAGAGAGGGTTCACACGACGCGGCTGCCAACCGCGCCCGCGCGCGGGCGCGGCAGATTTCCATATAAAATTGAATTCAATACACACGACGCGGATTACGGCCGCGGCGGCTGCGGCAGCCGCGCGGCGCCCGCGTGGCTGCGCGCGATTCTTGCGCAGTAGCTTTCCGGAGCAGAAACCGCGAAAACCTGCGGTCTAAAACAAAACCGGCGCCACGCCCGCGCGCGGGCGCGGTTGGCAGCCGCGCCGTGTGAACCGGCTCTAAGCAAACGGCGCCATAACAGGGCGCGGCGCAGCCCGCGCCATAACAGGGCGCGGCGCAGCCCGCGCCACACGCCACTTGTGTTTGTCCCGCGCCTCACACATATACACTAACACATAACTTAAAACACTTTTTAGGGTTTAAGTTATGTGTTTAAATCGCGAATGTTTAAAAACAATAAGTACAAATAATGAAATCTAACTGAATCATGAAAACGGTACTTACATTTCTGGTAAACTCAACACATCAAGTTCAATTCGTAACTTGTCATTGAGCTCTCTATAATGTCTGATGGTGATGGCCTCATCGGGGCGTTTCGTGGCTTCCTTAATCATTTCAATAAGATCTTTAACAATATCAGGCGTCAGCTCTGTATCGTCTGCCTCTGAGGTTGATCCACTTTCAGATTTTATACATCTAAGAATAAACATTTTTAACATTTAATTTTGACCTCTGTAGTTGTAGTGTAGTCGTAACGTACGTAGGGTTACCATCTCTTACACGCGACAACCAGGACAAAAATCCCGGATTTTAGAGCCCAGAACATGACAACAACAACATGACAACAAGTTTTATAAACATAATAATCAGTCCATTACAGTACCACAAGAGATACTAACTATATTTTGCGGCATTGCAGTGTAACAAGAAATACTAGGTTCTGCGGCATTGCAGTGTAACAAGAAATACTAGGTCCTGCGGCATTGCAATGTAACAAGAAATACTAGGTCCTGCGGCATTGCAGTGTAACAAGATATACTAGGTCCTGCGGCATTGCAGTGTAACAAGAAATACTAGGTCCTGCGCCATTGCAGTGCTATATCAGATGCCGTGTCCTGCGGCATTACAGTGTAACAAGGAATACTAGATCCTGCAGCATTGCAGTGTAACAAGAAATACTAGGTCCTGCGGCATTGCAGTGCTATATCAGATGCTGTGTCCTGCGGGATTGCAGTGTAACAAGAAATACTAGGTCCTGCGGCACTGCAGTGTAACAAGAAATACTAGGTCCTGCGGCATTGCAGCGCTATATCAGATGCTGTGTCCTGCGGTATTGCAGTGTAACAAGAAATACTAGGTCCTGCGGCATTGCAGTGTAACAAGAAATACTAGGTCCTGCGGCATTGCAGTGCTATATCAGATGCTGTGTCCTGCGGGATTGCAGTGTAACAAGAAATACTAGGTCCTGCGGCATTGCAGTGTAACAAGAAATACTAGATCCTGCGGTATTGCATTGTAACAAGAAATACTAGATCCTGCGGCATTGCAGTGTAACAAGAAATACTAGGTCCTGCAGCATTGCAGTGCTATATCAAATACTGTGTCCTGCGGTATTGCAGTGTAACAAGCAATACTAGGTCCTGTGGCATTGCAGTGCTATATCAGATGCCGTGTCCTGCGGCATTGCAGTGTAACAAGAAATACTAGATCCTGCGGCATTGCAGTGTTACAAGAAATACTAGGTCCTGCGGCATTGCAGTGCTATATCAGATGCTGTGTCCTGCGGGATTGCAGTGTAACAAGAAATACTAGGTCCTGCGGCACTGCAGTGTAACAAGAAATACTAGGTCCTGCGGCATTGCAGCGCTATATCAGATGCTGTGTCCTGCGGTATTGCAGTGAACAAGAAATACTAGGTCCTGCGGCATTGCAGTGTAACAAGAAATACTAGGTCCTGCGGCATTGCAGTGTAACAAGAAATACTAGGTCCTGCGGCATTGCAGTGCTATATCAGATGCTGTGTCCTGCGGGATTGCAGTGTAACAAGAAATACTAGGTCCTGCGGCACTGCAGTGTAACAAGAAATACTAGGTCCTGCGGCATTGCAGCGCTATATCAGATGCTGTGTCCTGCGGTATTGCAGTGTAACAAGAAATACTAGGTCCTGCGGCATTGCAGTGTAACAAGAAATACTAGGTCCTGCGGCATTGCAGTGTAACAAGGAATACTAGATCCTGCGGCATTCCAGTGTAACAAGAAATACTAGGTCCTGCGGCATTGCAGTGTAACAAGAAATACTAGGTCCTGCGGTATTGCATTGTAACAAGAAATACTAGATCCTGCGGCATTGCAGTGTAGCAAGAAATACTAGGTCCTGCAGCATTGCAGTGCTATATCAAATACTGTGTCCTGCGGTATTGCAGTGTAACAAGCAATACTAGGTCCTGTGGCATTGCAGTGCTATATCAGATGCCGTGTCCTGCGGCATTGCAGTGTAACAAGAAATACTAGATCCTGCGGCATTGCAGTGTTACAAGAAATACTAGGTCCTGCGGCATTGCAGTGCTATATCAGATGCTGTGTCCTGCGGGATTGCAGTGTAACAAGAAATACTAGGTCCTGCGGCACTGCAGTGTAACAAGAAATACTAGGTCCTGCGGCATTGCAGCGCTATATCAGATGCTGTGTCCTGCGGTATTGCAGTGAACAAGAAATACTAGGTCCTGCGGCATTGCAGTGTAACAAGAAATACTAGGTCCTGCGGCATTGCAGTGTAACAAGAAATACTAGGTCCTGCGGCATTGCAGTGTAACAAGAAATACTAGGTCCTGCGGCATTGCAGTGTACCAAGAAATACTAGGTCCTGCGGCATTGCAGTTCTATATCAGATGCTGTGTCCTGCGGTATTGCAGTGAACAAGAAATACTAGGTCCTGCGGCATTGCAGTCCTATACATATCAGATGCTGTGTTCTGCGGCATTGCCACTGCAATGAAATGCAATGCTGATGGTTGGATGAATGGATGGATGAATGCCTAGGAGTTGCCGAGTCCCGAGGAATTACAGTGCTGTATCTTGTTTCAGAGTGAGTGACTTACTTTTGATGATCAGAGGCTGTGATGGCCTTGTCATGTGAGGGCTGGCTTTTTCTCTGTGTGTTATCACCCCAGAGTAATTGAATAACTGAACTATCCTTAATGATTGCATCACAGGTGTTGTTCACAGGACACTTGATTCCTTTACGATAAGGGCTGAAATAAACAATATAAAATCAACTTATCTACATAATTGCTACATCACACATTTTCCTCAGGCCTCGTGGCTTAGTGGGTAGTAGCTCTGCCTGTGAAACCGAGGGTTGTGGGTTCAATCCTCACACAGTGCAAATATTTGTGTGATGAATTCAAACATTTGCACTGTGTCTGGGTGTTTCTATGTATAATAAGTATCTATTTAAAACTATATAAGTATTATATCAGCTATTTGGCCGCCATATCACAAGCTTTGCTTAGTTTGGGGTCAGATGGTATTGTGTGAATTGTCCACCATTATTTATTTATTTCCGTTGGTACTACTAAAAGGTAACTAATACTGTTTGTTATGTTTATTTATCTTCTTGAGCCTACGTTTTTACTATATTAATTTGCAAAAAAAAACAAAAACATAATAAAAACTTATTTCTACATCACCGCCGGTAGCAGGGCAGGGCAGGCAGCCCTAACCACCGATAACTTGGGTATCGGTATCGGTAGTGTAATTGGCGATATGCCGTTCTGACTGATTATAAATAAATAAATCGGTGGTTAGGGCTGTGGACTGAGGAACCTCCTGACGATGCGTGCTGTGTCGAGGATGACCGCCGCGTGTATCTGAACCTTGATAAAATCATCTATGGAAAGTCTCTTTACGTGACAATATCTCAGTGAAAGCACAACGGTCCTCCATTTATGTAATAAAAAACGCCTCAATGTATTTTAAAACAAATACACGGGTAATTCACGTATAATATAGTCAGAACAGTCCTAAAAAGTAAGTTGAGTCCTAAACGAGCTGCGAACATGCGCGCTCACTCGCCTTGAAGAAGATCCCCGGACGCGATCGAAACTCGAGTCGGACTGTTCTGACTATATTATACGCGAGTTACCCGTGTATTTGTTTTAAAATGTGTAATAACCACGTTAATTTTCATACTAAAATTGCCTCAATGTATGCAAGAAAAATATTATTTTGTATCTTTAACTAAATTATATTGTGATTTTGAAAATAATATCAATTTATATGTTTTACACGATTAAGTTCTCTACAATGTTTACAATATGAGTTAAAATTGTAAGTTATAAAAATGTACTTACGTTACATAAAGTTTTGCACATTTTGAGTGGAAAATATGGCCGCATTCAGTGACTGCAACATCATAGTCATCATCATCGTCTTCAAACATATCACTATTTTGGCTGTTTGTTATTATATTTTCGCAGCAAATCTTACACTCAACTTCAAAGTTTCTGAAACAAATAAATAGCATTGTTTTGTTTATTTCAAAATATAATAATTATTTAAGAAAATAATCAATTCGCCCTTTAAATCTCAATAAATAAATAAATATTGGTGCACAATTCACACACAACACCATCTGACCCCAAACTAAGCAAAGCTTGTGTGATGGCGGCCAGATAGCTGATATAATACTTATATAGTTTTAAATACATACTTGTTATACATAGAAACACCCAGACACAGTGCAAACATTTGAATTCATCACACAAATATTTGCACTGGGTGGGGATCGAACCCACGACCCTCGGCTTCGCAGGCAGAGCTACTACCCACTAAGCCACAAGGCCAGTCAAATAACAGCGGTCAGCAACAGGCATACCGCGGTCCGAATAGAATTTGATTATAAACCAAAATAATAAATAGGCAGCACTTAATTATGATCACTAGTTATTATCTGGACCTCGTTATAAAATTCCCGCGGTATCCCCACCTAAAACTACTTGCCGCCCCCTGCTGTATAAGGTTAGTAGTACCTGGGTCACCGAGATTTGCTCGGTTTGAATACTAAAAATACTAAAAAAAAAGAATACTTGAAAAAAAGAGAAGCCGTCTGGAGGATTCGAACCCGCAGCTATTAATTCGTGACCGCCACGAACGCCCGACTTCCCGTCTGAGCCAAAGGCAGCACTTAATTATGATCACTAGTTATTATCTGGACCTCGTTATAAAATTCCCGCGGTATCCCCACCTAAAACTACTTGCCGCCCCCTGCTCTATAAGGTTAGTAGTACCTGGGTCACCGAGATTTGCTCGGTTTGAATACTAAAAATACAAAAAAAAAAGAATACTTGAAAAAAAGAGAAGCCGTCTGGAGTATTCGAACCCGCAGCTATTAATTCGTGACCGCCACGAACGCCCGACTTCCCGTCTGAGCCAATTATGCTGTCACGTCACGCGGCGAAATTTACCGTCGCATTCTAATTTCTAAATGTGTCAGTTTTTCATTGTCTAAAAACGCGCATAATATGCGTTTTTTAAAAATGAAACCTAGTTAGATCGATTTATCGTCCCCGAAACCCCCTGCATACATAATTTCATGAAAATCTTTAGAGCCGTTTCCGAGATTCAGATTCTATATATATATATATATACATATATAGGTACAAGAATTGCTCGTTTAAAGGTATAAGATAAGATAGGTGCCGGCAAACAAGTTGATCCAATGAAGTTAGCTACGCATGGCTGCGCAGAAACGTTTATTAACATTAAGCCCGACTCGCGACGCGGCCGGCGTCGTGACGTCACACAAACAATCATTACTAAAAAATGAAACCAAATTTTGTGTCTGTAAACGACAATGTACTAATTAATATTATCGCCTATCTCTTAGGCATCAAAATAAACTAATAATCGAGTATGTATATCATGAAAAAATAAGGTTTTAAAGTCCCAAAACCGGTTTTGCCCAAATTTGGCCTCTTGGGGCTTGACTACAGGTCTTTTTGGTGGAAGTGTACATGCGCGAACTTTCCCCTTCCACGTCAATTTTGGGTCAACTTGTCAGCCGACATACGTTGTTTTACGAGTTTAACGAGTTCAATACCGACTCAAGTCGGAGGATGTCTCGCTCCCCACACCGATAGGGCACCAAGTGCGCCAAACACTCTGTTCCCCAGCGCTAGCCCCAGCCGTCAGAGGTCGAGCCGTCTGAGGCGCCCTCGTGTTAGCAGCCGTAACGCGTTCAAGGTATCAGTCCAGGCTATCGGATTAGCATAACATTAGGTATCATTAAGATATGTTAGGTTCTCTATGGGTCCTGCGCCTCTGTGCTAATCCAAAAGTCCCACAAATAGTATAGGCATCTCGCGGCCAGCTACTATAACGTCAATTCAAAAAAAAAAAGGGGCACCGGCGTAACTGAGGTGGGCCTCGATATTGGAGGATGGCCGTCGCGGCTGTAAGGTAGAGGCTGCGGCGGAAGAGAACCGCTGGTATTGCGGTAGGCCGCTCTTCCTGCTCTAGTCACGGTTGCTACGGCTGATCTAGTCGGGAGAACGGCGACTGGGTTCAAATCCCACACGCATCACTGTCAAGGGCGGACCCAGGGGGGTGTCATGGGGGTCCTGCCACTAAATAAACGCACACACCCACTTGTCACACGGTTTTGTGAATTGACCACGACTATGTGAACCCCCCCAAGCGCCAAACCTGGATCCGCCACTGTTGACCAATGTCTTTTCGAAATCATGCCGATAACTTAAAACGGTGAAGGAAAACATCGTGAAAAAACCGTCATGTACCTATAATCTTTCGAGGTCATGTGTCAACCACCAACCCGCCCTCGGCCAGCGTGATGGATTATGGCCTCGACTCTCTTCTTGCGGGAGAAGGTCGGGAGTTCCAGCAGTGGCAACATTTAGAGGGCTGCTTATGCTCTTCCTGATCGCCGTGGCCTTGACGGGGTCCCCACCGTTAAAGATGCAGGTAGGTTCGCGCTGAGACCGCGACAGGCACTTGACATTTTAGTATTGTATGGACGCCAGTTCGCGCTGCGACCGCGACACGTGTCTCGGTCTCGGCGCGAACTGGCGCACATACAATTCTATAATGTCAAGTGCCTGTCGAGGATACAGCTCAAAGCTGCACCTTTAAGTATAGTGGTCGTGGGGGGTGGAGGCCGCAGCGTCTAAGAACATCGCAGCAGTAGAGGAAAGACAGCGGCGGGAGAGGAGTGACAGTATAATAATAAATTAGCAGACCGCTTGCTGACAGCCGTCTGCTAATTTATGATGCCAATGTAATCTATATGTGGCATAACATAAAGCCCATTTTTGAGTATATTTTGATTGGAGTCGTATAAGTGAGCGACGTCCTTTAGAGCGCGCCGTTCTCCCAACCCGCCGGTAAGTCATTGGCATGCCTATAAAGCCTATAAAGTGTTCAACATAGCTAAAAATCGCAAAATAAATAATTTAGTTTTGTTTCTTTTTTGAAGTGAAAACTTCTTTAGGCGCGCTTAGACAATTTTTTTGTGGGGTGTAAATTAATTTCTAGCGTCACGCTCGGGTATGATAAGAAACCTTCGGGTAAACTCGGGACCTTGGCGATTGGGCATCTAGAAATGCGTCAGCTAATGGGAAATGCTGAAAGGGCGTGGCCTCGCCATCATGGCATGGCCATCTAGAAATGCGTGAGCCAATGGGAAATGCTAACGCATTTCTAGATGGCCATGCCATGATGGCGAGGCCACGCCCTCCGGTTACACCCGTGTAGTTTCCAAGGTAAGCTATCAAATTCTGAGTTATAAGTTTTCACTTCTATCGCCAGTTCCTATAGTCACAGGAACTTTATTTTTGTCCTTTTATCTTAATGGACAATTTTTAAATTTGCATGCCGGAAGGTTGACTATGGAGTTCTCAAAAACAAATGTAATATCTTATTGTACCTACCCATTTTCGCAAATAAAGAGTTTTTTTTTTAACTTTTCACTTCAAAAACGATTTTTAGTAGTTTAAAAACTTCGCAGTATAGGAACTGCCAATAGGAGTGAATACTTATAACTCTAAATTTGGTAGTCACTTTGGAAACTACATGGATGAAACCGGAGGGCGCTGCTAGTCTGGAATAAATCTATTTTTTTTTTAACAGCACACTGACGAGTCGAGCAGGACATGTGCCTGATGGTAAGCAACATGCCTGCCACATAACAACACAGAGACTCAGTGACACGCAGCTATTGTAACATGGAGAGTCCAAATCATTACCTAGCACTGCACTGCACTGCGCTCGTCCCCCAGAGATCTAAGTTGTTATTTCTCTAAGCCACAGGACTTCTCTGGAAACATTGCCCTTCAAACCGGAACACAGTAATGTTTGCACATTACTGCTTCGCGGTAGAATAACTGGCAAAGGTGTGGTCCTTCCCCAGGCGGACTCTGCCAAGAGTCCTACCACTACAGATCTTCAAAGCAATGTCATCTATATAAGTCTTCTAACCATGGCCATCTAGAAATGCTACATTTCTTTTCCATTACCATTTTTACCATGACCATCTAAATAGCATTGGTCTTGAGTTCACTCGAAGATTTCTTTTATTTACGAGCGTGACGCCCGAGCTCAATTCACAGGCCACCAAAAATCTGTGTGGCTAATCTAATCTAATCTAAAAAGAAGTTCGAACTTCAAAGGACTGGAAATAGATACTCAAGGAATCTTCTGAATACTGATACTTACTCTGGCTCGTGAGTTTTGCAGTCAATCTCGATCAAACCACCTCTATTTAAATATGCAGTGCAGGCCGTCACCCAACATTTCCCTTTGCTTGTTGCTTCCAAACTGAAAATACTATTTAGTAAACAAAAGATTTCACTATATTTACAATAGGGTACCGGACTGGGTCAAAAATACACCATCCTAAAGGTAGCGGTTCGCGCCGCGACCGCGACAGCGATCTACTCCCTTACACATTGATACACAGATAGAAACACATATATAGAGACGAGACAAACTTCTTAGCATTCCATGGATTCACCGTGCAGGTGCCAGGTCCATCGTGTGGCAGAGAGAGAAATCTCGAGTAGACCCCAAGACTTGTGACTCGGGCGTAGGTTTAAAAGGGGCCCCTTTGTGACGTACATCAACACTCACCTTCACTACTCGTATTTCTCTCCCTGCCCAGCCAAATCCGATATGATCCTAGTAGTGCAGCTTTAGATACTCATTCTAGTATAGAACTTACTGCCCTTCTGGACAAGCCAAGGTCTTTCAGCAGGTTATAGAGAGATTTTGCTGGTATACTGCTCGCTCCTACTTCTACAACTACATATAAATTAACTACATAGGTATATATATTACCACCATTGTTACGTAATACTGCCATCAGATTAATTTCAAAATATTTAGCTACATCAAACATTATCCATGTCCAAAAACTAATATTAACCTATGAACCGGTTATGATGATATAATATTATCTCTCGCCTAATATGTATTGGACAACTATTGTAATGGTCACTCTTTTGCACTTGCAAGTTTGTACCCTACATGTTGAAATTCATAATCTGAAAGTAATACATGTATTTATTATAGTAATTGTTTAATGTAGAAAATTAAAGTTGAAAATAATAGTTTCGCAAAAAGCAACTAGATGGCCCTGATTGGCATTAAAACGCGCATAACGTTTACTTGCAAATTTTTATATACCTTTTTATGTAAAATCCTAATAAATGTCTATGCTCTCCGGTAAATGTTGTATCATTTGCCTGGCTGTGGGTTCCTTACTAAACATTAAGGTCCTACGAGTCGGAGGGTTTTTTGGTTGAGTTATTCAACGAACATCCAAGTACCAAAGGCATCTAGCTAGTGACAGAAGTATCCAGCAGACGTAAGAATACTAAATGTGCTGATCAACGGAACGCTTTATAGTCAAGAGCACGAAACCTGAAATCAACCGTCGACCAGCAGAGGGCACCACAAGTCAAGGTGAAAGTGTTCTAGTGGTTTAATTATATGCAAGGACCAAACTGTGAGTACATTTACTGTGATTATTAACTTAGAAGAAAATCGAAAGTAGTGCATGAACTGAACTTGTAAAATTTCAAAGTATTAGTTTGGACTTAGAATAATTTCGAAGAAAGTGGAACTACGGGGAACCTATGCCCGATTTTGGTCCAATCTTCTAATAGTTCAAACACTTAGAAAAAATTCGTGTCTCATCTTGGACTTAGAAAAATTCGATCCGTCTTGTTCAACTTGATTACATACTTGAGATTGATACAAAGTTGCACTTAAAATGGCTGACGAAGAAATTGATTTTGACGGAGAAGTCCGAGTAATGAATGACTTGAAAACCCAAATATCAAAAGGGCATGCCAACTTTAAGAAATCTCCAAGAGATAGAATCACAGAAGCATATATTACAACCAGACTAGAAGGCTTAGAAGAAACAATAAGCAAATTAAGCAAGAGACACGAGTCGGTACTTACTACTTTTGACATGGACGAGCTAAAGAGACTGGGATATTTAAAGGATGATATATTTCAAGAAAGTTACGAGTGTTATTTAGACTACAAAACTGAGTTAAAAAATGCGCTAAATAAATTAAACATTGCTCATAACCAAGGTGGGAATGCTTGTATACCCATTGATAAGGATTCGATCGTTAGCCTTCCTAAAATCATATTGCCAACATTTAGCGGAAAGTATTCAGAGTGGTCGTCCTTTAGAGATCTCTTCTTGTCGTTGGTGCACAACAATCCCAAATTGGACGATGTTCAACGGTTACATTATTTAAAAACACAGTTATCGTCTGAAGCGGAACAGTTAATTAGATTTATTCCTATTACTCAGGCTAACTATAAGAAGTGTTGGGACATATTACAAAGCCGATACAATAATAAAATACTTATGTCAAATAGTATTTTAAAGCGCTTATTTAGCCAAAAAAATATAATTCAGGAATCTTCCACTGCTCTTAAAGAATTGTTAGACACCACTTCTGATTGCCTACATGAATTGTCAAATCTAGGTATAAATACTGAAAACTGGGATGTTATTGTAATTTATATCACATGTTTGAAGTTGGACGTGGAATCTCGCAAGCAATGGGAATTGCAGGTTAGCAAATCAGGCGACGATTTACCGTCTTTTACGCAGTTTAAAGAGTATCTGGAGGCCCGTTTTCGCGCTTTGGAAATGATCGAACCCAACACCTCAAGACCTAATAAACCGACTCCTAAGTACGCAAATAGCCCTAAAGTCTTGCACACTACTGCTTCTAATGTCACCAAACCAAATACGTGTAAGCTTTGCTCAGAAGATCACAAACTTCACAAATGTAAGCAATTTTGTCAAGCCGATGTTGTCAAACGTCGGGAGTTAGCAACTTGTTTGGGTGTTTGTTTCAATTGTTTAGGGAATAATCACAATAGCTTTAAATGCCTATCATCAACCAAATGCCTTATTTGTCACCGCAAGCATCATACCTTGCTACATCCAAAGGGCCCAGAAAGTAATCATGCAGGAACTTCTGGGAGCACTGAACCCGAAAAGCCAGGACCGGAGTCGCCTTCAAAGGCGAAGGAGACCATATCCAACATAAGCTCTCATTTCTTGACTGGGAATGTTCAAACATTATTAGCTACAGCTTTAGTTAAAGCTGAGTCAAGAAATGGAGACCAGCAGGTATTAAGAGCCTTGATCGATCAAGGATCACAGGCCTCTTTTGTATCTGAATCAGCAGTACAATACTTACAACTATCTAAAATACCTGCAAAGAGTACAATATCTGGATTAGGAGGGGGCAAAAGTGAAGTATCATCGAAACATGTGGTCAAAGTAAAAATAGAGTCACTTTATGCGCCCGACTTCCAAGTGGAGGTACAAGCACACGTGGTTGGCAGAGTCACGTCGATTTTGCCAGAACGATCATTTTCAGTAAATGAGTGGTCAGATCTTCATCAACTTCCATTGGCTGACCCTCGTTACAACCAACCTAATAAAATTGATATTTTATTAGGTGCCGAGGTTTATTGCAAAATAATCAAAGAGGGACTTATCAGAAATCCCACTAACACTGCCATTGCTCAAGATACTTACTTAGGCTGGATCATATCCGGTACAGTGGGCGGTACTGATTCCAAGACTCATCACAATAATGTGGTACTCAATGTAGTATTTCATACAGAAGATGTTGATGATACCTTGAAACGTTTCTGGGAACTAGAATCTGAACCAGTATCACCACAGCTGAAATTAATGACTGCTGAGGAGATAGCATGTGAACAACATTTTCAAGCTACTACACGCAGAGATGAGTCGGGTCGTTATATAGTAGAACTGCCGTTTCGTCGCATCGATCCACCTATTAAGTATGGAAATTCCAGACAAATTGCTGTAAACAGACTTTTGAGTTTAGAACGAAGATTAAATAAAAACATGAACTCAAAAGAGCAATATTCTGACGTTTTGAACGAATACATTACCCTTGGGCACATGGAAAGAATCTCGGAGGAATCTGAAAAACTAAATAATGACAAGGTATGGCTGCCTCACCATGCTGTCATTAGGATGGATAAAACCACAACTAAAACAAGGGTCGTCTTTAATGCCTCGTCAAAGGATAGTAACGGAGTATCTTTGAACGATACTCTTATGGTTGGACCAACGCTACAACCTGATCTACGACACCTTGTTCTAAGATGGCGGCTTTATCCCATCTGTTTGACCGCCGATATTATAAAAATGTATCGGCAAGTGAGAGTGGCAGACAAACATACAGATTTTCAACGAATCGTATGGAGAACGGATCCGACTTCCCAAATAGAAGATTATCGTTTGCTAACAGTGACTTTTGGTACTGCTAGCGCTCCATATTTGGCAGTCAAAGCGTTGCAGCAAACAGCTGTAGACGAAGGTAACTTGTATCCATTGGCTGCCGAAAGGGTAAAATCTGATTTTTACATGGATGATTTGATGTCTGGCTGCCACACTGAAACCGAAGCAAAAGAAATATATCATCAAATGAACGAACTACTCCGAAAGGGTGGTTTCATCTTACAAAAATGGGCCAGTAATAGAGTAGAGTTATTTGAAGATCTACAAGCAAGTACCGGGAAGAATTTGGAAATAAAGGTGGATGAAGTAACCAAAGTTCTTGGACTTATCTGGAACCGCCGCACCGATGACTTTAATTACTCTGTGAAGCTAGCGCCCGATGAACCTGAAACAAAAAGACAAATAATTAGTGAAATTTCGCGTTTGTATGACCCGTTGGGGTGGATAGCACCTTGTATAATTACCGCAAAGGTGTTCATACAAAAGCTGTGGATCTCTGGCCTGAACTGGGATGACGTGTTGCCGACGAATCTCCTGCAAGAATGGAAACGCTATAGAAATGAACTATCAGAACTTACCAATTTCCATATTCCGCGTTGGCTTAACTGTGGCAAGGGTGACGTACTTGTTGAGCTTCATGGCTTCAGTGATGCTTCGAACGTGGCATATGCTGCAGTGGTATATGCCCGCGTAATTGATGCAGAGGGAAAAATATATACACAATTAGTAACAGCGAAAACTAAAGTAGCTCCAATTAAACAAATTTCAATCCCGAGGTTGGAGCTGTGTGGGGCAGTCCTTGTAACTAAACTTCTGATGGAAGTTGCTGATGTATTGAAAATTGAACAAAAGAACTTACGTGCCTGGACGGACTCCACAGTTGTACTAGCTTGGTTGTGCGCGCACCCTCAACGCTGGAAAACGTTTGTGGCCAATCGCACATCAGAGATCTTAGACAAATTAGATGCTCAGCAATGGTCTTATGTACCGTCAAAAGAGAACCCTGCAGACTGTGCATCCCGTGGTATATCTGCAGCTGCTCTAGTTAAAAATCAGCTGTGGCTGGTAGGCCCAGAATTGTTGCGCCAAGAGACCATATCTTATTCCGAACCGAGCTCTATATGTACAAAGATCGATCTAGAGGAAAGGATTATAAAAACGCACACAACCACGACGGCACTTCCAAATGCTGAATTTTGGTCTAGATTCTCATCATTACGACGTCTTCTTCGTGTGGTAGCTTACTGCAGAAGGTTCCTTAAAATAAAAGACCAAAAACCAGCAAAATCTGAACCATATCTTTTGCCATCAGAAATTGAAACTGCTCTCCTGTGTGTTGTGCGTCAGTGTCAGACAGAGTTTGGTAAAGAAATAAAACTTCTAACTGAGAACAAACATCACCTAAAAAGAGTAATAGGGGAATCAACTTTAACTTGTGATGAACTGGCAACGGTGCTCAGCCAAATTGAGGCTTGCCTCAACTCGCGTCCACTAACTCAGGCCAGTACAGATCCTAACGATCCTGAACCATTGACACCAAGACATTTTCTCGTCGGAGAACCCCTCATAACAGCTCCTGATGAAAATTGGGAGTTTGATAGTATTAGTAGTTTGCGCCGCTGGCAATTGACTCAACGAATGGTACAGAGTTTTTTGAGAAGGTGGTCACAAGAATATCTAGTCCAGTTTTTCCAACGCTATAAATGGAACTCCAGAACTCCAGAACCCCGAATAGGAGATGTAGTTTTGGTCCGCGAGGACAATTTACCTCCAGCCAAGTGGCTATTTGGCTTAGTAGAGGCCATTCACCCGGGAAAGGATGGGATTACGCGAGTGGTGTCTCTAAGATGCAAGGTGTCCCAGATGAAACGTCCAACTGCAAAACTCTGTGTCTTGCCCAAGTAATTTTGTGTTGTGTTTCTTCTTTTATTATTTGTTAATCTTACTATAGTTATAAAACTTTACAAATACAGTCCATTGTTCTTTTTAAAATCAAATTAATATGTCGAAGTATAGATGTGTATAACTGTGTTCTGAAGGACTATAAGTCCTTAGTGGGCGGAATGTTTAATGTAGAAAATTAAAGTTGAAAATAATAGTTTCGCAAAAAGCAACTAGATGGCCCTGATTGGCATTAAAACGCGCATAACGTTTACTTGCAAATTTTTATATACCTTTTTATGTAAAATCCTAATAAATGTCTATGCTCTCCGGTAAATGTTGTATCATTTGCCTGGCTGTGGGTTCCTTACTAAACAGTAATTCTCTGGCTAAATATATGTATATTAACCCACTCTTTCTCATTTCATAATCATCTTCATCACACAATCACACTAACCTACCTAAATGTCTTCACAAATAGGTCTTATTTGTTTTAGTCAGTAAGTACCTCCCTGTATTAACAACAAACCTGTTTCTAGCGTAAGTATTTACTGTATTTTATCTTAAGCATTTGCTAAAATAAACGGTTTTTTATTTTTTATTATTATTTTATTAATGAACTATTTTTTAACATAATTAGGTGAGTGAGCCACTGTAACGGATGATTAGTCAACTTAAATATGCCTAGTATAGAAAAACAATAGAAAATGTCCATATTCCAAATTAGGTAGTCAATCAACTCAATTCTGATTCCTAAAACTGCAAGGTTTTATTATAGCCCACTTTTACAGAAGAATAATAGTTTGTAAATGAAATTTTACAATACTCTGCGATGCAAAATATATACATGGATTTGGATCCAATTGTATTACTGCACACTCCATTACCTACAAAAATAAAACCGGCCAAGGGCGAGTGGGAGTCCGCACGAAGGGTTCCGTACCATTAACAAATAAATGGTGAAAACCTCTGGCTTTAATCCGAATACATAGACTATCGCAGTTTCCACAGGCTTTCATCCAAAACACTTTACTAAAATTTTGATTTTAGGTTATGGTTCTAACAACGAATTCGATAGCACATTTTAGTCTTCTAGTGGTGGCCATTTAGTTTGCCTGGGACGGACTAATCAAGCAAGAAACGGTAAAAAATCAAGTTTGTTGTATGGGAGCCCCCCTTAAACATTAATTTTATTTTATTATTAGTATTTGTTGTTACAGCGGCACTAGAAATACATCATCTGTGGAAATTATGTAAAAACTGTGCTATCACTGTTCTTGAGATACAGCCTGGTGACAGACGGACGGACACCCAAGTCTCAGTAATAGGGTCCCGTTTTTATCTTTTGGGTACGGAACCCTAAAAAGCAGGATAAAAATCTGCCTACTAAACAATAATCACCTCTGGATGAAACTATACTTTTCTAAATATTATACAGCACTGCAACAGTTTCCATTCCGGTGTAATGGCCACCGACTTTCACCATGTATTGTAAGTACTTCTACAATAAACATGTATAAGTAAATAAAATCTGTTTGGAAGGAATGGTAATCTGAAATTTTGAAGTGATAATGTTCACAGCTTAGAACTAAATACGAACGGCGAATTAAATTGAACTGTATGAAACTTTTCATGTTGGTTCGTTGGTAAAATCCAAAAATTAAGTAGAAATACTCTAGAATCTAAACAACAGAGATAGTCTTCTATGCTAAGGTTATTTATAATATTTAACCAAGGACGTTTAAAAAAAGTTACTTCATAAACTTTTTGTTCGTTCTTGTATGTATTTAACTTACTCTTTTAGTTTAGCAAGACAACTGCAATGATATATGTGACCACAACTTGCCACACGTATTTCTTTTAGTGATTTTGGGGATACTACACAAAATGCACAAATTAATTCCATCATTTTAATTTAAGTTTAACCACAGTAAATTCTTTACTGTGGTATAACGCTAGCAAGGATATAGATAACGTAAATGTAAATGTAATTGTAATGTAATTGTAAAGTAAATTGGACTTATTGGACAGTTGGACACCACAGATTGGACACACGACCACAGATCACTATACACCACAGAACAATATTACTCAAGCTATACACACGACCAACACACGACTGACACCTGACACGACAGAGCACAGAACATATTACCAGAGTGAGACAGAGCATTTATTTTGTTCTGTGCGACAGAGGTGTATTCCTGTTTCTGGGTAGCGATTCTGAAACCATTCGGTTGCATCCGACACGGAATCTCATCTCTCGGTCTTTGTTTTTTAGCATGACAAAGACCGAGAGATGAGATTTCGTGTCGGATGCAATCGAATGGTTTCAGAATCGCTACCCTGAGGAAAGAGGTATTATCTATTCTATATGCCTGTTTTCATTTTGATTACTGCGAGTGCGAGTGAGTAGTGCAGGTGTTGAGTTATTAGTTATTAACACGTGTGGACAACGATTGATTAATGCGAGTGTATAGTAACTTGCGTAGTGAAGTGATTAGAAGCGCGTTCTATTTTTTTTGCGAGTAGCCTCCTCCCGCGCGTTTTTCCTTCCCCCTCACTCGCAGTTTGCCTGCTAGTAAACAGCAGCGTTGCCATGTATACAGATTTCTCCGTATTTATACAGATTTTTAATGTGCGATACTGATTAGCATTGGATACAGATATGTTTATAGGGTTATTGGTAATCAGCCTGCATTCTTTTAAGGGGATGTTAAGTACATTAAATACGTAATTATTAATAATTTTGCTCGTAAAGGGTCTCTTATTGGACCAAATTCTGTATCGTAATGTATCTTGTTACGTACTAGTGCTATAATGTGTAATGTAAAACGCACGGTTTCAAAATGCTCCGTCCACAGACTAGGTAGAGAGATATGCTCTGTCTAAAACGAACGGTACCTTTTTAAATCTTAGTAAAGAGTTTTTATGTCATAAAGTGTGGTCAACATTTCATGAATAAAATTAACTTTGAGAGGTAAAATATAATAAAGAATTATTTAATTCGTTAATTTAATTAATTTTGACCATAAATTACTTTAATTTTTCTGTAACAAAATACAAAAATATTAATTTACTTTATTACTAATGGCATACCGGCTGGTTCTGTGCCGTTGCTTAAAAAAACAGGCGCCGATGCGCGCGCATTGCTAATCTGTGATCCATAGTGATTACTTACTCTGTGCTGTGATCTGTGATCAAGTAAATATTATTCCGCGCCTTTTTTTTCGCTGTATTGTTTTTATTTGAAAATGTCGTCAGAGTTTTGTTTATTTCCTCGCAAATATGTTATAAAACGTCGTATGACATACGTGCGCTTTGATAATTACAGCCTCTGCTAAATTATAGCTCTCACCTTCGGCTCGAGCTAGCAATAAGGCCTCGGCTGTAATTATCAACTTAGCGCACTTATATAATAATGTACTATTTTCTACAGTTTTTAAAAATTCTTAATATTTTTTCCCATATTTGCATAAAAGAAAAGTGTATTTGTCCGGTCTAAAAGCATCGAACTCTTCGTAACAGGAACACGCGCACTCTTTAGCGCTTTACGATAATTATTATCGTACAATGAAATGCTCAGTTAATATATATATATATACTCTTTTTTTAGAATTGACGTGTAAATTGTACATTTACGAAATTCCTTAATCAAAGTTTACGAATAAGGAACTTGACTTTGTGCTTCTTGACGTTCATCCATACTTGCGCGCCGACGGCTGGCAACTCAATGAACTAAACACAGCTACTATACAGAATCGGACAGCACTCGCACTACACACCTGCACTAATCAGTCGCAATTTCTTGCTCGCACTCGGACTCGCACTCGCACTAATCAAAATGCAAACCGGCCTTATGACAGAGCGTCAGAGCGAAAATGAAAATAAAAACAGACACAGACTAAGTAGGCAATTTTTTTTTTGATGTTCACATCTTAGGCGGAGGGTAAACCTGATTTTGGCGTGGCGACGCTTCGCCGCGCTGTATGATGTCACGTTATGAGTCACGGTTGGGTGGTGGTATAGGTAATTTTAATCTACTTTCGTAGTATAAATTAAAATTTACACAATTTTTATTCCAAATAATATATGCATATTAATTATTAATTTATTTTAATTAAAAATAATACACATAAACGATTGCCTGAAGAATAAATTTAATAAAGACTGACAAAATAGTATTTTAAAATCTAGCAAAGCTTTGCTGATAGCAAAGCCGCACCAATATTTTTTTTTGTTTTTTTTTAAATAAACATCTAAAAATAAATTAAATAATGAATTTTTTAATCATGCTTAGACATAGATCGTTCACTCTTTCCGTTCTAGTCGATTGCAGGACGCGGTGGACGCCGGACGTTTTTACCTATCATTATTCGTTGTCAACAACCAATATAAGTAGAACCACAGCAAATCTCGGCGCTAGCGGTTATAGGGGTCAAGTAGATTTGTTGTTAGTAAACCACTTACAATACACACAGAAACGCAGTTTATTACCAATTTCAAGATGCTCAGGGCACATCTACTGATTCATATCGATGTGGTTAGACTTATATTAAATATTAGTTATTGATGTTTGTAATTTAAGATTAGATTAGATTAGTATACTGTAACAACTTTCTAAAATTATTGAATTAACTAGTATATTTAAGTCACACTGAATTTTATTGTTATTTTTTTTTGACGTGAAAACGTCTTATAATTCGATGAAGCCGGCTGCACGCCCGCAAAACATGACGTCATGTGCCGTTAACGCCGTTACCTCGCCGCATGACGTCATGCGTCGTTACCTCGCTCTAAGGCGTAGTTGAAGTTGTCACGTTCAACTATCGTCAGTAAACCGACTTTACAGACAACCTTTTTTTTTTATTACATATCGATGCCATTAATTACTTTACCATCTATACCAATACCAGGGAGCCACAGGTGCATATGTGGGGTTCACACACCTTGCAGCCCAGGCGAAGACCCACCGCAACACGCAACGAGTTGGTTTCCAATAAGGTGCCAAGGTGAGGAGAAGGCAGCGCCTGCAACCAAGCCCCAGATTCAGGCTGCGAGACGGCACGGAGTCTGGCCATATCTGCTCCCGATGCACATGCCCAAAGTTGTGCTTGAACCAGCTTGACCCCAATAGCATCCCACGCCCGTTGGCTCTGAGAATCTACGGGAGTCGACTCCCCGGAGTTAAGGGCACTCCAGACCATCAAAGCGTCAGAAGCATAAGGCAACCTTTCCTCACCAACATTTGAATTTAGAATAGTAGCGGCAAGATCAGCAACCCCATGCACCAACGCAAGGAAAGCCGGCAGGCCGACATCTCGCGCACAACACACTTCAGCCGGATATTTCCAGATGGGGGCC
The DNA here is from genome assembly GCA_963693475.1 of Ectropis crepuscularia. Taxonomy (NCBI): domain Eukaryota; kingdom Metazoa; phylum Arthropoda; class Insecta; order Lepidoptera; family Geometridae; genus Ectropis; species Ectropis crepuscularia. Next base: position 8,455,419 of record OY856350.1, read on the forward strand.
GTCCGCAACAAGTTATTTTAGGAACGGCGAAGCACATTCGCAATAACACTATCGCCACGTGCGCGGAAATGTTTTTAAGGCGTTCATGAGTGCTGAGAAGAAGCCTCGTACGGGAGATAATGACCTCTGGAACAGCATCAGCAAAAATCGGGGACCCCAGCAGAGCAAAATCCGAAGTCGACACTTCCTTAAGTCCTGGTAACATAGAACTAAAATGCGCAAAGTGTGCGCGCGCTTCCACACTGCAGGCGAAAAATTCGCATTTGGAAGGGTTCACCACGAGGCCGAGGTCCTTGAGGAGTGGGATAAGTATCCCAAGGTCCTGAAATACCTCTTCCGGTTTACCTCCAATGGTGTCATCGTCTAAATACCTTATGTTAAGAGAGGATTTTAGTTCAACGATGAGCTTGGGAACGGCCAAGCTAAAAACGAATGGCCCCAGTGGATCTCCTTGCTGGGCTCCTACTTGTGAAAGCATGAAATGGTCATTAAAACAAAGTTTGGAAGGAGTTCTATAAACTTAGTGGAGGAAAGGGTAGATAGAAGGAACTTTTTCCTTTACCTCCTGTGAACCACCCGTCCGACGTGCCTGGCAACACGGGTGGCGCGTCGGTAGATAAATCGTCTACGGTAATTTAAAGCCGCGGGTGTCGCACGACCCGACTGGCTCGATCGCGGCGCCGGCGGTTTAAATCTTTCTGTTTCGCCGCGAGGCTCGCCGAGGACGGACGTGCGGTAAGGTCGCGGGACGTGCCGCTACGTGGCTGTTCAATCAATCAATCAGTATTCTTCCTCACTCCCTAAGGGGGAGGTCAGGGGTCCGGACACGAGGTAGCCCTCTTTGCCGGTGAAGGGCTCGGGAGTACACCGACTCCAGGGAGTTTGCGGGGCCCGCCCCCTCGCTGGGCAGGCCTCTTCGTCCCTTTCGCGGCGTAGCACGCGTTAGGGACAATGGTGTCGATATTCGGCCAGTCCGCTATCCGTACAAACGTTGTAGGACAGCGGACATTGCCCTCGCCGCCGCAATCTCCGGGTTCATCCCGGACGCGACGGCTGCGCAGGCGCCGCTCAGGGCCTCCCAGATCACAAAACTGGGAGACCCGAGCAAGGCGGCTGTTGGAGACTCCGCCGGCAGGCGGGGGGAGCGCGGGGCGAAGCCCGGCGGCGTTGTCGGCGGCGCCGGACCGGCCGGCCGCGGTACCGGGAACATAGGGCGTTCCGCGGTCCGCGGCGGCGTCTCGGCGCTCGTGGATGGCGGGGTACCCTCCCGCGTCCCGTTTCCCAGCTCGAGTCGGAGCCTGGGTGTCGGGCGCGGTCGAGGGGCCCAAACTTGAGACGGGCTGGGCGTGCAAGCGAGCGCGCCTTCGCGCTCAGCTTGTTCTTGGCGCGCTAGGCGCGCCGCGGATCGCGGGTTGCGCGGGTGGGCACCGGCCGCACCCCGCGGACCCGGCGTTGCCGGGGTAGCTGTTGTCCCCGGGTTCGGGGGGGGTTGCGGGCCCCCTTCGCACTGCGGCTGGGACCTGTGGGTCACCGCAGGAGGGAGCCCTCTTCTTCCCGAGCCGCGTCGTCTTTTCCGCTTGCGTCTGCGACCTCCCTGGCCTGAGTTAGCCTGGGGCGTAGGCGCAGCGGGCGCGGTCCGGGTTGGAGGGCCGACCGCGTGCCAAGCGCTACGTGGCTGTTGTAGCCTATTATTTAACGTGTGTGTTATCTAGTATAAGGTACGTGAATAAACCGATTTAGATCAAACGGTGTTTCCATAATTCCCACGTGCCCCCTAGCTGGTGCACGAACACAACATAAAACAGTCCACTCTTTCGTAAATTTACTCCATGGACGGGCAGTGGTTCAGAAGCGTTTCGACGTTTTTAATCGCTGTCCTTCACAATTGCTGGTTCTTTCGAGACGGATTTACTGCAGGCTGCGGAGTAAATAAGGAATATCGTGTAGTTCAAAGTTGTTTGTGCGCAAGCGCGGGTGGCACGTGGCGCGGGTGTAGTGTCGCGTTGTACCGTGTTGCTGTGTCGTGTCGCGCGTTTCGTAGTGTCGCGTTGTACCGTGTCGCCGAGTCGTGTCGCCCATTTCGTGGTGTCGCATTGTACCGTGTCGCCGTGTCGTGTCGCGCATTTGTATAGTGTCGCGTCGTATTTGATATCTAAGGTTTCAGATTTATTTAAGAAAAAGAGATTCTGCAGCACGAACGTTCGCCCAGCAAAAAAAAAATTTAAGTTGGGTGTAGCTGGATATTAAATATGCAAAAAGGTAGCTTATATACGAGTATAAATGTGCCCTGAAACTGATATTTGTGCCTCTTCAGGTTTCAGAGAAATTTCGTTTTTTGCTGGGCGAACGTTTTGGAAATTGCTATATATCGGAAACGGTTGGACGCACAGTCATGAGTTTTTTTATACAGATACATTAAATTTGTGCATATTTGTGCCGAAATTTTCATAAATATGACTAGCATAGTTCAGGAGTTATTATTTTATTTCCTGAATAATTGAAAAAAGCTCTGGCTCTCGAACGAACAAGACTAAGGATTTTGCGTTTGTGCCGACTGGTACCTAATATATATACACACGATCCTGTAAAATTTTGCCGATCTACTACATATCATTGGCGAGTTATTAACGATTTTGTCTGTTTTTTTGAGATTATCTTGAATGAAAGTATTTAGGATACGAAAATACTGCTTTTATGTGAGCTGGCTTATTACAAGCTATACCACTAATTAGAGCGCTATTTTAAGAATACTAGTGCAAAAATTCAGTTATGTATACCCGTTAGTTTAGCCAATAATGATAAGAAACCATTCGAAATATTTACGGCACAGTAACCGACTAAATACGAGTGAACATTAAAAAGCGGCCGCACGATACTTCACGCTTCACGCTAGCCTTCTTAAATCGTCATGATATAATTTCGTGTCTGGAGAACGTTGCGTACAAAAGTAGAATCGTCGTTTCAAAAATAAACCTTTGCACTCGTTTAGTTATAAATTTTTATTGTTAAGTTAATAATTGTGCTCATTTTAACAAACAACTAAGCAGTAAGTAGTAGGTATGTGTTTGTATGCTCCTAAAGTGTACCCCAGCTATTTAAGAAAATAATCTTTGGCTCATTTTCAAATAAATCATTACCTAGTAGGATGTTTATCTATTTTTATTAGTAGGTAGTATCTACTAGAGATGAAACGGATAGTAGTTAGTAGTACACCTATGTTTTTTATTTAATTAATGTTATTGGCTAAATCCTAACACAAACACATAATAGTTATGTCAAATGGATATGTGGCTGAGTAGAAGTAATTTTATAATAGGAAGTACCAGAAACAGAAACGATTAATCACGCGTGATGGTAAATCGCTAAAAAATCTATTTACCAACATATTTACCTAAGTGTTATAAAACTGAAAATACTGATTTGTGATTATTATAATATGCCTTTCTACTCGTTGTTTTAGTAGTAGTAGTAGTAACAGTACACAGTTTTGTGATAGTATTTTACTGTGATTTTGAATGAGCCGTTTTCCGACGAGACAAAAAGATATGGTTTAATAAAACGATAATAGGAGGCGCTTGTAGGTCTTTTGGTTTGTTGTCAAAAGCGGTAGGCATAATGGGACTCAATTCATTCAATTTGCGAAAGCACGACTTCTAGTAATAAATAATAAACTACTTTATCCATGTACGCATTTTATTCGAATGAAAACTATATCAAAACATCAAAATTTCAAAACAAATTCGTAAACCTGATGAAAGACAAAATATATATTTTTTAAATTTATTCTTGGCTATGGATACTAATCCTTCAGCCGAGAGAGTATCTCTCTACTTAGTCTGTGGATAAAATATTGTCGTATCAGTGTTGCTATTTATATCTTTGAATTTTCCTTCTACTTTGGCTTAGTTGGTGTCTATTGCCTCGGGAGTTCTAAAGATTTTTACTGAAAAGGGATTGTGATCAGTAACGGTTTTTTATTACATTATCAACCTAATTAGCTATTTTTATTCCCAATATTTTAAAATTAAAAAAGACACTTTTTACACTATACTTTTTCCCTGAAAACGGGTAGGGTCTCTAAAGGGATTACACTGTTGAGAGTATATGGTAGAGACAGATCTATCTGCATCTCGAACAATCGCCATCTAGTGCGTCCGTTGGAACTATTTTTGTCTCGTCGGAAACTCCCTCATTAATAAGAAATTGAATAGAATTAATGACTTAGGTTAGGAGCTATTACGAAGTACAACATTTCTTGTCCATCATTATGGTCCATTATTTTTGTTATGTAATAGAACTTTAAGAAATACGTTGTACCTACCTACCTACTTGCTTTTTTTGGAATGTTAGTTCTAATGTACACCTTTTAATGATCTCAAAGGTACTCAGATAGGTGCTTAGTAACTAAGTATATTGTCTACCAACAATCATTCAATAGGAAAATTATCAATATTGTTTTCTTATCTTCTTTTATCCAAATTGCTTTCATTTCAATCTATTAATGCCACCGATATACCGTTGTCTAAGGACAATTTATTTTTAACAATGCATTACAAATTATAGTGCAGTAATAGTAATATAAAATAAAACATTTTGTTTTATTTACATTTTATTTCATGTCCCTAATACAAAATAATTTCCAACTTAACAATTCTGTACGCATCTGTACCATAACAAATTCATTACAACGCCATCAAGTGAAGAAGGCTAGCATGAAGTATCGTGTGGCCGCCTTTTAGTGTTCACTCGTATTTGGTCGGTTACTGTGCCGTAAATAATATATCGAATGGTTTTCTATCATTAATATCTAAACTAACAGGTATACATAACTGATTTTTTGCACACATATTCTTGAAATAGCGCTCTAATTAGTGTTGAAGCTTGTAATAAGCCAGCTCACATAAAAGTAGTGTTTTCGTATGCTAAATACTTTCGTTCAAGATAACCTCAAAAAACAGACAAAAACGCTAATAATAATTCGCCAATGATATGTAGTAGATCGGCAAAAATTTACAGGATCGTGTGTATATATGATAGGTACCAGTCGGCACAAACGCAAAGTCCTTAGTCTTGTTCGTTCGAGAGCCAGAGCTTTTTCAATTTTTCATGAAATAAAATAATAACTCCTGAACTATGCTAGTCATGTTAATGAAAATTTCGGCACAAATATGCACAAATTTAATGTATCTGTATAAAAAAACTCATAACTGTGCGTCCCACCGTTTCCGATATGTAGCAATTTCCAAAACGTTCGCCCAGCAAAAAACGAAATTTCTCTGAAACCTGAAGAGGCACAAATTTCAGTTTCAGGGCACATTTATACTTGGATATAAGCTACCTTTTTGCATATTTAATATCCAGCTAAACCCAACATTTAAATTTTGTTTTGCTGGGCGAACGTTCGTGCAGCAGAACCTCTTTTTGAAGTGAAAACTTCTTTAGGCGCGCTATGGACAGAATTTTCGTGGGCTGTGAAATGGATTTATGATCACGTGATCATCACGCTCGGATATGATAAGAAATTTCGGGTAAGCTCGGGATGCTAGAGCGAGAAAGATAATGTGGTCAACAAACGTGCCAGACCGAGAAAGATAATTGTTAGAGGAGGACATGGGACAATAGATACTCTCTCTCTCTCTCGCTGCTCGCTACCGGTTACCAGTGTTGACACTTTAGCGACTTTGTCGCTGAAACTGGCGAATTTTTAAAACCTTTTAGCGGATTTAGACGACGTGTTACCGACAAAGGGGAATATACTAGTGTAGTGTAGAAGGTTGGAGAAGGAAAAAGCTTATGTATTCTTCCAGACTGTTATTCCCTTAATAATTCAATCAAAACCGGCGACTTTGTTTCATAACTATTTGGCGACAAGCTCAAAATCATAGTGGCAACACTGACGACGGCTACCAACTCCAAAATACTTTTCTTTGGGCGGGAAAACACGACGGGTGCTTTATAATTTTCACAATCAAATTAATTAGTTTTGCTGTGTAAATATTTCGTTTCTTTCGTGTAAATATTTAGTTTTGTATATAGTCAATAGTATAAATAAATATGAGCGTCGCTAGCGACGGGGGTGACCCCGTCGAACAGACTAGAAAAAGAAAACTATTGAAGCCAAATCCAAGTGAAAATGTTTCTTACAAACTATTTAGAAAACCCCTTTATAAGAGAAAGAGACTATTCCCAGAAAATCGTAGTGGAGAATGTGTAATGTATGTGGAATCGACGGAACAGGAGAAAGTCGGTAACAAAAATCCTATTACACTCACCAACCTTTTTGCGGACAATGTTAGGGGCATCATAGGGGTGCACCGTGTGAATGCATACAAAGTTGGAGTAACTTTTAAAAAGCCGGCCCCGGCCAACAACTTTTTGAACATGGACACTTTTTTTACTAACCATAAATGTGTATACAATCTGGGTATACAAATAAGTACTGCCTGAGTAACCTTAGTATTTATTTCGCGCGGACTAAGTCGCGGGTAACAGCTACTTTGTATATAAATAAAATTTCAATAAATATTTACTCTAATTTCTGGCTTGTTTTACTCGTTTATTCAACTAATACTACATACCTACCTAATACAAAAATCAGCTAATGAAGTTTTCACTTCTGCCGTGTGGTCTTAAGCACACGCCTTTTTTTTCTTAAATAAATCTGAAACCTTAGGGGGCACAAATTTAAAATTTCGGGCACATTTACACGAGATAGAGCACTAATTATCTGCATCATTCAATTCTTGAAAGGCGATACTTTTTTGCTGGGCGAACGCACACACCGGCACAACATCATGTCGTGGATAGGTATGAATTTGAGTTAGACAACTACTACTAGTTATTCTATTAGGGCATACGTCTACTACAATACGTCTTTTCTTTTAAGACACTTTGGGTAGCTTCTAATCGTTAGACCAGGAGCAAGTACGTTTGGATGGTTTTCTAGACGCTTTTGATATTTCGTTGCAGAGGCCAGAATTTCCTCCTGGATAATACTTAGATAGTTGAAATATTATTTTTATAGTGTTAAATACATACTTATTATAAATAGAAACACCCAGACACAGTGCAAATGTTTGAATTCATCACACAAATATTTGCACTGGGTGGGAATCAAACCCACAACCCTCGGCTTCGCAGGCAGAGCTACTAACAACTAAGCCACGAGGCCAGTCATTCAAATAATTTATTCTCATGTCATAACATCAGAGAATGTGGTGAATAAAGACACAATTTACGGCTTCATTTGGTATATTTATTATAGAAGTTTTGAAGAATTAATTTAATAAAAATTTACATTTTTATTGTGATGTGTAGGTAGAATAGATGACAATAACATATCACATTCCGCCAGTTTGCTTACTATTTCACATCTTCATTCTTAAGTTATTACATAACTTATGCTCCACCCATGGAACATTTAACATATAGCCTATACCACTCCGAAACTACATACATTTCCAAAGTTGAAATTGGTCCAGTAGTTCCTGAGTTCAAAGATATTTTCTTCAATTTTTTAATATTAGTATAGATTGATGTAGGGATATCACTTTCAATTACAAAACTTTTGATAGCAGTTTAACATGTTTTTCATTACTTTTAATTAACAATTGTATTGAATCATAAAGACACTATGATTGGGGATTCCTTTCATGTATGTATTGTATATGGGCATTTCATTTACATCACAGCTATGGTGTAAATTAATCTTGCAAGAACTGGATCCTTGGATACTTTTGTGAGAGACAAACAACATTGTTCTATTTTAATTAGCTTCCATCATAGATTCTGCAACTGCAATGCAGTTATAAAGAGAATTTCAATCAATGTTTTGTCTGTACTGATTTTAACACGGTTAGTAGAGGTTACTTTTCGCATTAATATTCCTTTCCGGGACAGGATTTTCAGGCATCTTGCCGCCGAGCTCGTTCTCTTTTCTAATAATAAGACATGCTTCCATTTATTAAAAAATAAAGAAGTGAATTACCACTAAAACAGATTTGCAATGAGGCGTTTTCCGACGAGACAAAAAGATATGGTAAACCATATCTTTTTGTCTGTATTAGGGACATGAAATAAAACGATAACAGGGGGCGCTTGTAGGTCTTTCGGTTTATTGTCAAAAGCGGTAGGCATAATGGGACTCAATTCATTCAATTTGCGCAAGCACGACTTCTAGTAATAAATAATAAACTACTTTATCTATGTACGCATTTTATTCGAATGAAAACTATATAAAAACATCCAAATTTCAAAACAAATTCGTAAACCTGATGAAAGACAAAATATGTATTTTTTAATTTATTATGGCTTATATTGGCTATGGATACTAATCCTTCAGCCGAGAGAGTATCTCTCTACTTAGTCTGTGGATAAAATATTGTCGTATCAGTGTTGCTATTTATATCTTTGAATTTTCCTTCTACTTTGGCTTAGTTGGTGTCTATTGGATCGGGAGTTCAAAAGATTTTTACTGAAAATGGATTGTGATCAGTAACGGTTTTTTATTACATTATCAACTTAATTTGCTATTTTTATTCCCAATATTTTAAGAGTTTAACACAAAAGGTAAGCAGAAAAATAGTTTTAGTATGAAATTCCTTCAAGTATTTAGAGTTTTTTTATAGAAGGTAGACATACCAAACTAATCAGCTGAGCTAAGAAGAGAAGTATCCACATTTAAGTATATGAATTATTGATGTGTTAACGAAAACTCAAAAATTTTAAATTATCACAAATAATTTAGATTCGATTTTTTCCTCGAAAATGGGGAGGGGTTTCGTTGTGATTACACTTTTGAGAGTCTATGGTCATAGAATAGATAATACAGATAGAACGGACACTCCCCACCCCCCGCCAGTTTCAAGCTTCCTACCCCGCAAGGACGCGAGAAGCACTCAACGAAGGGTTATATCGGACGACAATTTTCTATGAGAATACGACCATGACGCTGTGTTGCTGTGTTATTTAAATTTAGGTACCAATTTTTTCATCTGTTCAACGAAACAAGAATAACAGATTTTTAATTTCATAAGAATTTCTATAATATACTAGGATTGAATCGTTTTTCTACTGTGTTTTGATAAGTTCACAATTTTAAGTTAAGAATAAGAGATTTTTGATTTCATAAGGATTTCTACAAAGATTGAATCATTTTTATAAACTGTGTTAAGCTATTCTGCGTAGCGATTCTGAAACCATTCGGGTCGGGCTGATCCACGGAAACTGGCCTCTACCGACTGGTTCGGGCAATTTGCGATTCTCAACGCCAATTCCGATTACTTTTGACGTTTGCAACCGACTACCAGCTGTTTTCTAATCGGATGGGATTCGGACAGCTTTTTTGTCGTGGATAGCTAAATACGATTTTCAGATTATTGTATTTACTTGATTTTTCTCTGTTTTTCTCAATATTTCTGTAAGATTATGGACAGTAAACGAATTTTTATTAACTTTAGTGTGTAATATGTGTTTAGTTTTTGGAATTTTGGGTTATGAAATTTTCAAAGTTGGCAGTTTGTGCTCAAAAGAATTGCTAGAAATAGATTATTGCCACATTTGATTTGTTGATATTGTTTATTTTTTGAGATGAAAATATGAAACATGTTTGTTGTTTGAGCAAAAAGCCAAGAAACCACAAAGAAACATTGGAGATACGAGACATCACGTCAAACAACGATATAACAGCAAGAGCGGAAACAACTTTGGCCCCAGTGGTCAGTGGTGGTCACAAACATAGTCGGAGCTAACTAAGTAAGAAGACCGTGTGATAAGTGCGTGCGTCTATAATATTACTTAGTGCCAGCCCAAAAGGGGTGACCCACGAACCCCTATGGTCCTTGTATAACAAACAGTATTTTCGTACCTATCTGTTCGACTTTAGTTCTATCTATAGATGAAGGAAAGGTTACTTAAATGTACTTCTGCCAGAACTTATTGGTCCCCAATCCCTATAATGACAACGCAGACCCCGTAGGTGTATATAAAAGTAGCACCTTGCCGGTGTACGGCATGTGATTTAACAAACATTAAACTTACTTAGATATAGCTAGATATGTGGGACAAAATCCCCAAAGTTATAGGTTCTATGACAGGTAGGAGTCTTGGTTCAGATGACCGATCCACTTCAGGTAGTCTTCAGTTTGATGACAGACTTCTGGCATATGTGCAGTGAAGATGTAGGATTATTGATTCAGATGATCGGTGGAGTGTAGATACTTTTGTTAGTGGTTACTTTTAGATATGTTATATATAACTGTAACGGACAAACACTATGAAGCTATTACTTTTTGTTGTTATTTGGTTATTTCCAAACAAAACAAACAATAGTTCCGTTGACTTTGACAACATCAACAGATTGACAAATTGAAGGTAAAACGAAAAATGTAAACTATGATTTATTGTGTTGCAGATGCAAATTTCCAGAGGTTATTGTTCGATTTACTCGTTTATTACACAAATTCTATGTAAAAAAAGTCATTCAAAACCACAAAATAAACCCGATATACAGTTATTTGACGATTTGTATATTCCTACCATGAGTTAACTTTTCTACCAAATTTGTATCTGTATTCGAAAACTAGGTGGGATAGCTTGTCTTTGGTCTGGCCAAAAGACATTCCTACGCCAATCCGATTGGCGTTGTGAATCGCAGATTCCGAACCATTCGGTAGTGGGACCGCTATCGGATGAGTCGGTTCGGGTGCAACCGACTGGTTTCAGCATAAGCAAACTGATTGTTGATGAAAGTTATATTTACCTACATTAAAGATCGAACACTAACTAGGTAAGATTATAGGACACTTAACACAGGCAGGTGAACTCACGGGTCATAGCTATTCCATAAAATAATTTAGTAACCCTAGATGACACGCACACATGCGTAAATGTGTTCGAACGACATATGCGTAGTTGTTAAACTAGCGGCCCATTCCGGCTTCGCTCGGATTTCGTCATATAAGGACTATAAATCGAAAAAAAAACTATCCTATCTCTCAAGTTGGACCAGACTGCTCACGGTGTGCCAATTTAATTTAAAATCGGTTAAGTAGTTTAGGAATCCATCGCGGACAAACATCGTGACAGGAGATTTATACATATTAAGATATTGCTTTGAATATTTTACCCCTAAAATTGACACATTTACTTGAAAATCCACCTTAGTTTTTTTGCTAAATTGAAAACGAATACTTTTACTGAAAAAATATATACCATTAGGAAATCACAACAAATAGGAAAAACTAGTAGGTTATGTTCCTCAATTTAAAAAACAATGTTTTTTTTAAGTAATTTTGTAAATCAGAATTATTCAGAAATTTTAATTATTCAAGAACAATACAATTAATACAATTAATCTTAATCATTTATAGATAGATAGGTAATTAAACTCTTTATTACACTTAAGTTAGAAAGAAAAATCATAGTACAGAAAAATATTTTAGAATAAAGTAGCTATTGGTGACCTTATCGCTAGGAGCGATTAATTCCAGGCAACCGTAGGATGATAAAAAAGAAAGTAGTAATGGTAGACGGGGAGTACAGTTAGGAGTATATAGACGTACATTATACTAGGGATGTTCCGATTAGTCGGCGACTAGTCGGTAAAGCCGACTAATCAGTCGTTTTATCGGTTTAGTATCACGTCTTGGCCACGCTTCCTTAGGAGCCTTCGTGATGACGCCGGCAGACATAAATCGATTCTGTACCAATGTCTTAGAGGCAGCGGAGGTCGAGGCGCTCGCAGAAGGAGTGGCCACGCCTCCCGCAGCTGCGTTCTGTACCTGAAGGCTGGCTAGGCGCGACGTCGCGCACCGTCCGGCCCCAGAACAAAAATGCTTCCCTCTCTCGTCCAACATTTTGTGACGCCAAAACGCTGCCGAGTCACCATAAACAAGTCGTGCCGTGTCTTCGTTAGGAACTCAGATAATGTTACTCCCGAGTTCCTAAGAGAGCTCTTGGCTGACCAAATTCTATCACGTAGGACAACATCTCGCAGTTTGACCAACATGGGCCTCGACTTACCTTCTGCTGCACGCCCCATTCGATGGCATCTAGTTATTTGTGACGGAGAGAAACTTGGTATTTTTAGTTTGTTAGTCACTATCTTGGCCACTAACTCATCCGCTTTTTCTTCTTGTTCTTCAGGAAGGCCATGTATCAGCAAGATTTTACGTCGTGATCGATATGCTGTGCCAGAATAGCTATTTGCTCCTGCAATGCTCGGAAAGTGGCAACAACAAATGCCTTAAACTCAGCTGTCAAACTCTCTTGGCTGTGCGGAGATCTAGTACCAGGCAGCTTTACTTCTATTGTAGCAAGTCTCTGATGGAAAGTGGCTATCATCTCATGGAATGACTGTTGAATTGCGTCCATTTGGTTGTTGTTATGTGAAGGTTATATAAGCAGTGATAAATATTTCAAAACACAGTGTACTGAAAGTGAAGATTACACTCAGTGACAGGCAACAGGTATTAACAAATCTATCTATGCATTAATATAACAATAACTAACTATTTTTAATTTAATAAAGTTTAGGGAGTGATTAAATTATGTTTGTGTTAATACTTTCACACCTACCCACAACAAAAAAAAAAAAAATGTTATATTCTATAAAGTTATTAATTAACAGTATTATCTTTAAACAAAATAATGTTTTTGTACTCAAAAAATCCCCGCACTGATGTGTGCAAAAGCAAAACGAAAAAAAACTGGCAGTTATAGGAACTGCCGATAGAAGTGAAAACTTATAGCTCAGAATTTGATAGCTTACTTTGGAAACTACGCGGGTGAAACCGGAGGGTGTGGCCTGGTCATCATGGCATGACCATCTAGAAATGCGTCAGTATTTCCCATTGGCTGACGCATTTCTAGATGGCCAATGGCTATGGTCCCGAGTTTACCCGAATATTTCTTATCATACCCGAGCGTGACGCTAGAATTCAATTCACAGCTCACGAAAATTCTGTCTAGGCACGCCAAAAGAAGTTTTCACTTCAAAAAGCACTGACACGTTCACAGGCGGCGTGTTTGCAACTTGCGCGCCAATCAGCTGTAAACGGGTATTTGACACGGATATGCCCGAAATAATTATCGGTTTGGCCGATTAGTCGGCTGACTAGTCGACCTTCTTACAACCGACTAATCGGCTAGTCGGCCAAAGTCACGATCGGCACATCTCTAATTGATACACACCCATTCCAAAAAATGCTACGAAATTACTTCACCTTTCAAATCTGGACCTGTTTAGTCTGGTTCTTAAAAAAAACTGAAATGTATAAAATACAAAACAATATGAAGCGACCAAAATCTCTAAAACTATCCCCTGAAATACCCGCAAGAAAACACATAAGTTGGTAGGACGCATCCGGACACAAGATTTTTCGAAATCCGCCAAGTTAGTTGTGTATTTCCGTTAAAAATCTGTTAATATTTTTATATGCCAATATTACTCCTATGGACTTCTTGAGGGATCGATCCATACGAGTCGTCATTGATGGCTGCTCGTCGGATCAAATGGCTATCAATGCCGGAGTCACTCAAGGGTCGGTACTCTCTGCGACGCTCTTCTTGCTACCTATCAACGATCTGTTGAAGCCCGGTATCTTTGGGTACGCAGATTATAGCACCGTTGTAGAGAGTTACATATCTAGCGCGAGAGCCAGCGGGCAGCAAACTCAGGTACTGAGAGAGAGTCTGATCGAGCGTTTGAGCTTGACCCTTGAGGCGGTGTCTAAATGGGGCGATGCCAATCTGGTCAAGTTCAACGAGAATAAGACGCAGGTGTGTCTGTTCTCCGCTAAAAGGAGTCCTTTCGAACTGACTCCAACTTTTAGAGGTGTATCCGTGCCGGTTTCTGACCGTGTTGAGCTTTTGGGCGTTACTTTGACCTCTACGCTCAACTTTGGCTCGTATATCGAGTCCAAGGCTAAACTAGCTGCCAAAAAACTAGGTGTCCTCTCAAAGGTGCGAAGGTACTTCAAGACTGAACAGTTGCTTACATTTTTAAATTTTTAAAATTATATATATTTGCAGGTACATCAGCTTTCAGTATCTTATCTATACTAATATTATAAAGAGGAAATATTTGTTTGTTTGTTTGTTTGTTTGTAATGAATAGGCTCCGAAACTACTGGACCGATTTCAAAAATTCTTTCACCTTTGGAAAGCTACATTATTCCCGAGTAACATAGGCTACGGCAGATGGCGCTGCAGTTGATATCTAGGTTATTATTCGAGCGAAGCCGGAGCGGGCCGCAAGTCATTAATAATACAAAAATGACAATGTTTGTTGCCCAATCATGTAGTAACGTATAGGTAAATGCATGGATCGGGCTGAAATTATTTAAAAACACCTGATATTTTAGAAAAACACAGACTACTTTTTATCCCAGGAAAATAAAGGGAACGGGAACTACTCAAGTAAAACCATAGGGCGGTGCTAGTAATTAAACATTGGTTTCCGATAATTTAGCAGCAGTGAAGTCATACCACGCAATTTTTTTGAGCCGCGTCTTACGGGCGCGACCCTAAACGTGGGGTTAAAATAGCATATTTGGGCTTCACTGCTCAGCTGTTAGCAAAGGTAAGTCCTGCTCATAAACAAAGAAAAGTTTGTGTCTGGATTACAAAAGAAGTCATTGATCGACGTTACTATCATAATATAACATTATACGTTCCTATTAGGTACTTGCCTACCTTACGGTTTGAAAAAAGCAATAAACATTTAGGGATGAAAATGTGTAGTTTTAATTTCCGTTAGATATTCCGTTAGCCATTAGAAAGTAATTTTCGCGTTCTTGACGTGGCCAAATCCGCTAGATACGACGGGAAATCCGTTATGTTTGCAACACTGAGAAAACCTCGATCGAAGCGCCCTCTGCTCTGATGTGCTCAATAACAGATGACAGTAACATATCATTCCATAAAGACCCTATTCATGACTTTTTAATTGAATACATGTGTTAATTTAGCCGTGTGGTGTTCGGCAGAGTAGAATAGCACCAACCCTCAACTCTCAGGGTGTCGTATAAGGCGACTAATGCATAGGTCAGGACATCTAGACCGAAATGGACCACAAACGGGCAGCAGCGTTTCTAAATTATGGTCCTCCAGCACTGCGATCGCCAACCCGCATGCCCAGCGTGGCGATTATGGGCAAAACCTCTAATGGACCGCACAAAAAGGAAACGGGCCCCAGTTCCCGGCGGCCCTGCTATTCCTGATCAAATTGGTGGCGGTCATGGTCACGGCAGGGCGGGGGCAGCTGTATATCCCCGGGTTACGGCAGGCCACCAAACCCAACTGACTCTGGCGACGTACAACGGACGGACCCTGAGGCTCGATGAACATCTTGCGCAACTCGAGGTAGAACTGGAGAGAATCACATGGCACGTTCTGGGGCTGTGTGAAGTCCGTAGAGAGGGGGAGGACACCATAACCTTGGAATCGGGCCATCTCCTGTACTACCGCGAGGGAGACCAACAGTCCCAGGGGGGCGTGGGGTTCCTCGTCAATAAGTCTCTCGTTGACAACGTTGTGGAAGTCTCTAGTGTGTCGAACAGGGTAGCGTACCTAGTACTGAAGCTGACTGAGAGGTATAGCCTCAAAGTTGTGCAAGCGTATGCACCGACCTCGGCACACTCAGACGACGAAGTTGAACATATGTATGACGACATATGTTCAGCCCTTCATAACACCACGAAGGCGCACTTCAACGTTGTCATGGGAGACTTCAACGCCAAAGTGGGTGTACAGGGTTGCAGTGAATCCAATGTGGGTCCATACGGTTTAGGGAGCAGAAATCACAGGGGGCAAATGCTCGTCAACTTTCTAGAGAGCCAGGGGCTCTTTTTAATGAATTCATTCTTTAAAAAGAAGCCCCAG
Source organism: Ectropis crepuscularia (assembly GCA_963693475.1). NCBI lineage: Eukaryota > Metazoa > Arthropoda > Insecta > Lepidoptera > Geometridae > Ectropis > Ectropis crepuscularia. The sequence goes on from OY856350.1 coordinate 8,471,301, forward strand.
AGAAGGTGGACGTGGCAAAGCCCCGATACTGTGACTAAAAATGAGATCGATTTCATCATGACGGACAAAAGGCACATATTCAGAGATGTATCTGTGATCAATAGGTTTAAAACCGGTAGCGATCACCGACTTATACGAGGCACTCTGAATATAAATTATAAGCTTGAACGAAACCGTCTGATGAAATCTACACTCCGACCAAATCTGCTCCAGACCGTTATAGGATCCAAAGAATTCCAGTTAAAACTGTAAAATCGTTTTGCTGCATTGGGACCCGCCGTTGACGTAGATGAGAGCCTTAATAAAGTGGTGGAAATCCTCCGGGAAGAAGGTGCAAAATTTTGTCAGCTGAGGCGTAAGGGAAAGAAATCTAATCTCTCGGAGGAGACTCTTCGACTAATGGATATTAGACGAGAGCAAGATCAGGCCACAACTTCGTCAGAAAAACGGGCTCTCAATTCCAAAATTAGTAGCATGGTACGACGGGATCTCCGGTGCGCGAATACGCGACGTATTCAACTCACGATAGAGCAAAACCGGGGATCCAAAGTATTTGCTCAACAATTGAGGAGGCCCCATCTGACGAAGTTAAAAACATTCAATGGCAACATCGTTAATTCCAGGTTGGGGGTCCTCTCTGAGATAGAAGATTTCTATACCCGGTTATACGAATCGCAGGCTTTGCGCCCAACGCCAAGTAAGGAGGACTCACGAGCACCACTGACGCGCCACTATACAGACGAGCTGCCAGAAATTAGCCAAGGCGAGATCGAGATTGCTCTCAAACAGCTTAAGAATGGAAAAGCCTCCGGTGAAGACGGTGTCACTTCGGAGCTCTTGAAAGCGGGTGGAAAACCGATACTTCGAGAGCTTCAAAAATTGTTCGACGCTGTTCTCAGCTGTGGGAGAACTCCAATTTCGTGGCACAGAAGTGTGGTGGTTCTGTTTTTCAAGACAGGTGACAAAACTCTTCTGAAGAATTATCGACCTATCTCACTCCTGAGCCACGTGTATAAGCTGTTTTCGAGAGTAATCACAAACCGTCTCGCCAGAAGATTTGATGAGTTTCAGCCACCGGAGCAGGCTGGGTTTCGAGGAGGATTTGGCACCATAGACCACATTCACACGGTGCGGCAAGTTATACAGAAGTCCGAAGAGTATAACCAGCCCCTGTGTCTTGCATTTGTGGACTATGAGAAGGCTTTTGACTCCGTTGAGACCTGGGCTGTTCTGGAGTCTTTGCAGCGATGCCAAGTAGACTATCGTTACATCGAGATGCTGAGAGATCTGTATGACGCCGCGACAATGTCAGTCCAAGTACAGAATCAGTCGTCTAAGCATATCAGGCTCTGCCGAGGAGTGAGACAGGGGGACGTTATCTCCCCCAAACTGTTCACAAGTGCCTTGGAAGATATGTTTAAGGCACTGGACTGGAAAGGACTAGGCACCAACGTTAACGGCGAGTACCTCTCACACCTCCAATTCGCTGATGACATAGTCCTAATAGCGGAGTCACTGCAAGACTTGCAACGAATGCTTACCGACCTAGCTGATTCTTCAAAGCGTATTGGTCTCGGGATGAACATCGACAAAACTAAAGTTATGTTCAATAGACTGGTTACCCCGGGACCAATAATTGTGAGCGGACAAACCCTCGAAATTGTTCAAAAGTATGTCTACCTCGGACAGCAGTTGCAAATGGGGAAAAACAATTTCGAGGGAGAAGTCAATCGAAGAATTCAGCTGGGTTGGGGAGCATTCAGTAAACTTCGTCGGATCTTCACGTCGTCTATTCCGCAGTGCCTGAAGACAAAGGTCTTTAATCAGTGCGTCCTACCCGTAATGACCTACGGTGCCGAAACGTGGACACTCACGGTGGGACTAGTCCATAAACTGAAGGTTGCTCAGCGAGCAATGGAGAGGGCTATGCTCGGAGTCTTTTTGAAGGATATGATCCGTAATGAGGTGATCCGACAAAGAACCAAGGTTATCGACATAGCTCTCAGAGCAAGTAAACTTAAGTGGCAGTGGGCTGGTCACATCGCTCGTAGAACCGACCATCGCTGGAGCAGACGAGTTCTAGAGTGGAGACCGCGCTTAGGCAAACGTAGCGTGGGGCGCCCTCAGGCTAGGTGGAGGGACGACCTGCGGAAGATTGCTGGCAGAAATTGGATCCAAAAAGCGCAAAATCGAGCCATTTGGCGTTCATTAGGAGAGGCCTACGTCCAGCAGTGGACTGCGATAGGCTGATGATGATGATGTTGATGATGTTAATTTAGTGTTATTTATTGATGGTTTTGCATGGCAGCATTGAACGAATGAATGAACGATAAATTAATTACCTGTGCAGGCATTGAATGAACGAATTGCATACGAATAGGTGCTGCCATTCTCTTTTCTTTGGTAGTCAGCTGTCAGGTCAGCTCTCAGCTTTATGTTCTGTTCTGTATTATCTATTCTATGGTTCTGTGCTCAGATTATTCTGTAATTTATTTGTTTTTGTGTAATAAAGTCTACGTAGTGATTACCTACTCTGTGTAAAGTCTGATCTGTGAATAAAGTACGGATTGCTCAATGCTCACTTCTTCATTTGCTCAATTGCTCAAAATAAATTAAAATATCTATATACAACTTTACATACATTTTATAAGGAAGACATTCAAGGACTCCGGAATCCTAATCTCCAATGTTTCTTCGCTAATTATCTATCGGACTTATTGCGAAGAGTTTACAAACCTGTGGAATCGACTCTCGAGAGCGGTAGAAACCAGTGACCAGTGGGAACTGAGGAAATCATAAAAGATTTCAAGATCATCGACAGACCTTATTCTACATAAGGAAGGCATATTCTTGGAAATCCGAAAAACCCGAATGATTAAAAGCTTTCTACGACGAGTGGAAATCTAATTTATTACTAAACTACCTTTATTTACCTCTAAATGTAAGTCAAATGCTCTATTTTGTTCATTTACCAGTCATTTATTGGATTAGAAACGATGCTCTTTTCAGTACTGAGTTTGTAACTCTTGCCGTTTAGTCCTTACATAGTTTTGATAGCAAAGTCAAGTTTATTGTATAGGTGTAAATAGTGCTGTATTGTTTTAACAGTGATCAGGAATAAGCGATCTGTTGGCTGACCAAAAGGTTGATGAGTTGATGATAGGTAGATAGATAGATAGAAACTCTTTATTGTGACACGAAAAAAAACTTAAAATATTACAGAGACACACTCATAAACTAGCGCCACAAATGGCGGCCTTATTGCTGAGAGCAATCTCTTCCAGGCAACCAGCATCAAGGAAAAAAAGCCTACAAACACTCGTAGGCGGCGGAAGCGACATTAATTTAATAATACTACTAAATATATATTTATATAACTACATAAAATAATAAATATATCCCTATAAATATGAATTTATATAATTTACTTTACAAATACTAATAATAATAAACTATTTCCACCAAAAGTGAGGACATGATATACAGTAAATTAGGACAACACTCAGCACGTTACAGTATGAACCAGCAGATATCAACAGTGCCACCACCTACAATTTACTGGTGTCAACAGTCTTACACTGCGACAAATAAAAATCCTTTAATCTTCGTTTAAAAATGTTCAAGGATTGCGACTGTCTCAAAGAGCCCGGCAAAACATTCCACAAACGGACAGCCGTAACGGTAAAAGAGTCTCCATAGAAAGTAGTCTTGTGTGATGGTGTGGTAAGGTTGAGTCATAGAATAGATAATATAGATAGAACGGACACTCCCCACCCCCCGCCAGTTTCAAGCTTCCTTCCCCGCAAGCACCGCGAGAAGCACTCAACGAAGGGTTATATCGGACGATAATTTTCTATGAGAATACGACCATGATGCTGTATTATTTAACAAAACGGTACCAAATTTTTCGTCTATTATACGAAACAAGAATAAGAGATTTTTGATTTCATAAGAATTTCTACAAAGATTGAATCATTTTTATAAACTGTGTTAGCTATTCTGGTTAGAAGTACGCGCCAACACTGAAGTCCTGTGACGAAATTATTAAACTCGTTGTTTTTAAACTGCGGCTTTCGTTAATCGTTGTGAAATACGTCAGTGGCGCCAATAACGTATGGTAACGAGTGATGGCGCGGAGAATAGTTCGGAATTCACGAAGTCACTAGTCACTAGTGTTGCCAATTTAGTGGACTTTTGTACTAAGATTGCTACTATTCAGATTTATTGGTAAGTGATTATTTCTTAGCATTCAACCGACTCAAAAAAAAGAAAGAGGTTCTATATTAGACTATCTGTACTTTTATGTGCGTCCATGTATATATTATGTCGGTCAATAGTGAACAATGAATATAGGATTTCATCTAGTAGTATGCTTATTTAAGATTTCGCAAAAACCGTTCATTAAAAGCAGTAAGAGGATACGAGTACATTGACTATTGGAATGGATAGTTCAAAAAAAAAAATTAACGATATTTTTAAACTAAAACTTATTCAGTAATTAACGGCTTTGACATTGACTTATAAACTTTACCGGTTCTAGTACTACCGGTACTACTACGATTTAGTTTAATTTTTAACCAACTTCAAAAAAGGAGACGGATCTCAATTCGTTTATATGTTTGTTACGTGATAGCTCCATTTATTGTGAAACAAAGGACATAAGCCCAAATCACATTGAAAAAAACCCAGGTGCCACACCTGGGTTTTTTGATATACCTCGGATTTTAAGTTATTAGTAATAATATTCTAAACTATCATCATCATCCGTTTGAGTGGCTAACCTGCGTTTTTTTGCCTGTAGAAGTTTTGTAGAAGTTCGTGTCAAAAGCTCGTTTTATGGAACAAAATTTATTGTATAATTTGGTGTTAATGATACAAAAATAATATATACCGGCTGAGTCATAAAGATATATATCAAACAATGCACGAATATGCTTAGGTTCTTTTTGCGATGGGTGGCCTTGGAATTGAATTCAAATTTAACGAGTGTAAGTAAAATAATTCATGATAATACGCTTATTTTTGGTAATGTACTTTGGACTTTGTATTCAATTATCAGTATGCTTACATCGCGGGTCAAATCTGGACAAGTACTAGCACAAGCACAGCACTAGCATAGGCCTGGGATATGAGGCGTACTTGAAGAGAGGTATATGCTAAGATGTTATGATGATGATGATGATTACATCGGATTGCAAACAGTATTGGTGAACTTTAAAAAAAAAACGCCTACAAAACTACACTAATAAAAAAACATGTTAGCCACTAATTTGGGTTATGGGAGTGGTGTAATTTTTTTTCCTAAAATATATTTACATACAGTTATTAGATTTTTTTGAGATTAGATACAATTATTTTGTGCCGAGGTCAGGGTACGATTTGGGCCATGTCTCCTTTGATGTTTCTTTTTTTTTGGTAGATCATAGTTTTGAAATATGAAAACAAAACTAAAATTTACTTTCGTTTATTTTTGTTCAAGTTTTTTATGATTGTCGTTGAAATTTGGTCAAGTAAGTTTCTGAATTTAATTTGAAATTAAAACTGATTTTTGTTTATTCGGCGCAAATAAATTATTAAGTAATGACTTCAATCTTAAAATGTGCTTTGAATATAAAAGACTCACTTACTATTCTCACAATATTTAAAGTTTTATGCGATTCTTACTATAATGCGAATAAATAAATCACTATTTATCAATATACAAAAGTAATATTTTTTATGCAATTAGGAATAAATTAAATCCGGAACTAGCAACATTACCTAACCTAACCTATCCCAATTCGATCTTTGTTTACAAAATTGAATTGGAGTTTTGAGTTGAAAAATCATGGTTGTTCTTTACTGTGCTGACATGAGATGTAAATAATTAGTTTGTGCAGTGTATGATACTCTGATATACCTACCTAGTGAACTGTGATAACACCTTTTAAAATGCAACTTATGAACGTTGTTGTACCTAATCTAATGTTCTGTGACTAGCATACCTATAATGAAATACGCGATATGTGGAGTGATTAATTAATATATTGTCAGAATAAAGTTTTCTCTTTGGGTAAGTGTACTTAACTAAAAATCAATTCGTACATGGTACCTTTATTATCTCGTATTTTGTTTTAAATCTTCTCCCTTCTGATTGTTGATGAAAGTTATATTTACCTACATTAAAGATCGAACACTAACTAGGTAAGATTAAGTGGCTTACAATCTTACCTAGTTAGTGTTAGTACACAGGCAGGTGAACTCACGGGTCACAGCTATTCCATAAAATAATTTAGTAACCCTAGATGACACGAACACATGCGTAAATGTGTTCGAACGACATATGCGTAGTTGTGTGAGTGTAGGTATGTCGACTTCACCGTTTGTTTGGAGTTTAGGCCGAGTGTCCGGGGTGTGGTTGAGTGCTACAGCCGCTCTCAAAGAGCGTGGACGTGAAGTTTCATGACAGAAAGTGAAACGTTCTTTAAGATAAGAGGGAAAAGTAGGATTGTATAATACGTTATAAAGAAGTGATAAGATGTGTGCATTTCTGCGGAGACGGATTGGGAGCCACTTGAGTTTTGCGCGAAATTCAGATATGTGGTCATATTTGCGCAAGCCAAATATGAACCTGATGCAGAAATTTTGAAGGCGCTCAAGCTTGTTCAGTTGTTCCTCAGTGAGATCTAGGTAGCAAACGTCTGCATAATCAAGGATGGGAAGAAGCAATGACTGGACAAGCGCAATTTTAGTGGAAGTAGGAAGAAAGTTGCGCAATTTCATCAAAGCTCCAGCCGCAGCGTACAGCTTCCTGCTAGTTGCTTGAAGTTGCTGACCCCAACTCATACAGCGATCCATAACAATGCCCAGGTTCTTGACAGAGCTGCTATAAGGTATAACAATACCATCAAACTCAATGTTAGGGAGCGATTTCCAATCTATGTTGGAATACTGCCTAGAACTACCAATAATTATGGCCTGTGATTTGCTGGGATTAACATTTAGACCAAAGCATTTTCCCCACTGACAGACACTAGCCAAATCTACATTCATGGTGTTAATCGCGTCTGAGATTTTTGATAGAGGTGCATGTGAATAGATTTGAAGGTCATCAGCGTAAAGATGGTAGGACGAGGAAAGGTTGAAAGAGATAGAATTGATGAAAAAAGAGAAAAGCGGAGGGGATAGGACGCCACCCTGAGGGACTCCGGCAGAAGTCGCACACCAAGAAGATAAATTATCCTCAAGGCGAACTCGCTGCCTACGACCACAGAGATAGCTAAAAAACCAGTTAATAGCGGATGGGGAAAAATTAGAAGAGCGTAACAAGGCCAAGAGAACATCATGATCAACGGTATTGAAGGCATTGCTAAAATCAAGAAGTACCATCACGGTAAGACTACCATTTTCCATAGAAAGACGGATGTCATCAGTAATCTTTACCAGTGCACTGACGGTACTATGCCCCGAACGAAACCCTGATTGAAAAGAATTCATTAAATTAAAGCGGGAAAGGTATCTACTAAACTGATTATGGACAAGACGTTCAAGAACTTTAGACAAGAAGGGAAGTATCGAGATGGGTCGAAATTCCGAGAAAGATTTAGGATTAGGGTTCTCAGGCAAAGGGATAATTTGTGCATCTTTCCATGCTGAAGGGAAAACACCGGAGGAAATAGAGGTATTGAAGATGACACAAAGTACAGGAAGGAAAAGTTCAAGGACAGGGACCAACATGTTGCGGCTAATGCCATCGCTACCTACCGCATTAGAAGAGATTGAAAGAATGCTCTTCTTGACCTCGTCAGCAGAAAATTCATTAAAATTAAATGGAGAATTATCAGAGACAGTTAGATTGGAAAGGGAAAAAAGAGTATTGGTTTTGGTTTGTAAGTCAATAACTGAAGAGGAAGAGAAATGTTGATTTAACAGATTTAAATCAAGATCCCGAGGAACATTATCTAACCGCGATTTGCCGATTCCCATCGTCCTCAAAAATTTCCATACTTTTACAGGATCATCGTTATCAACTGAAGTATGAACATGACGTCTTAAGGCGTCCCTGCAAGCAGTATTACAGCGATTTCGAGCTTTGACATATGCTGTTTTTGTTCGGTCTGTCGGATGACACTTAAATTTGAATTTAGCAGAATCTCTTTTGCATTGATAGGTATATAATTCTACTAGTCAAGCTCTTTCAAATAGATGGGTTGGTGACCCATTATAATCAAATAGCACTGTATGAGATTGGGTTAGAATAGACTTCAGTGACGCAAGAGAAAGGAGGCATATATACCCAGCCGTGAGTTAATGTTATTTGGCAGTTATTCTACTACTGGCTACTGGGTAGACAATCGTCATTGAGCTTGGAAAACAAACTTCTCTTATACAAATGCATCATAAAACCTATATGGACATATGGCATAGAGCTGTGGGGATCAACAAGTCACTCCAACACAGAAATCCTCCAGCGCTTCCAAAATAAAGTATTAAAGACTCTGATCAATGCCCCATGGTTTACTCGGAATTCCGAAGTACAAGAGTATTTGCAAATTCCTACAATCAAAGAGGAAATAGAGAGGTCTTCAATGACTTATAAACAGAGACTAATGACACATAGAAATCATTTAACTGCAACACTGCTAAATACAAATGACAGCGTATTCCGGCTGAAACGATCAAGATTAGCTTCAATCTAATCAGTTGAAAATAGGAGATGACGTGTCAAAGGATGCGCATATCTCGATATTCATACTACAATACCATAAAATTTGATTATAGCCTCAGGGCTGATTGCAAATGGAAGAAAAGAGAAAAAAAAAAAAGAAATTCTACTACCAAGCAGTAATGTGAAAACATCACTGTGTTCCAGTTTGAAGGGCAATGTTTCAAGAGAAATTAAAGGGCTTAGAGATTAAAGATCTTTGTTCTGTGGGTGATGATATATTTGCATTTTGGGGCTGTTCAAGTATTACATAAGCAGATTTATTGCAATCCCCCCTCCCGCTTGTCATCAGAAGTAAGCAAAGCTATTCCCTCCCTATGCTAATGTTAAAATTGGTACCCATTTCCCCAAAAGAGTGTGCCGTTTTCAAGTCTATATAATGTGTAGATTGCCATCTGTGTAAAAAAAAAATGATTGCTGATATAATCACCATATAGACCCCCCACCCCCCATATCATGAAAAAATAAGCAAACCACATACCCTACTCCTATAGTCCTTACGTAATACTTGAACAACCAACTTTGCGGTTAACATACAATATGTATTTGCTGAAATGTTGACTAGATAACCTTGTAAAAATTTACTCTCATCATTTTTCTGCACTGACGTCCCGCTAGGGGTGTATTGTGCACTTCACTAGGGGTGTATTGTTCACTTCGCTAGGGGTGTATTGTGCACTTTGCTAGGGGTGTATTGTGCACTTGTAACTAGGATATTAAAAATTATGTCAAAACCGTGTTGATTAACATGTTTTATCTCTTTCAGAAGAATGAAGTTTGCATGCTTTATCTGTGGAGCACAGGAGAATCTATGGAAAAATCTGGACAAAATATGTGTTATCAAATGTGGTCACACATTTCACCCAGACTGCATGAAAAAGCAAATAAATTCTATGGCTACTCTGTGGGTATATATTTTGTTATTGCTAACATTAATACTATTAATATTAGAAATATCAACGTTTAGATATTTGGATGTCTGTTGTTCAATCACATACGTCTGAATTATCGTCTGGAGGAACACATAGGCTACTTTTTATCCCGCAGGGTGCTATTAGTTTTACTATAGATAAATGTCACTGTATAATTTTATGGTAAATACAGTTAGTAAATAACACATAGATTTTAAACTAACCTAATGTAGGTTTATAATCTCATGCATTTTATTGAAAACTGTTGGATTTTATAATTATATGGTGACAAATACACTTTATTGATTGATACATCTCACAAAAATATTTTTCCAAATTTTTTTGAAGTGAATCTTTTGGCACGCCACAGACAGCGTTTTCGTGGGCTCTGAATTGAATTCTTGCATCAGACTTGGGAATAAGTAATCTCAGACTTGAATGATAAGAAATTGGTAAACTCGGGACCATGGCCATGCTCATGGCCACGAACTCCGGTTTCACCCACGTAATTAGTAAGCTATCAAATTCTGAGTCACAAGTTTTCATTTCTATCGGCAGTTCCTATGAGTGCCAATTTTTTTTTGTAAACTGTGTTCTGTATCTTGAGGGTTTTTGATAACAATTTATTGTATTATAACAACAATTAGTATGATGGAGTGTTAAAAGTTTGACGTGTGTGCGGGCGTTGCATGTGGGTCATTCCAGTCATTTCAAGATTGCATATTTTTTTCTCAACTCCCTCAGTATGGTTATCAAATAAAAGGGCTTGACTAGTAGAATTATATTTTATGATGACAAACTATGATTCATTTCAAATCAAAAATAGCCACCATCACAAAATAATGGAAGGGCTAACTAAGTGTACATTATTACTTACAAAATTAAAATCCAAGATTGTCAATGGTACCTAATTGAAATGTTTCATTTTTTCCTTGTTCTATTTCAGATCACCGTCACAAACTATGTTTTGTCCTGTAAGCAGCTGCAAGAAGATAGTGAAGCAAAATCAAATTGTCTTTATAGATCGTGTTTTTATAGAAAATCATTACCGGCTCCGAAAGTAAGCATCACAAATGTAATACCATTTATTTTTTTAAATAAAGAGTTATGAGATGAGTAGGTCATGTGCCTGATGGTAAGCAACATGCCTGCCACATAACAGCACAGTGACATGCAGCTATTGGAACATGAACAGTCCAAATCATTACCTAGCACTGCACTGTGCTCGTCACCCAGAGATCTAAGATGTTATATCTCGAAGCCCTGTAATTTCTCTGGAAACATTGCCCTTCAAACCGGAACACAGAACATTACTGCTTATAATTTTTGCACATTACTGCTTGGTGGTAGAATAACTGGCAAAGGTGTGGTACTTCCCCAGGCGGACTCTGCCAAGAGTCCTACCTATAATATACTAGCGGCCCGTCCCAGCTTCGCAAGGGGTTAATATTTTTTGTTAAGTAGGTATGCTAAATGAAACGTATATGACTATAATTTTCCAAATTATCAAAATTAAAAACCAAAACTTTAAAGTTTAAAAACATTAAACTGGCTGGCCTGGTGGTTTAGTGGTGGTAGCTTAACAATCAGCCGGATTGAATACGGCTGATTAAAAAACCGCCGGAATGTATTCGACGCCATACGTCATTCAACACGACTAGCCGTAATGTAATAAAGCGAGAGATTAGCCGCCTCTTTGACAATTTTTAGTTCCGATTCTTAACATTATTGGCGCTGCCTGACATAACAACAACTATGGCGTTGAATACGTAAGTGTGTTGCTAAATTGCTAAAGTGACAGTGGATTCTGGGGTTCGGAGGAATCGTACACAATATTATTGGGGTGTCACTTGTCACCCTGGGTGTTCCTTGGAAACTTTATTATTAAGACCCTTATTAAGACTAAAAAAATCAGACTGGGTAGGTTACATGAGACCCAGATCCGACTCGGAGCACCCCGACTCCACCTACTAGTCTGGGCGCTACTATCCCTAGAGTGTATTTCAAAAAATGCGGGAGCCAGAAGCTCAAGGGAGGTCTTCAGTGGAGCGAGCCATGCAAGTAGCCGTAGTGAAGCGCAAGCCGAGTATGGAGAAGCGACACTCAGGGCTGACCGCAGAGCTTCTGGCGGGAGCCCACCCGGAGTCAAATCTCGATGATAGACCCTTGTCTATGGAAGTGCAGCATATTTCTTAGGGCCTGATTTCATTTTGATTAGTACGCGTGCGAGTGAGTAGTGCAGGTGTTGAGTGATTGGTAGCAAACACGTGTGGACACCGATTGATTATTGCGAGTGCATAGTAATCAGTCACTCGCACTCGCAATCGCACTCGCACTCACACTCGCAATAATCAAAATGCAAACCGGCCTTTAGGTGTACCGTCACCGATATCAAGTAATGGGCTTTCAAACTTTATGTGAGGGGTAAAATGTTGTAAAAAGAATAGTAAGGAATATCGTAAGAAGTAGATAGATAGAAACACTTTATTGTTCACAACACAAAAATAAAAATAAATAAACAAAAATAAACAATATAACAATAACAAAAGAAGTAATCAGTCAGTCTTTTGAGATGAATGAAATTATTTTGATTTTGTTTATTTAAATTGTTATTTTTTAAATATGGTCACCCTACTAAATAAGTAGTAATACAATGCGGCTGAACGTGGGCCGCCTTATTGAAGAACATATCGCAATGACAATGCGGCTAATCGTTGAACCGCCGCATTACAAAACGGCCCTATTTTTCAAAACGGCTAGCCGTAATGTAATACGGCGGATTATACAATCCGGCTGCGACATATACATCACTAGCTTTTACCCGCGACTTCGTTCGCGTGAAATAAATATTATGGAAACTCAGGCAGTAAGTATTTGAACATCCATGCAAATTTACGCTATATTAACTAAAATCAGATTATCGGTTAATCGGGAACAAAATCGGTTCAGTTGTTTTGGTGTGAAAGCTTGCTAGAATTGCTAGAATAAACATTTAAGTATTTGATTCGTGTCAAGATACAAAGTTTCATGGTTTTATTTTCAACAATGATGAACTTGCATTTAGACTCATCTCTTATTTCATCCCCGTGTAGTTCATAATAGCAAAATTGCCAGAACAAACATTTATTGGCTTTGTGTCAAGTTTCTAGATACAAAGTTTTATGGCTTTATCTTGAACAATGACGAACTTCCATGTAAACTTTCATCCCCCCATATCACCCGTATTTCATCTCCGTACAGTTTGAATTTACGAAATTGTCAGAACAAACATTTATTCTGTTCATGTAGTGTCTCTTAGATACAAAGTATCATGGTTTTGTCTTAAAAAATGACGGACTTTCTAAGTTAAACTTCAACCCTTATATTTCACCTTCGAGAGAGGTTAGTAGTCTCTCTACCTAGTCTGTGGTTAGTAGGGTAGTTAGGGGTAGTTTTCTAAGCACCCAAACACATATAATACTCATTTTTACTTCCTATTAACCAAAAACGTGAATATAAAATTTCATGCTTCTAACTTTAAAATGAATAACTTTCATACAACCGTTCATCCCTTGTTTTACCCTCTTAGGCGTTGAATTTCGCAAAACCCCGTCTTAGCGAGCGCCTACGACTAAAAAGGCACCTCCGTGCAAAATTTCAGACTCCTAGGACTTGTAGTTTCTGAGATTTCGTGATGAGTGACCTTTCGCTTTTATATATATAGATAATCCGGATCTCGTTGTTGGGCTGTATGTTTGATGTCTTGACACAAATTATCTTTAAAAATGTGCCATAATTCCGAGAGGAAACAAAATAATAATATTACCACAAACAACTCTCTCAGCCTCAACGGACACCGAGAAATTGAAGCTTCTCTCAAAGTGATTTCCCATTGGTTATCATTTTCTAACAAACCAACGAAGTATGGTCATTGTAACAAACCCCCTTTCTCGGCATGCGGTTCGTTAAGTTTCTTATACACGATTTTAAAGTTTTGGAACGATGTACCTACGTGGTACATGATAAAGAAGTATTCTGAGATAAAAGCACTCTGACTGGGATGGATGAATGCTGTATACTCTTCCTAATTCTGCATCTTATTTTGTACCGGGATGTCCAACTACTTCTTGGCCGCGCGGCTACCTACTCGTATTTCATAGAGACACCTCTCTCCCGTGCCTCGGTGTCCCCTCTATCGCCGCGTTGCGCCGTCGAAGCCGCGCCGCCGGCCCGTCGCGTCGGTGCAAATATTTCGATAGGATGGATATTTTTAATTTCGTAATATATTTTGAATGGAATGTCCGATTTTAATAATTCAAAAAGGAATCAATAGATATTAAACCAGTCTTGAATAAGAAATAATTTATTTGGATAAGAATATTACAAATGTATGGATAACATGGTCTGAATTTGATCTGCATTTTTATCTTCTTTTAAAATGTATAAAAGCAGTTGTAGTGACGTAATTACTGTAGTTGATTAGTTGATAATTACTGTAGTCCAACACCGCGTCTTCCGGTTCGTGGTCGCCACTCTTAGATAAAGAATAATTAAATAGATCAGGGTTTTCCGGACGGTTCCTTTGTACCAATCGTAAGCATGAGATGTATGTTAGCTATGGCAACAGAGTGATGTGTCGCGACAAAAGTATGACACTTCCACAAGAACGACAAGACAAGAGCGATCAGACCCGTGCTTTCGGTATAAAGCGTTTGTTCTAACTCTATACGTAGTATTATTATGTAAACTGAGTTTACAGAGCCTTTCTTCCCCATCGGTTGTCAGTTCTGCGAGCGATGTGACCTGCCCATTGTCACTTCAGCTTGCTTACTCTTTGAGCTTCGGCCACTTTCGTTCTTTTGCGAATACCCTCATTACGGTCTGTCGCGCAAGGACTAAGTTTAAGTTTTGGTATTTCAGGAACAAGCCAGTTATTTGCAGCCTCTGCGAAGATCCCGTGGTGGACCCTGCCGGCCTGGGCGTCACTCGATGCGGACATATTTACCACTATAGATGTATATATGTCCTTGTCAGGTTTGTAAGTTTGTTTATGAAAAAAATGTCATAGTGGCAAGAAAGTGTCATTTTTCACCACGGATTCTCACACGCCTTTTTATATTGAGCTTGCTTAAGCAACCCACTATATGTTCCCACTGCTGGGACTCAGGGCCTTCACTCACACGGCCAAGGCGATTATTCACAACGCTGGCCCAGTGCGGGTTGGTGGATGGAGTATGATCCCGAAAGATCCTAGGTACATGCCATGTTTCCTCACAATGTTCTCCTTCACCGCTTTTTAAGTTAGCGGCTTTATGTGCGTAAAATATGACATCAAAATGACAGTGGTGCGCATGGGGCTCAAACCAAAACCAGCGCCACTGATATACGTAATAGCAGTAGGTACATCTGTTAGCTATATATACAGATAACTTATTCTGCGATACAAGTGCTGTTTAATACTAAAATTCTAAGTTATACGTTTTCATTTATATCGCCAGTCTCTATAGCGGTATTTTTTTATTTATTTTTGAAGTGAAAACTCTTTTGTCGCACCACATACAGAATTTGTCATAGACTGTGAATGAAGCTCATCGTCACCTTCGGAAGTGAAAGCTTCGTTCGGGTGAACTCGGGACCGCCGAGTGTGCCAGAGCGAGAAAGATAGTCAGCTGCTGCTGCCTGTCTGCTGTCACTGTAGTGTCGCTGTGTTACTGTATTAAATTTATTTGTAATCATTATTAGGGTTCCTTACCCAAAGGGTAAAAACGGAACCCTATTACTGACACTTGGCTGTCCGTCCGGCCGTCCGTCCGGCCGTCCGTCCGACCGTCCGTCCGACCGTCTGTCACACCGTCTGTCACCAGGCTGTATCTCAAGAACGGTGATACCTAGACAGTTGAAATTTTCACAGATGATGTATTTCTATTGCCGCTATAACAACAAATACTAAAAATAAGATAAATATGTTACGGGGGCTCCCATATAACTAACTTGATTTTTTACCGTTTCCTGCTCGATTAGTCCGTAACATACAAACTAGATGGCGCCACTAGTACACTAAAACGTGCATTCGACCTCGTCGTTAAAATCGTAAGGTAAAATCAAAATTTTAGAACTTTTGGATGAAAGCCTGTCTATGGGAACTGCGATGATTTATGACATTTATGTATACGGAATCCAAATAAAGCCAAAGAGGTTTTCGCCGTTTATTTGCTATTGGTACGGAACCCTTCGTGCGGGAGTCCCACTCGCACTTGGCCACTTTTATTTAACTTTAGTTTGCACTTCTGCCGGTGCAGTCTTAGGCACACATGTTATATATTTTTTTTAACATTTTAGGCGGAGATCAGAGGCGTGTCTCGTAGAATCGTGTAAAAAAAACATCACAGTGTCTAGTATAACTCAAGCAATAGGTCTGAGCAGGGACACGCCTAGTGATCGGAGTGGGTCAGAAGACAGGATCGCACTGAGGAATGAAAAGTGTACCAATAACAGACAATGCCAACAGACTACTGAGTGAGTACCTACTTCTATTACGTGAGTCGGTTTTGCAGGGTCGAATTTGAACCTCGGGACAATTTAAAGGATTGGAGGACCTTAGTCACAATTTATTTTTCAAAGAAGTATCTCTTGTCGTGCTAATATTATAAATGCGAAAGTTTGGATTTCGGATGTTTGCTGCTCAATCACATCGGAACCTCTGAATGTATCAGGCTGAAATTTGAGACACAAATTATTGTCTGGAATAACACATATTTATGCTTTTTATTGCGGGAAAATAACTGACTGATTTTTTATACATACATATTTTTAATATGTATATTATTTTTTCAGTTAAGGTTTTCATTAATAATTTATTGTTAAACAAAGTAGATTCTCTTGAAATTTTTGCACGCGTATAAATATGGGTATAACACCGATAATATCAAAATATACTATTACTTCTCTTACTTCTTATATCTGCTACCTGGTTTAATAAATAAATAGATGAAAATGTTTGGACATTACTCCTTTGGACATTAATAGTCAAATCCTTTCATTTGATACCTAAATTGAAGCACTAAACATTTCATTTTTCAGTATCACTCAAAGAAAAGGAGCCAGGGACGAACCTAGTAAAGCGAGTGGCTCAGGAGACGGGATCGAACTGCGGATTGAAAAGTCTACCAATTCTGGACACCTTAAATCGGCTGATGAGTAAGTATTTATTACGTTTTTGAAAGACCGGATTCGGAAGTCTGGTTACGGCATAGGCGTAGAATAATAACGCCTAGAAACCGGGGGGTCTACCGCCTAACGAAAAATGCTTTGACGCTTTGACATTGCCGTCTCTTTCATTTCAAGCGAGAAGAAAAGAGACAGCAATGTCAAAGTCTCAAAGCGTTTTTCGTTAGGCGGTAGACCCCCGGGTCCGCGCAAGGAAAGTGAGGTAAATCATAGTAAGCCATATTGACTCCGTCCGTTCGAAACCACCATTAGTTGTCAAGGTCAAGCGCTAGCGCATGCGTCTCTGACAATCAAAAACATTATGATAGTTAGTTTAGACAACGTCTTAAGAAAATACTGATGGAATTTGTGTTAAGCGCCATCTAGGTAAAACATTCTGAAGCTTATTGAAAAGCTGTTCAAAGCGCCATCTCTGGGTACATCATTGTACTAGCACAAGTTCTTAACTTCATATCGTCGCTTTTCTAAAACATGGACAGACTCCTTGAACGTAATACACATTTCACTCACTAGATGGTGCGAAAAGTAATAAGGCGAGGTAACGGCGGTAACGTTACATGACGTCATGTTTTGCGGGCGTGCAGCCGGCTTCATCGAATTATAAGACGTTATCACGTCAATAATTTAACAAAGACACCGAACATTTCAACTACCTATATATATATTTTTAATTACAACTCAAGAACATAAAAAAAGGATCAAAATCAAATGTTGATCCATAATTATTTATTCAGTTTATAACATAGCGGTAACTTAATATAAAGTTAGTTAACTAATTTATTCATTCAAAACCTTACAGAAAACTATATGTACGAGTAGTACGTGTAGTTAACTACCGAAATATGTTGTCCTGAGAGTTACTGCCACTAAACCTATTACAGTTGCGTCTGCTGAAAGGAGTTTTACGAAACTTAAAATTGATAAAACATTATTGAGGAATTCGATAACACAAGATCAGCTTTCATGCTCTGTTATTATTTCGATAATTCTTTAATTCAAGAAGTTAGTCTAACAAAAAGCCGCATACATCAATTTTAAAATGCATTATCGCTGTAGGTACCTACATATTTGTTAATATTTCAATGGAAAATGTATAATTTTTATGTACTAAGAAGTAAGATAGACCAGTGATGCCAGCTTTATTTCTCAGATGATCGTACTATCCTACTAATATTATAAATGTCAATGTTTTGATGTTTGTTGCTCAATCACGTTCTAACGTATGAACGGATTATGCTGAAATTTGGAACAGTTAGATTATAGTCTGGAAGAACACATAGGCTACATTTTATCCTGATTAAGCAACGGGAACGGGAACTACGCGGGTAAAACCGCGGGGCCACAGAATAAATATTAGTACAAGTACAGAAGACTCACTTAGCGAAAAATTTTTATATAAGTAGCGACTCTTGATGGGACACAACAAAGTGCAATTCAGCTCGCATTAGCGCTCAATGCCTATCGCGATATTCACCTAAACATTTGCGCTCTCTTCTAACGCGTAACTCTGTCGCTGTCTGGCGCGGAATGATGCGCAAGGGTTGTCGACATCTATCTATACTAATATTATAAAGCTGAAGAGTTTGTTTGTTTGTTTGAACGCTAGGATCTCAGAAACTACTGGACCGATATGAAAGATTCTTTTTCTATTGGATAGTCCATTTATAGAGGAAGGCTATAGGCTATATAACATTACGCTACTATTAATAGATACGGAGTATGAATGAAGAATGTTACGAAAACGGGAAAAAATATTTCTCTTCGAGAGTTTTAGTACCGAGAATTTACATACTCTTTGGTCGCTGAAGTCTGTGACAGCACGTGTCTATATTTATTGAAGTTTGTGTCATTTGAGGTAATCAAATTTGTTCTACAACAATGCATTATGGCATATTTACGTTTTGTATTATCGAATTTAATATCTTTCTTTTCTATTTTGTGGACCTATTGTTGTTTATAATTCGTTCTTTGGTTTTTATACACTAACATAACTATTCATACAATCGAACTTTGGAAGTACTTAAAGTAAGAATCCTGCTGCCTCGATTTTACACTAAAGTGTTTTCCGACAATCCAGCGCAAAATTATCTGAAGAAGACTGATCACCTGAATAAAAAAATATACCTACTCCAATGAAGAACATTTAGAACATTAACGACACTCTATGTGTAATGTTTTAATTGTAATAAAATTGCTGTGATACCTATTACCGAATGGAAGCCATAAGAAAAAAGAAGAAGAAGACGAATACATTGTTTGCATAGGAATTTTCATATACAGCCATGATGTTAATATTTATCCGAATAAATACATTATTTGTCGCAAACATCTTGACATTATTTGAGTTTAATGAATACTTTAGGAAATATCCGTAGTTTTAAAACAACTCTGCAACAGAATAATATACCACTTTATTGTGTTCACGTGGTCCAGTGATGTTTCTTAGCTTTGTCTTCCAGATGATGGTCCCCGAGGTGATGTAGGTAGGTACAGAGGCGGAACCGCGGCCATCTCTATCCGCGGTCGTGAGGGGAACTTTTCGCTCTCGACCATCTTAGCCAAGATGCTGGACAGTGATAGGCCGTGTGAGTTGGAGGCGCGAGAGCACGCCATGACCTCTCTCTCATCCAATGAGGCGAAAGTGGATACAGGAGCGATCCTAGAGGTGCACTTGACTCGGATCCTGTTTCCACTGGAGGGTTTGGGGTGTCGGACGTTTAGGGCGGTCCAACACCGCACCTAGGGATATGATTTCCTGAGTACGTGACGCGTCGCTGGTTTCTGACGGGTCACTGGAACCAAATATTGCGGTTCGGACGCCTTCCGCAAGGTGTTCTCGCAAAAGGCGACGGCAATGGCTGAGTCGCGGTCGAGTGCGATAGCGGTCCCAAGACGGCTGGAGAAACTTGCCGGGGTTTTCGTCGGTAGGGGTACCGTATTCGTCCGTAACGTCGATCCCGACATATCCCACTATGTCAATGTGTGACCGTGCGTAATTGTTCGCCCACATAAAAAATGCGTATAATTTTCAACTACTTATCTAATAAAAGATCACGGCGAATAGAAAGTAGATGGCTGTCGGCCGCCGCTTGCTCTACGAGATATCATTTGCTTCCTTCCCGAGGACTTCCCGCATTGACGAGGCGGGGGTCCAGTAGTAGCCGTGGCCTGGTCAGTCACAGTGAAGCTAAGAGAAACCCGCAGTAGGACTGCTCACCAGGGCTATGGGCTCCTAGCCTTGCGGTCCAAGCGACGCGGTCAGGAGGGAGTTGCGCGGCGCAGACGGTGCCGGCGTGACTGTGACGTGCCGTGATGCTTGGTGGTAGGCACT
The DNA here is from genome assembly GCA_963693475.1 of Ectropis crepuscularia. NCBI lineage: Eukaryota > Metazoa > Arthropoda > Insecta > Lepidoptera > Geometridae > Ectropis > Ectropis crepuscularia. The sequence goes on from OY856350.1 coordinate 8,491,453, forward strand.
GTGGCTGTAGAGGGGAGACCTTGGCTAGAGAGGAATACCAGTATTACGGTGTGCCGTTCTCCCTGCCCACTGCAGTATGATGGCGGATGCGGTGGGGCTGTAGGGGAAGATTAGTGCCGGTATATCGGTGAGCTGCTGTCCCCGTCTTTTTCATCTGGATGGTGATAGGTGATGAGGTCGAGCATTTGGCCCGCTGCGGGAGACCAAAGGTGTCCAGACGTGAGAACGTCTAGCTCCCACGGTTGGTCACCGGTGATCACGGCGTGCATATTTCCGCGGCATATACATGTAAAAGCGAAAGGTCACTCATCAAGGAATCTCAGAAACTACATATGCTAGGAAACTGAAATTTTGCATGGAGGTCCCTTTTAGCACGTAGGCGCTCGCTAAGACGGGGTTTTGCGAAATTCAACCCCTAAGAGGGTGAAACAAGGGATGAACGGTTGTATGAAAATTCGTCATTTTCAAAGTTATCAAATTTTGTATCTAGACACTTGGCATGAAGCAATTAAACATTTGTTCTATCAATTTTGTAATTTCGAACTGTACGGGGATGAAATTGGGGTAGAAATGGGGGATGAATGTCAATATGGAACTTCCCAACCGTTGAAGATAAAACCATGAAACTCAGTACATAGACACTTGAAACGAAGCAAACGAATGTTCGTTCTAGCAATTTTGTAATTTCGAACTGTACGGGGGTGAAATTGGGGTTGAAATGGGGGATGAATATCAATTTGGAAGTTCCCAACCATTGAAGATAAAACCATGAAACTCTGTATATAGGCACTTGACACGAAGCAAATAAATGTTTGTTCTAGCAAATTCGTAATTTCGAACTGTACGGGGATGAAATTGGGGTTGAAATGGGGATGAATGTCACTATGGAATTTCCTAAACGTTGCAGATAAAACCAGGAAACTCTGTATATAGGCACTTGACACGAAGCAAATAAATGTTTGTTCTAGCAATTTTGTAATTTCAAACTATGGGGATGAAATTGGGATTGAAATGGGGACGATTGTTTCTTTTCGCTTTTACACCTAAACAACTGAACTGATTTTGATGAAATTGTTTTATCATAAGCTGTTTTTATTAACCGTTAATGTGTCTGGGTACACAAATAGGTACAGTCTGACTTACCTTAGTATTTATTTCGCGCGGACGAAGTCGCGGGTAACAGCTAGTCTCTAATAAAAATTATGCGCGGGAAACGTGTTGCGCGAGCGCTCAGCCGTGCCACAGATCACTGCCGTGCGTCCGACAACCGACTGTCACTTGTTCCGTGGGAGTAACGGTCTAGCTGTAGGCTAATAACGTGCGACCTTGAGAGAGTGGTGATGCCCTGGCGGGCTTGTATGTCATAAAGTTAAGCAATAGAAATTGTTTTGCTTCTATATTATCGGAAAGTACCTACTTCGTTTCTACCTGCCTAGCGATTCTGAACCCAGTCGGATCGATCCGACACGGAATCTCATGTCTTGATCTTTGTCTCATCTGTTTAGAATGACAGAGACCATTCGGATTGCATTTAGAATCGCTACTCTGATGTACCATGACACATCACTTCTAATTTAAATAAAATCCCCTTTCAAATAACGAAATCTGCTTGTCAGGTTTACATTTTCTATGTATAATAGGTATGAATTTAAGAACTATATTATGAGTATTATATCGGCTATCTGGCTCCCATAGAATGTAGTATGTACAAGCTTTGCTTAGTTTGGGGTCAGATGGTATTGCGTGTGAAGTGTCCACCAATACATATTTATTTATTTTCATCCACATTTCAGATCACGATCAAACTCGCCTATACTATGTAAGAAAGGCACAAAACACAAAAAAGTGACGTTCGATGATGACATTGAGTTTATTAAGAAGCGTTATAAAATGGATAGCTCTGCAGGAAAAGTCGAGTCTCATTGTCTAAGTGATGAAAAGCTGAAAGATCAAATACATTATGCGAAAGATGGAAACAGCGAGTTGGAAGAATTAAAACGAAAATTTGAGGAACTTGAAGAAAAGAAAAACGCTATTGCCAAGTAAGTAGTAGTGGTAGGACTCTTAGCAGAGTCCGCCTGGGGAAGTACCACACCTTTGCCAGTTATTTAGTTAGACGACCGCACTGCGCTCGTCACCCAGAGATCTAAGTTGCTATATCTCGAAGCCTTGTAATTTCTCTGGAAACATTGCCCTTCAAACCGGAACACAGTAATGTTTGCACATTACTGCTTGGCGGTAGAATAACTGGCAAAGGTGTGGTACTTCCCCAGGCGGACTCTGCTAAGAGTCCTACCACTACAAAAAATGTTACAATAGCTCCGTGTCACTGTGCTGTTATGGGCGTCTTGCTTACCGTCAGGCAGATAGCTGGTCTCTTTATTATAAAAAAAAAATTGGCAGTCATAGGGACTGCCGATTGAAGTTTTCATTTCAATAAGAACACACATTTCAGTATGTAAATTCACATAAACCTCGTTTGAGTCTTAGGAACGCCAACCATGAAACGATGTCGCTGACTTTGTTACTTTTACCTCTACAGAGATTATGAAAAAGCCAAGGAAGATTTACAACTATGGGAGATGTCATACACATATCTCGATAAAATGATGATGTCTGATGAACAAAGCCGAAAAATTGCAGCCGAAAATGTCAGTTTGAAGAACGAAAAGCAACAATTAGAAAAGTAAGTTTTTACATTACAGCTAGCTGTCCCCGAAAACGATGTTCTGTCATAGGTATTGACGAAAGTGTCAGATTGAAGAATGACAAGCAACAATTAGAAAAGTAAGTTTTTATATTACTTTAGCTGTCCCCGTAAACGGTGTTCTGCCAGGCGATTCTGAAACCATTCGGTTGCATCCGACACGGAATCTCATCTCTCGGTCTTTGTCATGCTAAACAGATGAGACAAAGACCGAGAGATGAGATTCCGTGTCGGATGCAACCGAATGGTTTCAGAATCGCTACCCTGATACATGAACGTATTGACGGGAATATCAGATTAAAGAATGACAAGCAACAAATAGAAAAGTAAGTTTTTATATTACTATTAGCTGTCCCCGTAAACGGTAATAAGGCACATAAGCGCATTGTCGGGATTTTTAGATTGAAGAATGACAAGCAACAATTAGAAAAGTAAGTTTTTATGTTACTCGAGTACTAGCTGTCCCCAGTAAAGGGTGTTATGGCACATAAACGCATTGACGGAATGTCAGATTGAAGAATGACAAGCAACAATTAGAAAACTAATTTTTATATTACTATCAATTATCAATTACTAGCTGTTCCCGTAAACGGTATTATGATACATACACGTATTGGCGGGAATATCACATTGAAGAATGACAAGCAACAATTAGAAAAGTCAGTTTTTATATTACGATTAGCTGACCCTGTAAACGGTGCGGTGTTGAAAACCACATTCGAATCGTTTCATCTGTCTCAGAGCTGCGTTCAAACTTATAGACTACAGGCCCATGAACAAAATGTATGTGTCATTTGAACCACCTTCTATCATCCTATGTATAGGTCTCCTGGTGGTTCAAATTTCAAATGACTTATAAATTTTGTTCATGGGCCTGTAGTCCATTATAACAGCTCTCTTTTTAAATTGGGGTTTGAAAATAATAATGCTATGTTTGTTGTTCGCGTCGGAACACTTGAACAGCTCGGGTTGAAATTTGAATAACAATTTAAAACTAAGAATTAAAGTTTAAGAGTAAAAATGTTAACTATAAAGAGTAACAATAACTATTCGTAGTGGTAGGACTCATTGCAGACTCCGCCTGGCGAAGTACCACACCTTTGCCAGTTATTCTAACGTCAACCACTGATGTGGAAACGTCACTGTGTTCCGGTTTGAAGGGCAATGTTTCCAGTGAAATTACAGGGCATAGAGATAAATAATCTTATATCTCTGGGTGACGAGTGCAGTGCAGTGCTAGGTAATAATTTGGACTTTCATGTTCCAATAGCTGCGTGACACTGTGCTGTTATTGGCTGGCATGTTGCTTACCACCAGGCACATGTCCTGCTCGTCTCGTCACTCTATACTATAAAAGAAATAAGAAAATCAAAAGTACTGATTGAAATTTTGCTTCGTATAATTTTGTGAGGATATTATGTAATGTAAGTTAAAATAGATTATTTGCTTATTTATGTTTTAGAGAACTCTCCAACGTGAAGAACGATGCCAAAAGTGTAGAAACGTTGAGAACAGACTTGAAGAATGCACTAAAAGAAAATTCAGAATTGAAAAGCGTAAACGAAGAGCTGAAAAGGTAATTATACAATTTGCCAGTTATTGTACCGCCAAGCAGTAATGTGCCAACATTATTGTGTTCCCGTTTTGAAAGGAAATGTCTCACTCATAGTCTTAAAACACCCATTTTACACTTATCGCGACGTAACTAATCATACGACGACAAACAGAGATACAAGATACAGAGCTTTGATTATACACTTGTCTAGATAGACCGTTCGAGCGTAGAAACACCAAAAAAAATATCAGCCAACTGTTGGTTGATAAGCTCGATCTGTCAGTTTAGTTGCGAAATTGACGCTGAGCGGTAAATACGTGTTTTGTGACTCTTGACGATTTGCGCTATAAAAGTCTGCAAAAATTACAAAGGACGATTTAAAATGACTAAAAACGTTAGCTAGCATCGGTCAGTAACCTTTACATTATCATTTAGTTACAGAAACAATTGTTTTTTAAAAAATGTGTCTCTGGAGAACGTCGTTTGACGCCATGTTTAAAAACGTGTCACGAACACTAGGGTCTGTGTTTCAACTCTTTTGTCCGTGTCACGCACTAAAGAGTTTAGAACCTGGCCTGTTACTTTTGTCGCAATTATAGCGTAACGCTCCATCTGGACTAATATATAATCGAAGATACAGAAATACAGGATTCGAACCTACAACCTCAGCTCACCTCATGATTCGAAATCAAACCTTTAAGCCACGAGAGCATACGCCTTCAATTCAAATTTACCTGTTTTGAAAAATGACTGAAAAAAAAGTTACTGCTTCGGTCATGGTACCTATCACTGCAGTTATTGGGAGAAAATAATAACAAAAACGAATTTCAATTTGATTCTGTGACGTGAAACCTGCGGTTTTCAAACTAAGAAAAACAAAAGACAACCAAATAAAATGCGAGGGAAAAATTAAATTTAGAACAAGAGCAAAAAGTTTCTATGCTCGGATATTCGCTGTCACTTCTTAAGGTGCGCTTATACGGGCAACTAAAATTGCTCAATTCCAGTCAATACTCGTCAACTATGACGTCACGACTACATCAAGCAATTTACGGCAACGGCAACAAGCATCAATACTGCGCAATACAATATTGAGCGATATGGCGCAACTTCATCAACTAGGCGCCACCCGACCGCTCGCTCTCCCCGCGGAAGCAAGACGGCAAGCCGCAAAAGAAACAAGTGCGAATGAGATATACAAAAATTGCTAGGAATTTCCAAGCCCATTGGATATTCGTCAATTCGTATCTTCGACATTGAGCAATATGAAATATCTGGAGGAATTAGAAGCAATATCGCCGAAATTATTGCCGCAATTTATTGAAATTGCTCCATTAATTGCTCCAGATCGGTCCATTCGTGTCGCCGCGCGCCGAGCAATTATTGCCCTCGTGTAAGCGCACCTTAACGAGGGTGAATTCCATATGCCAGCTCACAGATGTATCACACTTTATTTCTATAATTCTATATACTTACCTATTTACAAACTAAAACAGATAGTTGTGTACAGTTACAAATAATGGTGTAACTAACACGACTTTCTTTTATACACCGTTATTTTTTTTATTACTAGCAAAATTTTAACAGGCTATGTAGACAACATAGCCCATTGTAACTGTGCAATAAGTTTACTCATAAACTCAATATTCAAGAATCTGTGACTAGTTGAAATTCACAAAAATCCTGCCTAAAAGTTGACCATACTTTTAGGCATTGATCATGTTTGTAAACAAAACATTACGACGTCATTATCAATGAAAGATAACATCGTAGGAGTTATTATCTTTTGCTATATCTGTTATTTTGCTGTTTTCAGCTATTTGCATCTCTCTCACACTGTTCAACCGTTCTGATAACCGCGCGCGGCTGACAAATTTAATGAATTTTAACATTTCTTCCTACAGAGATCTAAGTGAAGTCAAAGATGATATGAAGACTATGGACGAGATGATTATGGAGTGCAAAGAAAGCCACATGCAAGAAAAGAAACAATTAAACGAAATGATCAATTCACTGGCAATGAAAAATACTGATCTGAAAAAACGAAACGAAACTTTGCTAATAGAAAATAATAAACTTAAAAATAATGTGATAAACCTCACGCAAGTAGTCAAAGACAACCCACAGAAAAACAGGCCCCACTCAAGTGAACATAACGAAACTGTATTTACAGAAAATAACAAACAAAATGACAATTTAGTAATAAACCAACAGAATGACCACTTAAAGTTAAATGAATTAAATAAAACTATGCAGAATGAAATCAAATCATTGAATGAAGTTAACAGAACATTACTTAAAGAGAACAACGAATTAATACTTTTAAACGACACTCTACTAAGTGAGAATCAAACTCTGCGCAATGAAAATGATAAATTGAATGATGTTAATAAAACTCTAGACAAAGACAATCACGACTTACAGCTTTTAAACGAACCTCTACGAAATAATAACAATAAACCAAACAAAACTCTGCTGAATGAAAATGATACATTGAGTGATGGTAATAAAACTCTGGATAAAGATAAGCATGCCTTACAGCTTTTAAACGAAACTCTACGAAATGAGAACAATAAACCTAACGAAACTCTGTTGAATGAAACTGATACATTTAATAATGGTAATAAAACTCAGCAGAATGAAAATAATAAATTGAATGATGTTAGTAAAACTCTAAATAAAGACAATCACGACTTACAGCTTTTAAACGAAGCTCTACGAAATAAGAACAATAAACCAAACGAAACTCTGCTGAATGAAAATGATAAATTAAATAATGGTAATAAAACTGAGCAGAATGAAAATAATACATTGAATGATGTTAATAAAACTCTAGATAAAGATAATGACTGCTTAAATGTTTTAAACAAAGCTCTACAAATTGATAACATTAAGTTAAATGAATTAAACGAGACGCCAAAAAACGACAACAATAAATCGAATGCAGATAATGATACTCTACTCGACAACAATAATTTGGTGAATAATCTAAACAAATCTCCACAGAATAAAATACCAGAGAATAATATTGAAATGTCAGAATTGAGAGAATCTATACATAAGAACAGTAACAAAATGTGTGAACTAAATCAAAAATCATTCGACAATAACACTAATTTGAATGTACTACCAGAAGACACGATTAGAATAAACAGCTTGAACGTGACATGTATTACAATGAACATAGAATCGAATGAACAAAACACCAGTCTCAAAAAAGATAATGGTGCATTGGGTCAACGTTCTAGAAGTGAAGGTCCTAGCATTAACTTCAAAGTAGTGAAAGAAAACGAAAGAAATAAAATTGAATTATCAAGTGACGAGAGTACCACACAAATCACAATAAACAACCACAATCCTCCACAGAATGATACAGCGAACAGTAAAGAAATATTGAACAGAAACACAATTTCTTTAGATAAAAATGTATGTGACTCACAATGGTATGAAATATTAATCTGTTCTTATTAAACGTTAATGTAAAAAGTGTTATAAGTTCGTAATATTCCAACAGCTGTCACCAAATTTTGAGAAGGTATTTGAGGCAAGCCGAAAACTTGTGACATAGCTCTCCTATTATACCCCAGTATGGAGGTGTAGACCTGGTTGGTGAGAAGTGGCGGAAAAGTCAATGCAAATATTATATGTTGTAATGTAATGTTTAAATGAATTGAAAAAAATATATAAGCCACACGATTTAGTCGGGGTTTTAACATTGCCAGACGCATGCAAAAATATTAGCAAAAATACAAAAAAATGTATTTGAGGCAAAGGTTTATGACTTTAAAAGAGGGATTCAGACAGATCATTTTAATGGGTCTTTCTATCTGCTAGGTGATCTGAATAGACGGATTCATTTTGCCCCTCTACTCACCAGCCAGGTCTGCACCACCGTGTTGGGATATAATAGTAGAGGTATGTGACAAATTTTCAGCTTGATACCTACTCAAAATGTGCTGTCGGCTCTCGAAATATAAGTTTGCTGGCCTAAGTTTGCAGAATAAATAGTGTTATTTTATAAAACTCATGTTTATATTTTTTCCAGGGAAATGATCAACCGTCGCCTTTCGCGTCATAGTACGTCGTGAGGAATCAGGCAATAAAAGATCATCAGAAATTGTCAGTACCGTGAAAGACAACTCTACAAGTGATTTTTTTAAATCAGTTAAATAATAAAAAAAATTGTCAGTCAGCTAGAAAAATGACGAAATACAGTGCTTAGAAGTTTCGCATGACGTCACTTGTGGGTACGATTTTTACCCACAAGTGACGTCACGACCCCGGAAGTTTGATGATCTATATCTTTGTCGGATTATAATTTGATAAAACAAAAAATACGTGTCCCATATTTGTCCATGATCTAACTGACGGACTAATTAGAATGGTTTATTTTTGACTCGGTCCGATACCCTATTGTCGCCTGATGGCAGTGTATCGACTCGACTGACATGACTATTGATAAAAGGGACAGTCAAAAAATCTTATTTATACAAAAATCCAGCGGCATGATGTTTGTCCTCAGCGAACTTCAACCGATATTCACAAGAGTTGGCATTTCTGTATAATTGGGTCCAATTTTAGAGATAGGATAGTTAACAGCTAAATTATTTATGGTCGCAATATTGTTTATGGCAAATTATTTCTTTATTATATCACATTATCCTAGCGAACCTGGCACAGGCGCTAGTTGTTTCTTAATGCCCGGTTTACATTATCCCAGTTTAACGGCACTGGAAAGCATCAATGCAGTGCCGGTTTACATTATCCCAGTTTACCGGCACTGGAAAGCATCAATGCAGTACCGGTTTACATTATCCCAGTTTACCGGCACTGGAAAGCATCAATGCAGTGCCGGTTTACATTTTTCCAGTAAGCAATCCAGCGCTGGATTCGATCGCTAGACTGGAATAATGTAAACCGGGCATTAAAGTATGATTGGCGTGTCAATTGATTCACACTGATTAAATACTATAGTGCGTTCCAACAAGCTGTGTAGAAAACCAAAACAAACCAAAAAAAAGGTGATACCATAACATAAACATCGTTTAATCTTAGTATTTTTATGAAATTGCCTTAAAATATTTTTCACATATAGGATTCGACTTTATTGCGATCTTAAATACCATATACTTAGATTTGTATTGATCAAATAATTCTATACTATCTTATTTTAAAAGTTATAGAAAGTAATGGTAGGATAATAGAAATATGATTTTAAGTACTAGCAATTTAATCTGTGTTTCTCAAACTCTCAATGTTGCATTCAAGACATTTATACTTCTTTTCATCAAATTATTCTTATTAAGGACGCGCCTATTTTTCTAACATACCCCTCTCATGCCCATATTGTAAAAATGCCCATTTCCATTATATTCAAGTATGGATTAATTTTACTCTATTTATTTTTGTCATTAATTTGGAATTTTTAATTGTAATGTAATTTGATTTTAATATAATGTATTATTTGATTTTTATTGTAATGGGATCTTAAATTGACGTCTGTTTTTTTAAAAATTATTGACTTGTATTGGTAATATTTGAATATCTTGAATATTATGACATGTAACTACTCGTTATCAATAAAAGAGTAAGAGTATGACTAAAGAACTCCGAGAAAAAGGTTTCTTGTGTCGTAACGAGTTGAGAGAAAATCGTAAACCTCTAAATACATGTTCCAAATTACGCTGTTTACTATCAAAAGCTTGTATAATTTTCACTCTAAAATGCCATAAATTTTGTGTTATTTTGATCGAAACTTTTGTATGTGTTTCCAGAATATTACATCATAGTGTTATGATCAGTTTTGGGTAATACGAGGACTATTCGAACGAGATTTAATTATTGTTAAAAATAAAATGAACGTTTTCATACATGGAAACATCTAAATTACTTTTCTAAGTCACTGGTTCTAGTGTTATATTCTTCTCCGAACTCAAATGCTTTGCCTTTCCTTTTTTTACGTGGGGGAAATAAATGTACGTATACCCCCCATACTCTCATTATGAAATGAGAGGAGATCTCCATCTACCCTCATTTGGGCTTCAAAAATCGCAGGGTGACCAACACTACACACAACACTAACCATATCAGGTTTCTCCAAACTCAGTGCGCTATGCACACATTTATTTATTAGAGGATTCCGCGACGCCGATAACCGTAAACCGGGTAGTTTTCGGTTATTGGCATCGTGGTCATCGCGTCGTAGTTGAAATATATACCTATGTTTTTTATTTTCCAATGCTTCCCGAACCATTCTTGCGTAGTAATGACATTCGGTAGATAGAACCTTCGGGTCGTGGATCTCGATCCAATGACCAGTTTTAGCATCAATCAAATGTTCAGCAATTGCAGATTCTTGTGTCTGACGATTTTTTACAGCGGCAATGTGATGATTGTTCCAAGTCCCAGCAGTGGGAACATATATTTGGGTGTTTATGATATCCATACATATATATTTAGCCTTGTTTTGCGACGAAAATTTAAAAGGGCAAGCAATGAAAGGTACTACAAACTATCTTGTAAAACAATGGTTGAGAAATGCTGGTCTGTCATATTGAGAGTGACATTGGTTTGTTTACCTTTTATTCACATAGATTTGGAATGAGGTATAGACATAAGCATAAATTATGGGAATTAAACCAAATGGAGGCCTCAAGATCAAGTTCGTTGAGGAGAGCAATGGCTGATATGCATCGTACTCGTAAACGGATGCCGCTAGCAGGCGTTGGACAGGCATGTGCCATGTACGCAATATACATTAATAAATTGAATTCAGGGTATATGTAAACAATAAATATTGGTGAACAATTTTCACTCCTATACAGGGTTATTGGTAACTAGCCTGCATCCGTTTAAGGGCATATTCTGTATATTTAAACAAATCACTTGTATTCTACAACTTTTGTTATAAGGCAACACATATCCCAAAAATAGTGTGTTGTCCTCTCTAGCACTGTTTAGCGGCGGTTTAGTGTTTAATCACTTCGGCACATCATTTATCGAGCTTTAGAGAGGGCGCGCTCTTGTTACGAAGGGTGGCAAATGCATTTTTTTTTCAATTTTGTATTTGATAAAAATATACGAATTTTTAAAAACTGTAGTACAAAAGTTTTCGTATATAATGTACTTAACATCCCCTTAAAAGGATGCAGGCCGATTACCAGGAACCCTGTGACAGGGTTACTCCCTGTATAATCCAACTAAACTAAGCAAAGCTTTGTACTACGCTACGTAGCTGATTTAAAACATTTAATTGTAAAAAACCGAACGTGCCTTATAGTAAACAGGGTTGAAAAAAAACAGTTCTTTTTTAATTTTATAAAACAAACAGTTAAAAATGTTTTAAACAAGTGTTTTTTATGTTTTTTTTATTCATTTTAGTTTTGGCCATTAATTTTATTTCAATTTATAAGTTTATAGGCTAGGTATTTCGTAATTTTCAAAATGGTTATTGGTTACATAGTTGTTTTATGTTGCGTGCGTACCTATATCTAATCTGTACTAAATGGTTTAGATTAACCTGTGTCTTCTAACTAATATTAATTTTGAACAGGGGAAACCCATTGTTAAATACCGTTTTTAAGAGTTCAATGGGGAAACTCCAATATTTCTATTTAAATACGGGTTATACGGGAAATACCCTACTAGTCCATTGAATTACTTTCTTTCGACGGTCGATATAGGGACTTTCCTAGCAGGACCAACGGGGAATTACTTATTAATTCTAGAAGTATAAATCGGAGTGTCTTTCTTTATAATGTTTATTTTCAAAATACCATAATTAGTTTTGTGATTAAGTACAAAAAATAAAATAAATAGCATAGACCCAACTGGTTTTATGTCAATCTATTTCGAGTCCTAAATATAAATTTATTTTCTTTCATTTGCAACGAAAAGTAGTTTTAAACATTGTTTTTTTCTTTTTGTTTTAAACACTGTTTAAAACTTATTTTAATCTTTGTTTTTAAACATGTGATTAAAAATACTGTTTAAATTCAAACTGTTTTAAACACTGATTTAAACATGTGTTTCAAAACACTTGTTTTAATCATGCCAACCCTGATAGTTAATAGCATATGTGTATCATGTGACATATTATTTATTTACAAATACACAGCTGAAGCGTTCTTCTTTTCTTTTTCTCTCTCTCTCATCTCACACATTCTCACAATATATTGGCCAACAGTACGACAACAGCTTCAGGCAAAATAGATTGGCACAATTTCGCACCCATCTCTCCGCCACCGTGCGCGCTCATTGGTCGAATGTTTCATGTTACACATTTTCGTCCCTTTCTTTAAATAACTCACAATAAATATCTCAACATGATGAAAGCATGAAACATACAAGTAAATATTCATGTAATTGTAAATAAAATACTTCTGTTAAAATATTTTTTATACCTGTTAATAGCCTATGTGGTTGCCGAGTGTATACTATATAATTGTATATGTCACCGTGAAATTATAAAAACCGTCAGATCATAATCTAACTACGTTATATTATAAATGCCTAACCTAATCTACCTAATGCATTATATTGTAAACTGACGGTTTATATAAAAATAATTTATTTGTTTATTATTTGTTATTTTTACACAAATAAATTTTATAAAAATAACAAATACAAACTAATTATTTTTAAATAAAAAAATTACATTTTTTTTAATTTACTCGATCGATATCGAAACTTACCGTTTTTATAAACCCTGATTTGATTTGAGGAGGAGAATTAATGAAGAGCGTTCAAGTATTATGTAAAGCAAATTTTTAAAGATTTTATAGAAAAACAATCATATTTTATGTACGTAATTATATATTTCACGTGAAGAATAGATCGTTCTACAACTTTGACCGGTATAAATATTATGTTAATGCCTGAAAATAAACTGAGATTAAAAAAGTTAGAAGCTAGTCATACCAAAACAAAAATATCTGTAAAAATACATAGGTATTATATATAAAAGAGTACGAATGTAATTTGTCAAAATATATCCTGGGTTCTAACGGACAGCAGTAATGTGCAGTCATCACTGTTCTGGTTTCGACGGCAATATTTCCACAGAAATTACAGGGGATAGAGTGTTTGGTACTGTTCAAATCTGTGTGGTACTGGTGTTATGGGCAGATGTGTTGCTTACCAACAGGAGCATGTCTTACTCGTTACATATCTATCATTATAAAAAAAATGGCAGTCAAAGGGACTGCCGATAGAAGTGAAAACTTATAACTCAGAATTTGATAGCTCACTTTGGAAACTACGTGGTTGAAACTGGAGGACGTGGCTATGACCACGGCCATATAGATCGTCCGAATATACCCGAAGAGTTCTTTCATTTACTAATGTAATGTTTGAGTTCAATTCACAGCCCACGGACAATCTGTATGTGGTGCGCCGTAAGAAGTTTCAACTATTTATCGTTAAAATTGTCTAGAACAATAAAATTTACCTGTCTAATGCCTATCTAATAGCCAATAAACCTATGTAATAGTCAACTTTAGTTATTTTATTCAGTTATATTTGCTGTGATTATGATAATTATGTTTGAAATAAATTATTTATATTTATGAGCATTGAGTTTTACTTACAGAACACATTTGTAACGCACGTGCAGACATATTATCTACTAGCGGCGCCCCGCGGTTTCACCCGCGCAGTTCCCGTTGTAAAAAGTAGCCTATATGTATTATTCCAGACTAATCTAAGCAGTCTAAGGGTCAGCGCAGACAGAACGGAACGCAGTGGAGAGGATTTTATTAACGCACTTGAAAATAAACTTTATTATTATTACAATAAAGTGCATAAATGCTTGAACCTGACAAAAGATGCTCGCGCGTCCTCGAAGATACACGGGAATAAGGTTCAAGCATTTATAGACTTTATTGTAATAATTATAAAGTTTATTTTCAAGTGCGTTAATAAAATCCTCTCCGCTGCGCGCCGTTCTGTCCGCGCTGATTCTAATAAATCATACAGTAATTTGACGAAAACGTGTAGGCAAGAAGGAGCAAAACGGAAGCGCACTCCCAAGGTACGAACACTAAAATATTAGCTGTTTGGGAGCGTGGTTCAGGGCTGACGCTTGTTTTGATTTTATTTTGATGATAAATAGGAATTGTTTATAGTAATAAATATATTTCAAATAACGTTGGTGATATTAACAATGTCGAATAAAAATATTAATGAGCCACTCGCAACAAGGCACTTTCTACAAGTTTAATTAAAGTGGAAATTTCGATATGCAACAAAATAACCACAAAATGGCGGCACTTTCCCCTCCACCGCGCGTTATGCGTCGTAGGCCTCACTTGATCGAGCAAATACAGTCAGAATTTGAAAAGATAGGCTTAGGGGTGCCACAAGGTAGTATACTGGGGCCTTTGTTGTTCCTAATTTATATCTATTACTGATTACCTACTTGTGTGTCATGTTTGCCGATGACGCAACAATTTTCATATCGCAATGGTCAAATTTCCTCAGAATATGAAAAAGAAATTAAAACACTCAATAAAACTTCGAATTTCTTAAGTTCTATTTACCTTTCACTAAAACAAAAACCAAGTATATGCAATTCGGAAGTTGTAAAATTATACATGAGGTAAATGAGGCAAACTTTTTGGGTGTCACTATAGATCATTGTCTAAACTGGAAAGCTCATCTCAGCAAAATTAGAAGCAAATTGAGGAGTTCATGTTACGCACTATTTGTTTTAAGTGGTATAGCATCAAGGACTGTCGCCATAAATGCTTATGGGTATGCTTATCCGATATTAAGTTATGGGAAAATCTTTTGGGGTAACTCTGTGGAAGAACAGTCCATATTTGTGCTCCAAAAAAGGTGTCTAGGTACGCAACATATTTCGAATGCAAAACACTGAAACACTACGTGAGGTATTTAGATGCAACAACTTTTTAAGTTTGACAAGTATTTACATTCTAGAATTGTGCACGTTTGTTCAAAATAACAGACAATTATAATTTATGGACAAATCGACTCGTTCAGATAATCTACTAACAAAACACAGATATAATTTGTGTGTACGTCAGATTAATAACACAATGTACGAAAAAGGTACATTTGCAAGCGCAATTAAGGTCTACAACCACTTGCCACTAAATCTGAAAACTTTAACTGGAAATACATTCAAATACAGTCTAAAAAAGTGGTTGATCTCTAAAGGATACTATGATCTCAAAGAATATTTTAATAATAGAAATGTATAAATAATAACTAAATAACTATCCTTTCCCTCTTTGTCCCAGTCTATTTTCAATTTGTGTATTTAATGTTAAAAATGTGTAATTTTATAATTAGTAATAATTATTGTTTTTTTTTAATGCACAAAATCATTGTATATTCGTAATGGATAAAACTGTTGAAACTATTTAAAATTGTAACATCGTACACAGTTTATACAATAAAGCATATTCTATTCTTGATTGCAATGAATTATTTGATTCATTAGCGATATCGATTCTGTAATTGAATTTAGGTTAGACATAACAGTTATGAAGCTACGAGTTTATTCTCTGAAATAAGGCCTGATCTATTTTTTGAATAATTTTCTAATATTTTTTAATTAAATGACCAGTTGGCTTTTGAAGGTTTAGCCGAGGCCACAAACCACCAAGCCCGTTGGGCTTATTCGATCATATTATCACATTTGACTACCCGGTCAATTAATGAAAATTGTATTGGTAACTATTTGCGTTCATGATTTTGTTAATTTTAAGTTATACCTAACTAATTTTAAAGGAGTTCGTTGCGAAGATCATTTAAATAACTGAACCACATATACGATAGAATAATTCATTTAATCATACTAATTACATCAGTCTTAATGATTACATTTTCGGGTCTTTGAATTATACTAGTATTTACTTAAGTAGGTACACATTGGAATTATTTTAAAGCGATGATATAACATCAGGCGAGATGACGGTCAAGCTAATCTTATCACAGTTAAAAAATGTGTAATTCGATTGCGAATAAGAATTGCTGAATTAGGTGTTTTCAAAATGACAGATGGCCGAAAAATATGTATACATCAACATTGACGTATCAAAGCTCTCTAACTAAATTAAATATTAGCCCCAACTGTGAGCGCAATAGATAATTATTATTTCTGACATATTTAACATTCTAGAATTGCTGCAAGCAATAATATATAAATATATCTTTTTATAAATCAATAATATTATTAACTACTAGTCCAAATTCGACCAAAAAGCAATATTTATCTATTCTCAATTTGACCATAGACTTAACAACAGAACCAGAAACAAAAGAGTATGTATGCGTGTGTGTCAAATACAGTCATGGTAGATTGTGTAATGTTTTTTTAATTTCATGTATTTTTAAGCATTTTCAAAAAATAATTGTATATTTTAGCTAAAGTGTGCTTTCAAATTTCATAATTTCATACTTTTCCGTCTGCGCAATCTTCGTAAAATAGGGGTACAAAGATTTTGCTTAACGTTGCACTTCCCAGATGTTGGCGCTGAACCCATATTTATGGGTTCGAGCGCCGGTATGACTCAATATATGAATAAAATTAAACAAAACATTTGAATCTACCCTCAAAAGTTTTGAGGGTAGATTTAACGAAACAAATCATAACTGAACATTTATAAACTACAAATTTCGCGCCAACAGAAAAAATTAATAAATATCAACTAGTGTAATTATTGAATAGACTTTGTCTTAAAAAATCGTTGATCAAGTTAACAAAGGTTTATTATTAACGCAGGAGAAATGCAATCGACACAATTTTAAAATTAAAAACTAACAAATCCGTTGTCATAAAGGACCGACAGCAAAAGCAAAATACATAGTAATAAATAATTTCATACAAACGCGTCTTTAGAAAGTGATGCAGTGATTATTATACTAAAACTTAATATTATTTCTATCTTATATTAATAACATTAAACTAAAACGTTAAATGAGGCTTCTTCAACATTCAAATAGTCCTGGCAAAGATAGTTTTAAATTTTGTCATAATGCTATACAGGGTTACTGGTAATCGGCCTGCATCCATTTAATGTTATGTTTATTTGAACAAACAACTCTTGTTCTACAAGTATTGTCAACACAACATATCCCAAAAAAAATGTTTAGTTTTTGTTGTCCTCTAGCATTATTTAGCTTTGTTCGCGTCGGCACTTCATTCTGTTACGAAGAGTTTGATGTTTTAGACGGTGCAAATACACTTTTTTATTTTATATGGGAAAACAAATATACACACGAATTTTTAAAAACTGTATCAGAATGTAGATTTATTTTTATACAATAATTAAACCGACTCCTAAACCACAAATAGGCACTCAAAAGCCTATTGGCTATTGAAAGGGCTACATACTCATCTATTTGAAATCGGTGCCAGTCAAGTCAAGTAGATAGATACTATGACTACGTAGTAAAAATAGGCAAATACTTGTTGGTAGGTAGTATCTATCTACTACCTGTTGACATAATTATGTAATGTGCTCAACATGCCGTTAAAAAGAATGCAGGCTGATTACAAATAACCCTGTATAGTGCTAGTGGCGCTTTCATTTTGTTAGAAAACATTTCACAAAATTAAACATTGGAGCCGCACGAAATGCTTACAATTAGTATTTGTTTACTATTATATAAGTATAAGTAGATACAATATGAACTATCTGGCTCCCGTAATAATAAGCTTCGCTTACCGTAGGGCTTGTTGATGCTTGTGTAAGAAATATCCATCTATATTTATTTATTAACTTTCACAGATCTATTTGTACCTTGAAAATGCATCATTTCAAAGGTTACATATCACTAACTATCTTGACTCATTCTTTCAAACAGCTTTCCAATGTCCTGGCTTCCGGTAGGTGCCGGCGGCCGTTTCAGCTTGTGTTTTGAGCTCAACTTGGGGGCGAAGCTCTTCGGGGGTCTCGGCTTGGGTTTGGGGAACTCGTCAGGTTTGGACTGACCCCCCATACCGTCGCAGGTCACCACTATCTGGGGTACGTCGAATGGGGGAGGCTTGAGAGGCTCCTTTTGGTGGAATATACTGAGCGGGTTCTCCGATTTGAAGGTCGGGTTTCTTGATGCCTTTATCATTGCTAATTCTGATGGCTGAAATAAAAGTAATAAGATACATATCTTAGTTCTATGTGCAATATTGTTACGTAGTAGGTACATTTAAACGACATTTAATTTTTTTTCTTTTGATGTTGATTTATGATCATGATCTTTTCTTCACTTTCTTCTTTTTTATGTTTCCTGCCAATAATGGTTGCCTAGTAGAAAGAATAGCGATAAGGCCACCATTTATGGAACTAGTTAATTTTTTTAATCTTTTGTAAGAGGTAATTTTTTCTGGTGTGCATAAAGTGTTTCTGTTTGTAATGGATTTTAGTTGGTATAATGGAGTGAATCGGTTTCTCCCGGGTAAACGCGCTCCTTGGGATACCGCATCATCGCTTAACACCATGTAAGATAGTGCTCACGCGCGTTCTTAGGATAAATAGCTCAATCTGCATTCCCACTGCTGGGATTCGGGAGCTTCTCTCATAAGAAGAGGCATGGTCATAGCCTACCCTGCTGGCCACTGGCATCGAAGAGATTTTTTAATTGGCAAAAAGTAACTATTTTAAAAACTTATTCGAAGCCAGAAATACTTATTACTTATGCCAATACCAATTTTAACATATTCCGATAACTAATTAGAATTTAAAATCCTAACAGGAATCACACTGATCACACACATTTACCTGCACCCCAAATCCGGAATAGAATGTAGGTATATCAGGTATGTATGTATATGTAGGTAACGGACAATTACCTGTAATTTTGTTATTTCAACACTGAGAAATAGGCATATCAGCTAATGCTGCTCGCTTATTATTCAATAAATAAATATCGCGATGCCTCCCACGTCAGTTGTTCTATCTCCAAACTCGCCATTTCAGAGGAGAGGAGATAAAACATTGCATTTAAATCGTCATTTCATGTTTTATATTTTGTAAAATGTATAAAATCTCTTTATATAATTACTAAACAGGGCTATTGGTAATCAGCCTGCATCTTTTTAAGGGGATGTTAGGAAAATTAAATACGTCAACTTTTGTTCTACAGTTAATTAAAAAATTCATATTTAAAAATAAAAAAATGTATTTGCCCCGTCTAAAAGCATCGAACTCTATGTATCAATTCGTAATAAGAGCATGCGTGCTCTTATTACTAATGATGTTACGAAGAGAATAAATGCTAAATCCTATTTAATAAATAATTAGTATCCTATTTTAATTATGTAGTAAGGTATCAAATTACTCTTTATTTGATTACTCCCGTCTTTTTATTTTAAATTTTTTTTTTCCATCCCACGGTTGCCTGGAAGAGATCGCTTTTAGCGATAAGGTCGCCATTTGCTACTATGTTTTAAGATTGTTTTTTTAAGTTGTTTGTTTTATTAAGTGCAATAAAGAGTTTATCTATCTATCTATCTATCTATCTATCTAAACAGTGCTAAAAAGGACAACAAACACTATTTTTTTGGGATGTGTATTGAGTTTTAACAAAAGTTGTTTGTTTAAATATACAGAACATGCTCTTAAACGGAGGCAGGCTAGTTACCAGTAACTGGGGGGGTCTACCGCGTAACGAAAATAGCTTTGTCGCTTTGGCATTGCCGTCTCTTTCATTTCAAGCGAGAAGAAAAGAGACAGCAATGTCAAAGCTTCAAAGCGTTTTTCGTTAGGCGGTAGACCCCCGGGCACGGTCCCAGCCTCGAATTTTGGAGGGTGTCACCAGTATACAGCCTCGGATTTGGGTCACGAGTAGAAATACAATGAATCAAGTAAAACAGATTTTACTGGCAGCGCCCGACAATTTTATCCGCGTAGCTGCCGTTCCAGTTGTTTTTCCGCGTATATGTACTATTAGATATTTTGTTTTTTTTTAGATTTTTTATTTAATGTATACGATTTTGGGGGGAGGGGCCAGTCCTCTATGACCGTCCCTTCGGACCGCGCATGCCAGTAACCCTGTATATAAAAAATACGTACATGTTTTTTTTAGCAATCTATCTGATGCGAGTATTTTATTTCGTCGTCATGCCTATTTCTGCTTAACGGCAGTATAACCGGTAAAGGTGTGAAATGTTACCTTGATTGCGGTGTCAGGGATTCTGGCCTTCGTCTTCTGAAGCATCGCCAGGGCCAGGTTACCCTGCCTCAGCTGCAGGTACGGGGAGTCCGAGGCCTGGATCCTCTCCGCCGCCGACAACTGGAACAGGTGGCATCGTTTCATGGTTGACGTTCCAAACACTCCAACGAAGAGGTTTGAGTCTACTTTTTAAACGACTTCCAAAAAGGAGGAGGTTATCAATTCGACCACAATTTTTTTATTTTTTTTATTTATGTTACCTGATTTCTCGAGAACGGCCGAACCGATTTCAATGTTTCTTTTTTTGTTCGGATGGGTAGGTTGCTCCCCGAATGGTCCCATATACATTTTATCGGAATCGGGCAGGTCGTTTATGAAATATGAACAAATAACTAAAATTTGCCTACAATTTTGTCTGGATGACATGGTTGTAGATTTCACGACAGTTATGAAATTGGATCCTGTCTACACGAAATTGTGTAAATGCATGAATGAAAACAGTAAAAGAAAACAAATAAAAAGAGTTTTTTGTGATATGAACGCTTAGGCTGTGGGATTGCCTGAGTGGGTTTTCCCCGATGGTTACAATATTGGTGTCTTCAAATCGAGAGTGAATTGGTTTTTTTCTAGGTAAGCCCGTTCCATTGTAGTCTGTCAAGTGTAAACCTATTAAAGTTGAAAAAAATCAGGTGACTCCTTGTTTAAACTCAAATTAATTTATTCATAAACTAGCTGTATCCGCGGTTTCACCCGCGTTTAGAGAGTTTTTTTTTATTACTTTCCTGAAGTAAAAGTAACCAATATTATGTCTTAGAAGATCAGCTATCTTTTAGTGAAAGTCCCGTCATAATCAGTCCAGCCGTTTCGGAGATTAGCCGGAACAAACAGACAACAACAATTTAAAAAATGATTTTTTAGATAAAGGTATCCTATATACTACTTTCATTTGAACTTCGTAAAAAGCTGTTGAGTATTACATACAGACACTCTAATTTGAATTGTATGTAATAGATGTGCCATTTACTCGTTACTTAGTGAATCAACAAGAATAACATTTTGAGTTATCAATTTGGATTGAAAATATACCCTAGTCTTCTACTAGGCCAGGTTACTTACATATATTGAGGGACTCGCAAAAAAATATAGGTATAATCTGCTATTTTGTTGTGTCGGCTATCTTGAATCGATTTTTATCAAATATAGTTAAAACACTCCCGACTAATTCAACACTCAAACAAATCTATCTGTACGGAAGCTACGAATCACAGACACACATATACACCCTCACACACACACACCCTGAAACAACCTATCGCACGCACGCACACACACGTCCAACTTATAAAACCCAAGTCGTATTTGCATCGAATATAGAAAACAGGACGTCTATGTACTTTCTTTCTACAAAAAAATGTAACTTCGAAGTAAACTCGCGACTTTCCTCCGGGTCTACTTCGATCCGACGTTTCGTCTGTTTAAATGTTCTAAGCATAATACTCTAATTAGAGTTAGTAGAGAACATTTAAACGTCAGACAATGTCCGATCGATCGGAAGTAGAACCGGAGTAGGAAAGTCGCGAGTTTTGTTTTTGTTTTTAACACGCTTTTATTAGCTTCACTTGTAACTATGTATGTAAGGAAAACTTGGAATCTTAATTTGACCCACTTCCCGATCTTCGATTAGGATGAAATTTTTCACACGCTCTGAGTTCTGATGACAATACATGACTAGCTAAACGTCATTACAAATCCAATATGGCGGCCCCCCCAAGATGGCGTACTGGCTGTTTGAAATCCACTCCCATGATATACGTATTAACAAATGAAAGGGTTTGCTGAATAGGATACAAAAAAAATCACGTAATCTAAATCCAACATGGTGGCCGAAGCGTGTTTTTTAGTTTTTTAAACTATTACTATTATTCTTAGAAAGAGAGTCGTTGTCCAGTACTCACCACAGTGGTATTGAGGTCTTCCAACATCGCAGTGTTGAGGTCCGGAGGTTGACTCCGGTGTTGCTTGTGCCGGGATTCTTCCCTAGAGGGGGAGTCTAGCCACTCGGCCGCGGCCCTCTTCTTGAGACTCTCGCATTTACGGGTCAAACCGGCCAGCCGGTCTTCTAGCGAGCTGCGATTACAATCAATCAATATCAATTCATCCCACCATCTCGAAAAGAGTATTTTAGCTCTTCGATATCTGACTGCAAAAATCGCTAGAGAATAAAGAAAATTTGAATTTACAACATCGTGTATTACAATATTGTATTGTATTTCCAATATTGTCTGGTCTGTAATGATTACCTCCACGTATACCTATACTAAGCTCTGCTACCACCAAATACTACCAAATAATAAACCGTTATGTAGGCAATACAAGCAGAGCCACGCTAAAAGCGTGATATCCAGATAAACTACGCTCTGCTACCAATTTGTGTATCCAAATGTCATTTTATCTATTTACTTCTACTACCTCCATGATGCCAAATTCATCATACAACTTTTTTTAATTTGTTAAAAACTCTAACTCGCGGTCCTCTTCTTGACGCTCTTGCATTTACGGGTTAAACCGGTCAGCCGGTCTTCTAGCGAGCTACGATTACAATCAATAATACTAGATTGTGTCATAAGGGAGCAAAATAATTTTGTAACAGGCGCTTTCTTTAATCCAGAACAAAGAGAGGGATTCTAAAGTAGAATCGAATCCTGAGCGAGTTTCTTCAGTAGAATCCTGAACGTAGCGAGAGTTTCAAAGTACGTCGCCAGAGCCAAACATATATTTTCATCCCACCACCTCAGGAAAAGTATTTTAAGTTTTCGATATCTGAGTGCAAAAGTCTTTTTTATCCGAATAAATAAAGAAAATTTGAATTTACAACGTGTATACAAAATTTTTAAAACATCATTTAATTTGTGTATTCACAACATATGTACTTCTAACTCTATGATGCTAAATTTATCATACAACTTTTTTTAATTTGTTAAAAATTCAAGACTCGGAACGTTTTGGTGTATTTTTTTTTTATTGCGCTTTGTGCGCAATTTTCCTTTCACATTGTTAAAATATTAGGTTAAAAAACCGGCCAAGTGCGAGTGGGACTCCCGCACGAAGGGTTCCGTACCATTAGCAAATAAACGGCGAAAACCTCTTTGGCTTTATTCGAAATTTCTTAAACATTGCATTTCCGCAGACGCAGACAGGCAAAAAAATTTATTGTAACATTGATTTTTGGTTCATGATTCTGATGATGACATCGCGTGTTATTTTTCTAGTGACGCCATCTAGTTTGTTTGAGATGGACTAATCGAGCAAAAATCAAGTTGTATGGGAGCCCCCCTTAAATGTTTTAATTTTATTTTTAGTATTTGTTGTTATAGCGGCAATAGAAATACATCATCTGTGAAAATTTCAACTGTCAACTAGCTATCACCGTTCTTGAGATAGCCTGGTGACGGACGGACGGACGGACGGACAGCCAAGTCTCAGTAATAGGATTCCGTTTTTACCCTTTGAGTACGGAACCCTAAAAACAAGAAACCTGAAAGAAAGTGAAAAATGATTTTATTTTGTATTTAGTCTTTTCCTCGCTCAGGTGGGATGAAAAGTTATGTGTTGTATTTGAGTTGTGCACTCAAGTTTTTAAAACACCGGTTTTTGACCTCGTGCTCTTTTGATTCCCTCGCTACCGCATAGGGTTATAATTTACTGTTTCTATAAATTCTAATTAAATATTTCTAATAAACTGGCCGTCTCGTTGTTTATCTTGTTTACGGAGCGCTTTAATTTTATTTGAAAACATATTTTTACCATCATTGTGCTTTTCTTATTATGAACATTTACCAGCTGCATACAGCGCACCGTTTGTCAACATAATATCTTGATCCGGCTCGAAGGACCAAAAGTCCAAAGTGTTCCAGTCAGTCATCAACAAGAGTTAATCAGTATCTTTTTGCTAAGCGCACTCCATCATGGACGGTATCGTTGCTTAACATCAATTGAGATGGCGGACAAGCGCAAACCTATTATTATGGGTAAATATTGAGTACATACTGTATAACAGTCTGTAGGCGAGCGTTTTTGCTTTGCTCAGCGTTCAACGCTTTTTGCGATTCCAGTAATCTGTCTCTCAAGTCATTCTTCTTGGCTTCCGAGTCGCACAGGGCTCTGCAAATGTTTAATTGATTATTTATTTATAAATCATTAATGGTCAGATGATATAAATATGTAATTACTTATATTTAAAGAACAAAACAACCAATTTCAAAATTAAACTTATGGTTTACACATTTTTGTATAATCGACGAATAAATGAATAAAATAAATGTATTTTAGTATATTTTTGTTGACATTTCAAAAATCGCTCGACTGATTTCGATTAAATGTGCCTATATGGGACCACCATAGTATCATCAGACCTAATAAACAAAAAAAAAACATCAAAATCGGTGCATAAACGACGAAGTTATCCGCGAACACAAAAAATGAGAAAACTGTTTTTTTTTAAACAATAATATTATGCTTTTTATTCTGGGGCACAAGAAAATAAAACTCTTTAACATTCTAAGCTACTCGCTGTAATATTCAGAATAGGATTTTAGATGAGTTAATTTATTATTACTTATTAAAATATTGTAGGTACCTTTTGAGTGACGTAGCGAAAAGCGCGATAGTACGCAAGTCTGTGTAGCTTTGTATCATCTTCTCCACCTCGTCGCTCGTTGCATTTAGCACCTTCTGCAGACTGAAATACGACATAAAATACAATAATTTACACTATTTGACTATCGTAGAAGGCGAAATGGCGGGCTAATTATCCTATTACTCGTAATTTACGAGTTATAGGATAGATGAGAAACGAGTCAACTTTTTTTATGTCTGTAAGCATTACTTTTATATTTCAAAGAGAATTAATTAGCTTGTGAATGTAACGTGTTAGTGTGAAAGAGAAGCATAGATGCGAATCAAGTGTAAGTTTGAAAGACTAAGCTGAATTAAATAACGTATGAAAGGGATAGGATCAGAGATTATAAACAGGTGTGAGAATAAATTAAATACAATAGAATGGAATGTCTTAAATTGAATATAGTAAACACAGCGACATAGCTGTAAAGAGCGCAACAGTTTACTGTTTCTTTCTCGCTCTGGCTTACTCGGCGGTCCCGATTTCACCCGAACGAATCTTTCACTTCTGACTGTGACGATCTGCTTCATTCACAGCCTACGAGAAATTCTGTGTGTGGTATTCACACCTTCAACACTTAAAAAGATGTATTTACTTCAAAAATATCAGAGCTAGTCTTTACCCGTTTAACATCTGAAGGTTCCTGTTGAGGACCTCATTCTCTTCCCGGAGTCTGTTGGTCTCTTTGTTCTGGATCTTGACGTAGTCCAGCTGTTCCTTCAGGCCCGTGATGGCCGAGTCACGGCTTACTAACTTCTTCTCGTACGATTTTATCAAATCTCTGTGAAATAGACATGATACAGTCATATTCATAATACAAGTTATGCAATATTCAGCATTAGAGTCAATAGTACGAATACAAAAGTGGTTGTGTAGGGAAGTAGTGGTTCGCGCTGAGACCGCGACACGAGACTGCGACAGGAGACCGCGACAGGAGACCGCGACCGGAGTTTGCGACAGACACTTGACAATATGGAATTATGCATATGAGCGCCAGTTCGCGCCGAGAGCCCGACAGGAGACCGAGACACATGTGGGGGTCTCGGCGCGAACCAGCGCCTATACAGTTCCATAATGTCAAGTGCCTTTCACGATCTCCTGTCGTAGTTTCGTGTCGCGGTCTCAGCGCGAACATGCACCTTTACATCAATAGTATGAATACAAAAGCAAAAGTGGTTGTGTATTGTGTAGAGGAAACGCATTTTTGAAGTGAAAACTTCTTTAGGCGCGCCTAGACAGATATTTCGTGGGCTGTGAATTGGATTCTAGCGTCACGCTCGGATATGATAAGAAATCTTCGGGTAAACTCGGGATCATGGCTATTGGCAATTTAGAAATGCGTCAGCCAATGGGAAATGCTGAAAGGGCGTGGCCTCGGCATCATTCCATGGCCATCTAGAAATGCATCAGCCAATAGGAAATGCTAACGCATTTCGAGATCGCCATGCCATGATGCCGAGGCCACGCCCTCCGGTTACATACGTGTAGTTTCCAAAGTAAGCTATCAAATTCTGAGTTATAAGTTTTCACTTCTATCGGCAGTTTCTATGACTGCCAATTTTTTTTACACATAGTCCGCCGTGCAGTGACACGTCGAGTATGTTGGGCTCGATACCCGGAGAGTGTTGCCCCCTATCGACTAAAACCTCCACAGGTTTATCCGGCGTGGCATAGCGGCAGAATTGCGGTACCGCATTCAACCACAACGCCGTCACTGCCACCGCCCTTATGGGCCCAACTCGCGGGGGGCGAGAACACAGATGACCTCACAAAGGTCGCTGGAAATCGATAGTTGCAGGTTGCGCAGGATCGTTCGTTGTGGAAATCTAGGGGGGAGGCCTATGTTCAGCAGTGGACGCCTTGCGCTTGATGATGATCGCGCCGGAAGCCAGCGGCACGTCACGTCCTCGGGGCAGCCTATTCCTAGGTAGGGTAGAAGTATTGTAGTGTAGTGGTAGGACTCTTAGCAGAATCCGCCTGGGGAAGTACCACACCTTTGCCAGTTATTCTACCGCCAAGCAGTAATGTGCAAACATTACTATGTTCCGGTTTGAAGGGCAATGTTTCCAGAGAAATTACAGGGCTTAGAGATATAACAACTCAGATCTCTGGGTGACGAGCGCAATGCAGTGTTAGGTAATGATTTGGACTCTTCATTTTCTAATAGCTGCGTGTCACTGTGCTGTTATGTGGCAGGCATGTTGTTTACCATCAGGCATATGTCCTGCTCGTCTCGTCAATCTTTATTAAAAAAAAAAAAATACGGGTGCCGGACTACCCTAGACGTCTTGACACCCCAGACCTTCCAAGTGGAGACAGGGTACGAGCCAGTATCCTCCCTCGGGCTCACCCCCGTGTCCACTTCTGCCTCCGTGTACGAGAGAGAGGTTTCCTCTCCCGCTCTTCCACCTACACGACCTGTTACAGTCAAGCATCTCTGACAAAGATGGTCGGCAGTGAGAATCCACTCCCACGATCGCGGCTATGGATAGCCGCCTAATTGGATTCCAAAGTCCTGGCAAACGGCACAACTTCGGATCCATAGATTTCCGTTGTTTCACTGATGACGTCTTATTTTCAAAGAACTTTAACCTCAAGCACATTAAAAATAAAAATTGACATCTACTGCCTATCGAACTTTAAGCTAGGGCAAAAGGCTAAGCTAAATACACTGTTAGGACAGTATCAGTTACAGAGAGATAAAATATGATTCTTTTGTTGAGTAATCTTTGTTTTTTGTACAACGCAATGCGTTATGCCTGGTTTACATTATTCCAGGCCAGCTAGCGAATCCAGGAAAGCATTGGTACTGTATTGATGCTTTCCAGCAGGGATGTTACGGAGCTTCGACTCCGACTCCGATAAGTCGGAACTTCCGATTATTATTACACCTTCGGTTCCAACTTCGGCTCCGAAACTTTTAAAACGGAGGTTTCAATCGGAGGTAAGGTGTATAAATATTAGAGGTAATCCCTTATTGAGGTGGAAAGTAAATGGAAATACAAAATCCCTACCGCTTAAATCAATTGCCCATCAATGTTTATCGTGTCCATGTGTTTGACATTTTTTTTTAATTTGTATCCCCAATAAAAAAAGTATCTCCTGTCATCACTTCTGATGCTGCCTCCGACTTCGGTTCCGACTCCGATAAACCAAATTTAAAAATCCGACTCCGCCTTCGGTTCCGATAAAACCGACCTGATGAAACTGACCTCCGTTACATCTCTGCTTTCCAGTGCCGGTTTACATTTTTCCAGTAAGTAATCCAGCGTTGGATTCGATCGCTGGACTGGAATAATGTAAATCGGGCAAATCAGTTACCATAGTTCCAGATGGTAAGAGTACTCACGCTTGATTCTTCAGATCTGCTGTCAAAGTATTCAGCTTGTTATCTTTCGCCTGACACTCAGCTTTCTGCTGCCTCATCTGCAGCTGAGCGTTGTCGAGGCGGGACTGCAGCGTGGCCGCGTCCTCTCCGGCCGCCTCGCTGTAGATCGTCGGGAACACTCGGAACATGCACTTCTCCGTCACTTTGTTCCGGCATTGCGGACATGATTTTGATCTGCAGAAGGACATAGACATGGTGACAAAATAAAACTAAATAGTCTAACAATTAGATTAATAAAAAGACAATTGACTGGCATTGTGGCTTAGTTGGTATAGTAAGTCTGCCTGCGAAGCCGAGGGTCGATTCCCACCCAGTGCAAATATTTGTGTGATAATCATCAACATCATCAACATCAACAGCCCACTAAACGTTCCCACTGCTGGGACTCGGGGCCTTCTCTCGCAAGGAGAGAGTTAAGGCCATAATCCACCACGCTGGCCCAGTGCGGGTTGGCGGATGACACATGACTTCGAAAGATTCTAGGTACATGTCGGTTTCCTCACGATGTTTTCCTTCACCGTTTTAAGTTTTTTTTTTTTTTTTTTTTTTTATCAGTTTTCTTGCAATCGGTTGTAAACCTTTAGCAGATGTGTTGAGCGGATATTGACTGCTAAGGTCCATTCTTCCAGTGAAGAATCTGCCTCCAAAATTTATTCAGTAAGGTCCCATACATGGTGGCGTCTGAGCCTTTTCGTTGATATAGGTTCACTTAGGGCTATTGCTAAGGTGTTAGTGTGTGACGTTATTCGTTGTTTATATGAATGTATCCTGTGTTCCATTTCCTCTTTTACAGTTCTGATTTGTAGATGCTCGTGTAATTCTGTCGTCTTCATGAACCAAGGAGCATTTGAAATAGTTCTGAGAGCTTTATTTTGAAATCGCTGGAGAATTTCAACATTTGAGTTTTTAGCAGAGCCCCACAACTCGATTCCGTATGTCCAGACAGGCTTTAATACTGCTTTGTAGATGAGAATTTTGTTTTCCAGTGATACGTGTGATGTTCTACCTAAGAGCCAGTTCAGTCGTCGGAGCAGGATGTTAAGCTCGTCACGTTTTTTCTCTATGTGGTATCTCCACGTTTGTTTCCTGTCAAGATGTACGCCGAGGTACTTAGCAGTTGTCCCGTGTGGAAGTGTATTATCTCCGAGTTTGACAGGTGGGCAGTCATCTTTTCTGAGAGTAAATGTCACATGCATCGACTTGTTGGCACTAGCTTTTATCTTCCATTCTCTCATCCACTTACAGAATTTGTCAAGGTGCTTTTGTAGCGTTAGTGAGGCCACGTGAGGGTCTTTATTATTACACAAAGCGGCCGTATCATCAGCGAAGGTGGCTGAGAGAACTTCTTCTGACGTTGGTATGTCTGCGGTGTAGATAAGGTAGAGGATTGGACCCAATACGGAACCCTGGGGTACGCCGGCCTGTATGTTGTAGAATTTCGAGTATGAGTCATTAACTTTTACCCGGAAAAATCGATCTTCTAAGTACGACTTTAATAGTACATAAAAGTTATGTGGCAGTTGCCTTTTTATCTTAAATAACAAGCCTTGGTGCCAAACCTTGTCGAATGCTTGTTGTACGTCCAGAAATACTGCCGAGCAGTACTCCTTTCGTTCCAGGCCATCTCGTATCTTGTTCACCACTCTATGGACCTGCTCCACGGTTGAGTGCCCTATTCTGAATCCGAACTGGTGTTGTGGGATGATGTTACCTTCTGTGAGAATTTCATTAAGCCTACGTGCGGCGACTTTCTCAAATAGTTTGGAAATAATAGGTAGTAGGCTTATTGGCCTGTATGACGACACAAGATGCGGTGGTTTTCCAGGTTTTGGGATCATAATAATTTCTGACACTTTCCATAATCTAGGAAAATATCCAGTCCTCAAAATTCCATTAAAGAGCTGTGTTATGAAGACGATGGCTTTTCTTGGCAGTTGTCGTAGGACTTCGGCAGTTATAAGGCAGTACCCAGGAGCTTTATTTAGTTTCAGACCTTTTATAATTTTCCAGATTTCGCGTGGTGAGCAATGCTTTAACGGTAGGCTGAGTTGTAGATCTGTCTCCAAGTAGCTTTCTATCTCTTTTTCGCTTGGTGTGTCGCCGGAATTAGGAGTGAATACATCGGCCAAGAAACATCCAAAGGCCTCGGCACGTTGGTCGTCTTTTCTTGCCCATGTATTATTTTCCAGTTTTAAAGGATTCTGAGCAGTTTGTGGCGCATTTTTGCTATGCTTTACGGTGTTCCAAAGCGAGTACTCGTTTTTAGCTGTGGCGTCCAGATTTTCCAGTCTATTTTTTAAGGTATCACTTTCGATGTACTTCAGATATTGCTTCAGATCAGCGGCGGCTCTGTTAAAAGCTCGTCTATCAGAGGCATGACGGCTGGTATGCCAAACCCTCCTGAGCCTCCTTTTTTCCAGGACCTTACTTCTTATTTCCTTGGAGATATTTTTGTAACCTGGTCTTGTGGGTGCTGGAGTGCATTTCCATGCAGCTGTTTGGATGAGGTTTGTGATGTTTATAGCAGCTTTATCAATGTCATCATTTGTCTTTAATGGTACTTTTAGGTTCACGTTTGTCTCGATGTACTGTCTGAATTCAACCCAATCAGTTTTCTTATTGTAGAGCTTTTCTTTGAACTGCCTTTCTATTATTGTTGTGCTAATAGTGGCTATCAGAGGGGTGTGATCTGAGCTGCTGTCCAGACAACTTTCAGCACTAAGGTACATGTTAGAAAGTCCCTTATACACAAAGAAATCTAGTAGGTCAGGGAGTTTTTTGGGGTCTGTTGGCCAGTATGAAGGTTTGCCCGTACTCAGGACATGTAGTTTATTTTCGTCAAGGTTTTTTTCAGTTCTCTTCCTCTGGGTGATGTCAATCGGGAACCCCAGATGACATTTTTGGCGTTCCAATCTCCACCACATATGAATCTGTGGCCTAGAGTTCTGAAGAAATCTGTAAACCTATTTTCCTTTAGGGTATGCTTAGGGGGACAATATATAGCGGATAGGGTTAGTGAGCTCTGCTTATCCTGCACCGATATTGAAGTAGCCTGTATTTGGTCAGTTTTATACTCTTCCAGAACAATATGTTGGATGTGTTTTTTTATTATAATTGCTGTCCCTGCATGTGCAGTTCCATCGGGGTGAAATGTGGAGTACATACTATAATTTTTGAAGCTACATAAATGTTTGGATGTAAGGTGTGCTTCAGAAACAAGAAGTACATCAATGTCATGTAGTGCAAGGAGTATCTCTACATCATGTTTATGTTTAACCAATCCATTTATGTTCCAGGTCCCAACTCTGAGAGTAGCCATTTCATCGGACAAGTTTAGTGATAATTGTTGTGAGTAAAGTCATCATTGTCGACATCTGATCTAATAGTTTATCTAGCTTTTCAGCCTGTTGTGTGAGCAATATTTCTAATTTTGATTCATTTTTAGTAGTTTCTGCATATGTCAGTACATTTTTATCATTAGCACGACGTTTTGGCTGTTTATTATCGTCTTGTTGGCTATTTTGTCCGATCGTAGGTGAAATGTGTTGTTTTGGCTGTTTATTCTTGTCTTGTTCATTCGCAGGTGTGATTTTTGTTTCTTCGTGTGGTATGGTTTGGGCTGTTGGCTTTTGGCCTGTTCTCCTATATAGAATCTCCCTGTACACAGTGCATCCCTTGTAATTTGCAGGATGTGAGCCTTCACATAAAACGCACTTGGCCGGTGTATTCCTATCTTTTTTTGGGCACTCAGATGTTTTGTGGGGTTCTGCGCATTTTACACAGCGGTAGGGCATCATGCAGTAATTCTTCGAGTGCCCATATTGCTGACATCGTTGGCACTGTGGGATAGAAGTATTTCTTCTAGGCTCTTCTATTGAAACTGTTTGATGGTATATCGATTTTATTGTTTTAACTGCACTATTATTTGAGTTGGAAACTAAATTTACAAAAAACGTAGAGGTTGGCTTCTTCTCGGGTCCAAATTTTACATTTATGATTTCTCCAATCACTTTGTTTTCAGTTTTTTCAATTTCTTCTATTATGGCACTATGTGGGGTCGAGTGGTGCAGATTCTTGATTACAAATCGATAACATCGTTGATCCTTCCTGTTGAATGTGTGCCCAATGAGGCCTTTTTCACGGACTAGGGTCATAATTTTCTTGTATGCCTCAATGTCCAGGCTATTAATTCTTAATTGGTTTCTGTTGACTATTTTAAAGATGAATTCTCCCTTATTTGCAACAGTGTGTAGGAGGTCTGTGAGTTTATTGACATCTTCAACACCAAATAAGATTATTTGTGGAGGTTTACTAGGTCGTTTTTGTTTTGGTACACCTTCATCTTCCGTGAGATCTATTTGTAGGGCACTATATTTATTGGAGGTTTTGATAGCCTCTGGTGAGGGTGATTCTGAAAGCTTCTTCCGCTTATTGCTTCTGTTGGAAGGAACTCTTTGCCATTCAGGTGGACTAGATGCACCAGAAGCTCTAACTGGTGGTTGTGTTTGTTGTTTTCTTGGTGGTGAAACAGTATTTTTGACATCAGGCTGTTTTATGTTTGTAGGCTCTTGCATTTCTCTGCTTGGTTTACTACCTAGGGAGTTGCATCTAGGTCGGGATGAGAACAAACTAGGGTGGAAAGCTTGCTGAACATATTTCTTGCTGCCAGTAACATTTACTACCACGGAAGCCTGGTCGCCTACTTCCATGGAGTTTTAAGTTAGCGGCATTATAATCATAATCTACTCATATTCATTTATTCGTACAGCAAGTACACATCAATTTCAATTTTACAATGCATAGTGGAAATCATACAATTATAAGTCAGAACTAAAAACAATTTAAAAAATTCATAACTAATTATCAAATAATGTCAGCTTAAAAAAATAATTATGTCAATTGTTATAGAAATTATTAAACAATAATATTCAGATATTAGAAACACAGATTTAAAAATAATAATAATACATTAGGACCAAAAACAAATTAGGCTAAAGTTCCTAAAGGTACACTGAGGTGTGTACCTACATTGTCTCCTTTCGAGACATTATATTCCATTTCAATGTCATACAAAGCTTGGCTAATAAGCCAACGTTTGAGTTTACTTTTGAAAATGGGTAGTGTTGGGGACCCAAGTATATCCTCAGGTAGTCGGTTATATATCATCGTGCCCATCAACCTCGCGGACTTCTCGAGATATTGTGGTACTGCGCTCAACCTAAATTTATATCGGGCAACTCGTTGTTTTGATTCGCGCAGTGCTTCACCTACCACCTAGTACGATCCAATATTCACGTATCACATATTCAATATTATAATTTCACCATAGGATATGTATGTATGTGATCCCTGAATGCTATAGGCTAAATATCATTTATCACAAGCGATGCTAGGGCGGAACCGTTGTATAATAAGTATACATACTATACAAGTATTATTTCAGCTATCTGGATCCCATAGTACAAGTCTCACTTACTTCGGGACTACCAAAGAAACAAAGAAATGTCTACAAACAAAAAATAAAAAGGAGTTATTTAAAGAATCACTAAAAATTCTCCTTATTGAAAAAGATACAAACACAATTAAAAGTTTTTTAATAACCGAGATGTCATTAAAAACAAATAATATTATGTCCTGTATATGTTTCCAATGTTATTTTTTCAATACTATCTCTTACTATTATTACAAATGTGGAAGTTTGAATGTTTGTTGTCCTATTATGTTGGAATGGCTGAACAGATCTTGAAATTCAGAACACAGTTTGGTTATAGCTGGAATAGCCCCTTGGTTACATTTTTCTAAGGAAAATAATGAGAACTGGGTCCATAGGGGTAAAACCACAGGATATTGCTAGTAATCCTACAAATATTATAAATGTCAATGTTTGTTGTCCAATCACGTCATAATGTATGGATGGATCAGGCTGAAATTTTGAACGCATAAGCTACTTTTTATCCTGGCAAAATAAATAGGAATGGAAACTACACCGTTAGCACCATGGGGTGGTGGTATTCACATATAGGTAGGTATGCTTTTAAAAATTTTAGAAGAACCAAACAATTTTACAAACACTTCTATTTTACCCGATCTTTATCAGATTATTGAAAGTACATTTCTGTAATTATAATTAGGGCATTATGTTTTTAAAACATTTAACAGTTTTCTCCTTACAATAAAAGTTAACCAATTCAGCAACCTACGGCTTACCTCTCGATCCACTGCGACAGGCAGTGGTAGTGGAATATGTGCCCACATTTTGTCACAAATATACTCTCTGCTTGGTTGATTAAGTCACTGCAAATTGTGCACAAAATATTCATATTTGATTATCTGAAACAATGAAGGTAGATGTAAATACTTACTAATTTATAAGATGCCACTTGGAAATCATTTGTTTATAATGATATGATTTTTACTAGTGTGTTAAGATTAATTGTTATTAATGTTGTTTATTTATATTCAAGGACAGGTGTATGAACTCAAAGATTTATATTAATAAGATTATAAATTCAATTCAAGCATAACCTAGAAATCAATGTTAGAAATCACGCAATTGTTTGTTTAAATTGATTATCATTGGTGACTTACCATTCACGACCTGATGAATTTCTCTTACATGTAATTTATTTATCTTTAAGTTCAGATTCTGATCAAATCCAATAAACATCAACACAATACCAGCAAAACAATAACACTGTGTTACTAGTTGTACTGTGTGGATAGTTGTAGAAAAATAATTATATTAGGTTGGGAAAAAAGTCTTTTCATATTATGGTATGTATTTAAACAATAAAATCTCTTTCGCTATTTGTATCTGGCTGGTTTAAGTATCATTAAAAGTTTAAATTTAAAAAAACATCATTCCATTTTCAAATTAAGAAAATGTGTGATTTTTACATGGAAGTATAAAAAAATTGGCAGTCATTGGAACTGCCGATAGAAGTGAAAACTTATAACTCAGAATTTGATAGCTAACTTTGGAAACTACACGGGTGTACCGGAAGGCGTGGCCTAACCATAATGGCATGGCCATCTAGAAATGCGTTAGCATTTCCCATTGGCTCACGTATTTCTAGATGGTCATGCCGTGATGGTTAGGCCACGCCCTTTCAGCATTTCCCATTGGCTGACGCATTTCTAGATGGCCAATGGCCGTGGCCCCGAGTTTACCTCGAAGATTTCTTATTATACCCGAGCGTGACGCTAGAATTCAATCGAAAAATCTGTCTAAAAGCGCGCCTGCGCGCCAAAAGAAGTTTTCACTTCTTTACTGTTTCTGTTGCCCTGGTACCTACCTGGCCATTTTTACCGAGTTTACCCGAAGATTTCTTATCATATCCGAGCGTGACGATTGATGAATCCATTTCACAGCCTACGAAAATTCTGTCTAAAGCGCGCCTAAAGAAGTTTTCACTTCAAAAATTGGCAGTCGGAGGAACTGCCGATAGAAGATAGAAGTGAAAACTGATAACTCAGAATTGGATAGCTTGCTTCGGAAACTACACGGGTGTAACTGGAGGGTGTGGCCAGGTCATCATAGCATGACCATTTATAAATGCGTCAGCATTTCCCATTGGCTGACGCATTTCTAGATGGCCATGCCATGATGGCCCGGCCACGCTCTTTCAGCATTTCCCATTGGCTGACGCATTTCTAGATGGTGAATGGCTATGGTCCCGAGTTTACCCGAAGATTTCTTATCATACCCGAGCGTGACGCTAGAATTCAATTTACAGCGCACTAAAAATCTATCTAGGCGTGCTAAAAGAAGTTATCACTTCAAAAAGTCAGCGTAGTCTCGCTAAAACTAAAACTGTGTCACCAGAGTCGGCCACATTTGCACGTGTGCGTTGTCAAGTTGTCATTGATAGGTTGACATGCACACATATACCTACACAAGTTTACGCGTATAATGACTCTCTGATGTGTGCGCGTCAGCTTGTATGTAACAACACACACGTGCATATTATGTGGCCCACTCTATGGACACAGTTTTTGTTTTAGTGGGACTACGTCCAACTGTTTTTATACATCCATGGATTTTTATTTGGTTTTCGTACAGTCAAGATGAGTGAATCTAATAAAGAAATTCAATACAGTTTAAAATTTTACTATAAGGTAAAAATGCAACGCAAGCCGCGAAAAAATTTACTAGTTCCGTACATTTTTGCAGACCTGCCCTTAGTTAGTTTTACTAGGCTATATGGCTATAAGCTATAAAGCACCCAAAACGAATTAACTTTAACCCAACAATTGTACATTAGAGATTGTATACATTTTTTTTTAATGTTTAGGACAAAAGCTTGAATTCTAAGTTCTGGTTTTAAAAGATGGTGTTCCTATTGTATTATATTTATGTACTAATGTATTGTACTGTACCGTCAGCGCAAACGCGCTATACGAGCGATCGTGCAGGTGGCATAGGACATTTACGCACGAGTACGAGCTTACTTCAAAAGTCTGGGAATCAAATTCTTACATTGCCATCAATTATAATATTACAGATGGCAATAAACGCGAAGACACACCTGCCGTCAGGTGAAGTTAGTAATCCTGATAGGAGAAAGGTTACATCGGGGATAAGGTAAAATCGGGGAAGCTCATACATGCCATGATTGAGTCACACCATGTACGGCAAGTTGCTGGACTCTGTGAAATTGGCCCCCAGCTTGTTAAGCTTCAGATATCGGTGGTAACCTCAAAAAGTTTAATATTGACGCTATGAAACCAAAACATTTTCACTGTTTTTTTTAATGTGTATGTATTTTTTTTTTTTTTTTTTTTTTTTTTTTTAATGGCTCTATGTGGATTAGTCTCACAATTCCGCCAATGTCACGTTAAATGATAGGCCGTCAAACAAAGAGATAGGGGCCAGTAATAGGAATATTGTACAGTAGAGGGGATTTATCACGTATTTTATGTTTTACTAGGTCGCAAAAAAATAAAGCTAATAACAGACATAAACAAATATAATATACAAATAATACAATGTACACATATTTGGCATAAAAATATACACAAGTACAAATATTACAATTTAATCCTATTGCTTTTAATATAGTTACATAATATATAAACAAAGGGGGTGTCTACAAGGGACAGTAGGCATTTAACGGAGGTGGGACGAGGAATATCAGGGGGAATAAAATCATGCAATGAAGACTGCATTAAGGGACAACTGAAAAAAATATGGTTCACATTTCCTTCGTCTAAACCGCAATCGCATAATGAATGATTCCTAATCCTAAGTTTGGCCAGGAAGACAGGTGTACAAGAGTGATTGAGACGTAAACGGCAAATCACAGAAGTAGTAGCTTTATTTGCTTTTAAATACTTGAAAAACCAAGGTTTGTGAGGAATTTCAGGCTGGATGTCACCATAGAATTTACCTTTCTCGATTCTAGATACCTGCCATTTTTGAGACCAACATTTGCGTAGCATTGGTTTAAGGATGGTACATAAGTCATGAGCATGGATTTGAGAGTATGTAGAAAGACCGGACTGAACTGCCTCACTAGCACATGCATCAGCACGTTCATTGCCCAATATACCTGTGTGACCAGGAATCCAGGCCAGTACTACATTGATATTATGAGAGAGGCATTCTAAAAGGGCTTCTCGGATTTTGAGGATTATAGGAAATTTGGTTTTTGAACGAAAAGGGTTGGCAAGAATAGCTTGAAGGCAGCTCTTAGAGTCTGTTAGAATTATAGAATTGTTTAGGTTGTGCGATATTATAAATAGGAGTGATTCTAAGATAGCAATAGCTTCTCCCGTAAAAACTGAAGTTACAGAGGGACATTTAAAACTCAATATAATATTAGTATAAGGGATCCATACAGCAGCACCAACAGGGCAAAAGGGAGACTTGGAAGCATCAGTAAAGATTTTGATCCAATCTTTGTATTCCGTCTGAATTTTGTGACAGAAAACTTTGTTAGCTTCCATCGAGTTCTTGTCAATCCCAAAGTCTAAAATGATGTTGGTGGGAAGGAGAGTAAGTGCATCAAAGGGCGTAGAATAAAGGGGTAACATGGAAACCTGAAAAAGTGGGTGAGGAAGACGATATAGGAAAACGAAGCTACGAAGCAGGCATGGAACGTCATCGTCGAACAAGCGTTGGGGGTGATAAAGAGAAGCTAGATATTCTAGTTTGAGCAGCAAGCTATGCTCTTTCTGTTGGGCCAGTTTGATGAGGAACGAGTCGCATAGAAATTGACGCCTGAGATGTAGAGGAGGGTCACAACATTCAACTTGCATGGCGTTTATAGGTGACGATCTCATAGCCCCGAGAATAATTCGCAATGATTTAGCTTGTACTTTATCTAGTTTCTTTAGGCCTGCTTTGTTTCCTGGATCTAGGAGAAATGAACCGTAATCCATATGACTCCGTACTAAGGCATTGTACATTAATTTTTGTGTGAATGGGTGAGCACCCCACCACACGCCAGATAAGGACCGTAAAACATTAATGTTTTTTTCACATTTTTTGTTGACAAATTCAAAATGGGGAATACCTGATAACTTCCGGTCCAACCAAACACCCAAGAATTTTACTTTTAGATCCTCAGGAATCATCTCATTGTTGATTGTAATCAAAGCCGGAGGGACAATCCTTTTATTAGTGAACACCACTACCTTGCATTTAGAGGCTGCTAAGGCAAAACCATGCGGAGATAACCAGTTCATGAGATGTTCCAGAGCGATATTCAATTGACTGACAGCTTTTTCAAAGGAATTACTGGAATAGTATAAGGTTATATCATCAGCGTACTGAAGTATCTCGCAAAAAGGCAATACTGACAGATCCAGGTCATGGGTGTACAGGCTATACAATATAGGGCTAAGCACCGAGCCTTGGGCTAAACCCTTCCATACTTTTCTAGCAGACATTATAAAGTTGGGAGTCTTAATGGCTATTGTTCTTTCGGCCAACATATTGTATACGAAACGAACCAATTTCTGAGGGACACCTGCCTGTGAAAGTTTTCTCCTGAGCACTGGAAGAATTACGCTATCGTATGCTGCTTCAATGTCCAGAAATACTCCAACCAGATATTCTTTTTTAATTATCGCAGTACGAATGTCTGTAGTCAAGATGCTAAGACTATCCATAGTGCTCATACCTTTTCTAAATCCGTATTGTGTCTTAGCAAGAAGGTTGTTATGTTCTGAGAACCACTCTAGTCTATTTTTTATCAGATGCTCTGTAATTTTCGCAAGGGCAGAAGATAGAGCTATTGGTCTATAATTATGAGAGTTGGACGGATCTTTTCCAGGCTTCAAAATAGGGATGACAATTTGGGACTTCCATGCAGGTGGGACTATACCATATTCAAAAAAGGTGTTAATAATATTTAAAAAGTAAACCTTGGCCTTGTCTGTTGCGTTTCTTAGAAATGAATACGGGATGCCGTCACCCCCTGGAGCAGTGTCAATTAGTCCACTAAGGGCTAGTTGTAGTTCGGAATAGGAGAAAGAGGAATCCAGATTATTTAAAGATGGAAGAGGGCATGCAATGGAGGGAAAGCAATCTACATTAGGAACAAAATGAGGCGCTATCTTATTAGTAAAATCCTCAATCCAAGCACTAGGGTCAACACTAGATAAAGTGTCTGGACGGAATGATCCTCGGTAACGTTTGACTTGCTTCCAAACCAAAGAAGATGGAGTCCTAGGAGACAAACTATGACAAAAAATTATCCAACCTTGTTTCTTTTTCTTTTTGAACAACCTAGTGGCTCTGGCAGCAATATGTTGGTACTCAAGGAAGTTCTCCATAGTCATTGAATTCTTATAGGCTTTTTCAGCCTCCTTACGTTCCTTAGCAGCAGCTGTACACTCAGCGTCCCACCAAGGAGTAGACACCTTGAAATTAAATGGTTTTTTAGTAGGGAAATTTTCATCAGCACTCGAGGAAATGGCATCCACGAAATTTTGATAATTGTGCAGGGCATTTATATTGTTGGATGAAGGAAAGGACTCTATTCTGTTTTCAAGGGCTAAAGAGTAGGACGACCAGTTAGGGTTCGATAGCCGGTATTTAAGTAGAGGGTTGAAGTTATGAGCAGGAAGAGCTCTGTTAGAAAAGAAGATGGAGATTGGAAAGTGATCGCTGCCATATGTGTGAGGAAGAACTTGCCAAGAAAGAACAGAAGCTAAAGTAGGAGAACAGATGGTAAGGTCAATCGCACTATTAGGATTTTGGGTAGGTGACACTCTGCGGGTAGGAGAACCATTGTTGATGACACAAAGGTTTAAATCATCGAAAATGTCAAGGAGAGAAAGAGCAAAATCATCATCGGCACTGCAGCCCCACGAAGTATGGTGGGCATTGAAATCACCCATCACAATCATGGGGGGCTGGATTGCCGAGAGAAGAAAGAGAATGTCGGCGATCATGGAAGAATGGGGATGAGATATGTAGATGGAAACATAGGTGATATCCACTACTTTAGCAGCTACGATATTAATGTTGGGGAGAGAGGGAGGGAGGAAGATTTGAGAACAAGGGAGAGAACGTTTTACAAATAAGGCGCAACCAGAATACCCGTCAGCCCTGTCATCCCGCAGGCAAGAGTAACCAGGGACTCGAAATCGAGAACCAGGCACCAGCCAAGTCTCCGAGATGGCAATGACTGATGGGTTAAACTTGTTAATCAAGTGAAGAAGGCTAAATTTCTTGGGACGAAGGCTTCTCGCGTTCCATTGTAGAACGACTTGGTCCATATTTGGTAATCGATGAGATCTGGGAAAGTTTTTGGGCAACGTGGGACGGTAGGTTGAAATTATACTGGGAGATAATAGTAATAAGTGTAGAAAGAAGGGCATCCAGGATGCTATGATCCTGGGGGAGGGAAGAAGATTGAGATAGAGCAAACCCGTTTGGAAGGACAGAGGGCTCTTCCGCAGTTATGGCGGCATGAGCTGATCTGTCAAACGACTTGGACAATGGAGCTCTAGGGCGGGGAGAAGTAAACACAGTTTTTTTGTAGCTTCTAGAAGATGATTGGGATTGGCTGGGGAAGGAAGATGATGGGGTGAGTGATGAGGGCAATGAAGATGATTGGACAACTTCTGCATATGGCCGGCTTGATCTTGGATAACGATGGGAAGCTTGATCGTAAGATAAATTTTCTTGTGACATAAGGATTTTAACAGCCTTTTGTCTGCCCTGCTCAGGGCAACTCTTGTTGCTAGCAAAATGATGCCCTAAACAATGCAGACAACTGGCATCTGTCTCCTCGACATTGCATGAGTCACCAGTATGTGGCTGAGCACATCGAAAACATCTGGGCTTCGAGCGGCATTGGGATTTAATATGGCCAAAACGACAACAGTTAAGGCATTGTATAGTAGGAAATTGATAAGACTCTACCTGTAGGGAAGTATGGAAGAGGAAAATCCTTTGGGGAAGGGATTGACCTTGGAAAGTTATGACCACAGTTTGGGTAGGGATCCAGGAGGGTATTCCTTCGGTAATTACTTTCCTGTTAAGTCTGCGAGTTTTAAGTGGGATACCACATCCATTGGGGACTACGAGGGAATTTGCAAACTCGTCCATCGACAGGTCAATGGGGACGTGCCGTACAATACCCATTTTAGTTATATTATAGTTTGGGATTGATGCTACAAAATTGTTGGCTTCCAAAATGGGATTATCGAGGAAACAATTTGCTGCTTCACTCGTAGTAAACTCCACGGAAACTTTGTTTCGTCCCACTTTTTTAATTCCATCGCGGCAAATATTAGGGACGTGATTTTGACATAGCAACTGGCCAAACTTGATGATTCTGATTGAGGCGTCAGTAGCAAGATCAGGGTCTGAGCGGGAAATGTGAACCACGAATGGCCCTTTATCTAAATCGGTGTACTGTTTTATACCTATTACAAGGGTTGGGTGTATGTATACATTTTGGATTGAGGCGTTAGATAAATCATGGTTAACAATTGTTTTCTTTGCAACTGTTTGTTCGGAAACATCG
Organism: Ectropis crepuscularia; assembly: GCA_963693475.1. Taxonomy (NCBI): domain Eukaryota; kingdom Metazoa; phylum Arthropoda; class Insecta; order Lepidoptera; family Geometridae; genus Ectropis; species Ectropis crepuscularia. The sequence continues at coordinate 8,533,903 of OY856350.1, forward strand.
GTAGCTCGGCGTTTAGCACCAGCAGATGATGACGTAAAAATATCCGGAGGAACAGGAGGAATTAGATTTTTAACGTCCATGATGGACGTCAAAATTTATAAAAACCAGAATAGTCGAAAATAAAAACCTCCCGCCGTATTAAATTATATCACCACCTAGTAAAAACACAAATACGTGATATTTCGCGCAAACAATGCCCGTTAGGCACAATTATCCGTAATTTTACACAAAATTCGCGACTCCTGTGTGACAGCTATCTTCTTATTTTCGTAACCAACAAAGATCAATGTGTATGTAAGTTTCGACCTAAACTGAGAATTTGACTGACTGAGAATCTGAGAGAATCAGTTCTGTTGAAATACCGTAGTAATGAGCCGTTTTCCGACGAGACAAAAAGATATGGTTTAATAAAACGATAATAGGAGGCGCTTGTAGGTCTTTTGGTTTGTTGTCAAAAGCGGTAGGCATAATGGGGCTCAATTCATTCAATTTGCGAAAGCACGACTTCTAGTAATAAATAATAGACTACTTTATCCATGTAAGCATTTTATTCGCATGAAAACTATATCAAAACATCAAAATTTCAAAACAAATTCGTAAGCCTGATGAAAGACAAAATATATATTTTTTAAATTTATTCTTGGCTATGGATACTAATCCTTCAGCCGAGAGAGTATCTCTCTACTTAGTCTGTGGATAAAATATTGTCGTATCAGTGTTGCTATTTATATCTTTGAATTTTCCTTCTACTTTGGCTTGTTGGTGTCTATTGCCTCGGGAGTTCTAAAGATTTTTACTGAAAAGGGATTGTGATCAGTAACGGTTTTTTATTACATTATCAACCTAAGTAGCTATTTTTATTCCCAATATTTTAAAATTAAAAAAGACACTTTTTACACTATACTTTTTCCCTGAAAACGGGTAGGGTCTCTAAAGGGATTACACTGTTGAGAGTATATGGCAGCGACAGATCTATCTGCATCTCGAACAATCGCCATCTAGTGCGTCCGTTGGAACTATTTTTGTCTCGTCGGAAACTCCCTCATTATTTTGTTGGCAGCACAGACCAGTTTCGTTGAGATCAACTTTTTTTTTAAACATTTAGCAATGCTTATTTTGTACAGCTTGCCATACGTCCGTATAAAATATTTATACGGCAAAGCAGGAAACTGAATACATACGACCAAGGAAAACGACTATAACGACTATACGACTATCTTTCTGGGTAGAAACTAAGTTGACTACAACAATCTATTGCTAAGTAATGCTGTGTTGTGTTATAAAAGTACACTAACGTACAGTCGTACACTGTATTATTAAATTTAGCTACATAGCGACAGGGGCGCAAAATTTAGCCTTAAAACCAATGATTTTACGTCAATGCTTAAAACCTTACTTTAGTTCTCTGACATCGACAACTTTACTATTCGAGACTTTGATAGTTTTGACATTTGGCCAAATATTGTGGTTGGTTGTGTGAGTCGAGTCGCCCTTTTGTATTTTATTTATAAAATCTTACTTTTATCTATTAATAAACCCTCAAAATACTTTTAGACTATCTTCGAGACGGCGGAGGCGCTCAGAGGTGTTGTGTTTATAAATCGATCGCGTAATTTCACGTCGTTCGTCGTTTTGAGCGTCGCAAATACCCACCGCGAATTCGTATTGTTTTTGTTTTAAGAAACAGTTTTTGGTTTAGAAAATGTACTTAAAAGCATTGTTTAACACATGAAGACTTCAGGAATATCTGCATGACCCAAATGCTACAGATATAAATCAGTCAGCTGTCTCGTAAAATCAATGTTTTGATAAGGTATCAATATAATGTTTTTCGACTGATTACGAGCCGACGAGTGATAATGTCGTGTGAACTGTGCGTTAATATGGCTGTAATACGCCGCTAAAACTTTGTGTCAATAGTGTTTTGTGTATTTCTCTTTGGTGTTAAATAATATTGCAAATAGCTAGCAAAATGCCTGGTAAAATCAAAGTGAAGGTATTGGCGGGAAGGAACCTGCCGGTGATGGACCGGGCCAGCGACACCACGGACGCGTTTGTGGAGATAAAGTTCGGTGGAGTCACACACAAAACTGATGTGTGCAGGAAATCATTAAATCCACACTGGAACAACACAGAATGGTATCGTTTCGAGGTGAGAGAGTTTTAAGTGATAAGTAACAATGATTTTGAACCCATTTCCTCAAATACAATATCTTCTGGATAGAGCCATGTGTCCCATAGAGCCCTGTGTCTTCTGTGTTTGGTAGAGGTTTGGCAGATTAAAAGAGGCGTCTGTGTCCGACTGTCGTAGGTCTTAGGTGTTTATTAAAATAATCTAATTTTAATCAATTATTGAATTTCCTGAAAACTATTAAAGGAGCTCTAAAATAACAACTTTTGAACTATGAAAGCATTCTTTGAACTTTTACTTTCAGATACATTTTTATAGTTTTAAATTTAAGGCAGTTCAATATATAGGAAATGTAGGTAGTGCGATACTTTATGTCTTAATAGTTAGTGGTTTTACCCACATACTTTACGTGACCTTACTGCTCCTGCAATTAAAAGTAGCCTTGGTGTGACTATCTCTGTACCAAATTTCATCCAGAATGAATCAGCTGTTTGTGCATGAAAGTGGAACAAACATTTATACAACTTTCGTGATTTTAATATTTACAAGATTGATCCAAAGATTTTTGCTGTATATTTTGAAAATATTGGTCTCATAGTTTGTGTAACGCAGTGCCGACATGGGCATGAGTGTTGTTCACCGTCAAGCAACACATTTTTGTCATCATTCACTAAATCTTTTATAAAAATGTAAATATTGTAAGTTGATATATTTTTTGGAACGAAGTTCCTTTTTTTAACTCAAAATCAAAATACCACTGAGACAGAATCCTATAAAATTATTTTGGAACAATTTGTGTCTTATTTGAGAAAAACTTATTAAAATAATATATTGTTGTCTACATTTGAAGCCTTGACCTACACAGGAAAGATTAATCTTCAGTTTCCTCAGATTAAATTGAATTGTAAATTATATTTACTAGTGTTTTTTTTAAACATTTATTTTCAATCAACTCCTAAAGAGATTTAGTTTTTAATTTGGCTGGAAAAAATGGCAATCATTGCTGAAATATTGTTTTATTACGTGATTATTTGTTGGTCACTGGTTTTTCATTAAAGAAATTCTTGGTTGACAAAATGTGTGGTTGCAAAAACATAGCTCTGAAGTATTATGAGCTATTACAGCTACAGTTATTTGTACTGAAAATAAACAAAAAAATGTATTTGAATGTTTCCCAAAGTATGCTCATTTTCATAATATTATGAATGTGGGATTTCTATGTTAGTACTCAATCAAATCAATGAAATTCAAATACTAAACTCTAAAATTGGATTTCTGGGTACAATTTTTAATCATACTAATATAATAAAGGCAAAAGTTTGTGAGTGTCTATGTTTGTTTGCGAAAGTTTGTGAGTGTGTATATTTGTTACTTCTTCTCGTCTAAATGGCTGAAGCGATTTTAGTAAAATTTGTTATGGAGTTAGCTGACACCCTGGATTAGCACATAGGCTACTTTTTGTCTCGATAAAATAACGGGAACAACGGAGTATGCGGATAAAACCGTGGGTTACTGCTAGTTTTAGAATATTTCTTTCTTAGGAAATGATCATGTTGATAATTCTACACAAACAAATAAAGAGGAAAATAGTCTTTATGTAAATCATTAAAATAAAAAAAATTAAATCACATGTAGGTTAACACCTCTTCACACAACTTCTAGCCCTATACTAAGCAAAGCTTTACTATGAAATCCAGATAACTTATTAAAAAATATAGAATACTTCTGTTTCATGGAAACACCCAGTCACAGAAAAAACATCCATATTCATTACACATATATTTATCCTCCATGGAAATCGAACCTATGACCTTTGGCTCAGTGACCAGACTCATTAACAGCCGAGTCACAAGGTCAGTCGAAAATCGAAACGATTGTGTATGCAGTCGCAATACTAATTATCTAAACATATTATAACTAAAAACAGCAGTCATCAAGGTTGCATTTTTTTCACTATTATCACAGAAATTTTGGCTCAATAGCAAACTGTCATTCGCAATGTGTGTTTATTGCATGTATTTATAAATGAGAGTCTGGCGTCGGTCTGCGAGGTATTTGTTTGTGTATTTCCACAATGCGCCCACATGCTCGGTGATTGTGTCGCTTGAAATCGTGCCAAATGCTCTTTATCGAGCCTGGTTCATTTCAGTTGGATGTTTAGTGTGATTGGGCTTAATGTAAACATTCTAAAAAGGAATAGGATTTACTGGTTTTTTTCCTACGATTATAAGTACTTCAGCTTTGTGTTATCTATTTATTTAATTTTAGGTTTTTAAGCCAGGATTTAGGTTTTAGTGTTTTTTGCAAAAAAAAAATACAAGTAATTTAATTTCAAATTTCAAAAAAATGTAATATCAAGAAACTTACCGTTTCGTTACTACAAATGTGAAAGTTTGAACGTCTGTTGCTCAATTACGTTGGAACTTTTGAATGGATCGGGTTGAAATTTAGAACACAGATTTTTGTAGTCTGTAATAACACATAGGCTACTTTTTATCGCAAGAAAATAAGGGGAACAAACCGCGGGTCTAGTAGCATAATATGTGATAAATGTGGGGGTCAAGTGTGGGATTAAAAAAAAATACACTATAGTACAATGTAGTATGTGTATGGGCGGGGGTGTATGTGTTTTGCTTAATTTTGATGACATGGGGGGGGGGGGACTGTATGATTACGTCAGGTATAGTTATTAATTTTTTTACACACATGGCAATCCACATCTAGACTTGACAACGGAACGCATTTTCAGGGGAATGTGTAACAACGTTTACGTAAGCATGGGAGGGGGGATAATAGATTTGCTTTCTTTTGATGACGAGTGAGGGGAGGGGGCTTCAAAAATTGCAACAAATCTGCTTACGTAATACTTTAACGGCCCCTAACGCTCACGTCCCACTCCACTGCTGCTGTCACTCCGACGGTACGCTAAAATACATGTCTTTGATATCTGTGACGCTAACCTGTAAGATTTTCGCCTACAAAAAACTTGGCAGTCATAGGGATTGCCGATAGAAGTCTAAGAAGAAAACTTATAACTCAGAATTTGATTGCACACTTTGCAAACTGCCATCAAACGTCTCTTTGTAACGTCTGTAGGCGCGTTCAGGACTTTTTTGTAGAGGAAAGTCAGGTTCGCGTCACCAATATTGGTGGACAATTCACACACAACACCATCTAACCCCAAACTAAAGTAAAGTAAATAATTGGTGGACAATTCACACACAACACCATCTGACCCCAAACTAAAGTAAAGTAAATAAACTAAAGTAAATATTGGTGGACAATTCACACACAACACCATCTGACCCCAAACTAAAGTAAAGTAAATAAACTAAAGTAAATATTGGTGGACAATTCCCACACAACACCATCTGACCCCAAACTAAAGTAAAGTAAATAAACTAAAGTAAATATTGGTGGACAATTCACACACAACACCATCTGACCCCAAACTAAAGTAAAGTAAATAAACTAAAGTAAATATTGGTGGACAATTCACACACAACACCATCTGACCCCAAACTAAAGTAAAGTAAATAAACTAAAGTAAATATTGGTGGACAATTCACACACAACACCATCTGACCCCAAACTAAAGTAAAGTAAATAAACTAAAGTAAATATTGGTGGACAATTCACACACAACACCATCTGACCCCAAACTAAAGTAAAGTAAATAAACTAAAGTAAATATTGGTGGACAATTCACACACAACACCATCTGACCCCAAACTAAAGTAAAGTAAATAAACTAAAGTAAATATTGGTGGACAATTCACACGCAACACCATCTGACCCCAAACTAAAGTAAAGTAAATAAACTAAAGTAAGTAAAAAATATTGGTGGACAATTCACACACAACACCATCTGACCCCAAACTAAGAAAAGTTTGTACTACTATGGCGGCCAGGTAGCTGATATAATACCTACTTATAGGTATAGTTGTAAATACATACTTATCATACATACAAACACGTAGAATAAATATCTTTGAAGTGCAAAGTGCAAACTGCGCACTCCGATTTCACCCGCTGGTTTCTGGTCTGTAATAAATAAGTCTTCTAAGCATGGCTATCTAGACTAGATGGCCCTGGTTACTGGTACATGTGTAATGGTAAACATGGTAATACGCCATGGCCATCTAAAAAGTTGACGCATTTCTCGCCATCGTCCCGAGTTCACCCGAAGATTTCTTTCATTCACGAACGTGACGCTTGAGCTCAATTCACAGCACACGAAAAATCTGTGTGTGGTGCCCCAAAAGAAGTTTGCACTTCAAAGATATTTATTCTACGTGTTTGTATGTATGATAAGTATGTATTTACAACTATACCTATAAGTAGGTATTATATCAGCTACCTGGCCGCCATAGTAGTACAAACTTTTCTTAGTTTGGGGTCAGATGGTGTTGTGTGTGAATTGTCCACCAATATTTTTTACTTACTTTAGTTTATTTACTTTACTTTAGTTTGGGGTCAGATGGTGTTGCGTGTGAATTGTCCACCAATATTTACTTTAGTTTATTTACTTTACTTTAGTTTGGGGTCAGATGGTGTTGTGTGTGAATTGTCCACCAATATTTACTTTAGTTTATTTACTTTACTTTAGTTTGGGGTCAGATGGTGTTGTGTGTGAATTGTCCACCAATATTTACTTTAGTTTATTTACTTTACTTTAGTTTGGGGTCAGATGGTGTTGTGTGTGAATTGTCCACCAATATTTACTTTAGTTTATTTACTTTACTTTAGTTTGGGGTCAGATGGTGTTGTGTGTGAATTGTCCACCAATATTTACTTTAGTTTATTTACTTTACTTTAGTTTGGGGTCAGATGGTGTTGTGTGTGAATTGTCCACCAATATTTACTTTAGTTTATTTACTTTACTTTAGTTTGGGGTCAGATGGTGTTGTGTGTGAATTGTCCACCAATATTTACTTTAGTTTATTTACTTTACTTTAGTTTGTGGTTAGATGGTGTTGTGTGTGAATTGTCCACCAATATTTACTTTAGTTTATTTACTTTACTTTAGTTTGGGGTCAGCTGGTGTTGTGTGTGAATTGTCCACCAATATTTACTTTACTTTGGGGTTAGATGGTGTTATGTGTGAATTGTCCACCAATATTGGTGACGCGAACCTAACTTTCCTCTACAAAAAAGTCCTGAACGCGCCTACAGAAGTTACAAAGATACGTTTGACGGCAGGTAGACGAGTCGGAGCTGCAAGACGAACCGCTGCAGCTGAGGTTGATGGACCACGACACGTACTCGGCCAACGACGCCATCGGCAAGGTGGTGATCAGCCTCGCGCCGCTCCTCGCGAGGGAGGCCAACAATGCGAAGGGAACGCCGGGTACTACCGCTGGTGAGACTTTACTTTTATTTCATAAAAAAACAAACACTGTTTCCAGAGAAATTACAGGGCTTAGAGATATAACATCTTAGATCTCTGGGTGACGAGCGCAGTGCGGTGCTAGGTAATGATTTGGACTCTTCATGTTCCAATAGCTGCGTGTCACTGTGCTGTTATGTGGCAGGCATGTTGCTTACCATCAGGCAAATGTCCTGCTCGTCTCGTCACTCTTTATTAAAAAAAAAAAACACACACAAAAAAAATTGGTTGTCCTAGGAACGGCCGGTAGAAGTGAAAACTTATAACTGAGAATTTGATAGCTCACTTTGGAAACTACGCGGGTAAAACCAGAGGGCATGGCCATGGCCATGACGCATGACCACAAAAATCTGCCTGTGGTGCTCCAAAAGAAGTTTTAACTTCAAAAAGTGTGTGTACTTACTCACGTACCCAAGAAGTTAAAACGTTTTAAAATTATGAATAAATCACCTTTAATCTTCATGCATCTTTTGTTTTATCAAATTTAAAAAAATCGACTATACCTCATTCCAAATGTCTGTGAATAAAAGGTAAACAAATCAATGTCACTCTCAATATGACAGACCAGCATTTCTCAACCTTTGTTTTACAAGATAGTTTGTAGTACCTTTAATTGCTTGCCTTTTTAAATTTTCATCGCAAAACAAGGCTAAATATATATGTATGGATATCATAAACACCCAAATATATGTTCCCACTGCTGGAACTTGGAACAATCAACACATTGCCGCTGTAAAAAATCGCCAGACACAAGAATCTGCAATTGCTGAACATCTGATTGATGCTAAAATTGGTCATTGGATCGAGATCCACGACCCGAAGGTTCTATCTACTGAATGTCATTACTACGCAAGAATGGTTCGGGAAGCATTGGAAAATAAAAAACATAGGTATATATTTCAACTACGACGCGATGACCACGATGCCAATAACCGAAAATTACCCGGTTTACGGTTATCGGCGTCGCGGAATCCTCTAATAAATAAATGTGTGCATAGCGCACTGAGTATGGAGAAACCTGATATGGTTAGTGTTGTTTGTAGTGTTGGTCACCCTGCGATTTTTTAAGCCCAAATGAGGGTAGATGGAGACCTCCTCTCATTTCATAATGAGAGTATGGCGGGCATACGTACATTTATTTCTCCCACGTAAAAAAAGGAAAGGCAAAGCATTTGAGTTCGGAGAAGAATGTAACACTAGAACCAGTGACTTAGAAAAGTAATTTAGATGTTTCCTTATATGAAAACGTTCATTTTATTTTTAACAATAATTAAATCTCGTTCAAATTGTCCTCGTATTACCCAAAACTGATCAGAACACTATGATGTAATATTCTGGAAACACATACAAAAGTTTCGATCAAAATAACACAAAATTTATGGCATTTTAGAGTGAAAATTATACAAGCTTTTGATAGTAAACAGCGTAATTTGGAACACGTATTTAGATGTTTGCGATTTTCTCTCAACTCGTTACGACACAAGAAACCTTTTTCTCGGAGTTCTTTAGTCATACTCTTACTCTTTTATTGATAACGAGTAGTTACATGCCATAATATTCAAGATAATCAAATATTACCAATACAATTCAATAATTTAAAAAAAAAACAGACGTCAATTTAAGATCCCATTACAATAAAAATCAAATAATACATTACATTAAAATCAAATTATATTACAATTAAAAATTCCAAATTAATGACAAAAATAAATAGAGTAAAATTAATCCATACTTGAATAAAATGGAAATGGGCATTTTTACAATATGGGCAGGAGAAAAGTATGGCAGGTATGTTAGAAAAATTGGCACGTCCTTCATAAGAATAATTTGATGAAAAGAAGTATAAATGTCTTGAATGCAACATTGAGAGTTTGAGAAACACAGATCAAATTGCTAGTACTTAAAATCATATTTCTATCATCCCACCATTACTTTCTATAACTTTTAAAATAAGATAGTATAGAATTACTTGATCAATACAAATCTAAGTATATGGTATTTAAGTTCGCAATAAAGTCGAATCCTATTTGTGAAAAATATTTTAAGGCAATTTCATAAAAATACTAAGACTAAACGATGTTTATGTTATGGTATCACCTTTTTTTTGGTTTGTTTTGGTTTTCTACACAGCTTGTTGGAACGCACTATAATGTAAATCAAATCTCCTGTGTGGGACGTTGTGATGTCACGTCTTCATAAAGATTGTACAATGAAGTGACGTCACTCAAAACTTCTAAGCACTGTATCTTCGTAATTTTTTGTTTGTGAAACAAAAGAAAAAATACGTTTACTTACTTGCAATATTTTTTTTGTCTCCATATTTATTCTGAAATTGTGTCATGATCATATTTAGTTAAGTAAACGGTTAAGTTTCGTGTGATTTGATGAGTTTCGTCCGCGCGCCACATCGCGCCTAATGGACAGCGATCACTAAAGGCCGCCGCATGCATTATTAATTATTTATTATTTATTACCCGACTGAAAGAAGGGTTATGTTTTTCGCGCGTATCTTGTATGTTTGTAAATTTCTTTATTCCCACGTATCTTCCAAACGGCTGCACGGATTTTGACGATTCAGATATCGTTACATTTGTCTCAATTACCCAAGTGTCCTTAGATAGGTATTAAATAAAAAAAAATCAATATAGCCGATTTTTGAGGCAAAATTGTGAGTAGTTGAAAAAAAAATGTTATCTGGCATATCGAGTAAGGTATCAAAATACAGAGAATTTAAAGAGCATTACAAATATGTAAATATGTTGTGTAGTTAACTGCCATTTGGAATAATTTCAAGCATTTTAATTCAACCAACAGTGTTTTTCTTAGTCTTAGTAAAAATCGTACAATGAAGTGACAACACTCGGAAACTTCCAAGCACTATATTTTCGTATTTTTTTGTGTGCGAATCAAATGAAAAAATAGGTGTACAATATTTTTTTATACAAACTTCTTAATGACGGACTTATTAGGTTTTTTTAGTAACCATGCCTATTCTGAAACGGTGTCACGTCGTCCACAGGCGCGGTGATGTCTGGCTGGATCCCCGTGTTCGACACGATGCACGGCATCCGTGGCGAGCTGAACGTCATCGTGAAGGTGGAACTGTTCTCTGATTTCAACAAGTACAAAACCTCCAGTTGTGGCGTGCAGTTCTTCCACTGTGAGTATACGATGTGCTGGGTTGCTAGAAAACAATATCTATTTCCTATCATATCAGCATCATCTGCAGCCTGACGTCCACTGCTGGACATAAACATCGCCCAAAGATTTCCACAATGATTGGCCGTGTGCCGCCTCCATCCACCGACTTCCCGCGACCGAGACAATCATCGGTCCATCGTGTGGGGGCCGTCCTACACTGCGTATCCAATTGCGATACGTAATACGCTCCCTAATATTATTATTAGTATCCGTTTAATTGGGTCACATTCCCGCGCATACGGCCCAATTTGAGACATTGGAGTTAGTTGCGCGTTGTTAAAGTTATACCTACTTCATTTGGCGCTTTATTGTAAAATAATAGAGTAAAAATTTTACGACGCACCCATCGACCGTCACGAAAAACCGACACCCTGAAGTTAGCCTAGTCAACGCTTTAGTTTCCATTGTAAATTGTAATTGCCAGGTTAATGTAATATTTAAATGTTAATGCGTGTGATTGCATCATATTCCCGTCTGTCTGTTTACGTTCGCCGGTTGTAAACCGCGGCTTGTTTCGCGTCTCGCACCAACGTCGTCATTGCGTCCGTTCGCGATGTAAACCTAGATACCGCGCCACCTATCGTTACCGTGAAGGCGCGGCGCCACAGTCGCATTTTTAATTTATTTATTTGATGTACCGGTTAATTGCTTTTATTCATTAAACACTTGATTGAAGTTTGTCGGAGAAACGACGCAATCTCACATCCCTCGTCAACTTCGTCAGAACAAGTCGCACTAAATAAGAAAATTACCAAGTTTGTAGAACGCGACATCTGATTAGCTCTTGATTGAAAAATCGTTAAGCTAAATTGGGGCTCAAAATTATTCGTCAAGCCACTGGGTAGAAGCTGTCTAACGAAGTTAATCGTACCTACCTTAAACCCTACCTCGACGGGAAAAGTTGTTGCATCCAAATCAGACATTCTTTCGGAAGTAGACGACTTTAACGGACTTGCAATGGATGCTAGACGGCTTAGCTAAGTCTTCTCAACGCTTCGGTCTCTGGGTGAACTTGGACAAAACCAAACGAGTTCGTTGCTCTGGGACCGATATACAATGGAATCACCCTGGAGATTGTTCAAAGATATGTTTCCTAGATTAGACGCTCGAACTGAGTAGAAATAGCTTTGAGAGTAAGGCCATGAGAATAATGATCCTCAGCTATTTGAAAATAGCAATAAATTGTAAGTTTATTGGGTTTTTATCGGATACCTTTCGATGAGTGCCGCTGCTCTCCATGACCTAATACCGCGTCGTAAATAATTTTAAAAGTGATAGAAATATACTTTGACAAACAAAATTTGTAAGGATGACAAATAGCTGCGTGGTACTGTGCTGTTATGGGCAGACGTGTTGGTTACCATCAGGCATATGTCTTGCTCGTCCCGTCGACGTGCTGACTAAATAACTGACATATCAATGCTGGGCGTAAACTGTTAGGGTTAGAAACTCCGAATTTTTCACAAGGATTCCTTTTATAACGTTGTAACCTTGCTACCATGGCTGGATGGCCAAATTTAGTCTGGATATAGATCCACAAGTAGTAAGGGGTCGTTTGCAAATCGAGAGAATTATATGGCTATTCGGGCGGACACACTGGCCTGTGTAAGCCGCGGAGAGTCGGGTCGCAGTCCTTCTGGGGGTTTCAGTGGTGTCAGCTGGACATGGCGAGGGTGCTCCTGTGTCCTACACGGGGGTAGCTCCTCTGCTTCTCACGCAGTGAGTGGTGGACCGCTGCCTCAAGAGTTGTAGTTTTTTTTTTGGTATATCAGCCGGTGGTGGCTACAAGGGTTGACCGTTAGGGTCTCAGCCCGGTGATGGAACCCCTATGGGGTTCGTTTCTAGTAAAGTTGATTACATTTTATCACAATTAACAGTAGCGTAGTTTATTTTAATGTTTTTAAAACAGAATTACTTCGAATGGCGTCTGCCGGGAATGCGTTCCTTTTTTATAACTTTATGTCACCTAGTGTCGTCTCACGCTATTGGATGGTTTGAATTTGTCGCGTCCCGATTGGTCCGCGACAGCGTTCCGTTTTACCATCTACGGCCGTTTTACGATATAAAGGTTTCCTAAGACGGCAAGTCTATTTTTAATGATTTTAAGGGAACGGTTGAATTGACAACCGTTACAACGTAGGGGAGCATTAAGAAAATATTATCGAAAATTCACCCCCTTAGAAGGTAAAACGGGGGTACAAAGTTATTCTGAACCATTCCCGTTTTTGAAGTTATTCAAATTAAATGTAGTATATAAAGTTCTTCATTGAAAAATCATGCCTTAGGGGGGTAAAAGGGGGGTGCAAGTTTGTATGATTTTTTTCTGGTTTTCAAAGTAGATCACCTAGGCACCTTATTGGATAACAACTCGTTGCGCGTTGCGGTGGCTCTTCGCCTGGGCTGCAAGGTGTGTAGTACAGTCGAGGTAGACATAAAACTAGCCTGAAATAGAAAAAATTCCGGGGAGCGATTTTTTTTTATGAAACGTCGGAGAGGGTTGTTGGAAGTATAAATTTCAATTTTCTAACTAATCCCGGTAGAGGGTTCGCCACCATCTTGTTTTAAAGTTTTTGTAAAATAACTCGTTCATTTTCAACTTTAGAGCAAAAATGATGGTTACCAAAGTAGTTGGAAATTTAATTTCTCACAAGTTTGCTTCATATAGTTTTTACGCTAGGATCAATATTTGCAGAGTTATACTATCAAGTTTATCAAAAAATCGTAATGGGTGCAATTTTATTTTCTTCAACTTTGGTTGAGAAATTAAATTTTCAACAATTTTGGTGACTATAATTTTTGCTCTAAAGTTGAAAATGAACGAGTTATTTCACAAAAACTTTAAAACAAGATGGCGGCGAACCCTCTACCGAGATTAGTTAGAAAATCGAGATTTATACTTCCAACAACCCTCCCCGACGTTTCATAAAAAAAAATCGCTCCCCGGATTTTTTTCTATTTCAATGTCTGCCCCGACCGTACTACTGTGAACCCCACGTATGCACCTGCGGCTCCCTGGTAGAAGCCAATGGCCATCACGCTTTGAGTTGCCGACGGTGTGCAGGAAGGTTCTCGCGACACCATGCACTCAATGACATAGTTCGGAGAGCCTTAGTGTCGGCGGGAGTTCCATGCGTACTTGAGCCCCCGGGCCTATGCAGATCGGACGGCAAGAGACCGGATGGGTTGACTCTGGTGCCCTGGAAGAACGGGAAGTGCTTAATTTGGGACGCCACTTGCGTCAGCACTGTCGCCGCCAGCCACCTAGGTCGCACTATCCACTCACCATCGGCCGCGGCAGAGGATGCCGCTGATAAAAATAAGCGAAAGTATGGTATGTTGGTGTCGCAGTACGAATTTGTACCTGTGGCCGTGGAGACCTTGGGTTGTTGGGGCGCAGAGGCTAAAGGGTTCCTCTCAGAATTGAGGCGCAGGCTCAGGGAGAATACGGGTGACTCCCGCTCTGGTGCGTTCCTGGAGCAAAGGTTGGCCATTGCCATTCAGCGTGGGAACGCGGCGAGCATCATGGGCACTTTTGCGCCGGGAGCAGTTAGAGGTGGGTTATTCGGAGATTAGTTTTTTCATTTACAATATTGATATCGAACCTAGGATATTCAAGGAAAGAAGTTTTCAAAGTTATTTCGATAAAATGTTGGATTTAGGTTAAAGTCCCTAATCCTATTAATATTATAAATATCAATGTTTGAATATTTGCCATAACGCGAGTAAAACTGCGAATCGCTTCTAGTCTTTAATATTAGTGGGATGTATACTTGTCTCGTCTCAAAACACCTCATTCTGTGCAAACATTTTCCATGGGTCGTAGAATTTGATTGATGTCACGGATGTTGGTTAACCGTTAACGTTTAATAAACATTGCAAGATTGTACACATGACATGTTTACTGCTGACCATTGGGAACACTATTAACTGCGATTGAAACGAAAAGTATTGTTTACAATGTATGTGCTGTACTTGGTCAATTATTCCGTCACTAGCGGTGCCTCGCGGTTTTACCCGCGCATTTCCCGGTCTTGTTATTTTCATTATCAACAGCCCACTAAATGTTCCCACTGCTGGGACTCGGGGCCTTCTCTCGCAAGGAGAGAGTTAAGGCCATAATCCACCACGCTGGCCAAGTGCCTTTTTACCAAGTGATTTTTTAAAGAGTGATGGTAAACTCACAATAAAATTGTAAAAAAAATGACATTGTTCATTACATTTTTTTGTAATAAATACATATTATATTTTAATGGTTGACACTTATTTGTACGATACTCATTATCATACAATAAAATGTTAAATTTAAACTTTAAAAATGTATACTCTTTTTTTGTTTTTAAAATTGACGTGTAAATTGTACATTTATGAATAAAGAACTTTGACTTTGACTTTGACTTTGTGCGGGTTGGTGGATGACACATGACTTCGAAAGATTCTAGGGTACATGTCGGTTTCCTCACGATGTTTTCCTTCACCGTTTTAAGTTAGCGGCATTACGCATATGACTTCGAAAATACAGTGGTGCGTGTGGGGTTTGAACCCGGGAAGTAATTATTTTGTGATCTGTGCCCGGGGTCTCCGGATCGGCAGGCGCCGTTCTCCCGACAGCGACTATGTTTACTGCTGACCAGTATTAACTGCGAGCGAAACGAAAAGTATTGTCTACAACTATGTGCTGTACTTGTTCAATTACTCCGTCACTAGCGGTGCCTCGTGGTTTTACCCGCGTATTTCCCGGTTTTGTTATTTTCCCGCGATGAAAAATATCGCTCTGGAACCATTGCCCTACAATCCGGAACACAGTTATGTTTTCACATTGCTGTTTGGCGGTAATTTTGTATGTACACATATTTGTGTGTTTCGTCTCATAACACTTCATTCTCTGCAAACATTTTGACGTAATAACGTCTTATAATTCGATGAAGCCGGCTGCACGCCCGCAAAACTGTAACGTTTCGCCGTTACCGTTAGTTCGTCTTCCGTGCCATGCGGACGAAGCTGAGCGCTGAGGGCGCCACCCTCCGAGTCGAGCGGTATCACTACTCGCGCTATCAGCGTACTGATTTCTTAAGACGTTGTCACGTTCTATCGTCAGTAAACCGACTTTACAGACAACCATTTTTTTATAGGTATTTGATTGATGTCGCGGATGTAGGCGGACCGTAAACGTTTGATAAACATTGCAAGTTTGTACACATGACATGTTTACTGCTGACCAGTATTAACTGCGAGCGAAACGAAAAGTATTGTTTCCAACTATGCGCTGATATTGTTGAATTATTTCATCTATAAAAATGCCCCGCGATTTTACCCGCATAGTTCCAGTTCCTGTAATTTTCTCGGGATGAAAAGTAGACGTAAAAGTAGGAGTAGTCACGGTTAGATTAGATAATCTGGCGGATTTTACAATTTTACGGCCGGAGGGAACCGCTAGTTTTACAATATTAGTGAGATTAAACATGGCAAGATTGTTAGATTGTATACATGAGATGCTTACTGCTGACCAGTATGAACTGCGAACGAAACGAAACGTATTGTTTACAACTATGCGCTGTTTTTGTTAAATTATATCGTTTTGGCCACTGGTTGATTTTCTATTAGTTTCTACCGAGACCTTGCTGTTTCTTTGAAACAGTGCGACTATGAAATAGCTCGTCACACTCACGGAGTGGGGAGGTTATGAGTTGTGACGTCACGTCTCCATAAAATCGTATGTAGGAGTGACATCATGTGTCATCCACCAACCCGCACTTGACCAGCGTGGTGGATTATGGCCTTGACTTTCCTTGCCAGAGAAGCCCCAGAGTCCCAGCTGTGGGAACGTTTAATAGGTTGTTTATGATTTTTATAACATATTTGCTCGTAAAGGGTCTCTTATTGGACCAATTTCTGTATCGTAATGTATCTTATTACGCACTAGTGCTGTAATGTGTAATGTAAAACGCACGGTTTCAAAATGCTCCGTCCACAGACTAGGTAGAGAGATATGCTCCGTCTAAAACGAACGGTACCTTTTTAAATCTTAGTAAAGAGTTTTTATGTCAGAAAAGTGTGGTCAACATTTTATGAATAAAATTAACTTTGAGAGGTAAAATATAATAAAGAATTATTAAATTCGATAATTTAATTAATTTAGACCATAAATTACTTTATTTTTCTGTAACAAAACACAAAAATATTAATTTACTTTATTATTAATGGCATACCGGCTGGTTCTGTGCCGTTGCTTAAAAAAAAAGGCGCCGATGTGCGCGCATTGCTAATCTGTGATCCATAGTGATTATTTACTCTGTGGCACAGAGTAAATAACTCTGTGCTGTGATCTGTGATCAAGTAAATATTATTCCGCGCGTTTTTTTTCGCTGTATTGAAAATTTCGTCAGAGTTTTGTTTATTTCCTCGCAAATATGTTATAAAACGTCGTATGACATACGTGCGCTTTGATAATTACAGCCTCTGCTAATTATAGCTCTCGCCTTCGGCTCGAGCTAGCAATAAAGCCTCGGCTGTAATTATCAACTTACCGCACTTATATCATAATGTACTATTTATATACAGGTCCGTCGATCCCGCCCGGTTACCGGACCACCTCCGTGCACGGGTTCGTCGAAGAGCTGGTAGTGAACGACGACCCCGAGTACCAGTGGATAGACAAGATCCGCACCCCCCGGGCTTCCAACGAGGCTCGCCAGGTCGCCTTCATCAAACTCAGCAACCAGGTTAGTTGTAGTACCAACTTATCTGTAGAACGGCCGAAAGCGGAACTACTGACGCCCACATAACTCTGACACAGAAGTTGTAAAATTTTGATAACGTGGTCGTATTGTAACTGATTCTTCAAAGGCTAAATCCTACTAATCATCATCATCATCATCATCAGCCGCAAGACGTCCACTGCTGAACAAAGGCCTCCCCCCTAGATTTCCACAACGAACGGTCCCGCGCAACCTGCAACCAGCGGTTTCCAGCGACCTTTGTGAGGTCATCTGTCCATCTAGTGGGAGGCTGTCCAACACTGCGTCTTCCGGTTCGTGGTCGCCACTCGAGAACCTTTCTTCCCCATCGGTTGTCAGTTCTTCGAGCGATGTGGCCTGCCCATTGCCACTTCAGCTTGCTTACTCGTTGAGCTATGTCGGCCACTTTAGTTCTTTTGCGAATATCTTCATTACGGATTCTGTCGCGCAAAGAGACTCCGAGCATAGCTCTCTCCATAGCTCGCTGTGTGACTTTGAGCTTTGTTATGAGGCCCACAGTTAAGGACCACGTCTCAGTTCCATAAGCCATCACTGGCAACACGCACTGGTTAAAGACTTTTGTCTTTAGGCATTGGGGTATTTTGGACTCAAAGATGTGTCGAAGTTTCCCGAACGCTGCCCATCCGAGTTGGATCCTTCGCTGGACCTCTTTGTCGAAGTTGGATCTACCTAATTGGATCTTTTGACCCAGGTAGACGTATTCGTCAACAACTTCGAGTGTGGTATTCCCAACAATAACCGGTACAGGTGAGACATGGACATTTGACATGACCTTCGTCTTGTCCATGTTCATCCTCAAACCAACCTGTTGGGATACTCTACTGAGGTCCCTGAGCATTGCACCGAGGTTCTCCAGCGACTCCGCCACAATGACTATGTCGTCGGCAAACCGAAGGTGAGTGATGCATTCGCCGTTGATATTGATGCCATGTCCGTTCCAGTCCAGTAGCTTGAAAACGTCTTCCAGCGCAGCAGTGAACAGTTTCGGAGATATAACATCTCCCTGTCTCACGCCTTTCTGTAGCTGGATATGTTTTGTGCACTGGTCCTGTAATCGGACAGACATTGTGGCTTTGCTGTAGATACACTTCAACACTTCGATATAGCGATAGTCGATGCGGCATCGCTGGAGAGACTGAAGCACTGCCCAGGTCTCGATGGAATCGAAGGCTTTCTCATAGTCCACATACGCTATACATAGTGGCCGATTATACTCCTCAGTTTTCTGTATAATCTGCCGGAGCGTATGTATGTGGTCTATGGTACTATAGCCTTTTCGGAAACCGGCTTGTTCGGGTGGCTGAAAGTCGTCAAACCTGCGTGCGAGACGATTCGTGATTACCCTCGAAAACAACTTATAAACGTGGCTCAGAATTGAGATGGGTCTATAATTCTTCAACAAGGTGTTGTCACCTTTTTTGAAGAAGAGCACCACCACACTTCTGCTCCACGCTTCTGGCGTATTACCGTCAAGTATGACGGAGTCGAACAGCTTCTGGAGGACTTTAAGTACCGGTTTTCCACCCGCTCTCAGAAGCTCAGTCGTAATTCCGTCATCGCCAGGTGCTTTGTTGTTTTTAAGTTGTTTGAGGGCCATCCTAATCTCATACAGGCTGACTTCCGGGATATCTTCGGTAAAGTGCCGGGTCAGCTTGGCTCTGGGGTCTTTTGCCATGCTAACGACAGGTTGTGCTTGTGTAGAGGTGTATAACTGTTCATAGAACTTCTCAATCTCCTCCAAAATCTCGGGCTTCGACGAGACTACGTTACCGCTATCGGTCTTCAGTTTGGCCAGCTGACTTTGCCCAAGAGACAGATTTCTTGCGAACACTTTCGAGCCTTGGTTCCGCTTGATCGCTTCTTCAATACACGAAGTATTGAAGCAACGTATGTCGCGTCGCACACAAGTAGAGATCCGTCTATTGAGCCGTCTGTATACCGTCATGTCGACCGAAGACTGCAACCGCATATCTCGTCTAACTGCCATGAGATTTAGAGTATGATCGGAGAGCTTTTGGGTTCTATTTTGGCGTCGGCTCTTATAAAATTTCCTGCCAACTGCTTGAACAGTTTCCACCAGCCTGTCGTTTATTTCGTCCGCCGTTACGCATTCATCTAAGGCTTCGAAGCGATTTTGAAGTTCGAGTTGAAAGTTATCGGGATCTTCGATTTGAGCATAATTTGGTCGAAGCGTGGACTTCATTAGACGTGATCTTTCGAACTTAATGTTTAGATTCAGCGTGCCTCTTACAATACGGTGATCGCTGCCGGTCTTAACCCTACTGATCACAGAGACATCGCTGAATATTTGCCGTTTAGTCGTCATAATGAAGTCGATCTCATTTTTTGTGGAACCATCTGGGCTAATCCATGTCCATTTTCGTTGTGGCTGTTTCTTGAAAAAGGAGTTCATCATAAAGAGGCTCTCCCTTTCCAAGAAATCAGCTAGACGTTGCCCTCTTGGGTTCCTCTGCCCATATCCGAATTGTCCCACTCTCAACTCATCACCGCTATGTTTTTATGTGTAACCTCTTCGTCGGGATGTGTCGAGGTCGGTGCGTACACCTGTATGACCTTCAATGAATACCGGTCGGTAATTTTAAGTACAAGGTACACGACCCTGCTCGACACACTCTCGATCATTATCACGTTGTTGACGAGAGACTTGCGGACTAAAAACCCGACACCCCCTTGGGATTGTTGATCTCCCTCCCGGTAGTAGAACAAGTTGCCGGATTCGAGGGTTATCCTGTCCTCGCCCTGTCTACGGACTTCGGATAACCCTATGATATCCCAGCGCAACTTGTCCACTTCTTCTTCCAGCTCTACAATCTTTTCGTCAGCCCTCAAAGTCCGTGCGTTAAACGTTGCCAGGTCGAGTCGTTGGGTTTGGTGGCGGGGCGTCTGCCGGGGATTCTTCGCACCCCATGCTCCACCGGAACCAAGGCTGCCACCAGCGCCTGGAATAGCAGAGCCGCCGGGGACTAGGGGCCGTTTCTTTATTGTGTTCTTCATAGGGGGGGTATTTGCCATAGTCACCACGCTTGGCAGGCGGGTTGGTGACCGCGGAGCCAGCCCTTTGCACCGATGACGCCGCTGCCCGTCACCGGTCTGGTCAATTTAGGACTGGCTTTTAAATGGTTATACCGCCATTGGTTCGGTCGTCAGAGCCTCGTTAGTTGGCAGCAGGGTGTACCACGCGCAGGAGAGGTTGACATTTGGGGAAGCTAGATGTTTAGTGCTTCCCCCTTACACCCCTACTAATACCTACTAATCCTACTAATACTATAACATTATTAAATATCAAATGAGGCGCAACTCACGAGCCTCTAATGAGGCTCGCCGCTCGTCTTCATCAAATCCAGCAACCAGGTTAGTTGGCTTCTTTAAAGGCAAACCTTACTAATATTAGAAATGTCCATGTATTTCCTTCACCGTTTTAAGTTAGCGGCATAACGCACATGAATTCCAAAATAGATAGTCGTGACGTCGTAAGTGTGGCATTCGAACCAGGGGCGCCGGATCGGCAGTCCACGTTCACATGAAATACATTTTCGTGATAACTAGTTAGTCGAGGTCCCGTGAAACATCAAGCGGGACTCGGAGACCGCACACCAAATGGTGCCCGCGCTGTTCCGTTTGCCTTAATGTCAGTAGTACCATTGATTTGTACCATTGATGGTACAAATGACACAACTTTGTATCTTTAGTACCATTAATGGTACTAGAGACAATTATTTGCAGATCAGTAGTACCATCAGAAATATTTATGTATCGCTAGTACCATGAATGGTACAACTAAACAAATTTAAAGTACCGTAAAAGTGGTAATAGGGTCGGTTCACGTAAGTCTGAAACATATTATTTCATGTGTCAAACGAATAAATTACTACCTAAACCTTGGACTGGAATTTTCATAATTATATCTACAAATGATTTGCGAAGCGGCATCGACGGATGATGCTTCGGAAATGAAGATAGTACGACGTGGCCGAGGAAAAGTTTTGTTATTTGAAGGTTTCCAATATTATTTTCATGCCAAACATAAAAATGGTAACTAATACAGTTACCATTTTTACCATTGGCGATGCAAACATTTTAAAAATCCTGAAAAATGTACCGGAACTGTTACGGTAGGTATGTTTATTTTGTTATACGGCAGTTATGTTTTTTTTTCTATACGGCAGGTATGTTTATTTTTTATACGGATTAGGTTTGCGTTTGACGATGATCTCACCTGATGGTAAGTGACAATGCGTTGTAGGATTGAGCACGCTTACCTAGAAGATACCACTTAATCACTGTAAACTTAAATACTACCAGATTGTTACTTTTGGGGGCTTCGGTAAACAGTTCCAGCCCTTGGCAGTACCTATGCATCATAAATGTGGAAGTAACATCTATCCATGTGAAATAATCACTCTTTTGAGTTTGCTTTAATAATCCTCAATCAAGTCATTTCATACTATGAACTTAACATAACTGCAACACAGCTTGATATAAGCATATCAGCATCATGCTGCTTGCCTATGACTCCATAAATAAGTCAGCGTAAGAAAAATGTCGATCCCAAGTTCGTACTGAACTCTAGAACTTTTTCCTATACTAAATGTAAAAAATGAAATTATGTGGAATATCTTTACTTTTCTTTAATGGTACTAAAGAAACAAAGTTGTGTCACTAGTTCCATAAGTATCGGTTGGCAATTACGGGGGAATATCTTCATTTTTCTTTAATGGTACTAAGGATACAAAGTTGTGTCATTTGTACCATCAATGGTACAAATCAATGGTACTACTGACATTAAGGCTTCCGTTTGAGTTTAGGCCTTATTTTCAAACCTTTATAAACTACTTTTGTATGAACATCAACTGATGAGTCAAAGGGAAGCGCCCGGGCGTCGCTTTGTGCTGTCGGGGGCGGTCCTTGGTGTTTTACAGAGAATAGAACATTTTAGTTATGTTAAGAGCGCGCTGTACACATACATACAAAAAAAAATTGGCAGTCATAGGAACTGCCGATAGAAGTGAAAACTTTTAACTCAGAATTTGAAGCCTACTTTGAAAACTACACGGGTGTACCGGATGGCGTGGCCTGACCATCATGGCATGGCCATCTAGAAATGCGTTAGCATTTTCCATTGGCTCACGCATTTCTAGATGGTTATGCCGTGATGGTTAGGCCACGCCCTTTCAGCATTTCCCATTGGCTGACGCATTTCTAGATGGCCAATGGGTGTGGCCCCGAGTTTATCCGAAGATTTCTGATCATACCCGAGCGTGACGCCAGTGACGCTAGAATTCAATTCACACCCCACGAAAAATCTGTCTAAAAGTGCGCCTGCGCGCCAAAAGAAGTTTTCACTTCAAAATACTTGGGAGGTGTCAAGGGACATTCTAATGGAACGAACTTGTACAAAATATTGCAACTCTTTACTGTTTCTGTTGCCCTGGTACTGGTACCTAGGGGCAAACGCAACTCTTTTATATTTCTGTTATCCTGGTATCTGGAGATAAACGCTGGGCTGTTGGAGGTAGGTAACCTAGTACCTACCTGGCCGTTTTTACCGAGTTTACCCGAAGATTTCATATCCGATCCGATCGATTATCATATCCGAGCGTGACGATTGATGAATCCATTTCACAGCCCACGAAAATTCTGTCTATAGCGCGCCTAAAGAAGTTTTCACTTCAAAAATGGCAGTCATAAGAGCTGCCGATAGAAGTGAAAACTAACTCGGAATTTGATAGCTCACTTTGGGAAACTACGCGGTGAAACCGGAGGGCGTGGCCATGATCATGGCCAAGAAATGCGTTAGCATTTCTAGATGCCCAATGGTCATGATCCCGAGTTTACCCGAAGTTTCTCTTACGCTTGAGCTCAATTCACAGCTCACAAAAAATCTGTCTGTAGCGTGCCAAAAGAAATTTTCACTTGAAAAAAATAACACCGAATTGAAAACGGAGGAGGTTTTGAATATTGTTAAAAATAGCAGGACCCATCACATTCTAGACATTTTTTTATTTTTTTTTAATAAAGAGTGACGAGACGAGCAGGAGATTTGCCTGATGGTAAGCAACATGATTGCCACATAACAGCACAGTGACACGCAGCTATTGGAACATGAAGAGCCCAAATCATTACCTAGCACTGCACTGCGCTCGTCACCCAGAGATCTAAGTTGTTATATCTCTAAGCCCTGTAATTTCTCTGAAAACATTGCCCTTCAAACCGGAACACAGTAATGTTTGCTTGGCGGTAGAATAATTGGCAAAGGTGTGGTACTTCCCCAGGCGGACTCTGCTAAGAGTCCTACCACTACAAATACAGATAAGAGTGTGTTGTACACAGGTGCAGCGGCTGGTGGGTCTGAAGGCTGCAGAACTGGGCGCAAATGCAGTCGTCGGCTATCAGCAAGAGTTCGACCTGGAGGGAGAAGCTGGAGTCGTGGCCAGAGCTATTGG
Source organism: Ectropis crepuscularia (assembly GCA_963693475.1). Classification (NCBI taxonomy): domain Eukaryota; kingdom Metazoa; phylum Arthropoda; class Insecta; order Lepidoptera; family Geometridae; genus Ectropis; species Ectropis crepuscularia. Next base: position 8,557,843 of record OY856350.1, read on the forward strand.
TAAGGGACGTCCAATACGTATGTAATATATGCAACCTTTGTTACGGCCGGTCTAAGTTACGGCTGGTCTAGTCGGGAGAACGGCGCCTGCCGATCCGGAGACCCCGGGTTCAAACTCCACACGCACCACTGTCTTTTCGAAGTCATGTGCGTAATGCCGCTAACTTAAAACGGTGAAGGAAAACATCGTGAGGAAACCGACATGTACCTAGAATCTTTCGAAGTCATGTGTCATCCACCAACCCGCACTGGGCCAGCGTAGTGAATTATGGCCTTAACTCTCTCCTTACGAGAGAAGGCCCCGAGTCCCAGCTGTGGGAACGTTTAGTGGGCTGTTGATGATGTTGATGATATGCAACCGGTTCATGTAGGAGGAAATGTGCGTGTGAGTGTGCGTGTGTGTGTGTGCGATAGATTGCGACTGTGAGCGCGAGCAGAATAGTCAAACTAGGTAGGACTCCTTGCAGAGTTCGTCTGGGGAAGTACCACAAACTTTGCCAGTCATTCTACTGCCAAGCAGTAATGTAGACATTACTGTGTTCCGGTTTAAAGGGCAATGTTTCCAGTGAAATTACAGGGCAAATAGAGTAAATAGAGATAAAACATCTTATATCACTGGGTGCCAAGCGCAGTGCAGTGCTAAGTAATGATTTGGATTCTTTGTGTTCCAATAGCTGCGTATCACTGTGCTGTTATGTGAAAGGCATGTTGCCTACCATCAGGTACATGTTATCTTTGGACTCTTCATGTTCCAATACCTGCATGTCACCGTGCTGATGCATAGGCGGGCGTGTTGCTTACCATCAGGCGCATGTCCTGCTCGTCTCTTCACCCTATACTATAAAAAAAAAACTCTTCTTTCGAGTCTCAGAATGTGCGAAGGTGCTTCAAGCATGAACAGTTGCTCATGTTGTACCAAGCACAGATTCGCTCTAGTATGGAATACGGTTCGCACCTTTGGGATGGGCCTGCTAAGTACTAACTGGAGGCTCTGGAATCGATCGAAAGACGTGCTCAAAAGCTAACTTGTTCGAAAAAGACTTCAATATCTGGAACATCGCCGTAAAATTGCTAGCTCATCGGTATTTTATCGGATACATTTCGGCTAGTGTGCAACTGATATGTATGATCTATTACCGCCTTGCCTTTTTTTTCTACCGGACTACTCATAGCTCGGAAAAGCGAATCCTTTCATGGTTGACGTTTCAAAGACTCGAACTCACTCTAGTCTAGTCTACATGACTTTACTTTTGTGACTATTTAATATTAAAAAAAAAAAGTAAATAAAATTTTTTTTCTTCATGACTTTACCTTTGTGACTATTCAATATTAAAAAAAAAAAAAGTAAATAATTTTTTTTTTTGTTTTCATCACGATGTTAACCTTCATCGTTAAAACTAGTGGCAGTGATAAACGTGCACTAATAATGACTACATATGTTAACTTTTACGTGTACAACTCATTTCAGGGACCGCAGTTAGCATAACACCATTGCCAACACCCAGCCAAACCATGAACATACCTCCTTGTACGCAGCAGTGAGTATAGTAAATCTTAAAATCATTGATCTAAAGTTTAAATTCTATTGTAATTTAGTTTCAAGATGATTTTAATTATTAAAAGAAAAACAGATGAATCAAATATTAATATTTAATATCTTATTGCTCAAGCTACAGCTTTAAATGTGCTAAATGTCGTAAATCCCAATTTTACATAGTTATAATCGTAGAGAAGTTTTTTCAATAAAATACTCATAAATTTATGTTTGCATGGTGTGTCGTGTCGTGCTTATATTAAAACTTAGACAATTAAAAAAATGTTTGGACATTTTGGCGACTGATGAGGAGACGGTTGATGATTTGAATGAATACTATCAGACACATCAAGAAGAACTTATGAAGATGATTCAGATTCTTAGTCCTAACGCTCCGTCGATGCTAGACGAGACAGAAGCCGTGGACGATGATGATGATAGAGTAGAGCAAGGACGTTTAAGTATCCACAGCTTCACGGGATCAATGTCTCTGTTTCAAGACGATCAGATTCACCACAGAAGTCTGAAGCACCTCTCCGAAGATCAAACAGACTTAAACAGGCTTCTGAGCAGGAAAAGCTGCGATGATGATGACGCCGATGACGGTTCAGACTCATCTGGGCCAATACAAAAAATAAAAAAGATGAAAACCAACTTTTTCTCCAAAAGATTCTCAAGACGTAAACGTGATAAAAAAGACAAGCAAGAAGATCAGATTTCTTTAAACTCTAATGCGTCTGACGTGTCTCGTATTTCGCTGGTTGATATTAAGAATGAGTTCAAAAAGAGATTCAAGAAGCCGAAGATACGTAAGGCGTTTACTAACCCTGACAATCAAGGTGTTGAAATGGCATCTATACTAGCCAGGTCCGTTATTCATACGCACACGAATTTAGCTTGTATTGCTGAGACACAAGACTCGGAACACTCTGCACCTGAGATGAGACGCACTAGCGAGTCTGAACCTAATATAACCGTCTCCGATGATGACAAAGAGAAAGAACAGAAGAAACTAAGTAATGAAAAACTTGAAAACATTAAGAATGAAATTGAAGGTATCACTGTTCCAGAAATACATTTTTCGTCGCTGAAAAATATGAGTTCTGAAGAAGCGGTGCCTGAACGTGTAAGAAAAACATCGGAATCTTGCCCTTCCAGCCCCATGGTAGGTAGAGCCGAAAGTCTACTTAAATTACCTGGAGATAAAGGCTATTTTGGCTCCGTATCATCTGCATTATCTGGTGAAAGTTCTGAAGCATACTCCAGTTCTGAAGAAGATGACGAAAGCTCAGAAGCGAAAAGTGACTCCGTTTCTGAGAAACTTGAAACTACGTCTTCAGTCGTGAATTCAGTACTAAATCACGAAGTTAATTCTGCGTTTATAGCACAAATGGAGAAAAAACTATCTACTTTGAAAAATATTCATCCGTTACCTAACGAAGCCGGTACTGAAGCTCAGATTCAAGAAAAAGAAAAGAATAAGGAGGTAGACAATTTAAATGTGTTAAAAGGTGCTGAAGTTGTTGAAGTCAATACCGATAAAAGTGACGCTTCTCCAGAAAGAGTTGAAGTAATTCAACCATCTACGTCTGCTCAAGGCTCCGATAAGTGCGTATTAAAACCCAATATGCATCACATAAAGCTGCACAACCCTTTCGCTCATAAAAAGTCTTCCAAGAGCTTTAGTGCCCCTTCATCACCTGTAGAAAAAAAGAACAGCTTTGTATATCGCTCGTCGAAACGCATCAAAAATCAATTAGCAAAATTGTCTAATAGTAGCATGATTAAGAGTATATCTCATTACTCTCTTCTGCCAAAGAAGAAAGAGGAAACGAAAAATCTTAGTCAACCAGGATCAGGACCCGGATCATCTTCAAACGTCCCATCCAGAGCACCTAGTGACACAGTTTTGGGTTCTCTCTTTTTATCTTACTCAGATTTACTTAGTTTAGACAAAGAGGGACTTCAAGCTAATCGGGGGCTCTGCAAAAGTGACGAATTGGGACGCACGAAAGTATCAATGTACATTGGCTCCGAACCCGTGTCTAGAACATCACTTAGTGGTCCTTCATTCCCGTCCAATTATAGAGAAGAGCATGGCCATAGGAGACTTTCATCTCTAAAGCCAGAAGGTTTGATTCATACTGCCATGGAAACCATTCTCATCGACAAAGTAGACACTTTGCTTTTACCTACATCTCCCGATCCTGTTTCTAAAAATAATAAACAGTTCTTTGATGATGTCAGTGAGAAGCTGGAGGAGCACAAGAACAGAGGATCTTCTGCAGTCATAAATATGGGTCACGTTCAATCTACGACTGGTTCCACGACCCCTAGAATAGTCGCTATGACGCCAAAGAGATTAAGTGACGACTTTTCTGCCCACGCACATGTGGTTCAGGACGTCAAGAAACATGTTCCAGAATCAACAGGTTTGGTTCACATGGCCATGGAAACATTACTTATGGATAAAGCACACTGTGTTGTACCTCAAACACCAGAAGCGAACACTTATCTAAGAGGCTCATCTCATGACATTCATGATAAATCAAAGCACAAAGATCACAATATTTTGAACTCAATTAAAACTACTCTCAAAGAACATCATGTGAATTTGGACTCGGTTTTCGGTAAGCATCATGCTAAAAAAGAAACTAGCCCAGATGTGAAAACTGGAGGTTTGGTTCATACCGCTATGCAGACGATGTTAATGGAAAGAGCACAATCGATGATACCTGATACTCCAGAACCGATTCCGATAAGAACGGAACCTGTGTTTGAGCGTGGTTGTAGATCGCGAAAAACATCCGAAAATTCTGAATCGAGCGGATTAGTTCATAGTGCCATGCAAACTATACTTATGGATAAATTTAGAGCAGTAATCCCTAATACGACTGAACCGATACCGATTCATTTAGATGACCACGGCTCGAAGCCATCAAAAAATAATGAAAAGCATAGCGAGGAAACTGGAGCATCAAGTGGATTGATAAATAGTGCTATGCAAACTATTCTGATCGATAAAGTTCAGACTGTACTTCCTGACACAAAAGAACCTGTCCCTATTCACCTAGAAGAAATAACACCAGAAAAGAAAACTGAAATTGAGAATGAAGAATCAAAAGGATTAACTCATAGCGCCATACAGACTATGTTAATAGAAAAAGTTCAAAATGTATTGCCGGATACTCCTGAACCAATTCCTATACATTTAGATTTTCCAAAATCTACAGTTAGTTCTGGTACTGTACCAGAAGTAAAAGAGTCGAAAGGATTAACTCACAGCGCCATAGAGACTATGCTAATAGAAAAAGTTCAAACTGTATTGCCTGATACTCCTGAACCGGTTCCAATACATTTAGAAGTTTCAAAGACTTCCAATAATTCCGATTCTGTACCAGAGGTAGAGGAATCTAAAGGATTAACTCATAGCGCGATACAGACTATGCTATTAGAAAAATTTCAAACTGTGTTACCCGATACACCTGACCCGATTCCTATACATTTAGAAAGAGTAAAGTCTTCAAATTGTCCCGCCACTGTAGCCGAAGAATCTAAAGGGTTAGTCCAGAGTGCTATTGAAACTATGCTCACTGAAAAAGTTCAGTCTGTTCTGCCTGATACAACTGAACCCGTGCCTATTAATATTGAGGATAAAACTGACATTATTAATAAGAAATCGGAAGGTGTACTTCGTTCATTAATAAGTCCAGTGACGGAAATAGTAGATGGTTTGATACATGATCAACAATTACCAGCTGATAGCGACGAGAATACGAATTCCAAAGGACTTTTACGCACTGCTATGACAACTATGCTAATTGATAAAGTACAAACCATATACCCAAACTCAACTGATCCTGACCTTATAAGCGATTTACCCATTGAAGACGATAAACAAATATCGAATAACAATAATATTATCAAAGAATCTGATGAAGATTCTGGGCTGGTTAAAACTGCTGTGATAAAACCAACAGGTATTGAAGATCTTAAATCCCCTGCTTTAGTGGAATCTGCAATGAAGACTATCCTCATGGATAAACTGCACTCAGCAAATACGACGTCCAATGCTAACGTTTCAGAATCTTCCACTGTATTTAAAGATACAGAATCGGTAGATTCACAGAAAACGTCTAAAGAAGATTTAAAAACCAAAAAGTTGATTCGTCAAGATAGTATTCACTCTATAACAGAGGGAAAAGAGTCCAAAATGTCCAACGAAGATCTGTCTAACATGTCGTCTAAAGTAACTCGACCGCCAGTATTACAGTACTTTCACCCTATTAGTGGACTAGAGACCATACCATCAATGTCCGAGAGCAGTTTTGAACGTAGCGTAGACGGCGAGAGTTCGTTTGAGACTAACAGCGCTAGTGTGTGTGATAACTCGCATGCAGCGTGCAATTTTGGCAGGACCGAGAGAGATAGAGATAGGAGTGAGAAGGACAGGGGATCGCCGAGGCACGCGAGGGCGGAGTCGTACGGAGGGAAGGACCCGACGGGCTCGGGACAGACGCAGCCGCAAACATCCCTCAATTCAACCTCCACACCGATGGGGATCCACAGGCGGTCATCTGATTCCGATCTAAGTGTCACTCCTAAAGGTAAGAATTCATCTTCATTGTTATTATAATTTATTTATAGATGCCATAGGATGATGTGATAAACCGTATTTTCTGGACCGGACTGGGTCAAAAATACACTATCCTAATTATTCCGTCAGCTAGATCATGGAAAAATATTGGACACGTATTTTTTGTTTTTTCATAATATTAAAAATCGTCAAAGTTTAGACCATCAAACTTCGAGAGTGGGGTTCGCGACGTCACTCGTGAGTAAAAATCGTACTCACAAGTGACGTCACACGAAACTTCGAAGCGCTGTATCTTCGTCATTTTTTGTTTGTGAAACAAAAGAAAAAATACGTGTACAATATTTTTGTCAATCTAACTAACAGGCTACTTAGTCTTTTTGAGGACTGTACCCTATTCCGCGAAAACACAGATTAGATAGAGAACAAAAATATAATATTAGATTATCGCTTGGACATTTCTCAATCATACTGAGATAAGGATTTCAGCCGCCGTATTTAAATTAAAACAGGAATCGTTGCCTATTATAGCTAAAGCACGGTGATTGGTCAATAAGAGCACCCTACACTGAAATTTGTTTGGTTGACAACTCGACGAGAGAGAGAGAGAGAGAGAGAGAGAGAGAGAGAGAGAGAGAGAGAGAGAGAGAGAGAGATCTCTTCGACATGTGGTATTTTATTTTTTTCTAATTATTATCTGTCACCGTAAAATTGTAAATAGCGCAATCAATCAATCAATCAATCATTTATTGCAAAAACACAAAGCTGACAAAATACAAGTAAGCCAAGCATTTACCCTGTAAGGGCATGGCAATATACAACTTACAATAAAATTTATTATCATAAGTAAAAGTAAGTACAGAATTTATACACATAAATACGTTTTTTCTAATATTCATATTACCTAATCATATTAATGCCGCGAGAATGGGATATATTTAAAGTCGTCTAGATATTCGTTTAGACTGTAGTAACATTTCTGTATTAATAGTGTTTTTAGTTTTTTATAAAATCTATTTTGGTCGGGTTCATTTTTTATATCATTAGGCAAAGTGTTGTATATTTTTGTTATTGTGTATTCGGGACCTTTTTTTACAATTTCTAGTTTTGGTTCTAGTGCCACAAGTTGGGTTTGGCGTCGGGTATTTGTATTGAAGGCGAACAAGTCGAGATGTTTCCTTACGAACATAGCGGATTCTAAAATATATATGCTGGGTAATGTTAATGTTTCCAGTTTAATAAAGTGTGGCTTACAGCTGTTGGGTACACGGAAGTTTTCTAAAATACGAATACATTTTTTTTGCAGTATGAATAGGTCATGAGCCTCAGTCCGATTTCCCCAAATGATAATGCCGTATTTGAGCCAAGCATAGGCGTACGCATAATAAGCACTAAATGCTGTTTGTAGGTTCGTGTTGGTTTTTAAGACTGATAAAGCATAAATAAACTGTGATAATTTTGTTTTAATTTTTTGAATGTGAGCTTTAAAATTTAACTGTGTGTCTATTTCAATGCCAAGAAGAGTAATACTGTTAGTTTCATCGATGTCTAATAGTTTTGAAATGGAAGAAAGGTTTAAAGGTGTTTTTTGGTAAGGATGGAATTGAATAATTTTAGATTTTTTTGTGTTTAGTTCGAGGTTGTGTAGGTCCATCCAAGATTTAATTTTTGAGAAGGAGTCAACTATTTGTTTTTGTGAGCTAGGGTCAGATGAACATTTGAATATAAGCGATATGTCGTCGGCGAATAGTATACATGGAGTATTTAATATTTTGGGGAGATCGTTGATGTATATTAAAAATAAGACACAGCCTAATACACTGCCGTGTGGAATAGACCAATTGAGGGTTTGCAGTTCAGATTTTACAGCCGATTTAGACGTTCCGTCATGGTGGAAATGGTTTATTTCTACTACTTGTTTTCTATTGAACAAATAAGATTTTAGCCAGTTTAGTGGCTTCCCTCTTATGCCGATATTATTTAACTTTTTGAGTAGTATAGTATGCGAAACTCTATCATAAGCTTTTTTCATATCAAGTACGTACATCAAGTACGAGTCCGAATCTAATGACGTTAGGTAAATAAAATAATAAATAAATATTGGTGGACAATTCACACACAACACCATCTGACCCCAAACTAAGCAAAGCTTGTAATATGGCGTCCAGATAGCTGATATAATACTTATATAGTTTAAATACATACTTATTATACATAGAAACACCCAGACACAGTGCAAACATTTGAATTCATCACACAAATATTTGTACTAAAATAATAAGGTGATAAAGTAATCTAACCTACCTTAAGATTGTGATCTCGCGCATCTCGCGTTTCTTACCCATAAAGGGTCCATGACCATTCTAGTTATATAATAACCATAATAGTTACCCATAATTTCTATAACGAATGCCTCAAACCAACAAAGTAAAACTAGAAACCAATCACAAATAAAGGTTGCCTTGTAACCCAAAATCTAGCCAATCAAAGTTAACTATAATCAATGTTACTAAAGCATCTCGCAAAAATCCAAAATATTTTCAGTAAGATCGAGAGATGTCATAGACAATATCTAATTATCTGTGTGTTCGCGAAGTCCCTAGAGTTTTTGCAAAAACTCAGTTTGTTAAATCGTCCTACGACTCACACATCATACATGATTAATTAACTGAATAATTCATGAAATAAAATGTTGTACACTGAAACAGGCCACATATACTAAACTTGCATTACATCTGTACACTGCTGTAAATGTATGTACTTACTGTTTACATGACCATGTCCCTGATAAATACACTATTTGATTTGATCATTTTCATTGAGTTCGATCTTTATAGTTTTACTAGCAGCGCCTCGCGGTGTTACCCGCGAAGTTCCCGTTGTTTTTCCGTGATAAAAAGTAGCCTATGTGTTCTTCCAGACTATAATCTATCTGTGTTTCAAATTTCAGCCCGATACGTTCATACGTTAGGAGGTGATTGAGCAACAAACATCCAAATATCCAAACATATATACACTGACATTTATAATATTAGTAGGATAGTAGGATTCACGACTAAAATATTTGTCCCATAGCGGTTCCTTGTGCCTGTTTTGAACCGCCTTCAAAAAAAAAAAGGATGAGGTACACATTTCGGTTGTTTGTTAGATCATACTTCAGAGATATGTAGTCCCATTAAATGTTTATCTAAATCGGTGTAACGGTTTTTGAAATATCAATAACAGTCAAAATTTTTTTGTTCAATTGGTTACCTCGATGTTACACATTTATTCATCGTATAGTCGTCATTCATCGTAGTTATTTTAAAATTAAATTATGTTATTTATGCATTATTTCTATTATAGTGCTAGATCATATTAGGCACAGTCCGCGAGGTATAAGCTGAGCTTTGCATTAGTGTGAGTGATCACCAAAAGTACAGTCAGACAACAAACTCTTAAAAATTAATATCATTATATTTTAGGTAGGTACTTAAGGCATAACATATAAGTCGGAGAAGTATTCTAGTATTAAAATAAAATAAAACTAAATTGATAAAATAAAGTCCAGCTGTGTATTTGACTGATGAGTACATATTATTGTGTGATTATTACTAAAAATTCAATTTGAAAGACAAAATAACTACACATCTTCTACACCAGACATTGCACCATAGTCACTTTCTTTATCACTCTCGTTATCATTTTCACTCTCGTCTGATGTGTCGTTTGTTTTAATAATGAATCTTTCCGTTATATTGTCAATAACGGCGTCGTATCCATGAAACTTTTTTTCTTCTTTTATTGCATGGTCACAAACATTTTTCCATTCCTGTACAGTGATACTTTCAATTTTTTCATTTGCTAACCTCATTATTGTATCCATATTCATTGACACGTTTTTTTTCGCGACGTATCCTTTTATCATTGCCCATATATTTTCAATCGGATTGAAATCTGGGTGATAGGGTGGTAGACGAAGGACGCTGTGACCATGTTCTCTTAATAAGGTGCCAATTTTATATTCAATAAATCGTTGTTTATTGTGCAGTATCAATTGATAAAGTTGTGGTTTAAGCATGGATATTGAGTGATCGATATTGCGTAACTTGAGCCAGTCAATCATATCTTGTTTGCGACTATTTGAGTTGGGAGCGGGATTTTTTAACGAATTCTGGTAAGATGCGTTGTCAACTACAATAACGCTATTGGGCTTCAAATTGGGAATTAATTGCGTTTGTAACCATTTTGTATAGTTTTCTGTATTCATATTGTTATGATAATCACCACTTTTTTGATTAGCTTTAAACATCAGCAGCGCATTTGGTATGAAACCGTCCTCGCCGCCGGCATGAACGATTATCAATCGATTTCCTTTAGAAATAGGTTTCTTCAAACCAGAAGTGCTGCCATCTGAATATGATTTTGATGAAGTGTGAGTGGTGTCAATATATGTTTCATCGGTATAAACGATAGGCCTGCCCTGAATACGGTATTCGGAAATTTTAAGTAAATAAGTTATACGTAGGTGACGGATCTCATGCTTTTCCATTAAAAAAATTCTGTTATTCTCTGTCCTTGACCATTTGAATCCTAAAAGAGATACTTCTTTTCGCAATGACCATATTGATCCTGGATAGTTAATGTCAGCCTTTAATTTTTCATGAATTCTTTTCATTGTTGGCACCTCTTTGTCAGTAATGTGAAAATTATGAATTGTTCTACGGATTACTGCTTTATCAAAATCATCAATGATTATTATATTTTTCCTGCATCTGGTCTTTTTCGGACATTTGAATTTGGTTCCATCTTTCAAAACACGTTTACCTTCCAATAAGACTCTTTTAACAGTTGACAGTGGAATTCCTGTCGATGTCGATACCAATTGGGCTGATGTAGTCACACTTGACATGTCTTTATCGTTCATGTCTTTAAAATAGCTATTTAAATTACACAAAATTTCTTTTACTTGGCTATTTAATGGTTTCCGTATTTTGCGCTTATTTGTGTTGGCATCCATTTTACTAACACTTATATCAAACAAAAACAAAATAATATTAAACACGTCACGCTGCAGTCTGTACAAGAGGTGAAGTGCGGCAGGAGCGCGGTGAGACAGAATGGCGCCGCGCCTCAGGCCGGTTACCCAAAATCAGTTTAAACCGGTTTTTACCGGGCGAAAATGGCGCCGCGCCTAAGGCCGGTTGTCACACCTACACTATCCATGTACACTCACACAAATGCAAAGCTCAGCTTATACCTCGCGGACTGTATGTGGTTTAAATTTTATTTTTTCATTTCATTTTTCACTGGTCCTTCAGGGCTAAATTAATAATAATTCTGAATGCTTGGAAGAGTTGACTCTCCTCAGGAGAGAAGGCCGCGAGTCTCAGCAGTGGAAACGTTTAGTGGGTTTCATATAAAAACAACAACATACAACCGAAGTTACTTAGGTACCTTTACCTAGACGATTTTAACGTAGATTTCCCAGAAAAAAAACTAATCTAATACTAGCTGATCCGTGCGCGCGTTGCTGCGCCATCTATCAAAAAATAGTCGTACCAATTCAAATTTTGAACAAATTCGGTTACCTTAGTTTCTAATGACGCAACCTTTAAAAGTTAGCCACATGCTGTCACGCAAGGAAAGCGATTTTTTTCCCCGTTTTTGTTACAATTTTCATTCATGCTCCGCTCCTGTTGATAGTAGCGTAATGTTAAATAGCCTATAGCCTTCCTCGATAAATGGACTATCCAACAAAGAAAGAATATTTAAATTCGGACCAGTAGTTCCCGAGATCCTTGCGTTCAAACAAACATACAAACAAACACTTCAGCTTTATAATATTAGTATAGATCTATAGATATTGCGCGAGTTGAATGCAGAGCTTAGGAATGCGGAGTGCTGTGACCGCGACAGTGACAGCACTATACACTGCAGGCGCGTGAGGTGGGGCGTGCGGAAAGCGGGGGGAGATGCTCCCGCTCTTTACCTCAGACCCCGACTGCATTCAACTCGCGCGCTATCTGTAAGTTTATTTAATTGAAGTCGGTTTTTGTCTTTTCATTGAATTTTAAATTATTTTGTATTCCATTCTCTGATGTGTGATATTCCAGCCGGTTCGTTAAACACGTCCGCGGGTAACGTGGGCACCGGCGGTGGCGCCATCCTGCGGCCGTCGATGAACTCCGACAACCTCGACATGCTCGAGCATCCCTTCCTCACCATGACGGAGTACCCGCCCGGTTTCATTGTTCACATCGGTAAGGTTTTAAATAATAAATAAATATTGGTGGACATTTCACACACAACACCATCTGACCCCAAACTAAGCAAAGCTTGTACTATGGCGCGCCACAGACAGATTTTTCGTGGGCTGTGAATTGAATTCTAGCGTCACGCTCGGGTATGATAAGAAATCTTCGGGTAAACTCGGGACCATAGCCATTGGCCATCTAGAAGTGCGTCAGCCAATGGGAAATGCTAAAAGGGCGTGGCCTGCCCATCATGGCTAGGCTATCTAGAAATGCGTCTTGCCATGATGACCAGGCCGCACCCTCCGGTTACACCCGTGTAGTTTCCAAAGTAAGCTATCAAATTCTGAGTTATAAGTTTTCATTTCTATCGGCAGTTCCTATGACTGCCAATTTTTTTATAGTAAATACTCTATATATGTTTTTTTTAAATTGCTGTCGCTCGCCCCTGTTTGTATTTTATATGTATTTTCCTTTGCTATTTTCCTTTGTGATGGTTGCCTGGAAGATATTGCTCCAAGCAATATGGCCGCCACTTGTCGAGCTAGTTCATAAGTATTTCACTGTAATTTTATTAATTTGTCTGTATCACAATAAAGAGTTTTCTATCTATCTATCTATACACGTGGATGATGGTAAGCAACGTGCCTGCCCGTAACAGCACAGTGACACTCAGCTATTGGAACATGATGTGTCCAAATCATTACCTAGCACCATTGCGCTCGTCACCCGCAGATATAAGGTGTTTAATTTATTAGCTTAATCACTTAATTTCGCTGGAAACATTGCCCTTCAAACCAGAACATAGTTAAGGCCGCCATAATAGTCTTCGATAACAGGGTGGAGGTAATCCATGCCCCCAAATTGTTATGGAAACGGAGGCGGGGGTGTCTTACTCGTCTGGACAGGCCTAAAATTGGGAGTGATGTTGTCTACTTAGAAGGATACCAAAAAGTCGACCCCTACCTCAGCAGGCTTTTAATCAAGGGTTTTAATGGCAATGGCATGAAAACAAATTTGGTACAAAATCCATCCAATCCGAATCCAAAAATCCAATCCAAAATCACAAAATGGAATGTTCCGTAAAGTGACAAGTGTCATGAGGGGAATACATTGTGAAAACGCCCAATAGACGTAACAAGTGTATGATGACTGTAGGCTAAATTACGCGACCAGCCTGGCAATCCGCCGCCATCTGGTCTGTAATGGTTAGCTCAACTGTAAAACCACTAAAAACTAAAAGAATCTGTGCTACCACCCAATATAAGAACGATTGGGACGTTATCTTAAAATCTATAGGAATAATGACACAGGAGCGTAAACGGGTCCCGCGTATATACAAAGTTTATACCTTAACTTTACCACGAACTAACCCCTGTTCCGCATGTCTGAGGTTTATAATAAATATATACTAGTACGATACTTTTCAGCTGTTCTCGCCGTGTCGGCCTCCTTCCGCAATCCGGCACTGTGATCCATTTCCACTAACACAAGTTCGTACTCGCGACCGCGCGTGTAAAACAAAAATTAATTCGTGCGTCGGAACCGCTTATTTGAAAACAGAAACAAAGCGCGACCCTCCCATGCGTCCGTTCGGGACGCTTATTTCAAAAACAGAATATAACGCGACCTCGCGTAGGTGGGTGCGCTTGTCGCCAACGTCCTTTTTTTTTAAAACAGAATCAACGCGCGCGTTTTTTCTCACCGACGCGTTGAGGCAAAACTGGAAGAGGTTAGACTGCAAAAAAAGTGTTGCCACATCTAAGTTTAATAATTACCTTTGCTAGAAGTTAGCTAAAATATGTTGCTACGTAATTTTATTCCAAACAATGACCGTTAGGTGGCACCGTCTGCGCCCGCTCGGTGAAGCTAGTGGACGGCGGCGGCGAGAGCGCGGCGCGCGCCGCCTGGTGGGCGGAGCTGCGCACCGAGCTGCGGGCGCACGCGCGCGCGCTGCGCTGCAACGCCGTCGTCGCGTACTCCGACACCTGCTCCATATGGTGAGTAAATATAACAAGGGTAGGATACACAAGCCAATCTTCACTTTTTAATCACTGCGCGGCGCGCAAGTGATTAAAAAGCTTGCCAGTGACACAATATTTTTCTTAATTTTTAAACTCAGAATTTGATAGCTTACCTTGGAAACTACCGCCTAAAGAAGTTTTCACTTCAAAAAGCGTGCAAAACAAAAATCTTAATAAAGGCCTTGGTCAGGATCGAAGCCGGCACTGTACAGTCGTTAAGCCGAGACCGTTACAATTGCGCCAAACGCCGTTTGAGAGATGCGTCGAAAATGACGCTTACTTGTAGTATGGGACAAAATAGTATGTATATTTCTGTCTCATTCTTTCCTGCACATTTTTGTATTTGTGTCTCTTACCTGTCGTTTTTTCCGTTGCATCCGGTTTGAAATCACAACGATTCTAAAGAAGTTTCACTTCAAAAAAAGTTTTTTTTAAAGACAGGCCAGTACGTAAAACATACTGATATCTAGATGTACTTGCTCCATATGGTGAGTGTAACCTCAACTCTATTTTCGCTCCATATGGTGTATAACCTCATGTCTAGACTTACTTGCTCCATTTGACCTGGGCCGGGATTTCGGGGGGTTGGCATCGTGACTGTAGCGTGGGGCGATGGGGTAATTACCGCTGGTATTAATGTGCGCCGCTCCGGATGTCTTCTCGAAGTCACGTGTTAGTGCCGCTAACTTAAAAGTGGTGAAGGAAAACACCGTCAATAAGCCGCCAAGCTCTAAGAATCTTTCAAAGCCATGCGTCGTCCACCAACCCGAGCTTGGCCAACGTGGTGGTTTATGGCCTTGACTCTCTCCTTGCTAGAGAAGGCCTCGAGTCTCAGTTGTGGGAACATTTATTGGGTTGCTCTCCCTATGGAAATTAAACGTGCCCAGTCGCTTGAAGTCTTCAAGCTCAGGGTAAGAGACTATTACCTTAACTCATAGCTGTCTCTGTTTGTGCTATTTTTATTCAAAGGTATGTTATTTATAGGTATAAGGATTATTTAGTAAGTATTTTTCTTTTGTTATTTTTTTAATCATTATTTTTTATTATAGCTACATTATTATGTACTCATCATAATGTAGATATATTAATTATCTATTTTGTACATTTTCCATAGTATTTTAAGCAAATACGCGTGTGTATATGTACTGATAATATGTTAATGTATAATATTTTCTCTTAATTTCAAGTTTATTTGATGTGTCTTTATTGTTTAGAATAGTTTTCTTATCTCTCTCTGTTTTTAAATTGTCATTAGGTAGTTAATTTCTGTGTGTAAATTAAGGGCCATTTTTGCAATGTTTTCTCCTGTCCGTGCACGGTTGCCTGGAAGAGATCGCTTTAAGCGATAAGGCCGCCAATTGAATAGCTAATTTTTTTATTTTTTTGTTTTGTAATTAATTTCTTGTACTTTCTGGCTTTTAATAAAGAGTTTTTGTATTGTATTGTATTGTTGCTTATCCCAAAAAGAGCTATGTGCTATGTCCCCAGGTCACCTTTCAAATAACATAACATCAAAATCGGTTCATCCTTTTTGGAGTAACAATGCCACAGATAAAAATACAAACAAATCCCACTAATATTATAAATGTCAAAGTATGGATGTTTGGATGTTTGTTGCTCAATCACGCCGTTACGTAAAAACGGATCAGGCTGATATTTGGAATAGAGTCAGATTATAGTCTGGAAGAACACATAGGCTACTTTTTATCCCGGGAAAATAACGGGAACGGCGGCAACGATAAGTACGTGGGTAAAACCGCGGGGCACTCTGCTAGTATTAAATATAATCAAACCGGCTCTGTAAGTGTATACGTGTTAAGTGTTAGTGTATATGTATGTGTATTTAAAATCTTATTCGAATTATTGTATTACTTTTCAGTGAGGATGTGTGCGTGCTGTCAGCATCAGGCACAGCGGCTGTGATCAATCTAGACTGCGACTATAGCGTAGATGTGGATCCGCCTATTATAGGTAATCTATCTATATATATTTATATTTATTATATTATAAAGCTGAACAGTTTGTTTGTATGTTTGTTTGTTTGTTTGAACGCAAGGATCTCTGGAACTACTGGTCCGAATTGAACGATTCTTTCTTTGTAGGATAGTCCATTTATCGAGGAAGGCTATAGGCTATTTAACATTACGCTACTATCAACAGGAGCCGAGCAGGAATGAAAAATGTAACAAAAACGGGAAAAAATATTGCTTTTTGAGAGCTTTCGTTGCGTGACAGCATGTGTCATATTTTAAAGGTTGCATCATTAGAACCTAAAGTAACCGAATTTGTTCAAAATTTGAATTGGTACGATCGATTTTCGATAGATGGCGTAGCAACGCGCGCGGGTTCAGCTAGTCTATCTATATATATAAAAATCAATGCCACTTTTCGTTGTTATTGAACTCCTCCTAAACGGCTGGACCGAATTGAATGATTTTTTTTTGTATACGTTTGGGTAGGACCCTGGAAGGTTTAGATTCACAAATCAGCCCGGCAGATGGCGCTGCAGTTGATATCTAGGCTATTATTCGAGCGATGCCGGAGCGGGCCGCTAGTTGTTTATAAAGATAGCGTTTATCATTCAAACTAGGTGTCCTCTCAAAGGTACTTCCAAGTCTCAACAGTTGTTCATGTTATATCAAGCACAGATTCGCTCATGTAGAGTGGGGTACTCATGTGGAGTACTGTTCGCACCTTTGGGATGGATCGGCTAAGTATCAGCTCTGAAATTAATCGAGAAACGTGCCAAAAGGCTCATAATCATAGACAACGACACCTTTGTGCAAAAACCGTAGACCGCATCGTCGCTTAACATCAGGCAAGATGGCAGTCAAGTGTAAAAGTATTAAAAAAAATACTATTTAGAAAAGGATTAAGGTCATATACTTACCCATATGTATTTTTGATAAGCTACTGCAATTTCGCCTGATGTTTAAATACCCTGCAGTCTTAGAGCTCTGCCTCACTAGGCCGCCATGGCGACGTCGCCGGCTACGTATCCAAGCAGTTAATATTGAAATGTATGTTACCTAACTCACTTGGCGACGGTTTGGCAACGTCGCCAATTTGGAAGCGTTACCACAAGCGACAGTTCCCTACGTGGCTTCTGGCTACTCTGGCGGCATGGCGACGTTGCCACTATAATCTACACGTGTAAACTGCACTTCCCTCACTCAGCCGCCATTTTGGACGCTCGCTCAAATATTTATTTGTATTTGATATTGAAAAAAATGAGTGAGAGGGATGCACCCATAGTTTCCTTTTTTTCTACTTTTCTTTTTCCATTTTTCTGCGACGTACATAACTAAGAAGTGCAATTTCTTCTACGTCTATTCCTGAGGACGGTAAACGAATGACAGTCGAGACGCCATGGCCACTCGACATGGCGACCCTCGGTTGCCAGAAGAAGCCAGACTTGCGCCGCCGGCGACGTCGCCATGGCAGCCTAGTGAGGCAGAGCTCTTAATGTAATTAGTTGGAAGTTAAGCAGCCTAGAAATTTGCGCCATCCGCACACCTGGGTCAATCAACTTTTCGATCCACACTTTTGAGAGGATACATTTTTTTTATTTTCAAATTTTTTTTCGTAAATATTATACATCGAAGTATATTTTCAAATAGCTTGAACATTGAAGCATGACATGTGTAAAAGGGCACGACGTCTGTTGTATGATTTTTACTATATTCATAAAAAACTTAAACAACCCCCACAAAAGAGTCTCTTGCGTTACCAGAGAGTATTACCTCAGTAACCGAAAATAAAACTCAGTTTTAACTTACTCTTATATATTTTTTACTTTCGGATGCATAATCAAATAGTGTGGTATATTCAATCTTAATTTAAGTTACATACCTGAGAACATAATATCAACGATTTGTATTTAGCGTTACCACCGAGATCCAAAATTTATATTTATTTTGTATAATTCTCTGTTGAGAGTGACAAACGTTTCAAAATCTTTATAAAACGAAAACCAACTTTTAACACAACTAAAACAAGAAAATAATAAGTGATACTTCGAAAAACAACCGTAAAATAATAGTTATAACTATTCAAAGAAAAGAGGACATAAAGGTAACACCAGAGACAATTAGGTAACACCTTAGACAAATTCTTCTCTAAATGACTTGACACCCGGACATATTCTACTATATAACATCAAGACCCACGTTTTGGTGTTAGTATAATGTGTTAGTTTAATTGAATTTCTGGTGAAATTCATCTAAGGAATGTTAGAATAGGAACTATTTGTTTACAAATTATGATGAAGTCTACTCTTCGTCCAAATTTGGCCCAAATTCAAAACCAAAAGAGCTTTCTGGTTGAACTCCAAAATTGTTTGGTATGGTTGAATGCGAAACAGTAGATGGGCTGAATAACGGGCTAGTGGAAACTGTCTATGTCTCTGGAGTTACCAACTATGTCTTTGGAGTTACCACAAACGTTGCCAGTACATTTGCCAGTATTTTGCAAATAAAATGAAATCCACTTAGTATTAGAAATACTTATATGCACCAATCAAAACTTTAATTCTATGTCCTTGCAAAACAACATGATTCGTAAAATGAATATCAGTATTTACCGATAAAATCGCGGTAACTCAGCCGACAGCGATTAAAGCCACGCACCACCACTGAGAGCTCGTCGCTGACGGGTGGTCAGTCAGCATCGTCAATGGTCTTCGCCGCCGCGCCGACAGAGAGACCGCCAATATTTTAGTAGATAGTCTCCGAATTACGCACCTGAAGTTTTTTTAAATTCACTTTCTAAAGGTAACTCAGTATACCAATGTACACAAGAATTCCTTTGGACATAACGTCTAGATTTTTTCCGGAAATCAATTATCAACCGATCACTTTTACAATTCGAAAATATTAAAGTTTGTATTTTAATGTATCGATGATTCATAAATTAACCACAGTTTACGCAGTTATTTTTTAATCTATCGGCATGGGAAGTTGTCATCACGCGTTTTGGACAGCAATATTATGTATGGAAGGAAAAAATGTCACTGGAGTTACGACAAATTTAGATATATTTGAGGAATAATTTCGCACACAAACGTGGAAGTTACGATGCTTTATAATCTATAAATACTAAAGTATTTAAGTATATTTATGGAGTTTTGGTCAGAAATAGCTGAGGACACCAAAGTGTGGGTCGAAAAGTTGATTGACCCATCTGCACATGGTCAATATAATTGATTTTGGCCTTGATTATTACTATTACTGTAACTACTTATTATTGGTGAACATTTTACACACCACACCATCTGACCTCAAAGTAAGCAAAGCTTGTATTATGGAAGCCAGATAGCCGATATAACACTTTTATAAAATTATTATGTCTTTTATTTTATCTCCGATCTGAATAATTGTGGTAAATATAAGTCCGTACTGTTTTACCTAGTCAATTATACCCGTACCTACAATTACTCGTAATCATCATAAAAACATAAATACTACTCCTAATAAAAATACACCTATTTTTACTTGACTGAAAGAAGGGTTATGTTTTTCGCGCGTATCTTGTATATTTGTAAATTTATTTATTCCCGTGTTTCTTCCAAACGGCTGGATGGATTTCGACAATTAAAGGTACAAGTTCGCGCTGAGACCGCGACACGAGACCGCGACCGGAGACCGAGACCGGAGACCGCGACAGGGACTTGACACTATGGAATTGTATGGGCGCCAGTTCGTGCCGAGCCCGCGACAGGAGACCGAGACAGGTCGCGGTCGCGGTCGCGGCGCGAACTGGCGCCCATACAATTCCATAGTGTCAAGTGCCTGTCGCGGTCTCCGGTCTCGGTCTCCTGTCGCGGTCTCGTGTCGCGGTCTCCGCGCGAACTTGTACCTTAAGATATCATTAGATTCGTCTCAATCACCCAAGTGGCCTTAAATAGTATATTGTATAACATAGTGTTTTTAACGTGACAACGTCTTATAAATCGATGAACGCCGGCTGCATTTACGAAAAAGTGTCCCGTTATGTCCCGTTACGCTCATTGTACGCTTGCGCCGAATCTATCAATGTTTTGTTATGACGTCTCGTTAAACTATCATCCGTAAACCAACCGGCTTTACAGACAACCAATTTTTATTAATCTGTTATATTTTTGCAGTCAGGTTTTTAAAGTTAAAGTTATTTAATAGTCGATCCGTTCATTGCAGTGAGTAAGGATAAGCCAAGCGACGAGCTGGACAGTTGTTCGATAGCACATGTGCCGTACTCGCCGGGCGCCGGGCCTTATCGCGCAGAGGTGTCTACCTGCGCGCAATGCAGGTAAGATAGACGTTTGTTTGTCCATAACAAATGTTCACGACTTTTCTATCTTCCCTTAATTTTCCACTTTTCCGACTTTCCCATTTTTAGACTAGTTTTAGTTTAGTCCGTTATCTAATGTCCACCGTTTTCCATTCAAGGTTTTCCGTAATCGTAGCTGAAATAATATAGAATCATACAACACGCGAGGAGAGATACATTTTTGCAACGTACGCAATGCTGACAAGCTGGATGTTATACCATACTCTCTCTCGAGGTCACGAAAGCTAACTCACATTGTGGGACCGGAAGTTCCTAAAATAGTTATATTTATCCCAAGTTTCGGGTGCTTCAAAAACAGATAAAAATGCTGGCTTATTGATCAAACTTTTTATAGTTACTGCGAGTTTTTAGCGAGAGTTAGAAAACGATGGCAGAGCTCGAGCTACGACGAGTAAAATTAATTAATTAAAAAAATAAATTAGTAAAATTAATTAAAATTATTGTTGTGCTACTCATCATTGGAAGATTTGCCCATACTCGCCACGCTGGGCAAGGGCGGATTGGCGAGCGCAGTACCGTGCCGTCTTACGCATGTGACGCTGCTGCCCGTCACAGTTATATTTACAACACGGCTATTGAAGAGAGTGGCAGGAAGCGGATGGATGCGGAGAGCCGAGGACCGGATTTGGTGGCGCAACATTGGAAAGGCTTATGTCCAGCAGTGGACGACAACGGGCTGATGATGATGATGATGATGAATTAAAATTAAATTATTAATTAAAAGTAAAAACTTGATCATGAACTGGATCATACAATTTTAATAAAAACATAATAATGCTTGACAGTTTTCTGCTGTTTCGTGCAGTTTTGTTGCGATAATTATAATACAGTGAAATGTTAATTTCAACCTTCGAAAATGTGTACAATTTTTATGCAATTTCTTTGGTTATTATTTTACGAATTGACGTGTAAATTGTACGTTTATTAGTTTAGAACTTTTTAATCTATTGCCCATTTTCACGTAGTCACGATTTAAGATGTGTCATATTGTCTATGCGTACACATTTGTGAAATTTCATTACTTTGGTACAGATACTTCTAGAATTTAAACTTCGTACCATGTCTTTAGGATAGTGCCTATTGTCAAGTATCAATGTTTAATTCATAAGTTTAATCACTGTTTATCTCTTGTTTTGTGGTATGAAGTCCGCCTGGAGAAGTAAATAAATAAATAAATAATAAATAAATATTGGTGGACAATTCACACACTACCATCTGACCCTAAACTAAGCAAAGCTTGTACGATGGCGGCCAGATAGCTGATATAATACTTATATAGTTTTAAATACATACTTATTATACATAGAAACACCCAGACACAGTGCAAACATTTGAATTCATCACACAAATATTTGCACTGGGTGGGAATCGAACCCACGACCCTCGGCTTCGCAGGCAGAGCTGCTACCAACTAAGCTAAGAGGCCAGTCAAACGCCACCACACCTTTACCAAAGTACCACACCTTTGCCAGTTATCCTGACGCCAAGCAGTAATGTGCAAACATTATTGTGTTCCGGTTTGAAGGGCAATGTTTCCAGTGAAATTAGAGGGCTTAGGGCTTAGAGATAAAAACATCTTAGATCTCTGGGTGACGAGCGCGGTGCAGTGCTATAGGTAATGATTTGGGCTCTTCCATGTTCCAATAGCTGCATGTCATTGTACTGTTATGTAGCAGACATGTTGCTTACCATCAGGCACATGCCCTGCTCGTTTTGTCACTCTACAATTTAAAAATGGCAGTCATAGGAACTGCCGATAGAAGGGAAAACTTATAACTCAGAATTAGCTTAATTTCCATTCGCCATGAGCATGACCATCTAGAAATGAGTTAGCTTTTCTAGAAGGCCAATGGAAAACGCTGACGCATTTCTAGATGACCCATGGCCATAGTACCGAGTTTACCCGGGAATGATAAGATTTCGTGACGCTAGAATTCAATTCACAGCCCACGAAAAATCAGTCTGTGACGTGCCAAAAAAAATTGGTTGCCTGTAAAGTCGGTATACGGGCGAAAGTTTTACGTGACAACGACTTTGAGTGGTTAGCCCGCCTAAGAGCGAGAGAGACAGACATAAAAAGTGAAAGGCACGCGTCCCTCTCACTCGCTCTCATTGTGAGCGCATAACGTGAGCGGAGCGTAACGCAGTTTCTTGAAGTGTCACCCGGCAAACCAATTTATAAGACGTTGTCACGTCAAAAATTTTCACTTCATAAAGTGTTTTGTATTGTATTGTCGTTGTTTCCATTTCAGGCGGGCCCGAGTCCCGGCGGTTCTTCTAGCCACATGCGCCAAACCGAACAAACTGATGTCTTACACTAGAGCGGTCACATTAACTGCAGTTGGTGAGTGCCATTCATAAAATCTATTGATAAATTCAAAACAAAAAACCAAAGCTCGAAGTTAAGTAATCTTTCAAAAATGTGCTTAAATTTAAACACCCAGACACAGAAATACATGAATTCATCACACAAATGTTTAATAACCCTATTAATAGTATAGACTACCAGTGTCCCGCGGTTTCAACCGCGTAGTTCCCCGTTATTTTCCGGAATAAAAATAGCCTATGTGTTCTTCCAGACTAACAATCTAACTGTATTCCAAATTTCAGCCTGATCCGTTCATACGTTACGGCGTGATTGAGGAACACAAAACATGCAAACATCCATACCTTTGATTATATACTTGTCTAGATGAAGCTTTACGCTGTAATTGCGACAAAAGTAACAGGCCAGGTTTCAAACCCGTTGTGTGCGTGTCAAGTGATGAAACACAGACACTTGTGTTCGTGACATATTTTTAAAGATGGCGTCAAATGGCGCTGTCCTGAGATACAATTTTTCTTTTAAATCAGTTGTTTCTTTAACTAAGTGATAATGTAATGGTAAACTAACCGATGATACCTAACGTTTTTAGTTATTTTTAATTGTCATTTGTAATTTTAGCCGACTTTTATAGCGGAAATCGTCATATTCAAAAGTCACAAAATACCTGACAACGTCAGTGTCGCAACTAAACTGACAGGCCGAGCTTATCACCCAACAGTTGGCTGATATATTTTTTTGCGCTCGAGCGGTCTATCTAGACAAGTGTATAATAAATAAAACCGTCGTGTCTGTCTTTACATTAGCGGCGCGCGTGCGGCGAGCGAGCCCGGGAGCAGAACCGGGCGCGCGCGATATCTCCGACCAACTTCCCTTCCTGGAGTACGAATTACACCGCCTTCTTTTAGCCAAGCTCAGGATGCAGGTATGGAATCTGTAGCATTTAATCGTAGAGTAACATTTCGTTTTATAATCTTATAACGAGGTATCTTCGGCTTGAGATGCGAAAGTGAGAACAACTGAGAACGTGAGAACTTCGAGTACTAACTTTATTACGAATAACGAATTCCGTATATACAAGTTATCGCATGTTCTACAGACAGGCTTTCATCCAAGTAGTTCCGCTAAGGAATCTACCAGAGTGCCACCTATCGGTAGAAAAATATATCCTTGCCATCGAGTAAATTGTCCCAACGAGGTGGAAGCATAGCCTACCGTGCAGCTCGGAAGTCCCCATGATGCGATACTAACACAAGTTTGGTTATTTGCCTTAAGGTGCTGACAACACATAAATGAAATTCACAAATTCAAATTTAAGCCACGCCTCTTCAAAACTTCGATAAGACAGCGCCCCCACATGCAAACCGCGTTCAGCCGACGACATTATTAGTTAGTATTGATGGAAACAAAAAGCTACCGCGCGAAGATCATAGATGGCGCTTTTTAAAATATTTTGTAATTTCATTCAATATCTTTTTGCACTTTTTCAGATTGTGAAGAACATTATCGAAATTTTATGAGTAAAGCCTATAAATAATAACTAACTTTCCACCGCTTACAGACATAATGAGATTTCTTTTCGCCAGATTGTCTAATTTTTGTCTAATGATTTTAGTGAATGTACGGTATACAATTACAATAATACACAATTACTAATTAATTTATTTTATACACAAAATTAAACCGACTTCGAAATCACCAATAGGCACTCGAAAAATAAATTAATTTAATTATTATAAGCGCTACTCACTCATCTATTTGAAGTCAAATAGATTTATTCGACACGAACATTAATTGCATAAAAGTAGCTACAGCAAAAAGCCAACATTACATAGTGTTCCCATTCCCAGGCGGTCACCCATCTAAGTACTGACTACGCCGGCCGTTGCTTAACTTCGGTGATCGACGAAAGCTAGTGTTTTCAACGCGCTATGAACGTTGTCAATCATTAAATACGTATATTGTATAATAGTTATCATCATCATCAATAGAGGAGCCCGCGAGTTAATAATCCACAACTATTGCTCATTACAACACGAAAAACAAGATTTTACAACAATACCATTTTGCTGCTTTGTAACGAAAGGTCCACAAACAAAATTTTACAAAATTAGTTTTATTTCAAAAGTTATTATTATGTTTTAAAAATGTAAAACATGCGAAACGTTTGTAAAATGAAACATTTATAAACTGTAATGGAAGAGGTTTTGGAATAGGCTTTTGTACTAAATTTAAAAAATTGGTTAATAATATAGCTTAATGTTGATAGTATTCCGAAACATCTATATTTTTGAAAAAAACTTACATTTACAATAATATGTGTTTTGCATTTCAAAAAAGCAAACAAATTTCTGCACAAAAACGCTCCAGACTGTTATGGCGTCTTGAATGATGTCACGCCGGGGCAAACATATGTGTTTGTGTAAGGACTTAGTCAACGTTTTTAATTTAAAATGAATCCCTCGTATTACAAGAACTGCATAGTGCCCCAGTTTACAAGCACAAGTATAAATACGCCAAACAAATTATTCATCTATGTTCCAAACGATCCACAAATGCGAAAAAAGTGGCAAACGCTTGCGAGGAGGAATGATGGCCACTAAATCAAGAATGTATTTTTGTGAAGATCATTTTGATGAAAGCATTTGACACAGTATATATAATCTTAGTAATGTAAATGTTAAAAAAACTGTCACTTTTCCTCAAGAATAGTGGTAAAACAATAACAAACTAGTTCAGTTAAGCGGCTGAAGAACTAGTATCCATGGCGAAGAATAAATAAAAATAAAAAATAATAATATTAGTACTATAAAAATGTCAACAACATTAGTAATGTCTAGTGATGTTTAGTACGGTGTGACGTCACATTTTCTGATTGGTGTTAACTGTCACGTGACTCAATGCCTATTTTTTCAGATTTTCTTTACTAAAAATATTAATAATCTTTACTTATTTTGATAAACTGTTTTATTTTTTTAAATCTCTATATCTTAATCAATAGTAAGAACCTCTAATCCATCCAATTAATTCTTAGTGGAAACAAGCCTATTTATATCATGCAAATGTCTTTGTTTTAAATGGTTTTAAAATGTCAAATAACAATGTAGATATTAAAATTTCAGCTGTAAAGGAGTCTCGTCAATTACAACAACATTTGTAAAAAGGCTTTGTGAAAGTCAAAGTAACAAAAAATAATAATTACATTCAGTATACATACATATCCTACATGAGTATAAATTCGTTTTATATAAAGGGGTTTGAGTAAAGTTGGCGTCGTTTTTTTTGCAATCAGATTTGCTGTAAGTCATATCGGAACTGAGTTTTGGCTTTTGTTTTTCTGTGTATTTTTATACGGATTAGTGGTGCCATTTCCTTCAGCGGCCAAAGATCTGTTGTCACTTTTTTAAAACATTACCATACCTCAGGGGTATTGGTTCAATCAGATTTAATTTACGTCAAATTGGAGCTGAGTAATGGTCTTTCAAAGTTTTTTTACATGGACTGGTATCGCCATATTCTAAAGCGGCCAAAGATCCGTTGTCACTATAATGTTTTTTTTTAATTACCCAAAAAAAACTTTGAAAGGCAATAATTCCGCTCCGACATAACTTACAGCAAATCTAATTGCACGAATACCCTTGATGTAAAGTAATATTTCAAAAAAGCTCTAACACATCTTTAGCCGCTAAAAAAAACGAAGCCTCTAAGCCCATACAAAAATACAAAAAATAAATAACTTTGATAGCCCATAATTCAGCTCCGATATTACCTAGAGCAAATCTGATTGCACATTATATATAGCGTCAAGGTTATTCACTGATATAATAAAGTGATAACAGATCTTTGGCCGCTAAAAAAAAAACAACGCCACTAGTCCATACGAACGTACCGAAAACCGAAACGCCTTTGTTGTTGTCCAATTTCACTGATTATGTTTATATTTGAAGAAAAAAAATGTAGAATAAATTATGGCTGGTCTCACACGCCACACGCACCACTGTAGTTTTGAACTTGAAACTGTATTACATGGGAGTGTTACGGCTAGTTGGGATAACGGCAACTACTGATTCGGAGCCTCTCGTTCGAATCCAACGCATGCGCACCACTGTCTTTACGGAGTCATGTGCGTAATGCCGTTAATTTAAAAACAAAAAAAAAAATAATAGAATGGTAGAGAAAATAGGTAGGTAAATAATGATTAACTTATGTTGAAAGTTTGATTGACACTTCTTATATATGCACTTGATTACCACGGATTATTACCTAGTTTAAAACACCAAAACTTTTGCCTGTCGACTATTGGTAAATTTTATTAGACTGTCCGCGCACTAATGGGGATTAGGTCATAGTCTAAACTTTACGTCAATTTTATTAATATAAACTTCAGATTCAGATTCTTTATTTCAGACCTTAGGTATAACAGATATACACTTGGTAGCGTCATTTACAAAATACAAAGAATAGTTTAAAAAATTCAACAAATTTAAATTATACTATACAAATTTAAATTATATTCAAGTTATAAAGAAGTATATAAAAGAAAATAATTTAAAAATAAATAGCGGCCATTCAGTTGGGCCTAGTCAGTTCAATGCAGCGATAGAGAGGCGTTGTCAGAATGTATGAAAACGACAGAATTATATTAAAACTTGAATTTTTAAAAAATATATACATATAAAAGAGATATTACAAAATGTATGTCAATGTACGTGTAGAAAATGATTTTGTCCAATTATTTTTGTCCTTTAAAAATTGTTTGTCTTCATAGTAAGCCCTGCATACCAGATATTTTTTGACTTCATTTTTAAACTTTGTCTCATTTAGGCTTGTTACCTTTTCTGGAACAATGTTATAATAACGAACACTGTTTCTTATGAAAGAAATGTCCGTCTCGTGTAATCTATAACGCGGATACACATGTCTATTTTTATAATGCGATGCATCGGACTTATTAGCATAGTGACATCTATTTTTTCTAGCATACATGATGCACTCATATATGTAAAGCGATGGCACTGTGAGGATTCCAATTGTATTAAATAAATCTCTCAAATATTGTCTAGGGCCTAACTTATAGATAGCGCGTATTGCTCTCTTTTGTAGCACAAATATTGTATTTCTGCCGCCGAACCCCACAATAATATACCGTAAGACATTATGCTGTGGAAGTCTCCATGGTAAACAAGCCTGGCAGTTGCCACATCTGATATTCCTCTTATTTGGCGAACAGCATGTGCAGCTGAACTAAGTTTGTCCGCCAATTTATTTATATGAGGACTCCATTGGAGTTTGGAGTCAATAATTATTCCTAAAAATAACGTGGATTGGATTTGTTCAATTATTTGACCTTTTATAGCTATTTTCACGTTAAAGTTTTGTAAATGTGACAGTGAAAAACGTATGCGTTTTGTTTTTCCCGGATTTAAAGCTAAGTTGTTGGCGTCGAACCAGTCGCTCAAAATATTTAAATTTTTATTGATACAACAGTAATCCATTTGCCCCCCTCTCTTAATTTTAAATAACACAGAGGTATCGTCTGCGAATAAAACAATTTAAACTATGACAATAGTGTCAATGCTATACGTCACCACATTCGAGATAGTATTAGCACGAAATTTTGGTTTCTCTGCCGCGAAATCAGATTCTATTGCGTCCTTTCTAACCTACAGCGCGACCGCGTCGTAGCTCGTGACGTCACACGGTGAACGCGCCGCGCGGCTTTTTGATTTTTAATTAGTAATTTTAAAATGTTCACAGATTCGTCATTTATTGAGATATCCAAGTATTTTTTGCAGTTTGTATAATTTATTTCTATTATCTTTAAATCTATGTAATCATTTTTTGATTTTATCCAATTGGAAACTTCCTTATTGTAAAAAAGTGTCATAAATACAAAACTTCGTCGATTCGACGAGTCATGGTTGCTGGTCTGGCTCTCACAGGCCTCCCATATAAGAAATATTACCGTGTGTTATGAGGGCAACGGCCCAACTAAGACTATACGGAAGCAGCAATGGGTGCGACAGCGCACTTAAAATTTAGATATTTTTTTTTCACATTCGCATCGTCGATCCGACGAAGCTGGGTAAGGTTAATGGGTTTTAGAGGGCTAAGAGACTAATTACACGGTATTTTTACATGATACATAAGATATATCAAATGTATATAAAATAAGCCAAGTGTGTGCCAAGTGCAAGTCGAATGAACGAATGAAGTATCCCGTACCAATATCTATGAAAACGGTAAAAATCATGTCTATTTTATACAAACCCCGCTTCCACACATTTATATTAATTTTATTCTTATGATTATTAATTTTAACACAATGTAGAAATAATCAAGTAATAGCCAATTAAAATACATAGAGAATGGTAGAAAATCGTCAGAAGTAGGAAAGTTGAAAAATAAAATAACTGAATTTTGAGTTGTGGTTCTTTTGTCTCAAAGCAGCGATTTATTTTCAATACATCGCCAAATCTAAAAATGTAGTATTAAAGAAATGACGTCTCTTGCAAAATTAAACTACGTAGGGCCATCTTTCCGCTTAATCATCAGACCTGGTTACAATCTGCGTAAGCAACCCACTATTTATTCTCACTGCTGGGACTCTGGGCCTTCACTCGCAAGGAGAGATCTAGGCTGGGGCTAGGTTATAAATCCACCACGCTAACCAAGTATGGGTTGGTAAATGTCACATGAGGTGTACCTACACTCTAGGTACAAGTACCTAGTAAGTTTACATGTCGGTTTCCTCACGATGTTTTCCTTCATCGTTTATAAGTTAGCGGCATTACACGCTGACATCGAGTGGTGCGCGTGGGGGTCCGAATCGGCAGTCACCGTTCTCCCGAATAGATGAGCCATAACGTAGACTTTAACAGCGTCTTAGAATTTAACACCAATGTACTCGTTTAATTACTGTCATCCCTTAACCACCTTCCAGCACCTTCATCAGACCCTGGTTGCCATCTAGCACCAAAGTACTCGTCAAGACAAATCAAATGATCCCAAGCTCGATGGGGTTATTGGGGTTACGTCGTTTAATTGCTGGGTTCCTATGACCACCTTCCAGTTCCATCATCAGACCCTGGTTGCCGTCTAGCACCAAAGTACTTCTCAAGACAAATCAAAAGAGCCCAAACTCGGTGGGGATATGTCGTTTAATTACTGAGTTCCTATGACCACCTTGCAGCTCCATCATCAGACCTTGGTTACCATCTGGCACTAAAGTACTCGTCATGACAAAGAAAACGAGTCCAAACTCGGTGGAGCTATGTCGTTTAATTGTTGAGTTCCTATGACCACCTTCCAGCTCCATCATCAGACCTTAGTTACCATCTAGCACTAAAGTACTCGTCAAGATAAAGAAAACGAATCCAAACTCGGTGGAGCTATGTCGTTTAATTGTTGAGTTCCTATGACCACTTCCCAGCTCCATCATCAGACCTTGGTTACCATCTAGCACTAAAGTACTCGTCAAGACAAAAAACGAGTCCAAACTCGGTGGAGCTATGTCGTTTAATTACTGAGTTCCTATGACCACCTTCCTGCTCCATCATCAGACCCTGGTTACCATCTATCACCAAAGTACTCGTCAAGACAAAGAAAATAAGTCCAAACTCGGTGGGGCTATGTCTTTTCATTCCTGAGTTCCTATGGCAACTTTCCGGCTCCATCATCAGATCAGCATCATAAAATTTTCATACCATTGTTTGCAATAAAATTTACACACGTACCTATAATGCGAGATTTCAACTTTTTGCAAGATTTGATAATAAGCTTCCGGTTTCGTAGTAACTATTTTCTAATCTGTGGCTTTGGGACAGGTGAAACTAAATTTTAATATAGTATAAAAGCTTGAAAACATCGGAGAAAGAATCTAACAACAATGTTATGAAAAAAAACATGCAAAAAGATTTCACAGTGGTGAGGTTCGATCTCAGTGTTACATCCGTCCACCGCTGACGTACGTTGCTCACTAACCGTTGAGCCAAACTTCCTGATTACTAAGGTGTCAAATTTTTAGACCATATGAACTCAATTAACGTTTGTAAGAATTGATCATTTTTATTTATTGAATATTGAACGGCGAACGGAGCAAAGAGCGACGTGCGTCCGTGTAGCAAGACGTCTCTTCCGACACTGTCAGATCTTATAAGAGTGAAAGAGAAGGAAGATGCGATACGTTTCGACTTTTTAAAAACAATTAAATAAGTGTGAGTTTTTTAATTAAACCAAAATATAAACCAGCAATGTCCTTTGTCAAAATATAATACGTCATAATTTAAAAAATTACTAGTGTCCGTCTCCTAATTACACTGATATCTAAGTCTAAAACTAATTTTTAGAGGTTTGTTTACGAATTTTTTCTATCGTGATTTTTTTACCAAATCTTGTATTTATGACCTCGGGTCACTCATAAATATGTTCAAGAATAACATATATTTTACTCATTATCTCAAACCATACACATTTTGCTAAATTGGTATTGAAAAAAGTGCCATTTGGCTGTTGTCAGCGTCTTAAGTGGTTCTATGAAAAAACTCGATGCCGCGAGCTAATTTTACTAGTGGCGTAAAAAGGAACTAATGGTTGTTATAATCTTCATTTTAAAAATAGACTAGCTGAACGCGCGCGCGTTGCTACGCCATCTATCGAAAATCGATCGTACTAATTCAAATTTTGAACAAATTCGGTTACTTTAGGTTCTAATGACGCAACCTTTAAAATATGACATATGCTGTCACGCAACGAAAGCTCTCAAAAAGCAATATTTTTTCCCGTTTTTGTTACATTTTTCATTCCTGCTCGGCTCCTGTTGATAGTAGCGTAATGTTAAATAGCCTATAGCTTTCCTCGATAAATGGACTATCCTACAAAGAAATAATCGTTCAATTCGGACCAGTAGTTCCGGAGATCCTTGCGTTCAAACAAACAAACATACAAACAAACTCTTCAGCTTTATAATATTAGTATAGTATAGAAGTATAGTATAGAAGTATAGATTAAATAATAACTTTAAAAAATCCGACGTTAAAAATCAACGGGTAAAACAACATTATTTGATCTAAAGACACTTGAGTGATTGAGACAAATCTAACGATACCTTAACTATCAAAACCCATCCAGCCGTTTGAAAGATACATGGGAATAAAGAAATTTACAAAACGACTTTAAAAAACAAAACCCTTCTTGCAGTCGGGTAAAAATAGATAATGTGATAATAAAAAGGTGTTTTCAACAGCGACACGTCAACATTGACTGCGCAGAGCTGCCATCTTGGTATATTGGCTAAAGTGCTTATTACACTTGGGTGAATTTTGGCGACTGAATTTAATCGCTACTGAATCCACTGATAATTAATAATAATAAATAAATAAATATTGGTGGACACTTCGCGTTGGCGCCAAAAACATAACCCTTAATTCAGTCTGGTAAAAAGTAGAAGATAATTTTTTTTCGCGCGAATCTTGTATGTTTGTAAATTTCTTTATTTCCACGTATCTTACAAACGGCTGGATGGATTTTGATAATTGAGATATCGTTAGATTAGTCTCAATCACTAAAAGGGTCCTTAGATAGTATACAGGGTTATTGGTAATCAGCCTGCATCCTTTTAAGGGGATGTTAGCATAGCTGGGCACCGTTAATGAAATAGTTAACTTCGTTAATCGTTAATCCGTTACAAAAAAAGTTAACTTCGTTAAACGTTAAAGCGTTACATTTCGTAAGAATTAACGGAAGTTAACGTTAATCGTTAATCCGTTAATATGCATATTGGATTTTTATATCGTTGCGTTAGTGAACTTATAAAACCTATTGGTTTAGGTTCTGGAAGTTAACAGGTTAGGAAAAACCAAATACTTGTAGAGTTTAATTTTATTATTGAAGTGAAAACTTCTTTAGGCGCGCCGAGACAGATTTTTCGTGGGCTGTGAATTGAATTCTGGCGTCACGCTCGAGTATGATAAGAAATCTTCGGGTAAACTCGGGACAATGGCTATTGGCCAACTAGAAATGCGTCAGCCAATGGGGAATGCTGAAAAGGCGTGACCTGGCCATCTAGAAATGCATTAGCCAATAGAACATGCTGCTGCTTTTCTAGATGGCCACGCCCTCTGGTTAATGGGAAATGCTGAAAGGGCGTGACCTGGCCATCATGGCATGGCCATCTAAAAATGCTGCTGCTTTTCTAGATGGCCATGCCATGATGATCAGGCCACGCCCTCCGGTTACACCCGTGTAGTTTCCAAGGTAAGCTATAAAATTTTGAGTTATAAGTTTTCACTTCTATCGGCAGTTTCTATGACTGACATTTTTTTTTAGTTTATTTAATTTAATGTGTAATTTAATCGTCGGGCATAATGCGCATAGGTATCTATTTCCCCTCATGAACATTAACATGTCGAAGTTCTCGTCTGAAAGCGAGGCTCGCTTTGGTGTTAAAATGTCTTTACCCGTGGATAGCAGACGTTCAACTGTAGCGTTTGAGGGCTGTTTTCCAAATTTCAACCCAATGTTTTCCCGTTCCCAGACGTTCTGACGTGATGAAACAAAAACATAAAAAAATTCCAAAAATTGCCATTTATAATATTAGTAAGATGTAAAACACTGGAATTTTCATTGTATACCTCCATTTCTTCATTCTTATACATTGATTTGTTCATTTTATTTAACTTTTCTTTGGTTAGTTGAAATTAACTACCACCGATTTTATTAAAAGAAAGTTACAATACAGATAAACGATCGAAAAAGTATGATTGAATTTATCGGGGAGTTCCCCACTAGCTATGGATTACTATAATCTACTTGGTTTACTAGGGATGTGTGAAATATTCAACTAAATTGTAAACGTCAGTCAAATTCGAGTATGTCTATGCTCAAATTTTCAGCCAAAAAGAACTCGAGATTATCGGAAATATGACTTATGATAACAATATTATATTTGTTTTCATATAACGTCAACCGATCATGCCACAGGCTAAAATGGCGCCTCAATCCTGCCAAAATTGCAGGAACCCGCCACATATAGTCACACTGCACCCAGCACTTTTCGTTTCATACTTGTCTGAACCTGTTTTTTGCGCCGCGCCGAGGTGCCGTGCGGTAAATAGTAAACATTGGATTAACGATTAACGGACTTCTGCATAATTAACGGAAGTTAACATGTCCGTTAACAATTTTAAAAGTTAACTTAAAAGTTAATCCGTTAATCAAAATGTTAACTTCGTTAATTAACGATTAACGGATTAACGAGTCCCATATGCCCAGCTATGGATGTTAGGTACATTCAATATGTCAACTTTTGTTCTACAGTTTACAAAATAAATAAAAAGTGCATTTGCACGGTCTAAAAGTGTCGAACTCTTCGTAATAATTCGTAACTAGAGCGTGTACGCTCTTTAACGCGCAAAAAATGATGTACCGAAGTGAATAAACACTAAAAAGTCGCTAAACAGTACAAAGAAAGGACAACGAATACAATTTTTTTTGGGTTATCTATTAAGTTTTAACGAAAGTTGTAGAACAAAAGTTGTTTGTTTAGATATACAGAACATGCCCTTAAACGGATGCAGGCTGATTATCAGTAACCCTGTATAACGTTTTTTACGTGTTGATTTTTTGCAGTCGGGTTTTTAAAATTAAAGTTATTTGATAGTTAGGTTAGGGGAACGAGAAGCACGCGAGTAAAACTGCAGAGCACTGCTACTTCGTTTTAATTCTAATTTGGATTAACAAAGCTAAACTATAATAAATAAAGTAGCCAAGTGCGAGTTGGACTCGCCCATGAAGGGTTCCGTTCCAGCAAGTAACATAATATACATAGTACACATAGTTCTTGTAGTTCGTTGTAACTTTGATCGAAGTTTTAATAATAGTGTATTTATGACGTACTAAAAAAAAACTACTCATCAGATCGAGTTCAAACTAATTTTCGTTGGTAGTTTTCATGGTAATGTACATCATATAATTTTTTTAGTTTTTTCATTCTCTTTAGAAGTTAGAGGGGGGGGGGACACACATTTTACCACTTTGGAAGCGTCTCTCGCGCAAGTTATTCAGTGTAGACAAAAATTATATTAGAAACCTCAACATCATTTTTTAAGACCTATCGATAGACACCCCACACGTGTAGGTTTGATGAAAAAAAAATTTTTGAGCTTCAGTTCTCAGTATGGAGGGCACACCTAATTTTTTTTTTTTTTTTAACTTTTGTAAAAATCTTAATGCGGTTCACAGAATACATCTACTTACCAAGTTTCAACAGTGTAGTTTTCATAGTTTCGGCAAAAAGTGGCTGTGACATACTGACGGACAGACAGACAGACAGACATGACGAATCTATAAGGGTTCCGTTTTTACGTTTTACGGAACCCTAAAAACTATTTCTACTCTACATATACGTACTAACTGCTTACTCTACGCACATTTCAATTATGCATCTTTTGAAGGTCTAGAGATGACACATTTTATTTATTAGTTTACATAAATATAAATTGAAGTTTAGTTGTCACTAAATGCATATGAAAGTGAATAGTCACAAAAAAACAAAAAAATAAAATATGTTGCCTGTTTTCCTCTTTGTTCCGGATAATGTCTAAAACGGCTTGACCGATTTTAGCGGGACTTTCACTGGCTGATATCTAATACTACAAGAAGTAAATTAAACTAACTTTTATTCTAGAAAAAATGTAGAGTTTTTCGAAAACTAAATACATTATGCATATGACTTCCAATAGTTTATATAAGCCGCAGGAACAGATTCCGTTCACCGGTGGTCACGTGCGTCCTGTTAAATTTAAATCTAAACTCCTGTCTATTGAGTCTAAATTTGCTTAACTGGGCCTTCTTACCTGTCCATAAAGGGGTTAAATAAGCTTTTGCGGTCGGGGTTTGGCAG
This sequence comes from Ectropis crepuscularia, assembly GCA_963693475.1. Taxonomy (NCBI): domain Eukaryota; kingdom Metazoa; phylum Arthropoda; class Insecta; order Lepidoptera; family Geometridae; genus Ectropis; species Ectropis crepuscularia. Next base: position 8,593,778 of record OY856350.1, read on the forward strand.
TCTTCACAACTGAGCCAACACGATGGTGACGTCATCCGCGTCACGCTGGTTAGTTCTATAGTAATAAACTAGATGGCGTATGACATCAAAACAAGCTTTTCCTGAATCGCGGTAGCGAAGTTTAACGAAAAATCGTGAGAGCATTACAGTTCGGTACAGAATTCATACTTACCTGGCGTAGGGGACACCGTGATCACTAAGGCGGTTCCCCCAGAGCGAGGCCCTTCCATTGCACTGCGGTTGGGTTGACCTCTGCGATTATCCCTAATGTGGATAACTCGGACGCGTAATTTTTGGTAGTGGGGACTGCGTACGCGCTGTCCCCTTCAAATACTATGATGAGATCTCATCTGGACCAGTTGTGACCGGTATGCGTCGATGAACATCGATGCGTATCTTTAATCTTATAATATGAAATTCTCGTGTCACACTCACAGTGCTAGTTTCCTTACTCCTCCGAAACGGCTTTACTGATTTTTACCAAATTTATATGCATATTCAGTAGGTCTAAGAATCGGCTACTAGCGTTTTTCATACCCCTAAGTGATAAGGGTTCTTCACCCCAAAAAAAAATATTTTAATTTTCGGACAAAAAAAAATATGTTTTTTTTTTATAATGTGGCGTTAAAAAATACCCTTCTGACGCATAATGACCAATATAATCTGTTTTTTTAACGCATAACAACGCATTTGTAAAATGATACATCAGCATATTGACCAATTTTTGAAGTGAAAGCTTCTTTAGGCGCGCCTAGACAGATTTTTAGTGGGCTGTGAATTAAATTCATTCGTCACGGGTATGGTAAGAAAGCTTCGGGTACACTCGGGACCATGGCTATTGGCCATCTAGAAATACGTCAGCCAATGGGAAATGCTGAAAGGGCGTGGACAGGCCATCTAGAAACGCATCAGCTAGAAATAGAAAATGCTGACGCATTTCTAGATGGCCATGCCAAGATGGCGAGGCCACGCCCTCCGGTTACACCCGTGTAGTTTCCAAGGCAAGCTATCAAATTCTGAGTTTTAAGTTTTCACTTCTATCGGCAGTTCCTATGACTTTTTTTTTTAATTTTTCGACAAAAATTGTTGTTTTTGTTTTTTTATGATGTGGCATCAAAAAATACATACAACCCAAAATTTTTCCCCTTTTATCACCAACCCCTATTTTTAATAGCCATTTTAGTAATTTAATAATTTTTCATACCCTTCGATAACTGATCAATTATCGTCTTTTTTGTAAAGAGTGAAAAACTCTATTTCGATTAACATTTCCGGGAGCTTATGGCAAATCTAAAATTGTTTAAACATTATTAAATTATTAATTATTATTAAAATTTAGGGTTACCAATGTTAGATTTTTAAAATTTGTAAGTATTAATAATTTATATGGCAAAACAACGTTGCCGGGTCAGCTAGTAGGTAATTTATAATTACGCCGCATCCGTTGCCGTTTTTTTTTTTCGGCGTCGAAGCCGGTCAGCTGTCGATGCGATTTGATCAAAAAACTGCCTGTAACGGTGTAACGGCCATTTTGATAACTTTGGTTGGCTAGTTGACTATAGTTTTGTTAATAATTAGATACTTTTAACGTTACGACGACGTATCTTTGCTCAAAAACGTTTTTATTTTTCAAAAACAACCATCGCTTTATACCGCCTTAATCTAAATTCATATTTATTTTAGTGTTTAATTTTTATAATCAGAATAGAAGATGAAAATAATAAACAAATGAGTTTGTATATTATTCTTTATTTTTGTAATATTAGTGGGATTTGCATAAATATTTTACCTTACGAATAGAACAATTAAAACACTAATCACCGATTAATATTAACATACGACGTCACATGTACGCAGATTGTACAAAATTCTGATATTTAAATCCAAAAGTCAAACTTGCTCTTGCTCATAAAGTTGCTCTTAATTGCACCACAATCAGGCGTGTAATGGTGTCATTACACGCCTGGTTGTGGTGCAAACTATGACTTTTTCATTAAACTCACAAGTGAGTTATAGAGTTTTTTGTATTTGTCGAGTTGTTTGTTCTAAAAAAGTTTAGATACAAAAAAGATTGTATACAATAGAACAGAATTAAATAGAAAATTAATTAATGTAGCTATTGCTTGCTCACTTCATATAACTTCGTCTTTAAATAAATAATTTGAACTTGTACGTGTCATAAAACAAAAAAAATACTCAAATATAACTTTTGGTCTTTTGTAATTAAGAAAAAAATTAATTCCACATTTTGTAAGGGGCTAAAAAAATGCTATCCACAGAAAGCACAAACAATTTTTTTAGTTTGTGACTTAGTTGCGCGCGCGTAATAATATGACAACTAATTATTTTTCTCCGCCGAATTAAACATTTTTCATAGCTCTTTTTCACTGTTGAAATGATTTTTTATTGTAATTTCATTCGCAAGAGTGTTGCAAAACGTCGTACGATACACGTGTATGACTGTCGTCTTCGGCTCTCTTAAGGCCCGCGCCTTCGGCTCGGCTTTAATGGCGCCTCAGCAGTAATCACCAACGTTACACACTTGTAGCATAATCTACTGTTATTTGTATTGCAGGGTGCGAACGCTCTGTTCGGTCTGTCGACGCAGGTCGCTCTGGGCGAGCGATGCGTGGTGGCGCTCGCGAGCGGAGTGGCCGTGAAGTTGGCCGCGCTACCAGACCCCGCGCCACCTACCATCAAGGTACGAACTCATTAAACTCAAGATAAAACTTATTTTGACTGGCCTCGTGGCTTAGTGGGTAGTAGGTCTGCCTGCGAAGCCGAGGGTCGTGCGTTCGATACCCACGCAGTGCAAATATTTGTGTGATGAATTCAAATGTTTGCACTGTGTCTGGGTGTTTCTATGTATAATAAGTATGTATTTAAAACTATATAAGTATTATATCAGGTATCTGGCCGCCATCATGCAAGCTTTGCTTTGTTTGGGGTGAGATAGTGTTGTGTGTGAATTGTACACCAATATTTATTTATTTATTTATTTTTGGTAGGGGAAATGTTATGGATTCCCGTCACCGACATGTTAATGGCATGTAATATTTAGTAGTGGTAGGACTCTTGGCAGAGTCCGCCTGGGGAAGTACCACACCTTTGCCAGTTATTCTACCGCCAAGCAGTAATGTGCAAACTTTACTGTGTTCCGGTTTGAAGGGCAATGTTTCCAGAGAAATTACAGGGCTTAGAGATATAACAACTTAGATTTCTGGGTGACGAGCGCAGTGTAGTCGTAGGTAATTATTTGGGCTCTTTATGTTCAGGCATGTGGCAAAAATGGCGGCGTAGTGAAATAGCGGAGCGTGTGTGTTAGCTATTTTTAACAGCCTTCAAAAAAGGAGGTTCTGAATTCGTTTGTATGTTTTTTGTTGTATTGTACATATGTTACGCGATAGCACCGCCTATTGTGAATCGATGTGGTTATTTTTTGTTTGGTAGATTGTTCGGAGATTGCCCCATATAAATTTTTTACCAAAGTCGGTGTGGCAATTTTTTGGAAGTACCAACAAAAAAATATAATTTAAACCTGTATCTCGACGTTGTCATCGTTGATTTCACAAAAAATATGAAATTTAGTCTAATGTCTGACTGTCGTGAGTTTGATCCCGAATTGATGTCGGTTTTTGTTGCTTTTTTCGAAGAAAACTAAGTTATCGAAGTTAAACTTCGTTTAGTGTGTTATGAAAAAATGGTGAAAATAAATGTATACGATGCGTACGTACACCGTCACGTAAAACCGACACCCTGAAGTTAGCTAGTCAACATTTTATAGATAAATTTTATTGTAGCTAACTTAAGATTAATACTTCTTGCGTTGAAGATATTATCTATTCTATAGTTATGGTTAGACTTCTGAGCACGAGCAATAAAGAGAAAAATTATTAACAGTTTGCGTGCGAACACAAGTACAAATAATTTAATATAATTGAAGTGAAAACTTCTTTAGGCGCGCCTAGACAGATATTTCGTGGGCTGTGAATTGGATTCTAGCGTCACGCTCGGATATGATAAGAAATCTTCGGGTAAACTCGGGACCATGGCTTTTAGCCATTTAGAAATGCGTCAGCCAATGGGAAATGCTGAAAGGGCGTGACCTCGGCATCATGCCATGGCCATCTAGAAATTCATCAGCCAATAGGAAATGCTGACGCATTTCGAGATGGCCATGCCATGATGCCCAGGCCACGCCCTCCGGTTACACACGTGTAGTTTCCAAAGTTAGCCATCACATTCTGAGTTATAGGTTTTCACTTCTATCGGCAGTTCCTATGACTGCCAATTTTTTTAAAATCTGTTGCAGGCCTCTGAAAACGATAAGGAAGCTCTGGAGTTACAGCGGAAACTGTGGGACTCCTTCACAGCGAATAAAATCGCCAACGGATATGACGTGGGTGAGTAACATATAAAATAACCTTTTAATATATTTTTAGTAACATTCATAATATCCTTTTGTTATATAGGGTTATTGGTAATCAGCCTGCATCATTTTAAGGGGATGTTAAGTACATTATATACGTCAACTTTTGTTCTACCGTTTATTAGAATTCGTAAAAAAATCCCATACAACATTTTAAAAAAAAGTATTTGCCCGGTTTAAAAGCATCGAACTCTTTCAATTTTATTATTATCGAACAATTCGTAACAAGAGTGCACAAGTGGGTGCAAATAGTATTAAGAAACCTGTTACCGACATCTAGTACGTGATTTGAAACTGTTGTTTTTCATCTGAAAATGCCTCATTTCAAATGTTTTGTTTTAATTTTCAGCCGGTGTAGAAAATGTGATAAACGGAGTGTTACCAGAAGTGGAGGATCCACCCGCGCTAGACCTCTGCGCGGACAAGGACGCTTGCGTGCTGGAGCTGGATGAGGCTGAAGATGTGAGTAAAGGCCAATCATATATCGGTGTCTTTTTCATTTTACTTTCTCTATATCTATACTAATATTATAAAACTGAAAAGTTTGTTTGCACGCTAGGATCCCGGGAACTGGTCCGACATGAAAGATTATTTTTCTGTTTTGGATAGTCCATTTATCGAGGAAGGCTATTGGCTATATAACATTTCCCCTATTGTTAATAGGAGCGGAGCATGAATGAAAAATGTTACAGAAACGGGGAAAAAAAAATCTTTTAGAGAGTTTTCGTACGTTGCGTTAACGTGACAGCATGTGTCTAACTAAGAATTGCGTCATTAAAACCCTTTGCTAATTTTTTTTTTCTAAATCTAAGTTGGTACAACCAATTTTCGATAGGTGGCGTAGCAACGCGCGCAGCTAGTTTATTAGTATACATGGTTTGTATTTTTTTATTTATGTTATTATGTATGTATTTTGTTTATTTGTAGATATTTGTAATTGTACTTACGTGGATTTGTTTGCTTCTTAAAACTATACGACAAAAATGTAGTAGACCCTGCATAAAAGGCGCGGCAACAGTAGTAATTTGGTCGCATTAACATTACAATAAGTAGAATTACAAATTAAAATAATAGAGTCTTAAGTCACATCACAAGTGTAAGTTAAGTCTACTAACGTCTAAGTTTATGTTTCGCGTTCTCAGATAAACAAATATAGCTTGCTGATGACCATTTCCACAGTCTCCGATATGTATACGAAAATGTATAATGTATGTTTATAATGTGCTTAAGTTTTAAGTTTTTTAAAGAGGTAAATCAGTGGGGGACGTACGCACAGTGCTATACGTATGTATGCAGACGAAGTTACGGCCATAGTGACGACCCCTTCAATAGAGGAATAGAAGATACATTGAATACTACAATGAACGGCTTAAACTCGTGGTTTCGTGTTTCGTGCGAACGGTTTTATGGCAAATTCAAAAGAGACTCATTTGATTTGACCTTTGTCTGTCGGGCCATTATACATAATCGCTAAACGTCGATTTGTGGGTGGTTCTTTCATAAACCCGATGATAAATGCGAAAAGAGTAATTTGCCATTAAAATACGCAGGCTTAAATCTAAACGTCTATTAGACGTAAACCAGTAATATATTTTTATTTAATTCAAAACTTATTTATTCCCTGTATGTGGTAGTGGTTTCAACCTTCGTTTTTTTCATATTTACATTTTTTTTTCTTTTTGTTTGTTTTATGTTTTTACGCCAAACTGTTTTTGGCTTTGAATAGAAATACATCTAAAATGTTTAATTGTGTAATGCTATTTGTTCACCATTTACAATATAATAAAAGTACATTGAAATTTAGGATTGAATAAGTAAAATAAGTATTATTTCAGGTGTCGACCGCGCGAGCTTTATGCGTGGTGAGAGCGCACGCGCCTGCGTACACGCCCGCACTGAGGCCCGCCATCGCTGCGCCGCATGCGTTCGCGCAGGTACCTATATCATACACTATAGAGTTATTGTTATATATATATCATACACTATAGAGTTATTGGTTATCAGCATGCATCCGTTTAACCCCTCAGTTGAGACTCATTTTAAGACAAATTCTATTAATAAATTGATTTCACTAGTTCATAGTTTTTTTTAAACGGCTGCCGCAAAAATGTTTAGATGATAAAGCTTCACTTATGATTTGTTTTGTCAAAACTAAACTCAAAATTATTGAGATTTGAATTCTTGACTTTACAGACAACCAATTTTTTTTTAGGGAAAACTTCTTTAGTCGCGCCTAGACAGATTATTCGTGGGGTGTGAATTGAATTCTAGCGTCACGCTCGGGTATGATAAGAAATCTTCAGGTAAACTCGGGACCACGGGCATTGGCCATCTAGAAATGCATCAGCGTATAGGAAATGCAAACGCATTTCAAGATATGCCATGATGGCCAGACCACGCCCTCCGGTAACACCAGCGTAGTTTTCAAGGGAAGCTATCAAATTCTGTGTTTTCGCTTCCTATGACTGCCAATTTTTTTTTTTCAATAATGTTTGAGATAAATACAGCGTGGTGTGGTGTGTAGGTGTCGCGCGGTCGGCTGACGCTGTCTCAGAGCGGCGGCGCGTGGCCCGCGGCCGAGCGGCACGTGGCGCGCGCGCTGGACGGCGTCGCGTACAAGCTGCGGCGACTGCGGCCCGCCGCGGTGGCCGCCTGCTTCCAGCTGGAGCTGCCTGAGGTAACCTGCTACCCTCACTCAATGAAGTTACTCAGGGCGGTAGAGCGGCACGTGGCGCGCGCGCTGGACGGCGTCGCGTACAAGCTGCGGCGGCTGCGACCCGCCGCGGTGGCCGCCTGCTTCCAGCTGGAGCTGCCTGAGGTAACCTGCTACCCTCACTCAATGAAGTTACTCAGGGCGGTAGAGCGGCACGTGGCGCGCGCGCTGGACGGCGTCGCGTACAAGCTGCGGCGGCTGCGACCCGCCGCGGTGGCCGCCTGCTTCCAGCTGGAGCTGCCTGAGGTAACCTGCTACCCTCACTCAATGAAGTTACTCAGGGCGGTAGAGCGGCACGTGGCGCGCGCGCTGGACGGCGTCGCGTACAAGCTGCGGCGGCTGCGACCCGCCGCGGTGGCCGCCTGCTTCCAGCTGGAGCTGCCTGAGGTAACCTGCTACCCTCACTCAATGAAGTTACTCAGGGCGGTAGAGCGGCACGTGGCGCGCGCGCTGGACGGCGTCGCGTACAAGCTGCGGCGACTGCGGCCCGCCGCGGTGGCCGCCTGCTTCCAGCTGGAGCTGCCTGAGGTAACCTGCTACCCTCACTCAATGAAGTTACTCAGGGCGGTAGAGCGGCACGTGGCGCGCGCGCTGGACGGCGTCGCGTACAAGCTGCGGCGGCTGCGGCCCGCCGCGGTGGCCGCCTGCTTCCAGCTGGAGCTGCCTGAGGTAACCTGCTACCCTCACTCAATGAAGTTACTCAGGGCGGTAGAGCGGCACGTGGCGCGCGCGCTGGACGGCGTCGCGTACAAGCTGCGGCGGCTGCGGCCCGCCGCGGTGGCCGCCTGCTTCCAGCTGGAGCTGCCTGAGGTAACCTGCTACCCTCACTCAATGAAGTTACTCAGGGCGGTAGAGCGGCACGTGGCGCGCGCGCTGGACGGCGTCGCGTACAAGCTGCGGCGGCTGCGGCCCGCCGCGGTGGCCGCCTGCTTCCAGCTGGAGCTGCCTGAGGTAACCTGCTACCCTCACTCAATGAAGTTACTCAGGGCGGTAGAGCGGCACGTGGCGCGCGCGCTGGACGGCGTCGCGTACAAGCTGCGGCGGCTGCGGCCCGCCGCGGTGGCCGCCTGCTTCCAGCTGGAGCTGCCTGAGGTAACCTGCTACCCTCACTCAATGAAGTTACTCAGGGCGGTAGAGCGGCACGTGGCGCGCGCGCTGGACGGCGTCGCGTACAAGCTGCGGCGGCTGCGGCCCGCCGCGGTGGCCGCCTGCTTCCAGCTGGAGCTGCCTGAGGTAACCTGCTACCCTCACTCAATGAAGTTACTCAGGGCGGTAGAGCGGCACGTGGCGCGCGCGCTGGACGGCGTCGCGTACAAGCTGCGGCGGCTGCGACCCGCCGCGGTGGCCGCCTGCTTCCAGCTGGAGCTGCCTGAGGTAACCTGCTACCCTCACTCAATGAAGTTACTCAGGGCGGTAGAGCGGCACGTGGCGCGCGCGCTGGACGGCGTCGCGTACAAGCTGCGGCGGCTGCGACCCGCCGCGGTGGCCGCCTGCTTCCAGCTGGAGCTGCCTGAGGTAACCTGCTACCCTCACTCAATGAAGTTACTCAGGGCGGTAGAGCGGCACGTGGCGCGCGCGCTGGACGGCGTCGCGTACAAGCTGCGGCGGCTGCGACCCGCCGCGGTGGCCGCCTGCTTCCAGCTGGAGCTGCCTGAGGTAACCTGCTACCCTCACTCAATGAAGTTACTCAGGGCGGTAGAGCGGCACGTGGCGCGCGCGCTGGACGGCGTCGCGTACAAGCTGCGGCGGCTGCGACCCGCCGCGGTGGCCGCCTGCTTCCAGCTGGAGCTGCCTGAGGTAACCTGCTACCCTCACTCAATGAAGTTACTCAGGGCGGTAGAGCGGCACGTGGCGCGCGCGCTGGACGGCGTCGCGTACAAGCTGCGGCGGCTGCGACCCGCCGCGGTGGCCGCCTGCTTCCAGCTGGAGCTGCCTGAGGTAACCTGCTACCCTCACTCAATGAAGTTACTCAGGGCGGTAGAGCGGCACGTGGCGCGCGCGCTGGACGGCGTCGCGTACAAGCTGCGGCGACTGCGGCCCGCCGCGGTGGCCGCCTGCTTCCAGCTGGAGCTGCCTGAGGTAACCTGCTACCCTCACTCAATGAAGTTACTCAGGGCGGTAGAGCGGCACGTGGCGCGCGCGCTGGACGGCGTCGCGTACAAGCTGCGGCGGCTGCGACCCGCCGCGGTGGCCGCCTGCTTCCAGCTGGAGCTGCCTGAGGTAACCTGCTACCCTCACTCAATGAAGTTACTCAGGGCGGTAGAGCGGCACGTGGCGCGCGCGCTGGACGGCGTCGCGTACAAGCTGCGGCGGCTGCGACCCGCCGCGGTGGCCGCCTGCTTCCAGCTGGAGCTGCCTGAGGTAACCTGCTACCCTCACTCAATGAAGTTACTCAGGGCGGTAGAGCGGCACGTGGCGCGCGCGCTGGACGGCGTCGCGTACAAGCTGCGGCGGCTGCGACCCGCCGCGGTGGCCGCCTGCTTCCAGCTGGAGCTGCCTGAGGTAACCTGCTACCCTCACTCAATGAAGTTACTCAGGGCGGTAGAGCGGCACGTGGCGCGCGCGCTGGACGGCGTCGCGTACAAGCTGCGGCGGCTGCGACCCGCCGCGGTGGCCGCCTGCTTCCAGCTGGAGCTGCCTGAGGTAACCTGCTACCCTCACTCAATGAAGTTACTCAGGGCGGTAGAGCGGCACGTGGCGCGCGCGCTGGACGGCGTCGCGTACAAGCTGCGGCGGCTGCGACCCGCCGCGGTGGCCGCCTGCTTCCAGCTGGAGCTGCCTGAGGTAACCTGCTACCCTCACTCAATGAAGTTACTCAGGGCGGTAGAGCGGCACGTGGCGCGCGCGCTGGACGGCGTCGCGTACAAGCTGCGGCGACTGCGGCCCGCCGCGGTGGCCGCCTGCTTCCAGCTGGAGCTGCCTGAGGTAACCTGCTACCCTCACTCAATGAAGTTACTCAGGGCGGTAGAGCGGCACGTGGCGCGCGCGCTGGACGGCGTCGCGTACAAGCTGCGGCGGCTGCGACCCGCCGCGGTGGCCGCCTGCTTCCAGCTGGAGCTGCCTGAGGTAACCTGCTACCCTCACTCAATGAAGTTACTCAGGGCGGTAGAGCGGCACGTGGCGCGCGCGCTGGACGGCGTCGCGTACAAGCTGCGGCGACTGCGGCCCGCCGCGGTGGCCGCCTGCTTCCAGCTGGAGCTGCCTGAGGTAACCTGCTACCCTCACTCAATGAAGTTACTCAGGGCGGTAGAGCGGCACGTGGCGCGCGCGCTGGACGGCGTCGCGTACAAGCTGCGGCGGCTGCGACCCGCCGCGGTGGCCGCCTGCTTCCAGCTGGAGCTGCCTGAGGTAACCTGCTACCCTCACTCAATGAAGTTACTCAGGGCGGTAGAGCGGCACGTGGCGCGCGCGCTGGACGGCGTCGCGTACAAGCTGCGGCGGCTGCGACCCGCCGCGGTGGCCGCCTGCTTCCAGCTGGAGCTGCCTGAGGTAACCTGCTACCCTCACTCAATGAAGTTACTCAGGGCGGTAGAGCGGCACGTGGCGCGCGCGCTGGACGGCGTCGCGTACAAGCTGCGGCGGCTGCGACCCGCCGCGGTGGCCGCCTGCTTCCAGCTGGAGCTGCCTGAGGTAACCTGCTACCCTCACTCAATGAAGTTACTCAGGGTGGTAGAGCGGCACGTGGCGCGCGCGCTGGACGGCGTCGCGTACAAGCTGCGGCGGCTGCGACCCGCCGCGGTGGCCGCCTGCTTCCAGCTGGAGCTGCCTGAGGTAACCTGCTACCCTCACTCAATGAAGTTACTCAGGGCGGTAGAGCGGCACGTGGCGCGCGCGCTGGACGGCGTCGCGTACAAGCTGCGGCGGCTGCGACCCGCCGCGGTGGCCGCCTGCTTCCAGCTGGAGCTGCCTGAGGTAACCTGCTACCCTCACTCAATGAAGTTACTCAGGGCGGTAGAGCGGCACGTGGCGCGCGCGCTGGACGGCGTCGCGTACAAGCTGCGGCGACTGCGGCCCGCCGCGGTGGCCGCCTGCTTCCAGCTGGAGCTGCCTGAGGTAACCTGCTACCCTCACTCAATGAAGTTACTCAGGGCGGTAGAGCGGCACGTGGCGCGCGCGCTGGACGGCGTCGCGTACAAGCTGCGGCGGCTGCGACCCGCCGCGGTGGCCGCCTGCTTCCAGCTGGAGCTGCCTGAGGTAACCTGCTACCCTCACTCAATGAAGTTACTCAGGGCGGTAGAGCGGCACGTGGCGCGCGCGCTGGACGGCGTCGCGTACAAGCTGCGGCGGCTGCGACCCGCCGCGGTGGCCGCCTGCTTCCAGCTGGAGCTGCCTGAGGTAACCTGCTACCCTCACTCAATGAAGTTACTCAGGGCGGTAGAGCGGCACGTGGCGCGCGCGCTGGACGGCGTCGCGTACAAGCTGCGGCGGCTGCGACCCGCCGCGGTGGCCGCCTGCTTCCAGCTGGAGCTGCCTGAGGTAACCTGCTACCCTCACTCAATGAAGTTACTCAGGGCGGTAGAGCGGCACGTGGCGCGCGCGCTGGACGGCGTCGCGTACAAGCTGCGGCGGCTGCGGCCCGCCGCGGTGGCCGCCTGCTTCCAGCTGGAGCTGCCTGAGGTAACCTGCTACCCTCACTCAATGAAGTTACTCAGGGCGGTAGAGCGGCACGTGGCGCGCGCGCTGGACGGCGTCGCGTACAAGCTGCGGCGGCTGCGACCCGCCGCGGTGGCCGCCTGCTTCCAGCTGGAGCTGCCTGAGGTAACCTGCTACCCTCACTCAATGAAGTTACTCAGGGCGGTAGAGCGGCACGTGGCGCGCGCGCTGGACGGCGTCGCGTACAAGCTGCGGCGACTGCGGCCCGCCGCGGTGGCCGCCTGCTTCCAGCTGGAGCTGCCTGAGGTAACCTGCTACCCTCACTCAATGAAGTTACTCAGGGCGGTAGAGCGGCACGTGGCGCGCGCGCTGGACGGCGTCGCGTACAAGCTGCGGCGGCTGCGGCCCGCCGCGGTGGCCGCCTGCTTCCAGCTGGAGCTGCCTGAGGTAACCTGCTACCCTCACTCAATGAAGTTACTCAGGGCGGTAGAGCGGCACGTGGCGCGCGCGCTGGACGGCGTCGCGTACAAGCTGCGGCGGCTGCGACCCGCCGCGGTGGCCGCCTGCTTCCAGCTGGAGCTGCCTGAGGTAACCTGCTACCCTCACTCAATGAAGTTACTCAGGGCGGTAGAGCGGCACGTGGCGCGCGCGCTGGACGGCGTCGCGTACAAGCTGCGGCGGCTGCGACCCGCCGCGGTGGCCGCCTGCTTCCAGCTGGAGCTGCCTGAGGTAACCTGCTACCCTCACTCAATGAAGTTACTCAGGGCGGTAGAGCGGCACGTGGCGCGCGCGCTGGACGGCGTCGCGTACAAGCTGCGGCGGCTGCGACCCGCCGCGGTGGCCGCCTGCTTCCAGCTGGAGCTGCCTGAGGTAACCTGCTACCCTCACTCAATGAAGTTACTCAGGGCGGTAGAGCGGCACGTGGCGCGCGCGCTGGACGGCGTCGCGTACAAGCTGCGGCGGCTGCGACCCGCCGCGGTGGCCGCCTGCTTCCAGCTGGAGCTGCCTGAGGTAACCTGCTACCCTCACTCAATGAAGTTACTCAGGGCGGTAGAGCGGCACGTGGCGCGCGCGCTGGACGGCGTCGCGTACAAGCTGCGGCGGCTGCGACCCGCCGCGGTGGCCGCCTGCTTCCAGCTGGAGCTGCCTGAGGTAACCTGCTACCCTCACTCAATGAAGTTACTCAGAACGGTAGAGCGGCACGTGGCGCGCGCGCTGGACGGCGTCGCGTACAAGCTGCGGCGGCTGCGGCCCGCCGCGGTGGCCGCCTGCTTCCAGCTGGAGCTGCCTGAGGTAACCTGCTACCCTCACTCAATGAAGTTACTCAGGGCGGTAGAGCGGCACGTGGCGCGCGCGCTGGACGGCGTCGCGTACAAGCTGCGGCGGCTGCGACCCGCCGCGGTGGCCGCCTGCTTCCAGCTGGAGCTGCCTGAGGTAACCTGCTACCCTCACTCAATGAAGTTACTCAGGGCGGTAGAGCGGCACGTGGCGCGCGCGCTGGACGGCGTCGCGTACAAGCTGCGGCGGCTGCGGCCCGCCGCGGTGGCCGCCTGCTTCCAGCTGGAGCTGCCTGAGGTAACCTGCTACCCTCACTCAATGAAGTTACTCAGGGCGGTAGAGCGGCACGTGGCGCGCGCGCTGGACGGCGTCGCGTACAAGCTGCGGCGGCTGCGACCCGCCGCGGTGGCCGCCTGCTTCCAGCTGGAGCTGCCTGAGGTAACCTGCTACCCTCACTCAATGAAGTTACTCAGGGCGGTAGAGCGGCACGTGGCGCGCGCGCTGGACGGCGTCGCGTACAAGCTGCGGCGGCTGCGGCCCGCCGCGGTGGCCGCCTGCTTCCAGCTGGAGCTGCCTGAGGTAACCTGCTACCCTCACTCAATGAAGTTACTCAGGGCGGTAGAGCGGCACGTGGCGCGCGCGCTGGACGGCGTCGCGTACAAGCTGCGGCGGCTGCGACCCGCCGCGGTGGCCGCCTGCTTCCAGCTGGAGCTGCCTGAGGTAACCTGCTACCCTCACTCAATGAAGTTACTCAGGGCGGTAGAGCGGCACGTGGCGCGCGCGCTGGACGGCGTCGCGTACAAGCTGCGGCGGCTGCGACCCGCCGCGGTGGCCGCCTGCTTCCAGCTGGAGCTGCCTGAGGTAACCTGCTACCCTCACTCAATGAAGTTACTCAGGGCGGTAGAGCGGCACGTGGCGCGCGCGCTGGACGGCGTCGCGTACAAGCTGCGGCGGCTGAGACCCGCCGCGGTGGCCGCCTGCTTCCAGCTGGAGCTGCCTGAGGTAACCTGCTACCCTCACTCAATGAAGTTACTCAGGGCGGTAGAGCGGCACGTGGCGCGCGCGCTGGACGGCGTCGCGTACAAGCTGCGGCGGCTGCGACCCGCCGCGGTGGCCGCCTGCTTCCAGCTGGAGCTGCCTGAGGTAACCTGCTACCCTCACTCAATGAAGTTACTCAGGGCGGTAGAGCGGCACGTGGCGCGCGCGCTGGACGGCGTCGCGTACAAGCTGCGGCGGCTGCGGCCCGCCGCGGTGGCCGCCTGCTTCCAGCTGGAGCTGCCTGAGGTAACCTGCTACCCTCACTCAATGAAGTTACTCAGGGCGGTAGAGCGGCACGTGGCGCGCGCGCTGGACGGCGTCGCGTACAAGCTGCGGCGGCTGCGACCCGCCGCGGTGGCCGCCTGCTTCCAGCTGGAGCTGCCTGAGGTAACCTGCTACCCTCACTCAATGAAGTTACTCAGGGCGGTAGAGCGGCACGTGGCGCGCGCGCTGGACGGCGTCGCGTACAAGCTGCGGCGGCTGCGGCCCGCCGCGGTGGCCGCCTGCTTCCAGCTGGAGCTGCCTGAGGTAACCTGCTACCCTCACTCAATGAAGTTACTCAGGGCGGTAGAGCGGCACGTGGCGCGCGCGCTGGACGGCGTCGCGTACAAGCTGCGGCGGCTGCGACCCGCCGCGGTGGCCGCCTGCTTCCAGCTGGAGCTGCCTGAGGTAACCTGCTACCCTCACTCAATGAAGTTACTCAGGGCGGTAGAGCGGCACGTGGCGCGCGCGCTGGACGGCGTCGCGTACAAGCTGCGGCGGCTGCGACCCGCCGCGGTGGCCGCCTGCTTCCAGCTGGAGCTGCCTGAGGTAACCTGCTACCCTCACTCAATGAAGTTACTCAGGGCGGTAGAGCGGCACGTGGCGCGCGCGCTGGACGGCGTCGCGTACAAGCTGCGGCGGCTGAGACCCGCCGCGGTGGCCGCCTGCTTCCAGCTGGAGCTGCCTGAGGTAACCTGCTACCCTCACTCAATGAAGTTACTCAGGGCGGTAGAGCGGCACGTGGCGCGCGCGCTGGACGGCGTCGCGTACAAGCTGCGGCGGCTGCGACCCGCCGCGGTGGCCGCCTGCTTCCAGCTGGAGCTGCCTGAGGTAACCTGCTACCCTCACTCAATGAAGTTACTCAGGGCGGTAGAGCGGCACGTGGCGCGCGCGCTGGACGGCGTCGCGTACAAGCTGCGGCGGCTGCGGCCCGCCGCGGTGGCCGCCTGCTTCCAGCTGGAGCTGCCTGAGGTAACCTGCTACCCTCACTCAATGAAGTTACTCAGGGCGGTAGAGCGGCACGTGGCGCGCGCGCTGGACGGCGTCGCGTACAAGCTGCGGCGGCTGCGGCCCGCCGCGGTGGCCGCCTGCTTCCAGCTGGAGCTGCCTGAGGTAACCTGCTACCCTCACTCAATGAAGTTACTCAGGGCGGTAGAGCGGCACGTGGCGCGCGCGCTGGACGGCGTCGCGTACAAGCTGCGGCGGCTGCGGCCCGCCGCGGTGGCCGCCTGCTTCCAGCTGGAGCTGCCTGAGGTAACCTGCTACCCTCACTCAATGAAGTTACTCAGGGCGGTAGAGCGGCACGTGGCGCGCGCGCTGGACGGCGTCGCGTACAAGCTGCGGCGGCTGCGACCCGCCGCGGTGGCCGCCTGCTTCCAGCTGGAGCTGCCTGAGGTAACCTGCTACCCTCACTCAATGAAGTTACTCAGGGCGGTAGAGCGGCACGTGGCGCGCGCGCTGGACGGCGTCGCGTACAAGCTGCGGCGGCTGCGGCCCGCCGCGGTGGCCGCCTGCTTCCAGCTGGAGCTGCCTGAGGTAACCTGCTACCCTCACTCAATGAAGTTACTCAGGGCGGTAGAGCGGCACATGGCGCGCGCGCTGGACGGCGTCGCGTACAAGCTGCGGCGGCTGCGACCCGCCGCGGTGGCCGCCTGCTTCCAGCTGGAGCTGCCTGAGGTAACCTGCTACCCTCACTCAATGAAGTTACTCAGGGCGGTAGAGCGGCACGTGGCGCGCGCGCTGGACGGCGTCGCGTACAAGCTGCGGCGGCTGCGGCCCGCCGCGGTGGCCGCCTGCTTCCAGCTTGAGCTGCCTGAGGTAACCTGCTACCCTCACTCAATGAAGTTACTCAGGGCGGTAGAGCGGCACGTGGCGCGCGCGCTGGACGGCGTCGCGTACAAGCTGCGGCGGCTGCGACCCGCCGCGGTGGCCGCCTGCTTCCAGCTGGAGCTGCCTGAGGTAACCTGCTACCCTCACTCAATGAAGTTACTCAGGGCGGTAGAGCGGCACGTGGCGCGCGCGCTGGACGGCGTCGCGTACAAGCTGCGGCGGCTGCGAACCGCCGCGGTGGCCGCCTGCTTCCAGCTGGAGCTGCCTGAGGTAACCTGCTACCCTCACTCAATGAAGTTACTCAGGGCGGTAGAGCGGCACGTGGCGCGCGCGCTGGACGGCGTCGCGTACAAGCTGCGGCGGCTGCGACCCGCCGCGGTGGCCGCCTGCTTCCAGCTGGAGCTGCCTGAGGTAACCTGCTACCCTCACTCAATGAAGTTACTCAGGGCGGTAGAGCGGCACGTGGCGCGCGCGCTGGACGGCGTCGCGTACAAGCTGCGGCGGCTGCGACCCGCCGCGGTGGCCGCCTGCTTCCAGCTGGAGCTGCCTGAGGTAACCTGCTACCCTCACTCAATGAAGTTACTCAGGGCGGTAGAGCGGCGCGTGGCGCGCGCGCTGGACGGCGTCGCGTACAAGCTGCGGCGGCTGCGGCCCGCCGCGGTGGCCGCCTGCTTCCAGCTGGAGCTGCCTGAGGTAACCTGCTACCCTCACTCAATGAAGTTACTCAGGGCGGTAGAGCGGCACGTGGCGCGCGCGCTGGACGGCGTCGCGTACAAGCTGCGGCGGCTGCGGCCCGCCGCGGTGGCCGCCTGCTTCCAGCTGGAGCTGCCTTAGGTAACCTGCTACCCTCACTCAATGAAGTTACTCAGGGCGGTAGAGCGGCACGTGGCGCGCGCGCTGGACGGCGTCGCGTACAAGCTGCGGCGGCTGCGGCCCGCCGCGGTGGCCGCCTGCTTCCAGCTGGAGCTGCCTGAGGTAACCTGCTACCCTCACTCAATGAAGTTACTCAGGGCGGTAGAGCGGCACGTGGCGCGCGCGCTGGACGGCGTCGCTTACAAACTGCGGCGGTTGCGGCCCGCCGCGGTGGCCGCCTGCTTCCAGCTGGAGCTGCCTGAGGTAACCTGCTACCCTCACTCAATGAAGTTACTCAGGGCGGTAGAGCGGCACGTGGCGCGCGCGCTGGACGGCGTCGCGTACAAACTGCGGCGGTTGCGGCCCGCCGCGGTGGCCGCCTGCTTCCAGTTGGAGCTGCCTGAGGTAACCTGCTACCCTCACTCAATGAAGTTACTCAGGGCGGTAGAGCGGCACGTGGCGCGCGCGCTGGACGGCGTCGCGTACAAGCTGCGGCGGCTGCGGCCCGCCGCGGTGGCCGCCTGCTTCCAGCTGGAGCTGCCTGAGGTAACCTGCTACCCTCACTCAATGAAGTTACTCAGGGCGGTAGAGCGGCACGTGGCGCGCGCGCTGGACGGCGTCGCGTACAAGCTGCGGCGGCTGCGACCCGCCGCGGTGGCCGCCTGCTTCCAGCTGGAGCTGCCTGACCTGCTACCCTCACTCAATGAAGTTACTCAGGGCGGTAGAGCGGCACGTGGCGCGCGCGCTGGACGGCGTCGCGTACAAGCTGCGGCGGCTGCGGCCCGCCGCGGTGGCCGCCTGCTTCCAGCTGGAGCTGCCTGAGGTAACCTGCTACCCTCACTCAATGAAGTTACTCAGGGCGGTAGAGCGGCACGTGGCGCGCGCGCTGGACGGCGTCGCGTACAAGCTGCGGCGGCTGCGGCCCGCCGCGGTGGCCGCCTGCTTCCAGCTGGAGCTGCCTGAGGTAACCTGCTACCCTCACTCAATGAAGTTACTCAGGGCGGTAGAGCGGCACGTGGCGCGCGCGCTGGACGGCGTCGCGTACAAGCTGCGGCGGCTGCGGCCCGCCGCGGTGGCCGCCTGCTTCCAGCTGGAGCTGCCTGAGGTAACCTGCTACCCTCACTCAATGAAGTTACTCCCTGAGGTAACCTGCTACCCTCACTCAATGAAGAAAATAAAGTTACGAGCGTCTACACACTCCCTGAGGTAACCTGTTACCCTCACTCAATGAACTTACTCCCTGAGGTAACCTGTTACCCTCACTCAATGAAGAAAATAAAGTTACGAGCGTCTACACACTCCCTGAGGTAACCTGTTACCCTCACTCAATGAACTTACTCCCTGAGGTAACCTATTACCCTCACTCAATGAAGAAAATAAAGTTACGAGCGTCTACACACTCCCTGAGGTAACCTGCTACCCTCACTCAATGAAGTTACTCAGGGCGGTAGAGCGGCACGTGGCGCGCGCGCTGGACGGCGTCGCGTACAAGCTGCGGCGGCTGCGGCCCGCCGCGGTGGCCGCCTGCTTCCAGCTGGAGCTGCCTGAGGTAACCTGCTACCCTCACTCAATGAAGTTACTCAGGGCGGTAGAGCGGCACGTGGCGCGCGCGCTGGACGGCGTCGCGTACAAGCTGCGGCGGCTGCGAACCGCCGCGGTGGCCGCCTGCTTCCAGCTGGAGCTGCCTGAGGTAACCTGCTACCCTCACTCAATGAAGTTACTCAGGGCGGTAGAGCGGCACGTGGCGCGCGCGCTGGACGGCGTCGCGTACAAGCTGCGGCGGCTGCGACCCGCCGCGGTGGCCGCCTGCTTCCAGCTGGAGCTGCCTGAGGTAACCTGCTACCCTCACTCAATGAAGTTACTCAGGGCGGTAGAGCGGCACGTGGCGCGCGCGCTGGACGGCGTCGCGTACAAGCTGCGGCGGCTGCGACCCGCCGCGGTGGCCGCCTGCTTCCAGCTGGAGCTGCCTGAGGTAACCTGCTACCCTCACTCAATGAAGTTACTCAGGGCGGTAGAGCGGCGCGTGGCGCGCGCGCTGGACGGCGTCGCGTACAAGCTGCGGCGGCTGCGGCCCGCCGCGGTGGCCGCCTGCTTCCAGCTGGAGCTGCCTGAGGTAACCTGCTACCCTCACTCAATGAAGTTACTCAGGGCGGTAGAGCGGCACGTGGCGCGCGCGCTGGACGGCGTCGCGTACAAGCTGCGGCGGCTGCGGCCCGCCGCGGTGGCCGCCTGCTTCCAGCTGGAGCTGCCTTAGGTAACCTGCTACCCTCACTCAATGAAGTTACTCAGGGCGGTAGAGCGGCACGTGGCGCGCGCGCTGGACGGCGTCGCGTACAAGCTGCGGCGGCTGCGGCCCGCCGCGGTGGCCGCCTGCTTCCAGCTGGAGCTGCCTGAGGTAACCTGCTACCCTCACTCAATGAAGTTACTCAGGGCGGTAGAGCGGCACGTGGCGCGCGCGCTGGACGGCGTCGCTTACAAACTGCGGCGGTTGCGGCCCGCCGCGGTGGCCGCCTGCTTCCAGCTGGAGCTGCCTGAGGTAACCTGCTACCCTCACTCAATGAAGTTACTCAGGGCGGTAGAGCGGCACGTGGCGCGCGCGCTGGACGGCGTCGCGTACAAACTGCGGCGGTTGCGGCCCGCCGCGGTGGCCGCCTGCTTCCAGTTGGAGCTGCCTGAGGTAACCTGCTACCCTCACTCAATGAAGTTACTCAGGGCGGTAGAGCGGCACGTGGCGCGCGCGCTGGACGGCGTCGCGTACAAGCTGCGGCGGCTGCGGCCCGCCGCGGTGGCCGCCTGCTTCCAGCTGGAGCTGCCTGAGGTAACCTGCTACCCTCACTCAATGAAGTTACTCAGGGCGGTAGAGCGGCACGTGGCGCGCGCGCTGGACGGCGTCGCGTACAAGCTGCGGCGGCTGCGACCCGCCGCGGTGGCCGCCTGCTTCCAGCTGGAGCTGCCTGACCTGCTACCCTCACTCAATGAAGTTACTCAGGGCGGTAGAGCGGCACGTGGCGCGCGCGCTGGACGGCGTCGCGTACAAGCTGCGGCGGCTGCGGCCCGCCGCGGTGGCCGCCTGCTTCCAGCTGGAGCTGCCTGAGGTAACCTGCTACCCTCACTCAATGAAGTTACTCAGGGCGGTAGAGCGGCACGTGGCGCGCGCGCTGGACGGCGTCGCGTACAAGCTGCGGCGGCTGCGGCCCGCCGCGGTGGCCGCCTGCTTCCAGCTGGAGCTGCCTGAGGTAACCTGCTACCCTCACTCAATGAAGTTACTCAGGGCGGTAGAGCGGCACGTGGCGCGCGCGCTGGACGGCGTCGCGTACAAGCTGCGGCGGCTGCGGCCCGCCGCGGTGGCCGCCTGCTTCCAGCTGGAGCTGCCTGAGGTAACCTGCTACCCTCACTCAATGAAGTTACTCCCTGAGGTAACCTGCTACCCTCACTCAATGAAGAAAATAAAGTTACGAGCGTCTACACACTCCCTGAGGTAACCTGTTACCCTCACTCAATGAACTTACTCCCTGAGGTAACCTGTTACCCTCACTCAATGAAGAAAATAAAGTTACGAGCGTCTACACACTCCCTGAGGTAACCTGTTACCCTCACTCAATGAACTTACTCCCTGAGGTAACCTATTACCCTCACTCAATGAAGAAAATAAAGTTACGAGCGTCTACACACTCCCTGAGGTAACCTGCTACCCTCACTCAATGAAGTTACTCAGGGCGGTAGAGCGGCACGTGGCGCGCGCGCTGGACGGCGTCGCGTACAAGCTGCGGCGGCTGCGGCCCGCCGCGGTGGCCGCCTGCTTCCAGCTGGAGCTGCCTGAGGTAACCTGCTACCCTCACTCAATGAAGTTACTCAGGGCGGTAGAGCGGCACGTGGCGCGCGCGCTGGACGGCGTCGCGTACAAGCTGCGGCGGCTGCGACCCGCCGCGGTGGCCGCCTGCTTCCAGCTGGAGCTGCCTGAGGTAACCTGCTACCCTCACTCAATGAACTTACTCCCTGAGGTAACCTGCTACCCTCACTCAATGAAGAAAATAAAGTTACGAGCGTCTACACACTCCCTGAGGTAACCTGTTACCCTCACTCAATGAACTTACTCCCTGAGGTAACCTGTTACCCTCACTCAATGAAGAAAATAAAGTTACGAGCGTCTACACACTCCCTGAGGTAACCTGTTACCCTCACTCAATGAACTTACTCCCTGAGGTAACCTATTACCCACACTCAATGAAGAAAATAAAGTTACGAGCGTCTACCCACTCAATAACAAAATATAGTTTACTGTGTCTGCCCACGCTCAATAAACAATATGAGGATACGATCGTCTGACCACACTCAATAAACAAAGCGAGGTTACAAGTGTCTACCCACACCCAATGAAGTGACTCCCTTAGGTAACCAGCTACCTCACTTAATGAAGTTACTTGTTAAATGGGCCATAAATCATTAACAGTAAGATCTACAAAAAAGTTTATTGAAAACAAAAGATGCAAAATTTAATTCTCTACAATAATGGGATCCATGACTTTAGCCCTAAAGTGTATAGATTCCGAGATTTCGGCCAAAAAAGTTTTTCAAGGTGGCGTTTGAAGTTCTACCTGGGCCTGTCAGCATTTTGTTGTTGTGTTCATTTTGTAAGTGATCCTAAACCTTATAAATAAAACAAATTGGATCGGAAATTTAGTGCAAAGTTTAATTTATTTTTACTGACCTAAAAGAAAAGTGCCATTTTTATATATAAAAGTCCAGTGTCACCTGTTTGTTCCCAGTTAACATACAATCTTAATATGAAAAACCTGTGTAATGTACCTATGTCGTTCGTTCCCTCTGAACTCTTCATCAAGTCAATCTATATTCAATACAAAAAAGTTTACTGAAAACAAAAGATGGGAAATTTTATTCTCTAGAATAATGGTTTTTAACTTTTGCCCTTAACTTCGAGATATCGGCCAAAAAAGGTTTCTTCAAGTTGGCAGTTCCTGTGAACTGCCAATTGTTTTATTGGGATCAATAGTCTTATAATAAATTTCTTATTGGGATTAATAGTCTGATTCTTTATGAGCCGAATATCCAAGCGAATCTTGACATCAATAAGAAATTGTAATAGAAATAGAAATATTTTATTTACCAAAAACATTTGTACATATACAGAGAAGCTTATCCAAGCCTTAGGTAACATTATATAAGTAATACTTAGGTTTAAAACGAGAATACAGTTTATGGAAAGTTACTTAAGAATAAAACTATGCTTAAAATATGTATAGTTAAATTTCTCTGTACAGAAAGCTATTTCTCTATGAGCCCCAAACTAGGCAAAGCCTGTATCTTGGGGCTCAAGTGCAAGTTTGCTAAATGAGTTGTTTGTTGTTTGGTAAGGCAATTTGCATAATTATAATTACACACAATTTACATAAAAATAGTAATGCATAATATCTGTAGCCGTACCTGTTAAGTACCTACAAGCATTACGCCGCCCTAAACTGTAAATTTGTTTCTCTTTGTTACTCTTCATACACACTGTGGATGAGGTCTTCAGTCTCATCGTATGATAGTCCCAAAAGGTAGTCTCTCAGTTTAAACTTCAACACATGCTTTGGAAGGTCCTCGCAGTCTCTGAGTCGCCTGTGGTACACATTATTGTATGTACAAGGAAGAGAGTATCCCGGGGCGCGCTTGGCCAGCAGAGACCAGGCGCGAGGGAGTGGTAGTAAGTTGGGTCTTGCTGCGCGCTTCGTTGTCAATGAAAGATAGTCGGTACGTGATTTTTTAGAATAATGTATTTTTAGGACTGCGTTGTAGATATATAATTGTCTAACTCTTAAAACTCTAAAATCGGCGTATAATGTGTCCGTAGGAAAGCGAAAAGGCTTCCTTAACATGACCTTGAGGAGAGCTCGTTGTGCTCTCTCTACGTTCATGAAGATGGTTTTACCGGCGCTGCCCCAGATTGAGATGCAGTACTGAATTACAGACTGGCAAAGTGCTAGGTAGATTTGCTTTAAGAGGGGTAAGGGAGCGCAGTCTCTTAAGTTCTTCATAACGTAAATTAATTTACGGGTGCGGGAAGATACATCATCTATTTGTTGTCTAAAAGTCATGTGTTCATCAATTGTTATGCCAAGATATTTGATACTGCGTGTACTATCGATAGTGCTACATGCGCAAAGTAGACGTGGGGAGTGAGAGAAATGGTCACAGTAGTGAATTTTGAGATGCAGATCGGCGGCTGGCCGTAATGTAATTTAATTTAATTTGTAATGGGATTTTAAATGGGTAATATGTATTTATAATTGACTTGTATTTGTAATTAATTTGAATGTCTTTAACATGATAGGTAACCACTCGGTTATCAATAAAAGAGTATGAGTATGAGAGTATGAAGCCAGAACGTGCCGCTAGTTATATTAATAACATAGCGTATAATTTCAGGACGAGATACAGTTAGTGGTGTCTGGAACGGCAATCCCGCTCGTAGACCCGTCGAAAGAGCAAGCGGCTGAAAATGGCAACATCGCACAAGGTACAGATTTATTTCATGATATTTTTTTCAGCGTATCTAGGCGTTTCGAGAGACTATTTTTAAAAGTATTCTATACAGAGTTATCGGTAAACAGTATCCTTTTAAGGACATGTTAAAGTACTTTAAACATGTCAACAATTGTTCTAAAGTTTTATTTTGAAGTGGAAACTTCTTTAGGCGCGCTATAGACAGAATTTTCGTGGGCTGTGAAATGGATTCATCAATCGTCACGCTTGGATATGATAATGGATCGGATCGGATATGAAATCTTCGGGTAAACTCGGTAAAAACGGCCAGATAGGTACCAGGGCAACAGAAACAGTAAAGAGTTTCGATTACCTACCTCTAACAGCCCAGCGTTTATCTCCAGATACCAGGACAACAGAAATATAAAAGAGTTGCGTTTGCCCCTAGGTACCAGTACCAGGGCAACACCAAGTTTTCACTTCTATCGGCAGTTCCTATGACTGCCAATTTTTTTTTATTTGTATGTTTTTGCGCATACAAATTAAAAAAGAACTGTATTTACCAAGCCTGAGCGCGCGCATTCTTTAACGCTCGATAAAAAGTATCGATGCAACTACATAGAGCTAAACAGTGCCAAAGAGGACAACAAATACTAAATAATAAATAAATTGGGATACGTATTGAGTTTTAACAAACTATGTAGAACAAAGTATTGTTTGTTTAAATATACAGAATATGCCCTTAAATGGATGCAAGCTAATAACCAGTAACCCTGTATAGTTGTAAATACATACTTGTTATACATGGTGGTGTGTTGCCTGTAGGCGCGGTTTCCACGGGCTCTCACAACGGCACGGGCGACGGTGACGACGACATCTTCACGCTGGACGAGGAACAGCTGGTCAGGAGCCACCAGTCCTCGGAGGCCGAGGACAAGTCGCAACTCACCACCACGGTACGAACTTACCATATTATGTAGATCTCATATCTTTATCTATACAAATTAAGTTGAAGTATCTGTTTGTAATATTACAATAACAACACTTTACTACATAGATAGATAAACTCTTTATTGCACTTAACAAAACAAACTTACAAAACAAACAATCTTGAAAATAGAGTAGCAAATGGTGACCTTATCGCCAAAAGCGATCTCTTCCAGGCAACCATGGTATGGAAAAGGAGTTAAACCATAGAAAGACGGGAGTAATCAAATAAAGAGTTAATTGATATCTACAAAATAAAATATATAAGGTACTAATTACCTACTTACTAAAATGTAATAAACATAAATTCTGAAAACAATACATGCTAAAACATAAATAACCATATTTTCATATACTAATCCATATGCAATTAATGTAACAACAGCGTTAAAAGAAATACAGTAGAACCTCGATAAGTTAAAGTCCAAAGGAAACACAAAATATTTTATGTTGTAGAGGTTTTAAGTTATCAAGGTTAAGTTATCTAATGGGAAGGGAACATATTATTTTTTGAAGTTATAGAGGTTTTTAAGTTACCGAGGTTCGAGTTATCGAGGTTCTACTGTATATATATTTATTTATTTCACAGCCCATGGAAAACTAGTCTGTGGTGCGACAAAAGAAGTATTCACTTCAAAAACATGTAACCGAATTGAGAACCTGGCTCCTTTTTTGACGTGGGTTAAAAACTTTCAACCATTAAGTAAATGTAAAAATATATAAATTGTATCCCCAGGTACCGACAGCAGTGTCGCTAACCACTCTGAACCACATAGCGGGAGTGAAAGTGACGCGAAGAGTGTGCGCCCTGCGCCTGCTGTTCGTCCGAGAGACCACCGCCGTCAGGGAGTTGGGCGGCCTTAGCGGATTCTTGCACACCTTCACTTGCGAGGTCAGTAGCCCACTGGCCCACTGCTGGGCTCTCTCCCATATATATATAAATGAAGTACACACATTAATAAAATGTTTTTTTTTTATAGTATAGAGTGACAAGACGAGCAGGTCATGTGCCTGATGGTAAGCAACATGCCTGCCACATAACAGCACAGTAACACGCAGCTATTGGAACATGATAGTCCAAATCATTACCTAGCACTGCACTGCGCTCGTCACCCAGAGATCTGAGATATTTTGTCTCTAAGCCCTGTAATTTCTCTGGAATCATTGCCCTTCAAACCGGAACACAGTAATGTTTGCACATTACTGCTTGGCGGTAGAATATTTATTTGACATATTTTATTACAGTAGAATCCCTGCAATTGCACGTCCGTAATTGAGCACACTGTTTGTACATTTAAGCTACTTTCAGATCTTTGTAAACACAGTATGTCAATAAATGAATTCTTATTCTTATTTCCAATTATCCCAACATCGATTATCCGAACCAAAGAGTTTACATAAAATATACTAGATTTAGAGTTAGAACAAACGCTTTACACTGAAAGCACGGGTCTGATCGCTCTTGTCTTGTCGCTCTTGTGGAAGTGTCATACTTTTGTCGCGGCACATCACTTTGGTTTCCATGGCTAACGTACGCGTCATCTACTTACCATTGACACAATGGAACCGTGCGGAAAAACCTGATCTACTTATTCATTATCTAAGATCCGAACTCATTCGGCCAGCTCTAACTACATCCCAATTCAAAATTGTTTTAATATTTATTTGACATAATATTTCATGTATGTACTTAACATGCCCTTAAAATAATGGAGATTGATTTCCAGTAACCCTGTATAGTGGGCCGTAATTAAAATTTATTTATTTTGTTTTTGTTCTATATAAAAGTACCTTCTTGTTCTATATAAAACCTCTTTCCTCAGGTTTTGGCGATAGCTCGCGCGTACACGGCCGCTCTCGGCGGGAACGCGCTAACTTCCTTCTACATACGCCAGTTGATGCTACAGGACAATGCGCATAAAAACCAGGTAAATCACACTTCCTACTAATGTTATCAATGAAGGTAAACATCGTGAGGAAACCGACATGTACCTAGAATCTTTCGAAGTGTCATGTGTCATCCGCCAACCTGCACTGGGCCAGCGTGGTGGATTATTGCGAGAGAAGGCCCCGAGTCCCAGCAGTGGGAACGTTTAGTGGGCTGTTGATGATGATGTTGATGACATTGAATGTTATCAATGCAAAACTTTGGTTGTTTTAAATTTAGAGTACAGATCCTAACTAATGTTCATCATCATCATCAACAGCCCACTAAATGTTCCCACTGTTCGAGGCCTTCTCTCGCAAGGAGAGAGTTAAGGCCATAATCCACCACGCTGGCCCAGTGTGGGTTGGTGGATGACACATGACTTCGAAAGATTCTAGGTACATGTCGGTTTTACTCACGATGTTTTCCTTCACCGTTTTTAAGTTAGCGGCATTACCGCACTTGACTTCGAAAAGACAGTGGTGCGTGTGGGGTTTTGAACCCGGGATCTCCGGATCGGCAGGCGCCGTTCTCCCGACTAGACCAGCCGTAACGTACTACTAATGTTATCAATGCAAAACTTTGGACGTTTTAAATTTGTAATACAAATAGATTATAGTCTGGAACTAAACGAGACTATTTTTGATCCCGGGATAATAAAAATAACGGGAACGGAAACTAAGCGGGTTAAACCGGGGGTCGCTGCGGTTATATTATAAGTGTGAAAGTTTGTATGTACATAATATTTTGTAGTGGTAGGACTCTTGGCAAAGTCCACCTGGGGAAGTACCACACCTTTGCCAGTTATTCTACCGCCAACCAGTAATGTGTAAGCGTTACTGTGTTCCGGTTTGAAGGGCAATGTTTCCAGAGAAATTAGAGATATAATTTTTTAGATCTCTATGTGACAAGCGCGGTGTAGTGCTAGGTAATGATTTGGACTTTCATGTTCCAATAGCTGCATGTCACTGTGCTGTTATGTGGCAGGCGTGTTTCTTACCATCAGGCGCATGTCATGCTCGTCTCATCACCCTTTATTTAAAAAAAAAAAAAAACTTTTTCAAACAAAAACTGCTGAAAGGGTTTGGATGAAATTCGGCACATATCTAGAGTGAAATAACACATAGGCTAGGGTCACGCGGTTTTACCTGCATAGTTCCCGTTATC
This sequence comes from Ectropis crepuscularia, assembly GCA_963693475.1. Classification (NCBI taxonomy): domain Eukaryota; kingdom Metazoa; phylum Arthropoda; class Insecta; order Lepidoptera; family Geometridae; genus Ectropis; species Ectropis crepuscularia. Next base: position 8,621,336 of record OY856350.1, read on the forward strand.
TTTCCGGGATAAAACGTAGCCTATAGTGTTCTTCCAGACTGTTATTATCCATCTATGTTCCAAATTTCAGCCCGATCCGTTCAGATTGAACAACAAATATATTAATAAGATTTCAGGTTTCATTTCATGTTTGTATATCTGTATTATAAACATCCGAGCCTTTCCGAGCGCTTGGTCGACGCGACGCGTGACCAAAATGCTGGCGTTTATTTGGCCCAACGCATAAGCATTGCCATTCAGCGTGGTAATGCCGCCAGCATGCTGGGTACGCTTCCGATTGGTAGTGGGCTTGAACATCTTGATTATCTGTAGCCCTTCATTGGTCTATGGATAATTCAGGTGTGCTTAGTGTAAGTAGTTGTTAGGTATGTAGCGTAGTGTAGTTCTCATTGTATTTTAGTTTTGTTAATAAAGGCTCTGCCACATTAAAAAAAGTAAACATCTAAATCTAAGTTGTATATTCAATATAAACAACTAAATAATGAATTCCCTTGTCCGCAGGGTCAGTGTCTGATGTCGGTGGGCGGCGACATCGTGCACATAACGTATTAAAGCTTAACATGACATAGTGTATTCTTTGTTATTTAATCTGTGTGCTTAGATTATAATTCAACATGATTCGATATTACATTAAATTCCGTTTTCTTACTTGACGCTTCATAGTAGAACAGTTGAAGGTTTTCAAAAACAAAGAATGGTTTCGATGATTGAGAAAAACCTAGAATGGAACTTGAAACAAACCTAAAAAAAAAAAAAAATTGTTAAAATGTATTATGTACAATTATGTACCTACATATATTAATATTACAAGGTGTCATAGATATCGATGTTACTTTTTAAGATTGATTGACAATTCTATATTATTCATACCTTAAAAATATTATTAGACACACGATATAGTTACACAATAAGACAATTTAAACTACTGGCGGCCTTATCGATATTCTTTTCAAGCAAATTTGAGACGGGCAACATTTTTGGGGAATCTTATAAATTTAGGAAGCAATAAAACTATTGTTATATTGTTATTGCGCTATAAACATAGGTACATTCTAATAGTATTACATATAAATAATTCAATTGTATACATAAATAAACCGAAATATGTTTATTTTTTGAGTAGAAAAAATCTATTAAGTATTGTTTGTACCTCTTTGCGACACCTTGTACAACACACTTGTAACAACATTTGTTGTGATATTTTGTAGTTTAATTTCGCGTAGAATGGAACATTTTTGTAATATCGAATCGCGTTAAGGAAGTTATTAGCAGAAATGCGATAGACCAACATAAGGGCTTATATTGTAAGCACTAAGTATTCTAAAATTATCACCGTTTCTTTTCATTGCCGTTAATAAAAAGAGAGAAGAATGTTCAAAATAGTCCGAATAACATATTGAAAATGTTACACAGGACTTAATCCCAATCAATTTTTTTTTATAAATTAATGTATTGTTTATTTAAATCAATGTCATAAAATATGTCAAAATATAATATATGTCAATTTCAATCTTAAAACTAATTTCCAAATAACCCCGAATTGCTGCCCCATGATGCTCGCCGCGTTTCCACGTTGAATGGCAATGGCCAAACTTTGCTCTAGGAACGAGTCGGAGCGGGAGTCACCCATATTCTCCCTGAGCCTGCGCCCGAATTCTGAGAGGAACCTTTTAGCCTCTTTACTTAATTATCTTGAAGTTTCGACAACATTACAACCGCCGTGGCTACAAAATTATTCTCGATTCCTGTGTAGTGTTTTCAATATGAGTCAAAAATCGCAAAAGTTTAAAAACGTATAGACAATAGACATGAACTAAAGAATAAGTCGAATCAATTTAAGTAAATTGTATTATTTATTGTTGTTATTGCAAGTATTATGTTCTTTCACAGCTGTCTATTAATCGGCGCGTTTATATACGCATGTCTGTTTCCTTTAGTTATTTAACAATTTTGATTGAGAGACTGTAAACTGTTTTAAACGAATTATCGTACTCTATCGGTGTTGTATAGTTTAGAAATTAATGTAGATTATAAATTTATTGATTCTGGTGCACTATGCACTATGCCTAGCTATATTATTGGGTTCTACTCGTTGATGTTATGCCGTGTTATTGTTAATCAGCCTGTATCCTTCTAAAGGCATGTTAAGTACATTAAATATGTCAATTGTATTTGTTTTTCCCATGCCAAATGAAAAATGTATTTGCCCATTTTTTAATTATCGAGTTCTTCGTAGCATAAGCGCGCGGACTCTTTACCGCTCAATAACTGAAGTGCGAATAGAAACTTAGAATATAACTGGAGAAACAGTGCTTGAAAGGATTTTATATGTAAATATTATAAAGTGTGCGTCCAAAATATTTTTTTCGGCTGAATCCGAAGCCGAAACTTGAGTAGGCCGAAACTGAACCAAACCAAACTTTCGGATGGTCACTTGTAAATTCCTTAGTGCGCGGGAATATTATGGGCAGGCTTACCGTCAGGTCTATTGATCGCCCTGTCACTTTATATAATAAAAGAAAACAACTGTACGGACGTGTTCTTAATTTTGACTTTTTATTATTTAATCAAAGGCAAACAAATCAAAGATAAACTTGTAGAAATAAGTGCACCAGAATCTTTATCGGCCTATTAACTAATTAAAAATTGTGTTAATTTTCAATTCGTAGATTAGATAAATTATGAATTAAAAATTCTAAAACACTTTTATATATTTATAATAAAATCTAATTATACTTCCTGTAAAACAAAAAATGAATTTATGAACTTTAGTCATAGCGTAAGCAACCGACTTTATATTCACATTACTGGGACTCAAGATCTCGCTCTCAGTGAGAGTCAAGCCTATAATCCACCATACTGACCAAGTGCGGGTTGACGTATGTCCTCGAAGTATGCCTTTCTGTTTTAATCAATTTGTATTATTCATTTGTATTTTTCAATATTTATTCATTTTTTATACGTTGGCGTACAGAGAACAGAAAATTTCGCGTTTTTAACGCGGCTTTCGGAACGTTTGGTCCTCTAGTTTTATTTAACCATTGTCTTGCCACGGTATAATTAATTGCACATAGACATCACCTATTATATGAATGTAAAAATTCTTTGTGTAAGCTTTCACAGATCTTGTATTCATCAGCTATCCGATTTGTTTGTTGTTAAACTGTTATGGTCCTTTCAGTCCAGTGTTTAAACTACTAAACTAGAATACTCGGTGCTATTTCATATCACTTGTATTTACTTCATCCACATAACTTCCTCATTTTAACTTTTATTGGTAACATTATACTGGATTGAATCGCGATAGAAATGCTCTCTTAAAAAATATATCTTGATATTTCGATGAGATGACGACTTGACGACGCACTGGTCTTGTAACGGCCATTGTAAGCCAAACTGACATGACGTCTCAATTTGTAAAGATCAATTTCTAACTCTTGTGAATGTCACACACAAAATTCAACTCAAAATCCTCTTAACCATGTCAGCAATTTTAGCTCAATGGTCAAGAGGATTTTGAGGTAAATTGTGTGGCATTTTATTTTAATTGGCATTAAAGTCACTACATTATTTTAATGAGTAACGATGACAGACATACCTTCACATATACACGAACAAACAGCGGTGTTATAACTCTCTTTTGAGAAAGCGTCTTAGGTTTGCTGTATATATATATGTATGTGTGCAGTATGGTTAGTATGTTTAGATTAATAGGGCCCTGCGCTTTCTGCACAAAAAGGCAGGCAGTAGAAAGTCCTGGGCGATAAATAATTCTCACCTGAGAATTATTTACTAAATATGAATATCCGAAATCCTAAGCTGTGACATCTGGGGCAAAAATATTTTTACCAATATTAAGTTATAGAGATAAAACATCTTATATCTTTGGGTGACGAGCGCAGTGGGTTCTGGACTTTTTACGTTTCAATAGCTGCGTGTCACTGTGCTGTTATGGACTGTTGCTTGCCATCATGCATATGTCCTGCTCGTCTCGTCATTCTATACTATAAAAGAAGTCCAGTATAATGTTTTCAATAATTCTTTAGTCAGTTTTAACAAAATACGAATTTAAATTGTATTTAAAATGTTTAACTTTTTTAGAGCATGCATCCATGATTGCGTTTTATAATGTAGATAGTTCTGTATGTAATTATAATATTGTTATACATTTATCGAATGCTGTCTTATTTCGCACTGTTATTAGTTTAAAATACACAGGTTGTGAGGTTCATAAACTAAAATGAACTACATACCTATTTATTATAACTAAATGGTAGTCAAGCGCAAACATATTTTCAATTAAAATCAAGTATTATCAATGGGGCGCCAACAAACATTTTACAAATTATTTCACAAAAAAATTAATAACATTTATTTTAAAAAATAGCAATTTAATTTGTAATGTCACTATCGAAAACTATTTGCTATAAAAATAAAATAACACTTTATCATACATACCACTTAAACAATACAGAAAGTAACAGAAAACTATAAAACTCAAAATATTTCTGGCACAAATAGCAATCTTATCGCTCATTAAAATCTCATTTTGACAACTGTTTGGTTGAACGTAGGTATGTGGTTTGTAATGTAACCTGTATAGTGTAATGACACCACGTTTTATAACGAGACGTCTTCAAGATGCAAATATACCTGTCAAAAATATAGTTCCCAATTTCACCGTAGGTGACGCCATGGTTCATTTTGTTAGAGAAAGTTTACAAAATGAAACATTGGCGCCACACTTGGCGAAATTGAGAACTATCTTTGACAGATCTATTTGCATTTTGCAAACGTCTCATTGACACTTGTTATATCCACGCTCACTTATAAGTTTGGTTGACAGAATAATTAACCATTCATATTTATTTATTAAAATTTCAGTTTGGGTGTATCTAGATACAAAGTTAATCTATTCTGTCATCTAAACTGGACTTATTTTTATCAACCTTAATTATCACTATATTTGATATTTCTAATCTGGCGTAAAAGGTGAGTAAAAATGGCAGATTCGACCTATCACATGCAATATACTTATTCAACGGAAAGCTTTACGACTTCTCGGAAGCAAGGGACTGAAAACTGTGACTGAGGCGTTTTGACAAAATTTCAACCTTTTCAGAATGTAAATATATCTGTCACAAATAATATATTATGTAGTTAACAATTTCACCGAAGCCAATGTTTCATTTTGTCAAAAGGGATGATGACTGGATCAAAAATATACGTGTACCTACCATTCTAAAATTAGTCCCTAAGATAGATTTTGAAAAAAAAAAATCGACACGTATTTTTTATTTTTAATCAAATTATTAAATATCGATATAGATAATTATAGACCATCAAACTTCCAGAGTTGTGACGTCAAGTCTGCATAAAAATCGTATACCTATCGACGTGACGTCAGTCGAAACTTCTAAGCACTGTATCGTCGTATTTTTTTGTTTTTGAAACAAGAGAAAAAAATACGTACACATCATTTTTTTATAATCTAACTAACGGGCTATTTTTTTTATAGTCACGGTGACTATTTTCTCTAAAAAATGTAAATTAGCCGCCACCTATGGTAAAACCGATAATTATCTTTGACATATATATTTGCATTCTGAAAAGGTTAAAATTTTGTACGCTTTTGTGTGTACGGACGTGTAACGCACAAACTAACACAACGCAATGTCAACAAAACTGTCAACTGTATAGGTACAAGTTCGCGCGGAGACCGCGACACGAGACCGCGACAGGAGACCCGAGACCGGAGACCGCGACAGGCACTTGACACTATAGAATTGTATGGACGCCAGCCAGTTCGCGCTGAGACCGCGACAGGAGACCGAGACAGGTCGCGGTCGCGGCGCGAACTGGCGCCCATACAATTCCATAGTGTCAAGTGCCTGTCTTGGTCTCCGGTCGCGGTCTCCGGTCTCGGTCTCGCGTCGCGGTCGTGGCGCGAACTTGTACCTTTAGACACAACCAAACTGCACAATCACTCCTATAGCCATACAAGGAAATAATGGCACTTGGATGATATTGTCAGGAAGGCGGGAGCATCGGGAAATCGGGAATCGGCAACCCTGGTTGGCTTCACGACGGCGTTCGTTCCCATTTTGGCCACGTGCTATTATTTCCATGTAAGGGTATACTTTTATCCGAGCTCATAAAGGTTTGCGCCAGTCTTAGAATCCGTCTAATATAAAACTCGTGATTGGTCGTTGATTGTGACGTTTTTTTATCTTTTGCGCGAGGAATAGATGTATAGAGTTTAAGTCCTTGTATTTGTTTTATGTATTTTGTATCAATTTCGCTAAATTTGTGTGTGCAATACACGAAATATGGAAAACATAACGATGATTTTATTTCCTCTATAAATAGCTAATATATTCATGAAAATTATTTATTTTTTACACTATTAAATTTTACATACCTACATTAAAGGTTAACAGTAAGACCAGTCTTAAAAAATGGCGGCATTATAAGTTATTTATACTTCCAGATAATCTTGAGATGGACAAAAATCTTAGAAAAACTTAGAACGTGGTGTGCAGACTAATTCTAATATGAAAAAACTGCGTCATCCCCAATGGTCAACTCACACCAAAAGAGCAGTTTCATTGTAGTGCGATTTAAAACCTTATATCTAATCATTGTTTTTTAATAACAAAGTATCGCGCGCCGTTGCGTAGGAGTAATCGGAATGAGCGCGACTTGTTAAATTTCTCAAGCAAAACAATGAAAATAAGGTTTTAAATCGCATTACAATTAATCTATTCGTCGCTACTCTGCTCCTTTGATATGATTTAAGCCTAATGTTAACAAAAGCGACAACATATTATAATGCTTCAAGAGGTTGAGTTCCACTCTACTACTAGGTAAATCGTAAATTAGACATGATCGCTCATAAAATTTACGACTTCAGCGAACTTGAATCGATTCGTAATTACGATTTCAATTAGAAAGTTTTAATATCACGCAGTAAAACCGTCCATCAGATCACATACTTGCGCAAGATATCTGTATGGGTACGTGTGTATAGAGTAAGAGTACCTACTTAGTCTGCGCCACCTTTCAAGTCTTTTGGCGACAGTTTTGCAATTTGCACTTATATACCAACTAACGTGGTTGTAAAACATTTAAAAAAAAGAATTGGTTGTCTGTAAAGGTTGTCTGGTTTACGGACTCGTAGTTTAACGTGACAACGTCATAACAAAACATTGATGGATGCGGCGCAAGCGTATAATGAGCGTAACGGGACATAACGGGACACTTTTTCGTGCATGCAGCCGGCGATCATCGATTTATTAGACGTTAACACGTCAAAAAATGGCAGTCATAGGAACTGCCGATAGAAGTGAAAACTTATGACTAAGAATTTGACAGCTTACCTACTTTGGAAACTACGCGGGTGAAATCGGAAGGCGTGGCCATGAGCGTGGCCATCTAGAAATGTGTCAGCATTTCTAGATGCACATTACCTACTGCTTGGCGGTAGAATAACTGGCAAAGGTGCGATACTTCCCCAGACGGATTCTGCTAAGAGTTCTACCACTACAAAAAGCAAAAAAAAGGAAAACCAAAGTCCAGAGGAAGCAACAAGATTCCGTTTTACCTGTGTCCTCCGTATCCTCGTAGCTTCGTATTCAAGACAGTGGGCAGTTAAAACCGATTTATTGTGAAAATAAGTATGTATTTAAAACTATATTATAAGTATTAGGTACATCAGCTATCTGGCCGCCATAGTAGGTACGTACAAGCTTTGCTTAGTTTGAGGTCAGATGGTGTTGTGTGTGAATTGTCCACCAATATCTATTTATTTATTACAACAGTAAGTAGGTAAGTATTATAATAAAAGAGTTAGTGAGTATCAAATAAATAAATAAAATAAATAAATATTGGTGGACAATTCACACACAACACCATCTGACCCCAAACTAAGCAAAGCTTGTACGTACCTACTATGGCGGCCAGATAGCTGATATAATACTTATATAGTTTTAAATTCATCATCATCATCATCAGCCGCAAGACGTCCACTGCTGAACATAGGCCTCCCCCCTAGATTTCCACAACGAACGGTCCTGCGCAACCTGCAACCAGCGGTTTCCAGCGACCTTTGTGAGGTCATCTGTCCATCTAGTGGGAGGCCGTCCAACACTGCGTCTTCCGGTTCGTGGTCGCCACTCGAGAACCTTTCTTCCCCATCGGTTGTCAGTTCTGCGAGCGATGTGGCCTGCCCATTGCCACTTCAGCTTAGCTACTCTTCGAGCTATGTCGGCTACTTTCGTTCTTTTGCGAATATCCTCATTACGGATTCTGTCGCGCAAAGAGACTCCGTGCATAGCTCGCTCCATAGCTCGCTGTGTGATTTGAGCTTTGTTATGAGGCCTACAGTTAAGGACCACGTCTCAGTTCCATAAGTCATCACTGGCAACACGCACTGATTGAAAACTTTCGTCTTCAAGCATTGGGGTATTTTGGACTCCAAGATGTGCCGTAGTTTCCCGAACGCTGCCCATCCGAGTTGGATCCTTCGCTGGACCTCTTTGTCGAAGTTGGATCTACCCAATTGGATCTTTTGACCCAGGTAGACGTATTCGTCAACAACTTCGAGTGTGGTATTCCCAACAATAACCGGTACAGGTGAGACATGAACATTTGACATGACCTTCGTCTTGTCCATATTCATCCTCAAACCTACCTGTTGGGATACTCTACTGAGGTCCCTGAGCATAGTACCGAGGTCCTCCATCGACTCCGCCACAATGACTATATCGTCGGCAAACCGAAGGTGAGTGATGTATTCGCCGTTGATATTGATGCTGTTCAATAATTTATCCAGAAATTACAGTCTCGGGGCCCATAAGCGAGAATTAAAACAAATTATTTACGTAGCTATACCGATTTTAATATTTATCCCCACAATTTTGACAAGTTACTTAAAATTACTTACGTATGCTTCCCTGCGTCGCTCAAAGTCCAGTTTGGTCTGACAGGAAGAAGGAAGGAAGGGAATAATTAGACACCAAACCAGGGAGCTTCCAGAATTCCCGTTCCAGCAGTAGCAACGGTCCGGCGTTGTAGAAAAGGGCCAATCCAGGGGCCCACTTTCACACAAATAGTCCAGCACTACTCCAGTAGTAATTATTACCGTATTCCCGCACAATAATAAAGCTTTTATCCCGAAAAACACCAGATTATCAAAAAACAAGGAGTCGCTCGAACGTACCGGCGAAACGAGACAACGTCACTTGACAGCCGGCTGTCAAAACATAGATCCGCTATATTTCGATGGCCGATATAATGTTGCCCGATTATACGGAACAAAACCCCCGACCAATTGAACTCCAGCTCAATTTTAGAAACCAGTATTTAGTAGTATCCGGACCCCAAATAAAACGAAATTCCCAACTTTGACCCGAAAGTGGAAATCAAACCAAAAAAAAACACTTTACCAAAAATAGTAATAAAATTAAATTAAATTTTAACCTTGAAAACACGTATATCTAATAAAGAGGCAAGCGGGCCAGAGAGGACACCGCGCGCTGAAGTCTGGAACCAGAAACCAGAATCTCCGCCACGCGGGGTGTGCCATCAGTACCAGATATCAATTTTAAAATACGTCCCCTACGCCAGAGTAGGGGGGCCAAATTTGCCTCTTTTAATAATACTAAGTCCCCTTCCCGAGGGGCCTCCGTCCTATCTGTCCATTTTACCCGTTGTTGCAACAGATGCAAGTACTCGGCCGACCAGCGCCTCCAGAAGTCTTGACTTATTTGCTGCAATAACTGAAAACGGGACAGGCGTCCGGGCCGCTCATCCTTCCAGGGATACTCCGGCAACGCGGTTAAGGGCTGACCGATCAAGAAGTGACCCGGCGTCAAGACTTCTAGATCGTTAGGGTCAGGCGAGATTGGACAGAGAGGACGGGAATTAAGCACTGCCTCCACGCGGCATAGTACCGTGACTAACTCTTCCCAAGTTAACACGGTCTCCCCGATGACACGGCGGAGATGGGTTTTAGCAGACTTCACCGCAGCCTCAAAAATTCCTCCCCAGTGAGGACAGGCCGGCACACTAAATTGCCAGCTGATTCCCCGCTGGGCGAGAGCCAGACTTAAACTATTATTACCACAATTTAAAAAATTATTAACTTCGCGTAAATAATTCGCCGCCCCTCGATAATTTGTGCCATTGTCCGAACGTATTAAAGAGGGTACTCCTCTTCGCGCTACAAAGCGATCCAGCGCCGCGACAAAGCCCTCCGTAGACAGCGCAGAGACCAGCTCCAGGTGGACTGCTTTGGTGGCCAAACACACAAAGACGCACAGGTAGGCTTTAACGACCTTGGCGTTACGCAACGTCGATGACTTGACCGAGAAGGGCCCAGCGAAGTCCGTTCCGACCCCGTCGAACGGCCTCGAGGGAGAAATCCTATCCGGAGGAAGATCTCCCATCATGGGCTGCATGGTAGACGCCTTGAGCCTATAACAAGGGACACATCTAAACAGCACCTTTCGGACCGCCCTGCGAGCCGACAAGATCCAGAATTCACGCTGCAACACAGCGAGAAGCGCGCCACATCCAGCGTGCGCGTTACCGATATGCCGATCGGTGATCAGCAGGTCCACCAGAGGACCTCCTTTCGGTAGCAACAGGGGGTGCCTGCTGCCGTACGGCAGGTTGGCTTTCCGGAGCCGACCTCCTACGCGCAGAAGACCATCCTGACCTGTGAAAGGGTTCAACTTGGCGACCGCACCCTTCAAGCGAGCGCGTCCGCAGCGCAGCGCCTCAAGTTCCGTCGGAAACCTCTCACCCTGCACCAGCCGAATGAGGTGCAGCAAGGAACTCCGACGCTCCTCCACAGTGGCGATCTGGTCACTCCTCCTCTGACGAGGGTGACGACAGTTGTGGATGAAGCGTTTAATCCAGCTAGTTACCCCCAACAACTTATCCAGCTTGCTGTAACGACCCGTCAGGGTCACCAGTCAGGGTCTGGGGGCACTTCCGCCACAATCGCATGCACGCGGACTCCGGGCAGCTCCGCTCGCTCCGAGTCCGCGCCGAGAGCTGGCCAGGAAGCTTCTGGCTCCCGCAGCCAGTCCGGACCCCACCATAAGGGGTGATCAACTAGCTCCGGCGCGGAACAGCCGCGCGAAGCACAGTCAGCGGGGTTCAACTCACCCGGGACATGTCTCCAAACCATGTCCAGTCCAATGTTTTGGATTTGGGAAACCCGATTTCCCACAAAAGTCTCCAAGGTGTGAGGGGCTGCTCGTAACCAGGCAAGTACGACCTGACTGTCTGACCACGCATAGACCTTCCGGATGTCTATCGAGGTGGACAGTTCCTGATATACGTGCTTAAGCAGCCGAGCAAGTAATGTGGCTCCGCTCAATTCCAGTTTCGGAATAGTGAGTCGTGTCCTGATAGGAGCTACCTTGCTCTTCCCCAATAAGAGCGTGACATTGACGTGGCCTCCAGCGTCAACTGTACGCAAGTCAGGCGCGGTCCCAGCCTCGAATTTTGGGGGGGGTCACCAGTACACAGCCTCAGATTTTGGGGGGGGTCACGAGTAGAAATACAATAAATCGAGTAAAAAAGACTTTACAAGTATCGCCCCATGTATGATTTTGGGGGGGGTCATGTCCCCCGTGACCCCCCCCCTGGAGCCGCGCATGACGCAAGTACACAGATGCGGCATAGCCCAGCTCGGACGCATCACAGAACCCGTGCAGGCTGATCCGGCTACAGCCTGGTGGCAGAATGCGACGGGGCAACGCCACTCGATTGACCGTTTCGAGGTCAGATATTAAACGAAGCCAAATGTTAAGCGAGTCTCCAACCAGGGGGTCGTCCCATGAGACCTTCAGAGTCCAAAGTCGCTGTAACAGACACTTGGCTGCGAACAGAACCGGACTGATCCAACCGTTTGAATCAAACATCCTGGCGATGGTGGACAAAACCGTCCGTTTTGTCCACGCGCGTGTGGCTTCCAGTGCCACCCGAAAGGTGAAGATGTCAGCAACCGGTTGATACTGCATGCCCAGAACCGCAATCCCGTGCGGATCGTCACCTTCCTCGAAGAGCCACGGATCCTGCTGGTGATCGTCCGGGATACCAGCCAGGACGTTGGGGTCGTTAGAGAGCCATTTCCGAAGCTCATAGCCTCCAGATGCGAGAAGCTCTGTAAGCTCATCCCGGAGCAACAGAGCTTCCTCCACCGTCTGCGCGCCAGTGCAAACGTCGTCCACGTACAGGTCGCGCTCCAGAACTGCGGCTGCACGTGGGTACCGAGCCCGTTCTTGCTCCGCCAACTCCAGCAGTGAGCGGATCGCAATGAAGGGGCTTGATCTCAACCCATAGGTGTTGGTGTTCAACTCATACACCATCATAGGGTCCTGAGGACTTTCCCGCCAGAGGATCAACTGGAACCTCCTGTCCTCGGGGTGTATGACCGTTTGTCGGAACATCATACGGATGTCCGCTCCCAACACCACCTGATGCCTACGGAAATTCAGGATGACGTCTACAATATCCCGATGTAACTTCGGTCCAGCGTGGAGGCACTGGTTCAGTGACACTCCTGTCGAAGTCGGAGCGGATCCATCGAACACCGTCCTGAGTTTGCCCGTCGACGCCTTCAAAACGGCGTGATGAGGCAAAAAGTAGTGGTCCATGGTCGACCAGTCGTCGCGAGCCGGAGACATGTGGCCCAGTGCCTCATACTCCCTCATGAACTCGATGTACTTTTCCCGAAGTACAGGATCTCGAGCCATGCGTCGTTCCATGGACCTAGCCTTTTCTCGGCCAATGATCGAGACTGGCCCAGACGCGGGGGGTTATCCCGGAAAGGCAGCCTAGTCTCCAATCGCCCAGAAACCATTCTCCGAGTGTGAGCCTGATAAAAGTTATCACACTCCACGTGCTCGGGATCCAGCCGAGACACGGTAGGCGGCTCTTCGATCTCCCAGAACCTCTGCATGATCTGAGCGAGGGCCGTTCCCGTAAAAGAAGCCTGATTCGACTGCTGCCACTCATCCACCATTCCCAAAATGGCGTTCCCGTAGATGGTGGGCAGCGCCATCAGCGAAGACTGATCCAGCAGTCTAGGCTTGCCGTTCATGATGTAACCCAGTACATCAGAACCCAACAAAAGGTCTACCGGACCCGCCATCCCGAAGCGGGGATCTGCCAACCTGAGACCCTTAGTACAGGACAAAAGATCCGGATCTATGTCCGCCTGAGGAAGCCAACCGACAACCGAATCCATGACGGTGGCCCTGACCGCAATCCTTTCCGAATAGGAATGTACGGACGAGAAGGAGAGGCGGGTCTGTCCAGCCAACCGCACCTCTGTGTTCCCGACTCCTCGCAACGGAGTCGGTGACGGAAACCTAGCCAGGCCCAGGCGATGAGCAACCCGGGTTGTCAAAATACACCCCTGGGACCCTGTGTCCAAGAGCGCTCGTATCCGGACGTAGTCACCTCTTGGACCCCAAACCCTTAACCAGAAGGTGGGCAGCAGGACCACCGGTTGATCCTGTGCCAAGGGAACGGAGGCTAGTCAATCCCTCCGAGGCCCGTCCGAGCCCGTCGGACTACAGGGCCCAGCCCAATATGGCTGCCGAGTCATAAGGGCCATCGGAGGGGGGGCATATCCAGCTGCCCTGCCGTACCGAAAGTAGGGCGGGTGGTAGTCCAGCCTCGGATATTCATGGAGGGGAGGCGTGTACGCCCTCCATTGCATTAATCGCGGATCCAGCGGCGGAGAAGGATAACGCTGGGGAGGTGGCCCCCGTGGTGACTCCGGTATCACCCCTCCACCTCTCCAGTTCGCCCGCGTCCGCGCGGGCTGTGAGGTCGGTGACCGAGCCACGTGTAGGGCGCCCCTTGTTGGGCTGCCCGGTGCTGCCGGGAGTTGGGGTGGAGGGGGTGTGCTCCACGCTGTAGCCACTTCATTGTTGTACAATGCGTGGCTCTGCGTGGGAGCGCCCCCGCCCGTGGAGGGCCCCCTCCCTGAGGGCTGTCGACCAGCACCATCGCTCCTGACGCACAAGAGCTGGTGGTGTGGTCCCCCACACCCAGGACACGGCCGTGCCGTGGGGCAGTCATTGAACAAATGACCCCCCAGGCACCCGTAGCACCGACGCAACCTCCGAACGATGCCTCGTCGGTCGGAAGTCGTCCTCGCAAGCAGGGCCGGACACTGCACCAGCGCGTGAAGCTGGCCACAGTTCGGGCACTCCTGCTCCGACGCACTCGTCACCGTCGCCGTCCGCTTTACCCCACCCTGAGTGCGGGGATTGGTAGGTCGCGGTCCTGTTCCGGCAGGGCCACGAGCTGAAACGGCGGGCTGCGCCTCCTGCGGCGCCGACTCGACCATCCTCGCCTCCCACTCCAGGACCCGAAGCAGCTCCTCAAACGTGGGGAAGACCTTCGGGTCGCCGTGAAGGCCCCTTTCCCGCTCGAACCGGGCGCGCAACTCCAGCGGCACCTTGCCCAGCAGAATGTGGACCAGCAGAAACGACCAGTGTTCTACTGGCAGTCCCAAGCTGCGCAAGGCGTTGTACGCCACCTTCACGGGCGTGAGGATTAGCGGCCTCAACTGAGACCTCTCAGTCACCTTCGGCAGCCCCAGTATTTGGAACACGTGAGCGTCGGCGAGGAGCCGAGGGTTTTGGAACCTCGTCTCCAGCAACTCCATCGCCGTGCCGAAGTTGTCGTCGTCCAGCTCCAGGTGCTGGATCAGGGAGAGTGCCTCACCCTCCAGTGACGTGCGGAGATAGGCCAGTTTCGCCGCCCTTGTTAAATCGGTGCGTGAATCCACGAGAGAGGCGAACATGCTCCGGAAGCCGCTCCACTCCCGCAGGTTACCTGTAAACCTGGGCAAGTCCAGGGTGGGAAGGCGTCCCACTACACCCGAACCCGCATTCCTGATGACGGGTCCCGAGTTCGCCCTTCCCTGACGAGACCTCTCCAGCTGGCGAACCCCTTCGGAGACCTCGTCGTACAAATCCAGGATGCGCCGCATGTCCGCGTCGATCCTCTCCATCTGCTCCTCAGGTGGAGACGGCCTTGCATCCCGCAGCGATCCTGCGCTCCTCTCAGCGACCTCCAGGCGCCTGTCGAGGTGCTCTGCCCTGTTTAGGAGCGCCTCCTGCCGGTCTCTCCTGCCGACCAATCCTTGCAAGGATTCAAACCACCGGAGCTGGTTGGCCAGATCCGAATGCTTCCCTGCGTCGCTCAAAGTCCAGTTTGGTCTGACAGGAAGAAGGAAGGAAGGGAATAATTAGACACCAAACCAGGGAGCTTCCAGAATTCCCGTTCCAGCAGTAGCAACGGTCCGGCGTTGTAGAAAAGGGCCAATCCAGGGGCCCACTTTCACACAAATAGTCCAACACTACTCCAGTAGTAATTATTACCGTATTCCCGCACAATAATAAAGCTTTTATCCCGAAAAACACCAGATTATCAAAAAACAAGGAGTCGCTCGAACGTACCGGCGAAACGAGACAACGTCACTTGACAGCCGGCTGTCAAAACATAGATCCGCTATATTTCGATGGCCGATATAATGTTGCCCGATTATACGGAACAGATGCCATGTCCGTTCCAGTCCAGTAGCTTGAAAACACCTTCCAGCGCGGCAGTGAACAGTTTCGGAGATATAACATCTCCCTGTCTCACGCCTTTCTGTAGCCGGATATGTTTTGTGCACTGGTCCTGTAATCGGACAGACATTATGGCTTTGCTGTAAATACATCTCAACACTTCGATATAGCGATAGTCCATGCGGCATCGCTGGAGAGACTGAAGCACCGCCCAGGTCTCGATAGAATCGAAGGCTTTCTCATAGTCCACATACGCTATACATAGTGGCCGATTATACTCCTCGGTTTTCTGTATAATCTGCCGAAGCGTATGGATGTGGTCTATGGTACTATAGCTTTTTCGGAAACCGGCTTGTTCGGGTGGTTGGAAGTCGTCAAACCTGCGTGCGAGACGATTCGTGATTACCCTCGAAAACAACTTATAAACGTGGCTCAGAAGTGAGATGGGTCGGTAATTCTTCAACAAGGTGTTGTCACTTTTTTTGAAGAAGAGCACCACCACACCTCTGCTCCACGCTTCTGGCGTATTACCGTCAAGTATGACGGAGTCGAACAGCTTCTGGAGGACTTTAAGTACCGGTTTTCCACCCGCTCTCAGAAGCTCAGTCGTAATTCCGTCGTCGCCAGGTGCCTTGTTGTTTTTAAGTTGCTTGAGGGCCATCCTAATCTCGTACAGGCTGACTTCCGGGATATCTTCGGTAAAGTGTCGGGTCAGTTTGGCTCTGGGGTCTTAAGCCATGTTAATGACAGGTTGTGCTTGCGCAGATGTGTACAACTGTTCATAGAACCTCTCAATCTCCTCCAAAATCTCGTGCTTCGACGAGGTGACGTTGCCATCATCGGTTTTCAATTTGGTCAATTGACTTTGCCCAAGAGACAGATTTCTTGCGAATACTTTCGAGCCTTGGTTCCGCTTAATCGCTTCTTCAATACTCGTAGTATTGTAGCAGCGTATGTCGCGTCGCACACAAGTAGAAATCTGTCTATTGAGCCGTCTGTAGACCGTCATGTCTATCGAAGACTGCAAACGCATACCTCGCCTAACCGCCATGAGATTCAGAGTATGATCGGAGAGTTTTTGTGTTCTATTTTGGCGTCGGCTCTTGTAGAATTTTCTGCCGACCGCGTGAACAGTTGTCACTAGCCTGTCACTAATTTCATCCGCCGTTACGCACTCATTAAGGGACTCGAAGCGGTATTGAAGTTCGAGTTGAAAGTTATCGGGATTTTCAATTTGAGCAGAATTTGGTCGGAGCGTGGACTTCATTAGACGTGATCTTTCGAACTTAATGTTTAGATTCAGCGTGCCTCTTACCATACGGTGATCGCTGCCGGTTTCGACCTTACTGATCACAGAGACATCGCTGAATATTTGCCGTTTAGTCGTTATAATGAAGTCGATCTCATTTTTTGTGGAACCATCTGGGCTAATCCAGGTCCATTTCCTCTGTGGCTGTTTCTTGAAGAAGGAGTTCATCACAAAGAGGCTCTCCCTTTCCAAAAAATCAGCTAGACGTTGCCCTCTTGGGTTCCGCTGCCCATATCCGAATTGCCCAACTCTCAACTCATCACCGCTACGTTTCCCCAGTTTCGCGTTGAAGTCTGCCATCACAACTGTGAAATGTGTTGGCGAGGCATGTATGGCTTTGGAGCTGTCCTCATACATGGCCTCAACCTCTTCGTCGGGATGTGTCGAGGTCGGTGCGTATACCTGTATGACCTGTATGAAGGTATACAACCCTGCTCGAAACACTCTCGATCATTATCACGTTGTTGACGAGAGACTTGCGGACGATAAACCCGACACCGCCTTGGGATTGTTGATCTCCCTCCCGGTAGTAGAACAAGTTGCCGGAATCGAGGGTTTTCCTGCCCTCGCCCTGTCTTCGGACTTCGGATAACCCTATAATATCCCAGCGCAACTTGTCCACCTCTTCTTCCAACTCCACAATCTTTTCATCAGCCCTCAACGTCCGTGCATTATAAGTTGCCAGGTCGAGTCGTGGGGTTTGGTGGCGGGGCATCTGCCGGGGATTCTTAGCACCCCATGCTCTGCCGGAACCAAGGCTGCCACCAGCGCCTGGAATAGCGGAGCCGCCGGGGACTAGGGGCCGTTTCTTATTTGTGTCTTTCATAAGGGGGGTTGTTTACCATAGTCACCACGCTTGGCAGGCGGGTTGGTGACCGCGGGGCCAGTCCTTTGCACCAGTGACGCCGCTGCCCGTCACTGGCCTGGTCAATTTTAAATACATACTTATTATACATAGAAACACCCAGACACAGTGCAAACATTTGATTTTATCACACAAATATTTGCACTGGGTGGGAATCGAACCCACGACCCTCATATTCGCTTAAATAATAAAATATTAGCAGCTCTTTGCACAGTCCGCCTGGGGAAGTACCACACGTGTGAAAGTTAGTCTACCGCCAGTAATGTGCAAACATTACTTCAGGGTTGTCAGGGTAAGGCAAGGCAGGTTTCCAAGAAATTACAGCGCATAGAAATAAATCACCTTATGTATCTCGGTGACGAATACAGTGCAGTTCTAGGTTTTGATTTGGACTCTTCATGTTCCAATAGCTGCGTGACACTGTGGTGTTATGGGCAGGCGTGTTGCTTACCATCATACTGAATGTTCCCACTGTTGGTACACGGGGCCTTCTCTCGCAAGGAGAGAGTCAAGGCCATAATCCACCACGTTGGTCCAGTGCGGGTTGGTGATGACGTATGATCTAGAAAGATTATTGGACATTCCGGTTTCCTCACCCAGTTTACTTTCACTATTTTTAAGTTAGCAGCTTTGCGCACATGACACGGAAATGAGAGTAGTGCGTGTGGGGTTCGAATCAGAGGCTCCAGATCGGCAGTCGGCCAGAGGCAATAGCCCAGACTTATTTATTTATAGCTTACAGCGCCCCGCAGTTTTACCCGCGAAGTTCCCGTTCCCGTTGTTTTCCGGGATAAAAAATAACCTATGTGTTCTTCCAGACTATAATCTATCTGTGTTCTAAATTTCAACCCGATCCATTCAAATGTTACGACGTGATTGAGCAAAAAACTTCCAAACTGTCGCATTTAAAATATTAGTAAAATTAGGATTCTAATTACCTATTCCTATTTTGCTTTGAAACAAGTGTTTGCCATTTTTGCTCAGGAGGTGTGTCGGTTATCAAATTTGCTAATGTCTACTATTTCGTTCAAAATCAAAGGGGAACCAATAACAATGCCATTAGTAATTTTGTTAGACGGTAATAGGGTGGGGGTTTACCTTGTAATCAACATAGTTACAGCTTTGGTATTGACGTTTTGAATTTCAACCGAAGAGAGATTGATAGATTACACAATAAGTTATTTTTTTATATGACCGACTTACATAATTATGTGGCTAAGTACGAATTCAGATCATTCTGAATATGAAATCATAAAATGTTCGTAATCAAGACGGTTGTAAGTTCATAGGTAGCTCACTATATACCTATGTTCCCATTACTGGGATTAAATTATGAAAAAATTAAGGCCATATTCCACCACGCTCCTCCTTTGCTTCACATTCTTCGTACCGGCACTTGTACTTGCATAATTGTAAACCTGACATTCTTGCCACCAGGCCAACACACCTTCAAAAAGTTCCACATTATGTTTGTTGGGAAATAGTGTAGCCGTCATTTTATTTCATTCTTTGGTTTTTTTCACTCATTGTCTGTACGAATATGAAAGGAAAAAAGAGCCATATCGCTTCAAATCTCTGACATTTGTATAAATATTGGAGAGATCGGTAATGAAAGGGCGGTAGTGCACCGACTTACGAGTAGCCCTATAATTTAGTCAGTAAATGAAAGGAAAGCTTTTCCGACTTTGTAGCAAGTTTGATATGTTGTAAGTAGGTATATGTACCTATAGCATAAGGCTTAGGTATTGCAAGTTTGTCGAGAAGCCATAAAGTTTTCTTTTGTGTCAAGAGTGACCTACACTTCCTGTGGAAAATTTGAGACAAATCTGCAGTTTTGAGACTTGAAAGTTATCAAAAGTCTAATTTGATTTAAGTATCGTCATCTCGTCTACCATCGTACTAATACTATAAAAGTGCAAGTCGATACGGAAAACTGAAATTGGAAAACAATTGGATAAAATCCAATTGTTTGGCTGGAATAAAATAAAGGCTACTTTTATCACAGGAAAGTTACAGGAAATGAAACTATGGGGTTTAAAACGCAAGGTGCTGTTAGTATACTCGTACCTACTGTAATTTTAATCGAGGGGTGAAAAACTATTTGGTTTAAGCGACATTTTTAATCAAAATCCGCAAATTTTCTCGATTTCGATTTTTTTTAAGTTCTTGCACTGTATTTCAATTCAATTCTTTATTTTTACTTTTCGATAAAAACATTTTTCACACCAAATAGCCTTTCATTTATCCTTAGGTATAATCAATTCGTATGTTTACTGAGGGTTCACGGGCAATGAAAATCAAAAAGCTCGTCATAAATACATTATTTATTTAAAACATCATAATCATTGACTTACATTACAAATGAAATGCCAAAAAAACGTCGACAACAAGATTGTTAACCTTAAAACTATTAATACTTTAATTTAAGTACATTTCATTGGTAAGTCTAATTCTTATAGATAAATTGGGAGAGGTTTAGCGAGACGCGTTGTTTTCGTCTCGAAGGAACTTTGGACGAAATAACTTTAATTCTTAACTAAAAGAGGGTAGATAGAGATGTATGCTTCGTTTAGTGGCGGGTGAGAGCGCGCGGGGTGCGCGCGGGGTGTGAGGGGGCCGCGGACGGTCAGCGGCGGCGGCCGAAGCGGAGGAACGAGTGCACGACGTCTTGTCGCTTCATGCCCGAGTCCAGGAGTTGAGGGTAGTCGCGCATCAGGGCTGGGAACAACATAAAACGTTTTATAAAAAAATCTCGCAGCTCTCTTATCGCAAAAGCATACACTTTACTCACTTTGTTATGTTAGAACCAAGAAAAGGCTCTTTCAAACAACAGTATCAGTAACAGTATCAAGGACATAATCTAGTTTGCTGGCTAACCGTGCAAGATATCTTTCGTAGAATATGTCAGTACCAAAAAAATATTTAGTAAAAATCTTCAAGTTGCGGTTGGGGTTCGAACCTCCGAACCTTTTTGAAATTAGGATGACAGACGTGGTGTCTGATGAATGACGATGTTCATTGACTTCAATGCAGCAGCTTTTCTTCATAACTTTCGCCTTTGGATATGTACGTGTTGGTGCGTGATCCCTGAATGTTATATTATGCTATGTATACATGTACTAAGGGTAAAGCCTGGCAGCTGTTCTGCGACCATATGAGAACCATTAGTGCACCACTGCTGTATTCTGTATTGCTTTTCGCTGTAAGCTACGTACCATGGTACTCCGGCACCTGTTCCCCGGCCGCCTCGGCATACAGCTCGAGGAAGGTGTTGAGCGCCTGGCAGAACCGCGCGGCGCGCGGGTCGTCCTCGCCCGCGCCCGCGCACAGCTGCGCCGGCGCCGCGCCCGCCGCGGACAGCGCGCACGCCGCCACCGCCAGCCACACGCACACTCGCCACGATTCAGATCTGAAACAAACACAACACATCCATTAATTTATTACTAGCAGCACCTTGCGTTCTACCACTAGGTCCCGTTCCGGAATAACAAGCATAACAACAAATAAAAATATATTATTTACTATTTAGAACACTTGGGTGATTGAGAGGATTCTAACAATATCTTAATTGTCACAACCCATCCAGCCGTTTCGAAGATACGTTTACACGAATAAAGAAATTTCTAAACATACAAGATACGCCCGCGAAAAACATAACCCTTCTTTCAGTCGGGTAAAAACCCATGTTTATCTGTATTTCCAGATTATTAACTATCTATGTTCTAAATTTCAGTCCGATCCGTTCGTTACGACCACAGAACAGATCTGTTCTGTGGTTACGACGTAATTGAGCAACAAACATCCTAGCTTTGACATTTATAATTTTAGTACCCAGGATATTGTAGGAAGTAGGACTAGTGGTTTGTCCCGGCTTCGACCGTACATAATAACCTATAGCACTTAGAGATCACGAACTTGTCTAATGGTGATAGATTTTTGAAATCGGTCTAGTACGAGTAGTTTCTGAGATTAGCTCATTCGGCTCTTCTTCTTTGTAATATTGGTGTAGATTTTATTTTCTAACTAAAGTAACCCAATATTATGATAATCATTTTCAGCCTTTAATCGTCCACTGCTAGACATAGGCTCAATTTACGTCAAGTTCGATCGACAGCTTTTATCGTCCAGTTTTCCCACCACTCTAAGCAGATCCTCTACTGCTATCTATGTATCTATCTATCTATCGCTCTACCTAGCCACAGAATGACCCACACTGTGCTTGCATAGGCGCAGTCTTTACTCAAGAATCTATCTACTCCCACGGTTCTTGGCTCTTCTGGTATTATGACCGGCCCATTTCCCCGCTAGCTTGCTGATTTTCAGGGCTATGTCGCTTATAAAGAGGTTTTATAATCAGGGCCCTCTCACACAGATTAGTTAAAACTGGGATGAGTTGGTGGTAAGTTTGCCCATAGATTCATAGCTATAGGTGGTGGTTGTATGTAGAGTGGGTTTGATTCCCACGCGGGCAAATATTTGTGAGATGAAATGTTTGTATTGTACTGTGTTTGTGTATTTTATTAAATCATGCAATATACATTCTCAGTTATTTAGGATTACATCAGCTATCTGACTCCCATAGTAGCTTTGCTTAGTTTGGAACTGTATTGTATTATGAGAGAAATGCTCAAAAACATTTATTTTCGTTTACCACGCCAGCCAAGTGTCAGGTGGATGGCATGTGTCATCGGAAAATGTTTTTGGGGCATGTCAATTTTCTGCACGATATTTAGCTTCATCGTTGAAGCCAGTGGTAATATAACGCTTTCACATCTACACTTGGATGATTGGTTAATCAGAGGTGCAGGTGCGTTTTGAACCTTTGATCTAATGCTTGAGAAATCAGACGTTTCCGGTACTAGGCCAAATTGGATTTTTAAACTTTAGTGCTTTAATCATAAGTTCATAAATAAGTAAGTTATTTAATGAACATATTCGGGCAGAATCTTAGCTAAATTAAATTAGAATTAAAACTTTACTAAAGATAGTGCAATCCACGAAGACGCGCCCCACTATTCCTCCTAACCGTTTATAGTATATGTGTGCAAGCTTCCATCAATGTTTGAGTGTTATCGGTACACACTAATTACCTATGAATGAATGCACACGCACACTACAATAACTGGTGAATGGTTCGCGACTGACGCTCGGAGCAAACGCGATTGGTGGAAAACAAAATTGGTGGTGCGCGTCTTTGTGGATTGCACTATCTATACACTATCCCAATAGTGTTTATTTGGGTAAAACGCCCATTCTTGCTTACTTAACATTTTGATATAAAAAATACATACTCATGTAGTACGAGGTAGGTACTGTATACAACTCTGAAAGCAAATAAAACTTCAAGAGTTCTATTCTGTAAGTGAGAATCTTATGTTCAAAGCACATTAAAGAATTTCCGATGAAAGAATTTTCTCGTAGTATCTGATTACAATAGGCAACAGGGAGGCCCTTCCAGGGCCGTACTTGAGGAGAGAGTCGGTAATACCCTCGATTTATTGTAGAACAAGGCTCTAGGTCGTTTTAGGAAGGGGAAATTTTATCATTCTTTCGAGTTTAGATTTCAATGAGTAAGGTTAGAACCACAATCAGTATGAGTGCTTGTTTTTTTATTTATGTGATGTAGGGGCTGTAATTTGTCTCCAGTATTCATGGCCGCTTAATATATTTTTGTTGTGGAGGCGTCGTTTGGCATTTGTCGTCACTCTTTTCGCCCTTATTTGAGGAATACTTCTCGAAGTGAAATTGGACGTTCTAGTCACTAAAAATATCACGGGACTAAAATATAAAAATTCAGTGTGACTAAAATAAAAAATAAAAAAATTGTAGAAACTGCTTGTCTTTTCACAGTATTCGTCAACTCTCGGTCTTCTAGTGGGATTCAAATATATGAGATAGAAATACTTCGACTCTCGAAGTCTAACAACTACTACCTACTACCATTTCCGGGTCCTAGCTCCGGCACTGTCGTTAGCGACGCAGGTCCTTTGCGGGCCTTTGTCACGACTATCGTGTTACCGCGGTTAACGAGGCAAATCGCATTTCCCTTTGTTATCGTAGTCTATTCCGACTAGCTCTGCCCTGTGATGCTTCCTATAAGATTTTTGAAGTGAAAACTTCTTCCTTTGGCGCACCACAGACAGATTTGTCGTGGGCTGTGTATTGAATTCTAGCGTCACGCTCGGGAATGATAAGAAATTTTCGGGTGAACTCGGGACCATGGCCATTGGGCATCTAGAAATCTGTCTGTATTTCCCATTGGCTATGCATGCTGACGCATTTCTAGATGACCATGATCATGGCCACACCCTCAGGTTTCACCCGCGTAGTTTCCAAAGTAAGCTATCGAATTCTGAGTTATAAGTTTTCACTTCTATTGACAGTTCCTATGACTGCCAAGTTTTGTTGTAGGTACTTTAATAGATTTACACTTGACCTCCATCTCAGCTGATATTTAGCGACGTTGCGGTCTACGATGGGGCGTGCTTACCTAGAAGAAACCGATTCACTGTCGATTTGAAGATACCAAGATTATAACAATGGGGAAAACCCACTCAGGCAACGCATTCCAGCGCCTAGACGTTCTTAACACAAAATAAGAGTGAAACCTCTTCATTTCTTTGGAACATCAAACATGTAACGAAAGTGTAGATAACCAAGCACTCTTCTTTTCTAGCTAGTCTCTAGCAGATATAGGGCATGGATGGAAAGCTTCCGTTCGTTTTGGAGATAGAATAATTCTCTCATAATCGTGTTGTTCTAGGGTCGAATAACACGTACAACTATTTATTTTTCCTAGTGCCGAGTATGTCATCGTTACTGGTTTTAAAGGTTTGAAAATCATAGTGAGGAAACCGGTATATTCCAAGAAAGACATATTTTGAGGACTCCGTCATCCGCCAAATCGCACTTGGCCAGTATGGTGGGTTACTTGGCCTTTACTCTCTCCTTGTGAGAGACAGACCTAAGTTCCAGGTATGGGATTCAAAAATGGGCTGCTTATGCCAAAACTCACGTCTACTAAAAAACAGCCAAGTTTTTCGTTTCCGGAGAATTAAAACCTTTTCGTTGCTTGTGTTCAAGGTTCAAGTCCGACCATACTGCAAATTCAGTGGCTTATTTAAATCAGTACTAATTGGTGCATTTGGTGGGATGCCAGACGCGAATCGCAGCCGCAATTATACGGCCGTCAGAAAAATATGTCACAGATGAAGAAAATCTCCAAAGAAAGAGCTATTGAATTCGTATTGATGTACCTATGTACTTGTAATAACGCGTATTATATCAAATTCTTCAATCTGTGGTTTATAAGCATTGACTTTAGCAAACCGCGTCACTATATAACATACAAACTTCTAAAAGAAGCATAGTGAATTATTTAAAGTTTCCTCGTTTCAAGTTTGTAGAAAAAGTATAAATATTTGAATGACAAACAAAAAGTTTAACTTCGACATAAGAGCCAAGCTGATACAGTGAGATATGTTGCGGCCACAGAAACCCTTATTATTTAGGTTTTAGGTTTATGTGGTTGCGGCAGTTTTAGATCGAGAAGGCTAAAAGTTAGTGCTGAGCACGTGAATCGTCCAGAGCCAAATCTCTGCACCTTGTACTATTCTGTGTAATCACATCCGAGTATTCACTTTATTAGTGTACTGTTTTTCTTGGACGGGCCACAGAAGATATTTGGCTAAATTTGGAAGATGAAATAACAACATGAGGCCAGTTTATTCAAAGAAAATAAACGCGCAAACATTGAAGTAGTCGACTACATGATATTTATTTAACTCGAGCTCTTTATGTGATACATCGATGGGACGAGACATTGTCCTGATAATAAGCAATATTTCTACAACAGCACAGTGACATGTAACTAATTGAACGTGAAGAGCACCAGTTTTGAAGAGTTTCAATTCTTCAAAAGATATTTTTGTAGTTTTTACAATCTTTTTTTTGAGCCTATACAAACTTGCCTCTTCGAAAGGCATGCAATACATCTGGCAATATAGTTTACTAGTAGCGCCCCGCGGTTTCACTTGCGTAGTTCTCGTTCCCGTAAGTTTCTTGCGATAAAAAGTAGCCTATGAGTTATTCCAAACTATAATCTTAGTATGTTCCAAATGTAATCCCAATTAATTTAGCCAACGTGATTGAGCAACAAATATCACAACTTTTGCATTTATAATGTTAGTAGGTGTTAGTAGATGTTTTACTTCATTTAAAACACAGTAGTGTTTGTACAATTGCTTGGCGGTAGAATAATTAACAACGGTGTGGTACTTCCCCAGGCGGACTTTTTATAGTCCTACCAATATCAATACATGTTTCAAAATTAGATACACATGCATAAGCCATGACTGTATCGATCGTAGAAAACAAGTAGAAACATCGTATCTATAGAAATGTATGGCAATAATTCGCGTTTATGTGGTCATAAATAAAGTAATATCATTTCTTTTAAGTGATTTAACACCATTCGGCCCTTAGAAATATTAAGCCAAAGATCGCGTTGAATATAAATGTTTACTTTTAATTATTTTTTTGTTGTTAATAGGTTTGCATTGATCTTTATTTCGCTTGATGCCAAGCAACAAAGCTACCTTCGATGGACCGCTTGCCCAAAAGAGTCTGTGATTTGTTGAATTTTACCAATGAACATGGTGCATGGTGGTCGAAATATCGGGTAGTAGTATTATACAGTAATTTATGGTACTGGTGTAATGAGTTTGTGATAGTATAAAAAATATTAGGTCAAGACATCCTTTTAAAAAAAATTGATGTGCGATGGTTGATCCCGTAGTCCGTATGTAGGTATAATTATATGTATGTATTTTTTTAAATTTATTTTTCATGTTTAGGTACAGATTATAATTAAGCAACTTTTTTGTAAGTAGAGGTTGTTTTGTTTTGTTGTAGGTTTTGCTTTTGCTGAAAATTGTGAATTATTTCGCTGTATGAATTCATGTCGCATTTCGCGATTTAAAAGAATGTCGCATTTTGTACGATTTGATAGTTACCTACAAAATTACCACAATGTCTTAATTTTAACTCTAATTTTGTACTATTTGTTACTTTTATTGCCTCTTTCAATTTCAAACATCTTCAAACGCTATCAATAAAAGAATCAGACAACCAACGACTTCCAAATTTAAAACACGAAAATACTCGGATAAGTTCCTATAACATCTACAAGATGCGTGTTTTAGAAGGCAATAAGAGTATTATTTCACGCGGAATGTGGCTAAGGTCACACTTTGAAGACAAGACCGCGCATACCAAACCTTTTTGCGTACATTTTCCCGTACGATTCTGGATTATTCGGTATAGGGATAAGGTATAGGTATTTACAAGTTACGCGTCCCTTCAGGGATTGTCAGGAAGCCTTTTTTGGAGATTACATGTGGATTCTGCAGTTTTCCGGGACGGCACACGTAAATTGTTTCAGTGACGTTCGGCATGAATGAAAATGGAGGAATTTGGCGGGATGCCATGTTCTTCCTGCATTGTTGGGTTCCTTGGGGAATCATCAATTGTCATTTCTTGAGAAGGCATGTAGATATATTTCTAGAGACACATTACAATAATATTAGGAATAAGTCATAGTAACTTATTACATCGTAACGTATTCGATATTAGATTAAATTTAAACAATAGTGTTCTACGATTTCGATGGCTTAGTTAGTTTAGCTTTGTTGTTTCTCTTCAGCTCGGTTTTTTTTATTTGAATTTTAATTCGTTATCTCATCTTCGAAATTTTTCAAAAGCCGTATTTCACGTTGTTTAGTCTAGTTTTCTAGTCTAACTTAAGCTTACTTTGGACAATCATAGGCGATCTCGTGCGTTTCTACGTTTGCGTAACTATCGTGTCTTTTTGTTAAGGCAATGCATTTTAGTGTAGGTGTAATGTCCATTCCGTATTCTTTTGTTTTTAGCTTTTTAGTAATAAAGTGTTTTTGTTAATTGAAGAGGCTCCAACTAAGTTCTTAATAACGTGTGTCTAAAATAATAACTCATTAGATAAGCGAAATCTAATTATTTTTTTGACTTTGTCGTATCCTTTTATTTTAATGTTGATTTCGTAACGTAGATCCCTCAAATCTTCAGTTACCTAAAAAGGTATACAGTATTCATCAGAGACTTCCGTACAGCAGTCTCCATCTCCTCGTTTCCCGGATTTACAACGTAAGTACATTTTAATATGTATTGAGCGTGTCAAACGCCTACTCCCCTTCAAAAGCACAAAAAGTTTCAACAGTTTGATGACAGAGCTCCGTAGATTACAGACTCGGCCTCAAGCTAAGACTATGTTATAACTGAGGGCTATTCATACTGCGTCATGGCGACATGGTTATATTTCTTTGTACTTCGGATTTAAGACTTAATTATTTTCTAGCGATGAAACTCTTCTGCAGTTTTCGTATGTTTATGATAACACTTTTTTAAAATGCAGTTCATATTTAAACCTCATTTAATGTACTTGCGTCTGTTTCCGTGCCTTTTAATTTTTAATCTTAATTAAAATGCTTTTTAATTTTATTTATTAATATTTGCAGTGGTGTTGGACTTTCTCCAGAGTCCGCCTTTGCTAGTTTTTCTACCGATAAGAAATAATGTACAAACATTTCCAGTTTGGACGGTAAATGGTTCCAGAGAAATTACATAGAGAAAAATCAGCTTAAATCTCAGAATGATTTAGACTCTTCATGTTCCAATAGTGTGACACTGTGCTGTGCTGGCATGTCGCTTACCATCAGGCACATGTCCTGCTCGTCCCATTCACTTTACTATATCAAAAAAACTTCAACACTAAAACACATTTTTACATACCTACTTGTTTTGTAACTATTATTATGTGAAATGATGGAATGATGAAATGATTTCAATGTGATGGAAATGAGCTTATTGTGATGTTTAAAACATATTAAGTGAAAGCAAGGAGGCGGTAATCCTACGGAACCTTTACTGAGTAAAACCGCCTCGGCATCTCAGTGTGCTAGGACCTTAGTTCGGTAGAAGCTTGTTTGTCGGAGGATTTGTTTCGTCCGACGACTTTTTTTTGAGGACTTATCCAATAAAGTCTTATATTGGCCGTAATCACTATTGTGCGTCTGTTGTACTAGGCTATTGACGCGGTGTAATATAAGCAGTTGTTTACAAATTTACTTTCGTTTCGGGCTTAGTTTGGTAAAACAGCTTATTCGTTACGTATTTTGTAATATGATGAAAATAACTACAGTACAGAATAAGTGTACCTATATTTTCTGATATAATTTTACTCTGTAATTGTTACTCTCTCAGTATACTAACACTTTTATTTATAAGCTGTATTTAGATTAGTTTATAAGTTGGGGAAAAGTTTATCTCTCGTAATATATCGTACTCGTAAATTCAAAAACAAGTCATTCATCTGGACTATCAATAAATGTGAACACTTATAACTTAGAATGTTAGTGTTAAATAGCACTAATGTTGGCGTATGGCAATTTCTAGGTGTGCGATGGACAGGTTGAGAAAAATATGGAAGAATCGAAACATCTGACTGGCCTCGTGGCTAAGTGGTTAGTAGCTCTGCCTGCGAAGCCGAGGATCGTGGGTTCGATCCACACCCAGTGCAAATATTTGTGTGATGAATTCAAATGTTTGCACTGTGTCTGGGTGTTTCTATGTATAATAAGTATGTATTTAAAAACTATGTAAGTATTATATCAGCTATCTGGCCGCCATCACACAAGCTTTGCTTAGTTTGGGGTCAGATGGTGTTGTGTGTGAATTGTCCACCAATATTTATATTTATTTATTTATTTATCTATAGAGCCACAAAAATCCGGCTAGTGCGGGTACTTGTATTCCCTATATTTTTGTATGCCGCAGAAACGTGGACCTTGCGGGAAACAGAGAAGAAGAAGATAGACGCCCTAGAGATGTGGTGCTGGAGGAAAATGCTCAGAGTCTCGTGGACTGAATTCCGCACCAACGAGTCTATACTTCGAGAACTCGGCATCAAGCAGCGTTTGTCATCTTTGGTGCAATCTCGTATTCTCACTTTTTTTGGTCACGTATGCCGTCGTGGGGAGGTAGCTATTGAGCGACTTGTGGTCCAGGGGAGGGTTGAGGGTACCAGACCACGAGGAAGATCGCCTATGAGATGGACTGACCAGATAAAAGCGGTGGTAAATGGTTCATCAACAGTACATGAATGCACAAGAAAGGCGGCCATTAGAGAGGAGTGGCGACGTGTTCTGAAGCTTGCCACCGACACCTGAAGTGATGACCACGACCACTCTGTCAAGAGTGATACCGACAAA
This sequence comes from Ectropis crepuscularia, assembly GCA_963693475.1. Classification (NCBI taxonomy): domain Eukaryota; kingdom Metazoa; phylum Arthropoda; class Insecta; order Lepidoptera; family Geometridae; genus Ectropis; species Ectropis crepuscularia. The sequence continues at coordinate 8,651,417 of OY856350.1, forward strand.
GAAAAGAATGTTGCACAGTTCGTCACCTGCGAAGCTACAGAAATACTGCTATTACGAATGTCGGTGACGTAAACGCACAAGATTTTATCCATCGAAAATACGTCTAACGCACGTATCCCGCAGCGCTGTTCCGTCGCCGCTTCGTTGCTACGCTGCTACATTACCATGTCGGTCGACCATAGGAATTTTTCTACAAGAAAGAACTCAATGCAGCTAGAAGTTTACACTTCAAAAACCTTCAGGCATGTTGCTTACCTTCAGGGACATGTCCTGCTCGTCTTGTCACTCTATACTATAAGAAAAAACGATTTCAGCATAATGCCGTCAGTTATTTTACAAGTCTTATTTTTTCGAAATTATGATGTGTTTAAAAGGAAACAATAAAGAATTTTCATTCATTCAATCCTGAAATAGCGAAAACAAAAACAGTTTGTGAATAAATGTTTTCTTTGGACAGCACATAAATGTTTCTTTTGAAAATACAAACGGTTATTCATAATGGCGAATACAACGGGACTATCTTGATATGTCAATAAACAAATAGGTAAATAAATATTTTAGGAGGTTCCTTCAACAACACTAACTCAATGATACGTAGGTACATTTTATTTATTTATTTATTTACATATTAGTACGGCTTACAAAACAACCAATTACACTAATACAAAGTCAAAATTCAAGCTTTTAAAATTAATAGGTAGGTCATAAATTTAACCAGACAAACAAAATAATCGCAATACCTCTAAACACAACAATAAATTAATCATTATCATTATTAAAATAACAAAACTTAACTACAAATTATGCCAATAATAATTGTTCTCATGTCATTTCACCATTAATAAAATTCAAAAATTGCGAATACATTATAATAGTACAGTAACTTTATACATTACCGTAGGCGTTAAATCCGGTAGATCTGACCTTTTGCAGACCTGATCATGATGTTGGCCCAATGACTGTCACAAGCCTGCGACCTCGAGCGACGAACGCAACCTTGTCAAAAATTGAAAAAACCGCGAAAAAAATCGCAAATTTTTCAAAACATGTATATTCCTTTGTGAGGTTATGTGTGGGCATAAAAATGCAATGTTGCGTTAGAGCTCAGAGAATTAGTTTTTCCCAAATTTCCTGTACAGACATTTTATCCGACTAATATTACAAAACCGAAAATTAGTATGGATATATTATATACGTTTGTTATTTTTTCCCGCAATAACTACTGAAGGGAACTGGATGAAATTTTTTACATATGTAGATAATGGTCCGGAATAACACATGGGCTAGTGTTTTTTTTTAAATAAATAGTGACGAGACGAGCAGGACATGTGCCTGATGGTAAGAAACATGCCTGCGACAAAACAGCACAGTGACACGCAGCTATTGGAACATGAAGAGCTCAAATCATTACCTAGCACCGCACTGCGCTCGTCACCCAAAGATCTAAGTTGTTATATCTCTAAGCCCTGTAATTTCTCTGGAAACATTGCCCTTCAAACCGGAACACAGTAATGTTTGCACATTACTGCTTGTCGGTAGAATAATCTTGGGAATTTATCTCAGAAAATAACGGGATTGAGAACTACGCGGGTGAAACCGCGGGGTGCTACTAGTCCACTGTCCATTATAATACAATAAATAATAAAATTTACTGTAACCAGTTACGAAGATTACAATTGAACTTAATGTTAAGAAGATTATTACATGAGGAGAAAAAACGTAGTAGTAGGTTGTTAACTACATTGTCTCTAAACATCAGGCACATGACCTGCTCGTCTCGTCACTCTATGCTATAAAAAAAAACAACCGATAAAAAAATTAAACCATTTCAGGTATACTACAAATATCCTGACCCTGCACTGTACTCATAAATACAGATATGTCTTTGTTGAAACTCATAGGCACTTATTTCTGTTTGCATACGTCTTCATATCATTCCTACTAAATGAGAACAACATAAATAATCCCTGCGCTAACACGACGATAATAACTTACGACATAGCATATATCCCCGTCATATTTCTCCATTGGCACCAGTCCGGCATACAAACTGCAATTACCCCTTTATTGCGAGATAAATGGCATAAATATTGAGCATCTAACCTCTTTATTAAGAGCCTCGTAATGTTAATTGAAATGTCAAGTTAGATGTCAGACTAGAAGTTTGATTGTTTATGCTAACCACAGACTAAGTAAGAGATGCTAACTTCTTAGGTTGCTATTGCATCTAGCCTTCGCACTATAGACTCAAAGGTTGCATGAATAGAAGCGCCAATTTTTTGGGTACAGTGCGACCAACTTATCTGTGGAATGTTGCGATGTCGCCACGATCGAAATGCGTTGCCACCTATTACAAAATTAGACAACTCCTGTGTTTGTGTCCTGTAGGCGTCAGTAGTTCCGTTTCTGGCCGTTCTACAGATAAGTTTGGTGGCACTGTAAAGTCCAATCCATATAGCGTTCGAATTTTGTGATTTGAAAAGAGCTTAAAGTTCCAATAATTATGCCAAAGTAGTTTGATACGTTATTTATTCCGTATAACCGATTTCTATTGAATAATTTACTCTACATTTCGTTACTCTACGTATACTTTACATTTAATTTACTTTGTATAATTGTACCCTGGAAAGTCCAAACCATCAACTGGCAAGTAATAAGCAGTTTTCCGTGTTTGAACAAAAGTTTTCCATAGAAAATTTAGCTCAAAGAAAAGATCTTACATTTTCGAGACGTGAGTGCAGTGCTAAGCAATAATAATTTAAGCTCCTCGTGTTCATAATATTCCCTGGCGTTCTGGCGTTATGGACAGAAGTGCTTAGATCCGGCACCCATTTTACTCGTCTGGTTATGCTAATAAGTTGCGTGAGAAAAAAAACATTTTAACTGTCATTAAAAAGAGTTTTTAATTTTTTTTATAGCATATAGTGATGATTAATTCAGTTGTATGTTTTTTCTGTGTATGTATGTTACGCGATAGCGCCGCCTATTTTTTTTTTATAGTATATAGTGACGAACAATTGGGTCGTATGTTTTTTTGTGTATGTATGTTACGCGATTATGATTTTGATGGTTATTTTTGTTGTGTCGATTGTAGTTTAGAGGTCGTCCCATATCAATTTTATCGAAATCGATGTGGTAGTTTATGAAATATGAACGTGATATAACGTCATAGGATATAATTCCACACTTACAAACAATTTGAGGGTTTTAGTAGTAAAAGACCAGACGGGATGACTTTGATTCCGTGGAAGATGGGACGGCCCTTGGTCTGGGATGCCACTTGCGTCGATACTTTGGCGCCGTCTCATCTTTCTAGGACACAAGTTAGAGCTGGCGCGGCAGCTGAGCAAGCTGAAGACCTCAAAAGGCGCAAATATAGCTGCATCGATAGCGGATACATGTTTGAGCCTTTTGGGGTCGAAACTTTGGGACCGTGGGGACTGAGTGCCAAAACCATTTACAAAGAGTAAGTTATATAATAAGTAAGTAGTTATGTAAGCGGCTTGGTGATGCAACTCGGGACCAAAATGCTGGCCTTTTTTTTGCTCAACGCATAAGTATCGCCATCCAACGTGGTAATGGGGCCAGCATTTTGGGCACAATTCCCACTGGCACCGGTCTTTTAGATTAAGTTTATGTATATATTGTAAATAAAGTGTATTAAGGTTAATTAATAGTATAATATCAATAAAACTAAATATACATATATGATGATAAAAAAAAAAAGTAGTAAATAAATAAATTAACTGACGTTATACAGTATAAAAATATATCTCTCAACTTTTTTTAAATCTTTATCTTAATATATATAAATCTCCTGTCACGATGTTTGTCCGCGATGGATTCCTAAACTATTTAACCGATTTTAAATTAAATTGGCACAATGTGAGCAGTCTGGTCCAACTTCAGAGATAGGATAGTTTTTAATTTCGATTAATAGTCTTTAAATGACAATATCCGAGCGCAGCCGGAATGGGCCGCTAGTTTTATATAAGTATTTGTTTAATATCAACTTACTTATTAATAATAATATTTATCTCATTTAAATGCTAAAATTAACTGGTCGCTATCTGGAAGTTGACGGAACCCGTCACCAATCATCGCTAATTGATTGCTTGTCAACAATTCAATTAATGTAAACAATTCCATCAATGTCAATCAATTGATAAAGAATAACTGCAATAAATCTTGCTATATTTACTTTGTACTTGTAGTTAGGTACGCGATCCATTTTCGGGTAGATATTTTTACCCGACTGAAAGAAGGGATAGATAAACTCTTTATTGTACTAAATAAAACAAAACAAAACAATTTCAAATTAAGGGTTAAGGAACAACAACCTAAAAAGAAAATTTAGTTACAATTGAAGGGTTATGTTTTTCGCGGGTATCTTGTATGTTTGTAAATTTCTTTACTCTCCCACGTAACTTCCAAACGGCTGGATGGATTTCGTTAGATTCATCTTAATCATCCAAGTGTCCTTAGATAGCACGTATATTACATTACAGTACCTAGGTGACCGAGCTTTGCTCGGTTTAAATACTAAATATACTTAGTTCGATATACCTACAGATAAAAGGATCCAAGTTATAGATTTTCTCAAAAAAAAAAGATAACTTGAAAAATAAGAAGCCGTCTGGATTCGAGCCCGGAGCCACTAATTCGTGACCGCCATGACCGCACGACTTTCCGTCTGAGCTATTATGCTGTCGCGCCACGCGGTGAAATAATTACCTATGCATTCTAATGTCTAATGTAACAGTTTTTCATTGTCTAAAAACGCGCATAATATGCGTTTTTTTTAATGAAACCTAGTTAGATCGATTTAGCGTCCCCGAAACCCCCTACATACATAATTTCATGAAAATCGTTCGAGCCCTTTCCGAGATTCAGATATATCTTAATATATATAAAATATCACGATGTTTGTCCGCGATGGATTCCTAAACTACTTAACCGATTTTAAATTATTTTTAATTATTTTTAAATTAAATTGGCACACCGTGAGCAGTCTGGTCCAACTTGAGAGATATGATAGTTTTTATTTCGATTAAAATCGTCTTTACATGGGAATCGGAATGGGCCGCTAGTATATATAATATAATATATATATATTTGTATATAATATAGATAGATATATAGGTATTATACAACAATTGCTCGTTTAAAGGTGTAGTAAGATAATATTTTTCTTATCTGTACATTTTTTACAGTCGGAATTTTAAATTATTATAGTTATTTATTGTGACAAGACGAGCAACGCCAAGAAGTTTTCACTTCAAAAACCATAAATACCGTTTTTATTTCTCTGATATTGTATCCATTTTTACGCTCCCTTTGTTTGCGTCATGTTGACCTTTGTTCCCGTAGCATCTTAAATTCTTAAGTGAGTTTTGATAAAGGTTCTGATTTTCAATAATAAATTTGATGATTCGTATCGTGTAAAGTTTGATTTAGTTTTACAATATTATTCTGAATGGGAGAGTTTATGTATCTCTATGAATGTATGTTTCTACCTTCTTTGCGTTTTAATGGAAATAAAACATTTTAAAAGTGATTTAGGAGATATTTATCATTGTAGCTGCGCCTCACGGTTTTATTTTATCCGCGTTATTCTCAAACTCAAAATTTATATAATACGAAATGAGAACATACCTCTTTTTAAAGTCGGTTGAAAAAAATATTCGGGAAAATAGTTATTGCAGTTGCTAGTGTTATTCCGTTACGCCAGACGTAAGTATTGGTTACCATCAAAGCCCCGGTTCGTTCGTCTCGTTACTTTGTCCTCAGTAAAAAAAAAAAAAATATCCAAGTACCTACTACATACAAAACCTAGAAGCTAAAGTGATTTTTGTAGGCAGAGCCTAAATTAATTACTAAGGAAACTATACTAAGTACATACCTAACATTTTTTACAATATAGATTGACGTGACGAGCAGGACATGTGCCTGATGGTAAGCCATATGCTTGCCGATAACAGTGTCATGCAGCTTTTGGAACATAAAAAGTCCAAATCATTACCTAGCACTACACTGCGCTCGTCACCCATAGATTTAAGATATTTTATCTTATGCCCTGTAATTTCACTGCAAACATTGCCCTTCAAACCGGAACACAGTAATGTTTGCACTATACTGCTTGGCGGTAGAATAACTGGCAAAGGTGTGGTACTTCCTCAGGCGGACTTCGTAGAGTCATACCACTACTTACACTAAACCCATCACATGACTTATCAAAAGATTATTCGATAGAGAAATGCAATGACGTTATACTTACAAGTTTTTCGATAACTTCATTTTTCACTTCACAAAACCTACACACTGGAAGTTTTTGAAAGTTTTCATTTCCTTAGTCAATGATATGAAGTTCACCCACTCACTCACTATTTTTTAACCGACTCGATCAGAGTTTTTAATCAAAAAAGACGGAGGTTTCTCGATTCAACCCTATAAATAAATATATCTTTGCGTTATCTCACTCGTTTTTTCTTTAGTACAGAATTTGATAGTTCTAGTACAGCAGTTAAGTTGAAATAGATAATAGTGATGTTCGCAACTATTTCCAAATTTATCGATAACTGAGATTTTTGACGGTGTTATTTTCGCGTTCTGTCGAAAACTGACGTCGATAATCACAAAAGAAAGTTGAAAGGATGTTAGTAATTGAACGCACGATGCGTTCCCGCGTCTTGTCGATACTGAAAGCCGGTTCCGGCCGCAGCACAGCTTTATCTGATGCATGCGATGTGAGTTTAGGGATGTCCGATATTGCGTAATTTTGAAACTATGAGTAATTCTATCGATCTAGTGAAACATAAAGTTTGTTGATCTCGGCATAATTTAGGTAAAAATGTTGCAACTGTTCTGTTGTTTATTTTAAATGAAGTACCTACCTATTTTTCAAATATTATTTTTGGTTTAATTATCTATGAAACGATAAATATGACTTCGAGAGATTCTAGGTACATGTTCGGTTTCCCCACGATGTTTTCCTATACGCATATGACTGCGAAGGGACAGTGGTGCGTGTGGTTTTGAACCCGGGGTCTCTGGATCGGCGGTCGCCGTTTTCCTGACTAGACCCGTATCGTTATTGCGTCACCTATATAAATCAATGTATACCAGTTAGCTCACAACTACAATACAAGGAATATTATATTAGTTTACTTGGTGTAACTTCTACTTTGAGTGATTTGGGGTCCCTTTGCGATTAGAGCTGATGTAATAATGCCTCGATATAGATTTTGCTTTACGCAATTTCGTAACATATTAAACTATAAAACGACAAATGGAAACCAATGCCTATTATTTCAAACACAAATTAAGTCATTGTTCGTTAATCTATAATTAAAGTATTGAGCTACGCGAAACAACTTCAATAATAATAAAACATATCCAGAATTGTGATCACCTTTGCACCACTCCGTGCCTTGATCTAGGGTTAGGTTTTAACTATGTTTTATAGACTTTATTAATATTCTCAAAAATTAGATCATCATCATCATCAACAGCCCACTAAATGTTCCCACTGCTGGGACTCGGGTCCTTCTCTCGCAAGGAGAGAGTGTGCGGGTTGGTGGATGACACATGACTTCGAAAGACTCTAGGTACATGTCGGTTTCCTCACGATGTTTTCCTTCACCGTTTTAAGTTAGCGGCATTACGCACATGACTTCGAAAAGACAGTGGTGCGTATGGGGTTTGAAGTTTGAACCTGGGGTCTCCGGATCGGCAGGCGCCGTTCTCCCGACTAGACCAGCCGTAACTTACAAAGTAACAAAAATTAGATAGGGTTTTGATACTATTCCTAGTATTGAAAAGAACTAGGGTTGAGAAAATACTTCTAACTAGCACGGCCCCGCAGTTTTATACCATACTAGCTGATACCCGCGACTTCGTCCGTGCGAAATAAATACTAAGGTAACTCGGGCAGTAGGTACCTATTTGTATACCCATACACATTTACGGTTACTAAAAACAGCTTATAATAAACAATTTTATACAATTTCATCAAAATCGGTTCTGTTGTTTAGGTGTGAAAGCTTAAGATACATTCGTTACCCATTTCAACACCAATTTCATCCCCGAACATTTTGAAATTACAAAATTGCTAGAACAAACATTTAACTGCTTCGTGTCAAGTGTCTATATACAGAGTTTCATGGTTTTATCTTCAACGGTTAGAAACTTTCATATTGACATGCATCCCCCATTTCACCCCCTACAGTTTGAAATTACGAAATTGATGGAACAAACATTTGTTTGCTTCGTGTCAAGTGTCTATATACAGAGTTTTATGATTTTATCTTCCACGGTTGGGAACTTCCATATTAATCCATCCCCCATTTCAACCCCAATTTCACCCCCGTACAGTTCGAAATGCCAAAATTGATAGAACAACCAATTAATATAAATTGCTTCGTATCAAGTGTCTAGATGCAAAATTTTATAACTTTGAAAATGACGAATTTTCATACCACCGTTCATCCCTTGTTTCACCCTCTTAGGGGTTGAATTTCGCAAAACCCCGTCTTAGCGAGCGCCTACGTGCTAAAAGGGACCTCCATGCAAAATTTCAGATTCCTAGCATTTGTAGTTTCTGAGATTCCTTGATGAGTGACCTTTCGCTTTTATATATATAGATTTCCCGTTCCCGTAAATTACTCGCGATAGAATTGTAGCTTATATGCTATTCCAGGACGTCTACTCTCTTTCTACGAAAACGTGATTTCGAAATAAACTCGCGACTTTCCAACTCCGATTCTACTTCGATACAACGTTTTGTCCGGTTATATCTTCTAGGCCTACTCTAATCAGGGTAGGCTTAGAACATTTAAACGTCAAACAATGTTCTATCGGACAAAACGAAATAAAACGAGAGTAGGAAAGTCGCGAGTTTTTTGCTCGAAATTACGTATTCGTAGAAAAAGACTAGACGTCCTGACTATTTATTATCTGTGTTCCTAATTCAACCCAATCTGTTCAGCCATTTCGAGGCAATTGAGCATCGAACATCCAAACTCCCAAATTTTCACATTTTTGATATTGTAAGATACGACGATAAGGATTTTCTTCTTCCTTGCCAGTTATTCTACCGCCAAGCAGTAATGTGCAAACATTACTGTGTTCCGGTTTGAAGGGCAATGTTCCCAGAGAAATTACAGGGCTTAGAGGTATAACAACTTAGATCTATGGGTGACGAGCGCAGTGCAGTGCTAGATAATGATTTGGACTCTTCTTGGTCCAATAGCTGCGTGTCACTGTGTTGTTATGTGTCAGGCATGTTGCTTACCATCAGGCACATGTCCTGCTCGTCTCGTCACTCATTATTAAAAAAAAAAATAAGCTAAAATTGTGGCTAAAGCGTTCGTTCGGCTTAGGAACATCCTCGTATATTTATATCCTTTCTCACCTAACAAAATATGTTAAAATATATTCGTTTGTGGGTTTATTGTTTTCTATCTTTATCCTTCTTTATTCACGGCACAAAGCAATGGATTGACGTTTTTATACACGGGCTAGTCAAAGGGCCGGAAAGTACTTCTATATACCCTAAGGGAATCTTCCTTCGGGATTACCCGGGACTGTTAAACCACGGTAAGCTGGTAGAATGGTGAAATAAATGCCTAGATACAATAAAATAAGAATATGCGTGGCACAAAGACAGATTTAAAAATAAACATCATAAAGAATATTGATAAAGTATCAGATAAAAGAGCAATATTTTGCGCCTTCCTACTTTCAATTTATTGAGACATCAAAAAAAGGATGCTGGAAAAAAATAACTATACATTGTAAAAATAGTGTGAAAGTTCGCCTTATCGCTGAAAGCGGATGGAAAATAATATGTGGACATCTCAGAATACTTAATTTAGTTTATTTTATTTTTATCGAGTACAGGCATACCGACATGACCACTGTCACGCGTCACGCCTGATGTAAATCAACGATGCGGTCTAACACGGCACGTAGGCAACGTAAAGAAACCGATTTACTTACTAATTTGAAATTTAAGTTGCTACTGTAATAATACAACAATAATAATTGGTCTCGTAACATGGTGTCACGTTAAAAAAATATCTTGTTTTCAAAAAGCATTTTATGTTTATGTTTAGTTGCGTTTCGAAATATTTTTAAATTTTCCTCACTTTACACCTGATAATGGTGCCTGCAACTGCATAGAAATATCGGGTTCTTCTCTATATAGCCACGGTATACTATATAGTGTCGTGGAGAACTGGAGAATTGTAATAGTGTAAGGTAACATTTTCAAATGTAGCGATCCCGTTCCTTTACACTGTTTATTTCCAAGCTATATCAAATAAACTAGGTACACGAAGAGATGTAACATTTCACGATCTAATCCCAATTTAACTGTTCGTGACGTTTTAACTCCTTGGACAGCAATCAAGAGCGTAGTTAGGAACGTAAGTTTCTGTTAAGCTGTGCCCTGTAATCCAGACTTTCAGACGTATAGTGTTGCCAGTTAAGACAATATGAATTTAGAGTCGCCAGTTTCAGATAGGATAGACTCCGTGTAAGCAAGGAGATCCGGAGAAAATTGAGATTTATATTTCGAAGCGATTTATTTATAAAATTGTGTGTTCAATGTAGTTTGTATGTAAAAGTAATCTATTTATTTATATAAGGAGTAAACACCTGCATATAATTGCTATCCGCATACACGCCAATATATTTTTTAGAATTGATACAAATTTTAATGGCACAATAATTGGCAAAGGTGTTATGCTTCGACAGCCGGAATGTGCAACAAGTACCTACTGCACCTACAAATGGTAAAAACATACTTATGAAATACAGAAACACCTAGACGTAGAAAAAAATGTCTGATTTCATCAAACAAATATTTGTCCTAGATATGATTCGAACCGACGACTTACAGCTTTGCAGGAGGACTTAGTACCAACTGAGTCACAAGGCCAGACAAGTTACTATACATCGCGAATCGAAAGCACGAATATATTGACGTGGTCAACAGTAAAAAATAATGTACACTAATGAATTACTACTACATTTTTTTAAGTATCATGCAAATTGGAAAATACCCAAACAAAGAAGATTCTTGTCGAGCCAAACGAGAAAAAAAGCTTCTCAAGGAAAGTAGGTACCAAAGTTCGCTCGCACCAGCGCAGCGATTCTCTACGTGAATCCCATAGGCTGTGTGTGTCATCTGTACTAACATTGCGACCTGCGATAGCTTGCGAGCCATAAACATGAGCCAGTATAACGCGACCTACAATCACGCAGAATTGTTGAAAGCTTTAGGGTCAAGTTAAACTGGCGATTACTTGTGTTTTGCTCATTAGTCACCGTGAATAGGGGTGGAATGCGGCCGCGAACTTGACTTTGTGACGTCATAGAAGGCTAACTTTCAACCATCCTGTCTGCTTTCAACTGTATTTTAGTCGGTTTTCCTTAATAGCATACCGTTATTAGAATGTGGGCAATGTAGAATTATCAGCGTCACGTAAACGCTGACCAATGTAAGGTAACTATAAGTATTTATCTTGCGCTAATGATGTGCTAAATGCGCTAGGAGGTATTCTAATTTTTCATACACAATTCAATATTCTTTTTTATTGCATTTTATAAAGGTGCTTAAGTTAAGGGCCACTATTTTCAGAGAAATTACTGGGCAAGCAGATTTATCATATTTAGCCTAGTGACGAGAGCAGTGCAGTGCAGTGGCACTCTACATTCGAAAAATAATATTTTAGAATTAGTGCCAAGTCTGGTTTAGAAAACAGCACTGGACTGGCATTACTGGAGTCCAAGGCTAAATTAGCTGCCAAAAAACTAGGTGTCCGCTCAAAGGTGCGAAGGTACTTCAAGTCTGAACATTTCACCTTATACCAAGCACAGATTCGCTCCTGTATGGAGTACTAAGTATCAGCTGGAGGCTCTGGAATCGATCGAGAGACGCGCCAAATGGCTCATAGGCAACGACACTCTTGTGCGAAAAAGACTTCAAAGTCTTGAACATCGCGGAAAAATTGCTACCCTATCGGGATTTTATCGGATACACTTCGCAGAGTGTGCAACTGATTTGCATGATCTAATACCACCCTGTCCTTTTTCCTATCGGAGTGCTCGTAGCTCGAAAAAGTGACATCGTTTCATGATCAATGTTCCAAAGATACGAATGAAAAAGATTTAACTCTACTTTAAAAGATCTAACTTGTTCAAATTAGTGTACTACGCTCGTCAGCCTGTTTTTATCGTGCACTGAAAAGTTGTGCTAAGGCTACGGAACCGTTTGGTGGTTAACCCTGACTCAATTATTATGATCCTTTTGATTCATCTCCATTCCAATGCTCTTAGTTTCTGAACGAATTCCGGTTTTTTTGTTATGATTAATTTCTCGGAAGACGAACTGAGTAGTCTCATACTCGTACGATACTACTGTTAACCACAACTTTGGTGGAATGTTTTGACAAAAAATATTGTATAGCTAGCTTTTAAAAATGTACAGATTTTAAGATAGGTATCCACCAACCAGCACTGGGCCAGCGCAGCGTGGTGGATTATGGCCTTGGCTCTCTTCTTGCGAGAGAAGGCCCCGAGTCCCAGCAGTGGGAACATTTAGTGGGCTGTTTATGTAAGATAGGTACCTATGTACGCCCTCATTAACCTTATCTAATCAGTTGGTAGATTGAGCGGGTTGTTCCGAAACATAGTCGTAGCTACAAATATTATTTACAACACATTTTTTGACTAAGATAATATTAGGAAATGTGTATCTTGTCCATATTCCAAACATTACACAAACACAATTTTACGTCATCTAACATCACAGTGGTAAATGTCTATACCGATTACACTTTAAAAACCTTTTCTTTAAAAAAATAACCATACAATATTTGCGTAGTAACGCGCAATCCAAAAGATGTGCGAAAGGCCAAAAATACTGTCTCAAAACTTCCTTTCGATGTTTTTACCCGACCGCAAGAAGGGTTATGTTTTTTATTTTTTTTTAAAGTTTAAACCTGGCAAAAAATCTTTATCGAAATAAAAAAAAACCTACCTACTTTTATTTTAATCTTCAAGAATCTGAGTTATAGTTAGTTATAGGTATTATTTGCACTGTGAATAAGCTCCAAGAACATCATGGACAAGTTCAAATGATGCAAGAATTTTTATAACCACATCAACAGAACCCATGATTTGAATGCGACGTATTATTAATTGTTTTTGTTTAATTAACCGTAAAAAAGGGTTCTTCAGCGACCCTTGTACGGTTTTGTATAGAAGCGCAAACGATACTCCTCTCTATATATACCTAATCTACGTTTAACACAGGGGTTGTAAATTAAATATTGGTTGAAATTTCTCATACAACACCAACAAGCTCCGAACTAAGCAAAGCTTATACCATGGGAGCTAAATAGCTGATATAATACTTATAAAATCGTAAATACATACTTACACATAGAATCACCCATGCACAGAACAAATAATTGTATTCACCACACAAATATTTCCACTGGATGGGAATCGAACCTAAGACCAACGGCTTTGCAAGCAGACTTACTACCGACTAATCCACGAGGCCAGTCTCAGTTTTGTTTATGATTTCTAATGAAGCGTTTTCAAGATACAAAGAGATTAAGAGACCTGACAAAGTCAGTTCCCAATTTCACCATTGGTGTCGCGAATGTTTTTTTTGTTAGAGAAATTTCACAAAAACAAACAGTGGTGGCACATCATCGTCATCATCATCATCATCATCCACAGCCTTCTCTATCCCACTGCTGGGTATAGGCCTCTCTCTCACTTTGCCATCTGTCTCGGGCCTGTGCCAATCGAGTCCAGGTTCGACCCGTTATATTTACTATATCGTCGACCCGCGCTTCTACCGCCTAACGAAAAACGCTTTGACGCTTTGATGCTTTGACATTGCTGTCTCTTTTCTTCTCGCTTGAAATGAAAGAGACGGCAATGCCAACGCGTCAAAGCATCAAAGCGTTTTTCGTTAGACGGTAGACCCCCCGTCTTGCAGAGCTGCTGGTGGACGTCCAACGCTCCAGTGGTGGCACACTTGCCAAAATTTAGAACTATCTTTGACAAAGTTACTTTGCATCTGGATAACGGCTCATTGACGTGTAAATTGTACATTTATTACCTGAGTACTTTCGACGTCGACCGATATAAAGGTTTAAAGGTACATTTATTTGTTGTATCCAAATGCAAGGCCTTCCTACCCTCTTTCAATTAATGTTTGTCCTTTGTACCTACATCTTATTTTTCCCAATTGAATCGGAAATCCCGAAACAAACGGCACGCATCCATCGCCGGGCGGATGGAATCTAAACACCTGTCGGCTATATTGCAACCCGCTGATTTAGGATTCCACGCCACGAGCGACGAGCGAACGGGACCGTTTGTCACTATTATGTCGACACGGACTGTGCACAGATTTAGACGGGACTACAATTGTTTAGGGACAAATTTAAGTAAGTATTAAGTTATAGTTGCGCCCCGTAGTTTTACCTGCTTAGTTTTCGTTCCTGTAAGTTTTTCACGATACGAAGTAATTTAGACTATATGCTGTTTCAGACTATAATCTAAAATTGCTTATTCCAAATTTCAGTTCGGACCATACAGCCGTTTCAACGTGATTGATTGAGAATAAAATGGTTTTATTTGTACAGTACAGTGACAAGACGACCAGGACACGTGCCTGATGGTAAGAAACATGCCTGCCCATAACATCACAGTGACATTGGAACATAAAGAGTCCAAATCATAACCTAGCACCGCACTGCGCTCGTCACCCGGAGATATAAGGTGTTTTATCTCTTAGCCCAGTAATTTCTCTGGAAACATGACCTGTTTGAAGGTTAACACACACACCACAATACACTGGTACACAGTAATGTTTCCACAGTAATGCTTGGCGGCAGAATAACTGGCAAAGGTGTGGTACTTCCCCAAGCGAACTCTACAAAGAGCCCTACCACTACTAAACCTAATATGTACTTGTTGTTTTTAAAGTTAATAAATTGGTTTCATGTGACCTCTACGGACTGTCAATAACATTTTTGGCTGTCGCAGAAGGCACAAAATCAGAGTCAAACATATAATTAAATAAAAAACAACTATTTTTTACTCTAAACCTCTTAACTAGAAGTTTAGGCATCCAAAGAACAAAAATAAAATAACAAACTTAGGTGATAGTCACAAGGAAAACCGATGTAAAACTCATTGTATCAAGTAATTTTAGGCTTCCAGCTCCCAACATTATAAGAGGCTTTTAAAAAAGTAAATCAGGAACGCAATTACGCACGCACTTGTAAAAACATAGAATTTTTGTACGGAACCTTGTTAAACGTTATCTTTGAAATGTAAATTATGCTGTAGGCTTGGTATTAGCAACTAAATTTGAAATTATGTAGCACAACACTCGGCGCTGCTGCGGTAGGAATTAGATTAACATCATTAAATAGGTAAAGATTTAGCGTACAAAAATAGGAAGCTACGATTTACTTTTTGGCATATTAAAGAAACTATTTTCTAAATATTTTTCATGAACTTTGCTGGTGTATGAAAATATCGCAAGGAAACGCGTCGAAAAAAGTCTCGTCTTTACAGAAACATATTTTTTGAGGACATGAGATATCTACAAAACCCTCATTTGGACAGTACACGTTAGGACGAATTATAACCATGACTCTGTCTCCTCTGAGAATACGCTACTCGGGGTCTTTTTACCTTAGACTATTTTTGTGTCTAAGCTTGTGACTTTGCATCACCGACATTCGTTATCGCAGTCTGTAGTTGTTAAACAGGTGACGTAAATGCACTAAATGCACTTTTAGTGCTTTTTAATACTGAAATTTTTCATTATAAATTCCTACTTCTATCGGCAGTCCAAATGACTGCCAATTCGTTTCTTCTGATAGTTTATGGTAATGTGAAACTTAGTCCACTACCAGGTGATATCCATAAAACTTATTTACTGCGTATTCATGGGGGAAACCAGAACCAACCTGCAGATGCGTAGAAACTTGGGGATTCCCATCCTTTGCACTCAGATCAATTAACTCTCTAGATAACCTGTACATTTATTTCTGAATAGAACGATTAATATATTATATACTGCAACCGGAGACTGTATCTGATCTGTAGTGGTAGGACTCTTGCCAGAGTCCGCCTGGGGAAGTACCACACCTTTGCCAGTTATTCTACCGCCAAGCAGTAATGGGCAAACATTACTGTGTTCCGGTTTGAAGGGCAATGTTTCCAGAGAAATTACAGGGCTCAGAGATATAACATCTTAGATCTCTGGGTGACGAGCGCAGTGCAATGCTAGGTAATGATTTGGACTCTTCATGTTCCAATAGCTGCGTGTCACTGTGTCGTAGCTGTTATGTGGCAGGCATGTTGCTTACCATCAGGCACATGTCCTGATCGTCTCGTCACTCTTTATTTAAAAAAAAAAGACAAATCTGGGAAAAGCAAACATTTTGTACGACTGAGTGGTGAAGATCCCAAAGGAATCTACACTGATGTCAAAGACGTCGTTGTCTTTTAGAAACAATACTGTACTTCATTGGCCAATTTAATATTACCTAATATTATTTTTGGTTATTGTAATACTACAGATATTTGAAGAACGCAAGCTTAACAACTTCAACTAACCAACTTCTAGAAAGGAGAAGGTTAACAAATCGACCATCATAAATATATATATACCTGTTTGTTATCTGCAGGTCTACTACGAAAACAAACTCCGAATGATCGGATCCGACCGACAGCTGAATCGGATCTGTAGCCTACCACGAAAAACATTCGGATCGATACATCTCGGTCGGAAGTTATAGACTTAGGTCGGATGAAGGTCGGATCGAACGAAACGACCCATTCGATCAACCGACCGATTACCTATCGAGGTAGGAAACTTCCATAAGTTTGGCCGATATATCGTTTATCGGACTTCGTAGTAGACCTGCTGATTTCTCGGAAACGTCCGAACCGATATTTAGATTTATTTTGTTTGTTTTCAATTACATTTTTAAGTGAACGTTTATTTAGTCCCGATGAGCATTTTTGAAACAGGAAAAATATTTTGGGTTCGCGCACCGACACCCTATCCCACTAATATTATAAATGTCAAAGTATGGATGTTTGTTGCTCAATCACACCGTAACGTATTAATGGATCAGGCTGAAATTTGGAATACAGTTAGATTGTAGTTTGAAAGAACACATAGGCTACTTTTTATCCCGGGAAAATAACGGGAACGATGGGAAAAACCGCGGGGCACTGCTAGTTATGTTATACTAGCAGCGCCCCGCGGTGTTACCCGCGAAGTTCCCGTTCCCGTAGTTCCCGTTGTTTTTTCGGGATAAAAAGTAGCCTATGTGTTCTTCCAGACTATAATCTATCTGTGTTCCAAATGTCAGCTCAATCCGTTTATACGTTAGGACGTGATTGAGCAACAAACATCCAAATATCCAAACATTGACATTTATAATATTAGTAGGAACTAGGATATTACGCAGCGAGAGGTGCGGGTTAAGACCTGTTTTCATTTTGATTAATGCGAGTGCGAGTGAGTAGTGCAGGTGTTGAGTTATTAGTAGTAAACAAGTGTGGACACTGATTGATTATTGCGAGTGCACAGTAATCAGTCGCGATTACTCACTCGCACTCGCAATCGCACTCGCACTCACAGTCGCAGTATTCAAAATGCAAACCGGCCTTTAGAGGATTTTGGATGGATGAAATCTTGTGAGTTCGCGTGCGTAACATCAGTAGGTATATCTGTAGCCGTACAGTTGATGGATTGTGCAACATTAAGGACGGTTTTCATTTTGATTAGTGCGAGTGCGAGTGAGATTGCGAGAGAGTAATCACGACTGATTACTATGCACTCGCGATAATCAATAGGTGTTCACACGTGTTTGCTACTAATCACTCAACGCCTTCACTACTCACTCGCACTCGCACTAATCAAAATTAAAACAGGCCTTTAGTTGTAAGTTTTCAAACGAGTTCAAAAAAGGTGGAGGTTTCTCTATTTGACCGTATTTTTTTATATGTGTTCGCGGATAACTTCGTTTATGAACCGATTTTGATGATTCTCTTTTTTTTTGTTGGGAAGGAGATATTTAAAGAGTCGTGCCATTGTAAAAAAACCAGGATCTGATGATGGCATCCTAGAGAAATCAGGAAGAACTTCTGAAAATTGTAAGGTGACTAGTGTGTTTGTTCATTTCCTATTACACATAATTTTCGACAAAAACTAAAATCAAGTTTAATTTTCATAAAAACCCAAAACAATTGGAATTTTTAAAGTAAAAACGCATTGTGTCAAAACAAATAAGTAATATCACTCAGAACAAAACATCTCCCAAGGGTTCAGTTAATTGCAACCGGATTTTCCGGTCTCTGGAATGGTAAGAGGAACCCAATGATTTGTGGCAAAGTAAGGAACGTCGGGTTTTTACGTTCGCGTCACTTCGGGCAGGACCTACCTTGTACAAAACGAAGAATGCAAGATCTGATGGATTTGATGGTCTGCGTCTCAAACAGTTAGACAGGTTTTCATCATATTCTGCTAACATAATCAATCTTTTTGAAGCGGTCGAATGAAATGGGTTCGAATTTGGAAGTGAGATTTATTTTACGACCTGGAATATGATGTAAATCTTTTATTTCCTTGTATTTCCTAAGGATAAACATATTGGCTATGTAAGTGGATTAAATCGAACACGAACTAAAACGCAAGCAACAACCAGTACCTATCTAAGTTTAAAAAAACGTTATTTTTATTTGTGAACACACCGTGTACCTATGCCACAGCTCGAACAAATGTGCGTAGGTAGCATAATCTGTATTTTCGAGATCAAACAAAACATACAATTATGTATTTACCGAAAAATACATTGAATTACTTGGTAAAACTTATGACTGATAGTTTTTTCAAACTCAAATTACTGATTACCTTTACAAATAAGTTTCGTCTTAATACGCTCAGATGACCGTTTCGAATGGTCAGCATTTTGACCTAACATCATTTCAGTTCCCGTTTCGACCGAATTACACTCGTGACCCACAAAACCATGAAGCTAAATCACATTACGTGCTGTAATTTCACTGGACTGTTAGTGGGATTCGGACCTAAATGCGTTCCAAAATCTGATTAGAAGTCCGCGCGCGCTTTTCCAAAAACTGTCAGTTGACAAGCCGCCATGATGGATGCTAAAATATGCAACGGCACGAGTTGCGCGCCTAGTTAATTACGACTCTGTGACTCTGTCCACTAATTACTTTTGAAAAAGTTTGGTGGCAACACGAGATAAACATAGTTTTTTAAAAAGAAAGTGTATGCGAGTATAGTTTTTTGCTAAGTATTTATAGTTGGTCTTTAAAATTTCTACATAGTAAAAGTGTGGATATGTCGCTGCGTTTTATTTTATTGCCAGCGCTTCGCACATTTTGTGTGCACATTCATAGTTATCTACTTGGTTTGCTTTAATGAATAACTTTTTTTATACTACTTCAATGCATTGAACAACCATCCATAAATCAACCATCTACTCATACTCTTAGGAACACTTAAAGAAGTTATTAGACAATAAAAACAAAAAAAATACTTATTTATTGACCAAATGAAAGACATTAAACAGTTGATTCGAAATGAAACTTTACTAGAATGTGTCTGTCGGCTAAAATGAAATACCTATAATTAAAGAATATTGTGTGAAATGTTAAACATTTCTCTAAAAGTGCTACTTAATTTGAATTCTTTCCATGATTTAAGATGACTCTTACGCGTGTTTAAACTTAGATAATATATATTTGACAGCTTTTTAAAAATAACAGCTAACCCATTCATTTGTTTAATACCAGCGCGTATCACGTATTTTGCCGAAATAATTCATCACAGGTTGCGGTTACTCTATCAACGCTAATTCAGTCTCTCATTCATCAGCACGCATTCATTGACCAAACAGGTTGCTGTTTGTCAATGTTTCTATCAAACGCTGCGGTTGCCTCAATATTTGTTATAAGGTACTAAAACTTGATTAAAAATATATTTTCTAACTTAAAATACTTCAAGCATTTCCGTAATTTCGTTTAACATTGATATTTTCAAGTTTAAAAACTTTTTAAAGTGGGTTCAAATCAAGACATACTTGCCTCACGTTTTTTGACGTGATAACGTCTTATAATTCGATGAAGCCGGCTGCACGCCCGCAAAACTATAACGTTCCGCCGTTACCGTTAGTTCGTCTTCCGTGCCATGCGGACGAAGCTGAGCGCTGAGGGCGCCACCCGCCGAGTCGAGCGGTATCACTACTCGCGCTATCAGCGTACTGATTTCTTAAGACGTTGTCACGTTCTATCGTCAGTAAACCGACTTTACAGACAACCATTTTTTTTTCCAAACATAACGTGTTATTCGTGAATCGGAAATGTTTTGCCAGATTCTCCCCGCTAAGGCCGTAGAGCAACAATTTTTTGTATCATATAAAACGAATGAATGAGTGGGGTCAATACGAATGGACGAACGTTTGACCTTCGCTGTTGTTTCTTGATCTGACGTAATCTTTAGGAACGAATCACTGATAACGCAATGTCTGTTACCTCAAAGTGCTCTGTAACACAGAAGTGAGTTTATTACCTAGATATTACAGTAAAAATTATAAGTTCTCGAAACCAAAAAAATATACTACGTATTCCAATGCAGATTTATTCGAAGATGTCTTTGTAAACGTTCTTTTGGTAAACTTGTTATTATTAGATTCCTTGGCCAGCCAATACTAAGCGACTGATGAAAAACAGTAATAAATTCAGAATGGCAATAAAATAGAATTGTTGGACTGTGGAATGCATTGGCTGAGTGAATTTTAACAATCAGAATAGTCTTGGTATCTACAAGTCAAGGGTGAATTGGTTTCTTCTATGTAAATGCCTGCATAGTAGATCTACCATTTTAGTAATTGACAGATTTACGCTTGGCCGGCATCTCACCTGATAAATAATCACACTGTACATTGGAAAATTCAAGCAAGCTAAATATAAGAAGTGATTTATGTAGTTTTAATTCTTTTTTAGTTTTGTGATTAAAGGCGCTGTCAAAAAATAGCAGTCCTAGAGACTGCTGACAGAAGTTGAAACTTATAACTTACGTACGAGTAGTTTAGTATTTAACAAAACATTAATACTGCATAAAATGACATTATCATCATCTTTCCTTCCACAGTTTAAGAAGATGAATATATTTTCACTTCATTATTTTAATATTATCTGATAAAACGAAGTTACGGCTGGTCTAGTCGGGAGAACGGCGACTGCCGATCCGGAGACCCCGGGTTCAAACCCCACACGCACCACTGTCTTTTCGAATTCATGTGCGTAATGCCGCTAACTCAAAACGGTGAAGGAAAACATCGTGAGGAAACCGACATGTACCTAGAATATTTCGAAGTCATGTGTCATCCACCAACCCGCACTGGGCCAGCGTGGTGGATTATGGCCTTAACTCTCTCCTTGCGAGAGAAGGCTCCGTGTCCCAGCAGTGGGAACATTTAGTGGGCTGTTGATGATGATGATGATGATAAAACGAAAGGCGACTTTCTTATACAATTAAATTGAGACACTCGACTAAATTTCAATAGAATCAATGACTACGTCATCCAGATAAATGCAAGCACGTAAGCATTTTCTACCAAAACGAAAAAACCATTATCAAATTCGATTCCATTCGATGTCATTCCATTAGCTGAGCTATCACGTAATACACTTCCAAAAAACAACCAACCGAATTGAAAACCACCTTCATTTTTGAGGTCGGTTCGAAATAAATCTACTTTTGTATTTTTCATAAGGGCACTTATTGCGCAAAATTGCTAGCTTATCGGGTTTTTATCGGATACACTTCGGAGAGTGTGCAACTGATCTGCATGAATTAGATCATGCAGATCAGTATACCACCAAGCCCTTTTTTCTTTCGCACTTCTCGTAGCTCGAAGAAGCGGCATCGTTTCATGGTTGATGTTCCAAAGACACGAACGAAGAGGTTTGACTCTACTTTTGTGATAAGAACGTCTAGACTGTGGTATGAGTTGCCCGAATGAGTTTTTCCCGATGGTTATAATCTCGGTGTCTTCAAATCGAGAGTGAATCGGTTTCTTCTAGGTAAGCACGCTCCATCTTAGACCGTATCGTCGCTTAACATCAGGCGAGTCAAGTGTAAACCTTTAAATGTTAAAAAAAAAAAGAGTAAGCCATCTTTTTCGGCGATGGTTCGCATGTTACCTGCGAATTAATTATAGTATATCTGGTAGGTAAGTGTGTCGTATGTTGTGGCTGGCAGGTCACGATGCAGTAAGGACGACATCTATCCGTGAAGTATTTATTTTACACCCACTTCAACCAATTGAAACAAAACCAATCATGCTTGGGATTTCCTTTGGGAACGCCTGGATTGATTGTCGTTGAACAAATACTTCATAAAAATATAATATATTTTTCATTATAGAAACAGTTTACCAAGGTTAGCTCGTGCAAGTAAGCGCAAGTTTGTAGTAATTTCTTGTTCTTATACGATATTAAAAACCGTTGTGGCCTAGAGATCGATTTTAGAACGGCGAGGTCTTAAGTTCGAATCTCGCCTGCACATCTAAGTTTGTTTAATTCCCGACCAAAAAGAGGGGTGTTATAAGTTTGACGTCGATGTCTGTCTGTCTGTGTGTGTCAGACTGTGGCACCGTAGCTCTCAAACGGATGGATCGATTTCTAAGCAGTTTTTTACAATTTTAAAGCTAGTTTTTACTTCCGGAGGTTCTTAGCTATTCATCATCAATAGCTACATTTTTTTTCACAACTCTCTTAATATGGATATCAAATGAAAGGGCTTAACTAGTAGACTACTGTACAAATCCAAGTTAGTCGGGGTAAATCGACGGTTTTAATTTCGTCATTGTTACAAGAATAGATGAAGGAACACGTTGTGAGGAAATCGGCTTATTCCAAGAACCTTAAGAGGTTATGTGTCGTCTTCCACCAACCTACATTTTGTCAGCGTGGTGGATTAATACCTTGACACTCTCTGTCTCTCCATGCGAGAGAAGGACTCGAGCCCTAACGGTGGTAACATTTGGTAGTCTGCTTATTCCAAACTTAGGCCTACTGTCCACGCACGCGTCTTTTGTCGAATGCATGCATCCTACGAACAAACGCAAGACGTGCGGCTGTCGTGTCGTTGTCGTTTCGTGGACACATACTTCATTATTTGTACGCAAGATGCAAGCATTCGTCTTGCATCCGACAATTGTCGAAATCGTGCGGATGTCGTGCAGCTACGTGGACAATTGGCCTTAGTTTTAGAATGAGATTGTGTATTTATTATATTATAAAAAAAAAGAATAGGTTTTTGCGAGATTGCATCAAATTTTATCACGTTTACACAGTTCGAACTTCCTCGTTTGCCTGGAAGAGATCGGTATTAGCGATTTCTTTTTGTAATTGCATTATAAAAATAAAGAGTTTATGTATCTATTTACTTTTAAATGAAGTTTTTTAAACTATTATTAGTGCAAACTACACTTGAAGTCATCTCGCTTGATGTTAAGCGATGAGGTGATCTACAATGTAGTGTGCTTACATAAAAGAAACCGATTCACTTCCGATTTGGAAACATCGAGATTGCAACCATTAGGAAAAATCCACTCAGGCAAACGCAACAAATGCAAATAGTAGGTAGTTTAAGCGTAAAATACCATCAATGAACTAAAGTTCTTTAAAACCAACTTCTCCCATAAATTACGTAATTATTTCCACCACAGAAATCTAAATAATAATATTTAGATTTCTGTGATTTCCACAGTTTTACTTCAACCTGAAACAATAGGATACTGCAACTGTACAACTTTTATAAAAACCAATAATACGTACATTCATTACAGACGTACTCGCCTTTACTGAAATGACAAGCGATGATGCAATGTCATCTGCAAAAAACACGCTCGGTAATTACCGTCGGATGTTTTCATGTTTATACTAATGAGTACCTACTAATTGAGTAATTGTTGTTTATTATACCTTTATCGCACTAGCCGGCTGTTCCGGCTTCGCTCGCATATTGTCGTATGAAATCGTAATGAAATGATGCGTAGGTATCTTGTACGTATTGTCAGTTTTTAGACTAATACAATCTTGGCTTTTTTCTGTCGGATTGCTCGTGGCTCGAAAAAGCGACATCGTTTCATGGTTGATGTTCCAAAGACACGAACCAGTATTTTTGACTCTACTTGTGTAATAAGAACGTCAAGGCTGTGGAAAGCGTTGCCTGAGTGGGGTTTTCCTGATGGTTATAATATTGTTGTCTTCAAATCGAGAGTGAATCGGTTTCTTCGAGGTAAACACGCTCCATCGTAGACCGCATCGTCGCTTTACATCAGGCGAGGCGGTTAAGTGTAAACCTATCAAAATAAAAATAAAAAATCTCGAAGCTCTTCGGAAGTCGATAGTTTGCATTTGAATATAGATATCTGTGTCTGGGTGTTTCTATATTAAGTAGGTATGTATTTACAACTATATACGAGTACTTATTATATCAGCTATCTGTTTCCATAGTATAAGTCTTTGCTTAGTTTGGGGTCAGATGGTGTTGTGTGTGAAATGTCCATTGTCTACCTATATTTATTATTGTTCACTCATTTATTCATTTACTCAGGTTTACATTTTATAAATATTTATAACATAAAAACAACATAAAAATATTACAATATAAGACCTAAACCTAGATCGCTGCCAGCAGCGGGGCAGGGCCCAATTTCCCGGTGGTTAGGGTTGCAGAATGAGGAACCTCCTGACAATACGCGCTGTGTCGAAGATGACCGCCTTCTGCATCTGACCCACCGTCCAACCAACCGTCAAGATGTTGGTCAGACTTCTTGTTATAAGGCCGTTTGCCGATACGACTATCGACTCGATCCCGATATCGAAATCGATCCGATCGGACTATATTATTATTATTTAAATACGAGTATTAGAAATACATAAGAAGCCGCGGTGGCCTAGTGACCAAAACCAATTGAGACTGGCCTCGTGGCTTAGTGGGTAGTAGCTCTGCCTGCGAAGCCGAGGGTCGTGGGTTCGATTCCCACCCAATGCAAATATTTGTGTGATGAATTCAAATGTTTGCACTGTGTCTGGTGTTTCTATGTATAATAAGTATGTATTTAAAACTATATAAGTATTATATCAGCTATCTGGCCGCCATGGTACAAACTTTGCTTAGTTTGGGGTCAAATGGTGTTGTGTGTGAACTGTCCACCTATATTAATTCACTATGAAAGTCTCGAATCTTGTTAGGTTTGAATCTTGCCTCCAACTCTCAGTATTGGTGGTGCAACTCATAGGCAGGATTTGAATAGCAATTACTTATATTTTTATCAAATATATCAAACCATCAAAATGAATACGCCAAAGAGTCACAATGCTATGGCAAATTGAAATGGGTTTCCCGGCATTCATGTCCAAATGAACACCATTGGCTTAGGGAATTGTTATCATTAAATTACCCATTGCATTGTCGTCGCGCCCTTAATCTGGCAACCCAGTTGTTCCAGTTATAAATACTGCGTCATTATTTTCATCTCATATTGAGATACAATAGACAGTTTTATAGGTTATTGTTGATTTTTATGCAAATCCCCATCGACCAACCAACTCACTCAGACCAACTCCAACACAAGAAGACTTGCGCTGAACAGTGATTACTTAAGGCCGATTTACATCAGACGAGCGAATGCTCATTCTATCCCCACTGTATCAAACTCATTTGGTGTAAAGAAGCGTAGAGCATTATTTCGTTGTTTTGTGTGCGTTCGCAAAAATTCTATGGAATATATAATATGGAAAACGCTAAGAACGATCTTTCGTTTACACTAAAAGATCGCGAAAGAATGCTCTTGTTCTAGCTCTATGTTCGTTCAGTTTAAATCGGCCTTGATACATTGCAGTTCTTTAAAATCAATGATTACGCAGTAATATATAAGGCAATGTTAAAAATAGAATAAGAAGTTTTCAGTACGACAAATATATTTAAATGTTAGTGGAAAAATATGTCAAATTAATATTCTGACAAAATAAAAGGCCCGTTTGAAGTTTAGAAGTTACAGCTGGTCTAGTCGAGAGAACCCGGAGACCGTTCAACTCCACGCGCGACACGCTATATTTTTGAAAACATGTGCGTAATGCCGCTATTTTAAAACGGTATAGGAACACATCGTGAGGAAACCGAGATGTACCTAGAACCTTTCGAAGTCATGTGTCATTCACCAAACCGCACTGGGCCAGCGTGGTGGGTTATAGCCTTGACTCTCTCCTTGTGAGAGAAGCCCCCGAGTCTCAGCAGCGGGGACATTTAGTGGGCTGTTAATCAATCAAATCAAATCAAAATCAAATCATTTATTTCATCAACAAACATTGGTAAATCAAAGAATACATAGATGTAAATCGTTCGTACATATCTGCAAACTTAGACGAACTTGGCACCCAAACTAGGATTATCCTGTGCGATGGGATACCAAGGCCTTCCTCCGACTACATAAACTTAGACAACCACATATTAATTTTATTGGATTAGGAAAATAAATTGATTGAAGTAATTAAATAACATATGTTAATTATTATCAATGTTTACATGCAATTCTAATTCGAAATAGTAAAATTATTAATTGTATTAACATTATTATCATAGTACTAAGAACACTGTGGAGTATTAATGTAACTCGGAATATCAAAATTGTGTGCATGCTAGAGTAATTAATTCTATTCCTTTTTAATAAATTTTATTTATTACATTATAATTGATAGAGGTAATTTGAAAGGGATGCTAAAGAGAGGCTAGGAACAGTAGGATGGGGGAGAGGAGGGGAAGGAGGATGTGATTAATATTTCAACTTAGCCCAAGAGTTTATTATTTCAATACCCAAATTATTATTATAAATTATTACTTCAGTAAGACACTTTCAGCACAGATTCAGTTTCGTCGTAAGTATGGGGGAGCAGCCATTTCGTTACTATTTGCTTGCATAAATGCCTATTCATAGGGTATATGTTTAAAACAGTATTAATTTTATTATAGAGGTATGCTCTTAAAAAGTACGATTGATTTCGCCCAAATGATGTGTATATTCTAGGTGTTTCACATATATTAGCTTTACACAGTCTGAATTTCGGAAAGTCAGGGTTAAAATCCATTATTTTGTGTTGTGCAAGTAGAGCATGCGTTATAAAGAGTTGACGGACGGTCAGTACCTGTGCATCCCGATACAGATACTCAGTAGAGTAACGAAACGGTTTCCGCATCATAACCTTTAGGACCGAACGTTGTGCTCTCTCAATTCTGATTAAATGTGTTTTAGAAGCGCTACCCCATACAGACACACAATATCCAAGTACTGACTGGCAGATAGCTAAGTAAACGGTTTTAAGCAGTTTAAATGGCGCAACATCTCTAAGAGACTTAAAAACCCAAATGAGTTTTCTTACGCGAGAAGCCACAGACATAATATGGGGCACCCAGGAGAGCCTATCGTCAATAATGACACCCAGATATTTGACATTGCTTACTCGTTCCAGGTAAGCGCAGTCACAGGTACCCCCCTTTAGGGTCATATGACATGTATGTGCCTGAAGTCCAGTAAAATTGTCTCTATTAGGTGTTTTTTTCCCAGCCCTGAATAAAATGATCTTACTCTTTGTCACGTTGAGGGATAATAGATTAAGCTGCAGCCATGAAATTACTCTTTGCAGTCCTAGTTCTGCGTGACCATACAATTGTTCCCAGGTAGAACCCTCAAAAACTAAGGCTGTATCATCGGCAAAGGCAAAAATTCTTCCATTTCCAAGATTCTGCTCACAAAGGTCGTTGATGAAGATGAGAAAGAGAGTAGGACCTAAAATGGATCCTTGAGGAATTCCGTACGTTATAGGCTCTTCATCACTAATGATATCATCTATTTTTACTCTCTGAGTCCTATTTGTTAGGTAAGATCGAAAAAGTTTCAGTGGAATCCCTCTTATTCCCATTATCTCTAGTTTTTTCAGCAAGAGTGAGGTAGAGACGCTGTCGAAGGCCTTAGCCATATCAAGAAAGATACCTAAACACCGTTTCCTTCTGTCGAGATTACCAATTATGTAGTCTGTCATACCAGAAACTGCCTGTTCAGTAGATTTACTTGCGCGGAAACCGAACTGTGAATTTGATAGCAGTTTTTCTTGCTCTAGATAAAGGGTCAAACGTTTGTTTAAGATCTTTTCTATTACCTTTGACAAAGCTGTGAGTATGGAAATAGGTCTATAATTATTTATCACGTCTCGAGGACCGTTCTTGTGAATGGGCAATATAATTGCTTTTTTAAATGGTTCTGGGAAAACACCTGTGGCCAAACACAAGTTAATTACGTGAGTTAGAGCTGGTACTATTTTGTCTTTAGCCAGTATGAGGAATCTAGAATTTATATTATCCCATCCCGGTGCTGAGTTAGGTTTAAGGCTGAGGATGGTTCTTTCAACTTCTTCCATATCTGTATTCAGCAGAACAAATGATTTACCGTGAGTTTTAGATGAAGCAGTAACGCTAGGAGGTATAGTAGTTCTAATAATAGATTCAGCCATATTCTTGCCAACATTTGCAAAGAACCGATTAACTCGGTTTACAGATTTTTTTGCATCCGTCTCCGTCCTTAAGAGCTCCAAAGGGGATGGTTTGTTTTGGGTCAGGTTAGCAATTTTTTTAATAACTTTCCAGCTTTCTTTAGTATTTTTACCAGCTTTCTCAATTTCAGATCGCTCATAATTATTTTTGAGTCTCTTTAGAAGAGAGTTACAAAAGTTTCGATATCGCCGGTAACTTAGGTGGAGAATTAGATTGCTAGGCTCTTTTTTCAGTTTAAGGTGCATACTATCTCTATTACGGATGCATTTGAGTAAACCCGGAGTAATCCAGGGTTTATAAATTTGTTTCGAACGTGATATTGTTTTTATTGTTGTAGAGTTTTGTATGGTATTCTCGAGAGTCCTGACTAAAGCATCGGTAGCTTCCCTGGCGTCTGTCAAAGTCAAAATTGTGGACAAGTCATATTCGTTTAATGATAGAGCAGCTCTTGTGTAATCAGTTTTTTGTACCATGCGGTTTTTTATCTTAGGGAGAGATGCATTAGTTTTAGAAAGATATAGTAGTATAGGGTAATGGTCTGTTATGACTGTTTGAACGACAATGGATACAGCTTTCGACTTGGTTTTGATTAGCAAATGATCCAAGCATGCTTCATTTCTTGTTGGAAATGTGTGAGAAGGTAATAGGCCGAACTCAGCTGTTAAGTTTAGATAATGGGCAGATACCGGATCTGATGACTCATTTTGCGCTATATTGATATTAATATCTCCGGTAAGTATTATGTTTTTAAAATTTTTAATCGATTCTAATAAATTTTCGAGAGATTCCAAAAATGTCCTGGTTCTACGAAAACATGGCGGACGGTATAAGCCTACGATTGCCGTATGCCCGTCGATTTTTACTACCAAACAGTTTGCTTCAGGAAAGTGTGGTTCTTCAATAACGCATGAAATATTATTTTTATAGTAAATTACGAGTCCATCATTCTGGTTATACGATGTTGTAGTAGAAAAAACGTTATAGTTTGTTAAGTGAGGAAGAGGTTTTTTATTATTCAGCCAACATTCGGACAAAATCAAGAAATCACAATCAAATTTTGGTGTAGAAAGCATAACTTGCAATTTATCAAAGTTAGCATGGATACTTCTTATGTTTTGAGCAAGAATTTTAATATATTTTTCAGGATGTGAAACAATGTTTGCACATTGGTCTATTTTACAGTAGTAAGATTTAGCTGCGTTCACCTCATCAACTTCTCGAAAGATTGCGTTAAAGTTACTATCCATAAATACCAAACGAAAAGGTAACACTGTTTTTGTATTGCGTCACTAAAGTAATGGTTTGTGGCTCAGTAATACACGTAGAAATCTTATGATTCGAAACTTTTTTTGTGCTAAGTAGAGTAGTAGTTTGTGCTAAGTAGTTGTGATAGAGTAGGGTATGAAAATGAGGGTTGGGTTGGAGCGTATCTAACAGGGAAAGGAGGGACGAGTGAGACAGATAACCGGTGCTTAACTCTGACATTAATGAATATCGATATAGGATAATACTATATAAATAAAATATACAGTACACTAATAGTCACATAGCCAAAGATTTAAGTTTAGTTATCTGATCTTCATCTTTAATCAAAATTATTGGTGTGCCGTCGTCCTTCCTTAAAAATATCTTTCCGTTGGATGTCCAGCAATATTTAAATAGTTTAGCTTTCATAAGATCTCTGGCCAAGTAATATAAGTGGTTGGCTCTATAGGTTAAGTGTTCAGTTATGTATATGGGGGAGCTAAGAGCTCTAAGTCCCAGATGACTTGCATTTAATTTATTGCTCCGGTTAGCATTATTGTAATTCTTGATGGCTTTAAGGAGTTTATTTTTTTGGAGAGTAGAGGTTAGCTCGGCAATAATTGGTTTGTTTTCCTCCGACTTCCCTGGAATCCTAAAGATATCTTTAATTTCTGCAATAGAAATTCTAGAGTTAGTAGCTTCACTCAGTTTAATTAGATATGATTAATGTAATCGGGATGACATTTGGTGTGGAACCAGCGAGCAACACGGAAGGGAGTAGGCATACACAACGTTTCCCCTCTGTCAAAGTACAAGTCCGCATGGACCATGGAGTTTGATAATATACTGTGGCGTGAGGGCAGGGCTAGATTTGTGAATGGTGCTTTATTTTTTATGTGTTAGTGATTTGGTTGTGTGAGTATGATCGGCAATGGATCGGTACAGGTATGTTTTGTATGTAATAGTGCGGCTTTGCGCTAGTGTGCAACTTCCCCTCCCGCAAGAAATGACAGAAAGATTTGAACAATATTTTTAGCTAAGGCTACTCCCTTCCGTGTCGCTCGCTGTGTGGAACACATAGGTTATTTTCGTTTCAGGAAAAAAACGGTATCGTGAAATACGCGAGTGAAAGCGCGGGATGCGACTAGTCATATTTATTTATTAACAGAGGTTCAGAGATGTAAGTACTAGGTATGCGAGTTAGTACACAGTTATCTTAGAAAGTACTCAGTACTAAGGGCGGTATGGTTGCTTTTAGCGGCGCTCGTCTGAAAATACTGAGTGTCTTAATCATCCGTTGGAGAGTGTGAATTTCTCAACATATTTTAGTAATATTTTTCGAAATAAATAAGTACCAGAATGCTTTTTGTCTCGAAAAATATTTCGTTGGTAATACTGCAGATAAACCCACGCTAAATAGCAAGAAAGTTGCGACAATTTGTGTATTCAGGAGCTATATTCCGTACTAGCAAACTTAATACGCAAACTACATGGTGGTCAATGCCACGGATATACATGGTCAATGCACTAACAACAATGGTATTGCATGTGTCTATGAGCGACGGTGGCTACTCGACTCTTATGGTGACCATCACTTAGCCCGACGCATCAAATTATTTTATGACGCATCAATTTTACCACTTTTGGAACAAAGAAAGGGGTTAAAAAGAGATGAAAGTTTGCACCTATGGAAGTATCGTCATTTTCAAAGCTAGTCGGTTGAATTTTTTAGCCTTTTAATTAAGTAAATTGATAATTGTAAATAAATATCACATTGAAAGGATGTTAATAAAATATCCCATGAGGCTGCTTTCCACCAGAGGTGTGTAGCTATGCTGCGAAGATGCAACAGCTAAGCTTCATAGTTCCAACCCATACCACACACATAGCTTCCGTCCATAGCACGCATCACTTCATATAGGAAGCATAGCTTAGTCGAACTCGTTTCCAGCAGTCAAGTGCCATGCTGTATGGACTAATAGATTGGCAACAAATCAAACGTATCCACAGCAACGTAGCCACACCAATGTACATCATTGGTGGGATAGCAGACTTCGGCGATAAATCCCTACTAATAGTTTAGACCGTGGGACTACTATTTTTTCATCTGTGTCGCGGGTAACACTACTATCAGATTTCGGGGATAAAATCACTGCTAATGACTTAGACTTTAGACTTTAGACAAACCACGGGTACTACACTACATGTACTTTCTACGTTATCTAACTTCGCTACCACAGAGTACAGGCCCAGGAATCGATAGCCACGGGTGAAATTTAAATTATCAGGAAAATTAATCGTTTGATGCCCTCTGGGAGGATAACGGGTAAAAAGTCAATTAATCGGCTTCTGGATATTATTCCTTTTGATACAAACGGCGAGGGCTCGATTACCATCGCCACTAAATCAAACAGACATATTGTGAAAAAAATATTTTCTCCTCAAAGATTTTAAACTGTTTTTTTAATTTAAAACGCAGGATTTTGTAATGCTCCTCGTTCTGGTTTCTAATAATACTAGCTATCAAATTCTGACTGCATCGTTGCTTAACTTCAGGGGAGATGGTGGTAAAGTGCAAATTTATAATCGATAAAAAACTATCTATCGTCTATTCTAAAAAAAAAACGCAAGAAAGCATATGCAGAGTATGTCTGGATAAGTCAATAAATAACACTTTTTAGCTACACCTATAGTAAATAGTACACATAGCTACGTTTAAAACTTAGCTATGTGTACTATATTACAAAAACATATTGCTGAAGAGGATAATATCATTCTTAACTAATGTTCAACATATTATCATTGTTTTAAATTAAATAGTATTAAAGTAAATGAATTTTGAATGACAGAAATAAACGAACCCTACAAATATTTTATTAATTAAAAACTAATCTCCGAATAACCCACCCCTAACTGCTCCCGGCGCAAAAGTGCCCATGATGCTCGCCGCGTTCCCACGCTTAATGGCAATGGCCAACCTTTGCTCCAGGAACGCGCCAGAGCGGGAGTCACCCGTATTCTCCCTGAGCCTGCGCCCCAATTCTGAGAGGAACCCTTTAGCCTCTGCCCCCCAACAACCTAAGATATCCACGGCAACAGGTACAAATTCGTACTGCGACACCAACATACCATACTTTCGCTTTTCGCTTTTTCTTAACTAAGACTCTAAACTATTTCATGTAAAATAATTATAAATTGTTCTGCTTCTAAAATCCAGACACTTTCCCAGAAAACACAACATTAACTTTTAAGAAATACCGTTACTCTTACATGTCTTTTTCCTTTAGCTGGCATGTTCTATTTTTTAAACGAACATTGTTTTACTGTTTTTAATAAGCAATATAAAACACACGAATTGCTCAGTATTGTAATTTTACCGTAATTATTATGAAAATGTTGCCAGTAATTTATTCATATAAGTATAAAGTTAGGTTAGAAATTTTACACCAAGGGGTAGGTACGTAGTAACGAGATGTCTGTTTCCTGCTATCGAGTATTATGTTTCGTTGTAGCCATCGTTAAATTTTCATTAACATAAATGCCAATTTGCCGAAAGTAAGCTGAAATTTCAGCGTCTTGTATTCTTGGACGAATGCATGACTGGACATGAACTCTAGCCTGAAATCAATTTTGAATTTTCATTTTTTGATGAATTTTCAATTTTTCTTCATAAAACCTTTGTTTTTTTAAAATGTTGACTTTAAACCTATTTTTAGTAATATAAATTTACGAGTTGATAAAAACCTGCGCCTGATAGTAAGCTTAACGTCTGCGCATAGCATCACAGAGCCACGCAGTTAAGAATTCAGCTATAGGTTTGGAGTTATGTGTATAAGAGCTATGCTATGGCTTTAAAAAATATTATTAGTTTGAGTTGTAGCACAATTATTTCACGAACTTGTCTAGTAGATAGTACCTATATTATGGAGTTGCACTAATATATCAATGCATACATATACTTCTTCAATATAAGCTGTGCTGATGCGAAAAAAAGAACGGATATAAAATTTGGTTAAATGCGAAAGAATTTGCGCAGTATCCAATGCTATGCACAAAAAAACATAATAATCGGCTCATAAACGACGAAGTTACCTGCGAACATACATAAAAAACATATGTACGTCGTCGATACGATAGAATTGTGAAACTCCAAATTTTTTGAAGTTGGTTAAATATGCTGCAATTGTTGTTGAATTTATTTACTATTTATATTGAATTTAATTTGCATTTATTCAGATTAAAAATAACGGTTGTAGTCAGTTTAGTTATTCCATGGAGGCGGGTCCATTCTTTATTGTTCGTAGCTTGCAGTAGCAGTAAATTGTCGTCAGTGTGTGGTAATGCGGCAATTCCTGCTTGTTTAGGGAACATTTACAAAGTTTAAATTGAGTGAAACTGTATTGAGAACAAGACTCAGGCTGGGAACAAACAAACCTGTCTTACTTTCACCCAGCAGCTTAGGAAATACTTACTTTGCCGTTCAGTTCATTATGCTAACTTTTAATATATGTATCTCAATTAAAGAATAAAGAGTTTTTAGTTTATTTAATCTTTGATTTCACGTATGCTGACAGATAGACTGACAGACTTTGTATCCTGTCTTAAACCCGTATAACGGCAGGGAACCCATATGGGTTAAGCGCCGGATATGACTCATCACACACATCAAACTATGAACTAGTGAAATCAATTAATAGAATTTATCTTAAAATTAGCAACTGACGAATTAATGTTCTTTGTTCGTTACACTTTTTTTTGTGGCATCTAGCATATTTTTACCATTGATAGTATCACGTTATTTGTATGAACCTTCAAAAAATTTTAAAAACTTAAAAAAATATATGTAGATGTTGGTAGGCTCGCAAGATTCATAGCGTTAGGATTCTTTGCAGATTCTGTTTGGGGAAGTAAAGTAAGTTTGTCAGTCATTCTACCGCCAAGCAGTTATGTGCAAACATTATTTGCAATATTTCCAGAGAAGTTTCAGAGCAGATATCTAATTTTATTTTTGTATCTTGATAACGAGCCGAGTACTATTATGTAGGTAGTAATTTGGAAAATTCATGTCAAAATAGCTGATTGACTCTGCTGTTTTGGATTGGTGTGTTGCTAACCATCAGGCGAATAGCTTGCTCGCCCTGTTACTCTGTATTATAAGTATAAAATATTTTTTTAGCATTTTAGAGTCTGTACACTTTTTTTTCTTGTTGAATATAGGTATAGTTTCAATTTCGTCGTAATACATCGTTTCTGTGTAGCCTTGTAAAAGCAACAAGAGTTGTACGACAAAGACCTGTTGTTATTGACAATGTAACTTTATGCGACCTTCGTTCGCTAAAAGTCCTCAGTAAATTATTTATTTTCTCAAACTCAGTTAAATTAAATTTAAATGCGATTTTGGAAAGAGTATTTGCCTTGTTTATTTATAATTAAGGCTTAGAGAGGACAGGAAGCTATCTCATTATATACTAATGATTTCGGGTAAACTACGAAAGTATAATATAATTTGGAAAATTTGGTAACCCTTTTGTGAATATTAGCTTTACCGTTGAAAATACAATCTCAGTTAAGTTTTATTGTAATTAGTTAGATTGACCTTAAATTTGTTAATTTTGTAAGCTTAATTTTCAGTTTCCATTTATTTTTCTTTCACCACTGATGTAATTAAACAGGTTTGTGAAGTTCGCTAATAAATAAGCAGACAGGGCTGAGATATAGCTTACTGAGAATGAGAATAAAACTGAGTTTAAAATATAATTTTATGTATTTAATTATTTGTTTCTCTAGATTAAACTTATTCTCAAACGTTGTTTTAATCTGTCACGAATCGATGCTTGTATTATTAATTATGGGATATTATTAAGGGGTAACCATGGTAAATATCCCGAAAATTAAGAACATAATTGTAATTTCTTTCTCAATGTATAAATGCATGAACATAAAGTCAGTTTTCTAATAGTCGAGTAGTTTTTGTTTTTTTAAGTAATGAATGACGAGACGAGCAGGACATGTGCCTGATGGTAAGCAACATGCCTGCCACATAACAGCACAGTGACACGCAGCTATTGGAACCGAATGAAGAGTCCAAATCATTACCTAGCACTGCACTGCGCTCGCCACCCAGAGATCTTATCAGTAAAGTTAGTGAAAACAAATTTGTGGTCGAGATGCAGAGGTACAGTTCCTTTTTTGAGTTTTAGAGGGAAAATAAGTACATACTACACTTGCTAAGGGACTCGCTGATTATTTCGACGTATAGAGGTACAATTTCGAGCATCGGAGGCTTTGTAGCTTGAAGGGGAGGGAACACAATATTTTTTCGAGTTTGGGAGGTTTTGGCTTAACGAAGTTAAACATAAAGAGATTTTACTCTATATTTAGAGTTTAGGTTTTAATAGGTTTTCCATAACCGTTAAACATATGTACGGATTTTTTAATTTTAGTGTTTGTGTGTTGTTTCTTATTAATATGACTATTTTTCGGTTTCTGTGAAGTAATTAAATAATCGTAGTTGTAGAAAACATTGTATTTATTGTTACTTCAAGAATAATCTGCGAACTCTACACTATCACCTATCTTGTAAGCTGTGCCAAGAAAAATCAACAGGTGGAGAGCATTTTTGTAAACTGTACTCCGAATACTGTGATACTAAATTATTTATAGCAAATGAAAAATACATAAATCTTTACAGATATCTGTGCTCTATGTTAGACGAAGAAATCAGTTGTATTGAGTATTCCCTGGCATTCCAATCTGATAGATTGTCTGGTTGTAATTTTTTTTATGCAAAAGTAATTTTTGTGTAGTTCATGTATACAGTAGTAGTAGTGTTATAGTTTTTAATTCTAAGTAAATACACTTTTGAGAAACAGCGGAGGTACTGAGAACCTATTAAAAGTATGAACAAGGAAAACAGAAAAGTAAAGGGGTAAAGTAAAAGCCTTTCAGAGATCAAAAAATTCTGTACCGACATGATTTCCCAAAAAAAATTGTCAGCTTTTTTGCAGGTATTGGTTATGTGTTTGGCATATGACAGTTGGTTTCATTGTTCACACTTTCTGTCGGCTGGGTACCGAACCAACCACCTCGGTTCTTATTCTTCTCTGATTTCAGGTATGTGCATATATATAGTTTGCTTTTCGTAGTGGTAGGACTCTTTGCAGAGTCCATCTGGGGAAGTACCACACCTTTGCCAGTTATTCTACCGTCGAGCGGTAACATAACTGTGTTCCGGTTTGAAGGGCAATGTTGCCGGTGAAATTACAGGGAATAGAGATAAAAGATCTTATATCTCTGGGTGACGAGTGCAGCGCAGTGCAGTGCTAAGTAAGAATTTGGACTCTTCATGTTCCAATAGCTGCGTGTCACTGTGCTGTTATGTGGCAGGCATGTTGTTTACCATCAGACGCATGTACTACTCGTCTCGTTAGTCTCTACTATAAAAAAATTGGTAGTCATAGGAACTGCCGATAGAAGTGAAAACTTATAACTCAGAATTTGTTTGATAGCTTACTTTGGAAACTACACGGGTGTAACCAGCGGGCGTGGCCTGCCCATCATGGCATGGCCATCTAGAAATACGTCAGCATTTCCCATTGGCTCACGCATTTCTAGATGGCCATGCCATGATGGCCAGGCCACGCCCTTTCAGCATTCTTTTTTTTCATTACAGATTTCTTATCATTCCCGAGCGTGACGCTAGAATTCAATTCACACCCCACGAAAAATCTGTCTAGGCGCGCCAAAAGAAGTTTTCACTTCAAAAAAAAAAAAAACAAATAATAAATTGGAAAAAAATGTACTTCCGATTCTGAAAGCGATACTACTGCTAACTTAAAGAAGTCGTCAAGTATTTAATCTATAATGAAAGTCACGGATACGACGCCTGTCACTCTATAAAAGCTGATATTACAAAATACACCAAAAATTGGATTACTTTTGCACCAAACTTTTGTCAGCTAAGCCGGTTTACGTGGTAAAAATTACTGAAATTGTTTTTATCTCTGTGAAACTTTCTCGAATTACTTATAAACTTTAACCGCTTCGTTGATATTATTTATAACAAGTTTGAAACGGTTATCCGTGTAAGGAGTTTACGGAGAGTGTCTTTCTCGTTTTTACTTTTTTAAACCTCTTTCGCCTACGTCGTAAACTTATATCTTATACCTTTAAACGAGCAATTCTTGTACCTATATAAATATGTATATATATATAGAATCTGAATCTCGGAAACGGCTCGACGGATTTTCATGAAATTATGTATGCAGGGGATTTCAGGGACGATAAATCGATCTAACTAGGTCTTATTAAAAAAAACGCATATTATGCGCGTTTTTAGACAATGAAAAACTGTCACATTAGACATTAGAATGTGAAGGTAAATTTCGCCGCATGACGCGACAGCATAATTAGCTCAGACGGGAAGTCGGGCGCTCATAGCGGTCACGAATTAGTAGCTCCGGGTTCGAATCCAGACGGGTTCTCTTTTTTTTTTCAATTCGTTTTTTTTAAGAAAATCTATTTCTTGGAGTCTTTTATCTGTAGGTATCTAAGTATATTTAGTATTTAAGCCGAGCAAAGCTCGGTCACCCAGGTACTTTAACCTTAAACTTATAGTAGGTATAATTTGCTGACCCGTTAATACGGTGTTCTGCCTTATCAGCCTATGTACTAACAGAGTATAATGTGTATAGCATTATGTTAATTCAGTGTAATAATGTCTAGGGTCCCGTATAAATCACTGTAAGCTCAAATAAATATGGTATTTATTAACAGTGAAATGGAACGTTCTCTAAAAACAACATAATGACACGATACTTAATACTCGTATGTACAATGACTTCACGTCAATTACTATTTTATCCTACTATCACTAATATTATAAATGTCATTGTATGGATGTTTGGATATTTGGATGTTTGTTGCTCAATCACGTCCTAACGTCAGAACGGATCGGGCTGAAATTCAAAATACAGATAGATTATAGTCTGGAAAAACACATTGGCTACTTTTTTCCCCGAAAAAACAACGGAAACAACGGGAAAGAGAACTACGCGGGTATCACCGCGGGGCGCTGCTAGTATTTTACAAATATTGAGATATTTTTCGAATCGAATCACGATGAAAATTTAAGAGTGAGGGAAATTATTTTAATACCTATTCTCATGGCTATAAATGTAAATAAAATAATCAGTTAAAATTTGTCGAGCCGTCTGGAGGCAGTACGCCTATAAATCAAAATCTTGGATAAGGGAAATCGGTAATACGAGTAGGTACGAGGTTTTGATATATTCTATAATGCAATGAACAATTTTTTTTAAATAGAGAGTGACAAGGCGAGCAGGACATGTGCCTGATGGTAAGCAACATGTCTGCCACATAATAGCACAGTAACACGCAATTATTGGAACATGAAGAGCCAAATTAATATAGAATATATTTCTAGATAAAAACATCAATTTGAGATACATAATCCAATGGATTCGATTCATCACAATCGTATTTGGTATAAAAAAATATTATTAGAATGAAGTTTCTTGCGGCAGTCTTGGAGGTTATAGGGAGTTTGCTTCGCGACCGAACTGAAAAAAGTAGGAGACCAAAACCGTAAGAAAAATATATAACGGAAATGACGCATAAAACTGCCCGTGACCAGTGTTGCCAAATTTATTTTGTCGGATGATCATACCATAAATAATAAAATTAAGCATTTTTTTTACAAATTGTGTTGCTTCTTTCTAATTATTATCGTAATTAATAATTCTTCTTCATGATGATCAGTATTATCTAAACCACATCTTTTTTATTATACCATTGGTAGCATCAGAACCGACTATAGATTTAAATACTTAAGGCATTCGAAAAAACTGTATTAAACCAGGAGGGGACAATACAAACCGTTATATGATGGTTATTTTTTGATAGTTCAAATACTAGAACCATCTCAATAATTTCAGTTTGTCTCGTCGAATTTAGATGATTCGTTTAGAATATGTTGGCATGAAAACAAGCAATTAAAAAAAAATATATAGTGTCTAGCAAACTATGCGCGTTATGGTAACTTACACACACAAGTACTGAAAACAGTATTTTGCCACGTAACTATGTATTTGACATGAATGTTTCAAACCACTAGGTACGCTGCGCAACTGACCCAGGTATAGAAGATCTCTAAGTCCTCTAAGGAGCTCTAAGTCCTGTATTTTTTCTAAAGACATTGCCCTTCAAACCGGAAAAAAGTCATGTCTGAACATAAGCGCCAGGCCGTAGAATAACTCACCAAATTGTTTTATTCCGCCAGGCGGTATACAAATACCAGTACCACAAAAGACGAGAGTTTGCCATAAGTATACAATTTTACGGACTGATAATCAACTTTTTTACAGATTATACGATAAAGAAGAAAGAAGTATACAATACAGATAACGATTTCACTAAATTTTTTGTAATTTTGTGTTCGCAATTGTGAAAGGGGAAGGGAAATGACTCCGCGTAGTAATTTTCCGGCCTCTCGGTTATCTAGGAGACGATCATGACTTACTATCGTTAGCTTTACAGTTGGTTTTGGCAAATGTTTAAATTTAAACAGGATATTTAACGCCGAATTGCATAACGTGATGTAAGATCGATTTTGTCTCTCTTAGTTCGCTTAATATCGCAAACTTGGAAAGTTAAAATATGGAATTTAAATTTGTACACACATTTGACAAGTATTTGGTTCTCGTAAGCCGCAAGTAAGGGTAAGCTTAGCCTTGAGTTAAAATTGTAAATCAAACATTTGTGTTTGAGATATGTTGGAACAGTGCAAGATAGTGAAATTCAAGCATCATAAATTAGGATTTATATTTTATTAACTAGCTGAACCGTGCGCGCGCTGCTACGCCATCTATCTAAAATTGGTCGCACCAACTCAATTCTAGAACAAATTGGGTTACCTTAGATTCTAATGACGCAACCTTTTAAAAGATAGACACATGCTGTCACGCAACGAAAGCTCTCAAAAAGCAATATTTCCCCCCGTTTTTGTTACATTTTTAATTCATGCTCCGCTCCTGTTGATAGTACGCATAATGTATGTATGCATAATGTTAAATAGCCTATAGCCTTTCTCGATAAATGGACTATCCAACAGAGAAAGAATCTTTCAATTCGAACCAGTAGTTCCCGAGATCCTAGTGTTCAAACAAACGAACAAACTCTTCAGCTTGATAACATTAGTATAGATGTCGTATTTAAACTAATATTTTTTTTATTATAAAATTGTTACACCAGATATTATTGCAATCCTTTATTATATATGTATTCTATGTATTTCATCAACCATGAATTCTAAATACGACTCTTATTATTTCCACTATTAGTGATAAAATTTTCGAGGTGTAGATAGTAATTATTAGCGCTACAATTTATTCTGCTCCTGTTTCAAACCTTTTGGGGTTACGTATTTTATTCTACAACGTTATTTGAGTAAGATTAATAAGGGATGAGTATGATAAATTGTAGTTTATTTAGCGTTAATAACATGTTTAAAATAATCCTCTAAAAGACTGACTACCTACTAAGAAAACACGAGAATAAATTTTCTCGTGTCTTTATATGAACGATCGTAGACCATTGTAACTTAACCGAAATTGCGAGTTAAATACGCGAAAAACATTAAGTTGAGCAGAAAACATTAAAAAATACAGTGTGATTAGGTTTTCATTTCAAAATAAATATGGAAAATTGTGTTTGATTTTGTTTATTTTTTCTTCTAGTTAACAAAGCAAACTTTATCTTCCATAAAGCGAGACTTGTCGATTTTTAAACGCAAATCTAAGTATTTTTCCAACTGCCGCTGCCTTTAATCGTTGACGTTGAAGAAAAACATCATAAAGACAAAACTACACGTTTCAAGAAATACTTTTTTGCACATAGAGTTGAATTACATAAGTCAAAAAGACAATTAAAAATAATATTAACAATAATTCATATAATTGTCACAACCCCGTTAACAGCACCCCGCACAAAGGTGCCCAATGCGCCGGCACCATTCGATAGCACAGGGTTGAATTAAAAAAAGGATTTTTTCCGAATTTAGATCTACCCACCTGCTCATGGCGTTGTGGATTATGAACTAGGCTTTTTACTCGTAAGTCGTGTGAGCAGAGGGAATGTAAAATATTTTTTTATGATGAGGTAGTTGTTTTACTAAAAACAAGTAGATATGCCGTCTGATGGTACCCGGTAACTGCCACATTAGACTTCATGGGTGTCGTCGGCACGTAGTCAGCACAGAGTGATATTTGACGGTATTCTACTAATTCCGCCTGGGGAAGTACCACGCCTTTGCCAGTTATTCTACCGCCAAGAAGTAATGTGCAAACATTACTGTGTTCCGGT
This sequence comes from Ectropis crepuscularia, assembly GCA_963693475.1. Classification (NCBI taxonomy): domain Eukaryota; kingdom Metazoa; phylum Arthropoda; class Insecta; order Lepidoptera; family Geometridae; genus Ectropis; species Ectropis crepuscularia. The sequence continues at coordinate 8,693,745 of OY856350.1, forward strand.
TTGAAGGGCAATGTTTCCAGTGAAATTACAGGGTTTAGAGATATAACATCTTCGATGTCTGGGTGACAAGCACAGTGCAGTGTTAGGTAATGATTTGGGCTCTTCATGTTCCAATAGCTGCGTGTCACTGTGCTATTATGTGGCAGCCATGTTGCTTACCATCAGGCAAATGTCATGCTCGTCTCGTCACTCTTTATTTAAAAAAAAAAATGATACTTTGGATATTCGCAACTCACGTCGAATACTAGCGGATCGGATTGAAATTTGAAACACCATTAGATACCTATAGTCAGGAATTGCACATACATAGATATGCTATTTTTATGATGATATAGCCGATGAATAAGAGGAATAGGCACTACGTGAGTACTGAGTGAGCTAGTAGTTTAAATAAACATCCGGTCGCTCTCTGACTAAAAAGATTAACACAATAATTGTACAATAGTAAACTCATTAAAATTTCAGAGGTTAGCATTCTAAGTGAAGTAAATCGCAATAAAACTTCACGGTTAAGTTACTTCGAATCAAGTTACACGTTTGGAACTCTCGCGGAATTTACGTTCATCCGGAATTTACAGCGGCGTTTTACAGATATTTTATTTACTTTATAGGTTGAAGGTATTTTGAACAGAAATATTTTTGGTTCAAATAAAATAGTACGAAAGAATTTAAATGTTATCTCAATGATTTTGAGAAAAGCCTGGTAAAATTAGAATTATCTTTTATTTTTTTATAGTTTGGTTCGTTTTTTCAGAGATTATTTTTACGATTTATAATCGACCAGAAATGGTATTTATTAACTTACAAAAATTTTACAAATCTAAAAAAAAAAATAGAAGTCCCAAAAAAATAGGAAAAAAAATTGAACGTAGAAAAAAAAAATGAACGAAATAGAACTTACCCCATTGCCATTTTTTTTCGAGCTTGTGTTGGTACTACGCTGTATGTAGCGGATGTTCTCTGCTACGCTGCTTGCTACGCTTGTGCCGTGGAGGGCTGCTACGCTGCCTTATATGCAGGGCGCGGCGCCCACAGAACCGCCCCCCGCCCTAACTAACGGCCAACGCGATTTAATTGTCGGTCTGTACGTCCGCTTGTTTTTCTTTCTTTTTTTAATTTTCTTCTTTTTTTTAACGGAAACGCATTATGCATATTAAACTCCCAATGTTTAGGGAAATTTCTTCACTAATAATTGTTTCGGAAATAGTTCAAATCAAAAGTATTCACCACATAATAGTTTTAAAAGTGTATCGCTATATTGCAAAACCTGATTTTAGTTTTTTAATATGAATATACTTTTTCTGATTTAATACTAATACAAATTTTATAGGTTTTGGCACGTATAAGTCTTGAGCCAATGTTTTGAATACGATTAGTTACAAATGGTACTTTTACGGGAAAGATTGAACATAGTAAAATAATTCAGCAAATATTTGGAATAATAAGAGGATTAAACTAGTTCTTGATGTACGCCTGCTGTTATGTAGTTTTGTTTTGTACGTTTTTGTCTACAATAGTGTATAGGATTTTTGTCAACGCCTATTCTCATATAATTTAAATATTAGGTTTTTATAGTATCGTATTGCTCGTCTCATCATAAGCAACACGCCTGCCCATAACAGCACCGTGTTACACAGCTATTGTAGCCGGTTGGAACAATAGGTTTTATTGTTTTTTTCTACAGTTTTATTTTTGTTTTGTAGTTTACAATAAAGAGTTTCAATTTATTATAGTACTTGCATAAACTTTGATAAGTCCAAAATAATCAAAGCTGGTACTGTGATAAATTATATTTATTATAAATATCATAATTCTAGCCCAAGGCGTTGTGTAAGAAATGTCTAGCAATCCTTATTATTAGTTTTTTATTATTTTGTTTTAACTATTAGAATATAAAGAGTCCAAATGATTATCTAGCATTGCGCTCGTTTAGATTGGGATAAAATTGGAAAACAGGAGAATTGAAATTCGTTTATTTCTCTTATTATTCCTAAATATTCCCTTAATTATCGCGCGTACCCAAAAACCTGTAAACGGGGGTAGTTTAAATAGTATAACAATAACATGATTTTTTATTACATCCACAAATTTACACAATAAATCTTAGAACTAAAGAAACAAAAAAAAAATCAACAATAAATTATGCAGAGCAAAATAGTATGTTGATTGTTCCAACATAACTTAGAATATCTGTGTTTAAACAGGAAAAGCCCTTAGAAAATCTTAAGGAAGCTATGTTACGTTGTGATTCTGTCGGTTTATGAGATTCTACAAGACATGTCACCGAAAAATGTTTTTAAAGTGATTTTTTTTTTCACTTCCACGTAGGTAGTGATTTTTCATGGGCTGTGAATGAAGCTCATCGTCACGTTCGGAAATGAAAGAAATGTTAGGGTGAACTTGAGACCTAACGCATTTATAGATGTCCATGCTTAGAAGACTAATCTAGATGGTCATGCTTATAATAATAATCTAGATTGCCATGCTTAGAAGACTTATCTAGATGGTCATGCTTATAATAATAATCTAGATTCCCATGCTTAGAAGACTAATCTAGATGGTCATGCCTATAATAATAATCTAGATTCCCATGCTTAGAAGACTAATCTAGATGGTCATGCTTATAATAATAATCTAGATTCCCATGCTTAGAAGACTAATCTAGATGGTCATACTTATAATAATAATCTAGATGGCCATGCTTAGAAGACTAATCTAGATGGTCATGCTTATAATAATAATCTAGATTCCCATGCTTAGAAGACTAATCTAGATGGTCATGCTTATAATAATAATCTAGATTGCCATGCTTAGAAGACTTATCTAGATGGTCATGCTTATAATAATAATCTAGATTCCCATGCTTAGAAGACTAATCTAGATGGCCATACTTATGATAATAATCTAGATGGCCATGCTTAGAAGACTAATCTAGATGGTCATGCTTATAATAATAATCTAGATTCCCATGCTTAGAAGACTAATCTAGATGGTCATGTTTATAATAATAATCTAGATTCCCATGCTTAGAAGACTAATCTAGATGGTCATGCCTATAATAATAATCTAGATTCTCATGCTTAGAAGACTAATCTAGATGGTCATGCTTATAATGATAATCTAGATGTCCATGCTTAGAAGACTAATCTAGATGGTCATGCCTATAATAATAATATAGATTCTCATGCTTAGAAGACTAATCTAGATGGTCATGCTTATAATAATAATCTAGATTCCCATGCTTAGAAGACTAATCTAGATGGTCATGCTTATAATAATAATCTAGATTCCCATGCTTAGAAGGCTAATCTAGATGGTCATGCTTATAATAATAATCTAGATTCCCATGCTTAGAAGACTAATCTAGATGGTCATGCTTATAATAATAATCTAGATGTCCATGCTTAGAAGACTAATCTAGATGGTCATACTTATAATAATAATCTAGATTCCCATGCTTAGAAGACTAATCTAGATGATCATGCTTATAATAGTAATCTAGATTCCCATGCTTAGAAGACTAATCTAGATGGTCATACTTATAATAATAATCTAGATGGCCATGCTTAGAAGACTTATCTAGATGGTCATACTTATAATAATAATCTAGATGGCCATGCTTAGAAGACTAATCTAGATGGTCATGCTTATAATAATAATCTAGATGTCCATGCTTAGAAGACTAATCTAGATGGTCATGCCTATAATAATAATCTAGATTCCCATGCTTAGAAGACTAATCTAGATGGTCATGCTTATAATAATAATCTAGATTCCCATGCTTAGAAGACTAATCTAGATGGTCATGCTTATAATAATAATCTAGATTCCCATGCTTAGAAGACTAATCTAGATGGTCATACTTATAATAATAATCTAGATGGCCATGCTTAGAAGACTTATCTAGATGGTCATGCTTATAATAATAATCTAGATTCCCATGCTTAGAAGACTAATCTAGATGGTTATACTTATAATAATAATCTAGACGGCCATGCTTAGAAGACTTATCTAGATGGTCATACTTATAATAATAATATAGATGGCCATGCTTAGAAGACTAATCTAGATGGTCATGCTTATAATAATAATCTAGATGTCCATGCTTAGAAGACTAATCTAGATGGTCATGCCTATAATAATAATCTAGATTCCCATGCTTAGAAGACTAATCTAGATGGTCAGCTTATAATAATAATCTAGATGGCCATGCTTAGAAGACTAATCTAGATGGTCATGCTTATAATAATAATCTAGATTCCCATGCTTAGAAGACTAATCTAGATGGTTATGCTTATAATAATAATCTAGATGTCCATGCTTAGAAGACTAATCTAGATGGTCATGCCTATAATAATAATCTAGATGTCCATGCTTAGAAGACTAATCTAGATGGTCATGCTTATAATAATAATCTAGATGTCCATGCTTAGAAGACTAATCTAGATGGTCATACTTATAATAATAATCTAGATTCCCATGCTTAGAAGACTAATCTAGATGATCATGCTTATAATAGTAATCTAGATTCCCATGCTTAGAAGACTAATCTAGATGGTCATACTTATAATAATAATCTAGATGGCCATGCTTAGAAGACTTATCTAGATGGTCATACTTATAATAATAATCTAGATGGCCATGCTTAGAAGACTAATCTAGATGGTCATGCTTATAATAATAATCTAGATGGCCATGCTTAGAAGACTAATCTAGATGGTCATGCTTATAATAATAATCTAGATGTCCATGCTTAGAAGACTAATCTAGATGGTCATGCCTATAATAATAATCTAGATTCTCATGCTTAGAAGACTAATCTAGATGGTCATGCTTATAATAATAATCTAGATTCCCATGCTTAGAAGACTAATCTAGATGGTCATGCTTATAATAATAATCTAGATGTCCGTGCTTAGAAGACTAATCTAGATGGTCATGCTTATAATAATAATCTAGATTCCCATGCTTAGAAGACTAATCTAGATGGTCATGCTTATAATAATAATCTAGATTCCCATGCTTAGAAAGACTAATCTAGATGGTCATACTTATAATAATAATCTAGATGGCCATGCTTAGAAGACTTATCTAGATGGTCATGCTTATAATAATAATCTAGATGACCATGCTTAGAAGACTTATCTAGATGGTCATACTTATAATAATAATCTAGATGACCATGCTTAGAAGACTTATCTAGATGGTCATACTTATAATAATAATCTAGATGGCCATGCTTAGAAGACTTATCTAGACGACTTTGAAAATTTATTTTAGACTAGCAGCGCCCTCCGGTTTCAAACACGTAGTTTCCAAAGTGAACTATCAGATTCTATTGTCATCCTACGTTTATTTTAATTATTAAAAAAAGCTGTTTCGAATAAAAAAACAAATGTTGCCAATACCATCGTAGACCGCATCGTCGCTTAACATCAGGCGAGATGGCGGTCAAGTGTGAACCTATAAAAGTAAAAAAAAAACTTTTGCCTCAAAGACGTGTTTGTACTACGCTGTAATTAAATGAAATATGTAGATAGATACCTTTTAATGACAGAAATCCCGAAAAAATAAGTAATTAACTAAGATATTATTATTACAGAAGGCGGTCTTATCGCAAAATATGGTCTTTACCAGACAACCTCATGCGGGTCATTCCGATAAAGAAACACTTATAGTTCAGTAACTTTATACATTACCGTAGGCGTTAAATCCGGTAGATTATCCGGTATCCGGTATTTTAGTAGTGGTAGGACTCTTAGCAGAGTCCGCCTGGGGAAGTACCACACCTTTGCCAAATATTCTACCGCCAAGCAGTAATGCGCAAACATTACTGTGTTCCGGTTTGAAGGGCAATGATTCCAGAGAAATTACAGGGCTTAGAGACATAATATCTTAGATCTCTGGGTGACGAGCGCAGTGCAGTGCTAGGTAATGATTTGGACTATCATGTTCCAATAGCTGTGTGTTACTGTGCTGTTATGTGGCAGGCATCTTGCTTACCATCAGGCACATGACCTGCTCGTCTCGTCACTCTATGCTATAAAAAAAAAAAAAAAAAAAAAAAATCTGTGCATAGTATTCTAGTGCATAGTAGTCTACTAGTCAAGCCCTTTCATTTGATACCCATATTAAGGCATTAGTGAAAAAAAATTTATGGAGTTCGCCATTTTGTGATTTGAAATTTGTTATACTGTATAGTACTCTACTAGTCAAGCCCTTTCATTTGATACCCATATTGAGGTAGATTGTGATGAAATATTTGGTCTGTCATTTGGTGGAGGCGACCATCTTGAATCGATATTAACCAAAAATAGCTCAAAACATCAACACAAAAATGTATCTTCAAATAAAAAAAAACCGCACCGAAATCGGCCCATCCGTTTCAGCTCTACGGTGCCATAGACAGATACACACACAGACAGATACACATAGAGACAGACCTGTATGTGTGTCTGTCTAATAGACAGACAGACTTTGACGTCAAATTTATAACACCTCTTTTTTTGGTCGGGGGTTAAAAACCGCCGTAACTGTGCCACAAAGTGGTCAAGTAGGAGTTAAAATATTGCTAAAACTTGCGAAGTACGAAAAAAATTACAAACTTTGAAAGACTTATTCTCAGAAACAATTGGGTGTACAGAGACAATTCTAGTACCATATTGTAGCAAATTTAGTCTACTTTATAGACGCCATACGAAAGTTTTAACAAAAACTAGTCGTTTAGGGTTATAATCGCCAAAATTTGAAAAATAAACGATTTTTTCGCGATTTTTTCGATTTTTGACAAAGTTGCGTTCGTCGCTCGAGGTCACAAACTTGGGACAATCATTAGGCCAACATCATAAACAAGTCTGCAAAAAATCAGATCTACCGGATTTAACGCATCCTACTCCATACATTCAGCCGACAAAGTTACTGGACTATTATATACTTACTTTTATTTATTTGGTAAGATAACGTTCATCATCGAACTTAAACAAGTGATCCCATACCATGTCATACATTCAAATATAAATTATAAATTTACACAAATATTGTCTCATCATCATCAACAGCCCACTAAGTGCATTGACCATTTCCAAGTCTTCATGTGAAATAATGGTTCGGTTAAATAAATTGAATTGATAGTCAAAGTCACGGACAAAAGGCAGTTCACTCACACGCTGATTGATATTAATTGCTATTTATTCTGTGAACACCGATAGTAAGCGGAAGCGTGCTGCCATTAAGCTGTCGAACTCGGCACGGGGTAGCAAGAGATTTAGCTGTACCTGAGGGTATTTTTGTACTAAGCCCTTGCCCTTTGATTTGAGTGTTTATTTTAGAATAGTCTACCTTCGGCAAATATATATTACTTATTTAACAGTTACTTATTGCAAATGTTGATTTACGCGAGGAGAAAACCAGTATTTTTTTTTAGTTAAGTTATAGCTAAGTGTAGTAATGGTAGAACTCTTGGCAGAGTCCGCCTGGGGAAGGACCACACCTTTGTCAGTTATTCTACCGCTAAGCAGTAATGTGCAAACATTACTGTGTTCCGGTTTGAAGGGCTGAAATTACAGGGCTTAGAGATATAACAACTTAGATCTCTGGTGGCGAGCGCAGTGCAGTGCTAGGTAGGTAATGATTTGGATTCTTCATGTTTCAATAGCTGCGTGTCACTGTGATTGTATGTGGCAGGCATGTTGCTAACCATCAGGCACATGTCCTGCTCGTCTCGTCACTCAAACTTAAATAAAAAAAAATGCAGTTTAGGAATGTTCCAGGTATGTCAAATAAACACACAGAAAAGCGACGATGTAGTCTACGATGAAGCGTGTTTACCTAGAAGAAAACAAATGATCACGATCAATGGCACTGATCCAAATGCCCCTACGATGTTTCAAAGTATACAAAAATTTTATCAGTTTCGAGAATTTTGTGGATTTTCAAAACACTCAACCAATTTCGATTAAATTTAAACGAGAGCTTTCGAAAAAATTACACTATGATAAAAACAATATCCCAAATCGATTGATGCATCTCTGAGTAATCAATGAAAATATTTAAATTATATTTAATATATAATAGTAAAACTACACTACATTTATAGGAATAAAAAACAAAAAAAAAAGAATAAAACAGTCTGATTTTTTAAGAACTTTTGGGTATAGAGTTGTGAACAATGTTTTTGAAGTATTTTTTTCCTAAATTGATATGTGTCTTTAAGTGATAGTGTATGTTTGTTTTTGTGTTTTTTATATTAGTCTGTACCCTGCGCTTTGAAGCAACGTATAATATGTATATGTATAATATGTACCTACATATATATATGATTCATATGAACTCACTTCGAGTTCATAGTGTGTAATCTCAGCAAGTGAATTTTTGTAAATTCTTTTAAGATTAATAAATATTCTTAAACCAAAAAGTAAGGTTCAAATTCAAATTCAAATTCAAATCTTTATTTGCCACTAAGTGTACATTTTGATCTTACAATAATAATAGGTATAGCAACTTACAACTTAGTCGCCCTTTACGGGCATTGCAAATGTCACAAAAGCGACAAAAATGTTACAATAAGTACTTAAATGGTAACTACAAGAGAGTTTTGTACATTAAGACACTATAACTAATAAAATATAATTATCGAAGTACATAGCTTACATTTATCTATAACATTTATACTTAATAACATTAATGTTATTTATATAATAATACGAGATGTGATAAGTAACACCTTTCATTCAAATATTTATTTTTAAATGTTTATTAAAATATATTTTTATTCAAATTGAAAATTATATTAGTATTATTATTAAAATATTCTTTTACGGAATAAAAACTGTTTTTAATTAAAAATGACTTAAGTTTAGATTTGAATAAAGAAAATACTGTTTCGTTTTTTATACTAAGTGGTAATTTATTAAAAACTTTAATAGCCATGTAATGAGGGCTCTCATTTAACATTTTTATTCTAGAGTATGGTAAAGCTAGTCGTTCTTTATGACGCGTATTTATATTATGTGTGTCTTTAGTTTTAATAAAGATGTGGCTGTTCTTATGGACGAAAATGCATAGTTCTTGGATATAAAGTGAAGGTAAGGTGAGTATGTTGTATTTCAGAAAGAGGGGTCGGCAGCTGGTGGTATTATCTATGTGAGCTATTATTCTGAGACATTTCTTTTGCATTATAAATAATTCTTCTGCATTAACGCTGTTTCCCCAAAGCATCACCCCATATTTCAGCCATGAGTTTGCATATGCATAATAAGCAGTTAACGCTGTTTGTGTATTAGTGCTGTTTTTAATTTCAAAGATAGGGCGTAAGTAAATCGTGATAGTTTAGTTTTAATTTGTTCAAATGGGATTTCCAATTTAAATGTGTATCTATGTTCAGTCCTAAGAGGTTAAATGAATCTACTTTTTCTAATATTGTGTTTCGAAAATGTAAGCTAAAGTTTAGTGGAGGGCTTTGGTTTGATTTAAAATTCATAAGTTTGGTTTTGTTGTCGTTAAGATCTAAATTATGATCATATAGCCATTTTGTTGTTTTATTCAGTGTTTCTTTGAGTAGTTCGCTAGGGTTTTGATCTTTTTCACATTTGATTAAAATTGATACATCGTCTGCAAACAGTACTGGTAATTCGGCATTTTTATTTAGAATTTTCGGAAGATCGTTTATGTATATGAGGAACAAAATGCATCCTAAGACGCTACCCTGGGGTATTGAATTAGTTAACGTTCTTTCCTCAGATCGTATTGCTTTTATTTCCTTTGTTTGCGAGTTAAAGTTTTCAATTTGTACTATTTGTTTTCTATTGGATAAATAGGATTTGAACCACAGGTAGGCAGGTCCACGCACGCCAGAACCATATAATTTATTAAGTAAAATTTTGTAGGAGACCTTATCGTATGCTTTTGTCATATCTAGTAATAGTCCTAAAGAGAGCTTTCTGTCGTTAATCTGTTGGAGAGCTGTTTGAACGTATTTGAAAACTGCAGATGTAGTAGATTTTGACTTTCTAAATCCATTTTGACTGTCATCTAGTACATTATACTTTTCTAAATATGTGTATAGTTGATTATACATCGCTTTTTCAAAAATTTTTGAAAATGTGGGCAATAATGCTATGGGTCTGTAATTGGTATGAATTTTCTTATCACCTTTTTTATGTGTTGGCTTTACTAAAGATATTTTGGTTCCAACGAGATCCTCAATATTTTTGAAGGCGGAAAATAAAAGTTACGGTAAACTATTTTAATGGAACTGTTGTCTGTTAAGAGTAATAATGACATTATTTGTTGTTTTCAAATAAATCTCGAATTACTATAGTTCGTCAACAGCCACTTCGAGAGGTCGTTCCCGCGCAGTGCGCGCCAATCAAACGATCGTTCGAACCAAAATAATGCACTAATTTATAGCCATAATACTCTCTAGGCCTCGGGTGTGTTTGTTTTTTTTTTGTTTACGTGAGCAATGGGGATCGAGAAAGGCCCAAAAAGAACCAACCGCCAAATTCAAACTTCAAAAAATGAGGAGGATCAATTTAGTTATGTACCTATATGTTTTTTGGTATGTATGTAACTCGAAAGCGCCGCCAATTGTGATTCTATTTTGATTTGGTAGATCATAGTTTACAGGTGATACTTTATAAAACTTAGCGAAATCTAAGTGGTTTTTTAAAAAAAATATCAATAAAATACTAAAAATTACTTTTATGTATTTAGACGACGTAGTAATAGATTCGTATGCAATTTGATCGAGTGTCTGAATTAAATTTTTAATTGAAGCCGGTTTTTGTTTTTTTCGGAGAGAATACGTTATTTTGACACTTGCATTAGCTTTTGTTCTTTAGATTAACCGGCGTTTCTCTTGATGGTAAGAAACAGGTTTGCATTGCAAACATATTATATTCACCCTCGACTTGAAGACACCATGAAATACATATATCAATTGGGAAAATCCGACTCAGGCAACACATTCTATTGTCTAGCTGTTCTGGAACTGGCGAATGGGCTCTTTACCGATTGTCTTGCCACGGATTTACAAAACAGGACTTATACTTAATTTTGTCTCCTTGAGTTCGTATGAGATCATAAACGTCGGTCATTTTTATACCATTTTCATTAAATAAATAGTCAGGTTTTTCGGTCGCGTAAGCTGTGAGGAAATCTATGTTTGGAGTTTAGCGGTTTAGAACGTCAAGCAAAACTTATCCACTACTGGATGTAGGCTTCTTATAATTTTCGCTACTGAGCTCCATCGCTCGCTCATTTTTTGCTTATCGTTGGGTAATTGTTTTATAGTTTATTTAAAGCCATAAACAAATAATATCTTTTATAAATAAAAGCGCCATTGCATGACGCGAAACGTCTCCAAGTGCAATGCTATTGTCGCATCGCCTATTATAATAATGATTGTCATTTTGAGCACTTTCAAACTCAGTCTGCAAAGCGATTCAAAAACATTTTAAGAATTACCAACGAAAGTGGCTGAAATATTTAATAGATGTCTGTGTGAATAGAAATATCACTGTTTGAAGAGATCAGATAGTTCAGCGTAAGTACCCCACTTCATCTTCCCACGCTTGGGGCTCGGGGCTTTCTCTCATAAAGAGAGAGTGAAGGCTATAATCCACCACGCTGGCCAAGTCGGCGGACGGCAAACGTTCTCGAAAGACATCTTTCTTGGATTACGGTGTATTAATCATAGGGTATTTACAGTGGTTTTGTGTGAACACAGGATTCGATCAGAAAATATTATATAATATGAAGTTTGGATGTTTGTTGCTCAATCACGTCGGAACGGATTCACGTATCGAGCTGAAATTTGGATCACAGTATTGTTGTACACATACAAAATCTACTTTTTATTGCAGAAAAATAAGATGAACTGGAGCTAACCGCGGTGTGCTACTAGTTGTTGTATCTGGGAGTGTCATTTTCCTTAGGAATGTGAAGCTCATTCGTTTACATATCATTAGTCCTCAGACACGGGCAAGTACTTACTTTGTCTAATCCTTTAGCAATTTGGAAAAAAACAGCTGATACATCTACGTTGTCCTTTATTTCTAGAGTGGAATTCAATATAATATTTTATCGTCTACATCTCTGATGTTGCAGTTATTCCTAAGCGACGACTGCCGCTTACCATCAGGCGTATCATATGCTTATTGCCACTCATCCTATAAAAATATGTAAATAAACTTCCTATTTAGTAATTTGTTCAAACACATTTTTTTACCCACTTTACACATTTCTGTGTGAACATTCCGCTTGTTATTTGCATCTCAGGTTGTGGATCAAAGGAGTGTAGATTTTTGTAATAAGCAAAGAAATTATGTGTGGAGGAGTGTGAAATTATAGCCCTTACCTTTTTATGGAATAAAAAGTAAAGTTGATGTGATAAAAGAAGAAAAAGTAATTTCTTGTTTCTCGGTGAGGTTAGCTTGAGTTTTTTGATACGTAATCTACTACGTAGAACCTCGATAACTCAAACCTCGGTAACTTAAAAACCTCTATAACTTCAAAAAATAATATGTTCCCTTCCCATTAGAGCCCAAAGCCCAGAACCTTGATAACTTAAAACCTCTATAACTAAAAATATTTTGTGCTTCCCTTGGACTTTAACTTATCGAGGTTCTACTGATATAATCATTTAATTTCCACGAATAAACAAAAAACGACTAATTTTAAATTAAATTCAGACACTCCAAATTCAAACGCTAAACCTAATTTCCAAAACCACTAATTTATCTAGATATATGAAAGTAAATTTTAGTTATTTGTTCATATTTCAAAAGCCGCAACACTGATTGCGATAAAATTTCTATGATACGAGTATAAAGTATCCAATAAAAAACTTATAATCGAATTGAGGACCTGCTCCTTTTTTGAAATCGGTTAAAAACTTCTCCGCCGATTTCGATCAATTTTACATGGGTGTCAAAAGAGTGATCGAACAAAGAAATAATCATCAAAATCAATTTAAAATTGGCGGAACTACAGCGTAACATACACAAAAAAAACGATCTTAGCTATAACGCTAGCATATGTATGAAAAATCATACATATGCTAGCGTTCACTGTGATACCAGTATTTGTACTAATTCAGTTTAAAATAAATGTGAGCAAGCCATTTTAGAACGGACTGAAGTGAAGTTTTTAAGACCCGTGTTGCGTGTTTCGTACTGATGTAACTTTTTGCATTCAAACTTAACTAATTAAGTACTTTTGTTTGATCTTGTAAGTACAAACTATGGAATTATGAATATTCACACTTTCTCCAGTGGTTCTCAAACTTTTTCTGGTACCAAAGTCAAGAATCTTGAACGCTTGAAAAAAGTACTTATTTCTAGTTTTCATACTGTTCCCAACTGTGTTATATCTACTTAGTCATTTAAGATCTGTAATCATTTGTAGTACCTACTCTTTGCAAAGTCGGCCGGGAAAAAACACCTTTGCCAGTTATTCTACCGCCAAGCAGTAGCAAAAGCCAAGTATGTGTAAACATCACTATGTTCCGGTTTCAAGCGTAGCGTTTCCAGAGAATTTACAGGGCAGAGAAATAAAACATCATAATTATATTTCTGGGAGATGAGCACAGTGCAATACTAGGTAATCATTTGGACTCTTCATGTTACAGCAGCTGCGTGTTATTGTGTTGTTAAGGGCAGGCATTTTGCTTACCATCAGGTACATGTCTTGCACGTCTCGTCACTCATGGTGCAAGTCTATAGCATCTAGTAACACGATTTTTGAGCTTTTAATTTGGCCATTGGTATTTGGTATACATAATTGTTTTCATTACTTATTTACTTTATTACTTTGCTTCCATTATCATTGGATTGTTACAAATGCTTAATAAATTTTATATAATTTATTGTGCAATGTAAACAATAATAATGTGAAATTGGTAGTCCTTGAATAGACAGTTTAGAGTGGTAATTAAGAAATTAATTGTAAAGTTTTTTATCAAATTGTCATAGACGACCTAATATTTGCATGCCGTAAGGTTGATTATGGTCAATGTAAACATATAAGATCTTATTGTATTTACCCATTTTCACAAATAAAGAAATGTATGTATGTACTCTATTATAAAAAAACACTATTTTACATTATTTTTAAATTGTAAGAAATGCCGACTAATATCACGTTTTTGTATTAATCGCCAAATAAATCGTTTCACATTTGGTACTGTTTTAATACATAACACCTAAAGATTACTGTCTGAATTATTCGAATTCGACATACATCCAAAATGTCAAAAAACTCTGTGGCTGAGAAAACGGTGAGGGAGAGGGCACCGAACTGAGAGAGAGGGACGAGAACATCTATATAATAATAGATAAATGTAATAGGTAGTTCTTTAAACGTAGAAACGTAATCGACACTGAATATTTTGCCTTTTTTGCTTTTTAATTCAGTAATATTTTATTTGAATATCTACAGTATACATTTTGTATTTTTTTTCATTCATATTCATATTCATAACATGTAGCTTCTTTGGATTTGGAGAAATAGTGATTTCATTCATTTTCTTGCAGTGGTTTCAAAGTTTACATCGCACATGTTAACACAACTGGCAACATTGACTTAATAATATAGAGGCAGAAATGTACGGATTAGTCGTTCAACCCGAACAAAGTCCCGTTAGACCGTTGTACAAAAATCATTTCGATATTTGTTTTATAATTTGTATGGTAACATTATGAATTCTTATCTTTTATCAATGAAATAAAATACTAATTCCTTGTTAACGTATAACTATTTCCTCTTTCCTAGTTTTTATCTCGGGAAAACAACGGGAACTGCATGGGTAAAACCACGGGGCACTTGTGGTAACTTCAAAAAAGTAACGGAGGGTAAGTTAAAAGGGAATTAACAAATCCCCAAATCTAAGATTGAGCATCGCTGAGTGAAGCGAAGTTTAATAAGCGAGCGGTTCTTATGCATAATAAATGCACAAGTTTGAAGCGGTGTGGCGACGACGATCATCCGTCAAAACTTCACTTAAATCCGCGGCGGATCGCCAACAATCACGAAAATGGGTTTAATAACTTTTATCTTTTTTTTAAAAGCTGTTTGTGGCACAGTGACGAAAACATTCCATCCACAATCCTGAGGGCGTAGATTCCAGCCTAGCAGCTCTGAGTATTTTACCGGAAGCAAATATTCAAGTGTTTCACTCCATCATCATGCTTCAGTGGTGAAGGAAAACATCGCGAGAAAGCCGACATATTTAAAAAAAGACATCATTCGAGGTCATGGATTATCCGCCAAATAGCACGTGGTGGCCCTCAACACAAAATGGGAACACAAAATGGGCTGCTTGTCTTTTATTTTACTTTCTTAGATAGAAAAACTCGCATATTATTTTCCAGTAAAAACACTAGTTTTAAGTTTAAAATATGGCTCTTCTCGCACGTCTAACTCAACGCTAATCTACGGTTTAGAATTATATTTTTGATAAGACTTTCCACCAAGTACTGCTTCGCGATTCTGAACCCAGTCTGATTGATCCGACACTGAATCTCAGCTCTCGGTCTCGGTCTCGGAATTGTCTTATCTGTGTAGAATGACAGAGATAAGGATTGTCTTTCTGAATCTGAGCTGTTCGGATTGCGTTTAGAATCACTACCCTGATCCGATTTGAAGAGTACCTAATGTTTCTACTGAGTTGTAAAACAAACTGATGAAACATGTTATTATATATCTGGGTGACGAGTGAAATGTAATGTCAGGCTCATCAGGCGCATTACTCCTACCCTCACCATTAAAAAAAAGATAACTTAAAAATGGTTCGACCAACACGTGCGAGCGTTAACATTGGGCTCTTGGTAATAATATATTCCCTGACCATGTACCTTGATCACTTATTGCAATGTTTGTTCGATTTAAGATACTTAAAAATTAAACACTGCGTCCATGAGCCCAATCACCCGATGATAAGGTTCTTGATCGCAATGAACGAAAATTTTTGCGCTAATTGCCTCGCAAAGTCATCGCAATAAGAGCTGGTGGTACGGACCTCTGTTTTCGTAACATAACTAAGTCCCTTAAACTAAACTTGGGATGTTACTTATATGCAAGTTGCTTCCGTAAACAGTTAAGTATAAGTACGTGACTAATGAATGCCAGATACTTGAAAATAAAGTTAGCATTAACAGGTCGTTGAGATACATCAAGTTAACTTGATAAGCCTACTTGTTGGGTAGTCTTCTATTTTCAACATAAACAAAGCTACATACACAAATGTGTATTACAAACAATTTAGCTCATTGAGCCCATTAACGGGCTTGATCTTAATCTTCTTTCCTTTAAAGGAGGTACCTCCTTTAATAGTTTTTAGAATTAAAACTATGGTGGAGAATGTATTCACTGAAATATATCTAGTCCCAAAAATAGTAGTATCATGTATATTTCGAGTGAAATTGCGGGAAGCAACTAGTTACATTTTAATTTTGGTCGGCAATACCAATTGTCTTCCTGACTTCTTTATATTTTGATCACATAGGTAGGTACATTAAATTTACGGAATTTTTCTATGTTGGAGTGGAAATATCATTACTTTTTAAATTGCAACTTCTTTAGATCTCGCAATATCGAGACACAGAATATCGCGGCATCCCAAATTTATTATGTGAGTCATATTTTCCTTTTCCATTACGAAGAGGAAACCATATTCTTTCCTTCTTATTTCGTCTCCATATCTCCATCTCTCCCCTGGTTACTAAGAATTTAAAACAATGCTGATAGTTGCCGATTCCGATGAGTTTTCTTGACATTGATGACAAAGAAGTCAAGACTTCTTTGTCTTGTCTAATTTCTAAGATATCAAGTTGTTACCAGTATGCTCTCAATCTGTGGTATTAACTTTTGTTTCTAAGACTTTATTTGGAATAATCTAGGACATTCCGAAAAGGAAATATTTATCAGACTACTATCTAACCACACTAATGTTAATTACGCGGAATTCGTTATACAATACTCTAAACGCAAAAACTCTTGAACTAGAACATTCAGCCAAAAAGTGTTTGCGTTACTCGTCGTCTCATTTATACATTAAGACTGGGATACCCATCGCAGATAGACCACGAATCATTACCGTAAATTACTTCCTATTTGTCACATAAATTGTTTAAAATTGTATCTCTTTACTAAAAAATCTCCGAACAAAACTAATCAAACCTGTATATTTTTTATCGGCTCGAGTGTACAATTTTTTATAATGAATGGTTAATTTCATGCAATAAAAAGCACTTTCTCTATGTATTTTCCATTTCAGTCTATTCTTTAACTGTCTAAATTTACATCCGATCCGTTCAGCCGTTCCGATGTGATTGAGCAACAAACATCCAAACTGTCGCATATATCATTAGTATGACTAACGGAAGTAAACTTGAATAAAATATCCGAGGGATTTTTGATTAACATGCGTAGGTACAATACTACGCAGGCAATAAGCTTTCCCCGATATGTCTCGGTATTAAAAATTCTTTCAGAATCCATCTCGTAATAAATAGTCTGGTTCTGAGATAAATCTAGAAGCAAGTAACCTACTTCACATGACTATTTATAAATAAGTAATATGTAAGTACATACTTACGTAGGTAAAATGCTTAGAGAAGTACTATACCTAGTAGTACATGCTACTATACGACGGAAACGAAAATAGTTACTGCGTGCCTATACCACCAAAACATACAACATTCTTATACTCGTAACCATACAACAAACCATAAAACGATGTTATTATATTCTCAATTTGCTCATAGATTTTAACAATAAAACAAAAGATTATACATAAGCGTGTGATTTGAGTGTGTGTAATGTTTATTTTTATTAATTAAACGTATCATGATGATAATTAAAATAACAATATTAGCATTTTGCATTCTGTAGTTTTTCTCTACATAAACCATTAGCAGTGCCCCGTGGTTTTATCCGCGTATTCGCGTTTCCGTTGTTTTCCTGGGATAAAAAGTAGCCTGTATTCTTCCAGACTATATTCTAACGGTGTTCCTCATTTCAACAAAGTCCGTGCAGACGTTACGACGTGATTGAGAAACAAACATCCATGCATTGACATTTATAATATTAGTAGGATACATAGCTCTGACTACGCTCACCATACGGTGAAACAGTCAATACCACCGCTACTAATGGCTGGTAAGACGTTTTTTCATTTTTGCCCAAATGAAAAAACGTCTTACCAGCCATTTTTGAAGTGAAAACTTCTTTAGGCGCGCCTAGACAGATTTTTCGTGGGGTGTGAATTGAATTCTATCGTCACGCTCGGGTATCATAAAAAATCTTCGGGTAAACTCGGGACCATAGCCATTGGCCATCTAGAAATGCATCAGCCAATGGAAAATGCTGAAAGGGCGTGGCCTGGGCATCATGGCATGGCCATCTAGAAATGCGTGAGCCAATGGGAAATGCCGACGCATTTCTAGATTGCCATGTCATGATGCCCAGGCCACGCCCTACACTTACACCCGTGTAGTTTCCAAAGTAAGCTATCAAATTATGAGTTATATAAGTTTTCACTTCTATTGGCTGTTCCTATGACTGCCATTTTTTTTTAGTAATTTGTGTTTTTGCATTGCCTGAAAATACGGATAAAACGACGCTTTATAAAAAAATTACCTAGCTAGATCGAATTATAGGCTCCGAAACCCCTTGCATACTAAACTTCACAGAAATAGTTGGAGCCATTTCCTTAGTTCAGAATATCCTACTAAGATTATAAATGTTAAAGTTTGGATGTTTAGATATTTGTTGCTCAATCAACGGAATGTTTCCCGTGGATCTACCGGATCAGCTTTGGCTTTGTTTGTCTCTATCATTTCAAGCGAAAAGAAAAGAGAGAGCAATGCCAAAGCTAAGACAGTTTTAGTTACGTGGTAAACTTTCGTGTTGACAACTTGTAGGTAGGAATTGAATATCATCGATATGAACCGTTTGATGTAGCCTGAGCACTTTGAAATTGGTAATTAACTGCGTCTGTATGTGTAGCATAAGTGCTTTACACACCATCGATCTGCTTGACCTCTAAAATCGCTAGCGGTGAGGTGTGTAGTGCTGTGGTTCTACTTATTTTGGTTGTTGGCAATTAATAGTGATAGGTAAATACACAGATTACAGAAATAAAACACAGATGGAACCTTCGTGAACAACACTGTGAAGCCCGTAATTAGTCATGTTGACTTAAAATTGTCAAATCAACGTTCCAAATAGGCTTGTGTACTAAATTTTAAAAACTGGTTAATAATATAGCTTAATGTTTATATTATTCCGAAACAACTATATTTTTGAAAAAAACTTACATTTACAATATGTATTTTGCATTTCAAAAAATCAAACAAATTTCTGCACAAAAACGCTCCAGACTGTCATGGCGTTTTGAATGACGTCACGTCGTGGCAAACATATGTGTTTGTGTAAGGACATTGTCAATGTTTTTATTTTAAAATGAATCCCTCGTATTACAAGAACTGCATAGTGCCTCAGTGTACAA
The DNA here is from genome assembly GCA_963693475.1 of Ectropis crepuscularia. NCBI lineage: Eukaryota > Metazoa > Arthropoda > Insecta > Lepidoptera > Geometridae > Ectropis > Ectropis crepuscularia. Next base: position 8,713,255 of record OY856350.1, read on the forward strand.
GCACAAGTATAAATACGCCAAACAAATTATTCATCTATGTTCCAAACGATCCACAATTGCGAAAAAAGTGGCAAACGCTTGCGAGGAGGAATGATGGCCACTAAATCAAGAATATATTTTTGTGAAGATCATTTTAATGAAAGTATTTGACACAGTATAATCTTAGTAAAGTAAATGTAAAAAAACTGATAATTTTCCTCAAAAATAGTGGTAAAACAATAAAAAACTAGTTCAGTAAAGCGGCTGAAGAACTAGTATCCATGGCGAAGAATGAATAAAAATAAAAAATAATTGTATTTGATCTATGAAAATGTCAACAACATTAGTGATGTCAAGTGATGAGTAGCACGGCGTGACGTCATATTCTCTGATTGGCGTTCACTGTCACGTGACACAATGCCTATTTTTTAAGATTTTCTTTTCTAAAAATATTAATAATCTTTACGTATTTATAATAAACTGTTTTATTTTTGAAATCTCCATATCTTAATCAATAGTAAGAACCTCTAATCCATCCGATTCATTCTTAGTGGAAACAAGCCTATTTACTTGTATAATGTTGTCAGTCTTAAGAAAAAAGTCCCACTATTGTTGTCTTAGCTTGGGAAATCTTCACGTATAATAAACACATCAATTGATATTTTAAAATATTAATATTATTACACCGATTATGCAAGGATTTCTTGTTACTACTATTTCCATTCTATGAAGAAAAGAATTTTGATTTTGCATGCAACTAGAAATTAACTTGAATCGCAAATAATAATATTAGTGTAATTTACTCGCTTAGATGGTTAAACAAAAATTAAAACAACCATATTTACTAGGCTACCTGTATGTTATAGGTCCAAACAACAAACAAAAAAAAACTAACAAAATAATCATTTTAACAGTTCACTTATTATTCACCTTTTTTTGACAAAACAAGACTTTAAAATCAAGTAACCGTATAATATTAAAAAACTTAACAAGTTAAAAATATTTAATTTTACAAACAACGTTATGCATAATATTAACTTCAAAAATATCTTCCTTCAACAAATGTTTTATTTTATAAACCATCATTTTATAACCAATTATATTGCCACCGTTTCACTTAGATAATATATCGAATGACATAATTACAATACAATACAAAACACTTTATTGGCACCATAAACAAAGTTGACAAGAAGTAACAAATATAATAACAAAACAAAATGGGCACAAAAGGCGATCTTGTCGCTAAAAGCGATCTCTTCCATATAACCTTTTGATTCATGAGGAAACACAATTTGTATTATTTTAGGCAGTGGTGCCACTAACGAAATAAATAAATACACAAACAAATTTTATGATGTATTAATGATATTGTTTTTTGTACATTTTTATGTCATAAATTACACATTTTACAAATTTAACATTTACCAAAATTAAATTTGAAATTATATTAAATTGAATAATACAATGCCCATCAATAATTTGGTCTACGAGTATCTAAAAAAATATATAATCTATATTTTACCCTAAATTCAGGGAAAATAATTTCCATTTAGTATCGCCACACTAACCTATTTTCGTTGAGGTGTTGTGTTCCATTCATCACCAAAATGAAATCGCCTAAATTATATAAATAACAGTAAAAATATTCAAATTTTCCTATGAAATTATATTCGTCTTTCCTTTTTTTTGTTTTTGGGAACATTGTTTGCAATGTTTTAAGACACAAGACGGCATATTTTAAAACAAAACTTAAAATCACACGGGACGCCCGTACAACACGTAAGTCCGTTTCATACTGACTGGAGTTTGTATTTGCTTCGGCGTTTGTATTTCCTTTGTCTGCTTCAATAGCTCTGTTCTGCGCGCTCCATCTGGTTTTATTTCTGTAATCTGTGGGTAAATACGTCCGGTGTCCACCGCTTCCTGCAACCGGAAAAAGTGAGCTGACACTGTCAGCTCACTTTTTCCGTTCTAGTGTCAGCCTGACACTTCCCAACGATGTCATAATTCCTTGCGCTTGAAGTTTGTGAGGGCACATCTAATTGTTTATATCGATGTTGAATATACTCTAGCATAACACATAGGCGGCACCAAATAATTTACACATACTACGTATAGAGTTAGGACAAACGCTTTACACCGAAAGCACGGGTCTGATGACTCTTGTCTTATCGCTCTTGTGGAAGTGTCATACTTTTGTCGCGGCACATCACTATGTCGCCATAGCTAACATACACCTCATCTGCTTACGATTGGGACAAAGGAACCGTGCGGAAACACCTGAATTATTATAATATTTATTATATTATTTTTATATTAAACCTTATTCTTTATTGTGGGGCGGCACCCACCGCGGGAAAATAACAGGAACAGGAATATCGCGGGTAAAACCGCGAGGGGCCGCTAGTTAATACATTTCTAAAAGTATGGCTCGTTTAAAAGTAATCATCAATCATCAACAGCCCACTAAACGTTCCCACTGCTGGGACTCGGGGCCTTCTCTCGCATGGAGAGAGTTAAGGCCATAATCCACCACGCTGGCCCAGTGCGGGTTGGCGGATGACACATGACTTCGAAAGATTCTAGGTACATGTCGGTTTCCTCACGATGTTTTCCTTCACCGTTTTAAGTTAGCGGCATTACGCACATGACTTCGAAAAGACAGTGGTGCGTGTGGGGTTTGAACCCGGGGTCTCCGGATCGGCAGCCGCCGTTCTCCCGACTAGACCACCGTAACTTAAAAGTAATAGATTTACTAAATCTTTGGCTTCCTGTCCACTAAAACATGCCATCATTCTGTAATCCCAGCGCGACATTATCAGCGGCTGTCGAGTTAACGGACAGTTAACATTTATTGATAATCCAGCACTTGTTAACCGGAGAGTTATTTTATTATCATTACTCTGCTAATGGAAATATGAAGCCGCGGTCTGATAACTTTTTAGTGCTTGTCCTTTTGATGGGATCGTGGAAATTACGTAGGATTGTGAAACTACACGCGTTAGGTAGCTCATTTTATTTTCAAGTTTTTAAGGGTTTCGGACTTACATAGGTATATGTATGTACATATAACGATTGTTATTTCATATTGAATCTAAACCGTATTGGTGCGTTTGGATGAATGATGAGACTTAATTTATTTATTTATTTATTTATTTATTAAAATTCAGTTGCCTTCAGTGCTTACAGTATAAACCAAAGCGCACTGAAAGCCAATTAAGCTGAATTATCAACGATGCATGACTTTTTACCCGACTGCGCGACGCAAAGGAGTGGTAATGTGTTTAACAGTCTATGTATGTATGTATGTATGTATGTATGTATGTATGTTCCTTTGAGGCACTATACAGACCAAACGCCTGGGCCGATTTTTATGATTCACACGTCAATCGATTCCTCTTAATCTGGCGAGTGACACTAAAGACATGACATTAGTGTAAGTCCAATATGGCGGCTTCAGGACGCCAATATTGTCCAAATTAAAAAAATGGAAATCACCAAAATATGTCAAAAGGGATATCGTTGAATAGGTATTTCAAAATAATGTTTAGCTTTCTATCAATGTTTTTCGATTCGACTGACCGTTTAGGATGTATATCGATTTAAACTTGAGTAACAACCATTGTCACATTTATAGGTTTTTAGGTAGCAGAAAACTTCGTATAACTAACTGTACGTGTGAATGTGGATGGACATTATATACTAATGTATCTAGTAGGCATCGATATAAATCAATAGATGTGCCCTGAGCACCTTGAAATTGGTAATAAACTGCGTCTCTGTATGTATCGTAAGTGGTTTACAAACAACCAATCTACTGGACCCCTATAATCGCTAGCGGCAAGATTTGCTGTGGTTCTACTTATTTTGGTTGTTGACACCGAATAATGATAGGTAAAAACGTCCGGCGTCCACCGCGTCCTGCAACCGACTAGAACGGAAAGAGTGAGCTCACTCTTCCCAACGTTGACATGATTGCGTGCGCCGTAAAGTTTGGGATGGGGCCATCTTGCGTTCTACGATCTTTGCTAGTAGGTATATTGGACTACCTTTTTTCGTACGTGCAGGAAATGTATTTACGCATACCCTACTGCCCCGCCCGGGAGACACAGCCGCGTTATGTTGCACTCTATATCATGTATGGATATGGTGCCCCTATCTACTAATAAACCTCTATGGGGTTTCAACTCTGCCGCTGATAGTGGGAACACGGAACCGCTCTCGGATTGCTCCGCCTCGGTCGCCCATCTCCAACTTCAAACGATTTAGTAGGTACTCAACGTCAATCGAAAACCTATACTAACACAAAACTATAAATATGAATTACATGCAGTAGAAAATCCTACATATTATATCAGTAGAAACGAAGACAATTGGTCAGCAACCAAAAGATGCATATTATTATGTTGAGCATATTAACATTCACAACATTGTTCATAACTAAAAAGTATTAAAAAAATATATAATTAAAAAACTCAAAAACCCGACTGCGTAAAAAGTGAACCAAACTACGTTCTCGCATACTAAAAAAAACTGAAAAGAATAAAACAAGCATTTAGATTTCTGGTGGTCTAGAATTCTATAATATGTTATTGTATTAATACTATTGAAATATGTACAATATTTTCTAATAAAAGAACATTACAACTGAACAGTCGGGATCCATTGAACAATTACATTGTATGTCGAATAATAATGGATCCCGACTCTTCAGTTGTAATGTTCTTTTATTAGAAAATATTGTATATATTTCAATAGTATTAATACAATAACATATTATAGAATTCTAGACCACCAGAAATCTAAATGCTTGTTTTATTCTTTTCAGTTTTTTTTAGTATGCGAGAACGTAGTTTGGTTCACTTTTTACGCAGTCGGGTTTTTGAGTTTTTTAATTATATTTTTTTTTAAATAATAAGTAAAGAGTGACGAGACAAGCACGAGATGTGCCTGATGGTAAGGGCCTTATCATACTAGCGGGTTGCGAGCGTCCTCAAAGCGAAGCGAGCGCGTAACGAATACGTTGCGGGCGCGCAGCGAACACGCGGCGCATGTGCAGCGATTTTGTACTGTCTCGTACAAATGTGTATCTTCATGTGTTAAGTCAGTTAGTATCAGATACAGCAACTCATAAAATGTAGTAATCCGAGATCCCAGAGCTCCCAGACGTCACCTTTTGTTGAACATACGTGAAAATTACTAATTAGAAAATACGCGAAGTAAGTAACGTTTGTATGTACCTTCATTACGCCATATCTCGAAATTGGCCATCTAAGCAAGTTAGCGAGTAAGCATGTGTTCTTAGTACTTACTAACTCTACTCTATCGTCCACATTTCATTCTCGGATCTTACTCTATAGGTCTTGACATTCGCAGGTAAGAATGGAATTGTTTTGGATTATTTTTTATTCGTTTGCAGAACAACACAAAGTAGTCGCTCTCTTCCATTCGATGAATTGATAATGGATCCTCCCAAATTCATCGATGTTTTCGTCTGCGGCGTCTTCGAAGTAACAAAGCACAGCAGTGTTTCCATTCCTGAATCGGAATTCGTCGGAATCCATTTTGTTACTGAGTGTATTGTACTCGCTACAGACACGTGACGAAAACGTTGCGCGTCCGCGACGTCCTCGCTGCGCAACCGCGGCGTGTTCGCGACGCATTCGCTGCGTGCCCGCTTCGCCCCCCAGCCGCTCGCAACCCGCTAGAATGATAAGGCCCTAAGCAACACAGGTGTGTGACTGAAGCACAGTGACACGCAGCCATTGGAACATGACGAGTTTAAATCATCACCTAGCACTCCACTGCGTTCTTCACCCACAGATTTTGTTTTGTCTCTGTAATTTCACTGGAAACGTTGCTCTTTAAACCGGAACACAGTGAAGTTTTCACATTAGTACTTGGCGGTAGAATAACTGGAAAAAGTGTGGTACTTCCTCAGGTGGACTCTGCGAAGGGTCATACCACTACAATATTAGCAAATTACTTCAATGAATACTTAAAATATTTTCTAAATTTATTTTGAAGCGAAATAAATTACCCAGCAATAAGAAAAATCATAGTAGGTATGTTTCTGATTAGCGTACGATGTACAGGGATATTGGATTCTAGAGTCGTCGGCGTCGTTATGTAGAACTTAAGGCGTTATTACACTTTATTATTACAGTCTTAGCAAAGACTGTCTGCATAACGAGTGGTGTAATAAGCGACAGACTGTTAGACTCTGCATTCAGACAGCAAGATCGGGTCTTACTGGCTTAAAGTCTGATCGAATAACGAGTAGTGTAATAAGGCAAAGACTGTTAGACCGACAAATACATGACACTGACATTGACATATAGTCCTAAAATGTCATTTCATTGGTTCGTGATTGGTTCATTGGTATTCGCGGTAATTTCTATTTTTGTGTTTTGGGTATTCGGAGTTCAAATGTCTTAATTTTAATTTTGACCTCGCTCTTATAATACTTATCTTAAATGCTTAAAATTATTTTTTTCAATTTAAATTAATAAATACCATAATAGCGTGCAGTAAAGAAAAAGAAGTAATATTAAAAGTCGTCGAGCACGCGTTTTTCAGACTGGTGTAATAGCAAGCTCAAAAGTTAGACTCTAAGACAGTCTAGACTCTAGAGAAAGACTGTCTGCATAACGAGTGGTGTAATAAGCTCTTTACTCGTTGAGCACGGCAAAATTAGGTTAGTAGACGGGCTCCAAACGCATGTGTTGTTTGTGTAGGTGCCTGTTATTGCTTGTGTACTCTAAACTTAAATAAAAATTCACGAGGTTTGATCAATAAGTGATTGTAGTATTTTAGTATAGTTGGGTTAGACTGGTTTAGTTTTTCCCCCCAGGGCCGGTGGGATTCTCGAAGAATTTTCCCTGCGAAGAAGATACTGATTAAGTCAAATTCACTAACGCCACCTGTTGTCAAAACGAGTATTAATTGATCGAACGTCGAATATTACCTATATTTTAAAACTAGCTGAACGCGCGCGCGTTGCTACGCCATCTATCGAAAATTGGTCGTACCAATTCAAATTCGGAACTTTGAACAAATTCGGTTACTTTAGGTTCTAATGACGCAACCTTTAACATATGACAAATGCTGTCACGCAACGAAAGCTCTCTAAAAGCAATATTTTTTTCCCGTTTTTGTTACATTTTTCATTCATGCAATTATATATACAATTATATATATTTATATATTCTACTGTATGTCACTACATTTATTCGTTTTAATTCTATTTAGCACACCCCGCTTTTTATTACTTCTAAAACATTTCCATCCTAAGGTTGCCTGGAAGAGATCGCTTTTAGCGATAAGGCCGCCGATTGTAACACTAGTTTTTATTGCTCTGTTTCTTTTATTGTATTGTTTTGGTGTGTACAATAAAGAGTATCTATCTATCTATCTATCATGCTCGGCTCCTGTTGATAGTAGCGTAATGTTAAATACCCTATAGCCTTCCTCGATAAATGGACTATCTTACAAAAAAATAATCTTTCAATTCGGACCAGTAGTTCCAGAGATCCTTGCGTTCAACAAACAAACAAACATACAAACAAACAAACTCTTCAGCTTTATAATATTAGTATAGATTAATTTTCCTTGTGGTAAATACGAAGTATAACTATAGAATAGAAGAAATATACGAACAGAACCTTTTTCAGTCCCACACAGAACCCTATCATCTATGCCCACAGTCGATTTTCTCACATTATGTCCCCATTTCTCGCGTCACTGCGTCCGGTTGACCAACAAATAAAGACATTATGTAAACATAGGCATTCAATATAAATGTTAACATGACTAGAAGGGTGACCTCGCTATAAAGGGCTTTTTTTATAATACCTACTTTTCTTAGTCTTTTTATCCGTCCGTAGTTCCTGTTCTCTTAAGTGTCTAGCAGGCATGCGTGGCTCTAGGGGGGGGGGGGGGGGGGGGTCACGGGGGACATGACCCCCCAAAATCATATACATTAGATCAAAAATCTAAAAAAAAAACAAAATGTCTAATAGTACATAGCCTATTTTTAAACGCGGGAAAGCAACTGGAAAATCAACTACGCGGGTAAAATCGTAGGGCGCTACTTGTAGTCTTTTTTACTCGATTTATTGTATTTCTACTCGTGACCCCCTCCCCAAAATCTGAGGCTGCGTACTGGTGACCCCCCCCCCCCCCAAAATTCGAGGCTGAGACCGCGCCTGCTAGCAGGTTCTATTAGCTATCCATCTAGCTTCCCTTAGTTTTTTTTTATATTTTGGTGACACGACGAGCAGGACATGTGCCTGATTGTAAGCAAAATGCCTGCCCATAACAGCACAATGACACGCAGCTATTTGAACATGAAGAGTCCAAATCATTACCTAGAACCGAATTGCGCTCGTCATATAAGTACAAGCTTCGCGTAGATATAAGTACAAGATACTAGATGGTGTGGGAAGATGGGAGATGTGTGAGACATGTCCACCGATGTTTATAATATACTACGAGCACCGTACAAAATGAGATAAGATACAAGTATCTCGGAGTCCGCCGTATCCACAGACTAAGTAGAGAGATACTCTCAGACGGACATGTCGGGAACAAGGAACATTGGTCTATGGTTCTAGACTAAATTCACTTTATCTGTGCTGAAAATGATATGGCGCCATTTTTTTTATTTTTTTTATATAAACAAACTGCATCAACACAAAGATCTTATTTGCCAACTCGTGCATTCGCGCCAGTAGGTAGGTATACATCATACATTATTTAATTTTTTACGCCTAAAAGGAACCAGTTTCTATAAGAAAAATATAGCGAAAATTGGCTTGATACATTTATTTCTTCTTGAACAATTTCTTTTAAAAATGTTTTGCTCCGTAGGTACCAATAAACTTTCTGTTATTTAATTTTAACTACGATAGTGCGAGTCCAATGTTAGAGTCGGAAATCATCTTGATTAAGTTCCGCAACAGTTTTTTAGCAGAAGAATAGCCACTTCACAGGATATAATCACAGGATATTTGGAGTGTTTTTCTTTCCAATGTGGAAACGTATGTAACAGACGTATTTTCCGAAGTAACTGCAGCCTGGTACAATACACTTGTTATAAATCTTAGGTAAAAAGGTGCGAAAAGAACATTTAAACGTAATGAAGAACAAAAATACACGAAAATGTAAACAATAATAATTATTTTGATCAACACACAAACGTCATATTGACCATAGATAAATACTATAAGTTTATGAAAAAAGTATACCAATAGTGTCATAGAGATGCCCGATAATGTGATAATTTTATCGTAATATCGAAACTAAGTCAAATATCGATACCTATTACAAAATTTGGGCTATGAGATGGGTTTCACATTTTGAAATGTCTCTCTGTGTGTGGGTTATTTATTTATTTTGTATGCTGTAAAAAGTCTAAATTTTGCTTTTGACCTATGTGTAAATACTGTTTATTACTCAGTGAATGAAACTATTCCATAAAAAACATTGAATCACTTGGCCAATTTTCTTTCCTGCAGTCCCTACTTACCTTTGATCTCTGTGTTTTGGCTTGAGCATGGTTAAAAAAAAATAGCAGTCATAGGAAATGCAGATAGTAGTGAAAACGTATAACTCAGAATTTGATAGCTTACTTTGTAAACTACGCGGGTGAAATCGGAAGGCGTCGCTTGTTCATGACCATCTAGAAATGCTGACGCATATCTAGATGGCCAGTGGGAAATGCTAACGCATTTCTAGTAGTGGTAGGACTCTTGGTAGAGTCCGCTTGGGGAAGTACCACACTTTTACCAGTTATTCTACCGCCAAGCAGTAATGGGCAAACCTTACTGAGTTCCGGTTTGAAGGGCAATGTTTCCAGAGAAATTACAGGGCTTAGAGATATAACATCTTAGATCTCTGGGTGATGAGTGCAGTGCAGTGCTAAGTAATGATTTGGACTCTTCATGTTACAATAGCTGCGTGTCACTGTGCTGTTATGTGGCAGGTATGTTGCTGTTCATGTGTGTGTACCATCAGGCACATGTCTTGCTCGTCTCGTTGCTCTCTTTATTAAAAAAAAAAAACATGGCCAGTGGCCATGGTTCCGAGTTTAGCTGAAGATTTTTTATCATTTGCGAGCGTAACGTTAGAATTCAATTCAAAAAGAAAGCCCACGAAAAATCTGTCTGTGGTGAGCCGAAAGTTTTCATATCAAAAATGACAACAAAAACACGGTTGAAGACAATGTGACAAATTTTAAATTTACAACCATAGAACAGACTGCGTTAAAAAAAACGCAATAGTGTTTCAATACTATTAAACGAATACTATGAATTTGATCTAGTGACAATGAGAATCGATAAACCGATACCGTCCAATTTATAGGTATCCCTAAGGTGGAATTTTGTAATTCACAGACTAAGTACCTAGAACTCTTTTAATTATACAAGAAGTGACGTTGGCATGAAATCAAATTGTGACTACTGAAGTAAAGCGCGGGGAGCAGAAGTGTCAGCTTTGTTAGTCTGGTTGTCAAATTCAAATGACATAGCGAAAAGAAACAAAAATGACATAAGATTTGTGTGAGGTTTACCCCCCGTGGCCGTATCAGCATATTAAAAAAAAGTGTGCGCTAAGACCACATAGCAGAAGTGAAAACTAAAATAATTATTGAAAATCATTGAGTAATTAATTACCCGACTGAAACATAGATAGATAGATAAACTCTTTATTGCACTTATTTAGACGAAGAAAGAAGGGTTTTTCGCGCGTATCTTGTATGTATGTAAATTTCTTAATTCCCACGTATCTTCAAACCGCTGGATGGATTTTGACAATTAGTATGTATATTATGGTTAGATTCGTCACAATCACCCAAGTGTCCTTAGATAGTATATTGTATTAGTATTACCTACATTATGTTTTTAGCTGTTTTTGCAGTCGGTTTTTTTAAATTAAAGTTATTTTAATAATTGAAAATAAAAATAATTACATTTCAATTGATTATAGTAAACAAAGCGTCACCTTAGTGGAGGATGCGGCTGAGTATCCAATAAATAAATAAAAAAGACAACAGCAGACAGACTGCAGCAGCTGTCTATTTTCCTCGCTCAGGCACACTCGGCGGTCCCGAATTCACCCAAACGAATCTTTCACTTCCGACCGTCACGACGAGCTTCATATACTACCTACCTACGAAAAATTATGTATTTGGTGCGCCAAAAAAGTTTTGTGAAAAAATGGCTGAACGCTGAAGTGAAATTTTTTCTGCCGCCAGGTCAACACGGCTTACTAAGCCAACACAGCTTGCTAGGCCACAACAGATTATGCTGTAAAGCTGTAAATGCCCTGAAATAAAAAACATCATGGTAAGCTCAATTCCTGCCGTGAGATCACCATACGATTATCACATGTAAATGCGCCTTCGTCTGACGATGTCGAATACAAATAAGTAGATGTACTTATCCAGGTTATGCAGAGTCGATACAGTACTGTACTAACCCAAAAGGGTTGGGGTTTACTCATTATAATGTAGGTACTAACACTATAGACGAGTTAATATGGAAACAACTGGTTTGAAATGGCGGATTAACTTAAGGAAAGTGGTGTCGAGAGCCATTAATTTCGTTTACATAAAAGGGTGGGGCCTAGGTACAATCTGGAAATAATTTAATATCGCCTATACACACTATTCCAATGAAACAGCGTGGTAAAACGTATACGTCGTCGAGGTAAACAAATTTTAGATTTATGTTGATATTTCAAAAACCACTGCAGAGATTTTGATCAAATTTATATTATCGAGCCATCTCTGAAGTATGATCTATCAAACAAAAATAAGAATCATCAAAATTGATTCACGATTGGCGGAGGTATCGCGTACATAATAAAAAAAATTGGCAGTCATAGGAACTGCCGATAGAAGTGAAAACTTGCTGTTGCCCTGGTACTGGTACCTAGGGGCAAACGCAACTCTTTTATATTTCTGTTGTCCTGGTATCTGGAGATAAACGCTGGGCTGTTGGAGGTAGGTAATCGAAACTCTTTACTGTTTCTGTTGCCCTGATACCTACCTGGCCGTTTTTACCGAGTTTACCCGAAGATTTCATATCCGATCCGATCCATTATCATATCCAAGCGTGACGATTGATGAATCCATTTCACAGCCCACGAAAACTCTGTCTATAGCGCGCCTAAAGAAGTTTTCACTTCAAAATAGTTCAAATCAGAATTGGTCCCATATACATACATTTTATCGAAATCGGTCTAGTGGTTTTTGAAATACGTATCTATGAACAAAGAACTAAAATTTACTTTCATTTGTGTGGACGACGCGACATAGCTTCTCATAAAATTTCGTCGAGTGTCTGTATATAAATTTTTAATTAAAGTTAGTATTTGTTTTTTTGGAGAAAATTAATTATTTGTGTCCAGTTACGGATACAAAAAAAATGTGTACATTTGAGCAGGGAGTCGATGATTTCATATTGGTTCTATAGAATTCAAAATTGTCAGTAGCTTGTACCGGACAGAAATGTACACGTTTGCACCCTGCCTCACAAATATATGGACCATAGGCTTTATCATAAAGTGTTTTAAATATTATTGTATGTGTTATAAATATTTAATTAATACAAATCGTTTTTCTGCACTCCTTTCATAGGGTGTGACAAATATTTAATTAATAAAAATCGCTCTTATTCACTCGTTTCACAAAGTGATAAATACTTAATTACTAAAAGTCGTTCTTCTTCACTCGTTTCATAAGGATCAAAATAGAGAAACAGTCAGAGGCCGCCTGACTCCTGTGCGATGACGAGAGGCTTCTGATTGGGGTCCTCGTAGCGGTCGTTGGTGGTGCAGCTCATCATCATAATCACCCCCCAGAGAGTTATCACCTGGAAACCAAAAAGGAACATCATCTAATCCGGCGGATCCTAAAGGCTATGGAGTCAAGACCCCCACTGGGCTGGGTCCAAAACCTAGGTAGACCACTAATTGAAACGCACGCATGCACTTGTTGCACGGTCTTGTGATTTGATCACGACTATGTGATCTCCCCTGGTGCTAAAGCTGGATCTGCCCTTGACATCACTATCATCAGACTTACTCGCTCATTCGTCGGAGCACTGACATATTTTAACCGACTTCAAATCGGTGGTTCTCAGTTTGGTTACATGTGGTTTTTTAAATGTAAGTACCCATGTTACTCCAAGATCAAGAGAGAATAGTGAATGTAATCAAGATAAACAATAGTTACCGTGGATATCACAAAGATGAACAATAGTTACCGTGGATATAATCAAAATGAACAAAAGTTACTGTGGATATAATCAAAATGAACAAAAGTTACTGTGGATATAATCAAAATGAACAAAAGTTACTGTGGATATAATCAATATGAACAACAGTTACCGAGGATATTATCAAGATTAACAATAGTTACCGTGGATATCACAAAGATGAACAATAGTTACCGTGGATATAATCAAAATGAACAAAAGTTACTGTGGATATAATCAAAATGAACAAAAGTTACTGTGGATATAATCAAAATGAACAAAAGTTACTGTGGATAGAATCAATATGAACAACAGTTACCGAGGATATTATCAAGATTAACAATAGTTACCGTGGATATCACAAAGATGAACAATAGTTACCGTGGATATAATCAAAATGAACAAAAGTTACTGTGGATATAATCAAAATGAACAAAAGTTACTGTGGATATAATCAAAATGAACAAAAGTTACTGTGGATAGAATCAATATGAACAACAGTTACCGAGGATATTATCAAGATTAACAATAGTTACCGTGGATACCATCAAGACGAACAATAGTTACCGTGGATATAATCTAGATTAACAATAGTTCATCATAATCAACAGCCCACTAAACGTTCCCACTGCTGGGACTCGGGGCCTTCTCTCGCAAGGAGAGAGTTAAGGCCATAATCCACCACGCTGGCCCAGTGCGGGTTGGTGGATGACACATGACTTCGAAAGATTCTAGGTACATGTCGGTTTCCTCACGATGTTTTCCTTCACCGTTTTAAGTTAGCGGCATTACGCACATGACTTCGAAAAGACAGTGGTGCGTGTGGGGTTTGAACCCGGGGTCTCCGGATCGGCAGGCGCCGTTCTCCCGACTAGACCAGCCGTAACTTTCTACTATACTCTGAGCGCTGGAGCATGAGTCCTATAACAGTCCCGACTAGTTTCGTAGCACGAAACGTTTTTTGAAAATTGCCGTGATTTATAATATTATTACTTAGTTTTAAAGATGCTCCACATTTGTAACATTTTGAATCATTAATAGCTATTATCAATGAATTAAATGAGACCTAACTAGAATATTCTAAATACTTACTAAATAAAATATTCTAATAGACAAATAAAATAAAATTGCAATGAAAATAAAAGAAATTGTATGCGTACAACGTAACACAAAAAATGGATTTATTGATGGGATGGATGGGACTGCAAAAATGCATAGTCAAAATAGACTGAAGCCTAGGGCGGCAGTTTTTAGGGGGCGGCAAATTTAGTTAAAAAAATGTATGATTTTATAACTTTTTAGAGATCGATATTTTTTTCCTAATAATTATGTCATTGATCAATTTAAGAATTAAAGATTTGGACTTGGATCAGAATCCTTGATTAGTTACTTTTCAAATATCATTTAAGATGTGTTTTCTCTTTTGGTAAGCTTATTAAGTCAAAAACAGTTTGGAGATGAGAATTGAGCCCCCTGATTCAAAATTCACCACTATTATAGACCATATTTGTGTCGCTTAACTTCAGTCGAGATAGCAGACATGTGTATCCTATAAAAGTTAAAATAAGATGTGGTGTAATGAGACATCAGGTAGAAACGAAGTTCTTTCAATTAAATTTAATACAGAACCCAATTGGCAAAAAATTGCCTAATAGGGATGTTAACAATTTATCGGAATTGCTTTTATATTAAAAATTGACGCTGGATGGTCATACAAAAATTGTTTAAAATATTAGTATTTTTGATTGTTTTTTCGCTAAAACACTAACGACTGACATAACATCACTAACCGCAAAACATTGGTCGCGATTCATGACTGTATGCCCGGTTTATGTGGTTTCTTGTTTTACTTCAATACAAACAATCAAAGTCGTCGGCGCTAAGAACACAAACTGTAATAAAAGTGCAGAGAAGTAAACAGTCTAGTCAGTCTTTGACAGCTTGTTTTGCGGGCAGTGATGTAATTAACCATATTGGTATGCAGTCACGAGGCCACAGACAAAAAATATTTATAATAAATTTACTAAGAAATATTTAATTACAATAAAAGTGGTCAAGTGCGAGTTGGACTCGCCCATGAAGGGTTCCGTTGCAGCAAGTAACATAATATACATAGTACACATAGTTCTTGTAGTTCCTTGTAACTTTGATCGAAGTTTCAATAATAGTGTATTTATGACGTACTAAAAAAAACTACTTATCAGATCGAGTTCAAACTAATTTTCGTTGGTAGTTTACATGGTAATGTACATCATATATTTTTTTTAGATTTTTCATTCTCTTACTTTAAAAGTTAGAGGGGGGGGACACACATTTTACCACTTTGGAAGTGTCTGTCGCGCAAATTATTCAGTGCAGACGAAAATGATTTTAGAAACCTCAATATCATTTTTGAAGACCTATCGATAGACACCCCACGCGTGTAGGTATGATGAAAAAAAATTTTTTGAGTTTTAGTTCTAAGTATGGGGGGCAACCCTAATTTTTCTTTTTTTTAAATTTTTTTGTTCAAATCTTAATGCGGTTCACAGAATACATCTACTTACCAAGTTTCAACAGTGTAGTTCTCATAGTTTCGGCAAAAAGTGGCTGTGACATACGGACGGACAGACAGACAGACAGACAGACATGACGAATCTATAAGGGTTCCGTTTTTACGTTTTACGGAACCCTAAAAACGTGATTTTCGACATTCTTTTAATACAGACTATCATAAAATTAATGATCACCATGATCGATCATACTCTTAAACATTAATATGCGATTAGTGGTAACATCCCTATTTTATTATTTTTGGTACGATTATCTGAAACATTTTTTCAGATATCTGAAAAAAGAAAAATAATAAGTTGGCAGCACTGGTGATGAACAGTTTTTACGCGTAATTTCCGTTATATATTTTTCTTACAGTTTGAGTCTCACATTTTTGTCAGTTCGGTCGCTCAGCAAAATCTCTATCTTCAATCAATTGATATAGTCATTGAG
Organism: Ectropis crepuscularia; assembly: GCA_963693475.1. Lineage (NCBI taxonomy): Eukaryota > Metazoa > Arthropoda > Insecta > Lepidoptera > Geometridae > Ectropis > Ectropis crepuscularia. Next base: position 8,729,484 of record OY856350.1, read on the forward strand.
GACTGCTCGTCGGATCAAATAGCCATTGGTGCTGAAATTTCTTAGGGGTCTCTACTTTCCGCGATGCTTCTGTATCTTATCGCTGCTACGTAGCAACGATATGTTGAAGCCCGGTATCCCTAGGAACGCTGATGATAGCACTGTTGTAGAGAGTTACAGCACATCTAGCGCACCAGAAGCAGCGGGCAGCAAATTCAGGTATTAGAGAGAGTATGATCATTTAGTATGATTCAGAGAGTAGAGTAGAGTATGATTCAGGTAAGATCAGAGATATGGTTCAGAGTATGATCGAGCATTTACACTTGATCCTTGAGGTAATTCTAAGGCTAGTCTCTAATTAAGGGGATGCTTAACGAGGTAATGTTTAACGAGGAAAATATGCAGGCTTGTCTGTTCCATGCCAAAAGGAGAATTCGATATACTCTGCTATATCCGTGCATGGTGATCATGCGTTTTCCCTACATGGAATAATATATAAAAAACAATAATGGATGTGTTATTTCCGGAAGAATTATTTCGAAATGTGAATTGAGTAGAGGACATCTGGTAGATGAAATTATAAAGATAATTAAGGAAATAACAAAATGTATCTAATTGGGTAGGGGAGGCATTTTTCAGTTTTTGCCGCGCTTAAAAATATTTAAGATCCGGGGCTGCATAAAGTTACATCCCTCGCTAAATAAAGGCGTACCTGAATCTAACGGCACTGGAATGATATGGTCAGAAGGGCGAATTAATTACTTAAGAAATTTAATATTTCATTTGCAAAATTATTGTTTTTAATCTGTCCTTCGAATATCTCAAACGCTATACGACGTCACAGGCTCGTGTAAAAAAAATGTTCATTGTTTTCTATTGATTTATATAATTGTTTCAGTAATTGTAATACAATTTTCGATATTCTGTAACAACAATAGAGAATTTGTCTGTGTGAAAGAGCTATTCACTTATATCTTAACGGAAATCGTATTTATTTTAGTCTTAGTGGATATTAACTTCGGATCTCTTCTTGATAATTTTAACCGTGAAATTCTCATTTTTATACCAGTTGACACTTGAAGCCATAATGTTCCTGGAGTTTTCACACTTGTGATATCAACACACACTCGCACACTTAATATTTTGGGAAATTTGGGGAAATCGGGCATCGGCGATACTGGTTGTCTTGACGACGCTGTTAGTTCCCATTTTGGCCACATGTCATTAGATTATTGAGCACCTATACGTGGTACTGACAGTTTCCACGTCATACTGTTTACAACTGTCTCGCGGGTCGTGCTTAAGACACACGTAGTATAGTTACTAACAATAGTTACTGAGGATATAATCAAAATGAACAATAGTTACCGTAGATATAATCAAGATAAACAATAGTTACCGTAGATATAATTAAAATGAGAAATAGTTACCGTGGAGACAATCAAGACGAACAATAGCTACTATAGAGATAATCAAGATTAACAATAGTTACTGTAGATATAATAAATATGAACAACAGTTACCAAGGATATAATCAAGATGAACAATAGTTACCGTGGATATAACAAAAATGAACAATAGTTACTGTGGGTTTCACATAGATAAACAATAGTTACAGTGGATATCACATAGATGAACAACACTTACCGTGGATATCACATAGATGAACAATAGTTACCGTGGATATCACAAAGATGAACAATAGTTACCGTGGATATCACAAAGATGAACAATAGTTATCGTGGATGTAATCAAGATGAGCAATAGTTGCCGTGGATATAATCTAGACAAACAATAGTTACCGTGGATAGAATCTAGATGAGAAATAGTTACCGTGTATATAACCAAGATGAACAATAGCTACCGTGGATATAATCAAGATGAACAATAATAACCGTGAATATCACAAAGATGAACAATCCCGAGATGATGACGGTGTTGAAGTAGGGCCCACAGTTGACCGAGTTGGAGAAAGGACGTGGTTTGGGAGGCTCTGAGGTTGAAGACTCTTGGCTGGTCGGCTCTTCGCTGGTCGGCTCTGGGCTGGTTGGCTCTGGGTCTTCGGAAGTAGTTTCCCCCTCTTCCACATTTGGTTCGTCACGTCGGGTTCTCCTTACGGTGAGTGGTTCTATCTGACGGGTACAAGATAAGATGCGATGAGATAACATTATCATTAAAAGTCACCACAAGAGAACAAAATAAACTTGACCTTTAGTAAGATAATGTAATTTCCATTATGATTATTTTCATTTTACAAAGTGTGTTTGTGTCTGAATGAAAAGTGTGAATGTCGCAGTCAAGTAGCTTAATCAGCCGTTCAATTAACAGCCTAGCTCGTTTACTATCTACTTTATATCGTTCATTCAGGCCGCAACAGCCTAGTTTAGCCTTTACTATCAATATCATACAGGCCGCTAGTTAAACGGCGTTGTTTATTAAACGGGCTAGGATTTTATAGAACCGCTGATTAAGCTAGTTGGCTGCGACATCCATTTAAAACGTGTTTTTAAGTGCGCGTGGGATCTGCGCGGTATTTTGTATAGTTATAGTATATATTAAACTTGTTTCAATCCAAGTAATTATTTATATTAAAAATTAACACGAACGGTCAAAATCGCATCGTCAACGGGTCATTTTTCGCATTCTCATCGTGTCACACTTCCCGGCGCAGTTAAACATTTGGTTACTGCTTTACTAAATCCCAGTATATTTGTATTTTACATATACTAGTGTCTTCGTAATAATACACATTACGCACAATACTAAACAAAAAATCTTTTTATAATTATTTTGAAGTTAAAACACAAAATGTGTCGGTCACACGATTTTGGTTCCTTTAGATTTGCGTCACAAACAGCTGATTATTGAACCCAGTGACGCCAACCAATCACAAATTCTATTAGGTTGATTTAAAAAAAAGAATTTAAAAAAAAGGGATAATTTCGTCACCTACGTGGCGTCACCTACGTGGCGTCACCTTCGTGACGTTTTGTCCATGAAGGTGATTGATGATCAGATCAGAAAAAAAGGTAATTCACTGGGATTTATGAATGTCTATGTCCTTGACATTAGTTTTGTCGTAATCATTTACTGTCTAATGAATATTTAAACTCTCAATTAGTTAATACTTACCTAATTTTTTTTTTTTAAATACCTATAAAGTTTCTGCGTCACCTTCGTGGATTGTAACGTCGCCTACGTGGGAACAAAAAATTCAAAACGTTGGTTTTTGAAACAAGGCTCAAAATGTAACTTACTGAATCGAAAATATTATTTTTCATATTTAATGCTTTATGTATGTTTAGAAAAGCAATTCAAATAAATAGCAATTGAAATTTTCCATGAAAGTAACGATGAGAATCGTAAAAATGAGAATTAGCCAGGTCCATTGACAAGAATGGCAGTCATAGGAACTGCCGATATAAGTGAAAACTTATAACTCAGAATTTGATAGCTTACTTTGGAAACTACGTGTGGTGTAACCGGAGGGCGTGGTCATGAGCATGGTCATAGTCTCGAGTTTACCCGAAGATTTCTATCACTCACGAGCGTAACGCTAGAATTCAATTCTCATCCCACGTAAAATCTGTTTGTGTTGCGCCAAAATAAGTTTTCACTTCAAAAAAAGCGGTTTGCTTTATGGTCAGAATCTGTACCAAGGATGTAACGAAGGTAATTTTATCGGTACCGAAGGCGGAGTCGGAATTTTTAAATTTGAATTATCGAAGTCGGAACCGGAGTCGGAACCGAAGTCAGAGGCGTAGGCAGGGTCAGAAGTGGTGGCAGGATAGAGATATTTGTTGGGGACCAATGAAACATTATTTGGTCAAACATTTTTTCATTTTATTATTAAATAAAACACAAACAATAAAAAAAAATTGGCATGTATTCAAATAAACAAGAAATTAAATTAGATGAGTCGAATCCCAAAGTAGCGTAATTAAAATAAAATCACCCAAGTACGAAGGGAATGGTTGAACTCCCATGAAGGGTTCCGTAGCAGCAAGACAGCAACATAATACATAAGTTCTTGTAGTTCGGTGGAACTTTGATCGATGTTTTAATAATAGTGTATTTATGACGTACTAAAAAAACTACTCACTAGATCGAGTTCAAATCAATATATTTTTTTTAGTTTTATCATTCTCTTATTTTAGAAATTACAAGGGGGGGGTGGCACATTTTACCAATTTGGAAGTGTCTCTCGCGCAAATTATTCGGTGTAGTTTTTTGAGTTTCAGTTCTAAGTATAGGCACAGATCAGAAAATAGTTGTATAGGGCACCTCCAAAATTATAGGATTTTTTTCATATTTTTTTGCAAAAAATTAAAGCAGTTTCTACTATACATCCACTTACCAAGTTTTAACAGTGTATGTAGTTCTCATAGTTTCGACAAAAAGTGGTTGTGGCATACTTTTTGCCGAAACTATGAGACGGACGGATAGACAGACAGACATGACGAATTTATAAGGGTTCCGTTTTTACGTTTTACGGAACCCTAAAAAGAACATATATGAATTTTGAATGCACAAAATCTTTGAACCAAATCAAACCTAATTAATTTATATTTTCATTTACTTTCCCCCACAATAAAAGATTATCACTAATACTTATACACCTTACATCCGATTAAAAACTCCGGTTTAAAAGTTGTAATAATAACCGGAAGTTCTGACTTATCGGAGTCGGAGTCGGAGCTCCGTAACATCCCTGCTCTGGTGTCTGTACCGACCTACCTAGAGGTTGGTAGAGGCGATCGGCGAAATTTTTACGGAAGCAATTTTACAACTCTTTGTCGCCGTGTTTTTTTTGTTAAGATTATTTAAATTGATTGCATTTTGTAAGTTGTTGCCTACATAATTTTGATTCCGGAAACGTTAATAAATCAAAATAACTTAATATGTGCAAATCTTTGTTTTTATAATAATAACATCCCATCATTTTCCCGTGGTAAAAAGTATCCCTATGTATTATTCCATGACATTTCATGCGTTTCCGAGATTCCGATGCTCGTTTCAAGGTATAAGGTTATTATTATTATAAGTAGTACCTGGTATTCAGAAATGGTGATAGAACTGCCGTCGCGCAGGTTGTAGATGGTGATAGGCTCGGAGCAGTAGTATGATCGGCTCCAAGGAGCTTCGATGGCTGTCAGCGTGCGACCCACCTCCTCGCCTGCCTCTAGAAGCGCTACATTCGCTGCAATCATAGACGGATAAATAGATAGAATCATTGATATAAATCAATGGATGTGCCCTCCCAAACTTCAGTTGCACGGAATTATGTTATCGTTGTGAAGAGTGAGCTCACTCTTTCCGCTTTAATCGATTGTAGGAAGCGGTGAACGCCGGACGTTTCTACCTATCGCTATTCATTGTCAACAACCAAAATTTGTGGAACCGCAACATGCCTGGCCGCTAGCGATTCTAGAGGTCAAGTAGATTGGTAGTTGTAGACCACTCACGCTACACACAGAGACGCAGTTTGTTAACAATTTCAAGGTGCTCCGCGGGGGGTCTACCGCCTAACGAAAAACGCTTTGACGCTTTGACGCTTTCGCATTGCCGTCTCTTTCATTTCAAGCGAGAAGAAAAGAGACAGCAATATCAAAGCATCAAAGCGTCAAAGCGTTTTTCTTTAGGCGGTAGAAGCGCGGGCACATCTTTTGATTTATATCGAACCACTTTATTGTTCACAACTCAAAAATAAACCAAAAAAAAATGGTAGTCACACGTATTGCCGAAAGAAGCGAAAGCTTATAACTCGGAATTTGATAGCAATTTGATAAATGTGTAACGGTAACCAAAATCGGTTCCTAAAATTAGTGAAACAAATGACAATCTTAACGTTAACAACGATCTCTTCCAAGCAACCAGAACATTAAATTAAAACTTAATAAAGAAATCATATCTCATTATTTTGCTGTGAAAACTCATAAAATGTTCCCACAAAATGTTCACACAGCTGGGACTCTGGGGCTTCTCTCGCAAGGGCAGAGTCTAGCCCATAATCCACCACGCTGGCCCAATGCGGGTTGGTGGACGACACATGACCTCTAAAGATTATAGGAACGCATCGGTTCGCTCACAATGTTTTCTTTCCTCGTAAAACCAGTGGGGATGAAAAATGTTTACATGTGTATTAGGAAAAAAATCGGGTTCGAATCTATGATAGTACGTACTATGGGGTGTTCTTGCCACTCTCATTACGGCTTCACTTCTTCATCAATCATTGATCAGATTCGGTCTGCCAAATCTACATATTATACAAAAATATACTCTTTATTGACCACAATACTAAACACAATATACAAATTGAAATATGTGAAACAGATGGCGACCTTATCGCTAAAAGCGATCTCTTCCAGGCAACCGAAGGATGGATAAAAAGATTAAATAGATTTAGACGGGGTTATACAGGTTTTATATAAAAAACGTAATTTTTTCAAGTGTGACATTTCCACACAAAGATGCGTATTACTAGCTGTAGTCCGCGGTTTTACCTACATAGATCCCTTTCCTGTGATAAAAAGTAGTATTTGTGTTATTCCAGATTATATTCTAACTGTGAAATTGAAATGATATTGAAATTTCAAACCAATCCTTCCAGAAGGTCCGACGTGAGCAAGAAACATCCAAATTTGCGCATTTATAATATTGGTAGGAATAGTAGGTATCCTTGCCTAGCTTCCAGATATCTTGTTGGAACTCGAAGTTGAACTGCAGATGGAAGTCCGTGACGAGCATCCTGGTGGACAGCGTCCTGCGCGTGCGTCGCTCGTACTCCACCACCGGCGTCTCTGTGAACGCCGCGCGCCGGCTCTTCGTCGAGGATACCACGTCTATAAATAAATAAATAAATATTGGTGGACAATTCACACACAACACCATCTGACCCCAAACTAAGCAAAGCTTGTGTGATGGCGGCCAGATAGCTGATATAATACTTATATAGTTTTAAATACATACTTATTATACATAGAAACACCCAGACACAGTGCAAACATTTGAATTCATCACACAAAATATTTGCACTGGGTGGGAATCGAACCCACGACCCTCGGCTTCGCAGGCAGAGCTACTACCAACTAAGCCACGAGGCCAGTCAATAAACTCAATCCTGGATTAATATACATATACCTAGGTTATTTGTGCAATTGCTTAGGTTAGGGCATCCTATCTAGAAGAGCATAAGAGACGACCGATAACAAGTAGGTACGCGAAAGTTAAAACAGTTTCAAAATCCGCGCGTTTCGATTTGTTTTTTTTTATTAATTCACTTAAGGACAGGGTAATTGCTTGAGGAAGATTTCTCAGGATATCAAGTTACCTTAATTCGGCACTGTAAACTAAAGCTAGCCAAGTAATTTTGTCAGGCAAGAAGCATGTCGTAAACGTGTGCTGTACGAAAATAACTAAACAATTAACTATAGAAGCATATTCAAGGTAAGCACGTTCCATCGTAGATCGCATCGTCGCTTAACATCAGGCGAGATGGTGGTCAAGTGCGAACTTATCACAGTTAAAAAAAAATAAAAAAATATTATTGATTTATAGATTGTACATGTCAGAGTGAAAGCGTTGAGTGGGTTATTCCCGAAGGTTCTTGGTGTTGTCTAGTCGAGAATGAATCGGTTTCTTCTAAGTACCTAAGCATGCTCCATCGTAAACTGCATCGTCACTTAACATCAGACGAGATGACGGTCAAGTGTAAACCTATAAATAGTTAAACCTATAGAGTTAACATAATTATGCTACACAGCTGTTATTATCATTAAAACTTTAACTTCCTACTTGTGATAAAGCATCATTGATGCCGCAGAGATCATCAGATTTTCAATCGAAATCTATGTGATTTTGAATATCTGAGTTTCTTACTAACCCGTAAGTCGAAATAGAGCATCCGGCGTGACCACCATCACCCCTCTCTCTTTAGGTGTCTCCCATACTCTCGGCGGTGAGTACTTCAACTGTTCCACCATTATAGGATTCCTCTTCCCGGTATAAAACGCCAATATAGGACCTGCCTTCATCTGTTTCACGGTAAAATATATCTCTTTCATTAACGAATCATGTTTCCTCAACCTGTCCAATCTACTCATTTCAGAATCGTCTTGGAAAAACACGTAGACATACTTATGGTTATCTTGGATCCGTAATTTTTCACCAGAACCTACATGAAAGATGTTGGAGACATCGGGTTCGAAAATGTGCGTCAACAAATCGTAAGGCTCGTTTACAGCGGGCATGTAAATCACTTTTTTATCATCGATTCCTTTCTGTAAGTTATAGAATGGTGTTCCAAGTGAATCTTTAGCACTGATATCTTCGGTGCAAAGGGTTTCTTCGATGAAAATGACTACACATTCAGTGCGTTTGACGGCGTCTAAAGCCAACTCAGTGAAGAACTCTGAGCTCAGTATTTCAAATGGATTAGCTTGTACAGTCACTTGGCCCATCACGGCGTCGTTGTCCAACAAAAGAACAGGAAGAGTGCGCTTGAAACCAGAACAACTATTTAGAAGCAAAACAAACATAAAAACTAAAAATAGCTTCATTTTTTGAGTAGATTATACTTTCGCCTAAACTAATTCAATACAACTTATGTGCAGAAAAACGTTTTACTTATACAGTTAAGTATTTATCTTAGAAGTTATTATTGGTATTTTCAAGTAAAAATCGCAAAATCCTCTGATTATTATAGAATAAGCACAAATCCCATCAGTGTCAAAGTCAGCAATGTAAAACGCTTTTAGAGAAAGAAAAACAACCCTCCGTGTCTAATCCAAGAAGATTTTACTAGGTAGATTTCTAGGCCTCAAAATTGGAAACCTGCTTTCTCTATTTTTTTATACAAAACTAGCTGACCCCGCAAACGTTGTTTTGCCTTAGTGAACAACCCTTGTCACTTAGGGGTATGAAAAATAGCTAGAGTGCTCGCAATATAACTCTGCGCGTAGCAAAACATGGAACTAATTGACAGGCTGTCAACTTCTTATTTACGTCAGTCAACGTCAGTTGACAAAAGTTTGTTTACGTTTGGTGTATTTATTAATTTCCAAAATAATTAATAGCTTTTATTATGCCGAAAGTGATTAAAAGTGCTGGCCGGGGCTGGTTCTTGAAAATCAATCGTGGTTGTGAAGAAGAACTATGCAATAACGGGCCAAAAGTGCAGTTTTCCAAACGCAGAGCTATTTGACAACTAACATGTAGGGATACCATAGCAATCAAATCTCCACCTATTATCGGCATATTTTAAAGCTGAGGCTTTAGGTTGAGGTGCGGCTTTGGGTTTGATTGTTTTATCGCCAATTTACCCGTGGGAAAAAATGTGTGTTCCGAATGTGAGAAACCAGTTATAAATGTTTTTTTTTTCATAATATACAAATAAAAATAGAAAACACAGTGACACAGCAGTGAAGATCAGCTGATTGTATCTTTCTCGCTCGGGTACACTCGGCGGTTCCATGTTCACCCGATCGACCCTTTCACCTAACAGCGGTGCGCCAAAAGAAATTTTACTCAATTTTTTTTTCAAGGTTAGCTTGGATGCTCTTTGATCCTTAACTCTGTATTAATTACTGTATTTTTATTGTAGGCGTTTCAGAACGTACTGTCACGTGGTAATGGACAACGCATTATACCACTGCACTCAGATAAATAAAGCGGCTACAATGGGCAATGTAAAAGAAGAAAACCAAAAGTGGCTTAAGAAAAATGAAATAGATTTCGACGATTGTAGGACAAATCCGCAGTTACTCGAATAAAGAGGCACAAAGAAGACCCACAATACCAAGTAGAATAACTATTAAAGGAACATGGACAGGAACTTTTGCGGTTACCGCCGTGATTCATCGTGATTTTAACCCTATTGAAAAAAGAAGATGATTCTATGGAAGCCAATGACTCATTAAAAGAACGTTTATGCGCCAAATTTTCAAATAGTGTTATTTATGGACTCAATAAAAGATTTACAAGTTTAAATTAAATTCTTGTTATTTCGATGTTGGTGTAGGTTGAAAATGACAGATTTTTTGTAATGTAATAAACTATAATAAAGTTTTCCTGGTGGTAAGACACTCACACAGCCTGTACCAATTACCATAGCTGGGCACCGTTAATCAAATAGTTAACTTCGTTAATCGTTAATCCGTTACAAAAAAAGTTAACTTCGTTAAACGTTAAAGCGTTACATTTCGTAAGAATTAACGGAAGTTAACGTTAATCGTTAATCCGTTAATATGCGCATTGGATTTTTATATCGTTGCGTTAGTGAGCTAATAATACCTGTTGGTTTAGGTTCTGGAAGTAAACAGGTTAGGAAAAAACCAAATACTTGTAGAGTTTAATTTTATTATTGAAGTGAAAACTTCTTTAGGCGCGCCGAGACAGATTTTTCGTGGGCTGTGAATTGAATTCTAGCGTCACGCTCTACCCGAGCGATGATAAGAAATCTTCGGGTAAACTCGGGACCATGGCTATTGGCCATCTAGAAATCCGTCAGCCAATGGGAAATGCTGAAAGGGAATGGCCTGGCCATCATGACATGGCCATCTAGAAATGCATCAGCCAATAGGAAATGCTGGTGTTTTTCTAGATAGCCATGCCATGATGACCACGCCACGCCCTCCGGTTACACCCGTGTAGTTTCCAAGGTAAGCTATCAAATTCTGAGTTATAAGTTTTCAGTTCTATCGGCAGTTTCTATGACTGCCAATTTTTTTATTTAATTTAATTTAATGTGTAATTTAATTGTCGGGCATAATGCGCATAGGTATCTATTTCCCCTCATTCGGCATTATCATGTCGAAGTTCTCGTCTGAAAGCGAGGCTCACTTTGGTGTTAAAATGTCTTTACCCGTGGATAGCAGACGTTCAACTGCAGCGTTTGAGGGCTGTTTTCCAAATTTCAACCCAATCCTTTCCCGTACCCAGACGTTCATTTTATTTAACTTTTCTTTGGTTAGTTGAAATGAACTACCACCGATTTTATTAAAAGAAAGTTACAATACAGATACACGATCGAAATAGTATGATTGAATTTATCGGGGAGTTCCTCACTAGCTATGGATTACTATAATCTACTTGGTTTACTAGGGATGTGTGAAATATTCAACTAAATTGTAAACGTCAGTCAAATTCGAGTATGTCTATGCTCAAATTTTCAGCCATCGAGAATATCGGAAATATGACTTATGATAACAAAATTATATTTGTTTTCATATAACGTCAACCGATCATGCCACAGGCTAAAATGACGCCTCAATCCTGCCAAAATTGCAGGAACCCGCCACATATGGTCACACTGCGCCTAGTACTTTTCGTTTCATACTTGTCTGAACCTGTTTTTTGCGCCGCGCCGAGGTGCCGTGCGGTAAATAGTAAGCATTGGATTAACGATTAACGGACTTCTGCATAATTAACGGAAGTTAACATGTCCGTTAACATTTTTAAAAGTTAACTTAAAAGTTAATCCGTTAATCAAAATGTTAACTTCGTTAATTAACGATTAACGGATTAACGAGTTAATGCCCAGCTATGCCAATTACCAATGATACTTGGTCATACTGAACCAAACCAGCACTTTGCAGTGCTGGTTTGGCGTTTATTACTTCGAGACATTCGTTCTTGAGTCTCAGTTGTCGTGTAGTTACTTAAATTGCTTCCTTGAAAAATCCCTTCCCGTACATGTTTTATGATGTTGTACGTTCCCAATGAACGGGAAGGGAACCTATTAGCTTGACCTGGCAACATTAAGTACGCCACCAGTCGCGCGCAGACTTATACTGCGAGCACTATAGTAGCCGATTCTCAGACCTGACTGAATATCAGAATGAATATCTCAGACTGAATATGCATATAAAATTTGGTTAAAATCAGTAAAGCCGTTTCGGAGGAGTAAGGAAACAAACACTGTGACACGAGAATTTTATATATAAGAAGATAGAGCGGCGAGAAACGAGCGGGACATGTACCTGGGGAAGTACCACACTTTTGTCAGTTATTCTACCGCCAAGCAGTAATGTGCAAACATTACTGTGTTCCGGTTTGCAAGATAATGTTTCCAGATAAACTACAGGGCTTAGAGATAAAATATCTTAGATCGTGTTTGTTCTCCGCTAAAAGGACTCCATTTTTTTTTTTTTACATTTAATTTAAACACTCCCCAGACTCCGGGGTCCGTGACTTTTGTCATTACAATAATCTTTTTTTATTTACATAGTTCTTGGATTAGGAGAAGAAGAGGAAAATAGGGGGGGTGGGGGGAGTAGGGGGGTGGTGAACATTTTAAACGTAATTCTAGTGCTAGTCTGTCCGATTTCGTCTGTTGAGCCGATCATTACCGGTTGGGATTCCGATAGTAATCGACTCGACATCGTCTTTTGCCTAAGCCGCCTCCTCCTGGTCCAGAGCCTCCACTACAGCCGCATTTCTGTCTCTAATGGCCATCTGCAGGTTGACATCTTCAATGGTCTTTGGTGATGCAGCCAACGCTCGCCGCACGAACCGACCGATGGCGTCGTCGGTGTCGTCAGCGTAGTATGTGAAGGTCCCCGTGTGCCGTGAGATTGCAACAACCGCATGGGACACGCTCTCAAGGACTCCATTCCAACTGACTCCTACTTTTCGAGGCGTATCCGTGCTGGTTACTGACCATCTCGAGCTTTTGGGCGTTTCTTTGTCATCGACGCGACGCTTAACTTTGGCACGTACATTGAGCCTAAGGCTAAATTAGCCGCCAAAAAACTAGGTGTCCTCTCAAAGGTACGAAGATACTTCAATTCTGAATAGTTGCTCACGTTATACCAAGCACAGATTCGCTCCTGTATTGAGTACTGTTCGCACCTTTGGGATGGATCGGCTAAGTTTCAGCTGGAGACTCTGGAATTGATCGAGAGACGTGCCAAAAGGCTCATAGGCAATGACACTCTTAGTGCGTAAAATACTTCAAAGTCTCTAACATCGCATCAAAATTGATAGCTGATCGGTTTTTTTATCGGATACACTTCGGAGAGTGTGCAACTGATCTGCATGATTTAATACCACCTTGCCCTTTCTTCTATCAGACTTTTCGTATCTCAAAAAGCGACATCGTTTCATGGTTGATGTTCCAAAAACACGAACGAAGGAATTTGACTCCACGTTTGTAATAAAAACGTCTAGATTGTAGAATACTTTGCCTGAGTGGGTTTTCCCCGATAGTTACAATCTTGGTGTCTTCAAATCGAGAGTGAATCGTAGATCGCGTCGTCGCTTAACATCAGGCGAGATGGTGGTCAATTGCAAACCTAGGATATTTAAAAAAAAATCTTTGGGTGACGAGCGCAGTGCATTGCTAGGTAATGATTTGGGCTCTTCATGTCACAGTACATGTACAGTATAGATTTAGTATATTATATATGTAATTCTCTAAACCAAAGAATTATAACGCCTAGAAACTGGGTCCGCACAAAAAAGTGAGGCAAATAGAACTGAGCCCATACCTATTTGGCTTAGTCCGTTCGAAACTACCATCCTACTAATATTATAAATGTGCATGTATGGATGTTTGGATGTTTGTTGCTCAATCACGTCCTAACGTATGAACGGATCGGGCTGAAATTTGGAACACAGATAGATTATAGTCTGGAAGAACACATAGGCTTTTTATCCCGGAAAACCACGGGAACAACGGGAACGGGAATTTCGCGGGTAACACCGCGGGGCGCTGCTAGTCATTTATAAAGGTTCAGCGCTAGTGCATGCATCTCCAACAATTAAAAACAATAAGTTTGTGTGGTACCTGTACACTGTACGTACACCTACTGCTTACCGCCGACAATAAAGCATATTCTATTCTATCAATCTGAACTTTGCCTCACTTTGTAGTGGTAGGACTCTTAGCAGAGTCCGCCTGGGGAAGTACCACACCTTTGCCAGTTATTCTACCGCCAAGCAGTAATGTGCAAACATTACTGTGTTCCGGTTTGAAGGGCAATGTTTCCAGAGAAATTACAGGGCTTAGAGATATAACAACTTAGATCTCTGGGTGACGAGCGAAGTGCAGTGCTAGGTAATGCTTGGGACTGTTCATGTTCCAACAGCTGTGTGTCACTGTGCTGTTATGCGGCAGGCATGTTGCTTACCATCAGGCACATGTCCTGCTCGTCTCGTCACTCTTTATTAAAAAAAAAAACTTGGGATGAAGCGTTCGCAGCATCTGCTTGAAGATTATCGATCTAGGCGATATTACTTTATGATGTAAGTAAACTCTTTGTCGTATATGAACATTAATTATGTCTACAGCTTTCCTGGTTCCACTGCTCTAATTTATCCTTGTATTGCTAAGTCTGCTAGAACACCATCCTTATACAGCCTGTGCTATCTTTGCGAAATTGAAAACTCCAGGATCTAGGTATTTTACATAAAATAATAGAGTGTCAGTGCAGACGAAGACTTCTATTCACCATCTCAAAGGTTTTTAATTCGCGTTAGTCAATTTATGTTAAAATTTAATTTAAATATCTCTTTCAGCCCCTAGATGATACTCTTTATTGACAAAATTCAAAAAAATCCACACAAAGAATTATCTAATATTAAACTTTAAAAACTAGTGCAACAGTTGGCGGCCTTATCTTCGAAAGTGATCTCTTTTAGGCAACCTTAGGAGGGACAATAATGTCTTGTGTGAAAGCTAGAAGGTCGAAGGAAACTAGTTTTTACTACGATAGTTAGCTGACATTTTGTAGAATATAGAATCAAAATTTTGGATTGAAATCGCGGTAACTTCGTCTTAAAAATATATGACCAGTAGACCAGTAGTGGCATTCACCACTTCAGCAGAGTAAAGTTCGTCTAGGGATCTCCCCATGATATCCAGTTATACCTAAGGTATATGTATATTTAGACACAATAAAAAATTACAGTAGATAATCTTGTAAATTATGTGTGTTTTTGTATAATATGTTTTTAGTGTGTAGGTATGTGTGGATGTTTTGCTGTCATTACCTACATTTGTTCTACGTCTACGACGTTATTTATTTTATTATTGTCTTCTCTTATTATGTACTTACCAACGATATTTTATATAGGTAATATGTCGATGGTACTTACACATAGATTCTTTGCCTTTTGGTTAATGACGTTACCAAGTTGAGTGTTCTTGTGATGTTTTTTTTTTAACTTATATAGATGTGTTACTTGACCGCCATCTCACCTTGATGTTAAGCGACGACGCGGTCTACGATGGAGCGTATTTACCTAGAAGAAACCGATTCACTCTAGATTTATGTTTCGAATAAATGATGTGGTTTGGCTTGGTCTCTCGAATGGGCTGTCCGAATTCGATCCAGAACCAAATCTAGCATCAAACTCGGCCAATCTCAGAACATCAAGAAGTTAATTAACACAAATGGCGTCTCCGCAATAATCCCCGCTGTTTAATTATAAAGTTCTTTATCGGCCGTTTGTCTTCGTCCCTTTGTGGGCTCGTTCCGGCTTCGCTGCAGTAGAGTTAGGAGCTCTTTACACGAAGCGACTACGCGTTGGGTCTCTTTTATTTTGACACTAAATACTAACATTTTTGGGTCCTTTTTTTGGTAGGCCAAAAGATTTTTTAAGAAAATATTATATACTAGTTAAGATCTATTTTATGGAAATGTTTTTTTTTGCCTATTTTGGTATATTTTGAATCATTTACCTATGTGTTATTCAAACTATAAATTGTGTTTCAAATAACAACCCAATCTGGACGTCTCTCTTTTTACTTTTTAACTCCAATTTTACTTCGATCGGTCGTTTTGTCCGTTTAAATGTTCTAAGCCTACTCTAATTAGAGTATGCTTCGAACATTTAAACGTCAAACAATGTTGTATCGGACGAAACAAAGTAGAACGAGAGTAGTAAAGTCGCGAGTTTTTTCTCGAAATTACGTTTTCGTAGAAATAGAGTAGACGTCCTGATGCGTTAAAACAAACGGATCAAAATAAAATTTAATTTATGTACCCACATACTTACATCATCAGTTCAACTGATTTTGGCCAAACCTTAAGATTGGAACAAAATAATATCGACGCTTAAAAGGCAAACATTACAAAGCGACATGGATGGCGAAATTGAGTTACCTATATACCTACACCATTGAAATCAGCTTCATGGGGTTTAGGTACTCTCGTCTCGCTAGGACAGGTTTTGATGTAACTTAGTAACTTGTTGGTCACTTAGTAACCTGAAAAAAACTTATTTTCGCGTTTTCGACGACCAAGCGACTACAATTTTACCGATTCATGAATAACTTTTATTTGTCAGGTTTCAATTTGGTTTGGCAATTCCATAAAAGATCGAGCAGTTATGACTTAGGTATGACTAATAACTACGCATAAATAAAAATTTAAAAACGCTCTAGTGTAAAGTTGTCAAAGTGTTGTTTGGTAATGTTTGCCTTTCAAGCAATTTTTGCCGTATAGGTAAGGTATATGTATGATTTTTTTTAATTTCTGAGCTTTTAATAATGTTTTTTTCTAAGCAACAAATGAGAAGTCCAGTCGTGTAGCGCGGCCTTTACCGGCTTTGTTTACAACGATGATGGCACCGGCGCGTGACCGGACTACTCATTTCTGTACGAACAACCCTTAACATTACAAAGACTAACTTGTTTCGTAGAGACGCGTATCTAATGGAAGACTAGGCTGAGGCGATGAGAGTACCTACTTATGTCGCATAGAACAAGATAAATAGAGGCTGAAGTATAGCGGTGTGAGGATATTAAAATTAGAGAATACCTACTAGCAGCGCCCCGCGGCTTAACCCGTTATTTTTTCGGAATAAAAACCTTAAACCTACACCCTTGTCAAAAGTCTCGGGATTTCTCTCTCTGCCACACGATGGACCCGGCACCCGTACGGTGTATCCATAGAATACTAAGAAGTTCGTCTCTCTAGCCTATTCGTCGCAGGGTGTCAGCTGACTCCATACCAAATTTTATTAAAATCGCCGTTTAGACGTGAAGAAGTAACAAACATACAGTCACATACTTTCACCTTTATTATACTATTAGTGTGATTAACCTTTAAGTGTGATTAACCTTTTGACCGCCAGGACTAAATTGCATTTCCGTGCCCTGGACGCCAAGCGTACGAAATAAGACAAAATTAAAAAAAAAAATGTGCTGTCACCATTTGATATCTAACACACAATATTTTGGTATAGTCCGTTTTTTTGTCAACTATAGACGTCGTTGGCGCACAGGGCTCACTCGCGCTTGTCAAATATAGGTGACTCTGGCGGTCAAAAGGTTAAGAAGAGGATGTGCTGGGACATATATATAGAATATAGATTTTCCTAAAGTGGTACTACTAAGCAAAGGTGATTGACCGATAAGACTAACGCACGTAGATAAGTGCTAGAAACTTAAAATATCGCACACATATTCTTCTTATATGGGATAAAATACTACTACCTACTTAGTCTATCAGCTACCACCCGCCAGAGCTCTGCTAGTCGATTAGTGTAGGTACGAGAATATAGAAAGTTACGGCTGGTCTAGTCGGGAGAACGGCAACTGCCGATCCGGAGTGGTGGTTCGAACCCCACGCGCACCACTGTATTTTCGAAGTCATGTGCGTAGTGCCGCTAACTTTAAACATCGTAAGGAAACCGACATGTTTCTAGAATCTTTGGATGTCATGACATTGTGTCATCCACAAATCCTAAGCCCTACTGTCCACGAACGCGTCTTTTGCCGAATGCATGCATCCTACAAACAAGTAGCAAGACGTGCGGCTGTCGTATCGTTGTCGCTTCGTGGACACAGGCTTCATTATTTGTACGCAAGATGCAAGCATTCGTCTTGCATCCGACAATTGTCGAAATCGTGCGGATGTCGTGCAGCTACGTGGACAATTGGCCTTACTGGGGCTGCATGGTGGATTAGGTATGTCCTTGACTCTCTCCTTGCCGAGCCTCAACAGTGGGAACATTTAGTGGGCTACTAATCTCTCATCCATCAGAGCTGTGCTAAATAACTATAGAAAAACACAAAAGAGAGTTACACAATACAAACTACGACTAAATCGAAAGTGATGCGTTACACTCAAAAATGAACAACTTTTACTATGGGGCCCGTGATATAACAAAAAAGTAATTTCATGTTTGGACCCACATTTGTAGTCTCTTCCTACTTAGCAACGGGTTTCATAACCTATATATTAGACCTCTACATACTGTTAGTGGAATGGTGGATTTTTTCCTCCAGGCCACGTGGTTCGACAGCGTAGTTCGATCAATCGAACCACGTGCACTATTTTCCCGTTGGTTCGACTTTAGAATCGCACCACGTGAACTACTGATAATTGGGACCGCGTGGTTCGACTTTAGAATCGTGCGATTCTAAAGTCGAACCACGAGAGTCAAGGACATACTTAATCCACCATGCAGCCCCAGTTAGGATTAGTGGATGACACATGACATCCAAGGATTCTAGAAACATGTCGGTTTCCTTACGATGTTTAAGTTAGCGGCACTACGCACATGACTTCGAAAATACAGTGGTGCGCGTGAGGTTCGAACCACCACGTGAACTACTAATACTTGGAACCTCATGTTTCGCGTACTGATAATAGCTGCATCGCAGTTCCAACAGAAACTCAATCTAAATACTCGCCTGTAGGTTTGCCTCTATAGTTGTCCGTTATTTTTTCTCTACAAAGGTTATGACGAATAAAAAAACTAATCCGTCAGATAGATTATGGAAAAATATTGTACACGTATTTTTTCTTTTGTTTTACAAACAAAAAATGACGATGATACAATGCTTACAAGTCTCAAGTGACGTCACTTCCTTGTAGGATTATTACGAAGGTTTGACGTCACAGCTCTCACTCCGGAACTTTGATGATCTAAATCTTTGTCGATTATTGATAAAAATATATTTAAATACGTGCCCTATATTTTTACATAATCTATGTTATGCTACAAATGCTACAATAAAACAGGCCATAATAGCTATAAAAAATTTATTCATTTAAAAACAATAAATTGGTAAATACAAAACATATCCTGGCATCAAATACCACAGTTATAAACTTATTATGAATGACATTTATACACTACACTTATTTCAATCATAAGGTTAGTTCACATAACTATGATCTTTATATTTATCGATTCTATTATACTATTTCTTTGAAACTACTATAACTCCATTAAATCCAACAACTTCAATATCATTGTATACAAGAATAATTCAAATGCATAATTAAAAGTCAACTTCAAACGTTCAGAATGTACAGAGGCGAGCTACTGAAAGTTGGCACTGGCACATTGAAATTATTACGTGGAAATTAGAAATTTTCAAGACGAACATATTTATGCTTGTCAAATCTTTGACAAGCGTATGTTCGTCTTGTTTCTGTATCTACAGAAACATCATTCAAATTTATATGAGACGACAAGTAAGCAAAATAGGTGTGGCGGTTTTTAAGATATGAACAAAAATCTTAAAATTTGCTTTCATGTATTTAGACGACGCGACGCGACGTAGTGATATTATGAAATTTGGTCGATTGTATGAATTTAATATTATAAATTGAAGTCGGTTTTTATTTCTCCGGAAATAATAAATTATTGAATCAATTTTTCGTTTCGTTTAAAAACGGCTAACACAACAAAATAGGCCTTGTTTTTTTAAAATTATTCTTGGCCATGGATACTATCAGCCAATTGACATTGATGTTGTATCAGAGTTGCCCTGTAAAATACTCAAATACCAACTTTCACTAGCCTGACTAGTAGCACGTTTGATCACCTATACGAGTACACAACTGAAAAAGGCTTACTATTACTCATGACTCGTAACATTTACTATGGCCAACCCTGAAAGCGAGAAAAAATCAGCTGTCAGATTGATGTTCCAATCCAAAGGTTCTGTTGGTATAGAAGCGCTAATCATTACTTCGCAGATTCAGTGTCAATCCTAAGCAAATCACAACCAAAATGTCAGTTTTACATACGTTGAACAAGGCAATTGGCGTTCACAGGGCCTAAGATTTAGACAATATTTGTTCAGGTTATGTAAGGCGCCAATAAATCTATAACATTTTTATTATAATTTTGTTTCGCGCGTGATCTAATTTTTTTTATATTCTTTTTAACCTTTTAGCTTTAGAATAAGAGATTTGCGTGAAGCTGTTAAAATTTTTGCTAGTTTTTAATAGCAGGTTCATTATTATATTTAATACAAGATTGGTTTACTGAAGTGACATTAAATTGATATAAATTACAATTTTGCAACAATCATTATTATTTTATATAATATAGCCTAGTTGAATTGGGGCCGATTTAAAATTAATTTACAATACTTGACACTTATAATTATTATTTATATCAAAAGAATTTTAAATTATCTTTCGTTTATAAAGAGGCACGATTTACTAACCATGTATTTTAATGAACTTACCAATGAAATTTCATCCTTATTTCCGGTTACAATAAGAGTGAAATTTCTTTGACAGCTCATTCCTTCATTGATTACGTTTCTTTTATTTCATTGATGAAATCTACCAATGAAATTTCACTATTATGTTGATATCAAGATTTGTTCAGTATCCGCCACTCATTAATCGCACAAACAAAATTAAACCATTCTCCATGACATTTAAGCTGATACTTGATACGAACTTGATTTCGTGTCGCAGGGTAGCGGGAACCTTGTTTTTTTTCTGATTTTGAGGCAGTTGAGGGTTTTTTGAAACCCCAAGAATTTACATTCCCAAAAACAATATTACATTAAGCATATAAACTAAACAATATGACTAACTTATCTCAAATCAACTAAATCGTTAATGAATAAATTTAAATAAATTACAATTATTTCTTATACTGCAGGGGTTACACAGAACCATGTAAATAAAAAAAACAAGGGAAGCGTTCGTATTCAAAAATGAACATGATGACGCAAAAATGGGGCGTAGGTAATTGGGCAAATGGGCGTAGTCAGACCCCGAAAAAGATAAATAGATATTGGAACAGAAACGCAAATTTTACAATAAAATACTTACAACATTTTTTTTTAATTTATGGAACAGTATTACAAATCGTCGTTCGGCATCCAATACCGCGAATGCCACAATCTGGACATTTTAGACAAAGACAAAAAAAAACACAACAAAAGTGTGCGTCAAAAACACAGCCGTGCTAAACTGACACATTCGCGGGTCTGATGACACAAAATTATGTTGGCTATTTTGAATCTTTAGAATAACAAAGGAACAGGCGTAACTTTTCGTCAACTTTCTAATGTAGGTTAACGTATTTGAAGGTTTGGAATAGAATTGAATAAAAATCAACATTTGGTAAAAATAATGTCGAATTCGCGGATTTGTATGCCAAACGACAAACTGCGGCCTTATTATAGCTACTTAATATACCTACTGATCAAATATGACTAAGAATCTCCCATAAAAAAAAACATGTGTATTAAACTGCAAGAAAACGTGGTACTAATTATGAGCAGGTTTACAACGAGACCAACTCTGAAACCTCATAATAGTGTAGTCAGGCGTTAGATTGTCAGATGGAGTATTTAATATTAATGGAAGCCATTAATTACAAATATATCATGTTCAGAGGTAGGTTAAAATTCTTATTGCTAGCTATTTCCAGCGGTTTCAACCGTTGACGTCAAATAAAATTTATATAATATAGCCTTCTCCGTGAACTGGCTTATCTTTTGCAAAAAAAATACGTTCACTGGTTTTAAATAATTAACGTGTGGCGTATGTCAGTAAGACAGACTACAATTTCAACCGCATTTCACGGTCTTTTTCAAAGTTCCTTCACGAACATGCGATTGCGTCGCATTTGATAAGTTTCAGTCAATATTGCTATTGAAAAAAATAACTAACTACTGTATACCGTACACAGAGTATCTTCCATGTGATTTTGACTAAAATTGCGGTACTTCTTATATTAAGAAACTAAAACCACAAAAAAAATTACGAATTAAATGACAATTCGGACTTCCTGAGTCGAAAAATTAACATACATTTGGAATAAAAATTGCTGAAAATTTGTGCAATTTAGCGTCAATTACCGTAAATTAACAGCAGTTTATGTGTAAATTTTGATGCTATTACAATTCGGGCCATGATTTTAAGTTTAAAAACATTATACAACTTCATGCAAAATTTATAAAATTCATAAATTTTATAACACAAGCGTACAGATAATTTTACTAAAAAATCTAGTTTTTTTTATACTTAACATTAGGCAATTCATAGTTAATTCCACTATTTCATTGTCAATTAATTCACATTTTCAATCGCAAGTAAAATAATTTAAACAAACATAATACCTCTATAATACATCATCAAATATATTTTATTTTTCATTTATTCTTATTAGTTCGTTCAGTTTTAGCCCCAAGGTCCATATCGATGCTAATTGAGCAAGATGCCAATAATTAGTTCCATTTGTACGACCTCAAGGGATAGTTAAAAGATTACAAATAATATAGGTACATTTCGTTAAGCAAAATACATTTTAAAGTCTTTGATAAGTAATATTTACTAATGCTATAGTGCTCGCAAAGCTTTATGTACGATTGAGACTTATTATATACAAACAATATGTTGAAACAGTTGAAATCCAATAGAAACAAGATGGCCAAGAAGTTAAATCCTACTAACATTATGAAAGTGAAAGTTTTGTATGTATGGAAAATTTACTCTTTCAACCAAAAACTACTGAAGACTAAAGGGATCTATATGAAATTTAATACATCGATAGATAATAACCTGGAATAAACAGAGAGACTTACTTTTTATTCCGTGGAAAAAACAGAACCAGCAACTACGCGAGTAAACTTTACTTGGCTATTTAAAGTGAAGAATTTCATATAACATGTATTTTAAACTAGCATGCCCCCGGTTTAAACGCCCCATAAAAAGAAACCAATAGGTAAGTACGTTATTCCAGACTATATATAATCTGTGTTCCAAATTTCAACTCAATCCGTTCAGCTGCTCCGACATGATTGAGCATCAAACATCAAACTTTCGCATTTATAATATTAGTAGGATCCTTAATCCGTGTTTATAATAATAATAGCATGTTACGTTCGTACACAAGCACGGTACTATGGCCGTTCGTACCTTCCGTCCGTACGTCCGAATACTGATAAAGCTTTTCGAACACTATACAAACTAATTATAAAGCCGTGAATGTAGAATACTTAATATTTGTCCTAACCTTGCGATATGTTTTGGAAGAAATAACTTCATGGGTGATCTGACGTGACAAAAAAAAACGCTTTGAAACAATATCTAATAAAAAAATCGATTTATACTTATTTTCAAAATATTACAAAGGGCTTACACAATTTAGACACAATTTAAACTTTTTAATTTTCTTGCTACGTTTTCTCGCGCCATTTTTAAATAGCTATTTCTAAGATGTATTATTTTCTTAAGATAAATGAAATTATCTTAAACCGAAATAGATATCTTATTAATTAACTGGAACAAAATGACAAGTATTCTACAACCGCGGTACCGTGACGTAACAAGTAGGTAGGAATGTAACGGCGCGTCCACACCGGCTCACTTGTCCTGCAGTTGCACGTAGTTCGCGGGGAACAGTCCGTACGCGCCCTTACACAGCCCCTGCCACCAACCCTCGTCGATCTGCACAATACAACATTCATAATAAGCATTATGACCAAAATGTGTGGGCTAAAAACCGTACGGCAGAAGTGAAATCTAAAATAAAGAATAACTATTTAAAATTATTGAATCAATGTATTAATCTATATATATAAAAATCAATGCCACTTTTCGTTGTTATTGAACTCCTTCTGAACGGCTGGACCGATTTGAATGTTTTTTTTTTGTATACGTTTGGGTAGGGCCCTGGAAGGTTTAGATTCACAAATCAGCCCGGCAGATGGCGCAGCAATTGATATCTAGGTTATTATTCCAGCGAAGCCGGAGCGGGCCGCTAGTTTGATATATAAATTATGAATATTTGAATACAGTAGACACAGCGACACGACAGTGACAGATGCGGCTGAAAGACTAGTATCCATGGCCGAGAATGAATTAAAAAAAGACAGAAAGGAAACTTCTTGCTCTGCCACCAATGATATTTGAAACTATGGATTTTATGTCAGCGTTCAAAACCGGCCCCACTCAACAACAGACAAAACGCCTCAAGTCAGCTAATTTTACGTCAGTCGTTGCATGACTCTGCACCTTAGCGGTCGTATTGTGTACTCCTTTATGATGGTGTTTTGCACAGCAACGTCGTGCAAAAGTTATAACAAAAAGGTGAAAAAGAGAGAAGGTATATCATATTTTCAGTAAATACATCTCATTCTGTCAATTTAGGGCCGTTAATACTCGAAAAAGCAATTTATAAACAATTCTTTAGTATACTTCAATTCAAATACTTCAATACCTACGTAACGTGTCCGATAGGGATTGCCATCCGGAAAAACGAATTTGATATTCCGGTGGATCCGGCATAAGGTGTTATCCCGAACGGATGAATCGATTTTATTTTTGAAGTGAACATTTCTTTGGGCTCACCACGCAAAGATTTTTCGTGGGCTGTGTGTGAATGAATCATCGTGACGCCCGTAAATGAAAGAAATGTTCTGATGAACGAGAGAACAATGCAAGAAAGAAACAATCAGCTGCTGTTGTCTGGCTGCTGTCGCCGTGTTTGACGTGACTCCGTCTCATAAATCGATGAACGCCGGGTGCATCTGTGAAAAAGTGTCCCGTTACGATCATTGTCCCGTTACGCTCATTGTAAGCTTATACCGCATCTATTTTAACCCTCAACCAAAATATGGGTGGTGTAAATTTTACGTCGATGTCTGTCTGTCTGTCTATCTGTACGTGTGTCTATCTGTCTGTTGTCTGTCTGTGGCAACGTAAAGCTCAAACGGATGGGGCGATTTCAATGTGATTTTTTATTTGAAGGTTAATGTTTGTGCGGTGGTTCGTTGCTATGTTTGGTTAATATCAATTCAAGATGGCCGCCTCCACAAAATGGTGGACAAAATATGTCTTTACAACTTACCTCAATATGGGTGCCAATGAAAGGACTTGATTAGTAAAATACTAAATAACTAATAACTTTTTCACTACTACCTCCATATGGGTATCAAAAGAAAGGGCTTGACTAGTAGAATACTATGCACTATGGCAAATTTCAAATCCAAGATAGCTGCCACTACAAAATGGCGAAATACGTTATTCATACAGTCTAACCATTTCCTGTACCTTGATTCACAACGCAATCGAGTTGATCTTGACACGGAATTAAACTTCTCAATCTTTGTCTTATCCGTTTAGAACGATAGATATGAGAATTGTCATTTCGAATTTCAATCTTTCGGATTGGGTTGCAATTAGTACGCAGATTTTTGTCCATAGATTCATGTTCGTGTAATATCGATTGGTGTGATTGAAGCATATTTCGACAAATTTCATTCGTAAAACTAATATTTGTAACATTGGAAATAATATGAGTACTGTTTCTAAACGCAATCCGAATGGCTAACATTCGGAATGATAATAATGAACCATTGTTTCTCTCATTCATTCTAAACGGGTATGACAAAGACCTAGAGGTTTGATTCCGTGTCGAAATTAATCCGACTGGGTTCAGAATCGCTACCCTGGTGTTCACGTATTTTAAATTTAAAAGCAATAAATATTAATTATTCGATGAAAATCAAAATTGATATAGTCGTGACTTTTATTTATATAACCCACCTTTATTTTGCCTGATATCCTTACTTACACTTGACTAACTTACTAACAGTTCGTTTTGAGCCGAAAAACGAAAATTATCCCGATTTGATAAACCAGCTGATAAGTGATCGACGGGAATTCAGCCGGATCCGGCCTGACTGTAAATTACGCCGGATCGCAATCACTAGTGCGATATTACGAGTCAGTTGTCAAAGTCAAATGACTTTGACAACTTTGGCGAGTTGAACTGGGGGCTGTGTATTGGTGATTTTTGTTTCAGACATTATGTCCATTTATATAGTACGTCAATGTCTGCCACACTCGGTAATCTCGAGTTCAACCAAACATTTATTTCATTTCCAAGCAACGATGAGTTTCGTTCACAACTTACGAAAAATCTCGCCAAAAGAAGGATTCACTTTTAAAAAAATAAAAAAAATGTTGCACAATTTTTTTTTCCTTTTGTTGTATTATATCAGCAATCTAGCTTCCTCAATTCATACAACAGTATATTTACCCTCCCCCCTACTCACCATGACGATGTTGGTGATGACGTCGCCCGAGTCGAAGGAGATCTCGACGGCGCGGCCGACTGGTACCACAGTCGATTAAATCACCCATTTGTCCGTCCAGCCGGGACAATCGTGCGGGATGAGACGCGAGAAACGCGCTCTTCCCGCCATTGTCAATATTACAATGTTAGTGGCCAAACACGTTGACACGCGGGTGCGATGGCGAGCGAGCTTACGTAACATTACACATAATATATGGCCTAATATCGAATTGTTCACGTACAAAACGCAAGTATGGTCTAAGATACCATCCAGATATAGCGTTTTACGCGCGAGACCCTTCGCGCGTTATCGAGATACTAGAGCATACATCCCGTCCAAATCAACACGCGCGTATCCTAGCTCGAGCTTAAAACGCGTGTAACGCCGTACTCTCGACACGAGCGAGTTGAGATACTCTGGCGACATTGCTGCGTCCAGTGAAACGCGCAAGTCCGTAGCGAGTGGACGTACTTTGTACGAAAAGTTAACTATTATCGGCGTTTCATCCAGTATCAAAGGCGAGGAACTACTGGTAATGGGATGACGTCGCCCGGGTCGAAGGAGATCTCGTCGGGCGCGGCCGCCTGGTAGTCGTAGAGCGCGCGCGGTGTACCCGCTCCCGCATTGCCTACATTACTATGTTAGTATTTCGGGAGCGCGGTTCAGTTGTCACTCACCATGACGATGTTGGTGATGACGTCGCCCGGGTCGAAGGAGATCTCGTCGGGCGCGGCCGCCTGGTAGTCGTAGAGCGCGCGCGGTGTACCCGCTCCCGCATTGCCTACATTACAATGTTAGTATTTCGGGAACGCGGTTCAGTTGTCACTCACCATGACGATGTTGGTGATGACGTCGCCCGGGTCGAAGGAGATCTCGTCGGGCGCGGCCGCCTGGTAGTCGTAGAGCGCGCGCGGTGTACCCGCTCCCGCATTGCCTACATTACAATGTTAGTATTTCGGGAGCGCGGTTCAGTTGTCACTCACCATGACGATGTTGGTGATGACGTCGCCCGGGTCGAAGGAGATCTCGTCGGGCGCGGCCGCCTGGTAGTCGTAGAGCGCGCGCGGTGTACCCGCTCCCGCATTGCCTACATTACAATGTTAGTATTTCGGGAGCGCGGTTCAGTTGTCACTCACCATGACGATGTTGGTGATGACGTCGCCCGGGTCGAAGGAGATCTCGTCGGGCGCGGCCGCCTGGTAGTCGTAGAGCGCGCGCGGTGTACCCGCTCCCGCATTGCCTACATTACAATGTTAGTATTTCGGGAGCGCGGTTCAGTTGTCACTCACCATGACGATGTTGGTGATGACGTCGCCCGGGTCGAAGGAGATCTCGTCGGGCGCGGCCGCCTGGTAGTCGTAGAGCGCGCGCGGTGTACCCGCTCCCGCATTGCCTACATTACAATGTTAGTATTTCGGGAGCGCGGTTCAGTTGTCACTCACCATGACGATGTTGGTGATGACGTCGCCCGGGTCGAAGGAGATCTCGTCGGGCGCGGCCGCCTGGTAGTCGTAGAGCGCGCGCGGTGTACCCGCTCCCGCATTGCCTACATTACAATGTTAGTATTTCGGGAGCGCGGTTCAGTTGTCACTCACCATGACGATGTTGGTGATGACGTCGCCCGGGTCGAAGGAGATCTCGTCGGGCGCGGCCGCCTGGTAGTCGTAGAGCGCGCGCGGTGTACCCGCTCCCGCATTGCCTACATTACAATGTTAGTATTTCGGGAGCGCGGTTCAGTTGTCACTCACCATGACGATGTTGGTGATGACGTCGCCCGGGTCGAAGGAGATCTCGTCGGGCGCGGCCGCCTGGTAGTCGTAGAGCGCGCGCGCGGTGTAACCGCTCCCGTATTGCCTACATTACAATGTTAGTATTTCGGGAGCGCGGTTCAGTTGTCACTCACCATGACGATGTTGGTGATGACGTCGCCCGGGTCGAAGGAGATCTCGTCGGGCGCGGCCGCCTGGTAGTCGTAGAGCGCGCGCGGTGTACCCGCTCCCGCATTGCCTACATTACAATGTTAGTATTTCGGGAGCGCGGTTCAGTTGTCACTCACCATGACGATGTTGGTGATGACGTCGCCCGGGTCGAAGGAGATCTCGTCGGGCGCGGCCGCCTGGTAGTCGTAGAGCGCGCGCGGTGTACCCGCTCCCGCATTGCCTACATTACAATGTTAGTATTTCGGGAGCGCGGTTCAGTTGTCACTCACCATGACGATGTTGGTGATGACGTCGCCCGGGTCGAAGGAGATCTCGTCGGGCGCGGCCGCCTGGTAGTCGTAGAGCGCGCGCGCGGTGTACCCGCTCCCGCATTGCCTACATTACAATGTTAGTATTTCGGGAGCGCGGTTCAGTTGTCACTCACCATGACGATGTTGGTGATGACGTCGCCCGGGTCGAAGGAGATCTCGTCGGGCGCGGCCGCCTGGTAGTCGTAGAGCGCGCGCGCCGTGTACCCCTCCTCCCCCTCCTCGCCGCCCTCCTCCTCTCCCGCGGCCTCGCCCTCCGTCTCCCAGCCCACGGGGGAGACCACGATCGTCGGTTGACGGGTTAACTGTATTACAACAAATAATTATTGTTAGTCATATTGTTATGTTTTTAACCGACTTCCAAACAGGAGGAGGTTATCGATTCGACCACCATTAAGGTACACTGAGACCCGACAGGCACTTAACATTATGGAATTGTATTAATTGGGTCTCGTGTCGCGGTCTCGGCGCGAACTGGCGTCCATACAATTCCATAATGTCAAGTCCCTGTCGCGGTCTCCGGTCGCGGTCTCATGTCGCGGTCTCATGTCGCGGTCTCACGTCGCGGTCTCGTGTCGCGGTCTCCGTGCGAACCTTTACAAGATTTCTCGAGAACGTCCGAACCAATTTAAATATTTATTTTTGTGTTCTGATGGGTATGCTTCCTGAATGGTCCCATATAAATTTTATTAAAATCGGTGTGGTGGTTTTGGAAATAGGAAGAGAAACCTAAATTTGCCTACAATTTTGTCTGGATGACATACATAGATTTAACAAGTTATGAAATTCAATCCTGTCAACACGAAATTGTGTAAATGCATGAATGAAAACTTGTTTTGCATTAAAAATAGATGAGTGAGTAGCGCTTATAATAAAGCCAAAAACTATTACAAAACAGACCTCTTCTTTTTCGTCCTTCACTTCGCCGACTCTGGTGACGTCAGGTAGATTCACCGGCCTCTCTTCCGCTTGTTTAATTTCTTCCACTAACTTCGCTTCTTCCGCTCGTTTCGCTTCTATAAACGAAAAATAAAAGGATTATTTAATAAAACATTTTCACCAAATACAGTGAAACCTGGTTAAGTTCGAGACCTGGATAAGTGAGAAACCTCTATTATTGAGAGTTGTAATGAGGTCCCGGTACTTTTTCATTGAATTACCTCTGTTAATGGGACTTTTCAAACCTAGTTAAATGCGATTCGATTCGATTTTTCCGATGTTTACCTCTATATAATTGGGACCCTCTAGCTCAATGCCCTGTATAATTTATACTGTCATGTACGAATTCAAATATTGGTACTGTGTCTGGGTGTTTCTATGTATAATAAGTATGTATTTACAACTATATTATATCAGCTGTCTGGCCGCCATAGTACAAGCTTAGCTTAGTTTTGGGTCAGATGGTGTTGTGTGTGAATTGTCTACCAATGTTTATTTATACCTAAGTGAAACAAATTGATCAGATTGGGAGAGGTTCTGACAAGTTTAGAATATTATTACCGAATCTAGTTTACCCCATATCGGCCCTATAAAAACGATTGCTCACTGAGCCTCTTTCATTCTCTGCGTGGCCTTCGGACGTGCTGGTTCTCATTGAGACACTATGTGTCTTAGTTTTACTTGTAATCGAAGTAGCATAATTGTTTTGGATAATCATGTTCAGTTTAGTAATGTATTTCCGTAGATTTGTGTGATCACTATTTTTTAAAAAAGTTAACTAACTTAGGTTCGATAATATCAGAAGCGGGATAGGATCTTCTGGGTTCTATCCCAACCGCCCACTACTGTCTTGTATATTTGATCGAAGCTTAAATAAAAGTAAAGTTAGAATCGAAATAGAAAAATAGCAGATTTAGAATGTCGTCTCATTAGCTACGGCAATCTTGATGAAAGGTACGGAGAACCGGCTTGTATCTCCGCTTTGAGGAGCACCATGGAAGTGATCTTATTTAGACTTTCAGTGTTGGACGAGCGATCTGCAGAAGAGCCTCCGTGAGGCATCGCTGCGGCAGAGCCTCCGTGACGCATCGCTGCGGCAGAGCCTCCTTGAGGCGTCTCTGCGGCAGAGCCTCCCTGAGGCGTCGCTGCGGCAGAGCCTCCATGAGCCATCGCTGTGGCAGAGCCTCCTTGAGGCGTCTCTGCGGCAGAGCTTCCGTGAGGGGTCGCTGCGGCAGAGCCTCCGTGAGGCATCGCTACGGCAGTTGCTGGCGCTCGGGAACAGGCCGGGCTAGCATAGGTTTAGCTGACCGCAGCACCACCACCGAGCGAGGCTTCAAGCCTTGCCCCCGCAGATGTTACGAGGCATCTCATTTACGTGCCTAAAGCAGTCCAGTCCAGTCAGCCTTCGGTGAGATCTATCCATTACTATGTCTCTAGTTTTGATCCAAAAATGTGTAACGTCAGTGTCTAGTGTGATTAAGTGAGTCTCGCGCGATCGGAAAACCTGTGTGACTACAAAGAGCACCCGTGTGGGATTATCCCCAAAAGGCGAATTAGGTACTGTCTTGGTTACGTGAATCGACTGGTATCAACTGTACTTGATAGTTTCAAATTTGAACTTAAAAACGCTTTTCTTAGTGAAAGTAATTTTCTCTAGTGCCAGTGCTTCAAATAACCACTTCAATAACCGCTCACGGCTAGAGTGAACGTTTCATCATTCCGTGGTTACAAGTGTGCATTTCAAGAAAACTAGTCTGTTCACTGTTATAATCTCAATCAACCAGGATATGAGGATAGATTCTGACAAAAAGTGAGTAAAATTTGAAGGTAGTTGATGAAAGTTTGGGTTGTCCAGTTATCGACAAACCTATTGCAATAAGATGAGGGTAGATCTAAAAGAAACTGTTCTCGTCAATGACACAAACAAAACTTACTCTCATGTCAATTAAAGCCAAAACCTGTTCTTTTTGCTAGAAGCCAATTCAAAATAGTTTTGCTTTTTCGAAACGTAAACAACGTGAAGTTTTTCTGTGATAACTTCAGTAATCCAGAAATATAGTCACTACGTGGCGTAACTGTCAATGTCCTAATCGATAACTGGTGGTTCGTACATTCCTTTAGTTTTGACGTCTGGTTTTGAACATTTTGAGGATGAACGAAAACTGATATTTAGCGTTTAGATGAGGTAAGGTGGCCAAATGATGAATTAAAGTGGTGAAATCGAAAGGTTGTTTTACATAACTGCGCCAATTGAATTTGACGGTGTTACTTTGAAGGTACAGTAATCTGTTAGTAGTCAGTTCTGAACTTACAAATACGCAGGTGAAAGTCTGTATGACGTATTGAACAGAGAGGGTATTCACTGTTCTCTGAAAAGTTGCAGTTAAAACGTCGCTAGAAGGTGACCCTTAGTAATGATTGACGAGATATCAGAGCGTCTAATTACGAGTACGGCCACATATACCGTAATTACTAATACTATGACATTTAAACTAAACAGTAAACTGCTTTCCGTTACGTCTATTGCATGTGGAAACCCTAATCGTACGTGGTGTGATTATGGACAAAGGTCCTAATCTGACTACACAAGTCTTATTCTTTTTGTTAGGGAGAAAGGTTGACCAAATATCGCGTAAATTATCGCAACTTTTCATGCGATTCTCTATCAACAACAATTGAAATAACTCTTGGCATAAAACAGGGTCAGGTGCGGCCGAGACTTGATAAGAGTCAAAGTCTTGCTGAATCTCCAGATCCTAAAGAACTTAACGGAGGTACGGTGGAACTGAGACGGGATTCACGAGTGATCTCATCACAGAATCACGAAGCTATCGTCTGCGATAGCTTCCTGCTTCGTGCCCAATACAGTTTATCGGAAGTAGTGTCTAAGTCTCCTCTCGCATGTTTGAGTTATTCGTAAGTCTACATGTGTCTGTTAAATTTGATGTCTATTCATTTATCTCGTCTGTTCATTGTGGTTTAATGCATATATGGGAATGACTGCAGCATGCCTTTATATGTATTTCACCGTTACAACTGATTGGAGTTTGAAACTTAAAGATTTCTTAAAACTTTCAAGAAGAAGTATCGTGAATGAGATTTGATAGCTCCAAGTTTTTGCTTGACTTCACACTCTGATTACTATCTTTCTCTTTAAAACTGAAACCTTTGTTTCATGAAATGCGGTGACACTGAGAATAACGAGGAGTCTACTGCAGCTGGTGTGCCACTGTTGAATGCCGGTGACCCGCTGCCAGCCTGCATCATCTGCCGCGGGCGACTTCGTGTTCGTCAACGAGACGGCACAGTCGACGGGCAAACTTGACTCCGGGATGCGCGGCCTTTACGAGGTCCTGCGCACGCTTCCACCGCACACCACCGCTACGAGCTACAGGCGGGCAGGCGAGCAGCAGGCGGCGGCCCAACATGGTGCTGGGGCGCGGCGAGTGGCGACTATGTGCTTTACTTCCCGTTTCAAAGGTTTGAGGTGGGCACTATGTGCTTTACTTCCCGTTTCAAAGGTTTGAGGTGGGCACTATGTGCTTTACTTCCCGTTTCAAAGGTTTGAGGTGGGCACTATGTGCTTTACTTCCCTTTTCAAAGGTTTGAGGTGGGCCCACTGGGCTTTACTTCCCTTTGTTAGAGCAGTATGGTTAGAGGTGGATTCGGCCGAATTTTACTTCCCTACTGTGTAGTTGTGTTATGTCGGTAATTTTCATCTTCTGTATCGTTGAATATTACGATGATAACGTACTGCTATGTTAACCGTTTCATATACGAGTTAACATAACCTGGGTGTTGTGCGGGTGCCTTAAATTGCGCAGTTTAAGTCATTTGTACAAAACCCGCTTTTCTTTTTACTTTACGCTACTCTACTCTACTCTACACTACTCTACTCTATACTTTTTAGAACATGGTGCTTTAAGTACGTTTTTATATTGCAGAGGGTGAACTCGTGGTTGCCAAGGATGTGGCTGGGAGTGATATGCCTCCGTTGGGAGATGAAGCGGTCGAGGACGCCTCGCCGTCAGGAACGGCCGTATTACCGAATCTAGTTTACCCCATATCGGCCCTATAAAAACGATTGCTCACTGAGCCTCTTTCATTCTCTGCGTGGCCTTCGGACGTGCTGGTTCTCATTGAGACACTATGTGTCTTAGTTTTACTTGTAATCGAAGTAGCATAATTGTTTTGGATAATCATGTTCAGTTTAGTAATGTATTTCCGTAGATTTGTGTGATCACTATTTTTTTTAAAAGTTAACTAACTTAGGTTCTATAATAATATAAATAATTACTTTCTTCTGCCCGCTTCGCTTCTTCCATTTGGTTACTACTCTCTTGACAATTTAGAAAAGGAAATAAAATTACCTTCTTATCCGCTTCGCTTTTTCCGCTTGCTTCCCTTCAATCATTTTTCTTCACTTCTTCGCTTAGACACAGCTCTACCTCACTCTATTGACAATTTAGCATAAATCAAATAATTACCTTCTTCTGCCCGCTTCGCTTCTTCCGCTCGCTTCGCTTGTATAACCCGCTTCGCTTCCTCCGCCTGCCCCGAGCGCTGTGGCTCGCTCTCGACGTCTCTGCTGAGCAGTCTCGCCGGAGTCCCGGTGCGGGCGTCAGCCGACGGTTCCGGGGACGGTGGCCGCTCTATTTCTTCTTTACTCACTCTATCTTTTTCCTATAAAATACATTATTAAGTTATTATAAACATATTATTATGTTTTAATTTTAAGCTTAATCAATGTTTTTTTTTATTTTTTATATTGGTGGACAATTCACACACAACACCATCTGACCCCAAACTAAGCATAGCTTGTATGATGGCGGCCAGATAGCTGATATAATACTTATATAGTTTTAAATACATACTTATAATACATAGAAACACCCAGACACAGTGCAAACATTTGAATTCATCACACAAATATTTGCACTGGGTGGCAATCGAACCCACGACCCTCGGCTTCGCAGGCAGAGCTACTACCCACTAAGCCACTATTTCTATATTGTTTTGTGATATAATAAAGTGTTTAGTATTGTATGGTGTGTGTAAATGAAAATTTAATTATTTGTGTTGTGGTAAGACTCTTTGCAGAGTCCGCCTGGGGAAGTACCACGCCTTTGCCAGTTATTCTACCGCCAAGCAGTAATGTGAAAACATCAATGTGTTCCGGTTTGAAGGGCAATGTTTCCAGAGAAATTACAGCAGGGCTTAGAGATAAAACATCTTGTGTATCTGAGTAATATTGATTTGGACTCGCATGTTTTAATAGCTACGTGGCACTGTGATGTTATGGGCAGGCATATTGCGTATCATCAGGCACATGTCATCATCACTCTATAGTCTATACTATAAAAAAAACATTTTGGTGACTTTTGACGTGACAACGTCTTATAATTCGATGAAGCCGGCTGCACGCCCGCAAAACATGACGTCATGTGCCGTTAACGCCGTAACCTCGCCGCCGGCGTTACCTCGCTCTAAGACGTAGTTGAAGTTGTCACGTTCAACTAACGTCAGTAACCCGACTTTACAGACAACCATTTTTTTACCAATATCTAATTACAAACTAAACGGCGAAGGTGGTTTTATCAAACAATATCGATATAAATTTGATAATATACTGTAAGCATAGTAGTGATAAGGTCTGTTTTCTGTTACTTTTATAACATGTATAGTGCAGAAGCATTTAAACATGAGACCTACCTAGCCTGGGTTGAAGCTCGACAGCGTAAGACGAGAGACGTACACCAGAAGAAAAAGGCGTTTAACAAGGCTGCCAAGGCATGCAAAAAGGCCCTTCAGAGGGCTCGTTTTGACCATATTAGTCGAATAGGGAAAAAACTGGCTTCGTACCCTGCGGGCAGCAAAGCGTTTTGGTCCCTAGCTAAATCGGTCGAATCGAACTTCTGCCGCTCCTCACTGCCTCCAATGCTGAAACCCGATGGGGCGCTGGCTCACACGGCGATGGAGAAGGCAAACTTGTTTGCATCTCAGTTTGCGGAATCTTCACGTCTAGATGCTGGTAGCGCGATACCTCCTACTCCACCAGGCAGTTCGTCTTTAATGTCGGAAATACACATTCGCCAAATAGAGGTTCGTAAAGCACTACGCAATCTGGATGTGAATAAAGCCAGTGGCCCGGACGGAATTCCTGCTGTAGTATTGAAGGCTTGTGCGCCTGAGTTGTCTCCTGTACTGACGCGCCTGTTTAGACTCTCTCTCCAGACTGCGCAAGTACCGAAATCATGGAAGGTTGCTAACGTGCAACCTGTGCCCAAAAAGGGTAGTCGTGCTGACCCTGCCAACTACAGGCCCATCTCGGTCACGTCCATACTCTGTAAGACTATGGAACGTGTCTTAAACCGCAGGCTCCTGACGTACCTAGAATCTAACGACCTCCTTAGCGACCGGCAATACGGGTTTCGCCGAAACCGGTCCACTGGGGATATTCTAGCGTACGTCACTCACATCTGGAGTGAGGCCATCGATAAACACGGAGAAGCACTTGCAGTCTCTCTGGATATATCGAAGGCCTTTGACAGGGTTTGGCATGACGGCCTTATAAGCAAACTTTCTGGTTTTGGTTTGTCTCCTGGGTTTGTTGCGTGGATATCGGACTTCTTGAGGGATCGATCCATACGAGTCGTCATTGATGGCTGCTCGTCAGATCAAATGGCTATCAATGCCGGAGTCCCTCAAGGGTCGGTACTCTCTGCAACGCTCTTTCTGCTACATATCAACGATCTGTTGAAGCCCGGTATCTTTGGGTACGCAGACGATAGCACTGTTGTAGAGAGTTACATATCTAGCGCGAGAGCCAGTGGGCAGCAAACCCAGTTACTGAGAGAGAGTATGATCGAGCGTTTGAACTTGGCCCTTGAGGCAGTCTCTGAATGGGGCGATACCAATCTGGCCAAGTTTAACGAAGAAAAGACACAGGCGTGTCTGTTCTCTGCAAAAAGGAGTCCATTTCAACAAACTCCTTCTTTTCGAGGTGTATCCGTGCCGGTTACCGACCATCTCGACCTTTTGGGTGTTACCTTGTCATCTACGCTCAACTTTGGCTCTTATATCGAGTCCAAAGCTAAATTAGCTGCCAAAAAACTAGGTGTCCTCTCAAAGGTGCGAAGGTATTTCAAGTCTGAACAGTTGCTTACATTATATCAAGCACAGATTCGCTCTTGTATGGAGTACTGTTCGCACCTTTGGGATGGATCGGCTAAGTATCAGCTCGAGGCTTTGGAATCGATCGAGAAACGTGCCAAAAGGCTCATAGGCAATGATACTCTTGTGCGGAAACGACTTCAAAGTCTTGAACATCGCCGCAAAATTGCTAGCTTATCGGTTTTTTATCGGATACATTTCGGAGAGTGCGCGACTGATCTGCATAACTTAATACCACCTTGCCCTTTTTTTTATCGGACTGCTCGTAGCTCGAGAAAGCGTCATCGTTTCATGGTTGATGTTCCAAAGACACGAACAAAGAGGTTTGACTCTACTTTTGTGATAAGAACATCTAGGCTGTGGAATGAGCTACCTGAGTGGATTTTCCCCGATAGTTATAATCTTGGTGTCTTCAAGTCGAGAGTGAATCGGTTTCTTCTAGGTAAGCACGCTTCATCGTAGGCCGCATCGTCGCTTTACATCAGGCGAGATGGCGGTCAAGTGTAAACCTATTATAGTTAAAAAAAAAAAAAAAAAAAATGTAGTTAATTTGCTGACTCGACCGGCGGATACAGAAATTCGGGCAAATGAATTTGGTCCGCGAATAGTGAAAACATTAAAGTACCATGAATAAATAAATAGATAGTAATTACTGTAATACTTTAAAAATAAAGTGAAATACATACCAAAACTATTTTTTTACCTTTTCAGAGAGGTCCTTATCCGTTTGTTGTCTCTGCTGGCGTATCTTCTGAACGGATTGTTGTGCTTCCTACAACAACACAGGTTTTTATACAAATATTGTTTTAAGGTGCGTCCCCCAGCAAAACGAGTTTTTTGTCCAGTTTTCAGAGCTATCTACTCATTAGCCAAAACAAATATCAACTGGTAAAAAATACATTAAATTTCTACAACCTATTGGCTTCAAAATGGTAGTTTCATTTTTTTGTTAATGGACTTATTGTTTAAATAATCGCTTCACAACGAAACCATGAAAAAATTAAATAATTGTAGTTATCATGCATCTCCTTGAAAACGTCAATTATTTTGATTTTGTACTTACACCAACGGGTAGACAATTCAATTACGAATATTTTGGTAGTTTTATTTTTTTCAAAAGACCAAAATCTGATTTTATAAAGTTGCTGTTAAAAATTGTCGTTGTTTTACGCTCAATTTTTAGAATACACTATTCTAAAAATTGAGCGTAAAACAGCGACAAATCTTACTGTTTCTCTCTTGCTCTTTCTTGCGGTGTGCGATAAGGTAAGAAATACTCAAGGTCATTTGGTCGGGGTACGCCCTTAAGCTTTCATAGTTGATCACACTAAAGTAAACTAAGTACACTAAGCTACACTCAAGTATTATTTATTACCTGTAAATATAGTACATGATATTGCATCGGAATATAGGGGCACGATCGAGATATCGGGGACACGCTCTACCATTTTGTCAAGGTAAATATCCCGTGATTGATAATTAATAATACTTCTGTAGTTTTTTTTTAAATATATTAACTAAATAAACTGATGGACATTCTTTACAGAACTCTATCTAGACCCAAACTAAGCAAAACTATAATATTATAGAAGCCTGATAACTGTAAATACATACTTATGTTACATAGAAACCAGGAAGAGACTTGGCTTGACAGCTAATTGATTCAGCCTCTCTAAGGATAGTATTCACCAAACCGCACTCGGCCGGCGTAGTGGATTATGGCCTTGACTCTCTCCTCTATCTCCGCCATTACCTGTTCTTTTTCCTTGGCCATGTTCTCAAACTTGGCTCGAATAGAGCTGGGCTTGGCTCCCCCGATGTCTGGCTTCTGCTTGGTGTAGTTGGTGCCGACCTGGCCGGCCACCTCGTCGAATCGATGCGCGGACGCATCCACGCGGTCCGTTTCGACGCCAAATTTGCCTCCAAAGCCCTGAAGGATACAATAAAATACCTGTTTTATTCTATAGTATAGAGCTGTTGAGTGACAAGACGAGCACCCAAAACAGCACACAGCTATTTGAATAAGAAGAGTCCAAATCATTACCTAGCACTGCACTGCACTCGTCACCCAGAGATATAAAATGTTTTATCTCTTAGCCCAGCAATTTCTCTGGATTAATTTAATTATTGTTTAGTATCTATGTAACGACTTCATTATAACGACGTCATCATTAAGGTCTCTTCCACAAATCACCTTAGATTTTTACCTGCGCATTGTTTTGGTGGAATATTCGTCCATAGATCCCCTGCGGTATTTTAGAAGGGAATTTTATAAATTAATTTAATGTATAAAAATAAGCGCTATTTTATTGCGAATAATGAATGAATGAAAATTCTTTATTGTTTACAACTTAAAAAATAACACATATTTATAATAATGGAAAACAGTAAATCTTGTGAAACAGCTGGCGGCCTTATCGCTGAAAGCGATTTCTTCCAGGCAACCTTGGGGTGGACAAAATGATGGAGAAACTAAAAGCGTGGTGCGCAACAAAGACTATTACTACGAGATAAACGTACATTCTAATAACATTACACACAAATACTTAGCTATACAATATTATAATACACTAATAAATAAAACTAATCAAAAAAATATATATATATATACATAATAAACATACATACTAACTAACAAGATGATAAATACGGTAACAGCAATAAAGAATACCAAGTAATCTAATAGGTACTTGAAGTGATCACGGAAGCGAAAAAATAATATTATTATTACTAGTTTACAAATAAGCCATTTTTCAAACATTACGACAGAAGAAAAAAATCATAATTTAAAGTTACAATTACAGAGGTTGTAGCTTTGACATGTATAATTCTTTTACGTGATCTTTAAAGACAGGGAACGACTGCAATTTTCTAATACAGACTGGCAGATCGTTCCATAACAGAACAGCCTGAAAGGCAAAGGACTTGCCATAAAAGGTTTCAGAACGAGCAGAAGGGGCCATCAGGGTCAGGTTGGTTTTTGATCTTAGTGGAAGAGAATGACAATCCTGTAGAAAAGTAAACCGCTCTTTAAGGTAACGCGGTGTGCAGGGGTTAAATAAAATGTTGTACAGAAGAGAAAGAATGTGTGCATTACGACGTTGGCGAATTGGTAACCACTTGAGTTTAGCGCGAAATTGGGAAACGTGATCATATTTGCGTAATCCAAATATGAATCTAATGCAATAATTTTGAAGGCGCTCAAGTTTATTAAGCTGGTCCTCTCTCAGATCAAGAAAACAGACGTCAGCATAGTCAAAGATGGGGAGCAGGAGAGATTGTGCGAGTGCAACTTTAGTGGTAGTGGGTAAAAAGTTTCGTAAACGCCTGAGTGAGGCACCTGATGCAAAAATCTTGCTGCTAATCGTCTTAATGTGGCTGTCCCAAGATAGAGTTCGATCTAATGTTATACCAAGATTTCTAACTGAGTCACTGAATGGTATCACAATGCCGTTAAATATAACGTTAGGAATTGTAGTCCAATCAATTCTGGAGACCCAGTACGAACTGCCCACTACTATAGCCTGTGATTTTTCGGGATTGACATCCAGTCCAAAAGACTTGCTCCATTTGTGAATAGAAGATAAATCGGAATTTGTTTTTGAAATGGCCAATGAAAGTTCGAGAAATGAAGCGTGTGTATAAATTTGGAGATCGTCTGCGTAAAGGTGGTAGGAAGAAGTAATGTGTTTAGAAATAGTGTTTATGAAAATAGCAAAAAGAAGAGGAGATAAGACACCGCCTTGAGGGACACCAGCAGTTGTATTACACCAAGAAGAAAAGGTATCTTCTAGGCGAATCCGTTGCCGGCGTCAGGAAGGAATACAGGGTTAGACTTATAAAGGGTTGTCTGAAAGGTCGTCCTGAATTGATGGTTGATAAAATGAAGGCCAGAATTTTTTTGGACAACCCATTTGTTTATAATTTTAAAAATACTAAATTAATTACAAAATAATGTTCATCCATTAAACAGATAGGTGAAGGTTAACGTTACTTCGGATCCTCTACTATGACTAGCGACCGACGACCGACCGATGCCGATGGCGTCATCGGTCGGCTCGTATGGAGAGAGCGTCGGCTGCAACACCGAAGAATCTGAGCCGTGAGGAGGAGGCGACTTAAATATAGCAAAATCGGACTAAACAGTACTTACTAGAATAAGGATGAAAATGTTCAGTGTTCGTGTAAAAAACGGTCAAGTCCGAGTGGGACTCGAGCACGAAGGGTTCCGTGCCATTAGCAAATAAACGGCGAAAACCTCTTTTGCTTAATTCCGTATAGATAGACTATCGCAGTTTCCACAAACAGGCTTTCATCCAAAAAGTTTCACTAAAATTTTGATTTTAGCTCATGATTCTAACGACAAAGCCGATAGCGCGTTTTATTCTACTAGTGGCGCCATCTAGTTTGCTTCGGCCGTCCCAAGCAAGAAACTATCACCAACTAATCGAGCAAGAAACGGTAAACAATCAAGTTTGTTGTATGGGAGCCCCCTTCAATATTTTTTATTATTTTATTTTTAGTATTTGTTGTTATAGCGGTAATAGAAATAAATACATCATCTGTGAAAATTTCAATTGTCTAGCTATCTCCGTTCTTGAGATACAACCTGATGACATTCGGACGGACTGACGGTCAGCTAATAGCCCAGTCGGGGCAGACACAAAATTAGCCTGAAATAGAAAAAATCCGGGGAGCGATTTCTTTTTTTAAAACGTCGAAGAGGGTGGTTGGAAGTATAAATCTCGATTTTCGAACTAGTAAAGGGTTCGCCGCCATCTTGTTTTAGTGAAATACCTCGTTAATTTTCAACTTAAGAGAAAAAATTATATTCAAAGTTGTTGGAAATTTAATTTCTCACAAGTTTGATTCTTGTAATTTTTACGCTAGGATCAATATTTGCAGTGTAATGCTATCAAGTTTATCAAAAAAATCGTAATGGGTGGAATTTTATTTTCTTCAACTTTGGTTGTCGCACTTCTTAGGGTTCCGTACCCAAAGGGTAAAAACGGAACCCTGTTACTGAGACTTGGCTGTCCCGTCTGTCCGTCCGTCCCACTGTCCCGTCACCGTCTGTCTGTCACCAGGCTGTATCTCAAGAACGGTGATAGCTAGACAGTTGAAATTTCCACAGATGATGTATTTCTATTGCCGCTATAACAACAAATACTAAAAATAAAATAAGTAAAAAAAGTGCGAGAACAAAAGTTGAAGAAAATAAAATTACACCCATAACGATTTTTTTGATAAACTTGATAGTAAAACTCAGCAAATATTGGTCCTAGCGTAAAAATGCCAAGAATCAAACTTGTGAGAAATTAAAATCCAACAACTTTGGATACGGTCATTTCTGCTCTAAAGTTGAAAATTAACGAGGTATTTCACAAAAACTTTAAAACAAGATGGCGGCGAACCCTCTACCGGGATTAGTTAGAAAATCGAGATTTATACTTCCAACAACCATCACCGACGTTTTAAAAAAAATCGCTCCCCGGATTTTTTTTCTATTTCAAGGTCTGCCCCGACTGGGCTATAAGTCTCAGTAATAGGGTCCCGTTATTACCCTTTGGGTACGGAACCCTAAAAAAGAATCCGGTTTTTCCGCACGGTTCCTTTGTATCGTAAGCAGATGAGGTGTATGTTAGCTATGGCGAAATAGTGATGTGCCGCAACAAAAGTAAGACACTTCCACAAGAGCGTCAAGACAAGACCGATGAGACCCGTGCTTTCGGTGTAAGTCGTTTGTTCTCACTCTATACGTGGTATATGTAAACTCTTTGGTCACGCCCCACTACGGTGGCGCGATACGAGCTAACGTTACTGTTGAAATGTACCTTCTTGTGGTCGACCTGGCTGGCGTGCGCCGGCGCCTTCTCGACGTGGTCCCAGCCCAGCGCCGACGCGTCCTGCCGGTCCGTCTGCACGCCGTACTTGCCGCCGAAGCCGTGCGCGTAATCTGATGATAAAAAACCAACTATGTTTAAACTAATCTATACAATTCAGTACATCTATTAAAACGAATTATTACAAACGTGTATCCTATTATTATATTAATAATATATTAATTATAACAAACGTCTGTCCTCCTTGTGGTCCCAGCCGAGAGCGCTCACGTCGCGTCGGTCCTCTGCACGCCGAACCCGTGCGAGTAGTCTTTCTGAGAGGAGTGCTTATCAACCTGCTCTCTTTGCTTCGACTCGGCCATTCTGTCATCACGCACGTACCATATGTAAAGTATTACCTTTCTGCGACTCGTGCGTCTGTCTGTCCTCCTTGTGGTCCCAGCCGAGCGCGCTCGCGTCGTGGGTTCTTTTGCACGCAGAACCCGTGCGAGTAGTCTTTCTGAGGAGTGCTTTTCCACCTACTCTCTTTGCTACTACACGGCCATTCTGCCATCACGCACATACAAATATAAGTTAAGTGTTAGCTTTCTGTGACTCGTGCGTCTGTCTGTCCTTCTTGTGGTCCCAGTCGAGCACGCTTGCGTCGTGCCGGTGCTCTTGCATGCCGAACGAACCCATGTGAGTAGTCTTTCTGAGAGGAGTGCTTCTCCGCCTGCTCTCTTTGCTCCGACCCGGCCATTCATTCATACAATATGTAAAGTGTTACCTTTCTGCGACTCGTGCGTCTGTCTGTCCTCCTTGTGGTCCCAACCGAGCGCGCTCGCGTCGCGTCGGTCTTCTTGCACCCCGAACTTGCCGCCGAACCCGTGCGAGTAGTCCTTCTGCGACGAGTGCTTCTCCACTTGCTCTTTGTGCTCCCACCCGGCCGCGCTCTGTAACCAAGAACGATATCAACGTGATTTTTTTAACCCCCGGCGCACGGGCTGAAACCTCTCAAACGTCAGAATCAAAAACTCTCTCTCTTTCTATGTATTTGCGTACGAGCGATCTTGTGTGCATGCGTGTGTCAGAGTATATCAAACGGTCGAACCATTTTATTATTATTTTTGTTCTAAAGGTAAATTAGGCGGGAACATTCTTCGCTATATTAATTAAAATCGCCATTTTTGTGGCTGCGGCCATAATATACGGGTATATTATGGCCGCAGCCACAAAAATGGCGGATCGCATATTTTTTTCACAACTCTCTCAATAAGGGTATCACATAAAAGGGCTTAACTAGTAGAATATTTTGAGTATTCACTATGACAAATAATTTCAAATTATAAATTGTAAGATTAAAAAAAAGTGACAAGCTTGTAATTTATATTCTGTTCTGTAGCTTTTTAATAAAGAATTGTCATTAGTTTGACGATTCCATCCATTCAATCGGGGGGATCAGGTGAGTGCCCTCTTGGTGAGATTTCGTGAGATTTTGTTTCAAAAACCTCACATGAAAATTTTCAAAACATATTTTTAACTCCAATTCACCCAGTTTTATCACAGTATTAATAAATTTTCTTGCAAAAAAAATATCAGATTGGGTGAGATTTGACTCTACCCCCTTGAACACCTCTCGTAAGTAATTAATGGACGTCTCCTTGTATCGTACATCGCATAGCACAGTACCTTATCGACGCGATCTGTTTGCACTCCGAACTTGCCGCCGAAGCCGCGCGAGTGGTCCGTCTGCGAGACGTGCTTCTCCACCGTGCCCACGTAGTCGTGACCCACCGCGCTCGCGTCCATCCGGTCCGTCTGCACGCCGTACTTGCCGCCGAAACCTGACGACAAACAACCGTCACTGTTTACAAACGCAGACCCAAAAGTGACGGGATTTTATAAGTATGGTTGTGTTTGTGTGTCTGTGTGTGTGTGAGAGAGAGAGCATCCGCTTTTTTGTAGCTCTCGCCTACGGCTCGAGCTAGCAAATTCGCCTCGGCTGTAATTTTCAACTAACCGCACATATATCATAATGTATTATTACATCTTTCTCAATAAGTTTTTTAGGGTTCCGTACCCAAAGGGTAAAAACGGGGCCCTATTACTGAGACTTGGCTGTCCGTCCGTCCGTCTGTCACCAGGGTGTATCTCAAGAACGGTGATAGCGAGACAGTTGAAATTTTCACAGATTATGTATTTCTATTGCCGCTATAACAACAAATAATAATAATAAAATAAAATTAGTGTTTAGGGGGGATCCCATTCAACAAACTTGATTTTTACCGTTTCTTGCTCGATTAGCCCGTCCC
This sequence comes from Ectropis crepuscularia, assembly GCA_963693475.1. Taxonomy (NCBI): domain Eukaryota; kingdom Metazoa; phylum Arthropoda; class Insecta; order Lepidoptera; family Geometridae; genus Ectropis; species Ectropis crepuscularia. The sequence goes on from OY856350.1 coordinate 8,774,253, forward strand.
AAGCAAACTAGATGGCGCCACTAGAAGACTAAAATGCGCTATCGAATTCATCGTTAGAACCACAACGTAAAATCAATATTTTTTTGATGAAAAAAGCTTTTTGGGTGAAAGTCTGTCCGCGGAAACTGGGATAGTCTATGTATACGGAATTCGGAATAAAGCCAGATATGTTTTCGCCGTTTATTTGCTAATTGTGTACAACCCTTCGTGCGGGAGTCCCACTCCACTAAGTTTAGTTAACTTAGTTAACGTGCACAAACCTTGGGCGTAGTCTTTTTGTGAAACATGTTTCTCTGTCTTGCCGACGTAGTCGTGGCCGACCGCAGACTTGTCCATTCTGTCTTGTTGTACTCCAAACTTTCCTCCGTACCTGTAGTTAAAATAGTATTCGGTTTATTTAAAGAACTCGAAAGAGCGGCATCGTTTCATGGTTGACGTTCGAAAGGCTCGAACGAGGAGGTTTTGTACTGGGGACTTACACTCCAATTATGTAATGAGAACGTATTGATTGTAGAATGCATTGCCAAAGTGAGTTTTTTCTGATGGATACAATATTGAAGCATACTCTTATTATCCATCGAAAATTCGGAAAAATGTCTTCAAGACGAGATTGAATAGGTTTCTTTGTAAGCACGCTTTATCGTAGACGGAATAGTCGATTAACATTAGGCGAGATGGCGGTCAAGTACAAACGTATAAATGTTAAAAAAAGTTTTTAAGTTAGCTGCATTAGGCACATGACATCGCACTACTGAGTGCGCATGGAATTTGAACCAGGGGGCTCCGGATCGGCAGTTGCGACGTTCTCCCGACGCGACCAGAAGAAGAGACGAACTTCTTAGCATTCCATGGATTCACCGTGCGGGTGCCGGGTCCATCGTGTGGCAGAGAGAGAAATCCCGAGTAGACCCCGAGACTTGTGACTCGGACGTAGGTTTAAGGGGGTAGGTTTTTGACGTACGTCAACACTCACCTTCACTACTCGTATTTCTCTCCCTGCCCAGCTAAATCCGATATGATCCTACTAGTGCAGCTTTAGATACTCGTTTTAGTATAGAACTTACTGCACTTCTGGACAAGCCAAGGTCTTTAAGCAGGTTATAGAGAGATTTTGCTGGTATACCTCTCGCTCCTACTTCTACAGCGTATAAATTAACTCCATAGCCAATTTTTGTTAATTCGTTTTGAAGGTCGTAATACTTATTTTGTTTCATCGCGTGGTCTTTAGGTACATTAGTTTCCCACGGTACGGTAAGTTCTACAAGGACTATTCGTTTCGTGGCTCTAGAAAAAAGGAAAATGTCCGGTCTGGATGACGAAACACCCTCTGGGATTTTATAGTGCTTTTCATACGTGTCCATTAATCAGGTACTGAACACAGGATTGAGTAAGGCTTGTTCATGGAGTTTGAAGTTGAGCCCTCTTTTACAAAGTTAATTTGTCTTTTGTTTGTCGTCAATCCTTTTTGGGCTCTAGCTACTGAGCCCAGAAAGTAATAATGATTCATACCCGTATGAAGATTTAGGTCCATCCTCATATTGTTTCTGTTTCTGCTGCTTGTCTGCTTCGAACACCTCTTCCCTTAGCTTGGCCATACTGAAAACAAATCGTAATGATATTTTAGTAACATAAGAAAACTCTATTATCTAATGCCACAATACAGGAGCACAAAATATAAAAAAACTTAACCTAATATAAAAAAGGCATTCCAATTTCCACGCAACAGTGTAAAGGTTAACTAGGTTACGTTATTTAAGTAAAGTCATCGATATAAATCAATAAGATGTGCCCTGAGCACTTTGAAGTTGTTAACAAATTGCGTCTCTGTGTGTACCGTGACTGGTTTACAACTACCAATCTACTTGACCCCTAGAATCGCTAGCGGCGAGGTACTCGTATGTTGCGGTTCTACTTATTTTGGTTGTTGACAACGAATAGCGATAGGTATAAACGCCCGACGTTCACCGCTTCCTATCAGCGACTAAACGGAAAAAGTGAGCTCACTCTTCTCAACGATAACATAATTCCGTGCGTCTGAATTATTCATTAAGTTTGGATATTCATTGATAAAGTAGTATATTGGTGCCAATGTACACGAACATCGTAAAATTGGTTACATAACAGAGAACAAGAAGTATTTTTTCATAACTGGTTACCAAATATAGGTAATGAAAACGGAAAATAAGTGTTTATTGGTAACTGGTTACAAAACACTGAAAAAAAATCTTTTTTCGTAGCTGGTTACGAATCAGTCGGTTACGAAAGTGGCTGAAGGGGTAAAAATTCAGTCTGAAAAGACAGTTGTTTACCAATCTCCTCATGTCGTGTTTTGGTTGTCGGTATACGCGCGCATCGTTAAAATTCGATACTTTCATTTTTTACAAGCCCACCAAAAAAAAAAATTGGTAAGAATATAAAATACAATGTACTTTAGGTACATATTACTCTTTGAACTCGGAGCAGGCTGGAAATAGCAACAACAATAAATAATGTATGATATGAGGAAGGAAGTTTGTGGGTGAACAGTTCAAAGTTAAATTAATATAATTTCACAATACATATAGTGCGTGTGTAATTATCATGTAAATAAGTTTGCCTGTATGAAATTCATGAAAGTAGGTGATGTAAACATGTCAGAGTCAAGGACAAAATACAGACTGAGTGGTTTAACATGTAAATTATGGAGGTCGCAACCGAAGGACTTAAAAAAACCGAAAATGTTTTAATATATTTATTTAAAAAGGTTACAATATTAATTAGTGAATAATTATAACTAGGTGTACTCGCGGACGAAGTGGGTACCGGAGTGTGGCTTCGTGGCGGCGTGGCGAGGCGACACGGGGCCCTTTCTGCTGCATCGGCATTTCCTGGTCACGTACGCCAGTTACTAAGTTCACGGGGCAGCCAAAAGCGCTAAATCGGCATCTTAGTCTTGTTGGAAAGTTTCCATGAATATAGCATGAGCAGGCAAAACCCATACTAGTGATGTGCGTAACATGTATTTGTTTTATTTATTTATTTAATAATAGGCGAGCAGCATTAGCTGATATGCCTATATCTCAGTGTTGAAAAACAAATTACAGGTAATTGTCTGTTAAAATGATTTTGCCTTTCACTATCCATTTGTCCAGTGTGTTCTTGACAGAGTTTAATGACTTTGCTGAAATAACATCCTCAACCTGTTCCAGTTGTAAACCACTCTGTTGCTGAGGATGTGATGTGCAGTGTTTGTCAGTGATGGTGTGTGGGACCACGGCCGGATTTAGGGGAGGGCAAACGGGGATATGCCCCGGGGTCTCCACAACAGACACTTCAGGACAAAAAAAACAAGTTCCGACAGTAAACACAATTTACGTTAACTTTAAACCATTTGTAGTCCGGGTTTTTGCTTTAGGGGGTGGGAGGGGGTCTTAATTATAAAATTATCTACTTACTTACTTAGTTTCCAAAATAAGCTATCTTACTAAGATAGCTTACTTTGGAAACTATACGGGTGTAACCAGAGAGCGTGATCTGGCCATCATAACATGGCCATCCAGAAATGCGTCAGCATTTGGCATTGGCTCACGCATTTCTAGATGGCCATGCCACGCCCTTTCAGCATTTCCCATTGGCTGACGCATTTCTAGATGCCCAATCGCCATGATCCCGAGTTTACCCGAAGATTTCTTATCATACCACAGCGTGACGCTAGAATTCAATTCACAGCCTATGAAAAATATGTCTGTGACGCGCCAAATGAATTTTCACTTTAAAAAAAAAAGACCTTCCAACTAAGGCACTATGCCAGAGACTAAGCTACCAGGAGAGAGACTAAATCCCAATGGTTAAAGATACATTTTCAAGAGCTAAATAATGCTGTACTCACTCTATAGCCTCGACGTTCCGTCCGCCCGGTCCCCATCGCTGCTCATGTTCCGTGACATCATTCACATAGTCCGGATCAGTCTCCCAGTCGTCAGCCTCGGCCGGCGCCGGCACGTCCGCCGCTATCGATGCCTTCCACATCTTTGAAACAAACACAACATTCTGTAGAGTGCATTGACAGGAATGAACATTATCATTGCTATTTAAAGTTTTGATAACAGTTCAAGTTTAGTATTTTAAATAAAACATATTTATTTTGTTTGGGCAATTCTATATGTGACTGGCTCTACATTTGACTTAATTTTCTTTCTATTTTGTGTATTTCTATGACTAAAGTACCAAATTCAGTATGTTTGTATAGTTTCAATATTCAATTAAATCGAAACATTGTTGTACGAAAACAAAAAACTGCTTTGGTAACTTAAAAAATTAAATTCATTCTAAACTAAATCAACTGTTAAGAATGAAAATATTGCTTGAAATAAGGATACTAAAATCTTAATATATATAATATAAATCTCCTGTTACGATGTTTGTCCGCGATGGATTCCTAAACTACTTAACCGATTTTAAATTAAATTGGCACACCGTGAGCAGTCTGGTCCAACTTGAGAGATAGGATAGTTTTTTTTCGATTAATAGTCCTTAAATGACGAAATCCGAGCAAAGCTGCTACGGGCCGCTAGTTTTATTTATAAAAATATTTCACATAAATTAACTAGCTTAAACTAACTTGCAAACTTGTTAAAGAAATATAGACTCTATTTTATTAGAATTTCAGGTACCTGTGGCCCAAAGCCATGTGGGTACGGTGCCAGTATACGTGTTAAGATTTTTCAAATACTGGAAACTTACAATGTTGTCTATTATCCTTAAAGACCAGGATTGGATAATATTTCCAATAATATAATAAATCTTCAAAAAATATGCAAAACATTTTTTTCATCAGCTCTAAACAAAAAAACTTGTTGTGATTAGGTATAATTATGCCATGTTCAGATTCTGTTTTGCCTTTGCAATGGCTTTTCTTTGACCACTTTAAAGATTAGAAGATAAAAGAGGATAAAATTAGTCAAATAGGAGAATATTTTTTTCATTACATAGAATTGTAGAATATGTGTTGGAAAAGTTATAAATAAATATCGGTGGACAATTCACACACAACACCATCTGACCCCAAACTAAGCAAAGCTTGTATATGGCTTGTGTATTGTGATGGTGGCCAGATAGCTGATATAATACTTATATCGTTTTAAATACATATTTATTATACATAGAAACACCCAGACACAGTGCAAACATTTGAATTCATCACACAAATATTTGCACTGGGTGGGAATCGAACCCACAACCCTCGGCTTGACAGGCAGAGCTATTACCAACTAAGCCACAAGGCCAGCCGAAATGAAATAATAATGTTGATTGTGATTAAGTGCTGTGTATAGTGTTTACATTATGTGTTCAAATTGTGACAGTTTAAAAACAATACCATGTAACACAGTAGGCACTAACAGGAACAGGTTCCCTAATGTTTTGGCAAAGCTGTTGAGCTCTTCCAAAAACAAACAGAACAGTACTACCAAGTACTACTAATACCAAGAAACAAAGTTACTTTAAAAAAAAACAAATATTGTTGTTGACAGTCTATAAACAAAATACATTTGTCAGAGTTTATCTCTGTGGGGGGTTTGGCATATTCCTATAGCTAAATCTGACTTGGCCCATAGCACAAGTCTTATGTTAAACTCAAATACAAGCCAGAGAGATAAAAATTGAAATATCAGATATTATATTTATCAGCAGTGAAATAGATAATATTGATGACTCAACATACATTGTTTCCACTTCAAGAAAATATTTGAAAACTTTGTAAATACTAGCGGTACTAGTAGAAAAATGTTTACGATCACAGTAACACATTATACTAATAATGTATATCAACTTTAAACAACAGGAAAACAGCTTACTGTAAAAGGGCCGGCAATTTGGATTCACGTTTACACTTTCACTTATTTCTTCGAGAGTAACACATATCACGTGCACCGTTCATGTAATGTGTTTTGACTAACACTATTTTACCTATTTCCAAGTGGTATGTTTACGTAGAAAGTAAAATAGTAACGATTTACACCAAAATAACTAAAACCATTTTGCTAAATCGTAAAACCTTACGCCTTGTTGATGCGTCATTGATCATTGAATCCACAATCCACAATTTCATTGTCATAATTAATGCTGCCAGATATGTTACTTCAATAACAACTATTTGAACTACTTAAAACTTAAAACCAAAACTGAATGATGGCAATATCCAAACATTGCTTTTGATGCGTGTTACAAAATGAATCGCGATGGAATACGCTATGTTCATTATTTGTCCATTTATCCGAATGAACGTTGGTTCACTTGGGTAAATGGACAACTCAATAATGCTTTTATTTGTCAATTCTGGCTAGCATAAGCATAAACACCCAACTAAATGTTCCCACAGCTGGGACTCAGACTCGGGGCCTTCTCACGCAAGGTGAAAGCATAATACACCAAGCTCAGTGCACGTTAGAGGATAACACATGATTTCGAAAGATTTTAGGTACATGTCGGTTTCCTCACGATGTTTTCCTTCAACGTTTTAAGTTAGCGGTATTACGAATATGACGCCGAGAATACAGTAGTTCGCGTGATTTTGAACACGGCGTCTTATAATACAATACAATACAACAACTCTTTCTTAAAACACCAGACAAAAAAAAAAGGTGTGTGCTTAAGACCACACGGCAGAAGTGAAAACTTCATTCGCTGATTTTTGTTTTAGGTAGGTATGTCGTATTATAATAAAATATTATGGATCGTATTAGTTGAATAAACGAGTAAAACAAGCCAGAAATTAAAGTAAATATTTATTGAAATTTTATTTGTATACAAAGTAGCTGTTACCCGCGACTTAGTCCGCGCGAAATAAATACTAAGGTTACTCAGGCAGTACTTATTTGTATACCCAGATTGTATACACTTTTTTTTTGTTTTATATAATTTATGGTTAGTAAAAAAAGTGTCCATGTTCAAAAAGTTGTTGGCCGGGGCCGGCTTTTTAAAAGTTACTCCAACTTTGTATGCATTCACACGGTGCACCCCTATGATGCCCCTAACATTGTCCGCAAAAAGGTTGGTGAGTGTAATAGGGTTTTTGTTACCGACTTTCTCCTGTTCCGTCAATTCCACATACACGACACAGTCTCCACTACGATTTTCTGGGAATAGTCTCTTTCTCTTATAAAGGGGTTTTCTAAATAGTTTGTAAGAAACATTTTCACTTGGATTTGGCTTCAATAGTTTTCTTTTTCTGGTCTGTTCGACGAGGTCACCCCCGTCGCTAGCGACGCTCATATTTATTTATACTATTGACTATATACAAAACTAAATATTTACACGAAAGAAACGAAATATTTACACAGCAAAACTAATTAATTTGATTGTGAAAATTATAAAGCACCTCGTGTGTTGTCAAGTCGTATTTTCCCGCCCAAAGAAAAGTCTTTTGGAGTTGGTAGCCGTCAGTGTTGCCACTATGATTTTGAGCTTGTCGCCAAATAGTTATGAAACGAAGTCGCCGGTTTTGATTGAATTATTAAGGGAATAACAGTCTGGAAGAATACATAAGCTTTTTCCTTCCCCAACCTTCTACACTAAACTAGTATATTCCCCTTTGTCGGTAACACGTCGTCTAAATCCGCTAAAAGGTTTTAAAAATTCGCAAGTTTCAGCGACAAAGTCGCTAAAGTGTCAACACTGCTAACCGGTAGCGAGCAGCGAGAGAGAGAGAGAGTATCTATTGTCCCATGTCCTCCTCTAACAATTATCTTTCTCGGTCTGGCACGTTTGTTGACCACATTATCTTTCTCGCTCTAGCATCCCGAGCTTACCCGAAATTTCTTACCATATCCGAGCGTGATGATCACGTGATCATAAATCCATTTCACAGCCCACGAAAATTCTGTCCATAGCGCGCCTAAAGAAGTTTTCACTTCAAAAACGTCTTCTAGTCGGAAAAATTGTTACTGCCGATCGGCAGTCGCCATTCTCCTGACTAGACCTGCCGTAACTTTTACAATACTAGCTAACTAATAGCTAATGCATAGGTAATTAATGTGGAATAACGATTTGAGAATAAATGATTGGGCATGGTAATAATAGTATTTTTAGGAATAACAGGCTGCTGTCACTGTCTTTTTTTACCAATTTATTATTAGCCATACATACTAGCCGCATCTGTCACTATCGTGCCGCTGTGTTTACTATATTTATTCAACGTATCTGTAATCGTTTTTTTTAACTATTATGTTTTTTATGTTTCTTTGATATGGGTAACTCATGAAAAGATTTACTTAAAAAATCTAGCATCGAAACTAAAGTCTTATGAACAATAGAATGAAACGTTTTCAAGAAACAAATATGCTTGTCATAAATAGATTTAATCTCATGAAAAGCTAGGTAATGGTAGGACTTTTGCCAGAGTCCACCTGGAGAAGTACCACACCTTTGCCAGTTATTCTACCGCCAAGCAGTAATGTGTAGACATTTCTGTGTTCCGGTTTGAAGGGCAATGTTTCCAGAAAAATTACAGGGCTTAGAGATATCTTAGACCTCTGGGTGATGAGCGCAGTGCGGTAAAGATTTGGACTCTTCATGTGCCAATAGCTGTGTGTCACTGTGCTATTATGTGGCAGGCTTGTTGATTACTATCAGGCTCATGTCATGCTCGTCTCGTCACTCTTTACATAAAAAAAAAAAAAAAAATAACTGGCAGTCATAGGAATTAATTGGAGGGTGTGGCCTGGTCATCATGGCATGGCCGTCTAGAAATGCTGACGCATTTCCCATTGGCTCACGCATTTATAGATGGCCATGCCATGATGGCCGGGCCACGCCCTTTTAGCATTTCCCATTGGCTGACGCATTTCTAGATCGTGACGCTAGAATTCAATTCACACCCCACGAAAAATCTGTCTAGGCGCGCCTAAAGAAGTTTTCACTTCAAAAAAGGTTTAGGTAGACGGAGTGTGACACCAATATAACATAAATATCGTTGTAGAAATATTTCACAAAATGAAACGTTGGCGCCACTCTTGACTAAATTAAGAACAATCTTGGACTGGTTCATTTACATCTTGAAGTCGCCTCTTTAAAATATGCCAAGTCCAGAACATATATTTTTACAATAGCAACCCAGGAATAAATTATTTGACAGTTCAAATAGTTGACAGTGATTGCTAAACCGGTTATGTCAGAGCCCTGATTTCTGGGTAGCGATTCTGAAACCATCCGGTTGCATCCGACACGGAATCTCATCTCTCGGTCTTTGTCTTATCTGTTTAGGATGACAAAGACCGAGAGATGAGATTCCGTGTCGGATGCAACCGAATGGTTTCAGAATCGCTACCCTGATTCTGAACCATGGTTAATTTTATTTCTTCATGTTCTAAACACTACTTTTTCCCGAACTGCTTAGATACATTGTCTCTGTCATCCTAAACGGATAAGATAAAGATCGAGAGATTCGATTCCGTGTCGAGTTCAAACTGCCTACGGTTCTGAAGCAAACTGAAGCAATCTTCGCTTCTGAATTTCGTATGTTAGCTTACTGAATGCTATTACACTTCACTGAATTCAGTATAGAAGGAGACGGCCTATTTTCCATGGGCATTTGCCCCACTGAAAAAGTGCAAGAGACTTGACCAAAATTGGATCATTGTATAAGATTTTTAATATATATTGAGGAACCGTTTATGTTTTTATCCTGCATAGTGGGGTTTAAAAGATATCAACTAAAACATTGAAAAAAAAATAACGCCGCAAGTAGGTAATCAAGAACGTGATTATGTACTTACTACTAAAAGAAGATAGTAAATTCATTACTTTGCGACGTACTGTGCTCAGAATAATGTCGACTCAACACGGAGAAGGACCGGAGATTAGGCCTAACCACAAAAAAATTACAAAAGCTTTGGAAAAATAAAAAATAAAGAAATTCCATGTGTTGTGTGAGTTAGGAGTGGACGATATACATCGATGTTTTAAAAACACTCGATGTATTGTTACGATGCATCGAATCAAAGCGATGTATTGTTAATGTTTCAACATTCGAGTATACATCGATGTTTTTTTATTCGATGTATCGAAGAGAAGAAAAAGTGCTGATCATAATAAATGACGTCTTCAACATCAACTTTTTTTACTGGTCTTGCGTTTCATTATTAGGATAGTCTTATCATGATTAATTTAAACTTTATCCCAAAGAAACGTCTTTTAATTTACCTAATAGTCACATGTTTGAATCATATCAGTAATAAATATGTCATATCAGTAAGTAATGCGAGTAGTGTGATAATAATATAACAAATAAATCTACTCAAATAAATTCAAGTTACGTTGTGTCCAAAAAAAGAAAAAAATCTATGGCACTAAACTACCTACCTTATAACCCTACTAAAATTGAATCATTTTGAGGTAAAACTATCTTTGTTTAGAATGAATGAAGGTACCCAATTCTTCTTTTCGATTTCAAGAAACAAAGAAACACGTTGATTTAAAAAATGGAAAGTAAGGTTACCTGTACTATACACGTTCTAACCTTTACTTAGAAATATCCTTCTATCCTATCCTTTATTTAGGATCCTGGAGATTTTGGGATAAAAATTAGCCAATGTTAATGAGGGATAATGTAACAATGATAATTCTAACAATGATAGAACTTTTGAAAATGGTTTAATAGTAGCGATTTTGGAGTGAATATACTCCATAGGTACAATCAAACAAATAATCAAATCATTCCTCTATAGAATTGTATATATGAAATTCTCGTGTCACAATGTTAGTTACCTTACTTCTCCGAAACGGCTTTACTGTTTTTGCCAAATTTTATATGCATATTCAGTAGGTCTGAGAATCGGATACTATCTATTTTTCATACCCCTAAGTGATAAGGGTTGTTCACCCCTAACATTTCTTAAGTTTTGTTTTTTTTTTTTGTTTTTAGTTTTTTATAATGTGGCATCAAAAAATATAAACAACCCAAAATTGCTCTTTTATCACCAACCTCTATTTATAAATAGCCATTTTAGTAATTTAATCATTTGACTGTGAACTCCTCCTAAATGGTGGGACCGATTTGAATGGTTTTTTTTGTGTGTGTCCAAGTGGATTCGAGGATGGTTTAGATTCACAAATAAGCCCGGCAGATGGCGCTGCAGACAGTGTCTAGGTTATGGTCCGAGCGAAGCCGGAACGGGCCGCTAGTATTAATATAGAAAAAATAATCGATGTATTAAAAACATCGATGTTTTTTTTGTCATATCGATGTTGCATCGATGTCACTATCCGATGTATTACATCGGAAAAAAACATCGATGTTTTGTTTCCATGTCCATCACTAGTGTGAGTGTACGTAAACTTCATGATCTAAGATGAGAAAAACATGGCTGACTTTGACTATAATCTGTACACATATGTACAAAATACAAAATACAAATCAAAGGAGTGTTCACCGTAGTACATATTTATTGGGTACTGACCCGAAGACACAACAGCACAACACGAACTAAACCTTAACAGGCTTATTTAAATTCACATAAACTTCGCTAGCGTGTTTTAACGCCGTACAACGCCATCTAGTTTGGTTTTATGGAACTACAGTACCTTAATACAAAATTACTTATACATAGTCATTAAGGTACTTTTTAATCACCAATTTGCAATCCCCGCTTGGCAGATTAGTATTAAATGTACAGTTTGAATTATTTAATTATATGTTTTTTTAATTAAATAACTTGTTTAGGTCTCCGTGGCTAATTAAGTACCTAAACTTGAAACGACTTGGGGCAGAAATGAGCCGTCTCGTTTGCTCAAGTGTAATAAGCATTTTAGCCGGGCAAGCGAGAACAGTCGACTCAGAGTATCTCTCTACCTAGTCTGTGAGTCGACTTCACGTGGACTTCACTTTATCACACTTTCACAAGCTGTAGGTGGGAAGTTCGCAGGTTGTAAATTCGCGCCCGCGCGCTTCTCTAAATATTTTTCTAAATGAAGATTTAGTTTGATAGCACAGTTGGCTTTAACTGAATAAAAAATCGTAAAAAAATTTGGTATTCCGAGAATTAAGTAATTTATGTATACCTCATTCCAAATCTCTGTGAATAAAAGGTAAACAAATCGATGTCACTCAAAATATGACAGACCAGCATTTCTCAACCATTGTTTTACAAGATAGTTTGTAGTACCTTTCATTGCTTGCCCTTTTAAATTTTCGCCGCATAAAAAGGCTAAATATATATGTATGCATATCATAAACACCCAAATAAATGTTCCCACTGCTGCTGGGACTTGGAACAATCAACACATTGCCGCTGTAAAAAATCGTCAGGAACAAGAATCTGCAATTGCTGAACATTTGATTGATGCTAAAACTGGTCATTGGATCGAGATCCACGACCCGAAGGTTCTATCTACCGAATGTCATTACTACGCAAGAATGGTTCGGGAAGCATTGGAAAATAAAAAACATAGGTATATATTTCAACTACGACGCGATGACCACGATGTCAATAACCGAAAACTAACCAGTTTACGGTTATCGGCGTCGCGAAATCCTCTAATAAATAAATGTGTGCATAGCGCACTTAGTTTGGAGAAACCTGGTGATATGGTTAGTCTTGTGTGTAGTGTTAGTCACCGTGCAATTTTTGAAGCCCAAATGAGGGTAGATGGAGATTTCCTCTCATTTCATAATGAGAATATGGCAGGCATACGTACATTTATTTCCCCCACGTAAAAAAAGGAAAGGCAAAGCATTTGAGTTCGGAGAAGAATGTAACACTAGAAGAAAAGTAATTTAGATGTTTCCTTATGTGAAAACGTTCCTTTTATTTTTAACAATAATTAAATAAGACTGGCCTCGTGGCTTAGTTGGTAGTAGCTCTACCTGCGAAGCCGAGGGTCGTGGGTTCGATTCCCACCCAGTGCAAATATTTGTGTGATGAATTCAAATGTTTGCACTGTGTCTGGGTGTTTCTATGTATAATAAAAATTTATTTCAAACTATATAAGTATTATATCAGCTATCTGGCCGCCATCACACAAGCTTTGCTTAGTTTGGGGTCAGATGGTATTGTATGTAAATTGTCCACCAGTATTTATTTATAAAAAAAATATCTCGTTCGAATTGTCCTCGTACTACCCAAAACTGATCATTACACTATGACGTAATATTCTGTAAACACATACAAAAGTTTCGATCAAAATAACACAAAATGTATGTCATTTTAGAGTGAAAACTATACATGCTTTTGATAGTAAACAGCGTAATGTGGAACACGTATTTAGAGGTTTGCGATTTTCTCTCAACTCGTTACGACACAAGAAACCTTTTTCTCGGAGTTCTTTAGTCATACTCTTACTCTTTTATTGATAACGAGTAGTTGCATGTCATATTCAAGGTATTCAAATATTACCAATACAAGTCAATAATTTAAAAAAAAGTAGACGTCAATTTAAAATCCCATTACAATAAAAATCAAATAATACATTATATTAAAATCAAATTACATTATAATTAAAAATTCTAAATTAATGACAAAAATAAATAGAGTAAAATTAATCCATACTGGAATATAATGGAAATGGGCATTTTCACAATATGGGCATGATGGGCAATATGAGTATGTTAGAAAAATAGGCGCGTACTTAATAAGAATAATTTGATGAAAAGAAGTATAAATGTCTTGAATGCAACATTGAGAGTTTGAAAAACACAGATCAAATTGCTAGTACTTAAAATCATATTTCTATCATCCTACCATTACTTTATATAACTTTTAAAATAAGATAGTATAGAATTATTTGATCAATACAAATCTAAGTATATGGTATTTAAGATCGCAATAAAGTCGAATTCTATTTGTGAAAAATATTTTAAGGCTATTTCATAAAAATACTAAGATTAAACGATGTTTATGTTATGGTATCACCTTTGTTTTGGTTTGTTTTGGTTTTCTACACAGCTTATTGGAATGCACGTACCTACATCTTTTAAGGTGCGCTTACACGAGGGCAATAATTGCTCGGCGACACGAATGGACCGATCTGAAGCAATTAAACGCAATTTCAATAAATTGCGGCAATTATTTCGGCGATATTGCTTCTAATTGCTCCAGATATTTCACATTGATCAATGTCGCCGATACGAATTGACGAATATCCAATGGGCTTGGAAATTCCTAGCAATTTTTGTATATATCTCATTCGCACTTGTTTGTTTTGCGGCTTACCAACTTGCTTCCGCGGGGAGAGCGAGAGGTCGGGTGGCGCTACAAGCCGCCGCAGCAAGAACAATGTCGTCCATAGCGAGCGAATACTGAAATGCTCGTGTAGGACAGTATTGCCTAGTTGATGAAGTTGCGCGATATCGCTCAATATTGTATTGCGCAGTATTGATGCTTGTTGTCGTTGCCGTAAATTGATTGATGTAGTCGTGACGTCATAGTTGACGAGTATTGACTGGAATTGAGCAATTTTAGTCGCCCGTATAAGCGCACCTTTAGTGCGTTACTGTCAACTCGATTTCGGCCAATCTAGTTTATTATGGCCTCTCCCCCTATAGTTCATTGAAAAGTTACATTTGGGGTTGCGTTTTTTAGAGGTCGCAATTTTATTTTTTTGATGTGTAAAGCTAAAACAAAGTTTGTGGGGTCACAACCCTTGTCCCACGGCCGCCATCTTGAAAATAGGGGTTGAAATGGTTTCTACGGTATATCTCTTAAACTATTTATTTGATAAAAAAAATTGTTAGCATTTTTTGTTGCAAATTAAATTCTCTACAACTTTGGTCCAGTAACTTTTTGTCGTAGAACTATAAATAAAAAAGTTATAAGCGAATAGCTAATAATAAGAATATAGTTATCACTGAAGTTTAAATCGTATCTTAAATTATTCGAAATCGTCTTCACAATTAAAAACAGAATAAAATACATCCGCACGTGGATAAATATGTAGCACAACTAAAAGATATAGGTATAGCTAAGGTTTTACAGCGCTCCGAAGTGAGTACTATTTTTCAGTACTCTTAACTATACCTATATTATACGTGTGTACTAATAATTTGTAATCAGTATTTTTTTTTTGTTTTTTTTTTTATTTTGTTATTGTAACTTTTTTAATTATACATTTTGCAATATTCTTAAAAATTAATTATTGACTCTTTTTCACTCCATAACAGAATTTAACAATTATTGATTTTTAAAATAATTTTAAATCTGATAGCCGTTACCGAGAATACTGTTCAGGTAGAAAATACCCAAGTGAGCGTGAGGGAATAAAAGAACAGCTCCCTGCTATTTTTATTATTATTCCTAACCTCTGTTATTGTAAGAGTAGCTTATAACATTGTGTTGAAATTGTCGCTTAACCTATATATGTAAAACAACACAGTCATATATTATCTTGCTATAGTTAGTAAGATGGGGCCTTTTCCACACTTAGCTTCTTAATTGGGCCATTGTACGTTGCTCATATATCCCTTCTACTCCAACCATTCTAGACTATCCCAGAATGCAAGCAACAGTGCGAGTTGGACTCGCCCATGAAGGGTTCCGTTGCGGCAAGTAACATAATATACATAGTACACATAGTTTTTTTAGTTCGTTGTAACTTTGATCGAAGTTTTAATAATAATGTATTTATGACGTACTAAAAAAAAACAACTCATCAGATCGAGTTCAAACCAATTTTCGTTGGTAGTTTGCATGGTAATGTACATCATATTTTTTTTTTAGTTTTTTCATTCTCTTATTTTAGAAGTTAGAAGGGGTGGGGGGACACATTTTACTACTTTGGAAGTGTCTCTCGCGCAAATTATTCAGTGTAGGCAAAAACTATTTTAGGCTTTTCGATAGACACCCCACACGTGTAGGTTTGATGAAAAGAATTTTTTTTTGAGTTTCCGTTCTATATTTGGAGGGCAACCCTAATTTTTCTTTTTTTAATGTTTTTTTGTAAAAATCTTAATGCGGTTCACAGAATACATCTACTTACCAAGTTTCAATAGTGTAGCTCTCATAGTTTCGGCAAAAAGTGGCTGTTACATACGGACGGACAGACAGACAGACAGACAGACATCACGAATCTATAAGGGTTCCGTTTTTACGTTTTACGGAACCCTAAAAATAAAAACAAAAAACATGTACGAAAATAAAAATAAATGGCAGTCATAGGAACTGCCGATAAAAGTGAAAACTTGTGCCTCAAATGTTTTCACTTTTAATTGAATTGTGTAATTTATTTATGACCTTGTCAGAAGACAAATTATTTGTTAAACCATCGTAGGTCTATGTACATTCGCATAATTTCAACACCGCCAGCTAAATCGATGGTTGCGCCATCTAGTTTTATATCAACGTAATTATACAGAATATTGCAACTCTTTACTGTTTCTGTTGCCCTGGTACTGGTACCTAGGGGCAAACGCAACTCTTTTATATTTCTGTTGTCCTGGTATCTGGAGATAAACGCTGGGCTGTTGGAGGTAGGTAATCGAAACTCTTTACTGTTTCTGTTACCCTGGTACCTACCTGGCCGTTTTTACCGAGTTTACCCGAAGATTTCATATCCGATCCGATCCGATCCATTATCATATCCAAGCGTGACGATTGATGAATCCATTTCACAGCCCACGAAAATTCTGTCTATAGCGCGCCTAAAGAAGTTTTCACTTCAAAAATGTTTGGGGTGAACAACCCTTGTCACTTAGGGGTATGAAAAATAGCTAGTAACCGATTCTCGATCCGATTCGATTGAATATGCAAATAAAATTTGGGTAAAATCAGTAAAGCCGTTTCGGAGGAGTAAGGAAACAAACACTGCGATACGAGAATTTTATATATGTACTAGCTGACCCGGTGAACTTCGTACCACCATGTATTTTTGAAGTGAAAACTTCTTTAGGCGCGCCTAGACAGATTTTTCGTGGGCTGTGAATTGAATTGATTCGCCACGCTCGGGTATGATAACAAAGCTTCAAGTAAACTCGGAACCATGGCTATTGGCCATCTATAAATACGTCAGCCAATAGGAAATGCTGAAAGGGCGTCGACAGGCCATAATAGCATGGCCATCTAGAAATGCATCAGCCAATGGGAAATGCTGACGCATTTCTAGATGGCCATGCCAAGATGGCCAAGAAGCACTGGCCCTCCGGTTACACCCGTGTAGTTTCCAAGGTAAGCTATGAAATTCTGAGCTATAAGTTTTCACTTCTATCGGCAGTTCCTACGACTGGCATTTTTTTCTCACTGTTTTGTCTACAATTTCTAAACTTTCTGCTGTACAAATCTTGTCCCGACAATAATAAACACATAAAATAGAGAATCATCCTATTTGGTGCAGTCATTCAAAAGTTATGAGCGTAGGTACATACATTTCGAAGATCTATTTTTACGGTTCCGTAAAACGTACTAAATGAACCCTTATGGGTTTGTCCTGTCTGTCTCTCTGTCCATCCGTATGTCACAACCACTTTTTTCGAAACTATACGAACTATACTGTTGAAACTTGGTAAGAGATGTTTGTATTCTGTGAACCGCATTAAGTAAGTGTTTTATAATTAACATATTTATTTCAACGTATATAAGCATTTAAAAGCAAGTAATCCCTTTATGCAGAATGCAGAAGACCGCTCCTTGTGGCGTTCATTAGGAGAGGCCTACGTCCAGCAGTGGACGAATACTAAATAGGATGATGATGAATCCCTTTATTGTTAATCAAGTTATTACCAAAAATCAGTTTTATTTTAATTGTAGTGCTTTGTGATATACGATGCTTTTTGTTTGATTACCTGTCACATGGACAAACAAATCTGATGGTTTACGTACAATTTTCTCCCCAACTGTGTTACTTTTTAGATAATGTTTTCTATTAGACGGTCTTCTTGTCATATTAGGGGCTGATGACACTTCATCTTCGGCTAACTGAGCAGATCGTTTTAGTAAAACTACAATTATTAAATTTGTTCACTTAATTGAGTGATAGTAAGTTTCTTGAGATAATATTTGGTTGAATAATAAATGTGCATTCAAGAGAGAAACACAGATAAATATGATTACGAAATGTGTATCTTTATTGATACACATGGCCTGGGAAATAGTTTATCTATATACTTTAAAGTATTTCCCAGGCCACGTGTATCAAAACATAATTATGCACACTGGTAAAAAATGGGATGACGGGGGAGGGGGTGTGATTATTTTCTATACTATTTTAACAGCTCACAACTCACAACACTAATAAAACAAAAATTAAAAGTTGTAAAAATTTGGTAGTATTCGCATATAGGACTATATACTTGGCTCTGAGCGTGTTAAGGTTGCCCCTGGGACTTGTTTATGATCATAGCAAAAGCAAGCCGCACTGGAAACTGTAGTCGTTTAAACTCAAATAGTACGTCAGTCGGAATCATTGGGATGCGTGGTATCAAAACGTCTTCTCCTTTATACTTTCCTTTCAGTATAGTTGCTTCTATTACGTTGTTCAGTATGTTTGATAGCTAACCGTGTGCCGTTGCAAAGACGCGTTTCGTTCATATTTCGCAACATTTTAACTACCGATCCAACTTTAAATTGCAGATTAGGTATGAGGTGGCAATCCTGGAAAATCCAGCGAGTTCAAAAATTCCGGTATATTATAGGTAATTGTTGACGACATCGTATTGAATCGAATCAACTGATTTATAAATCCTCAGTTCGCCTGTAATTTGTTCTTGAATTCTGAAATTTAATTCATTTGCGTCTATCTCATTTACGTAATATTATCATGTGGCTGTCTTGTCCCAATGTTGGGCAACGGCTTCCATACCCTCCTTCCACTTTTCCCTTTCTATGGCTAATATAGTCCAGTTTTTCCAATATTTGTGGAGGTTGTCTTGCCATCGTTTCTTTGGTCTGCCGCGTCATCGTTTGCAATCTGGTTTCCTCCGCGTGGTAATTTTGGCCCAATAATCATTCGACATGCAGCAAACATGTCCAGCCCGATCACACCTTCAAATTGGCTGCTTTTTGAGTCACATCGGCTATTCTGATTTTGGAACGCAGAATAGTGTTTCGTATTCTGTCGGTTAGTTTTACTCCAAAAATACTGCACTCCACAGCACAAACGTGTGTATTCAAATAATTTTGCACAGATAGGGATATTAAATCAATAATTCAAAATAATAAAACACTTTTGGTAACGCGGTTTGTGTTTGACTGACACTTGATTGATATAATGACGTGAAAACTGACGCATTTTATATCGCGTGCCGAAACTAAATCAAAACAAATAATATCGTGAAGCCGACCAACAATTGAACATCAGTACTAATGAGTCTTACGTTTTGTGATTATTCAATTTGATTTGGTTCACGATATTATCGCTTTTGATGAGTTTCTTCTGAGTGGGTTTCGGAATGTGACGTTAGATACTCCTATACTCCAACTGTTTTATAGATATGATGGAATTTGAACTTTGTGCAGCGGGAATAAAGTGCAAATTGACTCCTTGACGTTAGGAACACACATATATTGCTTAGACATAAGTGAGTACTTGTTATTTAATATGAACTTTATTCCATAGCAATAAAGCTCAAATTGCCTTAATATTTTAGTTAGAAAACGTTTGTATGGGAAAGCACTTCATTTAATATGAACTTTATTTAATAGCAATAAAGCTCATATTGCCTTAACATTTTAGTTAGACAACGTTTGTTTGGGAAACAGAAAAGGGATGTTTTTAGAGTTTTCCCAGCAATTATTCGATGTTTTCTCGCCGTAAAAACCATCCTTGGACTTCAACGAACATTAAAAAAAAGAATTGTCCAAATTGGTCCAGGCGTTGTTGAGTGATGCGGTTACCAACACATTTTGCGATTAATTTTTATATTATAGATTTTAGATTTTCCATAAGCTCCGGGAAATTCCAATCGAAATAGAGTGAAAACATTTACAAATAAAAGCAGCCAAGTATTTATGACGTACTAAAAAATACTACTCGTCAGATCGAGTTCAAACCAATTTTCGTTGGTGGTTTGCATGTACATCATATATTTTGTTAAGTTTTATCATTATCTTATTTTAGAAGTTAGAGGGTAGGGGGGGGGACGACACACATTTTACCACTCTGGAAGTGTCTGTCGCGCAAATTATTCAGTGTAGGCAAAAATGATTTTAGAAACCTCAACATCATATTTGAAGACCTATCGATAAACACCCCACACGTGTAGGTTTGATGAAAAAAATAATTGAGTTTCGGTTCTAAGTTTAGGGGGCACCCCTATTTTTTATTTTTTTTATTTTTGTAAAAATCTTATAGCTTTTCACAGAATACATCTACTTACTAAGTTTCAACAGTGTAGTTCTCATAGTTTCGGCAAAAAGTGGCTGTGACATACGGACGGATAGACAGACAAACAGACAGACATGACGAATATATAAGAGTTCCGCTTTTACGTTTTACGGAACCCTAAAAAGACTATAATTGATCAGTTTTCAAGCGGGATGAAAAATTATCAAATTACTAAAATGGCTATTAAAAATAGGGGTTGGTGATAAAAGGGTAAAAAAAATAGGGTTGTATGTATTTTTAAACGCCACATAATAAAAAAATAAATATAAAAAAAATTACCCTAAAATTAAAAAAAAAATTTTGGGGTGAACAACCCTTGTCACTTAGGGTTTAGTTTAGTTTAGTTTAGTTTGACGGGGCTGTTTCCGCACTTAGGGTTATGAAAAACAGCTAGTAGCCGATTCTCAGACCTACTGAATATGCATATAAAATTTGGTTAAAATCCATAAAGCCGTTTCGGAGGAGTATGGAAACAAACACTGTGACACGAGAATTTTATATATAAGAAGATAAGAAGATTACGATACTAGCTTGAGGCTCTGGAATCGATCGAGAGGCGTGCTAAAAAGCTCATAGGCAATAACACTCTTGTGTGAAAAAGACTGCAAAGTCTTGAACATCGCCGAAAAATTGCTAGCTTATCGGTTTTTATCGGATACACTTCGGAGAGTGTGCATCTGATCTGCATGATCTAATACCACCAAGCCCTTTTTTCTAACGGACTTCTCGTAGCTCGAAGAAGGCATCGTTTCATGGTCGATGTTCCAAAGACACGCACGAAGAGGTTTGACTCTACTTTTGTGATAAGAACGTCTAGACTGTGGAATGAGTTGCCTGAGTGGGTTTTTCCCAATGGTTATTATCTTGGTGTCTTCAAATCGAGAGTGAATCGGTTTCTTCTAGGTAAACACGCTCCATCTTAGACCGCATCGTCACTTAATTAAGATCAGGCGAGATGGCGGTCAAGAGTAAACCTATAAATGTTAAAAAAACCCTTAAATTTGATAGAGAATATCAATTTGCTTCCTTTGTTTCATATTGAATATCCCAGATCGATCTGTGAGAATGATAGCTAAGACTGTAACTAAAGGAGCACGTCTTATTACCTACATACATAGCTACCCACCCTTTTTCGCTCTAGATAATTGTGAAATAACTGGGCATAGAAATGAATCATCTTATATCTCCGGGTGATAAGCGCAGTGTAGAACAAAGACAATATACCCATATGTATAACCGCTTGATACACTTTGGTAACTATATTACACCAAATGACGAAAAAATACAAAACTAACTTTGCGGTCGGGTTTTAGGCGGGAAATATTTTTTTCATCCCACCAGCTCGGAAAGAGTACTTTTGCTCCTCGATATCAGGGCGCAAAAGTCGTTTTTACCCTCTAGAGGTTAAAGTAAATTTGAATTTAGAACATCGTGTGTACTGAGGTTTTGAATTCAAAACGTAATTTAACCTATTTATTTCTACCTCCTTGATGCCGAATTCATCATACATTTATTTTTAATTTGTTAAAAACTCATACTCGGAACTTCTTTGGTGTACTTTTTTTTTTGCTTTGCGCGCAATTTTCTTTTCACGTATGGAGGATAGAGGTAAAGAATGTTATTTCAAATGGCAAAACATTTTGAAATGCTATGAATGAATCAATTGTAATCGAATTGAAGTATGCCGAGTTAAATAATTAAATATTATTGACTACTAAAATAGTAATTAATAGATAATTTCAACTACTTGTGCAGTACAAAATAATGTAGTAAATATAACATCAAATAAATAATTACTATTTTGAGAAAACATGTAGGTACAATATATTTTGAAGTCAAAACTTCTTTTGGCGCGCCAAAGACAGATCGTGGGCTGTCAATTTAATTCTAGCGTCACGCTCGGGAATGATAAGAAATCTTCGGGTAAACTCGGGACCATAGCCAATGGCCATCTAGAAATGCCTCAGCCTTTCCCATTGGCCATTTAAAAATGTGTCAGCATTTCTACATGGCCATGCTCATAGCCACGCCCTCCAGTTTCACACGCGTAGTTTCCAAAGTAAAAATCAAATTCTGAGTTATAAGTTACCACTTCTATCGGCAGTGCCTATGACTGCCAATATTTTTCTTTCCTGAATTCTGAATAGTACGTTTATTAATGTCCTTTAAAATGTACCCTGATGCAAATTTAGCACTACTATAATTTAATGCATTTGGGCGGACACTTTTTCATGTACACATGAAACTCCTTACCTCAATCGGTCAACTCTCCATATTTTCACGTCATATTGTTATTGTTAAAACCATGGCTAAATAAACTTAAGTTTAAAACTTATAAAATTAAATACAAGTGAAAAACCGAAATACCATAATAATAAGTGATTCTAGCGACCAAGAAGTTTATTTAACGCCAACGGAATCGACTGAAACTGAAAATGCGCAAAGCGTTTAGTAATTTCCTCGCTAGGGGGGGATGAAAAATTACGTGTTACACTCGAGTGCAAAGATTTTTCACCTTGTGCCCTTTTGATTTCCTTGCTACGCTCAGGATTCTAATTTTTGAATCCCTCGCTACGCTCGTGATTCAACTTTAGAATCCTTCGCTTGCTCGGTCATCAAAATTGAGCACGCGGTTAAAAAGCCACTTTGCACTCTTGTATAACAAATAACTATTTCATCCCACCAGCTCGGGAAGAGTACTTTTGCTCCTCGATATCAGGGCGCAAAAGCCGTTTTTACCCTCTAGAGGTTAAAGTAAATTTTAATTTAGAACATCGTGTGTACTGAGGTTTTGAATTCAAAACATAATTTAACCTATTTATTTCTACCTCCTTGGTGCCGAATTCATCGTACATTTATTTTTAATTTGTTAAAAACTCATACTCGGAACCTCTTTGGTGTACTTTTTTTTAAATGCTTTGCGCGCAATTTTCTTTTCACGTATGGAGGATAGAGGTAAAGAATGTTATTTCGAATGGCAAAACATTTTGAAATGCTATGAATGAATCAATTGTAATCGAATTGAAGTATGCCGAGTTGCCGAGTTAAATAATTAAATATTATTGACTACTAAAATAGTAACTAATAGATAATTTCAACTACTTGTGCAGTACAAAATAATGTAGTAAATATAACATCAAATAAATAATTACTATTAATTTTGAGAAAACATGTAGGTACAATATATTTTGAAGTCAAAACTTCTTTTGGCGCGCAAAAGACAGATTTTTCGTGGGCTGTCAATTGAATTCTAGCGTCACGCTCGGGAATGATAAGAAATCTTCGGGAAAACTCGGGACCATAGCCAATGGCCATCTAGAAATGCCTCAGCCTTTCCCATTGGCCATTTAAAAATGAGTCAGCATTTCTAGATAGCCATGCTCATAGCCACGCCCTCCGGTTTACCACTTCTACCGGCAGTGCCTATGACTGCCAATATTTTTCTTTCATGAATTCCGAATAGTATGTTTATTAATTTCCTTTAAAATGTACCCTGATGCAAATTTAGCGCTACTATAATTTAACGCATTTGGGCGGACACTTTTTCATGTACACATGAAACTCCTTACCTCAATCGGTCAACTCTCCATATTTTCACGTCATATTGTTCTTGTTGAAACCATGGCTAAATAAACTTAAGTTTAAAACTTATTAAATTGAATACAAGTGAAAAACCGAAATACCATAATAATATGTGATTCTAGCGACCAAGAAGTTTATTTAACGCCTCGACGTATTTAACAGAATCGACTGAAACTGAAAATGCGCAAAGCGTTTAGTAATTTCCTCGCTAGGGGGGGATGAAAAATTACGTGTTATACTCGAGTGCAAAGATTTTTCACCTTGTGCCCTTTTGATTCCCTTGCTACGCTCAGGATTCTAATTTTTGAATCCCTCGCTACGCTCGTGATTCAACTTTAGAATCCTTCGCTTGCTCGGTCATCAAAATTGAGCACGCGGTTAAAAAGCCACTTTGCACTCTTGTAAAACAAATAACTATTTCATCCCACCAGCTCGGAAAGAGTACTTTTGCTCCTCGATATCAGGGCGCAAAAGTCGTTTTTACCCTCTAGAGGTTAAAGTAAATTTGAATCTAGAACATCGTGTGTACTGAGGTTTTGAACAGTAAAAACATAATTTAACCTATTTATTTCTACCTCCTTGGTGCCGAATTCATCATACATTTATTTTTAATTTGTTAAAAACTCATACTCGGAACCTCTTTGGTGTACTTTTTTTTAAATGCTTTGCGCGCAATTTTCTTTTCTCGTATGGAGGATAGAGGTAAAGAATGTTATTTCAAATCGCAAAACATTTTGAAATGCTATGAATGAATCAATTGTAATCGAATTGAAGTATGCCGAGTTGCCGAATTAAATAATTAAATATTATTGACTACCAAAATAGTAACTAATAGATAATTTCAACTACTTGTGCAGTACAAAATAATGTAGTAAATATAACATCAAATAAATAATTACTATTTTGAGAAAACATGTAGGTACAATATATTTTGAAGTCAAAACTTCTTTTGGCGCGCCAAAGACAGATTTTTCTGTCGGCTGTCAATTTAATTCTAGCGTCACGCTCGGGCATGAAAATAAATCTTCGGGTAAACTCGGGACCATAGCCAATGGCCATCTAGAAATGCCTCAGCCTTTCCCATTGGCCATTTAAAAATGTGTCAGCATTTCTAGATGGCCATGCTCATAGCCACGCCCTCCGGTTTCACACGCGTAGTTTCCAAAGTAAAAATCAAATTCTGAGTTATAAGTTACCACTTCTATCGGCAGTGCCTATGACTGCCAATATTTTTCTTTCATGAATTCTGAATAGTACGTTTATTAATTTTCTTTAAAATGTACCCTGATGCAAACACACACGGGCGGACACTTTTTCATGTACACATGAAATTCTTTACCTCAATCGGTCAACTCTCCATATTTTCATGTCATATTGTTATTGTTAAAACCATGGCTAAATAAACTTAAGTTTAAAACTTATAAAATTGAATACAAGTGAAAACCCGAAATACCATAATAATAAGTGATTCTAGCGACCAAGAAGTTTATTTAACGCCAACAGAATCGACTGAAACTGAAAATGCGCAAAGCGTTTAGTAATTTCCTCGCTAGGGGGGGATGAAAAATTACGTGTTACACTCGAGTGCAAAGATTTTTCACCTTGTGCCCTTTTGATTCCCTTGCTACGCTCAGGATTCTAATTTTTGAAACTTTAGAATCCTTCGCTTGCTCGGTCATCAAAATTAAGCACGCGGTTAAAAAGCCACTTTGCACTCTTGTACAACAAATAACTATTTTCATGTTTTTATTTGGGAATGTATATCGATAAATTTTTGTTTAATGGCGTCTACTTGAACTGGTCTTTATTTTGATACAATTCACATTAAAGTTGGGTTAATTTACATAAAAACATCGTAAAATTAAAAAAAAACAAAAATAAAAATTTTTGGCGGGAAAGACTTGAAAAAATTAAAAAAATTAATTTGTGCTATCGAATGCAGCTATTTTTGGTTTTTCGAGTTTGTTATTTCGTACACAACACATTTAAGCCATAAAACCACTGTCTCCTTTATAAATTATTATTAATATAATAGCTGATCGACTACTTGAGAAATCGCAAAAAAAAACTCAAGTGTCAAAAATGTTAGTTTACATTTTAAGTACATTAATTATAAACAAACGATACCGCTAGAAGCGTCTTGAAACGCTCTTGAGAATAATGGGCTAAAACAAATAACGCGCCACTTCATATGGCGAAGCGTAAACAAACGCACTTAGGTAACCTGACACCCGTTTTCCCGCCGAAATTGTAAAATCGATTCGCTTTGGCGAATCGATTTTAGTGTAGTGTAGCGGTGTAGTGTAGCAAGCGGATAATATGTATAATAATTATGTAAAATATACCCAGGCTGAAAAATCTATGGTGCAGAGCTAGGTAATGATTTAGAATCTTTTCGTTCCAATATGCGTGTCACTGTGCTGTTATGGGCAAGCATGTTGCTCACTAGCAGGCGCACGTACTGCTAACATAGAATAAGTTGCTAGTCTCGTCTCGTCTATATTGTTAAAAAAAATAGGCAGTAATTGGGAGTATAGGGACTGCCGATAGAAGTCAAAACTCAGAATTTGACAGCAAACTTTGGAAACTACGCGGGTGAAACCGGAGGGCGCTGCTAGTCTGGGACAAGTCTTCAAAGCATCGTTATCGAATTGTCGTCTAAATAAGTCTTCTAAGCCTGGCCATCTAGACTAGATGGTCATGGTTGTGTAAATCAGTACCTAATGGTAATAGTACCTAATGGTAACACGCCACGTGTAACTAGAAATACTGACGCATTTCTAGATGGCCATGGTCCCGAGTTCACCCGAAGATTTCTTTCTTTCACGAAGGTGACGCTTGAGCTCTATTTACCTA
This sequence comes from Ectropis crepuscularia, assembly GCA_963693475.1. Classification (NCBI taxonomy): domain Eukaryota; kingdom Metazoa; phylum Arthropoda; class Insecta; order Lepidoptera; family Geometridae; genus Ectropis; species Ectropis crepuscularia. The sequence continues at coordinate 8,800,977 of OY856350.1, forward strand.
CAGCCCACGAAAACTGTGTGTGGGCTCTGTGTGCGCTAAAAAGAAAAATCCGTTCAGAGCGTAACATACTTGTAGTTCCTCATCGCGATAAAGAGCTATGTTAAAACGTCGCTATAAACCATTGGATGTGCCCTGAGCACCTTGAAATTGGTTATAAACAGCTTCTATGTGTTTAGCGTAAGTGGTTTACACACCACCAATCTACTTGACTCCTAGAATCGTTAGCGGCGAGGTATGCTGTGGTTCTACTTATTTTAGTTGTCGTTAGTGGTTTACACTCTACTTGTCTTCTTATTTTGGTTGTTGACGGCGAATAGTGATAGATAAAAACGTCCAGCGTTTACCGCTTCTTGCAATTACAACGGAAAGAGTGAGCTCACTCTTCCCAACGATGACATAATTCCGTGCGCCAAATGCGCCGTGCGCAGTTTGGGAAGGTACATCAAATGGTTTATTTAAATCGATGCGTTCTAACATGAACGTAGATACTCTACATATATAAAATACATACCTACCTATTGTATTGTATGTAAATACTTACTTATAAATAAATAATAATAATAAATAAATAAATATTGGTGGAAAATTCACACACAACACCGTCTGACCCCAAACTAAGCAAAGCTTGTGTGATGGCGGCCAGATAGCTGATATAATACTTACTAGCTGACCCCGCGAACGTTGTTTTGCCTTAGTGAACAACCCTTGTCACTTAGGGGTACGAAAAATAGCTAGTAGCCGATTCTCATACCTACAGAATATGCATATCAAATTTGGTTAAAATCAGTAAAGCCGTTTCGGAGGAGTAAGGAAACAAACACTGTGACACGAGAATTTTATATATACTTATATAGTTTTAAATACATACTTATTATACATAGAAACACCCAGACACAGTGCAAACATTTGAATTTATCACACAAATATTTGCACTGGGTGGGGATCGAACCCACGACCCTCGGCTTCGCAGGCAGAGCTACTAACCACTTAGCCACAAGGCCAGTCAACTTATATACATACACCATATATTAGGTTGTACCTACGTTGAATTGAAATTGTAATAATAATTGAAAACTGGTCTCGCCCCGCGGGTTTTCCAGAACAGCTGCAATTTTATAAGTTCCTACAGTAAAATGTAGCCTATAGATGCCATTCCAGACTCAACTTTTATCCAGATCTATTCAGCAATTTTTGCGTGAAATAGTAACTCAGTAACTTACTAACACATATCAAAACATACACAAAAATAGAGAATTTAAATTATAGGTAAGTACCTATTCCTATTTTAAGCGTCGTCGTTTTAAACCTAAGTATCTATAAATATAATTATATATAAGTTATGGTGACCTATTCGGGAGAACGGCGGCTGCCGATCCGGAGACCACGGGTTCAAACCCCACACGCACCACTGTCTTGTCGAAGTCATGTGCGTAATGCCGCTAACTTATAACGGTGAAGGAAAACATCGTGAGGAAACCGATATGTATCTACCTAGAACCTTTCGAAGTCATGTGCCATCTGCCAACCCGCACTGGGCCAGCGTGGTGGATTATGGCTTTAACTCTCTCCTTGCGAGAGAAGGCCCCGAGTCCCAGCAGTGGGAACGTTTAGTGGGCTGTTGATGTTGTGTCTACAGGGTTATTGGTAATCAGCCTGCATCCTTTTAAGGGCATGTTCTGTATATTTAAATAAACAACTTTTGTTCTACAACTTTAGTTAAAAGTCAATACATTCATCAAAAAAAAATAGTTAAGTTTTTGTTGTCCTCTCTAGCACTACTTAGCTCTACGCGCGGCGCGGCGCGGCGCGCTTCATTCATCTGCGCATGTAGTAAAACAGCTGAGTCCAAAGTGCGTAGCAAACGTTACTCGCGTAGTTAACTTTGTAATACTTCACCACGCTTAGATTTGGTTTCAAAAAGTAAGAGAAGTACATGGGTACTTAGGTTTAAAAAATTACAAATCAAAATCGTCAGCAATAAAATCCGTTATGAAGTTAGTATCAGTAATACTGATAAGTCCATTTTAATTACCTAGGTAGGTAGTTTGAATTTTGAAAAATATCATAGCCATCAAAATCATTTGCTTATTTATTTAATTTATGCTGGTTTTCTCTCGATTTTTTCATTCACCGTCAAAGCCAGGGACGATGACAAACTTACACTAGGAAACCATTGGCACCGAGATGAGCAGGCGGGATTCAAACCTACGATCTCACAATCGTAGTCACACTCACTATCGGCTAGTTTTACAGAATTAGCGTAGAAATGTTTTTTTTTATTTAGCTTGGATTTTTTTTAAAAAGGGAGGCCGACGATATTGAGATAAACTATGTAGCTACTTAACAAGAGATAAACTCAGCATGAGACTCAGTCTAGGTACTTTCGCCTGCCTCGTTTTCCTTGCTCCGGCAGCTGGCCCACGAGAGTAGGTATTTTAGTGTGTGTGTTATCAAACTCTCGTCTGTTCACGTAATCATAAACAATACAACCATAGTAAAAACAAAATGTTTTTTTCACATACCTATCACACGTTTACGCAAGATCTTCTCGAAGCTGCAAGTCCCGCGGGTGGCGGTGAGAATCACGCACAAAACTTTCAAAATAGTCAGTCACCAGCAGTTCCAACACAAAATCCACACCGAAAGATGAATTGTTCATTCACGCGAGATAAAACATCGCTTCTCCTAACTTGGTAGAAAGTTACTGGACTCGCGACTCGCGCTCGTTTCGATTCGCTACCTACATCGCTACTAATAGTCGAATTTTTGAATTTTCCTACATACGTTTAGCCGCTCCCGCGCAGCGTCCCGTCTCCCTTTTCCTTTATTCCTTTTTCTTTAACGCTGCCGACTCGGTGCAGTGTTGCCAAATCAGTGATATAAGAAATGACCAAACTCTTTCAAAAGTGGCTAGAATGTTTAAGATTTTGTAGTCTCAAAAGTGGCTAACAATTAGGTCAAAAAGAATAAAGAGAACGCAGTATTTGAAACAATTGATTAGTTATTTAAATTAAAGTTCGCAAAGAAGGTTTTTAAGTCTTATTATTTACAAGGAATTTTGTGTAATTTTGCAATTGTGTGAGTATTACGGCAATAAACGAAAAATCAAAGAGGTTCCCGGTTTCACCCGGCGGGTGAGTATTTGCGCAAGACTCCATAGACAATATTGTTCATTCATAAAAGATTACGGACAATAAGTGCTATGGAATCGAAAAATATTCCGTACCGAACTAATTCGTTTTATTAAGATGTGGTTTATGCCTTATTTATTATCGTCGATAGCTAAAAGTTGCTAAATCTGTGGCCAAACTATTTAGCCACTAAGTTATGAAATTTTTGGCAAAAACAGAAAGTTGCTAGATATAGCCACAGAATAGCTAACTTGGCAACACTGGCTCGGTGTCGGCGAGCGTTGAACAGAGCCCCGGCCCGGGGGTGTACCTTGTGTGTGACCTTGTAGAGATGGGCGTTTTCGCATATAGTTGCAAACGGATATGTAACCGATATTTAGTTATCATATCGATATCAAAAACCGTTTTCAGATATCGATATCAGTAGTACGATTTGCACAAGTAACAGTAACTGTGAAACGAGCGTAACGCAAACTCAGACTTTTACCGTTAGACGTAACCAGACCTTATTTCTAGCGCGTTAAGAAATAGCTAATCGCACGTACTATTATTACCCGTATAACCAATCACTAGCCGAAGTTACGCAATATTCGCTTTATTTCTTTTACGCCAGTAAAAAATTGTACGGTAAGACAGAGACAAAGCGAATAAAAACCGTCGATGCCATATTATCGTTCGTGATGTGAAGTTTGCGTTTTGTTCGTTATTCGCAGTTCGTTGCGCTTTGGATAAACCGTAACTCGATGAAGTTTTTGTGAAAACGGTTATGTATATTTAGATATCGATTTGGTATGATATTAAACACATATCCGATATAAGTTACGTTTCGATATATCGAACCCATGCCTATGACCTTGAGTTGCTCGCTGCACGCGGCGTGTTGCGGTACATAGGTACCTACGATACGTAGTGTCGAGGATCGAGGACGACACAAATGAAAAGACACATTTATCAATGAAAAACTCCTAATCCACTATCGTTTAATACTAATTCACCAGACTTAGGAGATGCTACAAAAATACGATTAGTATTTGGATACTTAAGTTTAAAAACAGAAAACAGTACCTACATACCTACCTAATTGTAACTACGAACAAGTCCATCAGCATTAAAATCGTTTAATAAATCGTATCACAGTTACTATTTTCTTATCTGTCTGTACTAGTAATTTAAGTAGGTAGTTATTAATAAGTAATTGTGTAATAAAAACTAGGTAGGTAATTAGGTAGGTACTTACAAAACGAAACACAAACACCACTGGTGTTTAGTAACTTGGCTCACGATCATGTTTTGTTTTTTTCTCGTTCTGGTATTTATGTACCTACTCACGCAGAGGACGCAGAGACTACAAGCACATACCTGCATCGCTCTGCCCATCTCAGTCGTGTCTGGTTGATACCAACTTAGCGAGCGCAGCTGCTGTAGTGTAGACTGTTGTTAGTACCTACCTACCTAAATAATATTGTTTTTAACCCCCTACCAAAAAAAGGGGTGTTATAAGTTTGACGTCAATATCTGTCTGTCTGTGTGTGTCTGTGCGTGCGTGTCTGTCTCTGGCACCGTAGAGCTCAAACGGATAAGCCGATTTCGATGAAGGTTTTTTATTTGAAGTTTAATTTCCGTGCGGATGGTTTCAGCTACGTTTGGTCAATATCGATTCAAGATGGCCGCCTCCACCAAATGGCGGATAAAATATTTCTTCACAACCTACCTCAATATGGGTATCAAATGAAAGGGCTTGACTAGTAGAATACTTTGCACTATGACAAATTTCGAATCCAAGATGGCCATCTTGGATGGCTACCACAAAATGGCGAAATACATTTCTTTTTTCACAAATCCCTCAATATGGGTATCAAATGAAAGGGCTTGACTAGTACAATTTTGTACAGATTACAAATCCGAGGTAGGTAGTTAGGAGTAAATCATTTTTTTAAATTTTGTTCTTCAACTTGATTACTTAGCACAAAAGTAAAATGAATTGTAACTACTTATTATTTCGTCTATCAGCATTAAGAGCGGGCCTAGTGCCAGGAAAAAATCAAATTTCACCCGCGCGTCGCCCTTCCCCTCTCCAATACGCCGCGTCGCCGCGAATAAGATAGAAGCTACGATCACTTAAGGTCATCGTTCCCCGAAATCCAGTATATGAAAACATTCAGATTAATCATAGATGTTTTTAAAAAAATACATCAATTTGTTTTTTATTGTTTATAGTATACACACAATAAACCATTTATTGAAAAACAGTCGAATGAAAGAAATGAAAACTAAATATGACTGAATCACAAGATTTAGTCTATTAATTTATTCATCATACAAAATTTATTATGTACACAATGACTTGTTTGGGTTTTTGCATGTACTACCACAGATTGCTCTTTTATTAAATTGAATTTTTAAAATTTATTAAATTTATTAAAAACAATGTTGGTAAACTTATCTTTTTAACAATAATAGATACCTACCTACTTTTTTACCTATTATTGTACATACTACGAACCTATTCCAAAACAAAATTTGACTTACCTAACTAAAACATACATTAAGTACCTGACTAAAATTCCAAAATGTTTACGTTTAGTTTTCTTTTTTCGCAGAAAACTTATTTATCGCATTATCCTTTCATCCCATTTTTTAAATTCACGCACGCATTTGCCTGACAGAGCGTCCGTAAACAACCTTCCACATCGAGCGTTGCCCGACAACTGACCAGGACCCAAAGGTCTATTTAATATCTAACTTGGTACGCATAAAGTCGAGAATAGCATGACACAGTTTAGAGTGGAAATTAATTTGAATTCGGGAGTCAGTTTTTGACCAAGTTTTATTTAATTACGCAAAAATTGAACATAAATTCAAAAAACTATTCGGTTACTTAAGTAGAGCGTAAAATTAGACATTTTATTAGGGAAAAATAATGTGGGGTCATCGCTGATAATTTCGAGTACTCGAATTAAAATGGGTTTTTTCGGTGTCATTTTTATTTTTTTATTGTAAAAAAATCTGACCTATTTTTAAAATTCTATTCGGTCATTGTGCTTCTCCTTGGTTGTACCCACACGTCAATATTTTTATTGCTATAGTTTTATCTTTCTTAACGACGGTGAGGGGCGTCGAAAATGACCTTTTTTGCGTTTTCTGGCTTTAGGCGCGCTCTTAAAACTTACCTACGTAGGCTATAACGAGTTCGTAGGTATTTAGGTTATAGGCTAGTTGAGGAGATTTTTGAGCGCCGCACGTGACTTTTCGAATAAAGGTTCCTGGTTGCTGGTGCTGGTGTAGATTGCGTTAACGTGCCTACAATTCGAACGAAGCACAGTGATGTGAGACCGGCCATAGATCGTAGAACCCAAGATGGGCCCTCCCAAACTTCAGGGCGCACGCAATCATGTCAATGTTGGGAAGAGTGAGCTCACTCTTTCCGTTCTAGTCGGTTGCAGGACGCGGTGGACGCTGGACGTTTTTACCTATCATTATTCGTTGTCAACAACCAAAATAAGTAGAACCACAGCAAATCTCGCCGCTAGCGATTGTAGGGGTCAAGTAGATTGGTTGTTTTTAAACCACATACGATACACACAGAGACGCAGTTTATTACCAATTTCAAGGCGCTCAGGGCACATCTATTGATTTATATCGATGAGACCGGCGACCTGGCAGCTCAGACAACAACACCGCTACCGCGTTTGATCTAGCGGCCCGGGTACCAATTCTTTGTCAAGCTCTTTCACCCGATACGATTAATGTGCCGGCGGTCCGTCTTGTTAACAGTTCTAATACTAGTACCTACTTTTATGCGAATTGTGGCAAGGAGCCCCCCTCGTTGCAGAGTACGGGTCTACGGGTAGTCACTTAGTAAAGGTTCATAGGTATTATGATCAATATCACCAAAACACTAGATAGGTATTGCGAAACAACCTGACGCATTCGCCGCAAGCGGCGGCTACATTGTCGTTGTGGTGGAGATGGTGGGAGCGAAAACTCACACCATTTCTGTATGTACCTATCCAATGTTAACGTATTAGCACGGCATTGTAACGAAAACGAACCATTAAAACAAAAACAAGTCGATTCGCGCGCGTTTCGATTTACTACTAACAGCCAAATTTATAAATTTGGTTTTGATCTTTAGGCACGTGGAGCCGCCCCCGTGCAGACCCCGCTACCCTTTCATTCGCCTTGACGGCACAGTAGTAACTATTATCCTATCTGTAGCATCGTGCCTACTGTCGGCGAGCGTCAAAGAGAGCGCGCCTGCTTGTTGTGGGCACGTGTATGAAGAGTTTAATGGTTTTAGACAGGACAAATATATTTTCTTTATTTTGTATGAGAAAAAAAATATTTGAATTTTTAAAAACCGTAGAACAAAAGTTGTCATATGTAATGTCCTTAACATGCCCTTAAAAGGATGCAGGCTGATTACCAATAACCCGTATAAATAATGTATTCTCGTTTTAAATCTATGCATCTTCGGCTTACATAAGCTTCTCTGTATAAAATACGAGTACTTATGTACAATATTTTTTGGCAAATACTTATATATTTGTATTTGTAAAATATGTAACTCGTTGAAACTCGTGGTAACTGTTATTTTCCCGGGATAAAAAGAAGCTTATTCGTTATTTCAGACTTTTATCAACCTACCAATGTAGGTACCAAATTTCATTCAAATCCCTTTCGTAGTTTTTAAGTTATCATCAAGGAGTAGATACATCCACGAATAGGTAGGTAGAGGTACATACAAACTCTCCACAATACCATAATTTATACGTTGAACTCTTAAAATATTTATATCGATGCATTTAGGCCTACTGTCCACGCACGCGTCTTTTGTCGAATGCATGCATCCTACGAACAAACGCAAGACGTGCGGCTGTCGTGTCGTTGTCGTTTCGTGGACACAGACTTCATTATTTGTACGCAAGATGCAAACATTCGTCTTGCATCCGACAATTGTCGAAATCGTGCGGATGTCGTGCAGCTACGTGGAGACAATTGGCCTTATGGTAAATATTGGTAGGATTTAGTGGCTACTATTAAAATGAGGAAAGATTCGTTTTTAGGTTTTTTAATATGTTTGGAACGAATCCTACTAATATTATAAATGTCAATGTATGGATGTTTGGATGTTTGTTGCTCAATCACGTCCTAACGTATGAACGGATCGTGCTGAAATTTGGAACACATAAAGATTATAGTCTGGAAGAACACATAGGCTTTTATCCCGATATGAAAAATAACGGGAACAACGGGAACGGGAACTTCGCGGGTAACACCGCGGGGCGCTGCTAGTAAAATCATAAAACTTTGGATTGGATCGATTAAAAAAAAATCGCATCATACTTTATTCTATAGTGGTTGAACTTTTTCAAAGTCCGCCTGTGGAAGTACTATAGGTAGGTACCCTTGCCGGTTACTCTAAGCATCAAAATGCAAATATAACTGTTTCGGTTTGAATGGCAATGTTTCCAGAGTGATTGCAGGGCATAGAGCTAAATAATCTCATATATTTAGATGACGATCGCAGTGCAGACCTAGGTAAAGATTTGGACTCTTCATATTCCAGTAGCAGGGTGACACTGACTATGATAATAATGGACAGACGTGTTGCTTACCATTTGGCACGTGACCTACTTGTCTCATCATTCATAACTTTAAAAAAAATTAACTATAATGTATCTAACTATTTTTTTACACTTTAAAGGTCGGCAACCGTTAGAAATGTAGACCGAAAACCTGACTACGTAGATCAAACCTTTGTATAAATTGTAATCCATTTATCCTCGCTTTTCCCATGTTACTTGCTATCAATGGTTGCCTGAAGATCTCACTGTGCGGGATAAGGCCGCTTTTTATGGCACTAGGTAGGTGTAAGTTATGGCTGGTGTAGTCGGTAGAACGGCGACTACCGATTTAGAGCCCCGGGCTCCAATCTCACGCGCACCACAGCCTCTTGGAAGTCGTGCGCATAATGCCGTTTACTTAACACGGTGAAGGAAAACATCTTGATGAAACCAACATGTATCTTACCTAGGAATCTTTCGAGGATATGTGTCATCCACCAACCCGCACTGGGCCACCGTGGTGGATTATGGCCATGACTCTCTCCTTGCGAGAAAATGTCTCGAGTCCCAGCAGCGGTGGGAACATTTAATGAGCTTCTTATTCTATTTGTGCTCTCGGTAATAAAACACAAAGATGGATTTTCAATATATTTCTAGGTATTTTATTTCTTTCCTCACAATACACTACTATACAATAAAATAAAATATATAAAATATTATGACACAATTTATTGCATGCAGTGTACCTATCTATATTTTAATAAATAAAATAAGTACTAAAACAAGATACTTTTCTGCGTCCCTATTATTTATACTTACAATATTATTCACAAGATTTCAGCTACACAGTTCATGTGTAGCTTAAATTATGTTCAGTATCCACATAGAATAGAAAAATCCACGGAAGGAATCTCGCTTCAACTATACAGGGTTACTGGTAATCAGTCTGCATCCTTTTAAAGACGTGTTATGTACATTCAATGTGTCAACTTTTGTACTACAGTTCTTAAAAATTCGTATTTTTTTCCATACAAAATAAAAAAACGTGTATTTGTCCTGTCTAAAAACTTGAACTCTTCGTATCAAAAGCGCGCGCGCGCTCTCTTTAACGCACAATAAATGAAGTGCCGACGTGAATAGAACTAAACAGCGCTAGAAAGGACAAAAACTGAAAAAAAACAATATATGGAGTTTTAACAAAAGTTAAAAATCTATATACCAAACTCCAAAGTTAAATTAATGCAGGCTGATAACCAGTAAGGCCCGGTTCACACGACGCGGCTGCCAACCGCGCCGGCGCGCGGGCGCGGCGCCGCGCCGCGCACCGGTTTTCTTTCAATACTCACGAGACCGCAGGTTTTCGCGGTTTCTGCTCCGGAAAGCTACTGCGCAAGAATCGCGCGCAGCCACGCGGGCGCCGCGCGGCTGCCGCAGCCGCCGCGGCCGTCAACCGCGTCGTGTGAATTGAATTCAATTTTATTTGGAAATCTGCCGCGCCCGCGCGCGGGCGCGGTTGGCAGCCGCGCCGTGTGAATCGTCTCTAACCCTGTAGAAGAGCAAAAAGAAAACCGACGTCGAAAGAAACCGAAAGATTGTGTTCATGATTTTGTCATGTTATTCCATTGTTTTGGCAACTGGGTCACACTGAGTGTAAGTATATATAGTATAATTATTATCATATTTGCTATTGGAGATTTATCTTTATTCTACGAATTTTGCTAAGCAAACGCTTGCATTTATGATTTTCGACAGAAAACACTTTTGAAAAAGAGAAATATTATTGTCAGTTAAATACAAATTGTAGAGTACCTATACATTGATTTTCTTGTTTTTACGGGTTATTCCTTTTTATTGTGTTATCCGGCAAATATAACAACAGAGGGAACCGCCCAAGCTAGCTCCCTATCTTCCACCTGCTTCTGAGGGCATTAACGCAACGGAATTGACTCGTAAAAGCTCAAAAAAGTGCAGGCCTGACACTCCTCACGTCTATAGAGAAATCTACGGGGTAGCCGTTTCAAGGCTTTTTGGCTTACTCTTTTTCTGCTGTCCTTATCGTTTTGGTTTCCCTCTTCGTTTTCCTTTTCGGGAAAAAGACCTCGAAGGATATCAATTACATATGTACGCCCGGGGGATGTGTGTGTAGTGGTGCAGTGTTCTGGAGGGGATGGTGTAGTTCGTGGTCCTTACAGTCGAACATATTACTAGCCACGAACTCCCCCACCGACTTGAATTTCATGTCCTGGGCAATTTCATAATTACATACATAACCAGCTGTCTAGCTTCCACAGTACAAGCTTTGCTTAGTTTGGGGTCAGATGGTGTTGTTTGGGAAAAGTTCACTAATATTTATTTACAGTGCCCGGCTCCCAAGACCATTCTCAGGGAGACGTTTTAAAACAACTGTAGTTTATCTATTCCCCTCTGAGCACAGAGTACCATGATTGTCTGACTGTCTTTTATTTTGAGCTCAGATTTTAAAACCGGCCTTAACAGTTATCTAGCAGCTTTCGCCTGGAGGATGGCACTTGAAGTCTATGGGCTCATGTTTGGGCCAGATTTTAATGAAAACAACCAGTTAACTGATTGACCTTCCCCAAGAGAGGTTATGTCCTCTGAGGTGAAGAGGTAGTGTTTTTTTTGACCTCAGCGCTGCCAATGGCGTTGGTACACTCCCATCGGCAGTTTTTGTAAATAGGCCGAATTCTTTATTCATTCCTTATCTTTTTCTATTCTATACTTCAGTTCTAATTATATTACATTTTGTCCTCCACTGTCATCAAATTCGATTTGAACAGTTCAATCTGATTAGCATCTTTTCAAGTCTGTTATAAAGTTAATTTTTGTATTTAGATAAAGGTATTGTTCATTTCGTTGTTTCCTTATTGATTTATTTTCATTTACATACATGTTAGTATGTATGTAAAGGAGACGGCCCATTTTCCATGGGCATTTGCCCCACAGCAAAAGTGCAGGAGACTCGACCAAAATTTGATCATTGTATAGGATTTTTAATATATATGGAGATACTGTTAATGTTTTTATTCTGCATAGCGGGGTTTAAAAGATAACAACTAAAACGTTGAAAAAAAATAACGCGATGTGTGAGTTTCGAACGAATCGAGCATATTTGCATTCTTTTTGGAATCGAGTTTCGAACGAATCGGATGTTGTGTCAATTTTGTTCACTTTTTTTTATTTTGGCGTCGCACGCCTTTTGTGTTTTCCCATATTACGTGTTTCAATATTTTCAAGTTTTACTAAAAACGTCAAAGAAATACGTTCACGAACATCAAATAGTAATTTGTAATAACCCACCATTTATATTGCACATTGCCACTCGAAAATACACAAGTTAAAGAAAATAATACAATGAGGCGACATGTTTTTTTCACGTTGGCGCCAAAACTACAATGTCGCAATCCGGGCAAAATGACACAAGCACGTTCACTTTACGTAAACGTCAACAGAAGAAAAAAAGAGAAAAAACATGGCTGGCTTTAGGTACAGCCATTAAAGTACTTTTAATCACACCAATTTGCAATCCCCGCTTGGCACGTTAGTTTTGAATGTACAGTTTGCATTATTTAATTGAATGTTAATTAACTTAAATAACTTTTTTAGGTCTCCAGGGCTAATTAAGTACCTAAACTTGAAACGACGTGGGGCAGAAATGAGCCGTCTCCTTTGTCCAAAAAGGTAAATAAAGACATGACAGGTCACTTAAGGCAACATTGTCATTTATTATATATGAATAATTAATTAATATTCCATTGTTTTGTCACAGCTAGGAAAAATCAAAAACATGCACATTACCATGATATTTCACCGTACAGTAATAGTTTTACTATACGTACCTACAAGTAAGTTTAGGAGCGACTAACAATTGTCTGCGACTTTATACGTGGCAAAGTAAATACGATTACACTAAGAATACACCCAGGAGAAATAATAAAATACGAATTAAATATTATGGCATCATAAAAATTATGGAATAGAAAATCGTGGAGCATCTTAAAAACACATACACATAGGTACTCAATGGAAAAAACCGAGTCCATGAAAAAAAAGCTTAAAAATAAACCGTTTTCAAAAGAAGAATATGTTAGTGTCTAGGTACGACGTAACGGATGGGGCTAACGTTTACTCGCATAGTTCCCGCTCCCATAATATTTCTAGGACAACAAGTAGCCCATATATTATGCCAGACTATAATCTAATTCTATTCCAAAATTCAACCCGATCCGTTCAGAAGCTCCGAAGTGATTGAGCAACAATTATACAAACTTTGTAATTTTTATAGTATTAGTAGGATTAACATCAGGTAGGAAATATCTATTATGATAATTTAGGATTCCTTCTTTGTGTTGTTTGAAAACAATTAAGTGTGCATGAAAAAAAATAATTGGTAGGTACTTTACATTTTCCTGACATAATAATTGTTTAAACAGTATAATTTTATTTTAATATGCTAATGTAGCTGATAATGGCTTGATGTAAAAAACAAAATATTTCATCAAATTGCGTAATTTTCGAGTAATTTTAGCACTGAAATTGTTTGCAACTTTGTTTACCTTTTTACCACACTTTAAAACACAAACTATGCGTTATTTTGCTCTGATTTACCTCGACATGTCAAGCGTTATTTATTTTTCTTGGTTACCAGCGTGGTTAAATAAATGTTAGTAACAAATAAAAGCCAATTAAACCAACTGAATAAGAAACTAAAATTATACGAAGATTTAAACTTCAGGGTCTGGTGCGTCGACGGCGTAACCCAATTTTTGCAGCGCTATTTTTATTTCACCAAAAACTGTTGGATCTTCGATCGTTGAAGGTAGCTTGACTAGTTGTGAACGAGCTAGCTTGGCGATGGCTCCTCGAAGTGCTTTGCCGGATCTAGTTCGAGGTAAAGCGGGAACAGCGATAGCTTTTCTAAACGCTGCAATAGGTCCTATCAAATGACGCACCAGAGCGATCAATTCTTGCGTTACTGTACTTTCTGCTACTATTTCCTCATCTGTAAATGAAAAATAAATTATTGGTCTTAATCAACCTCGAAAGTCATCGGACCCAAACTGCTTTAGTTCACTTATTTTACTAAAGTAGAATTGTACTTTTATCGGTTTTCTTGACTAAGTTTGAAAACCACGCGTTAATACCTACAATGCACCATTTTATTCAGGGGAGTATCTACCCCTGTAATGATACGAAGCCCCGAGCTACAAAGGCCCCTAAAACGTATGTGAGCAAAACTTAGTAAATATTTTCCACAGTTTGTATCCTTTATCTGGGCTGGGCCCCAAACTAATTTTAAAAAACGATCGAAGGCACGCTACTCCTTTAAAAAAATAAAAATATCAATTTTCATTATTAAAAATAACCATACACAATCTAGTTTCAATAAGTGTCTAAGTCATGAAATAGATGTATTCCACTCACCATCCAGCGGAGGCCTCATCACATACAAACAAAGAGGCACATCCCCCTTTGTCTGATCCGGGGCGCCGACCACCACCGCATCAGCCACCCTCGCGTGTCGCAACACTACGTCCTCCAGAGCCGCGGTGGACAACCGGTGGCCGGCCACGTTGATGACGTCGTCAGCACGAGCCACCACCCACACTGCACCTTCGGAGCTGATCCAGCCAGCGTCTTGAGTGTCGTAGTACCCCTAGAGTGGCAAAACGATATTTTTAAGATTGATTAAAATAGCTGACTGAAGTTACAAAATCATTCGACATATATTTCACATTATTATATCAATAATAGTAACAAGATGGGATCAGTACCTACCCTGATTCACAACGCAGTCGGATTGATCTCGACACGGAATCAAACCTCTCGGTCATTGTCATTCCGTGCCGGAATCGGATTGCACTGTGAATAGTTTGATGAAATAGTATTTTAGGACGAAATAAAGATTGTGTTATAAGCAGGCGCGCTATATACCTAAAAGCACCACTAAATTTCGCCAACATAAGAGCTTCATTTAGAGCGCCGCCAGAATAATTTTCAGGGAGATGTACCTATCTGCATGACTTTGAAAATACAGTGATTTAAACCCGGCGAGTCGCCGTTCTCTCGACTAGACCAGCCGTAAATACTATCTATCTATGCTATGCCGTAACTTAAACTATAACTTCAAGGAAATAACTCTTACAGGGTAAGATTCATAGTAGATCTTCTTAAACCTCTCATCTGCCTGCCAGAGGGTGGATGCGAACCCTGGAGGGAGAGGGAGCTTAGCCACCAGCCTGCCGACTTCTCCCGACTCGCATTCCATGCCGTCCTCTCGTAGCGTTCGAACTACAAACAAAAGTATTTTCTGTTACGATAATACAATACAAAGACGCTTTATGACACCATAGCACAATACAAAAAAAAAACAGATTTAAGGTTAAGATATTTAAGATTTTCATCATATTTCAAAAACTGATACACCGATTTAGATAAATTTTATCTGGGTGGACCCTTATAGAAGTATGATCTATCAAACAAAAAGAAACATTAAAATCAATTCACAATTGGCGTCGCGTAACATATACAGGGTTATTGGTTATCAGTCTGCATCCTTTTGAGGGGATGATAAGTTCATTAAATACGTCAACTTTTGTTCTACAGTTTATAACAAAAAAAGTGTATTTGCCCGGTCTAAAGGAATCGAACTCTTCGTAACAATTCGTAACGAGTGCGCGCGCGTTCTTATAATAAATGATGTGACGAAGTCAATAAACACTAAACATCCGCTAAACAGTGCTACAGAGGACATACTACAGTTTATAAAAACTCGTACTTTTTTCCCCTACAAAAAAAAGTGCATTTGCCCGGTCTAAAAGCATCGAATTCTTCGTAAAAGAGTGAGTGCACTCTTTAATACTCGACAAATGAAGTGCCGAAGTGAATACTAGTGAAGTAAATACTAAACAGCCGCTAAAGAATAATTTATTCACAAAGTGGGCAGCAGACAAAATAAAATTTGGGAACCTCTGCCTTAAACGGATGCAGGCTGATAACTAGTAACCCTGTATAAAAAAAAACAAACAACGAAATTAGTAAAACGAAAGTACCTTCTCCTATTTTGAAGTCGGTTAAACAAAAACAGCCGTAGAATTTTCCAATAAAAGCGAAAAATTACAACTTATAATAAAAAACAGCGCTAATGTTACACAAAATGTCATAAAATAAATATGTATGGCTACATATACCTACGATTACGTACATCGACGACGCGAATACACAAGAATTCACCTACCCGAAAAAAATATTCACCGCTGCTCCACCGCCGCTCTGACACTCCGAAGCTACAATAACATGTTACTGACGCGAACTCATAAACTTTTCCCAAACCAAAAAGTGCTCAGGTCAAGAAGTTTTTATTTTCACATGTTACGTCTCGTATACCTACCTACATAAAAAAATTGGCAGTCATAGGGACTGCCGATAGAAGTGAAAACTGATAACTCAGAATTTGATAGCTCACTTTGGAAACTAAGCGGGTGAAACCGGAGGGCGTGGCCATGACCACGGCCATCTAGATCATCCGAGTTTACCCGAATATTTATTTCATTTTTTTTAAATTAAGAGTGACAAGACGACCAGGATATGTGCCTGATGGTAAGTAACATACCGGCCACATAACAGCACAGTGACACGCAGCTATTGGAACATGAAGAGTCCAAATCATTACCTAGCACTGCACAGCGGTCGTCACCTAGAGATCTAAGATGTTATATCTCTAAGCCTTGTAATATCACTGGCAACATAATGTTTGCACATTACTGTGCAAACATTATTTAATTTATTTACGAGCGTGACGCTTGAGGTCTATTCACAGCCCACGAAAAATCTGTATGAGGTGCGCCAAAAGAAATGGTCACTTCAAAAAGGGCTTACTGTCGTATCCGGGCACCGGGTAGCCGGCGGAGTGCGGGGGGATGGCCCTCACGCCGTAGCCGAGACAAGGAGCCGTGATGGGCGACCCCGACTCGGTCTGCCACCAGTGGTTGAGGACAGGCACGTTGAAGACACGCTCCGCCCATTGCTAGATCACACAAAAACAAAAGAACTTGGGATGAGAACTAAAGGTACAAGTACGCGCGGAGACCGCGACACGAGACCGCGACAGGAGACCGCGACCGGAGACCGCGACAGGCACTTGACACTATGGAATTGTGTGGGCGTCGAGACCGCGACCTGTCTCGGTCTCCTGTCGCGGTCTCGGCGTGAACTGGCGCCCATACAATTCCATAGTGTCAAGTGCCTATCGCGGTCTCCGGCCGCGGTCTCCGGTCGCGGTCTCCTGTCGCGGTCTCGCGTCGCGGTCTCGCGTCGCGGTCTCCGCGCGAACTTGTACCTTAATGTTGCACATATTTACAACTGGCCTCGTGGCTTAGTGGGTAGTAACTCTGCCTGTAATATCGAGGGACGTGGGTTTTATTCACACCCAGTGCAAATATTTGTGTGATGAATTCAAATATTTGTGCTTGTTGTATTTAAAAAAATATGGGTGTTTCTCAGCAAGTATCATATCAGCAGCAGTACCGGGTGCAAATATATTTGTGATGAATACAAATATTTGTACTGTACTTGGGTGTCATCTATATATAATAAGTATGTAGGTATTTAAAAATATATAAATAATATATCAGCTACTTATCTGGCTCCCATAGTACCTACAACTTTGCATAGTATAGGGATAGATGATGTTGTGTGTGAAATTCCACCAATATTCATTAATATATTTAAAAGTCAAAGTGACTTACGCGTGATATGGTCGGTTCAATCAGAGAAAGATTCGCCCGCGTGACTCTCCTTGGAAAAGGCCGTCGGACTCGGCCGAAACTTAAGTCGGATTGGGCCGATCATATCACATGTGAGTTACCCGTTGCCCATGACTTTTTTTTTAAACTTTTATAAGCTTACTTGACCGCCATCTCGCCTGATGTTACGCAACGATGCGGTCTACGATGGAGCGTGTTTACCTAGAAGAAACAAATTCACTCTCGATTTGAAGACACAAACATTGTAACCAACAGGGAAAACCCACTCAGGCAACGCATTCCAAAGCCTAGACGTTCTTATCACATAAGTATAGTCAAATCTCTTCGTTCGTGTCTTTGGAACATCAACCATGAAACGATGTCGCTTTTTCGAGATACGAGCATTCCGATAGAAAAAAGAGCAAGGTGGTATTAGATCATGTAAATCAGTCGCACACTCTCCGAAGTGTATTCGATAAAAAACCGAAAGGCTAGCAACCTTTCGGCGATGTTCAAGACTTTGTAGCCTTTTTCGCATAAGAGTGTCGCTGCCTATGAGCCTTTTGGCACGTCTCTCTATCGATTCCAAGGCCTCCAGCTGATACTTAGCCTAACCATCCCAAAGATGCGAACAGTACTCCATACAAGAACGAATTTGAGCTTGATATAACATGAGCAACTGCTCAGACTTTTTATTCAATAAAAGCAAAAGATATACGGTACCTTCGGTACCTTCCATTCTAATATATCAAGCTGGTGTACGTATTTGCGCGATGTAACACGGATCTTTATGAGAAATTTGGTGCATCGTGTGATCAGAGCACGTTGAGATAAAGGGCAGACTGAAAACACCTGGTCACGCGCTCGCGAAATCTGCGAAATCGACTTACGTAAGTACGCGGTGTAATTTTATACAATCATCTACCGGAACGTATCAAGGATGCAGCTTCATACGACATTTTTAAATCTACATTAAAGCTTCTTTTTAAGTTACGGCTGGTCTATTCGGGAGAACGGCGCCTGCCGATCCGGAGACCCCGGGTTCAGACCCCACACGCACCACTGTCCTTTTGAAGTCATGTGCGTAATGCCGCTAACGGTGAAGGAAAACATCGTGAGGAAACCGATATGTACCTAGAATCTTTCGAAGTCATGTGTCATCCACCAACTCGCACTGGGCCTTGTGGTGGATCGCAATCCAAGCGTGGTGGATTATGGCCTTAACTCCTTGCGAGAGCAGGCCCCGAGTCCCAGCAGTGGGAACATTTAGTGGGCTGTTGATGAAAGCTTATTTTAGAATCAAAATAATGTTTTTTGAATGACAAATATTTAAACAATACAAAATACATATTATATTATGCAATACCGATATATTATATTTTGACTGGCCTCGTAGCTTAGTTGGTAGTAGCTCTGCCTGCGAAGCCGAGGGTCGTGGGTTCGATTCCCACCCAGTGCAAATATTTGTGTGATGAATTCAAATGTTTGCACTGTGTCTGGGTGTTTCTATGTATAATAAGTATGTATTTAAAACTATATAAGTATTATATCAGCTATCTGGCCGCCATCACACAAGCTTTGCTTAGTTTGGGGTCAGATGGTGTTGTGTGTGAATTGTCCACCAATATTTATTTATATTATTTATTACTTGCAATGTACCAATTTTAATATTAACATTTCACGTGTAAATTTTGTGAATTTATTAATAAAAATCTGTATCTGTATCGCTAAAGAATAGAGTTTATGTCATACTAGCAGCGACTCGCGGATTCACCCGCGTAGTTTCCGATCCCGTTATTCTCCCGGGATAAAAAGTTTCCTGTGTTTATTCCAGACTTTAATCCATCTGTATTTTAAGTTTCAACCGGATCTATACAGGCGTTCCAACGTGATTGAGCAACAAATATCCAAACTCTCAAATGTTTTTTTTGCATTTATAATATTAGTAGGATAGAGTGACGAGACCGTTATAGACTACAGGCCCGTGAACAAAATGTATGGGTCAAATGAACCACCAGGAGACCTATGTAGGATGATAGAAGGGTGTAAAGTATTAAGATTCACCACTATGTCGTCACTTGTAAGCTGTCCAATTGAGTGTAATTGAAGAGGGGGGTTGCAACCCTCGACCATTTCTCCTTGTCGCATGATTTTTGTACGGCATTGCGAAATAATGGATTAGAAGAGGTATTGAAACTGTATGGAACTAATGCCGTATAAAATCAAATGACTAAATTTACTCTGTAAATTATTCGTAGGTACTCTGTAAATTTTTCCGACAAACTAATTATTAAATAGTGAAAATTTATATTTTTATAGTTTAAATACTTCTTCTAATCTATTATTCCGCAACGCCGTACAAAAATAATGCGACAAGGAGAAATGATCGAGGATTGGAACCCCGCCTCTTCAATTGCACTCAGTTGGACAGCTTACAAGTGACGGCATAGTGCTGAATCTTATTACTTTACACCCTTCTATCATCCTACATAGGTATCCTGCTGGTTCATTTGACTCGTAAATTATGTTCACGGGCCTGTAGTCTATTAGCAACTAGTGCTAGTGCCAGTTAGTATGGTGCTAGGCGGAATCTGCATAGAATCCATTACAACTTATCTTTGAATCTCTAAAAGCCACACAGCTTACTTCAATTTGTGAAAATTTTGCCAAAAGAAACCACAACCCGATACGTTATTTTCAAATTTCTTTTGTTTTTGTTCATTTTTCCAGAAACGTTAAACTGATTTCGATAAAATTTACATGGGGCTACAATGTGGCCAACAAGCCATAAGCCACATGTACATCTGAAGTACTTATGATTAAGAGCGCGCCTAAAGACAGAAAACGCAAAAAAGGTCATTTTCGACGCCCCTCACCGTCGTTAAGAAAGATAAAACTATAACAATAAAAATATTGACGTATGGGTACAACCAAGGAGAAGCACAATGACCGAATAGAATTTTAAAAATAGATCAGATTTTTTTACAATAAAAAAATAAAAATGACACCGAAAAAACCCATTTTAATTCGAGTACTCGAAATTATCAGCGATGACCCTACATTATTTTTCCCTAATAAAATGTCTAATTTTACGCTCTACTTAAGTAACCGAATAGTTTTTTGAATTTATGTTCAATTTTTGCGTAATTAAATAAAACTTGGTCAAAAACTGACTCCCGAATTCAAATTAATTTCCACTCTAAACTGTGTCATGCTATTCTCGACTTTATGCGTACCAGGTTAGATATTAAATAGACCTTTGGGTCCTGGTCAGTTGTCGGGCAACGCTCGATGTGGAAGGTTGTTTACGGACGCTCTGTCAGGCAAATCCGTGCGTGAATTAAAAAAATGGGATGAAAGAATAATGCGATAAATAAATATCTGCGAAAAAAGAGAACTAAACGTAAACATTTTGGAATTTTAGTCAGGTACTTAATGTATGTTTTAGTTAGGTAAGTCAAATTTTGTTTTGGAATAGGTTTGTAGTATGTACAATAATAGGTAAAAAAGTAGGTAGGTATCTATTATTGTTAAAAAAATAAGTTTACCAACATTGTTTTTAATAAATTTTAAAAATTCAATTTAATAAAAGAGCAATCTGTGGTAGTACATGCCAAAACCCAAACAAGTCATTGTGTACATAATAAATTTTGTATGATGAATAAATTAATAGTTTTAAGTTTTAGTGACAATTGAAACAAACGATCAGAAAATATTTATGAATTGAAGTCTGCGGAAAATAATGTTTTAAGTATTTTTTTAACATAAACTTTTCAGATTAAAGAAATGCAAACTTGATGAATATGTTTATCAGCAGACGATCCATCGTGGCACGTCTGCTGAGCATTAGATCTATTAAAATAGGGAGAAAGGAGAATGTAAATTTCATGGTAAACTTTCCAGCATGTGTCTTGATGTATATATTTTTGGTTAACCCTGCACGCGTTTGAAGAAAACTCGTGGAACGGTCCGTACGTGCCGGCTAGATCATTATCACATATTCTTATTATATATTCACAGTGTTTATTAAATATTATATTATATTATTATATATTTGTTTTATTATTATTTATTTGTATTATGATATATATATATGTATATATCACCAGAAAGCCCTTGAAATATAGTTTACTATTATATTAACTTCTAGGTACTTACTACATTAAATAATCCTACCACGAAATGCAAAGTTTACATATTACGCCCGTTGTAAAAAAGATTTGGATTTTACAGCACTAATAAAAGAACACAACACACAATAGTACATTATGATATAAGTGCGCTAAGTTGATAATTACAGCCGAGGCGATATTGCTAGCTCGAGCCGTAGGCGAGAGCTATAATTAGCAGAGGCTAGGCCCTTTCAGCATTTCCCATTGGCTGGCATATTTCTTGTTCACCGATTAACAATGCGCGCGCATCAGCGCTTTTTTTAAAGCAAGGGCACTGATCCAGCTAGTATGACATTAAGACATTAGTAATAAAGTAATTGAATATTTTTGTGTTTTGTTATAAATAAATGTTGTGAGTTATGGGCAAAATTAATTAAATTGATAAATTAAATATTTCTCATTATATTTTATTTCTCATACTTAGTTAGTTTTATACATAAAATGTTTACAACTTTTCTGACATAAAAACTCTTTACTAAGATTAAAAAAGGTACCGTTCGTTTTAGACGGAGCATTTTGAAACCGTGCGTTTTACATTACATTACCGCACAAGTACGTAATAAGATACATTACGATACAGAAATTGGTGCAATAAGAGACCCTTTACGAGCAAATATGTTATAAATAATATTAACTTTACCACGTTTGCCTATTATTTGCATTGCATAGGTTTTTTACTAGATTACAATAAAATATAAACCGTATTCACATTTTTCGGTTTAAAAAAAAAATATTCTTTGTCGTGGGGCAAAATGGCGTCGGACCATCGCGACACAGAAATGGCGGAGTACCATTCGTATTTTTTATTTTTTCAGGCCAAATGAAAAGAGACGGCCCATTTTCCATGGGCATTTGCCCCACAGCAAAAGTGGAGGAGACTCCACCAAAATTGGATCATTGTATAGGATTTTAAATATAATTATATTGAGGAACTGTTAATGTTTTTATTCTGCATAGCGGGGTTTAAAAAATATCAACTAAAACGTTGAAAAAAAAAACGCGATGTTTGAGTTTCGAACGAATCGAGCATATTTTACATTCTTGTTGGAGTCGAGTTTCGAACGAATCGGATGTTGTGTCAATTTTGTTCACATTTTTTTTATTTTGGCGTCGCACGCCTTTTGTGTTTTCCCATATTACGTATTTCAACATTTTCAAGTTTTACTAAAAACCGTCAAAGAAGTACGTTCACGAACATGAAATAGTAATTTGTAATAACCCACCTAATAATTATATTGCACATTGCCACTCGAAAATACACAAGTTAAAGAAAATAATACAACGAGGCGACATGTTTTTTTCACGTTGGCGCCAAAACTAGAATGTCGCCATCCGGGCAAAATGACACAAGCACGTTCACTTTACGTAAACGTCAACAGAAGAAAAAAAGAGAAAAAACATTGTTGGCTTTAGGTACAGTCATTAAAGTACTTTTAATCACACCAATTTGCAATCCCCGCTTGGCACGTTAGTTTTGAATGTACAGTTTGCATTATTTAATTAAATGTTAATTTACTTAAATAACTTTTTTAGGTCTCCGGGGCTAATTAAGTACCAAAACTTGAAACGACGTGGGGCAAAAATGAGCCGTCTCCTTTATTTCTATTGTAATAGTGGTAAATTTCGCGTAATTGAAATTCCGAACAGGCTAGTACCAACATTATAACGTGTTAAAACGTACCTATACATGTCACAATCCGTCTTCCAATAGAGAGCTTTGCTTACGCAACTATGCTTTGCGTAAAGCACGTGAAGGGCTAATGGTGCTACGGTAATTAAGAATTACTTAAATAACTTTTTTAGGCCTCCGGGGCTAATTAAGTACCTAAACTTGAAACGACGTGGGGCAAAAATGAGCCGTCTCCTTTATTTCTGTTGTAATAGTCTTTGATGAAACTAAGTAAACGAAGATTAGGTACGCTCTAATATAAAGACAGCATAATGTGCCGAAAATCTCACACAAGTATACGCAATGTGCACACAGCTTCACTTGCATCGTGAGAGACGTTTGAATGAATGACAAAGACATCATGACAAGTAGGCAGTAGGTGAAAATGAGATAGCTATACATCACATTTGTTAAGATATTTTTTTCGACAAGAATAGAAAGACATACAAATGCACTGGCGTGAAAGAGACAAAATAGCCGCAACTAACATATCGCCAGTCGTGTTGCACTCTTACGCTGGATGTATATCTGTCTCTTTTTAGAAATGGCCAATTGTAAAATTGTTTACAACAGAAAAATAATTTTACATGTAATAATCATTGAACTGTTATGGAAATAATTAAAGATTTTGTGTACTTACGCATGAAAAGTGATACCATGGAACTTGTTCTTGGTCTTTGAACTGTTTGTGCACCTTGCAAAAGCAGAATAAGACATTATTACGGCTCATATCGGTTTTTTTAAATTGTTAGCGAAGATCCACTCAACTTGTGGCTCCTGTTGCGACTGAGACTCAATCAGGAGACGTCACCTGATTTTACATTGAGATCGTAGATGAGCGCGTGCCGCTTCTTAGTGTTTTAAGAGTTCAATGGTAATAGTGGTAAATTTCGCGTAATTGAAATTCCGAACAGGCTAGTACCAACATTATAACGTGTTAAAACGTACCTATACATGTCACAATCCGTCTTCCAATAGAGAGCTTTGCTTACGCAACTATGCTTTGCGTAAAGCACGTGAAGGGCAAGAAAGAAATAAGTCCAGTAGTTTTGAAAGTTACTCCTTACAAACAATGGGATCTTTCTTGTTTATAAAATTGTTGGTTTAAAATTGTAAATAATACTAGCAAGCTGTTGCCTGTGAATTTGTTCACTTTCTGATTGGTTTTATTTTCTCTTAGACATATTTGTATTTTTCGAAATCAACAATGGGTAGTTAAGTTATACGTAACATTAGCTATCTGGAAATTAAAATCATGTTAAGAATCCTTTCCTAAATCGAGATTGTTTGAAAAGTGTTTTCTGACACGTGACGTTTATACTTTTACAGATGTTTTCTATTACATGTATAATGTTATCACTATAGTGGGCGGGTGGGCTTCAAGTTTTACTTATTTTTGATGACATGGGGTTCGGTGTGTCTAGATGGTAATTACTTCAGCAATACTTTTTTAGAGTTCCGTAAAACGTAAAAACGGAACCCTTATAGATTCGTCATGTCAGTCTGTCTGTCCGTCCGTATGTCACAGCCACTTTTTGCCGAAACTATGAGACTACACTGTTGAAACTTGGTAAGTAGATGTATTCTGTAAACCGCATTAAGATTTAAACAAAAAAATTAAAAAAAAGAAAAATTAGGGTTGCCCCCCATACTGAAAATTGAAACTCAACAATTTTTTTTTTCATCAGATCTACACGTGTGTGGTGTCTATCGATAGGTCTTCAAAAATGATGTTGAGGTTTTCAAAATCATTTTCGTCTACACTGAATAATTTGCGCGAGATACACTTCCAAAGTGGTAAAATGTGTGTGTCCCCCCTCTAACTTCTAAAGAGAATGAAAAATCTAAAAAAAATATATGATGTAAATTACCATGTAAACTACCAACGAAAATTAGTTTGAACTCGATCTGATGAGTAGTTTTTTTTAGTACGTCATTAATACACTATTATTGAAATTTCGATCAAAGTTACAACGAACTACAAGAACTATATGTACTATGTATATTATGTTACTTGCTGCAACGGAACCCTTCATGGGCGAGTCCAACTCGCACTTGGCCACTTTATTTTATTTTTTACACAGATGGAAACCGATACAACCACACATTGTCTATACTTGAAAACGAAACGTATTTTCGGGTAAATAGATTGGTAAATAATCTACATGTTTATGCTTTAAAAAAACAACAAAATATTATGTACAATGATTACAAATACTAATACCTACCTAGTTTAAATATATTTAAACCAATAACAACAACATTAAGTGAAACTACCATTAGGTAATTTGATTTCTGGTATTTTGAACTGAGGTGTTTGTTTGTTTGGCGGTTGTTAAATAGAAAAATATTACTTACATATTTATGTAAATTTCATTATTATTAAATATTTCTCTACCTAATAATTATTAGTTCTAGCATCCACATACAATGTTACCTGAATTATCCAAAAATAAATGCAGAGTACAGGTTAATCAGAAACCTAGTATACATATTTATCTAAACTCATCAATATCAGTCCACCCGTTCTTTCTTTCAACATCTTTCGTTCTTTGTTCTCAATTTAGATACTATGTAAAAATAGAAACTTAATAATTTTACCCACATGCGCATTCATTAGTAACTCTTACAGTATCTGTGATTTATCGTAATGTTACGTGTACTTACTGTACTTAGTTATATTATGACCTAAGGTGAGCTTAGCTCGTATCTTTCTATTAGCGCTAACGCGGCGGAAGAAGAGTGACGTGGGGATGAAATCTATTCCTTTTTTCGGAATGAAAACTACTTTTGGCGGTGCGCCAGATTTTTTTCCGGGAGCTGTAAGTGAAGCTGATCTGTTGCGATCCAAGATGAAAGGCTCCATCGGGTGAACTAGGGACCGCCAAGGGTACCCGAATGAAAAAGATACAGCTGCTCTTCACTGCAGTGTCGCTGTGCTATTTTGATTTATATTTAATTTTAAAAATACAAAGTTTGATTAATGTCTTTTTTCTATTTATCCTACTAACATGGTCATGCTATTTATTATTACAAAATATATCAAATTTGCGGTTACATATTATATTATTACAGATTAAATAAATAAAACTCCTAATAAAGTGTTAACTTCTACTGTGCGGTCTAAGTATACACATTTTTTTAAGCAATAGACTGATGCTCTTTTTATAAATGATATCGTAAAACACGCATTTATTTAATTATAAAACAACTTTACCTAAATTATATGAAATGTAGCTCGCGACCAACCAAATTGAAAAATAAAAGTAATTATTTAGCTTATAATAAAATTCTAAGAAAATGTATGCAGAAATCACAATTACTTCATAACACAAAATACATCTTGAACAATAAAAACAAATGCAAAGCCAGCTGGCAAATTATAAAAAATCATACAAAAAATAATACGCCAAAAAATGATATAAGAGAAATTTTGGTAAATAACACATTGGTGATGGATCCGCAGGCTATAAGCACAGAATTTAATAATTATTTTGTAAACCTAACCTTAAATCAGTCAAAACAAATTTCTAGCCAAGCATGCTCTGGACTAAACAACGTAACAAATAGCTTGTTCTTGTCCCCAACTGAACCAAAAGAAGTTTTTAAAATTATTATGTCACTAAATAACAGTGAAGCAGTAGGCTACGACGGCATCAATACAAAAACTATTAAAATAGCTGCTCCTTACATCTGTAACATTTTAAGCCATATTATTAACCTTACATTCGAACAAGGTAAATTCCCAACCGAACTAAAGCAGTCTATAGTCAAGCCAATACTAAAAAAAGGTGAACCACACGACATGAATAATTACAGACCTATAACTCTAATTCCAGTTATATCGAAAATTATTGAAAAAGCTATGTTTGATAGAGTCTATAACTTCTTAGAAAAAAATCATGTGCTGAAACCGGAGCAATTTGGTTTCAGAAAAGGGAGCTCAACCACCTTAGCTTGTTTCCACTTAGTCAAAACTATCACAGAAAGTCTTAATGAGCGGACACCTATAGTGGCTGTGTTTTTGGATATGAGCAAAGCTTTCGATTTCGTAAATCACAAGAATCTCTTAAATAAATTAGAGAAGTACGGCATTCGCGGTAACGCTCTGGATTGGATTGCCAGTTATTTAAAAGACAGAAAACAATGTACTGAAATAATACAACTCGAGAAAAACACAAGACGTACTTACAAATCAAATTATACTCTCAACAAAAACGGCGTACCCCAAGGTAGCATTGGAGGTCCTCACCTTTTCACGTCTTATATCAACGATCTACCTGACGCTACTTCAAACAAATGTATTTTATTTGCTGACGACACAACTATTCTAATAAAATGTAATGACATCAGAAAATTTGAAAAGGACATAAAAGGAGCAATCGACGATTCACTAACTTGGCTAGACAAAAACGGGTTGAATATTAACATTAACAAAACTAATTTAATACAATTTAAGACATATAAATCAAATGACATCAAAATTGACATACAGATGAATAATAATAAGATCAACCAAGTAAATTGCACAAAATTTCTAGGCATTCATATTGACGAGCACCTAAATTGGAAAATACACTGTGCTGCGGTATGCGATAAACTGAATAGCGAATACGAATTCGCTCTAAGAAGATTAAGGCAGGTTGTTTCTGAAAAAGCGTCGTTGTGTGCCTACCATGGGTATGTGTCATCTGTACTCAACTATGGGCTTGTTATCTATGGTAACTCGGTGGATATTGCAAAGGTCTTTAGAGTACAAAAAAAAATGCATAAGAGCCGTCTGCGGAACGCGTTCTTGAGCTCACTGTAGGCCACTGTTTAAACGGCTTGGAGTTCTTCCACTGGCCTGCATGTACATTAAAGAAATGTGTCTATTTGTGGTCAAAAACAGACAATGTTTTGAAAATTGTCAATCCAATCGACACGACAAATTAGTGTTTCCTGTAAATTTCAGATTAGAACTTTGTCAACGTAATTCATACTGTATGGCAGTGAAAATTTATAACAAGTTACCTAATGAAATTAAAAAGCTAACATATTTCAAATTCAAACACAAATTAACAGCTTATTTGCTGGACCACTGCTTTTATGATACTAGTGATTATCTAAACTACAGGAAACCTTTCAATAACCAAGGACCTGTTTAATTTAAAATAAATGACTTTGTTCGTTGACAGTAACTTGATGGACATTATTACTTAAATTGACAAATTGGACATAAATAATAGTTTTGTAGTTTTGACATTGTTTTTTCTTTTATTTGACATCAGAAATTGTATCTCGTTTGAACTGAATGCTGTTGATTTTGTAAATTAATGTTGTCCAAGTAGGAAAAGCTAAATATTATTATACTTACTTTCAAATCATTTGCACGCCAGAAATGGCAGATTGTAAGGAAACACCATATTACTGTAATAACATCTCCTCTACCTACATTCTTGGCAAATAAATAATTATTTCATTTCATTTCATTAAAACACGACTACATATTAAATAAATAAATGAGTAAATCTTGTGATTCAGTCATATTTCGTTTTCATTTCTTTCATTCGACTGTTTTTCAATAAAAGGTTTATTGTGTGTATATAGACAATAAAAAACAAATTGATGTATTTTTTTAAAAACATCTATGATTAATCTGAATGTTTTCATATACTGGATTTCGCGGAACGATGACCTTGAGTGATCGTAGCTTCTATCTTACTCGCGGAGGCTCGGCGTATTGGAGAGGGGAAGGGCGACGCGCGGGTGAAATTTGATTTTTTCCTGGCACTAGGCCCGCTCTTAACAACACAAAAAAATAATCATCAAAATCGATTTACAATTGGCGGAGCTACCGCGTAGCATGTAGGTATAAAAAAAAGAACTTAGGTACAGCCGAACTGAAAACCTTTTTTTTTTTAAGTGGTATCACGTGTTTGGTCTATTAATTCCACAGAAACTTAAATAAATTATTTAGATTTCTGTGATTAATTCAAATGATAATATGTGAAATGCGTCACCTGACTGCGTAAGTACCTACTTTACTATTCGCAAATTACAATAACTAATGTATTATTAGCATAGTAATTAATGTATAATCATATGCAGTCCACTTGTATCCCACTGCTGGGTCTTGCGGCAAGGAGTGAGTCAAGACCATAATCTACCACGCTGGTGTCAAGTGCTGATCGGCTGATGACGTTTGCCCTCGAAAGATTTTTTTTAACTTTTATATGTTTTCATTTGAATGACATTTCGCCTGATGTTAAGCGACAATGCGGTCTACGATGGAGCTTGTTTACTTAGAAAAATTCACTCTCGATTTGCAGACACAGCGATTGTAACCATTGGAGAAAATCCACTCAGGCAACGTTTTACATAGCCCAGACATTCTAATCACAAAAGTAGAGTCACATCTCTTCGTGCGTGTCTTTGGAACAACAACCATGAAACGATGTCGCTCTTTCGAGCTACGAGCATTCCGATAGAAAAAAAGACAAGGTGGTATTAGATCATGCAAATCAGTCGTACACTCTCCGAAGTGTATCCGATAAAAAACTTATTGGCTAGCAATAATTTCTACGATGTTCAAGACTTTCAAGTCTTTTTCACGCAAGAGTGTCGTTGCCAGTCTCTCGATCGATTTCAGAGCCTCCAGCTGATACCTAGCCGATCCATCCCAAAGGTGCGAACAGTACTCCATACATGAGCGAATCTGTGCTTGATATAACGTGACCAACTGTTCAGACTTGAAGTACCTTAACACCTTTGAGAGGACACCTAATTTTTTGGCAGCCAAGTCTAAATTAAGCCTTGGACTCGAAATACGAGCTAAAGTTGAGCGTACAGTATGTCAAAGTTACGCCCAAAAGTTTAAGACGGTCAGAAACCGGCGCGGATACACCTCTAAAAGTAGGAGTCAGTTGTAATGAACTATTTTGCGGAGAACAGACACGCCTGCGTCTTACTCTCGTTAAACTTGACCAGATTGGCATCGCCCCATTAAGACACCGCCTCAAGGGTCAAACTCAAACGTTCACTCAAACTCTCTCTCAGTACCAGAGTTTGGTGCCCACTGGCTTTCACGCTAGTTATGTAACTATCTACAACGGTGCTATCTGCGTGTCCAAAGATACCGGGCTTCAACAGATCGTTGATATGTAGCAGGAAGAGCGTCGCAGAGAGTACCGACTCTTGAGGAACTCCGGCATTGATAGCCATTTGATCCGACGAGCAGCCATCAATGATGACTTGTATGGATCGATCCCTCAAGAAGTCCGATATCCACGCAATAAATCAAGGAGAAAATTTTTGGAACACGTCGGTTTACCTTCACCGTTAGCTAAAGCCAGCGGCGATGACAAATTTCCTTGCACAAAATACTTAAAGCGCAAATAGGGGTTTGAACAGAACAAACATTCACCATCATCTATGCTAATTTTATAAAGCTGATGAGGTTTTTTGTTTGAACAGCCCAGTGTTTTTTTTTTAACTTTTATAGGTTTACACTTGACCGCCATCTCACCTGATGTTAAGCGACGATGCGGTCTACGATGAAGCGTGTTTACCTACCAAAAAATCGTTTCACTCTCGATTTGAAGACACAAAGATTGTAACACAGCCTAGACGTTCTTATCACAAAAGTAGAGAGATATTCTATGTTGACATTCATCCCCAATTTCAACCCCAATTTCACCCCGCACAGTTCGAAACTACAAAATTGATAGAACAAACATTCGTTTGCTTTGTGTCAAGTGTCTATATACAAATTTCATGGTTTTATCTTCAACGGGTGGGAACTTCCATGTTGACGTTCATCCCCCATTTCAACCCCAATTTCATCCCCGTGCAGTTCCAAATTACAAAATTGCTAGAACAAATATTTATTGGCTTCGTGCCAAGTGGCAATTTTCAGAGTTTCATGGTTTTGTCTTCACCGGTTGGAATCTTCCATGTTGACATTCATCCCCCATTTCAACCCCGTACAGTTTGAAATTACAAAATTGCTTGAACAAACATTCGTTTGCTTCGTGTATATATACAGAATTTCATGGTTTTATCTTCAACGGTTGGGAACTTTCATATTGACATTCATCCCCCATTTCAACCAAAATTTCAACCCGCACAGTTCGAAACTACAAAATTGATAGAACAAACATTTCATTGCTTCGTGTCAAGTGTCTAGATACAAAATTTGATAAGTTTAAAAATGACGAATTTTCATACGACCGTTCAAAAGCTCAAGACGGTCAGAAACCGGCACGGATACACCTCTAAAAGTTGGAGTTAGTTCGAATGGATTCCTTTTAGCGGAGAATAGACACGCCTGCGTCTTACTCTCGTTGAACTTGACCAGATTGGTTTCACCCCATTCAGAGACTGCCTCAAGGGCCAAGTTCAAACGCTCGATCATACTCTCTCTCAATACCTTAGTTTGTTGACCACTGGCTCTCGCGCTAGATATGTAACTCTCTACAACGGTGCTACGAGTATCATCTGCGTACCCAAAGATACCGGGCTTCAGCAGACCGTTGATATATAGCAGAAAAAGCGTTGCAGAGAGTACCGACCCTTGAGGGACTCCGACGTTGATAGCTATTTGATCCGACAAGCAGCCATCAATGACGACTCGCATGGATCGATCCCTTAAAAAGTCCGATATCCACGTAATAAACCCAGGAGACAAACCATAACTAGGAAGCCTGCTTATAAGGCCATCAGGCCAAACCCTGTCGAAAGCCTTCGAGATATCCAGGGAGACTAATATACAGGCAAGTGCTTCCCCGTGTTTCTCAATAGCTTCACTCCAGATGTGAGTGACGTACGCTAGAATATCCCCGGTGGACCGGTTTCGGCGAAATCCGTATTGCCGGTCACTGAGGAGGTCGTTTGATTCTAGGTACGTTAGGAGCCAGTAGTTTAAGATACGTTCCATAGTCTTGCAGAGTATGGACGTTGTTGGCAGGCACAGTACGACTATCCTTTTTTGGCACTTGTTGCACATTGGCAAGCTTCCAAGACTTTGGTACTAGCCCAGTTTGGAGAGAGAGTCTAAATAGGCGCGTCAGTATCGGAGACAACTCAGGCGCACAAGCCTTCAACACTAGGGCAGGAATACTATCTGGGCCACTGGCTTTATTCACGTCCAGATTGCGTAGCACTTTGCGAACCTCCATTTGGCGAAAGTGTATCTCTGACATAAAAGTCGGACACCCAGGTGGAGTAGTCGTGCTACCAGCATCTAGACGAGAAGATTCCGCAAACTGAGTTGCAAACAAGTTTGCTTTCTCCGTTGCAGTGTAAGCCAGTGTCCCATGAGGTTTCAGGTTCAGTAGTTTCAGTGGTTCCTTAGATTAGTGAATCTCAGGAACTACTGGACGGATTTCAAAAATTCTTTCACCGTTGTATATGTACGTGATCCCTGAGTGCTGTACTCTATATAGGTAACACGGGCAAAGCTAGGACGGATCGCTAGTAATACATATTAGTGTGAATAGTAACATCGTACATTTTATGTATCTATTTAAGTAGGTTGTGGTAGGACTTTATACAAAGACCTCCTGAGGAAGTACCTCACCTTTGCCAGTTGTTTTATCACCAAGCAGTAATGTGCCAACATCACCATGTTTCGGTTTGAAGGGCAATGTTTCCAGTGAAATTACAGGGCATCTTATATTTCTGGGTGGAGAGCGCGTAGTGGTACTAGATAATGATTTGGACTTTTCGTGTTCCAATAGCTGTGTGACACTGTGCTGTTAAGGACAGGCTGTCGCTTGTCATCAGGCACATCATGTCATGCTCATCTCGTCACTCTTTACTATTAAAATGAAGAAAAAATGGCAGTCGTAGGGGCTGCCGATAAAAGTGAAAACTTATAACTCAGAATTTGATAGCTCACTTTGGCAGCTACGCGGGTGAAATCGCAGGGCGCTGCTAGTCTGAATAAATCTTCAATGCGTTGTCATCTAAATAAGTTTAGTCTTTTTAGTATGGCCATCTAGACTAGATGTAATGCGTTAGCAGTTAGCATTTCTAGATGACCATGCCCCGAGTTTGCCCGAAGATTTCTTTCATTCACGAGTGCGACGCTTCAGCTTAATTCACAGCTCACGAAAAATCTGTGTGTGGCGTGCCAAAATAAGTTTTCACTTTAAAAATATGATAGATAGATAGATAGATAGATAGATAGATAGATAGATAGATATATATAGATAGATAGATAGATAGAAACACTTTATTGCAATACAATGAAATTAAAATATTACACAGAAATAACTTATTAACTAGTGCCACAAGTGGCGGCCTTATTGCTGAGAGCAATCTCTTCCAGGCAACCAGCACAAAGGAAACAGCCTACATATACTCGTAGGCGGATATGAAAAGAATTCAGCAGAGAAGATTTCACAATCATCGCCGCTCAATGTTTAAATTACACAAAGTTTTATTGTTCTCATTCAACCGAATTTAGAAATGGGTCGTTTCTTCCAAACTTAAAAGGGAAAGTCATAGGTCGGAACAGTAATCGCTTCGTTCACCTAACGTCGGGGCATCATCCATTTTAAATTATTTAAATTGAACACTCTTTGTGCTGATGGTAATTAGGTGATGATGAATAGTTGATAATGAAAAAAAAAGTATAAGTATAAAAGAAAATAAATTATACACTGACTCAATAAGATAATGACAAACACGATATAAGTACGTATGAGGAAGTAGAAGACTAAAGTAGGTTGTATGTAAAATTTGTGCGAATCATTTAGGTTAATAGTTATTTTGCAACCTCATGTCAATAAGGTCTTATTTTTTTTTATAAGTAGTAAAGAGTGACGAGACGATCAAGTAATGTGCCTGACAGTGAGCGACATGCATGCCTGCCAGAACAGTGACACGCAGCCATTGGAACATGAAGATTCCAAATAATTACTTTTTTAAAGCTATACTGATAGGCGGACTCTGCAAAAAACCCTACTACTACAGACAGATTTTTTGCATTCTGTATTTGATAAATTCTGTCTTTTCAAAATTGTAGAGTGTAGAAAAATCAACAAAAAAGTACCCCATCAAAATGTTCGTATGCAGAACCGAGTTATTGTCTGAATTTAACGTTTTTTTCAAGATGGCGGAAAATGCACATAGAAAATCTTAGTCGTCAATTTGAACTTAAATTTTTCTAGGCACCCCCTATAACATATTCAAAATTTAGCCGTCTCGGTTCGACGTAATGGCTGGACTACCTACCTACTACCTACAAACCTACATCCCCAACAAATGAGACTTTGGGGCTTTTCTCATTTGGCGAGTGTTAAAGCCATAATCCACCAAGCTGGTCAAATGCACAATTATGCATATCATCGAAATACGTTTTTAATTGAATATGCAGGTTTCCTCGCGATGTTTTTCATCGTGAGTTTTTGATGTTTGACGGTTTGTCCTTCATGTCGGGATTCGAATTAGTTCTGGAAATTAAGGAATCTCACTCTAGTGTCGTGATCGCAGTGCTCCCCAGCGATGAAGACAGTTTTGAGAGAGTTGGCGCAGTAGCGGCGAGCGTACTTGGCGTTCGGGTCCGCTCGCTTCAACACTCGGAACACGGTCGGGATCGTGAACAACGCGTTCACACGGTGCTGCTCGATGATTCTGAACAAAAGAATAAAACATTAGGTACACTTGAACTTACTAAAACAATTCATAGAGACTGCCGACACAAATTAAAACTTATAACTGATCTAAGATTTAGATCGTATAACTTCCGTACTGACATCACTTTATAGTAA
Organism: Ectropis crepuscularia; assembly: GCA_963693475.1. NCBI lineage: Eukaryota > Metazoa > Arthropoda > Insecta > Lepidoptera > Geometridae > Ectropis > Ectropis crepuscularia. The sequence goes on from OY856350.1 coordinate 8,836,034, forward strand.
AAAATCGTACCATGAAGTGACGTCACTTGAAACTTCTAAGCTCTGCGTTATATTTTGTATGAGAAACAAAAGAAAAATACGTGTGTACAATATTTTGAAACGGTAATCTTTAGTACTTATATACCTAGTTAAAAATAATTGTACGCTATTATGGATCGGTACATGTCTGAAGGAAAGTGTGTCGAGTGTATCATCGATCGTACTAACGCATCATCGGTTGAGTGTGAAGGTTTGGATGTTTATTATATACTCGCTGAACCGTTGCGCGCGTTGCTACGCCGTCTATCGAAAATTGATCGTACCAATTCAAATTTTGAACAAATTCGGTTATCTTAGGTTAAGCTTTAAAAGATAGACATATCATGCTGTCACGCAACGAATTTTTTCCCGTTTTTGTTACATTATTCATTCCGGCTCCGCTCCTGTTGATAGTAGCGCAATTTTAAATAGCCTATAGTCTTCCTCGATAAATGGACTATTTAACAGAGAAAGAGTATTTCAATTCGGACCAGTAGTTCCAGAGATCCTTGCGTTCAAACAAACAAACAAACTCTTCAGTTTTATAATATCAGTATAGAAGTATAGATTTCTCTGTTCTGGCGTTACGCGACGCATTTTCCGTTAGATATATACCGACCCTATTTTTTTATAATGTAACTGACGGACTATTTTTTAGTCATGTCGCAAAATGATCCAGTGTTTCTTTTTTTTTTTTAAATTTGTCACTCCACAGACTCCGGGGTCCGTGACTTTTGTCATTTCAAAATTTATATAATGTTTACATATTTTAAGGATTAGCAGAAGAAGAGGAAAATAAGGGGGGAGTTGGGAACATTTTAAACCTAATACCTAGTGCTCGTCTGTTGAGCCGATCAGTACCGGTTGGGATTCCGCTAGTAATCGACTCCACATCGATTCTTTGCCTAATTGCCATTTGCCTAAGCCGCCTCCTCCCGGCCCAGAGCCTCCACTACGGCTGCATTTCTGTTCCTGATTGCCATCTGTAGGTTGAACTCTCGGATGGTCTTCGGTGATGCAGCCAACGCTCGCCGTACGAACCGACCGATGGCGTCGTCGGTGTCGTCAGCGTAGTATGTGAAGGTGTGCCGCGAGATTGCAACAACCGCATGGGGCACGCTCTCGTGTGCCAGTGCTTACCTAAAATACTGTCCAGGATCCGGTGTCCTATCGGGCTTGCCCTCGTAAAGCACCGACGTGACTCCAGCGATCAGGGGCCCGTAGCAGATGTAGGAGTGGCCGACCACCCAGCCCAGGTCGGAGGCTGCCCACCACACGCCCTTCTTCAGGCCGTACACCGAGCGCATGGTCCAGCAGAGGGTAGCGGCGTGACCGCACGGTCTTTGGATGCCTTTTGGGGCGTCCGTTGTACCTAATAAAAAAAAAAATGTTTGTCTGTAAAGTCGGTTTACTGACGATAGAACGTGACAACGTCTTAAGAAAATACTGATGGAATGGTAGCATTTTTCAAAAGAAAATTTTAATTTCATTTGTTTAATAGATTTGTATGTAAAAAGTAATCAGTAGAATTTAGTCATTTTCAATCAAAACAATGCAAAAAAGCTTTTAGATGCCGGGGATCGAACCCGGGGCATTTCACATGCAAAGCGAACGCTCTACCACTGAGCTACATCCCCGCTTGAACTACTGGTCGAAATAATTAATACAACTGTAACAAACATGCGGCGAGGTAACGACCGACGGTAACGACCGACGGTAACGCTACATGACGTCATGTTTTGTGGGCGTGCAGCCGGCTTCGTCGAATTATAAGACGTTATCACGTCAAAAAATGGTTGTCTGTAAAGTCGGTTTACTGACGATAGAACGTGACGTCTTAAGAAATCAGTACGCTGATAGCGCGAGTAGTGATACCGCTCGACTCGACGGGTGGCGCCCTCAGCGCTCAGCTTCGTGCGCATGGCACGGAAGACGAACTAACGGTAACGGCGGAACGTTTTGCGGGCGTGCAGCCGGCTTCATCGAATTATAAGACGTTATCACGTCAAAAAAATACGATGAATTTGTAGTCTACAAAAAGGCTTGTTTTGAGCAATTTGAGAAATAATCGAAATAACAGTATTTTTATCTACAGATACGTGATATTTTTTAATTTCGTGGTCTGTGAAATGAATTCTAGCGTCACGCTCGGGATTGATAAGAAATCTTCAGGTAAACTCGGGACCATGGCCATGCATCAGCATTGGCTATCTAGAAATGCGTCAGCATTTCTAGATGGCAATGGCCATGGCCACCCCTTCCGGACTCACCCGCGTAGTTTTCAAAGTGAGCTATCAAATTCTGAGTTATTAGTTTTCACTTCTAACTTAACAATTAACTTAATAAACTTATCAATTTTTCGGAATTGCTTTTATTTTGAAGATTGACGATTCATCATCATTATCAACAGCCCACTAAATGTTCCCACTGCTAGGACTCGGGGCCTTCTCTCGCAAGGAGAGAGTTTAGGCCATAAACCACCACGCTGGCCCAGTGCGGGTCGGTGGATGACACAATGACTTCGAAAGATTCTAGGTAAATGTCGGTTTCCTCACGATGTTTTCCTTCACCGTTTTATGTTAGCGGCATTACGCACATGACTTCGAAAAGAATGGTCCGTAGTTTTAACCCGGGGTCTCCGGATCGTCAGGGGCCGTTCTCCCGACTAGACCAGCCGTAACTTCGATTCGATTCGATTGACGACTGTTTACCTTAAAAAACATATTTAACTTAAAAGTATTTGCGATGAGTAAATTATACAATAACAAAGCAGTTTCGAATTTTGTCTGAATTCTGTCCTTTAGTCTGTGGATGCTCGCCATTGTTAGTTGCGCGCGCATATGAAATTTTTTTCCCGCGATAACGAATAATTTATAGATAGACTAGCTGACCCGGTGAACTTCGTACCACCATGTATTTTTTCGTCTACATTTTCTAGACTTTCTGCTGTACAAATCTTATCCCGACAATAACAAACAAAGAATCATCCTATTTGGTGCAGTCATTCAAAAGTTATGAGCATACATACATTTCGAAGATCCATTTTTACGGTTCCGTAAAACGTACTAACTGGACCTTTATGGGTTTGCCATGTCTGTCAGTCTGTCCATCCGTATGTCACAACCATTTTTTTCGAAACTATAAGAACTATACTGTTGAAACTTGATACAGTCAATAACGCTTTACTTCAACGTATATAAGCATTTAAAAGCAAGTAATCCCTTTACGCAGAATACAGAAGACCGCACCTTGTGGCGTTCATTAGGAGAGGCCTACGTCCAACAGTGGACGAATATTAAATAGGCTGATAATGATGATGAATCCCTTCATTGTTAATCAAGTTAAGACCAAAAATCAGTTTTATTTTCATTGTAGTGCTTTGTGACATACGATGTTTTTTGTTTGATTACCTGGCACTTGGACAAATAAATCTGATGGTTTTCGAACACGGGAGGGAATATGCAACATATAATTGACCATGTGAGAATCATGGGGTTTCTAGATTAATACCATAAACACTATAACACGCTCAGCGCTTTGGGTATCGTTTAGGATACACATTATCATAAGGAGTGTGTATAGTTTATGATACACACTCCCCATTTCAGGTAAAACAGTATGTATCCGAAATACGCACGCTTTCTACACATTTTCCCAGTGGTTTTGGGTTGGGAATCGGACAAATCAGTTAAGGAGATATTAAAATAATTTTATTCAAAAAAAGAAAGTTACTTAGAAACTAATTAATCAATTTTATAAGTTCAAAATAAATCAGTGAATGATATTGGAACATTTTCTATTAGACGGTCTTCTTGTCATAATAGGGGCTGATGGCACTTCATCTCCGGCTAACTGAGCAGATCGTTTTAGTAAAACTACAATTATTTGTTCCCTTAATTGAGTGATAGTAAGTTTCTTGAGATAATATTTGATTGCAATCAAGAGAGAAACACAGAGAAATATTATTACGAAATGTGTATCTTTATTGATACACATGGCCAGGGGAATAGTTTATCTATATATCTTAAAGTATTTCCCAGGCCACGTGTATCAAAAAATATACACACCAGTAAACAAAAAGGATGACGGGGGAGGGGGAGTGATTATTTTTTATACTATTTTAACACCTCACAACACTAAAAAAACAAAACTTAAAAGTTGTGGTGAAAAACATTTACAAACAAAAGCAGCCAAGTATTTATGACGTACTAAAAAAAACTACTCATCAGATCGAGTTAAAACCAATTTTCGTTGGTAGTTTGCATGTACATCATATACTTTGTTTAGTTTTATCATTCTCTTACTTTAGAAGTTAGAGGGGAGGGGAGGACACACAGTTTACCACTTTGGAAGTGTCTCTCGCGCAAATTATTCAGTGTAGACGAAAATTATTTTAGAAACCTCAACATCATTTTTGAAGACCTATCGATATATGATATACGATACCAAACGTAACAGTTTGATGAAAAAATTTTTTTGAGTTTCAGTTCTAAGTATGGGGGCACCCCTATTTTATTTTTTATTTTTGTAAAAATCTTATAGCGGTTCACAGAATACATCAACTTACCAAGTTTTAACAGTGTAGGTCTCATAGTTTCGCCAAAAAGTGGCTGTGACATACGGACGGACAGACAAACAAACGGACAGACATGACGAATATATAAGGGTTCAGTTTTTAGGTTTTACAAAAACCTAAAACGACTATAATTGATCAGTTATTGAGCGGGATGAAAAATGATTAAATTACTAAAATGGCTATAAAAAAATAGGGGTTAGTGATAAAAGGGTAAAAATGTAGGGTTGTATGTATTTTTTAACGCCACATTATAAAAAAATAAAAATAAAAAATTTTGTCCGAAAATTAAAAAAAAATTTTTTGGGGTGAACAAACCTTGTCACTTAGGGGTATGAAAAATAGCTAGTAGCCGATTCTCAGAACTACAGAATATGCATATAAAATTTGGTTAAAATCAGTAAAGCCGTTTCGGAGGAGTAAGGAAACAAACACTGTGACACGAGAATTTTATATATAAGATAGATAATAAATACTCTTTATTGTCCATAATACAGAAAAAAACAATACACAAAATGATATATCCTTAAAGCTGGTGAAACAAATGGCGACCTTATCGCTAAAAGCGATCTCTTCCCGAAGGATGGAGAGAATCATGAATAGAAATAGACGGGGTTATGGTACAGTTTTATCGTGACTCTTTTTCGTTTAGGGTTCCGTAAAACGTAAAAACGGAACCCTTATAGATTCGTCGTGTCTGTCTGTCTGTCTGTCTGTCCGTCCGTATGTCACAGCCACTTTTTGCCGAAACTATGAGAACTACACTGTTGAAACTTGGTAAGTAGATGTGTTCTGCGAACCGCAATAAGATTTGTACAAAAAAAAAAAACAAAAAATTTGGGTTGCCCCCGATACTGAGAACTATAACTCAAAACTTTTTTTTTCATCAAACCTACACGTGTGTGGTGTCTATCGATAGGTCTTCAAAAATGATATTGAGGTTACTAATATTATTTTTGTCTACACTGAATAATTTGCGCGAGAGACACTTCCAAAGTGTTAAAATGTGTGACCCCCTCTAACTTCTAAAGTAAGAGAATGAAAAAACTAAAAAAATATATGGTGTACATTACCATGCAAACTACCAACAAAAATTAGTTTGAACTCGATCTGATGAGTAGTTTTTTTGTAGTACGACATAAATACACTAAATAGATATTATTAAAACTTCGATCAAAGTTACAACGAACTACAAGAACTATGTGTACTATGTATATTATGTTACTTGCTGGAACGGAACCCTTCATGGGCGAGTCCAACTCGCACTTGGCCACTTTATTTAAATGTTTTTGAAGTGAAAACTTATTTTGGCGCGACACAGATAGATTTTTCGTGAGCTTTAAATTGAATTCTATCGTCACGCTTGGGGATGATATGAAATCTTCGGGTAAACTTGGGACCATGGCCATCGTGATTTATAGATGGCCATGCTCATGGGCACGGTCTCCGGTTTCACCCACGTAGTTTCCAAAGTATACTATCAAATTCTGATTTATAAGTTTTCACTTCTATCGGCAGATCCTATGACTGTCATTTTTTTTTAATTATTCTATTTACAAGTGTGTTGAAAAACATCGTATGATACATGAGTGTATCAATGATTACCGTTCTCCACCCTCGCCAAGGCTCGCATCTCAGTAGCACCTCAGCTGTATACAACAACATTACACAGTTGTACCATATTATACTATTATTTAGTGACAAACTGGGACGAACCTGAAGTGTATAAAATATACAGAGGTTCATTGGCCTCTGTCGAAACGCAAGGCACCGGGTCAGCTTCCAAAGCCTCCTCCCACGTGATATCCCGGTTTTCCTCCAAAGGACATTCGAGTACTCTCCGTCGCTGGTAAATGATGCAGGTTTTAGGCTGATGTAAGCTGTGACTCAGAGCTTCATCCAGTATATCCTTGTACCTAAAAAAATAACATTTCGATTTAATCCATCCCTTTGTTCAGGTTTGAAGGGAAACGTTTCCAGTGAAACTACTGGGCATAGAGATGAAACATCTTATATATCTGGGTGACGATCGCAGTGCACTGATAAGTAATGATTTGGACTCTTCGTGTTGCAATAGCTGCCTGCTACTGTGCTTTTATGGACAGGCATGTTGCTTACCATCAGGCGCATGTCCTGTTCATCTCGTCACTCTATGCAAAAAAAAAACTATTTAATAGGCGTACAATACGAGAAAAATCAGGTGACTCCTGCTCCGGCCCGTACCTGGTGCAAAGGCTGGCCATAGCAATCCAGCGAGGCAATGATGCGGCCAGTGTTATGGGCACTTTGGCACCAGGTGCCGTTTGGGTTGGGTAAAGGTACAAGTTCACGCTGAGACCGCGACACGTTCTCCGGTCGCGGTCTCGTGTCGCAATCTCGGCGCGAACTGGGGCCCATACAATTCCATAATGTCAAGTGCCTGCCGCGTTCTCCGGTCGCGGTCTCGGCGCGAACTGGGGCCCATACAATTCCATAATGTCAAGTGCCTGTCGCGTTCTCCTGTCGCGGTCTCGTGTAGCGGTTTCCACGTACCGTTACGTTTAGTCACCGCTACCTTTAGTCGATGAGTGACGTATAAATACTGCTATGTACTTTTCGTTATTTTAATTATGTTAATTTATTTATTTATTATGTTTGGCTTTATTATTGATACAAGTTTTATAATGGAATGGTCAGTGTAAGTAGGTATTAATTAAAATTCTATAAATCAATTTTAAGTAATTTTTCATTAAATTGAATCATCAAAAAGTTGTGTTCGTACAAAAAAAATATTGGCTCCACTTTACCATAATCCTTTTAACTCTTTTAAAATGTTGCACAATTTTTATAGTTAGGTATAATTTCACTAAACCAACTTTTGTACTGGCGTGAAATAATTGGGTTGTGTACATGTAGTCAAGCCCCAAGAGGCCAAATTTGAGCAAAACCGGTTTTGGGACTTTAAAACCTTATTTTTTCATGATAAACATACTCGATTATTAGTTTATTTTGATGCCTGAGAGATAGGTGATAATATTTATCAGTACATTGTCGTTTACAGACACACAAAATTCGCTTTCATTTTTTAGTAATGATTTTTTGTGTGACGTCACGACGCCGGCCGCGTCGCGAGTTGGGTTAAACTTCATATTATACTTATTGAAAATGCATTCGTCACATGTCACATGCATCTTAAAACATGTGTGAATTCGTCACAGGTAAATATTGTTATAAGTAGTAAAAATTTGTTCCTTTGCATAAAATAGGGTTAGCAAGTAAATGTATGTTGTGTTTAGTGTTGGAAAAGAAAGAAAAACTATTTTAGCTGGGCACAGCGCTTTCACGCGCGTATTAAATTAGGTATTTTCTACTGTTTGCTTAATTAAGAACTTTATAAATGCTTAATTAAGTAGGTATACGCCACGGAAATATATTATGTACCTACATATAGGTACCGCCGTGGCGTGTTTATTTCTAATAAACATGACCATAAATTATATCAAGAATGGGTCAAAAATGTACCATTCTAATAGTCCGTCAGCTAGAACATGGGAAAATTAATACTGGACCCATAATGTTTATTTTATCTCATTATTAAAAATTAACAAAGATAATACAGATCACAAAAGTTCCGGGTGGGGTTGTGACGTCACTTTATCGTAAAAATCGTACGGTACAGTAACGTCAGTCGAAACTTCTAAGCGCTCGAAGGTCGTCGCTCGAAAAAGCGACATCATTTCATGGTCGATGTTCCAACGACACGAACGAGGAGATTTCACTCTACGTTTGTGAAGAGAATGTCTAGGCTGTGGAGTACGTTGCCTGAGTGGGTTTTTCCCGATGGTTACTATCTTGGTGTCTTCAAATCGAAAGTGAATCGGTTCAGGTAAACAGGCTCCATCGTAGACTACATCGTCGCTTAACATCAGGCGAGATAGCGGTCCTGTACAAACATATATACCTAAGTTTTTTTTAAAGTGCTGTATATTCGCCATTGTTTGTTTGTGAAACATCCATATTATTCTGATTACCTGATAATTTTGTTGGGTTCCACTCCACAGCTCGCAGCGATAATCACGGTGGGTTCAGCATGTTCTATTCTCGTTCTGAGTTCTCGAGCAGCAAAACCTGGAAAAGACCAGGAATACAGAACTCTGGAGACCACTTGTCTGAACCCAAAAGGGATGTGTAGTCCACAACTAAACTGCTGGTTGCCTGGAAGAGATTGCTCTCAGCAATTTGTGGTGCTAGTTCCTGGACTAGTTAGACTTGGCTGGCACCGAATTCAAATAGATGAGTGAGTAGCGTTTATACTTAATATTTATATCAGTTTATTTTTCGCTTTTAACTGCCTATGTGTGGTTAAGAAGTCGGTTTAATTTTTTGTAGAAAATAGTTTACAGTAACTAAAATAGCAACAAATTTTCTTTAGATTCAATGAAATAAAAACAAAACAAAAACATATATACAGTCTCGCTACGGCGCCACCACAATCTATAAATTCATAGATTTCATTATACTTTGTATTAATTAAAACTTTATGAACTCTTACGGAACTATAAATCATTTTGTTTAAAAATATATCATTGTTATGATTTACATACATGCAAATCCAAACTTATAATATTTTATTATGACTACATTAAAGTACAAGTTCGCGCTGAGACCGCGACTGGAGACCGCGACAGGAGACCGCGACCGGAGACCGCGACCGGAGACCAAGACAGGCACTTGACACTATGGAATTGTATGGGCGCCAGTTCGTGTCGCGATCTCGGCGCGAACTGGGGCCCATACAATTCCATAATGTCAAGTGCCTGTCGCGGTTTCCGGTCTGGGTCTCCTGTCGCGGTCTCGTGTCGCGGTCTCCGCGCGAACTTGTACCTTAATAGAGTTTAAATTTATTTTATAATAGACTAGCGGCCCGCTCCGGCTTCGCTCGAATAATAACCTAGATATCAGCGCCATCTGCCGGGCTGATTTGTGAATCTAAACCTTCCAGGGCCCTACCCAAACGTATACAAAAAAAAACCATTCAGATCGGTCCAGCCGTTTAGGAGGAGTTCAATAACAACGAAAAGTGGCATTGATTTGAATAATTAATCTCTGAATAATCTTAAATAGGTACTTAATCATTAAGAATAACAATGTGGTTGTTTCGCGATCGTTATTGTTCTATCCGAGTTCACAGCTGGACATAAGCCAATCTATCCCAATATTCGCCATACAGCCCGATCCTGCTATTTTTCAATTATATATTATGATGATGAAGATAATAATTATACTATTATGAGGAATTTTATGCCTCGCCTTTATAAATCAGCAAATTGTTTAAACCAGTTGAAATTTTTTCATTGTAGTATTATAATATTATTAATTTATTATTTATTGACATTGTTTGATATTGGAATTAATTTTCATTTGACATTATATTGTGCAAAGTTACTTATTATATACCAAATCTTATGATATAATTTGTGTACTCATACTTATAAAATTTGACATGTAAATTGGTTTTATGAAATAAAAGATTATGATTATGATTATTAATGATTGCTAATTTGTGGTCTTCACTCAAGATCACTGTTACCTCAACGGTTATCGGTTCTACTTCAGACATGACTGGCCCTTTGCAACTGTAGTTTACTAAACGTTTCAGAGAACTTTTAAGCATCGGTCTATCGATAACTTGTTGCGAATTTGAACTTGTTGACCCTGTTTCGGATCAGTTGGTCGTGACAAGTAGAGCATACTGAATTAAAATTTAAAATATGTTAATTTATTATGAATACATGTTATTGTGCGAGAAATGACCGCCAACTGTTTTCATTTAATGTAAAATAGTTTTTGTTCTATGGAAACAAATAAATTATAATTTATGTTGCATAAACACATTAACATTGACTTATTTTCGGAGTACATACACTATTGTAATTATTGTTATTATTAATAAATATTGTCCACCAATATTTATTTATTATTTATTTTATTTATTATTTAAAGTTTTTGTTTTCCGATTCCCGGCAAAGTCTCATACTGTCTTCCACTTTCAAGTACATGTCTACTCGTAACACACTCGTACACACTACCATCCATTCATTGTTGACATTCGCAAGACCCGTGAGAAACTATTTGAGTCTTCCTTCCTTTGTCGTACAGCCAATAACAAAGTAATTTCATCCGAAAAAAAAACACTGACTTCAAAAATTTAAAATTAAACTCAGACAGTCGGCAAAAATTCATATTTTTGAGAAATCTGCAAATACGTTGTCCAAATAAAGGTGACCAAATTTTGTAAAGCGTTACATTTTGTAGGGTACGAGAGTAGAACGTTACATTTCGTACATACCTCCAAAGACGACCGAGTGTATCGCGCCGATCCTGTTGGTGGCCAGCATGGAGATGATGGCTTCAGGCACCAGAGGCATGTAGATGAGGACACGGGACCCGCGCCGGACGCCCAGAGAAGCCAGCTTACCAGCCACACGGGACACCTAGCCCGGGAAGTAACAGTTAGATCTTTGAAGAGAAGGTAAGAAAATAACAAGGGCTAACGCCAGCTTTGGTGGCAGGGAGGGGGGGGGGGGGGTCACATAGTCGGGTTCAAGTCACAAGACTGTACGACAAGTGCGTGTGTGCATTAGTGCGTGTGTGCATGTGTGCATTAGTGGTCCACCTAGGTTCTGGACCCAGATCAAGAGGGGTCATGACCACCATGACCACCCCTTGGATCTGCCCTTTGAAGACAAGACGTATTCGCCCTTCTACCATCTAACTAAATCGCTTTGCTGTCTCTATAATTTCAAGCGACAAGAAAAAAGCGACCAATACCAAAGCTACGAAGATTTCAGTTGGTAAGCGGTATCCCAAAATGGTAAGCGGCACGCCTGCCAATAATCACAGCTATTTCAACGTGAATGGATTAATTCACTGCAGATCACTTATCATCGAGACATTCAATGCAATACACAGCACTTTATCGAAACCACTGTCATTGGTTCCTAAACTGTACAAAATGTTTCAATGATGTGATCCATAAAGAATTTACAGGCAATAAATCACTTTTGTGTCATCAAACTGATTCAAAGGCAGGTTACATTGCAAACACAATAACCCACTTGACTGATCGTACGACTTGGGTAAGTCGGGGAAGAAGGAAAACAAGGGGAAGGAGTTCACTTCACCTTTACCGTTTAGTAGCACGATTGTACAGTTCAGCACAAACGGAACCCGTTGATGTCTTTCTTTGTATCCTGCTCTGTCCTTTGAAGTTTGTAAAACCCTATCTCGTTTTGTCCGATAATTCGTGGAATGTAGTGCATGTTACACAGATAATCACAAGTGCGGTATTGTACCTCATCCTGCGCCCCCGCTGGTGAGTTGTGAATGTAGGCGAGATGCGTATCATCGCCGATCAACAGGGTATCTAATCTGTGTTACAGTGTCAACGTTATCTAGGAAAGTTGCAGGCATCTTACTTGGTCGAGTAGCTCGTTGTAGGAGATCTTGCGGACGGTATCGGTAACAGGCGAGTCGTGGATGAGCGCGACTTGCTCGCCCCTGCCACTCGCGACGTGGCGGTCGACGGCGTTGAAGCAGACAGACATCTCTCCTCCTGCCCACCTACGACAAGAATAGGCAGAGTGAAAACACTGTACAGGACTTCCTGCTTTATTACAATCACACAACACTTATGCTCTTTTTTGGCTTTTCGATTTCGTTTGACGTCACGACAGTTTATAAACTGATTTGTACGCACAGTTTACGCCTTTAATTTTTTTAGAAAGTCAAATAGGTTTAGAAGTCCTTTGACAGGTTAAATAGAATAGGCATTAAAAATTGGCAGTCATAGGAACTGCCGATAGAAGTGAAAACTTAAACCTCAGAATTTGATAGCTTACTCACATCTTATCACTAGTGTATGTATGTTATAAGTGTGTATGTTAGCTTATATCTTATAAGTGTGTACTACTACTACTATTATTTCTAATAAGTGTGTATAAATTAGGGAGTGATTCCACTTTTGGGAACGCTATCTCCCACACAATGTTTTCGTAATCACATAAATCCTGCTAAAATTATAAATGTCGAAGTTTGGATGTTTGTTGCTCAATCACGTCGTAACGTCTGAAAATATCGGGTTGACATTTGGGACACAGCTGGAAGACGCCAGCTTACTAAACTTGGCTTGCCACACCACTGTACGTCTACTGTCTAGGTAGATACTACTTTTATACGCTGCTAGTAGACAATAAAGTTATTTTGGAGTTATTTATTTAATTGTTATTTTAGTATTAAAATTAACGTGGTTGTTACACATATTTAATGGGTAAACAGATAACTCACGTGTAATGTGGTTGGTCAATCCGACTCGAGTTTCGGCCGCGCCCGGTGGCCTTTTTCAAGGAGAGTGCACGCGCGCGGTGTCTGCCCGTTTGGCACAGCGGAATGCGGCGCGGCGCGCGCTAGCTCAACGGCTGTTATGCTCTGGGTTCCTAAGATTACGTTGCCGTCACATAGCGGACGTAATATTACGGACGTAAAACTACGGCCGTCTTTACGGCGACGACATGTGGAAAGTTCCACTGCCGCTATATTACGTCGTCAGCCAGCAACCTCAACAAGCAGGAGAGAAAAAGAAGGACCTTGATTTAATCAAGTATGGTATAATATAGCTTTTATCAGTTACTTGGAGGATGAACTATAATAGTTAATAGTTTTAAAAGAGGAAAATAATCGTAGGGTAGAAGATAATTATTCAAACCGAGTGGTATAGAAGGCGCATTAGAAATTTTAGTACGTCGTCGCAGCTCCAGTTGGAATTAAAACCCATTCTGTACGTCGTACGGACGTCGGTCCAGTCAAAAAAACTCAAAATATATCGATATGGCTTCACCGCTATAATCTTACGTTCGAAAAAAACGTTCACGAACAATTCAACACCGTCAAGACGGCCCTCTTTCAAATAGCGTCACCGTTTCTTTACGTTACGTTGTTAATCACCGTCCTCTAACAAACCGCGCCATAGTGTTAACATAGACAACGTTCTCGTGACGTCATTCACCGCTACATTACGTCCGCTATGTGACGGCAACGTAATCCTAGGAGCCCAAAGCATTACGGGGGTGCGAGAGGGTTGCGCAAGTATACACTCGAACAAAGCTAACAGCTAGCTCACCATTTAGTGAAAGGTGGGTTGGTATTGTCGAGCACGCTGTCCCACGGTTTAGTCCAGACGAGCTCGCGGCCCACCTCCGCCCAGAATCCCTCGGGGTCGTCCAGGGCACGTTGCTGGGCCCTCTGACATTCCACCGAATTGCCACATTCGCCTGCAACATCATTAGAAAACATTGTTTTAGGGTTTCACAGTTGTTCATCACAATAATCAGATTACAGGTGAAAAGGCTGATTTCTCGCTGTTTTTAACAGATTTCAAGAAATTATTCAGTTGTACATTTTCTTGTTACGCTGTAGCATTGTGAATCGATTTTGATGGTTATTTTTTTTTTTGTTTGGTATGTCATAATTTAGAGGTGGTTCCATATAAATTTTATTGAAATCGGTTCTTAAAATATGAACAAAAAATATAAATTTGCTTGCTTTTATCTAGACGACGCTTTGCTTGCTTACGATTGCTTGCTTTTACATAGAGTTAAATTTTAAATTGTTTTTTTTCGGAGTAAATAAATGATCTATAGTGTAAACTTTGGCAAGTATGTTCGATAACTGCACTAACTAATACGACCATTGCCTTTTCAGTTTCAAAATTCGAAGGTCAGTTTTTTCATCCATTCGTACTACGAATATTAGACTAGAATAGTACTTAGATCTTGCACATCTTCGCAGAAAGCGATTTGAAAGGTCTTTCATAATCCGAATAGCGAAAATTTGGAACATTATGTCTAAGGAAAGGCTATAAAAGAGTATACATTGCAATAGGGTCCAATCCTTAAAAAAAACTAATACGTTAGTTAGATTGCCAAAATATATTGTACACGTATTTATTCTTTTTTTTCACAAACAAAAAATGACGAAGATACAGCGCTTCGAAGTTTCGTGTGACGTCACTTGTGAGTACGATTTTTACTCACGAGTGACGTCGCGACCCCTCACTCTCGAAGTTTGGTGGTCTATATCTTTGTCGATTTTTAATGTTCTGAAAAAACAAAAAATACGTGACCAATATTTTTCTATGATCTAGCTGACGGACTAATTAGGATGGAGTATTTTTGACCCAGTCCGATACCCTATTAGGGTAGACTGGGTCAAATTTAAAGTCAGGAACGAGTCGATGGAGCAAGCACTGATGAAGTCAGATTCATCTGAACTAAATTAGAAAAATTATATTCATCCTCGTGTATAATCTTAACTATTAACTTAACTATTTCAATATTTGTTTGTAATCATACTAATATTATGTAGTGTCCAAGTTTGACATATGGGTACCTATATGTTTGGGTGCTTATTGCTCAATCACATCGAACGTCGGAACAGTGTTGAAATTTGGAACACAGATTATACAAAGTCTGGAATAACATAAAGGCTACTTTTTTTAAAAGAACGGGAACAACACGAGCAAAACCGCGGGTCACTTTTAGTTATTTCTAAAAAGCAGGGACCACGGAGTTTTGTATTCTTGTATCTATATGTATAATATATGTATAGAATCTGAATCTCGGAAACGGCTCGAATGATTTTCATGAAATAATGTACCTATGCAGGGGGTTTCGGGGACGAAAAATCGATCTAGCTAGATTGCATTTAAAAAAAATAAAGTGGCCAAGTGCGAGTTGGACTCGCCCATGAAGGGTTCCGTTGCAGCAAGTAACATAATATACATAGTACACATAGTTCTTGTAGTTCGTTGTAACTTTGATCGAAGTTTCAATAATAGTGTATTTATGACATACTAAAAGAAACTACTCATCAGATCGAGTTCAAACCAATTTTCGTTGGTAGTTTACATGGTAATGTACATCATATATTTTTTTTAGATTTTTCATTCTCTTACTTTAGAAGTTAGAGGGGGGGGGGGACACACATTTTACCACTTTGGAAGTGTCTCTCGCGCAAATTATTCAGTGTAGACGAAAATAATTTTAGAAACCTCAACATCATTTTTGAAGACCTATCGATAGACACCCCACACGTGTAGGTTTGATGAGTTTCAGTTCTCAGTATGGGGGGCAACCCTAATTTTTCTTTTTTTTAATTTTTTTTATTCAAATCTTAATGCGGTTCACAGAATACATCTACTTACCAAGTTTCAACAGTGTAGTGCTCATAGTTTCGGCAAAAAGTGGCTGTGACATACGGACGGACAGACAGACAGACAGACATGACGAATCTATAAGGGTTCCGTTTTTACGTTTTACGGAACCCTAAAAATACATTTTATGTGCTTTTTCAGGCAATGAAAAACTCTTACAATATCATTATAATACGATAGCAAATTTCGCCACCGTCTGCTACAGCTGAATAGCTCAGACGGTAGAAGGGCGCCCTCGGGTTCAGGAGACCTCGGTTCGAATCCTGATGAATTAGAGCAGTATCGTTTTTTTCTTTCTTTGTTCTTTTAATGTACCTATGTATGCTTAGGTCTTTAAAACTACTTAACGGATTTTAATCTGCCTAAATATAATCTTATACCTTTAAACGAGCTATTCTTGTATATAAATATGTGTATATATATATAATATAGAACAGTATCGTTTTTTTCTTTCTTTGTTCTTTTAATGTACCTATGTATGCTTAGGTCTTTAAAACTACTTAACGGATTTTAATCTGCCTAAATATAATCTTATACCTTTAAACGAGCTATTCTTGTATATAAATATGTGTATATATCTGATATATAAAATTCTCGTGTCACAGTGTTTGTTTCCTTACTCCTCCGAAACGGCTTTACTGATTTTTACCAAATTTTATATGCATATTCAGTAGGTCTGAGAATCGGCTACTAGCTATTTTTCATACCCCTAAGTGTTAGGGGTTGTTCACGCCAAACATTTTTTTTTTAATTTTTGGTCAAATTGTTTTGTTCTTATTTTTTTATAATGTGGCGTTAAAAAATACATACAACCCTAAATTTTTACTCTTTTGTCACCAACCCCTGTTTTTTTATAGCCATTTTAGTAATTTAATCATTTGACAGTGAACTCCTAAACGACGGGACCGATTTGAATGTTTTTTTTTGTATTGTGTATTCGAAGATGGTTTAAATTCACAAATAAGCCCGGCAGATGGCGCTGCAGACAGTGTCTAGGTTATATCCGAGCGAAGCCGGAACGGGCCGCTAGTATATATATATAATCAGGATCTCGGAAACGGCTCGAACGATTTCCATGAAATTATGTATGCAGGGGGTTTCGGGGACGATAAATCGATCTAACTAGGTTTCATTTAAAAAATATGCATATTATGCGCGTTTTTAGACAATGAAAAACTGTCACTTTAGACATTAGAATACCAAGGTAAATTTCGCCGCGTGACGCGATAGCATAATTGGCTCAGTCGGGAAATCGGGCGTTCGTGGCGGTCACGAATAAATAGCTGCGGGTTCGAATCCAGACGGCTTCTCTTTTTTTTCAAGTATTCTTTTTTAAGAAAATCTAAGAGTATCTAAGTATTTTTAGTATTTAAATCGAGCAAAGCTCGGTGACCCAGGTACTTTAAAAAAACCGAGCAAAGCTCGGTCAACATGGTACTTGCATTTAATAAGAAAACAGAATATACAAAACCTTATAAAATAAAGTGACAATTGCTAATGACCTTATCGCTATAAGTGATCTCTCAGAGTGTAAAGTTCCAGAATAAAAAAAACTTGTAAAGGAAGAATAAAAAGTTATCTTCTGAGTAATCGTACAGCACCTTAGACCTTGTCTGTAGTCTGTACCCTGTAGTACCTACTTGGTAAGTCGAGGTCGAATATGAAACCATTATGCACAAAAACATATGCATAGATAACAATCAGCATATATTAAGGCCGATTTAAACTGAACGAACACAGAGCTAGAGCTGGAACAAGAGCATTCTTTCTCGATCTTTTAGTGTAAACGAAAGATCGTTCTTAGCGTTTTCCATATTAAAGATTCCATAGAATCTTTGCGAACGCAAACAAAACAACGGAAGAATGGTCTACGTTTATTTACACCAAATGAATTTGATACAGTGGGGATAGAATGAGCATTCGCTCGTCTGATGTAAATCGGCCTTTACGGGATATGCACCGAGGTTATGTGGTGGAGTTTACTATATTTATTTCTTTACAAAAATAATGTATACTTATACCTAATATAATCTATATACTTTACAAATATAGCATAACTAGCAGCGCCCCGCGGTGTTACCCGCGAAGTTCCTGTTCCCGTTGTTTTTCCGGGATAAAAAGCCTAGCCTATGTGTTCTTCCAGACTATAATCTATCTGTGTTCCAGAGTTCAGCCCGATCCGTTCATACGTTAGGACGTGTTTGAGCAACAAACATCCAAATATCCAAACATCCATACATTGACATTTGTAATATTAGTAGGATGTGTATGTTCATTCGAAAAAGTCTTCATAGGAATATCCATACTAACAAAGCGAACATTTGTGAACAAAGCGTCAACAAGTGCTCGAGGGGGGAAATCGGCGCGCGAGCTATCCTGGACGTCTACTCTAATTCAACGAAAACGTAATTTCGAAATAAACTCGCGATTTTCCAACTCCGATTCTACTTCGATCCGTCGTTTTGTCCGTTTATATGTTCTAAACCTACACTAATTAGAGTATGCTTAGAACATTTAAACGCCAAACAATGTTGTATCGCACGAAACGAAGTAGAACGAGAGCAGGAAAGTCGGGAGTTTTTTTTCGAAATTTCGTTTTCGTAGAAACAGAGTAGACGTCCTGTTATTCCAAGATTTAGAACTAAAGGTTGAACAAACCGTTGAAGGAGCGCAACTTTTTAATAAACTAACCGTCTAACCTCTAACATAAAAATGTAAATTCACTTCACGCATTCAATAAACAAATGGCCAAACATATTATCTCTGAAGCGTAAAATAACGTAACCTTTGTAATAAACTCATATTTATTTTTATTTAAATTCTGAATATAAAATCCAGTTGTGGAAAGTACCTACTTTTCATGTTAATATAAATAACGTAAAAAATGTAAAAGCCTATTTTATTTTAGAGACGGGTGACGGGTGGACTATTATATCAAATATTGTATTTTTTATTGCCTAACCTTGATTAGTTTTTTATGTAATTTTAATTGTATTTTGTACTTTATGTAGGTACTAGCAGCGCCCCGCGGTGTTACCCGCGAAGTTCCCGTTCCCACTGTTCCCGTTGTTTTTTCGGGATAAAAAGCCTATGTGCTCTTCCTGACTATAATCTGTGTTCCGAATTTCAGCCCGATCCGTTCATACGTTACGACGTGATAGAGCAACAAACATCCAAACATCCATACATTGACATTTATAATATTAGTAAGATCTAAAGAGTGACGACGATAATACAAATTGTTTACCATTTAAGCGACAGAAATGTCTTAAATGATAAATAAAGTCCTTTTATAACACACTTGCTTGTAAAGAGTCTCCTATTGCACCAATTTCTGAATCGTAATGTATCTCATTACGTACTTGTGCGGTAATGCATAATGTAAAACGCACCGTTTCTCAAAATGCTCCGTCTAAAACAAAGGGTACAATACAATACAATACAAAAACACTTTATTGGCACCACAAACAAAATTGACAATAAGTAACAATTGTCAACTTAGCGCACTGTACTATAAATCTATATTTGATGATATATAAATCTAATATATCATAATGTACTATATAAATCTATGTAGTACATTGTGTTGTGATATAGTGTACTATAGGTATACATAATAAAGCTGAAGCGGATTTTTTGAACTGAAAACTTCTTTTAGCGCGCCTAGACAGAATTTTCGTGGGGTGTGAATTAAATTCTAGCGTCACGCTCGGGTATGATAAGAAATCTTCGGGTTTACTCGGGACCATGATCATTGGCCATCTAGAAATGCGTCAGCCAATGGGAAATGCTGAAAGGGCATAGCGTGGTCATCATAGCATGGCCATATAGAAATGCGTGAGCCAATGGGAAATGCTGACGCATTTCTAGATGGCCATGCCGTGATGGCTAGCGATTTTTGATGTTGATAGACCTTCTCCTTTATATTCTTTTTTTCATAATCATAATAATTTATTGCATAATATGGGTGAATACGTATTAAGATGTTAGTAAAGTTATTTTCGCTTTGTGTATTAAGTATTTCTATTCGACTACTGTATACAATTTTGTTTTGTTTTATCGTAATTATTATTATTAAATATCGACACAGATATATAGATCATCAAATTCCGGAGGATGTTGTAAGTTACAAGTGGCGTCACAACTTGTGACGCCACCTATTCGTTAAAATCGTAGGTACCATAAATCACTCGCTACTTCTAAGCACTGTATCTCCGTTATTTTTTTTTTTGTGAACAAAACACATAACAATACTATACAATATAATAACAATACTATAAATATTTTTTAATATCGTACAGTACAGACGGACAATTTTTTTCAATAAGTCTATTATTACCTACATGTATCTTGTATCTATTACTAACTGACCAGGAAAACATGATACAGCCATACCAACTTAGCAATCGAATGAAATGAGGCGAAATTTATTATTGTTTTTATATACATATATTATATATTCTGTGTACTAAATATCGGGAATTTGTCAATAATACCCCGTTTACATTATTCCAGTCCAGCGACAGAATCCAGAGCTGGATTGCTTACTGGAATAATGTAAACCGGCACTGGAATGCATTGGCACTGGATTGATGCATTCCAGTGCCGGTTTCCATTATTCCAGTAAGCAATCCAGCGCTGGATTCGGTCGCTGAACTGGAATCATGTAAACGGGGTATTAAACAAAAAATACAAATTATTCATCTAAATTTATTTTATCGCCTTCAAAGTAGGCCCCATCGCTTGCAATACAACATCCAACCCAACGCTTCACCCAGTCTTCCATACATTTTTCATAGGCTATTTGCGGTATGGCCTTTAGCTCATTCAGCGAATTTTCTTTTATGGCTTCTATCGACTCAAAACGTTTTCCTCGAAGTGATAATTTTAACTTGGGAAATAAAAAAAGTCAGACGGAGCCATATCAGGTGAATACGGTGCTTGGTCGAGAACTTTTGTTGAATTTTTCGCTAAAAACTCTTCCACTATAATGGCTGTGTGTGATGGTGCATCATCATGGTGCAGCATCCATGAGTTGTGTTGCCACAAATCTGGACGTTTTCGGCGGATACTCTCACGCAAACGCTTCATGACGCCTAAATAATATTCTTTATCACTGTTTCTCACGCGATTCAAAATAGATGTTGGAGTGTGTGTGTGAATTCTTCACTTATTGTTAAACTTATTGACTTAAGCCTATTGTTTTATATATTATGTAACCATGAAATTCAAATAACAATAGATTACTATCTAACGACGCGATGATAGGATTTAAACCAAGCTAACCTACAGTGGGTTTGTAATCTCACGCATTATATTGTACACCAGTCTTTCCCAAAGTGAGCGATAACGAACCCTTGTGGGCGCCGCAGACCTAAAGGGGGGCAGGTGGTAAGAAAAATAGGGGCTTTGTAGAACTTTATAACGCGCACCGATCCTTGACCGAAAGTTCCCGTTATGTTCCCAGAGTCTTATAAATTGTATTTTGTTGTTTAATTAATTGTATTTTATTGTAATTAATGATAATGGTGCAATCCTTACTAATATTATAAATGCGAAAGTAACTTTGTCTGTCTGTCCGTCTGTCTGTCTGTTACCATTTACCGTCTAAACCAGTGAACTGATTTTAATGAAATTTGGTACACAGATAGACTAGAACCCGAGAAAGGATATAGGCTACTTTTTATTGCAGAAAAAGGGTTGGGGGGTTGAAGAATGTAACAAAAACGGGGGAAAATATGTATCTTCGAGAGCTTTAGCGGCGTGTGTCATTCTCCTTGGTATGACAATGAAATATGGCTAAAGTCTGATGACAGATGGCAGGACATGTCGGTCTACATTTGAAGGTTACGTAATTTTAGATAATAAAATTTGCAATAATGCATTGTTTACATTAAAGTATTATCAAATTAAAAACCTCTCTAATCTTATATTGTGTAATGTTGTTTATATAAAATTTGTCCGTTGATTTTTATACCTCTACACTAAATCTATCTATCTATCTTCTTCTTCTTCTTCTATCTATCTTCTATATATAAATAAAGCGAAAGGTCACTCATCACGAAATCTCAGAAACTACAAATGCTAGAAGTCTGAAATTTTGCATGGAGGTGTATATTAGCACGTAGGCGCTCGCTAAGACGGGGTTTTGCGAAACTCAACCCCTAAGAGGGTGAAACAAGGGATGGACGGTTGTATGAAAATGTCGTCATTTTCGTTGTAGCCATGAAATCCACTAAACCGATTGTAATGAAATTTTTTTACACTGATAAACTAGACCCCAAGAAAGGACAAAGGCCACTTTTTATTTCAGAAAAAGGGTTGAAGTGGTTGAAATGGGGATGAGAAGGTATTTAGAAGTTCGTAATTGTTGAAGATAAAACTATGAAACTTTGTAACTAGTCACGAAGGAAATAAATGTATGTTCTACCAATTTTGTAATTTCGAATTATACGGGTTTTATCCATGGGGATTAAAATGGGAGATGAAAGTTTTATGCCGAAGTCCGTCATTGTTGAAGAAACTTTCTATCTAGGCTCTCGACATAAAGCAAATAAATGTTTCCTCTGGCAATTTTGCAATCTCGAACTGTATGTGGATAAAATAGGGGATGAAAGTTTAAATGGAAGTCCGCAATTATTGAATATAAAACCATGAAACTTCGTATCTAGACACTTGACGCGAAGCAAATAAGTAAATGTTTGTTTTTGAACTATACGGGGATGAAATAGAGGTTGAAGATTTATATGGAAGTTTGTCATTGTTGAAGATAAAACCATGAAATTTTGCAACTAGACACTTGAAATGCATACTATTTTTTTTTTAATATGTGAAAGTAACTCTGTCTATCTGTCTGTTACGCTTTAGCGCCTAAATCACTGAATCGATTTTGATGAAATGGTATTTGATGTTTTAATATAAGCTGTTTTTACTAAATGGAAAGTTTGATGGATGCACAAATACTACCTCAGTTATCTTAATATTTATTTCGCGCGGACGAAGTCGCGGGTAAAAGCTAGTAACCAAATAAATTAATATTGGTTGGCATTCTCAATAGAATAGAATAGTTTATTTCCAAACAGAATATACAGTACAAGAAAAACGTTTAACAATTTAAATTACGATTTACATACTTACGTTACATTAAATGACAGTGAGCCCCAAACTAAGTGTAAGACTTGTGTCTTGGGGGCTCGGGTGCAAACTTACATGTAGATATTGCGTTGTGCGCTGTACTGTTAAACGAAATACAACGGAACAAACATTGAAATTGATTTTGAAGAAACAAAAGAAGGAGTGGAACAGGATGTACACCACCTATTGGTGGAGTGCGTCCGATTCCAACGCGAGAGAGGGTTACTTGAGATGAGCTACCAGCTGTGTAGCCTCGACGTGGGAAGATTTCACCAAGTGCTGGTTGAGCCTGCGTCAGACGCGGCCAGAGACCTAGTCAGGTCCTGCCTAGGTAAATGGTCACCTGCTTAAATAGCCCTTTACGCCTTAACGCCTTTTAGTACCTAGCTACAATTGTTATAAATAATGGGACTATCATGTGACTAGTCATAAAAGTCCCATAAAAAAACTGATTGAATAAAAAACAAAAAAAAAGAACCAAAAGAAAAAATATAAGATTATATAAAAATACAGGTTAAAAACAAAACAAAGTCAGCAGAGAAAACATACTAATTAAGAGGTATTCTTAAGGGTTTTATACAAGTATTTACATAGTTCCCTGCATTTGCGTCTAAGCAGATGAGCCTACTCTCTATATACCTATACAGTTTATAAGTCAACACTAACTAGATCCCAAGCCAGCACAGCTAGTATTATACGAGCCTGATAGCTGATATAATATTTATATAATTGTAAATACATACTTATGAAATATAGAAAGCCATAGAACAAAGATTTGTGTGTATACTATAATCTTCACACAAATATTTGACCAGGACAATATAAAAAAAGTATATTTTTGTTGTAACGAAACCACAATGGACAGATTCACTACCAATTGCGCCTGAGAACCGAGAAAGTACCGCAGTCCGTCTGGTTTGATAGCTCAGTTATTTTAACGGCCAGGGTATTTATTAATAAAACTATAGCATAATGAAAACTACACTATACACTATTGTTTAAAAAGTCACGGGTAACTCACGCGTGATACGGCCAGTCCAGTCCAACTTAAGTTTTGTCCGATTCCAGTGGCCATTTGCACGCGCGCGACCGCAGCTCGTTTGGCGCCGACAAGTCCATACCACATCGACCAAATCACACGTAGGTAACCCATGACTTAGTAAGAAATATATGACAACCACGTTAATTTTACAGCCTAAAATACACCACTTTATATACCCCTAACTACTCACACTAAACACATCACTGGTTCACTGGTTCATCGCTGGTTGCCTGGAAGAGATTGCTCTCAGCAATAAGGCCGCCATTTGTGGCGCTAGTTAATAAGTGTGTCTCTGTACTTTAAGTTTTTTTGTGTCACAATAAAGAGTTTCTATCTATCTATCTATCATTTAGTTGGGTGATGTCTAAACAAATACTCTTAATAATAAATGGTCTTTTGCCATGGATTCTGCCAATTCCCAATGCGTAATCGTGAAACTCGATATTCGCAACGCATTTAATACTTTGGAAAGAGACGTTCTTTTGTGTGAGGTTAGAGAAAAAGTGCCATCTCTGTATCCGTTTCTTCATCAGGTATATAGAACTCCATCAAATCTCTTCCATAATGATGACCTTATACTTTCACAAGTGGGAGCTCAACAGGGAGATCCGCTTGGACCGCTGATTTTTAGTCTGGCTATCCATAAAATTACTGCAGACCTCAAGTCCCCTCTAAACCTGTGGTACCTAGATGATGGAACAATCGGTGGAAGACCAGAGGTCGTTGAACGAGATCTTCGCATTCTGGTGCCACGCCTTAGTGAGCTGGGTTTGGAGGTTAATCCAACCAAATGCGAGTTTTTTTCCATGCAGCAGTGAGGCTCGTACACACTTCGTTAATTTTAGTACTTTTTTTCCGGGCCTCAGAGAACTCAATTCTAAGACCTTCAATTTATTGGGTTCCCCCATTCTCATTGATGCGGTTCCTAAAGCTATCGTGTCCCGTATGGAGCTTCTTCTTTCCTCCCGAGAACGTCTCAAAGATCTGTCAGCACACGTGGCGATGGTGTTGTTGCGTATGTGTTTTGCGGTCCCCAAAATCACGTACTTGTTGCGGACTGCTCCGCTCTTCATGTGGATGTGGCGAGTCCAGTGACCCTTCACGTTCAGCGAGCATGGGATGACGTTGGTGCCAAGAGGATCCTCACACATATGGTGAACAATGCCACAGGTGTCGATTTGGCGAGACTCAGGGCTGTATCACAGTCAGAATCCGGGGTATGGTTGCACGCGCTACCTTCACCTCACCTGGGCACTTTATTGGACGACGATTCTTTGAGGATAGCCGTGGCTCTTCGCCTGGGCTGCAAGGTGTGTGAACCTCATAGATGCACTTGCGGTTCCATGGTTGAGGCCGACGGTCACCACGCGTTGAGTTGTCGTCGCTGCCTGGGTAGGTTTCGGCGTCACCATACCCTCAATGATATAGTTCGCAGAGCGTTTATTTCGGCAAACGTTCCTTGTGTCCTTGAGCCAACGGGTCTTAATAGATCTGATGGCAAGCGTCCAGACGGTATGACCTTGGTGCCCTGGAAGCACGGCAAGTGCTTAGTATGGGACGCTACGTGTGTCAGCACTGTCGCGGCTACGCACCTGGGTCGCACCGTCCATACTCCAGCAGCAGCGGCGGATGAGGCCGCTAGTAAAAAGCGGCAGAAGTACGCGGCAATGGAGCCGCAATACTTCTTTGTTCCAGTGGCCGTGGAGACCATGGGCAGTTGGGGAGTCGAGGCCAAAGATTTAGTCCGCGAGATTGGGCGTCGTTTACGTAACCAAGGTGGTGACTCCCGCTCTGGATCGTTCCTGAGGCAAAGGATAGCCATCGCCATCCAGCGAGGCAACGCAGCCAGTGTCTTGGGCACATTTGCACCAGGAGCGATTCAAGGCGGGTTATTTTAGTGTATGACTCTGTGCGTGACGTGTATTTTGATATGATTTAATTTTATTTGTGATATTTTTAATGAATAAATGGATATAAATGTAACAAATACTTACTATAATTCTCGATGTCTGCTGCCGAAAGAAAAGTTTTCTTCTTCAGTTCACTGATCGACGATTCGAATTTATTTTTTTCCACATTTTTTGTGACAATTTCAGTGTCTTGAAACATTTTTTCGATTAAAAAAATCTAATTCGAAAAAAAAAATGGTTACAATCGAATAAGAACCACAGAGCAATCAATTAATCGTATGTATTATTTTAGTAAATATTCACGACAATTATACGATATTTTTTTAATATGAATCGATTTACATTTAAACCAGATATATTTTTCTTTTAAATGTCGCGCACGTTGTTACCGTTCCCCAAGGAATCGAAGTGACTATGTACATACAAGCAGTGTACGTGTTAGGTATTATAATGCTTTTATTCGAATGCGCATAGTTAATGGTGACCTGTGAACTAACTGAATTTATTTTCAGTCGAATAAAAAGTAGCTTGACGCAAACAGCTCACTCGACACACCATCGGTTTAAGTGTTAACATTTTTAATTTTTCCCGTGTTAACTCATTGGGAACTTCGAATGAATACTGTTTTATGTTAATATTCAGAATTTTAGATGTGTTATAATATTATGTTAATTGGAATCGTATTAATAACAACTTAGTTTTTTCCGAAAAAACAAGCATCTACTTCAATTTAAAATAAAACAAACAAAGCAAACACTAAATTTCATAAATTTTGTGAAACACTATTTTTCAATAAGACAGCGATATTTCAGAGTAAATGAAAATGTCATCGAAATTTTAGATTTTTGTTGATGTTTCAGAAATCGCTAAATAGTTTTCGAAAAAAACATGTCTTTTCTTGGAGTCGGTTAAAAACAAACCAGAGTTAGCACAACCGCCGAAAGTACGTATAAAACATTATTTTTTAAACTTTCATAGGCTTACATTTGACCGACATCTCGCCTGATGTTAAGCGACGATGCGGTCTACTATGAAGTGTACTTAGTACCTACCTAGGAACCGAGTCACTTTCGATTTGAAGACACCAAAATTACCCACTCAAGCAAAACGTAGGTACCTCACTCTGAGTGAGTGAGTCACTCAGCCTAGGCGTTCATATCATAAAACTTCTGTCTTTGAAACGACAACCATGAAACCACATCATTTTTCGAGCTACAAAAAAAATCGAGAAAAAAATGGGCAGTCATAGGAACTGCAATATACGAAGAATAGAAGTGAAAACTTATAACTCAGAATTTGATAGTTTACTTTGGAAACTACACGGGTGTAACCGGAGGGTGTGGCCTGATCATCATGGCATGACCATCTAGAAATGCACCAGCATTTCCCATTGGCTGACCCATTTCTAGATGGCCATGATGGGCAGGCCACGCCCTTTTAGCATTTCCCATTGGATGACGCATTTAGATAGCCAATGGCTATGGTCCCGAGTTTACCCGAAGATTTCTTATAATATCCGAGCGTGACGGTGGAATTCATTTTACAGCCCACGAAAAATCTGTCTAGGCGCGCCAAAAGAAGTTTTCACTTCAAAAAACACAAGGCGGTATTATACCTTGTAGATCATTTGCTCACTCTCCGCGATGTATCCGATAAAAATCGATAAGCTTTTTGTATTATTACTAATGAGTATAGTAATAATCACTTTGATGTGGACAAGGACGCCATCATCACCACAACAACTGAGGCAGCAAAAGATCTAAGAAAAAAGCTATCGCACCGTATCGGAAACCTGATTAAAACCAGAGTGCAAACCATGGCTTCTGCTCTGGTAAATGGTTTCGGAAGAGAAAGTTTCAGTCGCCTCATGGTAGACGAAGCTCTCATGAACCATTTTGGAGCCATTGTGATGGCTTCAAGGCTGTCTGGTGTTGGTGAAATTGTCCTCATCGGAGACGTCAATCAGTTGCCTTACATCGAAAGGGAAAATCTCTTCGAAATGAGGTATCACCGCCCGAACCTGGTAACAAAGATCAGCCAGGAGTTGCTCAGCACGCATCGAAACCCAATGGACGTCGCATATGCGCTGAGGGAAATATACTCCGGTATGTACTCCTCAGCGCCCCGTATAAAGTCCCTAGAGCAGAGAAGGTATAAGGGAGCGCAAATACCCAACACCCTACGAAACACCCTCTTTTTAGTTCACACTCAAGAGGAGAAAGAGACCCTGACAAACCAGGGTTATGGGTCAGGCACCGGGTCACGCATCCTTACCATTCATGAAGCTCAAGGACTAACATACGAGTCGGTAATCGCAATCAAAACCAAGGCAAACATGAAGCTGCACGAGAGCGTGCCCCATGCGGTTGTTGCAATCTCACCGCACACGGGGACCTTCATTTACTACGCTGACGACACCGACGACGCCATCGGTCGGTTCGTGCGGCGAGCTTTGGCTGCATCACCGAAGACCATCCGAGAGTTCAACCTACAGATGGCCATCAGGGACAGAAATGCAGCCGTAGTGGAGGCTCTGGGCCGGGAGGAGGCGGCTTAGGCAAATGGCAAGGCAAAGACTCAATGTGGAGTCGATTACTAGCGGTAGAATCCCAACCGATAGTGATCGGATCTACAGACGAGCAGAATTAGGTTTGAAATGTGCCCAACTCCCCCCTATTTTCCTTTTCTTCTCCTACTCCAAGAAATCTGTAAAAAAAAATTGTATTGACAAAGATCACGGACCGAAAAAAAAAGTGTAGTAATAATGTAGCTATCTACCTAATACTTCTGTACACCAATGGTTTCGTAATAAAGTGCTCTTAAGTAGAATTAAGTAGAATTAATTAAAGAAGAAGAAGTAGGTTAGGTAGAACACAAAGCTTAGAATAAAATTTACCTAATTTATATATTTGTAACTAACTGCGTCCCGCAGCTTAACATCTTCTAAGTTTAACGGAATAAAAAGCAACCTATGCGCTTATCCTGGTAATGTACCCATTTGGGAGTTGAGCCTCGGGAACCTTCATTAGTACACTCTGGGCACTGGGCATCACAAAACAATTTACGTCGTACGAAGGGCACGCGTAAAAGTTCGCTGGGAAGAAACTGGAATGACCTGGAACGTTAATCGGCGGATAATTGTACTATCTGGCCGAGTAGCACTCCAAAAGTCTCTAGCCGTGGTCGGACCTCTCACGGCTGGCCACCTTTGTGCGCGATGCTCGACACTGAGAGGTCGTGTGGGGCGAAGGAGCGAGAGAGGAACACCTCGCTCATACGAGTACGAGGAGGAAAGCGGATACGGGAGCGAAAAATTGTACTACAAAGTTGTAGGTAATTAAAAGATCTAAGTACAACTTTTGTTTATAACACTTTTTTCACATAACCTCAAAATTCAAATATGTGTAAGTTTTTGGTTATTTTTATCTAATACAAAATACTAATGTTAAACACTAAATTTGTTTGTGCCTCAAATACTGTGCTTCAAATGTAAAGTAACAAGTTTGATACTTGAGCATTAGTGTTATTGGATGTGTAATGATCTAAATTACAATGTTTTTGAAATATGAAAAGGTAAGTTTTTACTAAATTTTGTGAATATTTTTTGTTTTTTTATATGAGATAAAAATTAGAAACGAAAAACTTAGTTATTTGAATTTTTCACAGAAATTTTGAGGTTATGTGAAAAAAAGGTTAAACAAAAGGTGTAGATCTTTTTATTACCCACAATTTTTGTTGTAAAAAAATCCATAGCATTTGTAGTTTTGCCGGAAATCGAGATAAACCGTTGTTCCTCTTAAAAATGGACCGCCTTCCACATTACGACCTCATATCGCCCGTAAATTAACTTTACTTTTATTATTATGGTATTCTCTTCCTTTTACAATGGGTTTCATCTTAGCATCCCACCATTATTTTTTCACTTATTACCATATTCAAATTCACACTGATCTAGATCTAAGTAAGTACATAAAGGACAATGCCCACGTCCCATACATTGAAAAACCTGGCCAACTTTTTTTGATACTGAAAGTGTATAGAGATGAATAGTATCTAATTAGGATTGTTAATGCTTCTATAAACGTCTGCTGTTGGTGTTTTTCATTTCCTAAATACCAAAAATGAGTTACAGTTAAACCAAAAGTAAGGTTATGTTTACTGTCAAAATATTTTAGAATTATGTTTTCTTTTGGATTAGAACAGAAAAGAAAAGAAAGAACTATGGTATTGTCTTTCAAAACATATTTCTTATCAGAATAAATAGGAATAATAGTACTTCTCACAACCAACTGATTACCATAAAATAGTTCTCGGATGGAATTATCATAAGGTAAACAAGCCTTAAACTAACTGAGTGCAGGGCTAGGTCTGATGATGTAGACTTGTCTTCATGTTCTAATAATTTATGACACAAGACAGTGTGTCTTGTTAAAGGCAAGCATGTTTTCTTGCTTACCATCAGGCACATGTTTCGCTCATCCTATCATGGTTTCCTGAAAAAATACTTAAATCAGTGTAGATAATACTGTTCACCGATATCTTTCTACTGAATCTATATTCAAACCAATGCAAGAGAGGATAAATAAAATATATTGTTTGCTATCATATAATTATATTTACATTTAATAATAACTTTATATATTTAATAGCCCAAAACTACTACATAGCCAAAATACTCTGCTCGTGGATTTATGTGGTCCTGGTGTCTGGCCATCCTAGAAATCTCACGAAGAACTCTGCAATGCAAGTACAGCAGTACTGAAAGATGGCCTCTGCTGGTTGTCCCTATCATTTTCAACTAAAATATACATATTATATCTATTTGATTTGCTTCCGCTTGTGTCTGTCTTCTAAAAGCAACTCAGGGTTTTAAAATTGGTAATTGCATAGGTTTTGTAGCAACTTAGCGCTATCCCCGTATTTCCTGTAGAGTATGAACACTTCATTCGCATAGAAATATTGTCACAGAAAGGAATATCTTAATTGTGATATAAATATTTCATTATTTTGGTATTCGAGACAGTGGTCTTAGAAGGTTCATAACAATCGAGGGTTTCCATCAGAAAACACAAGCAAGCCATCACAACAATATATGGTTTTATGTAATTATTACCACAATTATGTAAGTAATAAGGAGCACTGAATCACATAATTCCCAGTTTTGTTAAAACCAATTTAAACAAGAAGAAAACCAAAGTTAGGAAGAAAACCATGCATTTTGCTTGTTTACTTTTTTTTGATTTGTCAATTTGACATTGATCTTTGACCAATTTGGATTTGGTGAAAATTGCATGCCACCTTTTTCCTCGTTTACATTACCAAAAAAAGCTTTGATAGTTTCTTTGTCGCCGTATTTATATATATCGTTATTTAAATATGTAAAAGTAGTAAATAAACGACATTGTGAAAGAAATTGATATACATAATATCCATTTTCAATTTCAATCTAACGCGGATCACAAAAACGAAACGCAGGTACCGTTTCGTTATTGCAATATTTTACAAGTCAGCTTTGTTGGTAAATGGTAGGTTTAATTTAAACAAATGCAAATTATTTTATTTTGGAATGTTAGAAAGTTAAATAACTTCGCACACGAGTACAACAAAAAATCACCAATTTTTTAATATATAACTCATATGTCTACACGACAACTATTTTAGCGGGTCAAAAATGGGCATTGTCCTTTACGTCATAAGTCATCATCATCATCAACAGCCCACTAAACGTTCCCACTGCTGGGACTCGGGGCCTTCTCTCGCAAGGAGAGAGTTAAGGCCATAATCCACCACGCTGGCCCAGTGCGGGTTGGCGGATGACACATGACTTCGAAAGATTCTAGGTACATGTCGGTTTCCTCACGATGTTTTCCTTCACCGTTTTAAGTTAGCGGCATTACGCACATGACTTCGAAAAGACAGTGGTGCGTGTGGGGTTTGAACCCGGGGTCTCCGGATCGGCAGCCGCCATTCTCCCGACTAGACCACCGTAACTTTACGTCATAAGTACGTCAGAAAAATGTCAATGATGTAGGTAAGTACATATCTACATCAACAAAACATAATTAAATCATAAAACAAAGTTTTTTTTAAAATAAAGAGTGACGAGACGAGCAGGGCATGTGCTTGATGGTAAGCAACATGCCTGCCACATAACACACACGCAGCTATTGGAACATGAAGAGTCCAAATCATTACCTAGCATTACACTGCGCTCGTCACCCAGAGATCTAAGTTGTTATATCTCTAAGCCCTGTAATTTCTCTGGAAACATTGCCCTTCAAACCGGAACACAGTAATGTTTGCACATTACTGTTTGGCGGTAGAATAACTGGCAAAGGTGTGGTACTTCTCCAGGCGGACTCTGCTAAGAGTCCTATCACTACCTATGGTAGTCTCCTAGGCGGCAACAGCCATGCATCGTCAATAGGTTCCACTCATCAACAATCTATCCGCCAAACAAACAATAGCGTTATTAGGTACACGTGCTCAGCAGGTCTACTACGAAGTCCGATAAACGATATATCGGCCGAACTTATGGAAGTTTCCAACCACGAAAGACAATCGGTCGGTTGATCAGATCGGCCGTTTCGTTCGATCTGACCCTCATCCGACCTAAGTCTATAACTTCCGACCCGAAATAAATCGATCCGAATGTTTTTCGTGGTAGGCTACAATCCGATTCAGCTGTCGGTCGGATCCGATTTGTTCGGAGTTTGTTTTCGTAGTAGACCTGCTGGACATGAAAGACGAAATAAAATACGATTGCGTTGAATGTATCAATTCGCCTTCAAAAACGTCCCCGGGGCATTACAGTACCTACCGTTTTAAATCCATCAAGAGCCTTAATAAAGATAGGTTACTCTGATAGCATTATGCGATTTATTAAAAGAGTATTCAGTCCATAGCTGATACGTGTGAAACCTTTGACAAAATGATTCAAACAATCGATATAAACTACTGTAGCTTTTACCCGCGACTTTGTCCGCGCTAAATAAATATTATGGTAACTGAGGCAGTATTTGTAAAACCATATCAATTTACGTTAATAAAAACAGCTTTTACCTAACATTTTATTCAATTTCATCAAAATAGGTTCAGTGATATAAGCGTTAAACGTAATCGTTAGCGTAACTCAGACAGACAGACAGAATAATTTTCACATTTATAATAATATACGTAGGTACTATGTAGTATGGAATCCAACTGTCTAGTTGCAAAATTTAACGGTTTTATCATCAACGATTGACGAACTTCCATGTAAACTTTCATTCCTCATTTCCACCCTTTCAACTCGTTTTTCTGTGATAAAAAGCCACCCTTGTTCTTTCCTGAGTCTATCTGTACTTCAAATTTCATCAAAATCGGTTGAGTGGTTTAGGCGCTAAAGCGTAATAGATAAAGTTAGAGTTACTTTCATATTCATAATATTAGTACATATATCCTCAGTATTATTTCAAGACTCTAGTAGCAAAGGACAATGTCCATTTTTGACTCGCCGAAATATTTGTCGTGTAGACATATGAGTTATATATTAAAAAATCGGTGATTTTTTTGTTGTACTCGTGTGCGAAGTTATATAACTTTCTAACATTACAAAATAAAATAATTTGCATTTCTTTAAATTAAACCTACCATTTTCCAACAAAGCTGACTTGGAAAATATTGCAATAACGAAACGGTACTTGCGTTTCGTTTTATTGATCCGCGTTAGATTGAGATTGAATATAGATGTTATGTATGTCAATTTCTTTCACAATGTCGTTTACTTACTACTTTTACATATTTAAATAACAATATATGTAATTACGGCGACAAAGAAATTATCATTGCATTTTATAGCAATGTAAACGAGAAAGAAGTTGGCATGCAATTGTGAAACGAAACGCTTTCACCAAACCAAATTGGTCAAACAAAGAGGTAAAACAATCGTTGTGGTCAAAGATTAATGTCAAATTGACAAGTTGTCAAAATGTCAAATCAAAAAAGTAAACAAGTAAAATTAATTGTTTTCTTCCTATATTATAGTTTACTTCTTGTTTTCTAAGCGGTGTAATATTTATGCATTATTCACCACAACAAACTCCGATTACCAGTTCCAATGTCGGATTTCAGACACAGTAAAATTATTCCGATTGTTCAAAAGAGATTGCTCCAGGAAGATTTTTTGAGCTTCTTTGCTTCTTTTTCTTTGCTTTGTAGAGAAATATTAGGAATTAGAAGAATATTATTAATTCCTAATCGGACGTCAACGACAACTCATCCAGTTTTTGTGACGGAATTTATATTGGTTTTAACAAAACTGGGAATTATGTGATTCAGTGCTCCTTATTACTTAGGTACATAATTGTGGTAACAATTACATAAAACCATATATGCTTGTGTTGTCTGATGGAAACCTCTAACTCGAATTTCAAAATAATGAGATATTTATATCACAATTAAGATATTCCCTTCTGTGACAATATTTATATGCAAATGAAGTGTTCATACGTATGGTAATCAGTTGGTATTGAGCAGTACTATTATTCCTATTTATTCTGATAAGAAATATGTTTTGAAAGATAATACCATAGTTCTTTCTTTTCTTTTCTCTTCTAATCCGAAAGAAAACATAATTCTAATGTATTTTGACAGTAAACATAACCTTACTTTTGGTTTAACTGTAACCAATTTTTGGTATTTGGGAAATAAAAAACACCAACAGCAGACGTTTTAAGAAGCATGAACAATCCTAATTAGACACTATTCATCTCTATGCACATTCAGTATCAAAAAAAGTTTGACAGGGTTTTCAATGTATGGGACGTGGGCATTGTCCTTTCATGGTTTTATCTTCAACAATGAAAATGAAAGTTCGTCATATAAACTTTCAAACCCTATTTCCTCCCCGTACAGGTCGAAGTTACAAAATTGGTAGAACGATCATTTATTTGCTTTGCGTCAAATGTAGTTTCATGATTATATTTTCAACAATTACGCACTTCCATATAGTCCAAGATCCCAGAGCCGCCAGACGTCACGTATTTTCTGATGAACGAAATGTGAACGATTGAGTGGAGTTAGTATGAACTAAGAACACATGGTTACCCGCTAACTTGCTTAGATGGCCAATTTTGAGATATGGGGCAATAAAGGTACATAAAAACACTGCTTACTTCACTTATTTTCTGATGACTGATGTTTACGTATGTTATGGGCAATATCCATTCAAATAAGGCCCCAATACTGCCAGTCACTTTCCGTTGGCCGTTTTGCTTAACAGACGCTTTAAAACTCCCAAAACAATGACTTAAATTCACTTGAATTCTGCAATTCCATTAAAACGGGTTCCGTAAAATATAAAAACGGAACCCTCATGGATTCGTCATGTCTGTCTGTCAGAATGTCTGTCTGTCCGTCCGTAAGTCACATACACTTTTTTCCTAAACTATAAGAACTAATAATAAACTGTTGAAACTTGGTAAGTAGATGTATTCTGTGGACCGCATTAAGATTTTTACACAAAAATATAAAAAGCAATCAATTTCGGGGGTGCATGGGTACTAAGAACTGAAACTTTAAATATTGATTTCATATCATCAAACCTATACGTGTGGGGCGTCTATGGATAGGGCTTCAAAAATAATGTTGAGGTTTTCAATAAAAATAATTCTATAAGTATTGAAAAATTTGCGCGAGAGACACTTCCAAAGTGATAAAATGTGTGCCCTGTAACTTGTAAAATAACAGAATGATAAAACAAAAACTATATACATTAATATGTTGTATGTACTACTATTACTATTTACTATCTTCAATGTATATTTATGTAATAATTTTTGTTTAAAGTTAGATATTAAAATAATTCTAAAGCTTTTAAGAGACATTTCTTATTTTATTTCTTGTTTTTACTTCTGCAGTGCGGTAAGACCGCACTGCAGAAAGCACACATTATTTTAATTCTGTTTGTAGCTGATTCTTTTTTTAAACATTAATAATCAAATAATTTATGTGAGTAAACTGTTAGAGAGTGAAAGCAAAACAGAGAGCGAATATACAGGGTTACTGGTAATTAACCAGCATTCTTTTAACGGATGTTAAGTAGGTACATTAAATCTGTCCACTTTTGTTCTACAGTTTTAAAAAATTCGTATTTATTTCCCATTCAAATTAAAAAGTGTATTTTTCCGGTCTAAAAGCATCGTATCGATCGATCGTACATCGAACTGACTCTACTTGTTACGAAGAGTTCGTAACAAGAGCGCGTGCGCTTTTTAACACAAGACAAATGATGTGCGGAAGTGAAAAACCACTAAAGAGCCGCTAAATAGTGCTATAGAGGACAACAAACATTTTTTTTTGGGTTATCTATTGAGTTTTACCGAAAGTTGTAGAACATAAGTTGTTTATGTAAATATACAGAACATGCCCTTAAACGGACGCAGGCTGATTACCAGTAACCCTGTACATTTATCCTAATACATGTCTCACAAGCGTGGATAATGCACACGTG
This sequence comes from Ectropis crepuscularia, assembly GCA_963693475.1. Taxonomy (NCBI): domain Eukaryota; kingdom Metazoa; phylum Arthropoda; class Insecta; order Lepidoptera; family Geometridae; genus Ectropis; species Ectropis crepuscularia. Next base: position 8,872,451 of record OY856350.1, read on the forward strand.
CTTGGATAATCCTACCCAGAGCGGTATAAAAATTGACTTAAGGGAAAAATTGGCCCCTTGGATCGGTCTGTCTTCTTGGAAAAGGCTTTAAAATAGTTGTCTGACAAACGTATATAAAAATGGAGTGAGTATGAGAATTTAAGTGATTTTGAGTCATTATTTTGGGAGTTTTAAAGCGTCTGTTAAGCAAAACGGCCGACGGAAAGTGTCTGACAGTATTGGCGCCTTATTTGTAAGGATATTGGCTATAACATACGTAAAAATCAGTCGTCAGAAAATAACTGAAGTAGGCAGTGTTTTTATGTACCTTTATTGTCCCATATCTCAAAATTGGCCGTCTAAGCCAGTTAGCGGGTAAGCATGTGTTCTTATAGTAGATCCAACCGTTTATTTTCTTTTTGACAGATCTAATTTGTCAGTTATAGTGTTGTGACCATAACATACTTAAACAGGTACATCGATACTAGCATTTTGCAACGGTCTGCGATGTAACTCTTGTCAAACTCAAATACTCGGTCGGACAAAGTGCCTTCGGAGTAACATTTATGACACAAAAACTGTCAAATTAGTGTCGGTCGGAAAGATCGAAACGACCGATCCGATCAACCGACCGATTGTCTTTCGTGGTAGAAAACGTCATATGTTCGACCGATAATATCGTTTATCGGACTTCGTAGTAGACCTGCTGGTTATTGAATTGAAATTAAATAAAATTAAAGATTATTTTGGCAAATAAGAACATGACATAGGGTTGCCTGCGAAAAATCAGTCCCGAAGTCCGGTTGCCGAATTTTTAAAAGTAAAACATTGCTGCGAGCTTGGCTAATATCTCGGAAACTATAAACTTTAGGGCAAAAATTGTTGAGGTCGTTATTGTAGTGTATTGTCGTATTGTAGAAAATAATATTTTGCATTTTTTGTGGCCGGCAAACTTTTCTGTGACATATACCGTTTACGATTTATGGCCCATTTAACTAACCAGTTTTTCTATTGCAGCCGATAACTCTTGAAATATTAGATTAATCAATAAAACGCATCAGAACTTTTTTAAAGACTTTTTAAAAACTTTTTCCTACAACTTAATTTTTTTTTCTTATGTTCATACATTTTGAGTTAGAAGAAGCTTAAATTCAGTTATTCTGCCAAAAATATTATAAATGAATGAATTGTATTAAAATGAACAATTGTTTTATTTGTGGTTATGTTAGACGACAAAAACTCTGTACTTGTAAGAAAAAACAGATACTGAGTCTAATGAAAGCCAGCATTAGACGAAGCGAGAGAGAATAGAAAGCAAACTAGAAGATAAACAATTATCGGATTCAAAATATCCATTTCAAACTATATAAATACATACTATACATTTGAACTATACAACAATGACGTTTAAAGTGGTGGCTCTCTACTAGCTAACTAATATTATAAAAGACTTTAAAAAGATAGAAACTCTTTATTATCCACAATGTAATACTTAAACAACAGGGACTTATCCTAGAACTAGTGAACCAAGTGGCGACATTATCGCTAATAGCGATCTCTTTCAGGCAACCGAAATACCATGAGTAAATACCATGTTATGTCTAGCACAAGCCACTATGCCATAATTGCCGAAAGATGCCCATACCCAGCCTTCTGGCTCGTTCCCACCACTGGAACTCGGGGAAAGGCCGTGGCCCGCCGCGCTGGTCCGCTGTACATGTCGCTGAAAGATGTCAGCACATTAACATCTTCACGAGTATTGATAATACCCTAGACATTTCCGAGAATGAGGGTAGATTTGTTACCTTTTTTAAATGTTACAGACCGAATACACATAAGTATTGTTGGTAGTATAATCATAGAAAACGAAGATAATTTGTGTGCTATCACATATTACTAGTCCCTATCTAAGAAAACCCGAATAAATTTCGAGTCAAATTAAATAAATTTTACTTATAGCAGTTGCTTAACATCCTGTTATTGAAAAATTAGACATGTCCAGTCTATTGAAACAGTTCTATAGACGCACAACTAGTAGACGTAGATCAGGTATAGCAGTAACCTTTGGGTGATGAAATAATACCCAACCGACTGATGAGACATTATTAAGCCAAATATGGAAATATTTAAACACATTAAGCATATCAGGTTAATTTATTTAGAAATTAACGAAAATGGTACATCATGTTCTTCAAAGTTTACATCAGACATAAATAAACTTTGTTAATTTACCTAACTACAAAATGTTATTTAACACTTTATTTTAATAAGTATTCAAATGTTTCAGTCATCATAACCTTGTTCTTTTTTGGATATCCACCAGCAGATAAACACGTCTTCAAATAATGCTGTATGTTTTCCAGAGGCGCATCAATATAACGGTTTTACATAAAAATAATTCCGATATTATGTGCCGAGAACGGAAAACACCCGTGTAAAAATAGTTCATAAGCAATATCGATATCTCAATCGTAACTTCGTAACATCACTATGTTGATAGCCATAGAACGTAATTTTTTAAAAACATTTGTTATTTTATATAATTTATAAAAAAACTACTGCACTTATGGACACATTTTGTGAAAGATGATTATTATACGGGATCAAGGAGCAAATTTAAGCAGTTGTCATATTTTTAAAACCTCGCATTTAAAAGTGAACTTTTGCGTAACATGACGCAGTTACGTTCTATTGGTGCTGTCAAAAAGAAAATAAACGGTTGGATCTACTATAGTACGTAATAACTCTACTCAATCGTCCACATTTCGTTCGTCAGAAAATACGTGACGTCTGGCGGCCCTGGGATCTTACTCTATAAGCTTTCATCCTCCCTTGCATATTTTATCCTCATACAGTTAAAAAATACAAAAGTGCCAGAATAAACATTTATTTGACATGTGTCAAGCGTCTAGATAAAAAGTTTCATGGTTTTATCTTCAACAACTACGAACTTCCAAATCTGTAACAAGAAGTACACTCTTCTTTATGTCTTTTTTTGGGATCTATTCTATCTGTGTACGAAATTTTAGTAAAATGGCTTCAGTGGATTTCATAAAAACATCCGGTGTTCACCGCTTCCTGCAACCGACTAGAACGGCAATAATAGTGAGCAACGTATACATAATTCCGTGCGCTTGAAGTTTGGGTGGGCACATCCTATGGTTTATATCGATGATTCTAACAGCGTAATTTTCACGTCAGGCGCGGCCCTTTGAAACTTACGCGCTATTATTTTATAACATTGTTTGGGAAACCCATTTCCCGCAGCTCAGTTGGTAAAACAATATCTGGACAACAACAACATCTGGTTGGACTGGACCGATCATATTATATTACATTTAAGTCACTATGAAGTCATTTAAAAATGCCTAATATCCACATCAGTTTTCCTAGTAAAACTCTGGCTTAGCAGTCGTATCTGGTTATTTGATTGATTATTGAGAATGAAACATGAATAACAGAAATTAATTCTGAAAACTGAAAACATGAATTCCGTTGTCTATTGGAAACACAGATTTACATTTTTTTGTTGTCTGGAAACACAGATTTCAATTTTTTTGCTATTGGAAATGAGTCACGGAAAGAATTTAGACATCCATCATCTGCACAGTTAACACAACTCAAGAACTCCACAATTCTCTTTTTTATAGAGTATAGAGTGACAAGACGAGCAGGTATATCTCTAAGCCCTGTAATTTCTCTGGAAACTTTACCCTTCAAACCGGAACACAGTAACTTTTGTTGCTCCATAAAAATAGTAATTGCAGATTATACTTGTTTTGATGCGTTAGGGAAAACGATGAGAGTATTTTTGAAGTGAAAACTTCTTTGGCGCGCCAGCCACAGACAGATTTTTCGTGAACTGTGAATTGAATTCTTGCGTTACGCTCGGAAATGATAAGAAATCTTCACAAGTCTTAAAGTAAACTCGGGACCCTGGTCACTGGCCATCTAGAAATGCGTTAGCATTTCCCTATTCAAATTCTGAGTTATAAGTTTTCACTTCTATCGGCAGGTCCTATGACTAAAAAACTGACACTCTGAAGTTAACTAGTATAGTTAATATAGTATAGTTTTTTAATAAATATTGTAACAAACTTCAGGTTAAATACTTTTTGCGTGTGGTTCATGTTAGACTTCATAACACGAAGAATGAAGAAAAGAAGTATTAAGTTCTCGCGTGCGTACATAAGTGTTTTTAGGGTTCCGTAAAACGTAAAAACGAAACCCTTATAGATTCGTCATGTCTGTCTGTCTGTCTGTCTGTCTGTCCGTCCGTATGTCACAGCCACTTTTTGCCGAAACTATCAGAACTACACTGTTGAAACTTGGTAAGTAGATGTATTCTGTGAACCGCATTAAGATTTTTACAAAAGTTTTTTAATAAAACAAAAATTAGGCGTGCCCCCCATACTGAGAACTGAAGCTCAAAAAATTTTTTTTCATCAAACCTACTCGTGGGGGATGTCTATCGATAGGTCTTAAAAAATGATGTTGAGGTTTCTAAAATATTTTTTGTCTACACTGAATAACTTGCGCGAGAGACGCTTCCAAAGTGGTAAAATGTGTGTCCCCCCCCCCCCTCTAACTTCTAAAGTAAGAGAATGAAAAAACTAAAAAAAATATATGATGTACATTATCATGAAAACTACCAACGAAAATTAGCTTGAACTCGATCTGATGAGTAGTATTTTTTTAGTACGTCATAAATACACTATTACTAAAACTTCGATCAAAGTTACAACGAACTACAAGAACTATGTGTACTATGTATATTATGTTACTTGCTGGAACGGAACCCTTCATGGGCGAGTCCAACTCGCACTTGGCTACTTTATTTTACTATCGATATGCACCACCTCTTGGATAACGCTAGTGGCGCGGCATTTTGGCAGATTCAAGCAACAAGTACAAGTGGGCATTTGAGTGGAATCAGCTGCACAGTCTACGTTCGTACGATATTCATATTTAGTTGAAGACAGTAAAAAATGTTCATAATTCATGGTGCCAGGGTGCCAGGCTCGAGAACCTCCACGAGGTACACTCTGGGCGTCATATAACTTTACTTACCTCGGCGGTATCTTCTTGTTTGATGGGTAATCCCGGCCATTGGGGGGGGGGGGGGGGGGAAGTTTGTTGGGGGGGACTGGAATCACTTGGAACGATATAGGAGAACCCGTTGTACGAAGATTATCGCGTACAACTGACCCGTAAACCAACCGTCTAACGAATGTTTGATTGTTTTTATAATCATTATTAGTTCCCTAATTAAAATTAGTTGATTATCCATTAATCAGTTACAAGACATTGCTGCACATTTTAAAGTTTTCATGTTATGAGCTCTGAGACACAGGTTTACCGTCTAGTTCTGCATGGGCTTTCTCTCTGTATCATCAATCTGTACCTATTATTAAATTATTATCAACACATACAAAGCTATTATCAGTTTCGGTTTTAGTTATAAAGAGTATTGATTAGTATTACAGAGGTATTGTTTTATTAATTAATGTTTCACGTTTAACTCATCTTAACGATGAAGTAAGTTAAAGTCGAAAGCGTTACACCTTTTCCAGAAGATACATATTCACAATTAGTTTAAATACGGTTGTAATAAGTTACAAACTGGCGCAAATACTATCGTAGATAATTTGTTCGAAGCTAATACTTCTAACTTAACATACGGACTGTACGGAAAATAAACGAGTTTTTGAAGCGTTTCATGCGAAAGTGAGATACATCTCGACTGCAAATTGGTGGAGTGGTTTTCTGATTTAATGTGTCTTAAAGGATCAGATTAAGTCGAAAAACTATCAATTAGAACACGCGTCAAAACGCAGCTGGTAAAATACTGACAGGCAGGCACCTCTGAGCTCCAGGCTCTGCAGTGTACTTCCCATTCCTGCAGTGTCATTCTCAGCAACTTGTTATTGATTAATTTAATGGAGTACCTACTTCCCTAGCGAGTGTGACTGAACGCGGCAAGACTACGGTAAGGTGACCGGGCACTCACGGGTATTCCTCTTTTTCTTATTTCCAAAACTTGGATTTGCCGATATTAACGGAATTCCCGTGGCATTCTTCCAGGTCCTTTACTAGATATCATTTATCACCAAGTATTCATCAAGACGGATCAAACGAGTTCAAACTCGATGGAGCTACATTGTTTTTTTTTATTTATAGATTTACACTTGACCGCTGTCTCGTTGATGTTAAGCGACGATGCGGTCTACGATGGAGCGTGTTTACCTAGAAGAAACCGATTCATTCTCGATTTAAAGACACAAAGATTGTAACCAACAGGAAAAACCCACTCAGGCAACTCATTCCAAAGCCTAGACGTTCTTATCACAAAAGTAGAGTTAAATCTCTTCTTTCGTGTCTTTGGAACATCCACCATGAAACGATGTCGCTTTTTCGAGCTACGAGCATTCCGATAGAAAAAAGGGCAAAGTGGTATTAGATCATGAAAATCAGTCGCACACTCTCCGAAGTGTATCCGATAAAAAACCGAAAGGCTAGCAACTCTTCGGCGATGTCATCATGTAACTACGTTCCTAAGTTCCTATGGGCACGTTCTAGTTCAGTCGTCAAATCGGCTCTATGCCATGATCAGTTCACACAAGTACGCAGTCTTGTCGGCAATTGAATATCTAAAGGTCTTACACGAAGGCAATAATTGCTCGGCGACACAAATGGACCGATCTGGAGCAATTAAACGCAATTTCAATAAATTGCGGCAATTATTATGCTAGGAATTTCCAAGCCCATTTTGGATATTCGTCAATTCGTTTCGGCGACATTGAGCAATATTAAATATCTGGAGCAATTAGAAGCAATATCGCCGAAATAAATTGCCGCAATTTATTGCGTTATTAAATTGGGTTTAATTGGTCCATTAATTTCTCCAGATCGGTCCATTCGTGTCGCCCAGCAATTATTGCCCTCGTGTAAGGTGCACCTTAAAAGTCAGTCGAATTTAACTTGCAAGATTTGGTTACAGACAAGCAAAACTAAATAAAAGCTTGTAATCATTATGTTAGACCTTAATATGGCCGTTCTTATTGTACTCTATCGGATATCTCTAAATTGACTTTTATTTAAGTAAATGAAACCGAGAGTATATTTTTACGATGCGTGCACATCTTTAAATCGTTTTGTAGAGGTAGGACTCTTAACAGAGTCTGCCTGGGGAAGTATCACACCTTTGCCAGTTACTCTACCGCCAAGCAGCAATGTGCAAACATTAGAATCATGTGGGGTAAACGTACGCGGCGAATAATAAGTGTCCGCAGTGAATGTCATGCGAATACCATGGATGAGAGCAGGTCGAGACCTGTCGCGTTTAGTTCGCATTTGACCACCGAACGAATGTACAGTACCCGGCGATAAATATTGCACATCGACACCTGGAAAGAGACAATCGGCCAACTTCGGCTTCGTAGAGCGTCATCTCTGTAGCACGAAATACAAACAGTGCGGTATCTATTAGGAGCTGTTAAAACAATTTTAATTTGCTTCTTTTAATAATTCTTTTTATTCTTTGTATAAAATACACCAATAAGTGTTCTATAAGTGATGGCTTTAGGTTCGAGTAAAATAAAATAAAAAAGTAGCCAAGTGCGAGTTGGACTCGCCCATGAAGGGTTCCGTTGCAGCAAGTAACATAATATACATAGTACACATAGTTCTTGTAGTTCGTTGTAACTTTGATCGAAGTTTTAATAATAGTGTATTTATGACGTACTAAAAAAAAACTACTCATCAGATCGAGTTCAAACCAATTTTCGTTGGTAGTTTGCATGGTAATGTACATTATATATTTTTTTTAGTTTTTTCATTCTCTTACTTTAGAAGTTAGAAGGGGGGGGGGGGACACACAATTTACCACTTTGGAAGTGTCTCTCGCGCAAATTATTCAGTGTAGACAAAAATTATATTAGAAACCTCAACATCATTTTTGAAGACCTATCGATAGACACCCACACGTGTAGGTTTTATGGAGAAAAAAAATTAAGTTTCAGTTCTCAGTATGAGGGGCAACCGTAATTTTATTTTATTTTCTTTTTTTTTGAAAAAATCGTAATGCGGTTCACAGAATACATCTTACTTACAAAGTTTCAATAGTGTAGTTCTCATGGTTTCGGCAAAAAGTGGCTGTGACATACGGACAGACAGACAGACACGACGAATCTATAAGGGTTCCGTTTTTACGTTTTACGGAACCCTAAAAATATGTTCACATTATGTTTACGTATTTAATTATTTTGGATAATTACAGCTGTAGTGTACATAATAAACACCATTGTACCTATTGCTAAAGTGAGACATTGTAATAAAAATAATAATAATTCTTATTCTCAATTACTTCCATTTCACTATCTGTGCTCTCAAAGAGGTCAATATCACTGTCACTATCAGCCGTATTTATCACTAGTCTATCAGTGTAAAAGTCTAAACCGTGTTTAATGCTTCTATATTCATTATCACATTTGATTGTGTGATCGCAAACCTTTTTCCACTCTTCAGTCCCGATCATGTTTACTTTTTCAGTCAATAACGTTTTTACTTTAGTTAAATTGATACCCACATTTCTAGAGGCTACACAGCCTTTTAGTTGAGACCATATTTATATTTTCAATTGGATTAAAATCCGGATGATACGGTGGCAATCGCAACACAGTGTGCCCATGTTCGGCAAGTACTTTGTCCACGGAAAACTCTATATACCTCTCCTTGTGCTGACATAATTATAATAGCATAAATCTGGGTATTTGTTAATTTTGGATCAACTGGAATTTCATGTCTGTTTAACCAGTTGATCATTTCCTGTTTAATGATGTTTGAGTTGAGGGGTCTTTCAACATATTTATTGTTGTGATAGGGTGCGTTGTCGATAACTAGAACGGAATCACTGGGTATATTTGGGATTAATTGATTAACCAGCCATTTCTCGTAGTTATCGTTATTCATCTCATTGTGATAGTCACCTGTAGTATCCGTGGATTTATACGTTAAAAAGGGACCGGGTACAAAGCATTTTTCATTTCCCGCATGAACTATTATCAAACGTTGCCCTTTTGAAATTGGCTTTTTTACTCCTTTTTTCTTATCATCACTCCAAGATTTTAGACTACAGGCCCGTGAACAAAATTTACGGGTCAAATGAACCAGCAGGAGACCTATGTAGGATCATAGACGGGTACAAAATAATAAGATTCACCACTATGCCGTCACTTGTAAGCTGTCCAACTGAGTGCAGGTGAGAATTCAAAAGTGCAAGTAGAGTGGGTACATTTTGGTCATTTGTTTCTGTACGGCATTCTTACCATCCAATAGATCCATGAAAAATAATGAGAAATCGCGTAGTGCCGTACAAAAATAGTGATCCACGATCCACGAAGTCGGAAACATTATTGATAATCCGGAAATTTTGAGGGAAAATTTTGTCATTTGATACTGTACGGCATCGGTTCCATACAGTTGCAATACCTCTTCTAACCCATTATTCCGAAACGCCGTATAAAAATAATGGTCCAAGTGGAAATGATTGGGGGTTCAACTTCCTCTTTTCAGTGATCCGGAGAGGTGATTTGAAAAAGTACGGCATCGGTTCCAAATGATTATCTAGCACTCAAACGGACAATTAAAAATAATGCCGTCTAAAAATTACTGTTCATTTGAATGTTCACCGATAATTACATTAATGTCATCGTATACTTCATTTATAAAGGTGGTAGGTCATTTGATCCTGTACGGCGTCTTATTTTTCTACATGACATTGCTAAAAACTATTGTTGTATAATAATGCCGTACAAAAGAAAGTGTTCTAAAAAAAGTAACAGAGGAATACAAAATATGCAAGTTTTCAATTATTTGAATAACCATAGATTAATTAACTATAAGAATCTTCAACATATTATCATTGTTTTAAATAGTATTCAAGTAAATAAATTGGAAAAAAATAATGCCGTACATTTTAACCTTTAATCAAACAAAATATGTACCACTTAGTTAGAAACTCGGAAACTCGGAAAGCATGTACTTAAAGGCAAAAACTATTGAGATTTTTATTGTAGAAAATAAAATTTTACACTTTTTGTTCCACGAAAACTTTTTTGTGAAACGTACCGTTTGCGATTTATGGCCCATTTAAATACCGGTTTTTCTATCACGGCCGATATCTCTTGAAATATTAGATTAATCAATAAAACGAATTGAGCTATTCTTAAAGATCAGTTTATTCTCTACAACTTTTGTGAAGAGCTTTTTAAGAGAGAGTTTTGTAATGTCCATACTTTTTGATTTATAAGACGTTTAAAATCTCTTATTCCGCCAAAAATATTATAAATCAATGAATTGTATTAAAATAAACAATAGTTTTGTTTGTGGTCGGTTATTAGACCATGAAAATTCTGATAAAAAATAAGTAATTAAATATAGATCAAGTTTTTCACGCACATGAGGTGTATGTTAGCTATGGCAATATAGTGATGCGTCCAACATTAAACTTCTTCAAACTCAAAATATTACAGACTTTAAAAAAAAAACAATTTTGGCAAAAGTTGTAGAGAATAAACCGGTCTTTAAACATGGATTGATGCGTCTTATTTATATAAATATCTCAAGAGCTATCAGCAGCGATAAAAAACCTGGTTCATTAAATGGGCCGTAAACGGTACGTTTAACAAAAAGTTTTGGGCAACAAAAGGTGTTAAATTATACTTTCTACAATAATGACTCCAATAATATTTGCCCTAAAGTACATAGTTCCCGAGAAAACGTTTTTTTCAAGATGACGCTTAAAGATCCACCTGAATCTGTCAACATTTTGGTATTTTATGCTCAGTAAGTGATCATACACCTTATAATAAATAAATTGGGAACGAAAATTTGTAAGTTAAATTATATTTTTACTGGCCTTTAATATGAACTTTCAGATTTGTACGGTGTTAACTTTTCTTAGTCATACATTAAATTCAAATAAATTATCAGAATGTCGTTAAAAAATCTATCACCCTAAAGTACATTTCGTCATATGCAATGTTCTGGAGGTTTTTTGCCATTTACTGACTTTTGGACTAACAAAAATGTCCGGCACGTATTAAATTTGTATCTATGGACAAAATACTTTCGGAATAAATTAATTTTACGTTGTGTCAAATCACCTCTCCGGATCACTGAAAAGAGGAAGTTGAACCCCCGATCATTTTCTCTTGGACCGTTATTTTTGTACGGCGTTGCGGAATAATGGGTTAGAAGAGGTATTGCAACTGTATGGAACCGATGCCGTACAGTATCAAATGACCAAATTTTCCCTCAACAATTCCGGATTATCAATAATGTTTCCGACTTTGTGGATCACTATTTTTGTACGGCACTACGCGTTTTCTCATTATTTTTCACGGATCTATGGGATGGTAAGAATGCCGTGCAGAAACAATTGATCAAAATGTACCCACTCTACTTGCACTTTTGAATTCTCACCTGCACTCAGTTGGACAGCTTACAAGTGACGGCATAGTGCTGAATCTTATTATTTTGTACCCGTCTATCATCCCACATAGGTCTCCTGCTGGTTCATTTGACCCGTAAATTTTGTTCACGGGCCTGTAGTCTATTTCCCTTTAGTGTGGGATGTATGTATGTAAGACTCATCCATGTAGACGATATTTTTCCTCTTTCGCGAAATTTGCGCATTTTATCGAGATATTCCATTCGTTTGAGGCTTACATCGTGCTTTTCTATTAAAACTTTTCGATTGTCTTCCATTTTAGTGAACCGAAATCCCATCTCGTGAAGTATTTTTCTCAACGTCTTTTCAGACCCATTGTAATTAATAGCTTCACATAATTTAGCTTTTAATGACTTTATTGTTGGCAGTTCATTAAATCGTAAGTGAAAATCATACACCATTCTTTGAACAACATCATAATCAAAATCGTCCATATCCAAACGAAATTGCTTTTTTGGTCTCCCTTTTCTTGGAGTGCTAAACTTAATTTCAGTAGAATGTGTTTCAGTACTGACATCGTTTAATATATTGTTCAAAGTTCTTCTTGAAATTCCAGTGGCATTTGCAACTCGCGCTTGAACCTTCTTAAAATAACAACTTACAGTTTTATCTTCATTTTTTTTAAATCTGTCAGCTTAAAAATATTAAAAAGGTTAGAAAATATTTATAAACATTGTAGATAATTTGGCGTGACTGACCTCGTAAAGGTTTCCCTTTTTTTCCTAAAGATGCCATAGTACAACTTTAAATTATTTAAATTTGGGGGTGTTAACAACTCTATATATATTTTTTTAACTGGACGCGACCGCACTCTATCGCACTTGAACAACGACTGACAAAACGTCACATAGGTAGTGTGTGACGGAGATAATGCTCTACGAAGCCGAAATCAGCCGACTGTCTCCCTCCAAAGGCCGATGTGCAATACTTATCGCCGGGTACTGTACCTACTATGTTACAGGTTTGCCGCACAATGTCATGGAAACTTACGCGACAATATTGCTTTTACACGGATTTGTTATTTATTCGTTTGAAATTGATTTGCATATTGAAGGCATATTACTAGTCTGATTGAATGACAAAGTCACTGGAAACAGGAGAAATCAATCAATATTTTCGGTGAATCTACGTATTTTGTTCAATGGCGGTTTTTAAATAGGTCATCCTTAGAAATTCTCTTATTTTTATTTTCTTTGATGGGATGGGGTAAGTGTACGGGGGTAACTGTCTGCACAAATTAAAATGCGTATATTTACCCTGTCATATTTTTTTGCTTGCTAACTTTCTAGACTGGAAATGCCTTGCTAATCTTCTTATATATAAAATTCTCGTGTCACAGTGTTTGTTTCCTTACTCCTCCGAAACGGCTCTACTGATTTTTACCAAATTTTATATGCATATTCAGTAGGTCTGAGAATCGGCTACTAGCTATTTTTCATACCCCTAAGTGATAAGGGTTGTTCACCCCAAAAATTTTTTTTTTAATTTTCGGACAGATTTTTTTGTTTTTATTTTTTTATAATGTGGCGTTAACAAGTACATACAACCCTAAATTTTTACCCTTTTATCACGAACCCCTATTTTTAGGGTTCCGTAAAACGTACAAACGGAACCCTTATAGATTCGTCATGTCTGTCTGTCTGTCCGTCCGTATGTCACAGCCACTTTTTGCCGAAACTATGAGAACTACACTCTTGAAACTTGGTAAGTAGATGTATTCTGTGAACCGCATTAAGATTTGAACAAAAAAAATTAAAAAAAAGAAAAATTAGGGTTGCCTCCCATACTGAGAACTGAAACTCAAAAATTTTTTTTTCATCATACTTACACGTGTGGGATGTCTATCGATAGGTCTTCAAAAATGATATAGAGGTTTCTAAAATCATTTTCGTCTACACTGAATAATTTGCGCGAGAGACACTTTCAAAGTGGTAAAATGTGTGTCCCCCCCCCCTCTAACTTCTACAGTAAGAGAATGAAAAATCTAAAAAAAATATATGATGTACATTACCATGTAAACTACCAACGAAAATTAGTTTGAACTTGATCTGATGAGTAGTTTTTTTTTAGTACGTCATAAATACTATTAATGAAACTTCGATCAAAGTTACAAGGAACTACAAGAACTATGTGTACTATGTATATTATGTTACTTGCTGCAACGGAACCCTTCATGGGCGAGTCCAACTCGCACTTGGCCACTTTATTTAATAGCCATTTTAGTAATTTAACCATTTGACAGTGAACGCCTCCTAAACGGCGGGACCAATTTGAATGTTTTTTTTTTTGTGTGTACATAAATTGTTTGTGTGTGGATTCGAGGATGGTTTAGATTCACAAATAAGCCCTGCAGATGGCGCTGCAGACAGTGTCTAGGTTATGATCCGAGCGAAGCCGGAACGGGCCGCTAGTATAATTATAAAGAAATGTCCTGATAGAAAGCTTGTACACAAGAGCAGATTGATACAGCCAAAAAGTTGATGGAAGAGGAAAAATCGAAACGAAAAGCTGCAGAAATTGTTGAAATCGATGAGGGCTTCTGCGGCACCCAATTTAGCCACAACATAAGACATTGGGTAGCATAACATTTTGACTGTTGCTGAAGTGCCTGCCAAACAAATTTCACCACTACCTGCACAGCATATCATCGAAACTGGAACTTTGATTAACAAAGCCAATTATACGCCCTTTCTGACCCATAGGATAAAATTGAAACATTTTAGGAAGAACAAATTACGTTGCCTGCTTTTCTCCAAAACATTTCAAATACTCACGAGTCCCAAAATCCCTAAATCAATATAAACAAAAATAAATTGAAGAAAAATAATAAAGGGAAACAAAAAGATATTGATCAAAACTTTATGACAATTACATAACCAAAATTGGACACCAGAACCAAGCAAGGTATTAGGAAAGATGAAACTACCGACAAAATGAAATCTTCAAAACAAGATTAGGTGCTACTGTCCAGTTATCTCGAGAAAAGTATGGAGGTACTGCTGAGTTGTGGATAGTGTTCGATTTGGAAGTCTTGGTGGCACGACACCTGTACCAATTATGAGAACGGCAAATTTACATGTGATCTTTGTGGAAGACCAAATTAACTTTACGTGCGTACACTTAACTAAAGGTGTGCGGACGCTTTCCCACTGATACGTTTCTTTTGTTGATTAAATTATTAAATAAAACTAATAATTATTGTTAGAATTGAAATTGTATGTTTTGTTTTTCTTCATAAATATGTATAAGATCAGAATAAAAGCTTTTTTCTTTTCAATTAACAAAATCTTTTATCCTGGAAGCAATTTACTAAAAAATGCGTACGTTTACCCCACATGACTCTACTGTGTTCCAGTTTGAAGGGCAATGTTTCCAGAGAAATTACAGGGCTTAGAGGTATAATATCTTAGATCTCTGAGTGATGAGCAGAGTGCAGTGCTAGGTAATGATTTGGACTCCTCATGGTCCAGTAGCTGCGTGTCATTGTGGCAGGCATGTTTAGCTAGTAAAACATTGTAACCAACTTCAGGTTACCACTTTTTGTGTAGAACATCATCTAATCAATGGTTAAAGTCAGACTTCTTAGCATGAGAAATTAATAGAAGTACCTACTAACTTCTTGCGTGTGTAGATTCATAAGTACCTACACTAGTACTTTTTAGGGTCCCAAACCCAAAGGATAAAAACGGGACCCTATTACTGAGACTTAGCTGTCCGTCCATCCGCCCGTCCGTCTGTCACCAGGCTGTATCTCAAGAACGGTGATAGCTAGACAGTTGTCATCTTCACAGATCATGTATTTCTATTGCCGCTATAACACCAAATAGCTTAGTAGCTCTGACTGCGAAGCCGAGGGTCGTGGGTTCGATCCCCACCCAGTGCAAATATTTGTGTGATGAATTCAAATGTTTGCACTGTGTCTGGGTGTTTCTATGTATAATAAGTATGTATTTAAAACTATATAAGTATTATATCAGCTATCTGGCCGCCATCACACAAGCTTTGCTTAGTTTGGGGTCAGATGGTGTTGTGTGTAAATTGTCCACCAATATTTATTTATTTACTTCGCCAGTTTTTATATAACGTGCAATTTAGGGTGCCCTGTAAATTCCTTACCTTCCAGTGAAACTTCCATTGAGATCGATTCAGCAACTTAAAATATTCTGCACAAATTAACAGGCAATTAAGCACTGTCTAAGAAAACTAACTAGTAATCATAAAAACCTAAAATCTGCCTGATATACTTACGATACACACAAAACTAAAAAAAAAATATTATTTGGGTATTTGTTATATACATATCTCATACATATGGATGTAGATAAATCATAATACATGTAAAGGATGGTAAATGAACTCGTTTATTTACTTTCCATTCATTGCCATTTAACAGGGTTAAACAAAACATGATTACTAAGTCGAAAGAGTCGCATGGTGCTTATTTATTTATGTGTTACTAGCTTTTGCCCACGGCTTCGCACGCGTTTTGTAAGTCATTGGCGTAAGGCCTAACCGTTAATATGAAATTTTCATAAGCAATATGTAGGTACAACGAATAAAAAGTTTTATACAAACTTTTATCCCCTATTTATGCTTTTGGATCCCATTTTGATAAATCCTTCCGCAGTAGATCCCTCGATTATAGAACGCATACGTGTGTGAAATTTTAGATTTCACTAAGAGTTTGCCCTGTGCATTACTGTAAAGTTTTCATCCCCTATTTTACCATCTTAGGGGTTGAATTTCGCAAAACCTCGTTTTAGCGAACGCCTACGTGCTAAAAGGCATCTCCATGCATAATTTCAGACTCCTAGGACTTGTAGTTTCTGAGATTTCGTGATAAGTGACCTTACGCTTTTATATATATAGATTGAAAAGGTTTTCATTTGACCGCCATCTGATCTGATAAGGCTCTTAGGCAACGACACACTTTTGCGAAAAGCGACTTCAAAGTCTTAAACATAACGCAAAAATGCTAGCTTTTCGGTTTTCGCTTCAAAGAGTGTACAAGTACAACTGATGTAAGTATGTACATTTTTTTAAAATAAATAGTCAAGACGAGCAGGACATGTGCCTGATGGTAAGCAACATTCCTGCCACATAACAGCACAGTGACACGCAGCTATTGGAACATGAATAGCCGAAATCATTACCTAGCACCGCACTGCGCTCGTCACCCAGCTGCTTGGCGGTAGAATAACTGGCAAGGGTGTGGTACTTCCCCAGGCGGACTCTGCTAAGAGTCCTACCACTACAGAATTCTACATGTTCCAATATCACCTTGCCTTTTTTCTATCGTACCGCTCGTAGCTCGAAAAAGCGACAGCGATTCATGGTTATCGTTTCAACGAAGATGTTTAAAATAAATAAATAAATATTGGTGGACAATTCACACACAACACCATCTGACCCCAAACTAAGCAAAGATTGTGTGATGGCGGCCAAATAGCTGATATAATACTTACATAATTTTAAATACATAAGTACTTATTATACATAGAAACACCCACTCTCTACTTTTGTCTCTACTTTTGTGATAAGAACGTTTAAGAATGTGGAATGCGTAGCCTGAGTGGGTTTTTCAGGATGTTTAATTGTTCCAAGCCTACTCTAATTAAAGTATGCTTAGAACATTTCAACGTCACACAATGTTGTATCGTACGAAACGAAGTATAGAACGAGAGGAGGAAAGTCGCGAGTTTTTGTTCGAAATTACGTTTTCATAGAAATAGAGTAGACGTCGTGTTATTCTGGGAATATTGGGAATACATTGTTTTCGATTGTTTTCAAGGTTGACAGGTTGTTGACAGGACAGGAAACCTGTTGAAAGGTTGTTTACCATAATGTTGTAACTCAGATACCAGGATACATTTATTGTAAACATTGTTATTATTGAATTTAATTGAGCACATCAAACGTAACAACCCCACTTTGTATTAAGACTGGTATCTGCTCGCGACTTCGTCTGCATCTAATTTTGACTATACGTAAAGATATTCACCGAGGTACAAATTTGTTTCGGGATGAAAAGTAGCATATATGTTGTAGGTTTTCCAGTTCCTGACTATAGTATTTTTGAGTTCCAAATTTCAGATTGATACGAGTAGTTACCTTCTGTTCTTAAAATGTGATTGAGCAACAAATATCCAAACTTTTACATCCTACTAACATTATAAATGCATCGATATAAACCATAAGATGTGCCCTCCCAAACTGCAGGTGCACGGAATTATAACATCGTTGGGAAGAGTGAGCTCACTCTTTCCGTTATAGTCGGTTGCAGGAAGCGGGGAACGTCGGCATCGGTCGTTTTTATCCATTCGTTGGCAAAACCAAAATAAATAGAACCATATCATACCTCACCGCTAGCGATTCTAGGTAGAGTAGATCAAAGATAAATAGATGTACTGATGTAGAGAGAAGGTAGATTTGGAAGAACATTGCCCTTTAAACCGGAATACAGTAATGTTTGCACATTACTGCTTGATCGTAGAATAACTGGCAATGGCGTGGTACTTTCCCAGACGGACTCTGCCAAGAGTCCTAACACTACTAACCTTATTGTGTTATTCCATACTGTAATCTACCTGTATTACAAATTTCAACGCGATCCGTTCAGACGTTCCGACGTAATTGAGCAACAAACATCCAATCGTTTCATTTTCATTTTTTTATAGCCGTAACTTTCATAATTTGGTTAGATTTTACCAGTCTACTTCCGAACCCGAATCCCGCTCACAGTTTTTTTAAGTAGATACTTATTTTTGAAGTGAAACCTTTTTTTGGCACGCCATAGACAGATTTTTCGTAGGCTGTAAATTGAATTCGGGCGTCATGCTCGGGAGTAATAAGAAATTTTCGGGTAAACTTGGGACCATAGTCATTGGGCATCTAGAAATAGTGACGCATTTCAGGATCCTCATGGCCACGCCCTCCGGTTTCACCCGCGTAGTTTCCAAAGTAAGCTATCAAATTCTGAGTTACAAGTTTACACTTCTATCGGCAATTCCTATGACTGCCAATTTTTTATGTGTGTTTGTAAATGTAAGTACTTACAATAAGTTTGTAATAGTAGTAATGACACACTTGTACATTGCACCGTTAGAACGGTGTAGACAAACATTCGAATGAAAATATTATTAATAATAGTTAAAAAAACTAAAAAACACGCTTTTCGCCGCCTTGGAACGGCCGCCATGTTGAATTTAGGTTACGTGATTTGTTTTTTCGTTTCCCATTCAATAAACCCTTTCATTTAATACCCATATCATGGGAGAGCATTTCAAATAGCCAACCCGTCATCTTGGATGTCCCCCATGTTGGATTTAAGCCACGTGACTATTTTTTTCGTATTCCTGTCACCAAAACCCTTTCATTTGATACCCATATCATGGTGGTGGTAATGATGTCATTACAAATCCAATATGGCGGCCTCCCCAAAATGGCGGACTGGCTATTTGAAATCTACGATACATTTCTTAGCTAGTCATGTGTCGTCATCAGAACTCAGAGCGTGTGCGAAATTTCATCCTAATCGAAGACCGGGAAGTGGGTCAAATTAAGATTCCAAATTTCCAGATTTTCTTACATTAAATATGTACAGTTACAAGTGAAGCTAATAAAAAGCGTGTTGAAATAAAATACGTACATTCAAATATTCTTTAACACAATACCTACATTAACATATTCCATTTAAGAAACAATTTTTGTTTACACGAATAAGTGAATAATTATATATTAATATTAAACAAAATGTAATTATTCGGTAAATGAAAAATATTATGATGTATTATTGAAAAAATATCTGATGAAGATTATTCATAATTATGTAAGTTTTAATTATTTGCAGAATTTATACAGCGTCAGAGTGAAAAGCCTCTCCGCTCTCTGTCTCAAAAATGGTTGACTATATATGGGAAAATCGTTCTTCTCGTCCTCTCGGTACAGAGACAGAAGTTACGCCTGGGGGTTTACCGCCTAACGAAAAACGCTTTGACATTGCCGTCTCTTTCATTTCAAGCCAGAAGAAAAGAGACAGCAATGTCATAGCGTCAAAGCGTTTTTCGTTAGGCGGTAAACCCCGGGGTCTAGTGAGTTACGGCTGCTCTAGCAAGTTACGGCTGGTCTAGTCGGGCGCCTGCCGATCCGGAGACCCCGGGTTCTAACCCCACACGCACCACTGTCTTTTCGAAGTCAGGTGCGTAATGCAGCTAACTAACGGCTCACATAAAATGTTCGTCTTTCTCTGTAAAGCTGTAATATCTTATTTAAGTGGTTTTTAAGCAATACTGTAGCTAGCCTTTTTTGTGTAATGATTTTCCATTACTTAAAACGGTGAAGAAAATAATCGTGAGGAAACCGACATGTACCTAGAATCTTTCGAAGACATGTGTCATCCACCAACCCGCACTGGGCCAGCAGCGTGGTGGATTATGGCCCTGATTATCTCCTTAAGAGAGAAGGCCCCGAGTCCCAGCAGTGGAAACATTTAGTAGGCCACTTATATATTTTTTTAAATAAAGAGTGAAGAGACGAGCAGTGCATGTGCCTGATGGTAAGCAACATGCCTGCCACATAACAGCACAGTGACACGCAGCTATTGGAACATGAAGAATCCAAATCATTACCTAGCACTGCACTGCGCTCGTCACCCAGAGATCTAAGTTGTCATATCTCTAAGCCCTGTAATTTCTCTGGACACATTGCCCTTCAAACCAGAACACAGTAATGTTTGCACATTACTGCTTGGCGGTAGAATAACTAGCAAAGGTGTGCTCCTTCCCCAGGCGGACTCTGCTAAGAGTCCTACCACTACAACACAAATGCGACACATTATGCAGTACAGATGTCTTGCGCAACCTAAAATTTTACCATAACTTATGTATTTATACTGAACAATAAATATAATATGTTACAATACACAATATTATGTTAATATATGGATGTGTACATAAAAGTAAGAACTTACCTACGTTTAACATTTTAATAAAAATATTAAGCTGTAAAAACACATAATATCCGCATAATAAGTACGTATCCTACTAGGTATAAATGTAGGTAAAGGTTTGAGTGTTTCAATGTTTGTTGCTCAACAACGTTGGAACGGCTGAACGGTTCAGGACGTCTACTCTAATTCAACGAAAACGTAATTTCGAAATAAACTCGCGATTTTCCAACTCCGATTCTACTTCGATCCGTCGTTTTGTCCGTTTAAATGTTCTAAGCCTACTCTAATTAGAGTATGCTTAGTTGCTTAGAACATTTAAACGTCAAACAATGTTGTATCGGACGAAACGAAGTAGAACGAGAGAAGAAAAGTCGCGAGTTTTTTTTCGAAATTTCGTTTTCTTAGAAACAGAGTAGACGTCCAGGTTTGCATTTTAAACAAAGATAGCTTATAGACCCATAAGCATAGCATAAGCAGCCCACTAAATGTTCCCACTGCTGGGACTAGGTGACTTCTCTCGCAAGGAGAGAGTCAAGGCCATAATCCACCACGCTGGCCCACTGCGGGTTGGTGGATAGCACATGAACTTGAAAGATTCTAAGTACAGTACCTACATGTCGGTTTCCTCGCGATGTTTTCCTTCACCGTTTTTAAGTTAGCGCCATTTTACATGTCAAGGTTAATAGACCTTAAAGTCCTATAGGTCAAGCCTATAGAACTGCCGAAGTAATATGATACACGTCAAGGTTAAGACGTTTGGATGTTTAAGGCTCAGTCACGTCGAAACGGCTGCACGGATCAGGTTTGAATTTGGAATACAGATAGCTTATTGTTTGAAATAGTACGTAGGCTACCTTTCATCACGGGCAAATTATGGGAACGGGAATTACGCTCGTGGAACCGCAGGACGCTGCTAGTCGTAGTATACGAGGGTCAAACTGAAAGTTCTTAGAACTGGCCACTTATAAACAATATAATAAAAAAAATATTCTATAATTTGAAAATAGAACTCTTTGCCAATATTACTGAGTATATACTTCATTCATTTGTCATTTGTTTTACGATGTGGCGGCAAATTGAAAATTGTCTGTGTCACGTCAACATGAATTTAACACGAGAAAATTTTCGTGCAATGATTTTTTATGACTTTCGATGTCATTTAAGTCAACAAGAAAGTTATGATAGACTACGATTGGCCTTTCACGATGAAGCCCCATCTCGTGCGACTGTTTACAACTGGTTTAATGAGTTTAAACGTGGTCGCACTAATCTCACTGATGATTTACGTGAGGGACGGCCTTCTACGGCGACGACTGAAGATAACATCTGTGTTGTGCGGCGTATGATAGAGACTGACAAAAGAGTGACCTATCAGCAGATTCGGACAAGCTTAGGCATCGGTATGAGTCAAGTGCACAAAATCCTACACGAACATTTAGCGGTCAGGAAGCTTTGCGCCCGGTGGATACCTCATAATTTGACTGAGGCTCAAAAACTCCATCGTGTGGATTGGTGCCGTAAAATGATTGAAAGATTTAACGGAGGTGACTCAAATGCTGTGTTCGACATACTATAACAGGTGACGAAAGCTGGATTTACTGTTATGATCCTGAAACCAAAAGACAATATGCTCAGTGGGTGTTTCCTTTCGAGGAGTTGCCAACTAAAGTGAAGAGAGATCGAAGTGCGGGGAAAAAAATGGTGGCCTCGTTCTTTGGAAGGATAGGTCATTTCGCAACAATTGTGTTAGAGGATCAAAAAACAGTTTCTGCAGAATGGTACACTACCAATTGTTTGCCACTTGTCTTGGAAAAAGTTCGAGAGAAACGACCTCGCAGTAGGATCCTCCTTCACCACGACAACGCCTCATCGCACACCGCCAAGCGAACGATCGACTATTTGGCGACATCAAACGTTGAATTACTGGGTCACCCGCCGTATAGCCCCGACCTCGCGCCTTGTGATTTTTATTTATTTTCAAAAATTAAAGAAAAACTTAAAGGAAAGCGGTTTATGAATGCTGAAGAAGCGGTGGCTGCGTATCGCGATGCCATTGAAGAGACCCCTAAGGACGAGTGGGCAAAGTGCTTTTCCCAGTGGTTCCATCGCATGCAGCGGTGTATTGACGTGAATGGACAATATTTTGAAAAGATATAATAAAACTAATAACTGGCTAATGTAATCAGTTTTTGATTTTCTAAAAACTTTCAGTTTGACCCTCGTAATTGTACATATGTAAGTACTCAAATTTACAATAGGGTACCGGACTGGGTCAAAAATACACCATCCTAATTAGTCCGTCAGCTAGATCATGGAAAAATATTGGACACGTATTTTTTGTTTTTTCATAATATTAAAAATCGTCAAAGATATAGACCATCAAACTGCGAGAGTGGGGGGTCGCGACGTCACTCGTGAGTAAAAATCGTACTCACAAGTGACGTCACACGAAACTTCGAAGCGCTGTATCTTCGTCAGTTATTGTTTGTGAAACAAAAGAAAAAATACGTGTACAATATTTTTTGGCAATCTAACGGGCTACCTAGTTTTTTTGAGGATTGTACCCTATTTGTATAAAGCAATAGTGTTTGGTAGTTAGCATATTTTGAATAACTCTTGACATGGCACCAATATCGATATCGCGTATCCAAAGAATTCACGGCGCATACTTAACGCCGCACCACAGTCATTTCGAAGTCATGTGCGTAATGCCGCCGTAACTTAAATCAGTGAAGGAAAACATCATGAGGAAATTGACATGTACCTAGAATCTTTCGACAGCATGTGTCATCCGCCAACTCGCACTGGGCCAGCGTGGAGCATTATGGCCTTGACCCTGTTTTTGCGAGAGAAGGCCTCGCGTCACAGCACTGGAAACATTTAGTGGATTTAGTGGGCCATTTATGCTAATATTTAAATTTGTTTTGCCTTTTTTTCAAGATAAAAAAATCTAATATTCCTACTCATCATAATCTTCTTATATATAAAATTCTCGTGCCACAATGTTAGTTACCTTACTCCTCCGAAACGGCTTTACTATCTATTTTTCATACCCCTAAGTGATAAGAGTTGTTCACCCCTAAAATTTTATTTTTATTTTTGGATAGCAAGGTTTGTTTTTATTGTTTTATAATGTGGCATTAAATAACACATACAACCTTGCTGAACCCCTACAAAGCTGTCCAACTGAGTGCAATTGAAGAGGGGGGATTGCAATCCTCGATCATTTTCTCCTTGTCGCATGATTTTTGTACGGCATTGCAAAATAATGGATTAGAAAATGTATGGAACCAATGCCGTCAAACGACCAAATTTACTCTGTAAATTACTCGTACTCTGTAAATTTTTCCTACAAACTAATAAGTAAAAAGACAAAATTTATAATTTTTATAGTTTCAATACCTCTTCTATTCTATTATTCCGCAACGCCGTACAAAAATAATGCAACAAGGAGAAATGATCGAGGATTGCAATGCCCCCTCTTCAATTGCTTTCAGTTGGACAGCTTACAAGTGACGGCATAGTGCTGAATCTTAATACTTCACACCCTTCTATCATCCTACATAGGACTCCTGGTAGTTCATTTGACCCGTAAATTTTGTTCACGGGCCTGTAGTCTATAAGTACATAAACCTGGGAAAAGACATGGCGTTTAGCAAGGAACGAAATACCGACGTAGTAGACAGAAGGACAGCTATCACACACTAATCAGGAAGAATTACTGATAAATAAATAAAGTCACAACTACAACTACCACGAAAGAAATAACCGGATAACTGTATCATCAAAGTATATTGTAAAAAACTTTGAAATGTTGCTATGCCTCAAATAGGTACGGTTGCCAAACATGAACATTTGATAAAGATAAAAGATAATTTATTTGTTCAAAACATAATATAAATTATTTTCACCCGAAAAAAAAACAAAAACCGACTTCAATTTAAAATTAATATCGGCCACCAAATCTAAAATGAAGCAATCACTATGTCATCGAGGTAAATTTGAATTGTTTTTAGGGTTCCGTAAAACGTAAAAACGGAACCCTTATAGATTCGTCATGTCTGTCTGTCTGTCTGTCTGTCTGTCTGTCTGTCTGTCTGTCCGTCCGTATGTCACAGCCACTTTTTGCCGAAACTATGAGAACAACACTGTTGAAACTTGGTAAGTAGATGTATTCTGTGAACCGCATTAAGATTTTTACAAATGTTTTTTAAAAAAACAAAAATTAGGGGTGCCCCCCATACTGAGAACTGAAGCTCAAAAATTTTTTTTTCATCAAACCTACACGTGTGGGGTGTCTATCGATAGGTCTAAAAAAATGATGTTGAAGTTTCTAACATAATTTTTGTCTACACTGAATAACTTGCGCGAGAGACGCTTCCAAAGTGGTAAAATGTGTGTCCCCCCCCCCCACCTCTAACTTCTAAAGTAAGAGAATGAAAAAACTAAAAAAAATATATGATGTACATTACCATGAAAACTACCAACGAAAATTAGTTTGAACTCGATCTGATGAGTAGTTTTTTTTTAGTACGTCATAAATACACTATTATTAAAACTTCGATCAAAGTTACAACGAACTACAAGAACTATGTGTACTATGTATATTATGTTACTTGCTGGAACGAAACCCTTCATGGGCAAGTCCAACTCGCACTTGGCTACTTTATTTATTTATATTTCTAAAGCCACCACACTGATTTAGATAAAATTTCTATAGGACTACCTCTGAACTATGATCTACCAAACAAAACAAGAACCATCGAAATTGATTCACAATTGGCAGCGCTTTCGCGTAACATACATACTTTACAAAAAAATTGACAGTCATAGGAACTGCCGATAAAAGTAAAATCTTATAACTCAGAATTTGATAGCTTACTTTGGAAACTACACGGGTGTAACCGGAGGGCATGGCCTGGCTATCTAGAAATGCGTCAGCATTTCCCATTGCCTAACGCATGTCTAGATGGCCAATGGCCATGATCCCGAATTTACCCGAAGATTTCTTATCATACCCGAGCGTGGCGCTAGAATTCAATTCACACCCCACGAAAAATCTGTCTAGGCGCGCCAAAAGAAGTTTTCACTTCAAAAACATACATCCGAGTTGAGAACTTCCTCCTTTTTGGAAGTCGGTTAAAAACTAGAGGAAAATACAGACCACCCTGGGAAAAATTGAAAAAAAATGTCCTTGGTATGAAGTTGAGAGACAAGATGAGAATGTGCGATATTCTTTCGCGAAAAAGCCAAAGTCATCCTCAC
The DNA here is from genome assembly GCA_963693475.1 of Ectropis crepuscularia. Taxonomy (NCBI): domain Eukaryota; kingdom Metazoa; phylum Arthropoda; class Insecta; order Lepidoptera; family Geometridae; genus Ectropis; species Ectropis crepuscularia. The sequence continues at coordinate 8,898,154 of OY856350.1, forward strand.
TTTTAATTTCTCCCTGATTAGAAAGTGGAAATGGGCAGATGGTGATACTATGTTGCTAGATACAATGACAGGTGGACCGTAAGGACAATGATATGGAGTAAATCACGAGCCATCAGATCGAGAGCGAGCTGGCTGCGATGGCAGGCCAGTAATTGACTTAAAAAAAGGATTACAATCGAGATGACCGTTACAGACTATCAAGAGCGTAATTTGAAACCAAAAAGTTGTGGTAGGACTCTTGGCAGAGTCCGCCTGGAGAAGTATTACACCTTTGTCAGTTATTCTACCGCTAAGCAATAATGTGCATACAATAACTGTGTTCCGGTTTGAAGGGCAAAGTTTCCAGAGAAATTAGAGGGCTTAGAGATATAATAGCTTAGATCTCTGAGTGACGAGCGCAGTGCTAGTACTAGGTAATGATTTGGACTCTTCATTTTCCAATTGCTGCATGTCACTGTGCTGTTATGTGGCAGGCATGTTGGTTATCATCAGGCACATGTCCTGCTCGTCTCATCAATCTATATTTAAAAAAAAAGTCCAGAACATGGCTAAATATTTTTTTACTTCCATGCCTTTCGGCTGAAGTACACTTACTGAGTAAACTTGGATAATAGGCTAATTAAATAAATGGCATTAATAAAAGTTTTAATGTAGTGGAACACTTTTGATTAAGATCACACAGAAATTAATGAAATTTTAATTTCCATCCTTACTGTGTGTTAACAACTAAAACAAAATGCTATATTTTGTGATACTATTTTATTGTAAGTATGAAAGAATAGCAGTAATTTTATTTACAAAATTGGCTTGCGTTAAGAAATGATGTTGCACACAAGGCAATTGTGGATTCTAGAATTGAAGATATATGTATGTAGGTTGTACGTAAACTTAGGCCTACTGTCCACGCACGCGTCTTTTGTCGAATGCCAGCATCCTATGAACAAACGCAAGACGTGCGCTGTCGTGTCGTTGTCGTTTCGTGGACTTCATTATTTGTACGCAAGATGTAAGCATTCGTCTTGCATTCGACAATTGTCGAAATCGTGCGGATGTCGTGCAGCTACGTGGACAATTGGCCTTAAGCTTAAAAAATTACATCATGTCAGGATTATGTTAATGTTAGGATTCGGGGTCTTTTCTGACAAGGAGGAAGTCAAGGCTGTAATTGCCAAAAGACTAAGTTTCCTTCTGCATTAAAACCACCGTTAATATATACCATAAATGGTTTTAGCTACAATTCTGTTCTAGAACGTTTTGAAAGATGATGATATTAAATCGATAGATTAAGAGACTAGATATAGGTACATATTATATATTAGAGTCATTAGATATTATAATACGATTTATGTTTAGTATATTTCTACTTTTCCCAGTTCTACAACAGTCGCGAGGATATGGAATCAAACTACACGCAAACGTTGACATCGGAGACGAAGGCTTAGCTTCAATATTCAAGGACATAGCACAAAACTACCTTAAAAATGGACTTACTGAGATAGATTTTAGCGAGTTTATTAATCGTATGCAGTCCCTATCTAGCACTGAGACTTCACAGCCAATGAAGTTGGTAGCAGATGAGGATGAATTGCAACTGACAATTAAAAACAAAGTAAAAGAACCGATCGTAATCCAAACAGATATTCGAGATAACAACATAAAAGCTAATAAACTTGACAATATAAACGAAGACAAAGCATTACATGCAGAAAAGAAAATTGAAATTGACGACTTTAGTGACGAAAGCAAAGAATTACATAAGCCTAAAAAAACAAGTAAGAAAAGAAAGCCTAGTGAGTCTGGAGAATCTAGCTTTGACAGCGCAGATGAGGAGGTTAAGAAAAAACGTGAATCAAAGAAATCAAAAAGTAAAGTTAGTAAAAGAGAAAGCAGGAAGAAAAAGTTACGAAGTGAACACCATAAAAGAGAACCGAGAAACAAATTTGATGCAGATCCTAATGGAACAAATGATCGGGTAAAAAAATCAAACAAGAAAGAGCATGATAAACATGAAATGGGCAGAACAGTGTCAAACGACGATGATACCAAAAACAAACATAGGAAAACGAAAGTCGTTGATGAAGCTTTGCTAGTAAAAAAAATGAAGGCAGCACACGAAAATATTCACATTTATGGAACGCACGAGGGAATGGCAGAAGTTATGGCAGATAAATATCCTCTCAATAATATACAAGTTTAAATACAAGTAAAAAAACAAACATCTAGTTTAATTTAACTTATTATTGATAACACATAATTGTGTTATCAATACATAATTGTGTTTCACTGGCCGTGGGGGCTCCGGCGGTAGAATAAGACCCCTTCCTCTCCTCCCGTGGATGTCGTAAAAGGCGACTAAGAGATAAACCAGGTGATGGGCAGCAGCATTTACCTGAAGTTTTACACCAATAATACTGCGATCACCCAGTAGCTTGCCAAGCAGGGTGATTATTGGCAAATCCCCCCTTATGATAAGTACACCCAACAGACGGCCCCCAGTCCCCGGCGGCTTCGCTATCCCTGGCAAAGGTAGCTGTCATGGTAACGGCGGAGCAGGGGGTGCTAAGAATCTCCGGCAGAGATATGGCTACCAACCCCGACGATCTCTGGACCTGGCAACGTACAACACACGCACACTGAGGACAGACGAGAAGTTGATCGAGCTGGAAGAGGTGGTAAGCAAGTTGCGATGGGATATTATAGGATTATCAGAAGTCCGCAGAGAGGGGGAGGACACGATAATTCTCAATTCCGGCAACTTGTTTTACTACCGGGAGGGTGACCAGCAGTCCCAACATGGTGTCGGGTTTCTTGTTCACAAGTCTCTCGTCAATAACGTCGTGAAGATCGAAAGCGTTTCGAATCGGGTGATATACCTTGTACTTAGAATCACCAAAAGGTATTCATTGAAGGTGATACAGGTATACGCCCCACACTCAAACCGTTCGGACGACGAAGTGGAGGTCATGTATGATGACATTTCAAATGCCATGCATGCCTCGAAAACACACTTCACGGTTGTGATGGGAGACTTCAACGCGCGGTTAGGCATGAGAAAAGGCGATGAACTGAGAGTGGGGCCATTTGGATTTGGACACCGGAACCGTAGGGGTCAGCGATTGGCCGACTTCATGGAGAAGGAGGGCCTCTTTGCGATGAACTCCTTCTTTAAGAAGCGGGCGTCCAGAAAATGGACATGGCTGCATCCCGGTGGATACAAGTTCGAGATGGATTTCATTATGGCGACCAGGAAGCAAATATTTAATGATGTCTCAGTGATCAATGGTGTCAAAACTGGCAGCGATCACAGGTTGGTAAGAGGCTCATTGAATATCAACGTTAAGCTTGAGAGGTCTCGTCTGATGAAGTCTACTCTTCGTCCAAATCCGGACCAAATTCAAAACCCCGAGAGCTTTCAGTTAGAACTCCGAAATCGCTTCGAATGCCTGGCCGAATGCGAAACAGTGGATGAGCTGAATAACGGGCTGGTGGAAACTGTCCATGCGGTTGGATCTGAATTACTGAAGACACACCGCAAAGATAGAACTCAGAAATTGTCGGAGCATACTCTCAAACTTATGGCAGAACGGGATGATATGAAACTGCAATCTTCAGTGGACATGTCTAAATACGGCTTGCTCAATAGACAGATCTCCAAATCGATTCGATACGATTTGCGTAGTTTTAATACAAACTGTATTAAAAACGCGATACATAAAAACAAAGGCTCCAAAGTGTTCGCAAGAGATCTGTCAATTGGACAAAGCCAGTTGACAAAGCTGAAAACTGACAGTGGCAGAATTGTCTCATCTAAGCCAGAAATTTTGAGAGAGCTCGAGAAGTTCTACGGAGAGTTGTACACCTCGTCACAAAGCCCTACTCCTAGCATTAGTGATGTTAGAGCCCGTTTAACCCGACACTACACAGAAGACATTCCGGACGTAAGCCTATACGAGATACGAGCGGCTCTCAAACAGCTTAAGAACAACAAGGCTCCGGGGGAAGACGGGATCACGACAGAACTTCTGAAAGCGGGTGGAACACCAGTACTTAAAGTCCTTCAGAAGTTATTTAATTCCGTCATCCTTGAGGGTACAACGCCAGAGGCGTGGAGCAAAAGTGTGGTGGTGCTGTTCTTTAAAAAGGGTGACAATACCCTCTTGAAGAACTACAGGCCCATTTCGCTGCTGAGCCACGTCTATAAGCTGTTTTCGAGAGTAGTAACAAATCGTCTCGCTCGTAGGCTTGACGACTTCCAGCCTCCCGAACAAGCCGGGTTCCGTAAAGGGTTTAGTACCGTAGACCACATCCACACGCTACGGCAGATTATACAGAAGACGGAAGAGTATAATCGGCCGCTCTGTCTAGCGTTTGTGGACTACGAGAAAGCCTTCGATTCAGTCGAGACCTGGGCAGTGTTACGGTCGTTACGGCGATGCCAAATCGACTATAGGTATATCGAAGTGTTGAAATGTTTATACGATAAAGCCACCATGTCTATCCGTCTTCAGGAACAAAGCACAAATCCGATCCAAATGCAAAAAGGGGTGAGACAGGGAGACGTTATCTCTCCGAAACTGTTCACCTCGGCATTGGAGGATATTTTTAAGCTTTTGAACTGGAACGGATATGGTATCAACATTAATGGCGAATACATCACCCACCTTCGATTTGCCGACGATATAGTCATTATGGCTGAATCGCTAGATGACCTTGGCTCAATGCTCAGAGACCTCAATGCTGTCTCCCAACAGGTAGGGCTAAAAATGAACATGGGTAAGACAAAAATCATGTCCAATGCCCATGTTGCACCCATACCGGTCCATGTTGGGAACGATAGTATCGAAGTTGTTGACCATTATGTTTATTTGGGTCAGATGAATCAAGTAGGCAGGTCAAACTTCGACAAGGAGGTCAGCCGACGAATCCAACTCGGATGGGCAGCGTTCGGGAAATTGCGACACATCTTCTCGTCAAAAATACCACAAAGCCTCAAGACCAAAGTCTACAATCAGTGTGTGTTGCCAGTGATGACATATGGCACTGAGACGTGGTCGCTAACTGTTGGCATGATGTACAAGCTCAAAGTTGCGCAACGGGCAATGGAGAGAGCTATGCTCGGAGTTTCTCTGCGTGACAAAATCCGAAACGAGGAAGTCCGCAGAAGAACGAAGGTCACCGACATAGCTCTTAAAGTTAGCAAGTTGAAGTGGCAATGGGCAGGTCATATAGCTCGCAGAACCGATAACCGCTGGGGAGTAAAGGTTCTCGAATGGCGACCACGAAACGGCAGACGCAGTGTAGGACGGCCCCCCACACGATGGACCGATGATATTGTCTCGGTCGCGGGAAGTCGGTGGATGGAGGCGGCACAAGACCGGTCATTTTGGAAATCATTGGGGGAGGCCTATGTCCAGCAGTGGACGTCTGCAGGCTGCAGATGATGAGATGAGATGATAATTGTGTAGTAATCTGTCAATGATAGTTTGTTGATAATTGAAAAAAACTACTGGCACTCTTCGAGTGCCGACAAAAGTGAAATACAATACATTTCACATATTATATTCCACAGCCGCCTCCCGTGAATGGCGGCGAGCATCTTTTTATAGAAATCTCACTCTCCCATACAAAACTTCTTCTCGGAGTCTATTATTGTCCATCCAGTAGTATCAATTATTTTTCTTCTTTCGAGGCTATCTTATTTAACTTAATTCCTTCTTACAATAATTCCATAATTATGGGTGATTTTAATACTTGTCTTGTCAGAAGAGACCACCGCAGTTCAGCACTAGAAACAACTCTCAAATCCTTTAATTTACATTTACTACCCTTAAATCCTACACATAATTTCCCAAACTGCACTCCTTGACTTGATATTAGTTTCTTCCCCAAATAACGTCGCTAATCATAGTCAATTTTCTGCTGACAATTTTTCATACCATGATTTGGTTTTTTTATCTTATAAAATCCGTCCTCCAAAAACCAAACCTCAAATCCTTGTGCAGCGCAATTTTAATGGTATGGACAACGAAGCTCTTATTAAAGATGCAAAAAATATTGATTGGTGTTCTGTTATTAATGCTGTTTCGGTAGATCAACAGATTGCCATCTTTAATACTTTGATTATGGGTCTTTATGAGGTGCATTCTCCAATGCGTGCCGTAAAAATTAAGCATCTACCAGCACCATGGCTCACTGAAGATATTAAGGTTTTGATGCATAAAAAAAGTAGTAGCTAAGACTTAATACAAGTTGCGTTGCTCTGAATACAATCAAACAAAATATGTTAAGGCCCGTAATCGCTGCAATAAGGCGTGTAGGAATACAATACGCCGCCAAAGTCATGCATCTGTAGATAATGACAACCCGGCGAAAGTCTGGAAATTTCTCAGATCTGTGGGAATTGGCAAATCACGTTCTAATCTCACCTCTAAATTGACTGACCTAAATGCTCTTAATCAACATTTCACTTCTGCTTCAGCTATGTCTGATGCAGTTATAGATACAACACTTAGTTATCTTGCTGCCATTCCCAAACCTCAGTTTCCTTCTTTTGAATTTAATCGATTCACCGAGTGTGATGTTAAGAAGAGCTTTATGTCTATCTCTTCCAACGCGGTAGGAAGTGACAATATAAGTCGGAACATGTTTTTCGTGGGCTGTGAATTGAATTCTACCGTCACGCTCGGGTATAATAGAAATCTTCGGGTAAACTGGGGACCATGGCCATTTGCCATCTAGAAATGCGTCAGCATTCTAGATCGCCATGCTCATGGCCAGTCCAAATCATTATCTCTCATTGCACTGCGCTCTTCACCCAGTGATATAAGATGTTTTATCTCCTTGCCATGTAATTTCACTAGAAACATTGCCCTTCAAACCGGAACACAGCGATGTTTTCACATTACTGGTTGATAGTAGAATAACTGGCAAAGGTGTGTTATTTCCCCAGGCGGACCCTGGCAAAGAGTCATACCACCATAAACTTGAGAGATAGGATATTTATAGGTTCCTACATATATAAAGTCTAAACGGGTGAATAGTTTAAGAATAAATGCACTAATATCATTGATGAAAAGTTTAAGAAAAAGGCTACTTTAGAACATAAGTCGTAAAATAAAACAAAAGGAAATTAAATCTTTTAATGACGCATAATATGAAAATGCAATCTTAATGCTAATTTCAATACTTGAGATTAAAATTAATTAATGAGTAATGGATAATAGACATTTGTACTACAGAATTTCAACATGTATCTCAAATTATCGTTTTTCTTTTGTAAGTATATTAATAAATTTTTTGAATGCTGTTGTATTACATATATTTTGAATACCTAATGTTCTAAAATTGAGACTTTTGTGTTGTCGTAGATCCTTAATTAATTTTACTAATACTATTCATTATAGGTACGATCAAATGATATTGTACATTAATTTTTAAAACAGTAAATGTAATGAATGCACATTGATTTACACAATTGATTGGCTAACAAAAAATCAAAATAAGAATGCATGCAATATTACGTTTATTTCTTTCGATACAATTTCTCAAATTTTCAGAAGTTCGGGACGGTAAAATTCCTTGTGGTGCACAAATGTCTTTAGTACCACCTACCTACGTATTAACAAACACATAAATCCAAATAATAAAGTAGGTACTTATTATTTAGATTTGTGTGGTAATAAATACCTAATCAACAGTCACGTTAGCAACATGCAGAATGCAGTTGGCTCATATCAATTTTGTCTCCTAGCCCCCACACAAAGTCTCCCCCTGTTTGTGGGAGCCAGTTCTCTTTAGATGTGCTGAATGGAGTTTTTTTTAATTGTAGAGGTACATATATTATTTATATTTTTATTTACGTGTATTTGTGATTGTGCGAGTTTGTAAAAATGTTAGATTGACTACGGTTGAGACAATTTTCTACAAACCCTATACTACAAAATTCTACAAACCCCCTGGCAGGTATTTGTAGAATTTTCGTTACATTTCAGAAGGGGATTTTTGAACAAAAATTCCAAAAATCCCCTATCGTATGGCACTGGCAGCGGGTTTTTGGTCTATGATTGAAATTTGACTTCGAGTGGGCTCTCCCTTCTGCCGGAAGCTCATGAGAAGTCCTGCGTGGAGCGAGCCATGCGAGACCAAGCGCAGCGAAGGGGGGAGGTGCCAATTACTCTGCAAACTTATTTATTTGTAATGCTATTAATGTTATGACCTATTCTTAAGATTTGTAGTTGTAATAAAGTGTTATATTATTATTATACTAAATTTGCTTAGCATGGAACTAGTTACTGGTTTGTGAGAAATGCCTAGCAATATTTGTTTATTTTTAGTTAGCATTGTACTTATCTACAAACATGTTTAAAGCATTTAAATTGTTCTGACTCTATTTGATTTCAGTGCTGTATCAAAGACAAATTCAAGGAGCCAAAATCATAGGTAAATTGGATATTACCAACGATTTAGCATCTGTTTTTCAAGAGATCTTTGATCAATATCTACATGACAACTCAAAAGCAGAAAAAACAGAAATAGACATTAATAGACTTGTTAATTCTTATAAAGATTTTGCAGATAATAAATATGCTAAAGAAATAATGGAAGCTGATCGTTTGGAGAATGTTAAACAGCTAAACATAAATCTGAACATAGGTGGCGAAAACATTCCTCATGAACTAAAAGAAATTAAAAAAATTAACGAAGGAAATGATGATACTAAAACCATTGATGCTGATAACTTATCGATGCCCAAGGCAAGAAGAAAAAGAAGACGCAAACAATCAACGCAATCGATAACAAGTATCAGAAAAGAGAAAAAATATGATGAATTGACAAATGAAAAACAAATAACGCAATTAAAAACCGCCGGAAAAGATAACGAATCAAAGAAATATAAGGCTGGAAGGGAAAGCAAATTAGTAACAGAAAACGTTGTAAACATAAATAAGAATGAACATAACAATCAAGAAAAGAAAGTAAAGAGAGAGAAAACAATTTTAGAAGAAATGATTGGAATGGAACGGAGTGTTCACGTTTTTGGAAAGCATGACAAGAAGAAAGACATGCCTTTAAACAATATCCAAGTGTAAGAACCTATAAACATACTTACGTGTTCGTATTCATAACTAAATGGTATTGTCGCATTAGATAAATAAAGTAAAATAAAATTACCTATCTATTTCAATATTATTCTATTATTTTAACGCAAATAAATACTGATTATAAATTTTCTACGCTATGAATTTAGAAATGCAAAGTGGTTAACCATAGGTAAGTTTTGTATGCCATTAGCTCTGAAGTGGCCCACCTTGCTCTATGACTGGTCTGTGGTCTCCTGCCTTATTAAAACCAGACCAAATATTTTATGACCAGAGTAACTTGGTAGGTAAGGTGGGGAAAAGCCTCTGAAAAATGTTGCTATACTTGTGGAGAGGCGATATGTACAGCAAGGCACATATTGGTGAGATGCAAGGTGCTCCTTAATATCAGTAGCTAGAGCCCAAAAAGGATTGACGACAAACAAAAGACAAATTAACTTTGTAAAAGAGGGCTCAACTGCAAACTCCAAGAACAAGCCTTACTCAATCCTGGGTATAGCGTGGACCTGATTGGACTATTTTAATGGACACGTATGAAAAGCACTATAAAATCCCAGAGGATGTGGGTGTTTCGTCATCCAGACCGGACATTTTCCTTTTTTCTAGAGCTACGAAACGCACTTGTAGAACTTACCGTACCGTGGAAAACTAATATACCTAAAGACCACGCGATGAAACAAAGTAAGTATTACGACCTTCAAAACGAATTAACAAAAAATGCCTATGTAGTTAATTTATACGCTGTAGAAGTAGGAGCGAAAGGTATACCAGCAAAATTTATCTATAACCTGCTGAAAGACCTTGGCTTGTCCAGAAGTGCAGTAAGTTCTATACTAGAACGAGTATCTAAAACTGCACTAGTAGGATCATATCGGGTTTGGCTAGGCAGGGAGAGAAATATGAGTAGTGAAGGTGAGTGTTGACGTACGTCAAAAAGAGGCCCCTTTTAAACCTACGCCCGAGTCACAAATCTTGGGGTCTACTCGAGATTTCTCTCTCCCACACACACACCACACACACACGATGGACCCGGCACCCGCACGGTGAATCCATGGAATGCTAAGAAGTTCGTCTCCTATTAAAATTATAAATGCTAAAGTTTTAAATTTTAATGTTTGTAACTCAATCACGCCGGAACTGTCGAATGGATCGGACTGAAATTTGGAACACAGTAAGATAGCACATATAGGTTACTTTATGTCACGGAAAAATAATGGGAACGGGAACTAGGCGGGTAAAACCGTAGGGTGCTGCTAGTAATAGTATTTTATTAACTTTTATGGGTTTACACGAAACCGGTATTTTATGTTAAGCGACGAATATTAAATAATAACAAACTCTTTATCAAAAGACCACATGAAGAAAACAAAAACAAGTAAACTAAGAAACGAACAGATGAGCGTTTTAATTCTTTCTCGCCATTCGATATTACTTTTGATGAACTCTCTACGGCGGAGGAGACGGCAATGAATAAATAATCAATATTGGTAACAACTACTTGAAGCACAACTATTTAAATGAATTCATCACACAAATATTTATCTGGGTGGGAATCGAACCCACGGCTCTCGGCTTTCCAGGCACCAGAAAGAGTTACTACCCACAAAGCCACGAGGCCAGTCAATGGCTGGTAGGTTGGCTAACCTAACTCATCAGAGTGGAGCAGCCCAACATTACAGATCAGTCACTGGAAGACCGGAAGTGCCCTAGATAGATATCAATTTTCTTACCTTCCTAGGACGTGAAAGCCTCTTAAAGGCGAATCTCGAGGAGGCCGAAGCAGCCATTTACAATAATGTCACTTCCCGGGTAATCAAGGGAACCATGACAGGAAAGTATATGGCAGCTTACAGTGCAGAAAATAGCTTCGTTACACTGAACGAGAGACAGAGCGCGCGGGAATTCCAGTTTATGCGACACCACCAAACGACCCAATCGTAGTTACCGCCCGATGCACCAAGATTATGCTGGACGATAGGATCCTTGAGATGGCCAAACCCATCGAAAGGAACTCAGATGTCAAAGCGGGTTGTGCAAACTAGGTACCGCGTATACAGTGGGTCAACGGAGTTCCAGGATGTGGAAAGACAACATGGGTGATTAGACACTTTGATGTGGACAAGGACGCCATTATCACTACAACAACTGAGGCAGCAACAGATCTAAGAGAAAAGCTATCGCACCGTATCGGAAACCTGGTCAAAACCAGAGTGCGAACCATGGCTTCTGCTCTGGTAAATGGTTTCGGAAGAGAAAGTTTCAGTCCCCTCATGGTGGACGAAGCTCTCATGAACTATTTTGGAGCCATTGTGATGGCTTCAAGGCTGTCTGGTGTTGGTGAAATTGTCCTCATCGGAGACGTCAATCAGTTGCCTTATATAGACAGGGAAAATCTCTTCGAAATGAGGTATCACCGCCCGTACCAGGTAACAAACATCAGCCAGGAGTTGCTCTGCACACATCGCAATCCGATGGATGTCGCATATGCGCTGAGGGAAATATACTCAGGTATGTACTCCTCAGCACCCCGTATAAAGTCCCTAGAGCAGAAAAGGTACAAGGAAGCGCAAATACCCTACACCCTACTAAACACCCTCTTCTTAGTTCACACTCAAGAGGAGAAGGAGACCCTGACAAACCAGGGTTATGGGTCAGGCACAGGGTCACGTATCCTCACCATCCATGAAGTTCAGGTACTGATATATGAGTCGGTAATCGCAATCAAAACCAAGGCAAACATGAAGCTGCACGAGAGCGTGCCCATGCGGTTGTTGCAATCTCACGGCACACGGGGACCTTCACGTACTACGCTGACGACATCGACAACGCCATCGGTCGGTTCGTGCGGCGAGCGTTAGCTGCATCACCGAAGCCCATCCGAGAGTTCAACCTACAGATGGCCATCAGGGACAGAAATGCAGCAGTAGTGGAGGCTCTGGGCCGGGAGGAGACGGCTTAGGCAAATGGCAATAAGGCAAAGAATCGATGTCTAGTCGATTACTTGCGGAATCCCAAGATCCGGTAGTGATCGGCTCAACAGACGAGCACTAGTATTAGGTTTAAAATGTTCCCAACTCCCCCCTTATTTTCCTCTTCTTCTGATTATCCAAGAAATATGTAAAAATAAATAAGATTTGAAATGACAAAAGTCACGGACCCCGGAGTCTGTGGAGTGGCAAATTTGAATTAAAAAAAAAAGATATCAATTTCTTCTGAACCCAATAATGCTAGGTCGGACGTCAAAGACTTTTTAAATTTTATAGGTTTTCATTTAGGTATCATCACTACATATCATAAAACAAAGACTTACCTTGACTTTGACTGACCTTGTGGCTTAGTGGTTAGTCGCTCTGCCTGCGAAGCCGATGGTCGTGGGTGCAAAAATTTGTGTGATGAATTCAAATGTTTGCACTGTGTCTGGGTGTTTCTATGTATAATAAGTATGTATTTAAAACTATATAAGTATTATATCAGCTATCTGGCCACCATCGTACAAGCTTTGCTTAGTTTGGGGTCAAATGGTGTTGTGTGTGAATTGTCCACCAATAAAAGTCGCTTTCTCTGTCCCTATTTCCCTATGAATACTTAGATCTTTAAAACTACCACACAGATTTTGATGCAGGTTTTTGAAGTGAAAACTTCTTTAGGCGCGCTATGGACAGAATTTTCGTGGGCTGTGAAATGGATTTATGATCACGTGATCATCACGCTCGGATATGATAAGAAATTTCGGGTAAGCTCGGGATGCTAGAGCGAGAAAGATAATGTGGTCAACAAACGTGCCAGACCGAGAAAGATAATTGTTAGAGGAGGACATGGGACAATAGATACTCTCTCTCTCTCTCGCTGCTCGCTACCGGTTACCAGTGTTGACACTTTAGCGACTTTGTCGCTGAAACTGGCGAATTTTTAAAACCTTTTAGCGGATTTAGACGACCGACGTGTTACCGACAAAGGGGAATATACTAGTGTAGTGTAGAAGGTTGGGGAAGGAAAAAGCTTATGTATTCTTCCAGACTGTTATTCCCTTAATAATTCAATCAAAACCGGCGACTTTGTTTCATAACTATTTGGCGACAAGCTCAAAATCATAGTGGCAACACTGACGGCTACCAACTCCAAAAGACTTTTCTTTGGGCGGGAAAACACGACGGGTGCTTTATAATTTTCACAATCAAATTAATTAGTTTTGCTGTGTAAATATTTCGTTTCTTTCGTGTATATATTTAGTTTTGTATATTAGTCAATAGTATAAATAAATATGAGCGTCGCTAGCGACGGGGGTGACCCCGTCGAACAGGCCAGAAAAAGAAAACTATTGAAGCCAAATCCAAGTGAAAATGTTTCTTACAAACTATTTAGAAAACCCCTTTATAAGAGAAAGAGACTATTCCCAGAAAATCGTAGTGGAGACTGTGTAGTGTATGTGGAATCGACGGAACAGGAGAAAGTCGGTAACAAAAATCCTATTACACTCACCAACCTTTTTGTGGACAATGTTAGAGGCATCATAGGGGTGCACCGTATGAATGCATACAAAGTTGGAGTAACTTTTAAAAAGCCGGCCCCGGCCAGCAACTTTTTGAACATGGACACTTTTTTTACTAACCATAAATGTGTATACAATCTGGGTATACAAATAAGTACTGCCTGAGTAACCTTAGTATTTATTTCGCGCGGACTAAGTCGCGGGTAACAGCTACTTTGTATATAAATAATTTCAATAAATATTTACTTTAATTTCTGGCTTGTTTTACTCGTTTATTCAACTAATACGATCCATCATATTTTATTATAATACGACATACCTACCTAATACAAAAATCAGTTAATGAAGTTTTCACTTCTGCCGTGCGGTCTTAAGCACACACCTTTTTTTTAAAAGATAGAGTGATTCAAGAGGAAGGTTTTTTATGTAGAATACATGCATAATACAGTAGAGAAATCCTAATAATTTTAAAGCTTTCTAAAGCAATCTCATAAATAAACACAATTTTGGCGCTTAAATTGCAAACGCTGGCTGAACCCTACGAGATAGATCAAAATAATGTACACATTAAAAAAGGTCTACAAAAAAGCTCATTGCAGTATGTGTCTATCTCTTAGGGTTAACCCACAATAACCATTTTTATTAGTACGAGGGTCAAACTGAAAGTTCTTGGAACTGGCCACTTATAAACAATATAATAAAAAAATAATTCTATAATTTGAAAATAGAACTCTTTGCCAATATTACTGAGTATATACTTCATTCATTTGTCATTTGTTTTACGATTTGGCGGCAAATTGAAAATTGTCTGTGTCACGTCAACATGAATTTAACACGAGAAAATTTTCGTGCAATGATTTTTTATGACTTTCGATGTCATTTAAGTCAACAAGAAAGTTATGATAGACTACGATTGGCCTTTCACGATGAAGCCCCATCTCGTGCGACTGTTTACAACTGGTTTAATGAGTTTAAACGTGGTCGCACTAATCTCACTGATGATTTACGTGAGGGACGGCCTTCTACGGCGACGACTGAAGATAACATCTGTGTTGTGCGGCGTATGATAGAGAGTGACAAAAGAGTGACCTATCAGCAGATTCGGACAAGCTTAGGCATCGGTATGAGTCAAGTGCACAAAATCCTACACGAACATTTAGCGGTCAGGAAGCTTTGCGCCCGGTGGATACCTCATAATTTGACTGAGGCTCAAAAACTCCATCGTGTGGATTGGTGCCGTAAAATGATTGAAAGATTTAACGGAGGTGACTCAAATGCTGTGTTCGACATACTAACAGGTGACGAAAGCTGGATTTACTGTTATGATCCTGAAACCAAAAGACAATCTGCTCAGTGGGTGTTTCCTTTCGAGGAGTTGCCAACTAAAGTGAAGAGAGATCGAAGTGCGGGGGAAAAAATGGTGGCCTCGTTCTTTGGAAGGATAGGTCATTTCGCAACAATTGTGTTAGAGGATCAAAAAACAGTTTCTGCAGAATGGTACACTACCAATTGTTTGCCACTTGTCTTGGAAAAAGTTCGAGAGAAACGACCTCGCAGTAGGATCCTCCTTCACCACGACAACGCCTCATCGCACACCGCCAAGCGAACGATCGACTATTTGGCGACATCAAACGTTGAATTACTGGGTCACCCGCCGTATAGCCCCGACCTCGCGCCTTGTGATTTTTATTTATTTTCAAAAATTAAAGAAAAACTTAAAGGAAAGCGGTTTATGAATGCTGAAGAAGCGGTGGCTGCGTATCGCGATGCCATTGAAGAGACCCCTAAGGACGAGTGGGCAAAGTGCTTTTCCCAGTGGTTCCATCGCATGCAGCGGTGTATTGACGTGAATGGACAATATTTTGAAAAGATATAATAAAACTAATAACTGGCTAATGTAATCAGTTTTTGATTTTCTAAGAACTTTCAGTTTGACCCTCGTATTGGTATTTAGTATCAGCATTGCACCCGTGCGAAGCCGAGGCGGGTCGCTAGTTTAATACTAAACTATTTTTATGTAGGTACCTTACTTTTTGAGAAATAGGGCCCTTTCCTAAATCAAACCCAGAACAAATTTTGTAGTCACGTGCGACACTTCTCTTGGGATCTCTAGTCTCGGGTCCGGCGGGCATACCTAAACCAGAGGGTCTACCGCCTAACTAGACCTGTCTTAGCTTTAATATTGCTCTCTCTTTTTTCCCGCTTGAAATTATAGAGACCGCAATAGCAAAGCGAAAGCCGATTTAGTTAGGCGGTAGAACGACAGGTTCGTAGGCTGAAAGGCAGAGTACCTAATATGGACGTGGGCAAAGTTACACCATCGTTCCCTAGACGTATCCAATAAAGGTCTTACTAAATAATAGGTCTAGAAAGTAAAACAAGGAAACAAGTAGGTACCTATTTCAGATTCAGGAAAGTTAACGAGTGTGGCCAATATTTTTAGTTTTTGAAGTGAAAACTTCTTTAGGCGCGCCTAGACAGATTTTTCGTGGGCTGTGAATTGAATTCGTTCGTCACGCTCGGGTATGATAAGAAAGCTTCGGGTAAACTCGGGACCATGGCTATTGGCCATCTAGAAATACGTCAACCAATGGGAAATGCTGAAAGGTCGTGGATAGGCCATCATGGCATGGCCATCTAGAAACGCATCAGCCAATGGGAAATGCTGACGCATTTCTAGATGGCCATGCCAAGATGGCGAGGCCACGCCCTCCGGTTACACCCGTGTAATTTCCAAGGTAAGCTATAAAATTCTGAGTTTTAAGTTTTCACTTCTATTGGCAGTTCCTAAGTATGCCAATTTTTTTATATTCAATTTAGAATTAAACAGGAATTTGTGTATATGTGCGATGAATACCACTATTTATTTAATATTTCTAATTCTTACTATAATTTATGCTTTCCTTAGTTTGGGGCAACGAAGTATTACAAATAGAAGCGTTATAGTCTAACAATCATGCAATAAATCACAGCGATACTTGCACACATACTCATGTACCTACACACATACACACTTCCATAAATATGTATTAATAAATATCACGCGGAAGAAAGAGACAACATAGCCAGCTTATCGGTTGTTGGAAAGGAAAAGATAGATTTATCGGGTAGGTACCTACAGACTAATATAAACAATAGAGTAAGGTAAGGTAAAAGTGAATATCTACCGATTGCTAATTTCAGGAATTGGTTTTTAATGTGTGATATTTTATCTTGTTGGTAAAAATAGGATTTTGGCAAATTTTGGATATGTATTGAAATAAAATTGCTATTTTGATATCGAACTATAGTTATATTCAAAATAATACAGAATACACAAAAATGCTATTTCAGTACACAATCTGAATAGGTGCCGTTCATATCTACCTATTTAAATTGTAATAAATGTATGGATATTTGTTGCTCGATCAAGTCGTAACGTATGAACAGATCGGACTAAAGTTTGTAACATAGATAGTTTAGTCTGGAAGAACACAGGCTACTTTTTATCCCGGGGGAATAACGGGAACGGAAATTACGCGGGTGAACGCGCGGGGCGGTGCTAGTCAGAAATATTGTACCATAACTAATACATTTATAAGTGTTATCAATTTCTTTAGTTTTACTTTCAATCTTTTGATCTCTAAAAATATTAAAAAAAAATTTTGTAGACACAAAAGAAGAAAGGGTTCTATCACGCACAGTAAGTTATAGGTATTTTATGAAAAAAGTACCTTATTTAGAAAAAAATATTTTATGAAATGTTCATAAATTTAAACAATGTGAAATACAAAAATATTTGTGTTCTACTATGCCCAACTTCCTCTAGCAAACAGCATCATACCACAACACAAGATCTCCGCCATGACATTAATCGGATCTCTCTTACACTCTCGTTCTAATCTGACTATATCCATTTCGCTCTATCCGTTCGTAGGAATAAACAACCAAACTTAATAACAAATAATTTAGAAAAATAATTGTAGTGTTACTAACGCATGAAATGAAACATTTTTCTCTTTAACAGTTGCAGTATAGTTTTTACAGTATCTAAAAACACAGGATGGCATTTTTTCTTCTGTTTACAAAACAATATTGACCAAAAATACCTAAAAGCGATACGACTGCTTTCGACACTTGAGAGTACATGACTGAGCGGGCATTAAGGCAATTACCTCGTTTTCGTCTTGCCAAAGTTTAGCTCGGGTAACACGTCTAATTATTTATAGGTCATTGGTTTGGGGCTAGTTAGTGCTGTCTGTAAATTCCACCAAATCTCGAATACTCGGCCATAGCTTCATACAAACGCCGTGACCGCCTGACCACGCTACCTACGACACAACTCACACCAAAGATACAGCAGCTTCATTGTAATGCGATTGAAAACGTTATTTTCATTATTAAAACACAGTTTGGCTTGAAAAATCGTACGCTGCCGCTGTGTTGGAGTCGTCGGATGGCTTGAGAAGTCGCGGGTTGGCTCGCGACCTCTCAAGCGATACTATATTTTATAACATTAACTGTAAGGTTTTAAATCGAATTACCATGAAACTACTCGTCGCTGTACTGCGCGGCGTTGCTCCTTTGCTTTGCTTTTTGCGTTTTACTCACACGAGACAGACGTTTTTACACCGAATTTCACAAAATTATTCTACAAAGCTGTTGCGTCAGTGGCGAACAGATGGTGAACTCAGGTCACCCGCCGGTGTTAAGTAGGCAACACGGTCCGAAAACCTCTTGAGTTGAGTGTTTCCAAGCCCTTGTCATGGCCTGAAGGGTGAGGAAGTCCCGATTGGCGGGGAGTGAAGACTGCCCATTCTATCTTATATCAGTTCTATGAATCTGCGTCACTTTTAAATTCATAATCTATCGGAGACGTAAGCTGTATTCCAGGCAAGACCAAACTATAGGTATGTACTTATGTAGCTACCTATAAGGGAATACCTAATGTTTTTAAGTGTTAACGTGTTTAATAAAAAGCATTATTTTTTATATTAACTTTATTTCTTTACAATAAATGAATATTCAGTGTGCCGTACAATGCGTTCATAATAACCGTCGCGCTATTTATACCTTTTAAATGCGAAAAATGTATTATTTTACCAAATATTCTATGATGTGTCCCATCGTTTCATTGCAACAAAATAATAAATCTACACTGCAAATTGCGACCGGATTCTCGATAGCCGTTACTTAAAACACAAACACAGGCCGGTATAACTTGACCTATGGTACGCCCCTTTTTAAGTTGACCTTTTCTTGGAACTACAGCGCATGTATCGTCGGTGCTTAGTTAAGATAAGCTTCTGCGTAAACACGTATCTAAAATAAAAGCTATTTGGGCTGGGCTGGACTGGTCCAGCTATCTGGGCTAGACTGGTCAAGCTCTCTGGCTGGACTGGTCCAGCTATCTTTCCTAGACTGGTCGAGCTATCTGGGCTGGACTGGTCCAGCTATCTGGGCTGGATTGATCCAGCTATATGGGCTAGACTGGTCGAGCTATCTGGGCTGGACATGTCCAGCTATCTAAACTGGACTAGTCTAGCTATTTGGGCTGGATTGATCCAGCTATATGGGCTAGACTGGTCCAGCTATCTAAACTGGACTAGTACAGCTATTTAGGCTGGATTAATTCAGTTATATGGGCTAGACTGGTCGAGCTATCTGTGGGCTGGAAAAGATGTCGTATTGTACAAAACCCAGCAACGATGTGACACGTCATAAAACAAGTTTCCCGAAAAATGTTAGCCTATTAAGGCGTCTCCTTACTTTAACCGTAATAATGTTAGAAATCTTTCTATTACCGTATAACATATTGCTAACTCACGCATCAGCGTGGCTTTAGACCTGTCGTCCAAACTTTATTTACAAATTATACATTAAAATTATATTTAAAACAATCAACACTTAATGGCCCTCTGACTGTCTGACTAAAACCGTTATAGACTACAGGCCCGTGAACAAAATGTACGGGTCAAATGAACCCTTCTATCATCCTACAAAGGTCTCCTGGTGGTTCATTTGACCCGTAAATTTTGTTCACGGGCCTGTAGTCTATTATGGCTTTGCTCTACCTCTATAATAACAGAACTGATGTTTTCAGATGGTGTTATCAGAATGACAGATATTAGTGACAGATGGGTGAAAAAAAAAATGGAAAATAAATTACGCGGTCTTATTGAATATGTAATCTCAACAATACCTACAATTACCACAACACAATACCTACAACCAAAACAATACCTACTTACAAATTTTCTGTGTCGACTCATTTGTAATTTTGGCTTGTAATGTTTAATTTATTTCCGAGTTTTGTTATGAAAAAGTTTCTAAAGTCCTACGATTCGCAAAAGGGCGGCTTGACAAAAATAGTGGCACTCATGAGCGTTTTCCATGCACGTGTCTATAAATGGGTTTTAAGTAAGTCGTAGTAGGTTTCATAATTGAACCTCTTAGTTGCCGAGGTCACGAGTCTTATGTAAATACACATTGTAACAGTGGATTGCCTTAATTATGTTGATTCAAAATACGTACTTTCGAACCGCCAATATCTAACTGTCGTTAATCTAGTGATATTTTATTAAGCGAAAATTGCTGACTTCAACCCCCAATTGCTTATGCGCGTAAAATTTGTTGGTTGGTATACAGATTTTAGCAACAAGATTATATTATACTTCAGTGTCCATATTTTGTAAAATAAATAATAATTCATTCACAAATCTTGTTTCATACATTGAAAACGATTCACTACTTAATTTATGGACAACAGGTCTAAATCATTCGATACATTAGTGACAAAGCCCCTTAACGCTAAAAACAAGGATAAAAGAAATAAAAATAAATAAAATTAATATCAATATAAAATTTATTAAAACGAAACAAAGAGAATATTTACAACAACAAAATAAATGTTATCAAAACATTATTTCATTAATTCTAAATGAGAATAGGCCCCGATTACAAAATAATGATTATTTTTTGATTTGGGGAATAACATTATATATTTTTTTAACAGCGGACTAATATTATGTAAATTTTTACTAATCAGCTAAACTAAGATACACAGAATACACAGAAAAGGGTGTACTGAAACGGTAAACAGTAGCAACCACTTGGGCCCATAGATCTCTTTATTAAAAAAGGCTGTACTTTTTGTAGTGAAAACATTTTTTGGCGCATCGCATGCAGAATTTATCGTAGGCTGTGAATGAAGCTAATCGTCACGCTCGGAAGCAAAAGGCTCAATCGGGTAAACTCGCCCACACGAGCGAGAAAGATCCAATCAGTTGCGGCTCTTTACTATCGTGTCGCTGTGTTTATTATATTCAATTATTATAGGTATTTATATAGGTGCGGGAGACTGACTGATGATAATGTCGACTAACTTATTACTGAAGAAAAGGTAACAAGATCTGCGAGGTTGACGGGGCTACCGTTGGGACCCTGCGCCTAAAAAAGGATGCACTAAAATGACAGTGACACTACCTATCAGTACAACTCTTTAAGGTTGTCCACACCCTTTCTGTGTAATGTGTATTACGATAACAGAACTGACTAATTTCAAAAATTTTAATAGTATTTATGTGCATTCAAATGTCAACTTTATTTATGTATGTTTAGAGCAGTCACTCCAAAAACAAGCACAGTTATCAGACCGCTAGTTTTTTGTTTCATGGTACGACGACCTTAATACATTAAATATAGATCCATTTGTATGCATTTTATTTTGGTTACCGTGAAATACTTTAAATCGTTCGTTCTATAAATACGGTACTTACGTCAGAAGCTAAAATAAAAAATATATTGTTGTACAACAATACCTTTTTTACTTTAATATCAATCAGAGACATGAGGTTGTAGAATTGAATTTTGACGATAATCTATATATAACAAGCTGATAAAACATAGTGTTTCTTAAAACAATCAGTTATGTTTTAATCTAATTCATGTGATGGTTTTTACATGGAACATTTTTTATACTTCCCCATTGCAAATTAAATGTATCACAACTATAGGTAAGAAAATGTGAAGTTTTAAGTAGAAATATCGCAATTGTCGAGTAATTAAGACTTTTATTTTAAGCGTTATCTTGCCCTAATATTATTATTTTTGCGACATTAGAATTCCACTATTTCATTTCAATCTTTTCACACTTTGATAATAATAAATACTAAGCCCACGCTCCCCATTACATCTCCAAAACATCTTCTAAACTTGGCTTATACAAATTATTTTTTTATTTGAAACAGGACTTTACTAAATGCTAGATAACGAGAAGGATAATATAATTAGCGAGTGGACAAAGCGTTATTGCTATCCCACTCACTTCAACCTCGCGTTACGTGTTGGAAAAGGACAACGATAGCGATCGCACTAAGCTTAATTAATCATTAATACTTGTCTCGATGTACGTAAACACATATTTAGGTAACCTCATTTCGGTCACTAAATACAGGCTAATAACGATTATTTTAGAATAATGTTTACATGACTTTTGATATCAAAATTAGTATGAAATATCCAGCGAATTGCACAAGACATTTAAATCCAATGTGCCATTCTCGTCATTGTCTCTGTCATTCTAAAGGAGATGACAGAGATAGCTATAGTGATAACCGAACATAATGAAATCGACCGCTAGCTTAACTGTACAATAATCCCTAACCCAAAGGAACATTTTAAAATAAGAACCTGTGCCGATCACTTTATTTGTAACAAATATACGTTTCAAGTTTTCGTGCACTGTGACTTTAAACCTTATTCCCCTAGATTAAGGTATGTAAAAGAAGAAATAAATCTCGACTGAAGAATAGAATTTATCATAGCAAGAGCTCACAGCACTAAGATTATTGATATATTGCCATCCTTTTCATTATAGTCTGCGGAACAAGGACAGCTATATTTTAATAGCATTCTAATTTTAAAATGCACCTTCAGAGTACAATAACTCTCCGTTTCAGTCACAAACAACAACTAAATACATATAAATAACGAGTCTAATTAATAAAAACATCAAATTAGTGTACTTAGCGTTACATATGGAACGTTTCTACCGAAATGGTACGATTTAGAAAAACAAGTGATACCCGACCTTAACTGCTAGTATATACCGACTATTTTTGAATACTAGAAAATTCTTCCTTTGATGCATTATTGATTTTCTTGTTACGTAGGGAAAGAGTGAAAAGCCAAAATCAACAGTATTTTATCATATAAATAGATGCATATCCAGTTAAATGACAGTTCTATTCACTAGCCTCTTAGTTTTGAACTTATGTTTATTATATTCGGTTATGTGCCTTTAAAAAAACCGTATAAAATACGTAATAAAAAAAATGGTTGCAAAATACATTTCGATCCCATTACATCCAAAGTAGGCCAAGTACTTTTTTTCGATACCTAATGGCTTGTCCCATATTTATACCAATTAAAAATGATATCTTAGTATTCAAAGAAAACGTCAAAGTAAAAAAATATTTTTATTTTTATGTAGATTTTTAAACATAAAAGCAAAATAAAAAAATAAAATACAATTTTTAACGTAGGTTTTAAACAAAATTAGATTTCAAAAAAAACAATTAAAGTTTTTAAACGTAAAAATAGAACAAACATTTTTTTTTATTGTGTCCGTTTATTTTTTTAATTTAACGTCCCGTTCGTTTCGCTAAACTAACGTTAGTCGAGAACTGCAAGTTTATTCACTTAACACTACTTGTTGGTATCATTACAACAGATATTATACAATTCATTATGGAAATATATTCCGGATTGTTAGTTGACCTCTATTGGAGTACAAAGTTCGATCGATACAATGAGTTTGACCAAAGGAAACCAATGAATATATTATAACGTCGTGTTGAGGCAATTTTCGAGTTTCGTATATGATACTAATTAGGTGAGATGACTAAAGAAAAAATAATTCGTATGTTAGTTAAGATTGCCAAAAAACTAAAAATATATTAAACACGTATTTTTTTCTTTTGTTTCACAAACAAAAAATTACGAAGATAACGGGCTAAGAAGTTTCGAGTACATAATAATAAATTGACGATCTTACCTCTACATATATTATCTTTGTCGATTTTTTTATAATAATTTGATAAAACAAAAAATACGTGTCCCATATTTTTTAATGATTTAGCTGACGGACTAATTAGAACGGTTTATTTTTGACCCCAGTCTTCATCCCTATTCTACTAATATTATAAAAATGCGAAACTTTGGATGTTTTTTTGCTCTATCACGTCGGCGCACCTGAACGGATCAACTTGAAATTTGAAACACGGATAGTTTATAGTCTGGAATAACACATAGGCTACTTTTTATCACGGAAAATTACGGGAAACCGCGTGCACGGCTAGTATTATAAATACTAAAGTTTATGTGTGTATTCGTGTATAATTTATTTGTTACCACGTATGTCTATAACGGAATTTGAATTAAATTAAAAACGAAGTAAGTACATTGTACCTGGATTAACACTTACTTTTTATCGCTTTAAAGTTAGTGATTCTTCTAAGATATTGACTGCATTGATTCATTTGCGTAAATCGTATTTGGCAAAAATAAATTACAGTGAAAAACTATTAATCCGGGTAACGCCGTAGGCCACAGCTAGTCGTGAAGAAATCGCGAACGAAGTCACGTGACCGTTGTATATTGAATAGAACGAGGTTACAATAGACTTGACTTGAGAATTTAGTTCTATATTGAAAAAATGTATTGAAATTAGTACGAAATTGTAAAATTGCCAACGTAAAAATTAAAAAAAGACGGTATTATATTCCCTGAAGAACTCTTGATTTTTTGGGAATAAAAAGTAGGTTAAGTGCTATTCCAGGCAATAACTTATGTTCTTCCAACCTGATCCGTTTATTATGAAGTGATTGAGTAATAAATACAGAAGATTTCATATTTCTATAGGCAGGTATTAGTATGTAGGTTTCTATAGTTAGATAGGTAGGACAACCATTTAGAACTTATACAGCACTGTAGCAATGCGTCAATCTCAAATAAAACAGACAGCCACCGCGTTGCCTCTAATTATAAGATTTAAGATCATCGTGGCAAGGTCTATTTTCGCCTGACATCGTAAATTGGGCAAATGTTTTCAGTGAATAGTTAAATCAATAGTACATCAAAGGCCCGGGCCTAACAGTTACAATGAAGTAGGCATAATTAATATTATTCTACATAATTATGGTAAAAGGGAAATAATTACTACACCGCGCTCGCTTGCCGCCAGTCTGGTTTGGAGAGTATTGAGCGGTGCTTGGGACTCCGAGCAGATTGAAACAAACTGATGGGCCTGGAACAAAAACGTTATTATATAAAATGAACAAAATTAAACATTTTGACTAACCCTATGACAAATTTCCAGAATTTCCAGAATGTATTTTATTCGACTAGTCAAACCTTTTTCGTTAGAGATTCATATCAAGGGAGTTGGGACAAAAACGTAATTTACCATTTTGTGTTGGCGGCATCTTGGATTTGAAATTTATTATAGCGTATTTTAGTAATATTTTAGTCAAATCCTTTCATATGATACTCATATTGAGAGAAAATATTGTTTTGAAAAAATATGTAATACTTACGCCGTTTTGTGGCGGCGTTTATCTTAAACCGATTTATACTAAGTATATTATATTTTATCAATCACAGTTTACAAGTGACATATCTTACACTATAGATAGCTTACAAGTGACATAACTTACAAGCTTGAGAGCTTACAAGTTAGATAGCTCACAAGCTAAGAGGCTACGCTACAGATAGCTTACAATCGACAGCTCGCCTTATTGGGTTTCCCTGTTGGTTCCAATATTTGTGTTTTCAAATCGAGAGTGAATTGCTTTCTTCTAGGTAAACACGCTCGATCGTAGACCGCATCGTCGCTTAACATCAGGCGAGATAGCGGTCAAGTGTAAAAGTAAACCTATAAAAGTAAAAAAAAACCTAGAAATCTTACACTACATACATGACGACCTGGAGAGCGTACACTACGAACTATAGCTTACAAGCTAGAGATCTTACTCACACCACAGATAGCTCACAAGCTAGAGAGCTTACACTACAGATAGCTTACAACCTAGAGACTACAGTTTTCCCTACAGATAGCTTACAACCTAGATACTACAGAGCTTTCACTACAGATAGCTTAGAAGTGAGCCAGCTTACAAGCTAGGGGTGGTCTCGGGGCTCGTTCAGCGCAGGTCCGGGTTGTCGTTGATCTGTTTCTTGATGCGCACCAGGATGGTGGTGTACCACTGGTCGAGGCGGGATATGCTGTCGTACGTCTTCACGGCTTCGGTGAACGCTTCAACGTTCTGCTCCTCGAGGTGCTCGATCAGTTCCTGGTCAAAGAAATACTACATTTTAGGCGAGAAAGCTTTTTTTTTAAAGTGAAAGCTATTTTACGTGCGTGGTGCGAACCGCGCACAGATTTTTCGTGGGCTGTGAGTTAAACTTAAGCGTCACGTAAATGAAAGAAACTTTCGGGTGAACTCGGGACATGATCAATGGCCATCTAAACATGCGTGTTACCATGGTTACCATTACACATTTCCAAATCTAGTCTAGATGACCATGGTTGGAAGACTTATCTTGACGACCATACTTTTAAGATTTATTCCAGCACTCTCCGGTTTCACCTGTGTAGTTTCCAAAGTGAGCTATCAAACTCTGAGTTATAAGTTTTCACTTCTATCGACAGTCCTCTCCCTATGACTGACAATTTTTTTTATATTAGTCACTCAACAGATTCCGAGGTCCGTGACCTTTGTCATTTGGTTCTCTTTTTTAACCTATTTCTTGAATTAGGAGAAGAACAGTAAAACAGTGTGTAGTATGTAACACGTAGTTCCCCGGGCGGCAGCGCTCACCTTGACGAGCTTGCACTCCCTTGAGTCCCCGAAAGCCGGGTACAGGCCGCAGTACTTGTCGAGCGCGTGCTGCGCGTTCAGTATGTCGACGCAGAGGTGGCAGAGCGCCGCGCGGAACATGTACTCCTTGGCGCTGTACTTGAGGAGGCTGTTGTCGAGGGACGACTTCGCGATCTGTGGATGTAAATAGACTAATGAGCATTGTTGGTACTTTCACTTATAACACCATCTGACCCCGAACTAAGCAAAGCTTGTACTGTGTGAGCCAGACAGCTGATTTGTAATGATTTAAATTGTAAAAAAAATTATACAGGGTTATTTGGTAATCAGTCTGCATCCTTTTAAGGGGATGTTCAGTGTTCAGTACATTAAATACAATTGCTACTTTATTTTGTTTTGTTTTGTTATGTAACTTTTATTTATTTTTGAAATTAAGTGCAATAAAGAGTTAATCTAGATAGATTAACTATCAACTTAACTATCTATCTAAATACGTCAACTTTTGTTCTACAGTTTATAACAATTCGTATAGTTTTTTTTTTCATACAAAATGTTTAAAAATACTATAGACCACAAACATTTTCATTTTTCTGGTCTAAAGTATCGTACTCTTCTAAACAAGAGCGCGCGCGCTCTTTAAAGCTCGATAAATGATGTGCCGAAGTGAAAAAACATTAAACAACCGCTAAAGAGTGCTAGAGAACACAACAAACACTTATTTTTGGGAATATGTACCTATTACGTCTTAACAAAAGTTATTTGTTTAAACATAGTAAAGTAAATAAGTATTTGCGTAGAATGGGTACAATGGTAGATAGAACCAAATAAATGGGTTTCGAAAATAGTTCGCCATACCCTCCTGCCTTTCGGCTTGCAAAATATACAAATATACAAAAAACAATTTGAATCGACATTACTTACACAATCAAAATTCATTACACAATACAATAAAAGATATTCAAAACAAAATTAATTAAAATACAGAAAATAATAACAATAAATAAAATGTCACCAGTTGCAATAAATGTCAATTTCATAGCGGGATAAAAGCTAACCATACACGGTCAAACCTCTCGTCGTAAAAATGACAGTTGCACAGTACTACGATAATACTGAAATTTACACAAAAAATATACAATCAATCATAATACAGAACATTCCCTTAAACGGTTACCTGTTCATAGATCTGTATCGCCTTGTCGTAGTGCTCTAGCTGCGCCGCGTACTGCGCCAGTTTGAGCATGCACTTGTTGGCCGAGGAGGTGGACTCCTCGCCGCGGAAGTAGTCCGCCGCTTGCTCGTAGTGCTGCATCGCTCGGGCCAGGTCCACGCACTCGGTCTCGTATAGCTCGGCGATGTTCTACAACGAGACAGCATTGTATCAGACATATGATAGAGAAACGTGCCAAACGCGGCTCATAGGCAATGACACCTTTGTTCGAAAGAATAGGGTACCGGACTGGGTCAAAAATTCACCATCCTAATTAGTCCGTCAGCTAGACCATGGAAAAATATTGGACACGTATTTTTTGTTTTTTTTTCATAATATTAAAAATCGTCAAAGATATAGACCATCAATCTTCGAGAGTGGGGGGTCGCGACGTCACTCGTGAGTAAAAATCGTACTCACAAGTGA
Organism: Ectropis crepuscularia; assembly: GCA_963693475.1. Classification (NCBI taxonomy): domain Eukaryota; kingdom Metazoa; phylum Arthropoda; class Insecta; order Lepidoptera; family Geometridae; genus Ectropis; species Ectropis crepuscularia. Next base: position 8,926,237 of record OY856350.1, read on the forward strand.
CGTCACACGAAACTTCGAAGCGCGTCATTTTTTGTTTGTGAAACAAAAGAAAAAATACGTGTACAATACTTTTTGGCAATCTAACTAACGGGCTACTTAGTTTTTTGAGGATTGTACCATATTATGTAGGTACTATTCGTCTCACTTACGTATGTAGCATCTCGCTCTATCACATATCTTAATCGCTGGGTGTTTTTTGGCGACAGCAACATGCTGCATTATTAAATTTTTCAGATATTTTTAACGCTTACAAGCATCGATGACTAAGGTATTTAATTATATGGTGATATTTAGAAAAAAATAATGTAGCCAGAACATACATTTTTTACATATTTTTCCCGGGACTGGGTGTGATCCCCCATTTTACCCCGTACCCGCTTGACGTTAAGTTCTGAGACAAAAAGAGTTTTTTTCCGCCGCAAAAAACACCATAAATATGTAGTACACATTCGACATATTATTGTAATTTATTTGCTTTTGCAATGTACAACCTATAGGATTTGCAGAGAAGGTATCATGTCTCCTGTGATATCGTGAAGAAAATCTTATATGCTGTTTCAGGCATAATCTGTATCGGCTAAAATCTATAATTCTGTTCCAAATTCCCGATTGTGCATGAAACTGCTTCGAAATATTGATGACTCACTTTTATAAAACCCACTGCGGTAAATATCCCGTAATTAATAAATCATGAGGTATAGGTAGTTACTAGAGATGGGCCGAGTACTCGGTTGATACTCGGTACTCGGCATAGGTACTCGGCGGGTTTTTGATACTCGTACTCGGCCTCGGTACTCGGTCTGAATGCCGAGTATACTCGGTTTAAGAAAAGCAATATATTTAGGTAGGGTTCTCTGCCTTTTCGCCGATGCGTCATGTTCATGTTTGTGCTCTGTGTACTGAAACAAAAGCGATTTGGTTCTGGCACTTCGCCGGCCGCTGCCGCGGAATGTTCGCTTCGCTCGCTTGGCTTGTGCATTGTTGGTCACAGTTCTAACCAAACCAAACCGATTTCTTTCTATTTCACCTGAACTTCATTCCGAACTTTGAAATTTTGCAAATGTGTACAAATGTTGGAGATTTCTGTGGTTATAATATTACATGTACAAATAATATATTTTCTAATATAATATAAATTTACAAAAGGGAACTGATACACAGACGAAACGTTATTTGTCTAAAAGTTGTTTGGCGTAGTGAAAGATTTGACAAAAAATGATAAGTGCCTTGAACGTATTGAGTTATTATAAAAATCTGTTTAACAATAATTCTGCCCAATGAAACGTTGCCATACAAAAAGTTGACAATCGTTAGTTGTCAAAGTGAAACAGACGAACCGTTGGTTGGCCAGTGATAATCGGCCAATCAGTTTTCGGCGAAAAGGCAGTATCCCATTTAGGTAGATATGATTAAGCCAACAGTTAATCAAAAAGTATTTTTTACTAATTTAGGAAAGCTTTGATAATCTCAATCAATAAAATCAAAATTATGCTAATGAATGAGTAGTAATAGTAACCTGTTTGTAGTTGTTCACGCGTGCGAAATGGGAATTTGATTGAACCGAGTTACTCGGCCGAGTACTCGGTTGAAAAAAAATGGAACCGAGTAATACTCGGTACTCGTTACTCGGCAAAAGTGTTACTCGGCGCATCTCTAGTAGTTACAAATAAGGCAATACACTTTTGTACTACCAATGTTACGCTAATATAATTAATAGGTTGATGCTTGTCCGGCATCCAAAATTAAATACCTGGTGTTGTTTAGCAGCGACGGTAAACCGTCCCATGTCCGTGTAGATTTCGATGGCTTTTAGGATGCACGATACCGCCTCTGCAACAAAATGATACTGTGTTAGAATTGTCTTGTTTACACATTACAACAATGGTGATCAGCCAATTAATTATTATTTCTTTTCGAATAACTAAACAACGTATTTCTAGTCGATAATTTAAATTTTCTTCGAAAAAAACAAAAACCGAATTCAATTTAAAAAAAAAAACATAAAACATAATTTATTTCATAACCAACTAAGCTGTTACAAATTCAAGGAACCCTACCTTTTGCTTTAGTACTAAACACTGTGTTACAAAAGGCAGTGTCTTCCGTTAGTTACTAAGGTAAAATAACTTTAAAAATTAAACTTTTTTTTTTATAGTATCGAGTACCGAGACGAGCATGAGATGCGCCTGATGGTAAACAACATGCCTGCCATATAACAGCACTGTTACACGCAGCTATTGGAACATGAAGAGTCCAAATCATTATCTAACTGCACCACTGCACTACGGTCGTCACCCAGAGATAGGTATAAGATGTTTTACGTATAATATGCCGTCATTGCACTGGAAATATTTACCTTCAAAGCGGAACATAGTGATGCTTGCACATTACTGCTTGGCGGTAGAATAACTGGCAAAAGTGTGGTACTTCCCCAAACAGACTGCAAAGAGTCCTACCTACCACTACAAAATGGGGCGACGAACTAAAGACGTAAAGACATTACTCCAATTACTGGGAGCGACCAGCAAGGTGTCGTAGTAAACGAAAATCTCATCAATCAATGTATAGAGTTTTAGATTCTTTTGTTTGCCGTTCAACAGTTTTTGATAAAATGTATATTGGCCACCTTTGAAATGTCTCTACCAAACAAAAAAAAATCATAGGTGGAGGAGCAATCACGAATACAAAATTGCATAGAGCTATAGAGCGACGAGACGAACAGGACATTTGTGACTGATGGTAAGCACGCTTGCCCATAACAGCACAGTGTCACTGTCACTCAGTTATTGGACCATGAGGAGTCCAAATAATTACCTAGCACTGCACTGCGATCGTCAACCTGATACATAATATAAGATATGTATCTTTATTTTTGTAATATCTCTGGAAACATTGCCCTTCAAACCGGCACGCCATGATGTTCGCACACTATTGCATGGCGGTAATATAACTTGTAACGGAGTGGCACTTTCCCAGACGGACCATGCACTACAAAATGATGATCTGACTGAATGTCCAGGGAGAGGTATGGATTTAGATAAATAAACGAACTCCCTTGAACGCAAAAATAATATTTTGAACCATATTTACATTAATCTCTGATAACAAAGGATAAGAACGATGCGGCCGAACGCTTATCTGGTGATGTAGTAGCTTGCTATTGTATCATGCTTACTTTACTTCCGACTGAGAACTCAAACTACTGATTACGAGATTAGCCGGACGATGTTACATGTTTGTGTATGTACGTATCTCGGAAATGTATCGGAATGCTCGTAGCTCGAAAAAGCGACATCGTTTCATGGTTGATGTTCCGAAGACACGAACGAAGATACTTGACTCTACTTTTGTGATAAGAACGTCTAGGCTGTGGAATGCGTTGCCTGAGTGGGTTTTCCCCGATGGTTACAATCTTTGTGTCTTCAAATCGAAAGTGAATCGGTATTTTTCTAGGTAAACACGTTCCATCGTAGACCGCATCGTCGCTTAACATCAGGCGAGATGGCGGTCAAGTGTAAACCTAAAAAAGGTAAAAAAAAAAAAACTACCAAGCTACCAACATATCAAGCCGTGATCGAGTCCCAAGGAAGAAACCAATCGAGAATATTTTTCATTCACCATTCCACACTTATCAACAACCCAATAAATATTCCCACTACTGAGACTCGGGGCTCTCGCGAAGCAGCAGGTGTACTACGAAGTCCGATAAAAGATATATCGGCCGAACTTATGAAAGTTTCCTACCTCGATAGACAATCGGTCGGTTGATCGAATCGGCCGTTTCGTTCGATCCGACCCTCATCCGACCTAAGTCTATAAGTTCCGAGCGAGATGTATCGATCCGACTGTTTTTCGTGGTAGGCTACAGATCCGATTCAGCTGTCGGTCCGATCCGATCATTCGGAGTTTGTTTTCGTAGTAGACCTGCAGAGTGTAGGCCAGGGGTCGGCAAGTAGTTTTAGGTGCGGTCCGGATGCTAAGCGAAAATTTTAACGAAGTCCAGAAAAAAAAACTGGTTGTAGGTTGAAGTTAGATTCTACGTGGCAAAAAATATTGTAACAATTAATAAAGGTACAGTGTATCTTATCTACATTTTAAAATGTATACTTGGTATACAATATAATATCCGGACCGCACCTAAAACTACTTGCCGACCCCTGGTCTAGGCCACAATCCACCACGCTGCGCTGGCCCAGTGCGCGTTTGCACATTACTGCTTGGCGGCAGAATAACTGGCAAAGGTATGGTACTTCCTCAGGCGGACTCTGTCAAGAGTCCTACCACTACAAAACTTTCGCATTCATAAATGGGAAGTAGAATTTGATATCAAAGGCAACAACTATATACCGTTGTTATAATACATTACTGTACGTCTATGTATTATGTATGCCGCTAACTTAAAAACGGTGAAGGAAAACATCGTGAGGAAACCGACATGTACCTAGGATCTTTCGCAGTCATGTGTCATCCACCAACCCGCATTGGGCCAGCGTGGAGGATTATGCCCTTCTCCTTGCGAGAGAAGGCCCCTAGCAGTGCATTATCACTCGCTCAATGTCGCGCGGTTTTAGCCTACAGCTAGACCGTTCCTCCCAGGGAACAAGTGCCAGTCGGTTGTCGGACGCACGACTGAGCGCTCGCGCAACACGTTTCCCGCGCATATTGTTATTAGATATGTCGACAACCCTCCGCGCTAGACAGGAACAGAGTTACGCGTTAGAAAGAGCGCAAATGTTTATTTGAAAATCGCGACAGGTATTGCGAGCTGAATTGAACTTTGTTGTGCCCCAGCAAGAGTCGCTATTTATATAATTGTTTTCGCTAAGTGAGTGTTCTGTACTTGTACTAATATTTATTCTGTGCCCCTAGTCGCAGCAGTAGAAACATTTAGTGGGCTGTTTATGTGTACCTATGCGTTGGAAACTACAACGGGATATTATTGTAACAACGCGGGAAATCCCGAGCGAAATGAACCGATAAAATCGTAGTTTACAATTCTCGAGTGGAGAATAGCGTGTTTACCCGCACAGACGGATCGATGACAGACGTACCGACTGACTAAAACTATAATACGTGTATATGTAGTGGTAGGACTCTTAGCAGAGTCCGCCTGGGGAAGTACCACACCTTTGCCAGTTATTCTACCGCCAAGCAGTAATGTGCGAACATGTGAAGGGCAATGTTTCCAGAGAAATTACATGGCTTAGGGATATAACACCTTAGATCTCTGGGTGACGAGCGCAGCGCAGTGCTAGGTAATTATTTGTACTCTTCATGTTCCAATAGCTGCGTGTCACTGTGCTGTTATGTGGCAGGCATGTTGCTTACCATCAGGCACATGTCTTGTTCGACTCGTCAATCTTTTTTTTTTAAATGGACGCCAAATGTTTCGTTATCTGACTGCTCGTAGCTCGAAAAAACGACATCGTTTCATGATAGACGTTCCAAAGACTCGAACGAAGAGGTTTGACTCTACTTTTACGACTCTTCTTGACGTTACTTTTATGATAACATCTTGTTTCCTAATTAACCCCATACAAACTTTATTTTCCACATCGAAAAGTAGCCTTGGTGTGTTATTTTTCAGGCTCTAGATTATCTCTGTACCAAATTTCATTTAAATGGATTAAATGGGTTCAGTAGTTTAGGCTATAAAACGTAACCGACAGTTATTTTCGCATTTATAATAAGTATTAGTATCTCATCTATGCTAATATTATAAAGCTGAAGAGTTTGTTTATATGTTTGTTTGTTTGAACGCAAGGATCTCTGGAACTACTGGTCCGAATTGAAAGATGCTTTCTTTGTAGGATAGTCCATTTATCGAGGAAGGCTACAGGGTATTTAACATTACGCTACTATCAACAGGAGCCGAGCATGAATGAAAAATGTAACAAAAACGGGGAAAAAATATTGCTTTTAGAAAGCTTTCGTTGCGTGACAGCATTTGTCATAATATGTTAAAGGTTGCGTCATTAGAACCTAAAGTAACCGAATTTGAACAAAATTTGAATTGGTAGTACGACCAATTTTCGATAGATGGCGTAGCAACGCGCGAGCGTTCAGCTAGTACCTACATAATATTAGTATACTCATTCTATTTATATACCAGTACTAGCAGCACTCCGCGCAGTCCCCGCTCCCGCTACTTTCCCGGGATAATAAGTAGCTTACGTGTTCTTCCAGACTGTAATTTAACTTTACTTCTATTTTCAACCTGATTCGTGCAGACGATACGTTACGACGCGACGTCATTGAGCAACAAACATCCAAAGATCCAAACTATGACATCTTACTAATATTACAAATGTCAGTGTTTGGATGTTTTGATGTTTGTTGCTCAATCACGTGGTTACGTACGAAGGGATCGGGTTGAAAATATAAACACAGTTAGATTATAGATTGGGAGAACATATATACTACTTTTTATCCCGGGAGAACTATGGGAACTACGCGGGTGAAACCGCGGGCGCTGCTAGTTTATAATATAAGCAGGATATTATGATCCTGAGAGAAGACACCCAGCAGTGGGAACATATAGCGGTATTTCTATTCTTGCTTTTAAAATACTGCGTTTAATTTACCTTTGTGAAATTTACGCAAATTTTCGCAACTCATCGCGTCTGAAATGCGCCTAGTGAAGACTTCCGTTCTATATAATAGAGTCGTTACAGCGGGTAATGAAGTGAATCGCTTCTGTTACTTTGGAACCGGTACAATGTCAGAGTTGAACAATTTAAATAAACCGGTAAAGGTCTCGCACCGAGCTTTCTATACCCCTAGTTAACACACTGGTTCCGGTTTGAAGGGAATTGTTTCTGATAAATGCACAAGACCACCACTTGGCCACCTTGACTCTCTCCTTCAAGTCGGAGACGTGCCAAATGGCTCATAGGCAATGACGCCCTCGTGCGAAAAAGATTGCAAAGTCTTGAACATCGGCGAAAAATAGCTAGCTTATCGGTTTTTTATCGGATACACTTGAGAGAGTGTGCGACTGATTTGCACGATCTGATACCACCTTGCCCTTTTTTCTATCGGAATGCTCGCAGCTCGAAAAAGCGACATCGTTTCATGGTTGATGTTCCAAAGAACGAACGAAGCGATTTGACTCTGCTTTTGTGATAAGAACGTCACGGCTGTGGAATACGTTGCCTGAGTGGGTATTTCCCAATAGTTACAATCTTTGTGTCTTCAAATCGAGAGTGAATCGGTTTTTTCTAGGTAAACACGCTCCATCGTAGACCGCATCGTCGCTTAACATCAGGCGAGATGGCGGACAAGTTTGAAACTAAAAAAGTTATAAAAAAAAAAGACACCTATAGAGGCCACCAGAAGCCAACTGCCACAAATTCTTTACTTAACTTACTGCCATAAATTACTTTCATCGGCGTTACCAAATTGACCGATGACATCACAAATCAACCTAGACCAACTAGAGGTAGACCTACCGATCTGTTCAGGCACTGCTACGTGATTGAGAAACAAACATCCAAACTTTCGAATCTATGCTATAAGTAGGATAGGGTTAGTGTGAATAAAGTGGCCAAGTGCGAGTTGGACTCGCCCATGAAGAGTTCCGTTGCAGCAAGTAACATAATATACTAGTACACATAGTTCGTTGTAACTTTGATCGAAGTTTTAATAATAGTGTATTTATGACGTACCAAAAAAAACTACTCATCAGATCAAGTTCAAACCAATTTTCGTTGGTAGTTTGCATGGTAATGTACATCATATATTTTTTTTTAGTTTTTCCAATCTCTTACTTTAGAAGTTAGAGGGGGGGGGGGACACATTTTACCACTTTGGAAGTGTCTCTCGCGCAAATTATTCAGTGTAGACAAAAATTTTATTAGAAACCTCAACATCATTTTTGAAGACCTATCGATAGACACGCCAAACGTGTAGGTTTGACGAAAAAAAAATTTTTGAGTTTAATTTCTCAGTATGGGGGCAACCCTAATTTTTATTTTTTTTTGTACAAATCTTAATGCTGTTCACAGAATACATCTACATACCATATTTCAACAGTGTAGTTCTCATAGTTTCGGCAAAAAGTGGCTGTGACATACGGACGGACAGACAGACAGACATGACGAATCTATAAGGGTTCCGTTTTTACGTTTTACGGAACCCTAAAAATGACTGCTACTATGAAGTACAGTTACAGGCACAATTAACCGTCCATCCTGTATTTCTCCTAGTTTGCAGAAATAGTTAAATTTTAAAGCAAATTTTATGATAGTACCTACATTGAAAGTTATCATTAAGCAGTAACAAATAAAGACATTGAAAACATAAACGGGTTTTTAAGAATAATCCCACAAAACCAATTTAGTCGAAAAGATCGAAGTGACGAAACATATAGGTGGGCTATTAATTGTGCCTGTCAGTATATTAATGGTTCCACCCGGAGAAACTGGGGTGTGCCACTAGTGAGACATAACACAGAGTTATGAGCCATACCTACTTCTTTATAGATTTTGTATCCAGAGGCTGTAGTTTTGGGTTAGCGCCAACACTACATACATATGTTATATGATACAGTTGTGTAGTTACTCAGTATTTTATGGAGTTAACTAAAACAGATGTGATTTATTGGGAGCGAGTTGAATGAACCAAACTAGGAAATACTAATATCTTTTCTAATTAACTAGCACAAGAATAAATAACGACCAACCTCAGCTCTGCTGTGGCATGTAGACTTTAGTTTTGAAAATGTTATTACCATACAACATCTGTATAATACTCGTAAAAGCAATTTGCTTTACTAAAAAGTGTTCACAGTGCACCAGTTTAGTTAAAGTTCGCACCACTGTGCCGCCTACCAGCGGCAGCCCAACCCGCCGGTCTACCGCCTAATAGACTACAGGCCCGTGAACAAAATTTACGTAGTAAATGAACCACCAGGAGACCTATGTAGGATGATAGAAGGATATAAAGTAATAAGATTCAGCACTATGCCGTCACTTGTAAGCTGTCCAACTGAGGACAGTCGAAGAGGGGGGGTTGCAACCCAAGATAATTTCTCTTTGTCGCATGATTTTTGTACGGCGTTGCGAAATAATGTATTAGAAGAGGTATTGAAACTGTATGGAACCAATGCCGTACCTAATCGAATGACCAAATTTACTCTGTAAATCGTCAGCACATCATAATTTTTTCCGACAAACTAATAATTAAAAATCTAAAATTTATAATTTTTATAGTTTCCATACTTCTACTAATCTATTATAGCGCAACGCCGTACAAAAATCATGCGATAAGAAGAAATGATCGACGATTGGAACCCCCCCTCTTCAATTGTACTTAGTTGGACAGCTTACAAGTGACGGCATAGTGCTGAATCTTATTACTTTATACCCTTCTATCATCCTACATAGGTCTCCTGGTGGTTCATTTGACCCGTAAATTTTGTTCACGGGCCTGTAGTCTATAAGGCCTACTGTCCACGCACGCGTCTTTTGTCGAATGCATGCATCCTACGAACAAACGCTAGAAGGGCGGCTGTCGTGTCGTTGTCGTTTCGTGGACACAGACTTCATTATTTGTACGCAAGATGCAAGAATTCGTCTTGCATCCGACAATTGTCGAAATCGTGCGGATGTCGTGCAGCTACGTGGACAATTGGGCTAACTCTCCTGCTTTCTGCTGTGCTTTGATTTGTGACGTCATCTGCCAATTTCATCCATCGTGAAAAGCAGAAGAATGAAAGAAGCATGAAAGCAGACAACTACATCTGGTTTCCGTATGAAGCGGAACTGAAAGCGGATGTGGTTGTCTGCTTTCATCGACGAAAGCAGAAAGCAGGAGAATTAAGGCAGCGGTTCGTGCCGCGACCGCGATACGAGACCGAGACCGGAGACCGCGACAAGCACTAGACACTATAGAATTGTATGGGCGCCAGTTCGCGCCGAGACCGCGTCAGGCACTTGACATTATAGAACTGTATGGGCGCCGAGACCGCGACAGGAGAGCGAGACACGTGTCGCGGTCGCGACGCAAACTGGCGCCCATACAGAGCTATAATGTCAAGTGCCTGTCACGGTCTCAGCACGAACCTGCACCTTTAGGCGGTAGACCTGCCAAGGTTATATCGTCTCATTGCCATTGCTCATTGCCATTAATCATACTCGTCGAGTACTGTAAGTATGGAATACTTTCAGGTACACTTGAAGTAGATTTGTTGCAAGCTTTCACAGATTCCCTAGGACCTAGGGTAGTTTATTGGACCTACAAACTACATAGTTTATTGGACCGTTCGTCTTCTGCGCTAACCCAACATTCAATAAGTAGTAGAGAGGATCTAAGACTAACCGTCGTTGTTTTTAGGGTTCCGTAAAACGTAAAAACGGAACCCTTATAGATTCGTCATGTCTGTCTGTCCGTACGTATGTCAAAGCCACTTTTTGCCGAAACTATGAGAACTACACTATTGAAACTTGGTAAGTAGATGTATTCTGTTCTTCAAACCTACACGTGTGGGGTATCCATAGATGAAGAATTTTTTTTGCTACGCAAAAAGATCAACAAAGCGAGTGAGCGAGAAATCATTTTCAAGTGGAAATCGCTCGAGAGAAGAAGAGAAAGTGAATGAAGTAACGTCATTACATATTTTAGTATACCCGAACGTAACAGTCTGATTTCGTCGCGGTGAAAATCGTGTATTTTTTAATTAATCCTTGGATTGCAGACGATTTTATTAAATTATTTATATTATGGCATGTTCTGTGCGTGAATGTGACACAAGACGATATTATAATCCGAATCATTACACTAGTCACCAACACTTGTAAATATGATTTTTTATCAGGTCTCCGAGCAGCCTTTGTGTGTCTTTTACATTTGACGTCTTTGGGGGTATCTATCGATAGGTCTTCAAAAATGATGTTGAGGTTTCTAATATAATTTTTGTCTACACTGAATAATCTGCGCGAGAGACACTTCCAAAGTGGTAAAATGTGTCCCCCCCCCCCTCTAACTTCTAAAGTAAGAGAATGAAAAAACTAAAAAAAAAATATATGATGTACATTACCATGCTAACTACCAACGAAAATTGGTTTGAACTCGATCTGATGAGTAGTTTTTTTTAGTACGTCATAAAATAAATACTTACACTATTATTCTATATTATCTATTCTATGCTATTATTAAAACTTCGATCAAAGTTACAACGAACTACAAGAACCATGTGTACTACGTATATTATGTAACTTGCTGCCACGGAACCCTTCATGGGCGAGTCCAACTCGCACTTGGCCACTTTATTTTTTGGAAATATAGGTACTATCAACTACAAATCGGTATGATGACTGGGTTAAAAATATACTACATATTTTAGTCCGTCAGGCGTCATGCTGATTTAGAAAAATAATGGGACACGTATTTTTTGTTATATCAAATTATTAAAAATCGAGGGGTTGTGACGTCAAGTCTACGTTAAAATCCGTATAAAGACGTGACGTCAGTCGAAACTACTAAGCACTATATCTTCGTAATTTTAGTTCATGAAACAAAAAAAAAATACGTATACAACATTTGATAATTTTAAATAACCTAACTGACGGACTAATTAGTTTTTTTAGTCACCATACCTATTCAGATCATACTGGCCTCAAATTAGAATACATTAACATTAGCACTAAAACTTACGTAAATCGTATTTTTTTGGATGCAGTTTAATTCAGAACTTTGGCCCGGACAAGAGAATTAATAATGATGCAATTAATTTAACTTGGAAATCACAATTACCGTGGGTTTTTCATTTTTTTATATGCAAGGAAGTGACAAGACTATAATACAAGTGTCTAACTCCTAGACCACAACAGTATTTTAAACAAGTACTGATCCGATTATTAGCCAGAGATGGCTGGTCGATCAGATGAACGATCTTGAAATCTCAGCTTCATTGTTCTGATCACTTTGTGTTAAAGCCATTATGGTACTTCCACGGACCGGACGTCTGAATTGATCGAGTTAAAATTTGAAATACAGTTTTTTTTTTTTGAGTGACGAGACGAGCAAGACATGTGCCTGATGATAAGCAACATACCTGCCACATAACAGCACAGTGACACGCAGCTATTGGAACATGAAGAGTCCGAATCATTACCTAGCACTGCACTGCGCTCGTCACCCAGAGATCTAAGTTGTTATATCTCTGAGCCCTGTAATTTCTCTGGAAACATTGCACAGTACAGATTACATTCTGGAAGAAGACATAGGCTACTTTTTATGTCCGGAAAATAAAGGGAACGGGGATTACGCGGGGAAAACAGCGGGGCGCTGCGACCCAGTCATAAAAATTAGAACATTCACGAATATATGAATATAATACTGAACTTGAAAAATACATAAACTCGCAGAAGAAGGACAACAAATTTAAATTGAATCGTATTTTAATCGTCTAATTACTTATTATAAAGTTTCCGTTTATTTTATGGAACCCATCTTTTTTTGTTAGCTAATACGCCCTAGTGATACCATATTAAAGAATATGGTACGCTGCTATGGGAAGCTACCACCCCTCATAATCACACCTGCTTAGTAACTTACAGTTCGAAAGACATAACTCGAAATAGATCAGAAATACATACAGACGCCTAAGTCTTAGTAGTCCCGTTCTATGTTATGCACACAGTTTTTAGAATAAATATTATTATATTCTATTCTATTCGACAGTACGAAAAAAATACGCCGCGAGTGTCAGGCTAAGACTCCACGAAAGTGGAGATGTGCGAGCGGAGACGAGATGTTTTTTTAACAACCAATAGAATTTCGTTATTCACACATCTCGTCTCCGCTCAGCTCCAGTGGAGACCACTAAGCCGAGATGTATTATATTTGTATGGCGCGATGAAAGCGGAGATGTGAGCTGTGCCTCGTCGACGTGCAGCGGAGACGAGAAATGTACGTAGGCGACGACGCGCGGCGTAAAGGCACAAGTTCGCGCTAAGACCGCGAAGCGAGACCGCGACAGGCACTTGACATTATGGAATTGTATGAGCCAGTTCGCGCCGAGACCGCGACAGGCGACCGAGACACACACGTGTCGCGGTCTCGGTACGAACTGGCGCCCATACAATTCCATAATGTTAAGTGCCTGTCGCGGTCTTAGCGCGAACTTGTACCTTAAGGCACAGACAGCTTCGGTGGAGTCACCCGAGCTGAAAAACGTCTCTTCTTGTCTCTGCTTCAGACATCTCCGCTTTAGTGGAGTCTCAGCCTTAAATTGCCCACTTAATTGTTGTCTGTTATACCGCCCGTCTGACCTTAATCCAATAAAAGAGGTCGGTGCGTCCAGTTTGCACATTTCTGAGGGCAATAAACTTTTTAATTTCAACGAACTAGTGACCTCTGTGCTCTTGTCTGCGCCACTAGCCACTACTGTCGTTCGGAGAAAATCTCGAACTACGCATTTATCGTATTTATCTTACGTGGTACCAATAACCACTTTCGAATGACGAAACCAGATCGGATGATTTTTTTATGATGACTTTATTTTATGTATTTCTTATTGTCCGGACAAGGTTTGTATAAAAGAAAATTTGGAAGAAATTGACGCGAAAAAAAAAAAAAAATACGGTACGAAGTTCAGCTAGTTTAATAATAATTTAGATCGTGAATAAGTCTTGAGTCATGTTAACGATATGAGTTCAAATTGAGAAAGTTTAAAAACTATATGTAGTAATACGATAGTTACGCCATCAGACAACTTTACAAATCGGCGAGGAGTCTAACACACGAGGTGGAAGGTCGACCCTCCTCCACTCGAGGGATCTAATTCAATTTATTCTTTACTTGCTTTCTCTACACGGCTTCGTTTGCTTCAATTCATTGATTACTAGCATCTCCCCGCTGTTTTACCCGTGCAGGTTCGCATAGAAATTACTTAAGAGATTGGGTTCAAATTTGGAATAAGTATAAATGAATTTTAATCGCATCGATGCGTCTGAACGGATCGGTCTGAAATAGCTAGCATACTAGCTAACAGCTAGATTATAATCAGGTATCTGCACGGCAGAACGTATTTGCCGTATCAATTATACGGCCCCCGACGTGCGTAAGCAAAAGAAATAAAAAATGTGTTTTTTTATTAATACCATAAAAATACCTCCGAACTTCGATAGGACATGAATGCCTGTCAGACCTGCCACTACTGCCCAAAGAAATAGAGGCCAAAACTTTAGAAAACTAAAGTCATCATCAGCACAGCTATAAATGATTTGCCGAAAAAATGACAAGGAGTGTACTTTTATTTAATTTTAATTGTTTGTAGAAAATTTGAAAAAAGTGACAAATAATATAATTGTGATGAATAAATGTTTATTTTCATTTTATGCAGACATTTTTTTTCTGTGAGTCATCTTTACCCTTCAAGAAGGGCCCCCAAACCTATTATTATATGGGGCCCTGCCTACGCATGCTACGCCACTGTACGTAGGCTACCTATTATCCCGGGAAAATAACGAGATCACAAACTACGCAGTTTACGCGGCATGAAACTACTGCTAGTAAATGAAAAAAACATTGGCAGTCATAGGAACTGCCGATAGAAGTAAAAACTTATAACTCAGAATTTAATAGCTTACTTTGGAAACTACACGGGCGTAACCGGAGGGCGTGGCCTGGCCATCATTGCACGGCCATATAAAAATGCGTTGGCATTTCTAGCTGGCCATGCCATAACGGCCAGGAAACGCCCTTTCAGCATTTCCTATTGGCTAATCCATTCCTAGATGGCCAATGGCCATGGTCCCGAATTTACCCGAAGATTTCTTATCATACCCGAGCGTGACGCTAGAATTCAATTCACAGCCCACGAAAAATCAGTCTAGGTGCGCCAAAAGAAGTTTTCACTTCAAAAATAATTGTCATGGTTCATAAAATCCACTTACCATTAGGATCGCATTTCTTATAACAGTTGGATGCGTCTACGAAGTTGGTGGCAGCGTCGTGTCTCACGCCCGCCTTCAAGTGTAGCTGGGCGGCTAGGCAGAAGGCCTGCCCAGCCTGCGCCCACTTTTTGGCCATTTTGAACAGGTTTGCTGCTCGGAGGTAGCAGTCCACCGCCTCTTCCACCTTTGATGAGCCCCTGTTTCAAATAAGTAAATAAGTAAATATTGGTGGACAATTCACACATATTATATATAATAACAAACAACAGTGAAAAGTCTGCACCAACATCTTAACGAGACTTTCGCTAGACGGTTGGGTCAGAAGCAAGCGGCAGTCATCCTTGACACGGCACGCATCATCAGGAGGTTCCTCACTCTGCAGCCCTAACCACCGGTTGCTTGGGCACTGCCCCGCTGCTAAAGGCACCCAAATTTTTTAGTTGTTTATAATATATGTATTTTTTATATTTATTGTAAAAAAACTTAAAGATTAAGAGATAAGAAATAAATGAAGTAAATAATAACAATGAAATTACAGGACACAGATAAAAGATTCTATACCTCTGGGTGAAGAGAACAGTGCAGTGCTAGGTAATGATCTGGACTTTTCCTGTTCGAATAGCTGCGTTTCACTGTACTTATTATGTGCAGGTGTGTTGCTTACCATCAGGCACATGTCCTGCTCGTCTCATCACTCTATACTATAAAAAGAACTTATAATTTGCAATAAAAAATATTCAGCCATAAATTGAGCTATTAACTAACCTATCTCTCAATTAAGACCAAATTACACATATATGTAAATGCAAACTTTCGTGCACATTAATTGACTTGGTAAAGAGTTCGCTGAGAGTGTACATCATTACACTGGATTTTTTAATTATTAAGAAGTCCTGCCACATATTGACACAACTAAATTATCATGGTAGAATAATGCCAATCACATTAATATTATTGAGCTGAAAATTCTCGAGTTTGTGTATGTATTTTTGTTGTATCTCTGTAATGATTGAATGAATTGGAGTAAAATTTAATACATAATTAGTAAATTACCTGTACCAACACAGGTCACTTTTTATCTCATGATGTGGTTCCTAATGATTTGCTCCATTACATGAATTGTACATTGACATTTATATTATTAGTAACATTATATATCAACATTGACGGAAACAAAGTGAAAGGTCTTATGAATAATATATTGTGTCCTAAGTTTTGTAAACCTTGAAATTGTAAAGTAACAATGTGCTGCCATCACAGCACACTAAATGCTCTATTTGAAGACCAATGCAAACAATAAAGAAGTAAATTAAGATTACATAATATCAGTAGCCATTTTATTTAATTGTTATTTAGCCTAAACTGTTGTAGCAAACACAAGAGAGAAAATGACTTTGTATGTTTTAAACCTGAAGCTAGTTAAATGACACTTCAAAATTGGCCTCTACAGCCTGCCAAACTTTATAGCGCACTAAGCACAAGGGCCTCCTGACCTAAATTGACTTGAAAGGTGTTTGACCCCTTACGTGGTGTGGGCCCACCGGTGGAACGCCATGTTCCTGTTAATTTTAATCTCAATTCCTGCTGATTAAGTCTAAATTTGCTCAACTGGGCCTTCTTCTCTGTTGATTAAGGGGTTAATGTATTTTGAGCTATCAACAATATTACAAATTTCATGGACCTGATTTAGACCATGTTATATCATAAGTGACATTGGACATAGTCCGTGTAACAATGAGATCTGGAGAATTATATTTATCGAGGGATAAGACTGATTGGTGTTGCTATGGTGGTTCCAAAAGCATATGAAGTATATAATCATCATTGATAAAACTAAGTGTATCTGTTCAACTGTATCAATGAGAGGTTGCCAATGAAAGTAAAGGATGCTACTTACGTAGACAACCTCTGATTGATTATACTCCGTTTACATGATTCCAGTCCAGCGACCGAATCCAGCGCTGGATTGCTTACTGGAATAATGGAAACCGGCACTGGAATGCATCAATCCAGTGCCAATGCATTCCAGTGCCGGTTTACATTATTCCAGTAAGCATTCCAGCGCTGGATTCGGTCGCTGGACTGGAATCATGTAAACGGGGTATTACACTAGTCTCAGACTTTAAGTTGAATAATTAAAATAGTCTCTCAAACTAGTACAAAAACTTTATTCATAGTTTTTTATTGTATAGAGCTATAGAGTGACGACAAGACATGTGCCTAATGGTAAGCAATATCCCTGCCACATAACAGAACTGTGACACGCAGCTGTTGGAACACGAAAAATCCAAATCATTACCTAGCACTGCACTCGTCACCCAGAGATCTTAGTTATTATATCTCTGAACCCTGTATCTTTTTTGGAAACATTGCCGTTCAAACTGGAACACAGTAATGTTTGCACATTACTGCTTGGCGGTAGAATAACTGGCAAAGGTGTGGTACTTTCCCAGGCAAACTCTGGTAAGAGTCCTACCATAACTAAATAAAATTGTATGGACTTGTCTGCAAAAATATCAAGCTCCAAGAGCATAGATTTGTGATTTTTCTGATTAACTCCACAGTGGAGTTCAAAGACAAAAGAATACAGAACTCTCTATGTAAGAACATAACTACGTATGTCTGAAAATTACACTCATTCAACTACCATGAGATTAACAGTACCCCATTTGTTTTGAATGTCCAAGCTCTAAGATCATAACAGCTAATTGAAACAATTATGTGTTCTATGAACCAGAGTTTTCTATTTACACTAACAAATAGGTAGATCTAGATAGTGACAAATGAAAGTCACAAAGAAGTGAAAGTTTGTGACAGTTTTGTCTCTTAGAATCCTGTATACTTTTTTTACTCTAAACTTGTGTAGGTTATATATAAGGTCACCTGATTTAAAAGATATCGTAAGTATATTAGAATCTACACAAGAATAGACTTGGTTTAGATGGGAGTTAATCTGTCAAAAAATTCCAAACATGAGTCACTGTGAGATAATCAAAATAGTGATGCTGTACAATCATTTTACAAGCTAATAAGAATATTACTCATGCTCTGAACCCAAAACTAGTGATTTAAGAGTAACCTGATTAATTGTTTAGAGCATTTAGAGTATGAAAAACGGATGATGAACGTGATACCACTGCAAGTTTTCAATCAATATCCAATGATTTATTGGGTTGAGATTAGAAATTACTATCTAGTTGAAGCTATTATACCTTTAGGAACAACATTCAGAGAATCTAATAAGACGAATGAAGAAGAAATAAGACAATTTTCATTGTTCTTACCCGAAAAGAGAACCAAGGAAGGATTTTGACGAATTCAACTTCTTTTCAGCTTCCACCATCAGCTGAATAGCTTTTTGTTCATTATCAGCCATGTTTCTGGCTTTTTAAACACTAATTCACAAAGAAAACGTCCAAATTTATCTTCAATTTTACAATTTATTGACAAAATGTCGTCAGCGAACTTATGCGAAAATCCGTCGCTGTCATCGATTGATTTCATGAAAATGTTGCCAGATTTGAAAAATTTACGCTGCGTTTACATTGTATGAAATATACTTTTCCGAAATCTACTCAGCGAAGGATTACACGATTTTCCCTCAGACCAACTATTCTGATTTTCCCCAAAGTTTTCCAACACAACACAATACAGAAACACGTTATTATACCACAAAAATATTACAAAAACCATTGATTAATAGCTTAGCTTAGCATCAAAACGTTTTGTGCTGTGTGTTGTTTATGAAATAGAAAATACTTTATTTGTTGATTCAGCGTACCGATTCTGAACCCAGTCGGATTAATCTCGACACAATTTCAAATCTCTCGGTCTTTGCCTAATCCATTTAGAATGACAGAGACAAGGATTGTCATTCCGAATTATAGTCCTTCGTATAGCGTTCAGAATCAGTACCCTGAGTAGCGATTCTAAATGCAGTCCGAATGACAATCTCTGTCATGCTAAACAGATAAGACAAAGACCGAGAGATGAAATTCCGTGTCGGATGCAACCGAATGGATATAGAATCGCTACCCTGACCAAGCCGTCAAGTTATCTGTTTGATACAATAGATCCGCGTTTAACGTACATGTCGGAATGTACTGACGGCACCACGTCAGCCATACATCTTTCTATCGAAGGCTTAGCGCCGAAAATTTGAAAAAATTGCAGTGATAGAGACTGTCGATAAAATTGAAAATGTATAACTCAGAAATTGATAGCTCACTTTGAAAAATACGCGGGTGAAACCGGAGGGCGGCTAAGCATGGCATTTAGACTAGATGTGTAGGTAATGGTATAGATAGATAGATACTCTATAGTGACACACCAAAAATAAAAATACATACCAAACATAAACAAAACATAGTAAATTAGTGCGACAGTGGGCGGCCTTATCGCTGAAAGCGATCTCTTCCAGGCAACCTTACCGTATCCAAAGTAACACACGAGAAATGCGTGAACATTTCTAGATGGCCATGACCCGAGTTTACCCGAAGACTTCTTTAATTCACGAGCGTGACGCTTGAGTTCGATTCACAGTCCACGAAAATTCTGTGTGGTGCGCCAAAAGTAGTTTTCACTTCAAAAATACCTACTTCTCGTGCGTGTTCCTAAAAGGCATAATAGATACTTGGCAAAATTTTGTCTCTACTGAATTCATTGAAGTGTAATAGCATTCAATAAGCTAAGCTAGCACAATAAATTCAGAAGTTATGATTTCTGATGACTAAACTTAGCCAAGTGTAATAAGACGCCGCAACATTATGTATATAGAAAACATGTTTGTAGAAAATGGACGCCTTGATGTTACTGTTACATTTAATGATTGAAGAAAACCATTGTAGTCATTTTATTACTTACTTACGCCACAAGTCTGGTATGGTTGCGAGGATTTTAATAAAATAAAACACGATATAACCTTTTCAACTTTATTATCTTTATAGATGACCGCTCTAACACGAGCCGGTAGATTTACGTTCAAGCATTTTGTCTGTAGCCATTCCTAATTCCAATCTCTCAATACTTACGCTAGATTAATCATACAGATAAATGTTACGGGACACCACTCCTAACAAAAATATATTTTCAAGAAATCACATTGTAATTTATTGATCACATGACGCTTTAGTACGCTAGTACTAAAGCTTAATTATCTTAGGCTTTACACTAACGACTTTGGTACTTTTAGTTGCGCTAACACAGAGATCTATAGATAGGTAACCTGATTCATAATTCACTCGGGTATTTTTCTTATACGTCCGTTCAGAATGACAGAGACTAAGATTATTATGCCTAGCGACTTCGACTGCGTTGTGAAGCAGCACCCTGGGATAAATCCACCGTTTAAAAAAAATTAGCAATGTTTCACTTTTATGCAGTTGAAAATTCACTGGTCCAATTTTACAGTTGATTATTAGAGGAACGCTTATGAAGCGGCTTTTTTAGACTCTGGTGAAAATTGGGCGTGCAGAAATGGTAATTTGCTACTCGCCCGTTGATTTTTTTAGATTTCGCTAGAGATTGTTATCTGCGAATGTTGACAACATTAGATCTTTGAAGTTTCACTTTCCACCCTATGCCTGCTTCCGTCTTTCAAAGATTTAAGTAGCGTTACGATTGTGGTATACTTTCGCCCACGGCCGAAGACACTAATACGGGATCTGGGTAGCGATTCTGAAACCATTCGGTTGCATCCGACACGGAATCTCATCTCTCGGTCTTTGTCTTATCTGTTTAGCATGACAAAGACCGAGAGATGAGATTCCGTGTCGGATGCAACCGAATGGTTTCAGAATCGCTACCCTGGACTAGTCCACTGCCACTGTCCATTGAGGTTTCGGGACAATATGAATTGAAACATGTTTTAAGTTCGACATACTCTTTCACCTTTATTCCAATTGTTTTAAAGGTGAAATTTGTCTGGTTCAGATAGTCTTATAGTCACATAATCTGTTAGATGAAAAAAACGTTGTTCTTGTTGTTTCTTATGTACCTACTATTAGCGGATCGAGTACCATAAAGTCGCAACAATAGTCCTATGTCATTCATTCGGGTGACAACCATTTATTAAATAAATTGCAACATGATTTTTCATATTAAATAATAGAATTAAATATTTTTTTTGTCTCAACAGCTATAATACATCATACTTTATAGACATCTATAAATAGTGCTACTAATACTGTGACACAGATAAGAATGCTAGTAACAAGTATTTTTATTTATTTCTCATTATAATATTAGGTATAAATACAGCTTGGTTGACTGCTACATAATTTGTGATAGTATTGTCATCAGAACAAGAGGTAAATTCTATTTTTACATACATTCACACACGTTACATGAGAGTTACATTTAAACAATTTATTTTACTTAGCAATTTCAATTTATTCGGCTGATGTGGGATGAACTCTCTGAAATTACCGCGATTTACATAATGCACTTTATTACATCCGCAATACTTGGACACAACTCAGAAAGTTCATCTGAAACTGGTCCTACAGTTCTACTTTGACTAAGTACACGCGTAAAATGGACCCATGTATTTATACGGATGAAATAGCAGGCAAAACAGAAAATAAAAAACAGAATAATATTAATTGATTTATTTTTCATAAATAAACTAAATTGGATATCTAAAGACGCCATAAATCTAGCAAATAGAGGATTATTTACATAAAACATAACTCAATAGTTGATAAAAATAAAAGAATAAAATGTACAACTTAAAAATTTGAAGATTAATGATAATGAGTTAACTTACTAGGATTTCTCTTTACACTGTGGTAAATTTAATATTAAGTTCATCATGTTCATCACAGCATCCATTGAAACAGAATGGCCAACTTAACAAATTTAGTAAAAATAAGCACTGGTTTTAATCTACATATATTCCGATTCACAACGCTGTCGGAATAATTCCTAAACATAGTCGATACTGCAATCTTTGTCATATCTGTGCAGAGCGACATAATTTCAAAGTCGGATCATTCCGACTGCGTTGCGATCGGAGCGCAGAAAAGTTCCAATCGGAACAAAATCCAGCAGTGTTGCCACAACACAAAAAAATCAAAGAATATATTGCACGAAGAATACTAGCGATCGAACAAAGAAATCTACCAATAGATCTCAGACGAAAACTGCAAATGATATTAAATATCATTAATGTGAATTATCATATAAGTTCATAGATACATAGGTTCAGCGAAAGCCATGTTAACTTGGAATATCTATAGATTTATACAAGTCTACAATACATCTATTTCAAGTGTCGAGTAAGCTATAGAAATAACTTTAGCACTATGTACTATGTGAACAAACATTAAACAAGTATTTACAATTTCTATTGAACCGCATTGATGCATTTGGACTCTATCTTAGCTACATCATACAGTAACTTGTATAATTTTCTTATTATTAAGTGTATAACCGCTACAGATATCTCTGTGAACATTAGAATATTTCTCTACACAAACATATTTTAGGCAACAAAGCCACCAAATGATCACAATTTCTAAAAAAAAAATGACACGATGACAACATGTTATACAATACTTTGTCCAAATGATAAGAAAAATATGCATCTTTTTTTTTCATATAAATAAAGCCTATTTTAATACTTGCAACATCGAAAAAAAAACAGTCTTTCAAAATCAAAATATCACAAATGAAATATTAATATTTTTAACTAGAACATTTGTACAAAGTATTGTTTTCTAGTTTAAGATATAATTTCCTTAATAAAAAGGTTGTAGCTTTACTTGTATTTGGCTATACGCAACTGCAAACTATTTTTGTACAGATACGCGTGTTACGTTAGATGTATTTTCAATTTCCGAAAACTAAAAAAAAACAACTACATCTATATTGATTCTCTGTCGCAGTCAAAGACGGCGATATTTATAAAACATCAAATTATTGTATTGGGCTTTCAAAAAACTTTGCATATTTATAATTTTTGACATAAGACTTTATAGAAAACAGATCAATTAATTAAATTTAACGAGCAATTAATATTGAATTTGGAATGCACCTCACATCAGTGCCATAAAGCCCAAATTTTATTTTTTAACTCCCTTAAAAAAACGTTTTTTTTTTATATTTTTGGGCACTTGCTCATATGTAAGTATATTCACAACAGCTATTAGATACATGATACACACCCGTAATGTCAATTTTTTTATAACAATCTAATATATAATATAGCAAGGATTAGATGTTCACATCAAAATTAGTGATTACAAATCTCTAAATATAGGTGATATTATGATATACTTGGTAAGCATATTTTTGTTACAAGTACATAATAAACCTGATTGTGAATGTCCATTATTAAATTGGAAAGCTATTCAAAAGTCTGTTTTTAATGTAATATAAGGCCACAAGAAAAAAAAAATTAGTTTATAAAAACGCGCTATGAAAGTTAGGTATAGCCACCACACAACCACTCTTGGCAGTTGATGATTAGAGCCACTTCAGTTTTCTACAACGACAAACGAAAGCCATTGCATAAAACCGACGTGGTGCAACAATTTCACCACAAGATTTCAGTGGGCACAGGGCACAGACTACCAACTCTCAATGTAGCAAAAAAATTTAAGCAGAATTCTCGTAATGTCAATACACTAAGCAAATAAATATAAATGTTGTTCATAAGTTAGATTTTAGGTTAACGAGATTGAAGACCATCGACCAGTATTTTTTAAGCAACGTTAATTGCCCCACTGCTTGGGAACGGTCGACCAGCACATTATTAAATTCATAATTTAGTCACAGTTTGTTTCACAGACTCGATAAGAAAACGAACAATACATAATAATGACACTATTAATTAATTTGACAAAATAAACTTCATTTTTTTAATACAAACCTATGGAATGTGTAGTGTATACAATTCAGAGAAGAGAAGAAATAAATATGACTATTCGTATATAAAAATTTTACGCACCGTATTCATAAGAATTTCATTAAAAATAATTCATAACTGTTGTATTAGCCATAAAA
This sequence comes from Ectropis crepuscularia, assembly GCA_963693475.1. NCBI lineage: Eukaryota > Metazoa > Arthropoda > Insecta > Lepidoptera > Geometridae > Ectropis > Ectropis crepuscularia. The sequence continues at coordinate 8,950,143 of OY856350.1, forward strand.
CGTTCCGTAACCTCGTCTTCGAATAGTATACAAATAAAATTATATATGGCTCATGCACGCAAAAAAAAATACCACTAAATAAAGTAGCAACATTATCCTCATTTCATTTCGCTAACTAAAATTTGACTATACTCAAAAAATAATACAGTAGAGTTCGGTAAACCGACACTTCGTTAATCGGACATTCGATATTATTAGTAGGTACACGTTTTGACAGTTCGATAAGAAATGTCAAATATTGAATTATTAAATGTCGTTAATTGAGTCACACAATTTTGACATATTTTACTCTATTTAGGGGTCGCCGATTACTTTTACTCTGATAAATTAAACAAGCTACGCCCGGCTAGTAGTTCCGGCAACTACAAAGCAATTTAATTAATTGTATTACCAGCCATGCCACTACGTCATGTATAGACCATCACATATTTGATTTCATGGTGTAAAATTCCTCAAGTATTAAATTACGATGGACTGATGGTAATGATTTGATTTCAGATGTTTTTTTTAATGGGAGTATTTAATTTCGTAGTAAAATAACTAATTACATACGCACAAACGCTTATATTGTTTTAACTTAGTATTGTCACTTACAGGAAATTTACCGTTGATATAATGGCGGACACCTTTGAGGAGGAAAACGTAAAGGACATAATAATTGTACTAATTACAACTAATTGATTAACACAAATGTTTACGTAAATATAATTGTATTATTCGTACCTTTTTGATGAGAAATTAGGTAACGATACTAGAACTAAAGTAAACTTAACTTTTTACACATTTCGCTAGTCCGAATATTCCGATAATCAATAATTCAATTCATTATTTAGAAATGCCGGATTAGCAGCTCTACTGTAATGATACAATTGTATGAAATGACTATAAAATAAAACCCCTAGACATATTCATTCTAATATTCACTATTTACCGACTAACCCTTCGCAATCTATTGACATTCATGTAATGTACGTATGTGGACATTTCGTGTCAATCAGTGCAGAGACGTATTCATGTTGCTTATCGTATATTGAAATCGGTAAACGTAAATAATAACCGATTTTCATCTAACATGATCCGGCTTTTTTGATTTTTTAAACATTTCATTATTCAATCGTGGCATAATAATTATTACATGTTGTTATTATTATAACAATAACACGTATCTATAAGGGAGCGCAGAAATGATGTTAAGTAAATTGATGCAATGTACTCAAACGAACAAAATTTTACTATGGAACAAGTTTCATAACACCCTGAAATCGACGAAATCTGTTACGATTTTAGGTTTTGTAGTCTCAGTGACGGCTTTACTTTGTCGCAATTTCAGAGTGAGGTCTATAATAAAAATGGCTTACACATGTGATACGTATACAAAACATAGATAGAAATTAATTTATTTTAGGTGATTTATGCAACATTTCTGCGTTGCCCTATATTTGCAACTACCGCTTCTGAAATAACAAAATATAATACGTACAGAATCATCGCTCTCCTGGTCCGGTCTCGTATTTATATTTAATTTTGATTTTGATAACACATATAATTAAATTAACCAATAATCGATGCGTTTTTCAGTAACTTTAACAAAATAAAAACCGATATAACGATGTTTATTTACACCTGGCATATAAAGTAAAAAGACATGGCGTCGGACTGACAAACACATTTTTATTTGATTTTTACGGTTTTATGCCAAAGTCAAGTTGCATCACAATACTGCCGCCTTATACACAGACTGGGCATTGAAATATGGACCTTAAACCACTATCCTGTAGTTATTATTTACTGCAATCACAGTTTGCGTTTCGCCTGCTGTCTGGTATGTGCCAATGTAAAATGTTTCTACAGTGTACGAGATAAAACTCATAATGGAATGCTCATTTTTAGATGAACGGGAGGGAGATGCAGTAGTTTGAAATGACTTTGGTGGTATTCTTATGACCTAAATGAGGGTCAATCCGCCATTCTTGTATACTTCTGCTCAGCGAATAAAACTTTTACGAGGCGAATCTGAGCTTAAAATTTACCTCAAAACGTTTGAGCGACGATTTTAGGCTTTAACTCAATAACTCTGTACATAAGCGCGATAATATAACTCAATTAACCATATGCGTACTGGCTTGTACGTTTAACTGAACTGGTTGGTGGGTTGTGGTGGTACGGCTGGCCGCATGGGGGCTTGCATTCCCCCCATTGGCATCATGGGGGCGCCACTCATACCCATTACCATCCCCCCTGGCTGTTGCTGAAAAGACGGAGATTACGAGATTATAGTTTAATACTTGGTACCTACAAACACATTGACATAATGTTTATTTTAAAGTTTAACGTCGCCGATTTTATGCTTTGTTTTTGCTTATAATGAGAATAGGCGTGACCAAAACTGCGCGGTTACGACGCACTGTAAATTATCTAAGACGTAATACAACGTATCGTGGACTTATCGACTAATATACTCAACAACAGCCGCTCAAATCATGTATTGTATTTTTTGTAATCTTTGATAGGCTTACGCTTGACCGCCATTTCGCTTGTTGTTAAGCGACGATGCGATTTACGATGGGGCACGTTTCCTTAAAAGATACCTATTCACACTGACACCAAGATTATTTCCAGTGATAATTAATAAAATTACTCTTTAAAACTATTAAATAAAAAATTAATCCCGTCAATTTTTAAGCTTCTCGGAATGGTTTAAATTCCACTTTCGTGACTACACTGTAGAAGGCGTTGCCAGAGTGGGGTTTTCTAGCTGGACACAATCTTGACGTCAGAGTGATTCGGTATGTTAGACGATCGTCACACAAACACTATCCAGCGCCAAACTAAGGGCTCGCATCGGAGGAAAGAGTCCCACACAAAACTGCGATGCGATGTAAATTGCTCCGATGCGGAGTCGCATCGCATCGCATCGCTGTTTTGTGTGGGAGCCCTTAGCAGCGATTGTATTACGAGAGTTAGACAGCTGATACAGTATCTCCTTAATTGTAATTGAATGTGGAATCGAACCCGCAACCTCCGGCTCCGATTTTGATACAATTCCAATTCAATTTGTTGCTAGGACAAACCGCGAGATTCACAATTTCCTGAGATATCTCTCAGTATCTGTAACTTTTCAGGGTAATAATATTGATTAGGTCAATTTTTAACCCTCGACCAAAAAGAGGGGTGTTATAAGTTTGACGTCGATGCCTGTCTGTCTGTGGCACCTCTCAAACGGATGAACCGATTTCGGTGCATTTTTTTTATTTTAGTTCTTAGCTATTTTTATTTTTTTACAATCTTCCTCAATATGTGTATCAAATGATAGGGCTTGACTAGTAGAATCCTATATATTATACACTATTACACATTTCAAATCCAAAATGGCCGCCAACACAGAATGGCGAATTACATATATATTTTATTCACTACTCCCTCAATATGGACATCAAATAAAAGGGTTTGACTAGTAGAATACTGTACGAATTTTAAATCCAAGGGAGACGGGGGTTAATCAAAATTTTTAATTTGGTTCTTTTGAATCAGCGTGCGTCACCTTCCAACACATCATTGCTTACAAACGTGGACCAATGTGCGAAATTAAAATGATTTTTAAAATATACCGATTAAAATGATTGCGTCTCGCCTGATGTAAAAAGCTATCTAAGATGTTGCATCCATGGTATTCAAAAACCCTCCAAAGAGTAATTTGTCGCTTCTGGAATTGTGTATGTTAGACCTAGTGGCTTAGTTGATAGTAAGTCTGCCTAACCCGTAGGTCGTGGGTTTGATTTACACCGAAATACATTGCAAATATTTGCGCGATGAATAAATATTTGATGCGTTTGAGTGTTGTTAGTTATTAAATATTTAAGTATTATATCAGCTATCTGGCTCCCATAGTATACGCTTTAGAGACGATTCACACGGCGCGGCTGCCAACCGCGCCCGCGCGCGGGCCCGGCAGATTTCCATATAAAATTCAATTCAATTCACACGACGCGGTTTACGGCCGCGGCGGCTGCGGCAGCCGCGCGGCGCCCGCGTGGCTGCGCGCGATTCTTGCGCAGTAGCTTTCCGGAGCAGAAACCGCGAAAACCTGCGGTCTCGTGAGTATTGAAACAAAAACGTCGCGCGGCGCGACGCCGTGCCCGCGCGCGGGCGCGGTTGGCAGCCGCGTCGTGTGAACCGGGCCTTACTTAGTTTCGGGCTAGACGGTGTTCTGTGAGAAGTGTCCACCAATATTTATTTATGTGTCGTTTCCTAGCTGAAGCGAAAACTATTTAATTGACGTAAATAGTCAGAATCGCATTGCAATACAGTGGCAGTTGTAATTTTTACAGTACGTCTTCACAGCGCAGTTTTGTAGTTAACCATTGCGGTCGATTATCGTAAAAAACACATTCTTTTGTTTCTACTGTTCGACTGCATTAACCTAGTGTTTCTGTAGAGAAAATAAAACTATAATGAACTTTAAGAGCACTTATTTTCTCGTTGGGATGATTTTCTATCATTATATATAGCCATAGTACAAGCTTTGCTTAGTTTGGGGTCAGATGGTGTTGTGTGTGAATTGTCCACCAATATTTATTATTTTAAATAACATAATTTTTGACGTCAATTAGTTCGTAATGCAAACTAAGAGTAGGTACATCTTGACAAATCATACAACAACAATCTAATAACTCAAACCATACAACAATTGTACGATTTCAAATGGATACAAAAGTTAGTATCTGAGAATAATTGACTGTTAATTTTAACCAATTTTTTTATCGATATCAAAAAGTTAAAGATAGTAAATGAATACCGAGAGAAGATTAAGCAAACATCGGATGGGAGAACAATGATCAAACCATTCTTGGAAACACACTAGATCATGCTCAAAATCAATTCAAAACCATGCTTAAACAAACCGTTGAAAAATTACTGTTTGTCACAAATGGTATGACGTATTTACAGTAGGGTTGACTCGAAGATCATTTACCTCATCAGGATTCATAAGTCAATAAACCACCCTACGATTAATTATATTGAAATTTGTAAAACGTCGCACCAAGTGTGTATTTGACAAGTCTAAATCTAATAAGTCCCTGTCTTGAAAGCAAAATTGATAAAATTAGAGAGCCATTTAAAAAAAGTGGTGTCAAGCAAAACAATTGTCTTATTCTAGTCTACGCCATCGTTCGCGATATATTATGATGTTACTATGTAGTTTATAAATTCACAGTTCAAGATTTCGGCCAGACTATTTCTGTGTGGCGTCGCAGACTTTCTAGATCTTGCATTAGAAAGATCTAGAAAGTCTGCGAAAGAAGTTATAGCAAAACTTACTTTCAATACAGGGCTTTCAGTCGCAGTATTTTTTTTTAGTCATACTACGTTTTATAGACGGTATGACTTTAGTAGACCTTACCTGGGTTCAGAAGCAGCCTGTGACAAGAACCTACGAGAAAGTACTAACTAACAGCGGGATGGAAAGCTTCTACGGGTCCGCAAAGAAGTAAATACTAAAACTTAAGCATACAATAGGGCGCAGTATCTAATCACACACCAAATATAAATATTAGCAATAAAAAGTTGTTAATGCGCATCAAGTTTGAATCATAAATGTGACTGAGAAGTTGATTGAATTACATTATTTTTAAGGGACCTATAGCAGTTGGCCTCATTTTTTCCACGTTTGAGTGCATAGTGAAGTGAATAAAGTGAGAATAGCGCGACGAGAGTGACCGACACAGTTAGGGCAGTGCATCCTCACTCGCTCAAGGTCGCGCGGTTTTAGCCTACCGCTAGACCGTTCCTTCCAGGAAACAAGTGACAGTCGGTTGTCGGACGCACAGCTGAGCGCTCGCGCAAAACGTTTCCCGCGCATATTGTTATTAGATATGTCGTAAACCCTCCGCGCTAGACAGGGACAGAGTTACGCGTTAGAAGAGAGAGTTGTAAATCGCGACAGATATTGAGCGCTAATGCGAGCTGAATTGAACTTTGTTGTGTCCCAGCAAGAGTCGCTATTTATATAATTGTTTTTGGTAAGTGAGGCTTCTGTACTAATATTTATTCTGTGGTTAGGGGCCATCTGTCCGGCGGGTCTACCGCCTAACTAAACCTGCTTTGGCTTTGCTGTTGCTACCTACATATTTTCAAGCGAAAAGAAAAGAGAGAGCAATAACAAAGCCAAGACAGTTTTGGTTTCTTTTGTAGTGGTAGGACTCTTAGCAGAGTCCGCCTGGGGAAGTACCACACCTTTGCCAGTTTTTCTACCGCCAGGCAGTAATGGGCAAACATTACTGTGTTCTGGTTTGAAGGGATGTTTCCAGTGAAATTACAGGGCTTAGAGATATAACATCTTAGATCTCTGGGTGACGAACGCAGTGCAGTACTAGGTAATGATTTGGACTCTTCATGTTCCAATAGATGCGTGTCACTGTGCTGTTATGTGGCAGGCATGTTGCTTACCATCAGGCAAATGTCCTGCTCGTCTCGTAACTGTTTATTTTTAAAAAAAGTTAGTATATTTTCGGGTATCCCCGGATTTGTCCTATTTTAGAGGACGTCCGGACGAGATTTAATTCATAGGTTGTTAAAAAATTTGGAACTCTAGGGCCGCCCGTGATACACTCACTTGTCTCACTTGGCTTGTACACCGCGATCAAGTTTTCACGCGTTTTGTCCTGGTTGCCAAACTTTAAGAGGTGGCAACCCTAGATACAGTGCGCGTACTTTTTAAACGTTCCTGTCTACGCTTTCTGGCCACAAACCGAGCCTAGTTATCTAATGATCTAATGCGCATGCGGCGGCGGGAGTAACAAACCAGGTCGGTTATGTCACTCCGGGCTTTGGGCAGCTGTATATTATCTGTTGTAAAATTATAGTAATTAGATACTGAACTAAACTGTTTTAAATCTTGTTTTTTTACTTCCAAATTGTGAACAATTTTTACACATAACTGATTACTTTTTGTAAAAGTATGTGTCCTTTTTTTACTTAAATTTAATTTATTTTAGTATAGTTAGGCTTTGTTTACGATGCAAAAAATATAAATCGATAGATTAGACGCGCACTTAAAAAAATCTACAATTGATGCGCATTGTAACGTTTATTTGTGCGAAAAATACTAGCCAAATAGTAAAAAAAAATATAGCGCAACTTACCATAACATAATGCGGGGGGTGGTATGTGTGTGGCAAAGTATGGGGCATGGATGGTAAGTTCATGCCGGGGCCCTGGAAAACGCAAAATAAACGAAGCATGCTACGGGATAACAAAAATAATGCATAACAGGTAGGGAACTGAAGCTTAATATGAGAAAAAACAGAGATGGTTAAATTTTTTGTTGAGTGAAACAGATTCCTCGCTTTTAGTGAGTTAGTTCTTCAATGAGACGAGACAAAAAAATTATAATGGATATAATGGATTGGGACGTATAGAGATGACCTGTAGTGCAACAACGTGCACATCAGTTTTCACTACAATCTGCAGTCCGTATGACTCTTATTTTTAAGGTTCCGTACACAAAGGGTTAAAACGGAACACTATTACTGAGACTTGGCTGTCCGTCCGTCTGTCACCAGGCTGTATCTCTATAACGGTGATAGCCAGACAGTTGAATTTTTCACAGATGATGTATTTCTATTGCCGCTATAACAACAAATACTATAAATAAAATAAAAATAATATTAAAGGGGGGTTCCCATACAACAAACTTAATTTTTTATCCGTTTCTTGCTCGATTAGTCCGTCCCAAACAAACTAGATGGCGCCACTAGTAAAAATAAAGCGCGATATCGAATCCATCGTCAGAATCATGAGGCAAAAATCAAAATCTTAAAGAAACTTTTTTCGATTGCGAAAAATTGCGACGTATACGGAATTCTGAATAAAGCCAAAGAGGTTTTCGCCGTTTATTTGCTAATGGTACGGAACCCTTCGTGCGGGAGTCCCACTCGCACTTGGCCGGTTTTATTTTGTTTGTTGTGACTCTTTATGTTTTTGTTTCTCCAATTTATTTTAAATTACATTTAAAGACGCCAAACCTACGAAACAATATGATGTTCGAGTTAAATTTGTGTATTTAGCATAAAATTTAGTAAGAATTGTGGGTGTGTCCACCACGAATACAGAAATTTCCTTTTCATTGTTCTAAAACGGCCCAAAAACACTGAATTTTGAGCTTTCAGGAGGTATTGTAAAGTCGAGTAACTGTGGTTTTCAACGATTCAAGTAATCTCCATCAATATCTCCCTGACCCCTGAATAAACCTGGATGATTAATTTCTTTTGGTCAATATCTAAGTAGTAAATATTGTAGTCATAATTATAATTATACCTATTTACATTTCATAAAAACCGGAAATTAGAATACCTACTATCTTTATTTTTTGTTAGTAAGATTTTTTTTTAATTTAATTATTCCATCTCAATAAACAGAACTCAAAATAAAATGTCACTCAGTCAGTCCCATAATATTTCGGGCGTAAAAATTACTTACTTATCATGCATCTCTGTATTTTCTATATTTAGCTCCATGATTAGGGACATAAAGAAACTTTTTGCAATTAATTAGAAAAAAATAAGTGCGAAAAGAAAAGTCTTAGCTCCAATGCAACATGTAAAGCAAATAGCTCAGAAAAGAAAACATGTTATGTACCGGATATTCACAGGTTACTATATTAAAAAGTAAAAAAAAAACATATTTTTACATTAATATTGCAAACAGGGCTTAAACGTGAGGTTAGATGTTTTTATATTATCTCCTTAAGATTTGGTTTATACTACGGCCAAGAACAGAAGACCAAACATTATTTTGGTCGCAATTATTTTTAAATGTTAATTTTGAAATCGTTAACGTGGTAATTAAGTCTACTAATGATAAAAATATTAAAGACAACACTGTTACCGACAATTGTTAATTACTTGTTCACATGATTTAGAAACACGTATTAAACATAGCGGTATGATTTTCAATTAAGAATGTAGGTGAGAATAAAATATAGTAGATTTCTGTTAGTTACTGTTCAAAAAGAAGACTTTCTCAAAATATTTAAACTTTTACTTAAGATTCGCAAAACGAAACAAAAAAACAAATCCTAAGAAATAATTACTAAAAAAAATATTTAAACGGTGTCTTAATTTTTTATTTATTTATTAAGCTTGTACACTACAATTTTATCATTTACAACATTAATAATAAGACTCCAAAGTAAACCCAAAAATACATGAAAAACACAACAAAAAACATTGCAAATTCATTGAGGCCTAACGGTCTCCGCAATGTATGCAAATCATAATATGCAAATGCGCGTGAATTTAAGCCACTTTTACTTGACTTTTCCTGTTGGTTTCTCTTTGACTGGGCCAATTCAAAGCGGCCACAGTACAAATGTCACAATAACGCATTTTAATTTAATGAAGTTAATGACAAAATTGTAGCAGTTATGCAGTCTAAAATAAACGCCTCTCCAATACAGGGTATATCTGTGGAATACATTGCAATCTGCACCGATACCACATCCCTAAAATAAACTTAAAAAATGAGCCTCGTGTCATGTAAGGGCAATTTACAGTACCCAATTGCACGCGGTATGTGAGCTCTTTTGTCACTGCAAATCATACCTGTGGCATATGACTTTAGATCTACCTTTCCATGCTCATTTCTGCAGTGCAGAAATTGTGCAGTACATGTCAGTTACTACCCCTATAAGGTTTAGTAAGATAATTATTTATCAATAAGACACAAATACAGTAGAATCCGTTTATCTTATACATCGAAGAGAGATGACAAACAAGTCATACTAAGCGGACGTCACGACTTCATACAAATAATTTTTATATCAATAACTATTAGAAACAATTTTTCTGTTTATGTTGTAACATAAACACAGTGTGTTTATTTTGATAGAGATAAACACTGAATATTACATCAATATTACATTTTCTAATCTACATATTCTTGTAGCTTTATATTCAATCGTAAACGTTCGTCGATATTGCCCAAAACAAAAACAAAGCCATGAGCTACGCTCGTCGGGCGTCACGTGACCCTTCCGAATACTGCCGAAAGTGTTAGAAATCTAGTCGGTCGTTATAGCCGGATATAATTTATGAAAATTGGGTTATAACTGACAATAAGCGAAGTCATTATATCCGACCTTATTGTAAAGAATTTTATATAAAAACCAAACTTCGCTATTGAATTAAGTCATATTAAGCGGTTGGTCAATATAAACGGAGTTTTTTTGACATTTATAGGTTTAAACTTGACCGTCATCTCGCCTGATGTCAAGCGACGATGGGAGCTCTACTGTAATTATGTACATAGATGACACAAGAAAATCTTAAATACTCACTAGATTAAAAGATGACTCCTGATGGGAGAGGCGTGTATTTTGCGACTGTGTCGTCTAGCGTGTTTTTTTTAATCCAAGTGACGTACCATAGGCCTGTAGCCGGCGCCGGTGGTGGCCTGCATCGGTTGCGGCGTCCACGTCGCGCCGGGCTTGCTGGCGTTCTTCGGCGAGTTCCATTGCATCGGTCTGGTCGAGGGGCAGGCGTCAGCCACGTTGGAACGTGAATGAAAGCTAGCTCGGTCAGTTCCGGCCGTTTACGGATGAGAAATCGAGCGTACATGTACCATGGGGACAAATCGGAACTAGAGTAACTAGATGGATAGGATAATTTTATATGATAGGTCAGTTTTAGTTGCGCGATTTGAACACCGTTTTTGGGAAAATTTTGCGGACATTTTACAGATTTTGTTACTATAATAGGTTTGCACTTGGCCTATTCGTCTGATGTTAGGCGAACAATACGGTTTACGTCATCGTTCAAGTTTCCCAATTATTCAGGAAACGTTTTACAGGAAGTCATTTATGCCTGTTCACAACATTAGCCATATTGAAGTTAGTGCGACCGGCATTAGAATTTTGGGAGTGAACGGTGAGGGGGTTAGGATCGAGACTTGACTTTTAAGTACTGTACAATGTGGATATTGTGTTAATACCAAACTGTAGTCCATACAAATTTGAACGTGCGAACCGTAAATTGAAAATATTACACAGGAATTTGCGATCAAAATGGCTTTAAATTATCCCCTGATGTATTGGTAGCGTTACGGTTGTGGATTGCGAGTAGACTAGTTCAACATGAGCCCAATCACGCAAGTTTCATTTAATATGTAATTAAATTTCGCAAAAAACTTTAAACCTTCATCCGGAAACGACTTCACTGTTACACTACCCCGTATGACAGCTTGCAGACAGACACCGATCGGTTACTCCTTAAGTCTGTACGTCTTGTGTTCATGCACTATACAGGGTTACTGGCCTGCATCCGTTTAAGGGCATGTTCTGTATATTTAAACAAACAACTTTTGTTCTACAACTTTCGTTAAAACTTAATAGATAACCCAAAAAAAATGTATTTGTTGCCCTTTTTTGTACTGTTTAGCGACTTTTTAGTGTTTATTCACTTCGGTACATCATTTTTTGCGCGTTAAAGAGCGTACGCGCTCTCGTTACGAATTGTTACGAAGAGTTCGATACTTTTAGACCGTGCAAATGCACTTTTTATTTATTTTGTAAAAAAAAAAACATTTTTTTAAAACTGTAGAACAAATGACGTATTGAATGTACCTAACATCCCTTAAAAGGATGCAGGCTGATATCCAATAACCCTGTATTTTTTGTACTTATTAACAGAGAAATGTGTTTTTAGTAGCAATCTCTGTCTATGGAGTGGTTTCGAGGTACTAAAAAAAGCTTTAATGAATCCGCTTATGGCTTTTTACATAAGCTAAAATAGCTAAGTCCCGTCTGGTTCAACAAGAGGTTTTGTACGGGTGATATCAAAATTTATTTGTACATGTGCTTTTGGTGTATAAATACATGTTTAGCTAATTTGTGCTTTGTAGTGATTCACATAAGAGTTATAAACGGGCTGTAACTGGACAGTTTACGAGGTAAGCTTTCATTCAGATCCATTTAAAGCTACCCTTTTCTTTGGTGTTGTTTTTTAAAATTCAACATCAAAAGGGTAGCTTTATAAAAGAGTAAAATAAAATGTGGATTTAAAGATCGCTTTCTTACGATATTTTGTTCCAAACGTGTTCTTTTAATATAAATTACAACTATTAATCTAATATAAAACGTATCTGTTTATTACTACAGCACACCATACTAATTCAAGAGATCTTTAAAATAATATTGATGTCAATTCTGAAAATTAGTCACGGATTTACTTATTTATATCCATATAAATTTTGAATGGTACAACCCTACGAACAAAAGATGCCAAAAAAAAGGTTTGAAACAAAAACACAAATTGAAAAATTTCTCAAATTTCATTTACTTCAAAAATAAGATTTTCTTTCATCGGACGAAGTTTAAAATGTAGGTCTTGCTTATTTAGGTCTGGTTACTCTTGTGTACTTAGTGTCTAAAACATTAAACGAAAATAAACCTTACCACACTATACCTTTAAGAGTTTTTTTTAAACAATTAACTAAGTGTACCGTACCGATAATTAATCAATCACTGTTCATAATTTTCAATTGGCTGTACATGTACATATGTAACATACCTATCTGTAAATATTTATTTTATGGTAGACAGTACAGGTGATCTAAGGCCATAAGTCCCTAAAAATATATCATCATTTGTTCGTAAGTTGTACCAATATTAACGTTCTAGGGTTTCCAAAATCAAATTGAATAATCGACATCAATATTAGACGAGCAGCCTTATTACCAAAATATCTATTGGAATAAAAATCATATCACCTCCCTATTGTGTATATACACACGAGTGAGACGACACTATTTTCATTCCGATAGTTATTTTAATAGGGATGTAGGTATGTATATAAGGTAATAATCGAATAATTCAAATCTAGCTAGATTTACTTCACAACTAGCATTAAGTTCCGAACGAGAGTCGCTCGACACTTGTCAAACTCGCAGGTTACAGCGCTTAACAAACGGACATACATTTATTTTATTATCTGACCCCGCAAACGGTCTTCTGACATTTAAATTAAGAATCGAATGAAATGTCAAGTGACATGACACTTTGTGTAAACTTAAACTAATTCACGTCAATGAACGACGCATAAATTTACTTGAACTTTGTTAATACAAATATAATAGACTAAAAATAATCAAAGGTTAAGGCGGTGAAAAATACTTTACGATATATCTATCTCATCACCTACAAAATACACATAAAAAAATCATAGAATTAGTAGAGTCATTTCGGAGGGGTATGATATGAAAAGAAGCATCGAGGTATGTGATTTTATACAATAGAAGAAGATATCCTTTTATATTATCTTCCATACATTAAATTCCAAAACAGTATCATTACATGTTAGTTGCATATACCGTAGACCAAGCACTGTAACCTACCTAACTACATCACATCACTTTAACTTTCGAATTGATTAAATATCGTAAAACCGCTTCGAAATAAATTTCATTCAAGCGAATAATTTGATGTCTATATTTCCATGGAATTATTTAAAACAAGATGAATTGTAAAGAAAAATATATTTTCTGTACTATCTATAACAAAAAATATCGAGAATTAATACTTTTTCACGTATCCCAAATATTATTTGGTCTATATTTAATTTTAATAATTTTAAATAACTCCATAGAATTTAAAAAATAGCTGTCATTCTCAAATGTCGAAATAAATACTCACTTCTGAGCTGTGGCGGTTTTGTTGATGCTCAAGTTGTTAGCCAATTGTGCGAGGGATGAATCCAAATCGCCGGTGAGCACCTTGCCTTGTTGCTGCTGTTGTTGGTGACCTGGATGTTACACTTTGTCAGTATCGAAATAAGGTTGAGATGTATATGATAGGCGATTGTGACAATGGCGTTGGCGATGGCAATAGTTGTGATAGGTAGGGCTAATGATTGGCGATGTCGATCGATCAATCTTCAATAGGTATTATATTGATATTAAGCACAACAGTTGACGTATTACAGTACTATATCAAATAATTTAATCAATTATAAATTGACTGACAAAGATCGATGAATAAAAACAACAATTAACGATCAGCAGGCGAGTTGAAAGACGGCCGTATCAGATGTAGCAAGAAGACCCAAATATATTTTTTATTAGAAGCGAATGTATTATTTAAATTAATTGACGCGTTGATCGTAGCATAATTTAAGAAAAATAAAACACAAAAGTTTTGATCGGCCGACAGTCTTAGCTCTTAATAGGTGAAGCAAGAATACCTGCGTCTTCATTAGCGTCGCTACGTTGATGAAGACGCAGATTACGTACTCCATTAACGCAGCAGATGCAACACGCAAAAAATGTAGACAAATGTATAGAAATTTGAGACCATTAGAGGCAATTTTGCCGTTAGAGGCAAAATTGCTTCTAACAGGTTTACAAAGCGACGTATTTTGCATACATTTGCTATTGACTGCGACGTTAAATGAGAATTTATTCCTATTTCACCTTTAGCCTTCAGCGGGACGTCAGACAAATGACGTACGCGTCCAAACGTTAGGTGACCGAAACAGAATTTATGAAATGAATTTAATATCAAAAAGCATGGAAACGACGCAACCGCAGGAATATATATCTATAACATCAACAGTATGTTATTAAAAAATTACAACATGAGAATGGAAAGCGAAATCGACAATGATCCACAGGGCCTAAGACTATGATTTGACACTTTTATCGTGCAAAAACATCGAACGGGAAAATAATGCGTATGAAAATGACGTAAGGTTCGAAATTACGATGACAGGGCGTTGTTACCTAAAATGAGGTAAGTACTGGCTGCACAAAATATCGAAGCTAAAACAAAATAAAAAACGAAATCAAAATAGTCATGCTATAAACTGAAATGTTGTTAAAAATAGAACTAGAAAGGCATATTTACACATTAATTAGGCACGGTGCATTTGTGGGTAGTACAGTACATAAATCTACAAAATGGCCAATAGAAAAATAACAAAATATAGCGAAGAACACAACACACTGGCAACTAAAAGCGGCCATTTGCAAATATCGAACCGGCTGTCGGCATCATCGGTTGGCGTGCCGGCGAACCGAACATCATTGACTGTGGCTGCATTGACATGACGTCACCGAATTGCTGAGCCGCCATTGGTTGAGGCTGCTGCGTGATCGGCTGAGACTTGGCCGGGGAGCCTCCGAGACTCATGCGTATCGCGTCCTCGATGTCGTCGAAGGCTGACTTAGGCTGTGGGGGGAGAGAGGGGGGAGGAGGACGGGCGGGGGACGCGGATATCGGCTGTGTAGGGTCTCCCATACCCATGAAAGGGTTCGCAGCGGCAGCTTGCAAGAAACGAACAGTTTTAGACCAAATTTATACATATTACCATCACCATAGAGTTCAAATTACAAATTAACTATGATTGCATAAGTTATTTTCACGTTAGTTACGTTCTATTTACAGTTTTAATAATTTGTGCAAACATAGCATTAAGAAAATAAGTATGTATAAAAAATATTCAGATGTACCTAAGTAAAACTAACTACAAAGGGTAGTGTGTGATAAAATACTTAGTTAAATGTTGTTTAATTGGTGTTTAGTAATTTAGTGGTGTTTTTTTCTTGATCACACACTAACCTTTTTATCGCCGTAAAAAGACGCTTGTTGTTTTCATTTTTAAATACATTTTATTTACAATATTTTTACCTCGAATTGGGCTTGAGGGATATTTGCAAAAATAAACAAAACGTTAACGTTAAAATAAAAACTAAATTATTAAAATGTCAATAACAACGGTTATGACAACATAAAGCAAACCTCTAGGCGTCTTTGTCTTTAGCCAATAAATCAACATTTCAAAATTATCAGTCATAATTTCAGTTCAAACTAAGAAATCGTTATTAGTCTCTGGAACTTGAAAAAAAGACCTCGAAAAAACATTTTTTCTTTCAAAATATTTAACTTAGGTCATCATGGGCTATTTAAAATAACATTAACTTACAGTTTTATTTTTTATCTTAACTTGTAGAGCATAAGAGTTATTTCTGTTTAACTCAAGCTTCTCTTTACGACGAGTACTGTACTGTAATCTGAAGGTTGTAAGTACACGCAAATCTTAATGAGCCCTCGGAAGTACGGGTCGAGTAGAATGTTCTTTGGTTGTCCTTTGGAGTTTGTGTGTGAAGTTTACACTCACACTATACCACACATCGTTAATTCTAAGACGTATCGGTGGTACGGAGCAACGACGCACTATCGCGTCCCGGTAATGGCGGCATAAAGTAGAAATAGATTACAAATATAGTTCATAACGAGTCACAAATTCGAGACTGGTTTTAGTCTGAAGAAATCATTGCGTATCACAAATAATATACCACAAATTCTGATGAGTTTGGAAAAACCTTCATGCTTATGGTGGTTTATATAAAAACAGCAAACAAATAAAAATATTTTTTTTAGAAATGTTCTGTTTAGAAATATCTGGAATTTTGAGACTATCAATCGATTTGAGTGTTACCGATCTACAATGGTTAACTAGCGTTTCAGCACTTTAAAAAGCCTGATATGCATCATATAATATCCGACCATAAACAGTACGGCAATGCCACTTTAAATTTAAGTCTTAGTGTTAAAGTCACCTTTTGAACCTTTTTCAACAGTTCAAACAAAGTGTGTTTACGTACTTATGTGTGTTCGTTTACGTACTTTTGTGTGTCCGTTTACGTACTTTTGTGTGTTCGTTTACGTACTTTTGTGTAGTCATCGTAGTCATAAAGAACGTCAATTTATTGACCCAAGTACCGCAATGGCACCACCTACCAAACACACTACCGTGCCGCCATGACACCTCTCTACCGAGCGTACAGCCCGCTCTCTAACGAAGTGTCATTGCATGTTTCCTACTACCCGCTTCCGAGAGCTCATATAATTTTACGTGAGTTATCCGGTGGCGGCTCACCTGCCGAGGAGTCAGTGCTATCGAATACGTTAGAGAAGTTAGCCTCGGGCACGAAGCCGCCGTTGCCCTGCGGGAACGCCGAGAAGCCGTTGGTGGGGGCCCCCCACATCGGCGCGGCGGCGGGTGCGGGCGCGGGAGAAGGCGCCGCCGCTATACAATGCGAGGTGTTAGCGTCTACGTTTATACGCGCAGAATCGACTAACAACAGACTCGCTATCTGCGTATTTTTTTTTTGTAATCATTCAAACTCAAACTGATGAATTCCGTGCCATTACTATATATACGTATTTTTTTCTAATCATTCAAACTGAAACTGATGGATTCCGTGACATTACTATGTTCACGTTTTTAAGGTGAAAACGCCTTTTGTCGTACCACATACAGATTTTCCGTGGGCTGTCAATTGAGTTCAAGCGATACGTTCGTAAATGAAAGAAATCTTCGGGTTAACTCTAGATGGCCATGGCCATGGCCACGCTCTCCAGTTTCACCCGCGTAGTTACTAAATTCTGAGTTATTTGTTTTCAGTTATATCGGCAGTTTCTATGACTGCCATTTTTTTTTTTAAAAGCCTCAATGTCAGTTGCCCTCCAGTAGTCTCTACTAGCTACTGAAGTTAGAAGGCACAGGGCCCTGCTAAGTACCCTCGAGTAGTTTAGCTTTTAGAGCACGTCTAGCGTGTTCGTGACATGGAGAAAAGGATGATAGGCATGTTAAAACACGTTAGGTGTGTAGTAATGACAACGAATATGTTAAATTATAAAAACATTACAAACAATTTGAATTATGTTATAACATTAAGGGGTACGCTTAACTGCCATCCTGCATGGCACTAAAATTTCAAAAAGTTGTTATAATGCGGTACTCCATTCTAGGTCCGCGCATTTTCGTAATCAATTCAAATGATGGTTTATAAAACAAAATGTGGAAAATAACACACTTGAGCAAGCACATTATTTTAAAATGTCATAGCTGTGTGCTACATTTGATGTTTTAATATCAATTGAACGCTTCAGCGATCGAACGATTTTGTTTTCTCAGAAAAATAATTACAAACCGTTGAACTCTCTCATTTTAGAATACCTATAAGATTTAGAGCCCGAGAACGGAATAGCAACGTACAGACCGATCAGATTGAGTTTGGCGATTTGGCAAAAATGCGCAATTCTGGTATGCCGATTCCACGATTATAAATGGGAAGGAAATATTAGGCCATATCCTGAAGAAACATTAAAAAAAATTAAACAGAAACTATCTCTGTTTTTATTAATTATAGTGAATAAGACAAGAACAGAGATATCATATTTTTAATTTTATAATGTGCCTTTAGGACTGGCCACATTATGTAGGTAGAATGTTCGAAACTTTTGCTCTCGTTTCTAACCCTTTCTTTTCAGTTATTTGTAAATCTACAATAGCAAGATTAATTACCTAATCTGTATTAGCACCTCTACATTGAGTGTGATTTAATTTATATTAGGTAACTAAGTTTTATTAAACATCGAGCAGAATGATTTCGATTATTCCACAATTAGCTGTCAATCGATGCAGTCAACATTTGAAACAATGGACGATTAGTTATTCACAATGAATGTTTAGAAACTGTTAAAATAACCATCACAACGATACCTCCAAAGAACACTACTAATTCAAAAGTCTTCCACCGATTCGCCTGGAGATATGTCAAGAAAAGATGTCACTAGTGCATTCTACCAAAAGAGATTGGTAGTGCATTCTACCAATATTGCTTGTAACAATAAATTACCATAATGTTATTTGTGAAATCAGATTTGCTGTGAACTGAGTTATGGACTTTCAAAGTTTTTTTTATGTAGACTAGTGGCGCCATTTCCTATAGCGGCCAAAGATCTGTTATCACTTTTTTTAAACATTACCATACCAAGAGTATTTGCGCAATTAGATTTGCTGTAAATCATATTTGAGCTGAGTCATGGCCATTCAAAGTATTTTTTTGGTATTTTTATATGGACTAGTGGCGTCCTTTCCTTTAGCGGCCAAAGATCTGTTGTCACTTTTTTTTAGCATTACCTTATTTTGCAATCAGATTTGCTGTAAGTCATATCGGAGCTGAATTATGGCCTTTCAAAGTTATTTTTTGTATATGGACTAGTGGTGCCTTTTTCTATAGCGGCCAAAGATCCGTTGTCACTTTTATGAAATACTACGTTACTTCAAGGGTATTTAAGCAATCAGATTTGCTGTAAGTCATATCAGAGCTGAGCTATGGCCTTTCAAAGTCCGATCAATTCCGAAATATTTTTAATATTGTTATTTTAGAGTTAGCGTAGTATTCCTTGGAGGTATCGATTAAATATTATATCTAGTCCAGTAACTTTGTCGCCTGAATGTATGGAGTAGGATGCGTTAAATCCGGTAGATCTGATTTTTTGCAGACTTGTTTATGATGTTGGCCTAATGATTGTCCCAAGTTTGTGACCTCGAGCGACGAACGCAACTTTGTCAAAAATCGAAAAAACCGCGAAAAAAACGTTTATTTTTAAATTTTTGGCGATTATAACCCTAAACGACTAGTTTTTGTAAAAACTTTCTTATGGCGCTTATAAAGTAGACTAAATTTGCTACAATATAATACTAGAATTGTCTCTGTACACCTAATAGTTTCTGAGAATAAGTCTTTCAAAGTTTATAATTTTTTTCGTACTTCGCAATTTTAGCAATATTTTTAACTCCTACTTGACCACTTTGTGGCACAGTTACGGTGGTTTTCAACCCCCGACCAAAAACAGAGGTGTTATAAATTTGACGTCGAAGTCTGTCTGTCTATCAGACAGACACACATACAGATCTGTCTCTATGTGTATCTGCCTGTGTGTGTATCTGTCTATGGCACCGTAGAGCGCAAACGGATGGGCCGATTTCGATGCGGTTTTTTTTATTTGAAGATAAATTTTTGTGTTGATGTTTTGAGCTATTTTTGGTTAATATCGATTCAAGATGGCCGCCTCCACCAAATGGCAGACCAAATATTTCATCACAATCTACCTCAATATGGGTATCAAATGAAAGGGCTTGACTAGTAGAGTACTATACAGTATAACAAATTTCAAATAACAAAATGGCGAACTACATTTTTTTTCACTATTGCCTTAATATGGGTATCAAATGAAAGGGCTTGACTAGTAGATTACTATGCACTGTGACAAATTTCAAATCCATGATGGCCGCAACCAAAAAATGACGAAATACGTTTCTTTTTTTAACAACTACCTCGATATGGTATAAATATGGTATAAATATAAATTTTTCATAGTGTATAGTAGTGTACTAGTCAAGCTCTTTCATTTGACACCCATATTAAGGCATTAGTGAAAAAAAAATAGGAGTTCGCTATTTTGTGATTTGAAATTTGTTATACTGTATAGTACTCTACTAGTCAAGCCCTTTCATTTGAGACCCACATTGAGGTAGATTGTGATGAAATATTTGGTCTGCCATTTGGTGGAGGCGGCCATCTTGAATCGATATTAACCAAAAATAGCTCAAAACATCAACACAAAAATGTATCTTCAAATAAAAAAAACCGCATCGAAATCAGCCCATCCGTTTGAGCTCTACGGTGCCATAGACAGATACACACACAGGCAGATACACATAGAGACAGACCTGTATGTGTGTCTGTCTGATAGACAGACAGACTTCGACGTCAAATTTATAACACCTCTGTTTTTGGTCGGGGGTTAAAAACCGCAGTAACTGTGCCACAAAGTGGTCAAGTAGGAGTTAAATATTGCTAAAAATTGCGAAGTACGAAAAAAATTATAAACTTTGAAAGACTTATTCTCAGAAACTATTAGGTGTACAGAGACAATTCTAGTATTATATTGTAGCAAATTTAGTCTACTTTATAAGCGCCATAAGAAAGTTTTTACAAAAACTAGTCGTTTAGGGTTATAATCGCCAAAAATTTAAAAATAAACGTTTTTTTCGATTTTTGACAAAGTTGCGTTCGTCGCTCGAGGTCACAAACTTGGGACAATCATTAGGCCAACATCATAAACAAGTCTGCAAAAAATCAGATCTACCGGATTTAACGCCTACGGTAATGTATAAAGTTACTGTACTAATCACTGTTCTCGTCATAATGGATGTAACAAAATGAGAACAATCATTTAATTTAATGGATAAAATGTGTCCAGAAAATTATCTGTTTGTGACAGCAACGATTGTAGACACACCTATTAATAAAAGTAGTGAGTGGGTATTGTGAAAGCGGCGGTAGTGAGGTGCTTGGTCTGTTGTTTTCTCTTGTTGTTTGATATTCCATAAAATAAATACAATATCTGTATGTGGGGTAATTTTCCTGTTCAATTCAGTAAACAATTGGACGATGTTAAACAGAAAGGAATCATGTATTTTTAACAAAGAGTGATAACATGATGTAACGTATCTGATGGTAAAGCGTAAACATAGTCCATGGATACCACCAAAACTAGGATTATTAGAAGAATTTTTTCCGCCCAGATAGAAATGTTTTGGGATACAACTGTATTTTGGGTTATCTCCTATAGGTAGAGGTTTTTAGAGTAAACTTACCAAATATTTGCATCTCACGGTTTCTTTCGTGAAGCTTCCAATCCCGTTATTTTCCCGGGATAATATTATGTGTACCAAGTTTCAATCAGATTCCTTTAGTAATTTTTGCTTGAAAGAAAATAGTAACTAACATCCACAAATACCTGCAAACTTTCGCATTTATAATAATACTAGCAGGACCCCGCGGTTTTACCCACGTAGTTTCCGTTGTTTTATCGCGATAAAAAGTAGCCTATGTGTTCTTCCAGATTATAATCTAACTGTGTTCCAATTACAGCCCAATCCGTTCATACGTTAGGACGTGATTGAGCAACAAACATCCAAATATTGCCATTTATAGTATTAGTAGGATTAGTAGAATATTCATTTATATGTACTTACTGCATAAAAAAAAAAAAAAAAAAAATTGATGATTCAAAAAAACTATCATTTCGTCGATGGTAGCTTTCTGCTTAACACCGTCCAAATTAGATCTCCACATATTATGCTTTTCGAAACCATTATCCACATATTATGCTTTCCCTATATCTAGATTATGTGCTATGTACATTTTATACAATAGTGTTGTGCTGTTTCCAAAAGTGAGTGTTAATTGTAAATATTCTAAAGAAAGTTTATAGCATGTTCCTTTCCGATTTTCTTTACATTTGCTATCGAATTAAATGTATTATACATAGTTTAGTCAGTTACGATCGTGTCAGTGTATGTTACAATAGAGACCTTATAAAATTCCTGTAAAAAATGTACAACAAAGAAATTACAACAATATAATATTATGTAAGTAAAGCAAGTTTGCCCGATAAGTTAAAACGGTAAAGGAAAACATCGTGAGGAAACCAACATGTACCTAGAATCTTTCGAGGTCGTGTGTCAATCACCAACCCATACTGGAGCAGCGTAGTGGATTATGGTCTTGACTCTCTCCTTGCGAGAAAAGGCCCCGAGTCCCAGCAGTGGGAACATTCAGCTGCTTATGCTAAAGCTAAGTTTTAAAGATAATGTAACGTTTGCTAAAACTGAGCGTCCATTCGATATGTTCGCGGATATTAAATGGTACGCGAACAAAATATCTACCAACATTTTTTTTTATAATAAAGAGCAACGAGGACGAGCAAGGAATGCGCCTGATGGTAATTAACACGCTTGCTCATAACACCACAGTGCTACGAACCTATACATAAACAGTCCAATCGGCTGTCTAAAGGTCTGCGCCGACTTATACGACTCGGCTACTACCTGACAAATAAAATACACTCAAATATAAGCTCACGTCATGCACGTTAAGATATAGATTACATTGGCAACACAAATTAGTAGACCGATCGCTGACAACCGTCTGCTAATTTATGTTGCCAATGTAATCTATATCTTAACATGCATGACATACAGCCCATATTTGAGTGCATTTTATTTGTCCGGTGGGAGCGGAGTCGTACAAAGTGGGCGCAGACCTTAACACTGCGCTCGTCACTAAGAATGTTTGTTTTTATAGTATAGTGACGAGACGAGCAAAACTTGAGCCTGATAGTAAGAAACAAACCTGACCATAACAGCACAATGTGAAATGTCAGTAATAATATTGTTATTTGACTTACCCCCAAACATATCAGCGAACGGGTTTCCAAGCGAGAGCAAATCATCGCTGGCCTTGCTAGCGTTACTAGCGGTATCCGTCGGCGTCGGCCCGAACAGATCGACTATAGACTGCTGGTTGTTCGCGGGCGCGCCCGTCGACAAGAACGGGTTGTTCGCCGCGTTGGTCGGAGACTGCACCTTGTTCTGGAAGCAATAGAGGCCAGAATTGAACGGGATGAGATATGGAATCTGATACCATCACCAGGCCAATGAGGGTGACTTCATGATAAGTACGTAGATACTATGTACAATACATTAAGTTTATGAAATAATGGGTTCTATTTCAGAGGCATATTTTAAATTAAGAAAAGGTACTATGTTTTTTTTTTAATTTTAGCTATATTGATATATTACATATCATATTGTACAATAAACGTAGCGGGATCTAAAAAGGCACCCACCGTTCTACCACAGTCTATTAAATCATACAGTTGTTCAACGAAGCCGTCTAGACGGGGCAATCGTGCGGGGCGTGCGGGGTGAGACGCTGGAAGCGCGCTCCCGCCATTGCCAACATTACAATGTTAGTATTTCCTGAGCGCGGCTCTGTTTACGGTTTTATCTACCCATGTCTAAACATTATCGGCGTTTCTTCCAACATCAAAGACGATGAACTACTGGTAGTATTTACTTCTACCGTCTATCTTAATCTGTTTTGGCTTTTCTATTGCTGTCTTTAAATTCAAGCGAAAAGAAAAGAGAGATGTCAAAGCTAAGACAGATTTAATTGGCCGATAGACCCTGTTTTAGTCAAATCGTTGAGACTAGATTGAGACCCACCGGACATCAAACCGAACAATCCACCAAGGGCAAATATTTGTGTGTGAATTTAAATATTTGGTCTTGTCTGGGGTCTATGTATAATAACTATGTATTTACAATTATGTAAATATTATATCAGCTATCTGGATCCCACAACACAAGCTTTGCTTCGTTTGGGAAGGAATGCTTCTTATAGTATATGTAGTATTTTAACGTTTGTTTAGAATTTGCGCCTTTTACGCTATCAAATTTCGATAGACAGAAAAAACTATCCGTGTCCTACTCCCACATAACTCCAATGAGGGATACATTTAAACACTATCTTGATTCAAAATATGCCACACAAAATAGAACCCAGTAACGATGAATATGACGATAAGTTTTCTATACAATCTAATTCACCATAACCAAACAGCGACGACACATTTTCGTAAAATTTCGTCGTCCTTAACGACAATGAGCATGAAACAAACTCGACACACAATACAACAAACAAAATATATTAAAAAATATTTAATGTAGTTTCATTCTAGTTAATGTTGTAAGATAAAAAATATTTACAAATATTGATATTGATTGATATAATATTATAAGCTTTAGATATTTATTTTTGCGTTACGTGGTTGCGATTCTGATGCAGTTTTTGAGACAGGCAAACATATAAAATCATGTTTAGTGCGAGTGCGATTGTGAGTGCGAGTGAGTAATCGCGACTGATTACTATACACTCCCAATAATCAATCGGTGTCCACACGTATTTGCTACTAATCACTTAAGACGTGCACTACTCACTCACACTCGCACTAATCAAAATGAAAACAGGCCCTTAGGTATATTTTGTCATACTGCAGTGATCTTCATCTTTTATACCATTGAATTAAATCAATGCATACTGGAAAAGAATCGTCGCCACTAACAAATTTCTGCTGTGCAAATAACACTCTTAGAGTAATACATATAATGTTGTTTTTTACTAAATTATACCTATAATAGTATACATATAAAATAGACAAAACAATACACATATCATAATGAATACGCCTGGCAACCACCTCTGTTTTAACGCTTTTTTAATGAGTCACTTGTAGATGTCAAACTAACATTTTATTTAGCGGTTTTGCAGTCCTTTAATGCTAAACAAAGTGTATTATGACATTATTAAACAAATTAAAATGGGATTGGGCAGGACATGTTAACCGAATGCCGGAACACAAATGGGCAAAGATCACCACTGATTGGGGTCCAACATCTAAACGACCTCCGGGTCGACCCAGACGAAGGTAGCGTGACGAATTGGAATCGCACGATAAAGACTGGACCACCAAAGCCGTAAATCGGGCTATCTGGAAGGAGTGAAGAGAGGCCTTTGCCCAGCAGTGGGACAATTTAGGCTAATAATAATAAATATTCAACAAATCACATAAATGTCAACTTTCGTGGATATCGGTTGGTGAAGAATTCACTGGGAACAAACATTAAATATTAAGATATATTCGTCGCTATTTTACAAAAACGACGCAATGGCATACGGTTCAGAGTATTAAATTTGATTCAAAAGTAACTCATTAAAACAGCCAACAACTCGTATAGACCAAAGCGATGTAACACCATGTACAGAGCCCCCGATATCCTTACTATTATCTCGGAGACTTCCTCCTCGCCGGTCCACTCGGCACCTTGCAACAAGTGCACCTGTGTTCAATGTAACATACTGTGAATTGGCATGCTGTTACTGTGTAGAGACAGGGGTAGATTTGGCAAATACATGAACAATTTAAAAAAAATTGTCCGACCATATTGGTTTTGCAATTTATAAATGTATTCTACTTGTCAATCCCTTTCATTTGATACCCATATTGAGGATGATGTAAAATACTTATAATATAAACACCCAGACACAACAAATATTTGTATTCGTCACAAATATGTGCACCGGGTAGCAATCGCTTGCTCGCTGGTTTCCTCGTTGGTCAGTTCCTACCTTTATACGCCATTTTGTAGCGGCGGCCATCTTGGTACGATTTCACCGATCATAGCTAAAAACACTTCCGATTACTCCACCTTTCTACCTACAGACGTAGGCCGTGGGTTCGATTTCTGCCCAGAGCACATATTTCTGTGAAGAATATATATATATTTCTTCTGTGTATGGGTGTTTCTATTTATAAGTATGTATTTATAATTATGGTATCTGGATCCCATAGCACAAACCTTGTTATTTGGGGCCAGATGGTGTTATGTGAGAAATGTCCATCTATGTTACCTATATTTGTTGGCAACGCTTTTAAAACGGTGAATTTTTATGAATTAGATGCTAGGGGCGAATCGTTTTTGATTTGAAATCGCTTCTAGGTCCATAGACATAGGTGCGGCGTTCCCTTGAATTAGATAAACAAATGATTTATGAAGTTCTACGAGTAAGTAATAATCGTAGCACATTGCAACAATGTTGCTAATGGACAATTAATTGATACCAATACTGGCACATATCATAAGTACCTTGTACTGTGTCATGGCCTCCTTTTCCAGTTCCAGATGGAATCGTTGATCAGACGGGCGTTATTACCCGGCCAGATGCCCGAAGACGCCTTTTTATAGTATGGAATGACGGGTTATATACATACCTACCTATAGAGTATTTAGACAGATGAGATGAGCACGACGTCCCATCCAGATATTTAGAGGTAGAATGACTTATTACTGCATTTTTTTTTCTCGTTTATTCATGTGTTACCTTGTACCGCGTCATGACAGTCTCCTCTTTTGCCCAGCGCTTGTTGTCGCAGCGAGTCGTCGATCAGCAACGAGGAGTATTAAGCATCTTTATGTGAAATTAATTTTTAAATTGTAGTCCGTTGTTCATTTTTTGAAGCAGCGCGCTAAATCAAGATGTTACCCCAAATAGCGTCACTCGGTCTCGTGACTACGCTAAAGTGGTCTATTGGCGCTGTTTAACTGAAAATCGAAGTTATACGTTTGGTCAGACTCTACAACTGTCAACTTTTAGTCAATTTGTCCATTGATTCCAGTGTCTTCTCACCTTATACTGCGTCATGGCGGGTTTCTTTTTAGCCAGCGCCTGTTACCGCAGCGAGTCGTCAATGAGCAAGGTAGACACTCACATTTCGACTATGTTTTGTTTTATGATTGTTACCTCAAAACTTTCGACTGGGTGACCCGACTCACTCTACTTTTGTTCAACTTGACTTGAAGAAGCGCGCTAAATCCAGACCGCTACGCCAAGAAACGTCACTCGATCACGTGACCACACTAAAGTGGTCAATTGACACTGTTTAACTGATTCGTTGCGATGGCTAATTTCGCTAACTTTTAACTGTGGCGTCGAGCAAAAATAACGTGACACTGATCAGTGCCTAGCGCCATACGATTAGATGACACGCATCTGTGTTTTCCGCCATGCGGAAAAGAAAACAGTATTTTGACCATTTTTTACACGTTCAAAGCTTGAATACTGTTAGTTTACATTCGAAATTTGACGTGAACGGACAGGCGCGTTGTTTTAAGTGATTAGAAGTGGCAAAATAAGTGTAATTTTGGAAATGGAAGGTAAGTGACTTTTTAATACAGTTGTGCTAAACCTTTTCAGCTTATTTCGCATTTCCTAATGATATTATTGAATATACAATATTAAATTAGGCCTAAAATATTGTTTTACTTATAAAGTCTCACTAACAGCAATACATATGAATACGCTAGATAAATTACAAAAACATATTAATTCTGATATGTATGTCACTTACAAGTGAGCACAACATTTAATAGGTAGTTTTTATTTAATTATAAATTAAATTTGAATTTATGGCGTTAACAGAAATTAGAATTACTACTCTAAGAAACTATGCTATGAAAACTGTTGGTGATCGATCAACAATCACATTACTTTTTTCCGAATTTTTTGTAACTGTCAGTAAAAAAAGCATTTTGAAAAGTACATACTGCCATATATTTGTTATTAATAGTGGATTTATTGTTTAAGAACTAAGGCGAAAAAGGAAGTACATTCCCGAAACAGAAATCGAGACACAATGTGACAGTGACGAAGAGACAATACCAAATTCACAAGACTGGGACCTACCACCAAGCTGGGAACGGGATTTAATACCGGACAAAAAAACAACTAGGGATACTGCAACAAATAAAGAAGAAAATATGATGGACAGTGCGACTACCACAGAAAAAAAAATGGTTGAAAGTGAACCATGCACAGAAACTTTAGTAATGGACAGTGTAAATAGCGTAGAAACTAAGGAATGTGATGTCCCTACCGTACTGGACATACATAGCTGTAAATATTTTGGCCAGTTGGTTTCCAACGAATTATTGCGATTCAAACCATACGAGCGAATTATGAAGATGCAGCAAATATTAGATTTATTAAAATAATCAAATGAATACCAAGAGTTAAATGAAACCAGAGTTTGAATTTAGATATTAATATTTATTGAAAAACATGACATAAGTGGATCCAATCAACCTAAATATACATTTTTACAGCATTTACATTTTCGCAGCAGTAACATAAAACATAAGACAATGACTCTTCCGAGGGTTTTAATAATTTGTTAATCTCGCTCACTGCGAAGCTAAGGTCTATTCTAATGACATTGATATCAGTATGTAGGTAAATAAGGATGCGTTTTATAATTTTGTATGACTTGTTTTATATTTATGTAAGTTAGGACTGATTTTTTAAATAATGTATAAGCTAGATTTTTATGATTATGTTAAGAGGTTAATTAATCTTGTTGAAATTGGCAATAATAGTCTTTGGTGAATGACGCTTTGATCAAACAATAAATATGTACCTGATTCTAATAAAAATATTTAAATTTACAAACAATTTATTTGTAGACCATTAGCTCGTAACTTACATAAATAAACATAATAAAAGGAAGTATTTTATTAGTAGGTAGGGTTATCCTGTATAATAAAAGTAGTACTTCCTTTTTAACAGTGAACATTTTTATCCCTTACGTAGTACCTACATTTCTCATTATTGACAACATACAAATTAGCTCGATTATGCAAAAAAACCAAACGAGTTAATCAAAAAATGCTGAACCTCAGACATCTCAACTTATTTTTAATATAAAAGAAGTACATGCATATTATACTTAATTATTAAAAATAATTTCGCGGACTATTTCCAAAAGTTTGCCTTTTTTTTCTTGTGTTTGAGTAGGTTCATTAATATTAACAGTTCGACCCCAAGCGGAAGCCCCCTAGACACAATTAAATTCTATTGTTATCTAAAATGGCCGCCGCTGATAGGTTAAAGGCTCTGATAATATGAAATGAACGGACACTGCTTAATTTAAATATGAAACTGAACAAACAAATTTCAGGTTTAGCGCTTTTTCATTAACACGTTGTACCTATACATAGTACAATCAGACGATACAAAAATGAAGGGATATAACTGTGTAGATGATTTAGTGATTTATATGTAAATATTCGTACGGTCGAAGACACAAACGGTGCTAATTTACAACAGACGCATGCATGATCACAAGGTTACAGAGAATTTCAATATTTATGAAATTCTCTGAAACAATCTTTAAGGCATAGGCCTGGGAATCCAGGGCAATCGGGACAGCCAGTTATTACAGCAACCCTTTTTTTAGTTTTGGCGTAACAGACCTTGCATCTTTTTCTTAAGGTATTATTACCTCTCTTTGGCAAGTTGGTCGGTAAATGTATTTTCCCCTCTGATAGAGGCCGAGAAAGTTCAAAGGTGTTGGGCATTGGTAACAATTCCTCCATGACACTTCTTCTAAATTGATATAATGTGGTTTTATTAGTTGCATTGTTAGCATTATAAAGTAAATACCCATTCACCAAACATATTTGTATAATATGTACGATGACTTTTTTATACCAGCGCAGGGTCTTGTGCTCACAGCAATAATAACTTAGCATCTGATCGTGACGGTCTATTGCCCGCATATATTGATTATATTTTATTTGTACTGCCGGTTTATATTTTATTGTGCGTACACGGCGACTAGTAGTCCCTCGATAGAGACTTTTATGTTCAGTACTTATAAATATCACCTCCCTTTTATCTTGCCATTTGGTGATTATAATTTTTTTATTATTATGTACTATATACGATTCGCCAGTTTTTAATTTGGTAGTTTTTAATTCCGATGGATTTCCGATGCGGTTTGCTCTTAAGGTACCAGTCACGTACGTCTTTTTTCCTATTAGCTCCTCAGCTAATCCCACGCTGGTATAAAAATTATCCAAATATAAAGCATGCCCTTTTTCTAAATATTTTTGCATTAGCAAATGTACTACTTTTTTTGTGTGATTTCTACCTCCTACTAGTACGTCTTGTGACCCTGCGTATACATGGATTTTTAAAATTATGCCGTTGGCGTCGGCTAAAATGTACAATTTAATGCCGTATCTATGAGCTTTACTTTTGATGTATTGGCGAAAAAATAGTCTCCCTTTCCACAGTATAAGAGATTCGTCAATTGTCAACTCTTTCACTGGGTAATACACTGCATTAACGGTGTCGTTGAATAAATCAATTAAAGATTTTATTTTATAAATACTCTCTGCCCTTTCGATGGTTTGCACATTCAAAGCTCTTAAAATTAAAAAAAACCTATCCCTGGTCATAAATAGGCGTGGACTTAAGCGGAAAAAATAATGCGTTGACCAATAATCTACCATTCTATTAAGTTTTATAGTACCCATTAGCAATAGTATGCCGAGAAAAGTTTTTGATTCGGGGACACTTAAATCGGTCCAGTTACTAAAGCGAGCACGTGCAGTAGTCGCTTCAGCTTTTAATTTGTTTCCGTACTTATTTGTACATTCCATTATTAATGTTAAAAAATGGGAATTTAAAAATAAAAAAAAATAGTCTAAATAACTATTGATGTCTGCGTTATGTGGCTCCAATATACCACTTGTTCCCGTAAATGATATTTTTGGCATATCACTGGGGTTACCTGGAACCCAACCAGTCGTTTCTTCTACAGAATCTTCCTCTTCATCATTGTTATCGGCGTGATAATCTTCAGCATTTGCTTCCACGTTAGGACTTGCACTGCTTAATTCATTTAATACTTCTTCGTTATTGCCGCTTAAAATCCCATACAATTCTTCGTCTCCATATAAATCTAAGCCTGGTATGTCGTATAACGGATCACTTTCTTGTGGAGACATAATTTGTTCCAATTCCACGCTTATGGGATCTATGGTGGATGATGGTCTAGGTATGGGTGAACTTGGGAGAAGAGCCATATATGGATCTATGCCAGATGATGGTCCAGGAATTGGCCAATCCAAAGGATCTATGTCACACGATGGTCCAGGTTCCGAAGAACTCGAAGAAGGGTATTCCATACCTACAAAAAGAAATATTCGAATGAAACTCCCGTATATAGTTTTATTTCGACAGTAAAAAGGCGAGACGCTTTAAAGGGGCATTTTTATTAGTCTATAAATCCTAATTGGTCTAAAAATATGTACTATGTAGGTAGTGATGTAAATTAGGTGTATTAAAAAAAGAGCTAGTAAGTAAGTAGATATCATATTTGGGATTTAGCTACTCTATTTTGAAGATAATGTATTTTTTTTACATAATATTTAGCAGCGGATACACTCTTGAGTGAGTAAGGTTCTCCCACGAGAGCGCGGATTAAAGAGCAAGCCAGTGAGTATGAAACGAGAGCGCATCTTTCCCGATTCTATTTTTTTTATTTATAGCGACAAGTGAAGTTGACTGCTCTTTGCCTGCACTAAATGGACGCGAACAGGGAAAATTTCCCCAAGTATGAAAATAATCTTACTTACTTGAATTTCACGGCAAACAGAGATTCGCGTGCACAGGCTGAAGTCGTCACGATGGTAGATCACGGAGTCCAGTTCAAAGCCAAAATCGTCGCAAGGCAAAATCACGATCCAGTAACACAAGCCAAAATCGTCACAATTGCAAATTACGGAGTCCTGTTCAAAGCCGAAATCGTCGCAAGGCAAAATCAGTAGAGTCCAGTAACACAAGCCACGGTCGTCACAAAAACACTTAGCGAAAGTCGGTAAGGTAAATAGGAACAAGTAGAGCACGCACGTCTGGTTACTAAGGATAGCAAACCAGAAGTAAAAGTAATTCAAAAAACAAGATGCGCTTACAAGATAAATAGGTTGTATCCTTCCGTGCAAAAATAAAACATACACGCAAGGCATAAGACCGAATATTGTAAATTGTACTTCGTAGGGTCACGCAACTTGCATCCCTCCGGCCGGGGCCGTCCATTGTTTACAACAACTCGTGGTATTTTTCAAACCCTTTTTTTTGCAAGAACTTAAAATTTCATGCAAAATGAACCTTATCGCAGAGTGATTACAGTCCTTGCGGGCCAACGGTAAACAATATCAACAAAACAGCTCTTTTCTAAGGAGTGACAGCACTTTTAGCAAATGCAACTCTCTGTCCTAGCGTTATGACTCATATTAACCATGTTGACCCGCGCAGTTTGAAGCAGCGTGGTATTTTTCTATATCAAGTAGGTACATACATATGATGCATAAATGTCTGATTTATTTGTATATCTATAATTTAGCTTTATATAAAGTTTAATTCTAAATCCTTTTTGTGTTTTAAAATAACGAAGAATGTAAATAGATTCTAGACGCCAGAAATATTTAGGTATGATGTCTTACTACATATTTTTTTGATTTAGTATTTGTATTTTCTTATTATTCTTAACATAGACGATTATAAATATGAGGACTATATTTTTGTATACCGCCAAAATTGTATGACAGTGACCTGCAATATTTCGAGACATTTTTACATTTTTATCAACACTTCAGGGACTGTGTTATTTCAACGTTATAGATAAAGTTGTCGTTACAATGGGAAAAGAAAATGTTATCGTGCGTTTTTAAAAATGTAGCATTTCATAGGAGACAAAGAAAACCAACAGAAGCAGTGTGATTTTCCCGCTTTAGGGAGTTGGTCGTTTACGCTGTAATAAATATATTATTTATATTATCAAATTCTGCAAATTTAATAAAAGGTTGGTGACTCCTTTTTTATAAAAATCTTACTAAATCCAGAAACGAAGTCTACGAGCTTAAAATACGTGAAAAATTGAAATAGTTTGGTTCTGGCTAATTTTTTTCTTAAACTGAATTGAAGGAGTTATTGTCGATTTTAAAATGACACATATCCGTGCCTAACGCCACACGCGAAAGAAAATGATGACACTGATACGTGCCATCCGCAACGAATCAGTTAATTGAAATTGGGAGTTATGCGGCAGTCCCCATGAGTGCTATTCCTTTGTTAGCCTCCTCACCTTGTACTGCGTCATGGCGGCCTCCTCCTCGGCCAGCGCCTGCTGCCGCAGCGAGTCGTCGATGAGCAGCGCGCCGTTCCCGGGCCGGTCGAGGCGCGCGGACGCGGCCGCGTGCCCGAACGACGACGACGTGGACGAGAGCGCGCCCATCACGCTCGCTACGTTCTTTTGAGCACTGCGAATACACCAGAAAGGATACATTAAAATATACATTTTAACCGACTTCCATAAAAGGAGGAGGTTATCAATTCGACCGCCATTTAATGTATTTTACCTGATTTGTCGAGAATACCCGAACCGATTTCAATATTTCTTGTTTTGTTCGAATTTGTATAAATATTGGTGGACAATTCACACACAACACCATCTGACCCCAAACTAAGCAAAGCTTGTACGATGGCGGCCAGATAGCTGATATAATACTTATATAGTTTTAAATATATACCTATTATACATAGAAACACCCAGACACAGTGCAAACATTTGAATTCATCACACAACTATTTACATTGGGTGGGAATCGAACCCACGACCCTTGGCTTCGCAGGCAGAGCTACTACTACCCACTAAGCCACGAGGCCAGTCTGTGTATTCTTCACGAATGTCCTTTCAAAGCAAAAAAATGCAAAGTGAAAACTTCTTTTTGCGCACCACATACAAATTTTATCGTAGGCTGTAAGTGAGGTTGATCCGTCACGCTGTGAGGTAAAAGGCAGGATCGGGTGAACTCGGGACCGCAGTGCCCGAGCGAAAAAGATCAGACAGACAGTCAGTTGCTCTTCACTTGGCGGTCCGTGTGGGAATGTTCACAGCGGTCCCCTTCTTCAGATAAATATACACTTGACCGTCATCTCGCCTGATGAGAAGCGTGCCTACCTAGAAGAAACCGATTCACTCTCAATTTGGAGACATCAAGACTTATAACAGACGGGAAAAACCCACTCAGGCAACGCATTCCACAGCATAGCACATTAGCAGAAGTTTACCTGGCTGTCTGTGGGGGAAACGCCAAGATAGTAACCAACGGGAAAAACACACTCAGGCAACCCATTCCACAGCCTAGACCTTTTTATAAATACAAATACAAAAATCTTTATTGCTCTTTGCAGGTAAGATAAGATACTACAAAACATTTGAAAAGTTAACCCATAGGTACAAACTAGCCTCGTTGAGAGGCATGTAATATGCTTATTACAAAAGTTTACTTGGAGGTATGTGTGGGGAAGACACCAAGATAGTAACCAACAGGTAAAACCCTCTCAGGCCACGCATGCCACAGCCTAGACGTTCTTATCAGAAGTTTACCTGGCTGTCTGTGTGGGCGTGTTAGCAGCGGAGCCCTTCTTCCCCTCCAACGTGGCGAGGTGGCCCTCCAGGGCGTCCAGCAGACTGCTCGGCGCTTTGGTCAGGTCCGGGATGTCCCCTTTGTCTATGCCCACGTTTTCTGCCACCTGGAAATTTATATTATGAGCCTTAGATCACGGAACAGAGAAAATACAAAAGAACACTTTTAAAATGTAATCTTAAAGAATAATAGTCTGTTTGGTCAGTCTAATAAATCATAGAGTCGTTCGACGAAGACGTCTTGACGAGGCAAGCGTGGGAAGCGTGCTCCCAAGCTGCGAACACGACCATGTTAACAGTTTAGCTTAGTTCAGGGCTAACGTTTGACGGATATTTTGATTTTATTTTATTCATAATGATTGTTAATAACTAAGAATTGTTTATAGTAATACATATTTTTAAATAAATACACGGGTAGCCCACGTTTGAAATCGTCAGTCCAGTCCGACTCAAGATTCGATCGCGTCCGGCGATCTTTGTCAAGGAGAATGCGCGCGTGTGATTTCAACTCGTTTAGCACTGAGCAGTGCGCGCGCGCACTCTCCTTGAAAATGATCGCCGGACGCGATCGAAACTTGAGTCGGACTGGACTAACTGTAAGCAACATCGAACAGACAAAAATACTGCGTTTAGGACCGACACTCTTCACCTACCACGAGTCGGTGTCCCTCACCCTGCTACAAAGCTCGAGCTTTCGAAGCGATGTGACAACGACAGGCTGTCACAGGCGCGCTACACTACGTACTAAACTTATCTTCGCTGTACCCCTAAGCTTCATGGCCTGGCGGTGCGGGTATACGGAACCGAATGGTAATGGAAACCGCCATATACATGTATTTCCTACCACTAATGATTGACTGAAAAAAATCTCCATTAGCGATACAGATAGCGACCACCATTCATGGCAATAGTTATAGGTATTTTATTTTTTTGTAACTTTTCTGACTCTGGCGTGTAACTGAATCGGCTTTGCTATTGCTGGCTCTATAATTTGAAGTAAAAAGAGACAGCAATATCAGCAGTTTTTTAGTTAGGCGGTAGACCTTCCGGTGTGCATAATAAAGAATTTTATTTTTGTCTGTTTCTCATTTCATTGGAGATCTGCCTAGCAATTCTGAACCTAGTCGGATTGATCCGACATGGAATCTCATATCCCTGTCTTTGTCTTATCTCTTTAGAATGACAGAGACAAGGTTTGTCATTCAGAATTTGAGCCGTACGATTGCGTTTAGAATCACTACTACCCTAAGTGTCTGGAGTGTGAAAGCCCTTTCGTAGATTCAGTTTACCTTTAAGAACTCTCCGACTCTATCCATTCTGATGAGGAACTTCTTATAGAGATCGAGAGCGTCGCGCGCGTTCTTCTTGTTCATATCGAAGTACTTCTCCAGCAGGTTGATGATGCCGTCGTTGTAGCATGCGAACAATCTGAAATCAAAAAGATTGTCGATTAACGAAAGACAGAAGAGCAAAGCACTTGTAGCTAAACTTGGGGACTTCAAAGTTGGGGTCACGCATAACACACTATTTTACAGATGATCATCAGAGACAGAAAAGCGGTCGTGGGGGGATGCTCTAAGCCGGGGCGACTTAGAAAATCAGACTAAAAAAGCTTTGGGTTGAAAATGTTCCCTACTACAAGATAATAAAATGAATACTATTTCATTTAATTCTCTTAATCCAAGACATGTAAAAAAATGAACCAAAATGACAAATGACCATGGACTCTAGAGTCTGTGGAAGTTGCTAAAAGAATGCCCATACCTGATGAGGTCCCTAAACAGCAGCATGAAGCACATGTTGATGACTCCGTTGGTGAGGTCGTTGGCCGTGCAGTCGAACTCCAGCAGGCTGTCTAGTTGGGCCTGCAGCACCGGCAGTGTCTTGAGGAGCTTCTCCGCGTTCATCATCCGCAGGGAACCTTCCTCTTTCCTGGAATCAAACCATTTTGACGTCAAAAAGTTGAAGAATTCCGGATAGCAAATGGTCAATTCTGTATAAGTAATGCTGTGATTTGACCCCAGAACTCCCTACGCAACGACGGGATGTTGTAAGTTTGGCGTGTTTATAAGTGTGTATGTGTTTAGTCTATCTGTTTTGTGTGTCTGTGAGCTTCTCTATGTCTGTCTCATCGTAGCTTCCGCGTAGATGAGCAGTTTTTATAATATTATAAAATTATACTTGAAAATATAATTAGAGAATTATAATTGCAAAATTTTACGTAATAATACCCTCTAAGAGACCTATGGCCTATGGCAGTTGGTCTAAATTGGCCTGTACTGCTTACCGAACTGTGAGCTAGCGCGGAAGGCGCAGGACAATACAAACCTAATCTTACTGTACGTACTCAACGATAACAATATCCCATACGTCAACTAGCGCAAGGGTACCTCAGTCGGTATGACGTAGCTTGGGCTGGCGCCGGTAGGAAAAATCAAGTAACGGCTTCTTGGCCTTACGGTCTTAGTAGAGAGGATCTATTTGCAACCCGGTACCCGGTAGGTAGTATTAATAATAAGCCCATTTAACTACTTAGCAATAAGCATTTCTAGCCATGGATAACTCACTAGAAAAACTTGAGCTGCGGTTCAGCTCACGGCTCAAGCGTTTGAGCTGCATCCGTGAACCGGCTCACAGATCAGTTCAAAAGCATAGAAAAATACTTTGACTACTCTGTGGTATGTGGATCAATAGTAGAAAATGTTCTGTAGGTAGAGAGTACTATATCTACGACTATAGTCACAGTGTCAGATATTTATCACGATCTGACTCTAGAGTAGTACTATATCTACGACCATAGTCATAGTGTCAGATACTCATCACGATCTGACTCTGAGTAAGAACTTTTTTGATTCGTTGATTGACCTGTTGAGTAGTCTGATGTTACATATTACTTTTCTACAAAAAACTGCAGACCGTTCTTGAGCCATGAGCTGCATGTTTCACATTTGAGCCGTGCCTCAACGAGTCATACTTTAATGATCTGTATATTGGAACCGGCTCATGAGTTACACACGTCTAAGCATTTCTAAAGTGTAGAATTACCTGAAAAAACAAGTATAATAGATATTTTGTCTCACTCACCCCCGCTTGACCTTGCAGAAGTCAAACGCCACCGTCCTGTACGATAGCGCCTTCTCGTTGAGGTACTTGGCGTAGCGGCGTATAAACGGGGACATGTCATATCCTGAACACAGACCACACTATTGACATGACAGATAAATCAGATCGTGTCATCCTGCTCACTCCAAATGAGACGCAACATGCTTGTGAGCAAGACAATACGATTAACTTTACTGTGTACCCAAATTTGCAAACAGGGATAATACAGACGGAGACCTATATACTGTGAATCGCAAAAGAGAGCCATATTTTTTATATCTTTAAATAAGTTTTGGTCATAATTACAAACTGATCAAAACGATTTAATTAAAATGCACAAACATTTAAGTTAATCATACTCTCTCTTACGATCTGAACAGTCCCTAGTAGTTTGTAAAATGACTTCACCTAAATATTTAATTTATGCGATGTTTGTGCTCCTAAATTTAGTTGCAACCAGCAATTCGTTAATAACTAATATAGATAGATAATAACGTCTCTAATATTATAATTATAACATTAAAATTATGTTGTGATTTTAGGCTGCATAAGACATTACAAGTTGGAGAAAATACTTTTATTAGTACGCGGCTCGAAGGACCAAGTCAAATAAAAGAAGTTGTAAATAATTGTAAATAACGTTTGCGTATAAGAAATGCGTACCAGACGCATTAGGCCAATGATAAATTAATCATTGTGGTTTAAGTATTAGAGTTATCATTAGAATATTTAGGACATAATGCAGTTACGTTCTTGGTAACAAATAAAACTAGTTCAAAGATCTCATAAACTGAAGATATTGTATGTGAAGTCATTAAAACAATAATGTCAGGATTACACGACTACAGCTGTTACCTTCAAACAATAAGAATTAATGTGAAACCCAAAGAGATGGTTCATTGTCCTATTAATAAGCTAATTCTATATTTCAACTGTTCATTAATTGTAATTAGGACAGTGTAAAAATTGAATCTGCGTATTAATAGGACGGCGAAATGTCTCCTTAAAAAAGAACTTCTCTTTTCTTGGAAAGTGACGATTCAGAGACCGTTGTCGTGTAAATGTGACTTTACGTAAGTAAACGCTGCCGCTGACGCAATCGTACACAGAAAAGCAAAGGAATTAAAATATAAAAACACCATGCATAATTTTAATTCCTTTCCCAAAAACTTCACGACACATCACATGTTTAAAAATTATTGAGTACAATACGTGGTTAGAAAAATGGCACAAAATTATGTCATGACTGTATTTATTACACCTAATAATTATTAGGTTAAAATTAAGTATATTAAGTATTAACTCACTAAACAAAATTGTCACAAAAAAATATAGTTTCTGTTTAAAAAAATCTTTAAATGCAACAAAATTATACAGAATGATTTTCAATAATTATTCAAAAAAAATTTTTTACTAAAATTAAAAAAAAATATATTTTGAGGTTTTATTGGCTATATAATACCCCGTGTACATGATTCCAGTTCCAGTTGCATCAATCCAGTGCCAGTGCATTCCAGTGCCGGTTTACATTATTCCAGTAAGCAATCCAGCGCTGGATTCGGTCGCTGGACTGGAATCATGTAAACGGGGTATTATGGCTAAATCCATCATTACCAATTACTTTATTTCTTATTGTTTATAATAGGTAATATTATTATCTAGTATCTTTCTGGTAGTAGTTGCCTTATGAATTTTCTTTCTTTTTCTTGGTGATAATAAGAATGTAAGTTGAACAACTGTGTTTTTTTGTTGTAAAATAATACAGAAAACACAACAAAATTGTAACAATTTGTGCCATATTTCTAACAAATAACGTATACAGATAATAATATGCAGAATACGCCTACATGGTGCATACTAACGTGATATAATATGACTAACTACAACTTATCTGCTCCCGACCTACAATGAGAAAGGTTAACAACCTTACAAGGATTTATACGTTCATTCGTTACATTGTAATACTATGCAGTACGAATTATTACTAAAAACTGACGACTAGAGTCCAAAAGCCAACACTTTTATTAGTTTTTGTGTGGCGTTACTGTCGCTTAACCGGCTTAATCATCTGGTGCTAGTATTATCTAGTTAATAAATGTGTGGTTTTAGATTTTCGCCAGAAACATGAACGGTTGTGTAGATCCTATCCTATATTCCGAAATGAACATTTCGTGATGTTATAATGCGGCCAATTTCAGAAGGTAGTTGACGGAACATGTTTATTGCGATAAAGACCTTGTATTGCCACCAGGGTTGTAGTGCATATAGGCAGTTTGTCAATAGAACTAGAGTTAATTGAAGATTAGATTTTTCATGTCTTCGGTAGATTTAAAGTAGAACGCTTTTACTACAATTTCAGAGGAATCATTGAATCGTCTATACAGACAATCGTTCTTAAAGTATTCTTCTAAGCTCAATAGATTTTATTTGAATTAAAAAAATGTTTTGTCAACATAGTACATAATTTAATCGCTACGTTTTTTACTACATCCCGGTGTTTTGGTCTAGTTCAACAGCATAGTTGCGAGAAGACTCGCTTGACCTCGGCCGATATTTTAAAGAAAAAACCTTTAGATCAATTACTAAGTTCTGCATAACGTATATTTCTATATGAATTCACATTTAAATTGAAAAAAATAAAAGGTTACATGAAAGGTTTTATTCATAACACAAAGGATTTCGCACCGCTTGGCTCTCACGCGCATTACGTAGAGTCCTGTCTCTACGTACGACTATTCCACTCGAAGCAATGATTGTGTATATATTTTTTTTTTGATCATAGATAAGATCTACAGTTATAATGCTGTGCTAAAAGTGAATAGTGCTAAATAAAGTGATAAGACAAACTACAATTGTAAAACTATTAATTCTTATTACAACTAACAAAGGTACAATTTGTGCAGTTTTGAAAAAGCAACAAAATAAAAACAAAACAACAAATTTGAGAGCTTCAGACGTGAACAAAAGCGTGCGTAAATATACCTAAATACATAGGGTTGCGCAGACTGGGTGTACTAAGCCGAATGGAACATTTTGCACTCAAGAGGCTGACGTCTGTATCACGAAAATAAAATCTGCTGTTTCATGTATCAAAAATGTGAAAAACACAAAACCGAGCCTAACAAAAAACGCCTGTGCTAAACCAAAAGGATGCATTATGTTAATTTTATAAACAATTTTTAAAATGGGACCAACCCTAAAAACTTAAAATTACTTTAAAAAACTGCTGTTCTAAACGAAAATGATCTTTGGACTTCAAAAATTATATGGCAGTGTTTTTTTTTGTAGATTGCAGGTTTCGTCCCATAGGTATAATTAATTTGTTAATTGTTCTACGTCGGCGTTTGAAGTAGTCCTGTAAATTAAGTTATTCGAAATCTATTTTAGGCCTTCATGGTACTAGTACACGACACTGAGTGCAAAACGTCATTCTCAGATAACTAAAACAAACTAAAGAATGATTTAAATACAAAAATATTAATCTGCTAACCCAACTCATTCGAATCGTGTCGCTTTGAGATACCATATCCCAAAAAAGATACGGCAAGCACATAAATGCCTACAAAACAGACATAGGATAAATTTATTTCCCGTTATTGAATTAGTCGTAATTTTGAATTAAATTCCCGGGGATTTCAGATAAACACCTACTGTACTGAAGTACAGTATGCGTTTATCTTTAAACACAGTGTGTTTATATACAAAATATATCCGGAAGCAATTTTTCATTGCTTTGATAAAACTTCCCTCAGAGTAGAATAATTGAATGTTGTTGTACTGGTCTTAAGAGCATCACGCTTAGGGCGTAGTTAACGTTCGCACAACAAGTAAAAAAAAAAACAAAACAGAGGCGTGATGGGTTAAGAAAACCCTAGTGGGAACGAAGTTCATACACTGCTGGAACTATACCAACAAATGTCGGAAAGTCCTATTACACGTTTTTTGATCTAACACCTAGGTTCTATTCGCTCCGAAGTGACGTGCGAAAAGAAACTCTGTTCTAAACAAACAAAAAACAAAGCTTTGACAAAGTGCATAACAAACAAAATACAATCCAAGCGTGTTCCAGTGCAATGTGACACACACAAGCGCGGTTTCTATAGTCTAAACTCACCAATCCTGGCCCCGGCCGCGCCTTTCAGAGAGCGGAAGAAAGAATGCGTTTTAGTAAAGTGTAATCATACAATTTACAATCACAAATGTCATGGAAAGTACATAGGCTCATTCAAGAAATACAAACAAGTCAAAATGAAATTGACCCCGTGATAGCTCCTCCTAAAATGTGTCCACATGCTTTTTGGAGTGGTCTGGAATATACATAGAATCCTGAAGACGCATTACATAATTTCTCTTTTAGAAGCATCGTCAGCCTCAGACGACAAGTACCCTTAAAACTCCCAAAAGAGGAAGTTTTTTATTTGTGTAAAAAGTGTAAGGTAAGGTGTGTATAAAGTGTAGGGAGGTTTAGTCCATAGCCCGTGACACTGGCTAAGTTGCAGGTAGGCATATATCACCTATTTTTTAAGAGTTAAATGATCTCCTACTAATCAGATTCCCTTACGATGTATTTCCTTCACCGTTTTTAAGTTAGCGTCATTACGCACCTGGCTTCGAAAATACTGGGATTCGATCCAGAGACTTCGAATCGCCAGTTGCCGTTCTCCCGACTAGACCAGCCGTAACCTCACTACTAGGTCAGAGGGAGATCCGTGGCCCAGTAGTTGGGACTCTATGGGTTGCTACGGTGTGGGGTAATTTACTAAAAAATATGTGTAAACCGAATATGCCGAAATCGATCCGAGGACAGTCATCCTTAAGCTTCTGTCGAAATATCATGAGGATATCAAAGTCTTCCAAGGAAACATGTTGCAAGGACATTTCACATTATTTCCGCCTGGTGGCTTTCCTTGATTCTAAGAGAAATACCTTCGCAGCGTCTACCTGCGTCTTAGTAGAGTGTCGATAAAGTTCGTAGCTTGTGGGCGTAATAATTCCCTTAACAGTAAATGTACCGCCATGCCCGCTCATGATACGAAACTCTATTAATTAACGAATTGCGTCTGAGAAATGGGGAAGCCCTTTTATCTCAAAGATGCAATTTAATTAAATAAATCGGTAGATGTGCCATGGTGGTATAGAGGCGGAAACGTCTAATTTCACATTCGTGGGGTAGGTTTGTATTCCGCCTGAACCTCTTCGAGTATTTATTCAAGTGTAGATGTACAAGATTGTCGTTAATACCTCTAACAATGAAACTGCCTCATGTCAATTTCCTCGCAGTGGACAAAACCGCGAAATCGACATGTTTAAAATGTATCTTTTGAGGACATGTGGCATCTGCCAAGCCGTACATCGGCCACATAATCCTCCAGACTTTGGCCAACGAGGTGGATTAAGGGCTTGAATTTCTCCTTTTATGAGAGAGAGGCTACAAGTCTCATCAGTGTAACAATGTTTTTGTTGTATTACCTTTAAATATAACAAAATTGTTTTAAGTTATAAATCAATTATGTTCGCGTCAATCGCGTAACAGTATTTTTGTTGCACCCTCTGGTACTCATAAAACCATATTTTTACTCAGTAACTTGATAGAGTAAAGCTTTGTTAGAGAAGGCCACGACTCCCTGCTGTACACAGCATTTATGTTTTGTGTTTAAAGGTACTCGTATGATTTAGCCTAGATTGCAATATTTCGAATATTAGTATTTCTTCCTGTTCCACCCACTGTTCTGGTACCCATAACCATTTGACCATATTTTGAACTCCTGCGGGTCTGACACAGAGGTCGAAAACACTCCGTGGGTGTAAAGTATATCGACGCTCATATTCTAAGGTCATACACGGTCTTATCAGTTCCCACTCAACATTCACAACAGCAGTATCGGCACATAATTAATAAATCGCCGTTTTAATAGTTATTAGCCATATAATGATTACGGTTATTGCTGCAAATGAAGATATCGCTAATTACAATGTATGGTTTTTGTTGAATACATTCGAAATTGTGTTTCTAATATCAAAGTAAAAACGCCCACAAAATTGATTTTTCTTTGTATAAAAAGGATTTTGCATAAAATTCGGACACAGGCATTTCACAAAATACAAGCTAGATTAGCTATAGCTTAGTAATAGCTTCTCTGTATCGTATGTCTTTTGGGCAAACAAAA
Organism: Ectropis crepuscularia; assembly: GCA_963693475.1. NCBI lineage: Eukaryota > Metazoa > Arthropoda > Insecta > Lepidoptera > Geometridae > Ectropis > Ectropis crepuscularia. The sequence goes on from OY856350.1 coordinate 8,994,000, forward strand.
TTAAAAACTAGCAGCGCCTTGCGGTGTTACCCCCGTTACTAGTTGTCGTTCCCGTTATTTTTCGGGATAAAAAGCCTAATCAGTAAATATGTTCCAACTTCAGCCCGATCCGTTCAGACGTTACGACGTGATTAGGCAACAAACATCTATACATTGACATTTATAATATTAGTACAAGTACAAATTCGGACTGTGGTATTCCAAAATGTGGAACATCAACACCGTCAATTAAATTAGCTTTTCTTTAGGCTATGTATGTTTGTATGTATATAACATAAATTAGTAAAAAGTAAAAATCTGTCATTAGACGATTTACCCACGGTCATATCAAGATCATAGTAATCGTATCAAATATTAATTACTATAGAAATGTTATCGGAACAAACACATAACTAATAACGAACGTCAAGCGTTATCTATACGAAACTTTATCAAGCGACGCCCCTCGTGACGTCACCATTACAAAACCTATACAAATAAGAAACGAGAGACAGAATTTTCGTCTGCAAGGTCAATATAAATACACAACAGGTTTTAAAATAATGTTTTAAATGGTACAATAAAAATTATACAACCAGTTGCTTGCCTCTAAAACTGTTAGCGTAAGTGCAGCTTGATTTGAACTTTAAAATTGCAATGACGTAAGATCAGAAATTCAGTGACAGCAAAATTGGCGAGGAAAGAGGGGTAAGGGTCAATCGTAACCCTATCCCTATCGTCACCCTATCGTCAAATCCAAGACATATAAATATCGCACCTTTAGAATAGAAATTACTTAATCCAAAATTCTTATTATTTTGATAAGGCAAAAATATGACTTGAATACCTAATCGCCAATTGTTTTCGTTAATTTTTTATATTATCTTTCTGGTCTTTTTTTTTAATTTAATAATTTAGCCACTCCACAGACTCCGGGGTCCGTGACCTTTATCATATTATTATGTTATTTTTCTGGACTAAAAAAAGTTTGTTCTTTTTAATTGAAAAAAAAACTTGTTTTAGTCCGTATAAAACTACATAGTTACATTTTTTTTTTGATAAGTAATTTAATTTCTATATATAATTAATTATATATTATACAAATAATATGCGATATGTATCTTTCCTAGCGCATGACAATGCCAAAGTAAATTGTATACTTATCTCAATTCTTGTAAATGAGGGGCATGTTCATGATACCCAGATGCATTGCGAAACAAAATGATGTAGGATTATACAAAAAAAAACACTAGCAGCACCCCACGGGTTTGCCCATGTAGTTGCCGTTCCCGTTATTTACCCGGTAAAAAGAGTAGCCTATGTGTTCTTCCAGATTATAATCTGTGTTACAAATTTCAGCCCAATCCATTCGTACGTTACTACGTGACAGCAACAAACATCCAAACATTTGTAATATTAGTAGGATACATATTCATACAATTAATTAATTTAGAAAAATGGCAGGTGTGCGTTGGCTTGCAAAACGAATTCAGAAGGTCTGACCCACAAATTTGATAGGTCAAGCGAAAATCACCTTTACAATTACGATGTTACAGTGTTTCACGATTAAATTAAGCTCAACACAATATTTAGCCGCACACCTAGTCATTCAGTCAAACAATAGGTATTAAGCAGCCAGAAAGCAACTATTACATATCCTGTGTCCTGGTGAGGTATTCTGTGAACTCGGTACAGACTACAGAGTTAGATTGTTATTACTCGATCATTACGATTCTGAATCCTAGTAGGATTATAAATGTCAAGCTTTGGATGTTTCTTGCTCAAGCACGTCGTAACGTATGAAAGGATCAGGCTGAAATTTTGGAGTACAGTTAGATTAGTCTGGAAGAACACATAGGCTACTTTTTATTCCGTGAAAATAACGGGTAAAACCGCGGAGCCCTGCTAGGTTTATAAACAAATGGAAGTGTATTGCTTTATCACGTCGAACTGCAGCAGCTGCTTGAAATTTAGAACACAGAATATAGCCTGGAATAACACATAAGGTATTTTTTATCTCAGAAATATAACGGGAATGTAATTAAGCAGGTAACATCGAGGGGCGTAGCTACTGCTACTTGCATATGAAAGTAAAGAATCACGACTTCTGGGGCCATATTACGAGTATTAGAACAGATCTCTATCATTCAGAATCTGTCAGAATCAGAATAGCTGAATGAATGGTCCAGTCTAGTCTGGGTAATTGAACTCTACATACCACAGTTAAGTACTGGTAAACTATGATCATAAACTGTTTCGGTTTTGTTTCCAAGTTAGCCAGTAATAACAAGGTGTTGTTATGAAAATGATTTGAGTGCGAAAACAAATAAAAACGGTTTTTGTTTGCAAAATATTGATGAATTATCTGCCGTTTATTGTAATTTATATTTCTAACATCGATTCATAACCGTTTCATAGCTGGCCTAAGAGCGTCTCGACTTTCATGAAACTGGAGTTAGCACACTAACTAGCTAACTACGCGTTGGGAGGTATTTATGGAAGCTCAAAGCTTCTCCAAAAAGCATTACCTCTTGACATCTTCAAATCAAGTAAAGCAAAACACTTATATGTACATAGATGTACATAGTATGTACAATACTCAGAGATTTAAACCCCGGACAAGAATCGACGCGGACGACAAGTCTAACAACTACGATCGTTTACAATTGGGATGACGATAGAGTCGAAAATACACCATTCAAATTAGTTCAACAGGTAGATTATGGAAAAATATGCGACATGAGTTTTTTGTTTTACCAAATAATTAAAAAAATAGCAGCGATATAGATCATCAAACTTCCGGAGTGGGGGCTTGCGAAGTCACTCTATAGTAAAAATCGTACCATATCGTGACGTTACTCGAAACATCTAAACTCTGTATCTTCGTAATTTTTAGTTTGTGAAACATAGGAAAAAATACGTGTACAATATTTTTTAATAATGTAACTGACGGACTAATTAGTTTTTTTAGTCGTATTAATCCTATTAACTTAAAAGCGTTATTATGTGGCCCTATTTACCATCCCTATTAGACACAGAGATAAGGACATGCTAAGAGTGTCCTGTTTTAAGATGGCATTGTTCAATCAGTGTATAATCAACTAGCAGTAATACACGGTTTTACCCGCGTATTTTCTGATTCCGTTAATTCCCGGGATAAAAAGAGGCAAGTCTGTCATTCCAGACTAGTATCTGTCTAGGTACCAAATTTTATCTAGATCACTTCAGTATTTTTTGCTTACAGGAGTAACAACATCCACACATACATACAAACTTACGTATTTATAATATTAGTAGTATTTATAATATTAGGTTGTGTGGAAGAGATCGCTTTAAGCGATAAAGTCGCCCATTGCTGCTTTAATTTAGTCTTTAAGTTTTTATGTATTTTATTTTAAATTAAGTGCAACAAAGAGCTCTAATCTATCTAGTAGGGTTAACTGGACGAGTAAACCAATGGCTAATTTTAAATGCCTCCTCCCTTTTTCATTTAGTTGGAGAGTAGAACTGAAACCACACAATCATTCAGTGCTTGGATTACGGCGCCGGTATGGTTGTTGACCGCTGACCTCGCACCCGACGCTGACTTGTCGCCTTTCCTATTCCCCCACATGTGGGTAATGTATAGGGTTGGCAACTTTTTTTTTTTACAAGAAATGCAAGTATATTCAGCAAGAGTATTTTAGAAAAATTAACAGTTTTTATTTATTTATTGTTTTAAATACATATTTTAAGAGGTTCTCTTTCTCTTCGTTCAGAACCTCTGTGTGATTTGTTTGTGGCTGTGCTGTACTGAGCAGTGAGCGCCCTCTGACTGAACAAAAAAAAGTGAGTGTCTAAGTACAACACATCATAATGTAAGTATGTATTTGCATTTTGATGCTGAAAACAGTATTTTGTACACTTTATTTTTGTTCAACAGTAAAAAGTACAATTTAGTGAAAAACAGTATAATAAATACAGTTTAAAACTGTTTATTCGGCAACCCTAGTAATGTGTAGTATACTTCCCCGAATATGGGTTAATATCGAAGTACTGGAAACATTGAACTTATAAATTGTGAGATTTCCGTCATTTTGGAACATCGTTTTTTAATGAACCTATAGTGAGACGGGACGAGCAGGACATGTGCCTGATGGTAAGCAATACGTGTGTCCATAACGGCACCGTGTGACGTAGCTATTGGAACATGAAGAATCCTAATCATTACCTAGCACTAGACTGCTGTCACCTAGAGATATAAGATGATTTACAGTAGACGGTAGAATAATAATTGACAAAGGTACTTCCCTAAACGGAGTCTGCAAAGAGAAAATTTTACAATTTCGACCAAAACTATTTACACCATGAGTGATGCTTACATCCCAAAATAAATACAAGGAAATGATTCTAATTTCCAATATTTGCACGTAACTTTTTGGCGATAGAATCTTGATCTAGATCTTCTAATTATCCAAATTTCTAACTATTTATGTAATGCAATGCCAGAAATTACCCCAAAAAAGTACCAGTAAAACGTTTGCCAAGTACATCGTAAAAGGCAACCCATTATAGCACTGTCTGCGTTCGCTTGCCAAATAGGCGCCAGTGGCCGACGACATTGCCAGATCGACGTACACATTTCATACAATACATTTTTGATGTTTATAAGTACTGGAATCCATAAGATTACATAACATAGAAAATTTCAACTCCGTCGCAAAGTTGCATCTATGTTGGATACATTTCGGTCAGTGTGAATCTGATCTACGTTATCTAATGCCTCTTAGTCCTGCATTTTTAACCCGAAACTTCCAAAAGCTTCGATTGCTCGGTGTTTGAAGATTTTGACAGTTTGAAAAACAAATTTTAATTCATTTTTTGTACAGTAGTCAATTTTTAAAGATTTTATTTTAGACTAGCGGCCCGTCCCGGCTTCGCACGGGGTCAATATTTTTTGTTAAGTAGGTATGCTAAATGAAACGTACATGACCAAATTTTTCCAAATGATCAAAATTAGAAACCAAAACTTTAAAGAGTAAAAACATTAAACTGGCTGGCCTGGTGGCTTAGTTGGTTGACGGCCGCTTTGTAAAGCGGCGGTTTAACGATCAGCCGAATTGATACGGCTGATTAAAAAACCGCCGGAATGTATTCGACGCCATACGTCATTCAACACGGCTAGCCGTTAAGTAATAAAGCGAGAGATTAGCCGCCTCTTTCACAATTTTTAGTTCCGATTCTTAACACTCATGGCACTGCCTGACATAACAACAACTATGGCATTGAATAGGTACTGTAAGTGTGTTGCTAAATTGCTAAAGTGACAGTGGATTCTGGAGTTGGAAACTAATTCGTTTCCACCGTCCACCTTGTTAAGACTAAATCGGACCGGGTTGGTTACATGAGACCCAGATCCGACTCGGAGCACACCGACTCCATATAGTCTTGGCGCTACTACCTCTGGAGTGTATTAAAAAAAATGCGGGAGCCAGAAGCTCAAGGGAGGTCCTGAGTGGAGCAAGCCATGCAAGTAGCCGTAGTGTATCGCAGGCCGAGTATGGAGAAGCGACACTCAGGGCTGACCGCAGAGCGGAAACAAAATAATAAAATTACCATAAATCGTAGAACCTAAGATAGGGCCTACCAAACTTCAGGGCGCACGCAATCATGTCAACGTTGGGAAGAGTGAGCTCACTCTTTCCGTTCTAGTCGGTTGCAGGATGCGGTGGACGCCGGACGTTTTTACCTATCATTATTCGTTGTCAACAACCAAAATAAGTAGCACCACAGCAAATCTCGCCGCTAGCGATTGTACGGGTCAAGTAGATTGGTTTTATGTAAACCAGATACGATACACACAGAGACGCAGCAGGCATACTACGAAGTCGGATAAACGATATATCGGCCGAACTCATGGACGTCGAAAGACCTCGAAAGACAATCTGTCGGTTGATAGGATCGGCCGTTTCGTTCGATCCGACCCTCATCCGACCTAAGTCTATAACTTCCGACCGAGATGTATCGATCCGAATGCTTTTCGTGGCAGGCTACGATCACGGTAGCGATTCTGAAACCATTCGGTTGCATCCGACACGGAATCTCATCTCTCGGTCTTTGTCTTATCTGTTTAGTATGACAAAGACCGAGAGATGAGATTCCGTGTCGGATGCAACCGAATGGTTTCAGAATCGCTAACCAGATTCAGCCGTCGGTCGGATCCGATCATTCGGAGTTTGTTTTCGTAGTAGACCTGCAGTTTATTACCGATGTCAAGGTGCTCTGGGCACATCTATTGATTTATATCGATGAATATTACCACAAACAACTCTCAGCCTCAACGGACACCGGGAAATTGAAGCTTCTCTCAAAGGGATTTCCCATTGGCTATAATTTTGTAACAAACCCCCGTCTCGGCATGCTTCTTGGTAAGTTTCTTTTACACGATTTTAAAGTCTTGGAACCATGTACCAACGTGGTACATGATAAAAAAGTATTCTGAGATAAAAACACTCTGACTGGGAAGGATGAACGCTGTACACTCTTCCTAATTCTGCATCTACCATAGATCGTAGAACCCGAGATTGGCCTTCCCAAACTTCAGAGCGCACGTAATCATGTCAAAGTTGGGAAGAGTGAGCTCACTCTTTCCGTTCTAGTCGGTTGCAGGACGCGGTGGACGCCGGACGTTTTTACCTATCATTATTCGTTGTCAACAACCAAAATAAATAGAACTACAGCAAATCTCGCCGCTAGCGATTATAGGGGTCAAGTAGATTGGTTGTTTGTAAACCACTTACGATACACACAGAGACGCAATTTATTACCAATTTCAAGGTTCTCAGGGCAAATCCATTGATTTGTATCGATGGCATGTACCGCCACGTTGCGCCGCGCCGCGCTACAGTCGGCGCGCCACGCCGGCCCGTCGCGTCGTTTATTATTATTTCGACAGGATGAAATATTTTAACTTCGTAATATCTTTTGAATGCAATGTCCGATTTTAATAATTCAAAAAGGGATCAGTAGGTATTAAAGCAATCTTGAATACGAAATAGTTTATTTGGATAAGAATTAATACAAATGTATGGATAACATGGTCTGAATTTTATCGGCATTTTTATCTTCTTTTAAAATGTAAAAAAGCAATTGTAGCGACGTAATTAAAGTAGTTAGACATATGGTCTCGCGAGGTTTTTTGTAGATTTTAATACGTTTTATAATATTGTAGAACATTGTTTTGTTATATCATTGGTACTTTCCGCAGCGTATGCGATGAAAGCCATTTTATTGCTGTTTTTTTTATACCTTGCGTTGGTTTTAGTAAAAAATTCCAAAGATCACTATTTTTTTCTTGTAATAAAAATAGCCTATGTTACTCAGTGATAATGTAGCTTTCTCTTGGCAAAAGAATTTTTGAAATCGGTTTAGTAGTTTTTGAGTTTATTACATACATACAAAAATACAAAAATACAAATCTTTCCTCTTTATAATATTAGTATAGAAAATACCTATGCACTCTCGACTAGAAGATTTTTTTTCAATCGCCAATAGGAAATCAGACAACGTATTTCATCCATAATAGTTCAGATGTTCTTATTATCGAAAGTAAGACAAAACTACTTTCGTTCCTAAGCTTACTGAATACAAATAATAATAATATGTTTCTTGGAAAGATAATAATTTATCGTGCTAGGTCAGGGATGAGCGCTGTACGAATAAGATTTGTTCATAGCAGTCAGAAAAAGGCTTTTTTAGAACACCCTTACACCGTAATGAATAAATCATAGTCTCGACAACTGAGTGGAAGTTATTTTCATGTAAATGGTTTCGATAGAAAGTAAGTATATAAATAGCTTCAAAGAATGAAGAGTTTTTCATTTCGACTGTTCGAACAGATTAAAGAATTAACTGACTGAAGTCAAAAAAGAAGTATTTTTTGAAAAAAGAAGTTTTTCAATTCGTTTTTACGTTTTTTGTATGTCTATATGTTACGCGATAGCGCCGCGTCCCATATAGGTACATTTTATCGACATAGATGTGGTGGTTTTTGAAATATGTATGACCAAAAAATAAAAAAATTGTTTTCATGTATTTAGAATCTAAAATCTATAAAGTGTAAACCTACAGAAGTTAAAAAAAACGAATCACCTGATGATGCGATGAACAATGTTATAAAAACCTGTCTGTCAACGTATGGCCGTTTGGTGTTTTTATACTATTATAGATTTACACTTGACCGCCATCTCGCCTGATGTTAAGCGACGATGCGGTCCGATTCATTCTCAATTTGAAGACAAGGATTTGGTATTTCATTAAATAAAATCAAGCGAACTATTAATATCGCTTAAATATCTTATATATAAAATTCTCGTGTCACAGTGTTTGTTTCCTTACTCCTCCGAAACGGCTCTACTGATTTTTACCAAATTTTATATGCATATTCAGTAGGTCTGAGAATCGGCTACTAGCTATTTTTCATACCCCTAAGTAATAAGGGTTGTTCACCCCAAAAATCTAGATTATGATCCGAGCGAAGCCGGAACGGGCCGCTAGTCTACATATATAAAAATCAATTCCACTTTTCGTTGTTAGTGAACTTCTCCTAAACGGCTGAACCGATTTGAATGAATTTTTCTGTATGCGTTTGGGTAGGGCCCTCCATGGTTTAGATTCACAAATCAGCCCGGCAGATGGCGCTGCAGTTGGTATCTAGGTTATTATCCGAGCTAAGCTGGAACGGGCCGCTAGTTCATTATATTAACTTAGTAGGAAGTCAGCTGAAATTCCGTCTCGTTTTCCGCAAACCTGACTCTATTTTAATGGTTTTATTTAAAGGAAATTTAAAAACATTTTACATTGTTTTAGTAGTTTCACAGGAAATAACTATGAAACCGTTCGTATTGTTAATATAAGTTTCATTGACAATATACGATAATAATATCCTTTATACCTGTGTAGTTTCCTGTTATTATCCCGCGATGAAAAGTAGCCTGTGTTATTTAAAATTAATATATTATCTTAGTTTGAAAACTAGCGTGGTTGTTCCACATATTTAATTAAGGTGCGTCCCCCAGCAAAACGAGTTTTTTGTCCAGTTTTAAGAGCTATCTACTCATTAGCCAGCACAAATATCAACTGGTGAAAAATACATTAAATTTCTACAACTTCTTGGCTTCAAAATGGTAGTTCTATTTTTTTTGTTAATGAACTTATTGTTTAAATTATCGCCTCACAACGAAACCATGAAAAAATTAAATAATTGTAGTTATCATGCATCTCCTCGAAAATCGTCCATTATTTTGATTTTGTACTTACACCAACGGATAGACAATTCCATAACGAACATTTTGGTAGTTTTTTTTTCAAAAGACCAAAATCTGATTTTATAAAGTGTTTATTCTAAAATTTGAGCGTAAAACATCGACAAATCCTATTGTTTCTCTCTTGCTCTTTCTTGCGGTGTGCGATAAGGTAAGAAATACTCAAGGTCATTTGCTCGGGGTACGCCCTTAAGTCACTGGTAACTCACATGTGATATGGTCTCGAGTCTTTATAAACACAAAAACATGTACCATTTTCTTTAAGCTGGTTGCCTGGAAGAGATTGCTCTAAGCAATAAGGCTGCCATTTGTGACACTAGTTCATAAGTGTTTTACTGTAATATTTTTGTTTTTGTGTCACAATTAAGAGCTATCTATCTACAATATTTATGATATTACCAATATCAATAGAAAAAATATAAAAACAAAACTAAAATAATTGAACCGCGTGTGATAACTTGCCTAGAAACTGAAATCAGCGTTGAGTAACAACCAACAAAACAATTAAGCTAAAACGAGTCTCCACTATCGTTATTCCCGATACTTAGCAACCATACATTCAGTACACTCATTTAACTACCGACATGGATATTATGGTATCTTGGTATGCGGAATATCGTTGGCGACCACTCATCCGTGTAGCTAAACGGAGGAGCCACAAATCATTTTACCCCAATCGCTTAGTTAAGCTCGTCAAGTTCCTTTATTTAGCCAGTTGTAGAGATTAGTTGGTATTCCAGTACGCGGAATATCAATTGTGTGCAATTAAAATGAATAAGTCATCGCTCACAGCCATTTGTCGCGTTCGTGACGAAGCGACGCTTCAGTCGTTCACTTTTTTTCCCTAAGTTTATTGACTGTATTATGCAGTGTGAATGTAATGAAATGGAATGTTTATTATGTCACGATGCGTGTTTGGAAGGAGATCGTCCCGTTAACTAACATATTTCTTGATAAAAACTGAAAATGTCTAAAATTTTGTTCCATCAAATTACAAAGAAACTACGTCAAATATGTATTTGTATTTGAATTTTGAAGCTTTTTCATATTTTTTCTATCATCGATATCCTTGTCCTAAAAACAAATAGACATTTTTTTGTGTGTGTGTGTTTTTTTTTTATAGCATAAAGTGACGAGACGAGCAGGTCATGTGCCTGATGGTAAGCAACATGCCTGCCACATAACAGCACAGTAACACGCAGCTATTGAAACATGATAGTCCAAATCCTTACCTAGCACTGCACTGCGCTCGTCACCCAGAGATCTAAGATATTATGTCTCTAAGCTGTATTATGTATTACGTGTAAAAGGCGTTTTTTACTAACCAGTGTAATAATTTGCATTTTTTTTTTACTATAATATATTCGTACTTGACCGTCATCTTGCCTGATGTTATGCGTCGATGCGGTCTACGATGAAGCAAGCTTACCTCTAAGAAACCGATTCACTCTTTTTATGGTAGAGATGGTTTATATGGTAGAGTGACGAGACGAGCAGGACATGTGCCTGATGGTTATCAAGACGCCTGCCCATATAACAGCACAGTGTCACGCAGCTAATGGAACATGAAGAGTCCAAATAATTAGCTAGCCACTGCGCGGCGGTAGTCACCCAGAGCTATAAGACAATTTATCTATATGCCCTGTAATTTCACTGGAAATAGTGATAAGTGCAACGCGACCCTTTCAATTCAATGCACCCTTTGAGCAGACCCCGATTTACCAAGTAATTTACGGGCGGCGCCGGCGTTAACACTGTCCACTAATGTAGAATGAATATGCGTCAGACGTGACGTGTATGTACGTAGGTACTACATCTAGGTATGACGAAATTGTGCGAATAAAGGGGTCTACCGCTTAACTACAAATATTGGACTGCTTGTAGCTCTAGATGGCGACACGGTTTCATGGTTGGTGTGCTAGCGATTGATTCGAAATAAGACTTCACTTTTGTAATAAGCACATCCAAACTTTGGAATGCGTTGCCTGAATGGGTATTATATGACGGATATAATTTGTCATGTTTGACCACAACTCCCCTGATGGAAACCGTCGATGTGGTCTACGATAGACTAAGGCTAAGAACTCATGGAGCGATTTTCACCCGCGACCGACGGAACTATGGTTTTATTTCAAAACTCACGGGACCGCTTCTTTTCGCGTTTACACATATTTTCTTGAAAATACTCGAGAGTCTAGCGCCTAGTCATAGAATAGATAATGTGCCTAGTTAAAGCTGCCTTAGCTTTATTATAGCTTTCTATTTTTTTGCAATTATATATGCAGCAATAGCAAAGCCCAAGTCGATCGTATTTTATAAGAAACACCGACACTGCTAGATCATTACGTTATTTTACGGTTCAATTAAAAAATAATGTCAAATAACAGCTAAAACAATATTTTTTGTACATAACTAATTAGTCGTAAACGATTAATTGGACGTTTAAATTAATTACATTATCACGTTAACAGCGCGATAACTAGTGGTATGGGGACACGAGATGAAAGTCGTACATCCGGCCTCATATTGTCCGTCCGACAAAATACATTTCATTATAGCTTGTATTGAGGCGACTTTAATTCTGAAACCGTTGTAGCCTAGTGGCGGAAACGTGCGATTTTACAATCGTGAGATTGTAGGTTCAAGTCTCGGCTGTACCTACTTCGGAGTACTTTTCCAGTTATTTTATAAGTCATCACCACTGATCACTGGACTGGACTGGACTCTCTTTCTACGAAAAAGTAATTTCGAAAAAAAAAAACTCCCGACTTTCCTACTCCGGTTCTCCTTCGTTTCGTCCGATAGAACATTGGTTGACGATTAAATGTTCTAAGCTTACTCTAATTAGAGTAGGCTTAAAACATTTAAACGGACAAAATGACGGATCGAAGTAGTATCGGAGTATGAAAGTCACGAGTTTATTTCGAAATTACGTTTTCGTAGAAAGAGAGTAGACGTCTTGATTTGGCTGTGGAAGAAACCGGTGCGAGAAAGTTAACTTTATCTTTCGAGGTACCTTTAATCTGTATTTTAAATTTCAGCCCATTCAGTTTCATTTCTGAACGGATTCAGACGTTTCGACGTGATTTAGCAACAAACATGCAAACTTTCGCATTTACAATATTAGGTTGTAGAATTGATACATTTTTGTAGACATTTGAGGTCAATAATTTTGATATAGTCTAGTACATGCTCAATTGTATTCCCACATTGTAAGCTGTACACGTGTGCATAGGGAAGGCCGCTCTCAGATAATATTTACTATTCTCATGCGTCAGACTAAATTATTCGCAAAGTCATGAGTAATATTTATAATAAATCTTTAAAAACTACATGCACCCAAATGCCAAACATTGTTCGATGAACAAGAATGTTGTGATAAAATAGGTTTGTGCTAACTTATGTTTAGTTCACTCTTACATAGGTACATACAAACAAACATAATGTCGACTTGTCAATCACAACCTAACATTTTGTTGACTTTTGATATCGTTACGAGCTATGTTCATTGCCAATCCGAGAGTGAATCTAGACACACGGCAATGTGGCCAGCCTAGTTCATTCAAGTAAACTGGCGAGCCACACCATGTGTAATATTACACGAACCATTTAGAGCTACCTGTGTCCTCTTCATAACTTAAAAACTATTGCACATTAACTTGTGAAATTGCTCACACATTGAGACTTGCAGGATATCAATATGTGCTCCAAATTTCATAAACATACCTCAAACAGATATTACCTAACCTACATATATTGTATGAAATTCCACATGTGAGTTCTTAAAAAAAATACAAAATTGGGAATTGACAGCTTTTTTACCGAGCTCAAAAGAAAGATGTATATTGAACATAATGGATAAGTTGGCAACCAACAATCTGTTGATTTCAAAATAATCTATTTGTTTTCCAGAATTCATC